>JAJKLB010000007.1:0-2583460 GCA_022432525.1 Daldinia grandis
TATTTAAACCTTTTTAACTTTTTATACATTTATATAACGTTATACGTTTATATTAAACTTTATTTATCGTATTATATTATTTATTATAACGCATGTTATAACGCGTGTTATAACGCGTGTTACGGTTAATTTTAACTTATTTTAAAAGTATATTTAATCGATAAATTTAATAATAAAATTAATAATTATTATATAATTAATTAATTATTTATAATACTATTGTTTTTAATATTATTAATAATATTATTATTAATGATTATTTTTATTATTTTAATTAGCTTAAATTAATCCTCGAAAAACGGCGAATTACGTTCATTACTTCCCCCGTTTCCGTTAGCGTTACAAGCGCCACCCAACGCTTGGTCCGTATGTTTATATTTGTAAGACGCATTAAAAATTTTCTCGAGATTTAATTTAAAACATTATTGCGTTAAAAAGCTTTTACGTATTAAATTTATATAACTTTAAATTAAATATTAAATTTAAAATTAATTAATATATTATAATAATATATAAAATAGCTTTAATTAAAATAATTTAAAGTTAATAATTTATTTAATTTATTTTTTTAATTTTTTTATATATTTATACGGTTTTATATTTTTATATTTTAAATTAAAACGTTAAAAATATTTATTAATAAAAACATTTAAAATTATAATTAACGTTATTAATATTAACATTATAATTAATTAATATAATTAATTAATAACGTATAAAAACATTTTTTATTTTATATTTAACTTAATAATAAAATTATTATTTAAGCTTTTTTAACTTTTTATATATTTATATCATATTACGCGTTTATATTAAACTTTATTTATTATATTATATCGTTTATTATAACGTATATTACAACGCGTATTATAACGCGTTTTAATTTATTTTAAAAATATATTTAATCGATAAATTTAATAATAAAGTTAATAATTATTATATAATTAATTAATTATTTATAATATTATTAATAATATTATTATTAATAATATTTTTAATAATTATTTTCGTTAATAAAAAGATTTTTATTAAAAAATATTTTATAATTACTTTAAACCATAGTTTAAAAAAAATTTAAAAAGGTTATACGGTGTTGTGATTAATTGGGGAATGGCGTGGTTAAAAAGGTATAATCCCTCAAA
Source organism: Daldinia grandis (assembly GCA_022432525.1). Classification (NCBI taxonomy): domain Eukaryota; kingdom Fungi; phylum Ascomycota; class Sordariomycetes; order Xylariales; family Hypoxylaceae; genus Daldinia; species Daldinia grandis. The sequence goes on from JAJKLB010000007.1 coordinate 1,143, forward strand.
CTTAAATTTTTCAAACGTGTGATTTAAAGTCACTTAAAATAATATTTTTATTAATGAAAAGATTTTTATTAAAAAACATTTTATAATTACTTTAAACCATAATTTAAAAAAAATTTAAAAAAGTTATATAATGTTATAATTAATTAAAAAGTAAAATGGTTAAAAAAAGTATAACCTTTTAAACTTAAATTTTTTAAACGTATAGTTTAAAGTTATTTAAAATAAATTTTATATATTATTATAATATATTAATTAATTTTAAATTTAATATTTAATTTAATATTATATAAATTTAATATATAAAAGTTTTTTAACGTAATAATGTTTTAAATTAAATTTTAAATAAACTTTTAATACGGTTTTATAAATATAAATATATAAATTAAACGTTAAATAACGTTTATAACATTAATAAAAAAAAAAGTAATAAATGTAATTTATTATTTTTTAAAAATTAATTTAAACTTGTTAAAATAAATTATAAAAATAACAATATAAAAAAATTAAAGATTTAATTAATTTTTTTTAAATAAGTTATAAATATGCAATTTTGCTAATTTTATGTGGGAAATAAGTGGCTTTTATTAAAGTGGATTTAATAACAATGCTTTAACTTATTACATGGAACACTCGATAAACACAAGAGATTTATTTGTATAACATTAAATAACTGCTAACATGTATACCGCGTCTTTAGCTTTACTCATACTAAATTGGTACATCGGGATGAATAGATTAACTACGTAAAAGCTTTAATTGGTGATATTGTGGTGAGTACCTATTCTATAGTGCGACTACAGATGTAACGGAGCCCATATGAAACGACTTCAACCCCATAGCCACGGTCGCTAGGTGACGGCGGAAATAATTTTTAGGCGTGGACATACTATCACTACGCTGTCAGGTCGCTTATACAGTACTATGTATGTATATTACATAGGATAGCGAGCTTAGCGGCCCAGTATTCACGTACGAGTATATGCTGCATCAGTTGATACCGGCGACTCTCCGGTAGGACACATTGCGTCAGTATGGGGTCTAAAGCGGAGCTAATTCGGGGTTTTTAGATGACAGCTTGCGGCTGCTTGGAGCGGGAGCGGGACGGTGCTTTCAATTTGCGCTGATCTTGCCCTGATGATGGGACGCGGCGGGACCGGGCGGCGTGCTGCTGAGGTTCGCCTATGCAAGGACAGCCTGCTTGCGAAGGGTTTAGCAACGGGCGGGCAGCGGGAGACGATGGCGAACGAGCTAACGCAGTGTTTCTATGCAATCTACGTACACTAGCTGCACTAGGTGTCTACCTCCTAGGTTAGGAATATAAAGCTTGGATCTATGTATCATTCCATCAACTGGGATCCCCCTAGCGTTGAAATCCATCTCAGCTTGATCTAGCTACATACCCAAAACATAGCAATATTAAAGAATAGGTACCTTTAATACCTCAATAATCTTAAATTCTTAAGACCAAAAGACTAGGTTACATGCTTAGCCTGGCTTTCTAGTTAGAGGTACCCCTGAATCTGAGAGATCGGTAGGCTTGCGGCGCAATTTGTACCGCATTAGTGAGTGCCGTAAAGGAAAATGTTGTGGCAGGCGGGAGCTTAGGGAGAGAATGAAGTCTTCTCTCACCCTGTCAAACGTGTTGGATTGCCCACGGTTCTGCCATTCTCTGCTCGCGATATCATTTACTTTTCCGTATATTTAAACACCCAACTAACAATGGTCTGAGTCTAACCCGCTAGATACAGGTATGTAACATCTACTAGTAAATAGAAGAGCCATTGCTAGAAGATCATAGGCGGGTTCTGTGAGTTCGGACGGGATATATAATAGGCAGTTCGGCTCTCCGTGGACAATCGCGCCTGCATTGTCAACACTGGTACAGTTCACCTATATATGTGTGCTGTAGAGCAATAGGCAATATACTATATAGCATAGGCGGTTCAGCGGCACCTTCTTCAGTCGACTACATACGTACACTACATTTCCACAATACATACGTACATACACTGCCTACAAATGGTCCAAATATTATGTGAATCTCTTTGGCTAGATCCCTATGTAGTCAAATACATACCATGTACCAGTTAGACATACTGTGATACATATTCTGTGAGTCCTGATATTCTGTATGTCGCTTGGTTTTATGGACTAGCTTCCCCCACAAGATTGACCCCCGGGCGAAGCTTTTGTTAGCCTTTTCTTTGCCAGCGTCGTCCTACATATGTAAGACCCTAACCGTAGCGAGGACCCACGATCACTAGTGTCATGGTGAACAAATCTTGTACACATGTACATACTATGTATGCGTTATGGCGTACAAGGTACCTACATAGCGTTCCGAATTGATTTGTTCGGTACGTAGCCACAATTCATGCCACCCGGGGTCATTTGGCGTGGACATTCTGAGGCGGTAACATGATTGATATGTATCTTATTCTTTTACGTACTTTGGTAGAAATGCAAAGTGAGCAAATCCTTTTCTATTTAGGTAGACTTTGCTGATTTTTCAATGCTGATCATTCATGGGTTATTAACGGCACGACAAGCTCACAATTCTAGCACGATTATACTATATTTCTGGGTAGGGTGCGCCATACATACCGAACGTGTTATGTATATGTACCTACCTACGTAATGAGCACATCCCGAGATGGGTGAAAGAAATGTTCGTGCGTCTTGCTTGTGCGTCGTGTAGTAGATCTAATCTAAGGGGGCCGCGAGGCTGCATGGTTCAGTTGTGACGGACAGAGCCGCAAATCGGAAAAAAAAAATTTTGGTGTGGGAATACAGTCAGGAAGCTCACCGACTATATAAATATGGATGCCGTTTAATACTCAAAGGACATAGTGGCTACATGTAAGTATGCGCGCCTAACACGCATATGCGAAATACGCCATACATATATACGTAGGTACTTATGGACTGATTCATAAGATGCTGTTAAGACAATACTGTGCAGTATGACGGGGGAGGGGCTTCTTATGAGTAAATTTTAATTTATAAATAGGTACCTATACCATAGTCACAATGATTCATGGCCCCAACAATATTGTGATGGACTCAATACAATATTTTTCAACATTTAGGTACGCAGCGCTGTTTTTAATAATGCGCCTTAGTCGATAGTTAAGACCTGGGATGTGTGGGGGATTTGGTCACCTGGACGAGTATTTTTTTTTTAAGGAGAGATTAGTCTCGTCTCAATACGACCACCGAGAACCCAAGAGCCCAATTTATATATTTCTCACAATGTCTTTTTCTCTCCCTTGTGGTTCTTGTAACTTGTAGGCCCCCCTGGAACATTAGAGGCTGACCGGTGTGGGTGACTTCAACCCCACGAAACTGATTGTGTACCTAGGTACGTATTTGCCGCATAATCTCCGCGTGGGTTTTGATACCCCAGAAATTATGTACGGTCGTTTAACTTTAAGTACATTTAGCATCGTAAACTTTCCGGCGGTGTAGCTCTTTTAACTATATATATTATTTACTCTAGTTTATTAAATACGGCTAGGATGTTATTCGTTATTGGGACACTATTAATACAGATAACTATGTCAAAGTACCTTCACACCAACGTTTGTTGGAATCCTTGGGTGGATTTCAAACGAAGGTGCTTCAAGGCCACGTCACTTATTAGGTAGGTATACCCGCGAACATAGTAAATTTTCAATCACATTAAAGCGCTTCTGGTTGGCGAGTTGCGTGGTTTAATCATGTACCCGCTTGTCTGGAAGAAAATCCTGCTTCAGCCTTCCAAGTTCAGTTTAGCTATCAGCGTTTATAACTCCCAGACTAGGAAAGCAGTCCGTAGTATGAAAAGCTAGCCAGGTAGCTAACTGACTTATGTACCTACCTACCTAGGTATGTAACCAAATATCTGAATATGAATAGAGACATTAATTATATGTAAGCTTTAACGGAACTAGGAAGCATATATATTTCAAGCTACGTATCTTGAGCTGTAAGCATTACTACGAGATAGCCGCAGTACCCCCACGCTGAGTTCCCTCAGAGGTGTTGCTGGCGGTTTCAAAATACTACTAGAAAGGTAACCTACCCATGGTACGGATGTAAAATCTCGGTACGGCTTCTCTATTATTCGTGTTATTGTATGTATATGTGTTGGGTATTGATATCTGACAAGATTGAATAACTAACTAAGGTTAGTGTAGAATTTCGTTAGAAGGGTGGAAGACTCTACGAAAAGGAGCTAAATGGAAAGCAGGTCGCGCTACTGCGCAGATGGAGACCTGAGTTCCCACCCGGGCTGCATGCCGGACCCCATAGTGCCCCATAGCCCCATCGGGTCGGTTTTATGGACAGTCTTGGCGTGGACCGGGCATTTGCTTGGTGCTTCTTGGGGCTGCTTGGCAGTTTGCTAGGCCCACTAGGGTCCAAAGCTACTGCAATACTACAGGCAGAGACAGGCCAATACCTACCACAAACCAACAAGAAGCTACCCTTGATCGATGACAACTAAGAAATATTTTCAGTTCTACTATGTAGTCTATCTGTTCCCGCACAGCTATCCGCCAACAAGTCTTTTTTCTTCTTCTTTTTTTTTCTTTTTTTTTTTTTTTGCCGTCCTCCGTTAGATTTGACCCAGTTAAATATAATACGTGCATATATGTACATCCACGATGGATGGCGTAATATGTATCTACATTCCTTAAGAAGTACAATCGCAATACTGCTCCGTAACGGAAACGGGGACTTTTATCCCCTCTTTTTATATACATATCTACATACTTACTTATGTACGTAGTAGCTTATGTACCTTGATTTTCGTAGGTACAAACCCATCCCGTCACGTCGCTCGGAGTTAGCGAGGCTAGATACTTAGATCAACGGGGTCTGGAGCGAACGGGCGAGGCGGTCTATCGTCTAGCTGCTGACCCAGACTCGACAGGACCCTTTCGTTTAACCTGCCATGTATTATGGAAAGGGGAAAGAGATGCGTAAATCTTAATAACTGTTAGGAAAAGTAAGTCCACATTTTCACGAGGGAAGGGAAGAATTTGCGATAGCGAGCAAGTAGAAATAGGGCACCGTTCTTGCAGTTTATTACCTCCGGCTTGCTATCTGTTTCTCTTCTTTCTCATTGATCTTTTTTATGTAGAAGCCCTTCTTGATCTATACTGCTACAGTCTTAGTCCTTTCTACGGTGGCCCCTGGTTGAGCTCTCGAGACAACTACGAGACATTTATTGATATCTCCTCTATTTTCTCCCCACTCATACCTAGACCTTGCTACTACATAGGTACTATTGCTACTTACTACTTTACTACTTTACTACCTAACCTACATAACTCCAGCCCCCCGGCTTAGACCGACGGTCAGACAAATCCGTAGGAGCTCCAGTTCGAGCACGGAACATAAAAACAAATATTTGCTTCAGCTCGTGACCACAGTTACGGTATTAGTTCACAAAACCCATCCGGATTCTAATTTAACGGAGCTTGTCTTGTGACCTTAAATCTTACACGCAAATCGCAAGACCCTGGGACTTAGGAGCTTTTGAGAATTTACTGGGACTTTAAGTCTTATTTTTTCTTTCTTTTTTTCGGGGAGCTTTCCCCGATTTCGGATTTTTCTGCCATTGAAAAATCTCCCTAGGGTTCCCATAAATTGACCGGTTTGCCTAAGGCCCCTCTCCAACTTACGAGTGGACAAAAAAAAAAAGTCAATTCTTACTTTGTCGCTTGTCTCCAGAGTTTCTAGCAACCTTAAAAGACTTCCCACATCTCGCCACATCCCTATTCCAAGAATTCCTAACATACTCTAAACTTGGATATACCCCATCTATATACTTACGCACATACACCTACATCCTACACACAAACACACAGTTGCAACAATGTCTGGTCGCTCAACACTTCGTCTCACCAGGGCTGCAGCCCCCCTCTTTAACACCGCCCGTGCATCTGCCCATATCTCTAGATCTCTCCCCGCAGCTCACCGAGCTTTCAGCCAGTCAACCGTTCGATCGCGGAGTGATGTAGTACGCGAAACCGAAGTTCCAGTTTCCGTCTACTCCCCAGACTCGACAGGCGCTGCCGGTTCGACCAGTGACCACTTCAGTATCCCCGTGAACCGCGATGATGCCACACCGAAGCCGTTCCCTCCTCCCGAGGACACCGAGGTCATTCCATTGTCCAAGACTGTCTACCGCCAGATGCCCCCCACCCTGCAGAAAATGAGCATAATGGACAAGGTTGTTATCATCACTGGGTAAGCTGAGTTTGCTGCATGGATCTATTTTAAACCAGATTTTGCTAACAAGGTATTGTTATAGAGGTGCTCGGGGTCTCGGAAACCACATGGCCCGCGCTTGTGCCGAGGCTGGTGCTAAGGCTCTTGTCATCTTCGATGCGAACCAGGAGCTGGGCGACGAAGCTGCTGCCGAGCTACACCAGAAGACCCAACTACCCGTTTCCTTCTTCAAGGTCGACGTCCGGGACGGTGCTGCCATCAATGCTGCCGTCGACTCCGTTGTCGAGACCTACGGCGCTCCTGACGTCCTGATCAACAGTGCCGGTATTGCTGATTCCAACATCAAAGCCGAGACCTACGACCCAGCCATGTTTCGACGCCTGATCGACATCAACCTGACTGGTTCATTCTTAATGAGTCAGTCGGTCGGACGCGCGATGATGGCTGCTGGCAAGCCTGGATCTATTGTTCTTGTCGCTAGTATGAGTGGTAGCATCGTCAACTACCCGCAGGAACAGTCTTGCTACAACGCATCCAAGGCTGGTGTTATCCAATTCGGCAAGTCTCTTGCTGCCGAATGGGCCAAGTACAACATCCGCGTTAACTCCATCTCTCCCGGTTATATGGACACTGCGCTGAACCGCGTACCCGCCCTTGAGGCTCAGAAGAAGATCTGGCGCTCTCTGACACCCCAGGCCCGCCTCGGTAACGTTGACGAGCTTAACGGTCTTTGCGTCTTTCTTGCTAGCGACGCCAGCAGCTTCATGACGGGCGCCAATGTTGCCATCGACGGTGGTTACACTGTCCTATAAGCCAGCATCAACCAAACAGTCTCGATCTGGTACGTTGAGACAAGTTATGCGGCGTGGCGTATATGTGGACGTTGCAGCTCTGGTCCTTTTTAGCCGGAGCCCGCTTGTTATGCCCTAATGGGCCGGAAGCTTGGAGTTGGAGGCTGGAAGAATTCTGTCTCGTTCGGTGCGGGGGTTAACGTTGCGCCGCGGCATTATGAGTCCTCCTGTGCATCTTGAGCAACCGCATTCAGGCATGCGTGCTGGACAGACTTTGCCAAGTCACATTTTCGCCAAGCAACTTGCTTGTTTGGCCCTGATGGTCGCATCACACACCATCCACTTGCATCTATGTACCCGGCCGGAAACCCTTCGTATGTATATGTCAGAAGGGCTTCAACCGGGCTCTAGGAGGGATTTTACCTATGGGTATAGCTCTTACCATGATGGCGGTCTTTTCTGTTATAGTTTATTGTTTTATGGAATGATGCGCGGCATAGACTTGACTTTTTACATAGTCATGGGGAAATCTGGAGTCAGTTTTAATTACACGCTACGGAGAAAAAGCGGGAAAAGGGGGCTGATACCAAATACCATCATAGAGGGAAAAAAGAACCTTTGCCTTTTTTCTTCTGACGAAAAAAAAAACATCGGAAAAGCTCTTAAAGATAGACTACCCTTGAGTGGACTCCCCGAGCCGACTATACAGAAGGGTTGTGGAATATGGGACGGTGCACAACAGAACTGATCTCTTTAGTATTCGCTTCAAGCGGTACGCACGAAATAGAATAGGAGGTAGACTTTTCTTCCTTTTTATGACCAATATCTTAAACTCTTGCATTTGTGTCCTTTGAACAGGTTTTTCCTAACGAAACTATATCACTCGAATGAACCCCTCAGTCATGATCAGGTCGCATGGAGAGGATTTCACATATTTGGAGTCTCGTCTCAAGTCTGATAACATTATTTGCTCCTAATGGGACTCATTTTATCCGGACAAGTTGCTGCCACAGCGCTCGATTTGGAGATTATGGTTGGGTCATTCTGTAAAACCCAAACTTCATTCACCTCCTATGTAGGTACCTTGCCGATACGACTAAAAATGAGTCGTTATCGAAAATCGTCTTCTTAGTTATTTGAGAACCCTGCTATAGAGGGGAGTAGTTACTCTCTATTCCCTCCAGTTGACTGGTGATTCGGACTGATATCTTAGCCGTCCTCGACAAGCTCGAAACAAAGGCGTTAATACTGTCATGTTCAATCCAATGCAACATATATAATTTCGATAAGTCGATCTATTCAGTGCCCTACATATGTTTATCCCTACGTTGTAATAGACGACTATCTATCTTTAAATCCGACACGTAGGGTTGGGGACGAATGACAATAATAATGAGCCAAACTTTGATTAACTGGCATATTTTCCCAATACAAAATATTAACATCCGCGAGAGATCTTGATTTATAAAATTTAACCTTCCAGTATCTAATTAACCCCGTCGTTAGACTCAAATATCTAAATATCAGCCTCACTTCGGAGCTAAGCCCCATAATCCGAGCTCCCCAGTACGAGTTGTACACTCTTAGGTAATAAGGGTCTTGAACTAAGGATATTGGGATATTTTAAATCATCTGCTTCGAGGATGTCCGTTTTGTCTAGTTCTGTTCTAGTATCCAATGAAGGCCGTCCCAAGGGTGGTATCGTCTCGCTATGTACAAGTATAGGATCAGCCCCTCTATAGGATTTCGGACCCCTTCGTCAGTTGCTGTTTTTAATCTTTGTAATCTCTCCAAATCTCCCTGCAAGCCCAAGCCCAAGCCCAAGCCGTAGCATACCTAGGTAGTCACCCAGGTAGAGATGCAGCAACATGTTTTGGTCGCTGCCAGCTCGATGTATCCTTAAATTGCAGGATAGTAACACTTATTCAAACCTCGAGGGCAATCGACCTCAAATGATTCCGACATCGCCGATAGACATTTATTGACCCTTATTAGCCTTCTCTTCTAGCCGGGCTTCCCTGGCGGCCCTGACGAGTGGTGATAAAGATGACAGGTCGACACAAGTCTTCATAAATTCGTGCTATATCAAGTTAGCTTTCCGGAACCTTACGCTGGAAATTACAAGACATACCCGAAGCAAGTCGTGCGCGCTCGCTCTCTTCTCTGGGTCCACCTTAAGGGCGAAATATAAGAAATCCCGGAATACTGGAGATAAATCATCCTCTTCTTTAATTTTTGGTGTGCCGTTAGTAGCGATTAACCACAGGGCGCGGAGCGGCGACTCGGTAAGATACGGCGGCTCCCCTTCTATCATCTCAATAGCCATGATGCCTAGAGACCAGATGTCGACTTTCCTTCCGTACTCCTTTCTAGTGACCACTTCCGGTGCCATCCAGTACGGCGTACCAACCATCGTAGTCCGCTTATTATGCGCCTCGTTGATCTGTGCGCAAAATCCGAAATCGGCTACGAAAGGGGGGAAAATTAGGTTTTAGTCAACCAACTTTAGAGTGAGGAGTGTTTGACTTACTGAGCTTAATATTACCATCCAACGACAACAAAATATTATCAGACTTGATGTCTCTATGTATAACTCCTTTCGAGTGCAAATGCTGGAGGCCTTTCAATGTTTCCCTACAGACCGAAGCGATCTGCCCTTCCGTCATTATATTAAAAGTGACAACATCAGTCAAGCTACCCCCTTCCATATACTCCATAATGACCCACAGCTCACCACCGCTTAGGTAGCTATCTATGAAGTTAACAATATTCGGGTGTGAGCTCTCTTTCATAACCAATATTTCATTGATGATCAAGTCCTTCTTTGGCTGCTGCTCTAAATTCATCTGCTTAATGGCTACTAGTCGATTAGATCCCCTCTCGTGGCCGGTATAGACGCCACCAGATGCGCCTTGGCCAATCTTAGTAAAGCTACGGTATAACTCGCGAGGATCACCTTCGGAGCAGATACGCTTCAGCGCTGCTGCTACGTCTATGCTGGCACTTTGCCGCGGTCGATTGCGCGGACGCGACTGCTGCGCCGGAGACCCTCGTGCTGCATAGGCCGCATTACCGGCACCGTTAACCTCAGGGGCGCGGCCCATTTGGTGCTGTGAGCTCGGGACCATTGGCTGTGAGGGAGACTGCTTAGTACTCGTAGACCTACTAAGCTGACCTTTCATAGCAGCCTGGGCCTGTGTCATGGCCTGTTCTTGCTGCTGCTGCATTAGTTGGTGTTGATAAGCCGCCTGGACGGCTGGCGATGGCTGGCCGACAGGTGTATGGGGTTGAGACCCGTTGACTCGCGAGTTCGATCTCGATCGGTGCTCTTCGGGGAGCATGGGGACACTGTCCTTCGGTGGCGAAACGTGGGACCCTGTCGAGTGTCCATCTTCGCTAGCCTGTGCCATACCGATGCCAGAGTCTTTAGTAGTAGCATAAGGCAGTTGTTGCGTTGCTCGAGGCGGCAAGGAGACGGGGGGTTTCGGCGCGGGTCGGCTGGGCTGCAAGTTGGGGTGATCCTTGATGGAGTGCAGCACCGGGCTCTTCCCAGGTATGGGTACCGGAGGAGGGGCGCGGGGATTCTCGAAGGTGCCTTCATTATTCACGATTGGAAATCTCGGACTTGCTGGTGGACTGATCATAGGTGACATACCCGCATAGTTTGACGCATACATGCCGGGGGATGTTGTCATTCCACCAGATTGGGTGCGCAGCTCAGTAGCTCTCACATCGTGGAACTTCTCCAGAACCTGATCTTCGTGCGGCTTCTCTGTGGTTTCCTTATAGAATGTGACGATATCCGCAATCATCTGTGGATTTTCCCTTCGAGCATTCTCCGGGATACCACTCTCGTTGATTAGGCGTTGCCATTCTTTAGGCAGGCCCTATACAAAGGTCAGCACCGTTGTGAAGCTGAGTCCAAGGCGAAGAAGAAGTTGTAGCGAGACTTACCGTGAATTGGCCAGTGGAACTATCGTAGCCGACATGGGTGACGTGAACGGGGTTCTCTGGCGCCGATATGACGGGTTTCTTGGGTGACCCCACCAATGTGCTCATGAGGCCGGAAAAGCCCGACTTTTTTCTCAAGACACCGGGACCCTTGAGATCTTTGGATTCATCGGAATATCGTTTCGGGGGGACAACGGGGTTCTCATTAACACGTGCGCCATGGGACTTCTCTGACATGTTGGCGTCTAAGGCGGAGAAGCTAGCCGACTGTCGCAAGGGGGGAGGGCTCATTACACACGGGTCGGGAGTTGAATTCGATAGCGGGGGCGGTGGCGGTCGGGTTTGGGAAGAAAACTGATACGCGGGCGATTTGGCAGTGTCGAAATGACTAAGGATATAATTGCCGTCAAAGGGCGCGCCGATAAATTCCTCGGGAGTTTGGGAGGAAAGAGGTTGGAGGAAATAGGGGTTAGACAGACGTTGACTTGATGTCGGATATCTGATACCGATGCCTATTCCTACGCCTGTGCCAATGCCAGTTCCAGGCCCAATTGTGGCTCCGTCGGCGGCGAAAGGAAATGCGTTACGAGAAGGCGACGGCGACTGTAAAGACGGAACTAAATGGCGAGGTGAGGAAATGGCCGAGGGGAAAAGTTTAGCAGGAGACGGTAAAGGTGAGGAGAAATAAGCGGTGTTATTGTTGGTATTGTTATTTACAGTAGTGGTGGCGGCGGCGGCGGCGGTAGTAGTGGGAGGTGGTGGGAGACGGGGCGATGCTGCGGAGTTTGACGCGTTGTTAATGCCAACGTTAGCAGCGTTAGCAACGCTAACAGTTGTAGTAGCGGGAGTTCTGTGGGGAGCACTTGGAGCTCGCCTCAGGCTCGTGGAGCTCCGTTTGCTCTTGAGGGATTGGGCGTCAAAGCGACCATCAGCGGTGAGAGAATAGCTGTGACTGTGATGGTGATGGTTATGGATGGAGGAGGGAGGTTTCTTAGTTAGTCTGTTACGACGTTGCTGTTGTTGCTGTTGCTCTTGCTGCTGTTGCAGATTGCTGTGGGTGTTGGCGTTAGTACTGTGGCTGTCCATGTCTACCTTTAAGGTAGCTACGGATTTAAAGGGGGGGAGGGGAGGTAGGGAAAACAGAGTTTTCAATTTTTGCTTATTTTTTTGGGGGTAGTAGTAGTGATTTTTTATTTTAGTGATAATTAAAAATGAGAGTAAATGGATCGAGCGATGAAACCATGGCTGACGAGATTAGAAAACACCCGATATGATTGATGAGGGAGGGGTACGTAAGGTGATAGGGATATATGTGTTTGTTTCTTTTGGCTCTCTATTCTTTGGCCTCGCTTGTAATTCGAGGGCCTATTCTCTCTTTTTTTCCCTTTTAATTCCCATTTTTAGTTACTGCCTTTATTTAGGTTCCTTACCTGTATATATTTGATTTAATCCCTTCTTCTTTTTCTTCTCTCACTCCTGCACTGTTATGGAAACGGTAGATTTGTTATTTCTTTGATAAATGGTTAAGGTCGGAACTAGCAGGGGTGTGTGTATAGCAGCTGTGTGTAGGCATGAGAATATTTGAAGCAATGCAAGATGAAGATAGGCATGAGGGAAAATAAAAGGAAACAGGATAGAATTATCATTGCTTGTATGTACTCCTATGACTTATTCTACTATTCCGCTAACTACTATATCATATCTGTGGGTACCTAAGGATATGCACGGGAACTTCCTTCTACATAAGCAGCTGCCGTACCTCATTAATTGGACGGTCAAATATTGGTGATACATCTTTGGGGGCATGGCATACCTTAGGTACCTAACTAGGTACCTATGTAGTTGGTGGGGTAGTATTTCAACGTGCGGGGACAGTGCGATCTATATCTACCTACATTTACATGTTGACATAAAGCTCATAGGTACCTACCTAGGTAGGTAATGTTACCTAACTACCTATGTAGGTTCCATGTTAAACCTTCGAGAGGAGGTATTTACGTAGACACATAATCTATACGTGTATTTGCTATCTGACAGCCCTTTACTGTAATTTATAAATACGTATATTGGGAATGGACCTTTTCGCAATAATAAGGACTTACGAAGATTAGTACATGATCCCCTAAATTTATATAGTTAGTAGGCTTTAGTCTAGTAAAATGTTTACAAAATAATGTGTATGTATTTGTCTACTGCTTGATTTGCGGCTACTTAACTACATGTAGTTACACGCTTTAAGAGGTAGCTTTAGACTGTTGGTTGATACCTAAGCGCCTAGCTTATTTTACTTCAAGTGAAACGTACCACCTGAGGTTCAGTTGTTGTATGCGGGCTCTTTTGCAGCTAAGTATCCGACCCGTTGAAAGAAGAGCCGGACTAACTTGGCTCATACATAGTGTATAAGTGTATGGATCTGACGGCAACACCTTCAAAGTCGCTAGCCTCTTTTATTTAGTTTTATAGCTGTCCTTGTTTTATTTCAATTTCCAACTTTTCCAACTCCGTAAAGTATCGACATCGTATTATCTGTGGGGGGGGAGATCCGAAACTCGTCGGTTAACCATTCAAGGTTATTGGCCGCCATATTCGTAGCCGCCGTCTCGCGGTTACTGCAACTACAGCTCTCCAGACCTCGTCGCGGAGACCACTTCTTAATATGTGGATGTCCGGTCTGCTAAAGTTTGGATTGCCATTATATTCATATGTAAATACCAAGACAACCTCGGTGTTCGTCATAAAAACGGCCGAGGTTTCAAAGGACATACTAGGCTATGTGGTTTCATCCATATTTTCCTGCCATCTCAACGCAACGCAACCGCTCATGGACTTTCAGATGTAATATACAGCCCGAAGAAACAGGCGTTGATTACTCGATCCTAATGGACGATTATCAGCCGCAGTTTGACGCCCGAGTGCTAGCTCCACTCCAATTCGGAATCTTTTAGCCGCCCGTCATTATCTTTAAATAGACGCGTTACACTAAACCGGAAGTCTTGGTTGGGCCTGGTCTCCTTTCGAAAATCTAATGTTGGCATTTTGTTAAAAGATCTTGGGATCGAATATCATTGCAAAATCAAAACCATTGTCGAGTACTTAGGGATAATATGATTTACGTAAAGATTTTCATTTTGTAGTATAAGATCTTTACAGCTTCGGTCTTCCCTTACGATCTTAATACTAAGACTATCTTTACCATAAGATTTTGTCTATTCTAAAGCTTTATATTAGGATGGAACACCTTAGGAAAGATTATTCACTAAAATCTAAACTTTAAAGTTAGCATTTGACATATTGCCAACGGACGTTGGTTGGTTTCAACTGAGCTAAGTATTAATATAATGTCATTGTAATATTAGTGAATAGACCAGCGAATGCGCACGTCCCGGTAAGCTGCATACTAAGTCATTCGTGACTATTGTTAATAAACCTATGTAAAAATACTTACATCGACACGTGGCTCATATATAAGGTAGCTTAATATATGTTAAACATTGCTCATCCGAAAATTTACACTTTTAATACTTAAGAATTTAAAACCATTAGTTTCGTTTTAGTTATAACGTTTATTAATTAACGCTTTTTTTTTTTATATAAATTATTAATCGTGATTATAATTATAATTGTAATTATTATAAATTTAAAATTAAAAAATTTATTTAAAATTATATTATTTTTTTAAATGTTAATAAAACACGGTAAAATAAATTAAAAATGTAATTAATTTAATTGATTTAACATATTTATTTAATTTTATAATAACTTTATTTAACAATTATTTTAAATTTATTTAATATAATAATAAATTTAACTTAAAAAATAATAATTTTAAATTAATTAAATTAAATGTATTATTTTACGTTTTTATTTATTTCGATTTTTTTTTAAAATATTTTTATCGTATATATAATTAAAATAATATTTATTACATAAGTAAATTTAAATGAAAAGCTTTATATTTAAATTAAAATAAATTATAATGAAATATATTTTAATAAATTTATTTCACCGTGTTTTATTAACATTTAAAAAAATAATAATGTTATTTATTTATAAATTCGAAAAATAATATATTATATATTTACTCGTATTAATAAATACGTACGTAAAATAAAAATAATAAAATAAATGTAATAATAATAAATAAAGTAATTAATGTTAAAATTAATGTATTAATATATTTAAAAAAAAAGCTATTAATTAAAAAGAAACGAAAAAAACTCGTTTTTTATATAAATAAAAATATTTAAATACATTTTAACGTTAAGCTTTAACCGTAAAAGTTAAACTTTAACTTTTACAATTATTATTTAACTATTAATTTAAATAAATAATTAAACTTTAAAAATTTTACTTGTTTAAATTATTAATTATATGTTTAATAACGTTAAATTTTAACAATTTATTAAATTTATTATATATAAATAATATTTATAAAAAAACATTTTAATTTAAATATAATTTATCACGTAAAAATTTACGATTAAAAATTAAATAATTATTTAAATATTTTACGTAAATTAAATATTGTTAAAAAAGTTAATTAACGAGTTATTTCGTTAATTATATTTTTTTATTATAATAATTTTAAAATTTTATTAATAAACGTAATTTAATATTAATAAATATTAATTTATATATATAAAAATACATTTATAATATTTATAAACTTATGTTTATAAAATGTGGCTTAAATCTAAATAACACAAATGATCTTAAAAAAGTGCCATTTATTAAAAAAGCTACTTTTACATTATAAATGGGGTGTATGCATGTGGGGCTATGGGGGAGAGGGGACTGTGCGTTGAGTTCGTTGGGTTTTTTTCTTTTTCCTTTTTTAAACATCTTACCAATGAATGTATTTTTCAATACAATTGTAAGTGTTACGGTACTTCCTTGCAACCCTGCGCGCATGGATTACACTTGCCTTCCACCTGGCAATGCTTCGGATCAATAAAAATCAAAAAGTTGAATTGTTGGCCAAGAGCCTAAGCCAGTAAACTTCCACCTCACCCTCTACTCTTGTCTTCCTAGTTATAGCATCACCTATACAAAACCTATCCATCTCACTTCTCAGCG
The DNA here is from genome assembly GCA_022432525.1 of Daldinia grandis. Taxonomy (NCBI): domain Eukaryota; kingdom Fungi; phylum Ascomycota; class Sordariomycetes; order Xylariales; family Hypoxylaceae; genus Daldinia; species Daldinia grandis. The sequence goes on from JAJKLB010000007.1 coordinate 17,180, forward strand.
AATCTCTCCTGATTCAGAACCCTTCGGCGGATTTTCTTCAACTGACGAAGCTACTATTCCTCTATTAGATAACTTCGTTAAGATATAGAACGTGGATACGCCGACTTCTGCATCATGTTCTAGCTCTCTTTTATATCTTAACCATCTCTACCGTCTCCTCGTCGTCTACAGTCCTGGTACTACTACTACGTGTTACTCTTCCAATCGGTTCAACTGCTCCCTGCTTCTAGAACCATTTATCCTGGTCCTCAAATCTTAGCTCTCACCAGTGTCACCCCATTGATATATATAGATTAGTGAGTATCTATCTTGCTTTCTAATCTACGTTGTTCCAAAAATCGTATTGTGTATTTTGGTCTCTTGTAACTATTTGAATATTAACATGAGGCCGTTAGCTATCTAAATCTATATATCTGTAACAATCATCGCCTTACGTCGACCATCCTCTCTTATTCGTTAGACTTCGTTCGCCTTCGTAAGCGTATAAAATGGCATCCGAAACTAGCAATATCGAAGGTTCCGCAGCAGCAAGGCTCCTTCAGCAGCATGCCGAGAACTCCCATCACGTTACTATTGAGGATGTCCCCGACGAAGAACTAAAGTCTCCATCGGCCGCCGATGCTCCCGAAAAGTCCTCATGGGGTCAAACTTCATCTACCAAAGCAGCTGGGAAGCAGCCTGCGCAAGAATCGGGACGTCTTGATACCCAGTCGCACGAGGCTTTCCCTGAACTTGGTGTTCCTAAGACGGCTGCGTCGAAAGCTAATATTTCCCCAATCTGGGGCGGTGCGAACGGTAAGGCTAATGGGACTTCATGGTCGGCCAATGACACCCCTCGAACCTCCACCCCAGCTTCGGGAGTCTCTACTCCCACTGGAGTCCCGCCGCCTGTGTCAATACCCGGTCGTAATGTCGAAACTCTCCTCTTAGAGTCACAATATGTCATGCCCCGCAATCAGCTCAAGCGCCCCCTCCAGGATATTATAAAGGATATCAACCGCAAGTCTCGTGCTGTAATCTCGTCTGTTCCGGGCCCTAGTGGACACTTGAAGTTTGAGGCGACTGGACCACAGGATAAGGCACAGCAAGCTCTTCGGGATCTAGTGCAACATATCGGAATTAAGGTAAGTCCGTATCAACCCATCCAGTTTTTTATAGTATGACTAAGTTCTTTTTCTACGTAGACTTCTATCAAAGTCCCGATCCCGTTGTCAGCCAGGGCGCATATAATTGGTAAACAAGGATCCACTATCAAATCGATCCAGGAGAAATCCGGTGCCAGAATCCAGTTGCCAAAGGTTGAGGATAATGTGGGAAGCTTGGAAGACGACGAGGATGCCACTATTGATGTAATCGTCGAAGGCAACGCACTATCGGCTGCATTAGCTCGTGAGGCTATTAATAAAATTGCTGGGGAACGATCTGCGAACGTCAGTACAAAGCTTAAGTCCATCCCAGCTGAGTTCTACCCCTTCATCGCTGGCCCTAATAATAGACTCGCTACGGCGTTGGAAGCGGAACACGGAGTACAAATTTGCGTACCACCTCACCAACCATGGGCTCCTTCTGTTCCGCAGCCACCCGCTGCGGGACAAAAACCAGCTTTTGCGCCCCCTACCAATGACAATTATATCCAACTTGCCGGTGACCGCGCCGCTGTTCAAGCCGCAAGGGCCGCTATAGAGCGTCAAGTCCAGGAGCTTCAGAACCAACTTCACCTGGATCAAGTCGAAATTCGGCAGGGCACTCACCAATTTATCATTGGCGAACGGGGTGTCCCCACAGAGGATTTCTTCGCTGATACCAATTGCATTGTGGTCCTACCTAGCTCACCCGGTATTGATACTGTTACAGTCATTGGTCGAGCTGAGGATGTGAATGCAGGACTAGAAAGGGCCATGGATCTAGCAACACAAGTGCACACATCCGTTTTCGATGTTGCAAAACACCATACCCACGCTTCAGGGGGTGCTCCGATATATTCGAGAGATATATCTCGTTATCTCCGTCAAAGGAATGAGATTGAGCGTTTGGAGAAACTTTACCATATCCACATCAATACGCCCTTCTCTGAGGGTATAGTTAGTCCTTGGGAGCTATATGCGAGAGAAGGCAAGAACGCACTTAAGGCTCAAAAAGAGATGAGTTCGATTATAAACAGCCACCCCCCTTCTCGATTGGCAACGATTCCGGTTGACCCGTTCTTCTACTTTTACCTCCGGAACGACATCACTCCCAAAGTTCAAAACGAGTTTGGCGTCAACCTGGTAGTCCCGGACGCAACCGAAGGTGATCTTCCAGTGCTTCTAGTTTATGAAGGGTCAACTACGCCTAGGGAACAGTACCAAGTTCCCCAAAAAGTCCCATCCGCCTCTGAACTCAAAGAATTCCAGCAAAGGTTATCGGAGGCTCGAAAACACCTCCTCGAACTTCTTGGCAAGCAGGAGCAAATCAGCACAGCAACTCTCGAGGTCCCAATCAAGTATGTACCCCCCCCCTAAATTCTTCTAGTGTCTCTATTTTACTAAGTATAAACTCAGATTTCAGGACAAGCTTCGTAGGTTTATTAAAAAGGAGCAAGATGTAACAACCCGTGCCGCTGGTGATATCCCTGTTAGAGTCAGTGTAAAGGGCACAACTGTTACTATGCGAGGTCCGGCTTCTGGCGTAGAGTCTCTTTCCAAGAAGGCGGCAGATTTCGTTGACCAGGAAAAGGAAGACGAGAAAGAACGTGGGTTTACGCTGAAATTCGATTTCCCACAGAAATTTGCCAATCACCTCATCGGCAAGGGCGGTAGTCATATCAACGAACTACGGGAGAAATTTGACGTAGATATTCAGGTTCAGAATGGAGAGGTCGAGCTAAAAGGCCCTAAGGCTAAGGCAGAACGAGCTAGATCTCATATCACGGCCCTTGCTCGTCAATGGGCGGACGAAACAGTTCACACGTTGAAGATTGAGCCCAAGTACCACCGGGAGTTGATTGGTGCTCAGGGCAGTCAAATTCATCGTCTACAAAATCGGTACTCCGTTCATATCAACTTTCCCAAGACTGCAAAACCAGGCAAGGATGACGAATCCGTTGCGGATGTTGCAAGTGAAGCTGGGAAGGCTCGGCGGCAACAAGGCCCTGACGAGGTTACCATCAGGGGCCCAAGAAAAGGTGCAGATGAGGCACGGGACGAAATTTTCTCCCTGTACCAATACCTTAAAGAGAACTCGTTCACTGCTACCGTAAAAGTCCAGCAAAAGCAGCTTCCGTCACTGATTGGTTCTGGCGGGGCCGGTATGGATGAGTTGCGCCAAATCACAGGTGCAAAGATCGATATACCCAACGAACGTAACGAGGTTGAAGATGCAATTGTGGATATCCAAATCAAGGGTACGAAGGCACAAGTCGCAGCAGCCAAAAAGATCATTGAGGAGAAGAGAGCGGTGTTCGACGAGACGATCACAAAGACAGTCGAAATTGACAGGAAGTGGCACAAGAACTTGATTGGTCCTGGCGGTAGGCATACTCATCACATATGCTCTTAGTCGAAATTCTAACTTGATAATAGGTTCTACTCTCCGTGACATTGTAATCAATGCCGGCGGCCCTGAAGATAGGCGACTTCAGGCTCGAACTATCCAGTTCCCCAAGCAAGATGCAGATGGAAATGCCATCAAGATCGAAGGGCGACAAGATGTTGTCGACAAGATCATTGCTAGCATTCAGGCTCTAGTATCGGAACGCGAGAGTCAGATAACTGAGACGGTCGACGTACCCGTTGAAAAACATCGATCATTAATTGGGCGAGGCGGTGAGACCAAACGCCAGCTCGAGTCGCAATTCAATGTCTCTATTGATATTCCTCGGCAAGGGAGCGGTCTTACCGGCGTGAAGCTGATCGGCCAGCCTACCGATGTTGAGAAGGCAAAGGAGTACATATCGTCGATCATCAAGGAGCAGCAGGGCGAGACGATACAAATCCCGCGGAAGTATCATCATGCCATTTCGGAAAATGGTCAATTCTTCCGTAAGCTTAGAAATGATCAGAAAGTTACGGTGGATCACGCTGGTCATGCTGTACCAGCAAAGCCTAATCCCTCGTCCACACGGGCAAACGTTGACTCTCTCCCCCTAATCACGGACGATGCAGAATCAGCCGCGGATGCACACCATTGGACGGTTATAGATACTGCTTCCTCGGAAGATGGCGATATTCCGTGGGTATTAAGAGGCAGCCCGGATAATATTGAAAAGGCGAAGAAAGCAATTACGGCAGCACTTGAACAGGCCCAGAAGAACAACACTATCGGTTTCCTTGTTCTACCAGACCCGTCTACATATCGCCATGTCATTGGTCAGGGGGGCTCTAAGGTCAACTCAATTCGTAAACAAAGTGGATGTAAGATCAATGTTCCACGTGACCAAGCTAGGGACGAACCCATTGAGGTCATGGGTTCCAAGGAGGGTTGTGAGAAGGCCAAGGAACTTATCCTCCAGGCTGTGCGCGAGGGACAGGCTGGAAGGAGAGATTAGAAGTCTCCTCAAAGTAACATACCCAGTGGTTTCCGAGTTGGCTATGGCCAGGCTGGCTGTGCTGTCGAAGGAGCTCAGTGGGAGTGATTGAATTATCTGTAAAACTGTAATCAAAATCGGACAAGCAGGTATAAATAAAAATAGTACAAGTTATTTCGGATGGCAGATGAGGATAATTAGAGACTGCAATATTGTGAAAGTATCTAGGTTAGTGGGCATAAGCGACATAAAATTGGCAAGGCGATGTTCATGATGTTCTAAACGTAATTTGATGACCACATAGGAATACCTCAGTATGCTAATTGTTGACACATCCTTGTGCTTCTGGAAGCGCCAAGAACTCGCAAACGAATTCTACAACGCCTTTCCTTCCAACCGACCAACTCTGAAACGCCTGGGTATTATTCCTACACGTAAGAAGGCTGACTTGCTCGTCAAATTAAACCATAATCCTAAACCCAGTTTTTTGGTTCACCTAGTCGTCCTGTACTAGCTGTAAAAGCGATGTAATATAATCGGCCTTGTGAAGAGTTAGCAAGGTAAGCAGCACAAAAGGGGTGATTAAATAGGTTGAGTGGAGAAGGAAAGAAACGGAACAGCAGCAAAGTAATATGATGAGACTTAGATGTACACAACTTAATGAATTGAAAGAACTTACCAAAGCCCTATTTTCCGTCATGACCTCAAACAAGCGAACCATGACAGGGCGGAAGAGTTTTTCATTCCAGCCACCGCCTTCACCACCCATCTCGTGTTTTTTGAGCAGCTGCTCCTCCGACTCCGTCTTGACTACGTTGCGGGCGATGTTGCGCAGTACTAACACGGCACTGAGCGGGATGCCAGCGGCCTGCTCTACCTTAGGATTCCGCTCATCCCTAGTGACAATAGTCTGTTCCCAAGCAAGGCTCATGGTCTTTGCTGGGGTGATATATGCCTTGCGTTGCCGTTTCGAGGCTGAATCTGGACCCTCGGCGAATGAACGCTTCTGTACCGAAGGGAAATGAGTCTTGAGATGGCGTGCAAGTCCCGATAGATTAATTTGAGTAGTTTTCTGGTACCTCTTACAGTCCTCCCAGTCGCAAGATGCGTTGATCTCTTTATCCTCGATCTTACTTCCTTCACCGATAACAACGCCTAGATGGGTAGTCAAGACATGGTGCCACATCGTCTCCCCACCAAGGAAGAACTGGTTACACTTCTTGAGGTATAGGCCCTTGGCGACCATCCACCGACATGGACAGTATTCTTCCTTTGTCTCAGGATTAATGGGCAACGTTCGTGCTCGGATGCCTTCGATGATAAAAAGATCCGATTGATCGGCACGCTGCCGCCTGATAATCTGTGCTCGAGCATTGACAAACACATGGCTGACATTCCTAATAAAATCAGCCGCACTAAGCATATTTCTCGAGCTGCTCGCAAGCGCCCTGAAAGAGTTCTGGTAGGCTTGCCATATAGCGATCTGTGTAATATGGGATTCGCTATCCTCCTCAAATAGGCTCTGAAGCCAATTATAGCATCTCTGGGGCTCGTCTGTGTTGGTTAATCGTTCTTGGAGATCCGGAGGTAGCATGGCTACTTCTTCGGAAGCCGGCGCTTTTCGTTCTGGTTCGAGAACTCTATCCTCCTTAACTCGTTTCGCTCCATGAGCTAGGAGCCTGACCAGATGGGGTACGACGTGCTCCATGTTCACAGCCTTAAGTAAGGACTCGACATTGGCTACCACTGCTGTATACTGATAAAGAAAGTCCAGGCATGCGTCCATAAGTTCCTCGTCGTTGAGTAGCAGCCAGTTCATAATATTCTGCAGGACCACAGAGGGGACATTCTGCATCTTATTCGTAGCTTCTAGGTTCATCGATATCCGGCTGATGGCACGGAGAGATGTCAAGATCGTGCCCCGATCCGTCGAGTCTAGTTGCGCCAACAGTGTTCGGTACAACGGATCTTCGGAATCAAGTATGAGCCAAGGTGTAAGCTGCTCAGCAATGTCTAATGCGAAATGTTTAATCTCAACAAGCATCTCTAGATTTGGAAGATGTAGAAGGATACAAAGCAAATCTTTTAGGGGATACACATCCGCCATATAAATAGCATTTTCCACCAGCATGACCATATTACGGATAGTAAGAACAGCTTCGGTGATTCGAAGAAGGCGGTCGCTAAACTCGGCGGACTGCATATAATCGAGAATCGTTTTCGGCGAGAGTATCGCAATCCGCTCAAGAATATCACTTGTGCCGCTGAGCCCATCAAGAATGGCCACATCTGAATTCTCTGGGTCGTTGAAGTAGGCAATCTGCCATTCAATATGGTAGAATAAACTACCGGCTTCGAGGGCCTTCTCAATGAGACCTTCGGCCAAGCCAAGAAATGACTCGAATTTGTACTTATCACCACGTTCAAATGAGATTTTGACGAGGTGGTTAAGTGCAAATGATTGTTCAGTAGGGATGCCTGAACGAAGGGCTTGAAGGCAGCGCATGTAGATGTTGGGGCCCTCGAAACCGATACCTGGGATGGCTGGACGAACAGGTAGTTGAGTATCGGGGGCACCAGCAGCCGCCCGCGGCTGACGCTGTCGCTTGGCAAACTCTGGATTGTTCCCTGGGGTGCTCACGGGACGAAGAGGAACAGATATCGGAGGACGCGGCTCGAACAACTCTACCAAGCGTGAGGCAGTCTCAGGATTTGTAGGGGTAAATGTACTCGAGGCACCACGAACGGCCGCCTGCTGAGCCTGAATTACGTGGAGAGGGTTATTAGGATTATGGTGCTGGGGGAGGTGGTGATTAGGATGGTGGACATGGGGTAGATTAGAACCATGGCCAGTGTTAATGGCGCCAGCATTGGTTGCTGTTGGTGTACCGTGGTGCGAGGGTGCTTGTCTAGACTGGCGGGTCGGTCCTGTCTCAGGTTGAAAAGGAACTCGCTGAGGAGGAGCTTCACGTAGGCGACCAGAAGCCCTATTTCCCGAAACAGGAGTGCCTTCGCTCTGGCGCTCTTCGCGACTGGGAGTCTCCATCCCAGAACGGCTTGAAGAGTGCTTGAAATTCTCAACAGTGCGAGTTAGGACAGGACCAAACTTACTGGCACACGACTGTTGTTCTAAAATCTCCTTGGGCGGGGGTTCCCTACCGTGCTGGTCATGAATCCAGTATGCAGCGAGGTAGCGATAGAAGTCCTGTTTCAGTTGAAAAGAGAGTTGGCCGGTTCCCTTGCTATCTGTATGGTGCATACCCAGTTCGGCAGCAAGGCCACCCCACGACTTCTGAACCTTGTTGAGTTCGTCATAGCCTCCTTTAGAGATGACAGCCTTATATAGCTTCAGTAGGTCGACGTTGACATGACCGTGCATGGTAGGGAGTCGGGGTTCAGGTTCGAACGAGGTGCCACGTTTCTCGTGGAAAGCGGTGAGCTTTTGAATGAACTCTACATATTCTGGAGTGCGATCGATTTCGTGAATGTAAATATCCTTGCTCCCAAGGCCACGGTTCGGAGCCATCTTGATCTAACACAGGTTGCAGCCGCCGCAATCGGTAGTGTTAATTCTCATGAGGAGGATTTCAAGGAGTCGTAAAATACGGAGAGTAATTAAAGCATCGATCAAAGACTTAATCTATTTGCTTATTTCAAGCTAAGATGTTGCGATTTCGCGTTAAGCGGATGACGGCGAAGGTGAAGAAGGAATTAGATAACTAGGCGTCAAAACGTCTGCGCTATGTCTGGATGTAGGTTCGCGGTTCGGTGACCTTTAACTACGTAGGTAGTTGGAAGGCTAATGCAATAAAGTAACGAGTTGAGATTATAGGGATTTTAGCGATGCGCAGGAAGTCGGGTCGCAAAGCTAAGAAATTGCAACCGCGACCGCGAATATGAAAGATTGACAAGTTAGGTAGTTTGGATGGGGCCGAGTCATGTTGCTCCAAAAAAGGCGCCTTGGTCAGTGCACTGCGCTAACGCCTAGGGACATATACATGGGTATGTACACATGTACACATGTACCTATTTACATAATACGTAACTAGGTACCTACCATAGCCGGGGGGGGTAAATATAAAACCATTTTAAAAATATAAAACTATTTTATAACTTAAGATTAATTTATAAAAAACGCTTAATTTTTATATATAAAACTATTTTATATATTAAAACCATTTTATATATTAAAAATATTTTATATAATATAATTATTTTATATATTATAATTATTTTATATATTATTTTTTTAAATGTTAACGAAACACGGTAAAATAAATTAAAAATGTAATTAATTTAATTAGTTTAATATATTTATAATAACTTTATTTAACAATTGTTTTAAATTTATTTAATATAATAATAAGTTTAATTTAAAAGGTAATAATTTTAAATTAATTACGTTAAATATATTATTTAATATTTTTACTTATTTAATTTTTTTTAAAATATTTTTATTATATATATAACTAAAATAACGTTTATTACATAAGTAAATTTAAATGGAAAGCTTTATACTTAAATTGAAAATAATTATGATTAAATATATTTTAATAAGCTTACTCCACCGTGTTTCGCTAACACTTGAAAAGATAATTATTTTATTAATAAAAAATATTTTATATATTAAAATAAATAATAACCCGTTATTTATAACGTTAATATTTGCATTTAACTTCTTTTATTACCTTAAATTATTAATATATTTATATAAAAATACTTAATATATTAATACTTACGTTATAATATAATACTTATAAAAATATTATTAATCTTTAAAATTAAAATAATAAATATTAAAAAGTTTTAAAAATTTATAAAAAATTGAAAAAACTTTAACTTTTGCTTATAAATTAAAAGATATTAAAAAAGATAATATTTTATATATATTAACTTAAATACTTTTAAATATATTAACTTATATTTAATTATATTTTAAAAAAACATAATACATTTATTATTTAATATTTTCTATTTTTTATTCTTTATTAAAAAGATTAAATTAATTTCTTTAAATAAAACATTATTAATAACTATTATAAAATAAATAATATAAATTATTTTAATATACCTTTTATTTATTTATAATTATTAAATATTTTAATTTATATTAATAATATTAACATTATTAATATTAACCAAATATAATTTAAATAACTTAATAATTATAATGTTAATAATAATAAATTTTTACTTTATTTTGTTTAACATTTTTAATTTTAATAATTTATTACGGTTTTTTATACGTTATAAAAAGATTATTATTATAAAAATGTTATATTTATTATAAATTTAAAAAATAAATATTTAATTAATACAATTAAAACAATTTAAATTATAATAGTTAATATAATTATTTTTATTAAAAATAAATCGTATTTTTATATGTTTAAAAATTTATATAAATTAAAATTTATTAATAAAATTAATTTTATAAATTTATTTAATACTATAATTATATATATATATTTTTTTAAACATCTTTTAAAATAATTATTTAAAACGAAGTTTAGTTAATATATTAAAACTTTTTTCGGAAATTACTATAGGAAATTAATATGGTAATTAATAAGTATTATATAAGTAATTGATAAGAGATTGATAAACGCACGGACCACTTTTTTTTAAAAAAAATCTGCGATGATCGACGCCACTTTTTTGAGCTATACCTAATAAGTCAGCCACATGGATTACGTAAGCAACTTCTGGGTAGGTTGCCAAAAATCTAAAATATTTTAATAAAGTTTTTTTTTTTTTTTTTTTTTTTTTTTAAAAAAATCTACTAATAAAATTTCAAAAATTTTTACTTTTTTCCAAATTTCGGCTTAGCCCTATCGGTTATACGTAACCGATTTGTTATAATAATTTAAAAAATTATATAATTTAAAAAAATATAATATTAATAATAATAAATTAATAAAATTAAAATTATATAAAATAAAATAAATTAAAAAATTAAATAATTTAATATATATGAAAATTTAATTAAAATAGTTACCCAAATAATAAAATAATATAATAATAAATAAATAAACTAATAAATAATTAAATAATTAAATAATTAAATATATTTAATAAATATTTAAAATTATATATTTACATAAACACATAAAAAATAATTAATAAAATTAAATCATAAAAAAAAACAAATAAATTAATTTAATAAAATTAACAATACAATTAAAATTAAAACTATTTAAACAATATAAATATATTATATATATTAAATTTAATAAATTTAATATATTATATTTAAATGTAAAAATATAAATAAATATTAAATAAATATTTAAAATATTAATTAAACTATATTTAATTTATTTTATTTATTTCATTTATTTCATTTATTTCATTTATTTCATTTATTTCATTTATTTCATTTATTTCATTTATTTCATTTATTTCATTTATTTCATTTATTTCATTTATTTCATTTATTTCATTTATTTCATTTATTTCATTTATTTCATTTATTTCATTTATTTCATTTATTTCATTTATTTCATTTATTTCATTTATTTCATTTATTTCATTTATTTCATTTATTTCATTTATTTCATTTATTTCATTTATTTCATTTATTTCATTTATTTCATTTATTTCATTTATTTCATTTATTTCATTTATTTCATTTATTTCATTTATTTCATTTATTTCATTTATTTTATTTAATTATGTTAATTGTTTTTTAATAAATGTAAAACAATAAATTGTATAATTATTTTAATTACCCTTTTATTCTTTAAAATTAAAAATTAAAATTAAATATTTTTATTATTTTTAAGATTAGAAGTTAAAATTATATTTTAATTAATGAGTTATTAATTTATTTTAAATAAAAAAAAATACGTTAAAAACGTAAACCTTTTTATTTTTTTTATTTAAAAAATTTTTTTATTTTTAATAATATATTACGTAAAAATTAATTAAAAATAAAAAAAATATTATACAATTTTTTATTAATAATAAATTAATATTTTAAATTGAATAAATAATTTAATAAATTTTATATTTTAAAATATAATTAATTATTATAATTTAAAAATAAGCATTATTTTTTAAATTTTTTTAATTTTTTTATATTATTAATATTAATATTAACATTAACTTTATTTATTAATTTATTTTGATTAAAATAAAAAAGTATTTATTTAAATAAAATAAAGCATATTTCATAAAATCATTATATTTAAGTTATTATATTAAGATTTTTATACGCGTATATATTTCATAAAAAAAATTATATAGTTATTTGCATATTTTATTTTTTAAAAAAGATTTTCTTAATATTATATGTATTTATTTCTTAAATATAACGTTTATAAAGTTTAAATATATATTAAATTAATATTATTTATGATAAAGATATTAGGAAAATTTGCTACTATAAATCTTTTTTTATTAAAATATAACAATTTATTATTATATTATATTTTTTTATAAACTTTATAAAATAAGTTATAATATAAATGTTTAATTTAAAGATATTATTTAAATATTATATTAAACGGCTTTTATTTAATATATTTATATCTTCGCTTATAATACTTAAATTATTAAACCTTTAAATTAATATAATTAATTTTGCTTATAATTGTAAAAATTTAAATATATATATATAAAACTAATCGAAAAATTCTTTAATTTTCTAAATAATTTATAATATTTTAATATAATTAATATTAATAATTTTTAATTTTATTAAAGAATTATTATTTATATTAATTTAATTATAAAAATTTACTTATATATATTTTTATTTACATTAATTATAAAAGAACGATCGAATAATAATTAATTATATAATATAAAATAATATATTATAATTAATTAAATCATATTTTAATAATTACAATTATTATTTATTAAGTAAAAATAATTATATATATAATTTAAAAAAATATTTATTTATTATGATAATAATTATTATATCGTCCCGAAAAAAAGTATATATAAAGTTAGTAAATTTAATATATTTTAAATATATAATATTAAATAAATACAAAAATATTAAATTAAAGGTTAAAGATATAGTTTTAAAAGGTAGTTTAATATTAATTATACTTTATTATATTTTATATAGGTTTTTAATAATTCTATTTTTATAAACGTTAATTATAATATTTTATATACGTTTTTATTAATAATGGAATTAATTATATATAATAATGTCGAAATTTAATATAATATTTAATTGGTTAAAATTTCTTATTAATATTATATGATAGTAACAATATAATTTAATTACGCAAAGTCCTTTAACTTTATTATTTTCGGTTTATTAAGGTATATTTTTAATATAATATAAGGTAAATATATATATTATTAATATTAAATATTATTATTTTATTTAAATAGTTAAACCGTTTTAATACCTTTATTACATTTTTAAATTTTAATTTATAAAAATTAAATATTAAAGTATATATATTATTAAGTTTAAATTAGTTTATTTCAAAAAATTCAATTAAAATAAAATAATTATTTATTAAAAAACGATAAAGATTATTATAAATATTAAAACTATTAATAAGATTAATATAAAAAAAGTTTTAATTGAAATTATATTTAGTAAAATTTAATCTTATTTATCTTTAAATATAAATTAACTATATATTTAAAATTTTAACTTTGCACGTATAGTATATATATAATAAAGGAAAATTACCTCTTTTATTTTATATATATAAAAATATTTGTTTACTTTTTTATTAAATATAATTATATAATAAATATGTTAATATCTTATAAAATTATTTATATTTCTTAATACGGTAAAAACATTATATTTTGGCAAAAAAGTATTTTATTTTATTTATTATTTCTTAAAAACCTATTGTTTAAAAGATTTTAAGTTATCGAAAATTTCTTTAAACTTATAATTAATATATATATATTTATACGAATATATATTTATTTTAAATATATAAATCTTTTTTAAAATTAATATTAATTTATTATTATTTTATAATAAATTTAATATAAAATTATTTCATTATATATTTAAATAAAAATTATAAATACATTTTTAAATTTATAATACTATAACTATTTAACTTTTTTTAATATAAAAATTTAAACGTATATCCTAATTAAAATTATATATATATTTAACATAAAAATCATTTTTTTTAAATAATATTACCATTAATAACATAATAATAGTATTAAAGTTTAATATATTAATAATATATTTAATATATTAATAATATATTTAATATATTAATAATATATTTAATTATTTAAAAAGATAATAATTTAAAAATTCGAAATAGAAATATTGACCGTTAAACGTATATATTAACCTAAACCAATAATGTTTATCAAAGAATTTTATAAGATAATTAATAAATATAATCGGGTTATAATATATATTATTATTAATATTAAAAATTAAAAACTTTTTAATTAATATAATTAAATTAAATAGTAATAATTTTATTATAATTAAAAGTATTTTTTTTATAAGTTTAATTTTCCGTTTTTTATAATTTTCTTTTTTAATTTAAATTTAAAATATAATTTTTATATAATTTTTAACTTTATAACATTTAATTTTAATTAATATTTTTTCGGTTTTAAAGGAAATTTCTACCTTACATATTAATAAAAGAAGTAAACGTGTATATAATTATTATATTAAAGTTATAAATTATAATAAAAAACTTGAAATTTTACAAATTTTATTACTATTATTATTGCAAATTAAGTCGAGAATCTTACGTAAAAATACCTATTTTTTATAACTTAAACTAATAAAATTTATAAAAAGAATTAAAGTTATTTTAAACGTAAATATTTAAAAAAAGTTTATTATATTTATACTTAATTAACTATAAAATATTTATTATATTTATATTATTAAAGTTTAAAAATTTTATAAAATTTAATAAATTAAATAATTTTAAACTTTTTAATAATTATTTACAATATTATTTTATTAATCCGTTTACAATATCTCTATTATTGTTACTATTTTATTTAAATAACTTTAACTTTAATAAAATTATATTTATAAATAAATATTTATATATAAAAATAATTTCTATATTTAATAAATTTAAAATAATTTCCGTTATACAATTTACATTATCTTTTATATTGCTATAATATATTATATTTAAATTAAAAATCCCTATTATTAAAAAAGAATTAACATATATTTATTTATGAAAATTTAAATATATATAATATATTAATACCTTTATTATTATTATTATTATTATTTAAAGTTTTATTTATATTAACTTTTTAATAAATATTTTCGATAAGATTTATTATATTTCTATTTTTAAATTTTTTAAATATTATATAATATCTAATTACTTAAGTTTCTATTATTTATATTAAACCTAAAATATGACGTAAACATACATATTTATTTATTAGTTTAAATAAACGCGTTTTAAATAAAATAAGTAATTATATTATACAATTTTTACGTTATATTTTAATAAAAAATAAAAAGCAAAAGTTACCAACTAATTATAAACGTATAAAATAAATAATAATAAATTAAAAACACGTAATATCATTAAATATTTATATATATTAAAATAGAATTGAAAAATTAATATTATTATTTAAAATTAAAATTAAAAATCATTTTAATTATTGATTATATTTACTATGTATTTATTAAATCAATTATTAATAATTATATTTTATATATATAAATTTATAATTATAATGCGTTAAATGGCTTTTACTAAAAAATAAAACTTTATGTTAACGATTAAAATATTAAAAAGTATAATTTAATATATATAACTTTTTAAATTAACCTAAAAATTAATATTTAAATTAAAAAGAATTTTTAACCTTTTAATATCTTTTTATTAATTTTAATTTAATATTTTAAATAATCTTTATTATATTATATTTAAAAATAAAAGTAAATTATTTAAAAATAATTTAATAATATATAAATATTTAAATAAACATTAATAAAATTTCATTTACTTTATTTTTTATAATAAATAAAGAAACATTAAATTTATCCTTAAATGGTAATAAAGGTTTATTAATGTTTATACGAGATAATTATATTATATTACAAATAAATCTACGTTTTATATCCTTTTTATTAATTATATATAACTTAATTTAATCAAATAAAAATATTAAATTTTTACCGTATTTAAATAATATCAAACGCTATTAAAATAACCTAAATTAAATTTAAACCTATTAATAATAATTATAAAGATTTATTAATTAAAATAACATTTCCAATTTGTTTTATAAAATTTATTAAATTTGAAATATAACGTTATAAATAAATAGTTAAGAATTTTATATATAATTTCAAATTAGCAACAATTATAACAGCTTAATTATTAATAATAAAATAGTAGAAATTAAAAAAGAATATAATTAAAAAATATAAAAACACTTTTTTATATTTTAAAATTTAAAGGTTATATTATAAATTATTTACTAAAAATATTAAAATATTAATATGTTTTTTACTATTTATAAAGTATTTTACAAATATATATATTAATTATTTAAAAATATAAAATATAAAATATTATATAAATATTTTTATATAAACTTATATTTAATTATAATGTTAAATAAATTATTAATATAATATTTTATAAAAGTATATTAACCAATTTATTTAAAACTATCTTAAGAAAGTAAACCGTAATTAAATTAATAAAATAAACTATATTTATTTACACAATTAATGTAAATAATATTTTAATATAAACATTTTTAAAAATATATAAAGTTTTATAATATATAAAATCTTAAATATTAACATAACACTTAAAAATAAAACGGATTTAACGTTTTTCTTTTTGCAACGCGTTTATACCATTATTTCAATATTTATAATTACCTTTATTATATTTAAAAAGTTTATAAACCTTAATTTATATTAAGGCAAAATTACGATTAAACAATGGAATATTAACAATATTATTTAAAAAGTTATAAAATAAAAATTTAAATCTTTATTTTTCGTTGCGTTACATAAACATATTAAATTAAATAAATTTAATTAAAAAGAGTTTATATTATTTAAAAAGAAAAGGTAAGAATTTTAAAGATTTTAAAACATATTATATTTACTGTAAAACGTACTAAAACTTTAAATAATAAAAATAGTATAAATTATATTACATTAATAAAAATTAATATATGGTATAACAATTTAAAATAAAAAGACAATATATGCTTTTTTTTATTAAAGAAAATTAAAAAAATATAACAATTTAAGTTAAAATAAAAGTAATTTATTAAACAATAAATTTAAATTTTAAAATATAATAAAATAAAATTATATTAATTTGAATTAAATAAATATAACAGGTAAATTTATCAAAAATATAAATTTTGTTAATCAATTTAATATAAATATTTTAAAAAATATTAAATATATAAGGAAATAATAAAAATATTTAAAATAAAAATATTAACGTTAATATTCAACAAAATTATAATAGAAAAAACAACGGGAATAATATTAGCTATAATATAAATGTTAATATTTTAAAAAAAACTAAATTTTAAAAAACTACTTATAAAATTACCTAAATTTAAAACTTTATAAATATTTAAATGTCTTTACGCCAATAATTTAATCAAATAATTAAATTAATAATAAACTTTATAATTAAAATACTTATATTATAACTTCCCACCATTATTATTATTAAGAAAAAACAAAATATTAAAAAAATGAATATACCTTATAATTATAATAAAAAAATGTTTATAATTTTAATATAAAAGTTAAATAACTAAATTAATAAAAAGGAAAATGGTTATTCTAATAAAATTAATTTTATAAATATTAATACCGGTTATAATAAATAAAGAAATAATATAAATTAATTATTTTTAAATAAAAATATAAATTTTATAATATATTATATACAATAAATAAACTTATATTATATACAATAAATAAACTTATATTATATAAAATACCATTAAATTAAAATTCTTTATTACGATTTTATATATTTAACTATATTAATATTTTATATTTATTTTATTTTTATATTATTTTTTTTAATATAATATATAATAAAAATATAAAAAGAATATTAATATATATTATATAATTTATAAAAATACATTATAAACATATTGAAATAAAATATTTAAAGATTTTAAATTAATTTAAACAATTAATATTATACGATTAAAAATAATAATCTTTTTAATATACCAATTAATTTGTATAATATTATATTGTTAAAAGTGAGATCACATGACAAGTTGTCATGTGATCGGCGTGGGGCTTCACCCCACCCACACTTTAATTATTTTTTTACTTAAGTTATAAATCGTAAATAATCTTTTAATTAAACATCATTTAACTTATTTCCCGAGTATAACGTTATACATCATTAACTTTTGTTAATTTAACATATTTTTCTTTTCGATTATTAATAATTTTTTATTATAAACTTTAATATATTATAAATATTTAATTAAATATTTTATATAAAATATAATATTTTAAATAATAATATTATTAATAATAAAAATATAAAAAGTTATATCTTTTTTTCGATTTTTTTTTATTTTAATAATATATTAAATAAATTATTAATTATTATTATTTTTATTTTTTATATAATATTATGTTATATATATTTTATCTTATATTAATACCTTTTTTATTATTATAATTTTATTTATTTATTTTAACGTTTTAAATTATTAATTCTAATATAAATTTATAAATAACCGTTATTATTAAATATATTAATATTATTTATTTTAAAAACATATATTATCATTTAATTTATATCGTTTAACTTTAATATATTTTTAATATTTTTAATATCTTTAATTTTGTATTTTTCTATTATTTATATTATTTTTAATCATTAAATAATTTATTAACTTTATAATAATAACGTTAAATATATTATTATTAAATAATTTATCTTTTTTTTTTATATAAACATTTACTTTAAATTTATTATAATATTTATTACAATAATATATATTAAAACTAATTTATATTATATATATTATATTTATATGATTTATTTGTATTATATCTTTATATAATTATAAAATTAAATTAATCTTTTATTATTTTTTATATTATTTTCAATATTAATATAATTTAAACTTCATAATATATTTTAAATATAAATATTATGTTTTTTTATTAAATATATAATTAATATTATTATATATATAATAAAGAAAGATTAATAAAGAAAAATAAATTAATTTAATTAAAAAATATTTATTATTTTTTATAATATTATATTAAAAATCTTTTTAATAAAAGATTTATGCAATAATTAAATATTAACTTTTTATTATTTAAACTTTATTTAATATTACTAAATAATAATAATAATTTATTATTTTTACTATTTTAATTAATTTATACTTTTTTTTACACCGAACTTTTTAATAACTATCGTAACATTAACTATCTTTTAACATTAAAATTAATATTCCTTAATAATATTATATTATAAATAATATAATAACTTAATAAAATAATGTATAAATAACTTATACTTATATCATGAAATAAAGTTAATTATAATATAATAATACAACATTTCTTATAAACTTAATTTTAAATGTTTAAAAAAATACGACTAAAATATTAATATAACCGATTTATTATAACTTATAATATAATTAAAAAAATTAATTAAAAGAAATATTAATCAAATATAAAAATTTAATCAATTTTATATATTATTATAAAAATTAATAAAAAACTACTATTTTAAATTAAAACTTTATTATAAAATTAAATACTTATAACATATTTATTTTTTATAAAATTAAATTAATTATTTATTTTATTACCTTTTTAAATAGTAAAAATTATTATATAACTATAATATTTAACTTAAAACCTTAATTTTAACCTTTTGATAAATTTATAAAATTAAAACCAAAAAACGTAATTTATAATAATTAATATATAATGATAATATTAATTTATATAAAATAGTTTAATAAAAGAACTTTTTAATCATAATTTTATATAAATATGTAAAAAGATTATATATATTATAAAATGAATTAAACTATAAACCTATAATTTAATAATTATAAATTTTATTTAAATATTTATAAAAAGAAAAGTTAAATAATTAAATTATATTATATAATAGATTAAACTTTAAATAATTTATAATAAATTATTAACATATATAATTACGTTATAAATTAAATTATAAATTTAATATTTTTATAAAATATCTTTTTATTTTTAACATAAACTTTAAATAATATTATTATATATATTAATAAATAATAATATTATGATTATTTAAAATACAACCTTATTATATTATTATTTTTTAATATATAAAACAACTTAATATTTTATAACTTTAAAATACTATCATAAAATCTGTAAAAGAAAATAAAAAATACCATAAAGATTCCGTAAATTATTCACCTTAAACATTATTAATAAATTAACTTATTAATTTTATAAACTTATTTTTATTATTAAAGATTATTTAAAGAATATTATTTAATAATTCAATTCATTTTATTAATTTATTACTACTATTTAAAAATTTATTAAATAATCTATAACGTCGATAAATTAACTATTTAAACCCGTTACTATTAACGTTATATTTAAATAATATTGAATTTAAAAATATAAAAAAGAAAATTTAAAATAAAAATAATATAATAAAAACATAATAATAAATAAATATAATAATATATAATTATAATAATATATAATAATAACCAACCTTTTTTAAATATACTATTTATTAATTTATTGTATATTTATAAAATAAAATTTAATTATTTTTTTTTAATAAAAAAATATTAAATTTATATTAATTTATACTTTTAGAACTTTTAAACCTAAAAATCTTTATTTATATTAATAACGTTTTTTAATAACTTTAATATATTTTTAACATTATAATAAAATAACTTTAATTTATATTAAATCTTAATTATTAATATTTAACTTTTAATTATTAAAAAGTTTATTAAAATATTAATTTATTTAAAACCAAATATTTATTATAAAAATTAAATTAAAACTATCTTAAAATAATAATATATCTTAAATATTAAATTTATTAAAACGTTACTAAATTTCAAAATATATATAAATTTATTAATAAATATATATATAAAATAAAAATAATAAAACAAGTGTAATAATAATAAATAAAATAATTAATATTAAGATTAATATATTAATATATTTAAAAAAGAAACTATTAATGAAAAAAAAACAAGAAAAACTTATTTTTTATATAAATGAAAATATTTAAATATATTTTAACATTAAGCTTTCATTTACAAACGTTAAACCTTAACCTTTATAATTATTAATTAATTATTATTTATTTTATTTTCTATTTATAATAAATAGTTATAAATTATTTATTTATTTTTTATTTATTTTCTTAATGTTTTAATAATTTCGTTCTTTTTTATAAGCGTTTTTATAATATTATTAAAAACCCTTTTCGTTATAATATTAACGGGGTTATAATTATTATAAATTTATTATATATTATTAATTTTTTAATTTTCGTAAAATTATTATAACGTTATTAAATCGATTATTAATTATTTTTTATTTATATTACTTATTTATACCAAATATTAATATAATAAATATAAATTTATATAAAGGATTAAAAAAGCTTGGAAAAATACCATATATTTTAAAATAATATTAATGGTTTAATAAATGATATAATTAATATTAAAATTTTCAATTTTATTGTAAATTTTATTTATTAATATGTTTTAAATTATACGTTTATATTTAATAAATAACTAATACATTATCTTTTTGGTAATTTAAAATTTATTATTTTAATTGGTAAGTTTTTTATTATTTAATATAATAAGGTAATTTATTTATAAGCTTATATTTGCATTATTAACGAATGATTTATTTACGAAAACGTATAAGCGAAACTTTTATAAATTAAATTTAATTTATCTTAAGTGATTTTAAACCATAAGTTTTGAAAAATTTAAGTTTAAAAGGTTATACCTTTTTTAACCACCTTATTCCCCAGCTAATTATAATACCGTATAACCCTTTTAAACTTTTTTTAAACTATGGTTTAAAGCAATTATAAAATATTTTTTAATAAAAATATCTTATATAATAAAAAATATTATTAATAATATTATTATTAATAATATTATTAAATAATAATATTAACGCGTTTTATATATTATAATAAATAAATAATTAATTAATATAATAATTATTAACTTTATTATTAAATTTATTAATTAAATTTATACATTTTTATTTTTATAACATTAAATAAAATTAAGATTAATTAAAATATATATTATAATAAATAAAATTTAATATAAATGCATAACGTTATGTAAATATATAAAAAATTAAAAAAGTTTAAATAGTAGTTTTATTATTAAGTTAAAAATAAAATAAAAAATATTTTTATATATTATTAATTAATTATATTAATTAATTATAATATTAATGTTAATAATATTAATTATAATATTAAATACTTTTATTAATAAATATTTTTAACGTTTTAATTTAAAATATAAAAATGTAAAATCGTATAAATATATAAAAAAATTAAAGAAATAAATTAAATAAATTATTAATTTTAAATTCTTTTAATTAAAATTATTTTATATATTATTATAATATATTAATTAATTTTAAATTTAATATTTAATTTAAAGTTATATAAATTTAACATATAAAGGTTTTTTAACGTAATAATGCTTTAAATTAAATCTCGAGAAAATCTTTAATACGTTTTATAAATATAAACATATAAATTAAGCGTTAAATGGCGCTTGTAGCGCCAATAAAAACGGGGGAGGTGGCGGGCGTAACTTGCCGTTTTTTAAGGATTAATCTAAGCTAGTTAAGATAAAGTTCGACATAATTCAAGCCGCGGTCTTTCGGATTGTCGTAGCAGTAACTCTTTTAACTTTGTTAATTTATATTGCTAATGTTTAACAATATTAATTAATGTTAATAAGTACGTACGTAAAATAAAAACAATAAAAGAAATATAATAATAATAAGTAAAATAATTAATATTAAGACTAATATATTAATATATTTAAAAAGGGAATTATTAATCGGAAAAAAATAAAAAAACTCGTTTTTTATATAAATACAAATATTCGAGTACGTTTTAATGTTAAGCTTTTACTTATAAACGTTAAGTTTTAAATTTTACAATTATTAATTAACCATTAAAATTAAATTATTATTTTTTTAAAATATAAAATTAAAATATATACGTTTTTATTTTTTAAATAAAAATATAATATATTTATTAAACTTTTAAAATATAATACCATTACCGCTTTAAAATTATATAAAAAAAAGTCTTAATTTATTATTAAAAAAAAACTTAAAATACTTAACTTTAACCTTTTTATATTAATAATTACTATTTTAAATATTTACAATTATATAAAATTATTTAACGTTTATTTTATAAATTAATAAAAGTAAAAATAAATTTATTAAAAAAAAACGTTTTATATAATATTTTAACTTTAATCATTAAAATTTAATTATTTGTTTAACATTTTATAAATATAATTTACTTTTATATTATATAATTAACTTATTAATTTAATTTAATAATATAATATATATATTTTACCGAAATTTTTTAAAACTTAAATAATAACTTTAAAATTAATATATTATAAATTATTAATAAAAAAGTATATTTTATTTACCGATATATTAAAATATGTATTAAAAAATAAATTAATATATAATTTAACTTAAAATTTAAATTAAAAATACATTAATTTATAATAATAAAATTAATATTTATAATAAATAATTTATTTAAAAAATTTAAAAAAACTAATTAATAATAATATTTTTAATATTAAAACCCGATTTTCTTTATTAATATATTAAGTTTAACAAATAATTTAATTTAAAAAAATATATATTAAAATTAAATTTAATTAAAGCAAATATAGTTATAAATTAAAAAAAAAGTTAAAATTTAAATCATTTAAAAATTAAAATATATATTTATTAATATAAATTAAAATATATATATATTTTTAATAAATAATATATATTAAATATATTTAAAAACTTTAAAAATAGTTTTAAAAATATAAAATAATTTATATAATAAAATAATTTTATATTTTAACTAATTATAACTTTTAAAATTTTAAAACGTTTTATTATATAAAACCATTTTAATTTTAAAATAATTCTGTAAAAATCTTTACCATCGGTATAGTACTTATTACCTTTTCTTATTCCTTTAAGATTATCAATAGTGAATAGTTAAGGAAGGTGCAGTATGTAGGTAGATTACTTAACCTACCAGGTGCTTACATAAGATTAAGCCAATGATATTTCCAATAGCTCTAAACTCATGTACTAAAGGTCACCCCAAGGGCTAACATAATCCTTAAAATTTCAGCTACGGCAAGATTTAACCCCGGCCCCCACCCCGACAAGGCTAAGGAACTGCTGGCCAATCAGAGCGAAGCTAGAAATTTCTTAGCCTGTTCTTTTTTAACCCGACACAAAACTTTAAGAAAACTTAAGGCAAACTTAAGGCATATTTGTTCGTTAATATCATATAAGCATATATGTATTAATACCAGCATTGAATATTTATGTACATTAAAGTAAACTGCATTAAATTTACATCAATTCTCTACCTCCACCAAATATACTATCACCTACCTCATCATCCAATTCCCATAGTAGTATACTCATGAAGAGGCAGTAGGTAGTAATGGTTGAAGCACCAAGTTATATCGCCCTTATATCACTAAGCATAATTACGTCCTAACCACACAGTCTAGTTTCCAAGAGCCAAAGTATATAAACAACAATTCAAAATGCAGCAATCAGGTCACCGCAAGCTCTTGACTCCTGCTCAAGATCTACCTATTCTACATTATAATTCATATAGACCCCATTTCGGCTATCCTCGAAATCCTCTGCCACTTCCGGCAGCCTATGGTTACCTTCCTCAACCGATATGGTCTCAGGAATACCGCCCTCTGTCAGGAGGTCCTCGAGCTATACCTTTACGAATGCAGAGGGCCGCTATGAGTAGGACTGAATTACATCAAACGCCCATCCCATCGTTACCGCTATCGTCAAATCGGCCTTATTCAGTGCCTACCTACCTAAATCGCCGTATACGCAGTGACAGTGATAGTACCTTCACTCATCCGCCTAGACCAGCCACATCTTTAGATTTAGGTACCGTTGACAAATCAATCTCCCCTCGTTCTACCATATTCTCACAACATGGGGTAGCCCAGCATCCTAAAAATGATCTCCTCTCTTCACACGCTACTACCTTGGAGGATACAGGGCTCTTAAAAGGAATACCTAGAACTGCACGCCCCGTTGCCAACCGTGGTTCTCGAAAATTACCGCCACTAAGCGCTAGCACAGCAGGAGGCAGCCAGCGAGAATTAAGGCCAGTTATTACCCCGTTTGAGCAACGAGCAATGGGATATGCAGCAGGTCAGAAGAGGGCAGCTAGTATTGACGGAAAACCCAACGCCTCAAAGAGGATCAAATTCAATGTGATTCTCAACCAATCTCAAGCCGCCAGCGCCCCTAGGGCACCTAAGTAAGTGCCCTTAGCAAACACTTTTAACATACAACCAGCCCAAACTCCTAAAACTAATTCCATGAACAGCAATACCACTACGGAGGAAGTCAACCAACCCCTCGAGCAATATAACGCTAAAGTTACTACAGAGCAATATCTAACCACCACAGTAGATAATACTAGCCCTAGGCTATCGCCAAATAAGCTAGCGAAACCCAAGGCAGCGGATGCTCCTGAGCCTAACCCATATGATATTATCAACGGAACCGACGTGTTTGAAGATTCTCGAAGCGCCAGAACTGTAGGCGATGTACAAAGCGCAAGGAACTTTAAGACGTCTGATATTTCCACCAACATCGATACCCTCGGAGCCTTTGGTGCATCGTCCCGAGGATTAAATATTGACAACCGGTATTTAAATACGGCATATAATCAACATATTAGTGTAACTGCTCGGTGTGGCATGTCCTCCAACATCGTATCAAGTGAGATCCAGACAGAATCAAGGAAACTTGCTAACGATGTCCACTCACACAATCTACATTACGGAACCATCACTACTACTGACGACGAAAAGGAGGGGCCATGCTGCAGTGAGAATCCGAATATTCAGTTTTCAAGGATCGAGAAATTGTTACATGCCCAGAATAAAGATGGCATAGACAAGTTCATTATGGTAAAGCTCAACTCAGAAGGCACCAACGTCTTACAGACCCTCACGAACGAACTACTCGTGGGCCTAGCCGTGCGGGATATCGAGTTGCTAGAGCAGATGGCCAAAATCATGTAAGTACTCGAGATCACAAGGGAAAAAACATAGCCAGGCGATATATGATAGGTTCAAGACAGCCGTCTATGAGAGAGACAAGGGGAGGGGGGTTACGTTTACTTGCTAACTAAGCTGCTGGGATAAATAAATCGCTCGGCCAGGTAGAGACTGGGAGAAAGACACATATTAACATACCGATTTTACAAATTATAGCTTTAAAAAGCAATAATAATATGCATAGCTCACTGTAGCCAAAAGAGCACTTAAGCTTCTCTTACTACACGTCGAAGCGCAACATTTAATAAGTGAGCTATACAATATAACTCTTACAAAACACTTCCTCTCGGGGTAGCGAGCTGAGTGAGTATCCCACATAGACGTAGTGTTCTCCTCACTACTCGAATGACCCAACTGCTTGGTTAGACCATATAGCTGCAACAATGAGCTTTTCTAGTACCCCTTTTTCGATTATGGACTCCGATCAAAGTTTTTACTCCCCGCCCGATGCAACTTGTAGAATAACCACGGTTTCCATGATAGTTTCATTCAGATATGCCACCATTATGACCCTAATATTTGGAAACCTTTACCCCCTTCAGTCCGATCACATGAAGTCATCATCCTCCGTCTCATCCTCATCAGGGGCAACAGCCATTTTACCAGTCTCGTCAACAACAGTCAGCGCCAAAAGGTCGTTAACAAGCTCCTCGCTACGACTCTTGTTTTCCTCTAGCCTACTTCTTAAATTTGCGCTATCCCCTACTACCTCGCCGACTTCTCCGGCGGGCGCGCTCGAGCTGCGCACCTGGACCCTAACCTCTCCAGGGACACCATCTATCCTGACGCTCTGTGTTAAGTTGCTGCCGGCGGGTGGGCGCGCCACCGGCTGTCCTTGGTTGGCGCTGACGAGGTTCTGGAGGAATGCAGAGGCATCCGGGCAGCCGTCCATAAGCCACTTGAGGCAGAGCTGTGTGCGCTCGCGGCAGAAACGGTTGTTGTCGTCATACAGGCAGCAGTTAAGTAAGGCAACTATCCCGTTATGACGTAAAATTTGGAGTTGCACTGTCGGATTGCCAGGTGAGGATTGACCAGGTGGTGGCTGTAAGAGAGCGGCAAGTATAGATAGAACTTGGCCTTTGATACCAGACCAGGGGAACTCGTGTGGCGGATCGGATATCGGTGGTGGTGGAGGCGGAGGAGGTGGCGGATCATTGGATGATGACGCCTGGGGTGTCGATATAGCAGTAGAGGGTGTGGTGGGAGGCTCATTTCGTCGAGTGCCTGGAAATGGTGCTTTCTCCACCCCGATATCAAGGCCCTCAAGCAATTTAAGGAGCTCATAGACAGCCTCGTAGTCGATAAGATGTTGACGGAGAGGATGGATATCTGCAACCGTGTAAAGAAAATCAAGATATTGTACCAGGCCGTCTTTGGCTCGCTCCAGATCCCAGTTATCTACTGGGAAGTCGGCGGGATCCAGTCGGCCCTTACGGACCTCACCCTGAATTTGCATCAAGGCAACGCATTCTGGGACGATACGGCTGCGGAAGAGACCATATAGATAGTTAAGCATCTTTCCGAGACGA
Source organism: Daldinia grandis (assembly GCA_022432525.1). Classification (NCBI taxonomy): domain Eukaryota; kingdom Fungi; phylum Ascomycota; class Sordariomycetes; order Xylariales; family Hypoxylaceae; genus Daldinia; species Daldinia grandis. Next base: position 44,615 of record JAJKLB010000007.1, read on the forward strand.
ACATCTTCGTTTGCGAGGTTCTTTTCAACGTCTTCCGCTTTTGTATCAGGGAAGGGGTCATAATCCTTCGGGGGGAACAAGGCTGTGCGAAATAGATACGTAATGAGCCGAAGCAAGACTGTTTGTGCTGGCGAGATGATATCCTTAGGGCTTCGAAGCGCCATCCATGCGTAGGGGATGAGCGAGTTCTCGTGAATCGCCTGCACTATCTGGCTGCTAATTTGAAATATTAAGGACTGTTCATCCTTTTCCCACACAGCGATAAAGACAAGCATTTCTCTCAAGAGGTTCCTACCGCAGTCGGTGGCAAGAAAGATACGACAACGGGTTTGTTGCAAGTTCTCGCGGAATATAGTCAACCCAGAACCAGCTGAATCTAATATGCAAGACTTGACGATCATGTGAAGCGCTTCTATCTGTTTAGGGTCAAGGATATTCGGCACCTCGGTCAGAAGCCCAGTCATTGGCCCTTCGCCATATGAATCATCGTCGTCAGCTTCTTCCTCATATTCGTCGTACTCAGGGGCGAAGGTCTGGCCCGACTGGGACGTCTGGCCTTGCCATTCAGAGCTGTGTTCCTCCTCCACATGATGCTCATTTGCATCGTTCGGTTCCTCCTGAGGCTCGGTAGCTGCGTAGCGTTGCATGAGGTTGGACTCGCATTCCTTAATGCGCTGAGGAACAGAGTCAACGGTTGAATACATTGTCAGGCTCCAGTCGTTTGAGTTTGGGATGCGTGCACCGTACCACCACTTGTCGAGTTCGTGCGATACACGGCCATATACTTTATCCTGCTCAAACTTATCGGTTTCTTCGGGGTTCCACGTTGAAACCAATTCAGTAGCCTCGCCATACATATCCGGTTGCCAGGCCCAAGTTTCAGGCGGGGTGTAGTTCCAGGCTAGGAGATTCTCGTCATGGGGTAACCATTGATCTTTCCTTTCGGCGCTCTGGCCATCGAAATATTCCTTACAAATACCAATCGCAGTACCACACATTCGCGACGATCGTTTTAGCCAGTTCGAGATTTCGTCCCGCAGATGAATACTCCTAGGAGCTGGGTAGTCTAGCACCGACTCATGCCGATCCTCCGGGCCTGGGTTGCTCTCAGCGTCGGGAGATTCTATTAATACTTTGTACCAAAATAACATCTTATTGCGGTCATTCTTGGCAATCCAATTATGAGCTTGCTGTAGGGATGTGACAAGGACCTTTTTGCCTATTGGTGGTTAACTATGCAGATTACACCTACTGGCAAAGGGCTCCACGTACAGAGTTCAGTAATCTCATTCAGCTTAGCCCTAGAGGCTTCGTCTTCCGGCATTTCCCCATCGATTCCCTTGCTGGTCACATTGACACAAAGACATATGGATTCATAAACTTCGTGGTCGAACTGGATAGCTGCGGATAAATCTTGGGGGACCTCTGGGTCAGTAGTGACAAGCAGATTTCGAGCAATATGCATGAGCTTGTTGAGCATCTGCAACGCCTCCTTTAGAGGTACATAGTTTTTGATAATCAAAGCGGTGACCTCTGGAGTAGTGATATCGAGGAACTTAGTTTGAACAAAAGGTTCCGATCGTACACCAAGAGACTTCTCATTTAGATCACATATTGCGGCGGATACAGCCCGACGTAGCCATATCCATACCCGCACATTTCTCGATAGGACCTCCCTACCATTCGAGCGTTAGTAACATATTTATAACTTTTCCTTTTCCCCCCTTTGGTTTTTGTTTTCCGAAGACGCCTCCCCGATGCACTTACCTAACGTCCTTGAAGGTATGCGTCTTCTCCAAGGTTTTAGAGACAATACTGGTCACCTTGGCGATGGATTGGGGTCCCATTGCGGGGGACTGGTTATAGTGGCCCTCTAGACATATTAAAGCTGCCGAGAAGATGCGCTCCTCGATGGAGTCGTCTTTCCACATCTTAGCAGTGCCGAAGTCTAACTGTTTAATCAGCCCAGAAGGAGATGATGCCATGAGAATATGTCCACAGCCCCAGTAAAGTTATCGCGCTCTCAGAACCTAGACGATGACGCGTTACCTGTGGGTGCAGGTCAAAAAAATACAACGTATGCGGCGACCCTCCATAGATACCTAGGAAGTAGCAGGTCGTGACGGCTGAAAATCTGAAAAGAGGCACAATTATGTGGGACGGATAGGCCTTATTAGTATTGATACTTTGCAGGCAGAGCAAGACGTAGCGTATGAAATGCAATAATGATTTAGGATGAAAAGTTTGGCGTCATTCGGTTTGCTAAGGTTAAACGGGTTTGCAAGTGGCATCAAGCGGGGCTAAAAATTTATAAATACATACATTTGTTTTAATAAATACTTTAAGTTTTTTTAAGGTTTTATTATCAAGTTAAGATTAATATATTAAAGATTTATCAATTTTATATACCAATTTTATATTAATTAATTAACTTTATTAATTTTACTTTATTTTTATATAATTTTATTAAAATAAAGATAAAAATAAAAATAAAGTTTTAAAATTAATATATATTATATTTAAAGGTTTTAATATTATATATTAATATAAAATAATTTATATAATTTATATAATTAATATTAAATTTATAATTAAAAAGTTTTTTAAAATAAATTATTATTTTAATGTTTAAATTAAAATTCGTAAACGGTAAATTACGTTTGTTTACGTTTTATTTACGTTATAAAACGTTTGGTTTATACGTTTATATTTATAAATTTTCGATAAAACGTTTTATAAATTTTAATGTAAATTTTTAATAAATAAAATCGAATTAAATAATATATTTTTAATTAAATTTTAAATAATGTATTAATAATAATAATTTAAAATTAATATTATAATTTTTTAATTTTTTTTCCTTTTTTATATATTTTTAAAAAATTACGTTATAATATTATCCAAGACGAAGTCTGGTTATTATACTGGAACTTTTTTCGGAAATTACTATGGGAAACTGATAAGGTAATGATAAGTATTACATAAGTAATTGATAAGCGCACGGACCACTTACAAAAATCCGTGGCAATTGACGCCACTTTTTTGTAAGCCACACCAAATAAGTCAGCCACACAGATTACGTAAGCAGCTCCCGGGTAGGTTCGCAAAGACTTGGAATATTTCAATTAAAGTTTTTTTTCCTTTTTTTTTTTTTTTTTTTTTTTTTTTTAAATAATATAAATTTATTAATACAAAATTTCAAAATTTCATACTTTTTGCAGACTTCGGCTTGGCCCTATCGGTTACACGTAACCGATTTGTTATAATAATTTAAAAAATTAAATAAATATAATATGTATAATAATAATTTAAAATAATTAAAACAACGATTAAAACTATTTAAATAATTACTTAAATAATAAAATTATAAAATAATAAAATAATGACATAATTAATTGATTAAATAATGTCAAAATATAATAGTTAAATGATAAATATATTTATATATAAATTAAAAAAAAGTATAATAAATTAATTAAAATAAATTAATATGTTTAATAAATATTTAAATAGTAAATAATTATTAATTACATTAAATTGTTTAAAAAAACTAATAGATTAATTTAATAAATTTAAATAATTTATTAAAGTTAAAAACATTTAAACAATATAATTAAATAGAAATTTACAATATATTATTTAAAAGATTTATTAATAAAATATTTAAAAGAAAATGGTACTAATAAATTAACAGCAATTAATAATAACTATATTATTTAATTATTTAACCAAAGAATTCTATTATATAAATAAAATTTATTAAGTTTACATGAAAAGAATTTAAAAGAAATTAAATATATTACAATTAATTAATTTTTAAATGTAAAATAATAAACTAATCAAATAATTAAATAATTAAATTAATACATATATAAAAAAGAAATTTAATAAATTATTTATTACATTTAATTTAAAATTAAATATTGAAAATAATTTATAAATTAATAAAGTAACAAATGAAATAAAAAGGATTAAAGTTATGAAATTTATGATAAAAAATTAAAATAAAATTGAACAATTAATAAATTAAATATATTAGTAAATATATTAAATTTAATACATTTTTTAAAAGTATTTAATTTATTTAATTTATTTAATTTATTTAATTTATTTAATTTATTTAATTTATTTAATTTATTTAATTTATTTAATTTATTTAATTTATTTAATTTATTTAATTTATTTAATTTATTTAATTTATGTAATTTATGTAATTTATGTAATTTATGTAATTTATTTAATTTATTTAATTTATTTAATTTATTTAATTTATTTAATTTATTTAATTTATTTAATTTATTTAATTTATTTAATTTATTTAATTTATTTAATTTATTTAATTTATTTAATTTATTTAATTTATTTACTTTTTTTAATTCTTTTAATTGATTTTTATTAAATATAAAACGATAAATTTTAAGTTTTAATGTTTATAATAGGCTTGCAGTAATATTCTTAATAATAAAAGTTTAAATTAAAAATTTTTTTTAAAATAGTTAATCTATTTTAAAAATTTTTATAATTAACGGTTTAATACTAATTACGTAAGTTAAACTAGGCTATTTTATATTACCTTTTTTTTAAAAAAATTTAAAGCGTTTTTACTTTATTTTCGGTACTATTTTTTTAAGAATATTTAACGCGTTTTGCTTTAATAGGTTTTTTTTATTTTTTAAATTATTTTATTAAATTTTTTAAAACGTTTTGCAAAATATTTTTTTTTAAAAGGTTTTAAAATTAAGGTTTTAGTTTTGTTGGGGTAGGTATATTTAAATAAAATTTTACCCTGTATAATAATATAATCTTTTTTATTATTTTTATTATTATTTTTATAAAAATTATTATATTTTCTTTATTATTTTTTAGCGTTTTTACTAAATTTTTTAAATTTTATATATCTTTATTTATTAATTTAATTATAGATTTAAAAAAAGTTTTTATTTTTTTTTTTTTTTTTTATTATTTAAATTTTCGTATTATTTATTTTAAAAATAATAGTTAAAATAAATATTCTTTACAAAGTAAACATTTTCGAAATAAATATTTTTTAAGGTGTTTTTAAGGTTATTAATATTTTTAAACTAATAACTTTCGAGGTGGTAAATGTTTTTAAACTTATTAGTGTTTTTTAACCGGTAAATATTTTTTAACTAGTAAATGTTTTTTAATTAATAGGTGCTTTTTAATTAGTAAATGCCTTTTAACTAATAAATATCTTTTAACCGGTAAGTACTTTTTAACCGGTAGGTGCTTTTAAATCGATAAATATTTTTAGATTAGTAGATATCTTTATTAGAATTAATATTTTTGGCGTATTAAATATTTTTGTAAAAGGCTTTTTCTATATAAGAAATATTTTAAAAATATTAAGTATTAAATTAATTTTTATTATTTTTATTATATTTTTTTTCTTTATAATAAATGGTAACTTTTTTTTTAAAATAATAAGCTTTTCTATATTTAAGTTATTTTTTTTATTTATTATATCTAAAATTTATATTATATTTAAGTTTGGTTTTAATTTCGAATTTAAGTTTTTTATTATTTTATTTTTTAAAATTATTAAAATTATTAAAATATTTAGCATTGTTAAGATTTTTAACGTTATTAAAGTTTTTTATTTTATTAATATTTTTTACGAAATTTTTTACAAAATTTTTATCGAAATTTTTTATAAAATTGTTTATTTCGAAATTTTTTATTTTGTTTAAATCTTTTACCTTATTAAAATCGTTTTTATTTTTAAAATTTTCTTTTAAAATTTCGATTTAAACTTTTTTCGATTTAATTTATTACATTTTTTTTTTTTTTTTTTATAAAATATCTTTTTATTTATTAAATTATACTTTTATTATAGTTTAATAATAATTTAGTTAAAATTTTAAAATTTTATATAGTTTTATAAAAATTAATTAAATAAAACTAATTATTTTTAAAAAATATTTAATTTTAATAGGTAATATTTTAAAACCTTATTTTTATTCGTTTTTATAAATTTATAACGTTTTAATAACGTTTTTTTTTTAAATATTTTGAAAATTATTATACTTTTAAATTTATAATCTATTTATTTACGATAATTTTCAATTATTTTTAAAACTTTACATATATAATTATATAATTACGTTTTAAATAACTATTAATTAGGTTTAATCTATATAAAATATTTAATAATTTTATTAAAATTATAATTATTTTATAACTTATATATTATAAAGATTTTTATTTAATATTATTTAAAAATTATTAGTCATTTGGGCAAGTGGTTAAATTATTAAATCTTACATAAGTTATTTCGTAAAAGACCGATAATTAAATCGGAGACAAATCCCCACATTTATAAATAATAATAACTAGTTATTTTAAGCTTATTTTAATAATAATAAGCCTTTAAAATTATTTAATAATAATAAGTTATTTTAAGCTTATTTTAATAATAATAAGCCTTTTAAACTTTTAATAATAATAAGCCTCGTTAAGTTATTTAATAATAATAAGTTATTTTAAGCTTATTTTAACAATAATAAACCTTTTAAACTTTTAATAATAATAAGCTTTTTAAACTATTTAATAATAATAAGCCTTGTTAAGCTATTTAATAATAATAAGCTATTTTAAGCCTATTTTAATAATAATAAACCTTTTAAACTTTTAACAATAATAAGCTTTTCAAGCTATTTAACAATAATAAACCTTGTTAAATTATTCAATAATAATAAGTTATTTTAAGCTTATTTCAATAATAATAAACCTTTTAAACTTTTAATAATAATAGGCTTTTTAAGCTATTTAATAATAATAAGACTCGTTAAGTTATTTAATAATAATAAGCCTTTTTAAAGCTATATAATAATAATAAACCCTTTTCAAATTATATAACAATAATAAACCTTTTTAAACTATTTAAATAATAAGGCTAATAAAGCTATATTAATAGCAAAAAAGAAGATTTTTTATATAATTATTTAACATATTGGTACAAGCATATGTAAATAACTTCACTCCCGCTGTTTTATACTCTTATATAGAATCGAGATTAATAACCTCACCCGGACGTAAAATACATTATCATTATTATCATTTAAAAATTATTATTTTATTAATTAAAGACGCGTTATTATTTTTTAAACAATTAACGTTATAAATTTTGCCAAATTTTAGGTTTTTTACGGCTAATTTTTATATTATTTATTATATTATAGCGTAGATTTATTTAATATTATAAGTTTAAAAAAAAAAGAATTTTATTTATTTTGCGTTATTTTAATAAGTTTGCTATAATTTTAATCTTTTTTTAAAACTTTTATTAATATAAGTTTTTATTTAATAATTATTTTATTTATTATTGTTTTATAAAAATAAAAAAACTTTTATTATTTTATAAAAATAATAAGATATAAAAGATTTATATTTATTAAGGTAGGAATGTAAAGGTATTAAATATATTATTATTTTTTCGAAATAGGTATTTATGTTGTGTAAATAAAACAAAATTATTATAAATAAAATTGTTTATTTATTTATTATTAAAATATTATTATTGTTTAAAATATTAAAATATAATTATTTAAATAATAATTATTTAATTGATATTTTATTATTAAGACTTGTTTGTTAGCAAAATGTGTTACGTTTTATTAATATATATATTATTTTTAAGTTAAATTATATTTCTAGTTTTTTTTATAGTTTAGTAGTTTTATTATTTTTATATATTTAGATATTTATTTGCAGATGTTTTTTATTTAAAATTTCTACTAATTTTATAACGTTTTATATTAATAATTTTTAAAAATATTATTAATTATGTTTTAATTTATATCTTTTCTATTGAATTAAATATTTTAAAATTGATTTTTTATTTATTTTATTTATTTGTTGTTTTAGGAAATTTTTTATTTTAAAGAATAATAAATTTTCGATATTTCTTTTAATAAATATTTTTCTAAGTTTTAGTTTTTTTTTACCAAATAGATCGATATTTATAGGAGTTGGTATTAAATGGGTAACGGAAATTACGCGATATATTTACCAATAATAAAAAAAATTTAATTTATATATTAAATTGCCAACTTTTTTTAAAATAATAAATAGTTTAATTTTTTATTAAAACCATTTTTTTTTAAATCTTTTTAATAAATAGTATTTTTTATATAAGCGTAAATATATATATATATTTTTTTTTTAAAAAAAATTTAAAATTTTGTTTTTAATTATACCGTATTTTTATATTGGCGGCGGCGTAATTAATTACTATTTTTATTTTTTACTAATATAAATTGCGTTAAATTTTAAAATTAAAAATTTTTTTAAGGATTTTTAAGATTAATAAAAATAATTATATTTTAAATTTAAAAATAATTTTATTTAATAATTAACTTAAGATCGATAATTTTAAATTATTTAAATTATATTATAACGTTAATATTATCTTTATTTATGTTATATTTAATTTTATAATTATATAAAATTATATAATTATTTTTACGTTTTAATTTTGGCGTTTATTTTGGCTATTTATCTATAAATGATAATTTATGGAAACTATTAATATTATTTTATGATTCTTCCATAATATTTATTATAATTTAAATATAAATTTCAGGTTTTTATTTAAAATAATTCTTATTAATAAATTTTAATTTATTAAGAATAATAATGTATATAACGCCTTTATTTAATTACTTATTATATATTTAATATATTTTAATATTAATAAACATTTTTTATTAAATTTATATATTATTATTATTATTACGTTAAAATTTTAAAATTTATTTTATTACTAAAATATATTTTTTATAAATACCTTTAATAAAATTATTATAAAATTTATTATAATTATATAAAATAGTATTATTAATTTATTTAAAATTTTTCGTTAGTTAATTTATATTATTTAATATTTTAAATAATATATTAAATATTATATTAATTTAATTATAAAATATTTTATATTAAATCTATTTAGGTTATATACTATTTTTTTTTGTTTAAAATAATATTTAATATTATGTATTATTTAAAAAAAAATATTATATATAAAATTTTAATATATATAATTTTTATTAATCGTTTTTATTAAAAATATATAATATTTTATTTTTATTAAAAATATATTAGAAATTTTTAATAAATAAAATTTTTTTTTTTTTTTTTTTATTTTTTTTTTATTTTTTTAATAATTTTTAATAAACCGCAATCTTTAATATATCTGTTTTAAATTTAATTGCGGAATTTTTCATTTAAATTTATTATTATTTTAATAATATATCTGAAATTATTTATTATATTATTTAACTTACTTTTATCTTTTTAACTCCTTTTATCCTAGTTATTTAAATTGTTTATTATAAATAATTTAAATAAAGTATTAAATATTAGGTTAATTTATCTAAATATATATTAGATATTTAAACAAAATTAAGATAAATATATTAAAATTATTATCAAATAAAGGTTTAATTTAATTAAATTTATTAAACATAATATAAATTATTTAATTATTTTTTTTATAATTTTATAATTTATTAAAATAATAATTTTATAAATATAAAATTATATATATATTTATAAATTTTTATATACTTAAATTAATCTTATTATTTCTAATTTGGTGGTTTAATATTGTTATTTAATTTTTATTAAAATTTTATTAAAGAATAAAATTGGTTTAATAAAATTAATAATTAATTATATTTTATTTTATCTATTATTATTATAGAAAAACATAATTTTAAAACTTTCTTTTTAAATTACGTTTAATTTTAAGAAATTAGTTTTAATCCTATTTTAATAAATTAAATATATAAATAAAGTTAAGTTTTTTTAAATAATATTAAAATTTTACTTTTTATCTTAAATAGGTATAAATTTTATTAATTTTATTTATTTCTTTTTTTTGGTTATTATCTTGGGTATACTTTTGGTTATTTATCTTTAAGCTATAAAATTGGTTTTTTATTTTTATAAGGATATTAATTTCTATTGGTATTAGGATATAAATTTCTTTAAAAAATTTAATAGGTTAATATATATCTTTAATATTGTTAAAATTACAGGTATTTTAATTTTTTGGAAAATTTTAACTCGGTTTATAAGTAAAGAAATGTTTAAATTGTTTATAATATAATTTAATAGTTTAATAATTAAATATTTAATAAAAGATTTCTTTAACTTAATAATTAAATTTAATTTTTAAAATAGTTTAAAAATTAATTTTAAATATCTTAAATATTTTTTAGCTATTTTGGAGAAAATAACTATATTATTAATATATATTGCGTAAAAATCTTTGTATAGTTTTAATTTTTGGTTTATATAACGTTATATATATTTAGCGTTATTTTTAAAATTTATTAAAATAATATTTAATATTTTAAATCTTTTAAATAATATAATTACCATTTAATTATAATAGTTTAACCAAATTGGCAATTAATAAAAAAATTTAAAACTATTTATAACTATAATATATAAATATTTTTTTATTTTACCAATTATATTTTTTTATATAAATAGGGGATATATATTTAATATAATAAGTTTATTTAAAGAACGAAGGTTAATAATTACTTATTTTTTATGTACGCTATTAAATATATAGTATATAATAAAAACGGGATATTTAAAAGATAATAGCTATTTTATATATTTTATTTTACCGTCTTTATATATATTGTTAAATATTTTATTTACTATTTTTTATTTTTTAATATTTAATTTGTATATTTTAGCTAATAATTAAATTTAATTTTGCCATTTTTTTACTAAATAATTTTTTATTTTTTTATTATTTATTATATTAATAAATTTAAATCGATTTTAAATTTAATATTTATTTATAAACTAATTAATTTATTTTAAAAAATTATTATAGAAATTTTAAAAATATATATATGCGTTTTTTTTTATTTTAATAAATAGTATATTTTTTAATTATTAAGCGTTTAATAAAAGAATTATTTCCATTTTATTTTTATTATTTTATATGATAAACTAAACGTTTTTTAATATCTTTTTAAATAAATTTAATATTTTTATTATTCCGTTTATTAAATTAAATTTTATAAATAGTTAAAAAAATTTTATTATATTTTCAATTATTATTATAATTATTTATATAAATAATATCTTATTTTAAATAATAGTTATATATTTTTTATATTAATAGTCTTTTATATAACTTAATTTTTATTTCCGTTTAATATAAATGGGTTTGTTTATAAAGTTTAAAAAGGGTATGGTTTTAAATGTTTTAAATAATATAAATATTTTTAAAGGTTTATTTATTTTAATAATAAAAACATAATTTTTATTAGAATTTTTAAGGTTTATAATAGATAGATTTACATAAAATATTAATATTTATATTATAATCTTTAATAAAATAATAATATTAGTTAAAGTTAAAACTTATTAATAAATAACGTTTTATTTTTTTACGATTAATATAAAAGTAATTATTCTATTATAAGATTTAAATATTATAATTTAATTATTATAATATATATTAACCATATATTTATATAGAAAAGGAGTTTTAAATAAAAGGTTAGGTTATAGATTATTATTTATAATTAAAGTTTAAATTATAAAAATCTTTATTATATAATTATTAAATTATATTCTTTTAATTTTTAAAATAAATATTATTTATTGTATAAATAATATATATCCTATAATACCTTTTATTATTATAACGTTTATATTTATAATTTATATTTTCAAGGTATACTTTTTTAGTTATAATTGATTAATTAAAATATTAAAACATTTTATATTTGCATAAATAGTTATTATTTTAATATTATTTTTTAATATAATTTTTATTTAAAGGTATATATATATTATAAGGTTATACTTTTATATTACGCTTAATTTTAATTATATAATAATAACGTTAAAAACGTTATTTACTATAAATATTTTTTTTATATAATTATATATTTAATAATCTTCCAAGATCTTAAATTCTTTTATCTTTTCATACGTTTTAAATAAACTATATATAAAAAAGGTTATTTTATTTTGGAATTTATTATAATAAATATAATATATTATATTTTTAACAACTTTATTAATAATATATTTAATTATGTTTTTATTAAAAAATATTATTAATTATTTATAAAATAAATATATAAAATAAATATTAATATTGTTAATTTTTTCTTAACCTTTTTCTTTTTAATTACCAATTTTTATATATATTTCTTTATAATTTTCTTTAATTATTTCTTTTATTATAATATATTTTTATAAAGTCATTTTTTGCTTATATTTCTTTCTTTAAAGATCGTTTATATTTAAAAATGTTTTATTTTAAATATTAAAATATTTATTAATAAATTGGTTAAATTAAACCCATTATTAATAAAAACGTTTATAAAGGCGCCATTTTTAACAATAGTAACTTAAATTAAATCTTTAACCTTAACTACGGCTACATCTTTAACTTTAACCTCGATTAAATTAACCAAATTAACTAAATTTTTATAATTTTTAAAATGTTCTTTTATATCTTTAACTAAAACCTTAATCGCGTCTTTTATAACCTCCTTAAATAAGTAATTTATTTAAATATTTTAAACGTTTATTTTAATTAACGTTTTTATATTATCCAATATAAGTTATATTAATAATAATTTTTTATACATCTTTCAATATCATTAATAAGGTTAAATTAATAAAAATGGCAAATAAAACTAATATATTAAATATTATAATAATAAATTTATTAATATATAATCCTTTTATAATAATATAATTGCAATAAACTTTTTACTTTTTTTTAAAATAAATAAAATAATCGTTTAAAATTATATCTTTATTAAACTTATAAATTAAAGTTTATAATCCAAAATATATAAAATTATATAATTATAATATCTATTACATATATATAATAAATTTATAAACTTTAACGTTTTATAATAACTTTATTATTTAAATTATAATAAATATATTTTTAATTAAATAAATACAATTATAAATCATTACTTACATTATAACTTAAACATTTATAAAATTAATTTTAAATTTTTCAATAATAAAATTTAAAATATATTACAAACTAATTATTATAATAGCTTTTTATTCTTTTATAAAACGGACTATCCACCACATTTAAACATTTCCATAAAATAATTATAGGAAATTATTTTAAATAATTATTCTCTTAATATTATTTTAAACAACTATTTATACAAAATTTATAAATAAATAAACGTTCTTTTAATAAACATTATTAAAGATTATTACGTAATTTCTTATATTATAAAATTATAAAATGTTTAAATAAAAATAATTAACATAATATAATTTTTATTTATTTAATCTACTATTATTTATATTTTATTATACCATAAATTTAGCTATATTATTAATATTTTATAATAGTTTTTATATTAATTTATTATTAAAAATAATTTACATTACCGTAATAATATTTTAAATTTATTATCTTATAATTTTATCCATTTTATTTTGGCAATTAATTTTTAAATTATAAAATGTTTGTAAAGATTCGAAATTTAAATATTTAAATAAATTTTATATTAAAATATAAAGGTTTATTAAAATTTAAAAATCTATTAAAATTTAAAAGTTTATTAAAATTTAAAGGTTTATTAAAGTTTAAAGGTTTATTAAAATTTAAAGGTTTATTAAATCTATTAAACGGTAAAAATTTATCGAAATTTTACGGTTTATTAATTAAAATTTTATTAAAATTAATTAAATAGAAAATAAATTAAAGAATTTGTTTAAAAAAAGGTATTTTATAACCTTTCCTTTATTTATTAATCGGTTTAAAGTTTATTTTAAAAATAAAATATAAATATAATTTTTAAAAAAATTAAAACGGTTAATTTAATTTAATAATTGCTTATCCTAATTAATTAATATAAACTTTATATAATAATAAACAATTTGTTTAACTTTTAAAGTTTAAAAGTTTAAAAGATTTTTAAGTTTTTAAGGTATAATTAAGTTTAATATTTTTATATTAAAGTTTTCCTTTTAAATAAAAAAGATATAAACATTTACGCTTTTAACGTATTTTTTTACTTAAAATAAATCGATAATTTATTCGTTAAAATATAACTTTAATTCTTGGTTTTAAATTTTAATTCTTGGTTTTAAAAATGGTAAAAATATTTAATATTAAGTTTTAATTTTAAGAAGTAAAAAGGTAATAAAAACAATTATATAAATCTTTTATTAAGAAAATTTTCATAATTAAAATAATTTATTATATTTGTTAAAAAAAGCGGTTATTTTATAATAATTAGCTATATTTTCATCGTTTAATATTTAAAATTTTAAATTATATTTTTTTATAAAAAAAAATAAAAAGATTACAAATCTTATAAATAAACATAAATTTTATAAATAAATCGTTTATAAATAATTATATGTTTCCGATGGATATAATAGATGTAAAAAGTTAATATATTTATTTATTATACTTATTTTTTTGGTTAAAATTTTGTAAAAATGTTGCGTTGTTTAAAAGATTTTGTAAAAATGTTACGTTATTTATAAGATCGTTTTTATATGATCGTATTTATTAATAAGCTAATATAATTAGATGAAATAATGAAAAAATATATCTGTTAAAAAAGGTTAATACAATTTTTAAATAAGCGAAGGGTTGTAAAGAAGTGGAGCTATTAAAATGATAGGCTTGCGGTAATATTCTTAATAATAAAAACTTAAATTAAAAAGAATCTTTAAAATAATTAGTTTATTTTAAAGATTTTTATAATTAATAGCTTAACGCTAATTACGTAAATTAAGTTAAGCTATCTTACAATTTAAAAATATAAAATAATTTTAAAATAATATTTAATATTTATATTTAAACGTTTATATATATTTATATTTACGTATTTACGTTAATAATTAAGTTAAAAAAATAATTTAAAATTAACTATTTAATTATTTAATCTTTTTAATTATTTTTTTATATTTATATAATATTACGTTATAATGTTATAAGTTTTAACGTTTAAAAATATTAAATAATTTTATAATAATATATTTTATACGTTTATATTTACACGTTTATATTAATAATAACAAAAATATTAAAAGAAAAATTAAAATGATTTCGAGTTAATAATATAACTTTTTTATTTATTTAACATTTTTATATTTTTATATAACATTACGTTATAATATTATAAATTTAAAAATTTTAAAATAAATAATAACTTTAATAAATAATATATAACATATTTATATTTAAATATTTACATTAATAACCACGTGGAAAATAAATAAAATTTAATTTTTAATTTTTTAAATAAATTTTAAATTTTATTATAATGTTTATAAAATATATATATATTTATATTTAAACATATAATTTATAATTATATAAGTTTAATTTATTTAATTAAATTTAATTATTTTTTAATACGTAATTAATATAAATTTTATTACTTAAAAATTAATACATATATTAACTTTAACACAAAAATATTAAATAATTAAATTTATACATTTTTTACATAAACTATTTATATACCATTTTTGTTACTTTTTACTGCAAGGGATTTGTCCCCTTTCGGCATAAACGACTGTTTTGGGACGGCAAATTCCCAAAAATCCAATCGGACATTTCCCACTCCTCTGAACCTACCGCATTTTGGGCATAAAAGACATCCCAAGGATCCAGCTTCTTCTTGAGCTCGTATAACCGACCATATTTGTTACCCCAAAATGACTGCTGAAAGTCGGGTTCAATATAGTCTGATTCAGAAAGGTAAGCCCCTGAAGTTGGCGAGACTGAACGCCACAGCGATCCCCAGTCAGATGTCAAAACGTTACTCCATATTGTGATGAGTTCTGTGTACATATCTTGAGTCCATGCCACGATGTCGATAGCATGTAACACAGTCTCACGCCAGGCCGGGTTAACAGCACTATAATAAAGTCAATAATTGTATGCTTCAATCAGGAATTTAGGACCTTTGAGTCCGGAGAGAATATCTTCCCAGCTAGCCCGGAAAGGAGAGCAGGGGAAGGTAGGGGGTAATCCTGATTCACATACTTATCGGGGTACCCGGACTTCGGGGAGGCAGCAACATTGTAAGCTGATACCACGCCACCATTGTCTATAACGTGACGAATAGCCTCGAACGTAGATGCCATTTTCGTCGAATCCTTCCAGTTTTCTCGTGGGAAAAGCCGGCTACCGTATCTAGCAAGATTTGACCCCCAAAGTTCGAGAGGGAAGTTATTATTCCATGCGTCATAGAAGTTTGTGTATTCTTGATAAACTGGTTTCAGATCGATCCCAATGCTACTAACAGCATTGAAGAAGGGATTGGCAAGGTCCTCCAATTCTGGTTTAGACATGTTTGGAGCGAACCACGGTGCCATATTCCAGACGTAGTTTCCACTTGTGGCGTTTAGGTCAAAATGAGCGTAGTTCCCGGCATCAGTGTAGTTTGCAAATCCCTGGAAATAGGCGCGAAATGCCAGCCAGAACTGATCCAAAGATACGCTTTCCCCTGTAGATAGACTAAACGTGATCGTTGAGACCGGAATATCAGGAAACGCCTTAATCACCATAGATGTAACAACTCCATAAGTCGACCCACCTCCACCTCGAAGAGCCCAAAAGAGATCTGGATTTGAGGTTTCACTAGCCGTGACAAAGCGACCGTCAGCTGTGACTATTTCCATAGAGAGAACCTGTCGTGATTTTAGCCCACAAGGTTATGATGCCCAGGAAAATAAACCAACCTGGTCTGCTGCCATTCCATATAGACTTGATAAAGGGGAGTGGCCGCCACCTAGAATATACCCTCCCGTAAGCCCCACCGTCTGTAGATGTTATGGTTAGCCCTCTCTCCGGCTGAGTTACTAGACGCCTCACCTTCCCCTCTGCACCAACAATCGTAAGGTTGTACTCATGCGCAGCCGCATAAGCCTCAAATACTTGGACACCAGCTGCCATCTTGAAAGCTGGTCCTCTATACGACCCTTCTTCGTAGCCCTCATAGTGTTGGATGTCTTTCATGTTATGAGTCCATAGAGAAAGAGCACCAGCTCCCGTACTCTTGGCGCTATAGTCATGCCCCGTGTTTTTAATAACGAGTCGCAAGTTGAGGCTCCGCGCCAAGTTGATAGCTAGTTGGATTTGGGCGACGGTGGTTACATTGACGGACATCGTCGGGTATGCGCCAATAGTACAATTCAACGCAAACGGGTTTACTGTGTGCGGTACACATGATGTCCCTTCGAATAGGATTGCGTTGATAGAAGTTGGATCATTCGTGCTTGACCCCTTTAGCTTCGGCCCTAGAGCATAACCTAGGCAAGGGTGAGCAGATTCACTTACTGTATATAAGAATTGTCCGACCAGTGAGACGTAATCTCGGCACACTTTGCCGCATCTTGATTCCCGTAGTCGCTATAGCATGGCGAAGCAAACGGTTTGGTCTGAATAAGGCTACCGCCCAGGAGAAGGTCAAATACTCGGTTAGTAATACGACCGGGGAAGACGACAAATTCACCCGGGAAGGTTTTACAGGGTCCGATAATAGATTGATTAGGGGTGGTCGTAGGATCAGCAAATCCGAACAGGACTATGTTAGTTAATCCGAGGTTGGTGAGGTTTGCTAAGACGGCGTCGGTAAGCTGATGGGTTTCCCCTGGAAAGAGGTTGGCCGTCGCGTTAGAGGATGAAGCATCGACGGGCACGAAAGCGGGGTAAACGGTAGACTCGTCGGCGCCTTGAAACAAGCAGGTTCCAGGTTAGCCCATTAGAAAATGGCCCTCATTCATATTCAGATGTGATAGAATCGTGATCTGACTGACTGATGACTTGACCGTCCACAATAATGGTCTGAGCAGAACCGAGCTGCGAGAACACCATTACTAAACACACTCTTAATAACGTGTTGAGATGCATCGTGATAAACGCAAGCTCAACAAAGCTCACTTGCGACTGAAAAGAGAGCAGCAATATCTAAATAACCGAAAAGGTGAAAGGTCAATGGACACCAGGGACGCTATTGCTACTGATAGCTTGTGCCCTCTCGCCACATTTTCCGGCCATAAAGCATAGCACCATGACCACTAGCAAGTATATTATAGACCTGGGATTAAGATGTTATCACTTAACCGACAATTTCCCCAAATGGAGCCGATACAAGGTGGAAGCGGGCACACGGAAAATACTAGATAGTGGAGGTAATTAGCCGGTATAGTGATTATTATCTTAGAGCGGCAATTCGTCTCTAATAATCGTCTCATAAAGACCTTGAAATACCTTGAGACTCGATGGGCTTTACGTATAATATGGATGTGAAATAAGTTAATTGAGGAAAAAGTCTCCAAGATAGATTGACTAAGATATTTTGAAAACTCATTTAAAGCTAAGTTAAGAAAAGCTGTATTTGAGGTTTAAGTGTTACGTGGAAAAGCAAGTTGGTAAGCATTAAAACGTTGATAGGCTTTACATTGAAGATGTGCCACAGAGCTGATATGTTATGCGTTAAGGCTTATCTCAGTGTTTAGGCTAGAATTTGTGGATGGCGGGCTACGCCCGCCACCTCCCCCATCCCCGTTGGCGCTTATGGCGCCACCCAATACTTAGTCTTATCTCAGGTGACCTCAGATTAGATATTTGAGAATTGTTTGGGGGGATGTACCTCCCCTAGCCACACCACTTTTTGACCAATCAAACCCCGGCACACCCCCCCAAAACTTTCTCAAATATCTACAGTCAGACCTCGCCATAACGAATTAATTAAAACACGGGTTTAAATTCGTTATAGCAAGGTTTTGTTGTAAAGGGTGTTTCCCTACTTTAAGCAAAGGTATTATATATATACATTTATTTGCTAGTAAACTTCACGTATTTTTATGTATAAAATACACATTAACTGTTATTTGTTTAACATTTAAAGCTTTGTCCGACTTTTTTAACGATTAAATAAAGTTTTAATTTTAACGTTATTAATGTTATCGTTTTCGTTGTTAATTTTGTTATTAATTTTATTATTAACTTTATTATTAACTTTATTGTCGATTTTATTATTAATTTTATTATCGATTTTATTATTAACTTTATTATTAATTTCGTTGTTTTAAACAATTTTTACAAATTATAAACTATAATTTATTTAATTTAATTAATTTATACGGTTTATAAGTTTTAACTTTATTTAATTTAATTAATTTATACGGTTAAACCTTTAAAAATCTTTAAACTTTTTATTTTAATATAACGAATTAAATGGTAATTAATTTTAAAATTTAACGAATTTCGTTATATAAAAAAATTCGTTATTTTATATATAAATCGTAAAAATTCGCTAAAAAGATTCGCTAAAATAAAGTTTTATTATAAAATAAATTCGTTATAATAAAGTTTAATTGTAATTTAAAATAAATTAAAACATTTTTAAATTATATAATTTATAATAATATTAATTAAAATTAATTAAATTAATTAATTAATAAATAATATTTATATATTAAATAATTATTAATATTATTATTTAAATATTCCATACGTTTTAAATTAAAAATAATTATTAAATTAATTAAAATAATTATTAAATTAATTAAAATATAATTATAACATTAATTATAACGCGTAAACTTTAATTATAACACATTAATTGTAATAAACGTTATAATTTAATATATAATAACGCAATATTATATAAAATTAAAAAAAGAACTAAGAAAATTAAGTTATTAAATAATTAACTTAAAATTAAAAAATATTTTATATTTTTTACGTAATTATTAATATAAATATGTAAATATAAACGCGTTATATATTATTTATTAAATTTATTATTTATTTTTAAACATTAAAACTTATAATATTATAATATAATATTATATAAATATAAAAAAAAGGTTAAAAAGGCTAAGTTATTAAATAATTAACTTTAAATTTTATTTTTTACTTAATTATTAATATAAGCGCGTAAGTATAAACGCGTTATATTTATATTATTTATTAAAGTTATTATTTATTTAAATATTTTTAAACGTTAAAGTTTACGATATAATAATATAACATTATTTAAAGATGTAAAAAAGGTAAAAAAATAAAGAAGTTATATTATTATCTTTAAGTCATTTAAAAAAAAGGAATTTTCAATGTTATTATTGGTGTAAACACGTGGGTATAAACGCGTATAATATATTGTTAAAGCTATTTTGTATTTTTAAACGTTAAAGCTTATAACACTATAACGTAATGCCGTATAAATATAAAAAAAAAGCTAAAAAGGTTAAGCAATTAAATAATTAACCTTAAATTATATTTTTTACTTTGTTATTAACGCAAGTTCGTGGATGTAAACGCGTATAAACGCGTAAGTGTAAATATTAAATATTATTTTAAAGTTATTTCGTATTTTTCAATATTAAAGTTTATAATACCACAACGTAATTTCTTATAAATATGTAAAAAAGCTAAAAAAATAAAGAAAGCATAATATTAGCTTTAAATCATTAAAAAAGAAGGTATTTTTAACATTATTATTATCGTTTAAATAATTGTTAATAAAATATTTAAAATTTAATTAAAAGTATATTATTTAATTTAATTTTATTTGTTAAAAGCTTAAACTAAAATTTGTAAAACGTTTCACCGAAAACCCACAAATATAAACGCATAAATCAAGCGTTAAATAACGTTTATAACGCTAACGAAAAAAGTAACGAACGTAACCTATTATCCACGAATTTTAATTTAAACATTAAAATAAACTTAATTTATATATTTAAGTATATTTATAAAATTACAATAAACGGGTTTTTAAAATTTAATTTAAAATATTATTATATTAAAAAGTTTTTATATATAAAATTTTATAAAATATTAAAGTTAATATTTAAGTTATTATTATTTAATTTATTTAATAAAATAACTATTTTTTAAATAAAATTTATTATTATATTAAATAAATTTAAAATAATTATTAAATAAAATTATTATAAAATTAAATAAATATGTTAAATTAATTAAATTAATTATTTTACTTTTATATTATAAAATTTTTATTTAATATTATGTAAAAATTATAATTTTATTCATTAACAATTTATATTTTAAACAATTAACGTTATAAATTTTATTAAATTTTAAGTTTTTTATAATTAATTTTTATATTATTTATTATATTATAATTTAAATTTATTTAAAAATAAATTATTTTAATAATAGTTATAATAAATGTAAAATACATTATAAATATATACTTTATTATATAATTTTATTAATATTTTTATATACTTTATATACCCATTTAAATAAATGGTTAAACTGTTAAATTTTACATAAATTATCTCGTAAAAAACCGATAATTAAATTGGAAATAAATCTTTACATTTATAAATAATAATAATAAGGTTTTTTAAGCTATTTAATAATAATAAACTTTTATAAGTTATTTAATAATAATAAGTTTTAATAAACTATTTAACAATAATAAATTTTATTAAATTATTTAATAATAATAAACGTTTTTAAAATTATATAATAATAATAAACCCTTTTAAATTATATAATAATAATAAGCCTTTTTAAATTATTTAAATAATTATTAATATTATTATTAAAATAATTTATATATTTTAAATCAAAAATAACTATTAAATTAATTAAAATACGGTTATAATATTAATTAAAACGTATTAATTATAATAAACATTATAATAAATGTTATATAATAACGCAATATTATATAAGATTAGAAAAAGGGTTAAAAAGGTTAAATTATTAAATAATTAACTTAAAATTAAGAAATATTTTATATTTTTTATATTATTATTAATGTAAACGTGTGGATATAAACGCGTTATATATTATTTATTAAAGTTATTATTTATTTTTAAACGTTAAAATTTGCGATATCATAACGTAACGTTATATAAAAATATAAAAAAGGTAAAAAGGTAGGGAAGTTATATTATTAGCTTTAAATTATTTTAAAAAAAAAGGAATTTTTAAAGTTGTTGTTAATATAAACGCGTTGTATATTATTTATTAAAGCTATTATTTATTTAAATATTTTTAAAGGTTAAATTTTGCGATATAATAACGTAATGTTATATACATATAAAAAAAAAGGTTAAAAAGGTTAAATAATTAAATAATTAACCTTAAATTATATTTTTTACTTTATTATTAACGTAAATGCGTGGATGTAAACGCGTATAAACGTATAAGTATAAATATTAAATATTATTTTAAAATTATTTTATATTTTTTAACGTTAAGGTTTATAATATTATAACGTAATCTTTTATAAATATATATTAAAGTTAAAAAAATAAAAAAAGTATAATATTAACTTTAAATTATTAAAAGAAAAGTTATTTTTAACGTTATTATTATTATTATTTAAATAATTATTAATATAATATTTAAAATTTAATTAAAAATATACCATTTAACTCAATTTTGTTTATTAAAAGTTTAAATTAAAATTTATAAAACGTTTTATTAAAAACTTATAAATATAAACGTATAGATTAAACGTTTCGTAACGTAGGTAAAGCATAAACAAACGTAATTTACCATCTATAAATTTTAGCTTAAACATTAAAATAATAATAAAAAAAGATTTTTTATATATATTTAATATATTAATACAAATATATATAAATAATTTTACTTTTACCGTTTTATACTTTTATATAAAATCGAAATTAATTTCATTTAAACGTAAAATACATTATTATCGTTATTATATATATTTTTAATAAACTTGTAATAATGTTTTTAATAATAAAAACTTAAATTAAAAAAAATCTCTAAAATAATTAATCTATCTCAGAAATTCTTATAATTAACAACTAACACCAATTATTTAAATTAAATTAAGCTATTTTATATTATCCTTTTTTTAAAAAAATTTAAAACGTCTTTACTTTATCCTTAATATTATTTCTTTAAAAATATTTAACACACTTTACTTTAATAAATTTTTCTTATCTTTTAAATCGTTTTATTAAACTTTTTAAAACATCTTACAAAATGCCTTTTTTTAAAAAGTTTTAAAACTAAAACTTTAATTTTATTAAAATAAATATATTTAAGCAAAATTTTACCCTACATAATAATATAACCCCTTCCGTTATTTTCGTTACTACTTTCGTAAAAACTATTATATCTTCCTTATTACTCTTTAACGTTTTTATTAAATCTTTTAAATTTTATATATTTTTACTTATTAATTTAATTATAAATTTAAAAAAAACCTTTATTTTTTCCATTTATTTTTTTATTATTTAAATTTCTATATTATTTATTTTAAAAATAATAATTAAAATAAATATTCTTTACAAAATAAATATTTTTAAAATAAATATTTTTTAAAATATTTTTAAAATTATTAATACTTTTAAATTAATAACTTTCAAAATAATAAATATTTTTAAACTTACTAATACCTTTTAACCAATAAATATCTTCTAATTAATAAATATCTTCTAATCAATAAATATCTTTTAACCAATAAATATCTTTTAACTAATAAATATCTTCTAATTAATAAATATCTTTTAACTAATAAATATTTTTTAATTAATAAATACCTTTTAACCAATAAATACTTTCAAACCGATAAATACCTTTATCAAAATTAATATTTTTAATATATTAAATATCTTTATAAAAAACTTTTTTTACATAAAAAACGTTTTAAAAACGTTAAATATTAAATTAACTTTTATTACCTTTATTATATTTTTCTTCTTTATAATAAATAATAATTTCTTCTTTAAAATAATAAATTTTTATACATTTAAATTATCTTTTTCATCCACCATATCTAAAATCTACATTACGTCCAGATTTTTAATTTTAACTTTAACTTTAACTTTAACTTCAAATTTAAATTTTTTATTATCTTATTTTTCAAAATTATCAAAATCGTTAAAATATTTAACATCGTTAAAATCTTCAACATTATTAAAATCTTTTATTTTATTAATATTTTTTATAAAATTTTCTACAAAATTTTCATTAAAATCTTCCACAAAATCGTTTATTTCAAAATCTTCTACTTCGTTTAAATCTTTTACCTCGTTAAAATCGTTTTTATCTTTAAAATTTTCCTTTAAAATTTCAATTTAAACTCTTTTCAATTTAACTTATCGCACTTTTTATAAAATATCTTTTTATCCATTAAATTATACTTTCGCCATAACTTAATAATAATTTAACCAAAATTTTAAAATTTTACATAATTTTATAAAAATTAATTAAATAAAACCAATTATTTTTAAAAAATATTTAATTTTAATAAATAACATTTTAAAACTCCACTTTCATCTATTTCCATAAATTCATAACACTTTAATAACATCTCCTTTAAATATCTTAAAAATTATTATACCTTTAAATTTATAACCCATTTATTCGCAATAACTTTTAATTATTTTTAAAATTTTACATATATAATTATATAATTACATTTTAAACAATTATTAATTAAATTTAATTTATATAAAATATTTAATAACTTTATTAAAATCATAACCGTTTTATAACTTATATATTATAAAAATTTCCATCCAATACTATTTAAAAATTATTATCTTATTAATCAAAAACGCATCATTATCTCTTAAACAATTAACGCTATAAATTTTACCAAATTTTAAATCTTTTACAATTAATTTCTATACTACTTACTATATTATAATATAAATTTATTTAATATTATAAATTCGAAAATTTTTTTTCTTTTACTTATTTTACATTATTCTAATAAATTTACCATAATCTTAATCTTTTTTTAAAATTCTTATTAACGCAAATTTTTATTTAATAATTATTTTATTTACCATTATTTTATAAAAATAAAAAAAATTTTATTATTTTATAAAAATAATAAAATATAAAAAATTTATATTTATTAAAATAAAAATATAAAAATATTAAATATACTATTATTTTTCCAAAATAAATATTTATATTATATAAATAAAAAAAAACTATTATAAATAAAATTATTTACTTATTTATTATTAAAATATTATTATTATTTAAAATATCAAAATATAATTATTTAAATAATAATTATTTAATTAATATTTTATTATTAAAACTTATTTATTAATAAAACGTATTACATTTTATTAATATATATATTATTTTTAAATTAAATTATATTTCCAACCTTTTTTATAATTTAACAATTTTACTATTTTTATATATTTAAATATTTATTTATAAATGTTTTTTATTAAAAATTTCTACTAATTTTACAACATTTTACATTAATAATTCTTAAAAATACCATTAATTATCTTTTAATCTATATCTTTTTCACCAAACCAAATATTTTAAAATTAACTTTCCACCTATTTTATTTATTTATCGTTTTAAAAAATTCTATATTTTAAAAAACAATAAATTTTTAATATTTCTTTTAACAAATATTTTTTTAAATTTTAATTTTTTTCTACCAAATAAATTAATATTTATAAAAATTAATATTAAATAAATAATAAAAACTATACAATATATTTATTAATAATAAAAGAAATTTAATTTATATATTAAATCGTTAATTTTTTTTAAAACAATAAATAATTTAATTTTTTATTAAAACCATTTTTTTTTAAATCTTTCTAATAAATAATATTTTTTATATAAACACAAATATATTTCTTTCCTTATTTCAAAAAATTTAAAATTCTATTTTTAATTATACCATATCTTTACATTAACAACAACATAATCGATTACTACTTTTACTTCTTATTAATATAAATTTTATTAAATTTTAAAATTAAAAAATTTTTTAAAAACTTTTAAAATTAACAAAAATAATTATACTTTAAATCCAAAAACAATTTTATTTAATAATTAACCTAAAATTAATAATTTTAAATTATTTAAATTATATTATAAAATTAATATCATCTTTATCCACACTATATCTAATTTTATAACTATATAAAATCGCATAATTATTTTTACGTTTTAATTTTAACATTCACTTTAACCGTTTATCTATAAATAATAACTTATAAAAACTACTAACGTCGTTCCATAATTCCTCCATAATATTTACCATAATTTAAACATAAATTTCAAATCTTTATCCAAAATAATCTTTACTAATAAACCCCAATCTACCAAAAATAATAATATATACAATATTTTTACTTAATTACTTACTATATATTTAATATATCCTAATATTAATAAACATTTTTTATTAAATTTACATATCATTATTATTATTATATTAAAATTTTAAAATTTATTTTATTACCAAAATATATTTTTTATAAATATTTTTAATAAAACTACTATAAAATCTATTATAATTATATAAAATAATATTATTAATTTATTTATAAATTTTAACTCGCCTAAAATTTTTCGTCAATTAATTTATATTATTTAACATTCTAAACAATACATTAAATATTATACCAATTTAATTATAAAACGTTTTATACTAAATCCATCCAAATTATATACCATTTTTTTTAATTTAAAATAATATTTAATATTATATACTATTTAAAAAAAATATTATATACAAAATTTTAATATATATAATTTTTACCAATCATCTTTATTAAAAATATAAAACATTCCGTTTTTATTAAAAATATATCAGAAATTTTTAACAAATAAATTTTTATCTTCTTTTCTTTTTAATTTTTTAATAATTTTTAATAAACCGCAATTTTTAACATATCCGGTTTAAATTTAATTGCAAAATTTCTTTTCCAAATTTATTATTATTTTAATAATATATTTAAAATTATTTACTATATTATCTAATTTATTTTTATTTTCTTAACTTCTTTCGTCCTAATTGTTTAAATTATTTATTATAAATAATTTAAATAAAATATTAAATATTAAATTAATTTATTTAAATATATATTAAACGTTTAAATAAAATTAAAATAAATATATTAAAATTATTAATAAATAGGGGTTTAATTTAATTAAATTTATTAAATATAATATAAATTATTTAATTATTTCTTTTATAATTTTATAATTTATTAAAACAATAATTTTATAAATATAAAATTATATATATATTTATAAATTTTTATATATTTAAATTAATTTTATTATTTTTAATTTAATAATTTAATATTATTATTTAATTTTTATTAAAATTTTATTAAAAAATAAAATTGATTTAATAAAATTAATAGTTAATTATATTTTATCTTATTTATTATTATTATAAAAAAATATAATTTTAAAGTTTTTTTTTTAAATTATATTTAATTTTAAAAAATTAATTTTGATTTTATTCTAATAAATTAAATATATAAGTAAAATTAAATTTTTTTAAATAATATTAAAATTTTACTTTTTATTTTAAATAAATGTAAATTTTATTAATTTTATTTATTTTTTCTTTTTAATTACTATCTTAGGTATATTTTTAATTATTTATTTTTAAATTATAAAATTAGTTTTTTATTTTTATAAAGGTGTTAATTTTTATTAATATTAAGGTACAAATTTCTTTAAGAAATTTAATAAGTTAATATATATCTTTAATATTACCAAAATTGTAAATATTTCGATTTTTTGGAAAATTTTAATTTAATTTATAAATAAAAAAATATTTAAATTGTTTATAATATAATTTAGTAGTTTAATAATTAGATATTTAATAAAAAATTTCTTTAATTTAATAGTTAAATTTAGTTTTTAAAATAGTTTAAAAATTAATTCCAAATATTTTAAATATTTTTTAACTATTTTAAAGAAAATAATTATGTTATTAATATATATTGCATAAAAGTCTTTGTATAATTTTAATTTTTAGTTTATATAATATTATATATATCTAACATTATTTCTGAAATTTATTAAAGCAACGTTTAATATTTTAAATTTTTTAGGTAATATAATTATTATTTAATTGTAATAGTTTGGTTAAATTGGCAATTAGTAGAAAAATTTAAAATTATTTACAATTATAATATATAAATATTTTTTTATTTTATTAATTATATTTTCTTATATAAGTAAGGGATATATATCTAATACAATAAATTTATTTAAGGAATAAAAATTAATAATTATTTGTTTTTTATATATATTATTAAATATATAATATATAATAAAAATGAAGTATTTAAAAAGTAATAGCTATTTTATATATTTTATTTTACCGTTTTTATATATATTATTAAATATTTTATTTACTATTTTTTATTTTTCAATATTTAATTTATATATTTTGGTTAATAATTAGATTTGGTTTTATTATTTTTTTATTAAATAAATTCTTATTTTTTTATTATTTATTATATTAATAAATTTAAATCGATTTTAAATTTTATATTTATTTATAAATTAATTAGTTTATTTTGAAAGGTTATTATAGGGATTTTGGAGATATATGTATGCGTTTTTTTTTGTTTTAATAAATGGTATATCTTTTAGCTATTAAGCGTTTAATAAAAGAATTATTTCTATTTTATTTTTATTACCTTATATAATAAATTAAACGTTTTTTAATATTTTTTTAGATAAATTTAATGTTTTTACTATTTTATTTATTAAATTAAATTTTGTAAATAATTAAAAGTTTTTGTTATATTTTTGGTTATTATTATAGCTATTTATATAAATAATATTTTTTCTTAAATAATAATTATATATCTTTTATATTAATAGTTTTTTATATAATTTAATTTTTATTTTTGTTTAATATGGATAGATTTATTTATAAAATTTAAGAAGGGTATAGTTTTAAATATTTTAGGTAATATAAATATTTTTAAAAATTTATTTATTTTAGTAACAAAAATATAATTTTTATTAAAATTTTTAAGGTTTATAATAGGTAGATTTATATAAAATATTAATATTTATATTATAATTTTTAATAGGATAATAATATTGGTTAAGGTTAAGGTTTATTAATAAATAGCATTTTATTTTTTTATAATTAATATAAGAGTAATTATTTTATTATAAAATTTAAATATTATGGTTTAATTGTTGTAATATATATTAACTATATATTTATATAAAAAAGGGGTTCTAAATAAAAGGTTAAATTATAAATTATTATTTATAATTAAAATTTAGATTATAAAAATTTTTATTATATAATTATTAAATTATATTTTTTTAATTTTTAAAATAAATATTATTTATTATATAAATAATATATATCCTATAATATTTTTTATTATTACAGCATTTATATTTACAATTTATATTTTAAAGACGTATTTTTTTAATTATAATTAATTAATTAAAATGTTGGAATATCTTATATTTACATAAATAATTATTATTTTAATATTATTTTTTAATATAATCTTTATTTAAAAATATATATATATTATAAAATTATATTTTTATATTATATTTAATCTTAATTATATAATAATAATATTAAAAAT
Source organism: Daldinia grandis (assembly GCA_022432525.1). Classification (NCBI taxonomy): domain Eukaryota; kingdom Fungi; phylum Ascomycota; class Sordariomycetes; order Xylariales; family Hypoxylaceae; genus Daldinia; species Daldinia grandis. The sequence continues at coordinate 74,024 of JAJKLB010000007.1, forward strand.
ATTATTTATTATAAATGTTTTTTTTATATAATTATATATTTAGTAATCTTTTAAAGTCTTAAATTTTTCTATCTTTTTGCACGTTTTAAATAAATTATATATAAAGAAAGTTATTTTATTTTAAAATTTATTATAATAAGTATAATATATTATATTTTTAACAACTTTATTAATAATATATTTAATTATATTTTTATTAAAAAATATTATTAATTATTTATAAAATAAATATATAAAATAAATATTAATATTATTAATTTTTTCTTAACTTTTTTCCTCCTAATTATTAATTTTTATATATACTTCCTTATAATTTTTTTTAATTATTTTTTTTATTATAATATATCCCTATAAAATTATTTCTTATTTATATTTTTCTTTTTAAAAATTATTTATATTTAAAAATATTTTATTTTAAATATTAAAATATTTACTAATAAATTAGCTAAATTAAATTTATTATTAATAAAAGTATTTATAAAGGCGTTATTTTTAACAATAATAGCTTAAATTAAATTCTTAACTTCGGTTATAATTACGTTTTTAACCTTGGCTTTAATTAAATTAACCAAATTAACTAAATTCTTATAATTTCCAAAATATTCTTTTATATTTTCAATTAAAGCTTTAACCATATTTTTTATAACTTCTTCAAATAAATAATTTATTTAAATATTTTAAACGTTTATTCCAATTAACGTCTTTATATTATTTAATATAAATTATATTAACAATAATTTTTTATATATCTTTTAATACCATTAATAAAACTAAATTAATAAAGATAGTAAATAAAATTAATATATTAGATATTATAATAATAAACTTATTAATATATAATCTTTCTATAATAATATAATTGCAATAAACCTTTTACTTTTTTTTAAAATAAATAAAATAATTATTTAAAGTTATATTTTTATTAGGTTTATAAATTAAAATTTATAATCTGAAATATATAAAATTATATAATTATAATATTTACTATATATATATGGTAAATTTATAAACTTTAACGTTTTATAATAATTCTATTACTTAAATTATAATAAATATATTTTTAATTAAACAGATTTAATTATAAATTATTATTTATATTATAGTTTAGGCGTTTATAAAATTAACTTTAAATTTCTTAATAATAAAGTTTAGGGTATATTGTAAATTGGTTATTATAATAATTTTTTATTTTTCTATAAAATAGATTATTTATTACATTTAAACATCTCCATAAAATAATTATAAGAAATTATTTTAAATAATTATTCTCTTAATATTATTCTAGGTAATTATTTATATAAAATTTATAAATAAATAAATATTCTTTTAATAAATATTACCGGAAATTATTATATAATTTCTTATATTATAAAATTATAAAACGTTTAAATAAAAATAACTAATATAATATAATTTCTATCCGTTTAACCCGCCGTTATTTATATTTTATTATATTATAAATTCGACTACATTATTAATATTTTATAATAATTTTTATATTAATTTATTATTAAAAATAACTTATACTACTATAATAATATTTTAAATTTATTATTTTATAATTTTATTTATTTTATTTTAACAATTAATTTCTAAATTATAAAATATTTATAAAAATTTAAAATTTAAATATTTAGGTGGACTCTATATTGGGATATAAAGATTTATTAAAATTTAAAAATTTGTTAAAATCTAAGGATTTGCTAAAATCTAAAGGTTTACTAAAGTTTGAAGGTTTATTAAAATTTAAAGATTTATTAAAGTTTAAAAGTTTGTTGGAATTTAAGGGTCTGTTAGAGTTTAAGGGTTTATTAGGTTTATTAAATAATGAAAATTTATCAAAATTTTACGGTTTATTAATTAAGGTTTTATTAAAATTAATTAAACGGAAGATAAATTAAAAAATTTGTTTAAAAGAAGATATTTTATAACCTTTCCTTTATTTATTAATTGGTTTAAAATTTATTTTAAAAATAAGGTATAAATATAGTTTTTAGGAAGGTTAAAACAATTAATTTAATTTAATAATTATTTATTTTAATTAATTGGTATAGGCCCTATGTAATAATGGATAATTTATTTAACTTTTAAAACTTAAAGATCTAAAAGATTTCTAAATTTTTAAGGTATAATTGGGCTTGATATTTTTATATTAAAGCTTCCCTTTTAAATAAAAAGGATATAGGTATTTGCACTTTTAACATATTTTTTTACTTAAAATAAATTAATAATCCATTTATTAAAATATGGCTTTAATTCTTAATTTTAAGCTTTAATTATTAATCTTAAAGATAATGGAGGTACTTAATATTAAGTTTTAATTTTAAAGGGTAAAAAGGTAATAAAAGTAATTATATAAATTTTTTATTGGAAAAATCTTCGTAATTAAAATAACTTATTATATTTATTAAAAAAGGCAGCTACTTTATAATAATTAGCTATGTTTTTATCGGTTAATATTTAAAATTTTAAATTAAACTTTTTCGTAAAAAAAAGTAAAAATTTTTTTGTAAAGAGGGGTAAAAGGATTATAAATTTTGTAAATAAATTATTTATAAATAATTATTTTTTTAAAAAAGTTCTTTTTAAATATAATAAATGTAAGAAGTTAATATATTTATCTATTATATTTATTTTTTTGATTAAAATTTACAGGAATGTTGCATTATTTATAAAATTGTTTCGTTTATAAGATTATATCTACCAATAAACTAATATAATTGAATAAATAATGAAGAAATGTATTTGTTAGAGAAGGCTAATATAATTCTAAATAAACGAAAGGTTGTAAGGAAGTGGAGTTATCAGAATGATAAGCTTGTAATAGTATTCTTGATGATAAAAGCTTGAATTAAAAAGAATTTTTAAGATAACTAATCTATCTCAAAGATTCTTATAGCTAGCAACTAGCGCCAATTACCTAAGCTAAGCTAGGCTATCTTACAATTTTATATAATTACAATTAAAAATACTTTATAAAACATATAAATTATTAATAAATATATATTTTTTATATTTTGGTATTTTAAATTATTTCAAGTGATTTTAAACCACACGTTTAAAAAATTTAAATTTAAAAAGTTATACCTTTTCAAGCCACGCCATTTCCTAGTTAATTATAACATCGTATAACCCTTTTAAATTTTTTTAAATTATAATTAAAAGCAATTATAAAATGTTGTTTAATAAAAATCTTTTTATTAACAAAAATAGTTATTAAAAATATTATTAAAAATATTATTAAAAATATTATTAATAATAATATTATTAATAATATTATAAATAATTAATTAATTATATAATAATTATTAAATTTATTATTAAATTTATTAATTAAATATATTTTTAAAGTAAGTTAAAATTAATTATAAAATGTGTTATAATATACGTTATAATATATAATATAATAAATAAAGTTTAATATAACCGCGTAATATTTTATAAATATATAAAAAGTTAAAAATAAAATAAAACATATTTTTATATATTATTAATTATTTATATTAATTAATTATAATGTTAATTATAATATTAATTATAATATTAATTATAATTTTAAATATTTTTATTAATGAATATTTTTAACGTTTTAACTTAAAATATAAAAATGTAAAATTATATAAATATATAAAAAGGTTAAAGGGATAAATTAAGTAAATTATTAATTTTAAATTATTTTAATTAAAACTATTTTATACGTTATTATAATATATTAAGTAATTTTAAATTTAATATATAAAAGTTTTTTAACATAATAATACTTTAGATTAAATTTCGAAAAAACTTTTAATAAGGTTTTATAAATATAAATATATTGATTAAGCGTTAAATGGCGCTTGTGGCGCCAATCGGCGGGCGGGGGAAGTGGCGGGCGTAACCCGCCGTTTTTCAAAGATTAATTTAAACTTGTTAAAATAAATTTTAAATTAATTTTACATTTTAATTAATTTAATTATTTATATATTTTTAATTAAATATAATTGAAAATAATCTTGTTTTTGAACCTTTTAATTTAAATCTTTAAAATTAACTTTTTAATGTTTTATTAATGCTAATAATTATATTAAATAAATAAATATAACCTTATATTTTTTTAATATTTTTAATTTTAATATTATTAAATTTCTTATGCTAATTCTTAATAATTAAAAAATATATTAATATTACTTTATTTAAAATTAATTTTTTCCTTATTTTTATATAATTATTATTATTTAACCTTTTTTAAAACTTTTAATTCTTTTATTATAATTAAATAATTTTTAAATAAATCTTTAAACTTAATTTAATGTAAGATATTACCTTTTTATAATTTAAATTCTTAAATATAAAAATAATTAACTTTTTTTAAATATATTCATTTGCTTATTTTATAATTAATATATAATTAAAACTATAAATAAAACTATTAGCTTTATTTAAAACTTTATTTAAAGTTATTTATAAAGTTTATTTTAAAAGTGGTTAATTTATATTTAATTTAAATTCTTAATAATAAGTTTTTTATAAAGTTTACTTTTATTACGTTTTAAAAATTATTGCAGTTTTTAATTTATATACTTTTATATAACCTTTTTTTATTAATTTCTATTAATATTAATATTGTTAATAACGTTTAATGATGATGATAATGTATTTTACGTCCGGGTAAAGTTATTAATCTTAACTTTATATAAAAGTATAAAACGGCGGGAGTGAAGTTATTTATATATATTTATACCAACGTGTTAAATAATTACATAAAAAATCATATTTTGTTATTAATATAGCTTTTATTAGCTTAATTGTTTAAGTAATTTAAAAAGGCTTATTATTGTTATATAGCTTAAAAAGGTTTATTATTATTAAATAGTTTAATAAATCTTATTATTTTTAAATAACTTAAAAAGTTTATTATTATTGTATAACTTTAAAAAAGCTTGTTATTATTAAATAGCTTAACGAGGTTCATTATTATGAAATAGCTTGAAAAGCTTGTTATTGTTATATAACTTAAAAAGGCTTATTATTGTTAAAATAGCTTGAAATAATTTATTATTATTATTTATAAATGTGGGGATTTATCTCCGATTTAATTATCGGTTTTTTACGAGATAATTTATGTAAAATTTAATAGTTTAACCATTTGGTTAAATGGAGTTAATAACGTTTTATTATAAAGGTATTTAATGTAATAAATAATAAGGGATATTTAAATATATTTTTAATTATTAATATATTTATAAACTTATTAAAATAGTTTTTAATAAAGTTTTAAATATATTTACAAATTAATTACGTGGTTTTATTACATAATGTATACATTATATAAATAAAAGAAAAATATTATAAATGAAATTATTTATTTATTTATTATTAAAACATTATTATTTATTTAAAATATTAAAATATAATGATTTAAATAATAATCATTTAATTAATATGTAATATTTTATTAAAATATATATTATTTTTAAATTAAATTATATTTCCAACCTTTTTTATAATAAAATAATCTTACTATTTTATTATAGTTAAATATTTATAAATAAATATTTTTTATCAAAAGTTTCCATCAATTTTATAACGTTTTATATTAATAATTTTCGAAAATTAATGGTTAAATGATAATTGTGGAAGTTAAGATTTAACGCTTATAGGTTAAAACTTAACGTTAAGACGTACTTATATATTGCTATTTATATAAAAAACTAATTTTTTTTGTTTATTTTTTATTAATAATTTCCATTTTAAATATAGTAATATATTAATATATTAATATATTAATATATTAATTCTATTTAATTAATATTATTTATTATTATTTTATTTATTTTATTATTTTAACCTTATATATATATTTATTAATATTAATTCATATTATTAAATATTAACAATATAAATAAATAAAATTAAAAGAATTATTATTATAATAACATATATGATAACTAATATTTAATCTTTAAAGATACTTTTTTAAACTTATAACATATTATTTTTTTATTATTGTTTAACACTTTTAAATTATTTGTTTTTCATAATAATTTAAATGGATCTTTTTTAATATTATTAAAATATTTTTTAATTAAACCTTAACCTTCACTTAATAATTTAATTATATAATAATAAAATAAAAAATCATTAACCTTAGGACAATTATCCCCGTATAAATGGCAATTTAAATATTATTTACCATTTTAAATTTAAAAAAATATTAATTTAAACCGTTTTAACGTTTATTTACTTAAAAAAGATTTTAAAAGATTTATATTAAATAATTTAAAAGAATTATTAAAATAAATATAATTAATATAATAAAATATATTAATATAATAAAATATATTAATATAATAAAATATATTAATATAATAAAATATATATATAAGCAAATATAATATTAATAATGTTAAAATATTTATTTATTTAATATTAATAAATTAATTATTATTAAATAAAAATAATTAAATATATTAATATAAAGAATATTAATTTATAAAAAAAAAAAAGATTTACCTTAAAATATATATAATTATAATAATATTATTATAATGATTGATAATTTACAATTTATAAACGTTAATATATTTAATAATATATTGAAAATAAACCTTTATTTTAAATACCATTTTTAATCAAATTATACCATTTTATTAATATACATTATTTATTTTATAAATAAAATTATCCTTTCCTTTTATATTAAATATTCCTTTATTAATTGTTAATATTTCATCAATTATTTTACAACGAAAACTTATTTTTTATTTTTTATTTTAATTATAATATTTATTCTAAAATTTATACCTACTTGACATAAAATATAATCAAACTAACTTCTTTAAAAATTTTCAAACTATTTATATTAATTACTTTAAATTTTATAAAAAAATCACAATAATATTTAAATATTAAATAATTTCTCCCTTTTCTTTTTAATTTTATAAAAGGTATTTAACCCCTTTAAATTCTTTTTTTTACATAATATCCCTTTTAATATTTTACTATATTAAAAATAATAAACATATATCTTTAATTATAATTAAAAATATAATAACATATAAAAATAACTTATATCTTTTATTTCGGGAAATATATTTAAACTTCTTAAATTATTATCGGATAATTTATATATAATATTAATAAATTTTTTTAATATTGAATTAAATAGCGGGAATTAATTTAAAAAAGTTATAGTTTTTTTTTTAAAAATAATTTCATTACTTTTATTAATAAATAATTAATACCCTACCTAAGCAAATGGTTAAACCTTTAAATCTTACATAAATCATCTTGTAAAAGACCGACAATTAAGTTTAAAACGAGTCCCCATTTATAAACAATAAAATTAAACTTTTTCAAGCTATTTAATAATAATAAGCCTTATTATTAAGTTATATAACGATAACAAGCCCTTTTAAACTATTTAAACAACAAGGCTAATAAAAAAGGTATATTACTAGTAAAAAAGGATTTCTTATGTAATTATTTAATACGTTAATACAAACATATGTAAATAGCTTTATTCCTATCGTTTTATACTTTTATATAAAGTCGAGATTTAATAACATCACCCGGACGTAAAATATATTATCATCATTATTATCATTAATAATTAATAAAATTAAATTTATTATAACGTTCTTTTAATATAAGTTTTTAATAAAATAAATTTCTTAATTATTATAAATTGTTTTAAAAAAGATTAAAATCATAAAAATAATTATATAAATAAAATATATGATATTTTTAAAAATAAATTTTAGTTTTTTTTAAACTTATATTACATAATAAATATTTAATAAATATAATCAATATTATATTAATTAAAGATATTATTATAATAATAAAGATAAGAAATATGAAAAAAAAAATTTAATATAAAAAAAAAATTGTATTATTAAATATATGTAAAAAAAAAGGTTATAAATTTATAAAATAGTTAAAAAAAAAAATAATAAATTGTAGAAATAAAATGGAAAATAGAAGGAAAATAAAGTAAAAAAAATATGTATCATTTTTAATAGGTTATAAAAAAGTTAATGAAGAAAATTTAAAATTTAAAAAAAAACCAATAATTTTGTAATTAATAATAATAAACTAAAAACTGTATAATATTTAATAACAATATATTTAATAGATTAAATGTTTCAATATTAAATTGTTTTTAAATGAATTTATGTTAACAAAATTAAAAATAATATTATATTTCTTTTAAATTAATACCTAAAAGATATTTTTTAAAAAATGATTTTAGATATTAGCGTAATAAAAATATTTATTATAAAAAAAAGGTAATTTTAAACATTTATTTAAGATTTTTTCGAATAGAATATAAAAATAAATAATAAATTTAATAATAGCTTTATAATTAAATTATTAAAAATGATTATAATCAATATTTTATTTAAACCTGTTAATTTCTATATAATACAATTAAATGTTTGATTCTTATTATATTTTAAAGATATAAGTTAATTAAAAGTTTATTTAAACAATGTTATTAATTAATTTATTTATTAAAATGGAATTATAATTATAATTAAACGTAAATAAAGATATTTTAATTTCATTTTAATGATATAATTTATTTTGGTTATTTGTTTATTAATAAATTTAAATATAATATTAAAATTAAAAATATTAAAAAGATTAATAAATTTTGCTACTATTATTAAATTAAAAGTAATATATTTTAATAATTTAACTTTAATTTTAAAAATTTAAATATAAATTTTAATTACAATATAATTATTATTAATATCATATATAGTTAATATTGAAATTAAGTTTTAAATCATTTAATTTATAAAAATTATTTTTATAATGGAAATAAAAGAGATATTTAAGTAATATTGAATTAATATATATTTAAACCTTTTAAATGTTATTATTTATAATATAAATATTAATTTAATAACTTTAAATTTAAGAATAAAGTGTAATTTGTTAAAGTTATATATAAATAAATTTTTATTAAACTATATTAATTAAAAGTGATGCTATTTTTAAATTATTATAATAGCTTTTTCAAGTAAATTACCCCACAAAATAGGTATAAATAACTGGCAATTTGTAAGATAGCCTAGCTTAGCTTACGTAATTGGCGCTAAGCCGCTAGCTATAAGAATCTCTGAGATAAACTAGCTATCTTAGAGATTCTTTCGAATTCAAGCTTTTATCATCAAAAACACCACCCCAAGCCTATCACAATTAAAATTATTAATAAAATGATATGGCCCCATTTAGATCTACAACCGTTTTAAAAGTCTTCCTATTTTTGTAAAAAAATCTCACGATTTTTTAAAAAGTAAACAATAATAATAATAAAATATTATAATTTTTTTAATTAATTAACCCTTAAATTGTTACAAGTTTTTTTTATTGTTAAATAGCTTTAAGATACGCGTAAATTGCATTTTAATTAATAAATATCAAAGGTTAAAAATAAGCGTAATATTTGTTAACGTATAAATTAAGGCACGAATATAACGGTAATACTTGGTTAAATTAAGCCATTTACGCCTTTTCGTATTAAATTACGTTTATTAAAACGTTTACAACGGCTTTATTTTATTATATCGGGGGAAGGTAGCGTATAAGGAATCGATTTAAGTAATAAAAAGGAAACGGTAAAAATTATCGATAGCTTAATTACTTTATTAATTAGATTTTAAAGCTTATTTATACGTTAAAAATTAAAGAAATTTAAATTTATTGAATATTTTTATTTATAAATTACTTCCTATTATTTAATAATATTTTGCCTTATTTACGTTATTTTTTTATAAAATTTATATTAATAAATTTATTTATTTAAATTGGTTAATTTAATATAAATATTTTTTAATAAAAACATTATTATTAATAAAAGAATTAAATATAAATATTATTATTTGTAAATTATTTACCATTATTTATAAATTAATATAATCTTATTTATAAATTAATATAATCTTATTTATAAATTAATACCTTTTATTTATAGATTATTTTTTTAATTATAAAATAAAATACGGTTGCATTTTTTTAAATTTAACATTAATTAATTAATTAAATTATAAATAATCGAAAGATATTAAAAAATTTATAAATATTTATTAATATTATTAAAAAATATTAACGTTTTATAAAGGTATTAAAATAGATTAAAAAGATATTAATTTATAATAATTTTTATAGCTAAATATATATACCTATTTTATGGGGTAATTTACATTATAGGCTTGATAAGGTAATTTAAAAATAATATTATTTTTAATTAATTAGTAATATTAAAGAATATTATTATAACTTAATAAAACGCATTTATAAAATTATATTAAAAGAAATATAAAAATTTAAAATATTATAATTTTAAATGGTAATTAAAGTTATTAATAATATTATAAATTTGGATAAATTTATTATTATATGATTAATATTTCAAATATATTTAAAAATTAATATAAAATCTTTTTTTATTTTATTATACAAATAAAAAGTTTAAGTAATATAAAAATTAATAATTAAAATTAAAAAGATTAAGGTATAAAAAGTTATTTATAACGCGGTAAATATTAATAATAAATTAAATATAGTAAATTAAATATAGTAAAAATATGTTTTATATTATTACCTTTAAAATGTAACGTAATAATTTATAAAGAAAAAAGTAAATAAAAAAGATTATATAAAGTTATTATAATTATAAATAAAAATATAATCATTATTTTAAACATATTGAAAAGGAAACCTACTTTTTGGAGTTTATATATTAAATTATATATTTAACCTAAAATAAGTTTAATATCATTATATAATTTAAATATTAAATTACTAAAATTGAATTTTAATTTAATAAAATTTGTAATTGTTTTAAATAAAAATTTGGATATTATATATATTAACTTAAATGTAAATACAATATATTTTAACTTAAAAAAAACGAATAAATATAGTTTAGCCATAAAATTATAAATAAAAAGGTAAGATTATTAACCTTAAAAAACAATTTAAAATTTCGAATTTAACGAAGTTAAATATATTATTTACTAATAATATATTATTACTTATTATGTTTAATAATATATATTGTAAAAAGATTATTATATTGTGGTTATAAATAATGTAAAAGATAAAAGAGAAAAATATATTAAACCTTTATAAAAAATGTTAATTAATTATATAAAGATAAAAAAACTTGTAAAAAAATCCATTATGACATATATCTTTATAATTTAATAAATATTTAAAATATAATTATTAATTTTTAACCTATATTTATTAATTATTAAAAAAGGGTAGTTTTTTAGTATAATAAAATTTTAAATGAATAATATTTTAAAGTTTTTATTAAAAAAAGATAAAGCCTTAAAAAAAGTAAAAATTAAGGTGTAAATTTAAAAAATTTTTAAATTAAATATTATAAAAGATATTAACAGTTTACGTTTAATAATTTATGAAAAAAGTATAATATTATTATAATATAAAAGGAATAAATTGAAAAGTTAAAACCTTTAATCTTAAAAAACTTTAATATAATTTAAAAATATATAAAATAGTAAATATGTAGTGTATACATTTTTTCCATATATTAACTAAAAGTAACTTTTAATTATTTAATAGCAATATAATATATAGAATTGAAACCAAAAAAAGTTAAAATTTTAGATATTTGAATTAAATGGTAAATAAACAATAAAAATTACAGTTTAAACTATATTAAACTTAATTTACAAGAATTTTATTTATACGTTTTTGTAAATAAATTATTTTTGAATAATATAAATATAAATTTGTAAATAAATTATTTTATTATGTTAAGTAATAAACAATTTACTAATTAAAATGATAAATTTCAAATGATCAAAAATATAATATATTAATTATTTATTAAATATAAATGTATAATTTAAAACGTATTAATAAGTAAAATTTATAGTATAGTTTAAATTTTTCATTTTAACTATATTATTCATTAAACTATTAATACCATTTTAAAACGTATAACATTTTTTGGGGTTTTTTTAATCTTTTATACAAATTTATATTCCTTATACCAATACCTGGTTTAAATAAGTAATATAAATAAAAAATAATTAATAATATATAATAAATTTATGGTAATTATAACCTTATTAATGCCATAATAAAAAGGTCTTTTAATAAAATTAGAAAAATGTTTATAAAAAGAAACGAAATTATTATTAAATTAAAAGGATAAATAAAAAAAGAATAAATAGTTTACAATTATTATTGCAAAAATAAAATAAAATAAATAATAGTTAAATAATAATTATAAAAGTTAAAGCTTAACGTTTGTAGGTTAAGACATAACGTTAAAATATACCTATATACTCCTATTTATATAAAAAACAAATTCTTCACGTTTCTTTTTTATTAATAATTCCTTCTTTAATCATATTAATATATTAATTCTATTTAATTATTATTATTTATTATTATTTTACTAACTTTATTACTTTTATCTTACATACGTATTTAGTAATAAAAATATTATTAATCGTTTTTTAATATATGTCGTTTTTATTAAACCAAATATTTTAAAATCAGTTTTTTACCTATTTTATTTATTTATTATTTTAAAAGAATTTATATTTAAAAAAAAAGAAACTTTTTTAATATTTCTTTTAATAAACATTTTTTTAAATTTTAGTTTTTTTTTATTAAATACATTAATATTTGAAAGAATTAATATTAAATAAACAATTAAAACTACGCAATATATTTATTAATAATGAAAGAAATGTGCTTTATATATTAAATCGCTAATTTTTCTTAAAATAATGAATAATTTAATTTTTTATTAAAACCATTTTCTTTTAAAAACTTTTTAATAAATAATATATTTTATTATATTTAATAATTTTTCATTAGGCGGCAATTACTTTTTATATATTAAAATAATTTCTATCTTAAAAACGCGTTTTATGTTTTTAAATTAAAACGTCAATTGTGTTATAAAATTAATACACGTTTTTATATTTTTATTAAAATTTTTATATTCCATCGTTTATAATATTATATATTATATATATTTTATACGTAAATGTATTAATTTTTTATATAAATTAATTAATGGTAAAATATATATAATTTATATATATAGAAAATCATTATAATATTTAAATTTAATTTTTCATATAATAAAAATACTTGTTATATTATATATTTATTTAATATATTAATTAAATAGTTTTAAATAGGTTTTAAATTTATATATAATATTTATTAATATTATTTTTATATTAATTTTCATTTTATTTATATATTTAAAGGTTATTTAAAACAAAGTTTAGTTATTATATAAAAACCTTGTTCGGAAATTACTATAAGAAATTGATAAAATAATAATAAAATAATTAATAAAAAGTGATATTATTTTTAAATTACCATAATAGCTTTTCCAAGTAAATTACCTTATAAAACAAGTGTAAATAACTAGCAATTAAAATTATCAGTAAAATTACATAACCTCATTTAAATTTACAACCGTTTTAAAAATCTTCCCATTTTCGTAAAAAATAAACAACAATAATAATAATAATAAAATATTGTCACTTAGGTAAGTAATTAAACTGTTAAATCTTATATAAGTTATCTTGTAAAAAACCGACAATTAGGTTAAAAACAAATCCCTACATTTATAAATAATAATAATTAACTATTTTGAGCCTATTTTAACAATAATAAACCTTTAAAGTTATTTAATAATAATAAGCTATTTTAGGCCTATTTCAACAATAATAAACCTTTTAAATTTTTAATAACAACAAACTTTTTAAGCTATTTAATAATAATAAACTTCGTTAAGTTATTTAATAGTAATAAACTATTTTAAACTTATTTTAACAATAATAAGCCTTTTAAACTTTTAATAATAATAAGCTTTTTAAACTATTTAACAATAATAAACCTCGTTAAACTATTTAATAATAATAAGCTATTTTAAGTCTAATTTAATAATAATAAACCTTTTAAACTTTTAATAATAATAAACTTTTCAAGCTATTTAATAATAATAAACCTTATTAAACTATTTAATAATAATAAATTGTTTTAAACCTATTTTAATAATAATAAACCTTTTAAACTTTTAATAATAATAAACTTTTTAAACTATTTAACAATAATAAACCTTATTAAGTTATTTAACAATAACAAGCCTTTTTAAAATTATATAATAATAACAAACCTTTTTCAAGCTATATAACAATAATAAACCTTTTTAAGCTATTTAAACAATAAGGCTAATAAAGGTATATTAATAGCAAAAAAAAGGATCTTTTATATAATTATTTAACATGTTAGTATAAGCATATATAAATAGCTTCACTCCCGCCGTCTTATACTCTTATATAAAGTCGAGATTAATAACCTTACCCGGACGTAAAATACATCATCATCATTATCATAATAAAATATTATAATCTCTTCAATCAATTAACCCTTAAATCGTTAAATAACTTTAAAATACGCGTAAATTACATTTCAAATCTTTTTAATAAACATCGAGGGTTAAAAACAAACATAATACTCGTTAACGTACAAATTAAAGCATAAATATAGCAATAACACCTGATTAAACTAAACCATTTACGCTTCTTTATATTAAGTTACGTTTACCAAAACGCTTACAACGGCCTTATCTTATCTTATCGGATATTTTAATTAAAACAAATCGATTTAAGCAATAAAAAAGAAACTGTAAAAATTATTAATGGTTTAATTGCCTCGCCAATTAAATTTTAAAAGTTATTTAACCGTTGGGAATTAAAGAGATTTAAATTTATTAAAAAATATTATCAAGGGATATTATCGAATATTTTTACTTATAAATTACTTCTTATCGATTAATAATATTTTGCCCTAATTACGTTATTTCTTTATAAAACTTATATTAATAAATTTACTTATTTAAGTTAATTAATTTAATATAAATATCTTTTAATAAAAATGTTATTATTAATAAAAAACTTAAATGTAAATATTGTTATTTATAAATTATTTACCATTATTTGCAAATTAATATAATTTTACTTATAAATTAATACCTTTTATCCATAAATTACTTTTCTAATTATATTATAAAATACGATAACATTCTTTTAAATTTAAAATTAATTAATTAATTAAATTATAAATAATCGAATAATATTAAAAGATTCGTAAATATTTATTATTATTATAAAAAAATATCAACATTTTATAAAGGTATTAAAGTAAATTAAAAAAATGTTAATTTATAATAATTTTTATAAGCAAATATATACAGCTGTTTTATGGGATAATTTACATTATAAGCCCGATAAAATAATCTAAAAATAACATCACTTTTAATAAATATTATATAAATAATTAATAAACGCACAAACCACCTATTAAAAATTTGCGACAATTAATGCTACTATTATTTAAGCCATACCAAATTAATTAGCTACGCAAATTACGTAAGCGGCTCCCGGGTAAGTTTTGAAAACTTAAAATATTTTAATTAAAGTTTTTTATTTTAATTGTTTTTTTTTTTAATAATATAAATCTATTCACAAAGAATTGTAAAAATTAATACTTTTTTCTAAACTTCCGTTTAGCCCTATCGGTTATAAATAGCCGATTTACTATAATAATTTAAAAAGTTAAATAAATACCGTATATATAATAATATATTAAAATAATTAAAATAACAATTAAAACTATTTAAATACTTAATTAAGTAATAAAATTAATAAATAATAATATAATTAAATAATTAAATAATTTAAAACTATAATAAATAATTAATAATTAAAAAACAAATTTAATAAATGAATTAAAATATTTATTAAAAAGTTAAATAATTAACATAAATTAAACTTTTTAATAAATATTTAAAATTATACATATAAAAATAAATAAATAATAAATAATTATTAATTATTTATTACATTTATTAATTAAATTCAATTGGTTAAAAAAACTAATAAATTCATGTAATAAATTTAAATAAATTAATACAAGTATTAATAAATTAATATAAAGTAATAATAAATAAATTGTTTAATTATTAAATAAAATAAATATATTATACATATAACATTTATTAAGTTTATATAAAATCTTTTTAAAAAAGATTAAATACATTTAATTCATTTAATTCATTTAATTCATTTAATTCATTTAATTCATTTAATTCATTTAATTCATTTAATTCATTTAATTCATTTAATTCATTTAATTCATTTAATTCATTTAATTCATTTAATTCATTTAATTCATTTAATTCATTTAATTCATTTAATTGTTTTTTAATAAATATACGACGATAAATTTTATAATTATATTTTAAACAATCATTAAAATTATAACTGTTTTATAATTTATATATTATAAAGATTTCTATGTAATATTATTTAGAAATTATTATCTTATTAATTAAAGATACGTTATTATCTCCTAAATAATTAATATTATAAACTTTGCCAAATTTTAAGCCTTTTACAGCTAATTTTTATACTATTTACTATATTACAATATAAATTTATTTAATATTATAGGGTCGAAAATCTTCTTCCTCCCATTTATTTTATATCATTTTAATAAGTTTGGCATAATCTTAATCTTTTCTTTGAATTTTTATTAAAATAAAATTTTATATAACAATTATTTTATTTACCATTATTTTATAAAAATAAAGAAAACTTTATTATATTATAAAAATAAAAATATAAAAATATTAAATATATTATTATCTTTCCAAAATAGATATTTATATTATATAAATAAAAAGAAATTATTATAAATAAAATTATTTATTCATTTATTACCAAAATATCATTATTTAAACAATAATTATTTAATTAATATTTTATAATTAAAATTTATTTATTAATAAAATACGTTATATTTTATTAATATATATATTATCTTTAAATTAAATTATATTTCCAACCTTTTTTATAATTTAACGGCTTTATTATTCTTATATATTTAAATATTAATTTATAAATATTTGTTATTAAAAATCTCCATCAATTTTACAACATTTTACATTAACAATTTTTAAAAATATTATTAATTATCTTTTAATGTATATCTTTTTTATTAAACCAAATATTTTAAAATTAATTTTTTACCTATTTTATTTATTTATTATTTTAAAAAATAATAAATTTTTAATACTTCTTTTAATAAATATCTTTTTAAATTTTAATTTCTTTTATTAAATAAATTAATATTTACAAAAGTTAATCTTAAATAGGTAATAACAATTATATAATATATTTATTAACAATAAAAGAAATTTAATTTATATATTAAATTACTAATGTTTTTTAAAACAATAAATAGTTTAATTTTATATTCAAACTATTTTTTTTAAATCTTTTTAATAAATAACACCTTTTATATAAACATAAATATACTTTTTCCTTTATTTTAAAAAATTTAAGATTTTATTTTCAATCGTACCGTATCTTTATATTAATAATAATATAGTTAATTACTACTTTTATTTTTTATTAATATAAATTAACCTAAATGTTAAAATTAAGAAAACTTTTAAAAAGTTTTAAAATTAATAAAAATAATTATATTTTAAATTTAAAAATAAGTTTATTTAATAATTAATTTAAAATTGATAATTTTAAATTATTTAAATTATATTATAATATTAATATTATTTTTATCCATATTATACTTAATTTTATAACTATATAAAATTATATAATTATTTTTATATTTTAATTTTAATATTTATTTTAACTATTTATTTATTAAAATATAAAAATTGCAAACGATTTACGTTAAGAAAATTTAGTTAATAATTTAAAAATTAACGTTAAAATCAATTTTATTTAAAATTGGTTTATATTAATTATGTAAAATTCAACATGTTTTAACGTATTATAATTATAATATATAACGTTTTATAAATAGTAAAATAAAAGTAATTATATTATTATAGTAATAATATTAAAAATGTAACCGTAATAATTATCACTATTTACGTTATATTTAATATATAATAAAAGAATTATTTTATGATTTTAATAATTATAAGTTTAAGTCGAAATAACGTTAATGCTAATTAATTGTTTAATAAAATATGTAAAAAGTAAAAAAAAGTAAAATAGCGTTAAGATTTTAGCGTTATATTTAATACATTTATTAATTAATTATTTGCAATTAACGTGCTTTGCGTAAAATATTAAAATATAAGTTATTCCGGTTTTAATATTAATTTTAATATAGTTAAAAAATTAACTATACGATTAACGTAAAAACGTAAAACATTTAATTAAATTTTACCATTTTAATTAAACTAATAATCTTGTTAATTAATATAATAACAAACGTATTATTATATAAAAATAATTTAGTTTTTTCGAAACAATTCGATTTTTACTTAATATTATTAAATATATATAAAATAATTAAAATGAAAATGTAATTAATAACAGTTAAAACATAAAAAATGTGGTTAAAATATAGGGAATGTAGTTAAAATATAAGGAATATAGCTGAAATATAAAAGATGTGGTTAAAATATAAAAGATATAGTTAAAATATAAAGAATATGGTTAAAATATAAGGGATATGGTTGGGTTATGTAATATAATTAAGTAAAGGTAAAGTTAAAGGTGTGATATATAACGTGGTTAAATAAGGGTTATAAGTAAAGTTAAAGATGTAACATGTGACGTAGTTAAAAGTTATAAATAAGGTTAAGGATAAAGTTAAGGATAAGGTTAAAGAGTTATGTAATGTTAATTGTTAAAACGATAGGTATAGTTAATGTGTAATGTTAAAAGATAAATAAAAAAGTAAAAAAATAAAAAATTATTAAGTTAAAAAGAGTTTATATATATATTTAATTAAAATGTATAAATTAGTAATAGCTTTATTATTTAATTAGTTTTTATATATAATAGTTAAAATTTTATAATATATTTTAAAATTTTCGATTAATTAAATATTATAATATATATGGATATAACCTTATTATATATTAAAGTAATATTGTATGTAATTTATTTAATTGGTTAATCAATATTGCATATACCTTTTTACGGTATGTATTTACTACTTTTACTATTTAATTAAATGATTTATAATGATAATAACGTTATTATAAATTATTACGGTAATATCTTTAAACGGTTTTATTAATTAATTGAAGTTATTTATATTTATTTTTAATATATATCTTTTATATCTATATTTAATTAAATGGTTATACTATAAATAAATTTAATTTAATTAGTTTATTATTATTGGCAATTGTGATTTATTAAAACTTTTATGCGCTTTTTAATACCTATTTAAATCATTATAATTTAATTAACTTTTTTTTGCTTTTAAAATGGTTAATGTTACCGTAACCTACTCTTTTTTATATATATGTATTTTTATTAATTGTTGAGTTTGTTTTTATGGTATATATAAGCTATCTTTAATTAAATTAATTTAATTAATAGGGTTTTATTTTATTTTTTATTTAATCTTTTATTTAATTAATTTTATTATATAATAACCTGTACGTTAAATATGTTACAACGTTAAGAAGCAATCTTTAATTAAAAAATTTTAATTAATAGATTTTTATCTTATCTTTTATTTAATTAGTTTAATTATTTAATAGCCCGTACGTTTAAATTAAACAATCCGCCCTTATAATATATATAAACAAATTTAAATTGAAGAAATTTAATTTGTAAATTTTTATTTTATCTTTTATTTTATCTTTTATTTTATCTTTTATTTTATCAATTTTATTATATAATGGCCTATACGTTTAAATTAAGCTCCCCCCTAATATACAATTTTAATAAAAAAACTTTTAAATTAATTATATAACAGAATTTTCTAATAAAAACCGCTAACGTCGTTCTGTGATTTCTTTATAATATTTATTATAATTTAAACATAAATTTAAATTATTATTAATAAATTTTAATTTATTAAAAATAATAATATATATAATATTTTTACCTAATTACTTATTATATATTTAACAAATCCAAGTAGTAATAAATATTCTTCATTAAATTTATATATTATTATTATTATTACATTAAAACTTTAAAATTTATTTTACTACCAAAATATACTTTTTAAATAATATTTTCAACAAAATTATTATAAAATTTATTTAAATTATATATTACTTTTTTTAATCTAAAATAATATTTAATATTATATATTATTTAGATAAGATATTATACATAAGATTTTGGTATATTTAATGTTCGCCAATTATTTTTATTAAAAATACATTAGAAATTTTTAATAAATATATTTTCA
This sequence comes from Daldinia grandis, assembly GCA_022432525.1. NCBI lineage: Eukaryota > Fungi > Ascomycota > Sordariomycetes > Xylariales > Hypoxylaceae > Daldinia > Daldinia grandis. The sequence continues at coordinate 94,283 of JAJKLB010000007.1, forward strand.
TTTTATTTTTTTAATTTTTTAATAATTTTTATTAAATTATAATCTTTAATATATTTATTTCAAATATAATTACCGAAATTCTTTTTAAATTTACTATTATTTTAATAATATATTTAAAATTATTTATTATATTATTCAATTTGTTTTTATCTTTTTAACTCCTTTTATTTTAATTATTTAAATTATTTATTATACGTAAGTTAAGTAAAATATGGGATATTAAATTAATTTGTTTAAATATATATTCAATATTTAGATAAAATTAGGATAAATATGTTAAAGTTATTATTAGATAAGGATTTAATTTAATTAAGTTTATTAAATATAATATAAATTATTTAATTATTTTTTTTATAATTTTATAAGTTATTAATATAATAATTTTATAAATCTAAAATTATATATATATTTATAAATTTTTATCAATTTACATTAATTTTATTATTTTCAATTTAATAGTTTAATATTATTATTTAATTTTTATTAAAATTCTATTAAAAAATAAAATTAATACTTAATTATATTTTATTTTATTTATTATTATTATAAAAGAATATAATTTCAAAAAAAAAATTTAAATTGCGTTTAATTTTATTGCAATAAATTAAATATATTAATAAAATTAAATCTTTTTAAATGTTATTAAAATTTTTTATTTTATTTTAAATGGATATAAATTTTATTAATTTTATCCATTTCTTCTTTCTGGTTATTATTTTAAATATATCTTTAATTATTTATATTTAAATTATAAGATTAATTTTTTACTTTTATAAAAATATTAATTTTTATTAATATTAAGATATAAATTTCTTTAAAAAGTTTAATAAGCTAATATATATTTTCAATATTATTAAAATTGTAAATATTTCGATTTTTCAGAAAGTTTTAATTTAATTTATAAATAAGGAAATCTTTAATTATTTATAATATAGTTTAGTAATTTAATAATTAATCATTTAATGACAGATTCTTTTAGTTTCATAGTTAAATTTAATTTTTAAAATAATTTAAAAATTAATTTTAAATATCTTAAATATTTTATGGTTATTGTAAAAAAAAATGATTATGTTATTAATATATATTACCTAAAAACCTTTATATACTTTTAATTTTTGGTTTATATAATGTTATATATATTTGGCGTTATTTTTAAAATTTATTAAAATAATATTTAATATTTTAAATTTTTTAAGTAACATAATTATTATTTAATTGCAATAGTTTAATTAAAGTAATAATTGGTGGAAAAAGTTGGAATTGTTTATAATTATATTATATAAATATTTTTTAATTTTATTAATTATATTTTTTTTACATAAACAAGGGGTATATATTTAATATAATAAATTTATTTAAAAAATGAAAATTAATAATTATTTATTTTTTATATATACCATTAAATATATAATATATAATAAAAATGGGATATTTAAAGGGTAATAGTTATTGTAAAATAGCCTAGCTTAGCTTATGTAATTGGCGCTAGTCGCTAGCTATAAAAATCTTTAAAATAGACTAGCTATCTCAGAGATTCTTTCTAATTCAAGCTTTTATCATCAAGAACGTCACCCCGAGCCTATCAGTTATTTTATATATTTTATTTCATTATTTTTATATATATTATTAAATATTTTATTTATTATTTATTATTTTTTAATATTTAATTTATATATTTTAGTTAATAATTAGATTTGGTTTTACTATTTTCTATTAAATAAATTTTTATTTTATGATTATTTATTGTATTAATAAATTTAAATCGGTTTCAAATTTTATATTTATTTATAAATTAATTAATTTATTTTAAAAAATTATTATAAAGATTTTAAAAATATATATATATGTTTTTTTTTGTTTTAATAAATGGCATATTTTTTAATTATTAAACGTTTAATAAAAGAATTATTTTTATTTTATGTTTATTATGTTACATTATAAATCAAATATTATTTAATATTTTTTCTAATAAATCTAATATTTTTATTATTTTATTTATTAAATTAAACTTTATAAATAAGTAAAAATCTTTTCTTATATTTTTTTTTATTATTATACTTATTTAGATAAATAATATCTTTTTTTGAACAAGAATTATATATCTTTTATATTAATAATTTTTTAAATAATTTAATTTTTATTTTTGTTTAATATAAATAGATTTATTTGTAAAATTCAAGAAAGATATAGTTTTAAATATTTTAGATAATATCAATGTTTTTGAAAATTTATTAATAAATAAAGTTTTACTTTTTTTTAATTAATATAAAGGTAATTATTTTATTATAAAATTCAAATATTATAATTTAATTATTATAATATATATTAATTATATATTTATATTAAAAATTCCTTTTAAATAAAAGATTAAAATATACAAATCTATATTATATAATTATTAAATTATATTTTTTTTTAATTTTTAACATAAATATTATGTATTATATAAATAATATATATATTTATAATATTCTTTATTATGATAATATTTATATTTTTAATTTATATTTTAAAGATATATTTTTTTATTTATAATTAATTAATTAAAATGTTAAAATATTTTATATTTACATAAATAATTATTATTTTAATATTATTTATTAATATAGCTTTTATTTAAAAATATGCATGTATTATAAAAGTATATTTTTATATTATATTTCATTTTAATTGTATAATAATAATATTAAAAATATTCTTTTTTTATAATTATATATTTAATAAATTCTTAAATTTTTAAATCTTTTAATTTTTTTATATATTTTAAATAAATTATATGTCAAAAAGACTATTTTATTTTAAAATTTATTATAATAGGTATAATATATTATATGTTTAATAATTTTATTAATAATATTTTTAATTATATTTTTATTAAAAAATATTATTAATTGTTTATAAAATAAATATATAAAATAAATATCAATATTATTAATTTTTTTTTAACTTTTTTTTTTAATTATTAATTTTTATAATTCTTTTTAATTTCTTTTTATTATAATATATTTTTATAACATTACGTTTTATTTATATTCTGTTTTTAAAATTTATTTATATTTAAAAATATTTATACAAACGTTATTTTTAATAATAATAATGTAAATTAAGTTTTTAATTTTAATTATAATTATATCTGTAACTTTAACCTTAATTAAATTTTTATAATTTTTAAAATATTTTTTCATATTTTTTACTAAAATTTTATCTTTTATTTTTATAATTGTTTTAAATAAATAATTTATTTAAATATTTTAAACGTTTATTTTAATCAATATTTTTATATTATTTAATATAAATTATATTAATAATGAGTGATGTTATTTTTAGATTACCATGATAGCTTTTCCAGGTAAATTACCCCATAAAACAAGTACAAGTAAGTGGCAACTAAAATTATCAATGAAATGATATGGCTTTATTCGGATCCACAACCGTCTCAAAAATCTTCCCATTTCCATAAAAAAAAAATCTTACAATCTTTTAAAAATAAACAATAATAACAACAAAATATTTATTTTAACGAGCTTAAATTAATGCTTAAGAAATAACGGGCTACGCCTGTTAACCTTTGTTAACGCTATAAACGCCACTTAACGTTTAGTCCGTATATTTATATTTATAAAACGCATTAAAAGTTTTCTTAAAATTTAATTTAAAGCATTATTACGTTAAAAGGCTTTTATATGTTAGATTTTATATAGTATTAAAGTTAATATTAGGTTTAAAATTAATTAATACATTATAATAACGTATAAAATAACTTTAATTAAAATGATTTAAACTTAATAATTTACTTAATTTATTCCTTTAACCTTTTTATATATTTATACAATTTTATAATTTTATATTTTAAACTAAAACGTTAAAAATGTTTACTGGTAAAACTATTTAAAATTATAATTAATGTTATAATTAATATTACAATTAATTAATACAATTCATTAATAATATATAACAATATCTTTTATTTTATCTTTAATTTAATAATAAAACTATTATTTAAGCTTTTTTAACTTTTTATACACTTATATAACGTTGTACGTTTATATTAAACTTTATTTATTATATTATTTATTATAACATATATTACAATACATATTGCAATTAATCTTAATCTCGTTTAACGTTATAAAAGTAAAAACGCGTGGATTTAATCGATAAATTTAATAATAAAGTTAATAATTATTACAATAATTAATTGATTATTTATTATAATATATAAACCGCATTAATATTATTGTTTTTAATAATATTATTAATAATAATATTTTTAATTATATTTTTACCATATAAAATATTTTTACTAAAAGATATTTTATAATTGCCTTAAACTATAGTTTAAAAAAGATTTAAGGAGGTTGTACGGTGTTGTAATTGGCTAGGGAGTGGTGTGGCTAAAAGGGGTATAACCCCTCAAACCTAAATTCTTTTTAAAACTGTAGTTTAAAGTCACTTAAAATAATAAAATATTACAATCTTTTTAATTAATTAACTCTTAAATTGTTACTAGTTTTCTTTATTATCGGATAGCTTTAAAATACGCGTAAATCGCATTTTAAATCCTTTTAATAAATATTAAAAGCTAAAAATAAATATAATACTTATTAACGTATAAATTAAAACACAAATATAACAACAACACTTGGTTAAATTAAGCTATTACAAACTTCTTTAAACGCTTTAAAAATGCTTATAACCGATTATACTATTATAACAAAGCTATTTACGCCTTTTTATATTAAATTATATTTATCAAAACGCTTATAACAACTTTATTTTATTATATCGGAAAAAGGTAACGTATAAAGTTATATTAATAAATTTACTTATTTAAACTAATTATTTTAATATAAATATCTTTTAATAAAAACGTTATTATTAATAAAAAGATTAAATATAAATATTATTATATATAAATTATTTACCATTATTTATAAATTAATATAGCTTTATATATAAATTAATACCTTTTATTCGTAAATTACTTTTTTAATTATATTATAAAATACGGTTGCATTCTTTTAAATTTAACATTAATTAATTAAATCAATTATAAATAATCAAAAAATCTTAAAAGATTTATAAATATTAATTATGAATATTAAAAAATATTAACGTTTTATAAAAGTATTAAAGATAGATTAAAAGGATATCAATTTATAATAATTTTTATAGCTAAATATATACACTTATTTTATGGGGTAACTTACATTATAAGCCCGGCAAGGTGATCTAAAAATTACATCACTTTTAATAATAATTCTTTATATGCTTTTTAATATTATTCATACCTATTTAAACAAATAATTAAACTATTAAACTTTATATTAATTATTATATAAAAAACCAATAATTTGGTTAAAAATAAATTTCTACACTTAAACATAATAATAATAAGCTATTTTAAGCCCATTTTAACAATAATAAACCTTATTAAATTATTTTATAATAATAAACCTTTTTAAAATTATGTAATAATAATAAACCTTTCTGAATTATTTAAACAATTAAACTAATAAAAAGGTTATATTAATAATAAAAAAAGATTTTTTATATAATTATTTAACACGTTAATACAAACATATATAAATAGTTTTATGTTTACTATCTGGTATTTTTATATAAAATTGAAATTAATAATTTTACTTAAACGTAAAATATATTATTATTATTATTATTATAATTTTATTAATAAAGTTAAGTTAATAAAGATAATAAAGTTAAGTTAATAAAGATAATAAATAAAGTTAATATATTAAACATTATAATAATAAATTTATTAATATATATTTTTTTTATAATCATATAATCGTAATAAACTTTTTATTTTTTTTAAAAATACTTAAAAAAATTATTTAAAATAATATTTCTATCAAATTTATAAATTAAAATTTATAATTCAAGATAAATAAAATTATATAATTATAATATTTATTATATATAAATAATAAATTTATAAATTTTAACATTTTATATTAATTTTATTATTTAAATTATAATAAATATATTTTCGATTAAATAGGTTTAATTATAAATTATTATTTATATAATAATTTAAACGTTTTTAAAATTAATTTTAAATTTTTTAATAATAAAGTTCAAAATATATTATAAATTAATTATTATAATAACCTTTTTATTTTTTTATCAAATAAAATATTTATTATATTTAAATATTTTTTTTAAACTAATTATTTATATAAAGTTTAAAAATAAATAAACGTTTTTTTAATAAATATTATTAAATATTTTTATATAATTTTTTATATTATAAAATTATAAAACGTTTCAAAAAAAAATAATTAATATAATATAATTTTTATTTATTTAATTTATTATTATTTATATTTTATTATAACATAAATTTAATTATATTATTAATATTTTATAATAATTTTTATATTAATTCATTTTTAAAAATAATTTATATTATTATAATAATATTTTAAATTTATTATTTTATAATTGTATTTATTTTATTTTAATAATTAATTTTTCAATCATAAAATATTTATAAAAATCCAAAGTTTAAATATTTAAATAAATTCTATATTAAAATATAAAAGTTTATTAAAATTTAAAGCTTTATTAAGGTTTAAAAGTTTAATAAAATATAAAACTTTTTGAATTTATTAAATGGTAAAAGTTTATTAAAATTTTGGAATTTATTAATTAAAAATTTATTAACATTAATTAAATAAGAAATAAATTAGAAAATTTATTTAAAAAAAAGAAACTTATTAATTTCTTTTAATTTATTAATTAATTTAAATTCCTTTTCCAAAATGAGGTATAAATATAATTTTTAAACAAGTTAAAATAATTAATTGAATTTAATAATTATTTATTTCGATTAATTGGTATAGATTTTATATAATAATAAATAATTTATTTAATTTTTAAAGTTTAAAAATCTTTTAATTTTTAAATTTTTAAAATATGTTTCAATTTAATATTTTTATAATAAGGTTTTCTTTTTAAATAAAAAAGATATAAATATTTACGTTTTTGATATATTTTTTTACTTAAAATAAATTAATAATGTATTTATTGGGATATAACTTTAATTTTTAATTTTAATTTTTAATTATTAATTTTGAAGATAATAGAAATATTTAAAATTAAATTTTAATTTTAAAGTGTAAAAAGGTAATAAAAATAATTATTTAATTTTTTTATTAGAAAAATCTTTATAATTAAGGTAATTTATTATATTTATTAAAAAAAGCGGTTATTTTATAATAATTGGTTATATCTTTATGGTTTAATATTTAAAGTTTTAAATTAAACTTTTTTATAAAAAAATGTAAAAACCTTTTTCTAAAAAACGGTAGAAAGATTAAAAGTTTTATAGATAAACGTTTCTTATAAAAAAATTATAAATTTTATAAATAAACGATTGTTTTTGTATTGATGATGATAATGATCATGATGTATTTTACGTTTAAGTGAGATTAATTTTAATTTTATATAAAAGTATAAAACGGCGAAAGTGAATTTATTTAAATATGTTTATATAAACGTATTAAATAATTATATAAGAAATCCTCTTTTACTATTAATATAGCTTTATTAACTTAATTATTTTTTATATAGCTTAAAAAGGCTTGTTATTGTTATATAGCTTAAAAAAGCTTATTATTGTTAAATAATTTAACAAGATTTATTATTTTTAAATAGTTTAAAAAGCTTATTATTATTATATAGTTTTAAAAAAGGTTTATTATTGTTATATAGTTTAAAAAGCTTATTATTATTATATAGTTTTAAAAAAGGTTTATTATTGTTATATAGTTTAAAAAGGCTTATTATTGTGGAATAGCTTGACAAGGTTTATTATTGTTAAATAGTTTAAAAAACTTATTATTATTAAATAGTTTAAAAGGTTTATTATTGTTAAAATAGGTTTAAAATAACTTATTATTATTGTTCATAAATGTGGGGACTTGTCTCCAACCTAATTATCGGTCTTTTACAAGATGATTAATATAAGATTTAACAATTTAACCATTTGTTTAAATAGGATTGTTTTTTTTTTAATATATTTATTTATTATATTTATTTTTTTAATTAAAATTTTATAAAAATATTACGTTATTTATAACATCGTTTCGTTTATAAAATTATATTTATTAATAAGTTAATATAATTAAATAAATAGTGAAGAAATATATTTAATAAAAAGGGTTAATATAATTTTTGAATAAATAAAAAGTCGTGAAAAAGTGGAGTTATTAAAATGAGAAACTTACGGTAATGTTTTTAATAATAAAAGTTTAAATTCAAAGAAATCTTTAAAATAATTAATTTATCTTAAAGATCTTTATGATTAATGACTTAACGCTAATTATATAAATTATATTGAACTATTTTACATTTAATTTATATTATTATATATTTTAACTATTAATATATTTATATTTTATATATCTATTATATTATTATTATTTTAATAAAAAGCCATTTATTTTTCGTAAATATATTTAATTATGTTTATAAAAAATGTATAATTTTTTACACCGTTAATATGATTTTCTATAAATAATAAGTTTTTTTTAATTTTAAATATTAAGTTAAAAGCGTTTTTATAAAGTTTGTTTATAAGTTTTTTTATTATTATTAAAGGATACTAAATTATTTTATTTTTAATTCTTTTTAAGGTATTTTTTTATATATTAGAATTTTGGTATCTTAAATACTTTAATTTAAAGTGGTAATGTTTTAAGCCGTTAGTATGCTTATAATGTTTAAAAGGTTTTATTTATTTGTTTATAATGATTGTATTTATTATTAAATTGGAAAAATTAAAGTTTAAAGGTTTTATAATAAGTAATAGTGATTGTTTCGATATAATCTTTCATTAATGTAATATAAAAATAAACAATTAAATGGTTTTCTTTTTTACTAAATTTTGTTATTAATGTAATAATAGGTAAAAAAGGAGTGGAAAATTTAATTGTAAATAATATGTTATACAATTTAATAAAATAATTAAAAAGTTAATTTATAAATTATTAAATTAAGGTATTTTAAAATACGAGAAATGTACCGTTTTAAAATTAATAAAATATGAAAAGTTAATTAAGGTATTTTAAGGTATAAAGGATATATTATTTTAAAATTAATAAAATATAAAAGGTTAAGTATTTCAAAATTAAATAAAGTTTTATTTTTCATAAAATAATGCGTGTTATTATATTTAGTAATTCTTTAATAAGCGATAACCGCTTTTTATATATTAATATAATCTTTATTTTAAAGATATGCTTTATGTTTTTAAGTTAAAATATAAATTATGTTATAAAATTAATCAACGTTTTTATATTTTTATTAAAATTTTTATATTCCAACGTTTATAATATTATAAATAATAATTATATTATTATAATTTTGAAATTTATTAACGTTATATATTATATATATTTTATATATAAATACGTTAATTCTTTTATATAAATTGGTTAATGGTAAAATATATACAATTTATACATATAAAAGGTTATTATAGTATTTAAAGTTAATTTTCCACGTAATAAAAGGTTCTTGCCATATTATATACTTATTTAATATATTAATTAAATAATTTTAAATAGGTTTTAAACTTATATATAGTACCTATCGATATTATTTTACCTACATATATTAATTATTCCTATATTAATTTTAATTTTTATTTATATATATAAGGGTTATATATCTTATATATATTAAACTTATTTATATATTTTTACTAAATATTTAACGTATTTTATAAAAACCTGTAACTTTTAAACTATAACGTTTTTTAAAGGCCTTTTCGAAAAATTAAAGAAAACATAAAAAAGAAAAAGTTTTTTATTAATTAAATACTAATTTTAAATTTTTATAATATTATTACTTTTATAAAAAGTTTTTTTTAAAATTTAATTACTATTATTAACGTTATTAATTTTTGAAAAACGGAAAATATCTTATATTATTAATTTTATCAAAGTTTTAATAAACAATCTTTTTTTATTATGGTTAAAGAATGGGTTTTATATTAATTATAAATTAATATTTACCTTATTTATAAATTAAAAAATTTAATAATTTTTACTTTTAAAATATGGTAATAATTTACCATATTTCTTATCTTTTTTTTTTAAATAATATTAACCTATTATTTTATATAAAACTTTTGAAAATTTTATTTTTTATAAAATTTTAAATATTTTACATTTATTTAAATATTTTATATTTATTTAAATATTTTACATTTATTTAAATATTTGTAATATATTTACATTATTTTGTATTAAATTTGTTTTAGATTTTAAAATTAATAATAAATTAATTAATTTTTTCTTTCTTTTTTTTTATTAGAATAATATTTTCACTTTTTAAAAATATATTTTAAAATTTAATAATTTATTAATTTATTACAAGAATATTTTTAAAGATAAATCTACTTAAAGATTTTTTTTAAGCGGTAATATATTTCTTATATAAAAAATAATCCTATTATTTATTTTAATTTCTTAAGAAATATTCGTTTTTTTACTTATTTAAGGTGCGTTAAAAACTATAAAATATGTTTAAAATAATTTCATAATTTATAATATAATTTAAACTAAATATCTTATCTTATTATAAATAGTTTAATATTTAAAAATATAATATTTATTCTTATGTTTTATATATATATTAAACCTAAAGTTATTTTTATACCTTTTTTTATTTTTAATAATATTAATTTTATTATATTATTTATTATTATATATAAGATATTATTAATAAATCTTCTATAATATAAAATATATTAATTTTTTTTAATATATAATTTATATTTAATTATATAAAAATTAATAATATTTATTAAATTTATTATTTTTATTATTAATCCTGTTTTTTATTTATAATATTTTATTTTTCTTTTATTATTTATATATTTATTTAAATAAAATAATAATTTATAAATTTATTTTTATAATAGATCTTAACATTTTTAATAAAAGTTTTACTAGGGTATCTCGAGGTACAAGGGATGTATTATTTTAAAATTAAACGGGGTTATATTTCTTATAAAATAATATATTTTATTATGTTTAAAAATTTTTTAGTAAACGATAGCTACTTTTTATATATTAATATAACCTTTATTTTGGAAACGCGTTTTGGGTTTTTGAATTAAAGCGTAAGTTACGTTATAAAATTAATAAATATTTTTATATTTTTATTAAAACTTTAATATTTAAACGTTTATAATATTATAAATAATAATTATATTACTATAATTTTAAAATTTATTAATATTATATATTATATATATTTTATATATAAATATGTTATTTTCTTGATATAAGTTAATTAATGGTAAAATATATATAACTTATATATATAAAAGGTTATTATAATGTTTAGGGTTGATTTTTTATGTAACAAAAGATTTCCGCCATTTTATATATTTATTAAATATATTAATTAAATAGTTTTAAATAAGTTTTAAATTTATATATAATATTTACTAGTATTATCCTTTTTATATATATTAATTATTTCTATATTAACCTTAATCCCTACCTGTATATATAAGGATTATATACTTTATATATATTAAACTTATTTATACATTTTTTATTAAATATTTAGTATATTGTATAAAAACTTACAGCTTTTAAACCGCAACGTTTTTAAAAAAACTTTTTCAAAAAGTTGTAAAAAATGTAAAAAGGAAAGAACTTTCTATTGGTTAAATATTAATTTTAATTTTTGATAATATTATTATTTTTATAAAAAGTCTTTTTAGGCTTTAATTATTATTATTAATGTTATTAACTTTTTAAAAATTAAGAATATTTTATATTATTAATTTTATTAAAATCTTAATGGAAAATCTTTTTTTATTATAATTAAAAGATAGGTTTTATATTAATTATAAATTAGCACTTATTTTATTTATAAATTAAAAAAATTCAATAATTTTTATTTTTAAAATATAGTAATAATTTAGTATCTTTTTTATCTTTTTTTTTTTAAATAATATTAGTTTATTATTTTATATAAAACTTTTTAATATTTTATTTCTTATAAAATTTTAAATATTTTATATTTATTTAAATATTTTTAATATTTTTATATCATTTTATATTAAATTTATTTTAGATTTTAAAATTAAGGATAAATTAATTAAATCTTTTCTTAATTTCTTTTTATTATAATCATATTCTTACCATTTAAAGATATATTTTAAAATGTAATAATTTAATAATTTATTAAAATAATACCTTTAAAAGTAAATTTACTTAAGATTTTTTACTAAACGGCGATATGTTTTTTATATAAAAGATAATTTTACTATCCGTTTTAACTTTCTAAAAAATATATCCTTTTTTATCTATTTAAAATACGCCAAAAACCATAAAATACGTTTAAAATAATTTAATAATTTATAATATAATTTAACTTAAATATTTTATTTTATTATAGATAATTTAATATTTAAAAATATAATATTTATTTTTATCTTTTACATAAATATTAAACCTAAAGCTATTTTTAAAACAATAATTATTTTTTAAAAACTTTATTTTCATTATATATTATATATTAAATAGCGTATATAAAAAATAAAAAATAATTAATTTTTATATTTTAAATATATTTTTTATTTATAAAATAAATAAAATAAATAAAATAAATAAAATAAATAAAATAAATAAAATAAAGAAAATAAAGAAAATAAAGAAAATAAAGAAAATAAAGAAAATAAAGAAAATAAAGAAAATAAAGAAAATAAAGAAATTAAATAAATTAAAGAAAATAAAGAAAATAAAGAAAATAAAGAAAATAAAGAAATTAAAGAAATTAAATAAATTAAATAAATTAAATAAGTTAAATAATTTAAATATATTTAATCTTTTTTACAAAAGTTTTATATAAACTTAATAAATGTTATATATATAATATATTTATTTTATTTAATAATTAAACAATTTATTTATTATTACGTTTTATTAATTTATTAATATTATTATGTTTAAATATTTTATTAATAAACAATTTAAATAAATAATATATTGTAATTTTTTTTTAACTATATTATTTAAATGTTTTTAATTATATTAATTTATTTAAATTTATTAAATTAATTTATTGGTTCTTTTAAACAATTTAATTAATTTATTAAATTTATTTTTTATTTATTATTTAGTTATAATAATTTTATATTATTTAATTAATTAATTAATTAATTCATTATTAAATTATTTAATAATTTTATTATTTAATTAATTATTTAAATAATTTTAATCGTTATTTTAATCATTTTAATATATTATTATATATACGATATTTATTTAATTTTATAAATTATTATAATAAATTAGTTACTTATAACCGATAAGGTTAAACCGAAGTTTGGAAAAAAGTATTAATTTTTGAAATTTCTTGTAAATAAATTTATATTATTTAAAAAAAAAAAAAAAAAAAAAACTTTAATTGAAAGATTTTAAGTTTTTAAAAACCTACCCGGGAGCTACTTACGTATTTTGCGTAGCTAACTAGTTTGGTGTAGTTTTAACAATAATAGTGTTAATTATCGCAAATTTTTAATAAATAGTTCCTGCGTTTATTAATTACTTATATAATATTTATTAATTACTTTATTATTACTTTATTAATTTTTTATAATAATTTCCGAAAAGAGTTTTAATATAATAATTAAACTTTATTTTAAATCATTAATAACGCATAAAAATATCTTTTATTTTATTTTTAATTTAATAATAAAATTATTATTTAAACTTTTTCCACTTTTTATATATTTATATTAAACTTTATTTATTATATTATTTATTATAACGCGTACTATAACGTATATTATAACGCGTATTACGGTTAATTTTAACTTATTTTAAAAATATATTTAATTAATAAATTTAATAATTATTATATAATTAATTAATTATTTACAATATTATTAATAATGTTATTATTAATAATATTTTTAATAATTATTTTCATTAATAAAAAGATTTTTATTAAAAGATATTTTACAATTACTTTAAATTATAATTTTAAAAAAATTTAAAAGGGTTATACAGTGTTGTGATTGGTTGGAAAATGGCGTGGCTAAAAAAGGTATAACCTTTTAAACTTAAATGTTTTAAACGTGTAATTTAAAGTCATTTAAAATAATTAAAATAATAAAAAACTTTTTTTTATAATATTAAATTTAAATTATTAAAAAGTTACTTTTAACTTTAATATTATCGTTTAAATTATTATTAACATAATATTTAATAATGTTAAAAACATATATTATTTAATTTTATTTAATTTATTATAAATTTAAATTTTAAATTATTAAATAAATATATATATATATATATATAATAAATTAAACCGTTTATAACGTACGTATAACATTTATTAAAATTAAAATTTTAACATTAAAATAATTAAAATTATACAATTTAAAATTTAATTATTATTATATTTTTTAATTTTATATTTAAAATTGTACCCTTTAATCTTAATTTACGATTATTTACCGTTTCATTATCACTCCCCAATTTCTGGTTTTCGACCATATACAATTGTCCTAAATATAATAACCTGTTAGCATGAAAAGGTTAAACATACGCAAAAGACATTGAGCTTAACACGTAATGTTATAGCTGATATGGATATTACTCACACTTGAAGCCAGCCACAAAGGCTCTTTTTCTTCAATTCCGCACGATACTTCGCTACAAATAAAAGAATTTCCTCTGCTGTCCACCCCAAGGCTTTACTGAACAAATAGAGACAGAAGCCTTCGAGACTCTGATCCAACATGGCAAACATTAGCAGGCCCGCCTGTTGTAGTTTGGGATCTCGTGGCCAGCCATGGCAAGGCATCTTGACCTTGATATCATGGACGTCGACAAAGCCTGCTTCCGTCATTGCCTCTTTTAGAGTATTGTCGTATCCGATACGGAATGAACGCCCCAATTTGTCCCCGGCTTCGTAGAAGGCCTCAGCCCAGGTATTGAACATGTGGTCTTCGGAAATGGCTGCATGGTCCGATTGTATACGAACATCGAACTCCATATCCTCAAACCACTTGCCGGGCTTCAGGTGCTTGAAAGCCTTCTTATATAGGTCGGCCCAGTCAGGTACGCTCCCTGTTTGCGACGAGTTGTTAGAATGCTTCTATATCGTGTAGCGGGCCAGCTTGTTTTGATCGGAAAGTTACCATAAAGCATCCTCATGTGGATATAGTCAAAATGACTTTCCGGCCACGTCCAGTCGAGAAGGCAATCATCAATCTCAAATTTAACATTCGGCGGCATCCACGCAGGCTGTATTGGGCTCAGATCGGTCCCTATTACCTCTGTCGCGGGATATACGTCTGCAAAATCGCTAGTTACTCTAATTTAGCGACTAGAGCTCGATGTCATGGTTGTATGTTTCCCCCACGGAATACTTACATCGCCCATATCCCAGTTCCAGTCCCTACGTCAAGCACCTTCTGTGGATTTTCGCCGACAGGTGCAAGAAACAGCTCATCGCCCAAAACCATCAAAGCGGCATTGTGGAGCAAGTCGAGACCCTCATTCTGTTGCTCGTCATTTGGAGCCCAGTACTCGGACGTCTTAGGCGCATTGAACGTCCTGCCGTGCAACACGCGATAGGCGTAGATGCTTTCAGTCAATGAGCCGGTGGAAGATTGTCTTTTAAATGTCACTGTTAGCTTCGAAACTGAACCTAAGTCACGGGAAGATGAGTATTGCTATACATTGAGCTACCAACAGCCGAATTCGCGTCGTCGTTATCATCCGCCTCATCTAAATCATCCGCCTGCATGCGATGTTAGTATCACGACTGAAGATACCAAGGCGTTAGCAAAAAGTATAACATACCACTTCGATATGTTGTTCAGTACCAAATACTTCTCCTTCAGGCGTTGCACTTTTCTCAGGGCTCCTGGGAGATGTTGGACCTTTAGGGGATGCTGGAGACGCAGCAGCAGTTGTCGCCGCCGCCGCTCGCGGGGATGGTGTCTTTGCGGTTGTATCAGCCATTGGTCTTCTATGATTATTTTTTTTTCGGTTAATCCTGTCCTATGGAAGAGCCGGCAGTGCCCTTGGATGTGTGAGAAGAGAAGAAGTTGACAGCAGTCAGGCGTAAGGTGCTAAGTAAAGAGAGACGGGCAGTAATCAATATAGCAAAAATGTGGGTGCGTATATGAAGAACGGCTGGTCCCGCGCCATGCGGGCAGTGGAGAAAATGAGTTGGCTGCATCTCGAAGCGGGCACTCTAACCAAAAAGGAATATTTGGTGCAAGCGGCGTTGGTTCTGACTTACAAGGACCCCCGGATCCTAAAGCTAACATTCTGGGTTCCGTTAACAACTTCAACCAATCAAATAAATATCCTCCAATAACTGCGGGGTCCTGTTACTATGTTCGACCTATGAAAGACAGCATGCCGAGCAGCTACCGGGAAAAAGAAGTGGACTATTTAGGGTGTAAGATTTTCATTAAAAATGACATGTGCCTATCTCCTGTCTTGAATTCCAAACTCTAGCGGTGAGGAAGAGTCACTGGGATACATGGATATTTGTTTGTACATATCGGCAAACCCGAACACTGGATACTTATATGCACCTTTCTCCCTCTCCCAGAGGCTTGGGACAATATTGTGATTTCTAGAAAAAGTAGCCCCTCCGCGGGTAACGGAGAGGTTAATGATATGACAAGCATAAATGAATGATATATGTCAATAACTATTGATTTCCGTTATAAATTTGAGAGGCGGGGTACTTGCATTTCATCCTATTCTTCATCTTCAAGCGCATTTCTTATCGCCCAGCTTCGGCTCATCCAACCTGATCAGGTAGTTATCGGGTAGGTAGATACCTTACTTGGTTAAAAAGCTGCTTGCTCCGTGGTTACCATCTTTGCCGTACCATATGCATTTCCGAACCTTAAACTTGTTCCCGGCTGCGTTTGCGCCGATCGCCAATGATAATAAAATGTCAGTGCTTTAGTTTAATTTCCACTTCTGAATCTCCCAATTTATAAGCTCATTCCACTTTGACATAACTGGATGTTCATTTGCGACGTCTTCCATCAAAATTTCGCCATGACCTCCAGATCCTCTTACAGAATATTTCCAATTACCGTTTGATGTCCAATATTCCTCTGCGAATATCGCCTCGGTGCGCAGCTCCTTCGATGCATCTGACAAAAGTTTGTCTATATGTGCCGAGTTAATAAGGCTGTTTTCTCTCAAAGCTGCAGCCACACCCTCAAGGAGTCCTAATAATCGACCAGCTTTCAATCCGAGTTCAGCGCCCAGGTCAAACCCTTTATCGAACCCGGCCTGCATGCTTTCGGCTTTGCCAGCGGTAATACCATCACGATAACCTTCAGTGGTATGTTGAGTTTGAAGTCTTTTCGTATCTGGTGAGAATATATGGCTGTTCTCCGACTGGTCGTGAGATGCCGCCAATTCGGTAAACTGCTGAAGATCCGG
Source organism: Daldinia grandis (assembly GCA_022432525.1). Lineage (NCBI taxonomy): Eukaryota > Fungi > Ascomycota > Sordariomycetes > Xylariales > Hypoxylaceae > Daldinia > Daldinia grandis. The sequence goes on from JAJKLB010000007.1 coordinate 111,766, forward strand.
GCCGATCATATGATCCAAAGGTTCAAAATAAGCTGGTGCATGGAGAGGATTCATGTATGTAAACTTGCTTTCCCAAGGTTCCGGTGGTGGTAAATGTATTGCGGATATTTAGAAATTTGTTATTTGCTACTTACCATGATGTTATTTCAGTGAGCTTAAACTAAAATTTATGAAGCGGGCTGCGCTTATCTCAGCGAGCTCAGACTAGTCCTCGAGAAACGGCGGGCTACGCCCGCCAGCCCGTTGGCGCCACAGGCGCCACCCAACGCCTGGTCCGTATGTTTGTATCTATGGGGCCCCATTAAAAGATTTCTTGAAATCTAGTTTAAAACACTATTACGCTAAAAGGCCTTAATGTATTAAATTTATATGGCTTTAAATTAAATATTAAATTTAAAATTAATTAATATATTATAATAACGTATAAAATAGTTTTAATTAAAATAACTTAAGGTTAATAATTTATTTAATTTATTTTTTTAATTTTTTTATATATTTATACAGTTTTATATTTTTATATTTTAAATTAAAACGTTAAAAATATTTATTAATAAAAACATTTAAAATTATAATTAACGTTATAATTAATATTATAATCAATTAATATTATAATTAATTAATATAATTAATTAACCATATATAAAAATATTTTTTATTTTATCTTTAATTTAATAATAAAATTATTATTTAAACCTTTTCGATTTTTTATACACTTATACAACGTTACATGTTTATATTAAATTTTATTTATTATATTATATTATTTATTATAACACATATTACAACGCATATTATAACGCGTATTATAACACGTTTTAATTTATTTTAAAAATATATTTAATCGATAAATTTAATGATAAAGTTAATAATTATTATATAATTAATTAATTATTTATAATATTATTATTTTTAATATTATTAATAATATTATTATTAATAATATTTTTAATAATTATTTTTGCTAATGAAAAGATTTTTACTAAAAGATATTTTATAATTGTTTTAAACTATAGTTTAAAAAAGATTTAAAGGGGTTATACGGTGTTGTAATTAGCTGGGGAATGGTGTGGTTAAAAGGGGTATAATTTTACAAACCTAAATTTTTTTTTAAAACTATAGTTTAAAGTCATTTAAAATAAAGCTGCGCTTGTTTACGGCATATAACGTGTTAAATTGGTTAACGTTATTATGTAATTTATAATATTTATTTTCTTAAAATTTTAAATGGGGGTTTTTTAATTTAAATTATTTGAAATAATTATAAATTAAATATTTAAAATTGTTTAAAAGGATATTTTAAATTAATTTTATTTAAATAAGTTTAAATTAATGTTTAAAAATAATAAAATACGTTTATTTTTATTTTATTTTTTAAATTAATTTTAAATTAAATATGTTTAATAAATTTATAATAAAATTTTTAAAAATTAAAGATTTTTTAATAAAAGTTTAATGTTAATTATATAAATCATTATTAAATTATTTTATATTAAATTTTTTAAAAAAATTTAAACCGTTTTTAATATATTTTTAATAACATTTTTTCGAAAATTAATAAGCTTAAAGTGACGTTTTTAATAATAAAAGCTTAAATTAAAAAAAAATGTTTAAAATAATTAATTTATTTTTAAGATTTTTATAATTAACAATTAACGCTAATTATATAAATTAAATTAGGTTATTTTATATTTTTTTTTTTAAAAAAAAATTAAAGCGTTTTTACTTTATTTTCAATATTATTTCTTTGAGAATATTTAACGCGTTTTACTTTAATAAGCCTTTTTTATTTTTTAGATCGTTTTATTAAACTTTTTAAAACATTTTACAAAATGCTTTTTTTTAAAAAGTTTTAAAATTAAAGTTTTGTTTTTATTAAAGTAAATATATTTAAATAAAACTTTACTTTATATAATAATATAATCCCTTTTATTATTTTTATTATTATTTTTGTAAAAACTATTAAATTTTTTTTATTACTTTTTAACGTTTTTATTAAATTTTTTAAATTTTATATATTTTTACTTATTAATTCGATTGTAAATTTAAAAAAAACCTTTATTTTTTCCATTTATTTTTTTATTATTTAAATTTCTTTATCCGTATTATTTATTTTAAAAATAGCAGTTAAAATGGGTAGCTTTTATAAAATAAACATTTTCGAAATAAATATTTTATAAAAAATAAATGCTTTTAAAATAATGGATATCTTTTAAATAATAGGCGTTTTTTAAGTAATAAATACCTTTAAAATCGTTAATATTTTTAAACTAATAACTTTCGAGATAGTAAATACTTTTAAACCTATTAATACCTTTTAATTAATAGATACTTTTTAATCGGTAGGTACTTTTTAACCGGTGGATATCTTTTAACCGATAAATACTTTTAAACCGGTAAATACTTTTATTAAAATTGGTACTTTTAATGTATTAAATATTTTTACAAAAGACTTTTTTTATATAAGCAGCGTTTTAAAAACGTTAAATATTAAACTAATTTTCGTTACTTTAATAATTTTTATTATATTTTTTTTCTTTATAATAAATGGTAATTTTCTTTTTAAAATAACAGACTTTTCTATATTTAAGTTATTTTTTTCATTTGTTATATTTAAAATTTGTATTACGTTTAAATTTTCAATTTTAAATTTAACTTTAACTTTAAGTTTAAATTGTTTATTATCTTATTCTTTAAAATTATTAAGATTGTTAAAATATTTAACATTATTAAGATTTTTAACGTTATTAAAGTTTCTTATTTTATTAATATTTTTTATAAAATCTTTTATAAAATTTTTATTAAAATCTTTTACTTTATCTAGATTTTTTACCTTATTAAAATTATCTTTATTTTCAAGATTTTTTTTTAAAACTTTAATTTAAGCTTTTCTTAATTTAATTTATTACGCTTTTTATAAAATATCTTTTTATTTATTAAATAACTATACTTTTGCTATAATTTAATAATAATTTAATTAAAAATTTTAAAATTTTACGTAATTTTATAAAAACTAATTAAATAAAACTAATTACTTTTAAAAAAAGTTTAATTTTAATAAATAGCATTTTAAAACTTTATTTTTATCTATTTTTATAAATTTATAACGTTTTAATTTATCTTAATGTTTAAACCAAAATTTGTGGACGGCGGGTTACGCTCGCTTACGCTTCACCTACGCCATAAAACGCCTGATTTATGCGTTTATATCTGTAAATCTTTAATAAAGCGTTTTACGAATTTTAGTTTAAGCTTTTAACAAATAAAATCAAATTAAATGGTACATTTTTAATTAAATTTTAAATATTATATTAACAATTATTTAAACGATAATAATAATATTAAAAATAGTTTCTTTTTTAATAACTTAAGGTTAATATTATACTTTCTCTATTTTCTTAACTTTTTTATATATTTATAAAAAATTATATTATAATATTATAAACTTTAACGTTAAAAAATACGGAATAACCTTAAAATAATATTTAATATTTACACCTACGCGTTTATACGCGTTTATATTTACGTATTTACGTTAATAATAAAATAAAAAATATAATTTAAGGTTAATTATTTAATTACTTAACTTTTTTAACCTTTTTTTATATCTATACAATATTACGTTATAATATTATAAATTTTAATATTAAAAAATACAAAATAACTTTAATAATATATTATACACGCCTATACCTACGCGCTTATATTAATAACAACGTTAAAAATTCCTTTTTTTTTAAATAACTTAAGGATAATAATATAACTTCCCTATTTCTTTGCCTTTTTTACATCTTTAAATAACGTTACGTTATTATATCGCAAGTTTTAACGTTTAAAAATACTTAAATAAATAGATAATAACTTTAACAAATAATATATAACGCATTTATATCTATATACTTATATTAACAACCATATAAAAAATATAAGATATTTTTTAATTCTAAGCTAATTATTTAATAGTTTAATTCTTTTAGCCTTCTTTTTAATTTTATATAATATTACGTTATTATATAACGTTTATTATAATATTTATTGCAATTAACGCGTTATAACCGATGTTTACGCGTTGCGACCATATTTTAATTGATTTAATAGTTATTTTTAATTTAAAACGTATAGATTACTTTAATAATAATATTAGCAATTGTTTAATATATAAAGATTATTTATTAATTAATTTGATTGATTAATTTTAATTGATTTTAATTAATTTAATTGATTTTAATTGATATTATTATAAGTTACGCAATTAAAAAATGTTTCGAACTATTTTAAACTAAACATTGGGAATTTTTTAAGGAGGTTATGCCGGGGTTTAATTGGTTAAAAAGTGGTGTAGCTGGGGAGGTACAACCCCTCCAAAAAAAAATTTCCAATGTTTAATTTAAGGTTACTTGAGATAAGTTTTAATAACGTTTCCTTTAAATATCTTAAAAATTATTATACCTTTAAATTTATAACCTATTTATTTATAATAACTTTTCATTATTTTTAAAATCTTACATATATAATTATATAATTATATTTTAACTAATTATTAATTAAATTTAATTTATAAAAATATTTAATAAGTTTATTAAAATTATAACCGTTTTATAATTTATATATTATAAAGATTTCTGTTTAATATTATGTAAAAATTATTATTTTATTAATTAAAAATATATTATTATTTTTTAAACAATTAACGTTATAAACTTTGCTAAATTTTAAGTTTTTTACAGTTAATTTTTATACTATTTACTATATTATAACATAAATTTATTTAATATTATAAATTTAAAAAAAAAATTTCCACTTATTTTACATTATTTTAATAGGTTTACTATAATTCTAATCTTTTTTTAAAATTCTTATTAATGTAAGTTTTTACTTAATAATTATTTTATTTATTATTACTTTATAAAAATAAAATAAATTTTATTATTTTTTTAAAATAAATATTTATATTATATAAATAAAAAAAAACTATTATAAATAAAATTATTTATTTATTTATTATTAAAATATTATTATTATTTAAAATATTAAAATATAATTATTTAAAAAATAATTATTTAATTAATATTTTATTATTAAGATTTATTTATTAACAAAATATAATATATTTTATTAATATATATATTATTTTTAAATTAAATTATATTTTTAATTTCTTTTATAATTTAACAATTTTATTATTTTTATATATTTAAATATTTATTTATAAATGTTTTTTATTAAAAATTTCTATTAATTTTATAATATTTTATATTAATAATTTTTAAAAATATCATTAATTATTTTTTAGTTTATATCTTTTTTATTAAATTAAATATTTTAAAATAAATTTTTTACCTATTTTATTTATTTATTATTTTAAGAAACTTTATATTTTAAAAAATAATAAATTTTTAATATCTTTTTCGATAAATATTTTTCTAAATTTTAATTTTTTTTTATTAAATAGATTAATATTTGTAAAAATTAATATTAAATAAGTAACGAAAATTACGCAATATATTTATTGATAATAAAAGAAATTTAATTTATATATTAAATTGCTGATTTTTTTTAAAATAATAAATAGTTTAACTTTTTATTAAAACTATTTTTTTTTAAGTTTTCTTAATAAATAATATTTTTTATATAGACGTAAATATAATTTTTCCCTTATTTTAAAAGATTTAAGGTTTTGTTTTTAATTATATTATATTTTTACATTAATAGTAGCGTAGTTAATTACTACTTTTATTTTTTATTAATATAAATTACACTAAATTTCAAAATTAAGAAATCTTTTGGAAATTTTTAAGATTAATAAAAATAATTATATTTTAAATTTAAAAATAATTTTATTTAATAAGAAATTTAAAATTAATAATTTTAAATTATTTAAATTATATTATAATATTAATATTATCTTTATTTACGCTATATTTAATTTTATAATTATATAAAATTGTATAATTATTTTTACGTTTTAATTTTGGCGTTTATTTTAGTTATTTATTTATAAATAATAATTTATAAAAATTATTAATGTTGTTTTATAATTCTTCTATAATATCTATTATAATTTGGATATAAATTTTAAATTTTTATCCAAAATAATCTTTATTAATAAACTTTAATCTATTAAAAATAATAATATATATAACATTTTTATTTAGATACCTATTATATATTTAATATATCCTAATATTAATAAACATTTTTTATTAAATTTATATATTATTATTATTATTATATTAAAATTTTGAAATTTATTTTACTACTAAAATATATTTTTTATAAATACTTTCGATAAAACTATTATAAAATCTATTATAATTATATAAAATAGTATTACTAATTTATTTATAAGTTTTAACTTACCTAAAATCCTTTATTAATTAATTTACATTATTTAATATTTTAAGTAATATATTAAATATTATGTCAATTTAGTTATAAGGTATTTTATATTAAATTTATTGAAATTATATATTATTTTTTTTAATCCGAAATAATATTTAATATTATATACTATTTAAAAAAAATATAATATATAAAATTCTGGTATATATAATCTTTACCAATTATCTTTACTAAAGATATATAATATTCTGTTTTTGTTAAAAATATATTAGAAATTTTTAACAAATAAATTTTTATTTTTATTTTTTTTTAATTTTTCGATAATTTTTAATAAACCGCAATTTTTAACATATCCGTTTTAAATTTAATCGCAAAATTCTTTTTTTAAATTTATTATTATTTTAACAATATATCCGAAATTATTTACTATATTATCCAACTCGTTTTTATTTTTTTAACTCTTTTTATTCTGGTTATTTAAATTATTTATTATAAATAATTTAAATAAAATATTAAATACCAGGTTAATTTATTTAAATATATATTAAACGTTTAAATAAAATTGGAATAAATATATTAAAATTATTATTAAACGGAGATTTAATTTAACCAAATTTACCAAATATAATATAAATTATTTAATTATTTCTTTTATAGTTTTATAATTTATTAAAATAATAATTTTATAAATATAAAATTGTATATATATTTATAAATTTCCACATACCTAAACTAATCCTATTATTTCTAATTTAATAACTTAATATTATTATTTAACTTTTATTAAAATTTTATTAAAAAATAAAATTAATTTAATAAAATTTATAATTAATTATATTCTGTCCTATCCGCTATTATTATAAAAAAACATAACTTTAAGGTTATAAAATACTTTCTTTTAAATAGATCTTTTAATTTATTTCCTATTTAACTAATACTAATAAAACTTTAACTAATAAACTATAAAAATTTAATAAACTTTTAAACTTTGATAAACCCTTAAATTTTAATAAACTTTTAAATCTTAATAAATTTTTAAACTCTAATAAGTCGTTAAACTTTAATAAATCTTAAATTTTAATAAACCTTTATACTTTAATATAAAATTTACTTAAATGTTTAAACTTTAAATTTTTATAAATATTTTATAATTTAAAATTTAACCGTTAAAATAAAATAAATAAAATTATAAAATACTAAATTTAAAATATTAATATAATAATATAAATTATACTTAATAATAAATCAATATAAAAATTATTATAAAATATTAATAATATAGTTAAATCTATATTATAATAAAATATAAATAATAATAAATTAAATAAATAAAAATTATATTATATTAATTATTTTTATTTAAATATTTTATAATTTTCTAATATAAAAAATGACGGAATAATTTTCAATAATATTTATTAAAAAAACGTCTATTTATTTATAAACTTTATATAAATAATTGTTTAAAATAACGCGAAAAAAATAATTATTTAAAATAATGTTTTATAATTATTTTGTAAAAATATTTAAATATAATAAATAATTTATTTCATAAAAAAATAAAAAGTTATTATAATAATTAATTTATAATATATCTTTAACTTTATTATTAAAAAATTTAAAGTTAATTTTATAAATGTTTAAGTTATAATATAAATAATCATTTATAATTAAATTTATTTAATTAAAAATACATTTATTATAATTTAAATAGGAAAATTATTATAAAATGTTAAAATTTATAAATTTATTAAATATATATAATAAATATCATAATTATATAATTTTATATATCTTAAATTATAAATTTTAATTTATAAATTTAATAAAAATATAATTTTAAATAATTATTTTATTTATTTTAAAAAAAAATAAAAAGTTTATTATAATTATATTATTATAAAAAGATTATATATTAAAAAGTTTAAAATTTATCGTCGTACATTTATTAAAAAACAATTAAATGAATTAAATGAATTAAATGAATTAAATGAATTAAATGAATTAAATGAATTAAATGAATTAAATGAATTAAATGAATTAAATGAATTAAATGAATTAAATGAATTAAATGAATTAAATGAATTAAATGAATTAAATGAATTAAATGAATTAAATGAATTAAATGAATTAAATGAATTAAATGAATTAAATGAATTAAATGAATTAAATGAATTAAATGAATTAAATGAATTAAATGAATTAAATGAATTATATTTAAAGTTAAATTTAAATATTTATTAATTATAATATATTTAATACTTTTTTCAATGTATTTAATTTCTTTTAAATTCCTTTTATTTAAAGTTAAATTTAAATATTTATTAATTATAATATATTTAATACTTTTTTCAATGTATTTAATTTCTTTTAAATTCCTTTTATTTAAAGTTAAATTTAAATATTTATTAATTATAATATATTTAATACTTTTTTCAATGTATTTAATTTCTTTTAAATTCCTTTTATATAAAGTTAATAAACTTTATATATATAATATATTTATTTTATTTAATAATTAAACAATTTATTTATTATTTATTATTATTAATTTATTAATACCATTTTTTTTAAATATTTTATTAATAAATCTTTCAAATAAATATTATATTAATTAAATGTTTTTAACTTTACCAATTTATTTAATTTTATTAAATTGATTTATAAGGTTTTTTAAACAATTTAACTTATTTAATAAATGTAATAAATAATTAATAATTATTTATTCTTTACTTATTTATAAATGTATAATTTTAAATATTTATTAAAGATTTAAACTTATTTTAATTAATTTATTAACCTTTTTTTTTATTCATTATTTATTTATTATATTTTTACATTATTTAATTATTTACATATTCAATTATTAAATTATTTTACTATTTAATAATTTTATTACTTAATTAATTATTTAAATAGTTTTAATCGTTATTTTAATTATTTTAATATATTATTATGCATATGGTATTTATTTAATTTTTTAAATTATTATAACAAATCGGTTACGTGTAACCGATAGGGCCAAGCCGAAGTCTGGAAATATTGAAATTAATAAATTTATATGATTTAAAAAAAAAAAAAAAAAAAAAAAAAACTTCAAGTGAAATATTCTAAGTCTTTGCGAACCTACCCGGGAGCTGCTTACGTAATTTGTGTGGCTGACTCATTTGGTGTGGCTCACAAAAGGGTGGCGTCAATCGCTACGGATTTTTATAAGTGGTCCGTGCGCTTATCAATTACTTATGTAATACTTATCAATTACCTTATCATTACCTTATCAGTTTCCCATAGTAATTTCCGAAAAAAGTTCCAGTATAATAACCAGACTTCGTCTTGGATTATTATAATATTTAATATATTAATCTTATTTATTATTTTTATTAATTTAATTTTATTAATAATATTAAAAAATATATTAAAAATTATTATTAATATAGTTTATATTAAATAATATAAAAACGTTAATTAAAATAAATATTTAAAATATTTAAATAAATTACTTATTTAAAAAAGCTATAAAAAATGCGGTTAAAGTTTTGGTTAAAAATATTGAAAAATATTTTCAAAATTATAAAAGTTTAATTAATTTAATTAATTTAATTAAGGTTAAAGTTAAGAATATAGTTATAGTTAAAGTTAAAGGTTTAATTTAAATTGTTATTATTAAAAATAGCGTTTTTATAAATATTTTTATTAACAATAAATTTAATTTGGTTAATTTATTAATAAATATTTTAATATTTAAAATAAAATAATTTTAAATGTAGATAATTTTTAGAAAGAGGAGTATAAATAAAAAATAACCTTATAAAAATATATTATAGTAAAAGAAGTAATTGAAAAAAATTACGAAGAAATATACGTAAAAATTAGTAATTAAAAGAAAAAAGGTTAAAAAAAATTTAATAATATTAATATTTATTTTATATATTTATTTTATAAATAATTAATAATATCTTTTAATAAAAATATAATTAAATATATTATTAATAAAATTATTAAAAGTGTAATATATTATATTTATTATAATAAATTTTAAAATAAAATAGTTTTTTTTATATATAGTTTATTTAAAGTGTGCGAAAAAATAGAAAGATTTAAGATTTTAGAAAATTATTAAATATATAGTTATATAAAAAAAATATTTATAATCGATAACGTTTTTAATATTATTACTATATAATTAAAATTAAGTATAATATAGAAATATAATTTTATAATATATATATATTTTTAAATAAAGGTTATATTAGAAGATAATATTAAAATAATAATTATTTATATAAATATAAAATATTTTAATATTTTGGTTAATTAATTATAGTTAAAAGAATATATCTTTAAGGTATAAATTGTAAATATAAACGTTATAATAATAAATAATATTTATTTTAAAGATTAAAAAAATATAATTTAATAATTATATATTAAAAGTTTTTATAATTTAAGTTTTAATTATAAATAATAATTTGTAACCTAATTTTTTATTTAAAATTTCTTTTTTATATAAATATATAATTAATATATATTATAATAGTTAAATTATGGTATTTAAATTTGATAATGGAATTATGTCTTTTATATTAATTATAAAAAAACGAAATATTATTTATTAATAGATTTTAACCTTAATTAATATTATTATTTTATTAAAAATTATAATATAGATATTAATATTTTATATAAATTTATTTATTATAAAATTTAAAAATTTTGATAAAAATTATATTTTTATTGCTAAAATAAACGGATCTTCAAGAATATTTATATTATTTAAAATATTTGAAATTATATCTTTTTTAAATTTTTTGAAATAAGGAAAAAAATATATTTGCGCCTATATAAAAGATACCACCTATTAGAAAAACCTAAAAAAAAATAATTTTAATAAAAATTTAAATCATTTATTGTTTTAAAAGAAATTGGTAACTTAATATATAAATTAAATTTCCTTCGTTATTAGTAAATATATCGCGTAATCTTTATTACCTATTTAACACCAATTTCTATAAATGCTAATTTATTTAATAAAAAAAAATGAAACTTTAAAAAAATATTTATTAAAGAAATACCAAAAATTTATTATTTTTTAAAATATAAATATTTTTAAAATAATAAATAAATAAAATAGGTAAAAGATTAATTTTACAATGTCTAATCTAGTAAAAAAGATATAAATTAAAAAATAATTAATAATATTTCTAAAAATAATTAATGTAAAACATTATAAAATTAATAGAAATTTTCGATAAAAAATATTTATAAATAAACATTTAAATATATAAAAATAATAAAATAGGTAAGTTATAAAAAAAGCTAAACATAAAATATAACGCATTTTATTAATAAATAAATTTTAACAATAAAATATTAATTAAATAATTATTATTTAAGTAACTATATTTTAATATTTTAAATAAATAATAATATTTTAGTAATAAATAAATAAACAATTTTATTTATAATAATTTTTATTTATTTATATAATATAAATATTTATTTTAGAAAGATAATAATATATTTAATACCTTTATATTCCTATTTTAATAAATGTAAATCTTTTATATTTTATTATTTTTCTAAAATAATGGTAAATAAAATAATTATGAAATAAAAACTTTCGTTAGTAAAAATCTTAAAAAAATTTAAAATTATAATAAATTTATTAAAATAATACAAAATAAGTGGGAAAAAAAGAATTTTCGAACCTATAAGATTAAATAAATTTACGCGATAATATAATATATAATATAAAAACTAACTGTAAAAAATTTAAACTTTAGTAAAATTTATAACGTTAATTATTTAGGAAATAATAACGCGTCTTTAATTAATAAAATAATTATTTTTAAATAATATTAAACAGAAATCTTTATAATATATAAATTATAAAATGATTATAATTTTAATAAAATTTTTAAATATTTTATATAAATTAACTTTAATTAATATCCATTTAAAATATAACTATATAATTATATATATAAAACTGTAAAAATAATCAAAAATTACCGCAAATAAATAAATTATAAATTTAAAGGTATGATAACTTTTAAAATATTTAAAAGAAACGTTATTAAAACGTTATAAATTTATAAAAACGGATAAAAATGAAGTTTTAAAACGTTATTTATTAAAATTAAATATCTTTTAAAAATAATTAATTTTATTTAATAAATTTTTACAAAATTACGTAAAATTTCAAAATTTTAACTAAATTATTATTAAATTATAATAAAAATATAATTATTTAACAAATAAAAAGATATTTTATAAAAGGTGTAATAAGTAAAATTAAGAAAAATTTAAATTAAAACTTTATAAAAAGATTTTAAAAATAAAAACGACTTTAACGAAATAAAAGATTTAAATAAAGTAAAAAAATTTAAGGTAAACGATTTTATAGTAGATTTTAATAAAAGTTTCGTAAAAAATTTTATAAAAAATATTAATAAAATAAGAGATTTTAATAACGTTGAAAATTTTAACGATGTTAAATATCTTAATAATTTTAATAATTTTGAAATATAAAATCATAAAAAACTTAAATTTAAAGTTAAATTCGAACCTAAAATTAAAAATTTAAACGTAATGTAAATTTTAAATATAGCGAATAAAAAAAATAATTTAAATATAAAAAAGTTTGTTTTTTTAAAAAAGCAATTGCTATTTATTATATATAAGAAAAATATAATAAAAGTAACAAAAATTAGCTTAACATTTAACGTTTTTAAAACTTTTTTATATAAAAAAAGCCTTTTATAAAAATATTTAATACGTTAAAAATATTAATTTTAACGAAGACATTTATTGGCATAAAAATATTTATTAGCTTAAAGGCATTTCTTGGTTAAAAGGTATTTATTAGTTAAAAGGTATTTACCGATTAAAAAGTATGAATAAATTTAAAAATATTTATTATCCCAAGAACTGTTGGTTTAAAAGTATTAACGATCTCGAAAGTACTTTAAAAAATACCTATTATTTAAAAAATATCTATTTTAAAAATGTTTACTTTATAAAAAATATCTATTCTAACTATCATCTTTAAAATAAACGATACGGAAATTTAAAAAATAAAAAAATAAAAGGAAAAAATAAAGGTTTTTTTTAAATTTATAATCGAATTAATAAATAAAAAGAGTAATGCTATTTCTAGATTACCTTGCCGGGCCTATAATGTAAATTATCCCATAAAATAAGTATATATATTTAGCTATAAAAATTATTATAAATTAACATTTTTTTAATTTACTTTAATATTTTTATAAAACGTTAATATTTTTTGATAATAATAATTAATATTTATAAATCTTTTAATATTTTTTAATTATTTATAATTTAATTAATTAATTAATATTAAATTTAAAAAAATATAATCGTGTTTTATAATATAATTAAAAAAGTAATTTACGGATAAAAGGTATTAATTTATAAATAAAATTATACTAATCTACGAATAATAGTAAATAATCTACAAATAGTAATAAATAATCTACATATAACAATATTTACATTTAACTTTCTTATTAATAATAACGTTTTTATTAAAAAATATCTATATTAAAATAACTAATTTAAATAAGCAAATTTATTAATATAACCTTATACGCTACCTTTTCTTAATATAATAAAATAAAGCTGTTATAGGCATTTTAGTAAACGTAACTTAATACAAGGAGGTATTAATAATTAATTTAAGCAATATTTATATCTTAATTTGTACGTTAACGAATATTGCGCTTATTCATAGCCCTCGATATCTATTAAGAGGATTTGGAATGTAATTTACGCGTATCTTAAAGCTATACATCTTAAAACTATCTAACGATAAAGAAGACTTGTAACGATTTGGGGGTTAATTAATTAAAAAGATCGTAATATTTTATTATTATTATTATTTACTTTTAAATAAATCGTAAGGTTTTTTTACAAAAATGAGAAGATTTTTAAAACGGTTATAAATCTAAATAAGGCCATATTATTTTATTAATAATTTTAATTGCCAATTACTTGCACCTATTCTATGGGGTAATCTACCTAAAAGGGCTGTCATAGTAATCTAGAAATAACATCATTTAATAAAAATATATAAAATTTAAAATATTTAATAAAAACGTTAAAAAATAATAAAGAAAATATAATAATTTTTACGAAAATAGTAATAAAAATAATAAAAAAGGTTATATTATTATACGGAATAAAGTTTTACCTAAATATATTTACCTCGATAAAATTAAAGCTTTAATTTTAAAACTTTTTAAAAAAAGGCATTTTATAAAACGTTTTAAAAAGTTTAACAAAACAATTTAAAAAATAAAAAAGGGTTATTAAAGTAAAACGCGTTAAATATTTTCGAGGAAATAATATTGAAAATAAAACGAAAACGTGTTAAATTTTTTTTTAAAAAAAGGTAATGTAAAATAGTTTAATATAATTTATGTAATTGGTGTTAAATCGTTGGTTATAAAAATTTCTAAAATAGATTAGCTATTTTAAAAATTCTTTTTAATTTAAACTTTTATTATTAAAAACGTTACCTTAAGCCTATTTAAAATGGAGTTATTAAAATAATAAACTTACGGTAATATTTTTAATAATAAAAATTTAAATTAAAAAGAATTTCTAAAATAATAAATTTATTTTAAAGATTTTTATAAATAGCAATTTAACGCTAATTACATAAGTTATGCTAAGCTATTTTACATTAATAACTAATATAATTTCTTTTAAAAATCTTTTTATTTTTACTTTAAAATAATTCAAAACTTTATTTAATTACACTTTTTATAATAATAATAATTAATTAATTTTTAAATAATAAATAATTTATATTAATATAATATTAAAAATATTATTAAAAATAAATTTATAAAATAACTTAATATAATTTATATAATTAATTTTAAACTTTTATTATAATAATGTTTTAAATAAATTAATTATTTTAAAGATTTATTTTTAATATACGGTTTAATTATTAAAAATACCATTACAAATTTATTAATATACTTTAATTTAATTTAATTTACTATATATTTATTTATTTTTAATAACTTTAAAGCATGACTTTAAAAAATTTAAATTTAAAAGGTTATACCTTTTTTAATCAAGCCACTTTTTAACTAATTATAATATTATATAACCTTTTTAAACTTTTTTTAAACTATAGTTTAAAATAGTTGTAAAATGTTCTTTAATAAAAATCTTTTATATAATAAAAAATATTATTAAAAATAATAGTATAATAAGTAATTAATTAATTAAATAATAGTTATTAATTTTATTATTAAATTTATCGATTAAATTTACGCGTTTTACTTTTAAAAGTTTAAAAAAAGTTAAGATTAATTATAAAATACGTTATAATAAATAAGATAATACGTATTAAATAAAGTTTAATATAAACGCGTAATATTATATAAATGTATAAAAAGTTAAACAAGTTTAAATAATAATTTTATTATTAAGTTAAAAATAAAATAAAAAATATTTTTATTAATAAACATTTTTAACGTTTTAATTTGAAATATCAAAATGTAAAACCGTATAAATATATAAAAAAGCTCCAAAAATAAATTAAATTAATTATTAAATTTAAATTATTTTAATTAAAATTATTTTATATTTTATCATAATTTATTAATTAACTGTTAATTTAATATTAATTTTAAACTTATATAAATTTAATATATAAAAACTTTTTAATGTAATAATATTTTAAATTAAATTTTAAAAAATCTTTTAATATAACTTTATAAATATAAACACATAAACCAAGCGTTAAGTGGCGGGCGTAACTTGCTACTTTTTAAACATTAATTTAAATATATTAAAATAAATTTTTATTTTTATTTTTATTTCTAAATTTTAATTTAAATATTAAAATAAATATAAATTAGTTTTAAATGCAATATACAATTTACTTTATTAATTAATTTAATTTATTATTTTGAAAACAACTTTTAATTCACATTTTCCATTTTAAAATCATTGTTAAATGTTATAAATCTAAAAAATGAAATAAAATTTTAAATATAATAAAACTTTTTTTTATTTTTATTTTATTTTAAGTGATTTTAAAATTAAATATTTAAAATTATTTTAAAAAATATATTCTTTTATTTATATTATTTTTTAATTAATTAAACTTTAATATATTTTTTTTAAAAACTTTTAAATATTTAATTTAACGTAATTTAAACCAGTTTTAAAATACATGTTTATAATAGTAAGCAAGCGTAACTTATTATCCACAAATTCTAGCTTAAACATTAAAATAAATTTTAACCTAATAAAAACCTTAAGAAAACTTAAGGCATTGTTTTAAACATATTTCGAAAGAACTCAAAAAGGAAGTTAAATCATAATACATACTTCGCCACTGAAAATAGTGCCGAGACAATGGCCAGTCTCCCTGAATCTTTCGAACGTGAGAAGATCTCGAGTCCCCCCTTTCACCTCTATCATCCTCTTTTTAGCAAACGATCTCGTTTGAGTTGCTAACTAATACGATGGCTTATGTTTATAGGGCCTGTCCATATCGCCGTCATAGGCGGGACGGGACTTTATAAGATTGACGGTTACACGCCCATCGCCCGTGTTAACCCATTAACGCCTTGGGGGTATCCTTCCGCGCCCATCCTGATCCTCGAACATAGCGGCGTGCTTGTCGCATTCCTAGCCCGGCATGGTATTCACCACCAATACGCGCCCCACGAGATTCCCGCCCGAGCCAATATCGCAGCTCTTCGACGAATCGGCGTGCGTAGCGTTGTTGCTTTCTCCGCTGTAGGCTCCCTGCGCGAGGAAATCAAGCCCATGGACTTCGTTGTGCCGGACCAGGTCATCGATCGCACCAAAGGTGTTCGTCCTTCTACCTTCTTCGAGGATGGGCTCGTCGGCCACGTTCCCTTTGGCGATCCCTACGATGACAATATTGCTCAGATCGTACGCCAATGTGCAAAATCTATGCAGGGTGACGGTGTGGTATTGCACGGCAGTGGAACTGCCATCTGTATGGGTAGGTACTGAAATCAACTATTAGGTAGTATGTCCTACTAACTATGCTCGGTCATTAGAGGGCCCTCAGTTCTCGACACGCGCCGAATCGAATCTATACCGCTCCTGGGGAGGTTCGGTGATTAGTATGTCGCTGCTCCCAGAAGCTAAACTGGCGAGAGAGGCAGAAATGGCGCTCCAGGTCATCTGCATGGCTACCGACTACGATTGCTGGCACACGACCGAAGATGTCGACGTATCTATGGTCATGCACTATATGGAAATCAACAGCAAAAATGCGCGGCGGCTAGTAGGCGCCGTGCTAGACGAGCTATGCAAACACGACAATAGCGACTTGGTTACCGCCAAGCATTGGGAGGGTGCCAGTAAGGGTGCTGTGATGTTTTGCACCAAACCAGAGGGACGGAATCCCGATGCATTGAAGAAGGTCCAGTACCTATTCCCAGGCTTCTTGGAAGAGTGATAGCCCTCAAAATGCCATCGGGAGCATAGAGAGGTGGTAAGACGGTTAAGGATATATTATTCTGATAGACTACACGACATAGACGGATATAGCGACATAAATACTTTCACTATGGTAGTTGCCTACATATTCCATAGTCCCGCTGGGGTCTATTAAACAACATACCACTACACCAAAAGGATTTGTTAATAACGTATATGCTATCTCAGTTTATGTGATATAACCCCCTAGGTTTGGACAGATCCCGACCAAAGCTTATCTCAGCGAGCTCAGACTAGTCCTCGAGAAACGACGGGCTACGCCCGTCAGCCCCCGTTGGCGCCACAGGCGCCATTTAACGCCTGGTCCGTATGTTTGTATTTATAAGGCTATATTAAAAGTTTTCTCGAGATTTAATTTAAGGCACTATTACGTTAAAAAGCCTTTATATATTAGATTTTATATGGCATTAAAGTTAATATTAAGTTTAAAATTAATTAATATATTATAATAACGTACGAAATAGTTTTAATTAAAATAATTTAAAGTTAATAATTTATTTAATTTATTTTTTTAATTTTTTTATATATTTATGCGGTTTTATATTTTTATATTTTAAATTAAAACGTTAAAAATATTTATTAATAAAAACATTTAAAATTATAATTAACGTTATAATTAATATTATAATTAATTAATACAATTAATTAATAACGTATAAAAATATTTTTTATTTTATCGTTAATTTAATAATAAAATTATTATTTAAACTTTTTTAACTTTTTATACATTTATATAACGTTACGCGTTTATATTAAGTTTTATTTATTATATCGTTTATTATAACACATATTACGGTTAATTTTAACTTTATTTAACGCCGTAAAATTAAAAACGCGTAAATTTAATCGATAAATTTAATAATAAATTAATAATTATTATATTAATTAATTAATTATTCATTATAATATATAAAACGCGTTAATATTATTATTTTTAATAATATTATTAATAATAATTATTTTCGTTAATAAAAAGATTTTTATTAAGCAATATTTTATAATTGTTTTAAATTATAGTTTAAAAAAGATTTAAAGGGGTTGTACAGTGTTATAATTGGCTGGGAAATGGTGTGGCTAAAAGAGGTACAACTTTTCGAACTTAAATTTTTTTTAAAACTGTGGTTTAAAATCACCTAAAATAAACCAAAGCTGTATTTTTTTTTTCTAAACATTATAATTTCATAGATTCGAACCTTAAGGTTTAAGTGATTTATTTTTTAAATTTATTTTTAACATAAAACTTATGCGACGATTTAAATTGCTTAATTAAAATTAAATATATAAAACTTTTAATTATTAAATAATATATTATTATATTAAAAAGATTTATTAATAATATATATATTATTTTAAATTATTTAATAAAGTTTAATATTTTAAATTATTTAAATAAATAAATATATTTTTTAATAAGTTTATTTTAATATTTATAATAATTAAACTTTATATTAAAATCTTTTTTTAAAATAGTTAATTTATTTTAAAAAGTTTTTTTATTAAAATTTCATAATTTATTATATAAATTATATTATAATTAATAAATAAAAAAACTGCATATTTTATATTTATATTATTAAACTTTATATATATAAAATCTTTTTCTTTTTTTAAAACTTTTAAATAAATTAAATAAATTAAATAAATTAAATAAATTAAATAAATTAAATAAATTAAATAAATTAAATAAATTAAATAAATTAAATAAATTAAATAAATTAAATAAATTAAATAAATTAAATAAATTAAATAAATTAAATAAATTAAATAAATTAAATAAATTAAATAAATTAAATAAATTAAATAAATTATATTTAAAAGGAAAGAAATTTAAATATTCATTAATTATAATATATTTAATATTTCTTTTAGTATATTTCATTTTTTTAAAAAAAACTTTTATATAAACTTAATAAATTTTATATGTATAATATATTTATTTTATTTAATAATTAAACAATTTATTTATTAATAACTTTTATTAATTTATTAATTTTATTTTGTTTTAAATATTTTATTAATAAACTTTTTAAATAAATAATATATTATAAATTTTTATTTAATTATATTATTTAAATATTCTTGATTTTATTAATATATTTAAATTTATTAAATTAACTTATTAATTTTTTTAAACAATTTAATATAATTAATAAATATAATAAATAATTAATGATTATTTATTTAAGACATTAACTTATTTCAATGAATTAAGTTTTTAATAAATATTTTAATTAATTTATTAAATTTCTTTTTATTTATTATTTATTTATTATAATT
Source organism: Daldinia grandis (assembly GCA_022432525.1). Taxonomy (NCBI): domain Eukaryota; kingdom Fungi; phylum Ascomycota; class Sordariomycetes; order Xylariales; family Hypoxylaceae; genus Daldinia; species Daldinia grandis. The sequence goes on from JAJKLB010000007.1 coordinate 131,908, forward strand.
TTACATGATTTAATTATTTACTTATTTAACTATTAAATTATTTAATTATTTAATTAATTTTAATCGTTATTTTAATTATATTAATATATTATTATATATATAATATTTATTTAATTTCTTAACTTATTATAACAAATCAATTACATACAACCGACAAGACGAAGCCAAAATTTAGAAGGAATATAAAATTTTAAAATTATTATTAATAAATTTATATTATTTAAACAAAAATTTAAAAATAAAAAAAAGCTTTAATTAAAATATTTCAAATCTTTACCAACTTACTTAAAAGCTACTAACGTAATTTATATAGCTAACTTATTTAATATAGCTTATAAAAAATAACATTAATTGTTGTAAATTTTAATATTAGTTCGTGCGTTTATTAATTACATATATAATACTTATCAATTATTTTATCATTATTTTATCAATTTCCTATCGTAATTTCCGAAAGAAATTCTAATATAATAACTAAACTTCCTCTTAAATAATTTCAAATATTATAATAATATATACGTAATTAAAAATTCTTATATAATAAATAATGTTATTTTAAGTATTAATAAGAATAAAAAATAAATATTTCAGACAATAATATTTCATATAATAAAATTATTATACGGATTAATAAAATTAAAACTATTTCAATTTAAAATTTATTTAAAATATTATTAACAGAAATCTGAAGTAAAATTATTAACTTCTAACTTATATTTACTAATTATTAAAAAAGCTAATTTTTTAACGTAACGAAATTTTAAATTAATAAAATTTTAAATATTAATACCTTAAAATTTCCATTCAAAAGAATTAAAGCTTTGAAAAAGGTAAAAATAAAAATACAATTTTAAAAAGTCTTTAAATTAAAAATTATAAAAAGTTTTAACGGTTTATATTTAATAATTTACAAAGAAAAGTACGATATTATTACAATATAAAAAGAATAAATTAAAAAATTAAAACTTTTAAACTTAAAATTCTATAATATAATTAAAAAATATATAAAATAGTAAATATATAATATATATATTTCTTTTATATATCAATTAAAAGTTGTTTTTAATTATTTAATAATAATATAATATATTAAACTTAAACTTAAAAAGCTAAAGTTTTAAAGGTTTAAATTAAATGGTAAATAAATAATAAAGATTATAATTTAAACTATATTAAATTTAATTTATAAGGATTTTATTTATATATCTTCGTGAATAAATTATTTATTAATAATATAAATATAAACTTATAAATAAATTACTTTATTATATTAAATAATAAGAAATTTATTAATTCAAATAATAAATTTTAAATTATTGCAAATATAATATATTAATTGTTTATTAAATATAAATATATAATTTGAAATATATTAATAAATAAAATCTACGGCATAGTTTAAAGTTTTAATGTTAATTATATTATTTCTTAAATTATTTATACTATTTTAAAACGTATAATATTTTGTTTAACTTTTTAAATTTTTTATATAAATTTAAATTTTTTATATTAATGTTTAATGTAAATGTATAATATAAATAAAAAATGATTAAAAATTAATTTAATAATGTTATAATAATTTTATAAAAATTAAGAGATTAATAATATATAATAAATTTATAATAATTATAACTTTATTAATGTTATAATAAAAAGACTTTTTAATAAAATTATAAAAATGTTTATAAAAAAAAACAAAATTGTTATTAAATTAAAAAGATGGGTAAAAACGAAGTAGATAATTTATAATTATTATTGCAAAAAGAAATCAAATAAATAATTGTTAAATAATAATTATAAAAGTTAAAATTTAACGTTTATAACTTAAGATTTAACGTTAATATATATTTATATATTTTTATTTATTTATGACACAAATTTTTTTCGTTCCTTTTTAATTAATAGTTTCTTTTTTTTAAATATATTAATATATTAATTTCATTTAATTATTATTAATTATTATTATTACATTCATTATTTTACTTTTACTTTACGTACGTATTGATTAACATTTAAATTTATAATATATTAAATAATATTTTTGTAAATGTTAGCGAAATACGGTGAAATAAGTTAAAAATATAATTAATTTAATATATTTATAATAACTTTATTTAATAATTGTTTTAAATTTATTTAACATAATAATAAACTTAATTTAAAAGGTAATAATTTTATAGTAATTGTGTTAACTGTATTATTTAACGTTTTTATTTATTTTAAGTTTTTTTTAAAATATTCTTATCGTATATATAGTTAAAATTGCGTTTATTACATAAGTAAATTTAAATAAAAAGCTTTATATTTAAATTGAAATTAATTATGATTAAATATATTTTAATGAGTTTATTTCACCGTATTTTACTAGCATTTAAAAAGATAAAATTAATTATAAACAACTTTAAAGTTTAGTAAAATTTATAAGGTTAATGATTTAAAAATTTAAAAATAAAAATATATATAATTTAAAAAATATAATAGAAATATTGAAAAAATAATAATAAAAATATAATAATTATTATAAAAATAATTAAAAAAATAATAAAAAAACTTGGATTATTTAATAAAATGACATTTCGAAGAAATATATTTATGTTAATAAAAATTAAACTTTAATTTATAAATTTTAATAAAAAAATATTTTATAAAAACTTTTAAAAAATTTAATAAATTAAATCGAAAAAAAAGTTTATTAAAATAAAGCAAGGTTAGTTCCGTAATATAAAGTGGGCTATTTTAGCAATAGTTATATAATTTTATATAAAGCGTTGTAATCGTATAAATATTACTGAATTAACCCATTTTATATTACCGAACTAGCTTTGTTTTTAAAATAAAACGTTGAAAATATTTTTATAAGATAGCTTAGCTTAGCTTATGTAATTGGCGCTAGTTATTAGTTATAAAAATTTCTAAAATAAACTAGCTATTTTAAAGATTCTTTTTAATTTAAGTTTTTATTATTAAAAACGTTATCTTAAACCTATCATTTTGGTAACTCCACCTTTTTATAACTTTTTATTTATTTAAAATTATATTAGTCCTTTTTAGTAGATATATTTTTTTATTATTTATTTAATTATATTAATCTATTGGTAAATATAATTTTATAAATAAAATAGTTTTATAAATAATGTAATATTTTTGTAAATTTTAATTGGGATAATAAATATAATAAATAAATATATTAATTTCTTATATTTATTATATTAAAAAAAAACTTTTTTAAAAAAGTAATTGTTTATAAATAATTTATTTATAAAATTTGTAATTTTTTTACTTTTTTTTATAAAATTTTTTTACCCTTTTTTATAAAAAAGTTTAATTTAAAATTTTAAATATTAAATAATAAAAATATAATTAATTATTATAAAATAATTAACCTTTTTAATAAATATAATAAATTATTTTAATTACAAATATTTTTCTAATAAAAGATTTATATAATTGTTTTTGTTATTTTTTACGCTTTAAAATTGAAATTAAAATTTAATATTAAATATTTTTACTATTTTTAAAACCAATAATTAAAATTTAAATTTAAAAGTTAAAACGATATCCTACTAAATAAGTTATTAATTTATTTTAAATAAAAGAATATGTTGAAAACGTAAATATTTATATTTTTTTTATTTAAAAAGAAAACCTTAATATAAAAATATTAAGCCTAATTATACCTTAAAAACTTAAAAATTTTTTAAATTTTTAAATTTTAAAAACTAAATAAATTATTTATTATTATATAAAATCCATACTAATTAATCGGGATAAGTAATTATTAAACTAAATTAATTATCTTAACCTTTCTAAAAACCATATTTATATTTTATTTTTAAAATAAATTTTAAACCAACTAATAAATAAATAAAAAATTATAAAATACCTTTCTTTAAATAAATCTTTTAATTTATTTCCTATGCAATTAATTTTAATAAAATTTTAATTAATAAATTATAAAATCCTGATGAATCTTTACTATTTAACAAACTTAATAAACCTTTAGATTCCAATAAACCCTTAAACTTTAATAAACTTTTAAACTTTAACAAACCTTTAGATTTTAACAAATTTTTAAATTTTAATAAACTTTTAAATTTTAATAAACTTTTAAATTTTAATAAATTTTTAAATTTTAAAATAAAATCTATTTAAATATTTAAATTTTAAATTTCTATAAACATTTTATAATTTAACAATTAATTATTAAAATAAAATAAATAAAATTATAAAATAATAAATTTAAAATATTATTATAATAATATAAATTATTTTTAATAATAAATTAATATAAAAATTATTACAAAATATTAATAATATAACCAAATTTATAATATAATAAAATATAAATAATAATAAATTAAATAAATAGAAATTATATGATATTAATTATTTTTATTTAAACATTTTATAATTTTATAATATAAAAAATTATATAATAATCTTTAATAATATTTATTAAAAAAATATTTATTTATTTATAAATTTTATATAAATAATTACTTAAAATAACGCCAAAGAAATAATTATTTCAAATAATTTCTTATAATTATTTCGTAAAAATATTTAAATATGGTAAATAACCGATTTTATAAAAGAATAAAAAACTATTATAATAATTAATTTATAATATATCCTAAATTTTATTATTAAAAAATTTCAAATTAATTTTATACATATTTAAACTATAATATAAATAATAATTTATAATTAAACCTATTTAATTGAAAATATATTTATTATAATTTAGGTAATAAAATTATTATACAACATTAAAATTTATAAATTTATTATATATATATAATAAATATTATAATTATATAATTTTATTTATCTTAAATTATAAATTTTAATTTATAAATTTAATAAAAATATAATTTTAAATAATCATTTCATTTATTTTAAAAAAAAATAAAAGGTTTATTATAATTATATTATTATAAAAGAATTATATATTAATAAAATTATTATTATAATATTTAATATATTAATTTTATTTATTATCTTTATTAATTTAATTTTATTAATGGTATTAAAAGATGTATAAAAAATTATTATTAATATAATTTATATTAGATAATATAAAAATGTTGATTAAAATAAACGTTTAAAATATTTAAATAAATTACTTATTTAAGGAAGTTATAAAAGACGCGGTTAAAACTTTAATCGAAGATATAAAGAAATATTTTAAAAATTATAAAAATTTAATTAAAGTTAAAATTGAAAATGTAATTGTAACTAAAACTAAACATTTCATTTAAATTATTATTTTTAAAAATGGTATTTTTATAAATATTTTTACCAACAATAGATTTAATTTAGCTAATTTATAAACAAATATTTTAATATTTAAAATAAAATATTTTTAAATATAAACAATTTTTAAAAAGAAGAATATAAGTAAAAAATAATTTTATAAAGATATATTATGATAAAAGAAATAATTAAAGAAAATTATAAGGAAATATATATAAAAATTAATAATTAGGAGGAAAAAGGTTAGGAAAAAATTAATAATATTAATATTTATTTTATACATTTATTTTATAAATAATTAATAATATTTTTTAACAAAAACGTAATTAAATATATTATTAATAAAATTGTTAAATGTATAATATATTATATTTATTATAATAAATTTTAAAATAAAACAACCTTTTTTATATATAATTTATTTCGAGTGTATAAAAAAATAAAAAAATCTGAAACTTTAAAAGATCATTAAATATATAATTATGTAAAAGAAGTATTTATAGTAGATAATATTTTTAACATTATTATTATATAATTAAGATTAAGTATAATATAAGAGTATAATTTTATAATATATATATACCTTTAAATAAAGATTATATTAAAAAATAATATTAAAATAATAATTATTTATATAAATATAAAATATTTTAATATTTTGGTTAACTAATTATAGTTAAAAGAATATGTTTTTAAGGTATAAATTATAAATATAAACGTTATAATAATAAAAGGTATTATAAAATATATATTATTTATATAGTAAATAATATTTATTTTAAAAATTAGGAAAATATAATTTCATAATTACATAATAAAGATTTTTATAATTTAAATTTTAATTATAAATAATAATTTATAATTTAATCTTTTATTTAGAATCTTTTTTTTTATATAAATATATGGTTAATATATATTATGGTAGTTAGATTATGGTATTTAGATTTTATAATAAAATAATTGCCTTTATATTAATTGTAAAAAAATAAAATATTATTTGTTAATAAGTCTTAACCTTAACCAATATTATTATTCTATTAAAGATTATAATATAAATGTTAATATTTTATATAGATTTGTTTATTATAAATTTTAAAAGTTTTGATAAAGATTATATTTTTATTGTTAAAATAGATAAACCTTTGAAAATATTTATATTACCTAAAATATTTAAAATTGTATCTTTTTTAAATTTTATAAATAAACCTATTTATATTAAACAGAAATAAAAATTAGGTTATATAAAAAATTATTAATATAAAGGATATATAATTATTATTTGGGAAAAGATATTATTTATATACATAATTATAATAGTAATTATAATAATAATTAAAAATATAATAAAAGATTTTTAACTATTTATAAAATTTAATTTAATAGATAGAATAGTAAAAGTATTGGCTTTATTTGAAAAGATATAAAAAAACATTTAGTTTGTTGTATAAAATAATAGAAATAAAATGGAAATAATTTTTTTATTAAGTGTTTAACGATTAAAAAATATGCCATTTATTAAAATAAGGAAGGGCGTATATATATATTTCTAAAATCTTTATAATAGTTTTTCGGAATAAGTTAATTAATTTATAAATAAATATAAAATTTGGGATTAATTTAAATTTATTAATATAATAAATAATAAAAAAATAAAAATTTATTGAATAAAAAAATAATAAAATTAAATTTAATTGTTAATTAAAGTATATAAATTAAGTATTGAAAAATAAAAAATGATAAATAAAATATTTAACGATATATACGAAAACGGTAAAATGGAGTATATAAAATAATTATTATCTTTTAAATACCTTATCTTTATTATATATTGTATGTTTAATGGCGTATGTAAAAGATAAGTAGTTATTAATTTTTATTTTCAAAATAAATTTATTATATTAGATATATATTTCCTATTTATATAAAAAAATATAATTAATAAGATAAAAAGATGTTTATATATTATAATTATAAACGGTTTTAAATTTTTCTATTAGTTACCAATTTGGTTAGGTTATTACAATTAGATGGTAATTATATTATTTAAAAGATTTAAAATATCGAATATTATTTTAATAGGTTTTAGAAATAGTGTTAGATATGTATAACGTTATATAGATTAAAAATTGGAACTATATAAAAACTTTTACGTAATATATATTAATAATATAGTTATTTTTTCCAAAATAGTTAAAAAGTATTTGAGATATTTAGAATTAATTTTTAAACTATTTTAAGAATTAAATTTGATTATTAAGTTAAAGAAATCCTTTATTAAATACTTAATTGTTAAATTATTAGGTTATATTGTAAACAGTTTAGGCATTTCTTTACCTATAGATTAAATTAAAATTTCTTAAAAAATCGAAATATTTATAATTTTGGTAATATTAAAAATATATATTAACCTATTAAATTTGTTAAAGAAATTTATACCCTAATACTAATAGAAATTAACACCCTTATAAAAAAAAAACTAATTTTATAACTTAAAAATAAACAATTAAAGGTATGTTTAAGATAATAACCAGAAGGAAAAAATAAATAGAATTAGTAAAATTTATACTTATTTAAAATAAAACATAAAATTTTAATATTATTTAAAAAAACTTAATTTTACCTATATATTTAATTTATTAAAATAAAATTAGAACCAATTTCTTAATATTAAACGTAATTTTAAAAAGAGGTTTTTTAATCTTAAGGGGTAAAAAAATAATAAAAACAATTATATAAATCTTTTATTAGAAAAATCTTCATAATTAAAATAACTTATTATATTTATTAAAAAAGGTAGCTATTTTACAATAATTAACTATATTTTTGTTAATTGATATTTAAAATTTCAAATTAAACTTTTTTGTAAAAAAAAATAAAAACGTTTTTGTAAAAAAAGGTAAAAAGATTATAAATTTTATAAATAAATTGTTTATAAATAATTATTTTCTTAAAAAAGTTCTTTTTAAATATAATAAATATAAAAAATTAATATATTTATTTATTATACTTATCTTCCTAATTAAAATTTATAAAAATATTACATTATTTATAAAATTATTTTATTTATAAAATTATATCTACTAATAGATTAATACAATTAAATAAATAATAAAGAAATATATCTACTAAAAAAGGTTAATATAATTTTAAATAAACAAAAAGTTGTAAAGAGATGAAGCTACCAAAATAATAAGCTTATAATAATATTTTTAATAATAAAAGTTTAAATTAGAAAAAATCTCTAAAATAGTTAATCTATTTTAAAGATTTTTATAGCTAACGGCTTAACGCCAATTACATAAGCTATGTTAGGCTATCTTACATAATTCTATTTATAATAATTTTCTATTATTTATATAATATAAATATTTATTTTAAAACAATAATAATATATTTAATATTTTTATATTTTGATTTTAATAAATATAAATTTTTAATCTTTTATTATTTTTATAAAATAATAATGAATAAAATAATTATTAAATAAAAACTTACGTTAATAAAAATCTTAAAAAAATTTAAAATTATAATAAATTTATTAAAATAATGTAAAATAAATAAGAAATTTTTTTTTTCAAATTTATAATATTAAATAGATTTATATTATAATATAATAAATAGTATAGAAACTAATTGTAAAAGACTTAAAATTTAACAAAATTTATAATATTAATTATTTAAGAAATAATAACGCGTTTTTAATTAATAAAATAATAATTCTTAAATAATATAAAACGGAAATTTTTATAATATATAAATTGCGAAATAGTTATAATTTTAATAAAGTTATTAAATATTTTATATAGATTAAATTTGATTAATAGTTATTTAAAATATAATTATATAATTATATATATAAGGTTTTAAAAATAATTAAAAATAATTATAAATAAATAGGTTATAAATTTAAAAATATAATAATTTGAAAAATATTTAAAAGAAACGTTATTAAAACGTTATAAATTTATAAAAACAGATAAAAATAAGATTTTAAAGTATTATTTATTAAAATTAAATATTCTTTTACAAATAATTAATTTTATTTAGTTAATCTTTATAAAATTATATAAAATTTTACCCACCTGGGCAAGTGGTTAAACTGTTAAATCTTACATAAGTCATCTCGCAAAAAACCGACAATTAGGTCGGAGACAAGTCCCCACACTTATGAATAACAACAACTAGCTATTTCAAGCTTATTTCAACAATAATAAGCATTTCAAACTATTTAACAATAACAAGCTTTTCAGGTTATTTAAACAACGAGGTTAATAAGGCTATACTGATAATAAAGGAGGATTTCTTATGTAATTATTTAACACGTTGGTACGAGCATATGTAAATAACTTCACTCCCGCCGTCCCATACTCTTATATAAAGTCGAGATTAATCTCACCCGAACGTAAAATACATCATCATCATCATCATATAATAATATAAATTTGTTTAATATTATAAATTTAAGAATTATTTTTATTTATTTATTGCGTGTTATTTTAATAAATTTACCGTAATTTTAAATTTCCTTTAAAGTTTTTACGAAAATATATTTTTATTTATTAAGTATGTTATTTATTATTATTTTATAAAAATAATTAAATATAAAAGATTTATATTTATTAAAATAAAAATATAAAAATATTAAATATGTTATTATTTGTTTAAAATGAATATTTATATTATATAAATTCAAAGAAATTATTATAAATGAAATTATTTATTTACTTATTGCTATAATATTATTATTTAAATAAGAATTATTTAATTAATATTTTATTATTAAAATTTACTTATTAATTATATATTGTATTTTATTAATATATGTATTATTTTTAAATTAAATTATATTTTTAACTGTTCTTATAATTTTATTATTTTTATATATTTAAATATTTATTTGTAAATATTTTTTCTTAAAAATTTCTATTAAGTTTATAACATTTTATATTAATAATTTTTGAAAATATTATTAATTATGTTTTAATTTATATTGTTTTTATTAAACTAAATATTTTAAAATCAATTTTCAGCCTATTTTGTTTATTGAGGATGTTAAGAAATTTTATATTTTAAAATATATTAAATTCTTAATACTTTTTTTAATAAATACTTTTTTAAATTTTAGATTTTCTTTCCCTAACTAAATTGATATTTATAAAGATTAATATTAAATAAATAATAAAAATTATAAAATATATTTATTAATAATAAAAAAATTTAATTTATAAATTAAATTGCTAATCTTTTTAAAAATACTAGGTTAAATAATTTAATTTTTTATTATAATCAATTTCTTTTTAAATCTCTTCAATAAATAATATTTTTTATATAAACGCAAATATATTTTTTCCTTTATTTTAAAATATATTAAATTCCTTTTTAATTATACTATATTTGTATATAATAATGATATAATTAATTCTTATTTTTATATTTTATTAATATAAATTATATTAGATGTTAAACTTGAAATTTCTTTTAAAAACTTTTAAGATTACTAAAAATAATTATATTTTAAATTTAAAAATAATTTTATTTAATAATTAACTTAAAATTCATTATTTTAAATTATTTAAATTATATTATACTATTAATATTATTTTTATTTACGCTGTATTTATTGTTATAATTATATAAAATTGTATAATTATGTGAACCCTTTAATTTTAACGTTTATTTTAATTGTTTATTTATATATAATAATTTATAAGAATCAATAACGTTATGTTATGATTTCTCTATAATATCTACTAGAATTAAAATATACATGTTAAATTGTTATCCAAAATAATCTTTATTAATGCACCTTTATTTACTAAAAATAATGATATATATAACATTTTTGCTTAATTATCTATTATACATTTAATATTTTTAAATACTAATACATTTTAATAAATTATAATTTTTAATATATTTACTTCAAATTTAATTGCAAAATTTCTTTTCTACTTTTATTATTACTTTAATAATAGATTAAAAATTATTTACTATATTATTTAATTTATTTCTATTTTCTTAATTCTTTGTACTTCAATTGTTTAAATTATTTATTGTAAATAATGTAGATAAGACGTTCGATATTAAATGGATTTATTTAAATATATACTAAATGATTAAACAATATTAAAATTAATATATTGAAATCATTATTAAATAAAAGTTTAATTTAACCAAATTTACTAAATATAATATAAATTATTTACATATTCTTTTTAAAATTTTATAATTTATTAAAACAATAATTTTATAAAAGTTAAATTATATATATATTTATAAATTTTTATATATTTAAATTATTCTTATTATATTTAATCCAGTAATTTAATATTATTATTTAATTTTTATTAAAACTTTATTAGTAAAATTAATTTAGTAAAATTAATAATTAATAATACTTTGTTCTATTCATTATGATTTTAAAAAAATATAACTTTAACACTTTTCTGTTAAGTTATGTTTATTTTTAGAAAAGTAATTTCAATCTTATTTTAATAAATTAAATATATGAATAAAATTAAATGTTTTTAAATAATATTAAATTTTCATTTTTATTTTACATAAATATATATTTTATTAATTTCCTCTATTTTTTCTTTTTAATTTCTATTTTAAATATAATTTTATTTATTTATTTCGAAATTATAAAATCGACTTTTAATTTTTATAACAATATTAACTTTTGTTAATATTATAGCATAAATTTATTTAAAAAATTTAATAAATTAATATATATCTTTAATATTATTAAATTTATAAATATTTTAATTTTATAAAAAGTTTTAATTTAATTTATAAATAAAAAAACACTTAAACAATTTACAATATAATTTATTAATTTAATAATTAACTATTTAATAACTATGAATTTTAATTTAATAATTAAAATTAATTTTTAAAATATTTTAAAAATTAATTTAAATATTTTAAATATTTTAAATATTTTTTAACTATTTTAAAAGAGTCATTACGCTATTAATATGTATTATATAAAAACCTTTATATAATTTTAATTTTTAATTTATATAATATTATATTTATTTAATATTATTTTTCAAATTTATTTAAATAATATTTAATATTTTAAATACTTTAAATAATGAAATTATTATTTAATTATAATAACTTAATTAAATTAATAATTAAAGCAAAAATTTAAAATTATTTATAATTATATATTTTGATATAAATAAAAGATATATAATTAATATAATAAATTTATTTAAAAAATAGAAATTATTTACTATTTATTTTTAATGTATGTTATTAAATATATATTTTGAGATAAAAATAAAATATTTAATATATTTTACTTTATCGTGTTTATATATTTTATTAATTAATTTATTTACTATTTTATATCTTTTAATACTTCTTTATAAATTTTAATAAATAATTAACTTTAATTTTACTAATCTTTAATTAAATAATTTTAAATTTTTGTATTTATTTATAAATTAATTAATTTATATTAGAAAATTATTATAAACATTTTAAAAATATATATATATACCTTTTTTTAATTTAATAAATAGTATAATTTTTAACCGTTAAACGTTTAATAAAAAATCATTTTCATTATATTTCTATTATTTTACATAGTCAATTAAACCTTTTTAAACGTTGTTTTTAAATAAATTTTATATTTTAAATATTTTATATATTAAATTAAACTTTATAAATCGTTAACAAAAGTTTATTATATTTTTAATTATTATTGCAATTATTAATATAAATAGTATTTCTTTTAAATAATAATTATATATATTTTTATTTAATATATATAAATTTATTTATAAAATTTTCAACAAATACGGTTTTGGATATTTTAAAACATATAAATATTTTAAAAGTTTATTTATTTTAATAATAAAAATATAATTTTTATTAAGATTTTGAAAGTTTATAATAAATAAATTTACGTAAAATATTTATATTTATATTATAATTTTTAATAAAATAATTATATTAATTAAAATTAAAATCCGTTAATAAATAATATTTCATTTTTTTAAAATCAATATAAAAATAAGTATTTTATCATAACATTTAAATATTATAATTTAATTATTATTAAATATATTAATTATATATATTAATTATATATTTATATAAAAGAAAGTTTTAAATAAAAAATTTACTTATAAATCTATAATATAAATCGTAATTTTAATAATTTAAAATTTAAAATTAAAATATAATATATTAAAATTATATAAAAATTAATCCTTATAATAATATATTAATTAATCAATAAAATTAAAAAGATATTATAATCTAATATAATATATTTATAAATTTATATTAAAAAATATATAAAAATTTAAAATATTATAATTTTAATAATAATTAAAATAGTTTATAATATTATAAATTTAAATAAACTTATCCTTATATTTTTAATTTCTAAGATATATTTAAATATTTATATAAACTTATCATTTACCTTATTATAAATGTAAAAAATTTAAATAATATAATAGATAATAAATAAAATTAATAAAGTTAAAATATTAAAAAATCATTTATAACATATTAAATATTTATAATACATTAAATATAATAAAGATATTTTTTATATTAAAATATAACAATTATAAACGATTTAAATTAAAAAAACTTCATTAATAATTAAAAGATTATTGTTATACACGATTTTATTTAAAATTAATTTAAATTACTTATATAAATTTAATATAATAATAATAATAATAATATATTTTACGTCTAAATAACATTAATTTTAATTTTATATAAAAGTAGGGGACGACAGAAATAAAGTTATTTATATATATTTATATTAATATGAATAATTATTTAAAAAATCCTCCTTTATTATTAATATAATGTTATTAATTTTATTATTTAAATGGCTTAAAAAAGCCTTATTATTATTATATAGTTTTGAAAAGGGTTTGTTATTGTTAAATAATTTAATAAGACTTATTATTATTAAATAGCTTAAAAGGTTTTTTATTATTAAATTGTTTAAAAGGCTTATTATTGTTAAAATAGACCTAAAATAATTTAAAAGGCTTATTATTATTGAAATAAGTCTGAAATAGTTTATTATTATTGAATAATTTAATAAAACTTATTATTATTAAATTATATAAAAAGTTTATTATTATTAAAATAAGCTTAAAATAATTAATTACTATTATTTATAAATATGGGGACTTGTTTTCGACCTAATTGTTGGTCTTTTATAAAATAATTTATATAAAATTTAATAGTTTAACTACTTACTTAAGTAGTTATAAATTTAATATGTTTCGATATATTATTATTATAATATATAACGTTTTATAAATAAGAAAATAAAAGTAATTATATTATAATAATATTATTAAAAACGTAATTATAATAATTATTTTTATTTATATTATATTTCATATATAACCAAAAATATTATTTTATAATTTTATAATAATTGTAATTATAAATTTAAATTGAGATAATGTTAATATTAATCATTTATTTAATAAGATATATAAAATATATACAAAATAATATAGCGTTAAAACTTTAGCATTATATTTAATATATTTATTACTTAACTATTTCTTATTAATATGTTTTATATTAAATATATTTATTACTTAACTATTTATTATTAATATGTTTTATATTAAATATTAAAATATAAACTATTTTAATTTTAATATTAATTTTAATATTAATATTACTGAAACATTACTTACACAATTAGTATAAAAATATAAAATATTTGATTAAATTTTACTATTTTAATTAAAATAATAATTTTGGTTAATTAATACGGTAATAAATCTATTATTATATAAAAATAGCTTTATTTTTAAAACGGCTTAATTATTATTTAATATTACCAGATATATATAAAATAATTAAAATAAAAATATAATTAACGATGGTTAAAATATAAAAAATATAGTTAAAATATAAAAAATATAATTAGGGTACGTAATAAAGTTAAATAAAAATAAAGTTAAAAATATAATATATAACGTAATTAAAAAAGAAGTTAAAAAAATTATGTAATATAATTAGGTAAAAGTTATAAATAAAGTTAATAATATAATATACAATGTAATTAAAGGTTATAATAAAGTTAAATAATTATATAATATTAATTATTAAATTATAAATATAATTAATATATAATGTTAAAAAATAAATAAAAAGGTAAAAAAATAAGAAATAATTAAATTAAAGAAGATTTATATATATATTTAATGAAAAAATATATAAATTAACGGTAATTTTATTATTTAATTTGTTTTTATAACAGTTAAAATTTTATAACGTATTTTAAAATTTTTAATTAATTAAATATTATAATATATATAAATATATTTTTATTATATATTCAAATATTATTATATGTAATTTATTTTATTAATTAATTTGTATTATATATACCTTTTTACGGTATATATTTATTATTTTCATTATTTAATTAAATAATTTATAATAATGGTAATGCTATTTTAAATTACCGTTATAATCTTTTTAAACGCTTTTATTAATTAAGTAAAATTACTTTTAATTTGATTGTTATTTTATTAATTTTATTGTGTAATAATTTATATATTTAAATTAAATTTCTTCTTATTAATATAATTTTAGTAAAAACATTTTTAAATTAATTATATAATAAAGTTTTTTAATTATTAATTTTTTAAATTAACATATTAATTTAAAAAAAAAAAGGCAAATAAGAAAAACTATATAAAATGATTATAATTATAAATAAAAATATAATTATTCTTTTAAATATATTAAAAAACAAATTTATTTTTAAAAATTTATATTTAAAATATATAGTTTTAAAATATGCGTAAATTATATTTTAAATTCTTTTAATAAATAGTAAAAACTATTTATAATTTTTAAAAGTTTTAAAATTAAATTATAAGGTTATTTAAAAGATAATTATTTCAATTTCTATTGTAATAACATTTTTAATAAGCGTAAAAATAAGAACGGTAATAGTTTTATCTTATTATCTTAAATGGTGTATAAAATCATTTTAATTAAAAACGAATCTATTTGAATTAACAAAACGGTAAAAATCATTAACACTTTAACTATTTTGTTAATTAAATTTTAAAACTTATTTATACGTTAAAAATTAAAAGAATTTAAATTTATTGAAAGATGTTATTAAATATTTTTACTTATAAATTATTTTTTATTATTTAATAATATTTTACCTTAATTATGTTATTTCTTTATAAAATTTATATTAATATATTTATTTAAAATAATATTATTTTTAAATTATTTTACCAAACCTATAATATAAATTATCCCATAAAATAAGTATATATATTTAATTGTAAAAATTATCATAAATTAATATTTTTTTAATTTACCTTAATATTTTTATAAAACTACTTAAGTAAATAGTTAAACTATTAAATTTGATATAAATCATCTTACAAAAACCCAATAATTAGATCGGAAATAAGTCCCCACATTTATAAATAATAATAATAAGCTATTTTAAGCTTATTTTAATAATAATAAACCTTTTGAAACTATTTAATAATAATAGCTTTTTTAGGTTATTTAATAATAATAAGCTTCGTTAAATTATTCAACAATAATAAGCCTTTTTAAGGCTATATGATAATAATAAACTTTTTAAGCTATTTAATAATAATAAGCCCTTTTAAAGTTATACAATAATAACAAATCCTTTTAAGCTATATAATAATAACAAAGCTTTTCAGGCTATTTAAATAATAAGGTTAATGAAACTATATTAATAATAAAAGAAAATCTTTTATATAATTATGCAATACATTAATATAAGTATATATAAATAGCTTCACTTTTGCTATCCCATACTCTTATATAAAGTCAAAATTAATAACCTCACCCAGACGTAAAATATATTATCATCATCATTACATACTTTTATAAAAGGTTAATATTTTTTAATAATAATAATTAATATTTTTTAATTATTTATAATTTAATTAATTAATTTATATTAAATTTAAAAGAAATACAAGCGTCTTTTATAATATGATTAAAAGAATAATTTATAAATAAAAGTAATAATTTATAAATAAAATGATATATATTTACAAATAATAATAAATAATTTATAAATAATATTATTTATATTTAACTTTTTTATTAACAATAACCTTTTGATTAAAAAATATTTATATAAATAAATCTATTAATATAAATTTTATCCAAGACGAAGTTTGGTTATTATACTGGAACTTTTTTCGGAAATTACTATGGGAAACTGATAAGGTAATGATAAGGTAATTGATAAGTATTACATAAGTAATTGATAAGCGCACGGACCACTTCTAAAAAACTGTGGCGATTGACGCCACTTTTTTGTAAGCCACATCAACTGAGTCAGCCACACAAATTACGTAAGCAGCTCCCGGGTAAGTTCGCAAAGACTTGGAATATTTCAATTAAAGTTTTTTTTTTTCTTTTTTTTTTTTTAAAATAATATAAATTTATTAATAAAAAATTTCAAAATTTCATACTTTTTGCAGACTTCGGCTTGGCCCTATCGGTTACACGTAACCGATTTGTTATAATGATTTAAAAAATTAATTAAATATAATATATATAATAATAAATTAAAATAATTAAAATAACGATTAAAATTATTTAAATAATTACCGAAATAATAAAATTAAAAAATAATAAAATAATGATATAATGATATAATAAAATAATGACATAATTAACTGATGAAATAATGTAAAAGTATAATAGTTAAATAATAAATATATTTATATGTAAATTAAAAAAAAGTGTAATAAATTAATTAAAATAAATTAATATGTTTAATAAATATTTAAATAGTAAATATTTCTTAATTATTTATTAGATTAATTTAATAAATTTAAATAATTTATTAAAGCTAAAACCATTTAAAGAATATGATTAAATAGAAATTTACAATATATTATTTAAAAGATTTATTCATAAAAGATTTAAAAGAAATTTGTATTAATAAATTAACAGCAATTAATAATAAATATATTACTGAATTATTTAATCAAAGAATTCTATTATATATATGAAATTTATTAAGTTTACATGAAAAGAATTTAAAAGAAATTAAATATATTACAATTAATTGATTTTTAAATTTAAAATAATAAACTAATCAAATAATTAAATAATTAAATTAATACATATATAAAAAAGAAATTTAATAAATTAATTATTACATTTAATTTAAAATCTTTATGTAATATTTAAAATTATAAATATATAAATAAATAACAAATAATTATTAAATATTTATTACTTATTACATTTAACATATTTATTAATTAAATTAAATTGTGTAAAAAAACGAAATAATTAATTTAATAAAATTAATTATATTATTAAGCTTAAAAGCAATTAAATAATGCAAATAATTAAAGATTTAAAATATTATATTTATTTAAAACTGTTATTATTACAACAATAAATAAAATAATATATATAAATAAAAATTAATAAATAATTAATAAAGTAATAAATGAAATAAAAAGTATTAAAGTTATGAAATTTATAATAAAAATTTAAAATAAAATTGAAAAATTAATAAATTAAATATATGAGTAAATATATTAAATTTAATACATTATTTAATTTATTTAATCTATTTAATTAACTTAAGTGATTTATTTGTTTTAATTGTTTTTTAATAAATGTACGACGATAAATTTTAAAGAAATAATATAACAAATACAAAATATTATTAAATAATAAGAAATAATTTACAAATAAAAATACTTCATAAATTTAAATTGCTTTAATTTTTAACATATAAATGAACCTTAAAATTTAATTACCAAAATAATTAAACTATTAACAATTTTTACCGTTTTTTTTCAATTATTTAAATTATTTCTTTATATACTACTTTCTCTTGATATAATAAAATAAGATTATTATAAACGTTTTAATAAACGTAATTTAACATAGAAAAACGTAAATAACTTTACCATAATAATATAATTAACTATAAACGTTTTTAAAATACTTAAAAAAAACCTATAATAACCTAATCTAGCCAAATATTATCGTATTTATACTTTAATTTATACGTTAATAAATACTACACTTATTTTTAACTTTTGATATTTATTAAAAAAATTTAAAATGTAATTTACACATATCTTAAAACTATCCAATAATAAAGAAGATTTATAACAATTTAAAAATTAATTAATTAAAAAAATTAAGATAAAATATAATATTTTATTATTATTATTTATTTTTAAAAAATTATAAGATTTTTTTATAAAATAAGAAAACTTTTAAAACAATTATAAATCCAAATAAAACCATATCGTTTTATTAATAATTTTAATCCCTAATTACTTACACCTATTCTATAGGATAATCTACCTGAAAAAACTATTATAATAATTTAAAAATAATATTACTCTTTATTTATTTTAATTAATAAATTTAATATTAATATTTTATAATAACAACGTTATTATAAATAAAAAAGTTAAATATAAATATTATTATTTAAAAATTATTTACCACAATTTATAAATTAATATAATTTTACTTATAAATCAATATTTTTTATTTGTAAATTTCTCTATTGATTATTTCATAAAATATAACCAAATTCTTTCAAATTTAATATTCATCAATTAATTAAACTATAAATAATCGAAAAATATTAAAAAATTCGTAAATATTTATAATTATTATTAAGAAATATCAATATTTTATAAAAATACTAAACTAAATTTAAAAAATATTAATTTATAATACTATTTAAAACCAAATATATATATTCATTTTATAAAATTATTTATATTATAAGCCTAATAAAATAATTTTAAAATAACATCATTTTAATTATATTATTATAAAAAGGTTATATATTAATAAATTTATTATTATAATATTTAATATATTAATTTTATTTATTATTTTTATTAATTTTATTTTATTAATGATATTAAAAGAAATATAAAAAATTATTATGATTATAGTTTATATTAAATAATATAAAAACGTTAATTAAAATAAATATTTAAAATATTTAAATAAATTATTTATTTAAAAAATTTAAAAGAAATGCAGTTAAAGTTTTAATTAAAAATATAAAGAAATATTTTAGGAATTATAAAAATATTGTTAATTTAATTAAGGTTAAAGTTAAGATTAAAAATATAATTTTAATAAGGTTTAAATAATAATTGTAAAAGTTAATATTTAACGTTAAGATATATTTATATATTTTTATTTATATATTTTTAACTAAATATTTCTTTTATATATATTAAAATATTAATTTCATTTAATTATTCCTATTTATTAATATTTTATTTATATTATTATTTTTCTTTTATATACGTATTTACCAATATTTATTAATATTATTAAATATTAATAATATAAATTAATAAAATTAAAAGAGTTATTATTACAATAATTTAAAGAATTTTATTATCATAATATATGTATTTATTAATATATAATCTTTTATAAAATATTTTTCTAAATTTATAATAAATTAATTTTTTGTATTATTTCATTTATTATTTATATACGATAATTTAAAACTTTTTTTCTAATATTATTATCTTTTATAATAGTTGTATACTTTATAATATTTTAAAAATCTTTTATTAAAAATTTAGTTTAAACGTACATTTAGGCAATAAATAATAATCCAACAACTTTAAAAAATATAAATAAGTTATAAAAATTATTAAGATATTTTAATAACTAAATTTCAACCATTATTTAATAATTTAATTATATAATAATAAAATAACAGATTATTAATTTTAAAATAATTATTTTTACGTAAAAACCAATTTAAATATTATTTATTCCTTTAAATTTTAAAAATATTAATTTATACTGTTTTAACGCTGATTTATTTAAAAAATATTTAAATAAATTTTAAAAATATTTTAAAAAGCTTATATTAAATAATTTAACAAAGTAATTAAAATAAATATAATTAATATTATAAATTATATTAATTTAATAATATATATATATAATTAAATATAATATTAATTATTTTAAAATATTTATTAATATAAACTTTTAATAAATTAATTATTATTAATTAAAAATGTTTAAATATATTAATATAAAAAATATTAATTTATGAAACAAAATAAAATGGTTCATTTTAACGAGTATATGATTACAACATAATTATAATAGTGATTAATAATTTATAATTTAAAAATATTAATATATTTAATAACATATTTAAAATCAATTTTTATTTTAAATATTATTTTTATTAAAATTATATTATTTTATTAATATATATTATTTATAAAAAAAAAAATTTTCTTTTTTTCTTTTTATTATATATATTTTTTATTCATGTTTGTTATTTTATTAATAAGTTTTTAATTAAAAGTTATTTTTTAAATTATATGTTAATTTTAATGTTTATTTTGAAGTTTATCTAAAACGAAGTTTAGTTATTATACTAGAACTTTTTTCGGAAATTACTATAAGAAACTGATAAGGTAATTGATAAGTATTATATAAGTAATTGATAAGAAATTGATAAGCGCACGGACCACTTTTAAAAAACCTGTTATGATCAACGCCACACTGTTTGAGCCACACCTAATGAGTCAGCCACATGGATTACGTAAGCGATTGCCGGGTAGGTTGGCAAAAATTTAAAATATTTCAATAAAGTTTTTTTTTTTTTTTAAAGTTTATATTTTATTTTTTATATAGTATAATTAAATTAATTATTATAAAAATTTTGAATTATTTAATTTCCCGAAATTTCTTTTTTATATTAAATTTTTTTTTAATATTTTACTATATTAAAAATAATAATAGTACACTTTTAAATATAATTAAAGACATTATAATATATAAATATAATTTATCTTTTTTATTTTAAAAAATATATTTAAACTTTAATAATTGCTTTAAATATTAAGTTAAATAATAAAAATTAATTTATGAAAGATTATAATTTTTCTTTTTAAATCATTTTATTATTTTTATTAACAAATAATTGATAAAAATAAATTTTTATAACTATTAATAATTAATAAAATTAAATTTATTATAACGGTTTGTAAATATAAATTTTAAATAAAATATAAATTTCAACTATTATAAAATCATTTAAAAAAAACTTAAAATAATAAAATTAATCATTTAAATATAATATATAATATTTATAAAAATAAATTTTAATTTTTTTTAACTATATATTATAAAATAATAATAATTAAATATTAATTATAGAGGTTAAAATTTAACGCTTATAAGTCAGGATTTAATATTGTAACGTATTTAAATATTTCCATTTATATAATCAACGAATTCCTTTTGTTTTTTTTTAATTAATAATTTCCTTTTTAAATATATTAATATACTTGTTTTGTTTAATTATTATTATTTATTATTATTATATTTATTTTATTATTTTTATTTTATATATGTATTTATTAATATTAATTAATAATGTTAAATATTAATAATATAAATTAATAAAATTAAAAAAATCTTTATTATAATAAATTAAAAAACTTTATTATGATAATATATACAATAATTAATATATAGTTTTTATTAAATATTTTTTCAAATTTATAACTCATTACTTTTTTTATTATTATTTATATATAATAATTTATTTTTATTTTTATTTTTATTATTCAATTTTTTATAATGGTTATATATCTTATAATATCTTAAAAGTTTTTTACCGAAAATTTATTTTAAATATAAATTTATAATCGAAATAATTATTTAACTACTTTAAAAAATATTTATAGATTATATATATTTTTAAAATATCCTTTTAATTAAATTATAATTTTTTTTTATAATTTAATTATATAATAATATAATAAAGAATATTAATTTTAAAATAATTATTATTATATTAAAAATAATGTAAATATAATTTATTATTTTAAATTTTAAACATGTTAATTTAAACCCTGTTAACGCTTATTTACTTATATAACTTTTAAATAAAGTTTAGAAATATTTTTAAAAGATTTACGTTAAATAATTTTAAAAGATTATTAAAATAAATATAATTGATCTTATAAATTACGTTAATATAATAAAATATATATGTCATTAAATATAATATTAATTATTTTAAATCTTTTGTTAATTTAATAATAATATATAAAATATTAATATAAAAAGTATTAATTTATAAAATTAAGAAAAGAATAGTTCATTTTAACGCATATATAATTAAAACGTTTTTATAATAATAATTAATTTTATTTAAGTAAATGGTTAAATTATTAAATTTTATATAAATTATTTTATAAAAAACTACTAATTAAATTAAAAATAAATTCTTATTTATAAATAATAATAAGAAATTCTTTAAGCTATTTTAATAATAATAAACTTTTATAAATTACATAATATTAATAAATATTTTATAATTATTTAATAATAATAAACTTTTTAAAAGTTATATAATAATAATAAACTTTTTTAAATTATTTAAATAATTAAGTTAATAAAAAAGTTATATTAATAATAAAAAAATATTTTTTATATAATTATTTAACACGCTAATATAAATATATATAAATAATTTTATTTTTGCTATTTTAAATTTTTATATAAAATTGAGATTTAATAGTTTTATTTAAATGTAAAATATATTATTATTATTATTATAATAGTAATTAATAATTTATAATTTATAAATATTAATATATTTAATAATATATTTAAAATAAATCTTTATTTTAAATACTATTTTTATAAGAATTATACTGTTTTATTAAAAGTCATACTATTTTTAAATTATTATAATAGCCTTTTCAGGTAAATTACCTTATAGAACAGATATAAATAACTAGTAACTAAAATTATCAATAAAATGACATGGCTTTATTTAAATTTATAACTGTTTTAAAAATCTTCCCATTTTCGTAAAAAGATCTCGTAATCTTTTAAAAAATAAACAATAATAACAATAAAATATTACAATCTTTTTAATTAATTAACTTCCGAATCGTTGCAAATCTTTTTTATCGTTAAATAACTTTAAAATATATTGTTTTAAAATATACAGCTTTAAATGTACGTAAATTATATTCCAAATCCTCCTAATAAATATTAAAGGTTAAAAATAAGCGCAATACTTGTTAACGTATAAATTAAGGCACAAATATAACACTTGGTTAAACTAAGCCATTATAAGCTTCCCTAAACGTTTTAAAAACGCCTATAACCGATTATATTATTATAGCAAGGCCATTTACGCCTCCTCGTATTAAATTACATTTACTAAAACGTTTATAACAGCTTCATTTTATTATATCAAAGAAAAATAGCGTATAAAAAAATAGCAAAAATTGTTAATAATTTAATTACTTTAGCAATTAAATTTTAAAGCTTATTTATACGTTAAAAATTAAGGAGATTTAAGTTTAATATTAAATATCTTTACTTATAAATTACTTTTTATCACTTAATAATATTTCACCCAAATTATATTATTTCCTTATAAAATTTATATTAATAAATTTACCTATTTAAACTGATCAATTTAATATAAATATTTTTTTATAAAAATGTTATTATTAATAAAAAAATCAAATATAAATATTATTATTTATAAATTACTTACCACTATTTACAAATTAGTATAATTTTATTTATAGATTAATACCTTTTATTCGTAAATTATTTTTTTAAATTTAATATTAATTAATTAATTAAATTATAAATAATCAAAAAATATTAAAAAATTTCTAAATATTTATTATTATTATTAAAAAATATTAACGTTTTATAAAGGTATTAAAGTAGATTGAAAGGATGTTAATTTATGATAATTTTTATGGTTAAGTATATATACCTGTTTTATGGGATAATCTACATTATAAGCCCGGTAAAATAATCTAGAAATAGTATTACTCTTTATTAATATACGTTATTTATTTTATAAGTAATAATATCTTCTTTTTATATATATATTTTTTTTAATTACTTTTAATATTTTATTAATAATTTAATAATTACAATTTATGTTTCGATTTTTCTTTGAATTATAACTTTTAATTTAAAATCTTTATGTTATTTTTTAAATTAATTAATTTGCGTTTTATAAAAATATTAAAATAATATTTAAATATTAATTAATTTCCCTTTTTTTTCGATTTTATAAAAACTGTTTAAATCTTTTAAGATTTTTTTTTTAATATAATATCTTTTTTAATATTTGATTATATTAATGATACTAAAAATATATTTTTAATTATAAGTAAAAATAAGGTAATATATAAAAATAATTTATATTTTTCCTTTTAAAAAATATCTTTAAACTTTTTAAACTATTATTAAATAATTTAGAGAAAATATTAGCGGTTTTTTTAAATGTTGGGTTAAATAGCTGAAAGTAGTTTATAAAAGGTTATAACTTTTTCGTTTAAATAATTTTACTGTTTTTATTAGTAAATAATTTATTAAAATAAACTATTATATTTATTAATAATTAATAAGATTAAATTTATTATAACGTTTTTTTAATATAAATTTTTAATAAAATATATTTCTTAACTATTATAAGTTATTTTAAAAAGGTTTAAAATAATAAAAATAGTTATATAAGTAAAATATATAATATTTTTAAAAATATATTTTGGGTTCTTTTTTATAATATGTTTTAATATTAGAGTTTTATAAATATATATTTAATGATAAAATAATATTTTAATACGAAATAAAATGAAATATAGTATAATTATAATTGAATAATTATTATTTTTTTAATATTAAAGTTTAAGAAAAGAATAAAAATAAATTTTATTTAAAATATTTTAAATTGTATTTAATAAATTATTTTTATGTTAATAAATTTTGAAAAAGGATTTTAAAAGAAACTAATAATTTATTGTTATTATATATTAAATATATTACATAATTTGTTAATTATATTATATTTTATTTATTTTGTTAAATTAATTTAAAAGTTTAATTATTAAATTATAAACGTTTATTAATATTTATAAAAATTGAAAAATATTTATTAATTTATAATTAATAAAAATAGTAATAATAAATATAATTAATATTATATTAATTAATAATATTATTATAAAAATAAAAGTAAAAAATATTAAATATAAAAATCGATATAAAATTTAAAACGTTATTATTAAATATAGATAAAAAAAGGTTATTAATTTATGAAATATTTTAAGGAAAAATATAAAAATATGAAAATAGAATGGAAAATAAAAAAGGGATAAAATAAAAGAAAATATATATGATAATAATAATAATATATTTTATATTTAAGTAAAATTAATTTTAATTTTATATAAAAGTATAAAACGGCGGGAGTAAAGTTATTTATGTATATTTGTACTAACGTATTAAATAATTATACAAAAAATTTTCGTTTACTATTGATATAGCTTTTTTATTAGTTTAATTATTTAAATAGTTTAAAAAAACTTATTATTGTTGTTTATAAATGGGGTTTTATTTCCGATTTAATTGTTGGTTTTTTGCGAGGTGATTTATATAAAATTTAATAATTTAACCATTTGCTTAAGTAGGTATTTGGATGTGGTTAAGTGGTAATATATTTATAGTTAATATAAAAAGAAAATTGAAAAATATTTTTAAACGTAATTAATAAAAAAAAAAGTTTAAAACTTTTTTTTAAACTTATAATTAATAATAATAAATTAAAAGTTATATAATATTTAACGATAATATAATTAATAAATCAAATATTTTAATACTAAATTATTTTTAAATAAAGCTATTTTAATGAAATTAAAAGTAATATTATATTTGCATTAAACAAATGTATAAAAAGAAAAGTTTTTTTTAAAGAATTATTTTAAATATTAGCGTAATAAAAATGTCTATTGTAAGAAGAAGGTAATCCTAAATATTTGTCCAAGATTTCCTTAAACAAAATATGAAAATAAATAATAGCTAAATCAAAAGAATTAAATATTAAATTTAATAATAACCTTATAATTAAATTATTAAAAATAATTATAATTAATATCCCGTTTAAACCGATTAATATTTATATAATGAAATTAAATATCTTATTTTTACTATACTTTAAAAATATAAAGTGGTTAAAAATTTACTTAAATAACATTATTAATTAATTAATTTATTAAAACGGGATTATAATTATAATTAAATGTAAATAAAGATATCCTTAATTTTACCTTAATAATATAATTTATTTTATAGAAATAAAATTACAATAAATCTATATTTATTTTAATTACTTATTTATAAATAAATTATATAATTTATTAAATAAATTCAATATAATTGATAAGCTCACGGTGGGGTTTTTAATGATAAAAGCTTAAATTTAAAAGAATTTTTAAAATAGCTAATCTATCTCAAAGATTTTTATAGCTAGCGACTAGCGCCAATTACATAAGCTAAGCTAAGCTATCTTACAATAATATTAATATTAAAACTTTTTAAAAAATTAATCAATTTTAGTACCATTATTAAATTAAAGATACAATATTTTAACTGTTTAAATTTAATTTTAAAAACTTAAATATAAATTTTAATTACAAAATAATTATTAATATTATATGCCTTAATAATAAACTAATATTATATATAATTAATATTATAATAAATTTTTAAACCGCCTAATTTATGAAGACCATTTTTTATAATAAAAATATAAGAAATATTTAAATAATAGTAAATTAATATATATTTAAAGCTTCGAAACATTATTATTTCCAATATAAATATTAATTTTAATAATCTTAAATTCAAGAATAAAATATAATTTACCGGAATTATATATAAATAAATCCTTATAAAAATATATTGGTTAATTAATAAGCTTAAAAAATACCAAGGCTTAATAAAACGCGTTTATAAGATTATATTAAAACAAGTATAAAAATCCAAAATTTTACGGGTTTAAATGGTAATTAAGGCTATTAAAAATATTACTAATCTAAAGAGATTTATTCCTACACTATTGATTTTTAAAGTATGTTTAAAAATCAATATAAATTTATTCTTTATTTTGATATAAGCGTAAAATGTTGGAGTAATATAGAGAAAAATAATTAAAATTAAAAAGATTAAAATATAAAGAATTATTTATAATATATTAAATATTTATAACAAACAAAATATAATAAAAGCGCTCCCGATATTATTACCTTTAAGAAGTAATATATTAATTTATAAAGAAAAAAACAAATAAAACAAATTATATAAAATTATTATAATTATAAATAAAGACGTAACTATTACCTTAAATATGTTAAAAAAGAAATCTACCTTTTAACATTTATATATTAAACCATATATCTAACCTAAAAAAAGCTTAATATTATTATATAATTTAAAAATTAAATTATTAAAATATAAATCTAATTTATTAAAGTATACAATTATTTCAAATAAAGATTTAGATATAATATATATTAACTTAAGCTTAAATAAAATATACTTTAATTAAAAAGAAAAATATACCTTAACTTTAAAATTATAAATAACAAATAAAATTATTTAAAACTTAAGATTTAATTAAATTAAATATATTATTTATAGATGGCATATTTTTACCTATTATATTTAACAATATACGTTATAAAAAAATAATTATATGTTAATTACGCATAGTTTAAAAAATAAACGGAAAAGATATATCAATTTTTTATAAAAAGTTTTAACTAATTATATAAAAATATAAGGATTTTAAAAGAGAATTTATTATAATATACACTGTTATAATCTAATAAATAAATTAACAATTTATTATAACATTAATGTTAATATTTTAGAAATAAAGAATAAAAGTTATAATTTAAAATATTACAATAATATATATACAATTAAAAATCTTTAAATAATAAATGGTTTTAATTTAATTGTTTATAAAATTAAAAACTAAATATCTTAAAAAAATAATATTATCCAAGACGAAGTCTGGTTATTATATTGGAACTTTTTTCGGAAATTACTATGAGAAACTGATAAGGTAATTGATAAGTATTACATAAGTAATTGATAAACGCACGGACCACCTATAAAAATACGTGGCGATTGACGCCACCGTTTTGTGAGCCACACCAATTAGGTCAGCCACACCAATTACGTAAGCAGCTCCCGGGTAGGTTGGCAAAGACTTGGAATATTTCAATTAAAGTTTTTTTTTTTTTTTTTTTTTGTTAAAATTATATAAATTTATTAATAAAAAATTTCAAAATTTCATAGTTTTTCCAGACTTCGGCTTGGCCCTATCGGTTACACGTAACCGATTTGTTATAATAATTTAAAAATTAAAATAAATACCGTATATATAATAATAAATTAAAATAATTAAAGTAACGATTAAAATTATTTAATTAAAAACCATTAAATTATTTAATATATATAAATAATTAATTTAAATAAATAAACGACTGATTAGTTAGATAATTAAACAATTAAATAATTTAATAATAAATATTTAAAATTAAATGTATATATAAACATAAATAATTATTAAATAATTATTAATTATTTATTACATTTATTACGTTTATTAATAAAGTTAAATTGTTGGAAAAAGTAAAAGATTAATTTAATAAAATTTAACACATTTAATTAATATAAATATTTAATAATAAAATGAATTAAAAATGGTAAATTAAAAATAAAAATAATAAATAATGAATAAATTATTAAGTTATTAAATAGAATATATATATTATATATATGGAATTTATTAAATTTGCATAAAAACAATTTAAAGTAAATTAAAACATTAATAACGTAAATTTATTTAACTTAAAATTTAATTAATTAAAAGCGTGTAATAAATTAAATATACGATTAAAATACTACGAAAATTATATTTAATTTATTTCATTTATTTCATTTATTTCATTTATTTCATTTATTTCATTTATTTCATTTATTTCATTTATTTCATTTATTTCATTTATTTCATTTATTTCATTTATTTCATTTATTTCATTTATTTCATTTATTTCATTTATTTCATTTATTTGTTTTAATTGTTTTTTAATAAATGTAAAACGATAAATTTTAATAATTAAATTATAATATTTAAATTATATAATAAAATAATTATTTTTATATTAATTATAAAGAAATAAAATATTATTTATTAATTAATATTGATTTTAATTAATATTATTATTTTTTTAAAAATTTTAATATAAATATTAATATTTTATATAAATTTATTTATTATAAATTTTAAAAGTTTTAATAAAAATTATATTTTTATTATTAAAATAAATAGATTTTTAAAAATATTTATATTATTTATAGAAATTTAAATTATGCTTTTGTTAAGTTTTATAAATAAATTTATTTTTATTAAACGGAAATAAAAATTACATTATATAAGAAATTATTAATACAAAAGGTATATAATTATTATTTAAAAAAAAACATTATTTATATAAATAATTATAATAATAATTAAAAATATAATATAAAAGTTTTAATTATTTATAAAATTTAATTTAATAAATAAAATTATAAAAATATAATAAAGATAATTTTTTTATTAAACGTTTAATTGTTAAAAAATATTTTATTTATTAAAATAAAAAGAAATGTATATATATATTTTTAAAATTTTTATAATAAATTTTTAAAATAAATTTATTTCGTAAAGAAATGGTAAAATTAAATTTAACTATTAATTAATATATATAAATTAAATTTTAAAATTTAAAAAATAATATATAAAATATTTAATAATATATATAAAAATAATAAAATAAAATATATAAAATAACTATTCTTTTTTTTAAATATCTTATCTTTATCATATATTATATATTTAATAGCGTATATAAAAAATAAATAATTATTAATTTTTTTTTTTTAAATAAATTTATAATATTAAATAAATATTTTTTATTTATATAAAAAAATATAATTAATAAAATAAAAAATATTTATATGTTATAATTATAAATAATTTTAAATTTTTTTATTAATTTCTAATTTAATTAAGTTATTATAATTAAATAATAATTATATTATTTAAAAGATTTAAAATATTAAATGTTATTTTAATAAATTTTAAAAATAATGTTGGATATATTTAATATTATATAAATTAAAAATTAAAAATATATAAAAACTTTTGTATAATATATATTAATAATATAATTCTTTTTTTTAAAATAGTTATAAAATATTTAAAATTAAAGAAATTTTTTATTAAATATTTAATTATTAAATTATTAAATTATAATGTAAATAGTTTAAACGTTTTTTTAATTATAAAGTAAGTTAAAATATTTTAAAAATTTAAATTATTTATAATTTTAGTAATATTAAAAATATATATTAATTTATTAAATTTTTTAAAGAAATTTATATTTTAATATTATTAAAAATTAATATTTTTATAAAAACAAAAAATTAATTTAATATTTATTTAAAATAAAAATTAAAATTTTAATAAAAATTAAATAATAATATTAAATTATTAATTTATTGAATAAAAGAAAATTAAAAGTTCAAGTAATATTTATAAAAAAAGAATTTAAAGATTTATTATTTTTTAAAATATAAAATTTCTTTTAAAATAATAAAAAAATAAAAAAAATAAATAAAAAATAAAATTTAAAATATATAATTTAATAAAAAAGTATAAATTAAAAAACGATTAATAGTATTTTTAAAGATTGTTAATATAAAATATTATAAAATAGTTTTAATTTTAATAAAGATATTAAATGTTTTATATACATTAAATTTAATTAATAATTATATATATATAATTTTAAAGATAATTAAAAATTATTATAAATAGATAAATTATAAATTTAAAAGTATAATGATTTTTAAAATATTTTAAATAAAATGATATAAAAATGTCATAAGTTTATAGAAATAATTGGAAATAAGGTTTTAAAATGTTATTTATTAGAATTAAATTTTTTTAAAAATAATTATTGTTTAAAAATAATTATTTTTATTTAATTATTTTTGATAAAATTATATAAAGTTTTAAAGTTTTAATTAAATTATAATTAAATTATAATAAAAGTATAATTATTTAACGAATAAAAGGATATTTTATAAAAGGTGAAATAAGTAAAATTAAGAAAAGTTTAATTTAAAAGTTTAAAAAATAATTTTAAAAATAATTTTAATTTTAATAAAATAAAAGATTTTAATAATATATATAATTTTGGAAAAAGTTTTAAAAATAATTTCGGAAAAGATTTCGTAAAAAATATTAATAAAATAAAAATTTTAAATAATATTAAAAATATTAATAATTTGAAAAAATAAGATAATAAAAGGATTAAATTTTAATTTACATTTAAATTTAAAAGTTTAAACGTAATATAAATTTTAAATATAATAAAAAGAAATAATAACTTAAATATTATAAAATTTATTATTTGAAAAAGAATATTATTATTTAGTGTAAAAAAAAGAAATATAATAAGAATTGTTAAGATAATTAAGATTAATTTTATATTTAACGTTTTTAAAATGTTATTTATATAAAAAATATTTTTTATAAAAATATTTAATATGTTAAAAATATTCATTGTAATAAAAGTATTTATCGATTTAAAAATATTTATTAGTTTAAGGATATTTATTAATTTAAAAACAGTTGTTAATTAAATAATATTTAGTAATTAAAAAATATTTATTAAATTAAAAATATATATTATTTTAAAAATTATTAATTTAAAATATTGATAATTTTAAAAATATTTAATATTTAAAAAATGCTTATTATTGAAAAGATATTTATTATTTCGAAAATATTTTTTTTATATAAAATATTTATATTAAAAATATTTATTTTGTAAAAAATATTTATTTTAATTATTATTTTTAAGATAAGTAATATAATTAAAAAGATTTAAATAATAAAAAAATAAATAAAAAAAATAAAAGTTTTTTTAAATTTGTAATTAAATTATTAAATAAAAATATATAAAATTTAATAAGTTTAATAAAAATATTAAAAAATAATAGAAAGAAATATAATAGTTTTTATAAAAATAATAATAAAAATAATAAAAAATATTATATTATTATATAAAGTTAAATTTTACCTAAATATATTTATTTTAATAAAGGTAAAAATTTAATTATAAAATTATTAAAAAAAACCATTTTATAAAACGTTGTAAAAAGTGTAATAAAATAATTTAAAAAATAAAAAAGTTTTATAAAAATAAAACGCGTTAAATATTTTTTTAAAAAATAATATTAAAAATAAAATAAAGATTTTTTAAACTTTTTTTAAAAAAGGTAATATAAAATAATTTAATATAATTTATATAATTGCTGTTAAATTATTAATTATAAAATTTTTAAAAAAAAGTAACTATTTTAAAAATCTATTATAATTTAAATTTTTATTATTTAAAATATTATTATAAATTTATTAATTATTTATTTTTATATTTTATTTAAAAAAAGTTTAAATAAATATTTAAAATTATTATTTTTATATAATAAATATTTTTATTATATTAATATTTAAAATAATATTTTAAAAAATATATTTTATATATTAATTTAAAATAAATATAATATTATTTTTAATTTTATTAAATTAAAATTATTTAAAAGTTATTTAATATTAAAATGTTTAATTTATTAAATATATTATTATTAAATATTATATAATTTTTAATTTATTATTATTAATTAAAATATATTATTTTTTTTTAATTTTTTTATAATTTATTAAAAATAATATATATTTTTGTTTCTTTTATTTTTTTTTAACTTTTTATTTTTTTATTATTTTTTAATATATTTTATAAATTAATTTAAAATAAAATTTAGTTATTATATTAAAAACTTTTTCGAAAATTATTATAAAAATTTAATAATGTAAATTATAGGTTAAAGGTTTATATAGGTTAAAAATTTGTAATTTTTAACTTTTTATATTTAATTAAATATTATTTAATTATAATATATTTAATTTAATTAAATTTTAATTAAATTTTTTTATTAATACTTTTTAATTTAATTTAATATATTTACATATTATAATTTATATTTTCGCAAATATTATAATATTAAAACATTTATTAAAACCTTTATAGGATATTATTTTTAATAATAATATTATTAATTACAATATTAATACCTTTTTTTTTTAACCTCAATAATATTTTTTTTAATTTAAATCAAAAGTTTTTTATATTATAATTATTTATTTTTAATTTTTTAGCGTTTAAAAAATATGTAATTTATTTTTTAAAAATTTATAACTTTTTTTTCTAACAAAACTAATATATATAATAATTTAATAATTTAATTAAGTAAAAATATAATATTATAATATTATAATATTAAATATATTTTATTTATTATTATAATAAATAATAATATAATTTAATTTTAAATATTAACTATTTAAATAATTATAAATTATTTATAATTTTTAAATTAAGTTTAATAAAGTTTAAAATTTTATTTTAAATGTATTATAATTATTTTTATAATTATTATATTTATTATAAATCTAATTTTATTAAAATTATATATATTTTAAAATAAAATATTATATTTTATTATTATATTAATTATAAATTTAAATTAAATTTTATAAATAATAAGATTTTTATAAAAGGTTTTTTAATAATTAATTTAATAATTTAAATCTATTTTAAATTATAATTATCATTATATAAAAGTTATTATTTAATTAATTTTAATATGTTTTTTATTACGTTTATATAATAATATATTAATTATTTTTTTAATATAAATAATTTAAAGTAAAAATGTTTAAGTATTTAATTTAAATATATATTTAATAATAATATTTTTTTTATATTAAATTAAATTTTGTTATATTTTTATAATATTAATATGTAGTTATTAATTATTAATTTTATTATGTAATATTATATAAACGATATTATATATGTATATAATGAGTTTAATATTAAGTTTTTTATTATATTATATATTATTAAATATTAAGTTTATTTTAATTAAATAATATATAATTTAAAATAAATGGTAATAATTTATATTGGTGTAGGCTTTTAATTTATATAAGTTTTTAATTTATAGTTTATATTAAAATAATTAATAAATATTATATAAATAATTAATAAAAAGTTAATAAATATACGAATTATTTTTCGAAAAATTTGCAATAATTAACGCCACCTTTTTAAGCCACATCTATTAAGTTAGCCATGTGGATTACGTAAGCGACTCTCGGGTAGGTTGGTAAAATTTTAAAATATTTTAATAACGTTTTTTTTTAGTTTTTAAAAAGATTTACTTATTAAATTTCAAAAATTAATACTTTATTCTAAACTTTGGTTCAGCCCTATCGGTTTCACGTAACCAAATTGTTATAATAATTTCAATGATTTAAATAAAGATTAAATTTATATAAAATAAATTTAATTAAAGAGATTAATTAAATAATATAATAATAAAATAATGAAATAGTTAAGTTATTAAATTTATATATATATAAAAAAAGATTTAACAAATTAATTATTAAATTACATATAAATTAAATAATTTAAATAATTTAAAATGTTTATTTAATATTTAATATAATGTATATATTTAAATAAATAATAAATAAATATTTATTATTTATTTATTATTTAAATTAAATTGTGTTAAAAGATTAAAAGGTTAATTTAATAAAATTAAATATATTATTAACCTTAAAAACATTTAAATAATATAAATAATTAATAATATAAAATATATCATTTATTTAAAACATTTACTTTCAAAATAATAATAAAAAATTGATAAATGATTAAATAAAATATATATATTATTTATATCAAATTTACTTAATTAAACTTTAATAGATTTCAAACCGTGAATAAATTAATTATATTAAATTTAAGTTTAAAAACATTATAAACATTAAATAACCGTTTAAAATATTTATTAAATAAATTAAGTAAAAAGTTTAAATAATTGAAATAATTTAAATAATTTAAAGGTTTTAAAAGGGAAATAAATTTTAACTTTTTTTTTTTTTACATATTTAATAATACCCTCTTTAATTTTATATTAATTTCTTCGTTTAATACTTTTTTTTTAATTATCATAGTAATACTTTTAATTAATATAATATTAATTATATTTATTATTATTATGTTTATTAATTATAAAATATTAAATTTTCTTAAAAGTTTTATAAATATTAATAAATATTTATAATTTATTAATTACATATTTTTATTAATTTAACGAAATGAGTAATATCTATTATAATTTAAAAATTATACAATTTATTAAATATAATTTATAATATTTTTAAATTCAATTTACTTTTATTCTTTTTGTTAACTTTAATATTAAAAATAATAATTATTATTAAATTATAATAATATTCTATTTTATTTTATTTTATATTAAAATATAATTTTATAATTAAATATATTATAAAAGAAATAAATTATT
The DNA here is from genome assembly GCA_022432525.1 of Daldinia grandis. NCBI lineage: Eukaryota > Fungi > Ascomycota > Sordariomycetes > Xylariales > Hypoxylaceae > Daldinia > Daldinia grandis. The sequence continues at coordinate 168,577 of JAJKLB010000007.1, forward strand.
ACTTTTCTTTAGAACAACGGTAGAAAATATGGCATAAAACTATATTTACTAAATATTTACCGTATAATATACGTTTAAAAACAATTAAAATTTATTTTTAAAAATATTATATATTTTATTTATATAATTATTTTTATTATTTTAAACTTTTTTAAAATAAGTTGTAATTATTAAAAAATATATTTTATTAAAAGTTTATATTAAAAACATATTATAATATATTTAATTTTATTAATTATTAATAAGTATAAAAGTTTATTTTAATAGATTATTTACCGGTAAAAATAATAAAGTTATTTAAAAAGAAATATCATAACTTTTTATAAATTAATTTTTATTATTTAACTTAATGTTTAAAAGAATTATTAAGGTTATATATAAACTATTTAATAACTGTTTAAAAAGTTTAAATATATTTTTTAAAATAAGAAAAATAAACTATTGTTATATATTATTATATCTCTAATCATAATTAAAGATATATTTTTATTATTCTTAATATAATGAAATATTAAGAGTAATATTATTTCAATAGAAAAGTTTAAAGGGGTTAAATAATCTTTATAAAATTAGATCAAAAATGAGAAATTATTTAACGCTCAAATATTGCTTTAATTCTTTTATAAAATTTAAATTAATTAATGTAAATAACTTAATATTTTTAAAAAAGGTTAATTTAATTATATTATATAAAAACATAAAATATAAAAATGAAAATGAAAGTTATAATTAACATAAAGATTAAAAAGTAGATTTTAATTGTAAAATCATTAATAAAAGGTTGAAAACTAATAAAATAATATATTGCATAAAAAGAAAAGGTAATCTTATTTATAAAATAAATAATATATATTAAAGGTAAAATAATATGAATTTAATAAAAAAATGTTAAAAATAAAAGTTTATTTTAAATATATTATTAAATATATTAATATTTAAAAGTTATAAATTGTTAATTATTATTATAATGACGTTATAAATATATATATATTAACGTAAACAATTCCTTTTTTGGTTTTATAAATTAATATATTTTATATTAATATATGTAGCTATTTTTACTTAAAAATAGCTAATTTATTAAAACTTTTATTAATAATTTACATAAGAATATAAAATTAATAAATATATTAATATAATTAATATTATATTTATTTACATATTTATTTTATTATATCAATATAATTTATAATATTAATTATATTTATTTTATTAACTTTTTAATTAATGTAATTAAATTATTATTTAAAATATAAATTTATTATTAGGTTTACGGTGGTGTTTTTAATGATAAAAGTTTAAATTAAAAAGAATTTTTAAAATAGTTAATTTATTTTAAAGACTTTTATAATTAGCAATTTAACGTTAATTATGTAAATTATATTAAGTTATTTTATATTATGTTTCGTTTAAAAAAGATTTAAGGCATTTTTGCTTTATTTTCGGTATTATTTTTTCGAAAATATTTAACGCGTTTTATTTTCATAAACTTTTTTTATTTTTTAGATTATTTTATGAAATTTTTTAAAACGTTTTACGAAATATTTCTTTTTAAAAGGTTTTAAGGTTAAGGTTTTACCTTTATTGGGGTAGATATATTTAGGCGAAATTTTACTTTATATAATAATATAACCTTTTTTATTATTTTTATTATTCTTTAATATTTTTTATTTTAAGCGACTTTAAACCACAGTTTTGAAAAATTTGAGTTTAAGGGGTTATACCCCCCCTCAATCACGCCACTCCCCAGCCAATCATAACACCGTACAACCCTTTTAAATTTTTTTTAAACTGTGGTTTAAGGCAATTGTAAAATATCCTTTAATAAAAATCTTCTTACTAGCGAAAATAATTATTAAAAACATTATTAACAATAATATCATTAATAATATCATTAATAACATTAAAAATAACAATATTGTAAATAATTAATTAATTATATAATAGTTATTAACTTTATTATTAAATTTATTAATTAAATATACTTTTAAAATAAGTTAAAACTAGCCGCAACACGGGTTGTAATACGCGTTATAATACGTGTTATAATAAACGATACAATATAATAAATAAGGTTTAATACAAACGCGTAATATATAAAAAATCGGAAAAGTTTAAATAATAATTTTATTATTAAATTAAAAATAAAATAAAAAATGTTTTTATATATTGTTAATTATATTAATTAATTGTAATATTAGTTGTAATATTAACTATAATATAATTAATTTTAAATGTTTTTACCAATAAATACTTTTAACGTTTTAACTTAAAATATAAAAATATAAAATCGTATAAATATATAAAAAGGTTAAAAGGATAAATTAAATAAATTATTAATTTTAAATTATTTTAATTAAAGTTATTTTATACGTTATTATAATATATTAATTAATTTTAAATTTAATCTTTAATTTGAAATTATATAAATTTAATATATAAAGGTTTTTTAGCGTAATGGTGCTTTAAACTAAATTTCGAAAAATCTTTTAATAAGATTTTATAAATATAAATATATAAACCAAGCGTTAAGTGGCGCTTGAGGCGTTAACGGGGGGGTGGTAAGCGTAGCCTGTTATTTTTCGAGCATTAATTTAAGCTTATTAACATAAAGTATTTTTATTAAATTTTTTAAATTTTACATATTTTTAGTTATTAATTTAATTATAAATTTAAAAAAGCTGTTATTTTTTTTATTTATTTCTTCATTATTTAAATCTTTTTATTTATATTGTTTATTTTAAAGATAATAGTTAAAATGGGTGTTTTTTACAAAGTAAGTATTTTCGGGATGGATATTTTATGCGGCGCTTTTAAAATAGTGGATGTTTTTTAAATAATAAGCCTTTTTTAAGTAATAAGTATTTTTAAGATTATTAATGTTTTCGAGTTAATAGTTTTTAAAGTGGTAAGTGTTTTTAAATCAATTGGTATTTTTTAATTAATAAATGCTTTTTAATTGGTAAATACTTTTTAATTAATGGATATTTTTAAGTTTATAAGTATTTTTAAGTTGGTAGGTATTTTTGTTAAAGTTAATATTTTTAATATGTTAAATGTTTTTATAGAAAGTTTTTTTTAAATAAAAGACGTTTTAAAAACGTTAAATATTAAGCTAATTTTAATTATTTTAATAATTTTTATTTTATTTTTTTCTTTTATAATAAATGGGAATTCTTTTTTAAAATAATAGGCTTTTTTATATTTAAATTATTTTTTTTATTTAATATATTTAAAATTTATAAAAATTTATATTATATTTAAATTTTTAGTTTTAAATTTAGCTTTAAATTTATGTTTTTTATTATTTTATTTTTTAAAATTATTAAAGTTGTTAAAATATTTAACATTATTAAAATTTTCGACGTTATTAAGGTTTTTTATTTTATTAATATTTTTTGCGAAATATTTTATAAGATTTTTATTAAAATTGGGTTTAAAATTGTTTAAATTATTAATATCTTTTATTTTATTTAAAATCTTTATTTTATTAAAATTATTTTCGTTTTTAAAATTCTTGTTTAAAATTTTGATTTAAAATTTTTTCGATTTTATTTATTGTGTTTTTTATAAAATATTCTTTTATTTATTAAATAATTAAATCTTTGTTATAATTTAATAATAACTTAATTAAAATTTTGGCATTTTATATAAATTTATAAAAATTAATTAAATAAAATTAATTATTTTTAAAAAATATTTTAGTTTAATAAGTAATATTTTAAATTTTTATTTTTATTTATTTTTATAAATTTGTAATATTTTAATAGCGTTTTTTTTTAATATTTTAAAAATTATTATATCTTTAAATTTATAACTTATTTATTTATAATAATTTTTAATTGTTTTTAAAGTTTTATATATATAGTTATATAATTGTATTTTAAATAATTATTAATTAAGTTTAATTTATATAAAATATTTAATAATTTTATTAAAATTAGAATTATTTTATCCAAGACGAAGTCTGGTTATTATACTGGAACTTTTTTCGGAAATTACTATAAGAAACTGATAAAGTAATGATAAAGTAATTGATAAGTATTACATAAGTAATTGACAAGCGCACGGACCACATCCAAAATTTATAACGATTGACGGCATCTTTTGTGAGCCACACCAAAAAGTCAGCCACACAAATTACGTAAGCAGCTCCAGGGTAGGTTTTTAAAGACTTGGAATATTTCAATCAAAGTTTCTTTTTTTCTTTTAAATAATATAAATCTATTAATGAAAAAATTCATACTTTTTTGCAAACTTCGGCTTGGCTTTATCGGTTACAAATAACTGATTTGTTATAATAATTTAAAAGATTATATAATTTAACTTTTTTAATTAATTTAAATTATTTAATTAATAAAATATAATAAATAAATATTATAAATGTAATAAGAGATTAAAATAATTAAAACAATAATGAAAATAAATATAATTAAAAACCATTAAAGAATTTAAAATGAATAATTAATTTCAATAATTAAAGAAATGATTAATTAAGTAATTAAACAATTTAATAAATAAAAAAACGGTAAATAAAGATTAAAAATAATGACTAATGAATAGATTATTAAATTATTAAATTATTAAATTATTAAATTATTAAATTATTAAATTATTAAATTATTAAATTATTAAATTATTAAATTATTAAATAAAATATACATATTAAATATATAAAATTTATTATTTAATTTATTTAATTTATTTATTTATTTAATTTATTTAGTTTATTTAGTTTATTTATTTATTTCATTGTTTTCATTGTTTTCATTCTTTTCATTGTTTTCATTCTTTTCATTGTTTTTATTCTTTTCATTGTTTTAATTGATTTAATTATTTTATAATATTATATAATGTAAACAATAGGTTAAAAGCTTACACAAATTAAAAGTCCACGCCAATATAAAATACTATTTTTTATTAATTAAAAAAAATTAAAATAAATTTAATATTTAACGTTATATAACGCGATAAAAAATTTAATATTAAACGCGTTACGCGCGTATATAATATCGCTTTTATAACATTATATAATAAAATTAATAGCCGGCAATTACGCGTTAATATTATAAAAATACGGCAAAAATTAACTTAATATAAAAAATATATTATTATTAAACGTATATTTAAATTAAATACCTAAATATTTCCGCCTCAAATTATTTATATTAAAAAAATGGCTAATATATTATTGCGCGAATGTAATAAAAAACGCATTAAAGTTAATTAAGTAACAACTTTTATATAACAGCAATTATAACTTAAAACGCGTTTAAATTATTAAATCGATTATTAAAAAGTCTTTTATAAAAATTTTATTATTTATAAAATTTAATTTAAATTTGTAACTAATATAACAATAAAATATAATATTTTATTTAAAAATATATATAATTTTAATAAAATCGGGTTTATAATAAATATAATAATTATAAAAATAATTATAACAAACTTAAAACAGCGTTTTAAACTTTATTAAGCTTAACTTAAAGATTGTAAATAATTTATAACTATTTAAATAGTTAATTTTTAAGGTTAAACCATACCGCTATTTATTATAATAATAAATAAAATATACTTAACATTATAATATTAAAATAGTATATTTCCACCCAATTAAATCATTAAACTATTAAATAATGATTAAATAATAAATAAAATTAGTTTAAAATAACTTACGCATTTTAAAAAACATATAAAATTGCATATAAAAAACCTTAAACGTTTCTTTATTTTTACAAGTTATAAAAACTATATTTCGATAAAATTTCGAAAATATTACCGCAAATATAACATTATAACCTTGTATATATTTGCCTATTTATCCTATAAATCTTAACTTTTAAATATAACTATATTTTTAATTTTAAAACGCGCGTATAAATTAGCTATTAGAAATCTAATTTGTTAAAGTTTTATATATATTAAAAAAGAAGATCTTTTTTCTTTATTTCGTACTGCATTTTAAGCTGCTTTTATAAAAAATAATATATAAGTTAGTTTCAAAATAATAAAATTAATCTTTTTAAATAATAATAGGGTTATTTTAAACCTTAATATTATTTAAATTGCTTATATATTATCCTTAAACCTTAATCTTTTTAACCTTTTTTAGGTATTTAAAATACTATATAATATTATAAAAACCATTTTACAGTTTATTTTTTTAAAAAATAAACTTTTTAACCATTAATTTAACTCGCTGATTAAAATTTTTAAAATTATAAATAAATTAAATAAAATTATGTATAAATTATTATATAAAGTAACTTTATTAAAAGAAAAGTTATAAATTTTGAAATAAAGTAACTTTATTAAAAAAAAAGGTTATAAATTTTTAAAAAATAAATTATATACTTTTTAAACGCCAAAACGTTAAAAATAAATAATTACAACGTAAAAAACTTCTTATTCAAACCGAAAAAAATATTATTCGGGTTAAGAAAAAGGGTAATGGCGTTATAATTAACAATATTATCGCTAAGGATAATGCCCCATAAAAGCCTTAACAAATTCCCCAACCCTGTAATATTTGCAAGAATATAGGTTATAATACGTAAACATATCAAGCTAAATTAAAAAACATTAATAAAAGAAATTAATTAAATTTTAATTAAATTAAATGCGTTATAATTAAATAATATTTAATTGAATATAAAAAATCTAAAATTGTAAACCTTTAACTTATATAAGCTTTTAACCCGTAATTTACGTTATATATATAGCATTATTTTTAAAATTTATTAAAACAATATTTAATATTTTAAATTTTTTAAATAATATAATTATTATTTAATTATAATAGTTTAATTAAATTAGTAATTAATGAAAAGATTTGGAACCGTTTATAATTATAATATATAAATATTTTTTTATTTTATTAATTATATTCTTTTATATAAGTAAAAGGTATTAATTTAATATAATAAAGTTATTTAAAAAATAAAAAATAATAATGATTTATTTTTTTGTATATATTATTAAATATACGGTATATAATAAAAAGAAAGTATTTAAAGGGTAATAATTATTTTCTATATTTTATTTTACTCTTTTTATATATATTATCAAATATCTTATTTACCATTCTTTATTTTTCGATATTTAATTTATATATTTTAGTTAATAATTAAATTTGGTTTTATTATTTTTTTATCATTTATTATCTTAATAAATTTAAATTGATTTTATATTTTATATTTATTTATAAATTAATTAGTTTATTTTAAAAGATTATTATAAAAACTTTAAAAACATACGTATACGCTTTTTTTTATTTTAATAAATGGTATATTTTTTAGTTATTACCCGTTTAATAATAGAATTATTTTTATTTTATTTTTATTGTTGTATATGATAAATTAAACGTTTTTTAATATTTCTTTGAATAAATTTAATATTTTTATTATTTTATTTATTAAATTGAGTTTTATAAATAATTAAAAATTTTCAATTATATTTTTGGTTATTATTATAATTATTTATATAAACGATATTTCTTTTTAGGTAATACTTATATATCTTTTATATCAATAATTTTTTATATAATTTAGTTTTTATTTTTATTTAATATAAATAAGTTTATTTGTAAAATTTAAAAAAGGTATGGATTTAAATATTTTAAATAATATAAATGTTTTTCAAGGTTTATTTATTTTAATAATAAAAATATAATTCTTACTAGAATTTTTAAAGTTTATAATGGATAAATTTATATAAAGTATTAATATTTATATTATAATTTTTGATAAAATAAAAATATTAATTAAAATTAAAATTTATTAATAAATAGCGTTTTATTTCTTTATAATTAATATAAAAGCCATCATTCCATTATAAAAATTAAATATTATGGTTTAATTATTATAATATATATTAACCATATATTTATATAAAAAAAAGGTTTTAAATAAAAAATTAAATTATAAAATAGTATTTATAATTAAAGTTTAAATTATAAAAATCTTTATTATATAATTATTAAATTATATTTTTTAAACTTTTAAAATAAATATTATTTATTATATAAATAATATATGTTTTATAATATTTTTTATTATTATAGTGTTTATATTTATAATTTATACCTTAAAAATATATTCTTTTCATTATAATTGGTTAATGAAAATGTTGAAATATTTTATATTTATATAAATAATTATTATTTTAATATTATCTTTTGATATAATCTTTATTTAAAGGTATGTATATATCATAAAATTATATTTTTAAATTATATTGAGTTTTAATTATATAATAATAACGTTAAAAACCTTATTTGTTTTAAATGTTTTTTTTTATATAATTATATATTTAATGATCTTTTAAGATTTTAAATTTTTCTATTTCTTTATACCTTGTAAATAAATTATATTCAAAAAAAATTATTTTATTTTAAAGTTTATTATAATAGGTATGTTATATTATATTTTTATTAAAAAGTATTATTCCTTATTTATAAGATAAATATATAAAATAAACATTAATATTCTTAATTTCTTTAACCATTTCTTCTTAATTATTAATTTATATATATATTTCTTTATAATTCTTTTTAATTATTTCTTTTACTATAATATATTTTTATAAAATAATTTTTTACTCGTACTCCTTTTTTTAAAAAGTATTTATATTTGAAAATATTTTATTTTAAATATTAAAATATCCGTTAATACATTTGTTAAATCAAACCTATCGTTAATAAAAACGTTTATAAAAACGTTATTTTTAACAATAATAACTTAAATTAAATCTTTAACTATAATTAACATAAACCACAAGTTAAAGGCTTACATAAGTTAAAAGCCCACAATTTCAGACTTTTTATATTTAATTAATCTTCTTTATTAATATCTTTTAATTTAATTTAATACGTTTACATATTATAACCTATATTCCCGCAAATATCATAACGTTAAAAAATTTATTAAGGCCTTTATAAAACATTACCTTTAATAATAATATTGTTAACTATAATATTATTATTTTTTTTCTTAACCTAAATAATATTTCCTTTAACTTAAATAAAAGATCTTCCATATTATAATTATTAATTTTTAAGTTTTTAACGTTTGAAAAATATATAATTTATCTTTTGAAAATTTATAACTTTTTTTTTAATAAAACTACCTTATATAATAACTTATACGTAATTTTATTTAATTTATTTATAATTTTAAAAATTTTAATCGGCAAACTAAACTAATAACTAAAGATTTTATTTTTTAAAAAAATAAACTATAAAACAATTTCCGTAATATTATATAATATTTTAAATATTTAAAAAAAAGTTAAAAAGATTGAGATTTAAAAACAGTGTATAAGTAATTTAAATAATGTTAAAATTTAAAATAACCTTATCGCTATTTAAAAGAATTAACCTTATTATTTCGAAACCGGTTTATATATTATTTTTTATAAAAATAACCTAAAATATAATACAAAAAAAAAAATTCTTCTTTTTCAATATATATAAAGCTTTAACAAATTAAATCTTTAATAGCCAATCCATATACGCGTTTTAAAACTAAAAATATAGTTATATTTAAAGATTAAAATTTATAAAATAAATAAATAGGTATATAAAAGATTATAATATTATATTCGCGATAATATTTTTAAAATTTCATTAAAATATAACTTTTAATATTATTAATTATATTAAATTAATATATTAGTTTTTTCCTACAATTTAATTTAATTAATTAATATAATAAATGTAATAAATAATAAATAATTATAAATTATTTATTATATTTTTATGTAAATATATAATTTTAAATATTTATTAAACATTTTTAATTATTTTAATTATTTTAATGGATTAATTATTTAATTAATTAATTATTTAATAGTTTATTTTTTTATTATTATATTATTTTATCATTTAGTTAATTATTTTAATTAAATCTTTATATATATTAAATTGTTAAATTCTTTTAATTTATTTTATTTTATATAATTTTAATTCTTTTAATTTATTATTTTTAATATAATATTTATTTAAATTATGTAGTTTTTTGAATTATTATAACAAATCGGTTACGTGCAACCGATAGGGCCAAGCTGAAGTCTGGAAAAAAGCAAGAATTTTTGAAATTTTATTAGTTGATTTTTTTAAAAAAAAAAAAAAAAAAAAAAAAAAAAAAAAAAAAAACTTTATTGAAATATTTTAGATTTTTGGCAACCTACCCGGGAGTTGCTTACGTAATCCATGTGGCTGACTGATTTGGTGTGGCTCAAAAAAGGTGGCGTCGATCGTTGCATGTTTTTAAAAAGTGGTCCGTGCGCTTATCAATCCCTTATCAATTACTTATGTAATACTTATCAATTACCTTATCAGTTTCCCATAGTAATTTCCGAAAAAAGTTCCAGTATAATAACCAGACTTCGTCTTAGATAACCGTTAAAAATAAAAAGGCGTTTAAAGCTTTTTATACGCAATTTTATATATTTTTCAAAATATGCAAATTATTTTAAAACAATTTCATTTATTATTTAACTATTATTTAATAATTTAATAACTTAATTAAATAAAAATATACTATTATAATATTATAATATTAAATATATTTTACTTGTTACCATAATAAACAATAATATAATTTAACCTTAAAAATTAACTATTTAAATAATTATAAACTATTCGCAATTCTTAAATTAAACTTAATAAAATTTAAAACGTTATTTTAAACTTATTATAACCATTTTTATAACTATTATACTTATTATAAAGCTAATTTTATTAAAATTATATATATTTTTAAATAAGATATTATATTTTACTATTATATTAGTTATAAATTTAAACCAAACTTTATAAATAATAAGATTTTCGTAAAAGTTTTTTAATAATTAATTTAATAATTTAAACACGTTTTAAATTATAATTACCGTTATATAAAAATTATTATTTAATTAACTTTAATACATTTTTTATTACGTTTATATAATAGTATATTAGCTATTTCTTTAATATAAATAACTTAAGGCGGAAATACTTAAATATTTAATTCAAATATACGTTTAATAATAATATCCTTTTTATATTAAGTTAATTTTTACCGTATTTCCATAATATTAACGCGTAATTACTAACTATTAATTTTACCATATAACGTTATAAAAACAATATTATATACGCGCACAACACGTTTAATATTAAGTTTTTTATTACATTATATAACGTTAAATGCCAGATTTATCTTAATTTCTTTTAATTAATAAACCATTTTATTTTAATTAAATAATATATAATTTAAAATAAAAGGTAATATTTTATATTAACGTAAGCCTTTAACTTGTATGGGCTTTTAACCCGTAATTTATATTACATTTTTAACTTTAACCTTAATCTTAATTAAATTAACCAAATTAACTAAACTTTTATAATTTCTAAAATATTCTTTTATATCTTAAACCAAAACTTTAACCACATCCTTTATAACCTCTTTAAATAAATATTTTATTCAAATATTTTAAATACTCGTTTTATTTAATATCTTTATATTATTTAATATAAACTATATTAATATTAATTTTTTATATTTCTTTTAATACTATTAATGAGGTTAAATTAATAGGAATAATAGGTAAGGTTAATATATTAAATATTGTAATAATAAATTTATTAAGATATGATTTTTTTATAATAATATAATTATAAAAATCTTTTACTTTTCTTTAAAATAAATAAAATAATTATTTAAAATTATATTTCTATTAAATTTATAAATTAAAGTTTATAATTTAGAATAAATGCAATTATATAATTATAACATTTATTATATATATATAGTAAATTTATAAATTTTAATATTTTATAATAACTTTATTATTTAAATTATAATAAATATATTTTTAATTAAATAGATTTAATTATAAATTATTCCTTATATTATAATTTAAATATTTATAAAATCGATTTTAAACTTCTTAATAATGGAATTTAAAATATATTATTCATTAATTATTATAATGATTTTTTATTTCTTTATAGAATAGGTTAGTTATTATATTTAAATATTTTTTTAATTTTATTTTAAGTAATTATTTATATAAAGTTTATAAATAGATAAATATTTTTTAATAGATATTATTAAAGATTGTTACGTAATTTTTTATATTGTAAAATTATAAAATGTTTAAATGAAAATAATTAATATATTATAATTTTTGTCCGTTTAATTTATTATTATATTTTAATATAATATAGATTTAATTATATAATTAATATTTTATAATAACTTTTATATTAATTTATTATTAAAAATAATTTATATTATTGTAATAATATCTTAAATTTATTATTTTATAATTCTTTTTTATTTAGTTTTGTAATTAATTTTTAATCTATAAAATATGTATAAAAATTTAAATATTTATGTAGATTTTATATTAAAATATAAAGATTTATTAAAGTTTAAAGGTTTATTGGAATTTAAATGTTTATTAAAAAATAATAATCTTTTAAATTTATTAGGTTTATTGGGCCGTAAAGATTTATTAAATAATAAGGATTTATTAAAATTTTATAATTTATTAGTTAAAAGTTTATTAACATTAATTAGATGAGAAATAAATTAAAAATTTATTTAATAAAAAGTATTTAATAACCTTTCCTTTATTTCTTAATTAATTTCGAGTTTATTTTAGAAATAAAATATAAGTATAGTTTTTAAAAGAAATTCAAAAAATTAATTTAGTTTAATAACTATTTATTTTAATGGATTGGTATAAATTTTATATAATAATAAATAATTTCTTTAGCTTTTAAAATTTAAAGGTTTGAAATGTTTTTAGGTTTTTAAGGTATATTTAAATTTAATATTTTTATATTAAAGTTTCCATTTTAAATAGAAAAAATATAAACCTTTACATTTTTAATATATTTCTTTATTTAAAATAGATTAATAATCTATTTATTAAAATATAATTTTAATTTTCAATTTTTAATTTTAATTTTAATTTTTAATTTTAATTTTTAATTATTAATTTTAAAAATAATAAAAATATTTAATGTTAAATTTTAATTTAAAAAAATAAAAAGGTAACAACAATAATTATATGATTTTTTTATTAAAAAGATTTTATAGTTAAAATAATTCATTATATTTATTAAACAAGGCGATTATTTGTAATAATTAGTTATATTTTTATTATTTAATATTTAAAATTTAAAATTTAATTCTTTTATAAAAAAGGGTAAAGAATTTATAAACTTTATAAATAAACAATTATCTCTTTATAAAAAAAATTATTTTATATATTTGATAAATTAATAAATATAATAAATATAATAAATATAAAATATTAATATATTTATTTATTATATTTATCTTTTTAATTAAAATTTTCTACATTATTTATAAAATTATTTTATTTAAAAAATTATATTTATTAATAGGTTAATATAATTAAATAAATAATAAAAGAATATATTTATTAAAAAAGAATTAATATAATTTTTAAATAAATAAAATGTTATAAAAAAATAAAATTATTAAAATAGTAAACTTACGGTAATATTTTTAATAATAAAAATTTAAATTAAAAAGTTCTTTAAAATACATAATCTATTTTAAAATCTTCTATAACTAACAACTTAACGCCAATTACGTAAATTATATTAAACTATCTTACACTTACACTTATATCAAACTTTTAATAAAAACCTTTCAAAATATTTTAAAATATATTAATATTATAAAAAATAATAATATGAAAAAGATTAAATTTAAATTAATATATAAAAATAATGATAAAAATAAATAATTTATTATAAATTAAAAATATATTTCATAAAAGATTAAATATTAAATATCACGTATATTATTAGAATTTAACCTTTTAAATTATTATAATACTAATTTTTTAATTTTTTTTTAATTTATATTAATAAATATACATATAGAATAAAAATAATAAACTAAATATAATAAATAATAAATAATAATAATTAAATAAAATTAATATATTAATATATTAATATATTTCAAAAAGAAACTATTAATCGAAAAGAAATAAAAAGAATAAACTTTTTAGATAAATATAAATATAAAAATATATTTTAACGTTAAGTTTAACTTATAAATATTAAACTTTAACTTTTACAATTATCATTTAACCATTAATATATAAAAACTTTTTAATATAATAATATTTTAAATTAAATTTTAAAAAGTCTTTTAATATAACTTTATTTCGTTAAATATTGATTAAATACAGTAAAATAAATAAATTAAAATATACTTAATTATAATTAATTTAAATTAAAATATAAAATTCCTTATTTAAATTTATTTATATTATAAATATTAATATTTAACATTTTCATAAATAATTATATTATATTTTTAATAATAAAATTTAACTTTAAATTACTTTTTTTAAATTAGTATTAATTAAAATTTTATTTAATTTAATATGTTTAATCTTTTATATATAATTTCTTTCATAAATTTAACGTTTTAAAACATTTTTATTAAAAACTTTTATATATTAATTAATTCATAAATTAATACCACTTTTTATTAACATATTACAAAATCTATATATATAATTGAAAATTTTAAAATTATATTTTTAAATTAAACTTTAAATTATTATTTATGTTTATTAAAAAATATTTTTATATAATTTTAAATAAGTTTCTTATTTTATTATAAAATAAATAAATTAATTAACATTCTTTAAAATAAAAATTTATAAAATGATAATTATTCGTTACTGTTTTTTATTAAAAAGATTTAATATTAATAAATCTTTAATTAATTAACGCGGTTAATAATATTTATAATATAATTAAAAGAATTAATAAATAAAAATATTTTAAATTCTTTCTTTTTATAACTTTAAAAATATTTATATAAAATTTTATATATAACCATTTAATACATTCGTTATTAATAAATATTATTATAAACCATTTAATAATTTTATTATTTTACAACATTATTTAAATAATTTAATTATTAAATATTAACTAATTAATTAAAATTATTATATTTAAAACTATTTTTTTAATATTAATAAGAATTTGAACTATTTTTTAATTATATTAAATTACATTTATATAATTATAATTACGTTTTTATATTTATAATTACGTTTTTATAATTATAAAAAAAAGAAAAAATATAAATAAATTATTAAAAAAATACGTAATATTAATTTAAAAATAGATAATCGATAAAATATATTATAATACGTTAAATATTATTTAATTAATTATTCTTTAATTTTAAAAGATTAAAATATAATTATTAATAAAAAAATAATATTTTATATTTGAAATATTTTAAAACAATTATTTATTTTAACAATTTAAATCGAAATTTCTATTTAATATGTTATTTAAAAATTTAAGTTAAATTTTATTTAATCGTAGTTTTTTTTTAAACTTTTCACAAAGTTTAATAATTTATTTTTTAAAAGGTATATTATATATTTTTATTTACGTATTTATCTTTAACGTTAAAACATATTAAATTTAATTTTGTAAAATATTATAAAATATAATTGTTTATATTTAAAAACTTTTAAATTTCAATTTATTATTAATATATATTTTATTATTTTCTTTAATGTTAACACAACACGGTGGAATAAATTAAAAATGTAATTAATTTAATTCGTTTAACATATTTATAATAACTTTATTTAATAATTGCTTTAAATTTATTTAACTATTTAACATAATAATGAACTTAATTTAAAAGGTAATAATTTTAAATTAATTGCGTGAAATGTATTATTTAATATTTTTACTTATTTTAATTTTTTTAAAAAATATCTTCATTGTATATATAATTAAAATAACATTTATTACATATGTAAATTTAAGTGGAAAGTTTTATATTTAAATTGAAATTAATTACGATTGGATATATTTATTTTAATAAGTTTAAATTAATTTTCAAGAAACGGCGAGCTATGCTTGTTACTTCCCCCGTTTCCGTTAACGTTATAAACGCCACTTAACGTATAATCCATACGTTTATATTTATGGGACTTTATTAAAAGATTTTTCGAAATTTAATTTAAGGTATTATTACGTTAAAAGACTTTTATATATTAAATTTATGTAATTTTAAAATCAATATTAAATTAACAATTAATTAATATATTATAATGATATATTAAATAATTTTAATTAAAATGATTTAAAGTTAACAATTTATTTAATTTATCTTTTTAACCTTTTTATATATTTATATATTTATATATAAATATATTTTAAACTAAAATATTAAAAATATTTATTAGTAAAAATATTTAAAATTATAATTAACATGATAATTAATATTATAATTAATAAATAATATATAAAAATATCTTTTATTTTATTTTTAATTTAATAATAAAATTATTATTTAAACTTTTTTAACTTTTTATACATTTATATAACATTACGTTTTTATATTAAGCTTTATTTATTACAACGTATATTACAATATATATTACGGTTAATTTTAACTTTATTTAACATTATAAAAATAAAAAGGTATAAGTTTAATCGATAAATTTAATAATAAAGTTAATAATTATTATATTAATTAATTAATTACTTACTATAATATATAAAACGCATTAATATTATTATTTTAATAATATTATTAATAATATTATTTTTTATAATATAGAATATTTTTATTAAAATCTTTTTTATAATTGCTTTAAATTATGGTTTAAATTTTTTTAAAAAGGTTGTATAATATTGTGATTAGCTAAGGAATAAAATAATTAAAGAAGGTATAACTTTTTAAATTTAAACTTTTTAAAACTTATGGTTTAAAGTCATTTAAAATAAAAATATATATTAATAAATTTACTTCATTATATTTCGTTAACACTTAAAAAAATAGTTTTAATTATAAAAATTAACTATACATTTATTTATAATAACATTACTTTTAAATATTATAAATTTAATGGTTATTTTTTCAACTATTAACGAAACACGGTAAAATAGGTTAAAAATGTAATTAATTTAATTGGTTTAACATATCTATAATAACTTTATTTAACAATTATTTGATATTTATTTAATATTATAATAAGTTTAATTTAAAAGGTAATAAGTTTAAATTAATTACGTTAAATGTATTATTTAACGTTTTTACTTATTTTAATTTTTTTAAAAAATATTTTTATTATATATATAATTAAAATAACGTTTATTACGTAGGTAAATTTAAGTGGAAAGTTTTATACTTAAATTTAAATTAATTATGATTGGATATATTTTAATAAGCTTATTCCACCGTGTTTTACTAACATTTAAAAAAAACTACATTATAAATATAAAAACGATAATTTAAAATATAAACCCGATTTTAAATTATATATCGTATAAATAAATAAATATATAAATAATAATATTTAAAAATAAATATATTTCATTAACGTTAATATCTTTTAAATTTAACTTTTTAAATCTTTTATTAAAAATCTTTTATTTATTAAAAACGTAAAAATTTATATATTTAAATTAATCGCTAATTATATATTAAAAGAAAAATGTTTTAAATAAAAAGATTAAATTGTTAAAAAAGGTTTAAAAATTAAAATTATATAAATTAAATTCATTACTTATTATTAAATTAAAAAAGTAAATTAATTTAATAATATTATTATAAATGTTTTTATTAATTATATAAAACGGGGTAAATTGTGTAATAAACGTTATTTTTAATTATAAATACGATAAAAATATATTTTAAAAAATTAAAATAAATAAAAACTTTAAATAATGTATTTAACGTAATTAATTTAAATTTATTAACTTTTAAATGAAATTTATTATTATATTAAATAAATTTAAAATAATTGTTAAACGTAAGTTTTTATTATTAAATAAAGTTATTATAAGATTAAGTGAATATATTAAACCAATTAAATTAATTATATTTTTAACCTATTCCACCGTGTTTAGCTGGTACTTAAGGAGATAGATATAAATATATTAACCAGGAGTTAGGTGGCGCCATAGGCGCCAACAGGGACGGGGGAGGTGGCGGGCGTAGCCCGCTGTTTCTCGAACACTAGTCTGAGCTTGCTGAGATAAGATTAGCTGGAGATATAGCTTTAACTTACGTAATGCCACACCGAGCCATTCCTACCCACATCGCCACGTTACCACTTGCATTGATCATGATAACCCATGTCTTGCATGGTTTGTTATCTAAGGTGAATCTCAACCCTTATCTTTGAAATTCGGTCGCTTGCTAGTTTTGAACTTGTTAGACTACCTTAAAAATTTCCAAGGACAAGGCCTCCAGCCATTGGCAGCACGTTGTGGCTCGCTTTGTGTGGAATTAACAAGCGATAGGAAACAATAAATCTACTAATCTACATGGTTATGCCCCCATGTTTGAAGCTAAAATAGAGATGATAAGATCTGTGAAGGTATTATCTCATTTAATTGACACTAGATCGTCACTAGCCAATACCACCATGATTAGACATCCTCATGCCTCCCCAACTTGCTGGAATCGTATTTTTTATCTCTCTTTATCTAGGAGCTCGCATGCCATGTGGCTTTCGGCCTTTCGCCTTGCGGATACTTATTATGTGCTGATATCGATATTTTATCATTTCTATCTACCCCTTCTCTCTCATACGACAATCCTAATACCTACTGGTCTTATTTTTGCGACCTGCCTCGGTTTATTTACCGTTGCTAAGCTATCTAGTAGCCTGCAAGTTGCAGCAGTTAGGTGCCCCGTTTGACATATAAAACTCGTCGTAAAGGACCAAACTTACTAGCCCAGAAGTCACTTATCAACATGGCGTGGGTTCACGATTTCAATGTTAGGGTTGCGAAGAGTCCTGTCGGGCGATGGTTCCAGCTCGAGGGATCAGGTCACGTAAGCTATCCTATGACACCTGGGTGGCCGAGGTCCACGACGGAGACTTGATCATTGACGAGGTTATTCTACTGGAATATAGCCCAAGGAACGAAAGGGTTCTCATTTCTTCACGGAGTTGCGCGCTGGAGTCGCTGCCTTTTTCGCCATGGCTTATATCATCGCGGTTAACTCTAGCATTGTATCTGACACGGGCGGTATGTCTCTAGTTGCTCTCGCCACTCCACTTGAGTTTAAGGGGCTAACAACTAGTCTAAGGTACCTGTGTGTGCAATGGCGGACTGGATGACCCGATATGTAAAGTGAATGAGGAGTATTTGTTGTGTACTGCTGAGATCAAGCGCGACCTCGTCACGGCGACGGCCGCCATCTCTGCACTGTCGTCATTTTGCATGGGCTTGTTTGCAAACCTGTATGTGCTACTTCCCCGTCCATCATGGCTCTAGAGCCTAGCTGATGAGTCCTTCTAACCACAGTCCGGTCTCTTTGGCTCCTGGCATGGGTCTGAACGCCTACTTTTCTTATACCGTAGTTGGATATCACGGTGCGGGACTTGTGCCTTACTCGGTTGCCCTAACGGCCATCTTCGTCGAAGGATGGGTTTTCTTCGCTCTTGCTTTATTTGGCCTTCGCCAATGGCTCGCTAGGGCTATCCCGCGATCGATCAAGCTTGCTACAAGCGTGGGTATCGGCCTCTTCCTAACCTTGATCGGGTTGACATTTAGCGAGGGCATCGGCCTCGTGACTGGTGCACAGGATACGCCGATGGAGTTAGCTGGCTGCTCAGTCGTAGACCCGGATACCGGGCTCTGCCCCGATGGCAACAAGATGCGTAATCCGAAGATGTGGATTGGTATATTCTGTGGTGGTGTCCTGACCGTGCTTCTGATGATGTATCGTGTTAAAGGGGCTATCATAGCCGGAATCCTTCTCGTTAGCATTATTTCGTGGCCACGAGGAACCTCTGTCACTTATTTCCCATATACGGCTGTCGGCGACGACGCTTTCAATTTCTTCAAGAAGGTCGTTGACTTCCATCAGATCAGCAAGACTCTCACCGTCCAACGCTGGGACATTGCGGAATATGGGGGCCAGTTTGGGCTGGCATTTATTACTTTTCTCTACGTCGACATCCTTGATTGCACAGGAACCTTGGTAGCTACACCCTGGAGTTGCTTTATTGCCTAATTTCCATTTACCTTTATACAGATGCCCCTTATAAATAGCACGCTGACACTGGGTATTCTAGTATTCGATGGCACGATTTGCCAACGTTATAGATCCCGTAACCGAGGATTTCGAGGGTTCAACCATGGCATACATGGTTGATGCGATTAGCATATCTATCGGATCTCTCCTAGGATGTCCGCCTGTTACCGCCTTTGTCGAAAGTGGAGCTGGTATCGCCGATGGTGGGCGGACCGGTCTTACTTCGATGACTACGGGCTTGTGTTTCTTTATCTCCATCTTCTTTGCACCCATCTTTGCGTCAATCCCACCATGGGCTACAGGTTGTGTACTGGTTTTGGTCGGATCAATGATGATGCGGGCAGTAACTGAGATTAACTGGAATTATATTGGTGACGCTATACCAGCTGTGAGTAGCATCTGAAACTCCCTGTTTCCATCATTCATGTCGTGGTGACCATTAGCTAATTCCACATCATCTAGTTTGTTACTATATTTGCAATGCCTTTCACGTACAGCATTGCCGATGGCCTCATCGGTGGCATTTGTTTATATATCTTGCTCAACACGCTAGTGTGGCTGATCGAGAAGGCATCCGGAGGACGTATTGTCCCGCCCAACAAGACTGAAAAGGACCGCTGGACTTGGAAACTCCGTGGTGGTATATTGCCACCTTGGGTAATGCGCCTCTATACTGGAAAGAGTGATTACATCCAGGATACCCCTGCGACAGAATCGAGTATAGATGTGCCCGGAGAAGACCAGATAGCGAAGACGGAATCGAAAGAACACGGGAGGGATCGCACTGAAGGGTCTACCCTGCGGGTCCAGGAGAAGTCTGCTTAAGTATTATTTATATATGATATGATGTATATATAGAGTCCAGTCTACGCACGTATGGCATATATATCTGTCTTGGATGTATTTGACTGGGTAGCTTCATCATAATATACCCTTCATAGTACTGGGACGGAATCATGATTTGGGTTGATTTTGTATGTATGCT
The DNA here is from genome assembly GCA_022432525.1 of Daldinia grandis. Lineage (NCBI taxonomy): Eukaryota > Fungi > Ascomycota > Sordariomycetes > Xylariales > Hypoxylaceae > Daldinia > Daldinia grandis. The sequence goes on from JAJKLB010000007.1 coordinate 189,640, forward strand.
AGATATATTAGAAAGAATTTTGGACCATGGATGGAGTTATACGAGGGATAAGGGGGAAATCTTTATAGGTTTTTTCTTTTTCTCGCAACTACCGATGCTGGATTACCCTTGATGGGATTTGTATACTAGCTAGCTACTAGTATCAATTAACGTAACAAAACACAAACCGACCCAGTGTTCTTTACCTGCTCCAATCCACATCCAGATTCCAAACGCCGCCTCGAAAGTGCTAAAAAACAAACCACTCCGTATAAATACTTCAACAGATGGGCTCATCACACGCCCATGGTGAAATCATGCTCGATGCCAGGGGTAACGCTGGCCATGAACTAAACTCTAGTTAGCGTTATCTCATATTTCATGCACCTGGGCCTGATTTGATATTCAGACATCCATTCACATACCTTAAGGAATACAACGAGGTATTGGTCAACTCGGATAGCTACCTCTTGGTCTTCTACCTCCACCTCCTCCCAATCGTCATTACTTGATTCGGCAGCGGCTTCAGCACTCTTGACATCTAGCTTATTGATCTCGTCCACTAGACCTTCCATGCCGGCATCGATGCCAACTACCTTTCCGGACTTCATCTTGTCACGTCTTATCTTTAAGGCGGCATCCGCGCGATCTAGGAGAGTCTTCATAACAGAGGCATGTTTGCACGGATGTACGCTGGCCATCTTAACGTTGTTGGCAAAGAAAGGGAAGTCTTCCAAAGTCACCGTCTTGTCCTTGTAGTCGCCGACAATATCCTCCATCATCAGATGAGGGGCGAGCGGTTGTCCTTCGGTATAGCCCGATAGATATAAGCGGGGCGTGCGGTAGTAAGGAGAATACATGATGTAGAGGGTGTAAGTGCGGCGGGCGCTATGGGATATGAAGTTAGCTCTTGGATATCCCGGGAAACTGTCTTTATCCATGGGGTATGGAAGCAGAGGGGCACCTACGCCGTTCTCCTGTGCGGATCGATATCGCGAATGATGGCTTCGTCATCATCATCATCATCTTCCATATCCGGGATTTCATCTTCATCATCTAGGCCATCTCCGACATTCCCCGCATCGTCAACGGTCCGTACGTCCTTAGCTTTGAGCGGCTGTGAGCTGCTTAGACCACCCGTGCGCAGCCACCCATCATCGTCACCGCGGCCTTGGGGGTTGAAATCGTCCCCATCGCCAACCACTGCTTCCTCGTGACCGGCATCTCCAGCAAAGTCTTCATCCAGGCGGCGGTTGCAAGGAACATTTCGTGTGACTAAGAACTGCTTTCCAGGTGGTAGGTAGGACACGCGCTTGGACTCGGAATCGGCATCCACCCAGGACCAAGTTGGGAATTTGAAGACGAGATAGTCGCCAGCCGCTAGAAACTCCTCGGGGGTGATCTGGCCCGTCTTTCGAAATGTTGATGTGTGGCTCACAGGAGTGTACTTGTCCCGGATCGTGTTGACCGTCGAATAGATGAGATTCATCTTGTATAAATATCTCCTGATTATAAATCACGCTTCGGTGCTGGCGCTCTTTTTTTCTCGGCTGTAGGAGACTCGGACGGAATTATAGGGACGAAGATACAACTGATTCTGGGTTAGATAAATTGAGATGGGGATGTAATAAACAAAGACGTGCAGGAAGGAATGCGTGGACTATGATAGTGACCTGCACTTGATTCTAGATTAGGTTGCTAGTGGGATTAATTTGTAGGCAACCTTTTTATATAAGATCTTTTATATAGGCAAGTTGTCTTCATTCATGCACCTAGTTTTCGAAGTTGCTTGATAACTTTCAGAGGACTGGCCTTGTCACATGGGGCGCAAGTAGGTAAGGCACAGGGACAAGCTCTATGGCAGCTGAGATAATGTACATATGAGGAGGGGCAGCTCCGACTTCTCCACCCTTTTTCTTATCTTATCACAAGTGGTGTACCCGCTCTAACCTTGGGTAGGTACCTAGGTAGGTAGGTACCTATGTAGATACCGTGGTATGTACATATGCATCGGTTCAAGTGCACTGACCATATTCAACAAACGAAGTACTTTGGTTGATTTAGGGCTGTTGCTTCGGGTACTTCTCGGATAATTTGTTCCTGACTCCCCACGAAAATCGCAAACCAAAAATTTCGTTCGAGACGCAAGCAACACCACTTTACTAGTCCAGACGTACAACACCCTACTTACGAAACTTTCCCTCTCCAAGATCACATTGAAGGTAAGCAAATATAAGCAGATAATCCAAAAAATATTCAAATCTCAATTTCGTTCCTCGCGTCGTTCACCATACTGACAAATAATTATTACATAGTTTCGCCGTCAAGATGAGTGCGTACCCCTTCGAAACGATATCTCCGCTGTCAACACCCGACTGACCTCGAATATAGCCAAGGGAACTTCCAGCTTCGGAAAGCGTCACAATAAGACGCACACGCTGTGCCGACGATGTGGTTAGTAAAATCAATTTCTGGGGACGATATTATTTATGTTGTGCGATAGATTCGGATCGTACCTCAAAGCTATAACGGAACTGAATTAACGAGTATATCTATAGGACGTCGTTCTCTTCACATCCAGAAGCACACATGCTCCTCCTGCGGATACCCCGCTGCTAAGACCCGAAAGTGTACGTGGAAACCTCGCTGTTGGAAGTGAACCAATCATCATACCGAAGAGTGGAAAGGATTGTCTTAATGTGGTGGTGCGAAGCTGACCTTGATAACTACAGACAACTGGAGCGAGAAGGCCAAGCGCAGAAAGACTGTCGGTACTGGCCGCATGCGCTACCTCAAGGATGTCTCCCGCAGATTCAAGAACGGATTCCGAACCGGCGTACCCAAGGACGCGCGAGGCCCAGTTGCGAAATAAGGTGTTCTTCGGGAGAAGTGGTAGTTGAGGGCACTGGCATGGCAAGGGAACGGTGTTTCTGACATTTGGGCTGGCTCATGGCGAACTCGTACATATTCTGAGTTCGGCGGAAATGTAATGCTAGCATTTCCGAACAAAATGGCATCATGATCTCACATGTTTGACGAGGCTCTCTAATTGGTGCATCGCGGGTTAACTGCTCGACGTCCGTGGGCCTTTAGGATGCCTATCGGTTTAGAGTAGATGGGTTCGATGGTGGGATCTGGGTTGAGCTTAGGAATAGGCTCCTAGACCTAATCACATGAAGCTATCTTGACTGATTCAACCTATGCCTAGGCTGAGTTTTTGTTTTCTTGGAAATAAACGACTAGCAAGAGACGACTATTGACCCCGCTCGAATACTTTGACTCCGCCATCGCCTGCTACGAGGTATAGCAATTCCCGCTCCTCGATCATTCCATCTGCCACGTTGTATCTGCCACTTGGGGTGACTCTTATGACACCACTCACGTCTCTAGCAGTTCCTGTATCCAGCATCCTCAAGCTGATCACAAGATTGGCATCATGGGCTAAGGATATAACGAGTGCAGCGTGCTCCTTTTCTAGTGACGTTGTTTGTAATGATATTAACGGCTCATCTGCAGATAGGGCAATGATGGATGAATGTACTTTCTAATGCAAACCTATCATTAATCGATGATACACACTGGGGAAGCCATGATATATATGGCATGTTCGTTCTTCGGCAACTTACCTCGCGAATGCTAAGCAGCGTATCCCGTAGTGCTTGGCTTGAAATATCGTTCCCAGAGGCAGCTAACAGCAGGTCTAACTGATCAGCAATCAAAATAGTTCTTTGCTTAGAAGCAGAGCGTTGGACCTGCGCTACGGCATCTTCGAGTTCTTTGCGCAAATGTTGTAGTGAGGCAGCAGACAAGACCTTTCTCCCGGTGACATTATCTTGCTGATGCCCTTGGGAGCAGGTAGGAGATGCGCAGTACAAGCTAGAGAGACCGTCGACGAAGATGAACTTGCCCTTCTTGGTTAAGGCATCGAGATCAAGACCAAGTTTTCCGGCACCCTCCTTCCAAAAAGCGTAGTCCCGTAGAAAGCTGATAAAAATTACACTAGTATCCTCTATGCTAGACGAATCGACATCCTCTTTACCCTCTTCTCTTGCTATTGAGTTAGGCAGGGTCGAAAGTAGAGAGTAAAGATAGCGGAGAACCAGCCAATTCGTACTCGACCCTAGAACCCCACTAAGAAGGACGAGGGATGTCTCAGGTGGTAGGTGGAGGTAAGTGTCTAGGAGGGGTGGAATTCGCGATGCCATGAGGTGAGATGCTGGGGCTGCACAAGATTAGGCGGCTGGCCGAGATAAAATCTGCGCAGATGGCATATTATCAGCAGGGGTTTCTATCATGGCCAACCACTGGAGGTTGTAGAGTATGCGAACCGTAAATGGCACGATATTAGGTTATGGCGTTGACGGTCGGATCTACATTATGTATTGCGCATAAAATAGCAAGCCGGAGAGCGGTAGAAGATAGACGAGATAAGCGCTGATATAAATATTTCGGCCTGGTGCGGCAACGCAAGTCTTAAAGACCAGAACTATGTTGAATAAGGATTAATACGTACAAAATATAATACGGCCTAGTCAACCTATCTGGTGCGAATATTGAATGATAGCAAAACTAATTATGAACAAACTAAGGGGATTTTCTGGATGCTTCGCTTCTGCTGATACTACGAGAACTCGGCGGGCTGAATAATAAAGAACATGGCGTTTTGAAATCTTGAAATGTGTAAATTTCCTACTTCATCTTGAGTTTTTGATATGCACCTGAAGAATTTAGGTAGGTACTTCGTACACAAAGCCACATTAAATATACCTATGCACCTGTTTTATTTTATGTACATATGTAGGAAATGTTAAATATATGTACCTAGGTACCTACCTGCTAAATTTCCTTTGTTACCATCATGTACCTTGGAGTGCTTGGCAGTGGATCTCACTTCAGTGTAAATCACATGCGTCCTAGCATAAACATGTACATGCCCTCATGTAAGGTGCCGTCATAGTGCATGTTAGCAGGCCTTAGCCGTACATCGCTTTTACCCTCGCGGTCCTAACCTTGGAACCCTGAATAACCTCTCTGGCTAAGGGTCTATGGAACGGATATAGACTGGACTGAACGGTTGGACATTTTCGATCGATGTTCCCCTCCTCCTCTCCCAAGTGACCAGCTTATATCTAACGGGCAGGCCGTTATTATGTATTATGTATTATGGAAATATAATGCATTCTTCAATAAATGGCCTTGGTTCACTATTAAACCCTCGAAGATTTTGCAACTGATCGCAATGTTCCTTTTATCGGGCTTATATATAATAAGCTTACAATAGCGCCTACATGAGTATTCACAGGCTAGACAGGTGTATCTATATCTCCACTCACACCCACTCGATGGGAGAGCCGCTTCGCCTTAGCGGCAGATGGCGGTAACCTGACCTTGTCCCATGTGCCCCATTGCTATGTAGGTATGTATCACCGCTTGATCACCTGCACAATGCAAGCCAAACCCTCAATGGACACGACCCCATTTGCAGACATCTTGAATTATCTTATTGGTTTAACACGGACCTTGTCATTAGCACGCTATTCTCACTAGGTAAATCCTCACTCGTAAATCGCTAATCCTTGGATGGTAACATCACGTTTGTCACTACTGCTGAGGGGGTGGTTGTTTCGAGTTGGCGCGGAGAGGTAAATGGATATAACAAGTTGTTGAGTAGCTTCATTTGGTTTCAAGACTCTCCTCGTCTCTCTCTGTAGGCTTCGGAATAAGTTGGATCTTTAATATTGGCCCATGCTTTACCCAGTCCAGAACCGTAATAGGTAGCCAACGTACTCAGAATACGGCCTAGTAAACCTACTTACTTGTATTTCAAAGCGTATAGACTTGACAGCACTATTGGTGAAGTACTTCCCTGCCGAAAATAGCCGGGAAAGATGGCAGTGGAGGAGAAAGGGATACCACAGGGTCCATGGAAGGCATTCTTCCGGAGAAAGGCTGATGGCGATGGCGATGGCGAACGCCAAAAGATCGGAAAGTCTAAATGGAGCATGGGAATGCTGAATGATAGAAAGACTATAGAGGTTCCAGGTAAAATATCACAGCTTGAATTCTCTGATTCCGGACTAAGTCTAACCTTTTACTTAGGATCCGTCTTGCTCCTTGCCCAAGGCCGAAATGAGCCTCTTGGGCTTCGAAATGCGCCAGCTAGGACGTCTCATTCTTCCCTTCCCACAGGCTATCCACAGCCAGCGCCATCGCAGCCAGTACCCAGGGAGCAGGATGACAAGAAATTGACTAAAGATGGGCAGATTATCTTAGATCCGCAGCCCGACGATTCGCACAACGATCCTCTAAACTGGCCCACGTGGCGTCGGGACTCTGCCTTGCTTACCTTAGGTCTTTACTGCATGGTCGGAGGTGGAACGACACCCATTATCGCAGCCGGCTTCACTGATGTCGCGAAGGGTACGTACAGGGGAAGCACCCGCTTACTCGGACGCCTATAATTCTCTTCTTTTACTAAATTGAAGTGCAGATTATAATATAAACGTTGCCGACGTATCACTTACTACAGGTTTGTATATGATGGGCCTTGGAATTGGTTGCGTTATCTTCTCGCCTACTGCTATCCTGTATGGCAAACGGCCAGTTTACCTTTTCAGTGCGATAATATTCGTCCTATCGACGATATGGTGTGCTCTATCACCTAACTTTACCTCGCTCATACTAGCTCGTATCTTCCAAGGGATCGCTGTGAGCCCGGTCGAATGTCTTCCGTCTGCTACTATTGCAGAGATATTCTTCCTGCACGAGAGAGCGTACCGCATTGGCGTGTATACTCTATTATTGCTTGGCGGGAAGAACCTGGTCCCTCTCGTAAGCGCTGCAATTATTGAGCGCCTCGAATGGCGCTGGGTATTCTGGTAAGTTCATTCTAAAATGTTCTTAAACATCTATACTGTTCGTGGCTCTCCAGCTAACGTGACCCCCCATTTAGGATTCTTGCAATAGTTGTTGGTGTCTGTGGCATCCTTCTATTTTTCTTCGTCCCCGAGACCTTCTGGGACAGAACTCCAATACCAAGATCGCGTAAGCATCCAAAGCGCCCTACTATTTTTAGTAGGAGGTCCTCGGCCCGGCAAATCCCGAAGTCCCATCTAAGCGGGAATGCTGTTCATACTAGTGAGAAGCCAGCGGAAGGCGTGAGCGAAGAGAAGCCCATTGGGACTCGCCATGAGGATACGCCAAAGGAAACGCAACCGCGACATAAGAAAGCCCACGTCGGATTTGCGCCCAGTCCCGAGGGAGAATCAGGAACGGGCTCAGGACAAGCGCACGATGCCCAGTCTGCGCTAGCGACAACTTCCACGGCACCGCTTAAGGGTAGAGACGATAGAGACGAATCTACGGCGGCCGGAGAGGTGATAACTACCGTGCCCACGACGACGGCCGATGGTATTCCACACAATCACCGCCCGATTGCTAGTCGCACGCAGTCAAATAGCAGTGCACGGTCACGGGCTAACTGGGGCGGGCCAGGACACCTTAGCCCATCAACGCCAGACTCGCGTAGTTCCCACTCACCATACTATCACCGTCATGCTGATGATTATTTCCGAGCAGAGGAAGGGAACGTGCCTCGTCCAGCTCCAGGGACCGTTCATTCTGATGCCGAGAGCGAGAAGACGTCGTTCTCAAATTTAGCGACGATAACTACGGGACAGGCTTACACGCACGCTTTGCGAAACGCACCACCAAAATCTTTTGCCCAGCAGTTGAAAGTGCACCACGGGCGACTCAGCCAAGATAAATGGTGGAAGGTTGCTATTCGTCCTCTAATCCTCTTTTCGTACCCCTCAGTCCTATGGTCGGCCGCGGTCTATGCCTGCTCGATCGGCTGGTTGATCGTGATTTCGGAATCGGTCGCCGTCATCTATAGGGAAGGTAGTTATAATTTCAGCGCGCTGGGAACGGGCCTTGTCTACATATCACCTTTTGTAGGTGGTGTTCTGGGCACGGCCGTGGCGGGCAAGGTCAGCGACATCATCGTTAGGGCGATGGCACGGAGGAATGGTGGCCTGTACGAGCCCGAGTTCCGGCTCGTGATGGCCGCGCCAATTTTGGTGACTACGGTCATCGGACTCATGGGGTTCGGGTGGTCGGCTTACGACAACGACGCTTGGATTGTTCCGACCATATTTTTCGGAGTGGTCTCGTTCGGTTGCTCGCTGGGCTCTACGACGTCGATAACATTTTGCGTGGACAGCTATAGGCAGTATGCGGGAGAGGCCTTGGTCACTTTGAACTTCAGCAAGAACATATTTCACGGGCTAGTATTCAGTCTATTCGTTACCGAATGGCTTACGAGTGAGGGTTCTAAGACAGTGTTTATCTGGATCGGTATTATCCAGCTCATCCTGCTCCTATTTACGATACCAATGTACATCTATGGCAAGAGGGCTCGCATGTGGACTGTTAGAAAGAATTTCATGGAGAAATTCTAGAGAGCTCTTAGCTCTTGAATAGCTGCTGATATAGAGTTTGGTTACTGGCAAGGGTTGACTTCCATCACGCGTCAACTTGATCTATAAGAGGATATCATTCTATGTCGGATTTGGTATAACATTTATGGCACGTGACAAGTATACATACACACACATATACATACACATATATATATTTAAAATGAAAAAGGCAAAAATTAATAAAGTTTAAATTATATAATGTTAATTGATTTAAAAAAAAAAAAAGTGTAAATATATTTTAATTGTTTTTTAAATTATTTTTATTTATTTATACGGTTTTACGGTTTTATATTTTAAATTAATTAATAAATAATTGTTATATATTAAATAATTGTTAATTTTATTATATTTATATTGTTTATACGTTTTAAATAACAAACGATTATTAAATTAATAAAAATATAATTATAATAAATATTATAATAAATGTTATATAATAACATAATATTATATGAAATTAAAAAATATCTTATATTTTTTACGTTATTATTAATATAAACGCGTAAATGTAAATATATTATATATTATTTATTAAAATTATAATTTATAATATTATAATATAACGTTATATAAATATAAAAAAATAGGTTAAAAGTTAAACAATTAAATAGTTAATTTTAAATGATATTTTATATTTAATTATTAATATAAATATAAAGATATAAACGCGTAAAAACATGTAAGTATAAATATTAATATATCATTTTAAAATTATTTTATATTTTTAAACGTTAAAGCTTATAATATTATAACGTAACGTTATATAAAAATATAAAAACGTTAAATAAATAAAAGAGTTATTTTATTAACTTTAAATTATTTAGAAAAAAAAAGAATCTTTAATGTTATTATTAATATAAACGCGTGTAATATATTAATATAATATTTAAAAATATATTACTTAATTTACTTTTATTTATTAAAAGTTTAAATTAAAAATTATAAAACGTTTTATTAAAAACTTATAAATATAAACGTATAAATTAAAAGTTTTGTAACATAAATAAAGCGTAAATAAATATAACCCGTTATTTATAAATTTTAATTTAAGTATTAAAATAATAAATGCGTAAATATAAACGTATATAATATATTATTAAAGTTATATTATATTTTAAAATGTTAAAACTTATAATATTATAACGTAACGTTATATAAATAAAATTAAACTACTTTTTTATAAGTTTTAAACATATAAAATGAAATAAATGAAATAAATGAAATAAATGAAATAAATGAAATAAATGAAATAAATGAAATAAATGAAATAAATGAAATAAATGAAATAAATGAAATAAATGAAATAAATGAAATAAATGAAATAAATGAAATAAATGAAATAAATGAAATAAATGAAATAAATGAAATAAATGAAATAAATGAAATAAATGAAATAAATGAAATAAATGAAATAAATGAAATAAATGAAATAAATGAAATAAATGAAATAAATGAAATAAATTAAATAAATTAAATATAACATATTAAATATATTAAACTTTTTAAATTAATTAAATTTAATGTTAAATAAATTTAATACATTTAACATATTTATATTATTTAAATCTTTTTAACTTTAATAATATCTTTAATTTTATTAAATTAATTTATCAATTTTTTCCCAATATTTAATTTCATTAATTAATTTAATAAATGTAATAAATAATAAGTAATTATTAATAATTTATTATATGTTTATGTAAATATATAATTTTAAATATTTATTAAACATTTTTAATTATTTAATTATTTAATTATTCATTAATTTATATTATTATTATTTTATTATTTTATTATTTAGTTAATTATTTTAATTAAATCTTTATATATATTAAATTGTTTAATTTTTTTGATTTATTTTATTTTATATAATTTTAATTCTTTTAATTTATTATGATATATATGGTATTTATTTAAATTATTTATTTTTTTAAATTATTATAACAAACCGGTCACGTGTAACCGATAAAGCCAAGCCGAAGTTTGGAAAAAAGTAAGAATTTTTGAAATTTTATTAATAGATTTTTTTTTAAAAAAAAATCTTTATTAAAATATTTTAAATTTTTGCCAACCTACCCGGGAGTCACTTACGTAATCCATGTGGCTGACTCATTAGGTGTGGCTTAAAAAGGGTGGCGTCGATCATCGCAAGTTTTGTAAAAAGTGGTCCGTGCGCTTATCACTCTCTTATCAATTACTTATGTAATACTTATTAATTACTTTATCAATTTCCTATAGTAATTTCTAAAAAAGTTCCAGTATATTAAGCAAACTTCGTCTTAGATAAAATAAAAGAACAAATATTAATAAAATTATTCTTTTAAATAATAATTTAAATTATTTTTCAAATTAAAAAAAACCTTTTTAATAAAATATTTAAAATTAAATTTTAAAATTTAAATAATATTTAATTTATAAATAAAATTTTATAATATTTCAACATTTTAATATTAATAAATAAATAAAAATAAAAATATTTTTATTTATTAAAATTGGTTTAATTACTTATTTATCATAAAGATTGTATTTTTAAATTAAAAGTTTAATTTATAAATAAATAATTACTATTTTAAACTTTATTTATAATTTTTAAAAATATAGTAAAACGATTAATAATTAAATTATTATATTAACTTTAATAATAATTCATCTTTTTTAATTTAATAATTTAATTAAAATATTTTATAATATCATCGTAATTTTATTATAATAGATTTTATTTTAATAAATTTTATATATTATGTTTATAAAATTATTAATTATTTTTAAATAAATGTAAAACAAATTAGTTAACAATTATTTTATTTTAATATTTATTTATATTTTTACCGTTTTTTCGAGAAATATTATATTAACGCATTTATATATTCCATTATAATAAATGCGTTATCTTTTTTATTTTTATATTTTTATTTTTATATTTATAAGCTTTTTTTTTATTAATCTTTTCTTAATTAATTATTTTATTTTTTAATTTTTATTTGTATAAATCTTTTTTTAATTATTTTTTTAATAAAATAAAAAAAGTTTTATTTGAAATAATATCATTTTAATTAAATTATATTAAATTCTGTTATATATTATAATGAGTTTTAATAATAAATTATTATTAAAACCTTTGAATTTAAGGTTTTTTTAATCTTTTAATTTTTTTTAAATTGTTTATAAAATATTCGTGTCACGGTTAAAAGTTACAAAGTTGTTTAGCTCCGCTAAACACTTACGTGACTCACTCATGAGTTAAGCTTTAGTTTTATTTACTTATATAAAAGCCTTGCAATTTGTTGCAAGGCTTTTAATGTTTTAAGTTCTTTAAAACATCATCATTTTCTTTTATAACCTTTTAGTCTTATAATAATTCGAAATTAAATTTAAATATTTATTTTTATTTTTATTAATTAATTTTTAACGGTTCTTTTAAGATTAAAGTAATAAATTTAAATTTTATAATGGTTATTATTAAATAAAAGTTATGTTTTTTAAAGAATATAACTTATTATTTTAATTACTTAAATTTAAAAATAAATTTAAAATAGTTAATAATAATATTATATTTTTTATAAAATTTGTAATTAATTAATTAAAAAATAAAAATCATAAATAACATAATTAAAATAAAACATTATAAATAATACTAATTTATTTTAATATTATAATGATTAAGATTTAAATTTAATTATATAATTAAAAAAAGATATTTTTAAATATTTTTTATAAATTAATTAAAAAGAATATTTAAAATAAAACTTTATAAAAATTTATATTAAAAAAGGTTATATAATATTACCTTATAATACTTTTATATAACAACATTAATTTAATAAATAAAAAATGTTTAATAATTAATTTATTAATATTATAATAATTTTATAAAAATTAAAAAATTAATAATAATTATAATATTATTAACGTTATAATAAAAATCTTTTTTAATAATGTTATAAAAACGTTAATAAAAAAACCAAATTATTATTAAATTTAAAAATTAAGTTAAAAAAATAAAAATTTTAATAATTAAATAATAATTATAAAAATTAAAGTTTAATAAAAAAAATACTTATATATTTCTTTTAATATAAAAAATACATTTTTTAATTTCATTTTATAAATAATTTCTTTTTTAAATACATTAATATATATTAATTTTACTTAATTACTTTATTTATTATATATACGTATTTATTAATAATATAAAAAACAATGAAAATTTAATTAAATAAATTAAACATATATTATTATTTTTTATAATCACTTTTAATGCATGAATGTTTAAGTGACACGTGATTGCAAGTCACGTGTATGTACATAAATACATGTACATTTTACATAATATAAAATTTTTTAAAAAAATTTAAATTATATTTTAAAATAATTATTAAATATTTTTTAATTAAAATATATTATAATAAATAATATAATAAATAAAACTTTATATAAATATATAAAAAGTTAAAAAAATTTAAATAATAATTTTATTATTAAAAATCTTTTTTATTTTTATATATTATTAATTAATTATATTATTAAATATTTTAATTAATAAATATTTAACGTTTTAATTTAAAATATAAAAAAGTTAAAAAAAATAAATTAAATAAATCATTAAAAATTTTTTTTATAATATATTAATTAATTTTAATATTATATAAAATTTAATGTATATAACTTTTTTAACATAATAATATTTTAAATTAAAATTTTAAAAACTTTTTAATATAACTTTATAAATATTAACATATAAATTAAACGTTAAATAACGTTTATAACGTTAATAAAGGTAAAATAGTAAACATAACCTACCGTTTTTCGACCACTAGTTTAAGCTCGCTAAAATAAATAAGAAATATGTTTTACGCCATCTTCACTAAGTACCTATGTAACTACATGTATTTATATAATTACATCATACAAGGTAACATATGTATTATCTTTATGTACATGAGTACATGGAAATATTTACCTGTCTGCATTCATTTACAAGTTACATGTAGTTAGCTGTTATATTCTAGGTATGCTTTACACGACCTTCCTCTAGGCATCCTATCAACCACCATGGCGGCTAGAATTCGGTTACCAATGTTGATAGTTCTCTACCGGACTTCGGTGCGGACATTGTCTTTATCTCACCGTCTCAACACCGCCAACCAAATATATCTTCCGTAAGTAAAGCTAGCTTGGCTTTCACACAATATTAATCCCTTGCCCCACAACTAATCCTCCTTGTTAGTGCTCGTCAGCCCGATAACTTCCACACTTATCAGCTCTTATCCTCTTCCTCAAGAATCCCTCTCATAACCCTATGGACCACTTCATGGTGTTCTACATGCCGTATTGTAGCGCCGCTCATAAAATCTGTTATCGAGTCTGGTGTAGGTGAGGCTGAGGGAGGCGTAGGATATTGCGAGGTTGAGTACGACGCTCCCGATGTCATGAGCAGCTCGCTCGGCATGGACTTCATGATTACTTCTATACCTACGCTACTCAGTTTCGACGCCGGAGAGGCTCAAATCAGCAACAAGATAACTGATGGAGGGAAACTAGCAGACCGGTCTTTTTTGGAAGAATGGATTCGAAATGAGGCGAGGAAACATGGCGGCGGCGGAGGTGGAGGTTCAGGGGTTCTTGGCGGGCTATTTGGTTCGTGGAAATGAAGTAACTACGATTAACTTGCTTGGTTTGTTATATTATTACTGACTACCAGTCTCACGGTATTTATGACAAGGGCTATGTATAGTGTACGTATGTCGTATAACTCGAATACCAGGATGCGAGAATTGTCCAGCAAGCTATATTCTATTTTAAGCCAAACGCATCGTCACACATATACCACAGGATATCGTAATAGTAGTATTAATAGACGCAAGTACTATGCAAGTGCTCAACTACTGGCCTTGTGATTTTGGTTCTATTCCAAGTAAAACACTTCTTCAACCCCCCTCCACCACGGAGGGCCAGATTCGCTACTGTGAGCGCCGGCTACGAAGCTCTACAATCGAACTCTAGTTAGCATCCCAGGATCCTCCCCACAGCAATGAAACTTAGGAATATTTACCTCTTGGAAGCCATCCGTCATGGCCCACCACTCTCTTACTTTTGGATTCTCCCGCATACGGGCCATATCGCCGGCATAGTCGTTCCCAACATATTTAAAACTCGCAAAGAGTATCCCCGTACTGGGGTCGTGGAATATGCTGTCTGTAGTTGTGAAGAAAGGGGGAAATATTAGTCTCGAAATGGTTGACCTTGTATAGTCTAAGTAGAGGAGGAGGAATATCTTACAGTTCTCGATATTGCAGGCCTTGATTTGCTCTAGAACCTCGGGCCACTTTGACGGACTGAGTATTCCCTGAAGGAAAATACAAGAATGATAAAGGTTTCTTATGTATGGACATTACGTACCACAGCAGCGTGTACTTCTTTATATTTGTCAATAAACTCCGGCTTCAACTTAACAATCTGCGCGATGCGACGTGTCGTCTTCTTAGACCCCGGATCGGGCGATTTAGTGATGCGAGCAGGCGGCGGAGCGTGTGGTTTCCACATGATGATAATAATAATGAAGGGCAGATGTTACTTGTTGGTTCAAGTTGGTATCTCCTTTTTATTTTTATCTTTTTTATTTTCTTCCTTCCTTCTTATTTTATTACCGACTTCGCTTTGGATCTTTGGCATCCACCGGATTTGCCTCGTTTCTACGTAATATACACCTCTGGTCGAGGGGCTGCCGGCGGGGAGGTGCTTAATTAGGGTTACATGGGGTTCGGTAGAAGTTCACCGCGAGGCGTCTGGAGCCAAGGGGCACAGCCAGACGCGGGGAAAAGAGTAAACCGAAATGTCCAATCTAGATTCGCCTGCGTCTGTTATTGGTTTATACGATGATACTCCCCTTATGTTTTACCATTCTCGGCTTCCTCTTTCTATGGAAGAAAAGCAGCAGTTTCACTCTTTTCTTAGCTTCGCACAAACCATTAGGGACATATTCGTAGCTTAGCGTCTATAAATCCCGACTATCTATTAGCTTACATCCGGGTTCCGCGAACCCTCAAGGACCTTCATATTGGCCACCGGTTCCTCTGGTAATTCTACAAATATGTGATTAATGGTCACCTTCGGCTGACCCCCTTTAGACGGCCTGTTCACTTTATATGCCAAACTCCGCCCATGCATCAACCTTTTCCTCCCCTTTCATATACCAGGGTTGATTTTCTTAAGCCAGCAGTAGTAACAACATCGGTTTATAATCATCCTATGCCGGCCGGTTCTTTCCATCCTATATTGTTATAGACCCATGCTGGCTGCCTCCCTTAGAGACGGATGCCTGCGAGAAATCGAAAAACCACCTCCAATTCGCTCATTATTAAAAAGGCGCGCAGCCACTAGAGTAAGCCGTATTAAACTTCGAAGGGGGACACACGCATCGCTCCGCGGCTAAGTAAAAGGCGTTACGCGTAGATCGCTTCGATTAAGTAGATGAGGCCAAACACCAAGAATGCAATAGCGCCACCTACCGTCACTATGAAAACACTCTTGTCAGCAACTGGCTGTAGAATATAGTTCTTATCACAACTCACCAACTTTCAAACTCACTTTGCCGGCGATGGCCCTGCCGCCGAGGACAGCTACACCGGTACAACATGCGTGGCCCAGCACGGCGCCCAGTGTCACCCACCAGTAATCTTGACCAGCAGCCATGGCAATCGTTGCAATCTGACTACGATCTCCCCATTCCCCCAAGAAGGTCATGACAAAAGTTTGCACCCACGCGGGACTTAGAAGAAGCGAGAAAAGGTTTGATAAACCAACGCCGAATCCACTGAGAATGCTACGGCGAGGTGACGGACTCCTGCCTGGAGAGGTCGAGGGACTGCGAGGTGGGGTCGGGAATCGAGACTGGGACCTTGGCTTCCGGTCGCTACTGAGCCCCATCTCCAACGCGTACGGAGATAGAGAGGAGCGCCGTCTACCTTGTTTTAGTGCCAAGTGCTCCTTCTCCTGCAGCTCCATCTCAACCTCTTGCATCTCTGCCGTGACGCCTTCATTTGGATCCATGGCCATGCCCTCAAGTAGCAACTTCGCGCCAAAGATAAAGAATAGCCCTGCGGCTAGGAAAGTCGTCACTCTCTTTGGGATCAAGGCTGGAACGGTATGACCCATCACAGCAGATAGGACAGTCATGACCAGCAAGGCACCAAAAGCAGCCGAGAACACAAGCATACGGTCATGTTTCATGGCCATGAGCGCAGCAACGAGGAATGTTTTATCACCCACTTCAGAAAAGAGGATCATGGTGAGGGAAAGTACAAAAGAGTGGAAGGGTTGAATAAGGCCTTCATTGCCCTCGTTATCTTGCTCCCAAGTTTTGGTGGTAGATTTGGTGGGTTTCGATACGTCGAGGTGATCTTTATTGGCCGAGTCAGGAACGGGATTCGGGTCGTCGCGTAGTTTACCTGGCAAGTCTAATGGCTTCTGTGCGACGAGTTAGTACCCCAAAAGTAATATACAGAGTTGTCTTCATACCTCGAGTCCGGAAACATCTTCTGGCGTCTGGTGTAGATCAACTTTGGCTTTTTCCTTATTACCTTTTTCGCTCGTGATCTTCTCTTGCTCACTATGCGGCAGCGGTGGTTTCTCTTTTGGGGTTTCGGGCACGTTCTCAACCTTCTCCCCGGTTACACCCTCTTTAGCCTTTTTGGCTTTATCTTTCTCACTCACGCCCCCTTCGGTACCAGTGGTGCCCTGCTTGGGAGGTTGACGATGGGGGTCGTCCATGACCCCGTCGTTACTCTCAGGTATCTTCTTCCCATCGATGACTGTAGGATCTATCGGTCGGTCTTTCAAGGAAGGGAGGGGCTTGGTTTCTACAACTTCATTGGCATCAATCTTCTTGCGCCCCTTGTCAGTTGTTACGAAGGGACCCTCATGTGGCATCCCATC
The DNA here is from genome assembly GCA_022432525.1 of Daldinia grandis. NCBI lineage: Eukaryota > Fungi > Ascomycota > Sordariomycetes > Xylariales > Hypoxylaceae > Daldinia > Daldinia grandis. The sequence goes on from JAJKLB010000007.1 coordinate 207,033, forward strand.
TTTACCATCTACCGGTGCTATTTTGGTGCCGACATCAACTTTGGTCGACTTGGAAGACCCGGTAGCTGGGTCCAGGGATTGGGACGACGCACTGCCCGCAGCCACAGCGGGAACATCTTTTGCAGGTTTCGGATCTAGCGTAGATGCAGCCAGGGCAAGGGAGGGTAGAAGTAGAAGAATAAACGGCGTTCGTCGTTGACAGAGTCTCATGATGGGCACGAGATGAATTAAGTAATCTAGTAAAGTTGAGGTTATTGTTGGGGGTGTGCAGTCGCCAGCCCAAATATGATATGAACAGGTTTCCAACTAGGCGACTATTATTTTACAAATACGGCAATACTCCTTCAAAAGCCTGCGGCGAGGCCAACGCAATGCGTGGCTAACAAGGATAGTCGGCGGTGAGATCCTTAAAACGGGGGGAAGTTTTAAGTTATATGTACAGGAAAGATAGAAGAAGAAGGATAACGCCAATGCAGAGGAATGTAGAAAAGACACTCAATTGCGAATGGTGGTAAGTTGGTCGAAAAGGACTATTAGATTTTAGACTCTTGAATGGAATCAGCATGAAAAGGGGGCGAGATACTTGAAGGTGAAAATAACAGGGCAGTAAGTGAGTTAGGTAAGGTACCTACCTACCTACGTGGTATGTACACGACAGTAGAAGACCTAAAAGCTGGGGGTTTGCAGGTGCTACCCACAAATCACCCTTGCAGCCGCAACAATTAGATTTTCACCATGAAGGTACCTATGTACATACATATTATGTAGCCTTAACATTAAAATAGTTATATTTACAAGTAAATTATTTATTAAACATTTAAAATTAAAATTTTTATATTAATGTTTATATTTAAATTAAATTAAAAAATATATTTAATAATAAAATTAATTATGTAAAAACGTTAATATCATTTTAATTAATACAATTTTAACCTTAACCTTAACCCAATTTAAAACATTATATTATTAATAATAACATTGACATAACAAGTAAAAGTAAAAACTACAACAGCAATATAAACACGATTAACAACAACTTTTAAAACCTTGTAATTACTTACTGTGAGTTTCCCATGCACTTAAAGAACCAGTGCACATACTCTATCTATAATGCCTGGGCGCCGCCATCCGGCGACGCGTCAAACTGAGGTCGTTAAGCTAGCGGAGCCGGTTGCGAAACAAACTCGACGAAGCACTAGACGCACCGAAGCATCTGTTGAGTCTGAATCCCGATCGCAGGTTGGAATCTCACGACGTGGTACTGGGCGTCAGCGTCGTAGGATCGGCGCAACAAACGAGGCCCCGAAAGGCTCTACAGATCACGTGAATCACGAGCTAGAAGACGAGCCAGATGATGAACCAGAAGATATTGGTATGGCGCTTTTGGACTTCATGTGCTAGCTTCTGACTAAGTGCTTTGTAGGCTTGGCCCCAATATCTGAGCCCGTCGTTTCCCGGGATGACGTAGGATCTGAGACAGACGATACTCACGAGTCATTGGAGGTGGACACTTCTAAAATTCAAGATATGCTCGACTTTGATATACCCAAATTCACGCGCTGGTCCGGTAACATGTACGACGTCCTATCATCTATAGACAGCAAGCAGCCAAGCGTGGAAGACCGTTCAAGGTTAAGTAGCACCAGAAAATCATATAATCGCGCCCGCCTTCCTTTTGCCGATACCAGCGCCTTTCTCGTAAAACCTATCCAGTTCCCTGAGGACCATAGCCCGGAAGTTCGAGCCAAGATACAAGTAGCAATCAGCTCTGCAAACATTATATCACTTCTTGCCTCTATTATAGATGTTACAGCTGACAAAAAGGGATCGCTCCCGATTCTTGAACAGCTAGACGACTGTTTCCCAGCCTCGTTCAATCTACGTTCCCCGGAGAATGACGATACAGAGCAGCTTCTAGATCTAGCATTTCGTATTCGATGTCGTCATGTGGTCGAACTACTAACTGATCAGTCTTCCATTGACCCGTACCAATTGGCTGCCAGTATATTCTATAACCAGTTCTCACATGCTCCTGGCGGCTCCCAGGTTATTACCGGCCAAGAACAATACAGACCTTTGGCTGGGATCAATATTAACGAAAACTCCCAGCTGTTTGAAAGCTATCAAACCCGCATCCAGGAGGTCATGTCTATAATATCTTCCCATGATAGATCCGAAATGGAATCGCGTCTAGATCAAGATTGCCCCAAAGAAAGGCTTTTTAGTGACCTCAGATCATGGAGCCTAGATATGTATAAACAACTTAATAGTATGCCGACGGATTGGGGAAACGCAGAAGCCGCCAAACCGACAAAAGGAAAAGATATGCATGCATTAGTAAGAGGTGGGGAATCAGAGTCTCTTTTCGTTGACGACAATGAAGAGACTAGGGGGGACTTAGACTCTGAATCGGAAACGGAAACGGACGTTGCTGGATATGATAAACTGCCAACCCGGGAATCTAAGTACGTCTGCAATCGCATTTATAGTCCATTCTGAGGTTGTACTAACCCTCATAGTCGGAATTTTATTAATAGCTCCGCCATCCTGGCCGCTGTGAGGCAGAGCGAGAATCAGCATACACCAAGTCCTATATCGGCACCTACTTCCAATCAACAAGCTACAGAGGATAATGAAAAGACATTCGATATCGGGGACGCAATCCGTAGCTTAAATCCTAGCCAGGTAATTGGTCGTACGAGGAAACGGCCGGCTCCTAGTGAGGATGATGCTAGCGAAGGCGATGATGACTTTGAAGTAAATACGCAACTTTTCGATGAACCCAGGCGGCCCCGTAACGAAGATACATCTGTTCAAATACTATCTTCTAAACGTCCCCGAACCTTGGAACAACCTCAGATTATGCGTCGCCAGCAAGCTACGAAGGAACGGCCGCGGAGCGACATATTTGAAGACCTTGGTTCACAGGAACGAGATATCGTCAGGTTAACTCAGGAGGCCCAAGATGCTCGACGTGCAACCTATGAGAATAGGGCTAAGCCCCGGCAAGTCCGTGTACCGTGGTCCTTCTCTGATACCTCCAAACTCTTGGACCTAATCGCCGACCAATCCATAAATTGTTCATGGAGTACTATTGCGAGAATAAGCAATTTCGAAACCCCACGAAACCAGCAACAAGTACGCGATAAGGCTCGTGGTTTAAAAGTTTTGTATTTGGAAAGCGATCGAGTTTTGCCGCTAGGTTTTGATCAAGTTGTTCTAGGCCAGAAAGAAAAGGCTGCAGTCATCAAGTGTGGCAAGAATCCTAATCGGCAAGAAAGCGACTTAAATGAATATGGCGAAATTATCAATAATATATGGATTGGTTGAGATTAAACGACTTACTACTTTTTATTTTGATTTTTAAAAGTGCGCCGACTATATGTATTTAGTTTGGTTTTAAGAGTAAAAGTTTTAATTATAAATAAGTTTTATCGTTTTTTTTTTTACATTATTTTAAACGATAATTACCGGTAATTTACTACTTACGTAATTAAATAATAATAAATAAAATTAAATAAAAAATCTCGAATTAAATATAATTAGTTATATATATAAATATTTAAGTAGTAAAATAATAAATTTTATTACAAATAATATCGAATTTAAAAATTTAAAGTAAATTTATAACGTATTAATATAAAATTATAAAGTATTAAAGTAATAAATTTTACATGATAAAAATTTAATAACTATTATAATAAAAGTTAATTAAGTTTTATATAATTTATTTAAAGTTTATTTAAGTAAAATATTTTAATAAATTAAATAATTATTAAAAGCTTTTTTTTATATTTTTTTCTTTTAATTTATTTTAACTTATAATTTAATATATATATATTAATTACAAGTAAATAAGTTAATACATACTTGCTTTTAATTTAAATCATTTAACGTTTATTTTAACGAGTTTAAATTAATGTTTAAAAAACGGCAAGTTATGTTTACCACTTTTTCTTTTATTGGCGTTATAAGCGCTATTTAACGTTTAATTTATGTTTATATTTATAAAGCGCATTTAAAATTTTCTCGAAATTTAATTTAAAACATTATTACGTTAAAAGACTTTTACGTATTAAATTTATATAATTCTAAATTAAATATTAAATTTAAAATTAATTAATATATTATAATAATATATAAAATAATTTTAATTAAAATAATTTTAATTAAAACAATTTAAAGTTAACAATTTATTTAATTTATTTTTTTAATTCTTTTATATATTTATACAATTTTATATTTTTATATTTTAAATTAAAACGTTAAAAATATTTATTAATAAAAATATTATTAAAAGATAAAATTCTTTAAAACATATATAAAATTTAATAATGCAAAATTGTTTAATTATTTTAAATAAATATATTTAAAACGTATACCTTATATAATTAATTAATTAATTACATAATAGTTATAATTAAAGCTATAACTTCCTTTAATTATAGTAGCGGCATAGCCGTTATAACGGTTATAATTAATCTTATATAATACACCTTTTAAATAAAAATAATATATTATATTTTTAAACCTATCGCTGCAATAATAGTTAATACAATTATTTTAAAAAAGTTTATATACTTAAATATTATCCGTATTTTAAATCGGTTATATAATAACTTTTTTATTTATATAACAAATAAAAGATATTTAATAAATCTATTAAACCATATGTTTTAAATTTACGTTAATACTTTAATAATATAATAAACTATTAATTTTTATATAAATATACCTTATATTTCTATAATAATAAAATTAAAACTACTTTTTTAAAAGGTTTATATAAAATTTTTCCTTTTCCATCTTTATTTACTTATAATTTTTCTACTTTTTATCTCCATTTATAACATTATTTTTAAATTAAACTTTATTATGTTAATCGTAATTTTATCCTTTATTTATCTTTTTTAATAATTTACTTTTTATAATGCTTTACATTAATAAAATATAATAAATTTAGTTTAATAATATTATTTATATTCGTCGCATTTAATTTAATTAAATTTATTTCAATTTAAATTTAAATATTTAAATTTTTTAAATACTTATAAATAACTTACCTTTACAAATAACCAATATATTAATTTATTAAAAATTTAAATTTAATTTTAATATATTGTTAATTTTAAGATTTACCCGTTAAAATAAAAAATGCTATATTAAAAGTAAATTTTAAAAATCTTAAATTGGTAAATATTATATTTTATTATTTTTAAGATTTAATATTTTAATTATTATGATTAATTTTTTTAATAGGTTTTTATCCTTAATATTAACTATTATTTAATTAACTTTATTTAAAACATTTATTAATTATTTTAATAAATAATATAATTATTTTAATTTTAATTATCTTGTAATATTATATTAAATTAATATAAATAACTTTAAAGAATAATTATTACTTTTATTATTTTTAAAGTTTTTTATTTGCTTAATAATTAAATCTTAACTATTTTAATTATTTTAGTAACTTGTTAAAATGTTACACTTATATATATAATAATTACCAATATTTATCGATATAAATTTCTTTATTTTATTTATTTTAACGAGTTTAAACTAATCTTCGAAAAACGGCGGGCTACGCTTGCCACCTCCCCCGTCTTTGTTAGCGCCACAAACGCCACCCAACGCTTGGTTTGTATGTTTATATCCATAAAGCTTTATTAAAAATTTTCTTAAAATTTAATTTAAGGCATTATTACGTTAAAAAGTTTTTATATATTAAATTTAAAATTAATTAATATATTATAATAATATATAAAATAACTTTAATTAAAATAATTTAAAATTAGCAATTTATTTAATTTATTTTTTTAGCTTTTTTATATATTTATATAATTTTACATTTTTATATTTTAAATTAAAACGTTAAAAATATTTATTAATAAAAATATTTAAAATTATGATTAACGTTATTAATATTAATGTTATAATTAATATTATAATTAATTAATATAATTAATTAATAACGTATAAAAATATTTTTTATTTTATTTTTAGTTTAATAATAAAATTATTATTTAAATCTTTTTAATTTTTTTTATATTTATATAACGTTATATGTTTATGTTAAACTTTATTTATTATAACGTATATTGTGATCTATATTACGGCTAATTTCAACCTTGTTTAACGCTGTAAAAATAAAAACGTATAAATTTAATTGATAAATTTAATAATAAAGTTATTAATTATTATATTAATTAATTAATTATTTATTATAATATATAAAATATGTTAATATTATTATTTTAATAATGTTGTTAATAATATTATTAATAATAATGTTTTTTATTATATAAGATATTTTTATTAAAAAATATTCCATAATTATTTTAAACCATGATTTAAAAAAGATTTAAAGAGGTTATATGGTATTGTGATTGGCTAAAGAGTAACGTGGCTAAAAAAGGTATAACCTTTTAAACTTAAATTTTTTAAACGTGTAGTTAAAAGTCATTTAAAATAATATTTTATTTATATTTTTATTATTAATTAACATTTTAAAATCCTTATATAACTAAGCTTTAAATAAAGATTTATTTCGATACTTACTTTTATAATTACCTTTAAATAAACTTATTTAATTATATTAATTTATTATATTAATTAACGTTTTAAATAAAGTAAAATTAAAGAATTAAAATAAAAAATTAAATAAGTGTTAATAATAAATAAATTTTATAATATAAAATATAAAATGTTAAAAGATTTAATGGTTTAAAAAATCTTACGTTTTAATATAAATACTGTTAAAATAAATAAACCTTTAAAAGCTTATAACTTTAATAAATAAAAAGATAATTTCAAGGATAAATTAAACCGTGCGTTCAATTTTAATAATTATAATAATATTAATAGAGAAAATATAAATAATAGTAGTAAATTTAATTATATAAAAAATATTATAGATAATATTAAAAATATCTTTAATATTAAAATAAATAAAACTTTTTTTAATATAAATAGCTTTATAATTAATAATAAAAATTTTAAAAGTTAATATAATAATAATTATAATAATATTAATAAAGATCTGCTTAATAAACCTTATAAACGTAATTTTTTATATTGATTTTATACTATACCTAACTTTTTATATTATATTATATAATTGTAATTAAAATTTATTAATTACTTTATTTAAATTAACGTAAACAATTAAATAATTCATTACCAATAATTTTAACTTTTTCCGGTTTAATAGCTTTTTTAATAAATCTCCTTCATTTTTAAAGAATTTATTTAATAAATATTAATTTTACTTTTTTCTCATTTTAACTTATTTTATTAATTATATTATTATTGTATTGTAAATTTAACAACGCTTTAAAATATTTAAATTATTATTTTAATAAATCTTTTATTAAACTATTAATTAATATTTAATTAGTAAATAAATAAATTATATTAAACGTTTCCTGCGTATATTTTTAATGTAACCATATATTTTAAATATTTACATACTTTAACTTTATATTAATCTGTTTTTTCTTTTTAACTATTAACCATATTATCTATTAATTATTATTAAAAATTGTCTACTATTCGCCTGTATTTAATTTAATATCTTTAAATACGCGTTAAAAAGTTATTATTTCTTTAACTACTTTTTTTATAATTATTAACTTAATTTTTATAATTAATATTAATATAATTATTTACCTTATTACCTTTTATATTATTAATTTATTAAATAAAAAATAATATAACTATGAAATAAACGTTTAATTTTATTATTGTTTATAAATAACGTATTTTTTATTATAAATAATACTTTAAATTTTAAATCTCCACCTTTATATTTAATATAAAATCTTTACTTTATATATAAATATTAAATAATTTAAATAATTATTTTTAAATATTAAAATCCTAGGTTTATAAAATGATAAAAAAGTTATAATATTACGTAAACCACTTTTAAATATATTATTATAATTATATAAAAAATTGAACCACTTTTTTTTTAAAACTTTTTAATAACTTTCCTATTAATTATCCTATTATATTTAAATAGTTTTATTGTTACTATTAATATTGGAAGATTAAATAATAAGTTTATTATATTATATTTTTAAGCTATTTTTTTAATATATACTTTATAGCTTAAAATAATCGTTTTTTATTTCTAATTACATATTATCTTAATATTTAAGTACCAATTTATTAATCTTTATTCTTTCACTTTTCAAGTATTTTTCATAAAACTAACTACTTTGTTAATTATTTTTTGGTATATCTTATAATATATTATTAATATATTATCTATATATATTAATACATATACTAATTTATTAAAAAAATAAAATAAACATAATTCCTTATAAAAAACTATTATTCCTATCGTTTTAAACATTTTCAATATTTCCTTATACCATAAAAAAAAACGTCTTTTAAACCATATAACGTTTTTTCTAACTATACGCATTTATTTAATTATTTAAATCTATTTGGTAAATGAATATATATCAAATTACCATTATTATATATTACATAAATAAAAGTATTTTTTATATTATATTAAATAATCTTTAAATTAAATTATATTATAATAGTTATTATAATCTTAAACATTTTAACCGTTAAAATAATTATATATATATTAATAAATGACTATTTATATTAAATTTATAAATAAATATATTACTTTTATTTTATTTATATTAATAATCTTTTAAACATTTTTATTAATTATAATTTTTATTTTATTACTTATATTATGTTTAAATTGTTTACTTAAAAAATAGCTTTTTAAATCTTTTTACTTTTTAAATTCCAACTTTATTAATGTTAATTTATAAATAAAATTTTAGTTTTTTACACCTTATAATTTAAAGAAATATTTTATATTTAATATAACTACAATTATAATATATATTATTTTTTATTAATTAGGTAAAAACATCTTTATAAAACTATTAAATTTTTTATTTATAAATATAATTATTACGTTTTAACTATACCTTATAATAATTGAAATTATAATTAATAAACTTACACTTTTATTATTATTATTTTTTAATAAATTTTTACTTTTTATTTATTAATTATGTTTTAAAACTTTTTAATTATATCGTTTTTTTAAATCTTTAATAAGCTTTTTTAACTGATATATCCGCTTTTTAATAATTAAATAAATCTTAATTATTTTATTTTACTTTTTTTTAAAAAATCTTTAACGTTTTATAATATGTTTTTTATATTTATGAATTATTACTTTAATTTAAATATTGTTTTAAATAACGTAAACAACGGGTTAAAGGCTTACACGGATTAAAAGCCTACGTTAATATAAAATATTATCTTTTATTTTAAATTATATATTATTTAATTAAAATAAAATATCTCATCAATTAAAAGAAATTAAGATAAACTTAACGTTTAATGTTATGTAACGTGATAAAAAATTTAATATTAAACGCGTTATGTGCGTATATAATATTGTTTTTATAATGTTACGCGGTAAAATTAATAGCCGATAATTACGTGTTAATATTATAGAAATACGGCGAAAATTAACTTAATGTAAAAAAGATATTATTATTAAACGTATATTTGAATTAAATGTTTAAATATTCCCGCCTTAAATTATTTATGTTGAAAAAATGGCTAATATATTATTGCGTAAATGTAACAGAAAACGCGTCGAAATTAACTGGGTAATAATTTTTATATAATAATAATTATAGCTTAAAACGCGTTTAAATTATTAAATTAATTATTAAAAAACTTTTTGTAAAAATTTTGTTATTTATAAAGTTTAATTTAAATTTGTAGCTAATATAATAATAAAATATAATATTTTATTCGAAAATATGTATAATTTTAATAAAATTGGGTTTATAATAAGTATAATAGTTATAGAAATAGTTATAATAAGTTTAGAACGGCGTTTTAAGTTTTGTTAAATTTAGCCTAAAAATCGCAAATGGTTTATAACCATTTAAATAATTAATTTTTAAGATTAAACCGTACTGTTGTTTATTATAATAATAAGTAAATTATATTTAATATTGTAATATTATAATAGTATATTTCTATCCAATTAGATTATTAAATTATTAAATAATAATTAAATAATAAATAAAATTGGTTTAAAATAGCTTGCATATTTCGAAAAATATATAAAATTGCGTATAAAAAGCTTTAAACGCTTCCTTATTTTTAACGGCTATAAAAGCTATATTTCGATAAAATTTCAAAAATATTATCGCAAATATAACATTATAACCTTTTATATGCTTACTTATTTATTTCATAAATTTTAGCTTTTAAATATAGCTATATTTTTAGTTTTAAAACGCGTGTATAAATTAGCTATTAAAGATTTAATTTATTAAAACTTTATATATATTAAAAAAGAAGACTTTTTCTCTTTATTTTATATCACATTTTAAGCCACTTTTATAAAAAGTAATATACAGGCCGATTTTAAGGTAATAAAACTAATTCCTTTAAATAGTAATAGGGTTATTTTAAACCTTAACATTGTTTAAATCGCCTATACGCTATCTTTAAACCCTAATTTCTTTAACCTTTTTTAAATATTTAAAACACCATATAATATTATAGAAACCGTTTTATAATTTATTTTTTTAAAAAATAAAATTTTTAACTACTAATTTAACTTATTAATTAAAATTTTTAAAACTATAAATAAATTAAATAAAATTACGTATAAATTATTACATAAAATAACTTTATTAAAAAAAAAAGCCATAAATTTTTAAAAAATAAATTACATACTTTCTAAACGCTAAAAAATTAAAAATAAATAATTATAACGTAAAAAACCTTTTACTTAAACTAAGGAAAATACTATTCAAATTAAAAAAAAAGGTAATAACGTTATAGTTAATAATATTATCGCCAAAAGTAATATCCTATAAAAACTTTAATAAACTCCCCAACGCTATAACATTTACAAAAATATAGGTCATAATGCGCAAACGTGTCAAATTAAATTAAAAGACATTAATAAAGAAAATTAATTAAATTTTAATTAAATTAAATGCGTTATAATTAAATAATATTTAATTAAATATAAAAGGTTCAAAATTATAAGCCTTTAACCCGTATAAGCTTTTAACCCGTTATTTACGTTATCACAATCTTATATTACCAATCTATTATATTTATATCTTTTAATTTAAATATATTTTTTATTTCAACTTAAATATAACGTAAACTATTATTTATAACTTTTTCCTTAAATTAATTTCTTTTTAAATTTAACTTTAACATTAACTTGCTACCTTTATCTAAAATTAAACCGGATATAAAATTATAAATAATAAATTTATTATCTTATTAATCTAATTAATCTAATATCTTTTATAAATAAATGTTTAATTTTTTTTTAAATATTATTTACATAAATTAATTCCTATTTAATAATATAAAATAAACTTTTATTAAATTAAACATCCCTTATTAAAATAACTTTCTTTTAATAAGAAATCTTTATATAATATATATTATTAGTTTTATAACCAACCAAATATCTTATATATACCTTTCATTAAAATTCTTTTTTATTTGTTTTTTATATTAATTATATCTTTATTTAAAAGATATATTTTATATTTATATACATATATATATCCTTAATATAGCTTTAAATTACTAATAAATGTTCTTATTACTTTTAAATTATACCATATTAAAATATTAATAAAACTAACTTTTTAATATTTTTATTAAAAATTTATAACCGTTTTTTTAATTAAGGTTCCAATTTATTAAATAAATTATTACCTCTATACATTTAAGCCATAATTTCTCTAGTAAATTAACGCTTATTTATATTTTAATTAATCTAATTTAAAATTTTTATCTTAATTTCTTTTTTTTATTTATTAATTTTTTTATTTTTAATAATAATAATTTTAAATTTAAACCTTTTTTATATATTTATTATTTATATTAAATTATATTTTAAATTCTAAATATTAAAATATTATTATTATATTTTAGTTTATATATTTTTAACCTAAACTGATAATTTATTTAATTATTTATTCCATTAACCTTTTATATAACATTTTTTTATATTTTATTGGAAATTATATAAATTATGATAAATCTTAAATATTTATTTAATGCTATTAATAGTTACAATATTTTGTTATATCTTTAAAAGAAATTAAATGAATTTTATAATATTTTCTAAAATAATTGCAATAAATAATGCTTTAATTTCTTCTTAAAATTATATATTTAATTAACACTTTAACGTATATTTTATATTTAATTATAAATTTCTTTTTCATCTTTACTCCTTTAACATTATATACAAAAACTTTTAAAACTTTTAATTTTAAATAATTTAATCTAAAATGTTATAATTTCCTTATATCCTCTTTTTTTAATAATAATTTAAATAATATTCTTATTATAATTAATATTAGGTAAATTATAAGGTTAACTATACTATTATAAAATATTAATATAATAATTATATAAATAAATGGCAAATAAATTTTAAAAGATTTATATTTAAGGAATAAAAAATTAAAATATTTAATTAACTATTTTAAAACTTTACTTTTATTATATAACTAATTTGTATTTAAACATATACTTTTCTCCATAATATTATATACCTACCTTTTCTTTAAAAATGGGTTTTAATATAATATTAATATAAAATTCCTTTATAATAACTATATTAATTAATATAAAGTTTAATATATTAAAATTTTTAAATTTATTAATTAACCTTTTTATAACCCTTATTCTTTTACTAATAATAAATAAAACCAACATTTTAACTTTTACCACTTTTCTATCTTTAGTTTTCTTTTTTTAAATCTAATTTTAATAAAATTTTATTATTAATTAAATATAGTTTAATATAAATATTTACCATTATGTTATTAATTAAAAGATATTTATTAAATTAAGTTAAAGTATTATATACCTTATAAATGGATTAAAATTATAATTTTATTTTGTTAACAATAGTTATAACGATTAAGTTGTTTAAATAACCTTTTTTATTATTAATTTAACGTCCCAACTTACTATTTTTACTTAATTAGTATTTATTAATATTAAATATTCTTTTTTGTTTAACTTATTAATTATTTGATTTAATTTTAACTTAGAGATTTTTCTACCTAATAAATTAGTAATATTTTTTAATTATTTTATATTTATTTTGTTTAAAAATATTTTGTATATAACGTTTGGTATTTTCAATAATAACGTATTAAAAAATCCTATATATGTTAAATTTTTAAAAGTAAATATTTATTAGTTTATTTAAATAAAGGCAATTAAATCTTTTTTTTAAATTAGTTAAATTGTTAGTTTGTTTTATATTAAATATTATATTTACGGAATATATTTCTATTTTAATTAATGGGCTTTGGAATAACATGTTATTTTTTAATACGGTTAAAAATTATAAAAAAGATTTCTTTAATGATTTTAAGGTTTTTCCTATTTATTTTATAATTATAAATTTTTTAATTTAACGCGTAGCTTAGTTAATAACTTAATAAATCTTAATAGTTTTTAGGAAATTTAAGATTGCGGCATTTTTGTTTAAATTTTTAGGATTTTATATATATATCCGTTTTTATATAACGTTTATCATTTAAAAAACCATTTAATCGGCTTTATTTTTTAGCGTATGTTTACTATAAATACTTTCGGTAATTTCTTTTTAATTTAATAATAGTTAATAAATTAATTGGTTAAAAATACATTTTAATTTTATAAAAAATGTTGATTATTAAAATAAAATTATTATTAGTATATTTAAATATAATAAACATTTTTAAAAAAAGTAATTATTAAAATAGTTAAAAATTAAAAAAAAAGAATTAATAAATATTTTATACGTTTATTTTATATAATTATATTTTATACCTTAATATAAATTAAATTTATAATTATTAAAAGGTGAAATTTTTTAAAATATATATAAATTTTAATAATAAAGAATTATTTAATTATTTTAAATAAATATACGCGAAGTATATACTTTATATAATTAATTAATTATATAATAGTTATGGTTAAAGTTATAATTTCCTTTATTTATAGTGGCGGCGTAGTTGTTATAACGGTTATAATTAATCTTATGCGATAAATATTTAAAATTATAATTAACGTTATAATTAACGTTATAATTAATATTATAATTAATTAATAATATATAAAAATATTTTTTATTTTATTTTTAATTTAATAATAAAATTATCATTTAAACCTTTTTAACTTTTTATACATTTATAAAATGTTACGCGGTTATATTAAATTTCATTTATTATATTATATATTTTAATACATATTATAATGTATATTATAACGCGTATTATAACGTATATTATAATTAATTTTAAACTATTTTAAAAATGTATTTAATTAATATATTTAATGATAAAATTAATAATTATTATATAATTAATTGATTATTTATAATATTATTATTTTGAATATTATGTAAAATATTTTATAATTACTTTAAACCATAATTTAAAAAAATTTAAAAAGGTTATACGGTGTTGTAATTGGTTAAAGAATGGCATGGTTAAAAAAGGTATAACTTTTTAAATTTAAATTTTTTAAACTTATGATTTAAAATCACTTAAAATAATTTAACGTATAAAATAATTATTTGATATAATTTTAAGTTAAATTTAAAATCGTTTAAAAAGTTATACTTTTTTTAATTATATTTCTTTTTTTATCTTAAATGACTTTAAACCACACGTTTAAAAATTTAAGTTTAAAAAGTTGTACCTTTTTTAGCCACGCTATTCTTTAGCTAATTACAATATTATACATTATTTTAACGAGCTGAAATTAATGTTCGAGAAACGGCGGGTTACGCCTGCCACCCCTTTTTATTAACGTTATAAACGCTATTTAACGCTTGGTTTATATATTTATATTTATAAAGCTTTATTAAAAAGTTTTTTAAAATTTAATTTAAAGCATTATTACGTTAAAAAACGTTTATATATTAAATTTAAAATCAATTAATATATTATAATAACATATAAAATAACTTTAATTAAAATAATTTAAAATTAATAATTTACTTAATTTATTCCTTTAACTTTTTTATATATCCATATAGTTTTACATTTTTATATCTTAAATTAAAACGTTAAAATTATTTACTAATAAAAAAATTTAAAATCATAACCAACGTTATAATTAACATTATAATCAATTAACATTACAATTAATTAACACAATTAATTAATAATATATAAAAATATCTTTTCTTTTATTTTTAACTTAATAATAAAATTATTATTTAAACTTTTCCAACTTTTTATACATTTATATAATATTACGCAATTATATTAAACTTTATTTATTATATTGTATTATTTATTATAACACATATTATAACCCATATTATAACATATATTATAACGCGTGTTATAATTAATTTTAACTTATTTTAAAAATATATTTATTAGATAAATTTAATAATAAAATTAATAACTATTATATAATTAATTAATTATTTACAATATTAATAGTTTTAATATTATTAATAATTATTTTCGCTAATAAAGAAATTTTTATTAAGCAATATTTTACAATTGCTTTAAACCACAATTTAAAAAAAATTAAAAAGGTTATACGATATTATAATTGGTTAAGAAATGAAGTGGTTAAAAGGGGTATAACCCCTCGAACTTAAATTTTTTAAACGTATAGTTTAAGGTCATTTAAAATAAACCGTACAACTTTTTTAAATTTTTTTTAAATTATAATTTAAGGTAATTGTGAAATATTGCTTAATAACAATCTTTTTACTAATAAAAATAATTATTAAAAATATTATTAATAATATTATTATTATTAATATTAAAAATAATAATATTATAAATAATTAATTAATTATATAATAATTATTAACTTTATTATTAAATTTATTAATTAAATATAGTTTTAAAGTAGGTTAAAATTAACTGTAATACGCGTTATAATATGCGTTATAATATGCGTTGTAATACGCGTTACAATATATAATATAATAAATAAAGCTTAATATAACCGCGCAACGTTTTACAAGTGTATAAAAAGTCGGGAAAGCTTAAATAATAGTTTTATTATTAAGTTAAAAATAAAATAAAAGATATTTTTATACGTTATTAATTAATTATATTAATTAATTATAATGTTAATTATAATCTTAATTGTAATGTTAATTATAATTTTAAATGTTTTTATTAATAAACACTTTTAACGTTTTAATTTAAAATATAAAAATATAACGCTATATAAATATATAAAAAAGTTAAAAAAATAAATTAAATAAATTATTAACCTTAAATCATTTTAATTAAAGCTATTTTATATATTATTATAATATAATAATTAATTTTAAATTTAATATATAAAAGCCTTTTAACGTAATAATGCTTTAAATTAAATCTTAAAAAAACTTTCAATGCAGCTTTATAAATACAAATACACGGACTAGGCGTTAAGTGGCGCTTATAGCGCCAACAGGGGTTAATAGGCGTAACTTGTCGTTTTTTAAACATTAATTTAAACTTGTTAAAATAATTACAAATGTTAATTTAAATTTTTAATAAAGAAAATTAAATTTAATGGTATACTTTTTAAGGAACTTTAAATATAATATTAATGTTAAAAATAGTTTTTTTAATAATTTAAAATTAATATTATACTTTTTTTATTTTTTTAATCTTTTTATATATTTATAAAAGATTACGTTATAATGTAATAAACTTTAACGCTTAAAAATATAAAATAACTTTAAAATAATATTTAATATTTACATTTACGTAATTATATACGTTTATATTTACGTATTTACGTTAATAATTAAATAAAAAATATAATTTTAAGTTAATTATTTAATTGTTTAATCTTTTTAATTTTTCTTATATATTAATATAATATCATATTGTAATGTTATACGTTTTAACATTTAAAAATATTTTATATTTTTATAATAATATATCTTACGCATTTATATTTATACGCTTATATTGATAATAATAATAATGTTAAAAATTCTTTTTTTTTTAAATAATTTACAGTTAGTAATATAATCTTTTTACCTTTTTTAACTTTTTTCTATTTTTATATAATGTTATTATTGGTAAGTACGTATATAAGGTAAAATTAAAATAAAGTAAATATAATAATAATAAATAATAATAATTGAGTAAAATTAGTGTATTAATGTATTTAAAAAAGAAATTATTAATTGAGAAAGAAAAAGAAAAAGAATTTATTTTTTATATAAATAAAAATATATAAATATGTTTTAACGTTAAATTTTAGTTTATAAGCGTTAAATTTTAATTTTTATAATTATTATTTAATTAATATTTTTTCTATTTCTTTTTATAATAATAATCGCAAATTATTATTTTTTCATTTTATAATATTCTTTTTGTTTTTTATAAGTATTTCTATTGTTTTATTAAGGGATTTTTTTATTATGGTATTTGTAAGGTTATAATTATTATAAATTTATTATATATTATTAATTTCTCAATTTTCATGAGATTATTATAACGTCATTAAATTAATTATTAATTATTTTTTATTAATGTTATCCATTTATATTACATATTAATATAAAAAGTATAAATTTATAAAAGATTAAACGGGTTTAAAACATTATTATACGTTTTAAAATAGCATTAACGGTTTGCTAAATAATATAATTAACGTTAAAATTATAAATTTTATTTATTAATACGTTTTAAATTATATTTTTATATTTAATAAATAATTAATATATTATATATTTAATAATCTAAATTTTATTATTTAATACGATAAAGTAATTTATATATAAATTTATATTTATATTATTAATAAATATTTTATTTATAAAGATATATAAGTAAAACTTTTATAAATTAAATTAAATTTAAATTGCGATTTTTATTGTTTATTTATTATTTAATTTAAGTGTTTAAAACTTTTGGGTTTTTAAGTTTAAATTTTATATATTATCCGGTTGTTAAATAGTTAAAAGGTATTTTTAATTAATATATAAATAAAATATATATTTCTTATATTTTATATTTTATATATTTTTTAATTTATTCTTTTTATATTATATTAATATTATATCTTCTTTTTATACATTATTAATTGTAAATTATTAAAATTTTCCTTAACTTTTAATTTAAAGATTTTTTAAAATTTCGTTTTTTTTCATAAAGATTTTAAGGTATTAATATTTAAGTTGTTATTAATTTAAGGTTTTATTATACTAAAAAGTTATTTCTTTTTAATGATTAGTAAGTATAGGTTGAAAATTAACGGTTTTATTTTTTAATTTTATTAATAATGTTTTAAATAAGTTTTAAATTAATAGGTTGTTAACTTTATTAATTTATATAATAGTTTTATTATATATAATATTATTTTTTTAAACGATTTATTTTTTAATTTGATTAATAATTAAATTAAAATTATTTAGTATATAAAGGTTTTTAATTGTATATATATTATTAAAACATTTTAAGTTTTGATTTTTATTTTTCATTTTTAAAATTAAAATGTTAATGTTGTTATAAATTGTTGATTTATTTAGTAAATTATAAAAACATACGTTATAATAAATTCTTTTTTAAAATTTTTATATTTTTATATAATTAATTGAGATTTTTTTATAAAAGGTTGGTATTTTTTTAAATGCAAGCAAAACACGGTGGAGTAAGCCTATTAAGATATATTTAATTATAATGAAGCTTTCCACTTAAATGTACCTATGTAATAAACGTTATTTTAGCTATATATACGATAAAAATATTTTAAAAAATTTTTAAATAGGTAAAAATATTAAATAGTATATTTAACGCAATTAATTTAAAATTATTACCTTTTAATTTAAGTTTATTATTGTGTTAAATAAATTTAAAACAATTGTTAAATAACGTTATTATAAATATATTAAACCAAATATATTAATTACATTTTCAACTTACTCCACCGTGTTTCGTTAACATTTAAAAAGATATTTTTCTTTTTTCTTTTTTATATTATGCGTAATTAAAATATAGTTATTTTTTTATAACGTGTATTGTTAAATATAATAAGCAAAAGTATATTATTTATAAATAATATATTTAATGTAATTAAGTTTAAAATTTTAGATAGTTTTTTAAAATTAACAATTCTTCCTTTTATTTAAAATTTCAAGGTGAAAATGTGTTCTTTTTTAATTAAAATATATTATATTTAAGCTGAAGTTAATCTATATTATATTTACATTTTTGTTTCAAATAATTATATATTTTAACGGATTAAATTTAAGTTTAAGCAATTTAATTTTGAAATTATATAATAATATTAAGCTTTTTTTAAATTAAATATATGGTTTAATATATAAATTTTAATTAAGGGATATATTTTATTAAAAGTTTGTATTAAAAGGATATTATAATAAATTTAGTTTTATTAGTTATTAATAAGTATAAAGATTTATTGTAATATGTTATTTACCGGTAAAAATAATAGAATTATTCAAGAGAAAAAATTATAATCTTTTATAGGTTAGTTTTTATTATTTAATGGCAGTTTAAGAGATTTAAATATATTTTTTGGAATGAAAAAGGTAGGTTATTTTATATATTACTATATTTTTATTATTTTTAATATGGTAAAATATTAAAAAGGATATTTCTTAAGAAAAAAAGCTTAAAAGGTTAAATAACTTTTATAAAGTTAAAGAAAGAGAAAAAGTTATTTAATATTTAAATATTATTTTAATTTTTTTATAAAGTTTAAATTAATTACTAAAAATAGTTTAAGATTTTTTATAAAGTTTAATTTAATTATATTGTATCAAGAATAAAATATAAGTTTTAAATTAAAAGTTATAATTAAAATAAAAGTTAAAAAATAAATTTTAATTATACAATTATTAGTAGAATATTAAAAATAAATAAAGGAATATATAGTAAAAGAAAAAAAGTAATATTATTTATAAAATAAATAATGGTCATTAAAGGTAAAATGGTATAATTTTAATAGGAATAATATTAAAAATAAAGGTATATTTTAAATATATTATTAAATATATTAATATTTATAAAATATAAATTATTAATTATTATTATAATACCGTTTTAATTATACGCGTGTTAAAATAAACTAATTTCTTTTAACTTTATAAGTTAATATCTTTTATATTAATATATTTAACTATTTTTATTTAATGGTAATTAATTTAATAAAATCTTATATTAATAATTTATATATTAATATTAAGCTAATAAATATTTTAAAATAATTAATATTAATATTAACCTAATAAATATTTTAAAATAATTAATATTATATTTAATTAGGTATATATATATTTTCTTATATTAATTTAATTTATAATATTAATTATATTTATTTTAATAACTTTTGAAAATTTATTTAAGGTTTTCTTTTAAATATATGGATGTTAAAATAGTTTAAATTAATATTCTTAAAGTTTAAAATGGCAAATAGTGTTTAAGTTGTCTTTTATGTAAAAATAATTGTTTTAAAGGTAATAATTTATTATTTTATTATTATATAATTAAATTATTGTGTAAAAGTTAAGGTTTAGTTATAAAAATATTTAAATAATATATATAGTTTATTTATATTTTCTAAACTAGTTAAATTATTGTTTAAGGTATAAGCTTATGTTTAAGCTAAACTTTTACCGGGAATTTCTTAAAATATTATAAAGTATATATCTATTACAAAGGATAATAATGTTAAAAAAATAAATTGAAGTTATTATATATAAATAGTAATTTAAACGGATTAAATAATAATAGAAGCGGATAATTTATTATAAATTTAAGAAGATATTTTATAAAATATTATATATTGGTTATTATATATGTTATTACAATGAAGTTTTTTAGATTGTACATTAATAACTTTTTTAATTTTATTAATTTGTGTTATTAATGTTTAATAATATTAATCGATAATAATAAGTATATATACAAGGTAAATTTAAAGTAAAGTAAATATAATAATAATGAATAATAGTAATTAAATGAAATTGGTATATTAATATATTTAAAAAAGAAATTATTAATTAAAAAGAAACGATAAAAATTTGGTTTTTATGTAAGTAAAAATATATAAATATGTTTTAACGTTAAGTTTTAACCTTTATAATTATTATTTAATTAACAGTTATATTATAATATTATAAGTTTTACCGTTTAAAAATAAGTAATAATTTTAATAAATAACATATAATGTGTTTATATTTATATATTTACATTAATACTTACGTGAAAAATATAAAGTATCTTTTTATTTTAAGTTAATTATTTAATAGTTTAATTCTTTTAACCATTTTCTTTTAATTTTGTATAATATTACGTTTTTATATATTAAATTATAACATTTATTACAATTAAAGTGTTATAATTATATTTTAATTAATTGGATAATTGTTTTTAATTTAAAACGTATAAACTATTTATATAATAAAGTTAATATTTATTTAATATATAAATATTATTTATTGTAATAAATTAATTAAATTAATTAAATTAATTAAATTAATTAAATTAATTACATTAATTAAATTACTTAAATTAATTAATTAATGTAAATAATTTTAAATAATATTGCTATAATTATATAACTTAAAAATGTTTTGAAATATTGTAAACTAAATATTTAATTTCTTTAAAAAGGTGTGTTAAGGTTTAATTAATTAAAAGATTATATAAGTACAAAAAGGATATTTTCTCAAACAAGTTTTAAATATTTAATTTAAAGTTATTTAAGATAAAATATTATATAAATATATAAAAGAATTAAAATAAATTTCAAACATTTAAAAAGAATTTAAAAAAGTTATTTTTAACATTATTATTATTTATTTTAACAAGTTTAAATCAATGTTTAAAAAAATAATAAATTACATTAATTATTTCTTTTATTTCCATTAATGTTATAAATGTTAATTAACGTTTAATTTATATATTTATATTGATAAAATCATTTTATACGGGATTTTTATTAAACGACATTGTATAATTGTTTTAAATTATAATTTAGTTTTTTTTCAAAAGGTTATATAATATTATAATTAAATAAAAAGAAATATAACTTTTAAAATTTTCTTTTTAATAATTATTCTTAATAATAATACATTATGTAAAATATAAATTAAAAAGCAAACGTGATAAATTAAAGATTTATATTTTTAAATAATTATATTAAATTAAACTTTAAAAAGCTTAAATATTCCATGTTAATAAACTAAAATTAATGTTTAATAAACAATAAATTACGCATGTTATTTTCTTTATTTTCATCAACGTTATAAAGGTTATTTAATACTTGATTTATATGTTTATATTTGTGTAACGTATTAAAAAGGTTTTCGAGATTTAATTATAAAATATTATTAAGTTAAAAAACATTTATATATTAAATTTAAAATTAATTAATATATTATAATAATGTATAAAATGGGTTTAATTAAAATAATTTAAAGTTAACAATTTGTTTAATTTACTTTTTAACCTTTTTATATATTTATAAAATTTTACGTTTTTATATTTTAAATTATAACGTTAAAAGTATTTATTATTAAAAATATTTAATATTATAAATAACGTTATAATTAACGTGATACTTAATTAATATATCTAATAAACATAATCAATTAATAATGTATAAAAATATCTTTTATTTGATTTTTAACTTAATAATAAAATTATTATTTACGTTTTTCCAGCTTTTTATACATTTATATAACATTACCCGTTTATATTAAACTTTACTTATTATATTGTTTATTATAACATATATGATAACGTATATTATAACGCGTGTTATAATTAATTTTAATTTACATTAAAAATAAAACTGCGTTAATTTAATTTATACATTTAATAATAAAGTTAATAATTATTATATAATTAATCATTTATTTACAATATTATTATTTTTAATATTATTAATGATGCTATTATTAATAATATTTTTAATTTTCTTTTTTATTATATAAACAGTTTTTATTAAAACATGATTTATAATTGTTTTAAATTATAATTTAAAGAAATTTTCAAAAGGTTATATAACGTAATAATTAATTACGAAATAATGTGACTAAAAAAAACAACTTTTTAAATTTAAATCTTTTTTAAAACTATACTTTAAAATTACATAAAAAGGAAATATTATAATAAAAAATATTTATAAATATATTGTTAATAAAATCTTATTTTATTTAATTATTTTAAAAAGGAAAATTAAAGATTAAAAATTATATTAATTATTTAAATGATTTTTAATGATAATCTATTTTTTATATTTAATATTTAATTAATGTTATATTATAAAAGTATTATAAAGTAATATTACATAATATTTTTAAATATAAACTTTTATAAACTTTTATTTTAAATATTGTTTTTAATTATATAATTAATGGTTAAATAATAATTGTAAAAGTTAAAACTTAACGCATAAAACTTAAGGTTTAATATAAAAATATATTTATATATTCTTTTTTATTTAAAACGAAGTTTGGTTACTATATTAAAACTTTTTTGGAAATTACTATAGGAAATTGATAAAGTAATAATAAAATAATTGATAAATATTACATAAGTAATTAATAAACGCATAAACCACTTACAAAAATCTATAGCAATTAACGCCACTTTTTTATAAGCCACACAAAATGAGTCAACCACACAAATTACGTAAGTAGCTCCCGGGTAGGTTGGTAAAAACTTGGAATATTTCAATTAAAGTTTCTTTTTTTTAAAAAATAATATAAATTTATTAATGAAAATTTCAAAATTTTATACATTTTTAAAATTTTTGCTTGGTTTTATCGGTTACACGTAACCGATTTGTTATAATAATTTAAATATTTGAATAAATTAAATGAATACCGTATATATAATAATATATTAAAAGGATTAAAATAACAATTAAAACTATTTGAATAATTAAATAAATAATAAAATTATTAAATAGTAAAATAATTAAATAATTAAATGATGTAAAAATATAATAAATAAAAAAGAAGTTTAATAAATTAATTAAAATATTTATTGAAAAGTTAAATGAATAAAATAAGTTCAAATCGTTAATAAATATTTAAAATTATACATATGTAAATAAGTAAATAATAAATTATCATTAATTATTTATTACATTTATTAATTCAATTAAATTGTTTAAAAAAAACCAATGATTCACCTTAATAAATTTAAATAAATTGGTAAAGTTAAAAACATTTAAACAATATAATTAAATAAAGTTTAACAATATATCATTTATTTACAAGATTTATTAATAAAATATTTAAAGAAATGGTATTAACAAATTAACAACAATTAATAATGAATAAATTGTTCAATTATTAAATAAAATCAATATATTATATATATAATATTTATTAAGTTTATATAAAAAGAATTTAAAAGAAATTAAATACATTAAAAAAAGTTTTAAATATATTATAATTAATAGATTTTTAACTTTACTTAACTTTAAATGTAATTGATTTAATTGATTTAATTGATTTAATTGATTTAATTGATTTAATTGATTTAATTGATTTAATTGATTTAATTAAATATGTTTAAAAGTTTTAAAAAAAGAATTAAATTAATATATAAATATATCCTTTCGTTAAACTTAACATTTAAACGTTAAACTTTAACTTTTATAATTATTATTTAACCATTAATTAATTTTATAAGCAATGAGTTTTTTTATTCTTTTTTAATCGATAGTTTTTCATTAAATATATTGATTTATTAATTTTATTTAATTATTATTATTTATTATTTATTCTATTATTTTTACTTTATATCTATATTTATTAATATTAATTGATATTACTAAATATTCTTTTTAATTTATAGTAAATTATTTCTTTATATTATTATATAATTTTTATTTTATTATTATTATTTTTTATAATCTTTATATATTTTATAATATTGTAAAAAACCTTTCTTAAAAATCTGGTTTAAACGTGAATATATATTTAAAATAATAATTTAATTGTACTACAGAATATAAATAAGTTTTAAAATAAGTTATATAAATTTATAAAATATGTTTTTAATTAATTTACGGTTTTTATTTTTTAATTTAATTATGTAATAATAAATTAGGAAATTTTTAATTTTTAAATAATCATTTATGCCTAAAATGTAATATAAATATTATATATTTTTATAAATATTTATATTTTTAAAGGAATATTAAATAAATGTTAAAAATGGTTTAAAAAACTTATAATAAATAATTTTAAAATATTATTAAAATAAATACGATTAATATTATAAATTACGTGAATATAAAATGAAATTTATATAAATTAATATAATATTAATTATATAAACATACTTATTGATTTAATATTATTTAATAAATCATTAATATAAAGTTTTAATAAATTAAAAATTATAAAATATAAATAGTTAAATATATTAATATAAAAAATATTAATATATAATATTAAAAAAATGGTTTATTTTAAAAGTAAAGTTAGTTCGGTAATATAAAGTGGGCTATTTTAACAATAATTATACAATTTTATATAAAACGCTATAATGGCATAAGTATTATATGTATTTTTATATAAATCTACCAGTTTATATATATACTTTAAATGTTAATTTTATTATCTTAATGCTTAAATTAAAATTTGTGGACAGTGGGCTACGCCCGTTTACGCTTCACTTGCGTTATAAAACGTTTGGTTTATATATTTATACCTTTAAATCTTTAGTAAAACGTTCCACAAATTTTAATTTAAACTTTTAATCAATAAAATTAAGTTAAATAGCACACTTTTTAATACTATATTAACAATTATTTAAATAATAATAATAACGTTAAAAATAGCTTATTTTTTAATTATTTAAAGTTAATACTATACTTTTTTTATTTTTTTAACTTTTTTACATATTTATTCAACATTACGTTGTAATATTACAAGCTTTAACTTTTAAAAATATAAAATAGCTTTATATATCCATAAACCTATACCAATAACAATAATAATAATAATAATAACGTTAAAGATTTCTTTTTTTAAATAACTTAAAGTTAATAAAATAGCTTTTTTACCTTTTTAACTTTTTTACATTTTTATATAACGTTATGTTATAATATTACAAGCTTTAACGTTTAAAAATAGTGAATAACCTTAAAATAATATATTAATATTTATACTTACATGTTTTTACACGTTTATATTTACATACTTACGTTAATAATCAGGTAAAAAATATAACTTAAAACTAATTATTTAATTATTTAACCTTTTTAACCTTTTGTTTATATTATATAACGTTACGTTATAATATTGCAAGCTTTAACGTTTAAAAATAAATAATAATTTTAATAAACAATATATAACCCGTTTATATTTATACGCTTCCATTAATAACAACGTAAAAAATATAAAATACTTTTTAATCTTAAGTTAATTATTTAATAACTTAACCTTTTTAACCTTTTTCTAATTTTATAAAATATTACGTTATTATATAACATTTATTATAATATATATTATAATTAATGCGTTATAACCGGTATTTACGCGTTTTAACTAATATTATAACCGTATTTTAATTAATTTAATAGCTATTTTTAATTTAAAACGTATACACTACTTTAATAATGATATTAACAATTGTTTAATATATAATGATTAATTTTAATTAATTTTGATTAATTTTGCTATAAACCACGCAATTTAAAAATATTTCGAACTATTTTAAACTAAATATTTTAAAAAGTTTTAAAAAGGTGTACCGGGGTTTAATTAGTTAAGAAATGGTGTGGCTAAAAGAAGTATATCCTTTTAAACAATTCTTAAATATTTAATTTAAAATCACTTAAAAATAACAATTTTACAATTTTTTCAAAACTACAGTTGATGGAAAAAAATAACGTTTAAAAATATTTTCTATTTTATTACATTAACTGTAATATATTACCACCTAACCACATTTAAATATAGAAATAAAATAATAATTATAAAGTTTATAAGTATATTTATAAAATTAAATCTTTAAAAAATTAAAAATATCATTCTTTCTTGTATAAAAAGTAATAATTAATATTATATTAAAACTTTAATACTAACTATTTATACAATTAAAATTTTAAAAAATAATTTAAATTAATAAAATTAATAGTATTTTAAAATTTGAAAAGTTAAAAGATAATTAAAATTTAATTAAGTAAACTAATAATATATTATTATTTTTTTTTTATAAATATTTTAAATGTATAAATGTTTAAGTAATACGTAACTGTAGGTTATGTATATATATATAAGTATATCTACATTTTATATACCGTTTTAAACGTAATTGCTAGGTAAGTTTATAAGCTTTTAATTATTTTATTTAATAATATTGTTAATTAAATTTTTTAAAATTTTTTTCTTTATCTTTTTTTTAACGTTTACTAGTTTTAATTATTTTTTAAATTTTATGAACAATGTATTATTAAGTATTTTTATAAATTTATTTGCAATTATGTCTTCTAAAACTATATATTTAATTTGGATCGTACTTTTTTGGGTTTTTTGACGTAATTAATGGTTGTAAATATTTATATATTTTAATTTAGTTTATAATTTATTAATATTTTTTTGGATTAATTAAATAATTTAATAATTATTACATTATATGGTAATAGTTAAATTTTCTAAAGATATTTCCATTTTTTTAATAAATTTAAATATAAATATAACTTTTTTTATTACTTGTAATAATATCAATAATTTGGCTTTTATGGTTAATGTTATAATTATATTTTATTTGTTTATTTACTATTTGATAACTTTTTTAAATAATTTTATTATATATATTTAAAAATTTTTATAATTTGTTATATTATTTATGAAAAATACATTATTTACAATTTTAAAAATATTGCTTTTTTTTAATTATAATTTTAAAGTTTTAGTATAATAAAAATATTTAATTATTTGGTTCGTTATTTTATAATATTTCAATTTTAAGTTTAATAAAAATTATATTAATTGGGAATATGTAAAAATTATATTTAATTTAATAATTACTATTATATATAATATTAATTTAATTTTTTTTTAAAATAAATATATAAATTTTAACGTTGCCTTATTTTTGAATTATAAAAATTTCTTTTTAATTATAAGATATAATGGAATCTTTTTATTATCCTTTCTTATTAATATATTTATTTTTTTTAAATAATTTATTTAAATAAACCATAATAATTTTTTAACTTTATTTTTAATTATAGCAATTTTTAAGTACTATTAAAAATCGTTTTTTTTAATTATACCATAATATTTCTTTAATTAATTAATTAATAAATATACTATTTTTTTATTTTTTTTCTTATATATTAAGATAATATTATTTATAAAAAAAAAAAATAATACCCCATTTTTATAATAAATATAAAATTTATATAAAATTAATTTAAAACCTAATAATTTTAATATTCTTATAAATTTGTTATATTATAAATTAAATAATTTTTTTATACCATATATTACTTTTTTTATTTTTAAAATTATATTTAACTTTTTATAACCGAATAACATTTTTATAAAAATATTATTTTATATCTTTATATTTATAAAAATATTAATTATATTAAATTATTTCAATTTTAAATTAAATTATATTACTATAATTATAAATATTTAAAATAACTTTATTATTAATATATATACATATATTTTTTTTATACCGATCCGTTTTTATTAATTACCTTTAATTATTATTTTAATTTTTTATTTAATAAATTAACTATATTTATTAATTTTATATATATATATTTATATATAATTAAATATTTATTTCCTTTCATTATAAAGATCTTTATAAGATATTTTATACCATATTTTAATAACCTTATAATTTTTTAAATAGTTTTTCTTTATTTAAATTTATAAATTTATTATTATATAATTTTTTACTTATCTATAATATTTTAATAATAATAAAAAATCTTTTTTATATATAAATTTTAGTTTTTTTAATAATCTTTTAAATTAAACCTTATTTATAAATTTATTTTCGACCTAATTTATACACCCCCTTAAATATTTTACATTAAATATAACATACCAAATTTTAAAATATATAATTAAAAAAATTTTTTTTTTTTATTTTATTATTTTAATATATATAACGTTTTAAATGGTTTTATATAAAAGATTTTTAAAAGGTAATAATTTAAAAGTTAATAATAATTTAAAATATATTTTAATATATTATAGTTAATTAAATCTAATTTTTAATTATTAATTATAATTATTATTATAATTTTTATTTAATGTTTTATTATTTAAACGTTTATAATCTGTATTATTATTTTATTTATAAATATATTTATTAAAATATTTATTTTTTATATAAATATTATAATCGTCTTTTTATTCCTATAAATTAAACGTTTTTTATTTATCTATTATATTAATATAATATTTTTAAATTTATTTTAAAAAAGTTTTATATTTTTTATTGGATATATATAATAAATTATTTTTTAATTTATTTATATTACTAAAAAAAACTTTATTTTTATTAAAAATAACGTTTTGTATATAAATAACTTTATTAATTTTTAAATTCTATATACAATATATATTTATAAAAAAATAACTTATTAAATAATTTATTTACACTTTTAGTTTAAATTTTTAACGCCTATTCTTTTTTAATTAAATTCTTTTTATTATTATAAATACCTTATATTTATTAATATATAAATATATTTATTAAGGTTTACGTTTTAAAGAAGTATTATTATCTTTTTTTATAATAAACGTATGAAACTTTTTATATGGTAATTTTTAATTATATATATATTTAAGTATACAATTATAAAAATAAATAGTAAATTTATAAATTTTTAACCATAAAAACGTAAATAGTTTTATATTATTTCTTATAACATAAGTTTTTATTTTAATTATTCTTTTTATTCATTCTATAATACCGTTTTATTTTTATATGCAAAATATTAAAAACTCTATTTTAATATATATTTTTTTAAAAAATTATTATATTTATGGTTTATTTATAGTAAATTTATTATTATACTTTATTATTTTTAATTTTAAATTATATTAATTTTTTAAAGTCCTTAATAAATATTTAAAATAAAAAATAATAAATTTAATAAATTAGTTTTATAGGTAATAATTTTATATATAACCCGTCTATTAATCAATTATTAGTATAATATTTTTGTAACTTTTATATTCTTTTTTAAAAGGGTAAAAATCTACAGCTAAACATAAATTAAAGATTTCCTTTATTTATTTTAGTTTTTATTAAATGGATTATTTAATTTTAAATATACCGCACGCGTTATATTAAACAGTAATTAATTTAATAATTTTCGTTTTTTTTAAATAATTTATAAAATATTCTAATATTTATAGGCCTGGATATCCTAACCTTTAATATTATTTATATATATTTTTTTATTTTTTTATCTATTTAATAACTAATATAATTTATTTAATATATATATAAAAAAAACTATTTATTATTTTATATAATATATCTTCTACTATAAATTATTCTTATTTATTAAATATTTTGTATAAAATAAAATTATCTGTTTTATAAATAAATATTTTTTAATAACAATTATTTTATTAATATTTTTATTTATGTAATATTTTAAAAAAAATAAAATTATAAGTAAAACTTTTACAATATATTATATTTCGAAACTAAAAATAATTATTTCCTTTTAATCTTTTTATTTTTATATTAATATTTTTATAGTTTTTTATTAAAACACAATTATTCTTAATTACAACATAATTATTTATAAGTATTTTTTTATAATTTATAAACCACAATTATTTATTAAAAATATAAAAAATATTATTAAAATTTAAAATTATTAAATAAATAAAAAAGTAATAAAATATTATAAACGTTATTTAAATAACTACATTTATTAAAAATATAATTATAGTTTAAGATATAATTCCAATTTAACATCCTAATTAATTTTATAAAAATTATTCCCTTTTTATTTTTTTAAATTTTTTTATCTTATTAATTTCTTTTTAAAAACTTAAATATATTTTTAAATTTTATTTAAATATATATATAATATAAATTTCTTTTAAAATAAACTATATTAATTTTTCTTTTTTAAAAATAAACTAACATTTTTTAAATTTATAATTATTTAGATATACCTTATATAACCTATAATTTCCTACTTCAAATTCTACCTCTTTATTCCTTTTATTAAGTTTATTTATATTCCCTTTTTTTCCTTTTTTTTTAAGGTTCTTAAAATTTTTAAAATTTTTAAATATTTCTTTTTCCTTTTTTTTTTCTTTTTTTTTTCTTTATTTCCTTTATTATTCTAAATAAAACCAAAAATTTTTTTTTTTACTTTTAAATTTCTAATATCTATTATTTAAATTTTAATTTATAACAATATTACAATCGTTTTATATAATAACATATTATTATTAATATTTTTACTATTAATTATAATAAACATATTTACTTAATTAAATAAAATATACTTTAAAATTATAAATAAATCTTCAAACTATTATAAATTCTATTATATAAATAATACATCCTTATTCTTTACTTTTCCCATTACTTTTTTCTATTAAAATATTTACATTTTTTAATCTTTAAACACCTTATATAAAATAACTATAACTTTTTTATACTTCTTTTTAACACATAATTTTATTTATATATTTATAACTTTAATATATTCCTTAAATAAAATATACCATTTAATTAATAATAAAATAAGTTTACATATTATTTAAAAATCATAAAAAAATACGTTTTATTATATCCATAATTTCAATTTTTTAACTACATTTTATTTAATATTATATTTTTTTATATTTTCTTTATATATATTAAAATTTAATATAAATATATTTTATTAAACATTAATTAATCCTACAACCGTTTATACAAATTTTTATTTAAATAACCCGTATTTTACAATATTAAATTTAACCGATTTAATTACCTATAATATCTTAAAATTATTATTTAATTAAAATTTGTTTAAAAAAGAAATTTTATTTTAAATATTTATACTTATAACCTTTATTTTAAAGGCAATTTCCTAATATTTCCATTAATTTAAACTTATTAATTTTATTAAAATATTTTCCGTAATTAATTCCATTTTATTAATAAATATAATAATCTTTTAATATTAACTTAAATTAAATATTGTTATATTACCTTAACTTATCTTAAATATTTAAATAACGTTAAATAAATAAAACTTTTAATTAAAAAATAATTAAAATTTAATTAAATAAATTAATAATATATTATTATTTCTTTTTTATAAACACTCTAAATATATGAATATTTAAATGATATATAACCGTAAATTACGTATATATACATGAGTACATGTACATCTCATAAAAGCTTTATAGATTTTATATATTAATTTAATATAATTATATTAATTTGTAGCTATTAAAAGTTGGTAGGTTTTAATGTAAAAATGGCAATTAAACGTTTTTTTTCTCTTTTTACTGTAATATATTTACGACGTTTAATTAATTAACTATTTTCGACCGGTTTTATCTTTAACTTTATCTTTAATTTTATATATATTTAAAATTATATAATTTATATGTATTTAAATTATTTAAATTAAATTTAAATAAATAAATAAATAAATAAATAAATAAATTGATTAATTAAAATATATGCGTTTAAGTAAAAAGGTTAAAAAGTTAATAAAAAGCTTTAAAATATAATTACATATAAGTAAATTTATATACGAGGTAAAATATTTATAAATATATATAAATTATAATTATTACCGAAATAACCCACTTTATATTACCGAATTAACTTTACTTTATTTTAATATATATATATTTATATATTTAATAGCGTTTTAATAATAATAATTAACATTTTATAATTTTTAAATATTTATATATTTAATTATTTATTTCAAATAAATTTTCATTTTTAATATTATTTTTATTAAATTAATATTATTTTAAATTTTATATATATTATATATTTTATAAATAAAACTATTTCTTTTTTTATATTATATAATGTTTTATTATTTTTTAACGTTTTATTAATAGTTTTATAATTAAAAATTAAAAATTAATTTTTAATTTAATTATAATTTTTATGATAAATTTTATATTTTATCTTTTATATAATGTAATTAAATTAATTTATTTAAAAAATATTAAAATATTTATATTAATTAATTAAAGTTTTATATTAATAAATACGTACGTAAAGTAAAAATAATAAAGTAAATATTTAGAAAATAATTAAAATTTAATTAAATAAATTAAAAATACATTATTATTATTATTTTTCACAAATATTTTAAATGTATAAATGTTTAAATGACACGTGACCTGCGGTCACGTGTATGTACATAAGTACATGTACATTTTACAATATCTTTTTAAATGTTAATAAAATACGGTAAAATAAATTTATTAAAATATATTTAATTATAATTATTTTTAATTTAAATATAAAATTTCCCACTTAAATTTACTTAAGTAATAAACGTTATTTTAGCTATACGATAAAAATATTATAAAAACTTTTTAAATGTGTAAAAACATTAAACAATATATTTAATGTAATTAATTTAAAATTATTACCTTTTAAATTAAATTTATTATTATTTTAAATAATTTTAAAACAATTGTTAAATAAAGTTATTATAAATATATTAAACCAATTAAATTAATTATATTTTTTATTTATTTTACCGTGTTTTATTAACATTTAAAAAAATAATATATTAATTAATTATAACATTTATATTTAAATTAATATTATATAAAATTAATATAATATATCGTTTTAACTTATATTTATTTTAATTTTAATTTTAAAAAATCTTTTATAAAAAACTTATAATTATTATAATTATATAAACTAAACGTTAAGTGGCGCTTGTAACGTTAGCCGAAAAGGGAGGGGTGGTAAATATAGCTTGCTTTTTCTTAAAAACTACAACTTGCTAAAATAACTTGTATGTATACATGTGTGTTTGCATAATGGAAATAAGTACATTATAAAAGTCCATAAGTCATATACATAATACACACGGTATGTTTTAGCTTGGAAAATTTTAAGCCAATGAATGGATAACAACACAAACCTTAAAGATTAGTTAGATTAGGTACAAAGTACAGTAGAAAAGGGCAATAGGTATATCAAAGAAAAAAAAATCAGTTTGTGAATTGGGAAGGAGGGGTGCGCAAGCAGGAAGGGCCTGACGAGGGGCAATGCCCCCACAATAAGAAAATCTACCTTAGCCACCATCCCAAATAATTTATAAACCCCTACACACCCTCGCCAACACTCCTCTGAGTTTTCTTTTGATCTTCGTCTCGCACACCGTTAATCAGAAGCATTAACACCTGCTGAATGTGAGGACTCCTCCTTTCCCCTCCTTCTTCCATCAACCACTTCGTCTATCTATCTATCACTACAAGACTGCTCATAGGATCAGTAAACTGACCATCATCTCCGCAGTTTTCGTGTCTCCCTTCATCACACAAATAGAAATCAGCAAGCTTCTACCGCCAAAATGGGGTATGTAGAAATCTCTATTGCGCTCTTCACAAAGCCCCTCGTTGCTAACAAACCTACAGTAAGGAAGACAAGACTCACATCAACGTCGTCGTCATTGGCCGTAAGTTTCCTGACGTATCTCCGCACCCATCATGGCAGATTCCTAACGAGTCATCTCAGACGTCGACAGTGGCAAGTCCACTACTACCGGCCACTTGATCTACCAGTGCGGTGGTATCGACAAGCGAACCATCGAGAAATTCGAGAAGGTCAGTGGTAATTCATTGTATAATCTATCGCGTCGTCAACTACGCTTGAATCGACTAAAACCCTTCCAACTTCAAATTCTTCTTGTTTTGCTTCAATCGCGTGCCCCTCCTCTGTCACGACTTAACCCCCCACCGAGGGGCACAAAATTTTTCCCTACCCCGCTCTGACGTTCTGCATAACATTTTGGCGCACGGAGCAACTAGCCCTAAACATGCCAAGCGATCAAACTGGGTATCAGAGAAGCATCCACTGACCCACTCAATAGGAAGCCGCTGAGCTCGGCAAGGGTTCCTTCAAGTATGCTTGGGTTCTTGACAAGCTAAAGGCCGAGCGTGAGCGTGGTATCACTATCGACATTGCCCTCTGGAAGTTCGAGACTCCCAGGTACTATGTCACCGTCATTGGTATGTCCTCTCTCATGCTAGACCTATTGAACTTCGCCTAGATACTAATGTTGTCTTTGCTTAGACGCCCCTGGTCATCGTGACTTCATCAAGAACATGATTACTGGTACCTCGCAGGCCGACTGTGCTGTTCTCATCATTGCTGCTGGTACTGGTGAGTTCGAGGCTGGTATCTCCAAGGATGGCCAGACCCGTGAGCACGCTCTGCTCGCCTACACCCTCGGTGTCAAGCAGCTCATCGTTGCCATCAACAAGATGGACACTGCTAAGTGGGCTGAGGACCGATTCAACGAAATCATCAAGGAGACCTCAAACTTCATCAAGAAGGTCGGCTACAACCCCAAGACTGTTGCCTTCGTTCCCATCTCCGGTTTCCACGGTGACAACATGTTGGTCCCTACTGCCAACGCTCCTTGGTACAAGGGCTGGGAAAAGGAAGGCAAGGGTGGCAAGGTCACCGGCAAGACTCTCCTTGAGGCCATTGACGCCATTGAGCCCCCCAAGCGTCCCACTGACAAGCCCCTCCGTCTCCCTCTCCAGGATGTTTACAAGATCGGTGGTATTGGAACTGTGCCTGTCGGACGTATCGAGACGGGTATCATCAAGCCTGGTATGGTCGTCACCTTCGCCCCCGCTGGTGTCACCACTGAAGTCAAGTCCGTCGAGATGCACCACGAGCAGCTTACTGAGGGTGTCCCCGGTGACAACGTTGGCTTCAACGTGAAGAACGTCTCCGTCAAGGAAATCCGCCGAGGAAACGTCGCTGGTGACTCCAAGAACGACCCCCCTGCAGGCTGTGATGACTTCACTGCTCAGGTCATCGTCCTTAACCACCCTGGTCAGGTTGGTGCTGGATACGCCCCTGTTCTTGACTGCCACACTGCCCACATTGCCTGCAAGTTCGCCGAGCTTCTAGAGAAGATTGACCGACGAACGGGTAAATCCGTTGAGAACAATCCCAAGTTCATCAAGTCTGGTGATGCCGCCATCGTCAAGATGGTTCCTTCTAAGCCTATGTGCGTTGAGGCTTTCACTGACTACCCTCCTCTCGGTCGTTTCGCCGTCCGTGATATGCGACAGACCGTTGCTGTCGGTGTCATTAAGGCCGTTAACAAAAGCTCTAAGAGCGGCAAGGTCACCAAGTCCGCCGCCAAGGTTACTGGCAAGAAATAAACTCGCCAAACACAACTGGACTATAGCCGCGGGGATGTAATATGTCTTCGGCTAGTTAGCGGGCATGGGCCCTTAACGACACGACTATGCCTCTACGAATTTCCTTTGCTTTTGACACGATCTGTTCTCTCGGACATCTGATACCGAGCGCAGTATGAGAGGGAGGGTTATTGGCATCTCGCGACAAAACTTTCTCATCATGTGCTTGTAGTAAAATAGAGTCATAGACCGTGACCCTTCTTATCTATGCTGTGAATTGTGATATGTCGCTAAAGTGATCATAAAACTTTACCTTACTAATTGTACTTTGCTCTATCTCTCTTTAACTAGATTCGGTAACTCTTATGCTAGTCGTATCTCCATATTGGAAGCTTTCCTACCCTTTCTATCACATGACCGATCCCGCAGAAATCTACTAGTATGTTTACTAGTATGATTAACTATTTGATGAAAATTTGGTATATTAGATCACTACTACGTCAACGCCATCATGGTCGGTGTTTCTAAATCAGTATTCATATTTGACGTCACAGTTGGGAAACCTAATAATTTAAGATTACCTCCTTATAAAACCAACGCACCGGCTATGCTTCCTACGGAGGTTACAATGTTCCATCCTTATTTGTACTAAGTAAGGTAGAGAGCTCTTTCGCGTAGGTTTGATTACTGTTTGAGAAAATAGGAAGAATGAAATTTTCATAGATGCACACTATATTACACGCGATGGTTTGTAGCTAGGTGACCAAACTCGTATTTTACATGCTATGTAATCCTGACCACAGCACATCAGTGCTGGCGAGTTTTTGGCAGGCTGTTAAGAAGCTATCATGATATCTACGCGTGCCCACCTTAGGGGGACTAGCGCTAGTTTCAGGTTCCAAGGTAACTTCTGCTCTCCGTCCGCTCTCCAGCCCTGCCTCTATAGACGTATATGATAATTTGAATCCTTCATATGGCATTGAGATTGAGCGATGAACCTCTAGACTTGCTAGCGTATACTCGGTATCCAGGTTTAGCGGTGTTCCAGATTCAGGACCGGCTGTAAATACGGTAGGGTCACCGGAAAGACGCCGCATGGCTGGATACCAGGGGACAGAGAATGACTGCTTTGGCGGCGTCTTGAACTCGCCACGCTCTAGGTTGAATTGCGACGACCTGAGAAACGTGTTCAACGGTTCCCAGGAAGCGAGCTCGGAAAGGTCGCCCTTGGGCACCGTGTACTGGGCCTGCGTGAAGCGTAGATCAACGAGGGACGCGGGGAGCATGACGTCCGTCACTTGTGTTTGTTTTATAGCACGAAGGCTCTCGATTCCATTTATTTCGTTGCCAGACACTGCGAGGCGAAGCTCGAGAAGAGGCGCGGGAGGAGTGGCAACGCTAGGTACACTAGGTTTAGATTTCCGCTTCCTTTTGCTAGTTTCGCTATCAGTAGGCAGGAAGGTAGGCGTCGGCCAGAATCGGATAACCACTGAGGTTCTTGTTTGGACAGGCGATTGGGTCCCGTTATTGAACTTGGTAAGCTGAATGGCATGTGGCGTGGCGGCGGCGAATACTCGGGGGTGGTTGGCAGTCAAGAGGCCAGGTAGACTGGGAGGTGAGGCAGAGGGGTTGTTCGCGTGTAGCAAAGAGCCAAACTGCGCTACAGTTGATACTTGGAGCTCTCTCGTCCACTCCACGCTATTGTAAGGGGATAGTAACACATCCGGTGAGGGCATATGGAGCCCATTGGAAGTGGGTAATTCGGGCTGTGGTGTAATGGGGAGCTCAAGCCTGTCAAGTCGTTCCATTATTGTCGAATCGCTGTCTTCAGATGCCACTGGTAGTATGTAACGAGCCCACACACCCGTTCTATCATTCCATCCTAGTTTCTCTTTGCTTGCAGTATTCGTAACAAACCTGCCCGTAGCCTGAATTTTTGGGTCTGCTGCCAAGAGGGTAGCAGCCGTTGCTGGTTGTGTGTTGAAAGCCGTAAGCAGGAGGCGGAAGACTTCGTCGCCTGGGGATCTTAGGCCTATAGGGCCTTGCGAAGCATGTCCTTCTGAATCGATCCAAGTTACGGAAAACTGCGCAAATCTAGTTAGTATAGGCACAAAAGGCGTCATTTGAAAGGCTGCTGGCTTACTTGTCTGGTATTCTGGTTTAGTCTAATATGTGTATTTGTGATACGTCCTACCTCTTCCAACACCGCTTCATCGAGTGGCTCCGAGGCGATGAAGTCAGCCGGATAGCTTGCCTGGGTGATCTGCTTGAGAATCTTAGCTAATCCTTCTACTAGTGTTGAAGCCTTTGTTTTCGTCGCCACGATGCGTATGGTCTTTTTATTTCGGAGTGCCTCGACCTTTTCTCCAGGGTCCAGCCATATGTGGTCCATAAATGTCATCCATCGCCGGGTACCACCTATTGGGAGATTAGCGAGACTTGCTCTTGAGAGGGAAGTATAGGCGACGGACATACGCATGAGTAGAATGAACCTATCATTTCGAACCTTGATGTTTATTTCACCAAGCCCTGCATCGAGCTCTGCAATCGAAAGACCCCAACA
This sequence comes from Daldinia grandis, assembly GCA_022432525.1. NCBI lineage: Eukaryota > Fungi > Ascomycota > Sordariomycetes > Xylariales > Hypoxylaceae > Daldinia > Daldinia grandis. The sequence goes on from JAJKLB010000007.1 coordinate 246,008, forward strand.
TTCACGCATGATTTGTAGTGCGAGTTGCTCCTTTAAAGTGGTCGACTCTGTTATATATCCATGCAGGCTAATATTACCATCTTCTACGAGGTCTGAATGGGGCTTTAATGGCACCCATGGACTGATCTGTTTGACCCAATAATACCTTTTTAAGTTAATCGACGTTGTATCTTCTAACTCGAACTTGGGTGAACGGCCACCCCGTCTGTGATGCTTGAGGTAATCATAAAGCTGACCACTTAGAAAGCCGTTTATCAGCTCGGCCTGCAGCTTGCGAAAGCTCCTCTCAGGCATGGCAGTATCCGATTCTGGCCTTAAACTATGAACATTGTCATGGATCTCCTCTGCAGTTGGTGTTTCTCGCTGGAGGTTGAGCAGAGCCTCGAGATTGGCAGGCCGGTTGTCGGGCTTATTGTCGAAATCATCGGGGGCAGAAGGATTATATTTTCTTCGGCGCAGGCCCTTGTCCCTCATGATTATCACAGAGGCAGGCTTGCCTAGCATATCGGTACCAAGACTCCCCGAATCCTCCATTAGGACGCGATCGCGAGAAAGACGGTTCTTGCGTAGGGTCAAGTTCTTAGTGCCATGCCGTGCGCCATGTTCGCGCTTCCCATCTCGCGGTTCATTTTTATTTTCCAAATTCATGTCCTCATCTTCGGGGGCTCGATCATTATCGAGGGAATGGGCGGCCGAGTCCCTATAAAAGCGCTGCAGGCTTGGATGCTGGATTCTAGTAATGCGACTGGGGGGTTGAAAAGGTTGAGCGCTCCGATGAAGAAGACGCAGTCGGCATCTTAGACAGATTGCGCCGCTAGTCACTCTCGTGGCTAGCATGAAGAAAGAATAAAGAGATCCTCTCGGCGACAACAGGCCAAAGTACAATATACAGGCCAGTCTCTACTAGAGAATATAATATCGTGGATAATATGTAAAAGAGAGTAGATAATAAAATATTTCGCTAACTTTTTTTAGTCTACTTCTTAATCGAGTAATCAGCTTTAGGACGTACATGGGTTTACTTAATTTATCGAATAGTTAAGTTATCAATTAGTAGCGATAAGTACTAGTCTGGTTATCGATAAAGTTGAAATGGGATTCTCTCTACGCGTATGACAGAAGCAAAACGCGTCTCAGCCAATCCCCCCCCGCCGAACTCGTACATTTACACACATTTACAAATCGGAGTATTCTCTTCACATCAATATCTATAGCCATGCCTCCACAAACCCAGACCCAAAGACGGCGGAGAACGGGTAATGACGATAATGCTAACGAAACCCGACGGCGTCGCCAGTCCCGACACAAGCACGAATCGGACGGTTCCGAAGCCTCTGAAGAAGATCAAGATGGCGATGTCGATATGGAGAGGACAGGTGACGGTACAGACGACCAGCTAGTCAAGAAGTTAGTTCGATATGCCCTAGCATGTGAATATGCGAGAATGCCTATCAAACGAGACGGTATTAGAGACAAAGGTCAGTCAAGTCAAGTCTACTCGGGATACCCGGCCTGCAATATCTCTTTCTAAAAAGCCACACGCAGTTTTGGGAAGCAACACGAGGTCGTTTAAGCGCGTGTTCGAGGGGGCGCAAGCGCAGCTCCAACAAGTCTTTGGCATAGAGATGGCGGAATTGCCCGTCAAGGAGAAGCGTACACTAAAGGAAAAGCAGAGTAAGGATTGTATAACGGCATGCCTTGTTATCTTTTACTAACTAGTTGATATAGGGGCGAACGCTAGAAAATTAGCTTCCCAAGGCACCGCATCCTCCAGACAATACATATTGGTCTCGACCCTGCCACCGGAATACAAATCGCAGTCCATCATCGCCCCGTCACGAATACCGAGCACATCCGAAGAAGCTGCATACGTCGGGTTCTACACTATGATCATCTCGTTAATTGTCCTCAATGGAGGGGAGCTGAGCGACACGAAGCTACGACGATACTTGACCCGCCTGAATGCCAGCCAGAATTTGCCCATGGACAAGACCGATAACGTGCTACAGAAGATTGTGAGGCAGGGTTATGTCGACAAGGTCGTGGAAAAGAGCGACGGCGATGAGGATGCTGTAACATGGTGTATCGGATCCCGGGGAAGAGTCGAGGTTCCGCCTGAAAGCATTGCTGCTGTGATCACCGAAGTCTGGGGCGAGCTTCCGGATGGTTTCCACAAGAAATTGCAGAGGAGCTTGAGAATACAAGAACCCCAACAAGGCTATGATGGAAGTGCCATTCCCGAGGAATGAGGGATGATGATTTAGAGGCGTTATTAGTGCAGAGCCCAATGTACTTGACGATACCCCGTAATGAAACCACATTTCACATGATATTATTTATAATATGACCACTATAGGCATTTGGAATATAATGCCGTGTACGTAGTAGTCTTTGATTACTCGACCAGAATCTGATTAAGATCCTTGCCTCACCCTGATCTGTCTAATCTAAACGGCGCATCGATCATTTGGTGTTGTTCAGCCGCTACAATTGCAGACTGCAGTCCCGGCCAACTATCCCGTAGCTTTTTTTCATTAATTATGCCCACGTATGAGCTCTTCACCTTCACGAGGCGGAGGTGGACCACATGGCTGTATCATCTTTCGTAGAAGCTGGGCTCGAACTTTGGCGGCAGGTTCGTTTTGCGCGAGCGAGATGTAGGCTAATTGCGAAGGGTGACCAACAAGGCTCGAGTACGTATCGCGCGCAACATTGGTTCGCCATTCCCACGACGTCGTGTCTGGATGGCCGGTGCCGATGTATTTGGCTTGAAGTCGCTCGAGCTCCTGTTGGGTGCGTAGTTTGTCCGCCTGTATGCTATTAACTTTTGATCTTTTTATGCTTGATATAGTCAGTCTAACATACCATATTAGCAGTTTTTTATATGTACGTCTAGCGCCGTACAATCCGGCCTGTTCTAGTAGACGAACTAGTGGAAAATGCTAGATTTATTCAAGTTGCTAGAAGTCGAGGAGGCGGCCAAATTATTCTTGAGTGAAGTTGTTGCTATAACCGCGAAATGAACTAGAGGTACCTGAATTTGGTCCGAGCGCCTCTTGTAGATATTAGTACATATACGAGGTACGCTAGGGAATTCTTCGGTACCTTCTAACGGCACGAGGAGTAATAGGACACAATAAAACCAGTGTGATTAACGAATCCGCGTGGTGCAGTGGTTAGCATGGTGCTGTAAGTCATTAATACGTGTCTAAATTCTCTTCATCATAATTACTAACATCAGTCAAATAGCTTATACTTTCTCGTATTGAGATATGCATAGGTCGTGGGTTCAATCCCCACCGTGGATATACAAAGTTTTTTCATTTTTTAAAACAAACAATATGTTTTTATTTAATCTTAAATGACTTTAAATTAAAGGTTTAAAATCGTTTTAAAATTTTTAGCTTTTTTCGATACATTATTTTTTAAATAAATTAAATTTTAATATAAATTTTTTTAAAAGATATTTTAAATTATATTAATTAATTTAATAAAATAAAAAGATTTTATATATTAAATAATAATTATTTTTATTATTAATTATTATTTAAAAAACTTATAATTAAATAAATAAATATAAATTTTTAAAATAATAATTAAAAACGTAATATTAAATAAAAAAGTTTAATTATATATAATTAAATTATTTTAAATATTTTTTAAATTATAATTTAAAAGAATTATAAAATATCTTTTAATAAAAAAATTATTATTAATAATATTAACGAGTTTTATATATTATAAAACGCACTATAATAAATAATATAATAAATAAAACTTAATATAAACGTACAACGTTATATAAATATATAAAAAATAAAAATAAAAATAAAAAATGATTTTATTATTAAATTAAAAATAAAATAAAAAATATTTTTATATTTCCTTATGTCACGGTTAAAAATCACGAAATTGTTTAATTTCGTTAAACATTTACGTGATTTATTTATAAATTAAGCTTTAATTTTATTTACTTATTTAAAAGCTTTATAATTTATTATAAAACTTTTAATGTTTTAAATTTTTTAAAACATTATTATTTTCTTTTATAACTTTTTGGTTTTATAATATTTTAAATGTTAACGAGATTTATTTTAACCAGTTTAAATTAATTTTCGAAAAAAGATAAATTACGTTTGCCATTTCCCTTGCCCGCTAGTTAGCGTTATAAACGCCACTTAACGCTTAATCCGTATATTTATTTACAAAATTTTATTAAAAGTTTTTTCAAGATTTAATTTAAGGCATTATTACGTTAAAAAGCTTTTATATATTAAATTTAAAATTAATTAATTTATTATAATAATATATAAAATAGCTTTAATTAAAATAACTTAAAGTTAATAATTTATTTAACGTAAACTACGGGTTAAAGGTTTACACGTATTAAAAGTTTATAATTTTAAACTTTTTATATTTAATTAAATATTATTTAATTATAACATATTTAATTTAATTAAAATTTAATTAATTTTTTTTATTAATATCTTTTAATTTAATTTAATACGTTTACGTATTATAATTTATATTCCCGCAAATGTTATAATATTAAAGAGTTTATTAAAGCTTTTATAAGATATTATCTTTAGCGATAATATTATTAATTATAACGTTATTATCTTTTTTTTTAACCCGAATAGCATTTTTTTTGGTTTAAATAAAAGGTTTTCCATATTGTAATTATTTATTTTTAACTTTTTAATATTTAAAAAATACGTAATTTATTTCTTAAAAATTTATAGCTATTTTTTTCTTAATAAAGCTACTTTATATAATAATTTATACGTAATCTTATTTAATTTATTTATAGTTTTAAAAATTTTAGTTAATAAATTAAATTAATAGTTAAAAATTTTATTTTTTAAAAAAATAGATTATAAAACGATTTTTTTAATATTATATAATATTTTAAATATTTAAAAGAAATTAAAGAAATTGAGGTTTAGGGACGGTATATAGGCGATTTAAATAATGTTAAGGTGTAAAATAATCCTATTATTATTTAAAAAAATTAACTTTATTGTTTTAAAATTAGCTTATATATTATTTTTTATAAAAGTAGTTTAAAATGTAATACGAAATAAGGGAAAAAAATCTTCTTTTTTAATATATATAAAACCTTAATAAATTAAATTTTTAATAGTTAATTTATACGCGCGTTTTAAAACTGAAAATACGGTTATATTTAAAGGTTAAAATTTATAAAATAAATAGGCAAATATATAAAAGGTTATAATGTTATATTTGCGGTAATATTTTTAAAATTTTATCGAAATATAACTTTTATAGCCGTTGAAAATAAAAAGGCGTTTAAAGTTTTTTATATGTAATTTTATATATTTTTCGAAATATGTAAGTTATTTTAAATTAATTTTATTTATTATTTAACTATTATTTAATAGTTTAATAATTTAATTGGATAGAAATGTGTTATTATAATATTATAATAAATAGCGGTATAGTTTAATTTTAGGAATTAATTATTTAAATAGTTATAAATTATTTATAATTTTTAAATTAAGTTTAATAAAGTTTAAAATGTTATTTTAAATTTATTATAACTATTTTTATAACTATTATATTTATTATAAACCTAATTTTGTTAAAATTATATATATTTTTAAATAAAATATTATATTTTGTTATTATATCGGTTATAAGTTTAAATTAAACTTTATAAATAATAAAACTTTTGCAAAAAGTTTTTTAATAATTAATTTAATAATTTAAACGCGTTTTAAGCTATAATTACCGTTATATAAAAGTTATTGCCCAATTAACTTTAATATATTTTTTGTTGCGTTTATATAATAATATATTAACTATTTTTTTAATATAAATAATTTAAAGCGAAAATATTTAAATATTTAATTCGAATATACGTTTAATAATAATATCTTTTTCGCATTAAATTAATTTTTGCCATATTTTTATAATATTAACGTATAATTATCGGCTGTTAATTTTACCGTATAATGTTATAAAAGCGATATTATATACGTACGTAATATGTTTAATATTAAGTATTTTATTACGTTATATAACGGTAAATGTTAAGTTTATTTTAATCTTTTTTAATTAATAAGATATTTTATTTTAATTAAATAATGTATAATTTAAAATAAAAGGTGGTATTTTATATTAGCGTGGGCTTTTAATACGTGTGGGCTTTTAACTTATGGTTTACGTTAATTTATTTTTTTAACTTTTTTATATATTATATTTTATATTTTAAATTAAAACGTTAAAAATATTTATTAATAAAAACATTTAAAATTAAAATTAACGTTATTAATATTAACGTTATAATTAACATTATAATTAATTAATATAATTAATTAATAATATATAACAATATTTTTTATTTTATTTTTAATTTAATAATAAAACTATTATTTAAACTTTTTTAACTTTTTATATATTTATATAACGTTACGCGTTTATATTAAACTTTATTTATTATATTATATTATTTATTATAACCTATATTATAACGTATATTATAATACGTATTACGGTTAATTTTAACTTATTTTAAAAATATATTTAATTAATAAATTTTTTAATAAAGTTAATAACTATTATATTATTAATTAATTATTTATAATATTATTATTTTTAATATTATTATTAATAATATTTTTAATGATTTTTTTTATTATATAAACTATTTTTATTAAAAAACATTTTATAATTGTTTAAAATTATAGTTTAAGAAAATTTAAAAAGGTTATACGGTATTGTGATTGGTTGGGGAGTGGCGTGGTTAAAAAGGTATAACTTTTTAAATTTAAACTTTTTAAATTATAGTTTAAAATCATTTAAAATAAAACGAGACATGGTAAAATAAATTAAAAATGTAATTAATTTAATTAATTTAACATATTTATAATAACTTTATTTAATAATTGTTTTAAATTTATTTAACATAATAATAAGTTATTTTAAGTGATTTTAAACCATACGTTTGAAAAATTTAAATTTAAAAAGTTATACCTTTTTAGCCACGCCATTCCTTAATTAATCACAATACCGTACAACTTTTTTAAAAAAAATTTAAATTGTGGTTTAAGGTTATTTTAGTAAATTTAAACTAATGTTTGAGAAACGGTGAGCTACGCCCGCCACCCCCGTTTCCGTTAACGCTATAAGCGTTACTTAACGCTTGGTCCGTATGTTTATATTTATAAGGCTTTATTAAAGATTTCTTAAGATTTAGTTTAAAGCATTATTGCGTTAAAAAGCCTTTATATATTAAATTTTATATAACATTAAAATTAATATTAAGTTTAAAATTAATTAATATATTATAATAACGTATAAAATAGCTTTAATTAAAATAATTCAAGGTTAATAATTTATTTAATTTATCTTTTTAACTTTTTTATATATTTATATAATTTTACATTTTTATATCTTAAGTTAAAACGTTAAAAATATTTATTAATAAAAGTATTTAATATTATACTTAATATTATTAATATTAACGTTATAATTAATATTATAATTAATTAATATAATTAATTAATAATATATAAAAACATCTTTTATTTTATCTTTAATTTAATAATAAAATTATTATTTAAACCTTTTTAACTTTTTATACATTTGTATAACATTACGCATTTATATTAAACCTTATTTATTATAACGTATATTATAATATATATTATAATTAATTTTAACCTTATTTAATACCGCAAAAACGGTTAAATTAATAAGGGTTAATAGTATATAACGTTATACTTAAAGTAATATTATTTTATTAACAATATATAATATTAATTTATTATTAATATACATTATATTAACGTAAATATTATAATTAAAATTACTATTATTTTTTATAATAAACTTAAATCTTTTTAATATATTATTATATATTTAATATTAATAGTAATATTTATTAATCTTTTTAATAATATTATAATCAAATTTATTATATTCTATTTTATTAAAAATATAATAAAATTAATCTATTATAAAATAACTAAATTATTAATAAATTTACTATAATTTTATCTTTATAAAATAGTAATAACTTACTATTTATTTTTAATTACTCAATAAAAATTATAAATATCTTTACTTTCAGATAACAAAATAATCTTTTTTTTTATAAATTAATATATTTTTTACATTATTAAAAAATATATTAAAACAGTTTATATTTTTTATAAAAAATAAAAACAAAATATTTAATAATATTATTTAAAAAGGAATAATTCCAAACAAAATTAATATATATATAATTTCAAAATTTTACTAATTTAAATTATTACCAAATTAAATTATATAACATCTAACCGTTATTATATTTATCTTAATATTTAAATATATTATTTATAAAACTTTCATCTAAAATTTTCTTCTCGATAATATATTAACAGCTTTAATATTAAACAAAATTCCTTAAAATTTATAAAAATATTAATCTTCTAAATAAAATATTTTTAATATTTTTTAGTTAATCCCGTTAATTATTTTATTAAAATTAAATATTAATTACTTAAAATAACCTTTAAATTTATTAAAATTAATAAATACGTAAAACGTTATTTAATTTATGAAAATATCCATTACTTAATAACTATTAACCTTTTTATAATTTATAAAATAATAAATAAATAATAAAAATAAATAATATTCCCTATAATAATTATTATTATTATTTTATTATAAAAACCAAACGTTATAATCACTTTTTTTATTATTATATTAACCAATATTAACTTTTTTATATTTTATTAAAAAATTTTTAAAATTTTTATCTATATTTCCCAAATTTTATTTTTAAATATATTATTACTAATTTAAACGTTTAACCTTTTATTTTATAATTAAATATTAATTATTAAGATTTAAATTTAATACTATAAAAGATTGATATTTATATATAATATTAATTATATTTTTAAAATCTAAATATACACTTTTAAATAAATTTACAGGTTAGAAAATTATTATATTAAATATTAAATATTTTTATATAACGTTAATTATTCCCTTTTTAAAATTAATATTTTTAAAATAATTAATTAAAAATCTTTTATAAATTTATTATATTTATTAAATAAATTTATTTAAAAATATAAGTAGGTTTTTACCTAAATATCTTTTTATTATAATTTAAATTATTATTATTTTTTATTTATTTATATATATTTATTAACTTTTAATAATATAAAAGAAATTTTTAATTTAAATTACTATTTATTTAAAATTAAATCCTTTTTTAACAAAATAATTATAATAATATTATAAAACGCGTTCTATTAATATAATTAAATATATTTTATTATATTAATATTTACTAACGCCAATCCTTTAACAATAATCTTTAAATATTTTAATTTTTTTTTTAATATATTATATTTTTTATTACCAAATTTATATTTATTATTATAATATATTTTAATAAAATTTATAAAACCTTATAATAAATTTCTATAAAAAATTTACACTATAAATATTTAAGAAATATATACTTTAAATAGTAAATAATTATCTTTAAAGATTAATATTTTTTATAATAAATATGTATTAAATTTTTAAATAAACCTTTATCTAAATTAGCTATTATTTTATAACATTTTAAATTCTTATTAAATATTATTATTTATTATTAAGATTAAGCATAGTTACAATATTAAAAGTTTAAATATTTATTATAATTTAATAAATCTTATCGCATATCATCTTACCTTTAATAAGATTAATATTAAATAAACTTTTTATAAAATTTATTATTAAATACCTATTTTTATAATTATTCTTTCCAATTTACTAAAATAATATAAGTTATTTATAAAAATAAATATATTAAAATACCTTATTAATAAATTTAAAACTTAATCGGTTAAAAATTTAAAAAAATCGCTAATATTCGCTATTTTATTTAACCTTTCAAAATTATTATATCTTATTATACTATATACTTTATAATATATATTAATTTTATCTTTTATCGTTTTTTCCAATTATAAAACGTTAATTTTAACGCCTTTAACACTTTTTATAACATAAATACCTTAATTAAATATTATTTTAATATATATTTCTAATTAAATAAAATGAATATAATAAAGGTTATAAATTTAAAAATAAATATTGTTATAATTTTTAATACTATTAATTCGTTATTAATTTTTATTATTAATCTTTAATACAATTATTTTACATAATAAACATAAATTTATTAACATATTTAAACACTTTAAGATTTTTGAGGTAACATAAACGTCTTTTATAATTATTTATAAATAAATAAAATCCAACGCAGCTTATTTCTTTTCGTTAAGAAAATAATTAAACATTTTTCGTAACTATTTATAAATAAATAAAATTTAATACAACCTGATAATTTCCACTATTTTTACTATTTTATAATTAACTTATTAAATTAAGTACTAATTAATATTAAATTAATAAAAATTAATAATATATAACATTATATTTAAAATATAAATTAAATAAAGCCCCACGTTAATCATATAACAACTTATCATATAATCCCACTTTTAATAAAAACAAAAACACATAAATTTAATTAATAAATTTGATAATAAAATTAATAATTATTATATTAATTAATTAATTATTTATTATAATATATAAAATATATTAATATTATTATTTTAATAATATTATTATTAATAATATTTTTAATAATTATTTTTATTAATAAAGAAATTTTTATTAAGAAATATTTTATAATTGCTTTAAACCATAGTTTAAAAAAGATTTAAAAAGGTTATATAATATTATAATTAATTGGGAAATGGTGTGGCTAAAAAAGGTACAACCCCCCAAACCTAAATCTTTTTTAAAACTATAGTTTAAAGTCACTTAAAATAAGTTTAAAACAATTATAAAATATCTTTTAATAAAAATATTTTACATGGTAAAAAAGATTATTAAAAACATTATTAATAATAACATTTTTAAAAACATTATTAAAAATAATAATATAATAAATAATCAATTAATTATATAATAATTATTAATTTTATCATTAAATTTATCGATTAAATTTAAGCGTTTTACTTTTAAAAGGTTAAAAAAGGTTAAAATTAACCGTAAAACACGTTGTAAAACGCGTTGTAATAAACGTTGTAATAAATAATATAATATGTATTAAATGAGGTTTAATATAAACGTGTAACGTTATACAAGTATATAAAAAATCGAAAAGGTTTAAATAATAATTTTATTATTAAATTAAAAATAAAATAAAAGATGTTTTTATATATTATTAATTAATTGTATTAATTAATTATAATTTTAAATGTTTTTATTAATAAATACTTTTAACGTTTTAACTTAAAAGATAAAAATATAAAATTGTATAAATATATAAAAAAGTTAAAAAAATAAATTAAACAAATTGTTAACTTTAAACCATTTTAATTAAAGCTATTTTATACGTTATTATAATATATTAATTAATTTTAAATTTAATGTTTAATTTAAAACTATATAAATTTAACACGTAAAAGTTTTTTAACGTAATAATGCTTTAAATTAAATCTTAAGAAATCTTTAATAAAGTTTATAAATATAAACACACGGACCAAACGTTAAATAGCGCTTGTAACGTTAATAAAAGTTAATAAACGTAACCCGCCGTTTTTTAAAGATTAATTTAAACTTGTTAAAATAAATAATAAGTTTAATTTAAAAGGTAATAATTTTAAATTAATTGCGTTAAATGTATTATTTAATATTTTTATCGTATATATAATTAAAATAACGTTTATTATATAAATAAATTTAAATAAAAAACTTTATACGTAAATTAAAATTAATTATAATTAAATATATTTTAATAAATTTATTTTACCGTGTTTTATTAACATTTAAAAAGATATAATTAATTAATTATAATATTAAATACTTCTTTTTTAAAGATTTAAAGTTAATATTATACTTTTTTTTATTTTTTTAACTTTTTTACATATTTATAAGAAATTATATTATAATATTATAAGCTTTAACGTTAAAAAATATTAAATAGCTTTAAGATAATATTTAATATTTACATTTACGCGTTTATATGCGTTTATATTTACGTATTTACGTTAACAATAAAGTAAAAAATATAATTCTAAATTAAATATTTAATTATTTAACCTTTTTAATCTCTTTTTTATATTTATATAACATTACGTTATAATATTATAAATTTTAACGTTTAAAAATATAAAATAGTTTTAATAATATATTATACGCGTTTATACCCACGCGTTTACATTAATAATAACGTTAAAAATTCCTTTTTTTTTTTAAAATAACTCGAAAATAATAATATAACTTCCTTACTTTTTTTCATTTTAAATGATTTTAAACCACAGTTTTGAAAAAGAATTTAGGTTTAAAAGGTTATACCCCTTTTAATTACACTATTTCTTAACTAATTATAACATTATATAACCCTTTTAAATCTTTTTTAAATTGTGGTTTAAAACAATTATAAAATATCTTTTAATAAAAATATTTTATATAATAAAAAATATCATTATTAATAATATTATTAATAATATTATTAAAACAATAATATTAACGCGTTTTATATATGATAATAAATGATTAATTAATTAATATAATAATTACTAATTTTATTATTAAATTTATCAATTAAATTTACGCGTTTTTACTTTTATAACGTTAAACAAAGTTAAAATTAACCGTAATATATATTATAATATACGTTATAAAAAATAAAACTTAATATAAACGGGTAACGTTATACAAATATATAAAAAATTAAAAAAGTTTAAATAATAGTTTTATTATTAAACTAAAAATAAAATAAAAAATATTTTTATATATTATTAATTAATTATAACGTTAATATTAATAATATTAATTATAATATTAAACATTTTTATTAGTAAATATCTTTAATATTTTAATTTAAAATATTAAAATGTAAAACCGTATAAATATATAAAAAGGTTAAAAGGATAAATTAAATAAATTGGTAATTTTAAATCATTTTAATTAAAGCTATTTTATACGTTATTATAATGTATTAATTAATCTTAAATTTAATATTAATTTTAATATTATATAAAATTTAATATATAAAGGCTTTTTAATGTAATAATGCTATAAATTAAATTTTAAAAAAACTTTTAATAAAGTTTTATAAATATAAACGCACGGACCAAGCGTTGGGTGGCGTTTGTAGCGTTTTTAAAATGGGGAGTAACAGGCGTAACCTGCTGTTTTTTGAGGATTAATTTAAACTTGTTAAAATAAACTTTTTTACCTTTTTTACATTTTTAAATAACGTTATATTATTATATTATAAACTTTAACGTTTAAAAATATTTAAGTAGATAATAATTTTAATAAATAATATAAATATAACGCGTTTATATTTACGCGTTTACATTAATAATTAAGTAAAAAATAAAATTTAAAATTAATTATTTAATAACTTAACTTTTTTAACTTTTTTTTTATACCTGTATAATATTATATTATTATATTATAAATTTTAACATTTAATAAATAATAATTTTATTAAATAATATATAACGCGTTTATATTTACATATTTACATTAATAATTATATAAAAAATATAAGATATTTTTTTTAATTTTAAGTTAATTATTTAATAACTTGATTTTTTTAACCTTTTTTTTAATCTTATATAGTATTACGTTATTATATATTAAGTTATAACGTTTATTACAATTAACGCGTTATAATTAAAATTTACGCGTTATAATTAATGTTGTAATTGTATTTTAATTAATTCGATAATTATTTTAATTTAAAACGTATAAAATATTTAGATAATATTTTTAATAATTATTTTATATATAAATATTTTTTATTAATTAATTAATTTAATTAATTCGATTAATTTTAATTAATATTATTATAAGTTACGTAATTTAAAAATGTTCCGAATTATTTTAAATTAAATATTTAAGAAAGTTTTAAAAAGGTGTGTTAAGGTTTAATTAATTAAAAAATAATGTAGTTAAAAAAAGTACATTTTTTTAAACAATTTTTAAATATTTAATTTAAAATCACTTAAAATAAGTAAATATATATTAATTGTAACTATTATTAAAATAACGTATTTTATACTACCAAATTAACATTACTTTTAATTAATTATTTTAATTAATTATAATATTAAATACTTTTATTAATAAACATTTTTTACGTTTTAATTTAAAATATAAAAATTATAAAAATAAATTTATTAAATTATTAATTTTAAGTCATTTTAATTAAAGTTATTTTATCTATTATAATGGATTAATTAATTTTAACATTATATAAATTTAATATATACAAGTTTTTTAACGTAATAATGTTTTAAATTAAAATTAAAAAAAACATTTAATATAACTTTATAAATAAATATATAAATTAAATGTTAAATAATGTTTATAACGTTATTTAATAAACGGGAAAAATGGTAAATATAATTTATTATTTTTTAAAAATTAATTTAAATTTATTAAAATAAATTATAATTATATTTTAATCAATTTTAAATTATTTTATTTTAAATTATTTTAAATTAAATATTTAAAAAACTTTTAAAAAATATATTAAAATTTCCTTAATTTAAAAAATACATCTTTTTAAACAATTTTTAAATATTTAATTTAAAATCACTTGAGATAAAAAATACCTATTATATATAAATTTATATACAAAGCTAAGTACTTATTAGCTATGTTTGGTTAAACCCCCCACTTAACGCTGCGCTACTAGTTACCATCTTAAAGACCTGTACATACATCTAATACACCAAGTATAATTGCGCGTCGCATAGCGCCTACATGTATATGTAGATTCTCACACCAACCTTTCCAGATGGTAGATTCCCACATGTCCCATAAATAGCCTGCCATCTCCATTACACACAAGTTTTGGCTTCCATTGGCCTTGTTTTGGAAATTGCCTGGCACTTTCAGCACGGCATAATCGTTTTTATCACGACACGGGGACATAGCAGAGTCCTATGAGACCCAAAATCGCATAGCACCTATATAATAGTGCGATTCGCAATTGCGTGTCTGAAAATATGCTGGAGCCATGGGATGAAGCTATCGCCCTTCAGAAGGAGCGTCAGTTTTGCGCCGATGATGTACAATCTATCAAAACGGCCTGTGCTAAGGACCACGGCAAGAGGCATCCTATCGAGTGTCCAGATTGTTGGACCCGCCTCCTTAACCGCATAAGGGATCGATATCTCAACTCTGCTTCTAAAGAATGGTTTTCCGGCCGTCGGTCGTTTCTACTCGAACTTGATACTATGTTTTCTAAAGCTCATAATTTTGAGGTCGATCTCAAGACTATTGAGCAACTCATAGTTGACGAGAAGAAAGAGTGGTACAGAGACAAAGTGAAAAATATAGGACTTCAACATATTACAAAATCCCCAACCGAGGATCGAATTCTACATCAAAAGATCAACGACCGGAGTGTATCCGCGGATCAGCTTGCTTCAGAACTCAGGGCATCCTTTAGCGACGGCGCCGTCAAGAACCAAGAAGCATTCGACAAATTTATAGAACGGCTGAAACATACCAACCTACCCCAGGCACGGGTCGAAGCCTACATTGATATATTTTTTCAACCCGCCCACGATCCATCGGGTGCGGAAAAAGCCCAGAAGTACATTGACATGGTTAGGAATGGGACGCCAATCGCGGAAACCATCAGTGTCATAATTCGTGACCGGCATTTAGCTAAAGGTGACCAAGATCAGAAACAGGTACTTCATAAGCAGCTCGAAGAACTGAAGAGGGCTAAAGCAGCACACGAACTGGGCAAAGCGAAAAGTGATAAGGCCCAGCAGGATAAGACAAGAGAAACCGCATTCCCTGATGATCAGCACCCCCTACCACTGTGTTCGGTATGCTCGAAACCCCCTGATGCGCAAGACTTTATTATATGTCCCCTATGCCAAATTTTGGTCGATTTTTATAGGCTTAGAGTCGAGCCTACTGTCTTCTGTTCTCAGAATTGTGCAGACGAGCGCTATGTAAGCTGTCCTCTCCCTGTGATAGTCGCGAATGAGCCCTTACTATTGATAGGAAGCCCATGTTGAAGCAAAACATGAGTGTGCGTCCGGCCAGAGATGTGTCCTCCTCCACGACGAGGATATCGAGATGGATGACGGAAGAACTGTTCTAGTCTTCTGTCGAGAGTGTTTAGAAACACTCGGCATCCCATCCGTCTTTTGCACAGCTCGCTGCTTCAGCGAGAACTTTCAGCATCATCGCGACGGTGTCCACATTCCTTGGCGGAAGAGTGCCCAGCACGAGGTTAAAGATGAAAAACAGCTTGAGTCCAACCCGGAAGATAAGACGAGGTACAGCGCTAGAAGGATCGAAGAACATCTGGTCACATTTGACAATGTTATAGCAGAGTGGCAGCAGAAAATAAGCGCTATAGTAAAGTAAAGGCTACTACTATAGGCATACCACTTCTTCTCTTCTTGTACTTGTATGGATTAACTTAATGGACGAGACCAGCTGAATACTGAAGCGGAATGGTGCATATAAAGGCCAACGGCCTGCATCATACTAAGTTCAATATATACTTGTCACACAGCCTAGGTGGTTTAACCATGATCCGCGTTGGACATATGTGGCTAAGGGGTAAAAATAAATATAGCTGCAGGCTGGCAGGCCATGTACTGCGCTGGTATTCTGAAGTTGCACAGTCTTAATAGTGTTAGGTTAGGTACCTAGGTACCTAGGTAGGTTAGGTAGTTTAATGCAAATGTGACCTTGTAAATATGTACGTAATCAATGCCCCGCAGTCAAAAGTTACATAAGCTTAATATCTCCGAGGGGTATTTTGATTTTAGTTGGAAGACCGAGACCTAAAGCTTTCCGTGCTCGGCGCCGATTGTATTTTTGACCGAGCAAGTAAATAGGTACATAAACCGACAGAAAAAAAGCTATTAAAAGCCATCGCTGCGACAATATCGCAATCGGCCTTTTACCATCGGCTATACAGTTGAAATCATATCTAACTACGTCAACCTACGATACGATTTAGCGCATCAACCATGTCCGTAGTCTCAGCCCTGAAGGGCGACTTGCCGCAGCAAGCTCGATCATTGGTGAGCTCTATCTTCTACTCTTGCTGTATCCAACTATGTGCTGCGCTATAGTGCGCCGACAGTCACAACCCCCAAGCACACGCACTTTATACTCCGCAGCCATAGACTTGGCTAATATTTACTGCTTTACCTTCTAGTACCGCCAGCTACTACGTCAAGGCAAGCAGTTTGAGGCCTACAACTTCAGAGAATACGCGAAGCGCCGAACGAGAGACGCATTTCAAGAGAATGCGGGCGTGCAGGACCCTAGAGAGATACAGACACTCATACAGAAGGGACTAAAGGAGTTGCAGATGATGAAGGTACGGCATCTATATATTTTGCAGCCGATCGAAGGGTTGTTTCGACAACAGGAGACAATGCAGTACGACATGATGAATATTTTAGTTAACGAGTCTATTTTTTCTCACAGCGGCAAACAGTCATCAGTCAATTCTATCAGATAGATCGGTTAGTAGTAGAGGGCGGAATATCGGTATGTTTCTTAAGGTCCTTATATTTCCGCAGCCATATACATTCGCTAATAACCTACGCTAATAGGGCAAGCAAAGCGGGAAATCCGGAGATGTTTCGCGGCAGAAGGATACTGGGTGAGCATATCAATGTTATGCTGTAGATTAGGTAACAACGACTAACTTGTATAGATGGGATTAATACCAGCTTGCGCGATGCTTTAGACTATCCACAATAGAGTCACCTCGTTCTTCTTGTGCGTCTCGCCTCTATTATACGAGACGTGCCAGCCCTGTACCATTACAACTTCATTGTACATCAAGCGCGTGGTTGAATTATAGGCTTGCGACGTTCGCTCTCCTAGTTCATAGGAGTATCGAGTCCCATTAGAGCAGGGAGAAAATAGAAACAGGATCAGGTTAGAATCCGGTATGCATGAAACGGGGTACAAAGTGGCCTACGGACAAGGCAACGTGTGGCGCGGCAAGGAGTATCCAGGTCATCTCACATCATGATATCAAATGCCAATTCTGCTCAAGTTGCTTTATACGAACTTACGAGTGATAGTTCGCCAGTGTGTATGTATCTAGGATTTCTTGCCGAGTTAGCAGAGGTCATCCAGATTATCCGCTGTATAGCAATCAATAAATACACTTCTCATTCGAGGCGGAACATTCAGAGATGTATAGACTAGCCATCCTATCATTGCCAATCCCCTAAAAAGTATAAGTAAGGTACCTAACTAGCTCTAATGACAAATACAAGATTACTATTTAGTTCACATACCCCAGTAGATATCAACCAACGCCTGCTTCAAAATGGGATGATGATGATGATAACGTTTACGTCTATTGGAAATGGGAGCATGAAGGAAAGAGAAGAACAAATGCAGAAAATATAAATACCTGTTAATACCGCAATTATGAGATAGCAATATATTTTGAAAGATTAATCGATGCTGTATTGGTAAAGGGTTTATTCTAATAATAAAGTGAGGTGCCCCTTACGTCTAATAATATTTTGTGTTTTCTTTTATAGTGGCACGTATCCCATCTCGAGTTTTTTTTTTTTTTTTGAAGATACCTACCTAGGTAGAGAACCAAAACCTCTCCCCCCCCCGGCCAAAAAAGTGGCAAAGCATGAACTGAATGCGTAAGTTCTAATAAGTATTAACTAGTTGAAAATAAACAGTTAAGTTTAACGCTATTTTTAAGCTTGGAATGTTCAAAGGACAAATAAAATACAACAGGTGCAAATCGAACACATAATTTTCACATGTTTGAATGCAATTTGACCTCGGTGTGACGAGGACACTCAACAAAAAATATAAAAATTTATCCACCATTCACAAGATTAAAGGGTGGAAGAGCCAATTGTGATGCGGTGAGTGCGGATCGAACGCACGACCTTCAGATGTTAGAATGAAGTTGGACTTCAGTCTGACGCTCTCCCAACTGAGCTATCCCCGCTTGAGTTGTAATGAGGCATATTAGTCTATGAATCAAGTGTGATTCGTCAAACTAGGATGCTGCGATGTTGGGATGATTGGATCTCTCAAGTTGTGGTGGTACCTATGTAAGTGATACGTGTATATAAGTGGGCCCATTGACTGGATACGCACGTACACTAGGGATATGGTTAGTCATCCGCCTTTGTTGCATTTGTTGTCGCGTTCTCAGAGTCTCACCTGCGCAACGGCATAGCCATTTCTGTTCTCCGTCGCATGCAAGTCAACTCTCTTGGATAGGTCCCAATACTTCTTGCATCATCCGCTCCCGCCACTGGCTCGCCAATCGCCCTTCATACAGACACCACAGATATCAGAGATAGACATTTAAACCATTAGAATCTCCAATTTATTCGGCAAAGACCGAGAACCCCCCGAATCGCGCGTAGCTTCTTAATGGCTTCAAATGGCTCCTAATGTACCAACATCCTGTATACCCTTCGAGTCACCATTGTTCAGGCTAGCTAATAGTGATATCAATTTTAGTTTCGTCCAAATACCCAAACGCGACGTGGAAATCGTAGCGGATATGTAGAGCATGACGATTTTGAGGGTATGGTTTGCTTCCCAGTCCTCTACAGCATGTCGCACGTCGCATAATGTCAGCAGCTGATCTTATTTTCAAAAGGTTTGCCCGTAAGACAATGGCGCCAAGAATGGGTCAGTATTGGACCGCCTCCGCCCGCAGACACAACTCAGAAGAATGATATATGGGCGATCGAGCTTCCACATGGTATGCCCAAAGATTCGCATCTGCTTCCCACACATACTCAAGAGTTGCTAAGGGCAGCTCGTTCGGGGAGGCTATACAAGCGGCCAGCGCCCGCGGAAGAAGAGGAGGTTGATCCTGATGCCGCCCTAGCGGAAAAACCAGAGAAGAAGGAGGAGGATCCAAGCATCAAAGGCTATCAAGTCAAAGTTTGGAAGCAGGTCGCCCGTAATGCTGAGGGCGCCACCGTCTCCCACCTGGCTAAACGGAGGAAAGGAGTTATCACGCTATCATCCAGCCTTCCGGCTGGCCCGTCATCTAGTCCGATCATAGTGAAGGCTACTGTCCGCCGCATCGACGCCGCAGGAAATCCTTACACGCAAGAAATCACGTTAAATGAAGGTCAGCCGGTGGATGGGGAGATCATATCCACTACGGTGGTGCCAGTGCCTAATACTACTGCAAATGGCGAAATATCTGTCGCCGCGGCTCCGGTCCGAAGACGGCCGCCACCGCCCAAGAGAAAGCCTAAGGGACCTGGCCGAGGACGAAAGAAGAAGGTGCCTTTGCCAACAAACACACGCCCCGAATCAACCAAAGCAGGCACGGATACTACTATGGATGGCACTAAACTTAATATTACAGAATCTGATGTAAGTTAGCTTTATCCGGTTATATCATCACGTACTAATTGTTGTTAGAATATCAAACAAGACGACCAGTCTGAAGCCAAGAACCAGGACAGCGAAATGGCCGACGACGATGACGGGGACGATGGAGAAGATGATGGAGAGGATGGAGAGGATGGTGAAGATGGTGAAGATGGTGACGAGGAGGACAGCGAAATGCCTGATAGTGAGAGCGCAGCGGGTTTCAGAGCTGAAAGCGAAACCAAACCTGATAGCGTCGCTGAAGTTCCTTCAACGATTACTCAGGCTGAGCCCTTCATTGACACGATAGCATCGGAAATATCGCCCGGTGTTGGGTCGTCACTAGCGAAGGGGCCGTCGCCCCCTCCCAATTCTGACCTAAACCCAGTTCAACCTCTTCCACAGCATGTTCCATCGCAATTCGAAGGAAGCCCGCTCAAAAATGTTGTAGCTGTAACATCACCAACCGACTTATCACCGAAACTTCCACCGATCGGAGAAATCGCAAGTACAATCGCTACAACTGATACTAGACCGTCGGAAGTGCCATTAGATTCCGTTCCGACGTTAACTGGTCCCATTAAACCAGTTCCCCGGGGAGCAGAATCAGTTACAGCAAAGCTTGAAGCGGACGTAGAGATGACGGATGGTCCTCGCCAAGAGCAGACGGAGACCCTGGTTCCGCCCGTAGTGGAAGGAGAAGCGCAACAGTCGGATGATCCAGCGGTTAATCCGTTACCAACTATAGATCCTATTCGAGGCGAAGATACTTCTACGCATCACTCACCTCCGTCTATAGTTATGCCGGAGATTACGAATACCGAACAGGGAATTAAAGAGGCTATTTCCGAGACAGCCGTGAGCGTGGTTACGAATCAAGAACCACTCGTTCCTGAAGCGGCTCCAGCTCCAGCTCCAGCTCCGGCCCTGGTATATGCCGATGACCTACTGGCTCCTGGACATATTTATACCAAAACCGAAAGCGCTACCATAGAAGGCGGAGAGGAGAATGAACCCGAAAGTCCCGATCTATTTAGTGGTTTAGAGGCTGCCCTAGACCAGCAAGGTGGACCAAAGGAGGCCACACCTGCTCCGGAAACGAAGGCAGCTTGATTTCCTCCAGTATATTGTTCTTGAATAACCCCGACGAAGCATATTATATCGATATGTTCCGTTTCCTGGTTGCACCTGCGAATAGTGTAAAGTAGCCTTGTATACCTAAAGAAGAATTGGGTAAATATGAAGGAATATTTCCGTGTCATTATTTCTGATGTGATTTATGTTGTTTATATGTGTCGAGTCTTTTGCAATTCAAAGCTACCAAGACTTGGAAATAGGAAACCCATCTTGAACTTGATGAATAGGTATATATAGGTACATATATGTGTGTGTGTGTGTATACTATATATATTCCGTGGTGATTTTGGCTCAGCTGATGTCAGGGGTTGTTGTCCTCCCCTGCACAGATTCTGATCTGGAGGCTGACCCTGATCCCGTCCATTCCTGTTTGGTGCCAAGCACCCGATAGACACGCACATCGGCTCTCATTATTTTAACCGAGTGCACGTCGAATATCGGACCATGCCTCAATGTATAACACAATTGTCAATATAATGCTCTTATAAGTTATTGCTAGTTGGATAATCAATCCCTTAAATATGCTTGCCCACGTCTGAGAGCAGCGTACGCCCGAACGCCGTCGCATTGTAATGAACACCCTTTCTAATTCATCGCCCGAGGTCCCGGCCACCGAAACCATATGTATGCGCATCCTAACTGGCCCGCCGTGAAATGTCCTCTTCCCGCTCCGATTTATATATAGTAAGTTCCTATCCTCAAATTCATATCGTGACTTCCGTTTGTTGCTCTCGCTCAAGGCTTTCGAGAGCCGCGGTAAGCCGCTCCTCTTCGGCTTTCCGTTGCATTTCTTGCAGATATTGCGCGTACCGCGACTTCTTGTTGTGGATGCCACACTCGGACTTCTCCTGGCCTTTCCAGCGGCCCGCGCGCTCGTCTTCGCCCGCAGACACGGGAGATGTCGAGTGCCAGTCGCCGACGGATTTGTACCCGCGGTCTAGGAGCGGGTTGTAAGGCACGTTGTGCTCAGTGACGTACTGCTTGACCTGGGCGAAGGTCCAGTCGACAAGTGGGTTGATCTTGACGATGCCCGTCTCCTCGTCAACCTCCAACACACCGATCTTATCACGCTCGCCTCCTTGCGATCGCCGGCGGCCGGTTAGGACAGCAGCGACGTTGAGTTCCGAGTACGCGCGCTGTTGCGGCTCGACCTTGGCGATCCAGTCGTATAGTTCGGCGGCGGTTTCGTACAGCTTCTCACCATAGCGCTCCTCAAACTCGGCGGTGGTGTTGGCATCGTGGGGTTTGAAGGTGTGGATCTTGATGTTGGGGTATCGATCTTTAACTCTTTGGACCAGGTCGTATGTTTCCTGGAAATGGTACAGCGTATCAAGAAAGATGAGATCGACGGGCGACGAGTCAGGCGATTCCTTTTCGATTTTGGAGAGCATGTCTGTGGATACTAGGCCGGTGAGGCCAAAGGCTGTTGATTGGTATAGGTTGGGAAATAAAATCTTGACGAAGCGGAGCCGGTCCATGGAGTTCATCTTTTCCAGTTGTTGGTTGAGGTGTCTGACATGCGGTGCAGTGAGCGCCACTTGGGGCAGTTCACTTGTGGACTCTGCCGTCGACGACGATGCTGAGGCATATCCTGATTCCAGATCGGTTGTGGAGGATAGGTCTTTGGAGGAGTGGCGTGGTGAGGCCCGCTCGACATATGACGACGACCCCATCTCGAATTATTTTATTTTATGAAGATGCGTTTTGGCTGGGGGAGGTGCAAGTCAAGTGGGCAAAAGATTGAAAGGTTTGGGAGGACTAGCGGCTAGAACAAGACGAGAATACGAATTATACCGCTACGAGATACTGAGAAGACGTCAAGGGGTTTCAGGATGATGAGAGAAAGCAACGATGGAAAAAGAGCATAGAACCGGAGGAAGGATTAGGAGATATCACTATGGGGAAAAGCGCCAGAGGTGCTGTTCAAGTTATAAAAGGGGACAATGGGGAGGAACTATCCTCTAGACCGAGTCGGTACTGACATACCTACATCTCTACTATAATTCCCGTAGTCAACCCAGTTACTAAGTGTATTTGCGTATCATTTCTCCGTGTCTACCATGACTAATCCGGTTCTCGGGATGTCTTTGCTTGTTGTTCGTGTGGGAAAAAGCTGTTGCATATGGAGCTGGGGGTATTGCGCGATCTGCTTAGATGAGATTTTACAGGCGGCAAGCCGGAGCCCCAGGGCGTCGAGGCGCCTTTAGAAATTTTAGACACCGATCACGACATCGGCGCTAGTATAGTTGCGACAGCACAACCAATCTACTGATTGGTAGAATATTGGGTCACCCCTTCTTCTACGGGTGAGGAAAGCCGCGGGAGAGTTACCGATACTTCTGGCCTGGTTCGTTGTGACTTCCACCTCTTCGTTGACTTGATGTTATACTCATGTAAGCCCATGCCAGAACTGCTGTACTCTTTACATATGTAGTACTTAGAACGTTGAAATGCTATGTTGATCTCTGTAAGCACCGAGCTGTGCTTTTTCGACGTCATGACTGGGATTTCAAACTGGATCCATCCATGTGGTTTGGTGCCCTTGCTTTATCTCTGCCGGGACGCTACGGAATGATGCCATCGACTCGACACGGATATTTGCTTGGCTTTCGAAACTCGTCTGATATTTAGCATGATTAGTTAGAATCCGGTGGGTTAATATTGGACAGAGTTTATTGCGTGCTCTCTGCCACGAGTCACCGTCATTGGTGCGGCCATAGAAGGTTTATATATTCGTAGCTATGAGGTTTCAACGTTGAGCACGCAATCATGGGCCCGGACGGTCCAAATTTGGCCTACTTCTTTAATAGTATATATACATACATATATATCGTGGACTTCCTCATCCTATTCTCTGCCGTCCTATACTCTAATAAAGAGTTCGCGGCCTAGCAAAGTAAATATGTAAATAGTTACGTAGCAACAGTCCTCTCGGACGTAAAATACATCATCATCCTATTCTCTATATTCCTTACCTGGTGCTCGGTTATATTAACATGCTACCCAACAGCTGTGTACAATATAATAGAGCTACGATCCATGCGGATCTATGCAAAGAAGAGTGCTGAGAGAGTACTATATCGGCCCCTTGAGATGTGGCAGATGATACCCACCCTCGTCCTTTTGAAGTTTTAAGGATCAGATTAATGTACTTGTCATTAGCATACATAAGATCTACATAATTATTGTAGGAGTCTCCCAACCGATCTAGTCATTTCCATCTTACCGCTCCTAACGTCTTACAAAGCAAGCGCTCGAACAAGGGAATGTCACCATCCTTAGGGGATATGGCGAGTTGTTAGCGGTTGTCGGAAACTTGAAAGAAATTTGTGAAGCTACCTACCTAACTAACTAGGTTAACTAACTACGAGAAAAAGAAAGTTGAAGAAGTCGGGTCTCGGTATGATGTTGTGATGTTGCAATGGTTAAAGAGCCGCTTGAACGGGTCATCGGGGCCGATAGCCGTACCAACAATTGGAGCTTGTCTCTTACAATGCCGGGGATCATTTGCGTTTACGGACTAGTTAGGCAGGTACCTTCTTGATGTATCTGCTATGTTTAGCCGTACGTATAGGTACCTTAGGTACGTAAATGTAGGCGAGGAGAGGAGAGATTACATCTAGACCTTAAAAGATCTGGGGAGTAAAAGGGGTGCTTACATAGCGTAGTATGGCTGGGTTTATATATTAATATACCTACCGCACACACGCGATCCCCTCCGTGTTTGTATGTTCTTTGGTCCAACTCCTAGCTCTAAGAATAAGTAATCCGGGGTGCATAGGTAGGCAGTGAGTGCACAGACTAGGTACTTGCATAAAATAATATCATCGTACTTATTTCAACTTTACGGCAGTTCTTCGGATATCGGATAACTGACTAAGCAGCACTTGCGAAGTGGCAGTTAAAACTATGTGTACCTCACGGAGCGCGCCGAGGTACTTCACCTTTACTCACCCTAACTGGCCAATCATATACTCCATACAGACCCAGCCATCAGGAACGGGTCAAGCACCACGCGCCTTACGCTAGAACTAAAGCTAAAGTCCAGGTGAGGAAAAAAATACCCCGCGCAATTTGTGAACTTCATTCCTCGCGGAATATAGAGCCTCAACGTTGGGTATCATTTCCTTGCTCGCCTAAGAATTACTCCCATTATCCCTAAAATTTCCCCTGTGGTGTCTCGATCCTATAGAGAATCTTATATTCAATCTCTTAGGTGCAAGTTCATTCCCTATACAATAAAGAGCATCACCTATTAGTGATCCTATATTCTCCCTCTATAAATCCGTCATGGCCGCCGACGATAGCCCCACGAAGCAGACCTCGGGTCGGCCGCAGTTATCTTCCATGAGGACTAGTTCATACCTCAAAGAGCATCAGCAGTACCGCCCCCCTAAGCATCTGGATAGTCATTTCGGCATAGACACTGTCGTCGAAGATTTGCAAAGCCATAGAATTTCTCCTTCCAAATCATTCAGCCCTTTTAATGGTGTGCCCTCCAAGGATGAGCCGCCGCGTATTGTTGAAGGTGCTAGCCACGACTTCACCCATCCTAACTGTGCTCCGCCCAGGGGTACCAAAATAGATCGACTTGTCGCCACCTTGATCTATAAGTCTACGTCGTCACGTATCGCGGTTCCTTCTCCGAGACTTACCTCGTCCAACACCGATATCCCCGCAAACCTCGCACCAACTACCAACATTGAGTCATTTCCTCTGGAACCTCCGGACGCCGCTGAACCCGAGCCTCTCGACCATCTCTATGGCTCCTACATATCTCCAATATGCATCACGTCTTTTCTTCATTTGATGTCTACCTTTCCCTTACCTCAAGGCGTTAGCGAGGCTACATCGTCTCATCGTTGTCTCGACGACCGAGAACACCCCCTCGTCGTCGAGTTGACTTTGTCCCCGGCTCCTTGTCCCAACTACCTCTCCTTAGCAGACCTGCGGAGGCATGAGCTTATCTACCGATTCGAGAGGGAATGGAATGTCGATGTCGTATTGCAAAATGATACGCTTTGGCGGCGATATCCGCGTCTGGTCGTTTTCGACATGGACAGCACTTTAATCACGCAGGAGGTAATTGATCTACTCGCCGCGGCTATTACAGTTCCTCCGGATCTGACCGCCAAAGTTGCCAACATCACAGACCGGGCCATGCATGGGGAGCTGGAATTTGACGCCGCGTTCCGAGAACGAGTTGCTCTGCTCAAGGGACTTCCAGCCACGATATTCGAGCGGCTGCGTCCAGTGCTAAACGTCACCAAGGGAGTCCCTGAATTGCTGAGAGCATTCAAGAGATTGGGTGTCAAGACTGCTGTGCTGTCTGGCGGCTTTATCCCGTTGACTAGTTGGCTGGCTGGCGAGCTTGGAATTGACTATGCATATGCGAACGAGGTTGCAATTGATGACTCTGGGTGTCTAACTGGCGAAGTCCAGGGACGCATCGTAGGTAGAGAACGGAAACAGGAACTCCTCCTTGAGATTGCTAAGAAAGAAGGAGTTGCACTTGAACAAGTAGTAGCAGTTGGCGATGGTGCTAATGACTTGTTGATGCTCGACACGGCTGGCCTGGGCGTGGCATGGAACGCAAAGCCGAGGGTTCAGCTGGAGGCCAATGCTCGTCTCAACAGTGAGAGCTTAGTTGAGTTGCTATACATATTTGGACTTACGAGCCAAGAGGTGGATTTGCTAACCGCGTAAGCCTGTAAGGTAGGTACGTCTACCATATAACTACCTACTCTTCTACTTCGTATACGTATATAGATTTGGCCTGGCCTGATGCCACCTAAAATGACTAGAAAACCGGAAAGAGGGCCAAGGGACCATTCCATTTCAGCGGCTTTATCACGACGGAGAGTTGACCGGGAAATTATCAGTTTAGATATCCAGCGACCTTTTAACGGGACTAAGTTTATCTTTTGTAGGAGTGATGTAGGTTTACTATTATCACATTCGTTAATTATTAAGTCTAGTCGCTAGAGACTATCGCATGTAAGTGACCTAGACTAAGCTGGTAGTTACACATAACAAACAGAATCGTGAATTTATCTCTTCGGCTCAACAGACGGATTAATGACATTGGTAATAAATAATAATAGCTGTCCTAATGCTTGACCTAGGTTATGTACAGTTAATCTAGAAATGACGTATCCTCTTATAGTTCTAATAACCAGGGAGGCGATCTAACGTCTTCCCAAAAGGACATGTCTAGTAGCCGTCCTTACCCCATTTGTTGTACTTGTCGTGGAGGGACTGCATTTACTCAGTTAGTACGAATTGTCTAACGTATTATAAGGGCGGATAGCACGATTTGTGCATACCTTTGGCAGGTTGACGTCGGGGATAACGACGACGTTGACGGCGCTGGGGGCGTCCTTCGGGGCGGCAGACGGGTCACCACCCGGGTGGTATCGGTACTTGCCCTCCGTTGCGCCGGTTTCCCAGGGCATGCCCGACTTGGCCAGGCCGACGGGCGCCTCGGATGTGGACTGCGTAGGAGAGCGGCCTAGAGTAGAGTGTTAGGTTTTCGATGCGCGGTAGACGGGGAGAGGAGAGGCAGAGAGGCGCGTACCGAAGTAGAGGCCAGCACCACCTAGAGCTAGAACCATCACACCTCCCAGAATCTATTAAGCAGAGCTAAGTCAGCACCTATCTAGAGAAACATAGGCATATATAATCGCTTCGTTTTCAATATAGTAGATATACACTGCCTTATATGTATATGCATTCACTACAACGTCGCTGCGTTGGGTCTCCGGGTATGACGCACCATGAGTTCGGGGTTGCGCTTCGTCTCCTCTTTGAGGGCTGGGTCGGTAGCGAAGCGGCGCGCGGTAGTAGAGAATGCCCGTTGGGAAAGGGCTCTTCGGGCGATGATAGAGGCCATGGCTAACGGTATTCGACGATATCGCAGTGGTGGTTTTCGTGTTTGGGATGTTGAGTTTAGGACGGGTTTGCGGATGAGAGAAGCTTCGAGGTCGTACGATGTAATAGTTCTTCAAAATTGACCAATGAGGAATGGCTTCGGTGGTCTTGGCTTTATACCTCACTTCTGAGGCAGTAACTGTACAGAATTCCTATGTATCACCCAGTTATGCATGTAAGCAGTAGCGTCTTGCGTTATAGCAATATGGCTTTAATTATATACTTATATATTATAAGCAAGGCTAGTTCGGCAGTATAAAGTAGGCTATTTCGGCAGTAGTTATAATTTGTATAATTATACTTATAAATACTTTACCTCGTATATAAATTTACTTGTATGTAATTATATTTTAAAGCTTTTTATTAATTTTTCAACTTTTTTATTTAAACGTATAATTTTTAATCCATTTATTTAATCAATTAATTAATTAATTAATTAATTTATTTATTTATTTATTTATTTATTTATTTATTTATTTATTTATTTATTTATTTATTTATTTATTTATTTATTTATTTATTTATTTATTTATTTATTTATTTATTTATTTATTTATTTATTTATTTATTTATTTATTTATTTATTTATTTAATTTAAATAATATAAATATATATAAATTATTTAAAACGAAGTTTAATTATTATATTAAAACTTTTTTTAGAAATTATTATGGGAAATTAATAAACGCACGGACCACGTATAAAAATCCGTAGCGATTAATGCCACTTTTTTATAAGCCACACCAAATGAGTTAGCCACACAAATTACGTAAGTAGCTCCCGGGTAAGTTGGCAAAAACTTGGAATATTTTAATTAAAGTTTTTTTTTTTTTTTTTTTTTTTTTTAAATAATATAAATTTATTAATTTCAATATTTTATTATTTTAGCAAGCTTAAACTAATCCTTAAGAAACGGCGGGCTACGCTTGCCATTTCCCCCGTTTTTATTAACGTTATAAACGTTATTTAACGTTTAATTTATATATTTATATTTATAAAACTTTATTAAAAGATTTTTCGAGATTTAATTTAAAGCATTATTATATTAAAAAACTTTTATATATTAAATTTATATAATTTTAAATTAAATATTAAATCTAAAATTAATTAATATATTATAATAATATATAAAATAACTTTAACTAAAATAACTTAAGATTAATAATTTATTTAATTTATTTTTTTAACTTTTTTATATATTTATACGGTTTTATATTTTTATATTTTAAGTTAAAACATTAAAAATATTTATTAATAAAAACATTTAAAATTATAATTAACGTTATAATTAATATTATAATTAATATTACAATTAATTAACACAATTAATTAACCACGTATAAAAAAATCTTTTATTTTATTTTTAATTTAATAATAAAACTATTATTTAAGCTTTTTTAATTTTTTAAACATTTGTATAACGTTACGCGTTTATATTAAGTTTTATTTATTACGACGCGTATTATAATATATATTATAGCTAATTTTAACCTCGTTTAACGCTGTAAAAATAAAAGCGCGTAAATTTAATCGATAAATTTAATAATAAAATTAATAACTATTATATTAATTAATTAATTATTTATTATAATATATAAAACGGGTTAATATTATTAATAATGTTGTTAATAATAATGTTTTTTACCATGTAAAATATTTTTATTAAAAAACATTTTACAATTACTTTAAACTATAATTTAAAAAAGATTTAAAAGGGTTATACAATGTTGTAATTAACTGGGGAATGGTGTGGTTAAAAAAGGTATAATCCCTCGAACCTGAATTTTTTTCAAAATTATAGTTTAAAGTCATTTAAGATAAATATTTCATACTTTTTCTAAACTTCGGCTTAACTTTATCGGTTACACGTAACCGATTTGTTATAATAATTTGAAAAATTAAATAAATACCGTATATATAATAATATATTAAAATAATTAAAATAACAAATAAAACTATTTAAATAATTAATTAAATAATAAAATTATTAAATAGTAAAATAATTTAATAATTAAATAAGTAAATAATTAAATAATGTAAAAATATAATAAATAAATAATGAATAAAAAAAAGGTTTAATAAATTAATTAAAATAAGTGTATATTTTTGATAAATATTTAAAATTATATATTTATAAATAAGTAAATAATAAATAATTATTAATTATTTATTACACAGGATTAATCATAACCGTTGTGGCGGCTACGCCGCCATTACAGTTAAAGGAAATTATAGCTTTAACTATAGTTATTATATAATTAATTAACTATATAAAATATATATTTTACATATATTTATTTAAAATAATTAGATAATTTTTTATTATTAAAATTTTATATATATTTTAAAAACTTTTATTAATTAATAGTTATAAATTTAATTTATATTAAAGCATAAAATATAATTATATAAAATAAACATATAAAATATTTATTAATTTTTTTTTTTAATTTTTAGCTATTTTAATAATTACTTTTTTTCAAAATTATGGATAATTACGATAAAAATTTATTTAAAGTTATCTTATTGGCTTTAATTATATTATTAAATATTAGATATAATTATTTTTATTAAATTTTAGTAATAAAATAAAATATATTTTAATTTAATATTTGGGATTAAATTAATTTTAAATATTATATCTTAATTATTTATTTTTTCATAAGATTTTAAATTCCAACTTTAAAATTAATAAAAGAAGAAAAGATAGCTACTTATAAAATAGCTATAATAATAAGCCAAAATAATAACTTATTTTAATATAAAATTAGAAATAATAATATTACAATATTAATAAAAGATAAATTTAATAAAATTTTTAATAAAATTTAAAAGATTTATATTATTATTTAAATAAATTAAATAGTTATAATATTAATTATAAATTAAATATTTTATTATATTTAAAAAATAATTAAAAATAAAATTTTAATATTTATTATATTTAAATATATTAATAATAATCTTATTTTAATAATTAATATTTTTTATAAAATTAAGGTATATTTCTAATTTATTAATTTATTAATTATTATTAAATTAATAAAAAATTATTAAAAATATTTATAGTAAATATATATTAAGAAGATAAAATTAATTAAATAATTTTTTAAATAGTAAATATTGTATAAAAACGGATGTATATATAAAGTTTTAGAAATTTAAGGGAACGTTATAACCTTAGATTTTCTAAAGATTATTAAAGTTTATTAAGTTATTAATTAGGTTATATGTTAAATCGAGAAATTTGTAATTATAGAATAAATAAGGAAAACCTTAAAATTGTTAAAGAAATTTTTTTTATAATTTTTAACTATATTAAAAAATAATATATTATTTTAAAACCTATTAATTAAAATAAAAATATATTTTATAAATATAATATTTAATATAGAATAAACCAATAATTTAATTAATTTAAAAAGAAGATATAATTATTTTTATTTAAATAAATTAATAAATATTTATTTTTGGAAATTTAATATATATAAAATTTTTTAATATATTATTATTAAAAACATTAAACGTTATCTATAAAACGTTCTTAAAAAAGATAAATATAAAATAATTAAAAAACGTTACCAATTTATTAAATAAAAAGATTTTTAAACCAAAATTAAATTAAATAATTAATAAATTAAATAAAGAAATATATTTAACATTAATAAATATTAATTAAACAAAGATAATAGGTTAAAATATTAATTTAATAATAAAAAGGACTATTTAGGCAATTTAATTATTATAATTATTATTAACAAAATAAGGTTATAATATTAATTTATTTATAGGGTATATAATATTTTAATTTAATTTAATAAATATTTTTTAACCAATAATATAATATTAAATATTTATAATAAATTATACCTAATTAATAATAAAGTTTTATTAAAACCAGATTTATAAAAAAAGGTTAAAGATGAAGAAATGGTAAAAGTTAAGATATTAATTTTACCTATTATTAATAAAAGAATAAGGGTTATAAAAAAGTTAATTAATAAATTTAAAGGTTTTAATATATTAAATTTTACATTAATTAATATAATTATGATAAAGAGGTTTTATATTAATATTATATTAGAAATTATTTTTAAGGAGAAAGTAGGTATATAATATTATGGAAAAAGGTATATGTTTAAATATAGATTATATAATAAAAATAAAATTTTAAAATAATTAATTAAATAGTTTAACTTTTTATTCTTTAAATATAAATTTTTTAAAATCTATTTACTATTTATTTATATAATTATTATATTAATATTTTATAATAATATAATTAATTTTATAATTTATCTAATATTAATTATAATAAGAAGATTATTTAAATTATTATTAAAAAGAAAAAATATAAAAAAATTATAATATTTTAAATTAAGTTATTTAAAATTAAATGTTTTAAAAATTTTTATATATAATGTTAAAAAAGTAAAAATTAAAAAGAAATTTATAATTAAATATAAAATATATATTAAAACATTAATTAAATATATAATTTTTAAAAAGAAATTAAAATATTATTTATTATAACTATTTTAAAAAATATTATAAGATTTATTTAATTTTTTTTAAGGATATAACAAAATATTCTAATTATTAATAATATTAAATAAATATTTAAAATTTATTATAATTTATATAATTTTTAATAAAATATAGGAAAATATTATATTAAAGATTAATTAAATAAATAATTAAATAAATTATTAGTTTAAGTTAAAAGTATATAAGTTAAAATATAATAATAATATCTTAATATTTAAAATTTAAAATATAATTTGATATAGATAATAGGTATATAAAGAAGGTTTAAATTTGGAATTATTATTATTAAAAATGAAAGAATTAATAGGTAAAATAGAAAAATTAGGATAAGAGTTTTAAATTAAGTTAATTAAAATGTAATTAGGTGTTAATTTATTAGAAGAATTATAGTTTAAATATGTGAAGGTAATAGTTTATTTAATAAATTGAAGCTTTAGTTAAAGGAATAATTATAGGTTTTTAATAGAAATATTAAAAAGTTAATTTTGTTAATATTTTAAATAGTATAGTTTAAAAGTAATAAGAATGTTTATTAATAATTTAAAGTTATATTAAAGATATATATATATGTATAGATATAAAGTATATTTTTTAGATAAAGACGTAATTAATATTAAAGATAGGTAAGGAAGAAAAATTTAAGTAAAAATATATATAAGGTATTTGGTTGGTTATAAAGTTATTAATATATATTATATATAAATTTTTTATAAAAAGAAAGTTATTTTAATAAAGAATGTTTAGTTTAATAAAAACCTATTTTATAAATTGGCGTAAGAATTATAATTATTTTATATTATTAAATAAGAATTAATTTATATAGGTAATATTTAGAAAAGATTAAATATTTATTTATAAGAAATATTAAATTAGTTAGATTAATAAGATAATAAATTTATTACCTATAATCTTATATCTGGTTTAACCTTAGATAAGGGTAGTAAGTTAATATTAAAATTAAATTTAAAAGGAAGTTAATTTAAGGAGGAAATTATAAGTAATAATTTATATTATATTTAAATTGAGATAAGAAATATATTTAAGTTAAAAGATATAAATATAATAGATTGGTAATACAGGATTGTAATATTTAAAAAAATATCTAAATTAAAATAATAATTTATAGGTATAAAAAATGTATTATAGGACATTAAAGATCTTTTAGAAGAAAATAAAAATAAATAATTAAAATTTATTATAAATTAATTATTTATGAAGGTTACCTTAGATTTACCTAACTATTAAAAGGTAAATATATTGGTTAAAAAAATTTACCGAAAATATAAGAAAATAGTATAGTTAAAAACTTTAAAATATAATTAATAAGTAAAAGGTAAAAATTTATTAAAAAATAATAATAATAAGAATATAAATTTATTAATTATAATTTTAATTATTATAAAATATAATTAAAACGTAATAATTATATTTATAAATAAAAAATTTAATAATTTTATAAAAATACTTTTATTTAATTAATAAAAAATAATATATAAAGGAAATAGTAAATATAAAATAATATATATTATATTTACAATTATATTAAATATAAAATATTCCCTTAAATTATGGAATATAAAAAATTAAAATCTTATTTATAGGTTAATATTAATAAAATTAAAATTTAAAAGGTAAAAAAATCTAAAAAATTATCTTTTAAATAAACGATTTAAAAATAATATAAATAATAAAATAAAAGTTATAATTAATAAAAATGTTTAAAAAATTATTAATATAAATAAAGTAAAAGTAATATTATTATTAATAAAATAGGTATTTATTTATAAATTTAACGTAAATAATTATCTATTAGTGTATAAATTTAAGGTAATAATAAGAAAATATTTATAAGAAATAAACATTTTTAATAATATATACGTAATTATTTTAATAATAAAGATCTTTAGAATTATAATGGTTATTATAGTATAGTTTAATTTAAAAATTATTTAATATAATATAAAAAATATTTTTATTTATATAATATATAACGATAATAATTTAATATATATATATTTACTAAATAAATTTAAATAATCAAATAAATATATATAATTAAAAAGAGCGTTATATAAATTAAAGAATGTTCTTTTCTTATAATATAAAAAAGTATTGAAAATGTTTAAAACGATAGGAATGATAATTTTTAATAAAGAATTATATTTATTTTATTTCTTTAACAAATTAATATATATATTAATATATATAAATAATATATTAATAATATATTATAGGATATATTAAAAGGTAATTAATAAAATAATTAATTTTATAAAAAACGTTTAGGAAATAAAAGAATAAAAATTAATAAATTAATATTTAAATATTAAAGTAATATATAATTAAAAATAAAAAACGATTATTTTAAATTATAAGGCGTATATTAAAAAAATGGTTTAAAAATATAATATAATAAATTTATTATTTAACCTTTTAATATTAATGGTAATAATAAAATTATTTAAATATAATAAAATAATTAATAAAAAAATTATTAAAAATTTTTAAAAAAGAATTAATTTAATTTTTTATATAATTATAATAATATATTTAGAAATAGTTTATACAATATTATAACTCTCTTACCACCTTATAAATTTAAAACTTTAATATTTAAAAATAACTATTTAAATTATCTAATATTTATATATAAAATAAAAACTTTATATTAAATATAGGGGTAAAAATTTGGGATTTAAAATATTATTTATAATAAAAAATATATTATTTATAAATAAGAATAAAATAAAATATTTATTTTATAATTATATTATTTCTTTATTTAATAAATTAATAATATGGAAAATAATAAAATAAATAACTATATTAACGTTAATTATAGAAATTAAATTAATAATTATAAAAAAAATAACTAAAGAAATAATAATCTTTTAACATTTATTTAAAAATATTAAATTAAATATAAATAAATAATAAATTTTTTTTAATAATAATTAATAAATAATATAATTAATAATCGGAAAAAAAAAACAAATTAATATAAAATTAAAATATATAAATATCCAAAATATATAATTGTGCCAAAAATATATAAAAAATATATTTAATATAATTTATTTACTTATTAATTAAATATTAATTAATAATTTAACAAAAAATCTATTAAAATAATAATTTAAATATTTTAAAACGTTATTAAATTTATAATATAATAATAATATAATTAATAAAATAAATTAAAATAAGAAAAAAATAAAAATAATATTTATTAAATAAATTATTTAAAAATAAAAAAAATTTATTAAAAAGTTATTTAATTATTTACGTTAACTTAAATAAAGTAATTAATAAATTTTAATTATAATTATATAATATAATAAAAAAGGTTAAATATAATATAAAATTAATATAAGAAATTATACTTATAAAATTTATTAAATAAATTTTTATTAATATTATTATAATTATTATTAAATTAATCCTTAAAATTTTTATTATTAATTATAAAATTATTTATATTAAAAAAAATTTTATTAATTTTAACGTTAAAAATATCTTTAACACTATTTATAATATTTTCTATATAACTAAATTTATTATTATTATTTAAATCTTTTTTATTACTATAAATATAATTAATAAAATTAAACATATAATTTAATTTATTTTTAAAATTTTTTTCTTTACTAAAATTATAAACCTTTAAAAATTTATCCATTTTAAAAACACTTATATTAAAACGTAAGATTTTTTAAACTATTAAATCTTCTAACGTTTTATATTTTATACCATAAAATTTATCTATTGTTAACACTTGCTTAATCTTTTATTTTAATTTTACCTTATCCAAAATATTAACTAATATAATAAATTGGTATAATTAAATAAATTTATTTAAAAATAATTATAAAAATAAATATTAAAATAAATTTTTATTTAAAATTTAACTATATAAAAATTTTAAAAAATTAATTAATAATAAAAATATAAATAAAATAAAAAGATTTATATTAATAAATATTAATAATTATTATATAAATAAATATAACATTTTAATAAATTGTTAAAATAATTTAAATAATTAAAATTTAGTTACTAAGCAAATAAAAAATTTTAAAAATAGTAAAAATAACAATTATTTCTTAAAATTATCTATATTAATTTAACATAACATTATAAAATAACTAAGATTAAATTAACCACGTTATTTATTAAAATAATTAATAAACGTTTTAAATAAGATTAATTATATAATAATTAACATTAAAAATAAAAATTTACTAAAAAAGCCAACCATAATAATTAAAACATTAGATTTTAAAAATAATAAAATATAACGTTTATTAACCTGGACATCTTAAAATTTACTTTTAACATAACACTTCCCACCTCGATAAGTAAATCTTAAAATTAATAATATATTAAAATTAAAATCGGAATTTTAATAAGTTAATATATTGATTATCTAAAAAAATAAATTATTTATAAATATCTAAAAATTTAAAATATTTAAACCTAAATTTAAATAGATTTAATTAAACCAAACGTAATAAATATAAACAATATTATTAAATTAAACTTATTATATTTTATTAATATAAAATATTATAAAAAATAAACTATTAAAAGAAATAAATAAAAAATAAAATTATAATTAAATAATAAAATTTAATTTAAAAATAATGTTAAAAATAAAAGTAAAAAGTAGAAAAATTATAAAAAAATAAGAATGGAAAAAAAAAAAAGGTTTATATAAATTTTCCGAAAAAATAATTTTAACTCTATTATTACAAAAATATAAGGTATATTTATATAAAAATTAATAATTTATTATATTGCCGAAATATTAACATAAATCCAAAATATATAATTTAATAAATTTATTAAACATTTTTTATTTATTATATAAATAAAAAGATTATTATATAATTAACTTAAAATATAAATAATATTTAAATATATAAACTTTTTTGGAATAATTATATTAACTATTAATATAATAATAAATTTAAAAATATAATATATTATTTTTATTTAAGAGGTATATTATATAAGATTAATTATAACCATTATAACAATTACGCCGCCACTATAGTTAAAAGAAGTTATAGTTTTAACCATAACTATTATATAATTAATTAATTATATAAGATATACATTTTACATATACCTATTTAAAATAATCAAATAATTTTTTATTATTAAAATCTTATACATATTTTAAAAAATCTTATTAATTAATATTATTTATTACATTTATTAAATAAGTTAAATTATTTAAAAATCCTTATAAATTAATTTAATAAAATTAAATATATTAATAAAGTTAAAAACATTTAAACAATATAATATTTATGTAAAAGATTTATTAATAAAATATTTAAAAAAGTGGTATTAATAAATTAATATTAATTGATAATAAATAAATTGTTTAATTATTAAATAAAATAAATATATTATATATATAAAATTTATTAACTTTATATTAAAGAAATTTAAAAGAAATTAAATACATTGAAAAAAGTATTAAATATATTATAATTAATAAATTTTTAAATTTATTTAACTTTAAATATAATTCATTTAATTCATTTAATTCATTTAATTCATTTAATTCATTTAATTCATTTAATTCATTTAATTCATTTAATTCATTTAATTCATTTAATTCATTTAATTCATTTAATTCATTTAATTCATTTAATTCATTTAATTCATTTAATTCATTTAATTCATTTAATTCATTTAATTCATTTAATTCATTTAATTTAATATAATTAATATATTTAAAGGTTTTAAAAAGTGAAATAAACTTTAATTATACGGTTACATACGCGCATTTTAATATAAATAAATTAAAAATAAAGTTTAATTAAATAATTTTAAATATATATAAAGTTAAAGATAAAATTAAATAAAATTAAAAATAATTAATTAAACGTTATAAATATATTAATTTTAAAAAAGTAATAAAATTAACATTTAAAATACATATATATACTAGTAAATTTATATAAAAATACATGTAATATTTATGCAATTATAACGTTTTATATAAAATTATATAATTACTACCGAAACAATTTATTTTATATTATTTTAATAAGTTTAAATTAATCTTTAAAAAATAACAGGTTACACTCGTTACTTTTTTCGTCCCCGTTTTTATTAACGCTATAAACGCCACTTAACGCTTAATCCGTATATTTATATTTATAAAATTATATTAAAAGTTTTTTTAAATTTTAATTTAAAGTATCATTACATTAAAAAGCTTTTATATATTAAATTTTATATAATATTAAAATTAATTAATATATTATAATAATATATAAAATAATTTTAATTGAAATAATTTAAAATTAATAATTTATTTAATTTAGTTTTTTAATTTTTTTATATATTTATATAATTTTATATTTTTATATTTATTAGGTGTAAAATCACATGACAAATTGTTATATAGTCGATGTAAAGCTTCACCCCACTTATATTTTAACTATTTTTTACTTAAGTTATAAATCGTAAATAATCTTTTAATTAAACATTATTTAATTTATTTCTCGAGTATAACGTTATACATTATTAACTTTTATTAATTTAACAATATTTTAAATTAAAACGTTAAAAATGTTTTTTAATAAAAATGTTTAATATTATAATTAATGTTATAATTTACGTTATAATTAATATTATAATTAATTAATAACGTATAAAAATATCTTTTATTTTATTTTTAATTTAATAATAAAACTATTATTTAAAAATTTTCGACTTTTTATATATTTGTAAAACGTTACGCGGTTGTATTAAGTTTTATTTATTATATCGTATATTATAACGCGTATTATAACGCGTATTATAACGCATGTTATAATTAATTTTAATTTATTTCGAAAGTATATTTAATCGATAAATTTAATGATAAACTTAATAATTATTATATAATTAATTAATTATTTATAATATTATTAATGATGTTATTAATAATAATGTTTTTTATTATATAAAATATTTTTATTAAAAGATATTTTATAATTGCTTTAAATTATAATTTAAAAAAAATTTAAAAAAGTTGTATAATGTTATAATTAATTAAAAAGTGGCGTGGTTAAAAAAGGTATAACTTTTTAAATTTAAATTTTTTAAACGTGTAATTTAAAGTCATTTAAAATAACTTATATAGAAATGTTTTTTTTTAAAGTTTTATTTATAAAAAAACCTTTATTAACCTAATAATAATTGGTAAAAAATATTCGCCATTTAATGTTATAAAATCTTTTTATATATATTATATAAGTTTTTAACCATTTAAAATATATAAAATTATAAAAAAAAAATAAATTTTTTTTTAAAAAGTTTTATATATTAATTTTAATTTAAATATTTTTTTATATATTTTATAAAAATCATAATTATATTATAAATATAAAAAATATAATAAAATATATAAAATTTTTAAATTATTAATATTATTAAATTTAATTAATATATATATAAATTAATAAAAAACTTTTTATAAATATAATTTTTAAAAAAAATATTTATAATTTTAAATAGTTAAAATAATAAATATTATAATTAATAGTTAAATAATAACTATAAAAGCTAAAGCTTAACTTTTACAATTAAAGCTTAACGTTAAAATATACTTAAATATTTCCATTTATAAAAAAAAAAAATTTTTTTTATTCCTTTTTAATTAATAACTTCTTTTTTTAAACATATTAATATATTAATTTTAATACCAATTATTTTACTTATTATTATTATACTTATTTTTATTATCTTTATTTTACATATATATTTATTAACATTAATTAATATTATTAAATATTAATAATATAAATTAATAAAGTTAAAAAAATTACTACTATAATAATCCGAAAACCCTCATCATAATAACACACGTAATAATTAATATTTAACTTTTTAAAATTACTTTTTTTAACCTATAACAAATTACCTTTTTTACCGTTATTTAACCTTTTTAAGTTTTTATTATTTCGCAAAAATTTAAACATATTCTTTTTAACATTATTATCTTTTATAATAACTATATACCTTGTAATATCTTAACAATCTCCCACCGAAAACTTAGTTTAAATATAAACTTATAACTTAAATAATAATTTTATTACTTTAAAAAACCGGAATAAATTATATATATTACTAAACTATTTCTTCAATTAAACCATAACTTTTATTCAATAATTTAACCTTATAATAATATAATACAAAATTATTAACTTTAAAACAACCATTATATAATAAAAAATAATTTAAATATTTTTTACCATTTTAAATTTCAAAAACGCAAATTGAAAACGTTTTAACGCTTATTTATTTAAAAAAATATTAAAAAAATATTATAAATACTTTTACAATTTTACATTATAAAATTGTAAAAAATTATTAAAAAAATTACAATTAATATTATAAACTACACTAATATAATAAAATATATATATAACCAAATTTAATACTAATTATTTAAAAACACTCACCAATTTAACGTTAATAAATAAATTATTAATATAAAATTAGTAAAAATTAAAAAAAATTTTTAAATACGTTAACATAAAAAATATCAATTTATAAAACCAAATAAAAATTAATCTATTTTAAAACGTAAATAATTATAATACTATTATAATCACAATCGGCAATTTATAATCTATAAACGTTAACATATTTAATAATATTTTTAAAATATATCCTTATTTTTAATACTACCCCCGTTAAAACCGCGCTATTTTAACTTTAATACGCATGATTTATTTTATAAATATTACCACCCCCTCTTTAATTCCTAATATTTCAAACCTTATAACCCTTTAATTAAAACCCACTTTTTAACTTTTATTTTAATTATAATCTTTATTTTAATTATAATTTTTAACCTAAAACCCATACCTTATTCCTTTTATAATACAACCTTTTTAAAAAATCTTAAACTATTTATACCAATTAATTTAAACCTTATAAAAAAATTAAAATAATATTTAAACATTAAATAATTTTCCCCCTCCCTTTTTTACCCCGTAAAAACCGTTTAACCTCCCCAAGTTTATTTCTTCATATAATATTCCTTTTAATATTTTACCATATTAAAAATAGTAAAAATACGCTTTTAATTATAATTAAAAATATAATAACATATAAAAATAACCCATTTTTTCTATTTTAAGAAATATATCCAAACTTTTTAAACCACTATAAAATAATCCGTATATAACCTTAATAATTTCTTTAAATATTAAACTAAATAATAAAAACTAATTTATAAAAAGTTACAATTTTTCCTTTTAAATAACTCCACCGCTTTTACTAATAAATAACCTATTAAAATAAACCTCCATACATATTAATAACTAATAAAATTAAACCTATTATAATATTTTCCTAATATAAATTCCTAATAAAATATACCTTTTAACCATTATAAACTACTTTAAAAAAATTTTAAATAATAAAAATAATTACATAAATAAAATATATAACATTTTTAAAAATAAATTTTAATTTTTTCTAAACATATATTATATAATAAATATCCAATAAACGTAATTTTATATTATATTTTTTACTATTTTTATAAAAAGAATAATAATTTATTTCCTTTATAATATATCTTAATATTAAACGTTTATAAATATATATTTAACTATAAAACAATATTTTAATATAAAATAAAATAAAATATAATACCATTAAAATTAAAGAAAAAAATAAAATTTAA
This sequence comes from Daldinia grandis, assembly GCA_022432525.1. Classification (NCBI taxonomy): domain Eukaryota; kingdom Fungi; phylum Ascomycota; class Sordariomycetes; order Xylariales; family Hypoxylaceae; genus Daldinia; species Daldinia grandis. The sequence goes on from JAJKLB010000007.1 coordinate 288,756, forward strand.
TTTAACTTGAAAATATTTTAAATTATATTTAACAAATTGTTACTATATTAATAAACCTTTAAAAAAGATTTTAAAAAAAAATGATAATTTATTGCGGCAATATATTACGTATATTATATAATTTCTTAATTATAACATATTCTATTTATTCCGTCAAATTAGTTTAAAAATTTAGTTAATAAATTATAAACGTTGATTAATATATATAAAAACTTAAAAACAACTTAATAATTTATAATTAATAAAAATAATAATAATAATAATAACCAATATTATATTAATTAAAAATATTATTATAATAATAAGAATAAAAAATATTAAATATAAAAATTAATATAAAATTGAAAACGTTATTATTAAATATATAAAAAAAAAGTTATTAATTTATAAAGTATTTTAAAAAGAAATAAAAAAATATAAAAACGAAATAAAAAATAAAAAAAAGATATAATAAAAATAAATATATATCCTTTTTAATAAATTATAAAGAAATTAATAAAAAAAGTTCAAAATTTGAAAAAAAAGATAATAAACCTATAATTAATAATAATAAATTAAAGATTGTATAATATTTAATAATAATATATTTAATCAATTAAACGTTTTAATATTAAATTATTCCCAAATAATTCTATTTAAATAAAGTTAAAAGTGATATTATATTTACCTTAAACTAATATATAAAAAATATTTTTTAAGAAATTATTCCAAATATTAACGTAATAAAAATGTTTATTATAAAAAAGAAATAAACTTAAGCGTTTATTTAAAGCTTTTTTAAATAAAATGTAAAAATAAATAATAGTTAAATTGGAAAAATAAATATTAAATTTAATAATAATTTTATAATTAAATTGTTAAAAAATAATAGTAATTAATATTTTATTTAAACCTATTAATTTTTATATAATAAAATTAAATATCTTATTTTTATTATATTTTAAAAATATAAATTAATTAAAAATTTATTTAATTAATTTACCGGAATAAAATTATAATTGTAATTAAACATAAATAAAAACACCTTTAATTCCATTTAAATGATATAATTTATTTTATAAAAATTAAACTATATTAAATTTATATTTGTTTTAGTTATCCATTTGTTAATAAATTATATAATTTACTAAATAAATTTAAATATAATATTAAGATTAAAAATATTAAAAAAATTAATAAATTTTATTACTACTATTAAATTAAAGGTAAAATACTTTAACGTTTTAAATTTAACTTTAAAAATTCAAATATAAACTTTAATTATAAAATGATTATTAATATAATATACGTTAATAATAAATTAATACTTTATATAATTAATATTATAACAAGCTTTTAAACTATTTAATTTATAAAAACTATTTTTATAATACAAATATAAAAAATGTTTAAATAATATTAAATTAACATATATTTAAGCCCTTTAAATATTATCACTTATAATACAAATATTAATTTTAATAATTTTAAATTTTAAAAATAAAATATAACTTATTAAAATTACATATAAATAAATCCTTGTAAAAATATATTAATTAATTGATAAAATTGAAGAATATTATAGTTTAATATAATAAATATATAAAATTATATCAAAAAAAATATAAAGATTTAAAATATTACAATTTTAAATAATAATTAAAATTATGAATAATATTATAAATTCGAATAAATTTATTTTTATATTATTAATTTTTAAAATATATTTAAAGATTAATATAAAGTTTTCCTTTACTTTGTTATAAATATAAAAAGTTTAAGCAATATAAAAGGTAATAATTAAAATTAAGAAAATTAAAACATAAAAAATTATTTGTAATACGTTAAATACTTATAATAAATTAAATATAATAAAGACGTTTTTTATATCATTATTATTAAAAGATAACATATTAATTTACCGAGAAAAAAGTAGGTAAAAAAAACCATTTATAATTATTACAATTATAAATAAAAACGTAACCGTTAAATTAATGCTATGTTGTAAAAGTATTATAAAGTAATATTACGTAACTTTTTTTAACACAAATCTTTATAAGATCTTGTTTTATACATTCTTTTTAATTAGCTTATTAAAAAGCATTTAACAACATTTTTTTTTAACTATATAATTAAATTCTAATCTTAATTATTACTGTTTTTAAATAAGTTATTATTATTTAAAGTTTTTTATTTTAATTGTGTTATTTAAGATTTTTATTCTTTAATTAATCCATTACAAATTTTATAAAACATATAATGTTACTATTAATATAAACAACGGGTTAGAAGCCCATACGGGTCAAAGGCCCACAATTTCAGACTTTTTATATTCAATTAAACATTATTTAATTATAACGCATTTAATTTAATTAAAATTTAATTAATTTTTTTTATTAATGTTTTCTAATTTAACTTAACACGTTTGCACATTATAACCTATATTCCCGCAAATGTTACAATATTGAAAAGCTTGTCGAGACTTTTATAAAACATTACCTTCGGCAATAATATCATTAGCTATAACGTCATTACCTTTTTTTTTAACCTAAATAATATTTCCCTTAATTTAAGTAAAAGGTTCTCCACGTTATAATTATTTATTTTTAACTTTCCAGCATTTAAAAAATACATAATTTATTTTTTAAAAATTTATGGCCTCTTTTTTTAATAAAGTTATTTTATATAATAATTTATACATAATTTTATTTAATTTATTTATAGCCTTAAAAATTTTAATTAATAAATTAAATTAATAGTTAAAGATTTTATTTTTTAAAAAAATAAATTGTGAAACGGTTTCTATAATATTATATAATATTTTAAATATTTAAAAGAGGTTAAGGAAATTAGGGTTTAAAAACGGCATATAGGTAATTTAAATAATATTAAGGTTTAAAATAACCTTATTATTATTTAAAAAAATTAGTTTTATTGCTTTAAAACTGGCCCGTATATTATTTTTTATAAAAACGGCTTAAAATATAATATAAAATAAAAGAAAAAAATCTTTTTTTCTAATATATGTAAAATCTTAACAAATTAAATCTTTAATAACCAATTTATACGCACGTTTTAAAATTAAAAATACGGTTATATTTAAAAGTTAAAATTTATAAGATAAATGGATAAATATATAAAAGGTTATAATGTTATATTTACGATAATATTTTCGAAATTTCATTAAAATATAATTCTTATAATTGTCGAAAATGAGGAAGTGTTTAAGGCTTTTTATATGCAATTTTATATATTTTTTGAAATATATAAATTATTTTAAACCAATTTTATTTATTATTTAGTTATTATTTAATGGTTTAATAATTTAATTAGGTAAGAATGTGTTATTGTAATATTATAATATTAGGTATAATTTATTTATTATTATAATAAATAATAATATAGTTTAATTTTAAAAATTAATTATTTAAATGGTTATAAATTATTTGCAATTTTTAAATTAAATTTAATAAAATTTAAAATACTGTTTTAAATTTATTATAATTATTCTTATAATTATTATATTTATTATAAATTTAATTTTATTAAAATTATATATATTTTTAAATAGGATATTATATTTTATTATTATATCGATTATAAGTTTAAATTAAACCTTATAAATAATAAAATTTTTATAAAAAGTTTTTTAATAATTAATTTAATAATTTAAACGTGTTTTAAGTTATAATTATTATTATATAAAAGTTATTGTTTAATTAATTTTAACACGTTTTTTGTTACGTTTATGTAATAATATATTAACTATTTTTTTAATATAAATAATTTAAGGCGGAAATATTTAGGTATTTAATTCGAATATACGTTTAATAATAATATTTTTCTTATATTAAATTAATTTTTGCCGTATTTTTATAATATTAACGCGTGGTTATTAGCTATTAATTTTATTGCGTAATGTTGTAAAAGCGATATTATATACGCGTGTAACGCGTTTAATATTAAGTTTTTTATCGCATTATATAGTATTAAACGCCAGATTTATTTTAATTTCTTTTAATTAATAAGATATTTTATTTTAATTAAGTAATATATAATTTAAGATAAAAGGTGATATTTTATATTGGCGTGGGCCTTTGACTTGTGTGGGCCTTTAACTTGTTGTTTACGTTAATTATTTTAGGTTTATTTTTAAATTTAAGTAATTGAAATAATGAGTTATACTTTTTAAAAGGTATAACTCTTAATTACCGTTAATTTAAACGTATTAAAAAGAAAGTTTATTTTTAAAATTTATATATTAAATCGTATATTTAATTTAAAAAAAGTTTAACATTATTACGTAATTTAAAAATTAAACTATTAAAATTTAAATTTAACCCTTTAAAATATATAATTATTTTAAATAAGAATTTAAATATAATATACTTTAATTAAAAAAAAAATATATACTTTAATTTTAAAATTATAAATAAAAAATAAAATTGTTAATCTTAAAAAACTATTTAAAATTTAAAGTTTAATTAAATTAAATATATTATTTATAAATAATATATTATTACCTATTATATTTAATAATATGCGTTATAAAAAAGTAATAATATTTTAATTATATATAGTTTAAAAAAGAAAAAGAAAAAATATACCGGCTTTTTATAAAAGATTTTAATTAATTATATAAAAATATAAAGATTAATGTAAGATAGCTTAGTTTAGCTTATGTAATTGGCGCTAGTCGCTAGTTATAAGAATCTTTGAGATAAATTAGCTATTTTAAAGATTTTTTTTAATTCAAGCTTTTATTATCAAAAACGTCACCCCGAGCTTATTAATTTCGAAAGATTTTTTATTATAATATATACTTTTATAATTTAATAAGTAAATTAATAATTTATTATAGTATTAATGCTAATATTTTAAAAATAAGGAATAAACGTTATAATTTAAAATATTATAATAATATATATATAATTAAAAACTTTTATATAATGTATAGTTTTAATTTAATTATTAATAAAATTAAAAAGTAAATATTTTAAAGAAACAATATTATATATAGTAAAACCTTTATATGGATTGGTAAAGTTAAAGATATATTGGTTTAAAATTTATTCGAAATATTATTAATAAGAATTTAAAATAAAATTATTAATTTTTAATTTATATTTATTAATTATAGGAAAAAGGTAATCTTTTAATATAATAAAATTTTAAATTAATAATACCTTAAACGTTAATATTTTAGAATTTTTGTTAAAAGAAAATAAGGCTTTAAAAAAGTAGGAATTAAAATATAATTCTAAAAAGTTTTTAAATTAAAAGTTACGAAAGATTTTAATAACTTATGTTTAATAATCCATAAAAAAAGATATAGTATTATTATAATATAAAAGGGATAAATGAAAAAGTTAAAGTTATTAAATTTAAAAAACTTTATTATAATTTAACAATATATAAAATAATAAATATATAATATATATATTTTTTCCATATATTAATTAAAAGTAATATTTGATTATTTAATGGTAGTATAATATATAAAATTTAGATTTAAAAAGGTTAAAATTTTAAACGTTTAAATTAAATAGTAAATGGATAATAAAAATTGCAGCTTAAATTATGTTAAATTTAATTTATAAGAATTTCACTTATATGTTTTTATAAACGGATTATTTATTAATAATATAAATATAAATTTATAAATAAGTTATTTCATTATATTAAATAATAAGAAATTTATCGGTTAAAATAATAGATTTTAAATTATCGGAAATATAACATATTAATTATTTACTAAATTTAAACGTATAATTTGAAATATATTAATAAATAAAATTTATAATATAATTTAAAAGTTTAATGTTAAATATATTATTCATTAAATTATTAATACCATTTTAAAACGTATAACATTTTCCCAAGCTTTTTAATTTTTTATATAAATTTGTATTTATTATATTAATATTTGGTATAAATGGGTAGTATAAATAAAAAATAATTAATAATAAATTTAATAACGTTATAATAGTTTTATAAAATCTAAAAAATTAATAATATATAATAGATTTATAATAATTATAATCTTATTAATATTATGATAAAAAAGTTTTTTAATAAAATTATAATAACGTTTATAAAAAAAAACAAAATTATTATTAAATTGGAAAAATAAATAAAAAGGAAATAAATAATTTATAATTATTTATTATAAAAAGAAAATAAAATAAGTAATAGTCAAATAATAATTATAAAGGTTAAGGTTTAACTTTTATAGTTAAAGTTTAACGTTAAGATATATTTAAATATTTTTATTTATATAAAAAACAAATTTTTTTTATTCCTTTTTAATTAATAGTTTTTCTTTTAAATATATTAACATACTAATCTTAATATTAATTACTTTACTTATTATTATTACATTTATTTTTATTATTTTTATCTTACGTATATATTTATTAATAATAATTATAATATATTTATTTATTTTAACGTTAAAAAAAAAGTATAAATAATAGTATATATATTATATATATATCATTTAAAAATTTAAAAATTAAAAATTTAAAAATTAAAAATTAAAACGTTAAACTTAATTAAATTATTAAAAAAAAATATAACATTATATTAATTATATAAAATTATACTTTTATTTTTATTTTTATTTTATTTTATTTTTTTATTTTTTTATTTTTTTATTTATATATTATAATTATTATTATAAAAGATTAATTATAAAATTTAATTAATTATATTATAAATATTATTTAAATAAATTATTATATATTAAAAATTATGTTATATATATTAAACAGGAGCTATATTTCCTGAAAAATATGGCTTATTATTTTAACTACTTAAATTTAAGAATAAACCTAAAATAGCTAATAATGGCATTATATTTTTTATAAAATTTATAATAGATTAATTAAAGAATAAAGATTTTGGATAATACAATTAAAATAAAAAATTATAAACAATAATAACTTATTAAAAAACGATAATAATTAAAATTAAAATTTAATTATATAGCTAAAAAAAAATATTATTAAATACTTCTTAATAAATTAATAAAAAAAAATATGTAAGATAAGATTTTATAAAAATTTATACTAAAAAAAATTACATAATATTATCTTATAATACCTTTATAATACAGTATTAATTTAATATTCCTTAAAATTAATAATATTAATAATAGTAAGGTAATTTTAATAAAAGAAATCGTAAATTAACATAATAATAATTAATTAAAATATCTTCTTATTATCCTTATTTATATATTATTTAAATCTATATCCGACTCTTTAGATTTAACGGCTTTAATACGTTTCTTAACCTTAATTTTTATACATTAAACACGATTCGTTATTTAATTAATAACTTTTTTAAATTTAAATATTATATATTTAATAATTTGGTTATATTTATTTTAATTAAGCTAATTTTTCGGAAAATTTAGTTAAAAACGTTTAATAATATTTTTAAAAATATTAATAAACTATTAATATAATATAATTTAGCCGTATTTATATTAATTAATTTTATAAAGACTAAGGTTATATAAATGGTAATTATTTAAATTTATTAAGGTTTGAAAATTTTTTATAAAAATATTGTTATTATTATTTAATAATTTTTTTATACGCTTCGGAATATTAGGTATTTTTAAAGATTTTATCGATATCTTCTTTAATAATAAAGCTATAATTTTAATAAGTAAAATTTTAAAATAAAATATATATTTAAATCTTTTTATTAACAATATTACTAGTAATTTTATTATATTAATTGATTTATTAATTACTTTAATATTAATATATATTAAAATAATATCTATATATTTTTCAAACATAATATATAAATTTTTCTTATACCTAATTATATTAAATAATATTTTTAATTTTTTTATAATTAAATATAACATTAAACCGTACCAATATTTATAAAATTATTCATTTAATTAATTTATTAAATTAAATAAAATTAATTTTTTTTTAAGTTTTTAATTAATATTCTATTTTTTAAATATATTAATTAATTATTAAATTATTTAATTAATTTATTATTAAAATCTATTATTAATTATATTGAATACGTAAATACACTTTTATTTAAAAATATAAATAATAAATAAAAAATAATATATTTTATTTATTATATTTTTCTTTTTTTTTGGATTAAATAAATTTATATATATTAAAAAAACTATAACCTTTATTAATACTTCCAAAATTATTTTTGTTTTAAAATTAAAATTTTTTATAATATTATATCTAAATATTTAAATTAATAATAACTTATAATTAACTATCAAATTAAATATATTTAATATTGTTAATTTTTATAAAATTAAAACTTATTTAACAAATAATTATTCCTTTTTTTTATATAATTAAAAAACGCAGATTAATTCCAAAAATATTTCGTTATTTTACTCAATTTTATTAATCTTTAAGGGTAATATTTAAATATTAAATAAATTACTATATTAATTATTTAAAAATATGATTTTATTAATTATAATTATATGTTAAAAGTTTATATTAATATAATTTTTATAATTAAATATTTTTTATTTGTAAATAATTCTTTTAAATCTATATATATTATTATATATTTATTATTACTATTTATTTATTTTAATCTTTAACAAAAATAATATAATTATAATAATAAATAAAAAAAAAAAATATTATATAAATATTATGGAAATAATTAATAATGACAATTAAAAGAAATATAAGATATTTAAATATATATAATAATAAATACTAAAATAATTAAAAAAATAAAATATAATTAAATATTATTATAAAAAAGAAAAATTAATATTAAAAATTTTGGTATGTAATAATCTTTTTATAATTATTTATTAAAATTTACTATTTTATTAATTAAAAGGTCTTAATTAGCTAAATAATAAATTTAAAAATATATATATACATATATTTATTTATAACTTTTTAATAAGAATTTGTTTTATAAAATTTATAAATTATATAAATTACTTTTTCTTTTCCCTTTTTTTTCCTTTTTAAATAACTTTTACACTTCTTTCTTATTTTATATAAATTTTTAAAATATTTTATTTATTTTAATTTTATTCCTTAAATTGTTAATTAATTTAACCTTATTTTTTAACGTTACGTTATTAGATTAATAATATTTTATTTAAATAGTTATTATTTGGTAACGTAATATTATTATTAATATTTTTTATTATATAAATATTTTTATAATATCTTAATTTATTCCAATTAATAATAATATATTTGAAATCCTTATATTATCTTTTAAAACTTTTTTTTTGTTTTATAATTTAATATTTAACTTATTTAATAGCGTTAATGATAATATTAATAACAATTTTAATAACAATAATAATATATTTATTCCTAATCTTTTTTTTAATATTAAAATTCCAATATAATTTAATTAAAACTTTAATAAATATTAAACGATAAAATATTAACAAATATTTAATTATATAAAAGATTTACAACTCCCTATTTATAAATTTATAAATATATTTTAACTATAATTATAACTTAAAATTAACAATTAATATTTAACAATTATTTAAATATTTAAATATTAAATTATTTAATAATATAATAAATAGTTAATATCTTTATTAATTAATTATTAATAAACAATTTTAGATATTATTAAAAACAGCTAATCTTTATATCTTTTTTCTAAAAAATTAAAATATTAATAAACCTTTTCCATTATATATAAATATTTATTAAAATAATCCAATCGGTTAAATTATAACTTAATTATAAGATTTTCGATATATTAAAAGGCTTACTATTTAAACGTTTAATTATTTAAATAAGATTTCTTATTATATATATAAAAAATATTTTAAATTTTTTAAATCCTTAATTTATACCAATATATAACCGTTTTTTAAATATTAATCAATACCAGGTCGATTTAATAACAATTATGGCAATTATTTATTTACAATTAAATAATATTTTTTTTTAAAATAACCGTTTTTATTATCTTCGTATTTATAATAATTATATTCCCCTAATTATTAAAAATCTTACCTTAAACAATTTATTATATAAAAAAATATATATTAAATATTCCTTATTATAAAAAGTTTTTAAAAAATAATATAAAATAATAATTATTAATAAAAAATGGTAAAAAATAAATATAATATTTTAATTAGGTTTCGTTTTATATTATTTTATTATTATATAATTGGTTTATAAAGTAATAAAATTTAATCAAATTAAATATTTAACTTTTTTATCTATATTAAATAATAATATATTTCCCTTTTTTAAAATTTAAACAAAATATTTTTAAATTTAACGTCGATATAATCTTTATATTTTTTTTTTTTCCAACTAATATATTAATTTCAACCTTAATATTAAACTATTTAATTTTTTCGTAATTATTTTCTTTAAACTTAAATATAACAAATTTAAAAACTAATAAAATCTTTTAATTAATATTTTTTATTATTAATTTAATAATCTATTTATTTTTATTAATTTTAATTAATTCTTAATATCTTTAATAATTTTAAATAAATAATTTTAACCTATTTTTAACTATATTTTTTTATATTTTATTTCTTTCTAAAACTTTTATTACGTATTTATCTATTCCTAAAACTTTATTAATTATATAAAATCTTTACTAATTATATTATAATTATTATTTACGGAATATATTTATATATTAAAATATATTATATAAAAATATTAAATTATTAATTTTTAAGGATTTTTTTTTGCATTTTATAAACATTTTATTAATTATTCTTTTAAGCCATTTTTTATTATTTTTCATTAATAATCTTTAAAATAAATTTAATATTTATTAATTATTGTTTAATTATTTAAATTTTTATAATAATTAAATTTTTAAATATTTTAATTTCTTTTTAATTTAAAACTTTCCATAATAAAATAACTACTTTAATAAAGAAGATTAAGCTTTAGCTATAAATAATTTTATAAAAATTAAAACTATTAAATTTAATTATTATTTTATTAACCTATATTATAACGTTTAAATATTAAATTTAATTTTTACTAATTTTGTTAATTATTTTTATTAATTTAAATTTAATCAACTTATATCCAATTTTAATTTAACCTTACGTTTAAAGGAAATAAGGTAATTTTATTATCTTTTTAATATTAAATTTTAAATAAACTTTTATAATTTAATTTTTAAATTTAAGACTTCCATTTATTTTAATTTTAAAAAATTATCCGTATTATAAAATAATCTTTTTTTTAAAAATTTGGTTACGTTTATTAACGTTATTATTTTTAACGTTAAAGTTTTTAAATAATTCAATAATTATTTTTAAATTTTTACAATTACTTTATATTTATAATTATTAAATATATATTATACGTTAAAAATTTAATATATTAAAATAATATTTAAATTTAAATATCCTACTTTATTTACTAACCTATTTAAATCTATTTTTTAACATTAAATATATGTTTTAATCGCGTTAATAACATATTTATATATTTTTTTTTAATAATATATAATTAAAATATAATAATATATTAAATTATAACCTTTATATTTATATTAAATGTAAAAATTTATAATAAACTTTTTTTTAATTATCTTGTAATTAATAACATAATAATTTAAATAATTTTTATCGGCCTTTTTCCAAAAAATATCTTTTAACACAATATACCCTAAAACTTTAATTTTAAAATTAATATAAACCTTTTAACCTTTTTCCCCTTAATTTATCCATAATTATTTAAATAATTTTAATATTATTAAATATTAAATAATCTTTTAAAATTTAAGGCTCCAATTATTTATTAAATAAAATATAATAGATTATAATTTATTTTATAAATTAATATTTTTATAATTTCAAATTTTTAAATTAATAAGATATAATATAATTATATTAAATTAAATATTTATAAAATTGTTAAAATTTCTTTCCCATTTCTTATCTTCCAAATTAAATAAACCATTAAATTTTTTTAATAAAATATTAGTTATTATATTATATTTTCTTATAATATATTTAATTTTAAAATTAAACATTTTAATATATATAATCTATTTTAATAATATAATATTTAATAAATTAATAAAACTATTATTTAATTAAAAAATTAAAATTTTAATATTAATTTTAAATAAAAATTTAATTTTATAAAAATAATTTCTAAAATAATAAAATATTTTTATAATTATAAAATATTTTTATTTTATAACATTATATTTTAATTTTAAACTTTTCCATAATTTAAATTTATATTAAAAAAGTTTAAAATTCCCTTAATTATTAAACTATCTTAATATTATGCCTTATTTTAAATTAAATATATTTATTTTTAACATTATTATTTAATTTAAAGAATAGTTAATTATAATTAAATAAAGTAAATTTATTAAAATTTCTTTTAATTTAATTATATATTATATTTATAAAAATTCTTAAATAAAAAACTATTCTTTTTTTAATAATTTTATTAATAAAAATATTTTAATAATATAATTTTTAATTTAAATCTAAAAATATACTATTAAATTTAAAAATAATTAAATTTTGTTAATATTTTTATACATATTTTATTTTTTTAAATAAATATTTATTTAATTTATAAATATAATCTATTATTTTAATTATTAGTTTATAAAATTTAATCTTTTTAAAATTTATAATAACTCTAACTAATTTAAAATTTAATAATACTTTTATTACGTTTTTAATATGTTTAAATATAAAACGTCATATTTTTAAATAAAATTTCTAATCGTTATATTTAATATTAAATCTTTTTACACCAATATTATTAAAAAACGATTTATAAACGTTAAGAATTAAATTATAAAATATTTAATTTATAACTTTTAAAAAGTAAACGATTAAATTAATAGCTTTTATTAAAATTATTATAAATTTAAAAAGTTTAATAAGCGTAATAAAAATCGTTATATTTTAATTATATATAAACAATTTTAAATAATTATATCCTAAAAATAAGTTTATATATAATAATATTATATGTATAATAAATTTTTTAATAAATATATTGTAATCTTTAAGAAAAAACATATCTTTAATCATTTAAACGTTAAATTTAATAACTAAATTAATTAAGTATAATTTACCGTTTTTTTTTTAATAATAAATTAAATATTATAATAAAAATTATAACTTTCTTTTAAAATTCTTACTTTTATCCTATTTTATAAAATTTTAATTACTCTTTTTTTTAAAGATATAAAAATAAAAATATTTTATATTTACTATACCTTATATTAAACTATTTTTATAATATATAAAAATATAATCTTACTTCTAATCTTTCCAAATTTATTAAAATCTTAAATAAAAACTTTCTTTTAACAAAATAATATTTTAATAAATATTTCTTTCTCTTAATTAATAAACTCCGTATTTTATAACTTAACTTTTAATACTTTAAATTATTTAAAAATTAAATATATACTATATAATTTTTTAATAAATCTTAATATAATATTCTAATATAAATTATTTATTTTAAAAAATTTTAAACTTTCAATATTTTTTAGGGTTTTTTCGAAGATTCTTTTTTTTTAATTTAATAATCCAGATAATATTAAACCATCTAAAAAAACATTATTTATTAATTATACCTTTTAAAACTTATTTTTATATATTATATTAATATAAATTATTTAATCAATAATACGTCTTTAAACTTGTTTTTAATTTTTTTTAAACTTTTAAAAAACGTTTTTTAAAACAATTAATATAAACTTAAAAGATTAATCGTTAAATAATATTATTTTAACTTCTTTATCTTCCTTTAATTCAAATAGATATTTATTTTAAAAATTTTAATTAAAAAATATTTATTTTACTAATTTAAATATTATATTATATAAAATCTTTAACTAATTAATAAAATTTAAAATATTTTATATTATTTTATTAAATCTTAATTTAAATTAAAAAGATAATATCTTTTTTATTATATTTTAAATGATTATATTAATTTTAATAAAAATTTTATACGCTATATTTTTAATTTATTAATCTATATTTATAAAATTAAACCTTATTATATTATTAATTAAATTTATATTATTAATAACTATTAATTTTCTTATATATAATATAATTTGATAAAATGTTTAAAAATTTAATTAAATACATTCTTTAAAAATAAAAATATTTTAATTAATATTAAACCAAACGTTATAACTTTTATAAATATCTTATCGTTTTTAACTATTATATTTATATACAATTAAAATATAAAATTTAATCTTAATATAAACTTATTAATATAATACTTATCTTTAACAACGTAAATAAATAAAAGTAATTTTTTACCAATTAACTATATAAATCTTTTAATATATTTTAATATTAATATAATAATTAATTAACTAAAGCTTTTCCAAACCATTTTACTACATTATAAAAATAAATTATACTATCTTATATAAGATTATATTATAATTAATAATTTAGCTTTTATATTAATTACTTTTATAATTAAACTTTCGTTTTTTTATAATTTAATCTTAACAATTAATCTTAAATAAAATTTAAAATAAATATTTAAATTATTTAACAATAATAAATTTAACTTTTTAATTTACTAATTTTTAACAAATCGATTATTATCTCCAAACGTAAAAAAATATAATCTTAATTATAAATTAACTTCTTTAATTAAATTAATATTTATATTTATTTTTTTTTAAACTTAATCTTTTATAATTTTAATAACCAAATTTAATATAACACTTTAATCCTTAAATTTCTTAATAAACTTTTAATAAATAAATTTATTAAATCTTAATATAAATCTAATTATTTTATCCTAATTAATATCAAATTATTTTTTAACATTTTTAGCAAATTTTTCTTCTTAAAATTTAATAACCTTTTTATTATATATATTTAAAACTTTTATTAACATAAGTTCTTTTAATTCGGGTTAATCAATTATTTTATCTTATTTTAACTCCGTTTCGTCTAATTATTTAACTTTAATAATCTTACCATTAAATCTTTTTTATTGTTTAATAACATTAATACTAATTTAAAAATTTTCCAATTAATTATTTAATTTTTTTTAAATAATATCTTTAATATAAACAATACTATTATCGCTTACTACTTCCTTAAACCACCCATATTTTATTAAAAATCCTTAATTAAATATATTCTTAATATTTTCAAGTTTTACTACGTTAACATTTGTAATTTATAATTTTATTAAATTTAATTAATCTAATAATATAACATTAATTATAATTAACTTTTAATAAACATATCCAAATATTTCTTTTTTAATCTTAACAATATAATAATTAATTATTTATTTTATTTATGGACCGCTAATATTTTAATCTTAAATAAAATAACAAATTATTAATCTAATAAATTTCTTTTTTTATTTAATATTTTATTAAACCTAATTTAAAATATTTATTTATTAAATCCCACTATTCCCATTTTAACTATTAAAAATATATATATTATATAATTAATTATAAATTAAAAAACCTTTAATCCTTATATTATATATTATAAAACAATTAAATATTATATATTACTTAAATTTATTTCTTTAAAAATTACAAAATTAATAAATATTTAACAAATAATTAACTACATAAAGGAATAACTATTTAATTAAATCCATCCCACTAATAATAAAGTTAAATAATTATAATAGATTATAAAATTAAATTTAATTAATCCCTATAAATAAATTTAAATAATAATTTTAATTGTTATAAAATATTATATAAAAAAATGGTTTTAATATTTCTTTAATAATTACCAATTTTTACTTAATCTATTTATTAATAACCTTTTATATATTAATTTATATAATATTAAAACGTTTTATTAAATTATTAATAATTATAAATATATTAACTTTTTTATTTTTTAAAAAGATTTTAAATTATAATTAATTATTAAAACTATTCTTACGTTATCTTTCCAACGTTAACTAAAATTAATTATTATTATTATTATTTTTTAAATTATTAATTTTAACTTTTTTTTAATTATAATATTAACCTATTAATTTAACTTTTTAATTAACCCAATTATATACTATATCTTTAATTTTACTAAATAAAACTATTTAAAAAATAATTAATAATATTTTTATATAATAAATAATATCTTTAAATATATTATTATATATATATCTTAAAATTGTTTTAACATAATCATTTAAATTAATAACTTAAATTAATAAGATTTTAATTTTTTAAAATAACGTTAAATAATTTCTAATTAAATTTATTATCTTAATAAGGTTTTTAATAATATATCCGTCATTAAAATCTCGTAATTTTAATTTATAAAATTTAAATTAAATTAAATCTTAAATAATAAATTCCCGTTTAAAAACAATTTAAACCTTTACCCATAATTAAACATCATTAATAACTATCTTAATTTTCTTACACATATCCTTATTAACTATTTATAATAAAAATTTTTTAATCTTATTTTAATTAAAAACCTTATATTTATATAAAATTTTATTAATATTTTTTAACCATTAAATAACATTAATATTATTAAATAACTTATTTTTATAACTTTAAAAATCAAAAAATATAATCTAATAAAAATATATAAATAATCTTAAATTAAAAGCTAATAACTATATTACCAACATTAATTAAACTATTAAATCCATTATTAAAATTATAAATATTATATTCTTAACATTAAATATTTAAATTTATTATAAATAATTAATTAATTACATAAATCTAATTTATTTTAAGCTAAAAAATTGCTTAAAAAATAGATTTTTACAATTAACTTTATTATTAAATAAAATACCTATAATATCTCAATATTTACTAAATTTTAATTAATTAATAAAAATTAATTTAATAGTTAAATATTTATTTTAACGAGTTTAAACTAATTTTTAAGAAACGGCGGGCTATGCTTGCCACTTCCCCTGTTGGCGCTATAGGCACTACTTAACGTTTGGTCCGTATATTTATATTTATAAAGTTTTATTAAAAAATTTCTCGAGATTTAATTTAAAATATTATTACGTTAAAAAGCTTTTATATATTAAATTTATATAGTTTTAAAATTAATATTAAATTTAAAATTAATTAATATATTATAATAATATATAAAATAACTTTAATTAAAATAATTTAAAATTAACAATTTATTTAATTTATTTTTTTAACTTTTTTATATATTTATACGATTTTATATTTTTATATTTTAAATTAAAACGTTAAAAATGTTTATTAATAAAAACATTTAAAATTATAACTAACGTTATAATTAATATTATAATTAACATTATAATTAATTAATATAATTAATTAATAATATATAAAAATATCTTTTATTTTATCTTTAACTTAATAATAAGACTATTATTTAAACCTTTCCGACTTTTTATACACCTATAAAGTATTATGCGGTTATATTAAGCCTTATTTATTATATTGTATATTGTAATGCGTATTGCGGTTAGTTTTAACCCCGTTTAACGCTGCGAAAGTAAAAGCGCGTAGATTTAATCGATAAATTTAATAATAAGGTTAATAATTATTATATTAATTAATTAATTATTTATTATAATATATAAAGCGCGTTAATATTGTTGTTTTTGATAATATTAATAATAATGTTTTTAATAATGCTTTTATTATATAAGAATATTTTTATTAAGGGATATTCCATAATTGCTTTAAACCATAATTTAAAAAAAATTTAGGGGGGTTATACGGTATTGTAATTAATTAGGGAGTAGCGTGGCTAGGGGGGGTACAACCTCCCGAACGCAAATTTTTCAAAACTATGGTTTAAAGTCACCTAAAATAATTAAATATATATAAAATAAAAAAATAAATATTAATAAAATTATTTTTGCAAAATAATAATCCAAATTATCCTTTAAATTAAAAAATAACTTTTTAATAAATTGTTTAATATATACCATTACTACTAACTTATAAATATTTAAAATTAAATTTAAAAGTTTAATTAATATTTTTTTATTTTGGAAATATAAAAAATATTTAACTTATTAATAAATTTTTATAATATTTTAACCTTTTATTATTAATAATTAAATAGAAATAATATTTATCTTTATTTATTAAAATTTAATTAATTACTTATTTATTATAGAAATTTTACTTTTTAATTAAAAATTTAATTTATAAATAAATAGCTAATATTTCAGCCTTTATTCGCAACTTTTAAAAATATAATAAAATAACTAATAACAAAGTTACCGCAATAGCTTTAATAATATTTTATTTTTTCTAATTTAATACTTCAATTAAAATATTTTATAATATTATTATAATTTTATTATAATAAATTTATTAGTAGGTATATACGTAAGATAAAGATAATAAAATAAATATAATAATAATAAATAAAATAATTAGTGTTAAGATTAATATATTAATATATTTAAAAAAAAAGTTATTAATTAAAGAAAAATAAGAAAAATTTATTCCTTATATAAATAAAAATATTTAAATATATTTTAACGTTAAGTTTTAGTTATAAGAATTAAACCTTAATTTTTACATTTATTTTTTAATTATTATTTACTTTATTTTTTTTTTATAACGAATAATTATAAATTATTTATTCCTTTTTTACTTATTTTTTTAGTTTAATAATAATTTTATTCTTTTTTATAAATATTATTATAATTTTATTAAAAAATCTTTTTATTATAATATTTATAAAATTATAATTACCATAAATTTATTATATATTATTAATTTCTTAATTTTTATAAGATTATTATAACGTTATTAAATTTATTATTAATTATTTCTTATTTATATTGCCTATTTATATTAAATATTAATATAATAAATATAAATTTATATAAAAGATTAATAAAATTTAGAAAAATATTATACGTTTTAAAATAATATTAATAATTTAATAAATAATATATTTAATATTAAATCTTTAAACTATATTGTAAATTTTATTTATTAATATATTTTAAGTGTTGGGAGTAGGATCACATAACAAGTGATCATGTGATCGGCGTGGGGCTTCACCCCACCCACACCTTAACTATTCTTTACTTAAACCATAGATCGTAGATAATACTTCAATTAAACATCATCCAATCTGTATTCCAAGTATAACGTTATACATCATTAACCTTTTGTCAATCCAATATTAAATTATATATTTACATTTAATAAATAATTAATATATTATATTTTTAATAATTTAAAATTTATTATTTTAATTAATAAATTTTTATTATTTAATATAATAAAATAATTTATTTATAAATTTATATTTATATTATTAATAAATAATCTATTTATAAAAATATATAAATAAAATTTCTATAAATTAAATTTAACATAATTTAAATTATAATTTTTATTATCCACCTACTATTTAATTTAAACGTTTAAGATTTTAACTTCTTTAAATCTAAATTTTATATATTACGTTATTATTAAATAATTAAATATTACCTCCAATTAATATATAAAAAAAATATATATATTTTACGCTTATTACTCTATATATTATTAAATTATAATAAAGTTTTTTAAATTTAATAATTTTAATTTTTTAATTTATTTTTTTTATATTATAATAATATTATATCCTTTTTTATAAATTATTAATTATAAACTATTAAAATCTTCTATAATTCCTAATTTAAGAATTTTTTAAAATTATATTTTAATTTCTACCCTTTTTAAAACCTTATTTTTTTTAATAAAAATTTTAAAATATTAACGTTTAAAATATTATTAATTTAAAATCTTATTATATCAAAAAATTATCCTTTTTTAATAATTAATAAATATAAATTAAAAATTAATAATTCCATTTTAAATTTTTATTAATAATATCTTAAATAAATTTTAAATTAATATATCCTTAATTTTACTAATTTATATAAAAATTTAACTATATATAATATTATTTTTTTAAAATATTTATTTTTTAATTTTATTAATAATTAAATTAAAATTATTTATTATATAAAGATTTTTAATTATATATATACTATTATAATATTTTAAATTATAACCTTTATTCCTTATTTCCAAAATATTAATATTAATATTATAATAAATTATTAATTTATTTATTAAATTATAAAAATATATATTATAATAAATTTTTTTTTAAAATTTTCATATCTTTATATAATTAATTAAAATTTTTTATAAAAAACAAATATATTCTTTCTTTTTATTTTTTAAACTATATAAAATTAAAATATTATTATTTTTTTATAACGTATATTATTAAATATAATAAATAATAATATATTATCTATAAATAATATATTTAATTTAATTAAATTTAAAACTTAAAATAATTTCTTAAAATTAATAATCTTATCTTTTACTTATAATTTTAAAATTAAAATATATTTACTTTTTTCTTTTTAATTAAAATACATTATATTTAAATTTATATTAATATATATTATACCTACATTTTTATCTAAAATAATTATATATTTTAAAAAATTAAATTTTAATTTTAATAATTTAATTTCTAAATTATATAATAATGTTAAACTTCTTTTAAATTAAATATATAATTTAACATATAAATTTTAAAAAATAAATTTCTTTTTTAATATATTTAAAATAATAATTACGTCTTTATTTATAATTACAAAAATTTTATATAATCCCTTCTATCCGCCTTTTTTTTAATAAACCAATACGTCGTTTCTTAACAATAATAATATAAAAAATATTTTTATTATATTTAATTTGTTACAAATATTTAACACATTACAAATAACCTTTTACGCCTTAATCTTTTTAACCTTAATTATTACTTTTTATACTATTTAAACTTTTTATACCTATAACAAAATAAAAAAAAAATTTATATTAATCTTTAAATATACCCTAAAAACTAATAACGTAAAAATAAATCCATTTAAATTTATTATATCGTTAACAACCTTAACTACCATTTAAAATCCTAATATCTTAAATCTTTATATTTCTTCTAATATAATTTCATATATTTATTATATTAAACTATAATATTCTTCAACTTTACCAATCAACTAATAAACTTTTATAAAAACTTACTTATATATAATTTTAACAAATTATACTTTATTCTTAAATTTAAAACTATCAAAATTAATTTCTATATTATAAATAATAACGTTTAAAAAACCTAAATATATATTAATCCAATATTACTTAAACATTTCCCATATTTTTATTACAAAAATAATTTTTATAAATTAAATAATTTAAAATCTTATTATAACATTAACCATATAAAACATTAATCTGTTATTAAAATATATAATATTAATAACCATTTTATAATTAAAATTTATATCAAAATCCTTAAAATTAAACTTAAAATATTAAAATATCTTACCTTTAATTTAATAATAATAATAAAATTTATTAATTTTCTTAATATTTTTAACCTTAACATTATACCCAAACTTATTTAATAAATTATATAATTTACTAATAAATAAATAATTAAAATAAATATAAATCTATTATAACTTAACCTTTATAAAATAAATTATATTATTTAAATAAAATTAAAAATATCCCCACCTACATTCAATTATAATTATAATTCTATTTTAATAAGTTAATTAATTTATAACATGATTTAAATAAATTCCTAATTAATTTATATCCTTAAAACATAATAAAAATAAAATATTTAATTCTATTATATAAAAATTAATAAATTTAAATAAAATATTAATTATTATTATTTTTAAAAATTTAATTATAAAATTATTACCAAATCTAATATTTATTTTTCCGATTTAATTATTATTTATTTTTGCATTTTATTCCAAAGAATTTTAAATAAATATTTAAATTTACCTTCTTCTTATAATAAATATTTTTATTATACTAATATTCGGGATAATTTCTTAAAAAATATCTTTTATATATTAATTTAAAATAAATATAATATTATTTTTAATTTTATTAAAATAAAATTATTCGAAAATAATTTAATATTAAAACATTTAATTTATTAAATACACTACTATTAAATATTATACAACCTTAAATTTTTTATTATTAATTATAAATTTATTATCCTCTTCTTTAAATTTTAAACTTTTTTTATTAATTCTTTTATAATTTATTAAAAAAGATATATATTTTCTCTTTTTACATTCCTTCTTTACTCTTTATTTTATTTTTACATCCTTCTATTCTTCCTTAAAATATTTTATAAATTAATAACCTTTCTTTTTACATACTTAATAATAACGTTTCCAATTTTATATTAACTTCCATATTTAATATTTCCCGCTTTTATTATTATAATAATACCTTTAATTAATATAATATTAATTATTATTATTATTACTATCTTTATTAATTATAAATTATTAAATTTTCTTTAAATTTTTATAAATATTAATAAATATTTACAATTTACTAACTAAATCTTCAAATTAATTTAATAAAATAAATAAAATATATTATAATTAAGGAATTATATAATACACATAATATATTATAATAATAAATTATTATTTTCCTTTAAAATCTTTTTTTAAAAATTTACTAATATAATAATAATTTATTAAACATAATTTAAAATACCTTTAAATTAAACTTACCTTTATTCTTTTCTTTAACCTTAATACTAAAAAAAATAATAGCTATTTAGTTATGGTAATACTATATTTTATTTTATTTTATATTAAAATATTATTTTATAACTAAATACATATTTATAAAAATTTAATACTATAATATATTATATAAAAAATAAATCGCTACCCTTCCTATAAAAATGGTAGAAAATATAATATAAAATTACGTTTATTAAATATCAATTATATAATATATATTCAAAAAAAAATTAAAACTTATCTTTAAAAATATTATATATTTTACCTATATAATTATTTTTATTATTTTAGACTTTTTTAAAATAATTTATAATAGTTAAGGAATATATTTTATTAAAAACTTATATAAAGAAAACGTTATAATAAATCTAATCTTATTAATTATTAATAAATATAAAAACTTACTTTAATAAATTATTTACCGGTAAAAGTAATGGTACCATTTAAAAGGAGGAATTATAACCTTTTATAAATTAATTTCCGCTATTTAATTTAATATTTAAGAAAACTGCTAAAATTATATATAAACCATCCGATAACGGTTTAAAAAATTTGGATACATTTCCTAAAATAAAAAAAATGGATTATCCTTATATATTACCATATCTTTAATTATACCTAAAAACATATCTTTATTATCTTTAATATGGTAAAATATTAAAAGGGATATTACATGTAAAAAATAACCTGGGTAAATTAAATAATTTTTATAAAATTAAAAAAAGAAAAGGAAAATTATTTAATATTTAAATATTACCTTAATTCTTTTAAAAAACTTAAATTAATTAATACGAATAATTTAAAATCCTTTAAAAAGGTTATATTATAAAAGGGATAGGGTATAAGTTTTAAATTAAAGATTATAATTGGGATAGGAATTATAATTAAAATAAGGGTTAAATAATAAATTTTAGTTATAAAATTATAGGGTTTAAGATGTTAGAAATTAAAAAAGGGGGAAGTAATAGTATTTATGAAATAAATAATATATATTAAGGTTAGGATGGTGCAGTTTTAACGGGGGTAATATTAAGGGTAAGGATATATTTTATAAATATTATTAAATATGTTAATATTTATAGGTTATAAATTATTAATTATAATTATAATAATATTATAATTTATTACGTTTTAGGATAAATTAATTTTTATTTAATTTTATAAATTAACGCCTTTTATGTCAGTATATTTGGTTATTTTTTTTTAACTTTTATTAATTTTCAAAAGTTTTATATCGATAATTTATTTATTAATATTAGGTTAATAAATGTTTTTAAATGATTAGTGTTAAATTTAATTATGTAAATATTTTATTATATTAACGTAGTTTGTAATATTAATTGTAATCTTTTTAGTAATTTTTTAAAATTTTGTAATATAAAATTGTAAAAATATTTTTAAAATATTTTTAATGTTTTTTTAGGTAAGTAAACGTTAAAACGTTTTAAATTTACATTTTTAAAATTTAATACGGTAAGGAGTGTTTAAGTTATCCTTTATTTTATAATAGTTGTTTTGGGGTTAATAATTTTTTATTATATTATTATAAGGTTAAATTATTAAATAAAGGTTATAATTTTACCGGGGAAATAATTTAGTAACGTATGTAATTTATGGTAATCTTTTAAAATAATAAGGTTATTATTTAAGTTATAAGTTTATATTTAAACTGATTTTTTAATAAAAAATTATTATAATATTATGGGGTATATAACCGTTATAAAGGATAATAATATTAAAAAAAATATATTTAAATTTTTATAAAATAGTAAAAATTTAAAAGGATTAAATAATAATAAAATAGAATAATTTGTTATAAATTAAAAATAATAATTTGTAGAAAATTAAATGTTAATTATTATATATATTATTATAATAAAACTTTTTAAATTGTTATAATAATAACCTTTCTAATTTTATTAATTTATATTATTAATGTTTAATAATATTAATTAATATTAATAAATATATATATAAAATAAAGATAATAAAATAAATATAATAATAATAAATAAAATAATTAATATTAAAATTAGTATATTAATATATTTAAAGAAAAAATTATTAATTAAAAAGGAATAAAAAAAATTCGTTCTTTATATAAATGGAAGTACTTGGGTATATTTTAACATTAAGCCTTAACTGTAAAAGTTAAGCCTTAGCTTTTATACTTGTCATTTAATCATTAAAATCTTATTTTAATAGATTTTATTTTACGTATTTATAACGTTATTAGTTAATTTTGCATAAATATGGGATAATTTAATCGGCAATTACCTTATTTTAATATTTACTTGTATTTTTACCGCTTTTTTTAAAAAATATTATATTAACATATTTACATATTTTATTATAATAAATGCGTTATTTTTTTTATCTTTATATTTTTATATCCGTATTTATAAATTTTCTTTTTATTGATTTTTTCTTAACCAATCATTTTATCCTTTAATCCTTATTTATATAAATCTTTTATCAGCTGTTTTTTTAATAAAATACTATTTTTTTTATTTAAAATAATATTATTTTAATTAAATTATATTAAATTATATAATATATTATAATAAGTTCCGATAACAGATTATTATTAAAATCTTCAAATTTAAGATTTTTTTAATTTCCTTATTTTTTTTTAAATTATTCCTAAAATATTTAAAATTAGGTTTAAAAATTTATTTCCATTTTTATTAATTAACTTTTAACGGTTTTTTTAAAATTAAAGTTGTAAATTTAAATCTTATAATAATTACTATTAAATAAAAATTATATCTTTTAAAAAATATAACTTATTACTTTAACTATTTAAATTTAAAAATAAACCTGAAAATAATTAATAATAACATTATATTTTTTATAAAATTTATAATAAATTAATTAAAAAATAAAGATCTTAAATAACACAATTAAAATAAAAAATTATAAATAATAATAATTTATTAAAAAACAATAATAATTAAAATTAAAATTTAATTATATGGTTAAAAAAAAATATTATTAAATGTTTTTTAATAAATTAATTAAAAAAAATATATAAAACAAAATCTTATAAAAATCTATATTAAAAAAAGTTATGTAATATTATTTTATAATACCTTTACAACACAGCATTAATTTAATATACGTATAATAAATTTTTATAAAAATATATATATATTTAATAAAATTAATATATATATTATTATTTAATTAATTAATTATATATTTATATATATAATTTATATAATTAAATTATATATATATAATTTTAAAAAGTGTACGTTTTAAAAAATTAACATATACGGCGTAAAAGTTATATATATTACATTTATTAAAAAACATTTGATTTTAAAACATAAATTATAAACTTTAATTATATTATATTTAAAAAGCTTTTAATTATTTTTAATTATTTTTATTATTTATTAAAATACTTTATAATAAAATATAATTAAATCATTTTTAAATATAGTATAATTAAAGTTTATAATCCGTGTTTTAAAATCAAATGTTTTTTAATAGATGCGGTATACCATTCAATTAATGAGTGGTAAAAACGTTGATTTGTAAATAAAATCGAGCCACTTATTGTAATAAGCCGTAAATGTATGGCTCGTAGTATTGAGCCGAAAGGTTACCGTTAAATCAATCTCTATTCGGGCGTTAAGGTACACAAGTAGATACATAGATACAATTTTAAGGGCTGGTACCTACCTAGGTACCTATGTACTTCCACGTATCAACGGTGGATATTTTTTAATTATAACTTGCATATGCTATGTATATCTTCGCCAACTTTATGCATGGCTGGGCTCCCCTTTAGAATTCGTCTCCCAAATCAAGTCCCGTACTGCATCATCTATCTCGCGACGACTGCGAACTTTACGCGGCCCCCCCTCCAATTCGACCCGACCCGATTGTCCTTCCTTTTTTTCCTTTTGATTGCCTTCGCTACATCATCATATTCTAGTGATCCGACAGCTTCGCGACGCCTGCTGTGCAGATACAGCCGACCTCCGGAGAAAGGGATATTAATTTGACGCTCTCTTCACTTTCTTTTGGTTTTTCTTCTTTTGGGCAAACGAGCCATCATCTTCTTCACTTGCACGCTATTACCCGAATTATTTTGTCCCTCTCTTTTGGCGAGCCGACCGAATTAAGAGCATTTATTATTGTTCGTGGGGTACGATTTTGTAACTAAGAACATATTCCAATTACTCCTAGTGATCGTTTTTACTTGACTAGGTCACGGACCTCTTTGGAGACTTGGACGATTCCGACCGTTTGCTTGGAAGTTATGTTATAAGGACTTGTCTCATGGAAGCTGAATACCGTGGAACACTATTCAAGCTAGACGAATTGCCTTAAATATGGCTTCAAATCAACCTTCTGCGCAACCGGCTTCGCCCTCAGACGACACGGACAGCTTCCCTAGCCCCCAGTTCCCTGCCGGCCCTCCGAGTATCATATCGTCGCGAATGACCGACATTGCGTCCGAAGATGGCGACGGAGTTGCTCGAGAGCAAACAAGGACGACTGCCGGTCAGAGAAGGAGTTTCCGCGCCTCCGACTCCCGCCCTGGTACTGCGAGGACTGGCATGTCCTCGTCGCGTGGCGCTTGGTCGCAAGCGACTCCGTTGAGGAAGGGTATGCAGAGAGGAAGTAGTATAAGTGGCAGCATCAAAAGTGGCCGCCCGATTAGCTCCACCAGCCGAACACACGTGCCTTTGGCTTCCCATGCTTTCTTTCATCCTATGAGTTCTCAGAAGCTCCAAGCTCAGAGAGGCGCGCAACGAACTAGTAGTGGCATACAGCACCGGCTGAGCGTCGAATATGTACAGGATGACAACGAGTCTCATATCGCACCTCAGGACAGTACTACCTCAAGACCCGCCCCCCTTCTAGTCCGTCATATGACAGACGATGGAGACGTGCAACTGCCTCCCTCTAGGGGTACTGAGATTACAGAGCCGTATGATCGTATTACCGCTACTACGAGTCCGACCCGCGGCCATCACCCTACGGGCAGTCTTAGCGAGAGTATGCGCCCCTTGCAGAAAAAGGCCGAGGAGAAAGGCCTTAATTTGGACCTCGGCAAGACCAAGACCTACAGAGATCACGAAAATCTACCCAGCCCTGTTAGATCACCACGATCTTTCAGATCAGGACTTTTCTTACAGACGAAAGGCGAGTCTGCGGCCACTCCCGCGAATCGTAATACGCATGGCGCAGAGAAGTTGTCTTCTGGCGCATCGTCTCCTCGTTTTACCCCTGCTACTGCTAATATGCCGGCTACAAAAGCCAAGGCGGCCAAGGAGAAGGTTCAGGGTCATGGCTATAACCATGAATATTTCGAGGGTAATACTGTATTCTGCATCGGAGGCCGTCTGCAAAATACGCGCCACCGGCCTATCAACATTGGGACTGGCCTCCTTGTTGTCCTACCAGCTGTTCTCTTTTTCGCATTCTCTGCGTCCTACTTGTGGCATCATATTTCGCCTGCTGTGCCTATCATTTTTGCCTACTTGTTCTATATCTGTATCTCGTCTTTCCTTCGCGCATCAGGTTCGGATCCAGGGGTGAGTAGATATCTACAGCAAAGACTTTCTCTCTACGATAACTAACGAATGAACCTAGATCCTACCCCGGAACATCCACCAATTTCCGCCGGCGAATGAACATGAGGACCCTTTACGTTTAGCACCCCCGACTAACGACTGGACTCTGATCAAATCAGCCGAGTCGAGCACCGCAGCAATGGAAGTACCGACGAAATACTGCAAAACTTGTAATATTTGGCGTCCTCCCCGGGCTCACCATTGTCGTTTGTGTGATAACTGTGTTGAGACCCAGGACCACCATTGTGTCTGGATTAATAACTGTGTTGGGAGGCGCAACTACAGATATTTCTTCACCTTTATAGCTTCCGGTACTCTCCTGGCAGTTTACTTGGTTGGCGCATCGCTCGCTCAAGTACTAGTGTTTTCGAATGAGGAGAATGTGTCCTTTGGAGCGGCAGTCAGCCACTTTCGAGTTCCGTTCGCTATGGTTATCTATGGCTTTATATGCCTCCTATATCCCGCGGCTTTGATGGGATATCACCTCTTCCTTATGGCTAGGGGAGAAACAACCAGAGAGTTCCTCAATTCGCAGAAGTTCTTGAAGAAAGAGCGGTATAGGGCGTTCGCTCAGGGTAGCATATGGAAGAACTGGGTTGTAGTGTTGTGTCGCCCGCGACCGCCAACCTACTACCGTTTCAAGCATCGATTCGAGGAAGGAGACCAACGGTTTGGGGTGCGCCGAAATCAACACGGGAGCAATCCTTCTCGATGTGGAGAGGACATGGAAATGCAGGCTGTGCGACCACCTTCTACGGGATTTCAAGGGCCAACCGCGCTGCGCAACCTTACAGCCAGTACGCGATGAGAAAAAAAATCGAGCATATGCATCTCCTTCTACTTGGCTAGCGACTGGTATTCTTACCGCTCGTTACCAGGCACATATTCTATGTAATGTCTTCTAGCACGAATACCCCTTCAATCAACTTGTTTTTTTCTGTACTATTATGATTATTGGAACTTAAGGGAAACGTGTGAAATTATCAAGTGCTCCTTCGTAAGGTCTCGGTAAAAGATAGGACCTAATATGTACGAGGTTAAAGGGTGATAGGGATAGGGATAGGGGTAGGGATAGGGGTAGGGATAGGGACGGAATTGTCTGAATGATGTTATGAGAGAAAGCATTTGGCTGTGTTATGTTCATGTTGAAAATACAATTCTTCAAAATGTGCTTTTAATCCCTATTCTCTTTATTTATACCTACCTCCTTATAGACAAGACATATGTACCTACGGATGGAATGATTCGATGGGAGTTTGATATCACGTGATGATTAATCCCTGTGACACGATGTCACTCTCTGCCCACTTTGTCCGCTTTGCCCACTCTCAGCCGTAACCTGATCAGGAAGTTGGACTTACCTATACTAATACGATAACACGATTAGCTGATACCTAGTCTCGTAAATAAATTTTGTAATTAATCTCTTTCGCTGGATTTATTTTGTTGTTGCATTCTATCTGCGTCAAGTCCTAGCTTTTCACCTATTGGTTCGTTGCTCACTCTTTATGCCAATGCTAGAGTCATAGGTTTAGATTTGGTCGACTGCTTTCTTTTTCATTGCGTGTTGCTTCTACCCCCGACGATGGGTCAACCGTCATTCGAGGCATCTAATGCCGTTATATATGTTACCTATGGCGCGTTTCTGTACGTTTATACTCATAGACTGAAGGTACTTGTAAGCTTGCTAAACTAATCATGAAATCGTAGACTATTGGGAACAGGCTTGGCCTGGAAAATGAGAAACCAGTCTAAGGCTGAGTTCCTCGCTGGAAATAGGACTCAAACTGGTCAGAATCCGAATGGGAGCTGGATGAGCCGACATTCTGCCCTATCTTACTGCTTTCGCATCCCATTTGTCTCCTCCCGTAAGATTCATACTGACATCCCTCGCAGCCTTCCCTTTGGCGCTCAATTTCATTGCTGCTGGTAAGTAGGGAATTATCATGGTGCTTAGGCGAATTGCCCCCTCCCCGTCCAGGGATCACGAGCGGTAGCACCTGTGCAACGATCAATCAGAGCAGCATACAAAGACGACGCCCGACTATCTTGGCGTTTTAATTTACTACGAGGCATGGGGTAAGACATGCGTAACTGACAAGTAGGTTTATGGCATATCCAATAATTATCCTCCCTCTTCTACGACCTCATCCCTTGGGGTCCGTGCTAGAGGGCAGGTGGATTGCGGCTCACTACGGGCGCCGAATTGAAGCAGCCTTCCTCGGATAGGATCCAACCCCGCAACTCCTGTTTCTGTCAATGGCCAGGAGTTTGCAGGGAGATCACCGGGAGTCTGCGGATATGAAGCTGAGATTGTACCGTAATACTCGATCAAGTTAATGCTTGCGTGGGAAACGTGCTGCCGCTCCGGTTCCCTTATCCCCCTCCCCCCCTTGAATGTGCTGAATATACTGACCCTCCTTACCATCTTCTCAGCCATGGGCTCGGGAATCCTGTTCTCATACCCACAGCTCGCTACTCTAGCGGGTCTGCAGGGCGTCCTGGTATACGCCATCTCGTCGGCCACCCCTCTGCTAATATTCGCGGCGCTCGCCCCCATTATCCGTAGGAAGTGTCCTGAGGGTTTCGTCTTGACGGAGTGGACGAGGCAGCGGTATGGCGTTGTGACGGCGCTTTATTTGGGTGCTTTGACGCTGCTTACGCTGTTTCTGTACATGGTTGCAGAGCTGTCTGCTATCGGTCAGGTCATCGAGGCTTTGACTGGGTTGGATGGCCTCCCAGTTGTTATTGTTGAATGTGTCGTGACCACTATTTATACTTGTAAGTTATCCGTTCATCTGCCAGGAACCGCCAATTACTCGTGTCGATGTATATACTGACAACCACACACTAGCTCTCGGAGGTTTCAAGATCTCTTTCATCACTGACAACGTCCAGGGCGCCATGATCTGCGCCCTGATCATCATAGCCACCATCACCATCGGCGTCAAAACAGACATCAAACCGGAGTTAATCGCCGATTCTGGCCTGCTTAACGCGAGTCTCGTAGGCTGGCAGTTGGTTTACATTCTACCCGTCGCCGTCCTGACCAACGACTTCTTCCTGGCGAATTACTGGCTACGCGCCTTCGCCTCCAAGACCGACAAGGACCTTTGGATAGGCGTCTCGGTGGCTATGTTCGTTATTCTGATCGTCTTGACCTTAGTCGGGTGCACTGGTTTGATTGCCGTATGGTCGGGCGCATTTGAGCCCGACGGCGATGGATCCGTGGCTTTCTTCCTGCTGCTGGAGCAACTACCCAACTGGGTTGTGGGTATCGTCATCGTCATGTCGGTGTGCTTGAGTACCGCAGCATTCGACAGTTTACAGTCCGCCATGGTGTCCTCCGCTTCTAACGATATATTCCGCAACCGCCTAAACATCTGGTGGATCCGTGGCGCGGTCGTTCTAGTTATCTTCCCAGTCGTAGTGCTTGCGCTGAAGGCGCCGAGTATCCTGCAGATCTATTTGATCTCCGACCTTCTATCTGCTGCTACCATTCCGGTCCTCATACTTGGACTGTCAGAACGCTTCTACTGGTGGCGCGGTTTCGAAGTCTTAGTCGGCGGCCTTGGAGGGATCTTAACAGTCTTTATCTTCGGTACTATCTACTACGGCGACGCGAAATTGGGCGGCGAACTCATTCTTCTGGAGCAGGGGCTGTACACCGGAGACTGGGGTGCGTTCGGCGCCTTCGTTGCTGCGCCGGTCGGTGGTTTGCTCTGGGGATTCGGCGCGCTGGGAGCAAGACTAGGTGTCCAGTACGTGCTATCTAGAGTAAGAGGCACCCGATTTGACGCGCTTGACTATCCTATCATAGTACCACAGGAGGATTCCGATGCCTTGGCTGGGTTAGGTGAAGATACTACGACCACCAAGATCACTGGCAAGTTTTTCTAGGCCAGATTTTACTACAGTGTGAAATAGGACGAAGTACTATACCTTTTGAGTGGTGCTAGACATAAGAAAGGGGGATTTAGAATCAAGAGCATATAGGTAGACTATCGTTTCGGCGGATGAAGCCAACCTTGAATTTTCTCCATAAGGGCTACGTATGGCTCTAATTATACCCCTTTATATGGGGCTATTTTATGTTCCAATATAGCTGGCATTCAAACTAGTTATACCATGATATACTCCAACTTACAGATAATTCGAGTCTGGAGTAACGTTAACTGCTTTAGAGTTCGATTTATACAGGTCTTATGCATACAAGCCCATACTATACACATTTCTACCATGTTTTTATTTTTATTTTTTTACTATCCCGTTATTACTTACTTCCCCGCCTCGTCCGCCATAACAGCATCGAGGTTCTCTATCTCCGCCAAGTACTCCTCGTATGTCATCTCGGGCAGTGTACCCCAGATCTTCCAAGGCTCAGCCTCGAAGGTGTTCCTATCCATACCAGCCTGCAGGACAAGGTGCTCCGTAATCTTGCGCACGCGCTCGCTGCCAGCTACTTTAATACCGCCCTTGGTATCGTCGTACCGCGAGATGCGCTGGATGCTGGAGATAGAAACGACGATCTGCTTCAGAGTCTTCATGTCGCCGTTCGGCAGGGGCTGGTATCCGACGCGCCAGTCGGCGACACGAGGGTACAGCCAGGTATTGCTGTAGCGCACGAGCTGCCACTCGGCGCGGATGCCGCGCGGGCGGGCATCGATGGTGGCAGCCAGGGTCTGGAACAGCTCGGGCGTGCAAATGCTGCGTAGGGTCTCCTTGTCGCCGATGGCCATGGCCTCGGACATCTGGATGTGTAGGGCCTTGGCTGTGGGTATGGCTGCCGCCCGGTGAAATTTGAAGAGCGGTTTGCTGATTAGGACCGTCGGCTGCGACATAACTTTCATGGATAACACGGCCCAGAGCGATCCATAGCGGGCCTTGATGTGTAGCCATAGCATGTGGAAGAACTTCTTAGGTTGGCGCGGGTATCGCCAGAGAGGAGGGGCCACGAGGGTCTCTGTAGGCGCAGAATGAATATTTATGTACATGTATCATGTAATGCATATATGGTTGGTAGGACTAACGGGGTATTAACATTGTCATAGTAGGCTCCATCTGCTGAGTGTCGCTTTTCCTAATCGATTTCAACGACCTTGGTCTTGTAGGTCCCCTCCTCGCAGCATATGGTCGCAAGGGAGTTGTGCTTATACTGCGGTAGAGGCCGCATATGATAGGAGATGGCGCTCGTAAGCGGATGGAGGAGAACAGCCAGGGCCGCGACTGGCGTAGGAGTTCGGCCATGATTTCGACGGTGTTCTAGAGATGTGGATGATGTGGATAGAGGCGGGGAGTTGAGTGATTAATGAGGAGTTTCCAATGGGCTCTCAACTCGTAGGTTAAGTTCGCCGTGACGGCATTGGATGTTATAGAGCGGTGAGGTTGGAAGTTACGAAGCTGTCGGCCCTCTTTCGGTTGCGTAGTCGCTGTGATGAGTGATGAGAAATATCGAAGCGATATCTCGTTCAATGAAAAATTTAGGTGGGGCTGGGCTGAATTCTATGTAGTGTGTGTAGAAGAGAAGCTGCTAAGGTGGGTGGGGGGGGGGGTTACATTGCTAACCTAAAGGTTTAGGTGCACTTGAGCGTGGGGCGGTACGATCTCCTTCCTACCTAGGTATGTAGGTAGGTACCTACCTATTTATTTAAGTTGACAAGGTGCTGCAGGGTACTGTTGCTCAGAGTTTAGGCAGTGTTACGTAGTATGTAATATGACCTCACAGGCCACATTGCCCAATCTTTTCTATGTTTCTACCATTTCTACCATTACTACTATAATCCTACCGAACGCATTGTGCGACTTTCAATATTTCTAAACGGCCTTTGTCTCCCATGTCTCGTGCTTAACCGCCGCCACTATCATCACCACTCTCCTATGGCCCAACTCGAATCAACTACGTGCAACTCGATAATACATAGGAAATCAAATTGGGGGTCGGGCAGAGGTAGTTACCTAGTTAATATATATATCTTAGACCATCTTAGCTATTGCTATTTTACAGCCGTCTGCGGGAAGGCCCCTTGAATGGCCAACCCAAGGCTCAGGACCCCCTCCTCCAGCACAAATGCTACCGATCCCACCCATATACCTTCCGCTCCCGTCGTAGCTGTTTCCCTCCTGCAGCCCCGCGTCGCCGTCGCTCTCGGCGTACCTAAGCGTTGGCATCATACTCTCTCCGCCTGTCGTCTACTATCTATCGTCCCTCCTATACTCTGGGGCCTTCGCTTCGCTCTGCGTTTCCTGCTCGCAGATTTGTTACGTCTCTCCGAGCAAGAACATGGCCATAATGTTAGTCTTTCCTCCTTGAGGTTGACCGAAACGGCATTGGCTGTTATATGGGTATGTTGCTTCTGATAGCTTACGGGCTTACCTTGTGTTCCTGTTATATCGCCTTTGTCATACTGACCCAATCAACAGTGCTATGCCTCTGCATATCTCGCCTTCTTCTTCACCGACTGCCTCATGTCACGCTGGCTCATCAATTACACGCCTCAGGCGACAGTTGTACGCCTCTTCACCATTAGCTGCGCTTTCGCCTACCTGACTTCGTGGATTGTATACCTAGCTGGTGGTTCTCAAGACCCTGGTCTGCTGCTGCCAGCCTGGATCGGGATAGCCACCATCTTAACCCTCTGCTACCACTTCACCCAGCGCAAGATTAAGATACGGAAGGAAACCTTTGCTAGTATCAGCGTCTTTTCTATAGCAAGCTTTATTAGCATGGTGGCCTTACTATTACATTCCCATACGACCAGAGCTGGATATCAGAACGTCCCGATAGTTGCCATAACCAAGCGGGCTTGTCAAATTGGAGCATACATCATTTTCCGTATCGTGGGTCTCACTGGGGACTTGGACGGTTTATGATATAGTACAATGGCTTCCTGATGTTTCCTTTGCCTTGTTGCAGCTTAATGCTGTCGAGAGACGTTGACTAAGCTACACTTCTATCAGCCTTCCTGGACCCATAAACGTGTCTAGTCTAGCCTAGTCACCGACTTCAGTAATGGGATGCTCCAGGAAGCTTGATATTTGCTTGAAAGGAAACGACTTCGAGTACGACAAGTGTACTCCAGGATATTGATAAATATATTTTAAGGCTATATATATTGCCCCCAACCCTACCAGCTTTGCTTGTTTCCAAATAAAAATTAAATCTTTGTCTTTAGATTGCTGGCGGGAGGTAGAATTGGACCTCCAATAACAGACGTTTAGTGAACTTGTCTACACCGCTCGACATTATTTAGCATAAGGCCCGAGGCGAATAAGATGTTTCGATTCCGAAAAGTCCTAGTGGTGCCCACCTAATTTAGTCTACTTTGGTGCTTCTCGAGAGGCTACCACAACTGCTACTCTGCCTTGCTTACTACAACCACCAAAAATATTACAAGGTCAACTGGTTCGTTATTTACAGCTTACCCCTTTTCTGGAATCAGGGAAGGCATTTGGTAATATAATGTGTTAGGATATTGACGAGAATGACTAAAGGTGGGACGGGCTAAGATAAAATTAACTAACATCGGAAATCGGCTTGTTAATACATATTATCTGCGCATATGCAGTCGAGTATAGGTAATTGGTTTACCTCCGTCTTCATCAATACTTAGTACCATCCCCACTAGCTGTTACACAAGTGTATGTAATTATATATGGTTCCATTCGAGCCATATGAATAAACATAAAAATATGAGCACTAACATCTTCGGTAGGATAGGTCGTATAAAAAGGGGAAAGGGAAAGGGGAAATGGTAGCATTATCTATAACACAGTTAACTATCCCATTTTGGTGTGTCACGTCCATATATGCTTCATTAAGTGCTTTATCAAGCTTCCAGGCTAAAAAGGGTCCAACACCGGTGAGTGGTGCCACAGCTGGATTAGTATAAACCTGGCATATATCAACGTTGGGTACTATCTAGGAGGGGTTGCCCTTGAGATAAACACTTGAGTAACACCCATCATCCTCGTCTGTCCCACAATCCATCAAGACATGGCAACAATCCGGCCCCGAACCCATCATGGCATTGCAGCATGTCTCCAGGTGCTTAGTGTCGTCTATAAAGACAGCGGGTATCCCATACAGGGAGTTGGTCATCCGGCATAGTTCTTCGACAAATATGAGACTACTGGGATTGCTGAGATTGGCAGAGCTATTGTGGGACATCTTGCCCTCGCAGAAGGCGTCGTAGGGAAGGTCGTAGGGAAGGTCGTAGGGAACGTTGTAGTAGACTTGTGGTGGAAGCAATATCCCGAAGATATCCATGTTGCAGTTATAGGAAGGCTTTTTGTTCACCCTGATAATCACAAGGGCGGCATAGCCAGAAAACTTATCAGCACCGCTGTAGAGGAAGCACGGGGGACAAAGATCAGGATGCTATTCGCTTGTATTGGAAGCTGGGATGGCAGTATTTCGGCAACACCGTATATAAATGAGAAGGCAATGAAATGGACGCAGAGCGCTTGGCGAGCCCAACATCTTGAAGCTCTAGAGTTAGATTCGGGCTTGTTATCTTAGTTACTTAGGAGAGGTAGTATTACGGTGTTATAGGGTATGAGGAGATACTTTTCGAAATAGGTAGACTGGTACATACATAGGTACCTATATATGTACATGTATTCAATCGATGCTGTGCCCGGACTAATGGGGAGGCATGATAGGTTGGTCTAGGTAGGTTAGGTACAATTTATGATTACGACACATGTTGTTACTTCGCTCTTTTTTATCTGACTCTTGATGATTCGGCTCCTGCTTTGGTTATCCGGTTCTTGTGATTTAATTATTGATAATGGAGGAAGCTCCGACCACTTAAAGCTCCGACCACCAAAAGCTCCGACCATCACAAGGACGCGACTTGCTCTTCACTCTTTGTAATATCATAGTTCCTTCTTGCTTCTTGATTAGCAACCCTAACGTTCCTACAACTGCAGGAGCGCCTTCGATTCTTTTATTTATTCAAGCAGCCCAGTTCCTTCAAAGTTGCCTCTCCATATACCTCTATCCTAACTTCTAATAATCCATATCCCTGTCATCCTCTACACAAACCCATTATCTTCCGCATTAACATATTACGTACCTACCTTAAAAGGAAATACCCAGGGTGAGCCATTCAACTCCTTGCGACATCTTCACCATGCTGTCGCGTTGCATCTATGATACTCCTACACACCTCAGAGTTCACCTACAATAGTAAGTTCAATACAATATATCCCTTTGAGCCATCACTGACTTCCACTAGCTCTCTCATTAACCACCTTTTTCCCACCACATGGGACCCACTTCCAGAATAATTGTCTGCCCTCATCAATACCCATTACTCCACTAACGGCCACATACCTTAGTACGCTTAATATATACCTGACTATAGTAAGTCTCCTTCCTGATTTCTTTTGGTTCCCATTGCCGCTTGACCTATGTGTTGCTTTTACTTCTTACCCACCTATTTCCAAAGCCTATTCTTTTTCAATATTGCTCACCCCAATAGCACGATAAATGTCGTTTCGCTAAACTTGCTAATGTCCTTATTCTAGACAGCACGTCCTATACCGTCTGAGCAATGCTAGGGTTTCAGCAACATTACCCACCCAAGTGGTTTCTCTAATATAATCACTTCCCTAACGCTATCCGCATGGAATGATATGGGGTGAGTAGAAGGATCGCTTAATAGAACACCTATATAATATTTATTGCTGACATAATTTCTAGGGCTCTCCATTTTAGAGATCTCTCCGAAATCGGTGTTAGCCATGGTGCCGCCAGTTGGCATATACTTCATGATTATGATCACACACTCCTTGTAGCTCCAATGGAGGTTCCAAGTAAGTTCTGTTATAATATATCAGCACATGGTAATACTATTCCTATCTTCATACTTCTTTAACATTTGTGTCTACCCCCATTTCGTATGTCTACAGTGGCTATTCATCAACTAGAATAGTGATAGCATGCATATTTCCTGATATTATAACTGACTCTTGCTCTTCTTTCAGTATCTAGAACCTAAACTATGTGCCTTATATTATGCTACTAGAATCAGTTGCTACTCTAACCGACGAAGAACCCCCCCTACGAAATGCTAAGGTACTTTAACCAACTCAAGATTACAGTATATCCAAAAGATATAACCCCTTGAAGGTTATTGTTAAAGAGCAACACAACACGACTGTCCAGATAGCACCCTGGGACTTCAATTTCACATAACTAAAGCGACCTTTGAGAAGCACATACTAAATACCCGGTTCACGTTTCGTTTAATGCGCTCGATGCAATGAATGGAAGGCCTATATACACTTGGTTTTATGGCCGCAGACGCCAATGCCCCCAAGCGAGCATGTGAGTAGGGTCGAAGCTGATGAGGAGCATGCCTCCAATGCCAGAAAGTTCGAAATTCAAAGGTGGCCGGTTATGATTAGGCCAAAGAACCTTCATCCGCCTACATAGCAAGACAAGAGCCTATCAACTCAACAATACGCCTAAAATTACCATACTATCTATCGCCTTTAATCGCCAAGTTAATCACCAATTAGCAATTCAACACATAGTTAATTTCTGTCAAAAAGGGTGTATTACTATGAAAAGAGTAAGGAAAAAGCTATCAAAAGTACAAGCGACACAACTAGCATATTAGCCACTGATTCTGATTCGATCATGATGATGTTGGCCGTGTGGAAATGGAAAATGAACTAAAGTACAAGATAAAAGGACAAGTATGGCCAACCGGCCCATGCTAGATAGACGCAATCTATCCTAGTCCATGTCATGTCATGAAGTGAGTCGAAGAAGAAACAATGTGGGGAAAGGGGGTTAGAAGAAGAGACTGGAGACAAGGTTGTGGGATATTTTCAGTTGATGGCTAATTAAGCGCCACCTGAATCCCTATTAACAACTCATTTGTCTAATGTCGATGAGCATCAAAGCAAAAGATTGCAATAACTGCAGTTTATGCCCTGAGCTACCACAAAGCAATAATGCAAAGCTTTCGGATCTTCGAGGCTTCTTTGTGCACAATGCCCGGAATACATGGTTGAGTTGGCAAAGTGACGTGTTCAAGAGTTCTCGGATCGTGTTCGGTTGCCACCAAGTCGTTGCACAGTTCCAGAGCTGTGTTTAGTGGGAGTGGCCGCATCTTCACCACCATCGTCGTTGTGATCAACACCGGGAGCACCCTGGGCAGTTCCCATGGGAGAGGGAGAGTATCCACCGCCGTAATACATGGCCGCGAAGTTGGGGTCCTGGAGGTAGGGGGTCATCCAAGAGTAGGGTGTGTGATAGTACGAAGCCAAGGGGCTCAGCATTCCCGGAGTGGCTTGGGGAGTTGCCGGAAAGGTCTCAGTGCCAGCCGGATGGTTCGCTTGGTACGAAGGTCCGCCATAGGACGATGGGGTCGAATAGTTCTGGTTCTGGTCTGCGAGGGGCGCCATACCATAGGCGCTGCCTTGAGGCACCTGAGAAGAAGGTGTGGCGGCACCTACCACAGCTATGTGCGACGGGGTCGCGGGTTCGGAGGGCAGATTAACCATGGACTGCTTCTGGCCCTCAATATAATCGCTACGAACAGGCGTGTTGGTGGCGCTGGAGAGCATGGATCTGGACTGCATACGGCGAATACCCTGGGGCTCTCGGCTAGCTTTACGCTCTACGCGGAGCACACATCCCCGCATAACCCTTCCATTCTACAGCATCAAAGTCAGTCAACTAGAACCAAGAAGTGTTTAGGTTTGTGATCTGGTGAAGAGCTTACCAAGTGCTTTACGGCAAGATCCGCCATGTCGGGGCGGGCGAACTCAACGAAACCAAAAGCGATAGGAGCCTGACGGCCTGAGAGTGGGTTCGGTTAGCATTAGTCTCTCCTTTGAAATGAAGGGCTACGAACCAGTTCGACCATCCTTTTGGACGATTTGTACCTTCTCAACGTCACCCGCCTCGCCAGCCAATCTAGTAAGAAGCTCTTCGACATCAAAATCATCTATGGGAAGGCCGCCAACATAGATAGAGCGGCGGTCGATCTCATATCGCTGGAGCCAAGCTTCATCAGGATCGACCTTGGGAGCCTGCATTGATTTCTTGAGATCATAGGCGATGACACGGTACAAAGGATGATGACGGTATGCCTGGATCTCTGTTAGCGGACTGCGGGCAGACAACATGGCTAAAGCGGGAGGTCACATACAGAAGTAACATCTCGGCTGGGATCAAAGTTGGTAAACTCAACCAACACGCCACCCTTGATTTGCATGGCTTCCTGGATTTGAGGGTGAAGTTCCTCGCACTTGCTGAAGGGGCCAAACCCGCTTAGATGAATGCGGGCCTCATCAAGAGTCACATCATCACCAAGAACATTGTAGATGACAAAGCTACCTGAATGCTAGTTAGCATTGTCATACTTCCATTGCTGGTAATTGAGGGTTTTACTTACGATTTGCCTTCACCATCTCGGTGCGGCAAGGGCGGCCTTCGATCAGGATTCCACGACCCTGCGTTACCGCATTGTGGGCATCCTCATCTTTCTGGTCCTTTAGTTAGCTGAGTTCGGAATTCGTGGCTAGCTTCCAACAACACTTACAGTGTACTGGCAGAAGGCAAATGGCATGTTTCGTTGATCACGGCGGATTTTCACGAAAACGATGCCGAACTTACTGAAAGCTCGGGTCAATTCTACCTCAAGACGTGCGTCTCGGACGAATTCAGGAAGGCTGGTTATAAGGTTAGATCTGAATTACCTACAGTCAAGGATAGGATCTTTCGACACATACTTGGCAACGAACACACATGCCGTCGCGGGGTAGAAAGCCTGGGCATCAACGCCAGCGACCTGGGCCCTGTTGCCCACATCAGAAGCGCGAGTGCGCAGCATGGGAACCGGCTGCATAGTGGGAATGACACCCTGCATAGTTGAGCCGAGCATGTTCAGAGGGGCTGTGGCCGAGACCTGAGTGTTAGGGCGAACAGGAGATTCAAATACATCCCCATCGTCGGAGACCTTGCCAATCTGGAAGCGAGCATCATTCCTTTACAGAGTCAGTCAGCTAGTTGAATTCAGCATACATGAACCGAAAAGACTTACTGCTCATCAAGGTTTGAACGCTTCTGTGCGAAAGGGGGCGAGTCGTGACCATTATGGACAGGGCTCTGCTGGTGGCTATTGAGATGGAGTTAGTAATTATGGACTGATAGGCTATTCCATTCTTAGGGGAGAACTTACATGGACGACTTGGGCGAGTCGTCAAGAGTGAGGTTGCCAATGCCTACATCAAGGCGCACACCTCCACCTCCACCTACAGTAAAGTGTCAACGTAACCAACTTTACGACAAGAGCATGGAATTATCCAGCAAATCCCAAGAGAGAACTGTTGCCTACCTTGGTCAGATTTGGAAGCAGGCGACTCCAGGACGACGCGAGACGCCTTAGTGCCAAGAATGGCGGACTGCTTCTTGTGAAGAGTTGACATCCCGAGAGGGTTCATCGGATGTAGCTGTTGCAGGTCGTGGTAAGGTCCTGTCTCAACCTATGAGAATGAGTATCAGTTGATACAAAACGGGGCCAGTTGTAACAACTAGGCTAAGCAAATCGAAGTAGCATGCGCCGCGTCTTGATAGTGTGTAATGATAAGACCACGAGAAACAAAAAAGGAAGACGGGATGGTCACATTGCCATTTGATGGCAAGAGACGAAGATGAACAAGGACCAAGAAAAGTGCAGGTGTCTCAATCAGCATAGGATATGCGTTTGTGGAGCACGACGAAGACTTCTAAGCCTGTGCATGAAAAGGCGGTAGATGTTCGGTGGCTCAGGAGAAGACGGCACAGTTTCAGTTATTACAGCGATGAGTTGAGATGAAAAAAACTGCGACTGCGCGACGAACCGTTTATTGGGAGATGCGGTGATGAATGGGGAATAAATGACGATGGACGATGAGAGGAGTGAACTTACTACTAGCGAGGCTTCTCGAGATGCAGTCGACAAGATTGGTTTAAGATGAAGAACTGCTTTGTGTGTCTAGCAGGGTCAGCATGCATTTGCGAGAAGGGATGGATAAGTTGTCGGGGCAGCACAAGATGTTAAGATTACTTGGATTGGAGTTGGGGACGATGCACCTGGTGTTCCGGATATGGCGAGACGCTGGGGCAACAAAAGGACTGTGGTGACGACGAAGACTTAATAACAAGAGAGATAGACTTACCGAGACAGAAGTGCAATTGTTTGCAATTACTAATCGGAGACGTGATGGAGATGTGATGGTATGATGGACGAAGGCCAATGTTCAAAAGTTGTTGCTACCGACGAAACGGCGTTAGTTGGTAGAGATGGGGCGGGGCGGGATGGGAAAGGACGGCAAGGTATGGGACGTGCAAGTTGACAGTGAATGGATCTAGGAAGAAATACCTACTCACCACCAGATTAGATAGAGCTTTGACCAATACTCAAGTCGCGTGCTTAGACTAAAGTACCAGCAGGGCGCGTCTCGCGTCGATGACAGAGTATCGATATCTCTAGCTTGTCAAGATATCGTTCCAACTGTGTAACTAGACGTTAGACGTTAGAGCTGGACTACAATATTCAAGTTGCCTCCCCAGATTTTTATTTTTATTTTTTTCGCATCAAGACCGCACCACTTGATGGTAAGTATGGCCAGGAGATATCTCAAGTAGGCGAGGAATAATCTAAACACTTACCTAATGACTCTAAATGCCAATTACGAGAGTTGAATCAAGAGTTGTAAACGAAAGTTGGGGCAAGAGATGATGGATGTAGATGAGATGTGGATGGACGTTGTAGACGGGGTTGTAAAGAGAGCCGTGTGGGTGACCAAGTAAAGAGTGACACGGAGTTAGAACAAGTTAAGTAGGACTGGGGAAGAGGGAAAATGTTTTGTAGAACTGGAAAAAGGTTGGGAGGGGATTGGTGATTTTAAATAGTTTGCGCCGACAATGTTGTATATCTACCACAATTACGTTTAATCAAGAACTTGGAAGGAGACCAATACTTAGTACTTACCTACTATGTATGTAGAGGCTGTCCTCGGCCAATAACAAGTGAATTTCGGATATCAGCTGAGGCATGTACAAGAATTGTGGCCCCGAATATTTCTTACGGAAGGAGCAGAAGCACTAATGTGTATCACCTCAAGGAGAAAAAGGGGGGCCCGCAACTTCCTACCCCGGAATTGTATTTGATAAACCCACCTAGTACGTAGGTACATATAATACCCATACATGTAAGTACCATAAGCATGTTTGTCTCCTCATATAGTACATATCTTATTTGAGTCATCAGTTCTTGGAATTTGGTTGATATGTTCTAGAGGCAGGCCCAAGTTTAGTTGGACCGAATATATTATTATATGTATA
The DNA here is from genome assembly GCA_022432525.1 of Daldinia grandis. Lineage (NCBI taxonomy): Eukaryota > Fungi > Ascomycota > Sordariomycetes > Xylariales > Hypoxylaceae > Daldinia > Daldinia grandis. Next base: position 332,294 of record JAJKLB010000007.1, read on the forward strand.
TGGGCCTGCTATCCCAAAACAGGTACCTACAAGCCAACCATTTTACAGCCTATCAGGGCCGATCGATTAATACAAACGGCCACTACAGCTGCCTAGTATTTATATTACTGAGGGCCAGCAAGGCAGATTCCATAATTCACCGCTTCACATTTCAGTACAATCATTACATGAATGCCCTAACAGGATAATGTGATGGGATACTGATCCAAAGGAGGGGGGACTCCCCTAAATTGGGGGTCCATGTACCTTCTTAGTATGTGTCTTTACTTGATTGATCTTTTCTTCTTCGTGTATTTGGACTGCCTAGATCAAATCAGGATCAGGATCAGGAACCTGTTTTTTCCTAATCAGCATTATTCCATGTGAATTGGTGGATATCCCTTCGTGTACAATCAACCAAGATCAACGCATAAGCTCTTGTTAATATTTAGAATCAGTTCACTGCCAGCCATAGAGGTTTGTATAGGCCCGATTTATCGACAAATCTGGGCTAAGCCACTCAAAATATTCACTTCATGGATTGTGATTACCGCTTTTTGCGTGCCATGACTCATGATACAAATTTGAGTAGAAATCACGATTCAACCAGTATCCCAAGCATGGCTCTAACCCACAAATTGAATAGTAATCGAATATTATACAACTTTATTAATAATGATGATTGATCAGTTTCGACTTAGGTAAATTTATCCAACCCTAACCTCCAGTGAATAGGATCTACCGTGTCATCTAGGTTGGTAACATGCTCCCATACAGATCCACAGGGGATACTGGGTCATAAAAGAGGCAGTGTAAAACAACAATAATTATTGTCCTAGGTGTAACTGATCATAAAGTTCAGGAGACGAATATGTCCATGTGAAAATACCTTACGGAGATGATGCATTGCAATTTTTGAGTACCTATACCGGTGGTGGGGGTTTTTAGGGAATCATTCCGAGATTGGAATCATTTTACAAAATAAAACGTTCTAGCGTTTTAAAGCCTTTAATTGGCTAGATCCGAGATTTAATAAGTTTACAAATCTTTTTTTTTTTTTATAAAAAAAATTCGTTTTACCTATCCGTAATTGTTCTATTTTATAAAACGTTTCGTAATTTTAAAACAATAATTATTAAATTTTACATAATTTTATTAAATTTTTATAACTTTTTTTATAATTTTTTATTATTTTATATAATTTTTTACAATCTTTTAAAAAGTCTTTAAATTTTATTTTTTTATTTTCCAAAATAGTAAAAGATATAAGGATTAAAATCAATTAAATTTTTACAATAAAATAATTCGATAAAATTAGCCACCTCGTCTTATTAGTTCAACTGTTTGAATTTTAAACTTTAATTTTTTCCTATTTTAAAATTTAATATTATATAAACGCAGGAGCTTTAGGTTTGAAGCCCACACTTTTTAACTTTTTTAACTTTTTTAACTTTTTAGCGCGTTTTAGCATATTTTAACGTATTTTTTTTGGTATTGTTTTATTTTATAAAACGATTCTATTTAATAGAATATTTTTACCAAAATAAAACAATTCTTACTAATACAATTAAACACGTATTATAAATTAATCCTATATTACGGAATAGTTTCGTATTTTTAAAATGGTTCTAAGTTTACCCCCTCCACCGTTATAGGTACTTAGCCCACATAAGTCGGGAACATGAAGTTCAACAGCGTATGTCCAAGTTCTATGCTCTAATAGGATGATGAATTGGCCTGGAAATTTCTGGTACACATGGTTTGGTTGACCACAGGCATTTGCTCATGGAATAATTCTTTTTTAGCGCCGTGAATAGAACGGTAATATATCGGTTACTATCATCAGGGTAACAAAGAAGGGAGACCACACACCTTAACTGGACAGATACATTAGGTGTTGAATTTTGTCTTAGGAAAGGGTTTTGGTATTGCAGAAGTCCAGTTATACCCCATAGGTAAACCACTTATGGGAAATAAGAGGGTTGGTTAACAGCATTGTGAATATGGACTCCCGATGCGTCCTGTACTTTACAACATAGAAATAAGGTATGCCACGTTTTAGTAAAGTATAGAAACTAAGTATTGAGGAGTACTACTCGTGATGTCTACCTACCTACATAGAACGGTCCTATTCGGCTACAAAAGGGATACATTGTATTAAACATGTTATAGATTATCTGGGATCTTAATAACAAAGGTTTTGAGAACATATTGCTAAATTTCGTAAAAGAGTATATAAAGAAACCTAGCACGGATATTCAATATATACCCGTTCTCTATTCATGAAAAATATATTTCCTTGGGGTTGTTTTAATTGGGATATATATTGGTCTTTTAAAGGTAAGCGCAACATGTAACTAGACGTACGTGGCAGATTAAAATACAATCGTATTGCCATTAGTTTAATCGTTGTTTTGTATCTTGGCTTACTAGATAGGCAATATCTGGGGGCCATACAGGGATTGGCGTGATTGATACGTGAGTGAATATATACGCTATTTTAAATTTTATCAGTTCCACTGGATCCCATTAAAAGGGGCTCCCTTACTGTGGTTTAGATAAGGACTTTAGGACTGAACGCCAATACTCTGCTCGATGACCCATCCCACGGAAATCAACTCGAAAGATCAGAATTACTCGAGAAGGAGACGATTAGCAGCATTGTGAGCTTTCATTGGATGTATATAAATAGGTGATAGTGCGTAATTACTAGGGCTAATAAGGATCTGTTCTTCCAACAGCAAAGTCAGACGGTAACTCTGTTCAAGATATTAAAAATACCATGAAGCCGTGCAGAGTTCGACCTCGAAGTAATAGAGTAGCGAATTAGCCCAGAAGCCGATCCGGCTGAACGAGATAGGTACTCGTGCTAATATACCGAGAAGAGGGACCAGCGGAACTACTAAAGAAGGAGTTCTCATATTTGGGCGACTCTAGACGCGATTCCTTGTCTCGCGAGTGAAGTAAGTTGGCTTTTCTATTCCATCTATTATGCCTAATGTCTGCACTAAATAGGGGTATATCATGATTTAAAGCTTGAGTGCCCTGGAACGTGGTCACGAAGTAATTACCGGGCGTGAGCAAGTTTCTTACCCACGTAAAAGGCCGGCAATATCACAATGTAGACTCTCCTAAGGCTATCCGGCAATAGAACACGCACCACTCTAATTCGCGAAGATGCTCAAAGATCTCCACCATAGGCGCCGTGCCTACTACTGTGCGGTGTATTATTATAAGAGAATTAAGACACAAAAGTGCTTATGTCGTGTTTACTGCAGATGGCGCGTCCCTTATATTGGCGGCTAATTCCAGTCAGCGTAAGTGACCCCGGGAAATTGACACATCTTTTTCTATTTAAGCGAAGAAGACATTGGCATGCAATTAACATCCCCGCAATCAACTCAGCCTTAGGTGACATATATCTACCTATGCCACGTTTTGCTGCAGGGGACATCTGCCAGTTCCGCAAGATCCACCGATGGATTGGAGCTTACTGGTTCGACTAAATCCAATATAATGAAGCCATACTTCCTTCATAAGTCATATATAGAGAAATTAGAATATATGGAGCCATGATCTAGGACTGGGAACCTTTCCCTTGCTCCATTTACGGCTCCGGCCCGAGGGGTTTAGCTTCAGCTTCGTATATAAAATTGCCTATTGATACATTGACGTATATTACCTTCTCGTCTCTCGCATGTAACCTCAAGCAAACGAGCCATTTTGGGGGAAGGGGGGAACCTAGGGTGGTCTGTTAACATATATCACTTAAATGATACCCGCTGCCGTCACCAGGGACTGAGCTCAAGCCTTGTGTCTAGTTGGGAGACCCAGAATACTATGATGTTTTTTGCTTCGGTATCCTGGTTTGGGTTATTGGTAACTCTGCTGTTCGCGGCAGACGAGCCGTTTGCTCAGGCACGCCGCCGATCGGAGCTTCAGTTGAGGTTCTCGAACGGCTCAACTAAGGTGAAACCGTCGTATGATTATGTGATCGTCGGGGCAGGAACAGCTGGCTTGACGGTAGCGGACCGTTTGACAGCGGATGGGAAAAGTGAGTCTCAGCGGGATCCAATATTGAACTACTTTGCGTACTGATGTTTTAACGTTAGCTACGGTTTTGGTCGTTGAAAATGGCAAAGTAGGTGGGTTACGCTCTAATAAAGAATTCGATATTGAATAAGCCTACTAAAACTTGGGCATTTAGTCGACTCTCCTAGGATTAACCAGGTTTTCTCTGGTGCCGCTGCCATGGGCCCGACTTGGTCGTACCAGATCAACTCGGTCCCTCAAGTTAACCTACGGAATCGAAGTACAGCTGTTATAGCTGGCAACCTGGTTGGCGGCAGCTCGGCAATTAATGCAATGATGACCGTTCGAGGGACATCAGAAGATTACGACCGATGGGGCAGTTTCTTCAGCAATAGCTCTACTTGGTCTTGGGATGGCCTCCTGCCCTATCTAAAGAAGGTAAGGGTTTCTTTGCTCCTCATGGTGATATTGTAATTAATCCATCAAGGGTCTTACTTTTGTGCCGCCTGACCCTGCCGTAGCGAGATCGGTGAATCTCACGTTCGACACTTCATTCTGGGGTAACAGTTCCAATGTATACGTAGGATGGCCATCCTTTCAGTGGCCCGGTTTAAGTAAGTGAATCTACCTATATGGCTCAATTTTGTCCACTGACGCGAGGTTTAGCTACGCAAATAGAGGCGTTTAGAGATATACCTGGTGTTGAGTTCCCTCCTGACAGCGGTGCAGGTAGGGCAGGTGTTTACTGGTTCCCGACTTTCATGGACCCTAAAAAGGTTCAAAGGTCATACGCTAGAACCGGGCATTACGATGGTATTAACAGAACGAATTATGATGTCGTCACCCAGTCTCATGTGACGAAAGTTCTCCTCCAAGAGGGGACCGCCACCGGTGTTATTTTCCGACAAAAGAATGGTAATGCTACTACCCTCACTACAGTCAAGGCCAATCGTGAGGTTATACTTTCTGCGGGCGCGATTCACTCTCCTCAATTGCTGCAGCGCAGCGGGATCGGGCCTGGAAAGCTTCTGGCGTCAGCCGGCTTAAATACGACTGTTGACCTACCTGGCGTCGGCCAAAACTTCCAGGATCACCCAATGCTCCTTATGAGCATTGTTCGTGAGTAACCCCTAATATAATGCGTATTGGAAGAAGCTAATCAACAACTGTTCTAACCTAGTCCAGAACTTTACGCCTCACCCAAGCCCATTAGATATGTTTGGTAGAAACAAGAATTTCACCGACTGGGCACAGGAGCTATGGAGAGCTAATAAGACGGGTAAGTTACTAGGTTAGGTACGAGGTAGACGCGGCTCTAAACTGATTTTTGACGTATTTTAGGGCCATACTCGATGGGCATTGGCAATGCTGCAGCGTGGCTAGGAATGCCTGTAATCTCCCCAGAGAGATTCGAAAGCATAGCGTCCAAGCTGGAGAATCAGGATCATGCTGCTCAGCTACCCCCGGATACCGACCCAACGATTGTTGCTGGTAAGTTATTTGAACGCTCTGTGCTAAAGGGACAAAATACAGGGCCATATATGAATAAAAGAGGCTGACATCGATAAATAGGGTATAGCGCGCAGATGAAAAAGATGGCGGCGTCAATCCGCTCCTCGAGCACAGCTTTCTAGTAAGTAGCCCCTATAATATGTCTGAGCAGATAACATGCGCCAGAGTATTTCGAGTGCTTGATGGTGCTTCTCAACTCCAAAATCTTTGCACTTGATAATAGAAACTTACCATACATTCTTTAGCAACCACGTCCTAACCGGAGCCGGGTCTTCAGGCACGTTGGTAGATTTGCATCCCCTCAGTCGCGGCACAGTGAACATCAACACCACAGACCCATTCAACACAGAACCCATTGTTGACTACAGGGCCCTTTCCAATCCTGTCGACCTCGACATCATGATCGAGATGCTCCGGTTCACCAAGAGATATTTCTTCGAGACAAGACTCAAGGAATTCTCCCCCAGACAGGTGCAGCCACCAGACTATGTTAACGAGCCTGAAGATCTGGCCGGCTTTTTGGCGCAGAACCTTAGTCCTTCCGAGTTTCACCCCTCAGGCACCTGCGCCATGATGCCTAGAGAGCTCGGAGGGGTGGTTGACGAGAGCCTTAAGGTATATGGTGTGAAGAATTTGAGGGTCGTTGATGCTAGTATCATGCCTACATTACCTGGAGCCAATACTTGCCAGAGTGTCTATGCTATTGCTGAGAAGGTGAGTGGCGCCCGATGCGCACGAAGATAGCCACTAACGCTTTGCAGGCGGTTGATCTCATCAAGGCTGATTCGTAGCTTAAGTGAGTTACGAGTATCGGATATAGATCTAGTTGCGAGTACTATGTCAACTTTAAGCACTATATGTGAAACGGTTGAATCCCCATCACATTATTTATATCATGGCGTATATTACGTGAGACACGGCGGTGGGTGGGTGTGCGTGTGTGGCTTTTCATGAAATAAGATGGTATCTTTGAACATCTCGTCCTCGCATCCACTTATAGTTCTATTGTGTAGTAGTATTCGTATGGCATACCTGGTAGAAGATTAAGGCTGTGAAAGTTAGGAACAATCGAAGTGGGGGTATAATATGGATTCACAGCATGAAGCTGATCCATTCCGGAGACAGTAGACACATGATTTAGAGCTCTCCATGTAAACCCACGTAGTCTTAATCGAATATACGAGTCGCGACTAGGGCAGTATCATGAATCATAAAATCATTGTCAGAGTGTTTCTTTGAGAAGCCCGAATAGCCATATAACCCACAAGCCTGTATTTTCTTTCTCTGATATCCCTTCTCTCATACATCATTCCGTGATGTTAATGCAATGGAAGACTCAATAGAAACCCCCAAAACGCCCGTCGCCCGTTAAATGATAGAACCGTTATGGTGCCTCAGCTCTCCATTTCCAACACTTGCTTCAAGCCCGTTTCTGCAGATCTGAACCAGCGTCCCCGCTCCTCGAGATCATCTTGGACACCACCAAGGGCAGCTTCCTTCCGTCTCCGCGCCTCCTTTGCAGCAGTCTTGCTGTTTTGCCTCTTTGTCTCGAGGGGTTGTAGCTCAGCTTGCAATCGATCCAATTCCTTCTTTTTCCTTGGGACTTGGCCTTTTAGTTGCTCTAATTGTCTATCTAGATCAGCTTTTCGCCGCTTTTTTGACTCGACTAAGTCTAAGGTCTTGGTTAAAGACAGATTTAGCTCGGGGTGTGAATTTGATCCTGTTTTCTGCGTCTTCTTTAACTCCGCAACTGCGCTCTCGAGGTCTTCAATCTTGCGCGGAAGCTCTTCCAACCTGACCTCCTCGACTTTGATTTTCTCATATTTCCGACTTAGGTCCCTCGCTTTCCCTTCAAGTTCGGTAACCATGGATGCGACCTCGGTTTTTAAGGCTTTTAGCGTAGCCTTTGCCTCTAGATTCTCCTTCTCGAGATCCAGGTTTTCCTGGGGGCTGACGATAAGAGGTGGGTCGCCTACTATAGCTCGGATAAACTTCTCCTTGGAGACTTGCTCTACGTAACTAAAGCGTAACTTGGCGAATAGTTCTCGGTAGTGTGTTAAATCTGCTTCAAGAGAGGATGGTGTAGTTGCATCAAGGGATGAATTAGAGACATCAGATGTCCGCTGATGAGCATCCTGTAGGTGTGTGACCACAGCTGATATAGGTTCACTGAGCTTTAAGATGGTGATGTCCTGCTTAGCACTAAGTGTCTGTAACCTCGCTAAGACATCTTCGGCCGAAGGAGGCGCCATCGCGGTGAATGGGTTCGTCGCGTGCCTCCTTGAGTATACTGGCTCGGATACCGTATCTGGTGGTACTATTAAATTTGAAGTTTTGATTATTCGAAGGACCTAATGTAAATAATCAGACTCCAATGCATCGGACGTTGTCTTGTGTATTTACTTTCGTCTAAGAAAGGAAAGGTGAGTCATGGATTAGTTGGCGTGGTAAGACCCTGCAGTTGATAAGAGATAAAGGATAAACGTGCTGGACAAACAGGCAAGCAGGACATGGGTTTTAATTATTTTTCTGGTAGTTTGGCGCGCTGGCAAGTTCCTTTAATGACGGGACGTGGACCCACTTGTCCAACATGTATATTGCTGTCCATTTAACTTTGAACCATTCACCCCGCTGACTACATGCAGCATCGTACATTGCTGCGCTGATTTAAACATCTTATGAACCCTTAACGATATTCAACCTATTTCTCTTCGGTTTCCTTAAGCAACCAAAGATGCCTCCCGAAGACCTACTAACAGACGACCAAGTCGCTGAGCTTCTGGTTAAGGAAGCCCAAGACTGCTCTCTGAGATATTCTGCGATGGGCCTAGATGCATTTAATCCCAATAAGTAAGCGCCTAGTCTATGCATAGACTCACCGTTGTGTCGCCGGCGTCTCTACTCCTCCGTGTTCTCCATCCCTAGTGCCAAGTAGCTAACAACTATACCCTCTAGGCGTCCTGCAAATCAACCTAAACCTAACACCCGATTCCTCAACAATATCATTCGCGACACCAATAGCCATAATCGAGCCCTTCTTGCCAAAGAAAGCGCCGAGTCTAGGGCAAAACTTCGTGACCTCGAAGATGCGGAAGATAAGAAGCGGAGGGAAGAAGAGCGGGAACTGCGCAAGAGCAAGCCCGGACCCAGCGACACTCGAAAGCGCATGCTGGGTGATATCGCTGCCATTCTCGGAGGATCGTCTAAGAGGCGTAGAACTGAAAAGACCGAGTCGTCTACCGGCCATAGTATAGGCTCGGCGGCGCCTCATGCTGAGGGTGATAGGAACGTGAGAGGAGAAAAAAGTCGAAAGGACCTTTTGAGGGAACGCGATAGAAGTTCACACCGAACCCATCGTCGAGATGAGCGGGGACAAGAAGACCGGCGCGAGCACAGGGCACATTCGCCACGGCGCGAAAGCTACCACCACCAATCAAGGACCTCGAGGCGCACCCGGCGTCAATCTTCCCAGGACTCATTTGATTCAGATCCTTTAGACGATATCATTGGCCCTGTCCCAGCTAAAAACTCTACCGTTCGTCGACGAGGACGGGGAGCTAACGCCGCCACGTCTGGAATAGACGGCCGTTTCGCTCTCGACTACGATCCAAGCAAAGACGTTACGCCCGAGCAGGAAGACGCAGATGACTGGGACAATGCGGTAGAAGCATTTCGTGATCGACAAAAGTGGAAACAACAAGGAGCGGACAGACTACGGTCTGCAGGCTTTACCGAAGAACAGATCAAGAAGTGGGAAAAGGGTGATACTAAGGACGAAAGTGACGTACAATGGACCAAGGCTGGTGGTTTGAGAGAGTGGGATCGTGGCAAAGTGGTTAGTAAGGACGGCACTGTGACCTTGGCAGTAACAGACACCGAATAGCAGACAGCGTCAACCGACTTGCGCATGGTTCGAAAGTATCACGAAAAAGCGTATCAACTTGGGTTTCATTCGTCTTTCCATTATCGGCGTACAGAAGATATCATTACATAGTTGCATAACACGGCACCGCATAGCATATCATAGCATAGTACGGCGTAATGAGGCGTGGTGTGGCGTTGATGGCATATCCCATGTGGTGTCCCAGGACTGACTTATTCAATGGGATGTTTGACTTGGAAATGTGATGAGCTGGGACGACTTATTTAATAAACTATATGCTATACGTCTTCCCATCTCTTGAAGGATTGTTATATTAACTCACGGATTAGATACGTAGGCGACTCCTTCACCCGGGTTCAAAGCACGCACCTTGGTAGTTTCAGCTCAAACATAAGTTGAAAGTCTGATTTGTAATAAGAAATGGGGGAAGAAACACTTACCCAAGGTTTGGATCTTAGAGGCACTTATGATTTGAAGTCATGGTTTTTCTTACAAGTTGGTAAATAAATATTCTTCTGACTGTGTAAATAGAACTGCCGAAACAAGTAGTGTTTCTGACTTTAAACGAATCAGATCCCTCTACAGCTCGTATATGTATAGATATCCTTCAAAAAGCGGTTCTTTTGGAGCGGTGAGTTTGGTAATGAAAAGATACCACAATTAAACATACGACTAGTTAATATTTTCCCATGTGTGGACTATATTGTAGGTTAGTTAATTGGATTGTCTAAGTACCTAGGTAGGTAGGTAGTTATACCAAACTTTGAATTACTTTACAAATTTGAACCTTAAGGTCGGATATAAATATCAACACATCTCTTTTCAATGTACAATTTCAAATAATAAATATTCAACAAATATTCGGCGTACAACTTTGGGGAACTTGGCTTGTTGTTTTTTATGGTTCGTAGTGGCTCCTCGAAAATTAAATAATGGTGGGGGAGGTGTTGATATATATACGATCTCGGAGCATAGTATTCTGAACGAGATGCTCATCACTGCACGAAAATGCTTTGGAGTTTATACAATATAAGAGTCAGGGAGAAAACTCTGTAGGTAAGAAACACCCAGACCAAGCACCCATCTCTAGGGATTATGATGGTTGGTGTATTGTTTTGGGAGTGCAGCATGCAATACAGAAGATGTACGGCTAGTAAACTTCAATTTATATTGGTAGCCATGAATGTTATAATGTAAATATACCTGTAAAGTTGTCGGATTCTCGACCTTGAAATTGGAAAGTACAATAACGACATGCTGATCTCGACTAGATTGCTAAAAATGGGCTCTGAAAAGGGACCGAGAAGAATATAAAATTGTTATTGCGTGTTTGCTCGTGTGATCAATGAGATCATTTGCCCTTACGAACCATTCTGTATAGCCCACCCACCTTCTCGGCTGTTTCCAAGAGAAGTGATTTAGCTCTAAGAGTACCTAATTTAGGTTCTATATAAGGGAACGTGTAGGTCACGTCGGTAATCACCATCGGATCAAGCGCACATGCTCAAGCTTGGCCGGATTGAAAGGTAAAAAAAAGAGGAAAAGGGGATCGCGTTGCTTTTAATGTTCGCGCTAGTCCGTCAAAATTGTGACGCAAGCACGCGCTTACTCCCCTTAACTAACCTAATGTAGCAATCAGCCAACTCAGAAATCTAGCTCTAAGCCCCGCTGGAGCATGCTTGGGTGGCCCCATGCTAAAAATGCACCCACTCTAGAACCCCCTCCCCCAGCCCGCTATGTAGAACTTACCTAGGTTAGGTACCTAAGTAGGTACCCACCTACCCACCCTGCGACCCTGACGTCCTGACCTCACCATTAACTTTCGCAGTTCTACACTAGTTGGGTAATTACGTCCCACCACTGTTGTATGTAATCTGTGCATCTGTTGCATCTAAGTACAACAATGCCGTCAACTCCGCAGTTGCGCATCTTAATCCTTCCTATTATTACTATCATCATCGTTGCCGCCCAAATCTAGTTCTAAGTCTTCTTCATCCTAGTTTTAAAAGGGCATTTTGCCTTTTTGAGGTCTCTCTTGGATTTTATAGATCTTCCCTTTAACCCTGTTCTATCTCTATCTTGTGTTTCCTTTTCCGTGGTCTTGTTATTCTATCGTCCCCCACTTCGTTCTGTTCGGACTCGACTTATCTTGAATACGCTTCACGCCTCTCGGCGATACTAGCTTCTATTAGTACGCTTACTAGTTACGAATGGTCGACTACAAATTTGGGCAGCTGAATTGCCAGCTACGTTAATAAATAGTTTCCTGCGGTCTTCTATATCACCGCAAGCATGCGACCACCAAGAATCGTCATCCTCGTCCTCTTCTTTGCTGCTTGCCTCTTCCTCGTATGTCGCGCTGTCACATCCGCCGGCCGCCCCGCCCCCGTTATATCTTCTAGCCAGCCAGTGCGGAAGTCTGGCTTTGTCGGCTTCAGATCTCTCTTCTCTTTCACGACGCCTTTCACCCTTTTCCCGCCAAACGCCATTATCACCATAGCCGATGACAACAGCACCTCATTCGCAGCAAGGCCTGCCGCTTTTGGACCTCCATTACCAACAAACGGCTTGAACGGTCAGCTGTGGATCGGTAGTGGCTTTACTGAGGAGTCTATGCAAGATGGGGAGGGGGAAGGTGAATTGGGATGTAGTGATGTACCCGGCTGGGATGATGGCACTTCGAATGCCGTCTTAAAGCCGTCCGTAAAGGAGATCCAAAATAAATTTAAACCCGCTATTGCTGTTGAGAAAAACAAGAATCAAAAACGAGACGATTCCAAAGGTCCCTTAGTCGACCGAACCGCTACCTCCAAGTCCGAAACTAAATCTAAGGTCAAGCCTGTAGATGACGGAACCGATGACTACCTCCACCAGAAACTTGACACGTCGATCGCGGCGCAGAGCGATGCGCTTGGTTCTTCAAGTTCGGGGCATGCGGACATCCAATCGATACAAGAGGGAGCCGAGATTGCCGGCAAGATAGTTTTGCTAAGTCGTGGTGGATGCGGGTTTCTCGAGAAAGTGAAATGGGCCCAGCGACGAGGTGCTATTGCTCTAATTGTTGGAGACAATCAGAGAGGTGGCCCATTAATACAGATGTACGCTCACGGGGACACGTCCAACGTTACCATCCCTTCCATATTTACGTCTCGTACGACCGCCTACCTGCTCTCGCTCATGATGCAGCCTGGGAGCTTCATCGAAGATATAATTGACGAAAACGGCAAACCTTCTTTAAAAGTACAGCAGTCTGATAAAGCCCGAAAGAACAGGAGGGCAAGACAAGCGGCCTCGCCGGCACAACCTATCAAAAACAGTCCTCGATCTAAAAGCGCAAAAACGCCAATAAGTAAAAGACCCTCGTCGGCAGGTGGTGGATTGTCAAACTCGGGATCTAGCTGGATCAAGAGAATTTTCAGCTGGGGTTCTAATCCCAATTATAATTTGGCATCAAGCGGTAGCCGTCCGCCTAGTAGTGGCCAACTTGACTGGGTGCTGGTTGAGGACTTTTCAGATGAAAAGGACAGGATCATAAAGAGCAGTCTTGAGCGCGCATCAAAAGCTAGACTAGCCGGTGCCTCAAAGTCGAAATCCAAGCAAAGCCCTAATGACAATTTTCAGATAGGTGTGGAAGACTGGCGTGACCCAGACCTAGTTGGATCTTCCGGCCAAGATGATGAACTACAAGATTCGGTGGAAATAAGTAGTAAGCAGGCAAAATCAAATCCGGGGTCTAGTCAAGCCTCAAAGAAATACGGCAGCGGAAAAGCTCAGGGTATGGTTACTCCCAACAGTGGACAATACGCCGCAGATCGCATGCCCGCAAAGGGGTCCGATGCTATCGGGTCTACTAATAGCAAGATATTAGCTCCATCTAACGGTGGTCTTATTTCTAAGATATTCGGGGATGGTGACAAGGCGAGCTCTGCCAAAGTTGAGGCGCAATCTAAGCTAGCCAATGCGGCTAGTAATAGGAAGCTCGCTCCTAATCCTGGGGGCTCTCTCCCTGATTCTGATGAACGGGAAGGTCTCTGGGTCATCATTACTCCCTCGAGTGGCGCCAGTCCTTTTTTCGACACACTCTTAGTCCTAGTCATCAGTCCACTTATTACACTCACAGTAGTCTATGCCCTACTCATTCTACGAGCACGCATCAGGCGAAGAAGATGGAGGGCGCCAAAATCAGTAGTTGAACGGCTTCCAGTACGTACGTATCATACAGTAGCCTCCACATCAAGTCGCACGTCTAGAGTCCCATCGCCTACTAGTTCGTCGCCGACAACACCGTTACTCCAGAGCCAACATAGTCCGTCGAGGTCTAGACCACGTTCGCGGACAACTACTGGTGTGCCATCAGCTGGCGACCTTCTGCAAGTCGAATCTTCCTCGCCAATACCTAAACCCCCTTCACGCCCAGAGCATGAGAAACGCAATGGACAGCACACAAGTCAGTGGAAGAAGTACATGGGCCGGCAAGTCGAGTGCGTCGTATGTCTAGAGGAATATGTCGACGGTGTCAGCCAAGTCATGAGTCTACCTTGCGGGCATGAGTTCCACGTGGACTGCATGTAAGTTCACCCTTCTTTAGTCGTTAAGATAGAGCTAACATAGGATAGAACACCATGGTTGATAACACGACGACGAACCTGTCCTATTTGCAAGGGCGATGTCGTCCGGTCTCTTGCTCGCGGGATGCCATCCAGCCCTCGGTATGAACCGTACCAGGATGACAGTGACGAAGATGTAGAAGTTCAAGCAACAAGTTCTTCATCTCCTGACAATCCTATTGGGCAAGCGGATAATTCCGACGTAGAACAAGGCGCGCCGATATTACATCACCCGCATCAGGAGGGTTGGTTCAGCGCACTGAGGAATAACATGCGAAATGGGCTTATATCCTGGTCTCGGCGAGCACCAGCAGAAACAGAAAACCAAGGGAGGGAATAGCTTTTCTCGCCTGTACGATCTGCTTCTACATGATACCATCGGCGTTCGGTCACTGCAGCGACATGATTTTGATATACTGGTTACGGTTTGGCAAAGAGGGAACAAGGTTAATGGACAGGACTACCGCGCTGGTAGGCGCACGAGACCTTTAAAACTCTTCTATAGGAGTCATTCTAGTTTTGCAAGAGGTGAGCAAGCATGTATTACATGCTAGCATTTAAGGGGTTAGTCCGTGGATTGTAGAACATAAGGTTGTAGAGACCGCATCGTTACTAGCCTGCGGGGTTGGATGAGGATTATTATACCCTGTAGTCACTATGCATGGCTATAGTTAATACAAGTCTGACTCGATGTATTTTTTGCATCAGATGTTACTTATAATAATTAGGACTCGTAGCATGAGTTGGTGCATACGTTTAATAATAATTTTCACACCTGCGCCTTGTAGTGCTTGACAGCAATATGTTTCTAGTGCCGGCTATGCGTAAGATACAAATCAACCCCAGTGGCGGCTCTACTAACCGCATGTCTCAGCGCCACAGTGGCATAAGATTAAAGCATTGTCGATAGCCGTCATTATTTACAATACGATATTCACAAAAAGGCGTCAGCGACCCACCATGACTTATAGATTGAATGGGCTGACTAGGTAGATAGCTAACTATAGAATGAACAACGCCGTGGTTAACTGAAGCTAGCTTAGTTCCAAGTTAGTGAGTGATATAGGGACATCCCTATTGTTGACAATCAACTATCGACTTCCAGGCGGTGAAAGTATGATACCAATCCGTAGTTATAGTATTCAATGATATGCCACGACATGCCTGATCCAGGAATAAACCAAGGTATAGATATGAATTCTCCTTGGCTACCTTTAAACTCTACGACACATCTACCACTATGTAGAAGATAACGACCGTCTCTCAAATGATATTCGGGTGTTATCATCTATGGCCTAATGTCGTGTCGAGGTTGGGTGATTTATTGACATCATCGGGTAAAGTAGCACTTTTGTATCTCCCCTGATACAAAATATTGCCTATAGAAAGCAGTTAACTAGTATGGGTTACAATCTCATGTCATAGGGTCGACGAGATTAGAAGAATATATTTACCTCAGGGCTCATCAATTTAATATGTTCGAAATACTTATTATAGATTAGACACTTATGGATTCAATTTTGGGTTCCTGATAATCACAAAATGGGTTATAATATTTTCCCTATAACTATAAGATCTTGTATGGGCTCCTACGTTCTACGGAATGGTCAAAGCGCCTGTCTAAAGGGGCAAGTGGAGTCTTGATACCCGCATTAGCCGATCTCGATAGGACAGGGGTCACCGGCGGCGCATTGTGCATTATGACGACAACATATCTTCAAGCTGACAACTGCACGTGTCATTCATTCTATAATAAACGAAACCAATTATTGATGTATTACAACTTGACGGCTTTTAATCCATCTCTTCATTTTTAAATTGTTTGCTACCTAGGACAAGGCGAAAATAATCACATCTCACACTACTGGAATAACTACCTACCTAAATATCAACATCTAACTAAGGTCTCAGCAATGACTAGTGGCTTCGCAAGCAACGTCCAAGCCAGAGCCCAAGAGGTGGCGTATGTGGTGAAACCTCTCACCGTGAATAATTTTATATAACTAACTTATTGTAGGAAAGAAGATTATGAAAAAGCAAAAGTCCTACTGTCGGAAGCTGCAAGGAGCGGATCTTACCTGTACCCATTTAGGTATCAATGCCTTCGTTTTAAGATGGATTTATTACTGGGAGCTAATGGTTTAATAGAGGTATTGCCTACTTCATCACACATCGATCATTATGGAAGCCATTTTACTCGCGCATATTGCCCACCCTGGGGCTTGCTGCAGGAGTTACAACGTCCATGTTTTTCTTCACTTACCTACCACAGCTAGCAATTCTCGTCTTCGTCAATGGCCCCTTGGCTGTCTTTACTACGGTGCTTCTTATTCTTAATGAGAGCTCTACTATCGTTAACCTTATTTCCCGCAATTTCCTCTTACAAGATGCGTTGCTCGACACTTTTGACGGCACACTCGTTGCGAAGGACGCAATCGGTATTGTTAGCGAAGGTCGGCAATTAAAATCCGGCCAAGACCCGATTGGAAGGTTGGGCAAGATCCTTAAAAACCCATTCTCCAAGTTTACACCAAAGGCTCTGGTCAGATACGTTATGTATCTCCCACTTAACTTCATTCCCGGTATGTTTATATATCAAGGTGTATCCAAGTGTTTGCTGCTAACGAGAGCGCACTCTCAGTTGTCGGCACTATCATATTTATCATTCTCCAAGGTAAGTAAATTAATCCCCCTACTAGCTGGCTACTATAGTCTAACGTATCCATTAGGTCGGACAAGAGGTAGTTCCGTTCATGGCCGAGTTCGTCTTCCCCGATATGTCTTATGTTGTTATTACCCCTGACTAGTAACCTACAGTATTTCCAGCTGAAAGGGTGGACGTCATCTCAACAACGGGATTGGCTTGAGCGCCACTCCGCTCCATATGCAACGTAGGTACCGAATATTTGCTATAATAATTACTCATGTGGGTGGCTTACGTTGTGCTATAGCTTCGGAACAATCGCGACTCTTCTCGAGATGATACCTATAGTGTCGATGTTCTTTGCGTTTACTAACACTGGTAAGTTTTGATTTGGCCCTGTTAAAAACGCTTGACGGCTTATAACTGGAAATAGTGGGTGCTGCGCTCTGGGCGGCCGATATCGAGCAGAAAAACACGCAGATGGCACAGGGCACTGCCCCTAACCTGAGAGAATCTGCGAAGAAGGCCGAGTAGGGTTGCACAAAAGATGCACCAGGCCGACGTCTCCGAGATTAAGTGCATCGAAGATCCGGCACAGCAATGCATAACCGACCTGCATGTTGGTAAGACTCTGACTAAGTCTTGAGGTAGGTAGCTTGTGCTGTTCATTACAATTCTGAGGGCAAGGCAACAGACGAGGATTAGTAAGCACGTGAGGCTTTAGGTATTTGAATTAAATGAACTATTTAGAAGATTTAATGAGTATTAGGCACTCGGAATTACATATGTAGTGTATCTGTGGCTCAAGTCCATGTAGCACAGATAAATCGGTACTGTGATTCGGAACAGGTAGTGATAATACTTTACTGAACTAACTAAGTACCTATCTACCTTTCTTTCTGTGTATCGAGATGTCATCCATTACTCGAGCGTTTGAACACAGGGTCCAACTTATGTGGGTAGACATATTCCCAGTTTTAAATGTCCGCCGGGGCGCTTGTCTTATGTCTCATATTATAAGTAAGCAGAAGGGGTTTTGCACGTGCTGTCCCAACTTCCGACCACTTGTCTTAGAATATGGTACATGGCACAATCTCGATTAATCTATACGAAACACGTCAATACCACGGGAACTATGTCTGATATTCTAGAACAGCCCCAGTTCTGCTCCGGGGGGAAAACCTTTGGGAGTTTGCTCCACACAATAGCAAATGGATTTCACGGGAATTGATGCAGTGAGGCTTTCTGGACGTGGGTACACCCCGATCTACACGGGATGAGGAATGGTTAATGTTATCTACCTTGATGTACCTAATCTACACAACCATTGTTACAAAATTATAGTGTTATAGCTATATGCTATACAAGATAGGTGAGATATCCAGGATGAAAGCCTCTCGAGGTTATGTGATGACGGAAAGGCCCCTTTAACTGTACTCATCTCATGCAGGATTAGACAGGATAGACTTTGAGGACCTCTAATGGGTAATTTATGCAACGGTTAGGTGCGTTTGGCACCTACCACTTGTCAAGGCTCTCTGCAGCTTTATGCATACAGCCTCGTGTAGCCACCGTAAGAAGTGAGCGTACCCATCTACCCTTTTGGCGAGATTCTCGGGAACCATAGCTTTTCAGCTCAGTTTTCCATATTACAATCTTGAGAGATCTCGGTCGCTCGACATATGTCACATTAACTTCTTACCGAACTGGTGCGAATTGTATGAGGTAATATTACACGGTGTTACTACTACTTCAACAAGGATTAACATGCCACAGGGGCGACACAGTACTCACTACTTTATCCCGTATTTCTCACGGGGTTTTAAACTACGAGTTTGAATAAGTTGAAATTCTGCAGAGAGAAGGGGAAGTGGAAGAGGACCTAGGAGGACTTTGTAGCGATGTCGTATGTCTAGAACTTGGGGTTCCTGTGGCGTCGTTAAATTAAAACGTCTTAGAAGATTAGGTAGGTAGCGTTCCCGATCCAAACGATCTCTAATGTCTCTTTCTTCTCGGCTAGCTCCCAAGAGACATATTCGGGATGGACTACCTCTTCGATCAACGTAATTGTCCATCAAATAGTTGGCCAAAATATATCTAGAGGTGCCAAGCTGTGAAGTTTGACAGAACTGCAAAGTGCCTGTCCTTAGTCTTTAAATGATACCTTGTGTTGCATCTTCTAAGATTTTACAAATAATATGTTACAAGCTAGGACAGGTTTACTAGCAATATTTTAAAGATATTGGAATCTATCACATAGCCACCAAGATACACATACACACATTCAGGACGTTCCTAAACGGGGTTCGATGTATACGTTTTGTAAAATAGGAGAAGATGTGCTTCCTGCTCCGTGCCGAGCGGCGAGTGCGAGAGGGCACCGAGCATAAACTAGATTCCGTAACCTACCTCTTGATTTCGCCATCCTCGTATGATGGGAGGCTTCTGACAGTCGGCCAAACACGTAATATACTTCAGTACTTCGTATACTTGATGCCCAAAAGTGGGGTTGTTACCGTTCCTCTCGGTGGAAACCAGAGGCTGTCTCGACTTAATCTCTCTCGATGGTGCCGCTCCTTCTCTCGAAAGAACATTGAAGCACTAATGGTCCACGTCTAGGCATCTGCGTGTCGGTTAGCCCTTCTACTACGCTCCTTATCTCAATCTTGTTCTTTCCCTCTATAACTTCCCTCCTTCTCTCAATTGGATTTATCTGCTCAGTTATCTACCGATATCATCCGTTCACATCCGTCCCAGTTGTTTCCTTCCTTCCGCCAATTTCTCTTTTCTGGGTAAAGAAAACCTATCCACAAAACACGTTCATTATTCATTTCCCCCCTTTCCGCAACTACTATCTCCTTAGCCCCCCTATATTACTCCTTGGGGTTCCTTCGTTCGTTTTTTCTCCTCGTTCCAATCCTTTACTACCGACCATCTACGCTCGTTTTTGTTCCCGTTAAGTACTACTACGGCCCACACATATTTAAAACATCTCTAGTATTCATCTTATTGATTCCGGGCTGTCATTGGACACCCGTCATATCTGCCATCATGAGAACCTTGACGCTTGTTATTAACATGGTGTCGGCGTTTTTTCTATTCGCAAGCTTTCCTTGTATTCGAGCAATGCCTCAAGGGGATGAACTTGCTATTCAACGTGATTCCTCCTCCGATATAGACCCTCAGAAAATTGACTACGAATTGTTCGACGACCCTCAGCATGGTCCTAGCGGTGGATACAATTACCATACTCCCACATATGGGGGATATGGCTCTCCTGCCCCTCCACCATCCACCTCTAAGGCTTCCTCGTCAGGTTTAACCCAGCTCAGTTTCAGTACAAGCTCACCAAGTATTCTGGAATCTAGCTATGCGTCAAGCTTTGTTAATAGTTCAACTATCTCGTTAGGTATTTATAGTATTATCTTAGTTTGTCAGTATAGCAGCTCACGCGGTTCCAGTTTCCTCAACTCTCGGCTCTGGAGGAGAATCTGTAACAAGTACTACTTCGTTTATGTCTATGTCTGGCGTGCCTACTACAACTAGCATACCGTCGGGGTCAACTACGGGGGAGACGAGCGGTTCGACTCTTACGTCGACTCTTCCCGAAGAGTCGAATTCTTTGACAACTTCAATCGGCAGTTTTCCTTCTTCTGGCAATCCTACTTCGTTTCTTCCTACTATACCTAGCTCCACTTTGGTATGTCATCATATCTTTGAAATTTTCTTCATAACCATGTAGGGGCACAGGTATATAGAAACGAGAGTATAGGACAAGTTTACTATAATATAGGGCCTTACTAACGAGCATATATGCAGAGCGGTCTCTTGAGCACCACAGTATTAAGCGTAACCAGTAGTACCAGCTTTGGTGGAGGCCCCGGGGGCCAAGGTAGCCCTCCAACCACGGGCGAAATCAGTTCCTCTACTGTTAGCAACGGAGAAAATACAGGAGGCCAGATTACCACCCCTGGGTTGAGCACGGAAGAAACAGTTACGACTGTCATCCTATCTTCTGGCATTTCGGTTACTATGACTATTATTGAGAGTGGAACGACGTTTGGCACCTCTAGTATAGCCGCTATAACCGCAAGTGCTCTAAGTGCCTCGACACAATCGTCAAATGGACTCTCATCAGGTGTAGAGCCGCCCGGACCCACAGGTATGCCGCCCTCTAGTTCAGAGCCAACGCGAAGCATAGTATATTCTGGATCGGAAACTATCTCTTCAGGTACATTGGGGACAGCAAGTACGTCCCTAGCTGCTTCATCGGGTATTTCGTCTCCTTCAATCGGCGGTACTTCTGCCCCATTTCCTACCTCAAACTCAACACTCAATACCAACCCTACAGGGGCCACTGCGTCCAGAAGTGGTCCCCAGCCAATCACTATATCTTCGGGATCTTTAGTAACTGGAAGTAGCGTTACACAAGAAAGCTCTACAATTGGGACTATGAGCTCTTCCTCTAATGTGACTTTGTCCCAGACTAGACCATCAGGTCAAGGTGGCCCAAGTGGTACCATAAGCACGGAGACTTCATCATCTGGAACTGTCTCTTTGTCAGCAGGCTCTGGAATCTCGAGTTCCTCGATTATGCCCCCATTTCCTGTCTCAAACGTGACGAACAGCAAAGGGCCTACAACAGGGAGCTCCGGGTTCTCTATCGCTAGTTCGAGTTTTGTTACCACGCTGTTCCCAATAACTGGTTCCACATCATCAATATCCATACCATTGGTGTCTAGTATGGAGATTAGTAGCATCATCGCATCTGGCACTCTTACCGAGAGTGAGACATCTTCCGCAACAACAGCATCATTGCCACTTTCCAATAGCAGTATCAGTATCGTCACTAGGTCACTTAGTCAAACAATTACACCCACAGGAACGGGCGCGGCAATTACAGTACCACCCCAATCCGTTTCGTTGGGGACTCAAACGCAGTCGGCGGGCTTGGAAACGAGTTCCAATATAGTACCAAATACCTCCTCTGCACCATTCCCCCTCAGTAACTCGACTACGGGTACTATAGGCGCTTCAGGGACAGGCCGCCCTACAGGGACTGGTGCTGTTACCAGCTTAGCCTCGTCTTCTCCTACACTGAACTCGCCATCACCACTAACGTCTACTGGTGGCTCAACTATTCTATCATCGAGTGAATCCTCTCGGGGAACTGGCCCCGGAGGTCAGGGGGCGTCCATAACCCCGCCTGTTCAATCAAATATAACGGCCAGTACATCAAATTCCGCCAATCAAACTCTTGGAACCGGTACTATGACAATTCACAGCAGTCTTATATCTGGTACTTTGTCTATTGTCATCTCCACGAGGACGAAGTCAGCCCCTTTTCCGTTGACAAACTCGTCAATCATTGTAGGAGGGCCAACTGGAGGATCTCTCTCCTTTTCAAGTACCCTAAAACCTAGTTCGCTACCCACAGCTATGTCTACTGGATCGTCTATGCTCGAGTCAAGTATCTCTAGCGAGGCAGCAAGTTTTGGATCTTCTTCAACATTTCCTCCGTTCCCCACTACAAACACGACAGCGCCTCCTTTGGTCCCGACTGGCACTGCTTTTTCTAGTATAACGTCGAGTAAATCCCTTTCAGACATTCAGTCGAGTACTGCGATCTCTTCTAGGCCCCTATTTCCTTCATCCAACTCAACAAACGGTCCGAATGGTCAGACAGTTCCTATAACTAGAACGAATTTACCAACAGGGACTGCTTCTGGGGAGATAAGTAGTGGGCTCAGTAACTCTGGTTCTGTCACCTCTCAATCTCCACCATGGCCTAATTCAACGATATCAATGATTGGACATACAAGTGAGACCATTAGCTCTCTCCTAAGTACGGGGGTATCTTCGCAGGTGTCGTCTGTGTTTACAAACGGTAATCAGACGGCATGGGCCTCATCGTCTAGTCACTCTTCGCTAAGTGGCCCTCAAACAATGCCCTTCCCCTTAACTAACTCGACGTTGCCAACTACGGGTCCTACGGGTATCTCGAATCCAGGTACATTCAGCTCGCCTACTGGTTCTGTCAACCTGTCGTCGATTTCGACCTCCATCTCAACTGTGTCTCCGTCTGGCAGTCCAATTGGACAGTCTGTAGGAACTAGCAGCTCACCGGCGCCTTTCCCACTATCGAATGCTACAATACCTACACCAGGATCTACAGGCAGTCGAGTACCTACCGGTACCGGTCCAATCTCTTTGAATTCAATACCCACACTAACAGGCCCTGCGGCGAACTCGACCGCACTTTCCGGAAGTCGTACTGGTGTAGCTAGCAGTTCGGCGGGCATTACACCCTCAGGGGGCTCAAATAGCGCTTCGGCACAGATCCCTAGTTCACCTGCTCCTTTTCCTATGCCAAATACGACAAATATTACAAGCCAACCTACAGGGCCATCGGGTTTTATCTCACCGGGATTTCAAACCTCATCAAGTAGCTCTCCTACGAGTCCCATTAGCTCATTTAGCATCACTCGTTCACTGACTATCACACCCTTCATCACTAGGTCGGGTACAGGTTTAGCTAGCCTATCCACCCTTACAGCTTCAGGACTAACACCACCGTTCCCACTCTCAAACTCTACCGAGAGCTTAGGGCCAACTGCATCGTCGAACAGGCCGTCGGGTCAGTCGGTCAGTCTAAGTTCGAGCTCGGCTGCCCTGACTGGTGCGGGGTCCTTCTCTAACACAGTTCACTCTGGAAGCGTGTTTTCAATTACTCACGGCCCGGCTTCAAGTACAGGGGCGTCTACGCTCACATCTGGGGTATTGCCGCCCGTGCCACCATTTCCTTTGACGAATACCACGACTCTCCCCAGCCCGACTGCTCCATCAGGCGGGACTGTCACTTCAGGGACTGAACCCTATCCCATACCGAGCTCCATCGAAAGTAACAGCGCCTTTAACTCATTCTCTGAGACATCAGAGACGTTGCTTCCATCTTCTGTTCCAAATCCAACGATATCATTAGGTCCAACTACCTCATCTAGTGCCATCTCCAATCGAACCATTACTAGAAGTGAGAGTGTTTTTAGTAGTACCTCCTCAGTCCTCACCGCCAACGTGACTAGTATCTTCACTGGAGTCTCGAGTTCTATTCCCTTCCCATTCTCGAATACGTCGACTTCCTATGGGTCCTCGGCAAGCGGCCCTACTGGACAGTCGGTAGGGTCCAATACCCAATCAATATCCCAAGTAACTGCCTCTTCGAGCGCCGCCACTCCTAACCCGACAGCCCAGTCTACGCCGATCTCTATATCCTATGGTCTATCAAATAGTAGTTTACCACTTGGACCTACTACAAGTCTACTACCGAGTTCAAGTGGCGCCTCGGCCGTCTCATCCACAGAATCAGGGATTACTGCGTCTCTTACGGGACCATCAGGAGCCGCAAGTCAATCACCCGCTAGGAACAGTTCTATCTCATTTGTGTTCTTGAACTCAACCGCTTCGGCTTCTTTATCATTGGGGCCGTTTACCACAGGAACAACTACATCAAGTAGGCCAGGCGGGGAGGGCATTCCTCCTCAAATAACCTCATCTTTGTCACTAGGCTCTTTTACCACAACATCATCCTCAGATACTTGTACTGAAGAACTTCCAACAACTCAAGAGCCTGACACAACCTGTACAGAAAGCGAGATCCCTCCTGCCACTATTGATACAACCTGCACCGATGATGGGTTTACTCAGCCGGGATCTATGGCAACCTTGACTTCATCGGCTATCTCGTTCGCATCAGGTGCTGAGGGCGCAACGGAAACTCCTACTTCTTGGCCGTCTTCGACCGCGTCATGTACAGATAGTTCATCATGTGAGTGGATATAAACCATAAATGTATTTCGTATAGCGATAACTAATTGAAATGACAGCAAATTCAACGTTGCTCGGTAGCAGCGGTCATCCGACCACCTTTCAGACATCAACGATAGCATCCATATCGGGCCAGATCTCTAATAGCAGCGTTATAATCGTGGGGTCTGCCTCGGGAAATGTTACGCCAGTAGAGACTTCATCCTCGATAACGATAATACCTCTTCCTACGCCGGATAGGGACCACTGGCACACTCCTCACGCTGGTCCTACAACCATAGGAGTGACGACACGAGATACAACACATAGCGATGCGACATCTGGCTGGCGCCAATATGTCCATGACTTACTTTCGAAAGATAATGGAAAGAAGGAGAAAGCTAATGAATTTGAGGATGAGGAGAAGGCGTAAGGTGTTTAACCATGTTTACGTCTTTGTATCTTTCCAAATTTTTTTTTGTGTTGCAATGTCCAAAATATCTGGGGGACATATCCTGGCAGTTTGCTTGACGTTGTGAGTTTGTATTCACGGATGAGAAGACATAACTACTATTTGCTTGTAAAACACGATGAATACTTGCAAGAAGGAGGTTAGTGAGAAAGAGTAATGAACAAAATTAAGGTGTAACCTAGGTAGTTTTATCATGGCATATTGCTTCCTGAATACCAGTTTGGCAGAACCTAATTCCACTATCCACCGGTTCCGAAAGATGTATAAGGCCAGTACAAGGCCAGGGCCTTCGTGGAGAGGGGTAGACGGTACCGAAGTACTTCCGCAGCTGAAAAAAAGCAGAGAGCCGCAGAAGGTCGCCATCTCTTTATTGTTCAATTTACCCCAAGATTTGGTACATGTGCTCCGCGATCGACATCAGATAAAACATTTGCTCTCATTTACACAAATTAAGGCATCATCAGGGGTTATTGGGTCCCGAGAGCCGTGTTGTCGGGCATATTTTCGGTCTACTTGACTTCCCAATTCGTTCAAAAGGGCCGCGTCGGTCCAGTGACAAACGAGAACCGCTGGTGCTGCATTCTGGGCGACGGCTCTCGCTAGTCCCTGAGCACGTCATCAAGGCTAAATGCTATTCAATTCTCTTTTTTTTCTCTTT
This sequence comes from Daldinia grandis, assembly GCA_022432525.1. Taxonomy (NCBI): domain Eukaryota; kingdom Fungi; phylum Ascomycota; class Sordariomycetes; order Xylariales; family Hypoxylaceae; genus Daldinia; species Daldinia grandis. Next base: position 357,884 of record JAJKLB010000007.1, read on the forward strand.
TTTTTCCCCCTACCCACGCCTTAGTCTCTCCGTCTCATCATAGGTAGCGCCGCTGCGTAAGTTCTACTCTGCAGAAACTGCATGTCCCTGCTAGCAATTACGTAGCGCGAACGGCATCGGAATTAGCTCTGGTTTCTTTTTCTTTTTCTCTTCTTTTTCTTCTCTTTTATCTATAACTTAGCAAGTGGCTATGTCGGCTCTCGATTCTCCATATTATCTTCAATCGTAGCACGTTTCAACGTAGTTATATGTTCCATACGGGTGTTAATTATCTATCCTCCCTTATCATACGTTGTTCCCGGCCTTTTATCAACAGCTAGAGTCAAGAGTCCCTAGCTCTTCTCCTTCTCCTACCTTTTCCTTGCCATAATCTACGTTACCTAAGTTGTATTCCGAGACAATGGCGAATCCTCCCCATGGCGGCGTCCTCAAGGACCTTATTGCCAGAGACTTTCATAGACAAGCTCAGCTTGAGGCTGAAGCTGAAACACTCCCTGCCATTACCCTGACCGAGAGACAGCTCTGCGACCTTGAATTGATCCTCAATGGCGGCTTCTCACCTCTGGAAGGTGTGTTTACCCATTACCATGTCTGATTTTTGACATCCGTGCTTCTCGTTTTTTCTAGTGCTGCATGGTTCTATCCCATTTTCTATACGAGAATCTCTGCTTTCGGAATGAAGCTAAGCTTACGTAAATTTACATCTAGGTTTTATGAACGAGGCCGACTATAATGGGTATGTAACTACTAGACCACATGAATAACAAGACCAAGCGCTGATTGTCTTGCACAGTGTTGTAAAGGAGAATAGGCTGGCCGACGGCATTCTATTTAGCATGCCTATCACTCTAGATCTGTCTGATGAAACTATTAAGGAGGTTGGTCTAAAACCAGGTGTCCGAGTGACGCTACGTGATCTTCGTGACGACAGGAGTTTGGCTATCCTTACCGTCGACGATATCTACAAGCCAGACAAGTACGGGAATCCTCTCATTCGCCAAGTCTTGAACAATCGACGCCACTGACACATGAGCACAATAGGGTCCTCGAAGCCAAAGAGGTTTTCGGAAGCGATGATGAAGCGCACCCTGCTGTTAAGTATCTCTTCAGAACTGCTGCCGATTTCTACGTCGGCGGTAAGGTAGAAGCTGTCAACCGTCTACAGCACTACGACTTTGTAGACCTCCGATGTGAGCCCACCCACAGTAACCTAAAAACCATTATGTCATTAAAGCTAATCCCAGTCTTTACGATAGACACTCCAGCTGAGCTCCGATTACACTTTGATAAGCTTGGTTGGAGCCGTGTTGTTGCTTTCCAAACAAGAAACCCTATGCACCGCGCTCACCGGGAGCTGACAGTTCGTGCTGCTCGTTCGCATCACGCAAATGTGCTGATTCACCCGGTAGTTGGCTTAACAAAACCCGGAGATATTGACCACTTCACACGAGTGAGAGTCTACAAGGCTCTATTGCCAAGATACCCTAATGGCATGGCGGTCTTAGGTCTCCTCCCGTTGGCTATGCGAATGGGTGGCCCCCGCGAAGCTATCTGGCACGCCATTATCCGCAAGAATCACGGAGCGACTCACTTCATCGTTGGTCGTGACCACGCTGGTCCTGGAAAGAATAGCCAAGGTGTTGATTTCTATGGGCCTTACGATGCCCAGTATGCGGTTGAGAAATACCGCGACGAGCTTGGCATTGAGGTTGTGCCCTTCCAAATGATGACATACCTACCCGACAAGGACGAGTACGCGCCCATCGACGAAATTCCGAAGGATACCCGCACGTTAAACATCTCCGGCACAGAACTGCGCTCGCGACTGAGGAGCGGCCGAGATATCCCCGAGTGGTTCTCGTATCCCGAGGTCGTTAAAGTACTGCGCGAGTCGCATCCTCCACGTGCTGCTCAAGGGTTTACCGTCTTCTTAACTGGCTACACAAACAGCGGTAAGGACCAGATCGCGAGAGCTCTTCAGGTCACCCTGAACCAGCAGGGCGGTCGGTCAGTATCTATGCTGCTTGGTGAGACTGTGCGCCACGAGCTGTCATCCGAACTAGGTTTCAGTAGAGAAGACCGCAGCACTAACATTGCTCGTATCGCGTTCGTCGCTGGCGAGTTGACCAGGTCCGGTGCTGCTGTCATCGCTGCCCCTATTGCGCCCTTTGATAAGGATCGAGCAGCTGCTAAGGATGCCGTTGAGAAATACGGTGACTTTTACCTTGTCCACGTCGCTACTCCCCTTGAGTACTGCGAGAAGACGGACAAGCGAGGCATCTACGCCAAGGCTCGCGCTGGTGAGATCAAGGGCTTCACGGGTGTTGACGACCCATATGAGGCTCCTTCTAAGGCCGATTTAGTAGTAGATGGTGAGAAGCAGACAGTGCGATCCATTGTGCACCAGATCGTCCTGATGCTTGAGAGCCGTGGTTTACTAGACCGCCTATAAACGAGATGAGTTTATGTGGATTTCTCTAGTTAGGCTCTTATGAGATGTTACGATATGGCTAAAAAGATACTTATGAACGAATAAAGGAAGACCCGGATAGACTTACGATTAACGTACCAGGTCATATATTACGAATATTCATGGGATCCAAAATACACACACACACACACACACACACGTGTATATATAAGGTATATATAGGTACCTACCTCTATATGGAACCGTATAGGGTGTAAATAGTACTTAGGTTAACTCAACTCGAGCTTGGAGAAATCCTTAACCACTACTAAAGCAAAGAAATAAATAAATAGATTTTGCTATGACGATAGTGGTGTGTTAACTACCTCCTACCCAGGTATATACCTACCTACCTACCTAGGTAGTAGCCAATTGGCTTGTTGAGAATAGGTGTGTAGGTACTGCACAGGTACATGGTGGGCCTATGCTAGATTTCTCTACGTTAGGTATCTATCCCGTATATATAAGTAGATATGCATTAAACAAAAGAAATTATTAGAAAGTCGAGGTCTGTGGGATAGAGCGACCCCACCTTAAGCGATAGGCACGGGTACGTCCATGTCCGGTTCGTACGTGGTAGAGCCCCATTCCCGATATATGCATTGCTGCTCGTCGAATCACAGGCAGCTGCGTAGCGTGTGGAAAAGACTCCAATAGCCGCCGTCACCTTCCCTTGCATATCTTTTTTGGGAACATTGGAGCATGCAATGTGCCTTGTGCTGCTTTCACCACTTTTCCATGTCATCTACATGTAATGTTTTTCCATTTCTTGCCAACGAACGCATTGCATAAATCCCTAGATTCCTAATTAAGACTACTGAAGCATTGAATTCATTCGTCCTCGCCCTGAACCCTCTCCAATCGAGGACCCTCTGCATCCTTCGAATAAGTTCGACGACCCTCCCTCGTCAAATCGAATTAGCGGTTGGGCCCGGTCGGGCTCGTATGGTCCGCCACAATGGGCTCTAGAGACCCTGATGCCGACGCAACCAGCGATACCCGCTCAAGAGATCCTCGGCGTAGAAAGAGTGAACGGGAGCGTGATAGGGAAAAGGATAAGGAACGCGTTAGAAGTGACAGGGATAGTCACTATCACCACCATAAATCACACCGTTCTAAGCATAAAACCAGCACTGATGGGGATTCGCACACCTCCTCGCATCGACGACACCGAACCAAGGAAGAGAAAGAGAGGGACCGCGACAGAAGGACATCTTCAATGAGTGACCTAGTACCCGAACTTTCGAGGACAACCCTTTCTAGTAGCCGGGTTAGCTTGCCATACCCTACCTTTAGCAAGGCTCACAGCAAGGAAGCTGTACTCAGCCGCGAAGACGTAGGGGCGTCTGCCCACAATGATCCCTTCACCCCAGATACCACAGACCTTGGTTCCGGTAACATAGGCAGATCTAAATCGACTGGTGGTTTGAGTAGGAAGAATACTCAGAAAGGTAGTCGGCCGCCCAGCCCTCCCGAGACAGATTTATCCGAAGAAAAGAAAAGAGGAAGCAAAACACCTACCTCTAAGTTGAGAGAGGAGATGGAATCTGGTTCAGACCGACCTCAATCAAGGATCTCCGGCTTGTCACGATCTAGCTCGAAGCATGATGAGAAATCGAAGTTGTCTACTAAATCTAAAGCTTCAAGCTACGCTTCCACTGTCAAATCTCCCCCAACTCCATCCTATCCACCGCCACCTCCTCCCCCGCCTCCGCCGCCTCCGCCATTCGGCGTTCGAGTTAATGGCGAGGCATCCCAACTGAGCGATAATAAAACCGTGGGGACTTCCTCAACTGCTACTCCCGTCGCTCCTAAACGGACAGCCTCGACAAGATCCCGTAGAAATCCTAGCCCAGTCGAAGCCGAAGATTCCCCAGACTCTATACAGGATTCATCGCCGAGAACACCTACAGCTACGCCGCAATTCCCACCTCCGCAAGCCTTCCCGGATGTGAAGCCTAGCTTTAACTCTAGACGTGCAAGACAAGAACGTCCTACGCCTTCAGCAACTCCAGCATCTGATTTCGGCCCTCCTCCACCTCCTCCACCATTGAATATTCAGGAGGTCCCCAGGATCGATTACCTACTTCAGAACGGCGGTCTACCTCATCCACTACCAAGGAATTTCCTCTCTGTGATACCACGTCAGAATGGATCACGACCCTCAAACCCTCCTCTAGCAGGCGCTGACACTCTATTCGCACCTTTCTTTAATCTCCTTGATCAATATCAGTCGGTCATCCAAAAGCAGGGCTCGGTTGCAGTAGCAACAGGACATAAATCTGTTGCACGCCGGCTACTCGACCGATTGGAAGATGTATTCTCTAGGGATCTTCCTGCCGAGGGTTGCAGCTGTATCATGTGTGAAAAGACACCAGAAGAGCACCGAGGGTTAGGATGGGGCGAGGTACTAGAGCGGGTAGGAGGCAGGGTTGAAATGCCAGCGTGGCCCCCATTTGATCTTCCCTCCCTTTCTGCAAATGCGATTGAGACTGCACAAGACATGCCCCCTAGGCCCGCTTCCCCGATCAAGTTAGACCCGGATATCGCAGAAGAGTTTAGGGATCACTATCTACGACAGTCCAAGAAGGTCAGGTCTGTGGTCGATCGATGGATGAGCAATTGCGCTGAGGCGCCTGCACCAGCGCCCTCTGAGATCGACGACGAGACGCTGACCTTTGCCATCTTGACCAATCTCAACCAGCATGAGCAACCGTACTTCAATGCGTTAATTTCTGGTGCCCGAGAATTACAGCCTTCTCTAAGAGCACCTACACCAATGCGTAAGCCAAGGACGGATTTCATGGTAAAGACGGGTCTAGCACTTCAGCGCATCTATCGTCTACCTCAAGCGCCTCGCGACGCAGAAACAGCCGTATTTCTCGTCAAGCACCCTTTCCACCATGATCTGCTTGCAACTATCACCGACATTAGCCCCCAAGAGTGGGAAATTCTCATATCGGGCCGTTTTGACGGCTTTCTCTGGTCTGGCGCCGATGCTGATGACGCGATAACGCCTACTGCTGACAATCCACAGTCTCGGGGCGGTACACCCGCGAATGGGTTTTCATCCCCCCCACCACGAGGGTCCAGTATGCGCCATGCATCAGGATTCGGCGGATCTCGTAGCACTACGCCCTTCTCTGGCGTATATTCCCGTGGCGCAACGCCCGCTTCTTTTGTTTCGCTGTCGTCGTCTGCTGCGCCTGGCCATAGCCGCCAGCCTGTATCCTATGATGAAGAGGTTGAGATGGCTGTCCTAGCTGAGGTAGAAAGGGATATTTACCAGGGCATGGAAGCTCTTGAAGACGCATTCGAGAAGCTTCATGAACGCGCCGAAGTAGTGCGTAACGCCCTCCGCCAGCGTAACAATGGCCTGTTGCTAAGCCAGCAGCACCGCCGTGCCGGAAGGATCGATGTCTTGCCACAACTGTCTGGCAATTCACAAGGCTCTGAGAGACCACCATGGGCTGTAGGGGATGATGACGGTATGAGCGAGAGCGATTGGGGAGGCGATGATTTCGACTTGGCTCCTGAGGATTCGGCGAGTAATATCTCAAGCTCGAGGCACAGGCGTCCTAAGCGCAGAAACGAAAGGAGGACCCCTGCTCCCATCGAGGAGGACGACGAGGAAAATTATGCGTAATCGGCCAATTCCGATTTTTGCCTTTGGACGTATTGAATATTGGATTTGCTCTACTTTACGACTGTCACGACATGAAAAAAGAATTACTGATACCATTCGAAACCAATGTTCTTCTAGCATCCTCACATTCGCATTGCAGTATACCAACGAGCTGATGACATGTTCGCTTAGTCAATTCGGCGGGCTGGGATCGGGCGGCTAGAGAGAAATGGCCTCTATGTGCTAGGTTCATGGGATTTAATCTAATCGTGGCCCCGTGCTCGCGCCCTCGAATTTTTCCACACAGCTATACATCATTATTTGCATCTATTCGGCGTTCATGTTGTCTTTCACTACGGAAAGGATGCCCCCCCTCCCCCTTCACCCTGCACTCGCAGTGAAGAGTTGCGGAAGATATAGCCAATATATGATTCAACATGGAGAGAGGAATTATTGAGTTGATACCATCATGGAAGTGCATTTTAAACCGGACAACCTAATAGTTTGGTTCCATAGCAACTCTATTGTTGTGTAGCGGTGGAGTTGAATATGAAGGATATCTTCCGCGTTTTCCAACGTCAGTTGTGTATTGATTAATTCCTCAAATTTAGGCTTCTAGGCACTGGCATATATATAAATTATAGCTACTACTTTTTGGTGTTGAAACATTTTCTCTACTTTGCTATTAAGTTGTTTACCGTAGATGATAATAATTATCTACCTGTTGCTAAAAGCTTCACGACGGAACTGTTATACGAACTGAGGCTATGTAGTAATACAGAATGAGTTCATGATGGCGAATTAAAACAAGGCAAGGCAAATGGTTGTTTTTCCCACCACTCTCCTTACCAGGATGAATATTTTATATATCTAGGTAGGTATGACCTCTTACATTTAGTTCAGATATAGTGGATAGTTGAATAACCAATATAGTTGCAGAGACAATCATTAAGTGCTAGTTACCCAGATTCTTTTAGAAGATAATCAAGACAATAGTTTGGTCTAAAGTATCAAGCTTGTATGTACACATACGCGGAAGGATGCAGTTTAGACAAATATAATCATATACGTCGTGGCGGTGGCGACGGATGTATGAGGGGTGGATGAAATGCTCCAGGTTTGTCTTGAGCGTTCGTTCACCTTATCAAAAATCGATCCTTTGGGCTCAATAAACTTTCTGGGGCCTTGCAGCCACATGTGCATACATATATATAGGTAGGTAGGTACCTAATGTACCTGGTGTAATGCAGGCATGTATGTCTTAAGAGCTTCTGACGCGGAGCGAATGGTGGCCCCTAAAAGCAACTTCAGCTATCTAACACAGAGATGATTCGTCGGGTTTGGACGTGCCCAGCCAGACTCTTCTTTGGAGTCAGCCTAATATACATAGGTACCTAGATAACTTAAGATAAAAGAAAAGGAAAAGAAAAAAAGGTAACTACCTACCTACCTTACCATAGGTAGGTAGTGTACACTACATACTTGTTCTAAGCAAACATGGGTTGGGATCCGACTTCCCGTTACGGGATGGGTCTACCAATAGGAGGCGATCTTAGCACCTCCCTGTTAGATCCTAGTCGCCACGGCTTGGGCGGCAGCAACTGCTCCACTAGAAACCCAATGGACGGAGCACGGAAGTGGAAGCAACGGGGAGGGTGAGGTCTTTCCATTGTCGACACGTTCACATTCGATCTATGTAGACGGTAGGCACAGGGGGTTGAATTGTACGTGGTGGAACTTACCTAACCCGTGTGTAGATGGTGTAACCAGTATATATCGTTATCAGCTCCCATATCAGCTCCCATATCACAACATATTACAACCGCTTCTTCCGTGATCCCGTCCAAACCGATACATCACCTCCCACTTCCTCCTTCTCCGAGGTCTATCTACACCGTCATTCTGCCCTCCATTGGCCGGCATAGACTCGTAAAAGCTTTGTGTGACCCTCTGGCAACTGGAGATTCCCACTTTTACCTTGTCCAATAGTCTCCCTTAACTTGTGCGCGGCCCCGCGACTGTTTCTGCGGTTTACACAAAGTACAGTACCTCAGTCTTATTGGTACGAATAACTTGTCACTTGCAGCTTCAAATGCAGCACTCTTATGATAGCACTCAACGCAACAATTCTCACCGCGGTTCTCAAAGGAGGTAGATAGATGTATGATTGATGATATTCGCATCTCTCCCAAACATTTGGGTAAAAAGTATTAGCAACGATCTGCACAACTCAACACCTACCTAATACACCTACTCTATCATTGATGGCCCTTCTGAGGTGCCATCTGTCACCGAGATGCTAGCTCATCGCCTATTTGATACATTAACGCTTTCAACACTTGGCGGGCTGGCTCTCCTACCGACGACTTGGGCCAAGGATACTCAATACATCACCGGCATGAGCCTCGACGGCGTCACAGCAAGTCTAGCGCTCGATAGACGACCTGCTTTATATACGGGAGATTTCGGTGATTGCCTTGGTGGACAGAGCTTGCTGAATGTCACCAAGTTCGACGCCGCCTTCTACTACGATAATTCCACTGTTCTCTTCCACCTCGACGGAACTACCAATATACGCAATGAGGCTATTATGCGTAGGAAAACTAGTCCCTCGTTCGAGAGCTCTCGACTAACTGTTCGTCTAGTATATATATCCGTCGAAGCTTACGGCGAAAGCAGATTTGCGATGACCGTAAACCCGTGCAATGTGAATATCTACAGGTACGCTTATCTAACTAAGGTCCAAACCCCCAATGCTGACAGTCCCAACCAGCATGTGCCCTATGAAAGCCGAACAGCCCATCGAGGCCTTTGCCTTGTTACCAGTCGGCCCGCTACAGGTTTCTGGAATACCACAAATCGCTTACGAAGTTCCCGACCTCGAGGGGTTCGCCAGGATACAGGTATTCGCTAATTCCAGTCAAACCGAAATTGGGTGCTTCCAAGCCGTGATGAAGAACGGCAATACGTTTTCGCAACCTGAATCAATCAGTACCGTTTTAGGCGTATTTACTCTCGTGGCGATAATAGCTTCATTGGTGACAGCGGCCTATGGTGTCAGCATACCCCATATGAGGAGTCACTATGCTCATTCGTTGTCCGTCCTCGTCATATTCGAAACTTTTCAGTCCATATTTTACTCCGGCGCGCTATCGCTACCTTGGCCCAGCGTACTTCCGGCGTGGTGGAGCAACTTTGCTTGGGCTGCTGGCTTGATACCTAGCGCTCAGGTGGTGAATTCGATTAACCCCTTTGTTGGCGTCAGCGGCAATGCAAGCCAGGTCGGAGGAGCCGGCACGACGGTCATCAACAACCAAGGAGGCCTTACCCAACAGATTTATGGCCGTTCACTTATATCATACGTCGCTACCGAACTATCCAAGAGAGGTCCGGTGATTTTAAACGGTGCTGTAAACGCTCTGGTGAAGAGACAGCCCTACGATCCAAACGACCCTTACGATTATAACTGGAATGGTAATCCGGTCCATCCGGGGATGCCATTACCTGGCACTTCGCCTGGGTTTGCAGGCGAGCTATCTGTATTAAGCATTCCCGCTCCGAATGCGTTCATGGTTGGGTTAGTCTGGCTCCTTGTCGTGCTTGGGCTTCTAATTGTCCTATTCGTGACTTTCAAATATTCCCTTGAGGGCTTGGTGAAACGTAGATGGATCAAACAAGATCGCCTAGAATATTTCCGGTCTCATTGGACGGGCTACTTAAGCCTTGCTCTTCTAAGGACGTTGTTTATTGCGTTCTTCTCTATTATCACTCTAGCCATGTTCCAGTTTGCCATCCACGGTTCCGCTGGACCGACTGCAATAGCTGCAATTGTTTTCATCATCTTACTGGTTGGTATGGGCGGCTTGGTCTTATATGCGCTACATTTTCGGTTGCGTTTTAGCACATTCTCTACGGATCCCGACCGGATCTTGCTACGGCGTGGTAAAATATTGGGATATGCTCCCTGCTTAGTACCAGTCCGTCTCAGTCAGTTGAAAGAGGAAGAATTAGGAGAGAAGCCAGCAGGTTCCCTGCCTTTCGTTCGCTGGCATTTCGTTAATAAGGACCCCAATCGGAAAGACGTCCACCAAGATGAGGTGTATGTAAAACGGTTCGGCTGGCTATCCGCGCGTTATCGGCTCTCAAGGTGGTGGTTTTTCGCCTTTTGGTTGCTCTATCAGTTCATTCGCGGTTGCTTCCTCGGGGGCGGTTCCGGAAATCCCTTAGCTCAGGTTTTCGGACTGTTTATCGTCGATATCCTCGCTCTTGTTATCATCGCGGTCCTTAATCCCTATGAAGGGCAGCGCAATACCGCTTTAGCAGTTTGGTTGCTAGCGCTCACCCGAGTGATTACCACCGGCCTCTCGATTGCTTTTCTCCCTGATTTCAATCTCAATCGCATCGTGGTCACAGTGATCGGGGTCGTCATTATCGTGATCCAGGCCCTCCTTACGATTGCGGTCATGATTTTAATAATCCTCGGCGGCATATCCTCGTGGATGTCACTATCTCGAAATCGCGAATATTTCACTTCTCGGAGCCTCGAAGGGATTCGAATTCGCTACTTTGAGCACATTGAGCAAAGGGCAACTGGCCAGCCTCCCGCACTGAAACCTAAACCGAAAGCAGGAACGGAATCAGGTTCTACGGAGAAATTCCCAGAGCTACCACCAGAGCCTTACTTCACTGTTAAGTCCGTTCGACGAGCTCCTAAGATCGAAGACGAGGATGATGACTATCTGACCGATATAAACCCGGTTCGTGTGTCACACGGTCCTGTGGGAAGGGCCAGCCGCACTGCTAGTGTCGGTTCGCGGCGTTCGGCCAGCAGTATACCCCGCGGAGCGAAGGTGCAGCGCGCCTCATGGAGTTCTAGGGACTTTTCCCAAGCGGAATTAGATCGCCCTAACCCTATTCTAGTGAGACGGATGAGCGGCGGTACTCGACCTAGCTCTGCAAAGATGGCCGATGGCTTACCAGGACAAGCCTCGGGAACGCCCGCCCCTAGTCGCCCGATGACTCCTACGAAGGAACTCCCCGAGAAGGAAAAGGAATCCGAACTAGATGGAGTGAAGGAAGTCAATGTTGACAAGGGCACTGAGAAGGGTCTAGAGGACTCTCAATAGTCGCGGGACTCCTTCGACGCTTCTAGGATGGTACTTATTAATTAAAGAATTGGACACGAGTCGTGTGTTCGCATCCCGTGTTTTCTATATTTGTTTACTTGGGTTTAGGGCGGTTATACCCCTTACGCGACTCGACTCCGAAAAGCACGCGGTAGACTGGTGCATTAGGCGGCGTTTGGTTCATGAGGGAGATGGTTACGAGACATGAGATGAACGTACAGTAATGGGAATAGGGCATTCGAGGTATTGTGTGTTTGAGTGCTACGGCTTGGCCTGCTATATTTTAAGGTATGAGGCTTGCTCGGGAGTCGAACTAAGCTAGGTTAGCTACCTAGGTAGGCAGGCGTCTGTACATCTTAAGTTAAGAGACTCTGGATAGATGCGCTCTAAATGCAAATACTAGTTTCGAGGAATCGTTAGGAGCGAGCCTCGGGATATTTAACATTTGCTTGCGTGAGAGGCATATTTGTGAATGTAATAAAATACTTGTCGAGGTGACCAGGCACCCCCCTTATCTATAGGATTACTTATATGAGGGGCCGTAGGAAAAGAGTGGAGAGGGCATAGTAAGTAAGCCATCATTCTAGACGAGATAATCACGACATATCGATGCACAATAGCCATTGGTAAAACTCCCGGAAGAAAAGAAAAGAAAAGAAGAGAAAAGGAAATGAAAGGAAAGGAAAGGAAAGAGAAGGAAGGAAGGAAGGAAAAGATAAAATAAAATTTCATAGACAAACTCAAAAAGTCAAGTTGTGCGTAATGTACATACGCAATGTGGTATCATTCATTCTGACTGAACACGTTTACCAGTCCTAGCCCCCTTTTCGCCAAAGATTCGTTTTTGTTGCCTCATCCGTGTACCTGGGCCATAAGCCCCCCGAATCCCAAAATCCCGCACCAGCGCCAGTTCAGCTAGACAGATAGGTAGTAGTGGGTGATAATAATAAAAACGATACACGATACACGCTCTCTCTTTCTTCCCCTCTCTACCTCCGTCCTTCCAATATGGGTGGAATATAATTAACCATAGTAGTTACTTTCCGTGTATATGTCCGTGTGGTAATAGGTACGCTTCCTACCTATATAGGCGGCGCCCGCATAAGCTTACCCTTCCGTGCGCGTATGCGCTATTGGGCAGATAGATAGGTAGCAGTGCGACAAGCCGCACCAAGAAATAATATAGAGAATAGTAGTAAGAAGAGGAGGGGGGAGGGGAAGAGAAGAGAGAAATAGAAAAGAGTGCCGTGTGCTTCGCGGAGACTTGCATGTTTAAAAAGATGCTGAGCGCGGCATCTCAAGCGGCAGCCGTTGTCATCGACAGCCGGTTCTTCTTGGGAGCCTTAGCGCTTTTAGCAGCCGCCGCCTTCTTGGAGTCGTCCTCCACAGCTTTTTGCGAGAAGTCTTTCCATTTCCTCCACCCGTCGAAGTCGATCAGAGCCTGCATGCAGCCCCATTCCATCACCTTCCGCTCGAGCCAGACGAAGTTGACGGGCTGCAAAGTTGTGCGTTAGTAGAGCGGCACGCCTCAGGTTCAGAACCTGCTTACCTTGGTTAGGAAATCATTACAGCCAGCAGCCAAGGCCTCATGCCTGTCGCTCTGTAGGGAGCTAGCCGTGAGAGCGACGATGATGACGGGGCTCTTAAACATCTCCGTATTGACAAGCTTATCTTCCTCGGCAGGTTCTGCTGAAATCTCATCCGGGGGGCTGCTGGCGGACGAGGAGAAGACGCCGATCGAGTTGACCTTCTCTATCCTCCTAATCTCGCGGGTGGCCTCGAGACCGCTCATGACAGGCAATTGAATATCCATCAGAACCAAATGGAACCCGCCGGCGCGCCACTTATTCACTGCCTCCCTACCGTTCATGGCCGTCTGCCACCTGACTTTTAATCGCTTAACGAAGGCTTCTAACAACTTAAGGTTGATGATGTTGTCTTCGACAATGAGGACATTAATAGGCGGGACGCCACCGTTCAGCATGCCCGGTGGCAGCAAGGGGTGTTCGATAGGCTTCTTCTTCTTGGGCCGGTTGATGAGTCGCGGCGAGGAGACGCGGGGAGGCGGAGTGGCGGTACGTTCTGGGATGGGGGGAGTCGGGATGGCGGGGGCGGCAGGCGGGTGATTAGATTGCTCTGAAGATGCACCTGAATGAGTCCTTGAGCGCGGTTGTCTTGGGTAATTGTGCATACCGATAGGCGGCGCTGCGGGTTGCGAAGCGAGACCGCTCGGGACCGTAGAAACCGGTGATGCCGTGTGCATCCTCTGGATTTTAGGTCTTGAAGCTCCGAGTCGTCTCGTCCCGCCGGGAGACGGTAATGGCGGTAGCTGGCCGCCATTGATAACGGTTAAAGAGGGAGGAAAGTGAAGCTGATGGGTACCGCCGAGAACTGTCGTGGACGAGTTGTTCGGATGTTGAGCCGCAGGGGGGTAGGGTGGGAAATAGTCGGTTGCGGATTCGTGAGGCCGGTCGTCGGCATAGTATCTGGGATTCGGAGACGCTTTAGGTGTCCGGCGGCTTGGTATATCGATTAAGAGAGCGTCGTCGACGGACTGGCCACCAGGATAGTAGGCGTCGAGAGTCCTACTCATGGGCTCGTCTGGTTGTAGAGGTCTACTCGTCTGTTGTTCTCTGTCGCATATACGAAGCGTCAGATCCGGGGAGTCGTATTGGCGCCCCAGGGAATTTGCGTATTTTCGCAAGATCAAATCGCGAACATCGTCAACTAAATCTTCCTCGTTTATGGTGATCAACGTAGGAGAGGCCAGCGGCCTTTTAACCCATACTTTTCTGGTGACCATATTTCCGCTAATGGGTAGAAGTTGATCGACTTCGCCTGGACCTACTTCGCTGCTGGCATAGCCTGTGTTGCTGATGTTGCCTGTGTGGAGGAGAGTTTTGATAAAGGTGGTTTGGCGGTTCGGGATGATGCTCTGTCGTCTTGGCGGCCCTGTAGGCCGGGACAATGGAAGTGAAGGCGATAGAGCGCGGCTAGAAGATATAGGTCGATGAAGATGATCGTTTGTGTCGTCGTCGGCGGTGTTGCTGTTTTCGTTGTCGTTGCTGTTGTTGTTATTATTATCGTTATGTTGAAGTTGGTGTTTTTGATGCTGCTGCTGCTGATGGTGATGATGGGTTTGGTCTAGGATGCGTGGCTTAAGCTGTAAGAGGGAGGCGGCGGCAGGGTGTTCGTTGATACTCGGTAGTGGTAATGGTGTGGCGGCAGTCGAGATTGTATTGTTTAGGTCAAGACTTAAGATAGGCGCAGTAACAGCGGGAATAGGCGCTGAATTGATTGCAGAAATTTGCAGATCCTTGCCAGTCTTAGAGGTGGTAGAAGAAGCAGATGGGGTCAAGTTGTTCAAGTTGTTAAAATTAACACTCAAATCCTCATTTGCATTCGCATTCGCATTTGCATCCGCATCCACATCCCCGTCCAAATTTGTATTTGTAGCCACAGCCACGGTTTTGAGAGCTTTATCAGTATTATGAGGGTTATTCACGTTAGAGTTGCCGACTAGGTTTAGTTGCTTCTCTAGCTCTGGTGGAACCGTCTCAGCTTCATCCCGGTTTTGATCTTGGTCCTGGGTTCGGTATTGGGTTTGGGCTTGGGCTTGACTCGGAATTGGAGCTGGGATTGAAACTGGAACTGGAACTGGAACTGGAACTAGAACACCAACATCAACATCAACATCGACACCAACACCAACACCAAACCCATTTCCTATTATCTTCTTCGGTGGACTATCATTGGAACGAATAGAACTATTACTCGGTCTATCCTCGTTGGTAGCAGCCGTACTCAACGAAGCCGCGTAGCCCGTAGTAGAAGTTCGTGTACGTGTGCTGCTGGAAGCCCTATCTTGGCCAAGACTCGGCTTGCTCGAACCCAACGTAGGAGTCGCGCTGTGTCTTCGCAAGAGCTTGGCCTTGATGCGGGCTTTGAAATCACCCATCTGACTTGCCGTTAAGTAAATTCACAAGGGAAGGAGTTGAACCCCTTTCTTTTTTCTTTTTTCTTCTTTCTTGCTTTTAAAAAATATCCCGAATCGAGTCCACTGGACTTAATTAGTGTGAAAGTATATAAACATAAAGCAAGAAAAAAAAAGTAGAGATAGGAGATGGGACGAGGAGCTTGTTGAAGAGAAGCCCCGTAAGTTTGTGCTTCTTTACATGCCGGGTGGATAAGGTGATATAATGATAATAGTGATAATGAAAATATATAAGCGTATAAAATCACATCCCGCAGGCAACTTTTTTTTTTACACGATCTGGCAGCATGCAGTATGCTACGACAGAAACAATCCTATTAGCGGGAGGCAAAAGAAAAAAGGTTTCGTCTGGCATCCATATCGCATGCGAAGCTCCCGGGACCAATACCAAATGTTGCCATCAACTAATAAACCGAACTTAACCTAATAACCTACCTTAAATGTATCGGCCTTTAACTGTATTGGAACAGGTACAGTGGTAAGCTGGCAAGATGAGATGGATGGTGTGACAGACGGCCCAGACTTTTCCCTGTCCCAAGCCTCCGAGCCTGTCCAAACCAGTTGCTGTGCTTGTGGGTGTTTATCTCCTTGGGGAATTATGGGAGCTCCCCCATGCATAAGGGATCGCGATCACTGATGAGCTAAGCATGGATAGTATGGGATAACATGGATGGATTCCCGCAACATCGTGGTCGACGCGTCTCGATTCAATCCTAGTTAGGTTGAGCTAGGTCGAGCCTTTCACATTAGTGGCCTTTTCAGTGGTCGTAACCATTACATAGACCTATGTAATATAACCCATAGGTGGGATTTTTAAGCCCCGGCTAAGAGAGAGTAATAGTATAATGGTGTATTCTGGTAAAAATAGCCAAGATAGGATAGTAGCAATTGACAATGACAATAAACGTAGGGAATAGGGAAAAAAGGGAAAATAGTAGTGTAGGTAGGTCGTTATATCCAGTATGCTATTAGTTAGGTGCGTGCAAGTCGCCAAGCATTTACTATTGGTTCGAGCATTAACAGTCGTATGGAGTCGACGATAGTGAGGCGCGGGTTAGGTGGAATTGCCGACGCCTCCAAATTAACAATAAGCAATATGTAGAGTGACTTGGGTATTGCTGCATGCGTAGATAGATATGAACAAGAGAAAAAAACACCTTCTCGTATTTTACATGCAGTTAGGTTAGTCGAAATCCCCGGTTTGATACGAGTAAGAGACGACGCTGCAACAAACGAAGGAGGAAAAACAAAGGATAAAAAAAAAGAAAGTCAATGTCCTGCCAGCAAAACGGACCATATGCCCCGATAGGTATGTACATGTATGTAGGTACCTATGTACATATGTATGTAGGTAGGTACTTCGTACACACTGGTATTTTAAGTACCCAAGTACGGATTACATACCGGCGTTTCATCAATACAAACTTCCAAGGTTTCTAGGTACCTAGGTACCTATGTAGGTCAGATTGCCGTTTCAATATTCTTCCAGCTCCGGTACCCACCAGTGGGGGGGTTTTCTTGCAACAAAGATTTTTACATTACGGTGGATTCCCAATTAATATAAAAGCTGCATCCTCACCCTCCGCGAGTCAAGCTGTCATATGCTCCTGCGATGCCACCACGCATACCAGGCCCGTCGACGGTATCATCCGCCTTGACCCGATGCGCAGTCCCATCGGCCTCAGGTCGATGTCACCCGCAGCCATGTTCCCCTCCCCAGGGCAAAGCTAGCTTCTCAACCACTCCAAGCCGGCCGCGCTTCACCAAGATGCGCCGTGTCTTCAGGATTTGGATCAACGGCAACGGCTCTACTTTCCGTACGCACACGCCCGGCGGCACCAATTATCTCCAGAGTCTGGGTGATGAGCGGAATGTCGACCGTCCTTTTCCCCTCAACCCCCATTTCAAAAGCCAGCCCGTCTTGGATGACCGAGCGAGGGAATTAATATGGGCGAAGGTGATGCGGGAGGGCGAGACCATCAAAGCCGTCTCTGCCGAATTAGGCGTCGATATTAGAAGGGTAGCTGCCGTTGTGAGGTTAAAGGAAGTTGAGAAGGACTGGATAGCCAAGGTTTGTTGTCTCACGCTTTTTCTACTACCCAAACCCTTCCGGCGCTTTGTATGATGATTATCAACATTACCCAATTCGATAAGTCTTTAAGACAACTACATGGTTACAAACTTTTGTTGCGAGCCTCTCTGATAACAGTCGCTTCTCACATTTATACTTGAGATTTCTTCTCTTGAGAGTGCCCGTTGCTAATATGCTGCAACGTCAGGGGAAGAAGTTGGCAAAGCCATATGCCAAAGCTGTGCTGGGTATGTTGCCTACGCACACGTTCAGAATGGACCTACGGAACGAGCCGTTCGAGCCTATTAACGAGCTGCACGTACATCCGTACACCACAAAGCAGATCTTCTGGCCGACGTCCGAATCCCGTCACTTCACACGTGCCGATGCGGCCAAGGCATTCCACCCGAAGCTGCTGTCAGCGGACCGGCGTGTTCCCCACCCGGAATTAATACAGATGGAGAAGGATATTATACAGGGTCGGCCACCGTGGGACGCCTCGGAAAGGTTTAAGCAGGCCGCGATGGAGTCGGAAAGGAAGGCTGCCGACAAACAGCTTGCAAAGGCCCTTTTAGAGGAGAAATATACTACCCGAGTACGCTCGAATCGCTTCGAGTTCCGCTTCAAGCAGATCAACTCGGAGAACGTCGGTGCTAAGGGCAGGGCGCGAAATGCCGTTGGATGGAGGTACGGTGCACCGTACTACGACCGTGCCAAGGGCGAAATCAAAATTCCTACCTCGGTGCCTTGATCTAGCACCAGGCAAGAATAATGTTCAAATTATTGTTGCGCCGGGTCCTATACCTTCGATGGTGCCTCCAGGATTACTGCAGCTATGTTAATCAGCTTATCTGAGCAGAGCTTTAGACAGTATAATGGAGGAATGCTTGTACAAAAAATGTGTGAGTATCTAAGTCGAAAGGTGCATGGAGTGGGTTGGACGTCTTGAAAGTTCATGAATGATGTCTACCTATCTATGAAGAGCAGGCCAAACTCAGCATCCAGCTTTCTGTACACATATTACTCAAGACTTGCACATACCCACCGATTTACAACAGTAATTTGGCATGGTCCTGCCATGGTACTAGTTCTTTCTCGTCCACATCGACAATCAGGTTGCTCTGTAGCTGCCTAATCCCGTCAAGTGATAGTAGTCCCAAGTCAACGACACACTTTTCGACTGATCCATAAGCATTGCGGATCTTGGTCAATGTACCCAGCATGGCCTCTTTTCTATAGTTCCACAAGTCAGCCTTCCAATACACAAGTATATATCACAGGACAAGAGCAAAGTGATAGAAGAGTAAAAGCATTTATGGTAAATTGGTGAAAGGGAGGCGGTGAAGTCCCAATGAGACAGGCCGGCCGGTTTAATATACGAGGCAGAAGTAGGACATACTGGGATGAAACCATCCTCCTAGCAGCTACTGGGTGATCCCGTAGTGTCGGGTTGCTCATCAGATGCGAAATGAGCTCCTCGTGACGTGACTTGAGCCCCAAGTCTGTTAAGCTGTACTCATGCGCTACAACCTCATCGGGTACACCGCATAAGCTCAAGATCAGCCCGCAGATCACCCCGGTACGATCTTTACCGGCTGTGCAGTGGATAAGGCAGGGCGTTGGCGGGGATGACGTAGGTGAGGCTAGATGCTCTAGTATCGTCTTGAATGGTGCGTAACTGTTACTCGGCGAAGCCGCCGCAACAAGTATATCGCTGTATGCTGCTATAAAACCCTAGTCGGAAATGTCAGTCTAGGCGCATACACAGGTTGAGCCGTCAGCCCATTGGAGCGGCTTGAGCTAGAGATTTGGTAACACGCAAGGACGAGGCAGCCTGCTTCGAGCGAGTGGTGAACTAAGTACGACGAGGCAAACGAGGCAAGCTTAACTGCCCAACGGACCCCATTTACTTATCACCGCTCTTCAACCTTGGGCCAAAATGAGGCCAGCGAGGGGGTTTCCGCCCCAAAATACAAGCAAATGCAACTCTATATTCCCTCAGCCCAAATCTCCTAATCATCCGCTTGTTTGGCCATGATTTTCGGACCGAACTAAAATGAATACGCAAAAGTACAGCAACCCAGAAAGCCAGCCTGCAGTATTCCAACGTGAACCTTGTCCGCGGCTCTTTAGCGCGTTACGCGCATAATCGCAATACGTACCTCTGAGTGTTCCGAAGAATAGTTTTTGTACCTAAGAGCTAACGCTTCGGGAGAGTAGTCCTGATCTAAGAAGACGGGGACAAAATGGCGGCTCGCGCCGTTCCACTCCTTGATCTTCCAGCCGTAGCCGTCGCGCAAGCCTTTCTCGATTTCTACCGCCGAGCGCAGGTCAAACACCTTCGCAATGCCTAGATCCTGCAGCTTCGACACACCGTCGTCGGTGACCTTGGATGGCTCCGAGGAGCGGAAGACTAAGCCGCGGCGCACAACCTTGGAGTCACCCACCGGGTAACCTCCGACGTCGCGGAAATTGGGCAGCCCAGGAATTGGCACAAATGGCGGACTGGGGAGTTCGGTTTCCGCCATTTTCCCTTTTTTTTTCTTTTTTTTTTTTGCTTCCCTTTTGTACGAGGTTGACCAGGGGACCTTGAAAGGGGTTGCCTTTTAGGTTAGTTTCTTACTCCGCGTGAGGCTGGCCTGAGGTATGTGTACAATAGAGTGAGGACGTAAGCTGTCAGAGAAGATCCGGAGCAATGATTTTCATACATTCCTAAAAGGAACGGATCTAAAGGATGAGACGCCACATCCTGTGCTATGTAGTAAACGACAGATCCAGCCAATGAGATGCCGAATGTCTGGATCAAGTTTCAATTGGTTGGTCAATTGGTTGGTCAACTGGGTTGACTGGTTGGCTGGTTGGCTGGTTGGCCAAGGACATGCCCCTCTATACTACCTTGTTTGTATAAGTCGGATTCCACGATAAGTGGCTCATTGGGCTCTGTGAGTTGTCAATGGGTGAATGCCGGTATAACCAACACAGCAGCAAGACGGCTAAATCTATTCGCCCAATTTTCGGTGAATAGAAATTGTATTACAAATTGTAGAAACTGTAAAAGAGGAATGGAGCGAAACGAGAGAGAGAAAGGGAGGGGTTGTAACACAATATGACATTAAAGTCCCAACCTGCGAAACGTGCATGTATTATTGGTGTGTAACCTTGGCGCAGTACATACATAGGTACATACATATATCTCTTTAGTCAGCCATTATCATCTTATCTGCATACCTACCTAGGTAATCCGCAACCCAAAATAATAAAAAAGATTACCTATTACTCAAACCAGCTGTAACGCAGCAGCCAATTATCTACGCCATAGGGCGCCGTAATATGATATACACAACCAGCCATCAATCACATGCAGGACCCTTAAGATAATCTTGTATGGAACCGATTACTCTCATCGTTTCTCATATGACGAATCCTCCACACGGAGCCTCATTGTGGAGACATATCAACACGTAACACCATGTCTCATTTTTACAGCCCAGGGTCAATCAACTTACATCCTTTAACGCAACAACCCAGTACGTGCAGTCTCTTCCCGACCTGTCAAGTTCCGGATATTCCTCAACCGCAACCGAGTTGAGAAACCGAAGATAGGCAACAATGCGTCGATGATGTGTCTCGGAACCTCAATTGGGTCTAGCTGAGTCACGGCATGCCGTTAACAAACGCCCGGCCGCATCCTTTACTCAGCTTTGCAACTTGCTTAAGCATGCCAAAGGTGAAAAAAAAGGGGGGGGCCGGATGTGTATAGTAGACTGTAGTAACCTTTATCCCCACCGCTATTCCCAGTATGAACACTTCTGGCTTGCGAAGCCGCCCTAGCCCTAGCCCTTTCTTCCTCTCCTGTCGGGTCGCATGTAGACGGCCTAGAAGGAACCTATCTGCCTAGTTATTAGCGTTGGAAGCCTTGGGATTGCCTCGACTTTGACATGAGCTATGGGAGCCGAGACTCGTTCAAGGCTGTGCCTACTAATTGCCGGCGGCGGCGCCCGCCCCTAACAAGGGTTTGACATGAGGCTCGTTGCCCATTGGTGCTGTTAAATGCCTAGACTTTTCGGTATAGCTTTAGTGTTACTTCTCATAAGACTTCCCGTAAGCAGACTATAGTCCCAGCGGCGTAACCGTAATAAGTGACATACATATACATGGGTAGTCAGTCATCCCTCTCAGTTAATAGTTAATATAGGGGAATGTACCAGAATATGTACAAGGACGCGGTAGCAGTACGACTGTGCCTACATTATCTGTGTTGGTGTGTTAGGATGCTTCATCGTGGTAGGTTTTATTATATCATAATGTAAAGTGTAGCCAGCGGCTGGTTCCTAGGGCTCATGCATGCATGTATAGTAACTGCGCAGCCTTTTAGCTGCATTTCCGCCTGAGTCTAAATCCCTTGACGATATGCGAGGCGAGTCACAAAGGATTCACGGTTGGGACAGCCACTTTCGGAAAGTCACCCTTCCAACAATGGCATTTTAGGTGTTATCAGCCGCATGTCACCTCCCGCGTCACTATCTGTATCATCGTTCAGAATGTTATAACCGTGAGGATTTTCTATCGGTCTATCGGTAGTACATAATAAATTCTTAGTCTGTGTTGCTTTTGTGTTCCCTAAGATGAAGATAAATCCCATGTAAACCATGACCGGCGCGAGCTTTCATCTACACCGATTCTATCCAATCCACAAATAAGAGACGGAACATATCCGAACTTTTAGAACCTTTAAAGACCGTACGACTTCCACTAGTCGGAAAAGGAGAGACAGAGATGCTGAAGTGTATGTTCTCAGTCCGGGGCCTCCCAAAAGAAAAAGGGGGGAGGGAGCCCTCAGCTTAGCATGAATACTTTCCATGCTTGATGCCTAGCCTGAGTATTTATTTCGATGTCCAGGGACAGCAGTCGCTGCACTTTACATGCCCACATTCAAGACAAGCATTATTGTAGATGATTGAATTATTACCACCAGCGGCACAGTTGCACTCCGGGTACGTTAGCTACAAACCAGTAATAGCAAAGGGCCAAGTAACTCACGCATTTCCAGCGATGGTCTGCTGAGGCCGACGACGTCAGCACCGGTGATGATTCGTGGGAGTAACAGACAGTGGTGAAGTCGCCATCATATTTTTCTTCAAGGCTGTTGAAATAAGCAATCTGCTTGCAGTGCGAGTGGAGCGGAGACATGGTGAAGATTGAGGACCGAGTAAAATTTAGTATAAGCTATTAGAGTATATCTGATAAGACTTTGTGCCGTGAATTTGAAACTGTGAGCTTTCGTAGACGAGTGATGACGATAATCCAGGCATCTAGAAGGAGGACTGGTATGAACTTTATATATCCCATTCTGAATACTCACAGCCCAGTATTGCAACCAACTAGACATAGGGATGAACTCGAGCAAGCTTGTAGTCTCGGGAGCCATATCTGGCTGTTACGCCGATAGACTTCCAGCGGCTCAAAATGTCAGCGTCGTATGACTAGGACTCGGTCAGGGAAGAGGATACGCCTATCGAAACCCTACATCTAAGTGGTTAGGCACGAGATTGGCGAAGCTAATAGGCTTCCCAGTTGACAAGCATCGCCATTTTGATTGAGTAACTCGAACTTCGACATGTGACGCATTTCCCAACGAGAAACCCAGATAGATTCGGTAGGACGAGTTCCACTTCCTTACACCCTTCTCGGTGGAATATAGGATGTTGATTGACGCATCTAATCCTCAATATTGATTGCGGACGGCGCTTTGAGGAGACCGGCGATTCTCTGGCAAGTGTTCCCACAGCCACTATACAGTTTTTGGTAACCGCTTCGCGATTATATTGGCTCCCGCTTGCTCGGTAGCCTGTTATTCAGGCGACAAGGACCCAACAACTGCACAAGAGTCGCATTGCATAGCCATGAGGCCCGACGGCCGTAGGGCTGATTCCCCATGCACCACCATCCCTCTTGAACCCGTGAGTCGCGCCAGTAGACCTGTAATCTGTACGACCGCCATTATAAAGCGCCGTCCACCGAAATTAAGAGACAGCTGAACTAGGCGCATACGCCTCAGGCGGTCTGAAACCAGCGTTGGCATCGACGGGAACGAACAAGCGACCCACGTATACGAGGGCGGGGTGGCCTTTCGGTTTCTCGAAAGAAACAAAAGAGGGAAAAAAAAGAAAATTTCATCTTCAGATATATGATGTAAGCGAAGGAATCCAACGGTGTAACTGCACAGCTGAGATTCATACTCGGACATGATAAGCGGCCGCGTACACTCCGACTGACCCCGGAACTCAGCCGGCATCTTCAGCATCCTACGACGGCTCCAAGAGTCGGACGTGGGCTTCATCACTCATATATATCCTAAATTGTTGAGTCCTAAGCTTTGCTATATTTGGTGAAATCAACAGAGGTAGTTTGTCCATCATGCGGCTCTCCAAAAAAACATGTCGTGAGACTTAGAGACGTGCAATAATTGGAGGGGCATCCGGGCTGGGGTTACCTCTCATTGGACGTGGATTGATTGAGAGAGACGCTCCACGTTGCCCGACTATCTTTGACACAAGAGATATCTCCTTCGGAAATCTCGATCAACAAGCCCTGAAGATCTAGCTTGGAGAATTCATAGCTAACATCCCCTTAGAGTGGCCCTGTAAAGTGACTCGTCAAGTTTGGTTTAACCCCCACGTTTTCAGCAGTAAAGACTATTGCATATCTGATTGCTGCTGATGGCAGCCCTTGAGGCTATTGAATGCGAACCCGAATCTGTGTCGCCACTGGTAACAGGCCTCCGAGCGTATCTAGCCTCGATCCTACCGAGATGTCGGTGTCAACTAGTCTTTATGAGGGGTCTTCTCAAACAGGTATGTATAAACATGTACTCTCTTTAACTACCTGCATAAGTAGCAAGTGCAATCGCTAAAGAACTCATCAGACCACTTAAAAGCAAAAGCACCCAAGTTTGAACAGCTACCTGTTAATTAAAGGGTATGGATTAGGAATCTAACTTGTTACAATGTAGGTTAGGGAACTAACTAGAAATGCTTTTTTTCGAAAGTCTACACGAAACTAAAGTAAAACTAAAGTAAAGCGAAAGTCCAATGGGCTTCATTCACCAATAGTAACTAACTAGCCTATCTTGGCATTCCCCAAGGAGGCAGATACATTGTCCGAATTAGGAAATGTACAGAGATACATATGCCGGAGTCTGGGGGACAAACATTTGGAAGCACGGACGCATGGTTCGTCATAGGTAGTTTATCGTTTATCGTTTATCGTTTCTCATTTCTCAGTTTCTAAGCCTACCAGGCAGAAGAAATAATTGATTGCCGGGTCTTGGCATATTCTTCTATTAACCTCTTATTGTTACTTAGCAACAAAATTACCAAAACAACATTAAATTATACAAATTTCACATTAAAGTAATTGTAAAATGCTATTTTATTTACGTATAATTTTTTTGATTTAAATAGATTTAAAATTATACCTGGTATTGAAGTTGGTGTAAAATGCCAAGACCCGGCAATCAATTTTTACCTCTGCCTGCCTACCTACCTAGGTACCTACCTAATGCAAGCAAACAAGGATAAGAGTATTCGCTTAAACGCATAAACAGCCCCAAGCTTTCAATCAATTACGTCAGAGGCATCTTAGTCAAATGCCTTAGGTACGGTACATCGCGACTAGCATATCTAATATATGTATTCACTTCTGTATCGCTTAACATCATCAATCGTCTTTTACTCTAAGCGTTCGTGTTTCTCCATAGCCATTATCTTGCTTGTGCTCGCTATAAAGCCCGCAGCGATTAGTATTAGCTAGTCGACGTCGCAACTGTCATTCTTTCTTCATTACGCTGAGCGTTGCGACTATGGGTATCTTGGGCATGACAGCGAGCTATTTGCTCTTTTCTGTTCTTCACTTTGCCCAATTTGTGCTTGCTGTTACCGTTTGTGCATTATACGGCATTGATCTTTCGCGTGCGCGTTCCCAAGGCAAATACATCGATGGGAAATGGGTATGCCATATCGTCCCACCCTCCCCCTCCCCCCGTGATAAGCTGATATTGGGGTCTTTGCTTAGAAGTGGGAAAGGCTGACGGAAGTATTATTATATAGGTCTACGCTGAAGTTGTGGGGGCTCTTGCCGCACTGACGGCTATCCTCTATTTTATACCTTTTATCCTACGATTCGCCGCAGTTACGATGTGGAACTCTATCATGTTCATCTTGTGGATAGCGCTTTTCGGTCTGTTTGGTGGCATGTATATCCATGAGGACCCCGAAGGCAATGGCGACATCCAAAGGATGAAGAACGCCGTGTGGGTTGACTTGGCGAATGCACTACTCTGGCTTATTGGATTCGTTGCGAGTGCTACTTACTGGTGGACTCACCGCGAGAGGCGAAGCCGCTTTACGGGTCGTGCTCAGCTAGGCCGGAATGCGTCGGTTCGGTCTACCGGTTGGACGGCCTAGTCATATCGTTATATCGTATGCGGCTATCATATATTGTTTCGCAGATCTGATAATTTGGGCTGATCTTGATGGGAGAACTTGGGGTATGTGCGATTACGATGATGAAAGCGATGAGGGACAGGTTGGCGTTGAGAGAATTCCGAATACCCATAAGTACGCCTTGGAATTTTGAATAATTCGTCATGGGTGTAAAGTGACATAACCAAGAGTTGGAGTCGTTAGATATTCGAGGCTCTGCGAAGTTTATGCCACGTTGCATTCTTGGTCTGCAACTCATTCGACTCTGCATAAAGCATCAATAAGAATGAGATTGCTTATTTTTCGAAGTGCCGCCTAGAACATGACGTATATTGCAACGTACTCCGAATACTTGTTCTCATCCACTCAAGTTATACACCTCAACTTATACCAACCTACATAAACCCACCGTAAACTCCCGGCGCCTCAAGGCCACATGCCATACGTATGTGTAACTACCTAGACGAAGAACATGTATGAGAGACTAGAGTTCGGACTTTATGCAGCCTTACTGATCTAGAACCGTTGAAATGCAGCTATGTGTGTTTATTTCGAAGAATAAGTTATGCGGTTAGGTGAATGGCTTTCCAAAGTGACTGCTTATATGCGATGCAATGTATTAATCAATATCTTACTTCTTCTCGTAGTCTATACGGATTTCTGTTACTATACAGAAGTTTTACCGGCTGGCAGTGGGAAGTTTAGGCCCCCCACACACGCCGCTATGAATCACAAGAAAACTCGACGAACTGTCTGCTGTTTCATTAGGCCTTAATATCGTCACGTTGGTTTTGTGTGTGCCTGTTTTGCGATTTTTGGTAGGATGTCAAGTGGATAACGCTACTTGAGAAACCCGAAATATGCGCCAAGGGACCACCACCTACGTCATATCCTATCAAATCTGCTATAGAATTCTTTGTCTCTCCCGTTTGTTCAACGCCAGGGGGAAACGGGGACTTACCCTGTCCTAGCCAAATCTCCAACTCTGTGGCAATTGCAATTAGAATATATTCGACACTGATAGTAATGATGCTCTGCTTATCAGGATGCTATCGTCGATCCTTCATGATTTTTTTTTTACCGGGCCCCCTGTCAAGATTGATAACCCCCGAGTTGAAGTTGGGACCCCGCCGGAACCGCGCTTAGCGCATTTAAATCTCCTGCTAGAGAATTCGTGACATGGAAGGGAACAGGCGCTGTGAACCCTACTACCTAGTCGAAAATATTCGTCACATATATGTGCGATGAGGAATTATGCATATATGTAATAACCATATGAATTGAGAGAACTCATAGTACGCACCTACACGTGTAAGAGGAGAATCGACGCGGAGAAGGCCTGAACAGAACATGGTTAGGTGTTGCAAAGTCGCTCGACGTAGTCTACGTACACTATGTACATAGACCCCGGGCGACGATGGGAACCATGCTTTTTTTCCCGAGCATCGATCTACTGGTAGATCGGCGGGGGCTCCCCTCTTTCCGGCATCGTCTGGTGCTAATGATATATACACTAGTAAAGACACTGCGTGCCTGTCGCTGACAGGCTCAGGCGCTCCATTTTCAGCTGCGTCAAGAAAGCTGCGAGACGTTGCGAGATATGACTAGATCGTTGGAATGATGCGTTCTTTGGTTCTCCTCCTTGATAGGAGGTTACAAGAAACCGCCGCATACACGCACACCTTTGATGGCCTCGTCATGGCCACATAGTGTATTGAATTATGCACAGCTGTAAATCTCAAACCCAACGCAGACGCTGGATGATCTCACAAGGGGACCTAGTTGAGCCGTTGGGTGCCAGTCTAGAAATTAGCTTGTGGCGATGATCTAAAACAGAAGCATCAACGGTAAAATTCCCAAACACTATTTTTGGATATTTACTCATTTGTGATCGCATTCTACCGTTCGGGACTAGAATTATCCCTTGGTGGATAGGGACACAACGTCCTAGCCTTAGTAGAATACTCTTGCGTATTATACATAAGGCACGTGCCATAGGCTGTGTGTATTTGGGTACCTAGAGTCGCTTAGTTATGAGAACAGAGGCAACTTGATGTGCAATACGGAAATGTTGATCACTGTACCCTGGGTAGCAACACATACCCAGAACACCCTACTTTCCAAGTCACCGGGGTCTGCGGTAAACTGCGAATTCGGGGATCGGTCATGTTTTGTCGCAGACGGGCTATGACATAAATTTGATGGGGTAGTAAAGAAGACATGGTGAAGATGGAAGAGACTTAGGCGGGTTTTGCTCCTCGACATCTTACACGCTGGCTGATATGAACCCTCCCCGGCTGGTATAGAATAATCGGAAGATGCAATCGGCCGAGCATATGAGGGCAAGCTAGAGGTCACTCTAGAAGGTAGTTTGGAGGGTACCTACACTGCTACAGGCCGAGGCCAAGGTATGATTGATGTGGGTGGGACGCGTTGATGGTTAGCAGGGCTCGTACGATGCGGCCTCATCTGGAGGTTGGATGATCGTCAAGAATTACCCATTACGTACAAGGATACATTAATGCTAGCCTGACCTGTCGGCATATTGTTGACATGTTGGTATAATCGTATCGAGCAATCGTGAGGAGAGAGTAGCCGATCGTAGACAATGCTGTATCATCTTATTATTCTTTTTTTCCCCTTTGCGCCAATACGTTGTCGTGGGTGGAAATGACACTTTGATAGGGCTATCCAATGAGCGAAGAGTATCACATACGAATCTACCCCGGTACAAAACTGTCAGTTCAGATGTACTGTACTTCCAAGGTTCCTTCCTCACAAGGTGGAGTGGAGCCTGCCTAGTGTAGTGTACCTAGGTAGGTAGGTACCTAACACACAAGTTTAACCTAACCTAGTGTAGTAGAAAGTCGAAGGATCCTAACGAAAAGTTCTAAGCTATACGCAATGTTACATACATGTAAATTATTTGTTTTCTCGTTCGGGTTTAAGGGGGAAAATAATTATAAATTCCCACAGGGCCTAGGCAAGTACGATTATGTGTGTAGGTACATACATCCTACCTACATACTTACATGCAACAAGGTTCTTGCTAATCACAACTACCCATCATCAACGCCTTTTTGAATCCGAGGTGCTCTACTCCTTAAAGCGTTCCCGTACCTAACGCCACATTACCGTGTTTGGCAGCAACCACCTTTAAAGATATTACAGATATTACTACCTACCTAGGTACACCAATAGCACACCAAAAGGTACAGTACTAAAGCTTATTCCTTCGGATGGCTATACAGCGGACTAAGAGACTAGAGTCGTCATCTTATCAGAAGAAATGCTAGGTTAGATAATTTCGAAGGTAATTCCGGCTTTCCGAACACCTATCGCGACCGGCTTTATACGATCTAAAATACTTTCCAACAATCTTATCAGGGGGGGGTCTAGGGTTCCCGCTTGAAAGGTGTGTGTTTGGGTGTACTCTACCATAAGAAGTTGAACAGGTTATGTAGCGTCGACATCTGCGGGCCTTACCATCTACCACACACACTCACTCACACGCACTATCACGTTTACTTAGCATCTCCACCACTGCTTAAACACCTGCTCTCTTTTGAACAACATTTATTTCGAGCGACCAAAGATATTCACATCATATGCCAAGGGCAACTGTCTCCCCCTCAGGTCAGAGATAAACAATTAGACATAACGAACGGGAGCAAGCGGGTCTCTTCATACATATCCATCCATCCACCCGTCCCTCCATCTACCTATTCCACCCGTCAGTTAATCCATGGTCAAATTGCGAGTGGAGACGCCGGATACTTTGCATACACCTATTCATTGCGCACTATACACTACGCACTACGCGTTATTCAGCTCGCCACGGGCCGGAACGGCGATCCTCTTTCGAAGCCAAATCACATTTCTATAATAGCTCGCACTCTAATTTACCTATTAGTTTACCTATAGAGGTGTGAGGTATCAACCCTCACGTTGGACATAAACCAACCGACGTTTCTTACCGAGGTAAGACACCTGATAAACCCCCATCCTTCTTCGATCTATTGCATTGTCATGTTTGCTTGGTATTTGATCAAGCACCGCACCGCACCGCACCGCACCGCACCGTCGTTTGTTGGGTAGCACAACTTCTGCATCATTTCAGAACGTGAAGCACGTCGTCATATGAGAGGAGAGGATAGATCCATAAGGAGCACTATTGGTATAAACAACTAGTGGGAACCTGTCCGTTCGACATATAAGGTTATTCGAACGAAGGGCTCCAGTCCCAACAAGTTCTACCTACTCCTCGGCTTACCTATCTCATATCTACTTGTTTATGACTGGCCAAGGATCGTGCGACGTCTAGTCCTAAACAGACCAACCGACTTCTAAAGAGCCGTACTAACTGAGAGTCCTGTGGTCCATTAGGGTTTCCGGTCTCTGAGTTTATTTGGGGTTCAGCTGCAAGGACAAATTATTGAGCTGCGGCTTAGAGGTACTGACGATAACATGGCAGGCTTCAGCCGTTCGTTTAAGCCATCTTCATACCTATCTTCCATGAAAAGACGGCCGCCTCCACCTTCGAGAAACATGTCAAGCTCATCCGAAGCGTCACCTCTCTCGTCACCCGACATCCGGCAAGACGATATCATCTTCTCTACAAGACCTTCGCCAAAACCGTCGATGGATAATCCATCGCACAAGCAACCCGGAGCTTCTCCAAATCTTAGACCTATTGGCGGTATGTTTATATATTCATAATTCTTGTTAGCGAGCGACGATCTTTTCACAAGAAAATGGGTCCGGAATGCCGGTTTGCGGTCTGCGGTGAATATTGCCATTTTCCGACGTGTGACTGCGGGCGGGAGACGGTGGTTGGATGGCTTAGCAAGCCACTAACGCTCCAATGCTCCTCCAACTCCTCTCCACTATCAACCCCTAAGGCGGGGTGCATTTGAAGGATACCCTTTTTCTTTAGCTTCTTTAGCTAGGTGCTTCTAGGGTCCCGTAATCCCGTTAGGGTCCCCCCCCTTTGAAACGCCCATCTATGCACCCCTCTTCCACTTGTCTTCGAGTTTCTGGTTCCACGCTTGCCTTTGTTAAACTGCGTCATACTCGGACCATTGCTAAATAAATCTCCCAACTGACCCAGGAAAAAAAGATCCGGTCCTTTTAGACACTCCTAGATCAACGCCTGCTCGAGCCAAACCAATTGCAATCGAGTTACCCATAGTAAAGAAGGTTAACAGTGCTCCTGTTTACACTCCGCCTGCACCTCTTTCAGCTCGCGGCGATCTTCCTGGGTAAGTTTCTTGAGTCGGACACATGGATGCGCTAGCAGTTTAACAACCGTTTCTAACTATCATCGCCTGGTAATAGTGGTTATTTTCCCTTACACGAGGAGCAAGCCCGTATTTATCGTCCTCACCCGTTTCAGCTTGATGCTTCCCAGGCTCGTATGAAATCCATCGAACGTGCGAGCCAGTTCGACTCCCTTGGCCCCGAGAAAACCACTTCCGCTAAAGCATCGACGGGAGCTATCCCTTCTACTGCGGCCCCCGTGACTATGTCAGAACGATCCACGAAGCTTGCGCCACCAAATGCCACAAGCATGCCAGAACCTAGTTTCGATTCCAGGTCTGACACTCCCGTCGCTAGCTACATGCCGACTGGCACCCACGACAGCCCTCTACCAATGGGCAAGTATTACCCTTCCAACTATGTCAAGAGAAAAGAAGAAAAGCGAAGCCGACAGACCCGCCCACCGACGTCGACCCCGTTGCCTTCGATGGGATCCAAGTCGGAATCACTTGTGCCCACCACTAGAGACTCTGCTGCGCTAGGTCATTCACGGAATGAGTCCGATGCGAAGCGTAGATTACAACAATACCAACGTGATATGATTGCCCAAGCGACGCTGGCTCTTAACGGTGGAAATGTCAACGCGGCGACGCTAAGTTCATTGAGGACCATCGGGTTTACAACCGTGCCCGGACCCGGTAAGCCAAGGCTGGCACCTTTGGGTTCTCCTGGACCCGTGACACCTATGGAACTTGAAAATGCTCAAGATGGTTATTTGGGGGCACGGGGCGCTGCGGATATTCAAGTAGAGGAGATCGCACGGGCTATAAGAGCCGAAGAAGAACGCAAACGACGAGAGGGTACGACGTCACCCACCGTTGAGCTGGGACCTAGCACATTCTAGGCTCTCCCGCCGCCTTTGCGTGTGACAAATAGCATACGTCGCTATTACTAGATTTTTCGGGATGGGATATTGTGATTAATCCACTGCGGAATCGTCGTTTATTTTGTCACTGGATCCCCGGCGCTTTGAGCAGATTCCTGGCCATGGAGGTCTTTCCAACAGCCCGAATTCAGGCTTACCGTGCCTAAGAATGGGAGGTGGTCTCCTGTTTTAGGTATCAACGATACCATTCTTTCGGTTCCGAGTTTAAGAATTGCACTGCGCGGTCTGGATCTACTTACTACGGCATTTTCACCTGTTTGACTACCATCACGACCTCTGGCCCAAGCACACGTACCGGCGCCTCGAGCCGCGATGTTTCATTTGTCTCGTTTATGATACCCGATATCCTCAACAAAGACTGGATGGTACAACAACAGCTACTGCTACACTTGCATGCATGGATTCAACAGGCGTAGGGAAATGGGAGATAGGTTGTTAATCGTGCGGCAGTCTGACATCCGCCTTCGTTTTTTTAATTCATTTGATTTGATTTGCCCCGGCCTCTGTTATAGACTTACTTTCGTTCTTGCTCTACTCGCTAAGAGGCAGCTCCCGCGTGGGCAACCCGTTCGTGTTATTGTTCGATTGATATTGGAAATGGACTGGTTTGTACATTTGCTGGGTTTCGGAGGCGGAAAATTAAGTATCTATCTATTTGATAGGGAGGAGCAGCAGCTATGACTGAGTGATTGAGTGACTCAATCTCCTGGTTGGGTGCTAATCTAGTTTATGTTAGGTAGATGTAACTAAACTGAGCAGACTGAATGCACATATTTTTGACGCATCAATAATTCATCATGTTATACTCTGACCTCACGTCATTATTTGTAGTGAAGACTAGAAGAAGTACTATTGTATTGACTTGAACCCCAATTTTGCTTTTTGCTTTTTGCTTTGTTCCTTTTCTCTTATAAATACCAAAGGTATGCGTATCCTATCATAAAAGGAGCGTAAATCTTTTCCCATAGCATTAAGCCCCCCTTTTTTACCACCACTACAGAAACGAAGCAATACTCATTAAATATATATAATACCACATGTTCCGGATACCTGAGTTTCATTCCGAATTTCTCCGATTTTTCTTTATTTAGATACCTAACCTAACTGGGATTTGCTTCAGACGCGCTACCTGCTAAGGTGTCTTACAGTAATTTGCCGGAAA
Source organism: Daldinia grandis (assembly GCA_022432525.1). Taxonomy (NCBI): domain Eukaryota; kingdom Fungi; phylum Ascomycota; class Sordariomycetes; order Xylariales; family Hypoxylaceae; genus Daldinia; species Daldinia grandis. Next base: position 391,020 of record JAJKLB010000007.1, read on the forward strand.
GCTGCCCCGGACGCCGTCTAGTTCGCCCATCCACCAATCTTGATCCGTGCCCGTCTTCTTGACGATTTTTATCCTTGCGCCTTCGCGGAAGGACAAGTCGCCTGCGTTCTGCCCGGCAAAATCATACTGAGCGATTACGAACTCCTCTAGCCGGTTTGCGCCTATCTTCTTCGGCGGTGGGGGCGGGGGAGGTTTCTTTTTGACGGCGATGGCGGCCGCGCTAGCGGCCGCGCTGAACGACGTACCGGATGCATTCGTGAGCGTCGGGGAAGGGCGTCCGAAATAATCTGCTCGTGGCTGAGTGGAACCAGGTGATATGGCCGGTGTTGGGCCTTGGCCAAGTCGAGATGCCGTGGTGAAGTCTGTAGGGGTGAGATGATTGCCGATAGCAAATGATGGCTTCGGCTTCGGCTGTATTGTGGTGCTTCCTTGGGATGATGCTATTGAGGCTGACGATGGGATTCGTTTTGGCCGCGGCCCAGCTGGGGGCGGTGCGGAGTTACTGGAGCCGATGAGTCCAGACGGTGAACGGTGAAAGCCGTTCTCCGCAGTAGAAGAAGTCGCGGATGAAGTGGATGGTTTGCGATCATTGATATTATTGATGGCGTTGCTTGGATCATCTGGTAGTTTCATAGGCTGTCGGACGGCCTTACCCGTTGCGATGCATGTTATGGATTCGACTTCGCGCTTGACGGGCTCATAAGCAGCCGACCACATCGATGTCACACTTTCCATGGGTGGCGGTGGCGATGGAAAGTCATAGTCTTGACAATAGTTGTGAAGCGTGGTATAGTACAGGCCGAGGAGTCTATTTTGAATTACAACCACTCCTGCTATAAGTGGTGGTATTATGCTGAAAGTCGCGGCCACGAGAGGCGGTAATGTGTCTCTTAGATGTGAGTCCGCAATCTCGAATTCCTATGGGGGCCCGTTAGCTTCTATTGACCGTCTTATTTCGCATTGCATAAGAATCTGTACCTCAGCTGTTCGCGCAACTTCAGCTTCGGCCTTGGCCAGAGCAGCATCCTCCTTGGGAGTTCGAGAGACCTTCCTCTGCAATTTGTTGACCTTGTCTTGACACTTCTCGTAATCCAACCTTTTGTTTTCTCGCTTTTTAATGGTCTTCCTTAAGGGAGCAATGCAGTCGCGGGCATCGGTAGCAGGCTTAATTATTGTAGATTCAATGAGACCTACTTCCTCCAGCACTTCTGCCTTAAGTTCAGTATAAGCCTGTTTCAACCTTAGGGTACGTTCAAGCTGGAGATCCGGTGTCGGCACAGCTGTTGTTCCATGGCCATCGGTAGCACCAACTATTGGGTCCCAGAGGCCGTCGTACTCGGTGATTATGCCTAGTTGCGCCATAGCTAGGCTGATCCAGGATTCGCGCCATGACTTGGTGTGGTCAATGATCTGGAGACGTTAACTGTTAGTATGCAAGAGGCCAGATTGTGGCGGACTGGGAGTAATAACTAGATTTTGGGTTATACCTTAGCAAGAACTCTGTCGGCATCCTCATAGTCGTTTAATAAAACAGCAATTCGGGCATTATCTCCAGGGCTCTTGTGGAGTAATTTCCCGAACTGTCTCTGCATAGATTGCATGGTGGCTTGTTTGTTGAGCTCACCACGTTATCAATCTTGTATCTAACTGATCTAACTGCTTATCCTTGAAGGGAAATGCGTGGTGGGGGGGGGTTATGAACAATTAATAGCACGCGGGGTTCGTAGCTTTGAAATTTGACATGACGAAGGCTTAAGCCTGTATCTTAAAAGAATGAAGGGACGAAGTAAGGGCATTCGCCGACTAAAAGGGTGAGTAAGAAACGACAACAGCTAAATAACATAGACTGTGGTGTGAAGTGAACTAAGTGAAATAAATGAAATAAGGTCTAGCAGTGTTGCTCTTTCGCGTCGGAAGATGGAAGCAGGGGCGGAAACACAGGCAGAAACAAGGGGCTGAGAGAAGAGGCGTAGAAATAATTATATGTTAGGTACATGCGTTTAGACATGCATTTAGGTAATGGGTAATGTGTAGTGAGAGAAACGGCTGCCGTTTTACCGAGCTGCCGGAACTTTACATAAGTCACTTCTGTCCGTAACTTCCAATTGACGACTTGACAAAGGTTAAAGAGCATGCGATAAGATAGACTAAGAAGTTACGATTGAGGAGAGAATCATGAAGGCTATTTTGAAAGGTATTCTTTAACCCAATTTATTAAGGCTAGGTACTTTTGTAAGTATTATGAGAAGCTTTTTGGCTATACATAAATGTAGGAGCCGGTCCTGGTACATGGAAATGGAACTTTAAGTGGATGGGCGATGGGCTATGATTACATAGGATTGCCTGCAGTTCCTGCTCTTCTCCCAATTTTCTCGAAACGAACCGCGAATAGGTTATCGGTGTGCAATGCAGCTAGCTACTATGTACATACTAACACGAACGTCTCACCGTTCCAAATAAACAGGTTTGCGATAACGATAAGCGGTAAGACGTCACTCCACATGCTTGTGGCCAATGGTTAGAAATCTAAAAATATAACAATGATTGATATGTTGTCATTTAGTCTCCAAGACAAATTACGGCTATGCTGCTGGAGAATTATAAAGCCAACCTAAGTTCTGAATATATGTACATGTACATGATACACCAGCATCCCTTACCTGTCTTGCTTCCAATTGTCACAAATTCAATTGCTTAAGGGGGCACTTGTATAAATACTTCCTTCTAGGTAGTGTATGCAGCCCTATATTATGTACATACAAGCAAGTACATATAGATGAATACATTAAAAATATGACTCAGATGTACTTACTATTTTAGGCAGTTAAATATACCGCTCAAGCAGCACGTGCTAACGTGTTATGGTAGATTGTGTGGGACGCGACTTCTTAAATGACTTAAACACGCTTAAGACACGTTGATAGCGAAAGCGCGTTCTAATCCCCATTCTAATCTCTCCACACCAACTTTTTGAGCTTAGTAGCAAGCATTGGGCGACTACATCGAATACTTTGGTTGTCTTTCCTTTATAGGCACTACTAAGCCATATATACCTACAGACTTGATCAATGCCAACAAGTATTCGTCAATAGCCATGGCTGCAGCTATGCAAGTCATACATAGCTCTGCATCTTCAAATCACCAGCAGGTACCTGGCAGCACCGCTCCAGTCCTTGAGTATGTCTGCCTATTTACGCGCGACCTTCGCAGAAAGCAAAAACGCTGGCAAGATGGGAGGTTAAAATATCACACATTCAATAAACGTATCATGGTATACGATGAGCGTGGCAACTTTGTAGGAGACACGCACTGGCACGAAGATTATGATTTCGACGAAGGCGAAGAAGTTGAACTTGAAAGAGGAGGCACCATTGTTCAGGTCGCTGAATGTACAGGGAGTCATGATCAAGATCTCTCCGAACTCATAGACAAGAGAGCTCGGGAAAGAGCTGAGCGTCAATCTGCTGCTCTCGCGCGACGACCTCCCACAGTTGAGGCCGCTACACCGAGTGTTGCTGCCCCTCACCTCCAGTTGCGCCATAAGCCTCTCCATAATTTGATCGGCACGCCTACTGGTCACCATGGGCGTGCTCTCCTGCCAACTGAATCGCCATACGAGGAAAGACAGAAACTAGCTACTTCCGCACAGGATAACGATACACGCCCTGCGAAGCGGAGGAAGAGAGAAGCATCTCCTCCAAGCAAGAGCGGTTACGCACAAAGCTTATTTGGCGCTTCGTTGACACTATCCGGTACGCCGACAAGTAGTCCATTATTACGAAGCAGGCCGCCGAAGGTGAGATCCGTCTCCGCTGACGACCGGTCTTTATCATCCACTATTCCTAGCGCCTATGCCGGTAATTCAGGTGCCGAGTCAATATTTATACAGGATGCACATACAAGAATACAAGAAGAACCACAGGTCCATACTTCTAGACTTGCGCTGGCAAATAAAGTGTATCAAGAGCATGAGGTTACTTCAACGCGAGGTTCTGTTAGACCTCAACCAGAGCTATTTTCCTTGGGTGATAAAATGAATATTGATGAACAATGTGACCCACCTACCACCGAGAGACAGTCCGGACCAAGGCGAAGGGACCAGACTAGAGGACAGCCCATAGATATCAACACATTGCAATCAATATCGGCGAACGTGAGTTTGAAAAGTCACGGAAGCAATACACGAAACTATCCTCGACTTAGGGATGGAGATAGTGCGCTTAGCAATACAGCCTTGGCGGCAGATTTAATCAATAGAAGAGCTGAAGGCCTATCTTCCGTCTTAGGATCAAAAGAATCGCTTCGGAGCCGGGGTCTCGCCACAGAACCGGAGCCCGGGAATAAAGCGGAAGCGGTTGGTAGTGATAATGAACACTTAGGATTGGTCCAGGGGCAGCCTATAAGTGAACTGAGGACAGAATTGCGTATCAAGCCTCGGAAGAAACGGGGCCTGGTAATGATATCCGAGAAGCTGAATAGTGACAGTTCGTCAACATCAAGGGCAACTAAGAGCCAAATCGATAACCAATACCCACCCGCTTCGCTAAGTGGTATCACGAAAGGGCATTCAAACGATGGTATGTTCGGTGATGACATAAATATAGACACTGGTGTCAAAGAGCCCGATCGTACCCGATGGATGTCACAAAATGCTCCTTTGTGCGATCCATCGCAAGTAAATCATAAGTCGACACGCAAACAAAATACCAAAATAAAGAAGGATCAGCGGAAAATACAGAGTGCAAAGCATAGCGAAGATGATCCAGCTATCTCGAATCCTGAAATTCAGAGTGAACCTTTTAAGGATATGGGAACGTGTGTTAATTACGATGAAACGAATGATGAGCCATCTAGCTCCAAGCACAAGCATGGTGTCCTAACCGAAGCAACTAAGCTTTCAAGAAGTAGAAGCGAGTTGTCTAGGAAAAAGAAAAAACTTCAGATGAAGGATAGTGCGGACTTCCGTGCAACAACAGAAAAGGATACCGAGAACCAGATCATGACTGACAAAGATGACTTGGTCTTGCCCGACGATGTTCCTGCCCCTCGCCTTGCTCAGTTAGGCCGCAGAAACGTACGTAGCAAAGAGGTTATCGGTTTTTTTTTCGACGAAGAAATTGATGGCGAGCCCCAACGGAATGGGGGTGGTGAATATGGTAAAGCGAGTCTCCCTAGTGGCTTTTTCGCGAACCACCCGACAGTGCAGCCTCCTCTAGCCAAGGAAGCAAGGGCGGTGAGCAACGGTGTCCCTCCCGAGTTTGTCGAAGACCGCAACATAGGTACGGTTGATGTCAAAGCGATTTCGTGTCTCCCGCAGAAGCAAATCAGACCCACGTCAGCCCGAGTCAGCGGGAACTCAGACGTGCAGGCTTTATCTGACGACACTACGGCGACGCGGCTACCTGCTGCTAAGATGGTGGTTAACCCCGCCACCCGAGGGAAGAAGGCTGCCAAGCCTTCGGATGCTGCCGGCCATATTCCGCAATGCCCATTGCCGTCAGAAGTGGTATTAGGAAGACCGCCAGATACTAGGAGGCATCAACTCGACGAGCAGGAGACGGTATCAAAAGCCCAACGTAAAGCTTCTGTTGCAGCGATGCCCGTATTCGCCAGAGCGAACGGAGGACCATGGAGCAGGGAGGCCCATGATCTATTTGAATTTACACACCCACCATAGGGCATCCGAATGTAACCCTCTTGCGAGTTCTCTAATCCGGGCGGCTCTGGGAGAAGGGGGAAATAGTGTATGACCGACAAATGCAAGCTAGGATTACGCCAGTTTACGTTGTGTGCAATACTTACAGCAGGGCTAAAAGTAAATTGGGAATTTGTATCTCCCGAGGCCAAGTCGCAATGGCAGTTGATAGTAGCAAAATTCGCTAATTTGCCCGTATAGTTAGTGTCAACTGACAGGGCAACTTGTAGAAAGAGAAAGCCACGACGAACATCATAAAGCAACGGGTTGGCTCGATGTTAAGCGCAGATGCTCAGACGACATGCTACGTGTCAAGCCGACCCTTACCACTTTAGTGCTCTAGCCTACACTGCTGTAAAATAGCTATGTACCCGTGTAGGTGGGGTCTTACCTGCGTCTATCGCTGGGATTCATAGAAGGAAAAAGGAAATAGGAAAGAATTCCTCCATTTCCCCGCTCGAATCGAATCTCTTGCTTCACACATCTAAGGAACGCCGTGGTCAGCGCCAGAACGACAATTATTGATTTTGCTTCACCGAAAGTTTGGCATAAGTGATGTCCAAGATGGATCCGTCTCTCTACTACATACATTCCTGCCTATAGCTAAATAGCATTGGCTGGGTATGGTATATAACTGGGATCTCGTGGAGGAGTATTCATGGTTGAAAGATGACGCACTGTCTCCCCAGCTAAGCGAAATCCAATGATCGGTAAGTGCACCAGCATAGAGAGCTCATGTGGACACTGCGCTCCGATGTGGAGGGTTTTGTAGAAGGAGAAAAAATCTGCCTCCTCGTCAGCCTCAACTAGGCGCAGTATGTGCATTCATTGCTACACATATAGGTACGTTGTTACAGCAGATGTACCCAATATACCTACCTACCTACCTAGGTAAGTATGTCCTTGAGTACCCCCTCGGGTCGGTCCCTCAAATATTATGTCCCGCCCTATCTCGTGTCTTCCATCCCAACCATCACTATACACAGCCAGCCTACCAATCTACTATTACCACCTATCTAGACTTTTATCAAGTTGAATTTTATCTCCTTGCTTATTCTATCACAACATCAAGCCCCTGCTGCCCTACACGGCTTCATTTCTACCTTACCAAGTAAATGTACTGGCAGGCCTCACCACCCATTACAAGGCTGTCTGCTACTCCGTAACTAGGTACTCGATACGCACTTTGTGCCAACTCGACAATGACTTCGCCTAACCAAACGCCCAGAGGCTATGAATCGCGCCATATTTCTAGAATTATTGTCGAACCAACACCCGAGAACCAGAGGATCTATAATGATATTCGGCAGACGCTTGAACGCGTGCGCCTGCAAACTCATGTCGCCTCGCAGCACAACTTGCTACCTCCCCAAGCAGCTCCGTCTATTGGTAGTACTATTCATTCACCAACGGACGAGCCTGGCACGCCTTCCACCCAAGATGTGACAACACAGGATACAGATCGATCCAGGCGTCAGCGAGGTAGGAGGACAGGGCCGCTGGATTCACGTACTAGGTTGAATACTGCACTAAAGCGGAGGCTCAAGCTTGCTTGCCCGCATCATCGGGCTAAGAAAACAACAGTAAAGTCATTAACTACATTGCATCATTGCAATTATACTAACAAACACCTGTAGTGCGATTGCCATGATTTCTGTCGTCTGGAAGAAGGCTACCAAAACACCCTACTCTCGCAATCCTCTAGCCATGCCAGGCCGCATGGCCGAAACGATATTGTGTCGCTCACGCCGATAGAACGAACTTGGAATACGTTTGGTACTGGTGGGGCTGCGATGGCGTCGTCAGAGCAAGACTCCATATTGAACGACTTTATTGACCTGCAATCCTTAATTGGAGATCACGAGGCCGTCCGCTCAGATGTGCAGCAAATTGTGAGCGGATTTGATGCCGACTCGGTGCATCTAGACAGCGCAATGCTCCAAGCCCCGGGACAAACATACCACCCAGGTAACGATATGGGCACGCAATTACCGGGTGGGCATATACAGCTCCAATTCCTCGAGATTGGCAGTCAGATGCAGATATATCCAAATCGCTGGCAATGCGAGTATAAGGGTATGATGGACACTGCGTCAGAGACTTCCTCGGAAACCTGTCACTGGACAGGACCATTCCGGGAGTTGTCTAATCATTTTCGAACAAAACATCATCCCTTTCACGATATAAATCCACGCTTCTGGCTCGTGTGCACGCGTTGCCGCGCTAGAGCTCGAGCTCCTAATGACTTAGAGTCCCCTCTATCCCCATTCCGATGTACCAGGGAGAGCTGCTTAGGTTCTTCTTGCCAGAGATGGTACTACGGTTCCACGAGAGATGAGTCGATTGCAGGGTCGGCGGTAACCCTGACCCAATCTAGCGAATCTGAAGCCGGCTATTCTTGGAGCTTTCAACCGGAAGGAAACAAGCCATGGCTTGGTGGGGGGGGCTCGAACAACGGATACGGATCGTATTTCGGTGCCAGAAACCCGCACGAACGTTCGTATTACCACAATGCTAAGTGGGAAACTAGTAGTGATTCCTCTACTCCCCTCGCTGAATCCGGCGATTCCCCACGAAAACCCCTCCGCCCTGCTCGGAAATGCTACCCCAGGTGCAAATCACCCCGCCAATGCCCCATACGCTTACTGTCTTTTGCCAAGTTACCCATTGGCCATCTCCTCTCAATCATCGTACCCTTATTAACCACTATTATTCGAGAAAGTAGTCATTTTACTGAGCCCGGTTCATTACCATCTCGCGCAATTAACACGGACGCATTTAGCTGGTGGTCTCTAATATTGGTCTTGATTGGATTCTTGGCGACATGGTCATTGAAGGACCGGGCTCGGTCTCGGGTTTTTGATGAGGTAGGTAAATAAACATCCTAAGCTGTTTGCAGCAGTTCTAACAAAGCTGTAGCCCATCCATCGAGATCGCCGCCGCCGGTATCATAGGGGCCAGTTCCCTAGCAACGAGGGTTTTATACGGCACCATTTTAATATATTGATGACAGCATAAGCAGCTGTTTACCACTATAGGTTGTGAAGGATAATTCGCATCATATCATTACAGGAAATGATCTCCTTACGTTTATTGCTACTTCTTACGGAGTATGGGCGAACAACGCTATTCTGCATATTTGGCATTGATACCCTTCTCATTTCTTAGGCGTCGGTATGGATACGCTCACGACTCGTGGGTATCTGGTGTTTAATGGTCAGCATTTTGGATATTCGATCTTGGGAAATATTTACGAGTTGACGTCCTCGAGCCTACGCGGCTATATATATTCTATATACACAAACTATAATAATGCACTAACAGAACACACTGACAGCTTTCAGTAGGGGTGCGCATACCAACTCTCGTAAAGTAGTGAACTATTACTCCCCTTTTTTGAGTCACTCATTGATCTCGATTTCGTACACGCATCCATTTTTATACACCTTTCAAGTATAGAGTTATAGGTAATATAGGGGAGCAAACATGTACTAAGACGTGATAGTAGGACATTCAAGCGGCGCCATGATATGCATGATTCACATGCTATAGTCGTCTGGTATGCGTATCGGAGTCTCGCTTCGATCGAGTCGAGTCATACTATAGTCAGGTGCGTAGTATATGCAAGTATCTACTCGGCACATACGATAGGCGCCTAACTCCATGTATGAAGTACATGTAACATAAACCAAATACATATTTATACTTAGGTTGGGTGTCGCGTATTCTCGGGGATAATCAGGCGGGTCTATGAGGTAGGAAGCAGGTATTCCGTGCAACGTTAGCCTCCCGGCCTCCACTAGATCTTCTCGCAGATCTAGTGGGGTTATTGTCGGGGAAGCCACTTAAATGCTAATTTGAACACGAATTCTAAAAAAGACTAACTAGAAAAAAAGACGTCTCAGGTACCTATATATACCTACCTATATATATATAGGTAAACACAGCAGAGCAAACCAATAACTAAACGAAAAGGAAAACATGGAGAATAGGTCAATCGGGTTTCAAGACTGCCGAGGTTGTAATAGTAATAATTGTACTGTGTAATGGCGTATACAACACCAAAGAAGTTGCATTGAAATACCTCTAAAATGAAGGAGAGCCTGTCTTAATTTAGGAGGGGTTAAGTAATTGGTAATTGGCCAATTCTCGAATGAGTCAACCCACCTGTTTGGTCTTGCCGATGGATGCCTCAGGCTCCCGCGCATCCTTCCCCAGCTGAAATGAGACAGGTATCTAACACTGTTAGTATTTAGGTAATTATTTCAGCTAAACACTAACAGATTACGGAATAGAGTACTTGAGAGTTGGAAGACTCATACCCACTAAAAAACCACGGTGATTGGTTAAGCGGTCGATCTTCTTCTTCGCCGTGGTGGGTCTCGAAACCTTGCTCCGCCATTCTTTGCTGGTGATGAATTGAGGCTTTGCGCGCACTAATTGCATTGTATAACGAAAGCTTTGGGGCCGTCAGAAGTGAAATATCATCCTGTGACTCCCTCCCGAGATTCGAAATTCCTTCTTCTTTTCTTTTCCCATCTCTTCACCATCTGACTATAGTAGTAGACTCTACCTAGGTCTCAAAACAGTACCAATTGACCATTGTTAACCTTTTACTTCGAAATCTTCGAAGACTTACACTCTTTACTTACCCCTGACTCTTTGAGCTAGACATCGTCGACCTAGGTGCCTAGACTCAAAAAGCAGGTTTCCACTCCCACCACCATACTTGCACATACTTACACATACCTACCTCTAACTATCCATACTATCAAACGTTGGCGGTTGACACCCCTCCCCCCCTGTTAACCTAACTTCGCTTTTATACTAGTTATTATCATTGTTATCATTGCTGTTATCACTGCTATTATCATTATACCCGATTTGTAACTGTATTCACTAACTCACAACGGAGTTGGAGTTACTTATCACCTTTTACGACGGAACTTGGTACTTACCTGCCATCAAATCGCCAAGTCGCCAATCTGACCGGCCTGCATCGTATCCATTCCCTCGGCATCGCTAATCACGTAACCATCATGTCGTACATGTCCGGTATCAACTCTTCCACTTCCCTTATGGGTTTCTCTGTCCATCAGCCTGCCATTGGTGCCCCTTTGCAGTTCTTCCCTGCCATGGGGTCCAAGCAGTTGGACGAGATGATTGACGCTTATGTCCCCGGGGATGCTTCCATCCTCGATAAGCGTGCTACCGTCTCTGTGGAATTCTTTGAGCACAGCATGGCGACTGGCGAACTTTTCAAATTCTTCATGGTCTACCCTGCCCTTGGCTCTGCTACTGAATCGCCTAGTATAGCCTTGGCTGATTCCGGCTACGTCTCCAACTTCACATCTCCTGTTATGTCCGAGAGCCAATGGACTCAATCTAGCAATATTTCTTCGTCTGGGGAACACAGGACCCAAAAACTGTCCCCCAAGAAGATGGCTCTATCCAATGATTTCTCACATCTTCCTGGCATGAAGATTTTAACCAAGGACGGAAAGGACGTCACCAATTCGGCTTCTCGTGGCTGCAAAACAAAAGAGCAGCGTGACCACGCCCACCTAATGCGTATCATCAAGGCCTGCGATTCTTGTCGGAGAAAGAAGGTGCGTTGTGACCCGAGTCACAAGCGGTCGTCCGGCTCTTCTACCGCCAGAACAGCCAAGAAGACGAAGAAGACCGTCGCATCGTCCGTCCCAGCATCGGCACCTCCACCGCAAACATTAGAATCTTTAGGGCAACCTTTATATATGCCATCATTCGACATTACACACTTATCCAGTTCATCTTTTGACTCCGTCATGTCAGAGTCGCTAGTTGATCCTGTTATGGACTGGGATCAGTTCGTTCAGTACGACGAGGAGCCAATCGAGGCCATTCCATACGACTACGACTTCTTCTTTGACCCTGCGGGCCACCTCACACCAACATCATCCAACTCATACTCGTCGCCATCTCAACCAATTACTCCGGCTCAAATGGCAGGCATTGAGAACATGGCAGTTGGCCTAACAGAAGATGCCCAGGCAGTACTTCCACCTTATCTAAACCCAGGTGGCGAGGCTGGTAGCAACTACGCCGACTTCAACCTATACTCACCAGGTTCTTCAGTCTGCCTAGATGATGACCCAAGCCTAAGCAAGGAAGTTGCAGCATTGCCACAATCTGAGAACTTAAGACACCTAGAAACCCGACAACTATTTGACTTCTACAGGCGGAAGAATATTACAGACCAAGACCAAGACCAAGACCAAGACCGAGATCGGGATACTCGACTAGATGTATCTATAAATGCAGACCACCAAGTATCACTCGTCTCACGAGAACAAGCATCGCTGCCAACCGGCCTAGATACATCATCATGCCATGAGGGAATATTCGATGCTCCGATACAATCCTCTGTTATAGCACAGGGTGGTAGCGGGCAGATTAGCCAAGTTCCCGGGTCGCGCGTTCCAGTTCCACCAGGTCTACCAAGCCCATTAACACCAGTAAGGGTAGGCGAACCACGACCACAACCGTGGACCTCACCATCACCAACTGGAGTAGGCGTACCATTTTCTCGACTACGCGAATCTCAGATCGGATTATCTTCATCTCCCACCGGTCTAAGAAAATACAGTCAGAATCTTGCAGAATGGCACAGTCAGCAAGACTCAGTTGCTATACTGACGAGTAGTAGTGGCATTTTGTGTACCACATCTATAAACTCAACAGCGCCCAAGACTGTGACAGAATTGTTTCCGGCAAGCCAGTTACGTCGCGAGCCCAGCAAACTTCCACAAAACGTAAGTCATTCCTACTATGTATTCAATTGTGGCCCGAGGCTAAGATGTTCGCAGAGTACGACAATTCTCAATACCGAGGAATCGACATCTCTCTCCGAGCACCGCAAAGCGGATACAGTTACTACATTTTCTTTGTCTCAGCATATATCATCTTCGTGGTCTTCTGTCGCAAGACCAGATCCAAATGCCCGGGATGCACCCACACATCCTTCGTCCGGCATTTCCAAACCAGTTCCCCAGAATATCGCATCCTTGGGCGTTTCCGAGAATGGCGGTGTCTCTAATGCAGGTGTTCCATCTGCTTCCGTATCTAAGACGAGCCAGACAGTGCTCTCCTCAGGCGATAACAAAAAGAACCATGTAGAAAGGAGGCAGCTCTTTTCAGTATCCCTAAACACGTCGCAGTCACAACCCAGGTCGGATATGCAGAATTGGTCCAAGACAATTGCGAACGCAGTGGCAGCATGCCTACTAGCGTTTGCATATGCATCTTTGAGTGGGCTTCGTCAGTGCTCACTTGTTAGCAATAAAACTGGAGGACATCAAGCCACCGGAATCCTCGTGGGGTCTCTATCTGTCGCTGTCGCTTGCACTATGTTGAGTCAACATAGTATGGGCATGCTGGATCTGGCTACACAAGTTCTTCCTTTTCTGAGACAACTCGTCATTGGTACGAATACCGTTAAGTCAAGATGCTCTCAACTATCAGAGGATAACGCCAGGGTGCGCAACAACCTCGAAAGCAACTTCTCCTTGCACTCATCTAGGAAGACTAAGGCCCCGGGCTACCGCATGCAGCGCATGACAGGTCTTGTCTAGGTAATGATGAGCTCTCTCGCCATATAAATCATTTGTTCTATATATTGTTAATGATTAGCGCTTGATCGCGCTTGTCAGGAAACCCTTTTTTTTTTTTTTAAATATGATACCCTAGGTTAACAACAAACGGTGGTGGAGTCGGAGTGGGCTTATGGCTCCATGCAGGTTAGGTACCTGTTAAGGGAAAGAAGATGGTTGAGGGTCGGTAGAACCGACGATCTATGGGAAGTGGTGTATTCCACGCCTACTTAACCTAGACCAATACGACGCTTAACCACTTTTTATGATTACTGTCGGCCTTTAATCTTGTGATATGAATTATGTTGCTAGGCCATGTGAAACTTCCTGTTTTACGATTTCTCGTTGACATTCCGAAAATCTGAGAATGGCAACGACTGAGTAATGAAGGGTTTGAAGCCATTTCCGTTTTCTCATAATAGCCTGCGGTTTAATACAGACCGTTATTTTACCGTACTTAATGTTCTACACATAGGTATCCATTGTATTCACTAAAACCTGGGTTGGGTGCATGTACATAGGTACCTAGGTACCTAGTAAGATAAGCAACTTGGAGTAAAAAAGTAGCTTCATAAAAAGGACGGTCATGATTTGAAGTTAGGTACATTTTGCGATGATAGGAGATATTGAATTATGTGCCTACATGCACTAGGTGACCTAGGCAAGTATCCTATAAATTACCTAATCCCCACCAACTTAGAGGTATTGCGGGACGTTCCCGCTTGAGCTAAAGCTACCACACCTTACCTTCTATGGTAAGGTCCAGATCTTCCAGCCATTGGTAAGTAACGAACTAGCACAAGTTAGGCAATTAGCTATTTTATCCCAAGCGGCAGAAATTTCTCAGCCGCGCCGCCGCGACATCTCGCCTTGTCGTGATATATAAAATAGCCTTCCTTTTTTTTTTCACCTATTAAACTTCAGCTCAGTCATGATTACTCATCTGCATCATAGCTCACGGTTCCCTTATGGATGCGCTACCTTATCCTATCCTCTAACAACATGGAGATGGCCTGGTAAGGAAGAGATATAGGAAGTGATATAGCGATTTCATAGATGCACGTTCGTTTAGGATCCTTTGTAGGTGCTAGCATCGCTCACGCTCACCAACTCACCAAAAGGGTTATCACCGCCTTGATTGACTTACACGGGACAAGGAAGGCTTCTGCAGGCCTTGCCTTGCCATTCACCAGTGGTTATTCATCAGTGGTCGACATTGCTTCGTCTCATGATTAGCTGCTTATCTCATTTGACATTCGGCTGGTGGTGACGGCATCACAAGATTTTATTTTATTTGGGTAGGAAGTTGTAGTAATTGGCGGTATTTTTTACCGATTTAAGTTTAGGAAAAAAAAGTATTATAAGGAAAGCACGGGAAGGAGGAAACAATGGCGGGACACAAGATCTTAGGTTACGCTACGAGCCTCTGGCAGAACTGGCAGGCGCTGTTTGCGTCTTTCATCCAACTCTACGCCCGCTTCTTTCCCTTCAACTCGACACCTGACTCAGGCCGGACAACGCAGAAACAATCATCAACACATTCGCAACCTTCAACACGCTCGGATCCAGTAAACTCAAACTTTTCAACAGAGCAAAAAAAGCCAAATTCCTCTACATGTTCATCCCCTCTCCATCCCCAAACCGCTCAACTACATCAGAACTCTTCCTTCATAGATCTCGAACAAGGTCTGGACTCTTCTTCCCAAGACGATACCATGGCACAGTCTAAGAAACGTGGCCAAAAGCGAGGCGGCCACAAAGGTTCTGGTCCAAAGCCTGCTGGTCCTGATGTTTCTAACGCCCCTCATGCTCCTACCACTACCCATCCAAACAGCATCATTGCCAACAAGCCTACATCTAGCCAGGGCCATGCGTCGCCTCTCGAACAGGCCGGTGTTACTCCCGTTGCGAATCAAGGTGACACTAAAGTCAACTCTCATCAACCCGATGGTCAGAAGCCACTCGGAGCTAAAATAGGCGGCCAAACCCGTGGCCTTCCACCTCCTAGTCCCTTTGTCAACAATAGAAGGGAGAACGCTCCCCCTCACAATGTGTCGTCCACCGTCCCCCAATCTCAGCCGCCTACCCCAAAGCCCCTCCTTGAGGAGAGCCGAACCCAAGTCCAGAAAACGGGTAGCCGCAGCCAGCACGTCACCACAGCCTTTGTTTCTCCTAGCAAGTCTGCAATAGAAAATAGTGCTCCCCAAAATACACAAGTCCAAGAGGTCGCCTTCGGTATTGACTGTCTTACCCTTGATGATATTTCCGGTAGTGGACAGCCCCCTGAGCCGGGACAAGCTTCTGCGGCGGCCACTCCTAATGCCTCAGCCGCTCCGATCATGATTGCCTTACCTCTCACCGATAAGGCCGCTGCTCCGAAATCTCCTTCACCTCCGGTTCCTAATCTACCTGGACTAATCGAACCCCAGACAGAAGAGGGACGAGTTGAGCGGGTGTACCATCTCAACTTTATGCAAGAGGCGCTTTCTATGGTAAATATTCTCTTCCATTTAGCATCTGATCTTGCTCCCATCTCTACAGACTAGCTAACAAAACTATTAGGGTAATCTAGCTCTAAATACTAATGAGACGCCAGTCGGCTGTGTCTTGGTCCACAATGGGAAGGTTATTGCTAAAGGGATGAATGCGACAAACGTTACCCGCAATGGGACTCGCCATGCTGAATTTATGGCCTTATCCGCCCTACTTTCCCGAAAGGGATCTAAAGATGTCAGCGAAGTTAGCACTAGCCCAGATCTGGATGATCCCAGCTGGGAGGATGTGGACCCGACAGACAGCCATATATATCCTTACGGTCAGAAGCTCCATCCTGCACCAGCGATTAGTCGCAGTATCGTCTCCGGGTGTGTTCTTTACGTTACGGTTGAGCCCTGCGTCATGTGTGCCTCTCTTCTTCGCCAACTAGGCATCAAGAAGGTATATTTTGGTGCTGTTAATGATAAGTTTGGTGGGACTGGAGGCGTTTTCAAAATTCACCAAAACTCAAAACCCGTTCCGAAGCCAGCAGACCGTCCCTATCAAAATGGTTATGGCCCTCAAGACACCAGCCGTATTTACCAAGGCAAAGTTACTCCCGTCCTGAGAGATGACGATGACGGTGACGGCGGCAATGTAGAACCTGGCTACCCGGTCGAAGGTGGTTACCTTCGTGACGAGGCTGTCTCACTACTCCGACGATTTTACGTCCAGGAGAATGGCCGAGGTAAGTACTCTCCAATAGTTACATGCCAATAATGCCAATATCACCGACTAATTTCTGTGGTCTAGCTCCCCAACCCCGCAAAAAGGAGGGTAGAGCTGCCCGTTTGTTCGCCATGGAAAACCAAGCCAAGAATGGCGGGAGCGCTTCTGAATTTTCGGATGGCGGTGGCCCCGCCGACAATGAGGCGGTAGCCGATGATGGCGAGGCCATGGAGATGACTAATAGTACTGCGAACATTTAACTCGCCAGTTCTCCATACCCGAGATATCTCTCATGCCTTTACAAGTACAACATACGACATGCGCATAATACTGTAACAATACTCTATTACGATAGACTCGCGTCAGATTCCCACGATTGCATGGATAGGAGTATTCTCCCCGGTGTTTCTGGTCCTTTTCTCTCAGTCAACAGTACATATCACAGGCGGGCGCGGTCAGCATGGTTTCGGAGCCGGCATACAAGAGAACTGAAGATGACTTTGATTTGTCTCGTAACATGAGGGCATTGCATGTAACTGTCTAGACGCGTTGGTTCTTCACAGATAGTCGCGTTAGTTTTTATGCTTAATTGATACCTATAGAACAATAACAGTTATGCAACTTTGTAGGAGTCTTAAATCTGGTTTTACGCGCGCCCTGTCTCGTGTGCGGTTCAAGGTATAACCCAGTCAAATATGAGGTATCCATGCTATCGTAGGAGGTAGGTAGCCATGACAACACGCCTAAAGACAATACGTTCTTACCCGTCCTTGGCGCAAATATTATCCCGCTTATCACAGTCCCCTTAGATATCGTCTGAAGTCTCAATGAAACTTTCGAGTACGCTTCCCAGCCGTGTTATAAAAGGGGTGCTTAAGCTTTTGGCATTGACAAATACTGGTGTCCCCATGCTACAGCGCGCTGGCTCCAGGGCGCTCTAAGCGCCGCACCGTAGACTTGGGATACGGGTAGTGCTTTCGTAAGGTTATCAATATCCGTTCGCCTAGAGAGAAGACGGTCGGATACGGATATGCGAAAGCTTACCTGGTATCAAAATCATTACTGTGTGCCTAGGGTATGGCTATTGGCAATCTCTCAGATTGTTGGATATTTACCTAGGTAACTATCACTTTACGGGGCGATTTCCATTTGAAACTGCCTGTCGTTTTCTTAGGTATCAATCACCGTTGGTTCCCAGATCGACTATTAGGACCCTGGTCACCTCTCCAGGCGCAAATGGAGGATGTAGGTATGGAATAATGATACGAAAATTATGGTGATGCTTCCATCATTTACTAGTTCGAGTGCTATGGTCATATATTGATTGTGTAGAGCGGTAAGATTTCTCTTAATGCTGTTGATCGTCAGGTTCCATGGCTCATTCGGGGGCATGTCAACAGGAATGTCCTATGACTATATACATAATTTGGACTTAGACCAGAGGATTGGAGAGTGGGTTTGGTTAGTTGGTTGATTGGTATATCCAACAATAGGTCAAGGGGGAAGGGCCAGCTCTCGCAGATCTATGGAGAACTATTCTACATCTAGGCTGCAAATCAACCCTTAAGAGGCATATATGATGATGCTCTAGACGCCGCCGTTGGCTCCCCTTCTTCGATACAATATGGAATTACATTGATGTCGGCTGGTATGGTGGTTGGTATGCCACTTAAGGGGGGAATCGACGATAAGGCGTGATTCCGGCTACCAAAGGTACCTAGTTAAATTGCTAGAACTAATAAAGGAGGATTTATATTAATGTGGGAAAAAAATTCTAGGAGGACAAGACTCGTAGGTAGTTGCGCTTGTCCCTATGTCTTATCTACGTGGATCACCCCCGGCGTCACGATGCCCTCAGCGACAGAGTATCGCCACTCGTGGTTGAATAGTTCAGCATCGGTCTAGGCTAGAAACAGGGGTTAAGGGGGCACGAGTTTTTAGGTCATTTCGATCGCACAGGAACTAAAGATATTTCTAATGAATGTGGTCTTTTGGCATTTCTAACGATCTAATTTCTAATCGCTTTAGTGATACTTATTGATATATGATGACCACCTTCACATACAGACCGGCCTGGCACCATCCTATGATTCTGGTCACAGATATTAAGTCATATACGGCTGACCTTCTGCTAATCACATGGAGCAGATTTATATCTGCTATAGTAATAAGACTTGCACCGTCGTTATGGGGCAATACACTCTCCCTACACACCTACACACCTCATGGACTACGTTTGTGCCCACTCCACCACGTAGGTACATACCGCCCCGGGACGAATATCTTAGGAATATGTAACATCGAGGTTCGTCATCATCGGGAGTCCACTATCACCATTGTAATGAACGAAAGTACTAGAGAGAAATAAGGAATATATCTGAACTCCAAACCAAGTCAATCAGCTAATCCAACTCCCTACCCCGCTATCTATAATATCCATAAGATTTCTGTTTGATGCAAGCTGACGCCTAGGCGACCCGACTTCTCACACACACGATATTCCCCATTTTATCATAAACGAGTCGTATGGTAATAGCATAAGTTCATAGACCTAGCGTCCTGCGTAAATGTCACGATAACCCATCTAAAGACGGGGTTGGTCCTCTATCGTAATATTGATTAGGATTTTCTGATCTATCTGGACGTAGTGCCACGGTGATTATCTGGCCGATGAAGAATATCCGTAGAATAATCTGCTAGTTCGATCTGCAATGGCATATCATGCCGTTGCCTCGTATTAAGGGACCCTTAATATGATATAGGTTCCACGCAGAGTGGTCTATGTCCATATATGGAGAAAAGAAGGGAGAGGATCGAGGAGAAATCAATCATGTGGCATCCAAACACGCTGGACCTACGGCTCTATGCTTTTGACTACCAGTCCGTCTATCCTGCGATCGTAGAAATAGGCCTATCCAGTGGAATAGCGAGGTCGGTATATACGAGAGGAGATTACGTGAATGCATCTTAAGCACCATACGATCAAACGTTCAAACGATCAAACGACCTACTCTAGATATTCTTAATGGGCCTAGACGATACTGTTGGCAGAATTGTTAGGCTATTATTGCCCCTGACGGTGGCTTTGTTGAGGTCAATGATCGGAGGAGCGGCAAGATATTAGACACGCCCGGGATCTACACCCTCGACTAACTAAATCAGCGCAAGGGGTCTCTCTAGGATGACACTCGGTCAATACTCGCCACAGCTACTGTATCCTCTCGGTTTCGGCGGCTAATGCAAAAATATGGTCTATGATGGATTCATTGGGATGCTGAGCAACTGTGTAGCTGCGCGAGGTTGAGCACTGCCTTCGAGTGACATACCCGCATCTTATCGAGAGGCGTCACTCGTATCCTCCGCTCCCCGCTCCCCGGTGACCTGGGATGGTGACCGATGGCGATTGTCCCAAATTTCGAGGAGTCGTCTTTCGTAACGTAGATGTTAGATTGCTTACCCGACATAGCGATTATTTCTCCTAGCCCTATCATGACACATAACTACGTCGGTTGAGTTGCCGTAGAGATGGCTTCAAGAGCAATACTGGTAGAATTGACATGCTCGTCGTCGCTGACTGAAAGGCGACTTGGATATATACCTATGCTATAACAATGCTTCCCCTAATCTATGCACGGTAAAAGTCGGAAGAGTGCCCGTCCCCATGCGAGGCATATCGAAGTCTCGTAGTCTTATCGTCCTAGGGGTATTGCCTAAAGACGGGTGGTGTTGATAGATTTAGCATCCCCTTTCTCGAGAGGGGATACATCTACAGGCCAAGTTTCTGAAGGTCATGGATAGTCACAAGGATGATAATAGCAAGTTGGCTTGTGGTTCGAAGCTAGCGGTGGTGAGACTACGGGCGGGCAAGTGGTCAGTCGGTCAGCCAGCCGCAGCAAGGGGTATCTAGATGGCATAATGAAGTCACAGAGAAAACCGGATGAGGCCAACGGATATGTCGGACTATGTAATCC
The DNA here is from genome assembly GCA_022432525.1 of Daldinia grandis. Classification (NCBI taxonomy): domain Eukaryota; kingdom Fungi; phylum Ascomycota; class Sordariomycetes; order Xylariales; family Hypoxylaceae; genus Daldinia; species Daldinia grandis. The sequence goes on from JAJKLB010000007.1 coordinate 411,518, forward strand.
GAAGGATGTGACTGGCCCTGGGTGCACATAACCACATACCAACCACAAAACCACATAACCCCCTTTTAGGTAGTTAACTACCTAGTTAAGTAGGTAGGTAGGAATAGATAGTTGTTAGGGAAATATGGCTAGTATTGAATATCGGTACCGGCGTGTTATCTGTGAAGAGGCCAACAAATAATAATTGATACCTTAAAAATACCATTAAATACCTTGTTGAGCTATCAACCTTAACTTTTACCCCCCCAGCCATTTTTTGTTATATACCTACCTACCTTAGGTATTTATGTAGGTTAGTAATTTACCTTTGAACGCCAGTGCCACGCTGAGTCTGTCTGTCTCTTCCCTCCCCGATTTTCCAATTTAGGTCCAATTCTCATCTTGCACGTAATCCATCTACTTTTCTTCTCTCTCTCTTTTTAAAATCCTTCTTCATCTCTTCACACACGTACGCACGCACACCGTACTCCTCAACCGCATCACCTTTTTTAATTTTTATTTCAAATCCCCCTCTGCCCTTCCGCACACTGCATCGCCATTTGTTAAAATAGCTGAGGCAACAATATTTGGTACCTGACTACCTCCTTACCTTACCTTACCTTACCTTACCTTGCCTTCTCAACTTTTTTGATAATACATCCATCCATTGCATACGTAAGTACTACCGCAACTGCAAACCGCAACTATTAGGTTACTAGTGTCCATCTCAGCCACTGCCTTCATTTTTACCCCCTCTCTCTCCCTTTCTTTTATCTCCAACCTTCTTAGCACAACCACCCAAATCTTCCACTTTACAACTTCAATCATTCACCAACTCCGTGAACACTCGTTTCTTCAACCCAACCACCAACTTTTAAGTTTTTCGAAACTGACTTCACCCCCTAGAGATTAGGGTAACATTCTCTGGCAACCTACAATCCTTCGGATCTTCGTTCCTCAGGGGAAAAAAAAAAGAGGGAATCAGAAACACCATCACGAAACACGCGGACAGGAACCTACCAGCACACACAAGTGAGTAATAACCTAGTCCCATCTACAGCTTGTTATTTTACGCGTGCACCCTTGGGCCTCACATTCTAACCTATATAGGCATATTCAAGAACCACCTTTGGTATTTTCCTTGATCGTGCTGCAAAACGCGACCGGTCTTGCCTTGCATAGGTACTCGAGTACTTAATAACCAAAGTGGGAAGCGACCCAAGTCGCAGATAAGCTCAGTCATTGGTCCAAGTTAATTGGTCTTTACCCTTTACTACTTCCTTACCTTTTCTATTCTCACCCCAACACTAAACTAAACCTAAACCTTGATCCAATTCATTGACCAATTCGGTTTGGGTATTACGGGGTACTCATACTTTCTTACTTCCTTCACACCCATACCACCACAACTCCATTACCTTTACAACAGTGCCTTACATAACTCTTCTTTCCGCCATTACTGGTCTTTTCCCCAAACAACCACATACTTGACGCGTCGTTATTTCTTTCAAACCATAATCTGGCTGAACTGCCAACTCCATTGTCGCGTCGCTCGACTATGGATTCACCTGCAACCATGTCTCCGACGCGCGCACTCTCTTCAGAGTCTAGCCTCGGCCCTACCGCAGACACTTTCTCTGCTGCCGCGTCTCTGAGCTCTACGCCCCCGACTACTGTTGCCGACACAGCCAGCTTAGCTTCAGATATCTCTAAGAACGATAATGTTACAGCAATTGGCCTTGTTAACGAACCCGTTGACTCGACCGAGGCCGACGCGACGCCCGAGGTAGCCGACTCTATTGTCGCGTCTGCCGAGCCTCTAAACTCCGTCCAACTTTCTGAATCCCCTGCGCAAAATGCTCTAGACACACCTATGAACGGACGCTCGCGCCGACAGCGCCTTAGCGCGCCAATCTACAACCTTGCCAAATTAGCTGGTACTGCTATCCACGGTAAACGACGATCCAAAGGCGACATCGTATCTGACAGAAAGCGACGCCACACAACTGCCGGTGAGATTATGGTTGCAAATGAGGAGGATGACGACAACGACGACGACGACGATGCGATCTCTATGAAGTCGGCTAAATCTAAGCTTTCTACACTCAAAGATGCGACCCCCTCGAGACGCATCTCGACGCGTTCAGCGGGCGTGGAAGCCGAAACCTTGGCGAGCAAGCTGTCTATTCTAGGAAAGAGGGGTAGGAAGACTTTTGAGAAGGGTCTAAGCAAGATGTCGCGTGAGCTACGACGTCTGCAGGACACAGACGAATTCGCAGGAATAGATAAGAAGCCTGTTCTATACACCACCTGGGCCAACGGGAAGTATATTTCTCCGGAGGATTCGCAACCCCCCAGAAAGAAGACGAAGGTCGCGTCCGAGACGCCAGAGGTTATTGCTCCAGAGCCTGAACCTGTTGTTGAGCTTGGTCCGGCTGTTAAGAAGAGACGGGTTAAGAAATACCTTGATCGTGGCCTATACGCTGGCCAGGAGGCTCCACTAGATATCTACAAGGGACTCACTCCGTCGGAGAAGAAGAGCTTAGCACAATTGCCTGAACTGATGCCGAGCGGCAAGGCAAACAGTGCTTTGCCCATGCCTATATATAATGGGATGCGCACATTGATCCAGGGCAGGGATTTTAAGCTGCCGTTTGACATCTGCAACCCCCTCCCCCCGGGACAGCCTAAGCCTGACGAGTGGAAGAAGATAACGAAGAGTAAGTCTATTTATTCATTGTGCTATTTCCGCATTATATTCTGCTTACTTGGGCTTTTTGACCCTCTCATTGCATTTCAATTTTGAGCGAGTTTTAACTAATATATTCTTAGATCGATTCGTTGGTGATGCTGCGGCTTATTGGAAGAAGACGCCCCACTTCAAGGACTATCAATCAAAGTGCGTATGCACCCCGGAAGACGGGTGCGGGGAGAGTTGCCAGAACAGAATCATGCTTTACGAGTGTGATGAAACCAACTGCAATGTTGGCACTGGTTTATGCCAGAACCGCGCTTTTGCGAGACTCCAGGAGCGGATCAAGGAAGGAGGGAAGTACCGCGTAGGAGTGGAGGTTATCAAGACCTCGGATAGAGGTTATGGTATTCGTGCCAATCGATGCTTTGAACCCAATCAGATTATCATGGAGTACACCGGTGAGATCATCACAGAAGAGGAGTGCGACCGCCGCATGAATGAGAAGTACCAAGACAACCAGGTAAGACTAATGATGGATTTTTGGTTAAGAAAACTCCTAGTGCAGTTACTGACAAGTTCAGTGTTATTATCTGATGTCATTTGACCAGAACATGATTATCGATGCAACGACTGGTAGTATCGCTCGTTTCGTCAATCATTCATGTTCGCCAAACTGCCGAATGATCAAGTGGATTGTCTCGGGACAACCTCGCATGGCCCTCTTCGCGGGTGACCGCCCCATCATGACGGGCGAGGAGCTGACGTACGACTACAACTTTGACCCTTTTTCTGCTAAGAACGTCCAAAAGTGTCTCTGTGGTAGCCCGAACTGTCGAGGAGTCTTGGGCCCGAAACCTAAGGAAGTGAAGCAGCCGAAACCGCCCAAGGAGACGGCAGCCGGTAAGAAGGGTGCCAGTGGCGGAAAGCGCAAGCTCAAAGACGTACTTGGCGAGAAAGAGGATGCGGAGGGCAGCACAGCGAAGAAGCGCAAGATTAAGGCCGCGACAGGAATCAAGGCACAGAGTGCTAAGCGTGCTCTCTCTACTGCTGGCCTCAAAGCGGCCAAGGGTGCCGCCACAGCTATTAAGCGTAGCGTGTCGACGATCTCTGTCAACACGAAGGCGGTTCTAGGCCCGAAGGGTTCGAGTCAGAAGACATCGGCAGTCCGAAAGTCGAAGACTGTAGTTAGAACCTACAGCAAGGCTAAGGTGCAGGCGAAGCTACCGGCAGCTTTCCGAACCGCCCTTCGAAAGCCGGCGTCCCATAACTCAAATCTTACGATTGTCGCAGCGGGTTCCGAGGATGTACTGGAAGAAGACGAAGACGAGGATGAGGATGATGCGGACTTGTCGATGGCTGCTAGCAAGAAGACAGCTCCCATGGAGGAAGATGAAGATGAAGAAAATGAGAACGATATGGAGTCGACGTCTCCCAGAAAAGCCGTCGATATACCCCGATCTGTGAACAGAATTCGACTTATTCACTCGTGATATATCATAACTTGAAAGATATTATCAATGGCCCTTTCATCATATGGTCACTTGAAACGAAACGTGGTCCTTGTCCAGATAATGTAGGGCTTCAAATCAGCCTGATTTATTTCTTGGCATGGACTAATTATGGACCGATATCACCTGAGGCTTCATCGCTTCAGCATCTCCCTTACTGACTCATTGGCGATATAATCCCTGAGTTATGTCTCTTTTGCACATTTATTCGACTAGTGGAAGGTCTCCGAGGTCTCGGACAGATACGGCGGAACACGAGGATTTTGTCATTGTGTATATTACATCACACTCTTGCGTTGGCATTTTTAGGGCGTACGGCGTCGATGAGCTGAGCTTTGTGTTTGTTTTCTACCCCTTCATAGACGGTAGGCTGCTGAAAGGGCGCGTTCAGAGGGACCATATGCCGTCGGGGGTGCTGGCTGGCTGACTTGCTTCGTATGTATGCACTAGAGAACCAGAGATTTCCAATCTGAGGCCGTTTTCAACGAATACGTTTTTCTGATTGTATGCCTGACCTTGATGAACTGCTCTCTGTGACTTGTTTCGAGTTGGTTGTTCTAGTTCATGTAGTTTGCCAAACATAAAGAATAAGGCAGTTTCTTAACTGGGTAGTATTTCTTGACTTTATCAGGATAAATATTAAGTTTCTATTTCAAGCAGTAAGCTGGCTCCCCATGGAATTATGATCCAATTATCAGAACGGGTTTCTTTCAATGGACTGTAGATAATAAGCAGTTGAATTGTGATTTTGCAATAGTATAGATGTCACATGGTTAGATGAGTGACTTATAAATAAGAGAATGATACCTAGGTACCTATGCTAACCTAGGTAGATATTGTCAAAAAGGGGCGACTATAAAAGACAAGCCACAATGCTTTGTCAGCATATAGAAGTGGGATGTTTGTTATCTAATAGCTTTGATCTACTTTGTGTGTATAAAAGCGATTACTCATCTGATGATGGAATACGTAGGATAATGCGTGTATGATGAAGAGGTGCTGACGTGCCACGCGTTCGATGAAGGAAGCCAAGACGATGAAGGCATTCGTGACTCAAATACTCAAGCCAGATGTAGACGTAGAGCAGCTGAGTACCTATCCAATCTCGCCAATATGTTTTCTCTTCCGTACACCTGCATACTGTCACATGTATAGTCGTTGCGTATAGTTTTGAGGCTGTGCACAATTAAGAGTGCTGCATGACGATCCTGCCTTAAACTATCTCGGCCTGCATAAGTAAGCTATGATTGGCTACTACATGCTACTATGTATATGCTAGCTTGGAGAAATGTGGCAACTGGGGCTGCTGGGGTCCGAAGAGCTTCTAGGCAGTCGCGCGGCATCACAATTGAAGTACATAGGTAGGTACATACTGCGTTAGCCAGTGGAGCGCTGTTACTTTATGTACCTACCTAATGTATGTCAATTGGCCGACAAGACGTCCCTCCCCGTCTCATGGAGAACTGGAGATTCCCTTAACTCCTAACACAATCTTCTTTCTAACAACCAACCTTTTACCAAGCCTTTCCTTTCTATCAAGCTCTTCGCCAATTAACGCTATCTTTTTTGGGTGCGCCAACCCCAAAACGCAACAAATTGGACCGCAGTTTCATCCGCCTTATCCATTCGTCCAGTCGTCCAGACGATATAATCGTCCCCAAACCCTTCAAACTCTACCCACCCGACCCTAGGTTCAGAGTTGCATTATACGTCCAAACTACGACCACCATCACACTTTTACCGCTGACAGCCTGAGGGGGCCGCTTAGCTTCCTTGTTTAATCTAGTGCCTCGTCCGTCGCCATATACTTAAACTCTAGGTTGAGACTTGCACTATAACCGCGAACGCTAGCCTCGACTTTTCCTGATTCACGTCTGAACTACTGGCATATGCGCCGTTAAGGGGAAACAATCGCAGGTTCCAATGAAGTCGCTCAAGATGAGCAAGGTGCTTGGCACCATAAGAAAAAAGAAGTCCGCTGATGGTAAGATGGAAGCCTCGTCTTAAGTTGTCGCTTGCGCAAACTCGCAAGTTTGATGATTTAACTACTAGTTAGTTATACTTTTTGCTAACATATACCTTCTCTCAGTTCCGAACACTCCTGAAGTTCCCCAAGGCGAAAGCCCCGAGGCTACGGCCTATCGTTGTGTGGTGCGTCCGCACCTACCAAATCCAATTCTTGCCTGAAGTTGAATCGAACAATCCTGACTTTCGATTAGAAATCCTTCTGCGAATCTGGCTCCAATAACTCTGGAGATGAAGTCCTTTTCCTGCCTCCTATCGTTGATGCTGCCGAGTCATCTCCTGCCGCGGCAGCACAATGCGCGCGCCTGGTTCGAAAATACCTAAAAAGGGACTATTGGACGAAACCTTCCTACCAATACAATGCCATCATGCTCATTCGCATCCTTGCCGATAATCCCGGTCAAACATTCACTAGGAATTTGGACTCAAAATTTACCGACACTTCGAAAGAGCTGCTGAGATCCGTACGCGATCCGAGCGTGCGACAGATGATGATGGAGACATTAGACGTTTTTGAGAACACTAAGGGGTACGATGAAGGCCTGACCCCTCTCATTAATATGTGGAAGAAAGAGAAAGACAGAGCGCAGCAATTATATGGAGTATGTCAAATTGGCCTTCTTCTCTACTTGGGTTATGCTAATGGCTTGCTAATTAGGGTCGACCTGCCCCGGTGACGCGCGCGATGACTGCGCCTCCGGTCAACCCCCATTCACAGAACTATTTCGCGCGAGCCCATTCGAATCGCAATCTCCCGAGCCCTGTCGAGTTAGCTAGTAGACTAGAGGAAGCGCGGACATCTGCGAATCTGCTACAGCAAGTGGTTACCAACACCCCACCAGTCGAAGTGCTCAGCAACGACCTGATCAAGGAGTTCGCCGATCGCTGCACTAGCGCAAGCCGAAGCATACAGATGTACATGACTGCTGAGAACCCAGCCCCTGATAATGACACTATGGAGAGCCTGATCGACACGAACGAGCAGCTCCAGACGTCGCTGAGTTTGCATCAAAGAGCTATGTTGAACGCTAGGAAACTCGTTGCTGTCATGGAGCCACAATCCCAAGCTCCGACTGAGCCTCCATCTCGGAGTTCCGTGAGCCCTATAGAGTCGGAACGGAACGGAGATAGCTTAGAGCCCCCTGCCGTGCCAGCTCGAAACCCAAACGGCAAAGGTAAAGAAAGAGAATACGAACCTGCTATAGCAGGGCCGTCAAGAACACACACGCCTGCTACCGAAGACGAAGATCCGTTCAGGGATCCCGAGCCCTCAGGGTCGAGACCCCGTGCGGCCGCCGGCTCAGCATCTGGCGGTGGGGCATCATCAAATTATATTGAGGAACCCCGATTAGCGTTTGAGCCCTTCCACCCCGGTTTCGAGACGACGCCGAGCTACTTGGGTAGGCAAGAGAGCGCCCTCGGTAAGGAGACAATGCACGGGGCTGCGGGAGACTCCTCGTCTGATGATCGGCGCTCGCGTGATGACGTTAGTGATTACGAGGCCCCGCCCCCGAAACAAAAGGAGCCGATCTACCGGTATTGATCGGTGTGTCGATGATGGCCGTGTTTGCATAAGCTCCGCTTGTTTGGATTAGGGGTGTCTGTCTACCTGTTAGAATCGGTCTTGTGGAGAGGTGGGAAAAGGCTGGCTATAAGCAGCCACAAAGATTCCGCATGGTGCTGTTCTATTCCGTCGTTGTTCTATTGATGTTGGGGTTTTTTTTTTTTTTTCGATGCCGCCCTTGTTTATTATTTTTGTCGTTACTGCTACTTTTTCGTCTTAAACGAGATTCCCCAAATGTTAAGACTTCAGTTCGATCATTCGCATATGTTTTGATGTTGCCTAGTGCTTCAGTATTTTCGATTAGTGGGTGGTGTGCTGGTGGTGAAGGATGGTACATGTATGAGGGGGGGTATTCGTAGGATGCGTTTATGAGACGTTTTGGTTACGGGTGTTGATCCCGAAAGAAGGGGGGATAAATCTGTAGCGGGAGACAGCGCTCGTTTACTCGTAAGGGATGATATGAAGATAAGTTGCCTTGATTATCGTTGGTAAGAATACCTCTTCCGCTCCCAGCGTAGGGGAAGAAGGTTAGGGAGGGAGAAGAGAAAGGAAAGCGTAAACCATCGAGGGTGGTGAAGGAGCCTGTCATAGTGGCTAACGCGTTGTACTTCCAAACAATAAAATTAATACATCTTTCTCTTACGGTATAGGCTTCGTTTTCGAGATGCGATCCTCGTGTTCGGTGGCACGCTATCTTTGGTGCTCGGTTAGCTATCTACCTATACGACGGACTCTCGCTATGATGCAATAGCTAGTTTCTTAACTTAGCCCTAGGCTTGTAGAAGTGTTGTTGCTAGGTACGCCTCGTCGTTTCAGGTAGGTGTTCTAGAAGAAAAAAGGTTCGATCATCCCGTCTCTATAGGTACCTACCTAAGGCTTCGTCCGATGTTTCCATTGTGTACCGAGTTATAACGGCTCATATTTAGTTTGGGAATCATCGTAGAATCTGGTTCATCTTGTGATGGCCCACCATTCGGCTCTTTAGAGAAAAATAAGCCGGTTGAAGTTGCATTTTCTTTCATTTTTTTCAGTTTTCCTTTTCGGTTGAGCATCTATGCATGGCTAATAACAACGCATTGCTTATCTTATTTACAGGGATTTTGTTTGTAAGTTCTGTCGACCAGTGTAATAATAATGCAAACATTAAACAAACCACCCAACCTACACGCGTGTTATTAATAGGTTCTTTAGTACATGTAGTTAGTTACTAGTTGACCAAAATGCTTCTAGGCTACTTCACTAAACCAAGCCCATTTCCCGTTTATTTAATTCGTAAAAACCAGACAGCAGGCGTTATAATCACGACGCCTAAGAGGTACCTAATCTCTGTATAGGTACGTTTTCATTGTACCTAATACATGATGTACATATGTACCACCACGACGCGGGGACCCGCAAAAAGCCGGCGGAGCCTCAGACGCAAAGTTGCGATTGGATGATGCGGGCAGAGCCGGGCGAACCTTCCTGGCGGGTCCCTAGGTGGCCGGTCCGGGCGCACTGTTGCATTTTTCCCTTTTCCCATTTCCCTCCCCCAGGAACGCTATAATACCCTGTTTCCCGCTTACCGCTTTGATTTTTCCGATCTGGCCATTGGTAGATCCCCGATCTTGCGCATTTCTTCACACACACCATCGACGCTAAACTGCTGTTCGTATTTGCTTTTTTTTTTTTCCCCTTTGCCTATGTGTGGTGCAATGCTAGATGGCACACCTTAGAACCCTTGATATGGGACCACTTTTGTATTTATTTCCTAATGGGGCAAGTAACAAATGGAAGCAAAAGTACCTTATCTTTTTAATATTTTATTTCAACCTTTTCTAACAGTAAATAGAATAACAATTAAGGGTATTATAAAATAGTAAAAAGAAAAACTATTATTAAAATAAATACCTAACTATATTATACTCTTAATTACCATATACCTGAAGTAGCAGAGGAATTATATTATTCTATTCAAGTCCCGCCCACGCTCCACGTGTAAAGGCGGCGGGGTTCGGTTCAGCTCCGAGCCCGTGGCTTGCGCGTGGCGGCCAAAAAAGTAACCGGCAGCTTCACCGCGTGTTTTGAGAAGCGGGTTTTAGCGTCATGTGGGGTCGCCTCTTTTTGGCGAAACTTGCGAATTTCATGTGTAAGTTAAGTACCTACGTACCTAACTTTAACACTACAACACTCTTATTACCTAGGTTAAGGAGTTTTCTCATATCTCCTCTTAATGCATTGCCAATGCATAAGAATCCTCTTATATGCTGACTCGAACCGAGATGCTAGATGGTGCGAGTTCGGACCGTTAGGGATATCCCATTGGCTAGATCGTCTCATCTGCTCTCGGGAATTCCTACCTACCTACCGAATCTCGCGAGAATGGCGGTGCTCCCGCTAGGTTGAATATCTAATTTCACCTTACTTAGCTTCCGTCCCGTCTCCATAGACGGATCTTGATGTGACACCGGGACTTTCTCTCAGGGATGAGCAAAAGGTCTAATACAGATACCCACGTATCTCGACCTATCACTTAACCCATCTATCGTGTCGGCAGCTAATATGTATTAGCTACGGTTCATGATATACAATTTATATACTATTTCCGGACAATATGCAAGTCTACACAGTCTATATTCGCTATTTTACCCGCGGGCGGTTTAGTGGCTTCCTCGATCTATCAGAACCTAGCTCGAAACCAAAATCGCTTATACCACCCTTCTTATTCGCTCTCCCATCGAATAAATTGTCTTCGTCCCATGAATACCCAAGATGCCGCGTTACTGCTAGCGTTCCTTTTTCGTCACCTGTCACATTGATTTTTGCCGCATTTAACGTTGCTTTATTAGTCGACTCGTCTATCACCAAGCAGAAACTCACATCGTCACTGATAAGACAGCTGAGCTGCTGTGCTCGTAACATTATCTGGGACTTCCCAATATCGACCATGACTCAAGTGAAGACAATACGGAAGACCTATCCTATCTACTCATTATCCACTTATCCCAAGAGAAAAAATATCAGTCACGATCGCCTCATGGAAATAGGAGCCGTAGCGGACATTCCTACACAAACACTATTCCTTGACAGCCTCAGTGTGGAATTATTAAATATTATATTTAAGCAGGTATTAGGCTACCCATAGATTTCCTGTATCTCTCCGTTCAAAAGACTTGATAGTTAACAGTATATCTCCGTAGTTGCGAGATATTGACTCCCGGGCGCTAGCTAATGCTCGCCGGTTATCTAGACGATTCGAAACAATCATTACGCCCATATATTATGAAACTATATGCTTTAGCGAGCATATAATAGATCCCTTGGCCGAGGAATATTTCCCAGGTTACTTTAAAAACATCTATTCATTTACTAGACATGTGGAAACAAGAAGCAATCTTGACGCAAGGAGCACTAAACGGGTGTTAGATGGAGTACAAAGACTCTTGTCTTTAAGGTATTCAATCTTTTGAGCTTTGCGAAACTAAAATGACTGACTCTAGAAGATGGCGTTACGTTGAAAATCAATCTCTTACAGGCTCGAGCTTCCCTTTCTCGACGCCGTCCGATATATTAAGCTCATATCACATCAAAGTTAACAGGACCAAGATACATGTTGAAAACCTGCCTCTAGAGGACCCCTACAGTGACTTATACAGCACCTATACCCAACATATCCCTGCGAGTAATCTTATTTCTCTAAAGATGCAGAATCCTACTCTCACGAAAACCATCGACACGCTAAAACGGTTCCTCCTCGAGGCCCAATCCACACAAAATCTCCACTATAACGGCCGCGGTCAAGGGACAAGCTTTGAATTCAATGAAAATGAACGTTTGCCGCCTTTTAAAGGCATATTACTTCAGTCCTACGACTGGAATCACAACACTGATGAGGTCCGAAGCCATTGGAATTTCTCGCGGATAAAGCATTTAACCCTGATCAACGTGCCCCTATTCAATTTCTTTACTTCGGTGCCCATTCCGGAACTCAACAACCTCCAGACATTTCACTGTGAAGACTTCACCACAGAAACATTATACCGACGTGAAGACGTGACAAGAATTCTACACGTGTTAATAGGCCGCATTGAGGCTCTTATAACGATTAGCATAACGTGCAATACAGATCTATTTCCGATAGATTCGCTACTTTGTCATGCTAATTCGCTCGAGGCTCTGAGCTTCCGGGACTACATCGGTTTCGGCGACGAGACACAACAGTATCCCACGATGCGGATAGAAGATCTTACTCAACTCTCCCAGGGACTAGTCAATCTCGATTTCCTCGAGCTAGGGATGGACGTATCCATGTGTGATCCTAACCGATTCCTCGAGGCGCTCTGCAGTTTCCCTCGGCTCCACACCCTCAAATTGAACACCCAAACGGTCTGGCGCGCTCACCACACGGTACAGGCCAACGAAGATCCGGACCGCGAGGCCGCGGTAGCTATGCTGGAAGCTTTGGTTCGAGGTAAGCGGGGAAGCCCGTGGCGGTACATCACGATCAATATCGGGGGGTGGAAGCCAGTTATGGTACGCCGTTTAGGCGAGGCGTGGCGTGATAAGAATCGCCAGGGGATATATGCCGAGAGGTGTTTCTGCGTGAGGAGGGACCAGGTGACGGGCGAATTTGCGATCAGGGAGGAGGAAGGTAAAGATAATACTTCTTTCTAGATGGAGTGGTGGATAGAGCGCGGGTCGCCTGTCTCGGTACTAGAGAGCTAATTATTAATGTAATACTATTCTGAACCGGGACATTCTCTTGTCTGTTTCGATATGCTGTTTTACTCTCCTGCGCTATATATAGCCTTGACTAAGTGCACGTTTAAATATCAAGGACTGTCTTCAATAGGTACTTCAAGTTTTCGCTAGTATAGTATCCCCTATTTACGTAGAGATGTAGTAATCTAATAGTTACGGAAATCATCATTAACTTCTATTTCCCCTTTAGGTATGGGTTCCGGCTTTCCGGCTACCAGTATGAATCTTTCTATGGCAAGGCTAGGTAGAATGTGTTATTTTACGTGCCGACTAAAGCTGTAGTCAAGGCGGCTTTAGCAGCCTTGCATTGACCTCGCATATAACAGGTACCCAACTTACAGGTCGTCATGCCTTTAGCTAGGACTCTGCTTCACTTCCTTGCTCTTAGGGGAGGGGACCGAGCTAAATCGAACGACTTCGTAGGGCGTGACTATAGTAGATAGGCGAGTTTAGGAAGTAAAAGAAGATAAAACCTCAAAGGCAATCCCATTTTCGGAATTTCTGGTAGTCTCTCCTTTATGTATAAAAGGTGAACAAAGCGGTCTTTTAGCTCAATATAAAAACCTGTTTCTACGGTAGCCGAATACCTCGGCTCCTAAGGACGGTGTCTGGTTAGCATGAGAAATCGGACGGAGAGAGGAGGTAGAATGCATGAAACCAACGTTGAACTCTAGTGGTGGTGATGATACGAATCACTCTCCTAACCTAGAGGCTCTTATTTCCGCATCCCTTGCATCGGTAGACTAGGTTAGCGAAGTCTCTCTGGGCCTTGTATGGTCTATCACATCGTCGTATGGCAAACCACTAGGTTAAGATATTGATAGCAACCCATGCGTCTATGCTCATACACCCAATATTACTACCTGGGTTCTACATATTTCACTTGGAGAAGGGAATCTTTTTAATATATACAGCCATAGACTCGTATACGGGACTCAAAACCGGGTGTCCTGGACGGAACCATAAGCTCGGTCTTTAGTTGCCTCTAGCCTCTAAGCACCACCCCTATTATACATTGTTTAAGTCCCATTAGCTACTTTGAAGGTAAATAAACGTGTAAATGACAAGCGCGCAGTGCGTTTAGATGCCCCAAAACAACATCGACTCCTTAGAATGGTCACAAAGGCTCCACAAGACACGGCGACTCAACATCTAATAGCTTTACAAATCAGGTACCGTAACTGCAATATTAAATATCCTCGCGATATCACTTGAGGTTGATTCTAGAGTCGCAGTCAATAAAGCTATACCAATTGAATGAGTGGGTAATGAAGACCTATATAAGCGGAGTACTAGAAGAGATTTACTGCCGCGTCTTCAACATCATAACTACCTACTCGAGATACGCCGCAAAGCTTATGATAATAAGTTTCAAGATACCTATTCGGCCACATATATATCCTGAATTTAATTAATAGAGCGGTGCTAGTTATAGCACTACATTCAAATTACTGCTTCATGGTCGAATAATTGAGGCTGCATCGTTACAATATGTTTATAAGAAGATAAACAGTCAATTCCTCAATTCTTTTATGCAGCCTTCTCTCCTCTAGCTAGGAATATTTGTCTCTTCGTAAGCTCCTTGCCCTCTTGCGCGTAGTGGCCGGGCATGAGGCCGGAGCCGAGTACTTCGAGAGAGAACCCTTTTCCGGCTCCGGCATGCTCGAACATTTTTCGGACCCTTTCCTCGGAGAGGCCGTGATGTAAGACTGCATGCGCATTAAGTCCGTGGTGAGGCCCGTGCGGTAGAAAGTCCCAGACCAGTAAGACGCCACCGGGACGTAGACGTTCGACGAGGCGGTCGGCAGCCAGCTCCGGGTCCGCGAAATGGTGGAGCCCACCTCCGACAGTAGCCAGATCGAATCCGAAGAAACGCGAGTCTGCGAAAAGTTCCGAAGGCTGCGGCCCATCTGCCGCTGCAAGATCTCCCACTACGGCATGCATCTCATCGCGAGTTAAGCCCTATAAAGGTTTTAGACATGTCTCGCCAACCAAGCTGAGATGTACCCTATACATACTTGGTTCTCAGCACGTGAGTTATACGCTGCAACCATATTTTCTGATATATCGATACCAACGCTTTGCGTCGTATAAGGGGCTAATGCCTATCGGGAGATGTTAGAAAACCATCCTACAATACTCGAAGTATTGTGATAGAGCTGGGACGAGAGGTAGCTCAAGGGGGAAATATTTCCACCAAATAGAAAACCTACTCTCGACATTGTGCCTGTCCCGCAAGCGTAGTCAAGCAACCGTATCTCCCTACGAGGTTGAGCGGGCTTTGGTTCTGTCTCTTCATCGCTATCATCGTCGTCGTCTTCGTCGTCTTCGTCGTCGCTGGCCCAGTCGACGCCGATCCAGTCCAATCGGGCTTGGATCTCTTCCGTTAGGCGCTCATTAAGCTTACCATGTTTAGAGTCGTACGTTGACGCCTCTTCGCTGCAGGGATGTCATTTTTAGCTGATATTCATTCTCTGTCATCTGGTCTATTGCCCGCGCCGTGCTGTGCCACATATATCGATCCACAAGGTTCGATTGTGCGTCAATGCTTCCCAGATGATCATCTCCTAGTCTAGTATAAGACCTATACATGAACTAAAACTAGCCGAGGAAAAGAAAAAGAGACATGGAGTTCTGGGCAAAATTTGCCCACGAGTTCCCTTTGTCCTTGGCGGGAAGCAAAGAAACATATGAGGCAGTAGAATGACAAGGTACATGGGTACATGTTATGTCATTCCCCTATCCTTCTTCCTCCACGTCGTAGCCAACTGGGCTCCGGCATCAGCTCGATGATGGATCTCACACACAGGGATGGACTATAGTTCCCCAATAAAGGGTGATACCATCTCGATATACAAGGAATATATGCCAGAACGGGAAGGAATGATGTGTTGTCGGCGAATTAGATTCAAGGAGAAGGGTGATCCAGCTTACTTAAAGTGTAACCTATTAGTCTCGGCCATGTTGCTGTTATGCGCTGATCGTTCTGTTTATTTTCCTGGTTTGTCTTTTGTTCTCGTTCTTCTGTTTCTCGACAAGTAGGTTGGGTGGTGTCTTGAGTATTTCGACGTTTACTTTCTATTTCGTGTCTTAACTTTATTCCCTTAAAATATGCGTTGCCGGCGACATATCGTACACTTCTCGTAGGCTTGTCGTCGACATTCCGGCGACTTTTTTACACTACTCGATAGCTTTCTACGCTGGGAACTTAATTGTAGATCCTTGTAATCACACCGGGGCGTGTAGTGAATAACGGAATACCATGTACAGCAATTATGGATAACTAGCATACGTATCTCACGCTTCCGTAGCATAACCTGTCGCTCTTTGTTTACTCTAGTGTCTAATGAGACTGAATCTTACCCATTCACCGCCTCGGTATCGTATGCGTTAATTTACTTTAGGTGTAGTACGGTACGCACCAAAACGGGCAAATCGGGACAAACGGTAAGCGGGAAGGATACTACGGCACGCCACGACGGGCTCGATCATTGTAACCATGAAAAGCAATTAAAATGGAGCCGATGGGCAATGGAATCGTGGAGTTGGTCTCCTTGGCGGTTATATAATCCCCATGCCTTGCATGGTTCAAATGGATCTTTCTCTGCTAACCCCCTGGCAGGTGCGCTTCGGACAGTGCCTCCCGCAGGTGCAGCTGGGTTCTTTGGGGTTTCACGGTAGGATGCGTGCGTGGTGCTACCCTATCCAATTCCAACGGCGTGTTTTATGCGATGACTCATGATTTCCAGGCGGGTTGGAGGCTAAGAAAGTCTAGGGATGGTTAGGTTCTACTGTGGCTATGCAAGTGGACCTGCAAGCTTCGCAGCGAACCGTAGTCACAAGAGGAAGTGCATATGTAAAGCTTGCTGCTGTAGCACGCCTCCTAGCCTCTGAGATGGTGTAGCTGGTGTTGCATGGACAAGGCACCAAAGCAGAGACGAGTCTGGGTCGGCCTTAGGTCGGGTCTAGCCGCAAGGGACCGGGCGTAGGTATCAAGCGTACTATGTAGGCAGCTTGAGCGAGAGGACGTAAGAGGTAGGAATGTACGGCGTCGCGGGCGTCTGCAAGGTGAAGAAAGCGGAAGTGCGTTTGTGATAAGGGTGGGGTGAATTGAGGAAAACCGAACATGGATGGCGTCAGCTTGTTGGACTGACATGCGTCTTAATTACTTGTGATAGAGAGGCAAAATGGCTGAAGGGTTTGAAGGCGCAAATACCTACCTAGGTAGTCTGAGCCAATTGCTACCACAGTAGCGGCAGCGGTAGCGGCAGCGGCTGTGGCAGCCATACCAACAGCAGACGCACCCATAGCACGAGGTTTGCATCGTTTGCGTGTGATGAGAGCTTTGGGCATCGACTACCTAGGCATTTGGCCGACTGGGTTGCTCTGTATGCTGTCAGCCTGCATGTCGGGTAAAATGCACGAAGAAATAGGTATAGCAAGATAGCAAAGTATGGTACCCTCCACCGAGTTGGATCCGTTGGGAACCAGTCGTAACAATTCTTGCCGCACCGGCAGCAAGGGATTGGATACACGGGGTAGAAACACGCGAGATGGATGAATGGGTAAGAAATGACGATGAAACCCTATGATCCTTCTTCCTCATATCCGGGTTTAAAGCGACATACCGTACCCGAACCGCATCCCGTAAGCCTGGTGCTCCTCAGGTACTAGAAGATGAAAAGGTGATGGATTACATTAGGTACCTACCTTAGGTAAGGTTGGGTACCTACCTAGGTCGGTTGGTATGGTATGTATAACTAAACCTAATAACTAACAGATCTTCCAAATTCCTGTGGGAGCTACGATACAACTCTCCTAACTCCCACCTGCCTCCTACCTGCTTTCTACCTGCTTTCTACCTACCATTGATCTACCCCTGCAGGTAACGCTAGTAACACCCAACGTAGCAGGTAATTACCACCAACATGCCTTCTTCGTATAGGTAGGTACCAATATTATGTACACATCTCTTCTTAGATGCAGGTGCAAATACTGGAGTATTGAAGACCGGAGGCGGGTGGTGTTAAATAATTGCCTACGGTACGTGATTCCCGTCATGTGGTAAGGCTTCGTACCTACTTCATAACCATATGCAAGTATACAATATATTAAGATGCAATACATAGGTATTGACTTATATATTTTAGGTAAGAGGTAGCTGTCTACGAGAAGAAGTATTGATTACATACCTACATTAGGTACATATTATTGATGTTCATATTGATACATCCATGCCAGCTTTCTAAGTATATACGTAACTATAAGCGCCGTAGTTAAGTTTTTATGTAACAGTAAAGCAGGAACCCAAGCGCGTATACATATGAGAAGGTGACGCAGGTGTAGCGAGATCTGATATGCGGGACCCAAAGGATCGTTACCTTAGTTAGCTAATTCCGTATTATGTATGTGCGATCAGACTCCAGGTTGAAGGCTAAGAAGGCGTGGAACCAACAAAACTTACAAATCTACAAAATCTACATAATATACGGAATCTCCGTTAGCCGCTTATGTTAGGTGGCTACGTAGCTCACCCGGATGTGATGCGAAACAATGCTCGGCATATCGTATGGTATTAACTGGTAACTATGTAGTAGATATTAAGTATGTTCTATGGAATTATCGGTCTCGGTCTGTAACATAGATAGACCGGCTTCAAATAAATATGTCCAAATACAACCTCACCGCCGCTTCACCACGTCGCTGTTGCGTGAGATCGTCTCAGTCCCATCGTCGTCACACTCGTGGAATTGATCGCGATCATGTTGTATCTGTACAAACATAAATCTATCGACGTTTACCATGTACTTCTATACCGCCTCGGGGTTACTCTCATGTAGATAATATGTAGAGCCGGCTATTATAGGCAAGTGTGGTGGTGTGGTGTTGGGGATCAAACGCCCAGCATCGTGGTCAGCGCCATCCGCTTGCAGTTGGCTTCACTTTATACTATATGCAAGTTTGTGTCACCTACGAAATCCCATTGCTTCGTCATGCCAATGTTGGTGGTCTTGCATGGGATAAGGGAAACGTGGCGTTGAACTGCCTATCTGCCAACCTATGTACCAACCTACCTAACCTTAGGTAGGTACTTAAGTCGTCCCGAATCCGACACCAGCCGCAAACAATGTGCCAACCTCCATCGTGCATCTAATAACCTTCCATCTATTGCACCCAGAGCCTTCTCGGAATCGTTTCCATGGTTCGAGACCTTCTGCAGAGGACTAGCCTGGCAAATACTCTGCCAAGTCGCCTGACTATCTCTTGGTAGCTAACCCGCTGTATGCGCTCTTATTAATCAAAGCTATAAGAACGAACCATCTTGCCCCTCCATGATATAGGCTATTCCCTGCTTAGGCCATTGGCGTAGATCGAGCCTAGGTAGGCTGGCAGACGAGGTTTGCATTGCACGACGCTTCAAACGATAAATCCATATGCACTATGTAAGCGTGGTATACTTACCTATCCTATACAATTCTTTCAGGATGCTAGCGATGCGACGCTCGTCAGGGTTCAGTTTCATGAGAGCGTGCTGATCGACAGTCTAGAACCTCGACTCTAGAGGGGCACATTATACCAGTGACATGCATCCCCAGTCTACAGTCTATACAAGAATACATGCCAATACAACCACACTACACCGCACTACGTACGTGGACGGATAAGTAAGAAGAGGTGGGCCGAAGTACGACGCAGGACGTCCGTGGTGGGGTGCGAAGCGCCAATTTCCCCAGTAGTTCGGAAGTCGACACGAATGTTAGCGTAAATATCGACAGATTATCTGCATCTTTCCTTGCTTTATTGGACTATGCCGGCTTCTCTAGTTCTAGCAAGAACAGGCCGAGTGGTTTCGGCTATACCCGTGCCAGCCAATAAGACCCGGTGGATGGCCCTTTGAAGTGAAAGAGATGGGCAGCAGTTCGGTAAGCGAGAGGCCGTCAACTGACTCGCTTTTACGTACGGAGTAGCCTGTATTGGGCGCCGCCGTAACGCATGATAGATGGACTTGTGACAATGGTGATCGGATTTTCAGCGCAACCATCTCAAAAGGGGACTCCCTGTTGGAACTCTACTCGGAGCAAAGCATTGATCCATTCCCCTTGCTTCCTTTATCCTAGGTTAGAGAGGATGAGGGGTTTATCCACGTAAAAGCGAAGTTAGATAGAACAGGGGGGATCGATATCATATTATTCAATGCACTCGGTTTCAGTGCTGCTCCTATCGCTACGAGGTGTTGAAGATTAGGGCTAGAATATGTCCAGATATTAGGATGATATCTGTAAGCAGGTATTTTGCATTCTTGTGTGTATGCTCGCTTGCCTAGGAGGCTTTTCTAGTAGGCTTACTATATTTGTGGGAAAGTTGAGAGGGGGACTAACAGGGAAAATGGGCAGACTTACTTGGTTCGGTACCCACCGTCCTCGGCAGCGATTCGGGGGCCAGCAAACAAACTACCATATGTATCGACTAGTCAGTTAAAAATTGGGGTTCAATTTGCGGGAGCGGCTCGCTGCATGCATATTCAGTCACGTGAATACCCCTTCCGGGTATATTGATTGGTTCGTGTCGTTCAATATCCAATCAATATTCTGCAACTTACTGCAACCTATTGTAACTTGTAAGCTCTAAGAGAAGCCTAACGTCCAGCTGCCACCAAGCCCGAGAGTCTGGGTCCATCTTGCCTAACTGCCCTAGGTCTCCGGTCCATCTGCAAGCTGCAAGCTACAAGCTACAAGCTACAAGCTGCAAGCTGCAAGCTGCAAGCTGCAAGGTCGAATTGTCGGTGTACACCACCTAATTCACTTGTGATTCTAGGACGGTCCAGTGCAGTTACTTAGCCGGCCCCAAAGGATTTCATCCTCTTGGCGTACACGGCCCGCCTGGTTGCATCCTGTCAAAAATGCGGTCTGGTTCCTATCTGATCCCGTGCTACCGTGCCTGCAAGAAGGAGTCTAACGGATTTGGTGGTTTGATGGTTTGGTGCTGCTAGAGTGAGGCGCGGTGACGAAGATACGTGGCAGCCATCATGCGGTCATCCGACTTATTTCTGTGACAGGGTCTTGCTGGGCATGGTACGTACAGGCCCATTGACCATGCTCATTGACATGGGCGAGGCCGATCCGGAAATGCTATCTATCATTACGGATCCCCCTTGTCTGCGGAACTTCCCAGACGCAAGTCGCGCTCTGCATTATGTAGTGTAAATCTAAGCTAGCCTATCTGCCACTTTTATTCCGCTGATACATATTCCGTACGGCAAGGTTGTCCGATATGCGGAATATTCTCGGACTCGGCGATGTGCGGAACGTCGGATATCCCGGTTCGGAAGTAGGTTAGAGTTACCCTAGTAGATCTTCGCATGAATAAGCTTGATCTAGGATCAGCTCTTGACGATAGCAGTAACCCTTGTGTCGTGAACGTTAGTTTGAACCTTAATGCCGCCGAGGTTCAGCTGGTATGGTTTGTTGCCCAAGAAAACTAATTGATTTAACTAGAATGCTAGAGGACTTACTTAACAGGTGATCCTAGTACGCAGAGAAAATCAACGGTTCAAATTTCTTATTGCTGTACATCTTGATTCATGCCTAAAAAACATGTTGAATTTTGATTAATTATTAATATATGGACTATATTTCATTGAGTCTTTATATTTGATTCGTCGCTGTAAACGTATTTCATCCCAAAGGGCCATTATTCATAATTACAATGTATAGAAAATAGAACATACTGCTGAATAATACTTTTAATGATGGAAAATGCAGCTCACTAAGATATCTTAAGTAAAATTTATCAAAGGAAAGACTGTATGCAAATCTACAATTCTCATAGGCAATGTGTTTAATAAGCATACAAGGTATGTGCCCAGATAGGTAATGATAATTACACTATTGGCTTGAACTATTGATGAGAATCTTTAGATTATCCAAACTACCTACCTAAGCTATAGACGGGAGCACTCTTTGCATTAGGTACTTAAGGCATTGCAAAGTCAAGTTCTTAACACACATTAACCTTAAATTTAATAAGAGGACTAACCTTGGTACCAATATAGCAGGGTACCAAATATAGTGGTGTGTCCGGTCCCGTTCCCCATCCCGTGTCCGTTTATGTTATAAATACTCCTAGAGAGATTATCGTTCCCTTGTTGGATGGCCCTGTAGGTAGTAGAAGTGCTTACGCTCATGGTTCGGCAGCTCGTGGGGACAAATGAAAAGGAGACAAGGCCATTCCTTGAGTAGAGTTAGAGGTGTTCTGGTTAGCGCTTGTCATCTCCTAGCTTGGTAGAGTGCTAAATGCTAGTCTCGAGTCTCTTGATTTTTAAATAAAGATAGCTAATTGGGTACTTGCGCTATGAGCTTTTAGCAAGGGATGTGCATATTATGTTCGCCCAGTGCTACGGATAGGATAGCGAGTTTTTGTATTAGTCATTACTAAATATTAAAGTACCACAAGAGTTGGTAAGAGCACGACTCTAGTTTATTATTTGTAGGCTTCCATTACTGGGGCCCCTTTGTCGGGGGAGTTTTCGTTTCTATTTTTATACATCCTTGGGCGCTGAGTGAACTCTGAACATCAGTAGAACTACGTGGTATTTAGTATTTACTTTGATTCTCACGAACCATTACGATGCGCAATCTCCGGTGCGTCCATGATTAAACTATTCTAGGATCCTGATCCCAGATGGGTAGTTTTCAAATCCCCCAGGTCCCTGAACATATTGGATCTGGGCCGCATGATTCCAGAAGAGGCAAGCATCCCGCAATTATAGCACCCTGGCTAGGTATGTTTTGATGCTTCCAGTTGGTAGGAAAATAGCTGAAAGGCGTATAGTGGCTATTTAATTTACCACGATATTAGCAAAACGGGAAAGTAGTTTGTTACTTGATTCTTTTCGCCTTAGGTACCTACATAGTAGTCTTCACTTTATTGATTAATGGCTATGAGGTAGGTACCTACCTAGGTACGTAAGTTGGCTTAAGCCAGCTCGCAAAATAACGTCGCAAATATTGACAAGATCGGGACCCACCAGATACTACATCAGCAATGAGTTTACTGTCTAAGTGGCCTGAGAGGTAGGCTATTTTCGATACAGATCCCCATAATTTATTTGGCTGCTTTTAGAATTACGAAGTTTTGCATTTAGTGCATTGCCAACTAATGAAGAATGGAACTACTAGTTAAGATTATTTAGTTAGTTATCTCTTTGCTTGTTGCCTTCTTAACAGCTTCCTTACGTTTTATATGAGTTTATTGACGGGTAACCGGATTACCGATTGTTATAAAATAGAAAGACGAATATCTAATTGACTAATTAATTTGGAGGTTGGGGAGAAATGTAGATTGTGCTATACCTAACTATCTAGAATGTCGCCGGAAGTTGTCATATTAATAAGGTACGCTTAGCAGCCATACCTACATTGGTTCATGACCACATTAAGCAAATATTTCAAGGGCAATAGTCTAACTATATTTCACGGAAACAATGTCAAATCTGGCCAAATAAACCGCCAACTACTTTTAGCAGCTATAAAAATAAGTATTTATAGTTACGTCTAATTTTGTATTTCCGTAACACTATAGATATAAGTAGTGTCTCTTCGTACTGCTGTAAAACTTGCGCGTTGGGGGTACGAACGAGCTGGTGGCTTCAGATTATGCGGGCAAACATCGAATATGCATCGGGGTTTTGTCGTGCGAGTTTGTACTCGACACACCGAGCCAATCCAACCTCATAGACCACCAGCATCCTCGACTCTGATTTGTCCCTGAGATCTGAACGGGGCAGGCTGGGCTACAACGTCTAACACCTGCAGGAAGCCGTGGCGCACTATTGTAATCCATATTATCCTAGCTGGAGATTCTAGAGCCAACGACAAAGAATTTTGTGTAGGACGTGGGCTTTGCGTTGACTGACAACGACGCCTCGCCAGATTATTGAGGATAATTCTAGCTTTTCGCAGGAGCTTGTGCACCTAACTATGCCCTCGAAAGTGGATGAAACAAATATATGAATGATTACTGGGATATCCCACGAGTGGCGCCAGCGAATACCCAAGTAGCAGGAAAGACGGGAAATCAGCAAGATTAGTACTTATAGCCGGCAGCTTAAGTTGCACAAGGGTCAAGTTGTCGAGGATATGTCATGGTGGAGGAATGGAATTACGCTACCCACGTGCGCCAGAAGGATGACAAGCATCTCATAAGGCATTTCTCCGCTGCATCATCATTGGTTGCTGGATATAAGCACTACCTAACAATAAATGTGATATTACTGATTTGGTTAGGTTTCACAAGCTCACGCCCACGTCCAAGCCTAAGCCCAAGCCTTCGAAGCTGGAGTGCTGCAGTTCGAGCCGAATGTATTGTACATGTGTACACGGTACACGGTACACGGCTGCAGATACGGCACAGAGGTGGGTCGACGGGTCCCCATTCCAACGAACATGGATCTGCACGGATGGGAGCGGATATGAACGAAGGACGGGAAGAGCCTAAAAGGTGGCGGTTGCATATGTCCAATAATGCGTCACTCAAGATACTTGTCCATACAGTAAGCCCCGGGGCGTGAACTGATTTCCTAGGTCGGATGTGATGAGGACAGCGATGGTGGGGAAAATGATGGTGATGATGAGAGGAACAGGAACATGATGACTACAGCTGAAGTCAGCTATTCAAAGCTGACTCGCCGCGCTTCACCGAAGGAAGGCAACCACCGGCGGTAGAATTGAGACGGACAGTCCGGGCTGGCCACGGCTTTGCTCATTTACCACGTTTACGATCTAGGAATTCCCCTGCCAAGATAATCGGTTGGGCGAGAAAATCAAAGTACCTATAAAAGTAATACCTACCAACAGACGGACGGGAGCTAAGACGACCTGTCACAGTTGTTGGTGCCTCCAACACCCGAAGCGGCCTTACGCCTGGCATCGGCTCTACCAAGGGAATAGCTAGGCCGCGTATGTGTACTTGTGATTTGAAATTTGTTTATCTCTCATCGCCGCCAAAGATTTTTCTAGCGCAAGGGCCGAACAGGTGACCGACCCGTCTCGAGGCTTGCGTAAGAGTGCGCAATACGTTAAGGCTACGAGAAGGTTGGATCGTGGTGCAGCGAGCCAAACTATACAGAGATGCATGGAAAGGGATCAGTAACTTCAGGTGCGTCGCGGATATGTAAAGGTGGTGCAATATGGTACATTCAGTCACCGCTGGCCTTATGGGTAAGGATAACTTCTTGTACAAGTATAGCGAGGGAGGCGTGTCAAGTTAGATTCTTAACGGCGAGAGGTGAAGACGGGTAGGACAATGCATCATATGCACACACGCATCACCGTCCACACCCTCCCCCTCGAGCGGCACCAACAGGGACGGGAGGATTTACCCTCCCCCAGGACCATGCAGCACGATATCCGGTGCAAAGGGCTACACAGCGACCGCGAATGTCCTGGGGTATGCAACGGGGCGGGAACAAGGGCTGCGCGTCATGAATTGCGCAGCGGCTCAGGTGGCTAACACATGCACGGACGCCGAAATCTATCACAATTTTTGGCCTTTGGGGGGATTATGTATCGAGAGAGTGCCATTGATATCGACGATTGGGAGAGCAACCGTGCTAACCTAGGATCTTTTCTAGTACCTAATGTACATATGTACCTAGGTAGGTATATATATGTATAGAAGTCCTGCTATGCTAAAGTCGTCCAAGGTTGCATAAGAACCGTGTATCGAAGAAGAGAAGGATTCTTCTTATGGGCGCGTGAGCCTTGTCGCTTGCTGCTTTGTACGATGGGCTTTGCTGCTAGGCTTCCCATGCTGCAATATTGCCATGTTTCCCGCATCTTTGGAGGTACTTCGACCACACCCCCCTAGCCCCCTTGCTCCCTTGCCTGCATTACCGCTGAGCCCTGCCCCTGTTCCCATGTTCCCCTGCTTGGGTTTAACCAGATTCGATGTTTCGAAAGCTCCCATGGGACCAATGAAAATCACTAGTTCCGCTCATCCATTACCAAACGGAGGGATGATAGGACGGACCTGGAAGACGATTTACCTTAGACAGCTTAGCGTTATGCGATCAGCACCAATGTAACAGTGGAGAGCGGGGACGGGCTGAAAGCTGTGTGAAAGGGGGCTAACGGCGACCCGGCCACGGGAGGATCTGCTATTACTTACAGAGCTTGCAAGAAGTATGTGGGTAGCATTGTATTATTGTATTGTTGTACTGTTGTATTGTTGTACACAACCTCTACGTATATAAATGTATACGGTTGGATCTTAGCTTAGCTCGGCTCAGCCCACGAATCCTATTTAATGCGCATGAAGTGTCGAGTCTCGAATAATCTCGACGTTTATCATACCTACCTACCTATATGTGAGTGTGCTTCGAATATGGGGGTCTCACCAATAGGTAATTACCTCTCTTAAAAAGTTCAATGCTTCCATCTTGTCTTCTATCTTGTTGTTTGTATCCAGGACTGTATGTACTACTATGCAATGCCACAACCCCTACGGAGAGCCTTACCATACATAGTATGCCCCTCTCCACATATCATTTCTTAGTGTTAAGATCTATGCATAAACACCGCAACATCTCGATTGCTATTTTCATTGATCCCCTTGCTTATTTCATGCCTCCGGCGAACCCGCCTGTTCGGATCTTGGGTCTCGTTATTTCTCCGTTAGCTCCCCACCCCCTGCCATGCCTAGCATGTGCAAAATTACCCATCTGTGTACGAGGTGCGTAAAGTGCATAAAAGAACTTCCCAGAAATGAGCTCAATGCTACCTATATTACGGAGAGTCCCTCGATAATAGGTGCATCTTCGTCTCGTAGCTAGGTTAGCTTATTAGTGTATATCAAGAGGCGGAGATTACTGCATGTGTCGTCTACCCGAGTACCTAGCGTCATCTGGGTTTGTTGTGCCGCCCGTACCATTTTTCTAGAACACCATCGCGGCGTGAAGAACAGCCAAAGTTGCATACTCTGAAACATGGCCCATACCACCGCATGTCATGACGGCGAGTCGTAGTGATCCATCGTTGTAACAGTCTCCCAACTGCAGATAATCGATGACGTTAATTGATACTATTATGTAGAGTAGAGCAGGGACCCTCGCTCGGCAATAAGCATATAAGACGCGGTATAGAATAGAACTAGATAAGAACCATGCTATAGGGCTGCTGCTCACGGCGGTATACGATATTGGGATTGTTACCTCTGACCCTACCTGCACCCCACAAGAGGACAGAGCCGAGGCTGACTGCGTGTGTTAATTATGTACTTCGTCGGGGTGCAGCAAGGCCAACATACGAGGAACGCAATCAAGGTCTCGGGTGAGAGTGGACCCTATCGCAGCCATGAGAGACAGGTAGGGTCTAGACAGATACCAAGATGACCGCCCCTCTCGCATCTCATAACTTCCGACCTTTTCCTTTTTTCTTTTTTTTAAGGTGGTGCAAAGTTGCGAGCTTCACAAGACAAGGAACACGGGAATATGACGAAAAAAGACGGGCGGGATTCCGTTCGCGGTAATGTCCATCGCGGGAAGATCACGAGGTAGCAGTTGAAAAAGGCCATGCAGAATATGCAGAAGATGCAGAATACATACCCACCTTCACCTCGCACATTGCGGTACACCCCAAGTGACTCAACCGCAACGTGAAGCGTGAAGACACATGTAATATACATAATATACACCGTGGACCCCGCCGCTTTCCATCCAGCCTACCATCTAGCCCATCTAATAGTTTTATCTCACTACATATTGCATGCATTCTCAGGGGTTTATCATCGTTTGGACGTTGCACCGCAGCCGCTTGTAGACCTCCCGTTAAACATCTCTCGTACGACCTATTGAAGCTCGCCGTACCTTGGGCAGTAGACAGCAAAGCAGCCAATGTACCTCTAGCCTGCTTTTCTGCCTTTCCTTTTAAATCCTCCACTCTGACAGGACCGGTATCCTGAGCTCGAGCCTGATATTTTCCGGCTTCTAGATCGTGTCTTGCTTGAATGCCTTTTTATTTTTTTGCTTTTTTTTTTGGGACGACGGTTTGGCTACACTCGCTGCACATATACAAACAAAGAACTGCTTAGGTATTCTTCAGAGTGTAAGAGGCTCTCCCAACTTAATAAGGGCAATCAATCAACGCATCTAGACACTCTCGTCACAACCTCTAAACACTAGCTTGTCTATTATACCTAATAGGCAACGCTGGCTACGTAGCGCATCCCGCAAACGTTAAGGCCGGCTTGTTTGGCCTGGTTACCGCACCCCTGGTCAGGGTTCTGGGGTTAATTCCTTGCTGGATCCCTTCGCGTCGCGATTTACTTACAAGTACAGCTACTTCGCATCACGGCTCACGCCATAAAAAGTCGTGGTAGCGGTGTCCGGAGTAAATAACCGCAGTACCATTATCATCCGCTATCATATACACCCATCTCCTTAATATAGCAAGCCGGGATAGGTGATAGTTTGACTGCATTTATCCATTGGCGCTCCCAGGAAGGCATTGTGCAGTGCAGCCCGTTGATCAGAGTTTCGGGCCACCCCGTCGAACCGCTACGTTGGGATCTATCCGCCCGCCTTGTATCCCCATTACCGCATTCCCGTTCTAGGAAGCTAGTGCGAACGGCTGGCGTCTATCAAATCTCATGCTTGGACGCATTAAGTTACCAACAGCAGCAATAAGGCCAGCCGAACGGGTTTTAATAGCAGTAGCAGGCAAGGCAGGGCAGGGCAGGTTTAATAGGTGTCCCCCAGGTGTCTGTTCAAGGAAAGCAGCGGTGTGAGAACAAACTGGCGCACGCTAAGGGGTAACCCTTGTCTAATCAAGGAGGGGAAATAGAAGCTGGGTGCCCAGAGCCTTGGGTCAAGCCATCGGCATCGTGATTAGCTGACGGCTACCCCGTCATCTGAACCCGAAGGACCTTGCACGCTTGCGTTGCGTGCATCAGGTGCCTATTAGCCCCAGCTTGTACAATCCATCCATCTAACGTGACCCCCATGCCCTGAGGGTTAACCACGGAAGTGAAGGATCCTGGCGGCATTGTAGAGGTACAATAGAGGAAGAAAAAGCATCCACGCGTACCTACACCACCCTCCCCAGACGTGCGGTGTTGTGCTACGTACTTTGGAACTTGTCAGTTTGGGTCTCAACCGAACGTCCCGTTGGCTGGATTAACATCCGGCAAGCAACCTGAAGCACAAGCTCGAAGGAAAAGGGGGGTTAGAAGAGAAGGGCGAAAAAAACAAGGAAAAAAAAGGAAAAAAAGAAAAGGAAGGAAACGAAACGAAGGGGAAGAGGATGAGGAGGAGAGGAGGGAAAGTAATAAGATAATAATAATAACTAACTGGAAGAAAGTTGAGCTGACCGCCCCACCACCAAACATAATAATACTGGCTGACTCGCATCGGTCAACCTTTCCAACCCTATCTGGAGAGTTACTCTTTCATCTACATACTCGATCCAACGATTACCCTACTGCATCGCATCTACAAATTGCATGCAGCTGTGAGCTCTCTCGGCAACTTCACAGGGGCCCTCTCCGGTACATGTGCAGCCAGCCCGAGCCCGGCAAGCCGATCAGCCTACCAACAGCCTACCCGAAGTGTCCCACGCCCTCGGGACAAGCCACGTTTGCATTATTTGAGAAAATTAGACGCCAGCCTCTGCAAGACCAGGCATCCTTAGATTCGTTCTAACGCCTGTCGGTCGGCTCTCCTACTCAATCCAGCTTTAGGAGAGCAAGCGAGCCGCGTCGAGTAGCAACGGTAATATAAAGGAATTGGATTTCTCACGGCCACTTGTTAGCCTTGCGGCACTTGGAACTATAATTACCTCTTTTACTTATCCTACTCGCATCCGCACGTCACCGCCAAACGGACCGAGCGAAAGGATCGGTTCGGCTAGAAATCTCTTTCTTTTTTCTTTCTTTCTTTTTTTTCCTCTCTCGCGCCGCATTGCTACCACGCGAGGGACACAGTAAGAAACCTTCGCGAACGCAGCTAAAAATAACGAAGCCCGAAAAAAAAAATACAAGTTTTCGAATATCCCGAGCGTGGCGCTCTTGTTTTCAGAGCAGCCCCAAACAAACAACAATAGCAACAATAGCAACAACAACAGAGTTGGCCGCTTTACATACAGTAGACTTTACCTGCCTACCTGCACGCAAAACGCAAAACGCAACACGCAACATCAGCATCGCCACTGTCTTACATTT
This sequence comes from Daldinia grandis, assembly GCA_022432525.1. NCBI lineage: Eukaryota > Fungi > Ascomycota > Sordariomycetes > Xylariales > Hypoxylaceae > Daldinia > Daldinia grandis. The sequence continues at coordinate 441,243 of JAJKLB010000007.1, forward strand.
TACTGGACACGTTAGCGCAATACAATTTCGTAAATAATTTGTAAGTGGTACACATGACCTATAAACCTGCAATATACCTACACACGTATCTTGCCAACGAATACTTACATGTTGGTATATATAGGTTAACGCAATATATCTAAGCAAAAATTGACTTTTATTTACTTTTGAATATTAGGAGTCGATGGAAAAGAAGTGAGAAAACCAAATATAACTATAAAAAAAAAGCTTATTGATTTATTTTATTCTTTAAGGCCTAAAGCTGTCTGTAACATTTAAAAGGCAAGCAATCGCTCAGCAAGCGCGCGCGCACACACGCATAGAGGCACGCACAATACAACAATACATCTACGCATAGTTATAGGTACCTATATTGGAAAGAAGGGCGGTCATTCGACCGAATCAGATTGGGTCCTTCCTTCTGCGGCCCGTTCTGCGACCTGCTGGCCTAACCGTTCTGACGGGATTCCGCCATTGCCCATTAGGCGTAAGGTACTAGCCTAAACTTGGACTTGATTGGAACAAAAACAAGCCCTTCCCAAAAAACCAATACCCCCGGCTCCAAAGGTTATTGTCGTTCCCAATTGGAACATCATACTGCGCACCGCACATACTGCACATATTGCACTGACTGCACTTTCAACCATAACTCCCGTGCGACACGACCTTTCTCTCACACTCCTCTCTTCCTCGAATACATTCTTGTCGCGTACAGTCTGACGACATAGCGGCCAAAGTTTTCGAGGTTGCTACTGTGCGAACCAAAATATACATTTAATTTAACTAAAGCACCCGTCGTCGGATTGACCTCAATCGACCTCATCGTTGAGTTTTCGGTGTGGCAGATACTCAGACGCACTCAGACGCACTCAGGCGCACTCAGGCGCACTCAGACAACTTACTCTGTCTCTTTCACACACCTCTCTTAATCCATCGGTCAATCCATCTCATTCCTCCGTCTCACTAAATCTTACCAACGCTCCGGCAGCAACTGGATGAAACTGCCTTCGCTAGTGAGATCATTCAGCTTTTACCTTAGCCACTCTACATGTAGACACCTTCTTTTTGTGTTCGGTTAGCGACTCAATAGCCCATGCCAGGACGGTGCTATCGGTCGCCAACTCATCCACACGCAGACACACCATCCTCTCTATCCGCAGTAGTTCATCCGCCGTCGGTTCCGTTATTTTTCATTTTGGTCCACCGGCACGAATCACCGCTCTCATTAGCCCACCCCGGAAAGGAACGCTGCCGCTAGTAGGGCATTAGCTCTACCTATGCGCAGTCATTCATTCAAGAGGGAAAAAAAAAAGGTACGTTTCTCTACTTCATTACTTAGCGTCTCTACGTTAGTCGAATACCACCTGAAACTCTGCCCGTCCTGTGTCGGGCGCGGCAACCATCGCTCGAATCAACTTACACCGAGTCACCTGGGCCTTCTTGGGCTTTTCCAACGCCTCCACACTGAAAGACAACCTCCCAGTCTTCCTAGTCTCCCAAGTCTTCTTAGTCGTCTATTCTCTCATTACCGTCTCCATAAACCTTGCACCTGCGGGCCCCTGCTCCGCTCACAGAACTGGCATCCGCATTGTTTTGGCGTCCCTGTCCCTGCCCCAACTTCTAGGTGAGCTAGGTGACTACACTAGGCGCACATACATACACGCACATATGCCCACCATACGCCAATATACATATACATCTATACATATACATATACTTATCCATGCGAGCTACGTATCCCCCCTAACGTACCAGCTCGCAGTAAGTTTTGCCTGTTCGAACCCCCCCCCAACAATAAAGCTGGACTGGCCCTTGACTCAGCATTAACCTACAGCACCTTCACAAGCCTACCTACCTGTTTGTTCATAACATTGCTGTTGGTTGTTAGCTGGACTCATTGGCTAATTTTCCTGCCTTTGCAAGTTTCGTATCCTTAGACAACAGGTTAGTTCCGCTTGGAGTTTATATCACAGACCTCTGCGATGGTGTATATGCGTATGTGTCTTTTAATGAGATTCATGGGTTGGGCATGATCATTTCATCAATCCATCGCATATGGATCTTCTTCGTTATTCGTTTAGACCCTTCTCAAGCCCCCGTCTCATTCCCTGACTAAAACGTGTCTATATTTTATTATTTTTATCGTTTTATTATTATTCTTATTATCATTTTAGCTCCGCTACTCTATTTTACTCGGGTTCATTCCAGCTAACGGGCTAGCTAGGCTCTTCCAAGATTCTCTTGCAGCAGCCCCCAAGGGTCATCCCGCAATTAAATTATAGAAGACTGAAGACCCCGTCTCTTCCTCCCGGCACTACAGACTCCGCCATCTGTGCTGTTGTTAAGGTTCTTCCCCTTCCACCAACGGTTGGCCCCGCCATTCCACCTAAATTTATTGCGCCGTCATTCTACGTGCAGTTGTTAACCTTCCTACTCTCTCTCTCTCTTTTTCTCTCTATTTCCTTTACTCTAACACCATTACGCTTTCCCTTTGAGTCCTATAATTATTACCGACATCGCCCCTCTACAAGCTCCTACTACTCTCCAGTTACATGTGTTGCTAGTGAGCTCGACAATCTATCAAGGAATCAGTTCAGTATCTGCGCATCGAACAGCTTATAGACTTAACGCTCGTCACGGCCTAGTCTCGTGAATTCTCTCGGCATCTAAAGACGGGAAAAAAAAATCTGATATGGTCTTTGACTGTTGTACTACTCTACCTCGGAAAGTGCGCGCTTAACAGAGGAACATAAGTCAACCGGGGAACTAAATCTCGAAACATATCCTGCGTCAGAAACCACTTTAAATTACTCCCTAACTATTACGCGGTTACTGCTCTCGTGCTTCACTCTGGCGCCCCCAAGCGTCTGTTAACGTAGCATGGCAGAAGACCGTCGACATAGAGGACAGCAACCAACTCACGACCAAAACGACGAGTCTCAGTATCCTCCAGTCCCCGGCGAGGAAGACGATCGCACGAGAGTAATTGCCTATCATCCCCGGCCACATATGGCATTAGGAGCAGTAAGATTGCCCTCTATGCAAGATCCCTACGCCCAGCCTGCTGGTAACAGAAGCTGGGACCCAAGAAGCAGCAGCTACGGACCTTCGCCTAGCTCTACAAATGGATACCCTCCTCCGCTCGCCGTACCGGCACCTTCAAGTACTGGCTACTCTCCGCCAACCGGTGGCAACGCCTACCCTCCTCCCGCCAGCCATCCGGCTTATCTTCCTCCAGTCCACGCCCCAGCTCCAGATCCCAGAGCTAGCTATCCGCCTCAAGATCACAGGGCACAATATTTTGCTAATTACAACTCCCCGAATCCGTACGAGTTCGCATACCGGGGTGACCGTAGTGCCGTAGGGCAATACACCGAATTTGCGAGAGGTGGTCCTGTAGGAGCTGCTGTGATGCAGCAGTCTGCCCCTCGCCAGCGAACCTCAATTGCCTGTAGATACTGCAGAAGAAGGAAGGTAAGAGCGCACTGTACAAATGGACATATTAAATGAGCCTCTGAGGAAGACTGACAAAAGAGCTTAGATTCGTTGCAGTGGATATCAGAACTCGCCAGGAGGAAAATGCACGAACTGTATCAAGATGAACCAAGAATGTGTTTTTCAACCGGTCTCATCTTCCTCGTCCACTGCATTTGTTCCCGTTTCGGCACTACCAAACGGTATTCCGCCAGGAACTCAACTATTTGGAGCATATGGTCAACCATTAGCAGGTCCATCGAGTCTTCCTACAGGTGGCGCATATCCAGCTACGAATCAGCAATATGACCAGCCACTACCATCGCCTACTAACTCGTACGGTTCTTTTTCCGAGGACAGGTCTGATCCAGGGAGGCGGCGACCAAGACCTTCAGATGAGGAGCATGGGGTACGATTGCCGCCACCGAGCGTGTTTTCGGACGATAATCCTCGGCGGCGGTCTCCTTCGTCCAGCGGCAGCCCAAGTCACTTGCAACCGTTATCACAACTACAACCTCAGCCCGTGTCGTACGCTGGGTACGATAATAGAACTCCGCCCCCGAGAGGCAGTCCGTCCGGACCTCCGGCGCATCATAATACGAGCTCTGTGATGAGTCTAGAAAACATAATGGGCACTGGTCCTAGCCCCAGCAACGATATCGATCAGAAAATGTTAGGGCGGCTGAATCGGCGAGCACAATAGCAGAGCTACTAGTTTCCACGGAAGTAAGAACACAGCGGAGGAATCAGCGGAACTTATTGAAAGAAAGACCTTAGGAGGGTCGGGAAATTAGATGGCTGCTGGCGGCTTGTTCGAAGGATAAATCGGCGACGAATTCTGGGTGTCCTAATCGGTTCCTAATCTATGAGGGTAGTGCATCTTTAGGTGGCATTTGCATTTCGTTTATTGGGGCGGCGGCTGCGAATCCAGGGCGTATTACGCGGAAATGGGGGAACGGGGCTGCTCGAAAGATTTCCTACCTATTTAGATGACCAGTTTGGCGACAAACCTCGATCATGGCATACTTCCTTCCTATCTGTTTTCTACAGCGGTTCTACACATCGTTTTAATATCCTCAAAAAGATGCCCAATCGATTCGAATACGAGAAGGGACGAGAAGATTGGTTCGCCTCACGGCAAAAATCCGATTATTGGTGGTTACTTTTGTTTTTATTGCGCGTTTGTTTTTCTGAGCGTTGCCTTTACATTGCCTTTACATTGCTTTCACAGTATGGGTCACGACCTAGACGAATTAATGCTATACTGCTATTGCCTCCCATAAAAAAGCCAAAAAGTCAAAAAAAAGGCTTTCGAAAGTGACATTCGGCGCGTTTAAAGTGCTATGCAGAACTAATGATGCAGATAGGGACATTCTATTTTCCTTTACTCTAACCTAACCTAGGTAACTAGCGGTAATATCTGCGATAGCCCCTAAGAGGCGGGTTGGTATGGTACCTACAGATAAAGACGTGCTAATTCCATGCCGTAATGTTTACGGCCGAGGGGACGATGATATGGCAGTATGGGTGGCCGCGCTGAACTAGGGCCAGCGGGACCCCCTTTGGGGTGGATACAGGGGCCAAGGTTTGATAAGAAAGGGCTGGAATTTGTTGGCAATTCATGGCCATGGATGCTACTGTACCACTCTGCTCGTAGTTGCGGGAAGAGATCCGGCAGGTTCGCCGATTCAAATTTGACGTTGACAGCGGTATCCCGGTCGCCGTTGCGTTCTGGGGATTTTAGCGACGCATTACACGCATACGCCAGCAACGTCGTGACCTCGCACTGGCATTGCTCGCGCCTAGGCAAAGGAGGGGAAGGGGATGGTCCTTGCTCAACCCGGCATCCCCGTCGAGCTTGAGGCGAGGTGCAAAAACTCGTCAGTACCTATCTATTATAGCCTGAGCGATATATATTGAAGCTTGATTTATCTCTTAGGTACCTAGGCATGTACTTAGGTAGGTAGTGTTACTATAAAGTACAAAATATAACTATAAGTAAGCTCGCTCGAGTACCTTGCCACGAGTACCTTAACCAAAGGCTGACCGGCTTCGTTGCGAAGTCGAGGCCGTGACGTGAAAGCGTTCTAGCTCCCGCGGAGCCCTGACACGCGAAGGGACCCTTGGCTACGCAGAATGGTAAACAAGGCAGACGGAGTGTATCGACTAGCTGTTAGCAAGCCCCTCGAAAGGACGAGCTAGCCGTTAGTTAGGATACATAGTTCGTATTAACAATGTACACTTTTTTGCAAAATGTCGAGTTGTGGGTTTGTTTTTCGTAGCGGTTGGCTGTTGTTGTTTTTTTATTCTCTAGTGGGATTACAGAGTTGGGGCAATCCCTGATGCGCAGGCCTAAAGACCAGCAGCCGACGCACACAAACATACGGAATCCTTCGGCGGTAGCAGCATTGTATATATATAGAGATAGAGGTAGGTAGGTAGGCAGTGTATGTATGTATGGAGCGTAAGACACGACACGACACCCTGCTATTGTAGGTTAAGGGGCCTAGACTTACATGCATATAAACTTATATAGGCTGTGTTTTATTTTGCCTTTCGTTTCTTCGGCCTAGCGTGCAGAATAGCGAATCGAGTCATCACCGAATGGACCCTGAGGGACAGAACTCCAGTTTATCACCTACATACGTACGGTATCCTATTCAAGGCTAAGATCACGACTCCACGAACTACACTACATTGTGGGACGTAGCGGATGACGCCACGTACCGTACCGAAACTTTACGTTTGCTTGTTCTCCATCGCTCGGTTCGGCACCCTTTTTTTCTTTCTCGCCTATTAATCCTTCCCTCCCCCTTGGAAAATTGACTGGGTCGAGAACGTGGCGGCCCTTGGGAAGACGGCCGGAAGAGCGTATCTGACACGCTGGTGCTGGTGCGGGTTGAAACCAACGAGGCGGGATTCTTCCGCCGGACAAGGCACCTTTTGTAGTGTACCTAAGCCCTCCCTCCCTAGCTACATCATATACCCTGTCGTGCTGGAATTGGGGTCTACGTATGATTAATAAACAAACCACTGGGACTAATAATAACATCTGCCGGTCTTCAGAGGACTGACTGTAACGTACACTAACAAATTCTCACAACATATGACTTCACCAGTAAGTTCTACCTGTAATTGTTGAATTCTATACCTTAGATACACGGTACTCGAAGACCATAGATGCAAACTTAATGCTTCCTTGGCTAGCCTGGAGCCCGGTGATGCTTTTGCGATCTAGCGTACCTAAAGACTAATACTATAGCGCGCTCTCGGTGCTCTCCCACAGACGGACGCGTACGTCTCGACTCAAAACCGAATCCCCGCTCCATCTTCTCGATAGTAAAGTATATATTCGATGGCGTTGAGTAAATACATGCCTCCTGGCCATGTTTCTGGAGAGCCCCCTACAAATTCGATAGCTATCAGAAAAAGGATACCAAGCCAGAATCGCGTAACAAATAGAGTCGATGCTTTGCCGAATACACCCGAGGCTTGGGCAGGGTGAAGTCGAACAGTGATACCAACTAAAGCGCTAAAACAGTACCTACCACAACTCATATTCCAAGTCACGAGCCGTCGTCCCTTCGATAAATACGAGTTTCTCACATGGATTCCGGGCAAGGGAAGAAAAACAAACTTGTAGGAATACAACTAAATACGTTGGGGAAGAAGTAGTAGCGAGGCTGGCGTTTTGGCTGTGGCTATGCGGCGTACCGTATTAGAGCTTACACATTTCCCAAAATATCAACGGAAGAGGCTACCAAGCCGCTACAGGTTTGCGGCTTCGATGTTGGTTTCTCTATATCACCCACACATAGTATGGTTACACCAGTGCTGAAAGCAATCGAACAAGGCCATCTATAGACAAGGGGGCTCAGATTTATCGTGCCTCCGTTCGAGGAAACGGAATGGCTAGACAAACTTGAGGTTTGTATTTCTCGCATTCGTGCTCTAGTCCAAGTAGAGGGGGTTAATAAGCTTGGTTTGAAGGACAAGACTGCGTCCTCCGTATGATTCACAGACCGGTCTGTCTTGCAACTTATGTGATGGCCGGTCTGCTTCAAACTTGTGTCTATTTGGTGGGGATTAGAGTCCCTCAAGCTAGTTTCAATACACCTACGTAGCATCGAAAGTAACGGCCGAGTGGCCAACCGTACCGCTACGAGTCGTGGCTAATCCCTCAGTGTATTACGCAATGCATTTCGTCCATGAGGAGGGGTAGACGAGAGAGTTTGGAACAGCCCAATAAGCCCCTCATCTACCTAGATATAAATACCTCCTAAGGCCGCAAGGACATCGCTTTGCAAGAAGATCTTAACCCTTAACGTTTCATAAGAAGTACTTATCTTGGACCATAAAAAGGCGATTTTGGGTTCGGACCGCTATGGCCTCGAGGAGACGTCTTCGAACAAACCTATCGTGGAACGGGCCAGATCCTAATATTCGATATTCCTGGGACGACGGGCCGATTATAAGTGTTTTCCGTGGCTACCCAAGGTTTATAAGTAGGGGGTAGTCAAGATTATATATAGCATGTACCCCTTTGTTATCGAATAAGTAGATGTCATGTACCGTAAGTAAATGGGAACCTAGAGGAGTATCTTGGTTTTGAGGCCGAGCGACATTAGCTATATAATAATAATAAGGACCACTTGCCTGCTATATAACCCTAGGTTAGTATGTTTTAGAAGCTTCGCTGGCCTCTCAACGGACGACGAGAAAGCAATTAATTCCCTTAGTAACTAACTTATGCTAAGGTCCCTGGGATGCCTTTTCAGACTGTATACGCTACTTGCCAGGAGTGTCTACCTATCTAGGAACTATAATCTTACCTACTCTTCTGGATTTCCCTTGAGCGCCCATATATTCAGAGCGTCCTCTCAGATCTCTCTCAGCCACGAGCCTCTCATATTTCAGGAGTTGGAGATCATCACTATGCTAGAGCTAGCTACATTCTAGGTTGAGTTGTTATTCAACTTGGTCGTATCAAGTTCTCAGTGGACGTTGATGCAAGAAGCGATGTGTTCTATTATAATGTAAATGACATATCTCAATGCCTAGGTCATGGTATAGTGATGATATATTGCTATGGTGTCGTCTCCCCATCCGTCAGGATGATAGATAAGACATCCGGAACAAAGGGCATGTACACTATGTATAGCCATAGATTCCATAGCTACCTGTGCATATTTTTAGTGTTAGGGGGAATGTTTGGCATAGACATTAACTATATTCTGTTATATGTATAGTAAGTAGATTATAAGATTATGATACTCCCTATTTGTCTATGGGCTGACTACAAAGGCGCCACCTAGTAGTATGGCGGGCTCATGTAGGTTATGATGCTCGTAGCTAATAACCTCGGTGTTAGCATCGTTCTACACTTGGTCTAAGGAAAATCGACTTACCTCAATATCCCAACACCACCAGCTTCTAGTAAAAATGCTGGACCATCCTCCAACGCCTTGCCTACCCACCTCATAGCGAAAGCACGCAGTATATGGCCATGAGCTACGATCAGGACGTCCCCAGGGGACTGGTCCTCTGGTTTGGGCTTGCCGATTACGGGTGCGTGCCACACTTCCCGAATCTCTTTGATTAAACGGTCCACGCGCTGGGTGACGTCGCCAGGGCTCCTTTGAATTATATTAGCTCTCTCCTTATACTCAGTTTAAGCCCTTTAGGGAGGCTAGTTGCAACCATCGGCAACTATATCCTTGCCGTTGGTTGACTAACTCGGGCCTAATGACTTACTCCCCGCCGATGCACCCATCCCTCCAGATGTCCCATTTTTGACTTAGACCCTGCTTGACGCGAATCTCGCGGATCTCGGGACTTGTTATTCCTTCATAGTCGCCGTAGTCCCACTCGCGGATGTCCTCCGTAACCTCGACCCGCGCATTGCAAAGTTGGCTGGCATCAGTGGGCTTCGTACCGTGAATCTTCCACGGCAGAGGATCCGCAATACTAAGATTGAGTAATTCAAAGGTTCTCTGGGCTCGCTTTCGCGGGGATACATATCTAAGGGGAAAATATGATCAGCGCCTGAGCGTAATTCGAGCTAGTTACTCGAATTCACCACTAAAGGGTGTAGAGCTAGGGCAATCCTAGTATCCGTAAAGGTCGCACTTGGATTTAGTAACAATCTTAAGAGTAGACAGAAAACTCCACGTGGCACCGGCACCGGCACCGGCACCGGATCTTGCGTTCCTCGTCGAGCTACTCATCGAGGCAACCAACTAGCTTGATTTTAAACTTCGTCTTGCGGCGAAGAACATCAAGCAATGCCGAAAACACGTAGTTGAAGGGAGGTGAACTCACATATGCGCGATTTGTTTGGGTACAATTAATCGATCGTCCCCTACAAGTGCTCGACCAGTTGCCTTCACACGCTTCTCTCCATTGGCCGTCAATGGAATATCAGTTAAGCCCGTATGCTTGCCACTCAACGACCATTCGGTCTCGCCATGACGAACGAGGAATACTCGAGGGGTTGTCATTGCTCCTAGCCGATAGTGATCTCTCAGAATATTAGAGCGAGTTTAGCTGAGATGAGCTGCGTTACCAACGAGTCGCAGCCACCAGTAGCAGGGCTCGGGAATGTCTTTGATATAAGGGCTGGATTATATGGTATGTGTATATGAATCTTAGGAACAACCGCAAGTTACCAGTCTAATAACAGTGATAGGTCTCGTGGACACGTAGATGTTAAATACACTGAAAGGACCTTATATCGGCTAATATTTTGACCGTTGCGTGCAGCTTGCGGCAGACTGGAGGCGGCAGCTCTGCGATAGATGCGGCGCAAAGTAACCCCTCTAAAACGTCAAAGAATGATAGCGGATATATAAACCGACAATCTACCTTCAGAGGATTCTATATAAGGCAGGAATCAGAATTATAATCAACTAATGGAGAAAATAAGCGTCATAAGTCGCTTAGCCTGCAGTTGCGATATCCGCGACAAATATCAAAGTTTGGCTTTGCAGGTAGATAAACTATTAACTTCAAAAAGAAAGCAAGTCTACAAAGAAAAAGGAAAAAGGAAAAAGGGCCAAAATCTTACATCCCCCGGCATCGATGATGTCGTTTCTTGATCTTGTAAGTGGATTGCCTTAAGTTTTCTTAAGGTTTTGTGTCGGGTAAAAAAGAACAGGTTAAGAAATTTCTAGCTTCGCTCTGATTGGCCAGCCATTCCTTGCTCTAATTGGCTAGATTTTTTCGCTCTGATCGCTCTGATTGGCCAGCAGTTCCTTAGCCTTGTCGGGGTGGGGGGCGGGTTAAATCTCGCCGTAGCCGAAAACTTAAGGATTATGTCAGCCCTTGGGGTGACCTCTAGTACTAAGGGCCATATCCCTGCAAACCAGAGGATCCACTGATAGGCCCCGCGAAACCGGCGGCGGACCGAGCGGCGCCGACTTTTTCATCGCGGAGCTGGAGCTCCAATCCTGTCCCGCCATTCCTCAACCTCCAACTTGTTTAACTTCACACGACTACGACTCCGACATCATTACAAATAAAATTAACCTCGCCGATCCACATACCCATATTCAATTACCCGAGGCCCCCGAACCTGCCGTGCTTTATACCGGGAGAGGAATTACGTCACCGTCGCTATTAGTTCTGGCATCCGATTGATTCTGTTAGCTCGTTTAACAGCGGAAGCAATAGCAGCAGCAGCAGAAACGAGGGCAGTATTAATATCTCGTAAGGGAGGGAAGGAGGAACGAACCCTCACGGTGATGACGCAGTAGACCGGCGAAAAGCAAAGAAACAACGGGAGAGCCGTGTCTGCTGGAGGGAATACTGGGAGTAGTAAATCAAAGAGACTATCAAGAGACACAAACCATGACAGCCCGACCACCACAACCACTAACCCAGCACCACCCTCCGCGCCAAATAAGACGAGGCCCTGCTCCAAGCCCAGGACCAAGCAGCAATACGATAGCCGGCGGGATATCCGGCATAACAGTCAAGCGAGTAATCTGGACAGGTGCCTTCGCCGCCATCACCATCGTCGGCGCCATCTATGGGGCGGGCCTGAAGACGCAATCCGAGTTCAAGCAGGAGAAGCGCAAGATAGTCGAAGCCACGCCCGAGGACCGCATCCGCGATCTCGAGGCCCGCCGCGCCGCCCTCGTCATGCAGAAATTCCCTTTCGAGAGGAAATTAACTGCTCTGAGGGCGAGGATGAGCGCGCAGGAGAAGGATGGTGTGGGGGGCGAGGGGGCGGGTAAGAAATGAGCTGTGGGAAGTTGAGATGGACTGGTTGTGAGAAAACCATAGGGTTTTAAGAGAAGGTGAGAGTACAGGGGAGGGAGATGAGTGGACGAACCATAGAGGGCTCAATGGCTTACTAGGATTCATCTCTCTCTACGTTACCCCAGCTGGAATCTACGCTACACACCTACGAGAAATGGCCGTTTAAACAGCAGTCATAATAGCCTCTCATCCTACCCCTTAGATTGGCTAGAGGACATATGCCTCAACAGAGGATACGTACATAGGCTAAGAACGCACTGCGTAATACGGCCACGAGTTGTTGGACCCCCTTAAAGATAGAGGCATACATGGAAGAAAGCACATGTATATATGAAAAATGGCATATGGAGAAGACATTAGGGACATGGGATTTGAAGACTTGGAGACGACGGAGTTACACGTAGCATTAAAACCTACATGAGAGAAAACCCGAGTCCAAAGTCCCGACCAAATGTGGCAAGACATCTATTTTCCGAACCGTGCCCTATCGAGGGAAAGCGAGTCTAATGCTAGCCATTGTATTTCCCCCTTTGCTTGTCATGCACTCAAAACGCCCGTATGCGATATCGTGTCCTCGTCAATTTCGTATTCACTCGGTTATGCCTTCGGCAGAAGGCAGCGGGATAGCGCGGTAGAGCAAGATGAGAGCCGAATGCGACTCGCCACCGCCGGCTAACGCTTCGATCTTGTCTGCCGTCACCTCCGACACCTTGTCGTCATTAAACCACCACCATTTCCCATCCTCTTCCTTTCGCTTTCCGGTCTTGGCGTCGACCGGGGCCGTCTTCTTGACGTAAGCCGTATAGTGGCCGCTGTCAGCGCTTGCACCCTGGTGCGTGACGACACCTCGCAGTTCGTACAAGCCGGATTGGTTTGCGCCATCGTCATTTGCTAACGACGGGTCGATGAGAGCATTTAGCTCCTTCTTAGCTGTGAGAAGAGCTGCGTCGCGTTCCGCATCAATCTCAGCATCCGTCTTGTAAGTCTCGCCCATCTCTACGTCTCCGTCTGCTGAAGTACTAGCTTTGCTTTCTTCCTTTTTGCCATCTTTCTTCGCACCCTTGCCGCCTGGAATATCAGCCTCGTCCTCGCCGGCCGCATTCCGCTTACGTCGCTTGCGCGCACGTTCGATATCTTCCTCATCCTTCCGAACTTCTCGAACCTTGTCTCTAACTGGAACAAGCATTCCCTTTAACTTATCGTCGCAAAATTCTACGAGATCCAACTCATGGGGGAAGGTGACCTTTCGCATAATCTTGGCCTTCTTTTGAGTCTCTCGCTTCCAGAAGAAACGAACGAAATGCACCGTTAGGTACTTGGGTAGCCGTGAGATTTTAGAGGTCTTAGTATAGACAGCATCCCTGCCTAAGACTTCCGACCTCTTCTCTACTTTCTCGCTCAGACCATTCGCAATTCCATCTCGCAAGTGATTCGTATTGCCATCGATGTGGCAGTTCAACTTTAGGAAAGCCTCTTTAGAGACCACAGGTTGTTCTCCACCTTCTTTAGCTGCAGGCTCATCACATTCGAGTTCGGATGTGAACTCTCCCTGCATATATTTATCGATAAAAGAAGTCTCAGGCGCGTCGGAAGCATCCTTCACGCGCAGCTTTTGGCGCAGCTGAGTGACAATTTGAGACCATGCCTCCTCCGCATCCTGCTGGGCAAAACCGTGGCCGGTCCGCGAGCGCTCGGCAAACTGAGGGAAAGCAGTCCGCAAAGCAGTTAGAAATACCTGGGGGGTATAGGCCTCTTGGGTTTGGGACATGTATTTGTAGAGCTCTCGCAGTTGCTTGGTCAAATCCAGGGGTGGCAAGAGACCCGTGGTACTTGCGTTCTGGGGTTCGTACTTGGTCAAAGCATCCTGGAGCTCTGGAATAGCACGGAGGGTCTGGAGAGTAGAGTTAAGGTAGCAGGTATTGCCGAGATTGGCCAGGCCAGCAGGTGTAGCACCTTCTTGTTGAGCTGCTTCGGCCTCTGTCATATCTTCAACAAACTTGACCTGTTCTTTCGGTCGAGCAAGAACCTCCTGGCCTTCTTTCCCTGGAGTCCCAAGCATCATTATAGTCTGGCCGGGCTTGAAATCGAACTTGCTCATGGGGGTATCATCCTTCACTTGGCCACCCTTGACCAAGATCTTTTGGCGCTCCGGCTCTACGCCTGTAACACTGTAAAGCTGGAACTTGAACACATCACCGGTCGATTCGGGATCGACGTCAATATCATACTTGGTTCCCTGGTGTTTTACGACGACTATTTCGGGTACGGAACATATTAGTTGGTTTTTCTTTTCTTAACAGCGTAGAGCTAGGGTTTGTAGTCTAGGGTGCTCAAGATGTCTAAGGTACTTAAGGTACTTAGGGTACTCACCTGGTATGGTCGCCATCTTGTCGTGCCTCCAAATATTACAATCTTCACTATTCTCTAGAGGTTCTCTGTTCCGTGCTAGGGTAAAACTAGAAGGCGTGTCGAAGGGGGAAGGTGGAAGTGGAAATATATTTCTTCGTGTAGCAATAGCTTTAGGTTAGGCAAGGCAAGGCAAACTCGTGGTGCGTCACCCCCAATAATCGATACGATTCTACCCGCTGCCGCCTTTAGGTTTCAACTGAAGTGGGTCCCCGCTGCGGGGCTATGTATGTACAGAGATGTGTCAAGCCACATATGAGAGGTAACTTATCTACATAGGTACCTAACCTAGGTAGGTAGGTACCTATGTACCTAAGGCAGGCACCTCCACCAATCTTAATTCGATATCACGTGCCTATCTTACTTTCCCATGTTCCTTAGGTACCTAGGTACACTAGGTAGTTCGCACCCCTTGAAGGTACGTATCTCAGCTGTGTAGCGCCCCACATTAGACCTTAAGCACGTCGTAATTAACTTAAAGGTTCGCTGTCAGGCTGGGAATTGCTTCACCCTCCCCCCACACCTATTGTAGGACAAACTCCAGATTAGGGGACTGACCGCTCTACGCACAATGGTATATGCTACGCCCCATATACTATACTAATATTGCCTACTAACTTCGAGTTACAGTCCCAATCTCTCCGTCCCTATCTCCAATGCGTGCGGAGCACTCTCACGGCCGCCCTTTGCCTCTCTAACTTCGCCTCTCAAACCTCCGAACGACACAATGTGCCCGAGATCGAAGCCCAGACTTCCCCCGAAGTTCTACTCAACCCCTTGATTATCGCCCGCAACGAGAACGAAAAGGTCCTGATCGAACCCAGCATCAACAGTGTACGAATTAGCATCAAGATCAAGCAGGCAGACGAGATCGAGAATATCCTAGTCCACAAGTTTACCCGATTCTTGACCCAGCGAGCCGAAGCTTTCTTCATCCTTAGGAGGAAACCTATCAAGGTATTCCCGCCATTCCCGGTAGAGCTGCTGTGGTGTCTATTGTAGCTAATCTGGTCCGGATAGGGTTATGATATTTCCTTCTTAATCACCAACTTCCATACCGAGGAGATGTTGAAGCACAAGCTAGTAGACTTCATCATCCAATTCATGGAAGAAGTAGACAAGGAAATCTCGGAGATGAAGCTGTTTGTACGTCATCCTAGGATTGACCCCCTATATTTAGAATTCAGAATTCAGAATGGACTAACCAAAATTAGTTGAACGCACGGGCAAGATTCGTGGCTGAATCTTTCTTAACACCTGTAAGTTACTTCTATCACCCCATTTTTTGGGCAATTTACTAATGTCATTCCTAGTTTGACTAAAGAATACGCTCATGGGGGGCAGGGTTTCTTCCCAGTTGGAATTAGAGAGGATAAGACATGAGCTATGAAGCCGACAATTCATGGAGATGCAAGAACTTACATACCCGGAGCATAACTGGACGAGGCCGTATAAATAAAGACAGCGAACTCCAACAATATGCATTACTTATATATAAAATGACAGCAAACAGTGATTTCAGGCTACCATTTTTGATATATCTTGCCAACGGCTATTGATGTAGTGAAGTGATTGGCCAGGTTATCTTTTATTATAGTTACACCCACTTAAGATTGTAGTTTCAGACTTCATATTCAGGCTCTTCTATTCATTAAATGCTTACTTTCGTTTTCAATATAACCATCCTTGTTCTATATATATTATAGTTGCTAATACTATCCATAACTCGTCTTCCCGTTTTATGAGTACAAATTCTATCCAGCCGAGGCCCCTGCCTTGTGTCCAAATTCCACTAATTTTGACCATCCAAGTTAACGGTAGGTGTTTATAGATAAGGAATACATCCTTCGAAGACGCAGTCTAATAAATTATCCTATTTTTTTCCTCAAGTGCGAGTAAGACACAGGTACATTGCTCAATTAAATCTGATTGGTTAAACCCATTGCACTAGACTTAATATGGTATATCTTAAGCTTTTTAAAAGTCGTGATTCGTAAATATGTATCAGTGGAGTATGTACCTGTGCCATACTCGCACTTGAGGAAATAGTGGTCCATTTTACGTCTCTTCTCCCGACAACACCTGAAGCAAGTAACTCCGGTTGTTGCCTGACTAGTATCGTTAATCAGCACCTTCGCCGGAAGGAAAGTGCTTTCTAGTATAGACCTTCCCCGGCCGGCACGTGGCCGGGATGTAAGCATTGATATCATTTAATGTATCCATAGCCCCAATATCACAACCCTATGGATATCTCGTTGTAAATTTGAAGATTGCACATGGCATATTAATATACCGGCATTAATACAACTTATACTGGACCTGAGGTCATACTATGTTATTTTATGTATACCAAAGTAACTATTAATAAAATCGCGCCAGCAGACACGGGGTCGAATATAGAAAATTGGAGGAGATGGGGCCAAGATAGATCAAAAAGCAAAGGCGCAACTAGTAGCATATCTGTGGCCACAGCAATATTCAAGTACATCTATTGTTGAACAAAATTCATAAAATTATTTTGTCTGCCTTGCCATAATTAGGTAACCAACAGATATTAGAATTGTTTAACTAGTAGCAAAGGTTGTATATTAGGGGTTATAAACAATGCTATTACGGAGAAGAATAGTCGCGTATGAAGTTAATTCCAGGACGCGATTACCATCATGGACTGTTAGATGCTCTGGTCCAAGAATTTTAATTGTAGCCTTACCTAACTGCCTAAAGATAGAAGAGGGTAGTGAGAAAATCAACTATGTCACTTTATGTGTGCTTCCTTAGTTAAAGGTCCAGTCTCATTATTAAATATTACTCTTTAGACATTACCTATAGCCTACTAGCGTTCTTTTCACTTATTTGCGACTGAGAAAGTATTATTGGTTAGGTAGGTACGTGAAGTTTGTACCAGGCGCCTTGGAAGTAGCTTGGTTGGGTATCTACGTTCTTGCCTACTTGTAAACCGGGTAGACTGCGATACTTGAGGGTTTTTTTTGGTAGCATCCGAAGTACTTACTCTTACCGTACTTAGAGAGGAAAGACCGCTACTTGAAAGGCAGCAGCTCTTACTACCATCATGCCACAGTGCTAGACCCTATCAAATCGCTGGGTAGTTCAAGTTTACTACCTAACCTCAAATCTTGAGGCGTGCACAAGGTCCCTACACAGTAGTTGTCCCGCCTCAATTTCGTTGAGCACCTACCCAGTTGTCCCCCTCCTATCTCTTACCTTCCTCTACAATACTTTCCTCTACAACCAAAGATACGAAGGCATACCCAGTTGTTATCAGCTGATAGCCTTGTGTACCTGAGGGGTTTGCTTAAGCCAACTCGTGATCTCCTCGTTACTTCCTTACAATACCCACACAGCCTTGAGTCTCGAGGGAAGTCTATTTAATAATACCAGTCTAACTTCACTTCATCCATCATCTCTTCCCAGCTTGGTCCTAACTTCCTCACTTACCTAGGTACCTAGGTAGGTACATATGGTGCCATCCTAATTATCCCAACAGATATTTCAAAGTCCCTTTCCCATCTCCCTTTCGAAGTGATAATCCTCTCGACTTTTATTAAATACCCTGACTCACAACACTTGAAGTTTAGACCTTTGGCGATTTCATATCTGGTATGCATATTCCCTCCTAAATCCTCCTAATTTCATTACTCGCGTAAGAACACCTTGGTGTTTCTAACTTACAAAATCAGAGAGCAGACATCATCCAGATATCCTCTGGGTTACTTCCTCTCCCACTGTGGTCCCCTCAGCAGAGTTCGGTTTTATGAAGAGGTCGCCATTTTAATTATCTACTGCCGATAAAATACGTAGTGAGTAACTCCCTTTCGAACCCCAACATTTCAAGACTACCTAGGTACATATCTACCTACATTGTTGCCCTGCACCTATGATCCTTTATTTCGCTGCTGTTTGCCGGTTCGTCTTGCTCATGAAAGTACTCTTTTTCGCATATTAAATCCAATTCATGACGTGGAGTCTTTTCTGGGCGAACGAATCCCTAGGCAACGGCGAAACCGTTCCCTGGCCTACACATTGTTAGCCACTATCACCAACATTGTTGCGTCACACTACTTCAAAAGTCATATTGCAGTGACAGCTGTCGATGGTGCATTGGTAATTAGGTACCTAGGTATGCTTGGTACCTTACGTACCTTTGCACGAGCCTTTACACACCTCTACACGCAAACTTGCCAACCCAATTTTATTTCACCATCATCCCGCACTTCCAAACATTCTTTCCTCCTTTTACACCTTCAATGCGCCTTCAATAACACTTTCCTCTTTCCTCTCCCCTTTTCTCTCTTCTCTTTCCCTCCCAAGACTAACCCAATTGTATGGATAGTTCATGAAGCTTATGTGGATATCAATCGACAAAGTAGTTAGCGACCTATTCACATCAGCACGTACATTCACCTAGAAGTCTTAAGGACTACTACATCTTAGACTTCCATCTCAACAAGTCATTACTTCTTGTCACGGTTACCTCACTTACCCCTTTAGCGGCTCCTTACAACGTTGAGCGCGATTAAACAACAACCAACTTCTTCATGTAAGTGTTTAGCCTATCCATCCTCTCGCGCATTACCACTAGAACAAGGACCTTTCAATAATAATTCATACCTCGCTACATGCTAGAGCAACCCCTTGTTTATTTTACTATTACTAACTCTACATGTTGCTTAGTCCAACCATATTCTATTGAACTCTCATTGATCTACGCGAATATGCCTGGAACTACAGCTCCTAGTAGCCGTTGGGCTAACTCTAGACTCCCTCGACAACCTCTAACTGCCGCTTTTAATGCTACTTCACGTGGAGGCAGTGGTGCGGGTGCTCCTGCTCGAGGCGCTCCTCTTAACATGAATATCAGTTCTTCGGAGGTCGATAGCCATTCTATGACCTACACCACTATCAATGCAGTGAACAGCGCTGGCACGGCGAGCGTGGCCACTATTCCTAGTGGCAGCTACTACTCTACTCTTGGTTCATTTGGTCCCATGTTGATGGAACCACTGACTGGCACAGCTACCTCTAATAGTAACAAAGAGAAGGTAACATAACCCGCTCTCAAGCCTAAACCTACACCTATGTATCGTCACTTAATAGTCGTCGATTATGACCAGACTTGTCCCATATCATTCCTTCATCTTGACGTCGTAAATGAGTTCGTCATGCTAATACATTTATTTCTAATTCTATAGGTCTCTCCAGTGGAAATGTTCATGAACATGCACCAGGCTCAACAGAGTCTACAGAACTCTCCTAACAGAGTCCTCTTCAGCCAAGCCCAGCAGGGACCTGAAGTCGACGCCCTGCAGCCATCAATCATAGACCAGTCGATGCTGCTTCGCCTTCAGCAACATTGGACACCTATAGATTGTCATTCCAAGAAAAGTGAAATGACAGGCATGCCGATGCAGGAAGACTATGACAGAGTTGCCAATGACCGCCGACAACCCCGTACCATTCGGAGCGAGAACGAGGAGGTTTTCAGACAGGTCCTCCACAACGTCGCCAATGGTCTGCCTACGACTTCCCCAGATCAGAACACCATCCACAAGCGAAAGAAGACGACGGTTTCTGCGCCACCCAAGATGACACTGGGCACATCTCCTACGGCACCCGAGGGTAGAACTGACACTGCCTCTTCTCAGAGTCAGATGGTGGGCCAAGGTAGCTTGGGTCAGGCAGTTAACACTATGGAACACTCTCGCGGCCGCCGAACGCCTATTGTCCAGGGCAACCTCACCCATCTGATTACGCCTACCAGCATTCAGAGAGTTGGTTTACTCGATCGCAATCCTTCGGCCGACCAAAGCAATGATAGTGCCACTCCCATAAGAACTCGGCGGATCAGCCCCCTAGCTCCCCCGGGAAGTCACAGCGCCACCCGATCAGCGCAACACATCGTCCGTGTCAATACCACCACATCGGGATCTTTTAGTGATTCTTCGAGTGGCAATGGCCTTTTAGAGTCTTTGAGAAAAGCCCAGGTAGCTCCTCCCACGCCCCTAACAGGAGAGATGATCCAGCAGCAGGCTCTTGTTAAGAGTCCTGGTAGCCAGCTATTGAGTCTACGGTCGACATCTCCAATCTATGGGCCATTGGAATTCCCCCCGATCCCCGAGGAAGCCAAGAAGTTTCGCTCGAACTGGTTGAACCAACTGACAGGAGCTAATGGGAAACCTACTGTCGAAGATATGCTTCGTTCCAGTAACATGCCGTTTGTCGAAACGTCCCATCTTGCCGAGCGCAGCAACTCCGGGCTTATTTGCATTAGCAACGTAGGTCTTCCGCAGAAACGATTGATTATTGACATATTATTAACTTGCTTTTAGATCCCCTATGAGATTACTCGTGCCGAGGTCATCGCCTTCTTGGGCCGTAGCGCTCGCATCCCGAACGACAAAGATGAGCCTGTCCATATCATCATGGATCGTGTTACTAGTAAGACCAACGACTGCTATGTCGAGCTCCTGTCGTTCCAAGATGCAGTGAATGCTGTAGACAAACACCGAGCGGCCATTAAGCAAGAGCGCCACCCTAAACTCGGTGGTCGCAATGTAGAGATGACGGTTGCCTCTCAGGCGAAACTCATGAAGGAGCTCTTCCCTACTGCCCATGGGATTGACTGGCATGAAGCTCCCTATGCATTCACATCTGGTTCTGAGTACGACTTTCAAAACTTCAAAGGATTCGTTTGTGCCGAAGAGATGGGGATGCTCTATAAGCATGCCGAGGCCAACTCCCACGTAAGTAACCTCCTTCCATATTACGATTCTGCTCTCGCTCCTAACATTGCCCCTTTGCAGGCCTCATTTGCGAAGGGTTGTCCCGAGCGTCCATTCGAGTGTATGATCAGCACTCTAAAGAAGATGCCGTGGTACCTAACTGAGCGTATCACCATCAAGGAACGCCATTATATTTATGACACGGCATTCAAGATGGTTCAGTACTTGAAGGAGCTTCTTGAGCGAGGCACAATGCGCCGAGGCCAAAAGCCCGACTTCAATCGCCTCACCAAACAGCTTCTTGACCGACTTGTTAAGGCTGCTATGCTATGCCCCGGCTTCACCGTGAGCCAGAAGGACAACATTGCGTATACGGTCAATCTGCCCGAGCTTGACTTACGCGACTACAACCAGCCTCGTCTTGCTGAATGCTGGTGCCACCAGTACACCCTTGGAGTCAAGCCCGGCGCCCCTCTAGATGTCGTCGAGGTATGTTATATCTAACCCCTATCCCGCTGCTTTTAGATTGCATTCTTACAGGATTGAACAGTATTACATTTCTCTGATCAAGGCCGAAACTTCCCGAGTTGTAGACAACCTTAGCGTTGACCGAAAGCGTGCCCTCAAGCTCGAACAAAGCAAGACGTCCGACCACTGGGGCTTCTTCTGGTGTGAGATGGGTTTGCCGTCGGGATCAGCGTTTGACAGCATGACGCTGGCTGGCGTTGCTGCTTTAGAGTGGGATGCGATTGAGAAGGTCATTCGCCGTGCTATCACGGGAGGACAGCTGCCTTCTTACTAGAGCGAGACAACCATCTAGACCTTGGACTATTCAGTTACATGGACTCGGGGTAGTTACCATCAACTTTGCTTTTGCTATGACGACAATAACGAT
This sequence comes from Daldinia grandis, assembly GCA_022432525.1. Lineage (NCBI taxonomy): Eukaryota > Fungi > Ascomycota > Sordariomycetes > Xylariales > Hypoxylaceae > Daldinia > Daldinia grandis. The sequence goes on from JAJKLB010000007.1 coordinate 463,020, forward strand.
CGTCGCCAACGGGATAACCGATACAAACTCGTTTGATCTCTAGAAGGCCGTTTGCTACACATATACGGTCTTCTCGGAGGGGCTATTCATGCCAACCAACATCATGGAATGCGATACCTGAAGGAATCCCTTGCTCAACTAGCTGCGGAAGATTATTGAGGGTGCATCAGCACGTGGCCGCTCGTCTGAGCCGCTCGTCCTGATGGGAATGCCGAGGTTGAAGATCTTGATCAGAATTCGTACCCTATAGGCTCTAGACTGAGCGTAGGGTGGATGTTTTTTTTCCCCCCGCACATTTACCCTCCATATCTTCACGGGTAGAGAGAGGGGTGAGAATTAAGACAATACTGTGGGTTGATCTACTACGCCCATTGGAGTCTGCGGATTTGCAACTTGCGATTTGCTGTGGAATACGATTTCATTTGATTTCTTTTAGTCGAGGCTTCTTTCGTAGATAGCCACAAATAAATTATCTCCTTGGTCAGCACATTGCTTATGTTCCCAGAGTATGATGCCTTTTACTTGGTGACTTATTATCATGCATTTACAACGTATTAAATAACAATATGTACAAGTGTAAAAGCGTAGTTTAAAGCTAAGATAAGGGGTATGTAGTTATATATAGGTACCTAGGTAGGTACTAATATATGTAAGTCGCGGTTACGGATTAGATGAGATGAGATGAAGTTGAGATTATTACTAATCGATATGCAAACCAGTAATGGGTATTTCCCCGCATGAGCTTCTAACCTAGTGTAGTACGTACCTTCCAGTTAATTTATGTACATAGGTACATCGACCCGCCAGTTGCCCACCGTCTAACCAAGCCTCATCCCACTTCCTGGAACTTTCCACAAGTCGACAACCACCAAAACATCCAAACCTTACCACATTTCCCCATCTTCTCTTCCCTCCAATCACGCTGAGCTGACACCGCACATACCCACAATCCGAAACCTCTTACCAAAGTCCGACCTCACCTTCTACTAGGGGTTTCGACCGAATTCACTGTCTGGTCCCCTAAGCCAACGAGGCGCAAGCCTCTGACGCAAAACCTCGAGCGAACTGCTATATAAACAGTCACGAAACAAACCGCCAAAACGGCGTCCACCGACCAACAACAGGTCCCCGCGACCGGCGGGGGCGCAATTCCAGCAGCACCCACGTCGCCGAATAGAACCTCGCCATCTCCGACGGCAACCTCTCCGCGCGGAATGGCTGGCTTAACCCGTCCCATCCTGCAGTCCATGCCGGACACGCGTCAGCAATCATTCGAGGAGATCTACGGCCCCCCGGAGAACTTTCTCGAGATAGAGGTAAGCCCCTTCCCGAAACACATTATTGTTTATACAGCTTCATGAATGGCGCATAACTCTACTCAATGAGGCATGCGGGCGAGACTTATACTCTTCTCTCTCTTCCTTTTACTATTTTATATGCATCACGCGACACAATTGAATCAGCGGTGCAACCAATGGCAATAGTAAGCTGACCAATGGCACTTGGCTGTCCGAAACAGGTCCGCAATCCGCGCACGCATGGCACGTCGCGCAACATGTATACGGACTACGAGATCGTGTGCCGGACCAATATCCCGGCCTTCAAGCTACGACACTCTTCCGTGCGCCGGCGTTACAGCGACTTCGAGTACTTCCGCGACATTCTCGAGCGCGAGAGCGCCCGCGTCACTATCCCCCCGCTGCCCGGCAAGGTCTTCACCAACCGCTTCTCCGACGACGTCATCGAGGGTCGCCGTGCTGGGCTCGAGAAGTTCCTCAAGATCGTTGTTGGCCACCCACTACTCCAGACTGGCAGCAAGGTCTTGGCTGCGTTTGTGCAGGGTGAGATTACCCCCCTCCCCTATCACATTCTTAATATAGTAGTTTCCTTTCCACTCGATGGGTTATGAGAGATTCAAGTAGGAATATTAGTCTAGCCAGAAGGGAATTACGTGGGGGAAAGAAGTCAGATTTGAGCTGTCATAGGAGTTGATATCATTATGCGGACCATATTCGAAATTGAATTGCTAACTCATTTCTTTAGACCCCAACTGGGACCGCAACGCCTGGTGACTGCGACTTTTCGACTCGTGGAACACCAATAACGGGTCACAAAATCCTGGGGGCCGTCGCATACCTAGAAAGCTACGGAAGAGACTGCCTAAACAACTCGCAGAGACTCGCTTGCAGGGGGTCACATCGAAACGTAGTAGCTGGGAGACGGAGACGACATTACGATGAGAAGCGAAGGAACCGCTTATATTACTAGCCTGAGCTTTGCGGGATACGGGGTTGAAGACGAATTGCGTACATCTATTTCATGACGCCGGCGTGGACGTAGCTGACCTGATCAACATGCGGTTTGAAGCCGTCCGATAGAAAATGATAATCAAACTACTAGTAGTCGAGAAAGACTTATTTTCGTCGATTTTACCCACATTAATATAATTTCCGTTTTCTATTTTTGCGGTCCTTCGTCTGAGCTTCATTCAAGCAACTGATGTTTTGACACTAGATCCGAGAAATAACGTTGCTATCCGAGGTAAAATTCATAGTAAGCTTCCTTTGGTAGAAACAATGCCCACAGATGGCATAATTACCTAGGTACCTAGCAATTAAGTTTAATTATATGAGTACTCAGAGCTATAAGATCGTTAGATGGTAAAAGTGCACAGTCAATGATGTAGGTAGTTAACAACTAGTCATAAAAAAGAAAAGATGCCATATGACACATGAGACATGTTTAAGCTCGAATACCAAGCCTGCATGAACTAGCATACCAAACCGGGGGAAAAAAAAGAGCAATTGACAGATGTTGAATCAAAGATTGGATATTCGATATTGAGGATATAAAAAAGAAGGACTAAAAAAAGTCGAAAAAGAAATGGAAAGTCGCGACAACGACAGGATTCGAACCTGTGCGACCGAAGTCATTAGATTTCGAGTCTAACCCATTAACCACTCTGGCACGTTGCCTTTGGATGACTGATAGCCTTTTATTAGGCACTATATACGCTTAGCGTGTGTAAACTTCGGCGGAATTGGGGCTGTTGGGGCTGTGTTGGGGCGCTGTGATTCGTGAGGATTTCGTCCGGTGGGGATGGGATTGGTGGGTGAGCAGCAGCCATTTAGTCCTAAGCATTCTGGCATTACGCTACCTGGATTACCTATGTAAGTACGAATACCCGACATTTGACTGTAATCCACCGTAATGTCAAGCAAATCCACAGATGAGAATGGAAACCAAGCTTATAACGATTTAAAAATCTGCGTTCGTACCTTTTATCAACGTTGGTTGGTACTGTCTATAATCATCTTACGCATCCACCCATATTATAGTGATCAGTCGAGATCTCATAATAAATAAATATTCAAGGGAACGAGGACATGATATATTCCTTGTTGGGGGGGTTATGAAGACCTACTGGTTATCTAAGAAAGGCTGTACGATCCAGCGTAGTACACTTACGTCCTATACATTAGGTAGGCTCGCTGGTTCCCCTTTACACTACATAGTTACGTGCATTTCCAATACGTGTAGTTGTGGCCTCGGAGTGGATCGTTTTTATTTTATCCTGTTCTTCTTTCGCCTTATTTAACATCACTCATCTCCCTTTTGCCCTACCAAACGCCAATCATGCTATATACCACTCGTACACGTATAGATCATAGCAAGCCAACAAGAACCCTGCTATGTTTCTACCTTCGTAATTCTATTGTGACCCAGCCTTTTTCTATGACATATTTCCGTTTGGTTTACAGTAGTGGCGATGTAGCGTCTGCGTAATGCCCATGCATGTGCGTCGGTGGAGATATAGACGAGATAATTGTTTAGAATGGCTTCTTTCGGGGCCTGTAGTTCTTTGGATATCTAGTCCAAGCTCGAGAAATATCATCAGTCATCTAGCATTGCCTTTTCTTCTTGCCTCATACCCTAAGTTGATGTTATTACAAGGTCGTCATAGACGTGTACCGTCGCGTTTGTGGGTGTCGGTAGGACTGAAGTTATCTAGGGGGGCGTTAATACGTGGGTTGGTGCTAGAGGTGTTGTTATCTAGCTCTTCGCGCCGAGGAACTTGATGATAACCTCATACATTCCGAACATGATTGCGGCCGAGGGGATTGTACGCATTAGATGAGGCGTTAGACCACCGTATAGCCCAATGACGCCTTCCTCCTTCCAGACAACTTTGAAGCATTGTACAAGCCCCGTATACTTGGGTCTACCATCTGACATGGGTGCTTGCCTAAGCCGAGTCCGCGCGACCTTTATATCATGTTAGCTGCCTCTTCCTCTTCTTTCGGATCGTAATTCAATTCTTCGAAGGCGCTGTATATTCGCTGTGAATACTCACCTCATGCGGATACGTCAGTACGGACGCTATACCTTTGGCCGCACCGGCGCCCATGAAATTTCCCGTCCAGTCGATGGTACGGTCCCACCAGGTCTTTTCCCTACCACTTTGTACGATCCGTTCTTCCCGTAATCTTAATTTGCGTTTGATATCTTCGTACATCATCCACTGCAGTGTACTTTCGGTGATGCCAAGATAACTTGCGCTCAGACCTTTGAAGAAGCCCCGCGGACCCTCGTCCCGCACCACCTGCCGGATGCAGTCCCAGCTGTTGCGGTACCGGCGCGCACCTACGTCACCCTTGCGCTCAGCATTATTCTTGTCAAGCTGCAATCGCGTCTTCACTAGCCATATAGGGTTCGTCGCAGTTCCTGTTGCGATCCCCGCAGTCACCGCACTGGTTAGATGCACAATCGGATTCTCCGGGGATACATCTAACCACTGAGAGTATGCCCTCTTGCTCGTGGGGTACACGTAGAAATTAATGCTTCGCGCCGGCACGACTCCGACCAGGTTCGGCCCTAGACCCTTGAATAATGCCCGCCATCCTTCTAACCTGTGCACGTCGCGCAAGATCTGGAGTGTTTCTTGCAAGTGATATGTGGCCGATTGCCACGGACCAAGGCGCGCTTGGCCTGTTGCTTCTCGCGCTGCTCGGAGCTGAGCTTGGTAAAAGTCGGATTGAAGTCGGGTTTTGAGGACATCGAGGGGTGCTGTTAGCACAGCTGCCGTCATGCCTCCGATACTGCGAGAATAGAGCCTTAGCGATAGCCTTTTATGCATTTCTTTTGAAGGAAGGACATTTTCCAGCCTTAAGGAGCTCTATAGACGAGGAAGAGGAATCATGACGTACCCTCCGGCGACCAAGTGTGGCCAAGATCTGGAGAATGGAGACGATGTTATCGCTGTAGCCTCTGGAGTTGCGAGACCTAGCTCACGGGATTGTGGTAGCGGCGACTGTTGTGGTATGGGAAATGCGCCATCGCGACGCTTTCCGGTGTTGTTCATTGTATAAACCGCATGGGGTGGCGATTGAGCCATGACCCGTTATGGAGATGACGACTATAAGTTAGTTCTGTGCGGCCTATATGAACGCAACAGAGAAGCACTATGAGTATTTACTACCGATACTCCATTAAAATGTCCGCACTTGTAAGATTATTAGAACGGCAGTTTATGAAGAGTGAAGAAGGTTCGTTTGAGCTGTTGGGCAAGTGAGTGGAGATATATTTAAATTTGGAAAATTTGAAACTGGAGGCTCGCTACTGACGACGTCAAAGAATTGAATTGGATTTGACTTTTTTTAATGGGTACCGCCCGCCACACTGTCTTATCTCGTCGCGTCTACCTACATACCTAGGTACCTAGGCAGGTAGGTATGTATATAATAGAGCAGCCCTAACTAGCGCGCCTCCCGACTTTAATTAAGTGGGTCCCATCGACTGTGCCTCAAACACCCGCGAGCCCGGTTTTTCGGAAGTTTGGGGACGTAGGCAGGTCATCCCGAAAGGAGGCCAGGGGGGTCAGATATAATGGATTGTAATAATGGATTGTAAGACACCTAGTCGAGCCTCGCTGAACTGAACCTCGGTGTCTTACATCCAGGTTACTTATCTAGCATTATTTTAACCTCGTCTCATTGCCAGAAGCTCAGAACCGAATAATATGATTTCAATTTTCAATTTTTCGATTTTTCAATTTCTCGTATATGTCGAATAATGGTAAGCAAATGAGCAGACATGAAGTTGTAATGCACGCCTTCTCCCAGCCGTATGCTCCCCGGGTATATACAGGTTGCCAACACCTAAAGAAAGCCCGCATGTACAAATCCACCCACACACACATATATATATATATACGTACAGCCAAGTGATTGTTGTCTTGCCCTCGTTCCGGTTATTCTGAATGTTGATGACAACCGCGCGAAATCGCAGCAGCATCTGCCGCCGCAGACGCAACGGAAGCCATGTGGCTAAGCATTGACTTCTGCTCCCTAAACATCCCACTAGCTAGTTCTTTCCTTGGGTGTTCTTGTCCCTGACGCACATCTCTAATGTCTACTTCCATAGTTTCATGTCTACTTATTGGTGTCTCTGGTCCTTTTCTCCAGACATCGTCGGCAGGTCTACCGATAGCTATTCTAGAACCAGATCTGCTCGTGCTAGGTTCGTCGCTGCGATCCGATTCCCTGCGACGTTCGCTGAATTCGAGATGCGATTGGGGCCCGAATACAGCTCTATCGGAGTCCCTTGGCTCATCACCACCGTCATCTCCATCTCCACTGGCTTCTCCTTTAAGCCAAGCCACCTCTTCTTCTGTAAGGCCCTTCCACACACATCTCGCGTGTTTCTTGGTGCATCCCTGACAGGCGGTTAGGTGTTTAATGCACTGTGTCTTGAGCCTTCTGCATCTGTCACACGGTGGATGTATAGCATCTCCACGTGCTAACCTCTCGATCTTAGCCGTTACCAAGGCGCGGTTCTCTTCCTCGACATCCCTCATGGCTGGCTCGGTGGGATAGCTAGGTGAAGGCCGATTGCTGCCTAAAATAGTTGTCTGCTGAATAGAGGTTCTCGGGGTTGACGTCGCGGTGCCCATAGGATTTGGGGTTGGAGGTATAGAACCCACCGAAGAAATCCGGTGACTAGAAGGTTGGGAGGGGGCAAGGAACTGCTGAAGAAGATCGGCATGTAAGTCGTAACCGGGGTTGGCGCCGGAGCCTAGCGGTTGATTTACGGCTTGGAAGTTAGGACCAGAGGCTGATTGCGATGCGCGACGCGCATGTATAGACGCTTTTCGTCCGCTTAAGTGGTAGTTGAGTTGGCGGGCCCTGCGCGCCACTTCGTCCGCCTTCTTGATTAAAACCTGTAGGCGCTGCTCGACAATTTCAAGAGTTGCTAATTCCGCCGTCTCGTCTTCTTCTAGCGGTTGTGGTGGAACAAGCCTAAACCTGTCCAGAGCACCAGATACTATTAGCCTCCAATCATCTTCTCCGATTTCGACCTGGACGCCTTTCAGGGGAAACTGGCAGCAACGCCCGCCATTAGGAGTAGGTGTCAACACAAACTCCCCGGGGTTTGCCTTGGCAAACTCGACAATATCAAGCCACGTGACCGGATCAGGGCTAAATATCGTCTGTGGCGGAGTTGTCGTTATTGAACCTTCAAAGGCGCCCTCCATCGCCTTCAGCAGGCGGCTACCCGTCAACTTTGCTCCTAAATTAGAAGCAAGGCTCTCATGTCTATTCAACACTCCTGAGTCATCGCGTCAGTCCTTGTATGTTCAAGGAAGAATAGTACAAGGTGGAAACGGCTCACCCTCATACTCGTTGACTAGGGTGAGAACATCGGAGAAGGTATCGCTGTCGCCCTGTATGAGCTTAAGTTTGACCGAGTGGGCCTTGGACAGATAATTGATGGGGGCTATCGTGCCTTCGATATTGATAGGTTAGTGTCTTTCTACGGAGAGGCTGTACTCCTGGCCGTGACCGGGACGTGGCCAATTGAACTCATTTTTGCGAATGTGTGATAAAATAGTTGGATATAAAGATACGATACATAAATAAGGTAGGAGTATTTCATGGTTGGACATAGTGATGATAAAGAGATGGAAGCCAATGTTACATACGAAACAAGGCGTGACGATATCATCGTGTCCCATGGAGGTTACCTATGAAGGTGTGGATATGTGTAAGTGTGTATGGGTGGGCGAATGGGACTTACCTGATTGAGGCGGAGGCGGTTGTGGTATCCGGTCAGCGTGAGGTGCTTGACTTCCATTGTCATCAGATATGTCTCTTTTTCGTTTATGTTGATCAGAATCTGGATTGTGCGCCATCCCAGCACGCCTCACGGTTGAGAAATTTACAGATGCCTCTTACGCTTTGGCACGAGTTTTGATATACAAAATGGGTTGTAGCTTTAGGATAACCGATTGGCACGTCCAATTAATTCCGTCGCTAGAAAATACGAGTTGATATATATGAGTACTTAATAAAACAGGATGAGCGGAGGGTTCGCTTGACGTTGCTATTTCTGTCCGAGGCTTTGAGAAGGCGACGTGATGTATGTGATGTATTATGAAGGTAAGCAAACAGCGGGAGCACGCTTTATTACGAATTAATTCTCCAAGTTGGAAATGGGCCGAGAACTGCGAAACCCCCGGAGGCGGCACATAGACTGCGAAGTTAGGGCTGCCGAGCTTTTGGACTTTTTGTTTTTCTGAGCTCGGCGGCCGTCATAGGAACGAACCTTGAGATTCGTTTGTAGTGAGTGAATGAGTAAGTACCAGCTTGAAAATAGGGGAAATGGATTCGAACGAGGGGCCAAATAAATTAAATGGAGAAGGGGGAAAAGGGGGAAGCTAATATGGAAACATATGATGTATTGAGGGACTGAGGTATGGATATATGGAGGTATTGTAGTACGTGTATGATAAAGTAAGCAGGTGAAGTATGGTGATACTCAGCCTTGACGCAAATAGAAAATACGGAGCAAACTACCGTGAGAATGGGATGGGGATAAGGGAATTTCGGAAACCGGGGTGGACTCAAAAGACGCGGGGCTCAAAATGTCAACCTAGGGTTTAATATTGTTGATCTCTAGATTATGTACGTACCTTGTAATTCGGGGAGGCACGGCACAGAACGATACCGCAGTAGTACGTATGTGGTATAAAAACGAATGAAGACAGGATAAAGTTCCTTAACCTAAGGTCTACTTCTCAATGTGGCATGTTGGTAGGCTGGTGATGAAAAAGAAACCCGCCCACAGATTTTACGGACGGCAGTTTGCTGGGATCTAAGTGTGAATGGCGAAGTGGGTTAGGTATACCTTAGGGACCTAGGTTAGGGTACCTATGCTGCTAAGCTTGCTGGTTTACTCGATAAGCAGCTTCTTACTGATGGTTTTTTTTTTGCCCCAGGCTCTGCAGGCCAATTGAGCTGAGGTAAGAGCACAAGCCACTTCTAGGATAGCTACCTACATTAGGTACCTTTTTATTTGTGCACGTGTGTAAGGTATATACCTACATAGATGGTAATGTATACCTAAAATATTATGTAAACAGTTACATTAATGTCAACTGTAGTAGTTTAATAGGTACCTACCTACCTAACCCGTTAGTTAGAATATGTTTAACTATAGTAATCTCATACTAAAAATGACCTTCTAAATTCCAATGGGTTGGGTTGCATGCTCATAGGATAATACGCGGGTAGATATCAACGGAATGATACCCGACCAAAAAGTTGAAGTTTAGCGACATCTCGGCTGTTTACATGAGCTTCGCGGAATTGAGACTGAAGACTCTCCATCTTCCGTTCCCTTTTGTCGCTCGCTTCTCATTACTAACCCTAGCCGTATATGTACATACAGGAGAGGATCATCAACGCTAGAATTCCGCTCTTTTTAAAGACTCTCCGACCGTGTGATCCCTTGTCGCTGCACAAAAGAAGAAAAAGATCGACGGGGTACATGAGTTTGGTGTTGAAACCCACTTGTGGTGATGGATCTGAGGTGCGTTAGACTAAACAAAAATTTCGAGCGGATGCGATTTGAAGAATGCGGTTTAGGGTGAAGAGCCCGAGTTGACAACTTCCGTATAGATTTTTTATTCACTTTAATTACTTAGGTAAGTTACATGCTTTTTGAACTTTTCTATGCTATTTCTTTCTCCTGGTACAATACGAAGTAATGTATATCTATGTACAGCTTCAGAAGCGTGAAGAGAATGTGATATACTCTGCAGCTTACATCCCTGAGAGCCGCTAGAATAGATAGAGGTGCTGCCGAGCTTGCATCCCTACATTTGCAGGACGCTACTCAGATGCTGCATACAGGCCGCTAGTCCTTCGTCGGGTCCCTTTTATGTAAAATGCTCTAAAATGCCCCTCCAAGAGCCTCTAACAAGCCACTCAGCACCCCGCGGTACCCCTGGAACACGGCACGACAGAGACAGAAGCGTTCCAGAACAAGCTAAATTCTACAGGTCAGAAAACGACAAAAAAAAAATGAAGCAAGTACCTTCTCTGCCCCTCCTTCATCTTTTTTGAGGGGCACTCCAGCCTTGGGTCAATTGGAGAATAGCCTTATCGCGGGGTTCCACTAATTTGCTTCTGCACAGTCCAAAGCCACAGAGAGGATTTTAAAAAAAGCAATCATAGAACTTCCCCATATTCCATAATTGACAGCAACCCGCAACCCGCAAACTGCAAACTGCAGAAGGAAATCTACGCATTAACGTGACCAGATACAAGAGACTCAAACCTGTAGCTGCGTGTCCTGAATGCACACTTATTAGCTGGCAGCCTGACACATAAAAAATAGCCCAGGCTAAAGGCGCAGAAACCCGGTCCGAATTATTACAAGGTTCGCACCACCCGGCGATAACTTCGATACCTCGTTTGTCGCTTGTCATTGCAACCGTATTCATAGTAGCCTGCAACACCGATTCGTCACCGAACGGTCCAGACCGCCGCAACCCCCTATCACTGCATCCGTCCAACTTCCGAAACTAGTCTTCGCGAGAAACCTAGTCTCCTTCACCGCATCTTTTTGGGTTGCTCCGAAAAGCCCGTCCTCCTCTGCATTCCAGCTCTACTGGGCACTTTACCACCTCAAACCACTCACACCCACATCCAGATTACATAATGGCCGACCGTGGTCACTACCGCGGTGGCCGAGGAGGCGGCGGACATCCCCGCGGGGCGCGGGGCGGACGAGGCGGAGGGCGAGGTGGACACGGAGCTGACTCGGGCGCTAGCGGCGGTGCACCGCAGGAACGGGAACGCCCAAAGAAAGAGAACATCCTCGACCTAAGCAAATACGTAGACAAGAGGATCGCCGTCAAATTTAACGGTGGCCGAGAAGGTCCGTCCTCGACCATCCCTAATCCTTTCAGTCAAATTATATAACCCTAGACTGCATCTCTATTGTAGTGCTAAACTCGAACTAACCTTGACAACTATGTGTAGTTACCGGTACACTCAAGGGTTATGATGCGCTTATGAACTTGGTCCTTGACGACGTACAAGAGGTTATGCGAGGTAAGTTAACCATCAAACCCTCGATAGCCCAAGCCGAAGCCGAAGTTGATCTCCTATATTGCGTGCGGGCAGAAACTAACATACGTCTATGTAGATGACGAAGGCAAGGAGGCGACTCGATCACTCGGCCTAGTAGTTGCCCGAGGTACTCTACTAGTAGTCATCAGCCCGGTAGATGGCAGCGAGGAGATTGAAAATCCTTTCGGGCAACAAGCGGAAGATTAGAATCCCGAAGACTTTTAGTTCAGAGTAAGAGGTTGGAGTTATGAGAACTGGCGAGATTTCTAATTGCCCCCTAAGAGTTTAGTATGGAAGACACCTGGAATTTTCAGCTGTATGAATGACATCAAATACGGTTATGATGCGGAAATAAAAATCTAGAATAGTGAATAAGCAATATGATATAGTTACTTGAAGGAGATGAGATGTAAGTAAAGAAAGTCATAACCAAATCATGAATTAGGGTAGGGCGTCTATCCCTTTTTAAACCCCATTTCTCCTTTCCTGGCAATGCTCTAATAATTATAACCCAACACTCCCATGTGCCTATATTCAAAGCCAAGGCATATACCTGGATACCTAGGCGTTATAACATGCTTAGACCATGGGTTAGGAAAACCATGGCCCCTCTCATAAGGCTTACCTTTTAGTACGCGTAAGCACCGAGTTATCACTTGCTCACCAAGGTCCTCACTTAATATTTCGGAACTTAAGTACTCCTATCTTATACAACTTAAACTAGTTGCAGACTTAATTGATAGGCTCGGCTATATCGATAAAATTAAGCTTAATGTAATTCTTATTTAGAGCACTCTATCTTCTTTTCGTTTTCTAGGCATCTACTATGAGTCGGGAGCATACATGATACCTCCTAATGCTAAGATGGCAGGGGGGAATGGTAGTGGTAGGCATATTAGAAGAACAATCTTATTATAGATATCAGTTGCGTAAGTGCTCTTTGTCGTGACATCCAGCAGAAACTCTCACTCTAATATCAAATAGTTAAGTAGGTACCTATACACGCAAAACTAACCTGCGCACCTGACAATCACATCACAGAATCACAATCAGTCAAGAATTGTCAATTCTCCTCTTTCGAGGCACAAATTCCTGAACGGTAAGAAAATTTGCTTGTATTCTACTTTATACTCTGGGAGATAGTTATGTTTGTGATCATAGAGGTTTCATTCACGCACGCTTCTTTCTTCCAAACCTGCACCTTGATCTGAAATTTTGCTGAGAAAACAATTCGCAATGCTGTATATCCCTTCTTCGTAGCCAGCCTGGCCGACCCCATCTATGGCCGCGGGGAACGGCGACAAACCAAATCGCGAGGTTTAACACCTGAAAGAGGAGCGCTATGGTGCATCTCTTGTTATGTATCCACGGTATTCAACTGACTGACGAAAATATAGTCCAATACGGGGGCTTCTCGGTTCGGGCCGACTCCATGTTAACGGCCGCAAGGAAAGAGATTCAGGTCGTCGTCCACGATCTTCGCGTGGAAGAGTATCTAGATCTGTTAGTGAATCTATGGTTGTAATTTCGTGTTCTGAATTTGAAAGACGAGGTTTCGCTTCATGGTCGTATGTGTAGTCGTGAGTTCCTATGACTTTCGGATGAATTCCATTTTGAGTATCCTATCTCATCGTGTATCGTTCTCAATATCCTCATTGTAGAACCCTTTATAGGTGCCCTGTTCCTTTCAAATTCAGAATATAGTCCTATCCCCTGACTTCCTCCGACCCTTTCTCATCTTATGATTGTCGTTTGATTTGCCAACTTCGCCGAACTGTAAATTGTTTCCTCTTCTCTAACATCCATGAATGATTAATTTGCTGATCTTGGGTGCTTGGGTGGTCGGAACCGCCTTCTTTCAAGTAGCGGTTGGCCCGTGCTTGGGTGGTCTGAACCACGCTGCTTCTAGTAGCGGTTGGCCTGTGGCTTACTAGCTCCCTTAAGTAGGTCGCTAAACGCACTCTGGGCCTGCTTCTTCAACTCTTTGTATGAGACTACGAATGTTGATTGGTGGTCCCTACTGGTGAGATAAATCCTTTCGTCGATACCGGCGTCTAGCTTATTTAAGCAGCTAACGATGTGACCTAGATCAACGACCGGATTTCCTTGGGCGTCAACCTGATGGAAGACATAGTCGCGGAAGAGCTTCAAAGTATAACGTTCCGATGTCTCAGCCCAGTTGGGGTCATTATCAAACTCTGGTCGTTCGTTAATAGAGCCTAGCTTCGCCATCAATCGCACCAATCGGCCATTCTCGAGTTCTCTGCCCAAGTGAGCGGTAACCTCGTCCTGGGTGTTGAATGATGCCACCAGGGTATCATCCATATGCTGAGCGAGATCGTATACTAGGTGCTCTGCGGTCTTCGTCGGTACATTTTGCGGTGGGCTAAGTAGCCAAGATATCCTCTCCTTTAATTCCGGGGAATACGCTCTACCTAGCTGCTCAAGGGGTAGGCGTAGGTCACTAAGATTTCGGTGTGGCGTGTTCGTTGCAATGCTTAGGATAAGTCGTCCTAGGCTAAAGAAATCCTCCTGCTGTAGCTCTTCAAGCCGACGAGGCATGTCAAAGTTTAGAACGTCTAAAATTGAGCATGCACTAAGCCTGATGCGATTTTTATCCGTCAAAATTACTTTGTTAATGTCGACGCACCGCGCTGCAAGTTTAGCTTTGTGGATCGCCTTGAGAGCGCTGGCTAGCTGGACAAGATAACTCCATAGTATTCTCTCCGATACGGCTGCCGGTCGGCCGAAGCGGTTGGTGGGAAAGTGATGCTCCGCTAGCGTCTTTGAGAGAGGGTGATAACTGTGAACGAATACAAGAGAACTGTCATTGAAGTCTCTTGTGGTAAATGCTTCAATCGTAGTGACTATATTGGGATGTATAATCTTCTTCCACGAATTCACAGCTTTAATAGCTTCCTCATTAGTGAGGCGGAATCCTAACGTCTATTTAGTTCAACTTTCACTTAAATCAATTTGGGACAAACCTTCGATTCGTCTCAAGCAGAACGTGTTCCCATTCTTGCGAGAGGTTGCTTTGAATACCCAACTCGGAAGGCTAAGGGTACTAGCTGTGCTTCTAATTTTGGTATCTAGAGGAACAAGAGAATGGTAATGTTGGAGAGAGGGCAGCTGTACTCCAGGTTGACTTGGAAGGACTTGTCTAGTAGCTTCAGACTTTTTCTGAAGGTCTTCTCTGAGAGATTCTGGAAGGAATAAGTCATATACCTGTCGCTGGTAAGGCTGCATACTCTCTCTCCCCGTAGTGATGGGGTAGTAGAGATGATATTGAAGCTATAGCCTGTCAGATAGTAGGCCAGGAAGGATATATCAAGAAGGGGCCTTACAGGTTGAGACGGGGCCGCATAAGAATTTTGAGCGGTATAATATGGTGCGCCTGCACCGGTCAAGGCGTTGTGATCATCGGCGTACGGATTGTACTGTGTTGAAGGGAGCGCCTGATTAACGCTGGGCATGGTAAACGGATCATAGCCCAGAGACCCGCCATCTGCCGAGCCGTTGGTTGCAGTCTGAACCTCGTTAACTTCTTAGTCTAAAAATCGTCTTTCTTGGACTTACTGCAGTATTTAGATCGTAGTTTTGGGGAGTAAAATCCGGAAACGGTGCCGATTTAAACAGCGTAGTTCCCCCATCTTGTTGCAATGTGGAACTTGTAGCTGTTAAACACGTAGGTAAGTATACAATAGAGCGTTAGAAAATAGGCGTCCTCACATGTAGAGGCACCCCGGGGTGTAAAAGGTGTAGCGTTCGTCGAGAAGTTTGACTTCTTGCCCCCAAGTTGAGTAGGAGTAAATGATGGGGATTCGACATTCAGAGATTTCTTAGAACCACTAGACGATGGATTAGTGAGACTGGTGGGATATGTTGTGCTGGAATTGTGAGAGCTGGCTGGATATTCTGGGCTAGCCACATCACTAGATTGT
The DNA here is from genome assembly GCA_022432525.1 of Daldinia grandis. Lineage (NCBI taxonomy): Eukaryota > Fungi > Ascomycota > Sordariomycetes > Xylariales > Hypoxylaceae > Daldinia > Daldinia grandis. Next base: position 478,381 of record JAJKLB010000007.1, read on the forward strand.
GGAATATGGGCCCAAGGCGAGGGCCAACGTAGAGGAGCCGAGGAACTTCTATGAGTAGGACTCATGTTAAACCCTTCACGCTGAATAGAGCAATCAGGAACCACGGTAATACGGGTACTTGGACGAGGCGAGAGGCGTAGGGCGAAGTCTGACGGGCTAGTAACTAAAGGGTTTATCGTAAAGGATTTACCGCCTCTGAAATATCGCTGAGCCCAATATGACGAATATGATAAATATGATGCTGGTGTTGTAGAAGACAGCGGTGTTGCGCTGGGCTCGGATAATGGGTGAGGACAGTTGGCCGTTGGCTCCGAAATAACTCGCCCATGACTTTTCCACCGGCACCGATTCATTTTTGTCTCAAATTGCATAGCGCGTTATTTTATAAAACGACTAGCCCAAGGACACATTCCTCTTTGCTTATGTCTAATAGCGATTAAAATAGTCGGGAAACCCGAAACACTAGTAGAGGTCCGGTAGATATCGAATACTGATCAGATATTTCCACACTCCCACCCTACCATGACGGTCGCCTCGACCGTCGAGCGGCTATTTTTATTGGCTAATATTTCTACGTGCCCTATTTTGATTGAAGTCTCTTGGATTCTATACAGAACTGCTCTTGCTTCGTTGCAGAAATCTCGAATGGGATCAAAGAGGGAGCCAGCCAGGCCATCGGGTAATGAAACTCGGTGTATAAAACAAATGAAGAGCGTCACTACTTACTTGTCCATTGAATTAGAGGAGCCCTTATCATGATTGAAGGCACACCCTTGATCTTCATAACGGCAATGACCATATATCAGTACGTTTCGACACAGTGTGTCCTTGCTGTCTGAGTGGGTATAAGTCAACAAGATCACAAGTAATATAGAGATGAGTAAGTTAGCTAGCAGGCACGCCCATAACGCGCCCTTTAGCCCCCTTGGATTGGAAACGTACCGCGCGTTTTAGGTCTCGGGGAGGCCATTTGCCTCCCTCTATCGGCAGTGCCGAACCGCGTATTCGCCATTGGTGTTGGGTAGAGGTTGCAGACTCTCGTGATTTCGGCATGGAGTAGTCGCTATGTAAGGTCAGGAGGAAAGTATACGCTGCCCCTGTCGATACAACCCCTATATATCAGGAGAGAGCTTGTTAGCTTGTGAGCTCGGACGGGCGAGTAAGGGTGAGTAAGAGTAAGAGAAAGTAAGAGAGGAAGAAAGTCCGAGTGCAACGTACTTGGACACCTCAAAGCGCTCCCATTTTTCTGGCAAGAATGGGCGAGCTCTCGCCCATAAATCAAAACAGTACGCGCAGCAAGGACGTTAGGGTGGGGACTAGAATTCTGGGGTATCAATTGAAAGTATCAATTGAAAGGTTTAGGAGGCGAGTGTGAGGCTGACGATAAGGGCACGAAGATACGATGCGGGCGTGTTTAAGCACGTCAGTAGAAGTTGCAGTGAAGTTGTTGTAGTGGGATGACGGCGCCAGATTACTAAGAGCGGGAAGCAAACTAATTGGCTGCGACGTCCGATGCCAAGATGTCCTCTCTCTCAGCCTTCTGTGTGTGGCTAAGACGGGCGAAGCTTCTATGCACGGTGCTATACTGGATATGACAAAAACTAAACTATTACAGGTTTAAAGTTTAAACTGTGTACTTAACGCTAGTCCCTCCAAGGTAATACACACGTATTTGAACGTACCTGCGCACTATGTACAGACCTACATAGGTACCTACCTACCTAGGTAGGTAAGTATTAGGTAACTCAACTTATCAGCCCGGAAGGCCAACAAACCTAACGATCCGCGGCCTCCATTTATCTTCACCTTTAGCGAAACTTACATATCCGGCTTGTCGAGTATCAACCTAAGCAAGGTTACCTTTATAGTCCTCGAGGTCGTATTCAACCGGTGGAATAATAAATTTTGGCAAGTAGTGGCAAGAAGAGGAAGAAGAAGCTACGTAACGTCTCGAGGCCTCGGATCTATTCAAACTCCTAACCCTAAAGGACAAATACTGGCTTCTAACTAATTGCCCAATTATATACCCCATGGGGCCCTAATATCAAATCACCAAAATTTTCATCCTATGCTAAGTCGTACATATCGAGACGATGGCAACCAACAGCGATGTCGATATGGGCCAGCTCTCCCCGGAGCAGCAGTCGGCTCTCGAGCAGTACACCCAGGTCACAGCACAAGATATTAAGGATGCGGTGCCGTTGTTAGAGAGGTCTCAATGGAACGTACAAATAGCAATAGCCAAGTTCTTCGATGGCGAAGGGCCCGACCCCGTAGCCGAAGCTATGGCCGCTCAGAACGATATTCCCCGACAAGCAGCGAGGCATGAAAACCTGCAAGAAAGCTTCGCAGCGTCTGCGCGACCTTCCGGACGTCCAGTACCACGAGCCAGACCAGATCCTGCACCGAGGATCGTGCCTCAACCTCAGACAACCACTCGCCTGCCTTTCATCCTCAGTGTCCTATTCGCTCCCTTCAACGTCGGGTACAAAGCCGTCTCGACGCTCTTCCGCACATTCATGTACATCTTCGCGTTTCTCCCCGCATCCATACGGCCCCGCATGGTAACCACGAACATGACGAGCGGGTGGAAGGGCACCATGGGCCGGCGCATGTTGATGCCACGCGATACCGCCGCCCGGTTCAAGCGGGAATTCGAAGAGGAATACGGCAACGACAGCCTGCCCTTCTTCGAGGGCGGCTTCGCGCAAGCCCTCGACCTAGCCAAGAAGGAGCTCAAGTTCCTCCTAATAGTGCTCATGTCGCCCGAACACGACGACACAGAATCCTTCACGCGGGAGACCCTGCTCTCGCCCGACGTAATCAGCTTCATCAATGAGCCCAGCAACAACATCGTCCTATGGGGCGGCAACGTCCTCGACTCCGAGGCATACCAAGTCGCCGCCGAGTACAACTGCACCAAGTTCCCCTTCTCATGCCTAGTGTGCCTGACCCCCAAAGAGGGCAGCACCCGCATGAGCATCGTCAAGCGACTAGCCGGCCCCATACCCCCGGGAACCTATCTCGCCGAGATCCAAACCGCAATCAACAAGTACGCCCCGGATCTAGCCGGCGCCCGCGCCGAGCGCACCGCCCACGAGGTCGCGCGCACCCTGCGCACCGAGCAGGATTCGGCGTACGAGCGCTCCTTAGCCCGTGATCGCGAGCGCGCCCGCCAGCGCAGGGAAGCCGAAGCTGCCGTCGCCGAGGCCGAGCAGCGCGCCAGAGAAGAAGCCAAGGCCGCAGAGCGCCGCGCCGCCCAGCGCCAACAGTGGCGACGCTGGCGCGCGTGTACCGTGGCCTCCGAGCCCGAAGCTTCCGCCAAGGATGTCGTGCGGCTCGCTCTTAAGATGCCCGACGAGGCGGACGGACGGATCGTGCGACGGTTCGCGGGCACGACTACGGTGGAGGAATTGTATGCTTTTGTGGAGTGCTACGATTTGCTCAAGGGAGGAGAGGAGCTCGATGACGATGTGGAGGAGCCGGAGGGCTACGAGCATGAGTATAAGTTCCGGATCGCGTCGCCTTTGCCCCGAGTCGTCTATGAGCCGGATACGACTGCTACCCTGGCGGATACGATTGGCAGGTCGGGCAACCTGATTGTCGAGAGTATAATCTCCGATGACTCGGATGATGATCAGGGCACGGCGTAGAATAGATACAAACTTAATATATCTAACTAGCTGAATAGAGCTATTAACTATATAAACATGAAATTCATCAGTCACTTGTAGGGACATGTTTGGCGCGTGATTCATTAATACATCATATTAAGCAACCCGAGCTATGCTACTATCCAAAACTACTTTATTCCAAAGACGCCCTGCTGCCAGTTTACAACGTAGAAAACAGCTATACAGGTACATAGTGCTTAGAGCCTCATCAAGTGAGGGGTTTCAAGCACGAATTCTACAATCACCTTATTTTAGTAGTCCTAGAGGGACTATTTCGTGAGTTAGTTTTACACACACGGGGCCTCTGTCCGACCCAGCTAGTAGCACGGGATACTTCGACGAGTCCGGGAGCACCACAATTAGGGAACATAGCGCTGTATTAGAGTATGAGCAATTTGAATATAGACAAACTATTATTTTTGGGTATTGTTTACCTGTTTAGCCTTCCAGTGATTGGTCATGTTTCCCCGATTTCCCTCCACGAATTTGCGGCGCGATCGTAAAGAAGCTTGATATTCTTGAGGTGAGTATACGTAGAGGGTACGTTTCGTCTATCCGCAAAATCCCATACTCGAGACTCTCTAGACATGACTCGCTTCCTTTATCGACACATAACCAGCTGTTAAGACGCACCGGCCATTAGGTTAGACATTAATGACCTTGTTGATTGTCCTTGGCAAACCTCTGGTGGATCCGGGCAATCTGTTCGTCAACGTTCACGCTCTGCATATGGTTCATATGGGCCTGGCTCCGACCATCCGGATTGCCGTCGAAGCTATTTAATGCTGCTCGCTTTCTTCTCGCCATCTCTTCTTCAGATATGGGTTGTCCAGTAACACCGTCGAATAAGTCCCCTCGTTGGCTTGCGAATCGCTTCAAGTTATTAGCAACATCAGAATGTGACAGATTTGTCGTTGCATATCGCGATTCGGCCTTGGCCTTCTGCTCCTTCCATTGCGGGTCTAGCAACTCGATCCTCATGTGTGCTTCTAGCTCATTCATAGGGATTTGCTGATGACAATTTGGACAGAGGGCCATCTGAGTTCCTTGTCGGTTAGCCGCTCGCGCGGCTGCGCGAGGAACATAATTTTCTTTAATCTTCATCGGAGCGGCGCCGCCCTTAGCCTCCGCCTGAGCATGTTGCATACGTAAACGAGCTTCCTCTCTCTCCCGTATCCGCTGTGCTTCCTCATCCTCTTGAGCGCCACCTGGGCGTGGTGGCGGGGCCATCTGATACGCACCTTGAGCCGGGGGTTGAGCTCCTGGCAGATGTCCTTGCTGTACGGGATGATGAGGAAGATTATAATTGGGTGGTACTGCGTACCCGCCATAGGCGTTATCTTCGTCGGTAGGCATCGCTTCCTCAATACGTAGGTTAGCACTGACGGAAACCCTAGCCTTCTGTTCAAGGGAAGCATATTGCAGTTCAGAGAGGGAAGTCGGTGGGGGTAGGTTTGCTTGGTCGTCAGCCTCGGTAAAGACTACGGTCTCGACAACAACGAAGTCGTGCCAGTCAATCTGGGCGTAAGAGAGCCGTTCCTTTTCTTCCTCCTCCTCCTTCTTCTGCTTCTCGTCCTCTTGGTGTTTTAGCCATTCAGCCCTGTGTCTCGCGCGGCTCAGGATACGATATTTATCATCAATATTATGCTGTAGCTCAGCAATCGTCTCCTGCTGAACCTTTCCCCCTTCGCCATCGATACCGCCGGCTCGTAGAAGCATCGAGTATTGATCGATTAGGTGCTGGAAGAAATTATGAAGACTGTGGTTCGGCCTCAGGAAGTCAAATTGGTAGTTGCCGGCCTCTCTTTGTGAAAGTGCAGTCATGAACTGCCTGCCATTCTTTGCAACAAAGAGCGCAGTCAGTTTCACAACCTCAAGATCCTGGGCGCTAATATTGGGCATACGCGCTGAAAACTGGAAGTCTGGAGGTTTGGGAGGGCCTTCAGGCTTCGCTTCGACAACAGCGGCGGCCTCGCCCACCCGGCCTGCAGCTACGGCAGTGCCGCGGCCTTCTTTGATTTCGCTTAACCTCCATATATAGTATGGGTTATATGGGTCGGCGTTGCTAAGGAAGCTGAATTTAGGATTGTTCTTCTCTTTTTCTCGGACACGATCTTCAAATGCGATACCATTTCGGGCAACGAAGCCGGCTGTCTTCTCAAGGATAGCTATAGATAAATTAGCTCAGCACGACTTCTGATTTGGAAGGACGATGCTTTTCAACTCACTTCTAAATTCCCTAGGTGGTAGAACAACACCTTGGGGAGGTTTAATTTCATCTAAAACTGCAGCTGCATCACCATTAGTATCCGCGGCCATATTGATGGCAATTTCAGAGAGCCTCCCTCGAGATGTGTAGACGTGGACGCGATTGTGGAGGCTGCAGCAAGTAAGGATTGGCTGATTGCGCGATGATGTCGCAGCAAAGAGCTCTCTAACCTTAACAAAATATCGTGAAGGTCGGTTTACCCACGTACCGTAATCGGATTAATATATAACCCGTAAATTTAGCCAATCAAAACTGGCCAAATTGTCAAAACCGTAACCTTTGTACCGTTAGTTTTTGACTTTCCGATAACATAACGGTAGTTAACCCGATAAACAAACCGATACAATGCCACAATTTATTATGACAAAAGGCATTATGAAGAACCTATATGATTCATTTAGTAAATCAAATTTGAGGAACCTGCATTACGTGTCTAAGGCTTGCATCATTTTACCCAAGTACTTACCTAGATAGGTTCATAATGGCATATGCATACATCTGATAACATCTATAGATACCTGTACTTAGGTAATTAGGTACTCGTGTTCGTGAGTTACGGAATTGCGGGGGCACTTCGAATTTCAATTCGTTCTAGACCTTTAGGCGCATACATAGCGTGGCTTCACGAGGGTTGTAGCGAATTAATTCACCTAATCCGCTAGCGCAGGTAGTAAAGGTTGCAGACTGGCAGCTGAATCCTTTTTTTGGACCCTAGAAAGAGCAGCCAGCACTACCCTATCAGCCCCTAGGGGGGAAGGGGCAATCCGCCAATCCGGATGAGGCCACTGTAGCATCAAGACCATTTACTCGGATTAACCATGCAAGTTGAATTTTGAAGATTGCTAGAAAGCTCAAAATAAATTCTGACGCCGTATTCACACCACCCCTTTAAACCCCCTTCAGCCCTTCCCACAACCCATCCCGCCGCACTGCGCACTGCGAACTGCAAACTGCGATCAACTTTGCGACCAAAGGGGGGAAATATCTCAATTCTTTAATTATCCCACCTCTTTGAATGGGACTTTCATTATCCTATTGTTTTATAATGGTTGGTTCTACTTCTTGACTTTCGTTAATCAACCTGAATTCGTTTCTTCGGTGTGATACTTACTTTTTTTTTTCTTGCCGCGTAACGCAAAAAGCTTTTGTTACACTGTCAAGCAATTTTGACTCGAGTAATTCCAGAAAAGGCCAACAAGAGCCTCCTTTCTCCCCATTTTGTCCCAATTCATCCCCGTCGAGTCCTATAGCAGCTGCATCCCGCATCCCGATTCAATATGGCGAGGTCTAGTTCGGCCAAGCCGCCCGCTACAAAAGGCGGTCCCTACACACCTCCGCAACCCAAGGATCAAGTCAAGCACGATGATTACACTTCGGAGGGTGTTGAGGATAATGATGTCTTCTTACTGCCCTTCTCCGACTACCAGGTTATGCTAGTCTTGACCATCCTTGGTGCCGTTGTGCGACTATTCCGCATCTACCAACCCTCGAGTGTCGTCTTCGACGAAGTACAGTAAGTTCCCTATTAGAACTATAGCCACGGAGGTTGTCAATATTAATACCGGATGTTCTTTATAGCTTCGGTGGGTTTGCGACCAAGTATATCAAGGGTAAATTCTTCATGGACGTCCATCCGCCATTGGCCAAGCTACTTATTACACTTTTCGGGTGGCTTGCTGGTTTTAACGGCGACTTCGACTTCAAGGAGATTGGCAAGGACTATCTAGAGCCAGGCGTCCCGTACGTGGCTATGCGACTATACCCTGCCATCTGTGGTATTGCCCTGATCCCGACTATCTTTTTGACTCTGAAGGCTGCTGGTTGTCGTACGGCCACGGCCGCCCTCGGCGCTGCTTTTCTCATCTTTGGTAAGTTCCCATCCGCTAACCACTTGTCGTCGACATTGCGCTTACATGCAACACAGAGAATGGTCTCCTCACTCAAGCCCGTCTGATTCTTCTCGATTCTCCCCTAGTCGCCGCTACTGCATTCACCGCGCTTGCCTTCACGTCCTTCACCAACCAACATGAACTCGGTCCTTCAAAGGCGTTTGATGCAGGCTGGTGGTTCTGGCTTTTCATGACCGGCGTAGGAATGGGAATTACCCTCAGCATCAAATGGGTTGGCCTCTTCACAATTGCCTGGGTTGGAACTTTGACTCTTATACAATTGTGGGTGCTACTTGGCGACACCAAGACTGTCACCATTCGCATCTTTGCAAAGCACTTTTTGGCCCGTGCTTTCTGCTTGATCATCATTCCCATTACCATCTACTTGGGTATATTCGCTATTCATTTCCTTTGCCTCTCAAATCCTGGCGATGGAGATGGATTCATGAGCTCTGAATTCCAGGCTACGTTGAACAACAAGGGCATGCAAGATGTACCGGTTGATATTGCCTTTGGAAGCCGTGTCTCTATCCGACATGTTAATACCCAGGGAGGATATCTTCATTCGCATCCCCTAATGTACCCTACTGGCAGTCAGCAACAGCAGATCACTTTGTATCCCCACAAGGACGACAACAACGTATTCTTGCTCGAGAATCAGACTCAGCCTTTAGATATCAACGGTGAGCCTATCAACGGAACTGGTGCTTGGGACAATGTGAAGAACATAACCGAGAACTACATCAAGGATGGTGATGTGATCCGACTATATCACGTGGCTACTCATCGTCGCCTTCACTCCCATGATGTTAGACCGCCTGTTAGTGAAGCCGACTGGCAGAATGAAGTATCTGCGTATGGATATGAAGGATTTCCTGGCGATGCTAATGATCTATTCCGCGTCGAAATTGCCAAGAAGCAGTCTCTCGGGCCCATCGCTAAGGAGCGGCTCCGAACCATCCAGACAAAGTTTAGACTCGTCCACATCATGACTGGTTGCGTCCTGTTCTCCCACAAGGTGAAGCTGCCGGATTGGGCATCTGAACAGCAAGAAGTTACTTGTGCCAAAGGTGGTACTCTTCCCAACAGCTTATGGTACATTGAGTCCAATGTGCACCCGCAATTAGCCAGCGATGCCGAGAAAGTCAACTACGTTAACCCCGGGTTCCTCGGTAAATTCTGGGAACTACAAAAGGTTATGTGGAAGACTAACGCAGGCCTGGTTGAGTCTCATGCCTGGGACTCCCGTCCTGAGTCTTGGCCGATCCTCCGCCGTGGTATCAACTTCTGGGGCAAAAACCACCGTCAGATCTACCTAATGGGTAACCCCATTGTATGGTACACCTCAACCCTTGCTGTTGCTATTTATGTGCTCTTCAAGGGTATCGCAGTCCTTCGATGGCAGCGAAGTTGCAACGACTACGAGAACGCCACTTTCAAGCGATTCGATTACGAGATCGGTACTTGGGTGCTCGGATGGGCTTTCCACTACTTCCCCTTTTTCTTAATGGGACGCCAGCTCTTCCTCCACCATTATTTCCCTGCGCTGGTCTTCGCTGTTCTAGCATTTTCCCAATTTATCGACTTCATCACCGCTCGATTTGCAAGCGTCAGGGGAAACTCTATTATCAACAAGGCCAGTGTAGTTGCACTATTGGCTATCTCCGCAGTCGTCTTCGCCCTATATTCGCCCCTTGCATACGGAAATGCCTGGACAAAAGCGGAATGCAATCGTGTCAAGCTATTCAGCACTTGGGATTGGGACTGCAATACTTTCTTGGAGAGCGTAAGTATCCCTCCCCATGGCATACCGTCAAGAGAGCGAGTTTGAAATTAGACATTTGCGTTCTTGTTCCTATTTGGATTTTGGGTACAGATATGAAGTACATGTGTCAGGATTTACAAATTGTCAAATAGACGGTAGACTAATGCATATCTTGTGTAGTACGAAGCATACTCGGGACTTGCAGCCCCAATCGCCCAGACCTCTCAACCCGCTGTAGACAACAAAAACCAGGTGCCAGTCCAGCCCGCAGCCGATAACAATCAAGATACCCCAAAGGTAGGTATCTCGGGGGCACCCAAGTTCGAACCCCAGGGTCAAAAAGTGCTCAACCGCGAAGAGCGAGTCGAATACCGGGACCAAGACGGCAACATCCTCAACGAAGAGCAAGTGAAGGCGCTCGAAGGCAAAGTCGAATTCAAGACCAAGTACGAAACGAGAACGCGCGTCGTCGACGCCGATGGCAACGAAGTCGACGTTCCAGTAGAAGACCTTGCCGCCGCGGGCGTCGCGCCACCGCATCCCGATGTTGAGGGTGCTAACCAGGAGACAAAGAACCTAGTGAGAGATGACCCTATCCCTCAGGAAGCGTCGTCAAGCAAGGATGGTGAGAAGGAGGCCGAGAAGTCTGTCCCTAAGCCAGCTAGCGAAGGTAACGAGGCAACCGTTTAAGCACCTCAGCTCATGGCTCTAGTTCCTAGCTTGACCTCACACCTCATTCATTGTGTGACAAAGTCATGGCAAAGAAAATTTCCACTGATGTTGGCTCATTCTAAATATAAAGGGTTTACCCGGGCAAACGGTGTTGTCCGCTAGACTCGTGTATATCACCATACTAATGAAGATCACGGAAGGGGAAAACATTGGGGAATGCGAAATGCGAACAAAAAGAGACAAGGATATTGGAGTGATTGTCTTGCGAAGACAAACTAGAACCACGTCGGTTATACCTGCTGATCGCAGTCTATTTCCTTTAATCTGAAGATTTTGATACACCTCTATGTGTCTATTGAATGACTGTCCGTATTCTCTCCGTAGCGTCAGGACGAGCGTCATCGTCCATAACGGGTGGGCTATTCGTATCTCCAACCCCCAACCACAATGCCTCCCGTGCTCTGACGGGCCGTAATTCCGCTATACTGACGTATAGATGGGTAGCATGATGCTTCCAATCGTAGCAGGTTCCGTCTAGACATCTAGATATGGATGAGGCAAGCTCCGACCATCGCTCATCAAGTTTATAAGGGTGCGGGGGAGCGCCCATGGATACGTGGATTAACTTCATAGCTTGACTTCAAGCTTCCCTCGGTAAAGTCAACACTAATATATAAACTCAGCTCTTTGCCCTCGATGTCGCGTAATGTTAAAGTCGTAATATCTTGCCTCTGCGATGCTGCAAGGCAGACGGTAGTATTGCGCACCAATGAATCGACACCCGGCCCTTTGGGTGTTGATCTATGCCACTGCTACGATTGCCGCCATAGTTCTGGTCTACTTTGCGTATCGTATGCGCCTATCCAGGCACCGCGCTCTCTGAACAACTTCATCGCATATCCGGACGAGTCCGCGCAGCCTTCTGCTACTATTCCCCGGCGTTACTTCTGCAGGACCTGTGGCTGCCATGTATTCCGGTGCTCTGCCGTTAGCAACAAGGAAATCGATAGGTCTTGGGACGTAGCCACCGGTACTATCATCGGACAGGTTGGCGCCGACGATGACTTGACAGAAGTAGACGACAAGAAAGAAGAACCGCTCTTGAGATATACCAGACATATCAATATCAACAGCACTAAAGACGGCGGTCTATCCCCTTTCATCAGACTCGTCGACGGAACAGAATCCCCTCAGAAGAGTCGGATAACCGACGACAAGGGCCGAGATGCCAAAGACGTGCTCGAAGCTCACTGCCACTGCAAAACTGTCCGCTTCTTCATCACGCGCCCCGACGCTTCGAGCCGGCTCCCGCGGTCCGCGTTCCCGGATCTTATAGTCCCAATGGCGACCTCGCCTCGCGAAATCGTCGATAACCCGCGCGATGAGAAGTGGTGGCTGCGCCCGCAGAGTAAGGGTAGTCCGGACTTGACGAGGTATATGGCCGGCACGTGTGCCTGTCGGTCTTGCCGACTAGCTGCTGGTTTTGAGATCCAGACGTGGGCGTTTGTGCCGCGAAGCAATATTTTCTTTCTGCCGCCTGCCTCTCCCTCTCCCTCGTCTTCCTCCTTATCCACATATCCTCATCCCCCCTCAAATATATCCTCCGCCGCCCTCCCCCTCGACTTCCCCACACTCCAGCAAACCTACTCTCCCCTCCGCACCTACGAAAGCTCGCCAGGCGTCTTCCGCGAGTTCTGTCCGCGCTGTGGCGCCTCCGTCTTCTGGCACGACCGCTGGCGTCCCGATCTGATCGACGTGAGCGTCGGGTTACTGGCTGCGGACGAGGGGGCGCGGGCGGAGAGCTGGTTGGATTGGTGGCGGGGGAGGGTGAGCTTTCAGGAAGATGCTGGGTATGGAAGGGTTGGAGGGGCGGCGGGATGGGGGAGGAATGTGATGGAGACGTTGGCGGAGGGGCTAAGAAGGTGGGAAGGGGGAGAGGAAGATGAGATGGTGGGTAGTTGAAGAAAATGGTAAGGGCTTTGAGTAGGGGTTAGGTTGTGTATAGCATGAAGTTGATGTGACAAGTTAATAAACAAATTGTTCATTCGTCGTTATCAAGCAAACCATACTTATACGAGTCCATGGTCTAGTTGGTATATTAATTAGAAGTCATGTAACTAGCCACCTAGGAACAGTATGCTTCAACGTCTTAAAGGGAGGGTGTATCGATTTCCCCAAGAGTAGACACGACCACTACCTGCCTGTATTCTTAGGACTATAGAGCACGATGGCGTTCCTCGGTCGACAATGTTTTCCTAACCCCCCACAGGTCGTCCAAAGAATTTGTCCGATACATTTTAGATGTCACTATTAAAGCTCTTTCTGGATCGACACTCTTGTGGAATATGGACGACGCTTTTAATATTAAGACACTACTATCTATAAGCGTCAAGTCCTTTCTAAAATTCGCATAGTCAACTGGAAAGATTCTAATCGCTTCTAACTAGTAGAACTGAATTCTGTCCGCCTTTTACAATGGACTTATATCGTTCCGAACCTAAAGGAAGTAAAAACGTCTTTTTATCAAACCAGAGCAGTTGAGATTAGACGCACAGCTAAAACGCCCAGACGTTTAATAAGACCAGTCAAATATACGCAGCATTATTCGTCTACTAAAGACCACTTCAAGCTTCCCGAGATGGTTGGCGATGTTAGATAGAAGGTTAAACCCAATTTTGATTTGAAATGTTCCCCATATGAAACGACAGCTTCCTATTGACTAGGCTAAGGCGTATAGACACTACGATACAAGAAAACGAGGACGATTGTATTGCTGAAGTTGCCAGATGACACGAGAACTATCAGCACATAAAAGAATATTGATTAAAAAGAACTCCTAACTATTACAAGTAAACTTTCTTTGAAAAGTACCAAAAAGAGAAGGATGGTCCCAGGCGGGCTCGAACCGCCGGCCTTCGCATTGACTAGATACAACAACCGGTGATTGCGATTGTATTAGTACGACGCTCTAACCAACTGAGCTATGGGACCGTTTGTTGGATGAATTTCTTGTACGGTAACACACATTAAGTCGCGCACAAGCGGTAGTGGGAGGAGCAAAGAAAGAAAAAACCTTTTGTATACCGGCCGGACTTTGTGAGATGGGTCGGATCCACTCCGGTCCGCTTGAGACCATCCGGGATTAGCTCCTTACAAATTTTAAGAGCATCTAGTACGTATATATTTTACCCAAGTACATTACGTCTGTTCGTCCCTACACTGGCACGGCTGCTGGAATATCGTAATGGTATAGTTCTTTAACATCAGCCAAGTACTCAAGGATCGACTCTCCTAAATCCAGTGTTATTCGTGTATTAGTTTAGTAAGACATAGTTATAACCTTTTTAAAAGATTAGTGATCCGACCAAAAGGGTACGAAAGGCTAGCAAAAACCACTTATATCACCAAGTTATGATATTTTAAAAGTTCTATCCATGAGCTTTAAGAGTATAGTCCTGTCAAGCTCAAAATATCGGGCTAACGAAACCGTAATCATAGATGTACTTCGGACTAGTTGTGTTTTTCCCCTTATACTTTTGTCGTTTACACATGAGGACTTGCGCCGTCTTAAGTCCAGCGAAAAAGGGGCGTGAGGATAAACGTCCGGGCTGATACTATACGCGTATAGAAAGCATACATTCCGATATATGGCTAGTCATACCAATATGGATTTATTATAGCATGACTGATCGATACTCGCAAGAACGGAGAAAATAAGCAAAATTAGACACTAGGCTATTAATAACATCTATATATAGTCCTTAGGTCTCATCAGAGTCTACAGATACTGCGAAATAATTACTCCCAATATACAACAGTGACGGACGGGATACATAACATAATCATAACTTTTAACTAACTAGTTATACGGAGTCGTAACCAGACGGCTCCGTCCGGCACGAAAAACCTAGGACCCGGACAGAGGGGCCACTTATAGAATGTGTAATACATACACCGTCCCCCGCTGCCGTCTCAAGAGCAAAGTCCCGGAAGGTCCCGGAACTCATCCCCAAGCCGGGATGAACCGGACACAGCACCGAAAATCCGGCATCGCCCGAGCGCCGGGTCAAGCCGGCACCACGGGGTAATGCACATGCGCTGCTCACACACGAGGCAATCTCGCTCGCCTCGCGTGTGCGACGATAGGCACGCAAGGAGGTCACGATAACCTCACCCATCCATAAATAGATACTTCCTTCTAGGCTGGATAATACTTACCTACCTAGATACCCATCCTATCCCCGATATTTTCCCAACCCACCAACCCGAACAAGCCCCGGCTGGCTAGCTGCCTACCTACCTAGGTCACTAACCACCAAACTCCTTGCGCAACATCGGCATCTCCCAGCCGAGCGCTCGCCGTGGCGTTTTCGAAGGATTCCAAAAAGGAATAGAGCGCGATCTGTGTCGCACCCCACGCATCACATGCCTACGCTTTCCCTTCCCTTCCCTTCCCTTTCCTTTCCGCCCCCTCACCATTCCCTCCCTCCCTCCCTCTCATCTACCGCGCCTTGACAAATCAGATATGTGATTTGACACCATATCGCCGATGACAACAAAGCCATCACTACCCGCAACCCAGTCCCAGTCCCAGTCCCAGCTTTCCAGCTACCGTAGCACCGAAAGAAAGCACTACATAGAGCCCTTCCCTTCGACCTTTAGCCCGTAGATCGCCCCCGCCTCCCCCGTTCCGGGCCAAGTGCATACCTACCTACCTACCTACCAACCTACCAAGTCATAGTAGGACTGCGAACTGGGTCCAACGCTGCGGAACAAATAGCCAAGATGGAACAAGCTTTCTCGCATGCAGCATCGAAGCTACGCGGGACTGCTACCTACGTAGTGTGTAGGACCTAGGTAGGTGGGCTATTATACATGACTGGGTAGGTACTATATAGCTACCGGTATATGGCTGTCAGGCCATGTACGGCAGTGCATACGATGCAATGCAAATACACGCGCGCATGTACGGTATGCGTACCTACCTAATGTATATGACATGTACAATCTATCCATCTATCCATCTAGGTGGAGGCACCGTAGCAGCCCTATATACATACATGGGGGGGGAGAGTAGAGGTAACATGGCATGGCATGGCATGGCATGGCGTATTATTATGATTATAATTATTCGTGCGTCGGAGACGGGCCAGACGAGTGGGAAAAAAGGAGACCCCGTATGTAAACTAACAAAGCCCCGATGCGTCCAGCTCGAAACAGAAAAGACGTTGTTCCCTGTGGCACACCGACACCAGCACGCACACAACGTCCATCATACCGCATGACACCCTCTCGCCAGATCCTTCCCATCCCCCTCGCCGAAAGAAGAAGGGTGAGTGAGAACGAGAGAAACCAAAATTCAAGGATATTCGGCTATTATAGCTCAGTCCAATCCGTTCTTGGTTATTATAACTCAATCGGTAAGGCAGGGGATCAAACCAAAGAAGAAAAAAAGAAAAAAAGGCCTCGTCGCCGGGTAAGGTAACAGAGTAGGTGAAATCGGGTAATATAGCATCGCGGTAGGGGTTTGTGACGGCGAAGTCTCGAGGAAGTATACAGGACTTTGGCGGGACATTCCGTCGACTCAGCTTTGAGACCGTGGATATACACACTACAACACGGGAAAATAAGTCACACTCAACAGTACTCACTAGGGGCCACCCGTTTCTCGCTCGCTCGCTCGCTCACGCCGGGTCCTTCTTTGCCACGTCTAGCTGGGGACCGAAGATCTCACTCGCGTCTGATCCATTTAAGACGAAATCGCGCGGCGAAGCAGAGCGGAGAGTGAGAATCCACAGCATTATGGGTATAGGCTTAGTAGTTGAGGACCTTCCCTACAAAAGCGCTCATCTCATGATCTGCTGTCGCTCGCAGTAAAAATTAAGTACACAGGTTAGGTAATACGATCTATATATGTAGTCCGAAATCTATCTCCTGCCCGCTTCCTCCTCAAGATGCGGCTCGCTTGGCGTATCGTTGCCAAGGCGCCCGACATCTCGCCAGTGCCCGTCTTGCAGGCTGGGCAGGGGACTTGGAAGGAAGGGGACCTGACAAGTCGATCGAACCTTGTCTAGGCGTTATTCCCATCGCAGCGACGTCGCCCTGTTGTAAGAGACGTCGTGTCGTTTTCCGTATAGCTTTCGTACTATACGGTACCAGATTAAAAACTATGCGCGATTGACAGTGAGGATTGACACTGCGTATGCGCAGAGGGATATCTCGACTTGCAGTACACCACGTATGTACGGGTCCCTACGTACCTCGTCAGAAATCGCGTGCGTGTGACTGTAGATACCCACTAGAATGGTTATTCTGGCCGATGGGAGACAACCGGTTCATCCTTACATGATATACTAGTCGTAAGTCGATGCTAGTTCGCGTCTGGAAAGCCGGAGCTGATCACCGGGAAATTCCCCCAACTACTTAAAACCCCCCACGTAAAGTGGAAGCGATGCAATTGAAATCCAATCGTGTCGGGGTTGTATCTATGTATGTACCTAACCTAGGTATGTATGATCACCCGCCAAAGGGGAGCAAAGCCGCGGTCCTACTTAACGGGATCTGATAATTTTCTCGTGATGATACCCTGGCGGGATCTCACCCAGCGCGCGCGCGCGTGTGGGTATGTGTGTGTGTGTGTGCGCGCGCAGTTGTAAATGAAATCGCGATGGCATAAGATGAGATGAGATAGATGTATACTTACCTACCTACCTACCTATGTATGGACGTATAGAAAGCGACAGGTATGTATGTACGTATGTAGTAAGTCTGTAATTTTAGATGACGGATCGCCGGTTTTTGCTTGATCGAAACCCGGGCAGGTAAGCTGCATCCATCTTATCACTCCGTATCACCCTCCCCCTCCATTCATACCGGCCCGCCTCGAGCTCGCAGATGTAGGAGAAATCCCATCGTCACGGCGGGCACGAATCACACGGGCTAGTGAATAGCCCCTCGCCAACCGCATCGAGGAAGGGAATGCCCGACGATGCGGCAAAAGCGGCAACAAGCGCTTGTGAAGCTCTGAAGTTCTGAAAAAGCCTTAGTAGTTGTTGTTAGCCGAGATCGGTACCGAAAGTGACGGGAAAAGGTCCACTACTTACACGTGTATGTATGAGTGTAGCGTAGTTGATATGGCTTCGACTTCGACTTCGACCATCTACGTCTACGTCTCCTCTGACGAGTCATTCACCAACTTCATCCACTAACTAACTATTCATTATCTCCGTAATAGGCAATCCAAGTTTCGGCGATATTACTGTAATGCTGTAACTGCCATTATTCATATCATTATTCATATCAACCTTTTTCGCGCGTCGGCAGGCAATCGAAGACATGTGCCCGAAAAAAGGAGCAAGGAAAAAAGGTTCTCTCTTCCCCCCACACGTGGTAGCAACACAGTTCCCAGCAAGCGCTTTCCCTTCCCTTTTCCCTGCTTCTGGGTTTTGGAAAGTGGATTACCGCATCCGGATAGACAGCATGCCAAAGCGGAGGATACGATTGGCCAGCTTGGAACGCCGGGGTCTGGGTCTTTCATCCATACACTAGTGTACATTACGGTACGGTAGTACACAATTTATGTGACTGTGTATGTATGTACTGTACCTACTGTACCTACTGTACCTGCTGTACCTGCTGTTAGATTGATGCGAAAGATAGTACCCAAGATAGAGCCATAGGCAGGGTAAGAAGGCCCATTTTGGTAGACGCACCATGCAGGTTCTGCATTTGCGAAAAGGCTTGTTTGTTCTTGGCTACTACGCTAGACAATTTGAAGGGTGAACCAGTTTGGGCGCTAGGCGAGACGATTCATTGGACGAGAGCTCAACGGACGACGGGCCAACGAGTTGGTTGTCCATTGGCTGTTCATTGGCTGTTCATTAGGGAAATCCCCGTACGCCCGGGAATAACGAGGATATCGCGACTGCGCTAGCTAGCCTTAGCTTCGATATAAGATTTGAACAAAACGCTTGTTTAGCGTGTCCTAGCTGATTAACCTAATGTACATACGTACGGTTACTCGATCAGCGCGAGACGCCGACGCCGACGAGCCAGGATTATGTAAGTGGTTTAGCTTTGTAAGATCAATGTATGTATGTACCTACATATGTATGTAGTGTACCTAGGGCATGTAGGAAAGTACAGGCAAGTACACTTAGCTACCCTTACCATTACATAGCGTATTTTTTTGGTACGCATGCATGCAAGCAAGCGAGCTTCGACGGTACCTGTATGTAGTAAATCGCACAAGATCTAAAGGCAAAATCTAAGATCCTCACTTTCGCAAATCATGATATTTGGACCATCACGCATTTTCTTTTTTCAACGGCGCAACGAACCTAATGTTCAACCCGATTAAGGGATGAATGTAGCAGGTAGACAGGAGATTGGGCTTACGCACGATTAAGCCCGCCGTCGGTTCAAGACCCTTCTATTCAACGCCACGGCGCGGCACCGTTCTTGATAGTGGCGTTCTAGAATAACGCACATTGGAAAGTCTGACGCCAAATACGCCACCCACAACGATCTGTGCTCCCGCGCTCGGCCGTCGACGTTAGATACATTAGGTACTTGAATGTGTGGAGAAAAGCAATATATGTGTGTTACGTTCTTTGGTCTTTGCCATGCGATTGGGCCGAGAATCGCTCTACCGTGTCTTAATAGACTTTAAGCTGCAAGTTGCAAGTTGCACCACGCCGGTGGTTTACCATTGCGTCGGGACCAACTTCAGACATTCTGTAGTATGCGAGACATGATAGCTAATGTCACTTTTGCATGTACTAAATATTTGCTTTAACGTATTCTATTCTGGCTTCTTGCGGCAAAAAAAAAACCGCAGTATGACGAAGCTTCTATCAAGAGGGACGACCAACCCTATATTAGCCCTATCAAGTAGGACCATGCAAAAGTCGATTTCTAGCATTAGGGTAATGTAAGCTGATACTGGAAAGGCCAGAAACTATGCCTCGTAAGATCCCTGCCCGCTCGTGCAATTTTTGGGGTTCAACTGTGATACCACCTCCCTCGATGCTTATGCTGGTAACCGTGAGTGCTATGTTCAGCCACTCAAATGACAACGCAAGAAGACATGATCAAAGAAAAGGAATTTAGTATGTACGGTGTTGGCACCAATACTTTATATCATCCATGACCGCGTTTAGAAATAATGCAGACCACCGCGACAAAATCCCTTGTCGCCCGCTCCCTAACCTCCTGGGATATCTCCGTAGAACGCCACCACCATATCAACACAAATCGTAACCTAAAGTTTATGCAACGAAGAGAAGAAGAAAGAGAAAAAAAAGGCTCTCCTTAATAGCCAGGTTTGCCAGGCATGGGAGGTAGACCATGTCCCGTGCTCATGGGAGGTAAATGGTTGTGACAGAAGATCTTGTTTGCGCCCGACTTCATCCAGTCTTTCTTGGAGGCATCAATAAACTTGGTGGGGTCTTCGTAGCTCTCCAACTGGCAGCACTCGACATTCTTCATCCACCTATTCGACATAACTTCGTTCATCGTGATGCGCTTCTTAGGGTCGGGATTGAGCATTTTCAATAGCAGACGTCGAAGAGGTGCCGGCTTGACGCATATCTCAAACGCAGTAACTTTGGGATAGGTATCATCGCCGATCGTACCAGGGTTCGCTTCTTTCTTGGCATTGATCTTCGTCCAACCATTGTTGAGTTCGTTATACGTTTTTTGACTTGGGGATGTCAAACCTGCCTGCGCTTTCTCCCACAAGTTGGCGTTGAAGACAAGGTACAGCATGACGACAGCCGAACTCCAGACATCCAAGGCGCGGGGATCATAGTCAACATCCTTGCTGAGGACTTCGGGGGCTATGTATGGGAGACTGCCGCAGATGCCAGGTTTGCAGAGACGTATGTCGCCCATGCCCACACCGCACTGACCGCCGGCTTCCCGCAGACCAGGATGTATACCAGAGAAGACTTCAGAAACACCGAAATCTGTTATCTTTAGCTTGCTATCTTTGGTGATCAATAAATTCTCTAGCTTGATATCCCGATGGGCGATGCCATTCGAGTGCAAATAGTTGATCCCTTGGCAGAGCTGCTTGAACAAGCAGGTACGATCAATCTCACGGGACTCATCTCGAAGGTACTTCTTGGAAACCAGGCCGAAAAGGTCGCCTTCGGAACAGTACTCCATTACATGATTCCAGCGTCCATGATCAGTACATAAGCGAATAGTCTCGACGATGTTTGGATGATGTAAACTCTTTGCGATGCTGTATTCGGATTTTATCTTCTTCACGTACTCCTCGGCGGTTTCCGATGAGCTCTTGGAGCGGAACTCCTTAACTGCGTACATCTCACCAGGATTACCCTTGCGGACCATAAGAGTAACTTTTGACGTGGCACCTTTACCTAAGTGCTTTCCATGACGACCTAGGAATTTGTGCTGGTATTCGAACTCTTTGGTGAGATCTGCAACATCAACCGTGAAGTCGTCGGGAAGACTAAGACTTAGTCTCCTGGCCTTCATGCCAGTGCCGGCGTCTGGAGGAATCGCCCATGGCTGTCTCGTTAGTTCCTCCTCATTCTTCTTCTTTCGTTCTAGACTCTTTGTTCGTCGGTGTGAATGAGTCTTAGTCGATGCAAACCCCACTACTCTGTTGCGAATAGAAAGGCCGGTGTTCGCCCTGGCTTTCTTGGAGTTGTTCTCTAAAAAGTCTCGCGACGTGGGTATAGACACGCCATTGGACTTTTTATGTGAATTGGGAAGCGATTCTGAAGGTGAGGCAGGGGACGGCGGAGAGTTGGATCTTGTCGATACGACTGAGCGGTGATAAGAGAAGCGACGATGGCTCGTGTTTGGGGTTACCCTATTGGTAGAGGCAAGAGTGGAATCAGATGTCTCTCCATTGTAATTGGGTTCTCTAAACTCCGTTGTTACACTACTGTCCCCCACGTGGTAACTGTTGCGCTTAAAAATTGACGCCATCCTGGACAACGCAGATGAGGAACGTCGTGCAATATATCTTACTGGAGCTGTAGTTGTTGACGGGCGTCGATCTGAATTAGGTCGACTGTATTCAGATTGTGTCGTAAATGGTCTATTTAGTGGTTCGTGAGAAATCACTGGTGCGATAGACGTAGGCGACAATGGAGTAACTTGCGATGGTGGAGGAAGGGTAACAGTTGATGGGGGGAATAAGAGGGCAGGGTTCGCGACGTCTTTATTTACAGCAGTCAGGGAAACATCGGAATGCTCTTGAACACCTGATGCAGAAGCAGCGAGACCATTAGTAATAGAGTCGCGGCGTAGGTAAGTATCGTTCTGCTCGCAATAGCGGAAATCCCGTGATTGTCTCCCGCTAATTGGTGTGCCGGGTTCGTTAGAGAAAGATTCGCTACCGGTTTCTTCGGTTTCCTCGTCGTGCTCCTCGGGGATTGGACCAGTAAGGTCTAGAGGATAACGCCTCAGCAACTCAATTGGAGTCTGGCTGTTATTAGAACAGGCAGAGGTAGAGGTAGTAGTAGTATTTGTAGTATTGAGAGAAGTAATAGAGGGTGACGGAGAGATGTCTGTAGGTTTAGAAATTTGTTAGTTAGTAATTATAAATGATTTAATTCCAGGTCGGGATTTTAAGAAAGAGTGGGTTGGGGAGGCTGAATATACCTAAAGGAGTTGTTGATGCAGATGACGAAATGCGAGTAACAAAAGTTGCAGCGTCACCTGCTGTTATTGCGGTGCCAAAGGAAGAGGGACGCAACGACTGGCTTGAAGCGGGTGAATGCGAGTTATCGGAGGGCAACAGCGATGACATCGCCGGGGGCAGGGTCTTGGATTGGGTTTGTGGGGCTGCCATTGTTATAAATTGATTGGTACTTTTGTACAGATCCAGTTATACACTTTCAGTACAATGCCAGTACAACAAGTACCTGTGAGTTGTGGCAGGGCGCTAGTCTCAGGGCGGCGCTAGGGTTGCTTTGCCAGGTGCCAGGTGCCAGGTCAAAAAAAGGTCAGGAGCTGGAGGGAATAATGGGCTTAGCTTAGGTGGGAAAAGCTTAGGTGGGAGAGGCCTTAGCGGGGGTCGGGAATCGGTGGGATAATGATGACTGATGACTGATGACAGTTAATGGCCCTAAGTACTGCCCTATAACGGCTGGGCCTGTAAAATGGGCGGAGGGTCGCAGATTAAGTGGAAGCAGCTGACAAAGTTGGTTGGGACGTATGGCGGGACTTCGGCCGCGGTTCGAACTTGTAAAGCGTTATTTTCCGCGCTGCTTCAAACTTAGACCTAGAAGGGTCGTAAAATCTTGGATTCCTATCCGAAAAAGTAGACTGATCCGACCAGGCACACCAGCCCATATCCTAGCCTATGTAACCTTTTTTTCCCTTCTTCTTCTTCTTCTATCAAGGTCAGGCCAAAAGGACTAGCGGCTTAACCTAGACAAGGCTAGACTAAGGATCACTTCTCGCTACTGACTGGATGGAGAACCCTCGGTAGTCGGTAGTCGGAGAAGTCACTCGGTCGATTCGGGTTTCCGATGACGCTCTTTGTTCTTGCTGGCTAGTTACGAAGAAAAGCATTCGATGTCTTCTTCTCTCCTAAGTCCTAAAGGTGGCTGAATAATACCGGTCTAGTGTAGTCGTGGTAACCTCGACGGGACGGCAGAAACAGTAACCAATCCTTCTCGTTTTCGGATATGCCGTCTGTCGTCAAGTCTCGTACATCGAACAAGTCCGAGGTAAAGCTAAGAACGAAAAGAACAAAAAGGGGTCCTGGAAATGTGGCTTGGCTGTGTCCTTCTTCGAATGTTCGATGCAGGTGTTTGACGGGTAGGTGGGTGGTGGCTGTAGTTTAATAATAAATGTAGTATGCTGCAATGTCGTGGGTTGCACACACCGCGGAAGTATTATAATAGGGTCCAGAGATCTACGTTGCCTGAATGCCAAGGCAAACGGCGATGAAGAGGAAGGCAAGGAAAGAGTCGGGAGGGGATGGAAGCCGGTATTATAATGGCAATTGCAGAGTTAGGTTAGGGGCTGAACTCTTGACATGGTAGTGAGCGTTATAGTCTGTATGTAAGTCGAAGCTTGTGGGCACTTTGTTGATCTTTGGCCCAAGTCGTAATGTGCATGCGAGCAACCCACTACTACGGTACCCTAGCTCGCAGCAAAGTGCGAAGTACGAAAGGCGCCTGTAGGTTAGGTAGGTAGGTAGGTAGGTAGTCAAAGTAGTCAAGGTAGTATAGTACACCAGTACAAGAGAGTAAAGATAACCTATACTAGCTAGCTGCAGAGGACCCTGCGGAGATGGGGCTAGAGGAAGCGGCCTGCAGGAAGGTTGATGTGTGGCCCGGTCAGGATCAAACTTAAGTAGGTTTGAAGTTGGGGTGGTTGTACTATGTAGGGAATGTGTTATGTATAAGTGTATAAAGTGAATGGGCTGTATGTAAGTGGGAGTAGTGGGTAGCACGGCGGCGTGGGGAGAAGAAATGTCGACTTTAGTTGTAACTTAAAAGTCCCAGAAATGAGTAGTTAGGACAGAAATAAAACAACCAAAAAAGAGACTCAAAGCTCAATTCACAGGGGTGATCAAAGATACTAGTACTGCTTCAATTTTGAGTCTCGGACTTTCAGAGCACTTGGCATACATTGCTTCAGCGGCATCATACATAGTGCTCTGTGTCGAAATACTGGCTCTGGCTCCCTTGAGAACCTGAGATTGAGTAGGACATGTGTGCGCAGTAATTGCGCGGCAAAATCCATGCGTGCCTTGGCAAAGACGACCATCGTCTACTGTATGCGAGTATGCACATACATACATACATACACCATCTACAATCCAGTTGGTACCTCAGTACTAGTGTATGTACCTATAGATCGATGGGTCAGAATGGAGAACGTGAGATTACGATATCGACTACTAGTTCAGCATAACTCACGTCAAGCACGCCTAGTGTCGTAATACATGTAATCAAACCGTGGTGGGAACGGGAGGTACCATAACGGGTATCGTATACTTCCTAGGGACACCACCGCGGCGAAACGGGGATAATGTGGAGGGAGACACTTCATAGCTTGTATTTACCACGGTATTATTCGCTACTTCTAAAAGGCTCTAATGTACCATTTTAATCAAAGAATTCCCTCTAGCTGTTTCTTGGGTCCTTGGAGACCCCAGAGAGCCCCCAGCTCAGAGTGGGTGTCCTATCGTGTAAGTGGGTAAAACCAGGGGCGCTATTCCCACATCAATCACCGGAGAGTCGAAATGTCTTCATAACTTTATGCTCGATTACAATTCTGTAAGAGTAATAGGAATAGATAGCATTGGTCGAGAGTGAACCCCGATGGGAACGTCTTAAAGGCCTAGTGTAAATCACGAAACAGGTTATCAGGGCGCGATAATAGTATATACAGAACATGACGTTCTATTACTGGTTCTATCATCATCCTCAGATGACCCGTGTTTTCCAAGCTATCTAGTAACAGCGTGACAGGTATCTACCAAAGGACACTGCAGCGACAATCGTAGGCATATGGGTAGATCTCGTGTCCCCAGCTTCTTCGACATCTGTTCTAGAAGATATGAAGCCAAGACGAATTTCCCCTCTTCGTATGTAGGTAGGTAGTTACCAGTACTTCCATTCCCTGCCAAGGATACGTTGCTGTGCCCGTTGCATATTTTGCGAGTTGGTTAAAAGAGATGAACGGAATACCTAGGTTAGTGTATGTACTCGAAAAGTGATTGCCGTTGGTGGGCTTCTTGGCTGTGTAATTCGGTCCTCAGTTATGTTCGGAAGTAAAAACAATTGGCAATACCAAGAAACCTTCATCTATTTGCTGGTTCAGACCAAGGCCTTGGCGTCGCGCGTCCGACCCAGCCACTACCCTACGTCTCGCGCCCGCCAAGAGCCGGTGATTTTTACATCCGCCATTAGAAGAATGAAGCGTGCGCTAATAATAATAGAAGCGGTTTTTTGACATTAGACGCCAGAAGCATTCGCAAGGAATCATGATTGTCGACTAACCTAGGTAGATACCTAACGTTACGAGTTTCGATCGAGATGATGTAAGTTGTTCAAGCTTCAGACGCCACTGAACCCTCCAGCAACGTAGAAATAATAGCCAGATGCAATTGCGAAGAGTCCCGTTGATTTGCTGAAAGGTTTTCTCGTGCAACGAGGATAAACATCCATCGTTGGAATGGTGACACGAGCCAGTCTCTTCAACGCCCGATCCTACATGCGTCATATCAGGTGTGAACACCTAGTGTCTGTAGATGATGATCTATAAGCTAGGTTACCTACTATTACAAAAAAGTAAATAAATAAAAAATTACGGATTACTGATCAATGATAGCCGATGGGATATGTGTGAGTTTCGTTCGACCGGAAGACTCAAGTTCGTACTATGAATCTTTAGGTGCCTATCTATCTGTGTAGGCGTCGGTATTAACCTAGGATGTCCCGATGAATCTCTGTCGACAGAATCGCCAAGACCAAGCGATCATCGTTGTTGCTCATTAGTTGATGCGCCGAGCATTGGCAGATGCATTTAGGGAGATATTCTTGGATCCCGCCTTTCCAAACGTTTCGGTCTTGACAGTTGTCTCTATTACGGTCTTCGGTCCATTGCGTACCCAACGAGGGCTTATCCAGAAGATGCGATCATTCCGAGACGCTCCGAGCGCGGCCGCGGTATGTGTCGTCGTCTGGTTGCGCGGCGCCGCATTTCCGCCCCCTTTCGTGATTTGCCCACCTTACCGGGTCTTTTCCTGAGCGGGTTTTGATGCCCACTGGAGGATCTTTAGATCTACCCAAAACGATGTAGATGGACAAGATGCCCATCCCATGCCTTTACCTGACCCTTGAATTGGACATCACTGCAGCGCTCGCGAAAACTACTCATGGTTTCTATGTATCTCGATTCTCAATTTAAATCCGACAAGACGGTCAAGATGTTATTAACCTATCATCCAAGCCACGGGCGGCAGGGCACCAACTAGATTTGCCAGACATTATCTAGGTAACTAGTCATAATCTAGCATTACCATATCATTCGCCACAAACGTTTGGATGTCTCATCAACTACCGACAGTAGCGGGCTTCTTCCGGGCTTCTCGCGCGCTTCTCCTTTATCGACGGAGAGCACGATGACGACAGGAGTAAGATCATGATCATGTTTTGATTTATTTGGTTTTATTTAGCGATCTTTTATTCTGGTTTCTATTTTATTTTTTCTATTTTTCTATTTTTCTATTTTTACTTCAACATTTCTATACTTGGCGAGAATACCGGCCACAGACGCCGTTACAAAAATATCAGTTTACGGAGACAATATAAATCCCTATCTCTAAACTGTGTGGCAGTCTAGACTTGCCATGATTGGTTCACTATCGTCAAATGTCTCAGTCTTCTAGGTGGTAACTATCGACCTCGCTATTTCTTGGTAGTCATCGTTAGTGAGAACATCTGCCTTGGCTCATTCCCGGTTTTCAGGCAAGCCAAGCTGAAATTATCAAGGTTTTATATAGTAGGCCGATGGTCCGAATGAAGAAATAGACTTGGGTCGAGATTTTCGCCTAGCATCATCGCCTAGCCAGCACGACGCTGGCTGAATACTACGCAGGCGCTTTCATAGTGGCGGCTAAGACTCAATTGCCTGTCAACCGAGAAGCATCTCGGGACGGCGTTATGCTTCTATCTCCTTCAATCATATCTTGCATTCCCACGAACCCTACCTAGCACTCTGTTCCATATCCCATTTCCCATCTCCCATCTCCCATCCGACACGATAGCTGTCACGCCTCCAGCGCTTGAAGTCGGCGTCAGTTCAGACCCAAGTGGCAGCAAGGGCGGCAGGCATCTCGAATCCTATTACCTGTGTTGTTACATTCGTAACAAGACCGGCTTGGTCGAATAAGGCAATCCGCTAATCATCTAACAGGGCTGTTTCTTAACCTTGCCCTTAAGTAGTCTACTGGATGGAAGCGTTGTATTTCCCCCCACGCAACTAAGACCGATGATTGGACCGCTTGACCTCAAGTGCTTCTGCAGTCGTCCCAAAAGAGCAGACTTGTGCAGCTTCGTTACGCGTGGTACCTACTATGTAGTAAACGAATCGGGGGGACCCTCTGCGGATCAGAATCTTCACCTCTCGTGACCTGAGGAATTGCATTACCCTCCTCCTGCATTAGCTGGTGTCAATTCGATGCGAAAATACACAATATGGTTGAAATGTGTCAAGCCGTCTTGGCTCTACTGTCCTCCTACTGTCCTCCCACTGCAATGAACAGTAAACCATGATGGCTTTCTTTTTGAGATCTTGTCTTCTATCCAAATATTAGAAATAAATGGCCAAGAGGTTCGCGCTCTAGGCCATTCTAATTTGTGTTATTTGTGTTATTTGTGAGAGGCCTAGCGTATGGCAATTCTCACGCTTGGCGAAGCAGTCAGCCTTCTGAGGCTCTTGGCTGAACACAAGATCGGCAAGTCATTCTCTACGTATGAACAGAATTGTCCCTTTTTGTTTCGCTTGGCTGATTACCAGAGCTATGTTAGTACATAGTAGAGTCGCTAGAAATTGAATTAGCGAGATCGAAACCTGGCGCCTCGTCTTTCCATGTCCCCCCATCAACGGGAAGGTGTCTAGTCCTCATTAGCAAAAGGGGCTGGTCCAAATTACTTTGAGGGATTTATTCCATAGCCTCGGCCACGTATCGACATGGTTACCCATGGGGTACGTATCGGAAAAAAAGGAACCAGTGTTGGATTTTCTCGGGCAAGGCAATCAAGTAGCGTCTAGCAATTCGGTTACCGTCGATGACATTGAAATGATGACAGCCACCAGAAACGTAAGAACCGTAACCAGCGCAGCCCGAGCCGCTACTATAATTGTCACCGGGCAGTTCGTGATCTCTGAGTGGCCGCCTTTGTTAATGAGAACCTCCAAACGTGGCGTCTCAATCCATGCTCAACTAAGAAAAGCCTCACAGCCTACCGTCGTTGTCAGCTTCAGCGAACTAATGCAGAAGTGGCGGTGAATAAGCTTTTTTAGTGATTAAACCATCTCGGTCAGCCAGCGGAAACTCGTAAGTTATTTTGGGTGTACCAACAAAATCCAACTACCTACCTACCTACATAGAAATCCCAATCTCGCCTACAGCACAGGGGACGGAACGCACGTAGTGTACATAGTAGTAACTCGTCCCGTGCAAGAAATCTTCCCAGTCTGCGGGAATCATGACGAACAGGCGTTGGGGCAAGACTGTCAGCAAAACATCCAAGCTAACATTATAAGTCGACATCATTGGTGAGAATCTCTCCGCCTCCAGGTTTTCCCCACGCCAGAGAGAGAAACCCCCCTTGTGAATGTGCTCGCCGTCGTGTGCTGTCTTACCTTCTTCGGGGTCAAGGGAGTCCCCGGTTATTCGTCATTTGCAAGAAGCTTGTTTCGGTTGTGAAGGCAGGCTTGCGAAATTAGCCCCCATCGACGGCACAGACCATGATGTTCAGCACGAGCCAAGACGGGTACTAAGAGTAGTGCGTGACAATTACCCCTGCCCAACGCTTCATCCCGTCTTGTCAGTAGTGTCCTAGGTTAGAGACAGCCGTCTTTTCGACACCCTTTTCCAACGGCCTTCGTATACAATCTCTAGCAAGCAGGTCGACGAGACGTGCGTGTAAGACATACATACCATGCTTTTGTACCGCTGCCTTAGGTACTTTATCCCACGCGACCACTCCACGTAGGTATATCAGCTTTCCTGCTGAAACATGCAAGTGTAAAAATACCTCATGCTGACACTTCTAGACCGCGATCCGGCATGTTTTGTTTCTGTTTATGTACATCGTACATCGTACATCGTACAAGATGACCGTATAACAACCAACGTGCTCGGGAAGTACCGCAGACTGCATACCTACCTCCTGGGTAGCCGTCCAAGGTGTCATATCAAACGACCCCCTTTTCAAGGATGGCGACGACCGGCTGCCGGTTATGAAGATTGCCATGTAATAAGTCCGACGTGCCTTTGCTGTCGGCTGCGCGACTCGTAAAGTCCCACTGCCGTCCCTGCCAAGTCGATTGTGGCAGATCAAATCTCTTGGTATCTAAAGGGACTGGCTACAAGCTCGGTCCGACCATACTTGGCGTCTTCTAAGAAAGGGATCGGTGTCCTTGGCATCGCTGACGGGCGAAGGCAAGTCAAATTGGCTATCTAGGATCCCCCTTCCCTCCTTATGTATGTATATCCCTCCTTATGTATAAGGGGGGCAGCCATCATTACCGCTATGGCACCAGTCCCGCCCCGAGACTCGTTTACGGGGCCAGAGTGGCTTCGGTCGGGCTGCGTACCGGAATGCAAAGGCATATTCCCCTACTTAAACTTAACTACCTTCCGATGCACGCACCTTGCAGACCAAAAGGGGGGTCCAGGGGATGTGCGACAATTATGCACATCAGCTGAGAGGATCTCTGGGAGACAGTGCAGTGTTACGAATTAAGCATGCACATACCTACCTGTGCTTCTAGACGAGGCGAGCGTCCGTAGTTACTTGGGTCTCGCTCGCTCGAAACTGGCGGGTTTCGCAGGTGGCCGCTTGGTCTAGATAGTTGCGTTTCTTGCCAAGGAGATGTGCAACGTGCCTCAAGGTCAAAAGGCGACGATTGTGTCTCGCATACCGCACCGCGCGTCCTTTTGATCGAGTTTGCCTATGTTACTGGTATTAGAAGTCAAACATTAGCATGGCCCGCGAATCGACGGTTCGAGGAATGTTGCCAAGCTTCAAAGCTGATTCTTGCGACTGGGTTGACGTGTCATTGATATCCACTCTCGAGGAAACGAAGCCTTAAACACATTCACGTTCCCAACTGGTTCTACCTACCTACCTACCTATCCATGATTGACTGTGTACTGTAACGTGTTGATACCAGTCCCGAAACGGAAGAAGTCTAGATGTAAGACCTAAATCTCGCTTCACTTTTAAAACCATTGCCCCGATCGGCATGCTCTGTCGTGTCATCATGACGGCAGGAGAGTGATACACCCGCTGCCGCTGACGACGGAGTCGAAGACGGGCTTACATATACGTCAAACGTAGTTTCGACGCCCGAGAACGGCGTAACACGGTCTCTAGCTTATACGGAGGTAGCCCGAAAAAAGCAGTTTACTTGTTAAGGATTATACAGTTCCAATCTCTAACTACCTACCTACCTAGACTTAGTCGTAACCAGAAGTGACACTAATTCCTACAAGGGAGATCCTCCTTACAATCCTCATATGTCCAGATGAGGCGTCCCTACTCGCGCGAACTGCAATGTTAGGAAGTTAATACGTCTGGTTAGCTGATCAAACTAAGTCGCACCATAGTAGAATTCGACAAAACGCCCAGAGTACAGTATCCGGTTTTAGCTTTACAGGTTTCTATTAACTACGCTCTACACTATGGTATCCGCGGGTTAGGCTGAGATGGATTAGACCGGTCTGTTTTATTTCAAAATATGAGGCCAGGGTTCAAAGACGCTTACGGAGAAGCAAGGAATAACTAGGTGCTGTCACACACACTAACGACAGTCCAACTTTCGACTTCGCCCGAAATAAACGACATACCTACACGATAACTCATCGAGGACTACGCAAAAGTCAATGATATAGAGATAGGCACTACCGGCAAGGATGATTGTCTTCTTCTCTGTAGCCTACAAGGGTTGCCACGAGACCAATATGGTCTCGATCCCGCGAGCTACACTCGTCTGAAACTTTGTGGTACTTGCCACAGAACGTTATGAAAGCTTAAGCGAGCGAGCAATCAAGTTCCGTCTCTCAAGGAAGCGGTCAGTTTTCATCTTTAGGAGTACACATTCGATTCCCTGAGGACGACCGGCCCTACATGATCATTTGGTTGCTATAAACTGTGCCAACCTGTATTAGAGACTACTACGT
This sequence comes from Daldinia grandis, assembly GCA_022432525.1. NCBI lineage: Eukaryota > Fungi > Ascomycota > Sordariomycetes > Xylariales > Hypoxylaceae > Daldinia > Daldinia grandis. The sequence goes on from JAJKLB010000007.1 coordinate 509,567, forward strand.
ATACTACTACTCTTACGTATACATATGCTTGTTACGACCTGCATTATACATGGAGAGGGATATCTTGGCTATCATGCGCAAGAACACCATCAATGGGGCTTTTACATGGAACTCTTAAAGTCTGACTGGACAGTATAGAGCTGGCTTTGCTGGAGTATACACGGGTAGGGCTACTGTGGTAACACCTAAGAGCCGTGCTCACAGGCGGTGAACTTGATAATTCCAAGTCTTCCTATCCGTTCGTAAGGCCTCGGGTCATCATGAACTTGATGTCAGACGGCATAGGGCAATTTCATGCACCCCAGATCCCAGAGTATTCCTCCAGTTCTTCTTTACCGTAACCATACAGTCCTTACACAAAGGGCCCGTTACGAACGGCCATGACAGCACCATACGCATGCCCCCACGGCTAGTTCCCCGGCATACCTTAGCATCCCATATCCCATCCCATGTAAGTCGATCCAAGTGTATATACACCACTCGCTGTGCGCCCTAGGAGAGGGCCACGGAAGCCGGTTTCCCTTGTCCCGATGTCGACAAGCCAACCTAAACGCTAGATTTTAGATGCATCTACACTTGCAGTGTTAGGGCTAGCCACATGGCGCCACCACTCACAGCTAGTATGGTTGAAGCAGCAGGCCAAGGGACTACTACAATGGCCTTATCGGTTTATATACCGGTACTATTTCTTTGCTCACTGTTTACATAAAAATAAAGGTAAGGTACCCAGGTTTTTACGTCTTACAAAGACAACCTGGGATAAACATTCTTTTTTGCCCGGTTTCATAACCCCAGGTAGCACGCATAGGAGAGCTAGGTAGTTCTGCCCGCCGGGCCTTGCCATCACGGCCGCGTGGTCCTCTTATCATGCATGTCGGCAATGCACCATGTAAGTCACGGAGAAAAGAAGAGGAAAAGTCAGTCCACTTAGCCAACCTTTTCCCCTATGTATCTCTTCGGGTATCAGTCCTGTGGGGATTCGTATAGGCCGCCATTGGAAAAAGTAATCCAACATGGCTGGATTTAGAAACCGCCACATGTAATGTGTAAGCTGACCAGCATGGTCCTAGAGGAATACGAAGCCACAATATATTCTAATACTGCTACTTAACAGCGGTCCTCAACGCAATACTTTCATCCATCGAAGAGTGTACGCCACTAGCAGTACTGGCTGCCCCAACGGATCCCGTTAGCTGGCGTTCGAGATAGCGCGTTTCCTTCTCCCCTGACGTCGAACACGTAAGATTCAGTGTTCTGCTTGCTTACAATGTTAACTGCACTAAATGTCTCGTCGGCATGGAGTTAGACCAACATGATATAGGGGAGGAAGAAAGATCCTGATGCTATATGGAATATGTTCTGTCTATATTTCGTGGCTTCACACGTGTGTGCTGGGACAGGTCAATCTAGTCAAATTTCGGGGGTTAATTTTACTCCATTTCTTTTGCTACTTTTCTACTCTTCTATGGACCACAGACCAGCCGCGGTGTCCTAATGTAAGCCTACAAGCTTATGTTTAGCAGAGTGAGCTGTAGGTCTCGACAATGTCTACGATGTCTGTCTCATCTAGAGACGTATCTACGGTCCTCTGCATGCTCTAGCGATAGCTAGTACTTGAAGGGAGGGCGTACGTAGGAGGTCTAGAATACCTTTCTACTACTCTACCTCCAAGAGTTCAGTTGACCTAATGGCCATCACATGTATCCGAGCTGTGAGAGCTTGATGAGCCTCGTCGCTCTCCGCTCTTCCCGTCATTCGCCCCCTTTTTAGGATCCGTGAATATAACGAGACAATTTTGGCAGCGGGGCGTCGACCGATGAGGACAGTCCGGTCTGTGTGGGTTCGAGCAAAGGCTACCACTGCTGCGCCATTGGCACTGGCAGCATACAAACCCAATGGGTTGGTGGAATTCCGTCGTGGGAATACTGGGGGTCTCCATATTGATGGTGTTGTGAGTGGTAGAAGAAGAACTCATTGTTACTGGCCGATTGGGGCCAAGTTGATGTCAAGTTGGTAGTGATTCGAAGAAGATTACGTTACAGATTTCAGAAAATAGAATGTCGCAGGCTCTTGAAGAACTGGTCGATGCGATAAAAAGATTTTGGACAGCCATTTACGGAATAGCCTCCTTAAGTAGGTGAATTAAACGAGTATCGTCAAAAGTCATCATCGTTGTTTCATAAAAAGGTCTGTACCCGGTTACTACCTACCTAGGTATTCATGAATATATTCGTAGATAGATGACTGCAAATTTGTTCTTCTGAAGGTGATGGCTATATGCATGACATGACATCTCAGTAGCTAGTCAATTTGATAAGCATCTACCTACCTGGGTAGGTAGGTATTATATATCCATAAGCTCTCTACGGAAGTTTGGATTAAGGAGCCTCGATTTACCGCAATGTTCCTTTCTTCACGCAGAGAGATGTCTTGCAAGTCTTAAACTGGTGCATCCTTTCCGCGGATCCAGCCAGAATCACAGGACTGTTGTCTTGGATATAATAGTGGTTCGCTAAGTTGACTGGTAAAGGAAACTCTCTAAAGAGAAAGTTATGGGCTCTGATTAGGTATAAAAACTTCCCATTAGCTTGGTTGTTACAGAGGACAAATGAGGCCTCACCTTATATCAATATTAATAGGGAAGACAAACCACAAAATTGCCATCAGCCATGTCAAAAGTTGATACCACGACGGGAGTTAGTTATATGTCTTGCCTACCTAAACTCCTTTGAATCCCCTTTATGTTCCGATAGAATTGGGCGCTATAACCTGAAACTTCCTCTCGTATCCTTTCTATCTTTCAGTTTCCATGACATCTAGGGGTCTTATATGAGTAGCGGTAGGAATACCAACGTACTAAATAGCTAACATAACCATGTTAAGAAAAACCCGTTCGGGGGAGCCTATATTGACTTAATGCTCTTTCTTAGTCCCTTGAACCCAATCGTAAATTTGCCTGTAATGCTTAGAAGTAAAGCAAGTTGGATTGAGTTCGCGGTTCCTAACTGGTTAATAGGTAGTATCAACCCTATCCTTGTGGTCCTATGAAGGCATTATAGCCACGTTAGTGATTTAACTTGTAGAGTGTAGTCCTAAATATATGAAATACTAGTCCTATAAGTTGAAAACACTATGACCTGCCCGTATGATAGATACCTATTATGTCTCATAAACTGAGCCCAATAGTCCCGGAAGATAGCTAATATCAGATGGTAAAATAAAGAGAATTTCCGGTCCCTTTAATCATTATCTGAGATGTTTAGCCGTGTTTCTCGTTCAGCCATTATAGGGACTAGGCATCTAATAACGGTGCCCTTCTAGGATGTATTGAACTTAGACAAACTAAGCAGAAGCACACTGCAAGTAAATCTCCTGAAAGGTTTTTTTTTTTAAGAAAGCTTGATGATAGAAGGGAAAGAGAAGGAATAAATAAATTTGTTAGGTAACATATCTGTTATATGGACGAATCTATTTGATGGTAGACGCGTTTAGCTTTTTTTGACATCGACCAACATTGGCCGAGGGTGGGTTGTATATCATTAGGTGGACTGGAAGGCACGAAAACAGCTTCCTTATTCTGCGAGGAACCCTGAACTAAGCTATTGGTGCCCATAGCTATACACACAAGAAGTATCCTTTGTCCTAGATGTCTCCTCTATGATTCTAACACAAGGGTATATAAATGGTGAAAAGGACATGCCTCAAGTAACAATACCTCTATTAGTTCAATGCCCACACGTGTTCTCGCAACCAGGCCTCATTTTTTAGCTGATACATGAGGAGTCTTCGTCCTACTGTTGCAAGGTCTTTAGTGGGCTTGAAGATTTAATCATCATCAAGCATAATCCGAAAGAATGGCGCGACATCTAGACTGCGTCAGGCCTAGTAAACTACCCTATGAGAGCTTAATGACGCGATTGAAGACGTATTGCATGAAGTTTAGGGTTTCTAGATGATGCGAATGGGAACTACCTTGTAGTTGTGAATTTTAGACTCATCGAGTCTATTTATCAAATACGCCTTTCAGGGGACAATACATTCAGTTCGATCCATGTTGTAGATAGTGTAAATTAGTTAATGGGCCCTCGAATTCTTTTTCTAGTAGTGTCTATGCTCGTTGTCTTGATATTGTTTACGTGTTGGGTTCGCGGTCTTCCTAATCAAGCCGACCGGCAACGATGGAGTAGTAACACCGAGGCCGAGACCGAGCCCGGTACTCCGGTAGGCTCGGTTAGCTAAGGGAACTAGCCGTGGTAGTCAAGACCGCTAGACCGCATTTGATCTACAATTCTGAGGAAAGGGTTTGTTTACATGCACACCTGGGCCTTATTAAGTTAGGTAAGGTTCTGGAATCTTGGATGCCCTAACCTACATAGTATGTGCCGTTGCGGTGAGACGCCACAAGACTCGGTACGGGAAGAGGCGCTCACACGCTTGGTCCACGCACTGTTTCTGTAACGGCTGCTTATGATTCACCTACAAAACATGACATATCTGATGGCAATCTCGGACGATAATCTTATCTACCAGCTAAGATTACCCATACCAAGCGGATACTGCTGGCCAGAGCGTGTTGCGGTGAGAGCCGCAACAGGCTAAGCTACTTGAATTTCCATGCTATAGAGTGGGTGACGTGGACCAACCTTTGGCTGCTTTGGATGCAGCATCACGAGACTAGGTATGAGAAAACTGGGCCAATACTGGTCTTTAGCCAAGGAAAATACGCTCGGTGGACGGGTTGGTGGCTGGCTGTTCGTCTCTTTGCGTATCTTGTAGCTCTTGGCTGAGTTCTGACTACTATGTACGTAGGTCTTTGCAAGATACGTGAGAATTCAACCGAAAGGACATGGATTTTGTATTCGAGTTGCTCCAAGATGCTGCATTTGCCGACTCGTGGTAATTGTAGAACTTGAAATAATAACGAATTATCGACAAGTATCGCTTGTCTGCTTGTCTGCTTGTGAGGTATTGAGGTATGTATATATTTGAAAGGTTGCCGATGCCGGCAACCTCCAGATCCAAATCAACTACATACTAACCTAACCCTCTCCACACACTTATGGCCCCTGGCAGCTCGGTAATCTCGCCGTAAAGTCTGGTCAAGTCTGGTCTGTTGATCCAATTCGACAATGCGTGCCAATTCTTGCTTGCCTCGCTTTAAATCTAAAGCGTAGGCACTTCAAGCGGTGTATCTGCTGGGTCGTGCCTAGGCAACTATATGGCCGACGCGTCGCATGACTTGCAGTGATAATGATGGAGAAAACGATGGAGCAGTGATCCTTTCGGTAAATTTAAAGCACTTTCAAGTGAGGCCGAATATGAAGCGGTGAAATATTTTGGCCGCATAACTTGGGCGCTCACCATGTATCCAGTTTATTAGACCCCAGCCCTCTAATTTTCCCGTCAAGGGCTAGTCTTGATCACAAGGGATAGTTGTCGGCGGGTTGTGGGAATCTTTTCTATATTCATTGTTAGTGTGCCCTAACGATACGCTTAACGAGTGTATCATGAGCAATTATTTGGTCTAGAATCTAAGGAGCGCGTAGTAGTTAGGTGCGTCCGAGTCAGCTGGCCAACAGTGCAAGAATAAAACAGTATTGACTTGAGTATGTAGACTACGACACTGAGCCATTAGCCCGGCCCAGTCTGCATAAATAGAAATGGTGCAATTTTACCATGGGAGTCCAGACAAATTAGTATCTCGCGTGACCTTAAAGCTAGCTTTTATTACATGTTGACGACGGCTCTAGCGGTCTTTGATGTTTTATTAGAAGAGGGGAAATTCAGGGGACTAAGCTTATTCAGCCCTATGCTTGGAATCCATAGCGTATGGGGATAATTCTTCTAGAACTGTTCCAGCCTGGAGGGCTAAACTCAGAGGGAACTGTTTGGCCTTTATTCGCAAGACGTAAAACGTAAGTGGTGTTGCTAGACATGACTTTCGCTTGGTAGGTCTATTTAAGTACTGGGTAGTAGGTATTGATGCTGAACCCAGTGGAAGCGGAAGAGATGTTCTACATGGCGTTTCTTTGACAATTGGGGAAAATGATATGGTGCATCTAAAGGATCAGCAAAATCTCAAACAGCAAACACCCATGAAAGCCTGCACTCACACGGTCTTCTAGTAAGCGGGGTATTGACGATAGTTATTATATTTAGGTAAAACAATGGTCATGAGAAATTCCATAGTCTTGATGTGGGCGAGGGCGGAACTGGTAGAAGAACTTCCCGAGCTTCAATGAACCAATGAATACCCCCTTAGAGATCGGGCGCAGTCGTGGGGAAGAGGAGGGGTTCTCCATCAAATAGGGAAAGTCGCATTGGGCACTACCACCAGGGTCCTTCAGGGACCCTTTAGAGACCCTTTAGACATTGGTACCTGGTAAATAAATTAACGGGCAATCTAATTTGGTTAGGGAGCAAACGCCTCCGGAATACTAAAGCGAGCCCTGATTTGATAGGTAGAAGCACCTAGGCAGTCGGATGAGGAAGCTATCAGCAAGGAAGCGCGTCTACGGGCGGGAGGTCCGGCAAAGAAGAAACACCCTAAGCGATAGACCCCATGAGGGAATAAACGTGTGGGGTTAGGAGCTGGGTAAGAAGCTGAATCGCATGTAAGTTATTCTGCGAGTAAGAGTTGCTGTTGGGAAAGCTCTGATTGGAGGACGGAGGTTGTTTCGCATCTTGGGGGTTCTATTCGAAGCTCCCGCGAACCGTCCCCCTGTAGTCTGGTAAATTGTTCATTGGCAGGTTGGAGTAGTTGGTAGGTCGACGGCAAGCGGCCGCGCTGGCGAAGGACGATTGGGCAGACTGGGAGAGCGACATCTGAATGCCAGCAACATAGGTACCCAGGTAGGTAGGTATGTAGATAGGTAGGTATCTGAGGTACTTAAGGTACTCGAGGTAAAATGCTGAGTGCGGCCTATGTATTGTGCCTAGGTACGGTACCTCATATGGTTGGGCACTTATCTTGCTATGTAGGTGATCGGACTTTCACCTGGCTGGCTGAGGTTTGCCATTGTCCACTAGGTTAGATGACGGCATAGTATATCAGCAACCCTCGGTAGTAGGACTACCTATCAAATTCGATGTGATAGAAATTGAATTGTAATATCCATATATTTGATCGCTATGCTATTTTGTACTAATTATGTAATATGTATAAAGGAGGTGGGCGATCTACGTGTGGCACTCGACATGTCGAAAAGTAATAAGAGGCAATAGAGACAAATATTTGAGGAATATCAGATAGGAAAAGGATCTGAAGAGGATTGACGAGATTGGAATTGGGAGTTGAGTGAGAGAAGATGAAAGTAGAAACCTGGTTGGACAACGAGAGTGGATAGTGGATAAAATTACCGACTAGGCTCAATCTAGGTGGTTGTGTGGAGAAAAAGCAAGGACGTGGCAGACGTCGAAAAGAGGTCTTACGGCCCCGCTTTGTTGTACCCACTGTGCCTGGCAGTGGACAGCCCTGGCGGGACTGGCAGATCCGCTCCGACAGGCCGGCCGCTCTTCCATGTGCCCACTGGAGATTTGCTCTGGAAGTGCCACCGGTACCTATAGCCAAGTACCCATTCAGCCATCTAGCGCAAAAAAAGGGTTCTAAAGCAGGAACAGGTACGTACCTTGTGTGCCTCGTGTGTAGCGGAAGGAGAGAAGCATGCTCCCATTCAACTTAACCCTTGTAAGACCCGTATTAAATTGGTTCATCTTCCAAATCCCCCCATCATCGACGTAGTACAACTATTACCTACCCGGTACCTACCTCCCATCTCTTTGCGCCCCATCTTGCTTTCACCTTTTAACAATAACTCTCTCCCACAAACCCACACAGCCAGTCCCAACTAAGCAAATGCAAATACCCATCACATGAGCAAGCCCGAGAAGCAAACAGTCCAAAAGAAATCCACAAATATCCAGATACTCGTCTTGTGAAGTATGAAATAGACGCTGGCCGAATCTTTCATATATCGCAATCAGGGAAATTTGTTGTACACGTAGACTGGGCTTACCTCGGCATATTATCCCACCAGCTTGCCAAACGTGCCATCTATAACGACCTATCGCGGCCTCATCGAAACGATCTCGAAACCACGAATCAGAGTTTAGATTCCCGTTACTGCATCAGTTACTGCATCAGTTACTGCATCAGTTACTGCATCAGTTACTGCATCGGTCACTGCAGCATATAGACGAGTAATACTCGAACTCAAGCAGCTGCCAGGTGGTCGCACATCACAGGACCCCAGTTAAAGTCTACTTTCCCTTCCCCTCGGGTTGGTTCAATTGAGGGTTTCGTACCCCTTGCCGATCAAGCTGCCGTTGTTGTCGAATGAGGAGCTCGATGCTGGTTTATTTCCTAGCTTACAACTACGAACCATCTCCCTGCCGGGTTTCTGGAAATCTCGTCACGACTTAGGGAAACCTAGATTTCGATATCGTAATTAACCCGGCGAATCTTTTGCGATACGCAATATCTGCATCAACGATATTTCCCTACTTCCTTCCTCTACGGCTCGCTCGCAACTGTCTTAACCATGCTCGCTATGACAAGGTTACCGCCCGATTCCTTCCTGCCGTCGGGCGCTATGCTTGATCCTAATCCACGTCCCATGTCTTTCGCCTCTCATCTTAACGGCCCCTCTTCAACATCAGTAATTTCTCCGCTATCTCTACCGCGCGCTTTGAATAATCTATCTTACTTGGACGAGTCAAACCCTGCAAACTTACCGCCTCCCGATTATTCACATTCGCCATCAATTTCTGTACTTGCGCAGTCTCAGCAGCAGTACCTTTCTCCGTGTCCAAGTTCCCCAAATGGTCATCGAACCAGGTCTGCTGCGACATCTCCGTCTTTAGTACCTAGTACTACCTCTTCACTCGATAGTATGAGCAATCAAACTCTACTCAGCCTACTACAGCGCAGGGAGGAGCAGAATAGGAAATTGATCGAGAATTGGCGTTCCGAGCGTGCTCATCTGGAGGCTAGTCGCACTCGAGCTGAAGAAATGTATCAGGAAGAACGGGCGATAATTGATGAGGAACGGATGATATGGATTGAGGAGAAGAGTAACCTCCAAAGGGACTTGTCCGAATGGAAAATGAGGACAGAAGTAGCCGAAAGGCAGAGGGACGAGTTGACTAGCCTACTTAGGAGCATGCAGACCCAGGGCAGCCAATCAAAGATATCATTTGATGGTGCTGCTGAGGCTAATATGGGCTCTCTCAGAGGCGGTGGTCTTAGTAGCGCTGAGTCCCATTCGCAGTCAAGTGTCAATTTTTGGAGCCCATCAGACGGCACATCTCCCAAAAGAGTTTTGCCTGGTGAGGTTCACATCAACGAGTTTCACGGATTGATGACAATGCCAGAGTCGAGACCTTTTATTCCCTTGGATCCACGTATGCAGGGCTCGTCGCCAGGGGTGAGTTCGCCAGTGCCCCAGCAAGATCATGTTCCCTCCATCGATATACAGGAGGTTATCCCTGGGCTAGAGGGAATTCGAGTCAGGCCGAATATTGTCCAGAAAGCCACATTTACCGATGATAAGCCATCTGAATCATCTCCCGAGTCAACTTTGCTCCCGGTCCCTGAAGCCAAGCAGGAATCAATTCGTACACGTGTTGTGCAAGCTGATTTGACAGAAGAGACGCTCCAGGCTCCTGAGTCGGATAGACTTACCATGCACGCTGGACACACACCGAACCACTCTATCTCCTTATCCAGGCTCCATACCGTTGAGTCTACCGAGGTAGTCAACACAGCAGACAGTTCTGGTTCATCGACCCCCAAGTGTTGCGATGCGATGGATAATCAGGTTCAAGTACCCGAGAAAGCCACAGACTGTCAGACATCATGTTGCGATTTGGGACGTCCTAAAGTGGCCGAGGTTCAGGACGAACTCGAGGACGAAAAAGACAAAGATCCGGAATTAAAGGGGCCCTTAACTCTTCGCAACCTTCCAGCGGCTGACGAACCATTCCTCAGGGCTCTTAATGACAAGCTTGCCGATGTTATCACTCACGATATTACCCCTACTGTCCTCAAGCACGGGAATTACTTTAGGCCATCCGCATCTGAGCCCATTGTCGGGGCTGGCGATGAGGATGCACATGAAGCTCATGAAGAATTAGGAGAGCAGGAGCAGGAGATGCCGCTGAAGTTAAAGCAATCGAGTAACTTTGGCGCACCTCTCGGGCAGCTTCGAAAGCCGGCATCGTAGCAGATGCGCTGCGGTGGTTATCGTTGCTAACGTGACGGGCAATCTTGCCTATAACTCACGTTTTCCGCACACAATACCATCGTCTTCTTTGTCGTTTTTACTCGGCAGGAAGATTTTTACACAGCTAGCGAAGGCTGTCTGTTAAGTTTCGAATATTCCCACAACGAGCTCCATAAATTTCCTTTTTCCTATATGACATTTGAAATACCCCAATACCCATGATTATTTTCTCCCTTTTCTCTTCTGCGCATGGGAACTTATGGGCCGGCTTATGTTATGGTTGAAAGACGACGAAATTGGCATTGAAAAGGTTGCATGAAGGGACGGGATTATCCCTGAATTCTATGGATCAGCGTTTTTTTTTTTTTTTTTTTTTTGGAACTTGTGTGCTGGTGGGGTTTCTCTGCTTCAGGAAGCATATAGAAATATGGTGATCGGTCGGTTTTGATTGGCATTTGGGCTGAGAAGATAAAATCGTGGCAGACTGGATGTTGCACGTTGCACATTGCACTTTAGACCTTTTATACCTTGGGCGGGGACCCCCTTGTCTTCAGCGAGAGAGGCGAAGAATAATGGAAATGATGAAGAAAATAGGTACTTTAGTGAAGTAGGCCTGCTAGTGAGCAGTGGCAAGATTATACGTTTTAGGGCCGGGCAACTGGTTTACTGAGTTTAATATAAATGTTAGCATTTTCTCATGTATCTATCATGTATCTTCACTCTGTGCTCCGAAGCTGCCAAGGACGATGTGTAGTACAATCTAGAGGGGCTACATGATCGGTATCGTATAAGATTGACCGAATGAAATTTCTTGAATTAGGTAGCGAGTGACCTCGGAAACAGAATAAGATTAGCTTCACGCAAGATACAACGAAGACCCCTCGACAATTTTATTTCCGGCCGAAGGTGATGATGCAGATACATTAGAATACTATATAGATTACGTGGTGAGGTAGGTATGCACCTAGGTTAGGAGGTAGGTATGCAAAACTAGCCGTCTATCATGATGAGTATTAATCACTACATATTTTTGCTTTGCTTCCCTGCTTTCGAGTACGCCCTAAAATTCCAAATCGACCGCCATGCCGTCGAACGCCAAACATGCCTCCCCGACGAATTTCATTGTTATCATAACATTTTCCTCTTGTAATCTTATGCCCCTCCCTTTGCACCGTACATCGGGGGTGTCATTACTGTCATTACAATTGTACTTGGATGCATGTATAAGTACCTAAGGTAAGGTAATTAGGTAGATTAGCTCAGCTCAGCTTCTTGCCCATGAACCCAGCCAGCTCGTCGAGCAGTTCGACGGTCTCAGCGGGACTCGCGATCCAGGCGGTGGTGGAGACGCTGCGGGCCTTGAAGTCATTGCTGCCGGCGCTGAGGAACTGGTCGCCGACATGCAGCGTCTGCTCGGGGCGGATGCGCGTGCGCGCGCCGTCGCCCCCGAACCACTGCTGACACACGGATACACCCCAGCTCTTATCGCCGATGTCGACGAAGACGTCCCGCCCGCCGTTGAACGCGCAGAACGGCACCACTTTGTTGTCGAAGTCGCGCCCGCCTACGCTAAGCTCCAGGATCTTCTGGACTACGAGGACGGTTTCTTCGAGAGACTCACGTGGGATGCGCACGGTGGATGAGCTGGGGATTATGCCGACGGCGCGGTCTTTGCGCATTAGGGTGGCGGGTAGGTTCAGGCTCTTGATGCAGTCGCGCAGTGCGGCTTCAGCTACGTCTAGGAGAGCTGTGATGCCTGCGTCGGACCAAGATGCCATTTCTGCTGTTAGCCAGCGCTCCCGGGGCACGGGGGATAGCAGGTGAGGCGATGTGGGGCTGAATTCAAAGAGGTAGTTTGCCTCGCCGCCCATGATGACGATGTTTTGCCTCTGCTGCGGCGTTAGGATTGCGGAACTAGCAATAGCGTCTAGGAGGCCGTGCAGACGGGCATAGTACTGCTCGGCCATGGTATAGCCCGCAGCCGTGACGATGCCGATCTTGACGTTTTTACGCATGAGATCGATCATGCGCGGGATCACCGGGCTAGTAGGCTCCAAGCTCTCGCCATCATCATAGAGCGTGACGTCTCCGTCGAAAGTGGCAAGCTGAAGGGTGCCGTGGGTGGTCACGGCCATTAGCTGGGCCGTATTGAGGACGAGGCGCACATCGTTGAAGGAGGGGGAGACGAAGCGGCGAGACGAGATATATCGCTTGCGGTCCTGGAACTTGAAGGCGGCCTCGAGAGGCAGCCGGGTGAAGAAGTTGCCTATGGTCGGGACGAGGAGCTTGAGCTTAGACGGGACCCTGCTCGCGTCTAATTGGTGCGTTACTGAACATATACGTCAATCACTGGACTGGAGTTTGGTTCCGGGGGCGGGGAAGGCGAGCGTGAGTGGACGTACTGTGATCATCAATCATCACCTCGACGTCCCTCATGATCTCGGCATAGCGCCTATGGGCCTCTTCGGACATATGTCCCACGCTGAATCCATTGGTTTCAAAAACGCCTGTGGGCTGGGAGTATAATACGAAAGGAACCGCTAATAATCCCTTGATCCATTCTAAACATATGTAAGTTAGCTATCACGAAGGGAGCGAGACGCTGATTGGAGAATTGTTTGGGGATTTTGGAAAAGTCAGTCAGTCTATCGTTGACATAATTCTCTTGGTCTTGGGGATATCCGATATCCGGAAACCCGCTTCCAAAGATAATCGTAGAACAGTGAAGGATATGTGAGAATCACAAGGTTGGGTTACAATACCTATAAACTGGTCTCGTCTGTGCGTCTTCAACGCATCTATACATGGAAGCGCCCGTGTTAGTTGCTGATCGGGTACTTATGACGGAGGAGATAGTCCGTGAAACTTGAACTCACACTCGACCCTGTATCTTGAAGTCATTATTGCCTAAATTTACAATTGACTTCTGCTATGGAGGCGGTTGAATAATTATTAGTAGAGAGGGCCAAAAGAACAGCGACGAGAATAAATACCTAGGTATGGAAAGGGATGAAGTGAAATAAAACGGTGTAAGTAAAGGGGTACATATCTACGTAGAATCATTGATCACGAGGTCCGATTGACTGGAGTGCCGGCATGCGTTTGTGGGGCGCCGACGCAGCGGGACATCCAACGCGCTGGGAGAGGCTGGCTGAGCTGGCTGGGCTGGAAGGGCTGGAAGGGCTAGTGAGCCACAGTGACACAGGCGCTACATAAGAACTCATCCGTCATAGCGTCATTCTGGTGGCTGATTAGCGCATGAAGTCTGGGCCATTTGAGGCTTGTTACTTAAGGGCCTTAAGGGTGTCGAATGTCCCGAGCTTTAAAGTTTTCGGGTTACTTTAGTTATTCCAATTATAAAAAAAACTACATCATCAGAAGCAAATCGAATGAGTGCCTACCTACCTCATAGGAGGTAGGCATGTGAAGAACGAGATGTGGAATTGATTATTTCATTTCAGCAAACTATCTCAGACAGACATAAAACATGTCCCATAAAACCTTCACATGTCTATTCGAAGCATTGAATATGCCATAGGATAGGTACATGTTTTGAAAAGAAGTCCCCCCCGTCTCTGGTTTGGACCAATCCAATTTTCTTACAACTTCAACGTGTCTTAACCCGTACCTCTCTTACATCTCGCCGGATATTTCTTATGTCGCTGGTTTAGGGTGCCGGAGTCTGACTAGCACAGGCAGCCGTGACTGTCCTCAACCGAGTCATGCAGCCTTCGGGGCAAGCAGTTTGACAGCCGTCAACAAAGAGAGCAGTCTTGACACCAGCGCAGCCGCATGGGATGAGCAGCTCCCTCTGGAACGTGCAGCCGGGTACCGGGCACAGCATCGGATCACAGTTGCTGGGCCGGGTCGTGTGTGTCACCGTCGGGCAAACAGCGGGGGCAATCGTTGTGGGTTGGCCAGGGAGTGTGGTGATGCTAATGATGAATGACGTTGTCGTCGAAGAGCTTAGGGAGCTGATGGTTGGCGTGGGCCAGTTTGGTGGGCGATGAGTTTCAGGAACCTCAACGTTGGGGTTGACAATGGCCTCCGCCGGGGCAGCGCTAACAATGCCGACGACACTATGCTCTCGTTAGTGCGATGAAGCTTGACGCATCAAGCGTTGATGGAAAACTAGTTGGCGTCATACCTGGCCAGTACCGCGACAAAACCGACGAGTCCCTTCATTTTCGAGTTCTTTGACTATTTCCCCTATTAGTCAACGTTATTGGGTTTGCTATAATACAAGATATAACTGACAATATTTGATGCGGTTGTACTGGATCTTATAATTGTTGGCCTTGGCTGGTGGGGAATAAACTGACGATGAATAGACTTATGATCGACTAAGTCGCGGATAAGTTGTTTCTTATATACGCGCATTTTTGACGTATTGCTATACTCTATCCCGATCGGTTTTAAATAGCATTAGACCTGCATGAATCGGGACCTCACGACTGTCACCCGTTCAAGCAGTCACTCCGGGTGAGATACCATTTTTTCGCGTTCTTTCCATCCTTCCGGAACGTGTCGTATTCTCTTACTGCGCTAGTGGCTGCAGACGACAAGACGACGATTTCCGAGGTGCAGCATCGGGCATCGGATTCACGGTACGGTTATATTACAGAGTAACTCAGGTCCTCACGTTGTGAAGGTGCCGAGTTATTTTTGGCATAACCTTCCTTTATATTAAAGCCTAGGTCCGGAGCCTTACCCTTGTTACAACATACTTGAGGGCTGTCAGGAGTGCTAATCGCACCGCGAGCACCGGGAGACAGATACAAGTTCGAAGAGATAGGCATCAGAGCATCGATACCAAATAGAGCCACGCTCAAAACTTGATTTCATAAAGGAAACACGAGACTCATAGGATCCAAAACTTATGTAGTTTCGATGGTATGATACGTTTGTCTGCTCGTTCATCGTGTCATAAGCACCCCTCTGCGTATCTTGGGAAGACCGAAGAAACCCGGACATCCTGATATCAAACCCTCCGCGAGCGATGCGAAAATCAAGATAAAAACCACCTTCCTCTTCAAGTCTCTTCCGAGGATCATATTTCGATCAAGGACTGTTGGATATAGTTGAAATCCTCGATTATCGGCGAAACGACGGCATCTAGTTCCCCTGAAATTACGAGTTCTAGGCTTGGGATTCTTGGAGCGCGCATATTACCATGGGCGAAGTGCGATACGATGCCGTCAGCGAACCCGACAACCCAAGGACATTCTAATCTGCGATTTGAATGGCCTAGCCAGGTTAATTTGTCCTATGATTGGTAGCAGTCGTCCAAGCCGGTCTTTGCTAGCCCCACAAAAACTGACGAGGCCATTCAGCCTCTTTAGCCTGGATTACGGGACAATATCCGATAGCAGAGACTTCATATAACTTCATCTCGCAGGGCCAAAAATGGCCCATTCGGGCTACGTACTCGACATGTCAATATATCTTTGATGAAGACGAGGTCCTCGTAATGCAATCCCGCATGATCCGTCTCGCGAAGGCTGCGAGATAACGACACGGCCAAGGCCGCTTCTTGACATTAGTGCTGCATGTCATGAGCACGATCTAACCTGCAGCTTACGCGGACGCAGCGGGTTCTCTTTAGAAGTTGGGAAGTGGGATGATTTTCGTCTGATTGCTCGGGCGTTTGATCCAAAACCTTGGGCTGTTTCGCTCAGTGGGTGTGGGTTTTGCCTGTTTACTGACGATCGTATTGTCTAGGCCGCTCGTCCAGGAGAACCGGTATCCTGGTCTGACAGATCTTTGAGGACGATGATCTCGCTGCTCGGCAAAGGTACAGTGCTGCTTTCCTAGGCATCCCTGACTCGCCCAAACAATGAGCAGGATGACTGCTTGAGATCTCCCTGAGAACTTCGAGCAGATACATGGTGGGTATCCCGGCGATAAGAAGTTATCTCGGCCTCTTTGACAAATAGCCGGCCCTTGCTAGTTTCTCATCCCTGAACTCTGTTGCTACTTAAATCAGACTGCTTTGGCGTTTGACGAAGACTACATATTCGCAGTAAAAACGAACTTATATATCCATTTGATTAGTTTTCTTCCAAGCTTAGTCGCCAGACCCTACCAGACCATTCAGGAATTTCTATCGTTAGACAGCTTAATTTGCATGCAAATTCGCTACATTTCGTGGTCTAAGTATTATCACTATTTCATTATGGACGGTTGATAGATCGTTCTCGTAAGCCTCAGTATGCTTGTAATACTGTACAGGTAGTGTCATAGATACTTCGCCCGGTTGTTTCTATATGCTTTTTCCTTCTTCGCGTAATATGTATGTCTCTTTCAACTCTATTATAATCAAGGTCAAGTATAGAGAGTACTTCGTACGCCGCGTCTCAGCTATACTTTCAAAGCTCTTAATCAAGCTGAGAATAGCATTATCCATATGTATAAATACTATAGAGGCAAATATAATGAATAACGGCATCGAAAGAGGAAACTAAAGATGCTTATGGTGGTGGTATAGTTAGCTCTAAATGTTACTGGCTTTGGTCTACTTTAGACGCTAGTTACAACGTAGTCTCATATAAGTGCACATAGGTTCAATACCTTTCTCGGCAGCGAGCGATCAACTATTAAACTTAGTACCGAAAATTCCTAGTCAAGTGATGCAATATAATAGACAACCCGGTTCGATTTGTTTTCTATATTAATAATTAATAGCATACATTGAAGTTGCAATGCTATATGGACCTAATTAGTACCCAAGGCACTACCATTATTATGAATTTGCTAATGCAACGCAGTGTCAAGTATATACGAGTATGGTTTTATCATAAGGCTCCCAAGCGCTCGACTTCAAGGGACGCAAGAATGTAGGCCGCAGATCCGAGAACGCTGTTGTAGTTGATGGGCTGCCCGATATAGTACTATAAAAACGTCAGTTTCTTATATCATATCAATGGTCACAGACAGATGAACACTACTAACCTCGTAAGTCGCCGTCGAGTTCAAACTACACACCGATACCGTCCCGTTATACCCGAGCGTGCCGTTCGTCTCCCGGACCACAAACGTGTCTGCTAGGTACCCGTGCCCGCGAACAGCAGCAGCCGCCGCCGCCGACGATAGCGTGGCGTTGGAAGCGAGATATCCTAGCCGCGTGCCCTTGAGCAGCGCGTACGCGAACATGGCGCTGCCGCTCGACTCGATGTAGTTGCCCTCGCGTCCCGGCTCGTCGAGGAGCTGCCACCATCCCCCGGTCGCTGGATCGGCTGCGTTCACCACCGCGTCGGCGAGCGAGCGGAACTTCTCGAGTATGAGATCCCGGTACTCGCGCGCGGACTCGGGCAGCACTTCTAGCGTGTCCACCAGCGCCATCGCGTACCACCCTAGACTCCGGCCCCAGACGTGCGGGCTCGCACCCGTGTCGGGGTCTGCCCACACCGCGGTGCGCGAGGCATCGTAGCCGTGGACCAGGAGCCCCGTGGTGTGGTTGCGGGTGTGGTTCCAGAGCAGGTCTAGCTGGAAGTACGTGTCGTCCACCGCGGCAACCGTCGCGTTCCTCTGCTGGGGGCACGGGTCTGCGGCCTCGGCTGCTATGTGGTAGCTCACGTAGAAAGGCGCGAGCGAGTACATGCCGTCGAGGTAGCTCCACTGGGGATATGTGAAGTACCAGAGCCCGCCCTCGGGGTTGCGGCGGTTGCGGTCGATGCTCTCGCGCAGAGCGGCGGCGGCGGTGCCGAAGGAGCCTGGTCCCGCTGTCTGGTTAGCTGTCGGGGCTGCCGGGGCTGCCGGGGCTGCCAGGGCCAGCAGGGCGTGTCCGTTGGAGAGCCGGTCCAGAGGGTAGGATAGGGCGTCGTGGGTGGCGTTTTGGACGAATGGCGACACGGAGGAGGCGCTGGATGAGATGTACGCTTGCACGTGGGCGGTGAAGGCGTCGTCGGGGTATTGTGCTGCGAGCGCGGCGAAGGCGCGCTGCGTGATGCCGGCTTGCAGAAGCTCGGAGGAACCGCCTTTGCCAGTCATGATGCCCTGGCTGCGGGACATGATGCTCGATGCCATCCATGTCGAGTTCTTGCTCTGGGCCGCCGCTGTCACTTCTCCTGCTGCGCTGTTGATAGATAAGGCGAGGGCGAGTGTCGCCGCCGCGAAGTGGGATCGTGTTGACACTCGCATCGTGACCCGTCTAAACTTCTTTCTTCTTTCTCCCAACAAATACTAATTTCTCTCCAAATCCACCGAGTGCCGTATTCTCGTTCCTACGCGACTGCGACACAGACCTGTGTATGACGGAAGTATGTGAGAAGAAAGAAAAGAAAGGCGGTGGAGGAGGAAAGAGGTTCGTCCCAACTCTTTGTATTAGTTAGGTACCTACCTGTTGACAAAGGATGCAATTAATTACCTAAAAAGTTGTTGACTGTCCCCCTTGCCGGAACACACCCGTGTTGACATGTGGCAACTAACGGATACCGAGTCCACGGATTTGAGGTTTTGCGGGATGCAAGGACGGGCAGCAAGGGTCTGATGCACGCTGTGGTCAATGCTGCAGGTAGGTATTGAATATTATTTGCTATCTATATTTTATTTATTATATTTCTAACATAGGTATGTAGCAATCAACATGAAGCAGCGCATGTGAAAATATATCGAGCTCGCATATATCTAAGAAACACTCGTGCATTAAAATCGCGTCCCTTGACCACAGAACTGATCTTCTCCATTCAACCCCCTTTAGGAGAGAGATGTGGATTAAGCTGGCTGCTGGGGGGTTTTTTTATTTATTTATCTGCTGTGCCTCTTCTGTGTAAGCCCTAAATAGGTCTTCCTCGTTGTCATGCCAAACCCCCTATGCAATTCCAAGGTGGCTCTGAGTGGATTGCTGTTTTATTCTATCTAATATCCAGATAGGTTATTGATTTTATTCCTTCAGAAGGTAGGGCAGGGTAGTATTTAGAAGGTTTCCATGCAATCGAAGTATTATTATTATTATTAACTACCCCTCACTACAAGGTAGACGACAATCACAAGCTGACATGTAAGACGGGTTGACATCATATCACAAATCGAGTGTTTGCAAAGAAAAGGTCGAAGACGGGTCTTACCTATTAAATTGACCTCAGCAACTCCCAAACTGAGAGAAGTAAAAGACCTGATTTGTCACAGTTATCCTGTGTTAGTTAGGTAGGTAGGTACCTAGGTAATTATATATAACACGGGATAGGAATTTGGGTTGGTTTCGCCAAGCTTAGGCAAAACAACAATTCCACATTGTTTCCTTTTCCTACTTTACTATTTCATCACAACCACGTAACCTAGTAGTTACGTCCTCTCTAAGCCAAATAGTCGACCGACTACACGCCCGGCCACAGAGAACATCCGAGGGATCATATACCTTGATCCAAGCTGCGTCTTTTTACCAGAGAAGGCCACACTGAATAGATGAGGTGCAGAGGACAGCGTTACACTGCGCATTCAGCTCCCGCCTGTCTGCCCTTCTCTTGCACCGCTGCTGGTTTCCGGCACATTCGGTTCCGCTGCCGCTAGCAACCGCGCCTGCGTCGATCGTGTCGATGATAGGTAGCTGATATGGGGCCTCGGTCACGAAGCTGACAAGGCTGTATGTATGTATGTATGTATGTATGCATCTTTCGCCCGCAACACGGGCTATCATGTGTGTCTCGTTTGTCTGTGTTGTACCTGAGGTATGGTTACGCTCTGGAGCATTGGCGTTTCCCCTGCGGCAGTAGGTATTTAGAAATGCAACGGCTTGGGCATGGCCAACTGCACTCCTTTCTCGTCGACGTCTTCTCAGCTTCTTCGCTTTGACCTTCCGGCCATATAAACAAGCTGCACATTGCCCATCTCCTGACTGCCGCGCCTGATACGTCCCCCCACGTATTTTGTTCTAGACTTGCTCTCATGGCGCGGATACCATTCTACGCCGTCGAAGTGCCTGGAGCTTAGGTCACTAGGTATCTAGTCTGCAGAGCCACTGGCTTTAACCCGACAATATGGGGCATCGGGATGACTTGATCGCGGCTATGGTCGTCTTCTTGGTGGTTGATACCCTCGCCATAGCCGCCCGCCTCTATGTTCGAACGAAGATGCTGACTCGCGGTTTCGGCTTTGACGACGTTGTTCTCATCCTGACTTATGTAACTCCACCTACGGTCCTTACCTTAGACATGTACGGGCTTCATTCTAATATCACCATAACCGTCAGATCGGCTTTATCATCTCTTGTGCCATGGGCTTTACGTCTATGCATTATGGCTACGCTGCCCGAGACGAGCAGCCGTACTACAACAAGGCTAAATATACAAAGGTAGATGATATATTTTATATACTCTATCTCGAACCAAGCCTTCCTATCCAAATACTACTTGCTCGAGGACTAATATAATTATATCTGTATTTAGTTCTTGTTCGCCAATCAGCTAACGCTCTACATCAGCGCTGGGCTCGTCAAAATAGCCGTAGCGCTTGTTCTCTACCGTCTATCATCGACTAAGAAGCTGCGCTGGCTCCTAATAGGATCGATAGCTGTCGTCACTGCTTGGACAATAGTGATGACATTGTTCGCATCGTGGCCATGTGCCCAGGGTGGCGCGTCCAACTGGGCTGGTAGCAAGGCTTGCACGCAAGTCGGCTACTTCCGTACTATCACCAATATCTTTATCGACTACTTCTATGCGCTGCTGCCGATATACATACTTAGAAGGGTAAAGATGAGCATGAAGTTAAAAGTATCAGTATTGCTACTGCTGGGGCTAGGTGTGTTGTATGTTACCCCTTTTCCTTCTCCGGCCCTTATAAGTCAACGTGGTATATAACTACCTAGCCTAGGTAGGTACCTAGGTAGGACAGACAGCTAAACCTATACTTACCGCCATTGTAATAGTGCAAGCTCTGCTACCATTGTCAAACTCGTCATCATCGTCAGGCTATCAACCGCCAAGGGCGAGGAAGCCCAAGGCCTACACTACGACTTACTTCTCTGGGCCGATATCGAACTCGGGATGGCTACATTCGCGGCGTCCGCCGCAGCTCTAAGACCCTTACTCAAGCACATCCCAAGTATCTGGAGTAGGAGCCAGACATCGAATAGTCGCAGCCATACTACAAGCGAGGCGGTTGGGCCGTACCGGGAGCTCGGTGCCAGCAGCGAGCTACACCCAGTGAGCAAGCACGACACCAGAATAGTAAATGGTGGGGATGCCGAAGAGGATGTATTTGTAGTTTGAAGGAAGGAATCTGGTACGGGGTATAGAAAATGATGCATATTATACCCATGCCTTTACGGATCTTATTGGTAGGCTCAAGATCGGTATGTTTGCCCTTCAAACCAACTTCTAATGAGTTTTACCAAAGGGATGAGATTGAGTGTTAATAAGCGATAGGATTATACAAGTAGTTAAATTGACTACGAACTAATCCCAGATCAAGTAACGCCGACCTTTTAATACATCAACCGTAACAAATGCCACGCAACTCAGTGGTAGCATTGCCCAAATAAGATCAACCAACGCAGTGCCTACCGAACAGCTTGAGTTTTACCTCATAATCTAATAGCAACCCAATGGCTATGACCTGAGAAACTGGGACGCCATCTCGACCCCTTGTTTAGATATTAGCAGCGCGGCCTCGGATATCGAGACGTTTGATCCGTGGTCGGAGGGGGTCTATGGCTGTTTTGGTGGGTGTGTGGGTGGGGTGGAGGAGAGGGGGCGTGGAATTGGTATATGACGCGTATGGGGGAGAATGGAGTGCTTTGGTGTGGGTGGCGGCACTGGGGGAGGTGGAAGTCTATGGAAATGGTGTTGAGCGCACTTGGACTGGTTGGAGATGGCGCGGAAGGGGTATGGGGTCTCTTTGGTGCTGTGACGGTTCCTTCTCCTTGCTCCCCTGGACATAAAGTGGAAATCTGAATGGTGAAACTGCTATGGCTATGGCAGATTGCTTCGGTTGGTCGGGAGGGGGTTGATGGGATAGGTGATGGGATAGGTGATGGGGTTTGTTGACGTCTTGCTGCTTCTTGAGGTGTAGGTGGGATCTCCTCAGCTGACTCCTTCGGGGATATCGCGGGATCTATGGTCTCGCCGGGCTCGTTGTTATCGATATTCAGTTGAGAAGGGGGAACAACGACAGATGTAGTAGCATCGTCAACGTCCAGGATCTCCTCGGCTGTGGTAACAACTTTGATCGCGGGCTCATCTCGGGGCTCTGTAGTTAACCCATCACCGGCGTCATGTGTCCCCATACTAGGTTGTAGAGCTGTTGTGCTAGGATAATGCTGGGGTTTATCAACTGGACCTGGATCTAGCTCAGACATGACGGCCATCTTGACTGCTGAGCCGGGTTGGGAAGCCATGGGTTATCACTGGTGACTAGTATGCTAGGATGAACCAGGCTATAGTGACCGAAAGCTGTAAAGGAGTTATTGAGGTTATGTGATGTAACTAGGATAAACGCTAGGTTAGGAGTTTAGAAGTCTTGTAGATGTTAAAAGAGAAGAAGTGGAAGGAAAAAGCACATTCTAGCACCTGGGAAGGCAACATTTAAATAGATGGATGGTTCGTTTACTGGACACAGGTCGTTTCTATATACATACCTTACCGTTGCTAAGGTATACTGGTTTATCGTGGAGATTCGCCCTGGCAACTCGGGTGGCGAATCACTGAGGAATCAAAGCGCCTTTCTTATAGAACTAGGAGCCCATAACGACGCATCTAACCCAAGTATAGCATACCATTACGCCTCCTAACCATCAATACATATAACCTCAATGATCCATTAAGTTAATCATTAACATTGTCATTTGCAACTATATTATGGGCTGTATACAAGCTAACTGCCCCAGGATCAAAGCAAGTAGATATCATAATAATGCCAAAGACAAGGCACTACATAATGACATCCATCCAACATTTCAGCTCATTTAGTCATAAAAGCCCAATATCTCTCCAACGACACTCTTGAATATCCCCTTCGGATCGAACTTCTCACGTACGACCTTGAATCTCTTCAGGTGATCCGGATCCAGGTTCTGCGTGGCATTACCAAATACCTCACGCGTGTTCTTTGTCCAATGAGGCCTAGCCGGGAACTCATCGATGAGAGCCTTGGCTAACTTAGGGTCTACAATAATTCCTGTTAGTCATCTAAAGTGCTTTTTGCAGATGAATGATGGATGGGATGAGCAGAGTCGAAGTTGCTTACAGAAGTCTTCGTTGAAACGCTTTCCATCACCAACAGTGGGCTTGAACGACGGGAAATCAAACATGATAGCGCCCTTGGTCCAGTCGGCCCCGTCGGATGTGTTGTACGTGACCTGGCCTAGCAAATCGTAATAAGGTCTAAGTCATTAATTAGCAGGCGTTTACAGGACCGCCTGATGGGGTATACATACTTCCCGAATTTGATGTTGATGCCGCTGCGGTAAGTGCTCGTCATGATAATACCCTTCTTAGCCTCGTCGTCAAATGCTTGTCGTACGCGCTTGAGCATCTTGTTGGCCAGTGTGATGGGGAACGCTAACTCGAGAGTAGAGCCGTGCAGGCCATACTCCCACTCGGGTTTCTGGTCGGGATAGAGACCTCCGATTAGGACGTCGTAGTTCCAACCGTAGACGGGCCACTCCGTGATCGCCTCCTGAGTTGTCTTCTCGCGGAAGTTGGGAGCGGACCAAAGACCGAACGCAGTGGTCTCGAAGAACATGTTTGAGGTTGCCAGATACTTCCCGCTCTCTAAAGTGGATTTCGCGACAAAAGCTTCGGTGTCAGTGATGGAGAAGGTATTCTGGAATCCTTCCTGGGTACTTAGAGTAAGCGGGACCTTGTCATAGTATCGCCAATGGAACTTCTTCATATACGGCCACCACTACGAAGTGTTAGAATAACGTATCGTATAACGGGAAAGGGGTATGTATATCTGTGTACCCAAAAGTTGGCCGTAGCATAAGGAGCGATCAGACCGTAAATATCGCCATTCAGTACGTCGTCTTCATCCAGACTGATTTCCTTATTAGGATAAGAACGGAAGTTATGGGAAGAGGTATATGGCTTACGTCTCTTGCTTTGCGAATACTTTAAAGTCTGGGTAGATCTTAAACTTCATGCGGACGATGACACCTAGCAGGCCTAAAGATGTCGAAGCAGCAAGCCAATCGTCATTAGTCTCGTCGCGCTCAACTGTCACAATATCTCCGTTCCCATTGACGATATCTAGTGACAGCACGCCGGCCGCGACCATCGAATCCTCTCGAACAGCAGACCGATGTCCGCCCATCGCTACCGCACCGGCCATGGTGATATTCCAATTAACTAGCGTATACCCCATGGAGGCACTGTTGTTGTGGAGATATTCGGCCAGCTGGAGGAATGTCACACCAGCCTCTATTTCCACTGTCCCGGTCTCAGCACCCTCCTCGAGTACTAGATTTGAGATCTTGTTTACGTTTTCCGTGCGGATGATGGCCGTGTCCGGATTGTCTGAACACATAGTATTATACCTTTACAATATTTCAAATCAGTATCGACTTACTATTGGGTTCCACGGAACATATAATAGGATAGATTTGTTGGGTAAAGCATGCTGACAAACGCGTACTGTAAATATGGACTAACTCACCACATGTGGCCCTTTCCTGACGCCCTTATGGGCGTTCCGTTGGCCGAAGCGTTCTTCACTATCTGTACGATATCATCGACACTGGTGGCATTGTGGACAAGCGCGACATCGTTGCAAGCGGGGAAACCTTCGCCGTCGAATGTGTTGTATGGGATAGCTGAGACGCTGCCAACGCCCGCAAGGACGATGATAGAGATGAGGACATGATTAAAAGTCGGCATCTTGGAACAACCGCGCTTTTATGCCCATATAATACTTGGTGGTGGCGGGGACAAGCTTGAGCTTAATAACTAAGCGTTTAAGTTCCTAGTAGCCGGGCTGAGGGACTACTCAAGTAGAAAGGCTACCTAAGTAAGTAGCACCTGCGGAAACCCTGAGCTTTGTATTCATCAGGGGAAGCCCCAAAAGGGAGCCCATGACGTCCCTCACTCGACTCTGATTTCCTTGTGATCAACGTAACTTCTCTTTCCCTCCAACCCTAACCTCACCTTCGAGTTTCTCCATCCTCAACCTCGTGGGTGCCGGGGTTCCCTGGCCTAAAATTTTCAAAGTCCACATATCAGATCAAAGAAATAGCCTCGTATCACCTACTCGCGACAGAGCTACACCTATTCCATCGCTGGTGGTATGCCTCGGATGTGACGTGCATACCGCAGTAGCAGGAGCGCCCGTAATACGATCGACACGGACGCCGCACTAGACACGGGGCACCTACCCAGCACGGCGTTCGAGCGACGAGATCTCGGCGAGATATCTAGCGACGACGCCAGGGGTTCCTCCGTCAGCACTGAGCGTCTTGGTTTGGTTGGGCGAACAGAAGAATCGGAAACCCCCAAAACGGCTCCCTGATTTATAGTAGACAGGGCCGTCCTGCAGCGATGTAACACCCCGCCAATTACGGCGAGCAGTGACATAACAGTAAATTGTAATAGCGGGGGGTACTGTCTGGGGTAGCATTCGTGTTCCGCCTTGTGTCGATCATTAGGAGACGACGCATGTAGATGAATGGGCGTGACAGAACGCTGGCTGAGTGCGCTGTTGCACGAAAACATACACATTGCGCGGAAAGGTGTCCGGTGGCAGCACCTTAAAAGCAGAACGAAAATGCATTATGGGTAATACCACATTGAGCATGCAAAAGAGCGTAGGCATCTCATTTATATTTTGTGGCTTTGGCTTGTGATAATGCCCATAGCTACCATCCAATCCCACACGGTAGATTGATAGAATGATATGCTAATGACAGGCAGGGAACCTGGTCATTAGTCTAATCTCAAAGAAGAAATCATAGCATCAGATTAAAAGATGAGGACTAACATAACATCGATCCCTAAACACCGTAATAAGGGGTTGCTCTGCTATAGTAGTAGATATGGTGCAGGGGGCCAAGGTTAAAGGATTGACCTGCCGAGCAAGGTAAACGAGTGAGTATCCACACAAAATATCGAGGACACTACCCCTAGTTATCGTTATATTATCGGCGGTGGGTAAGATTGACTAGGTACCTATATAGGAGTAGAGTAAGTGATCATCTTACCTTATGGGGCTGTCGATAATGGCTGCGACTTGTATTCCAGACTGTCCAGACCCCTGATAGAAACGACACCGTAGTCTCGTGCGATCGAAAGGAGAAATGCTGAATGTAAAATCATTTTATAGAATATGGGGTATCGCTATGGGCGGTGTTTTTGCTGAACCTATATTAACTCCCACCTTGCAAGCCAGCCGACATTCTGACCTGCGTTCCTGACAATGCAGAGTCTCGCGGCAGTGTCCCCCTGATTCTTATACCGCCGTAGCTCTTCTAGAGCCTTCGTAGACGACAAGCTACCTATGGCATCGCCTATTCCGTCCCTGAGATTAAAACTTCCGGTTGTTACGAACCCAATCAAGTCCTCTTCGTTAGGACATAGTGGATGGCCGTTGATGCTCTCAAAGTTGGGAGCGGGCGGCGGAAATGTCGCTGGAGGGCCGATGAGTTGCTGAGCGAGCAGTTGTTGTCGCGTCTCTAAATCCAGATTTGGCCTGGTGGTGACTTTCTTGGGTCTGCTATTCCCGGATGGCTTTTGTGCTAACCATTGGTTACGTATGTTAGGCGGTAGTCTGCCCTCAGCCTTAGTATGAGGAGGATCGGTAGCTGGTACTTCGGCCTGCGAAGACACGGCCGTGGGTTTTACATCAGGTAGCCGGTAGATCCTGGCACACGTGGTGGCCACTCCGCGCGCTAACATTTTAATGTTCGCCGTTACCAATGACTTTGGAGGAGGGAGCTCAGATGTTGATGACTGGTAAGCGACAAGTGCGGATTTGGAAAGTTGCGTGACGGTTTCTAAGGGATTTACGAGTGCTGTTTGGCTCTCATCTTGAGAAGTTGCTTTTGGATCTTCTGCTTTATCTTTCCCATCTACTGCCATCTCGTCAGGGTCGTCCACCTTGTCGCCCACCCTCTTAAGACCGAGAAGTAGTTCGTAGTCGCAATTCCACCCTACTCCAACCTCGCCTTTCCGCCCTGCTCCTAGGTCGAGTGATTCCCAGTTGACTCTCTTTCCTTTAGGCATGCGGTCCCATGCCTTGTGTCTCACTTTTCGTTCTTCTAATTCCCAAATTTTACCCGCCTCTGTTCCGGGCAAGTCACCGGGGAACCAAGGAAGGCCGCTCTCGAATGTAACATGTCTAATCTCGTCCAAACCTCCAAACCAAGGGTTGCCACCAGTCGATAAGGGGTAATGCATCAGGCTGTACCATATCGGAAGAACACATTTATATGGTAGCATTAACGTCCAAATACCGGATGATTGTGAGCCTACGGAATGACGGGAAGCAAGTAATATTGTAGGGATAGGAGGATCAACCATGGTTGGCTCGAGTACGGTTCCTGGTGCGCTATTGCCCCGTCGACGGTTTAGGGATCGCTGAGATGGAAGTCTCGATGCCTTGAATCGAGTATCCCTATCGAACAGCTGATGGGGCTTGGTAGCATCGTCTTTGCGGAATGCCGATATGGCTTCTAGAAGTGCCAACTGTGCGCTCTGGTCGTTCCCTGGAAGAGCCACCCGTTGTGGAGGGTAGCGAAGACGAGGATCTACGATTGAGAAAGCCAGGAGAGACCCAAGGGCCAAAGCACCGGGATCTTTCAATCCGGCGAGCGACTCGAACTTTGAAGCGTGCGGTTCTTTTGAATCAGATTTTTGGAAGTATGGTCGAAGCACTCCGAGGAGAGCTTCAGTCGAGTCGGGGCCTATGATATCAATGCTTCCGATTTCAAATCTTAGGTCTTCTATATAAGGTCGAGGATTCTGCATCTTTGCGAGTCGTAGTAGCTCGTTGAAAGTCTCTAAGAATGCAGATGGGTGAACGCGGATGAAGAGCTGTCTAAATTGTTTACGCTGCTCTTCGCCTTCAACTTTCTTTTCCGGATTCCAGATTATAGTCGCTGGACCTATAACGTGTATGCCGTCCGCGCTTTTCTTGCTTAATATCCCAGACCAGTGCATATTACCTAACCTCCAGCGCCTTGCCTTGTCATTCCAGAAAGCTTCCTGTGCAAGGCCTAACGACTTGAGAACGTTCTGGACGCTGTTCTGAGGTCCAGATAAGCCAATTGTGCTCATATAGCTCATGTCCCACGCCATTGCACCCTTTTCCCATTGGATACGGTGGGTTGGTCGGTAGACCTTTTGTGATGGGGTAAGGGGAATTGCAAACCTCCATAGGGGTTGTGTAGGAGGTGTCATCCTCGCTCGCTTTGCGTGCCATAGGTGAGTAGGAAGCCAGGTTTTTGAGAGCTGGCGCTTTCTAAATTTCCTGGCGGCAATGATTGGTTCGTTAAGCGCATTTCTTTTTATCTTAGGCCTAGCAGCCCTTATAAAGATGGTTTCATCATCAGCGCCAGAACTCTTCAGTTTCCGTAGCTTCTTTCGTCTCGAGAGAAGATCTAGCTTCCGAGAAATCTCAGCTCGCAACCTCGCTCTCGTGGTCTTTGGCTTCCTAGTCTTAGAGCTGACGGTTGGAGTATTATCCTCTACCATTTCTCTCTTAGCCCTCTTCCGTAATCGTCTCGGGACTTTCTTAAAGTTATGGGCTGCGGCCCTACGTCTCATTCTGAAGGGCACACGCTGGAATGCTCGGCTGGTTTGAGATGTTCTTGTACGTCTCATACTCTCATCCAGAGCATTGATCTCGAAGGCGAGAGAGCCGACAAACGACGGAACGTTGAGCTCACCATCTTTCAAGGCAGCATGTGATTTTTGGGCGGCAATGCTTCTAACCTCGTGGGTCTTTGCACGCTTTGCATCTCGGGTCCTATGATCAGAACCCTTCCCTTGATTCTTGAATCCTGCATCTTGCTGCGGAGGGTCTTTTCTCTTATTAGACTTTGATTGGTCTGAATTTCTAGAAGTCTCAGGACCCGACTTTGACTTGTTCACTGAAACCGCTTTGCTACCCGAACCCCCGGGAGGCTTAGTCTTCGACGCCAGCTTCGGAGGCATCTTGTCTGAGTAGATACTATGTGTAAGCCATATGAGTCAACGCGCAAAGGGGGCAGTCTATTCGATTCGATAGTACTTCAAGAGTAACCGAATACGCTTCTAAGGTAGGATACGATAGATAGGCCCGCTAGTTATGGAGCTAAGGTTGAGCCAACGAAAAAGGCTTGACAAAAACACAAATGTTTAAAATTGTTCACCATAACTTCATTCGGTAGTGCATGATGATATGCATCAAGGGTTGAATACCGCGTATTGCTAAACGCGTATTATGCTGCGCGTGGACATGTGCTTCAAAATTTTAGTATTGCATTTAGAAGGGTTCAATCTTAGTGGGTCGGGTCTGGCAGGTATCAGGCGCAGCTGGCGTTTTGTTCTGGCGTTTAAAAATACGCGTACGAGACTGCGCTGGGTCCGCTAGATTTAAGGTTAACGAACGGTACGTCTTGGAGTACCTGCAGTTTTGTGCCAATATTGTACCTGGTACGAGCAGATTGGGACTGCCGTGGCTCAAATCCAGTTGACTTCGGCACAAAGAATGACGTCAATAAGTTACAGCTACACAGTACAAAGTACCAAGGCTTGTTCTTATATTTCCATGATCTTTACAATCGCCCTAACTTTGTGGCTGATTCTAGCACCAAGAGCTAGGGGTAACGTAATCCTCCCCCCCCCTAATTCAACCTAATTCAATTCCTTCCCTACCAGGCTTACCTTATCTCGAATTCACCTTGCCTCGTTCGTGCGATTCCAGTAGAAATCCAGCAGAAACCTGTTCGCTTTTCGGGGTCCGGTACAGCCGAATCGACAGTTCTAGCCGCTATCCAGTACCCAAAACCGGGCTACCAAAACCGGGCTACATTGATGTTTCGCTCCGAATCATGACTGCATGTTACCAGCACACCACCTGCGCCGTTCGCATTTGCTACTAGCTAGCATGTGCAGCATCTCCGCCTCTGGGGTGAATGCGGCTTTATTAAGACTATGGCGTCCTTAAGTATGTAAGCCTGTAAACCCCCTAGCTGCCATTGCTCCCGTTGCTCCCGTTGCCGTTGCCGTCGTCACCCTTCTTCCCCTTCACGCTTTGTTTCTTTGAGCCGCATTCCTGTATTTTCCCTATGATTATCGGTTGCCTCTCATTCATCCAATAAGCGAAGATGTAACTCTGCCTACATTCGGCAACTTGTCATTGTCGTTATTAGCACACTTGTGTTTTGCCCTTCATACTGTTGCTACTCCTATTCCTTATCTCCCTTTCATTTTGCTTCCCTGGGAGAATTGTCACAATAATGTCTCTTATTTTGATTGCCACGCCAATTGCTATGCGCCAAATTCGTATTTTCCTCAAGCTAACATGCGTATTCTTCCAATAGTTAACAAGGCCCGGAAGGTATATAATACATACATTACTATCTACTTCACCCTGACTTACATTTCACGATGCTAATGCATATGTCTGTCCCCCTTCTAGCCGAAATTCGAGCTTCACCTCACTATCTACGACTTAAACAATGTACCATTAGTTGCTGGCACCTCTACGATAAAATGGTACCTTCCGAACTCGATACATGGTGAGCATCGCGGCCGTACGGCCAAGTGCTCCATCGACAAGATCAATCATCGCGTTGTATATAACTATTCTAAAATCATACCCTTGCGCATCTCAATCGATCGCAATAATAACCTTACCGAATGCCCTATCGAGTTCGAGGTATTGCAGGAGTTTCCCATGGTCCCTGGCGGTCGCGACGAGAAGATTCCCCTCGGCGTTGTTAAGTTGAACCTAAGCGAATATGTCGAAGAAAGCGAAAACTTTCCTCGCCGGAGTATAGGCGCGCGGGCGAGCGCAAGCCTTGATCATGCACGAGAGAAGATCGGACAAGGCATGTCGCACCGACGACAAAGCAGTAGCAAATCGGGCAGCAGCCTGCCACCCGGTGGAGGGACTAGTCCTTTAAGCACAACAGCGCCGCCACTACCACACCCAGAGGAAAATGACGTGGTAGATGATGAGGCCGAAGAGGGCATCGTCCGGCGATACTTAATGCAGGAAAGCAAAATTAACAGCACACTTAAGATTGGCATCTTAATGATCCAGATCGACGGCGAGCGTAACTACATCGCGCCTCCCCTCAAGACTGCTCCTATGTTCGGCGGCATAGCCGGCATCATGGCGGGTAGTGAGCAGGCCCCGGCCGAAGCACCCGAAGATGGATCTACACCCCCTAGTACCAAACCTAACCCCGGCTCCCTCAGCAAGTCCCGAGACGCCTCGGAGCTGCAGGACATGTATCGTCGCGCTCTAGCAGCGAGCTGGGCCTGTCAACCCGGCGAGCTACCGGCTGACGAGTGCATCGAGGACATCTTCTCGGGCGGCGACGGGTGGAGCGATACCACACGCCCCGGTTCCAAGCCCCCTACCCGCCGCAGCCGCCTCTCGCATTCCGGATCCGTCGCCAGCAGCACTAGTAACAATAGCGGCAACATAAGCGACGACGAAGGCGTTGGTGGTAACACGTTACGACCCGCCGATATCCGCCGCATGCGCCAACACCATCTACGCACGCGCAGCGGCGGCAGCGATCATAGCTCTCCGACACTAACGGGCGGGTTGCGCAGCAGCAGCACGAATGGCCGCCAGGAAGGCGCAAGCGGGCGACATCCTCGGCACCGGGGACCCGGGAAGCCGCCTAAAGAAGACGGCGGCGTAGACGGAGCATCAGATGGCGTGCGCAGCCGCAGCGGGAGCTTAACAAGTCTAGCGCCGACACTAGGCAGCGACCGTGGACGCGAGGGGTTCAGACGTCCGAAAGAAGTAGACGAGTACGAGGAGCGTGAGGACCTGGTTGCGTGGACGTTACCCGAGACCGTGGTATAGGGATTAAAGCTGGTGCATGTACTAGGGCGTGGCATAGCGTGGCATGGAATAGCATATTATATTCGTGGGACATAGCGTGCGATTGTTTTCTATCCAGGTATTGGAACTAACTAACTGACTAACTAATTTACTTCACACACATACACACATACATACCTTATAAAGCCTTGGTTGAGATGGGATAGACAGACTTCATAATCTAGAAGTGGGAATTGTATGGTATGTGAAGCACGGATAAGATTGGATGAGATTGGGGTGTTATATATAGTATTAGTAGATTGGCAAAAACCGGCTGGACATAGATTAGAGGTACATAGGTAGATCGAACATTAATAGACGGAGAACACACCACACCTCAAATTAGACAGCAGTATATCGCAAGAATGAAGATTGATATTAGCCTGCACGACGAGACACGAGATATACAAAGTCATAGCATCCATAAACATCATAACTGCATGTTAAAAATGCGTATATGCATCACGTCTACTCTATTCCCTATGCTTAGCCTATGCCTATTCTGCCTGAGAGGGTGGAACAGAATCCCGCCCAAGTTAGTTCCATCTATCGAATAGTGCCTACCGGGCGTTGCGAAGCCTCCCTCCCTTTTAACTAGACCGACGCCAATAAGCGAAGAGCAGTAAGTAACATAACCTACCTACCTAGGTAGGTACCTAGGTAAGATAGATGGGCAAACTATCTTACGGAGCTGCAAGAGTCCCCCTGACACCACCCTTGCCGCCGACAGCTCTCGCCGTAATGGTAACTGCGAGGTCGGGCGCGACGTTGATCGTGACCTCGACCTTGCCTCCCTTCTTGACATCCCGGACGGCGGCCTCGGCGAGGGTAGTGCCAATCTTCCAGATCTTTTCCCTGTGCTCCTCTTCCTCCTCGCCGGAGTCGAAGTCGCTGTCGTCTCCATCTTCGTCATCTCCCTTGTCGCCGTTCTCCTTTGGTTTCGGCTCCGGCTTCGTCACCTTGATGTGAGTGCCGCCTTCGGCCACCTTCACCAGCACGTCACCTCCATTTGCGGGGGCTGCGACGTGGATTGTTCGGCGAGCCGGGGCAGCAGTTTCGGGTGCGATGATGGGTGTGAAAATCTCCTCGCCATCGTTGGATAATGAGATAACACCAATTGCGTTAGTAATGTGCTTAACAGTTGTAACGGCAGGGTGCGTCGACTGCTCAATATCCTCCGCCTCGTATTCTTGGATCAAAGAGGCCTGGAGAGCAGCGCCACGGGCTTGGAGCTCCGAGGGGTTAATGGCGGTTGCACTCGTTGCGGGGGCCTGGATAGTAGTAGCCTCCGGAAATATCGCGCGGAAGTTATTTGCGACCCTGGGAGTATGGGATGTGCCACCAGAGAGAATGACCTCGTCAATATCAAGGACATCTAGTCCGGCCTTCTTTATGACATTGTCAACGAGGCGGTTAAAGCCTTCAAATACCTTACGAGCAATTGTCTCGTATCTCAGTCTGTTGATAGTAGTCTGGAAGTCAATACCCTCCGCCAAGCTTTCGACACTGAAACTGGCATTGGTACCAATGCTAAGAGCCTTCTTAGTAGCTTCGGATTCGGCCTTAAGCTTCGCTAAGCTTCTGGCATTTTCTCGAGGGTCGACATTGGGGTTCTTCTTCATAAACTCTTTGGCGAAGTGTTCGATAAGGACATTGTCCAGGTGAACTCCAGCAAACTCATAGTCATGAGCTGTTGCGAGGATCGTATACAGCCCACCTCTCGAAGCTACCACGGCAACATCTGACCGTGTACCACCAAGATCGGCCACCACGATTATCTTGTCTTCCAACTTAGCCTCCGGCCTTGCGTCATAGGCAAGAACTGAAGCGATAGGCTCGTTGATTAATTGAAGGACCTCAAGATCAGCATCGTTTGCAGCCTGAATCAGAGCTTCTCTCTGGGGCTCTGTGAAGTTTGTAGGTACCGATATTACGGCAGAAGTAACCTTCCTTCCTAAGTAGTCCGAAGCAGATTGTAGAAGACGGCGCAGGTACCGGGTAGAGACTTCCTTCACAGAAAGGGTAGAAGGCGATTCTCCCTCGACCTTGTCTTGAATGGTGAAAGAAACTGTTCCGTTCGCTTCCTTGGGGTGGGATGCGGCGTGACAGTGAGTAGGGTCGATAGACTTGAATCTGTTCCAAAGGTAAGTTAGGTACCTATTCAGCCATATAGTACAAATAGAGGACTAACTCTTGACCAAGGAAGTCCTTGAATGATATAACTGTGTTCTGGGGGTTCCGGATTAACAAGGCCTTGGCCTGGTTTCCGGTGTACTCTTCTCCATCGACATATGATAGGATGGTGGGGATCTGTCGGTCTATATTATAGGGTTGATTAGCGAGTGTCGCAAATATAGAGGCGTAGGCGTGTTACCCACCTCCATCTTCGTTCGCAATAACAATAGGACTGTCATCAGTTGTGGAAGCAATAGAGCTGTATGAATTGCCAAAGGATATACCAATGGCGCATCGATCACTTGGCGAAACGCCAAGTTGGCCAGCTCCCTTCTCAGTCATGGATGCGATCTTCCTAAAATCTAAAAAATAGCCAGGTTCGGGACCAGAGAATTTAGGAGGGTTGAATAGTAGTGTTCGCTGGTGGGGTGTGAGATTTTGGATTTCGGCGCCTTGCCAAATTTTTGTTCTTTAGAGTCAAAAAGAAAAAAAAAATGATGTTCCTCGATACAGCACATCCCTGTCCACTGTACCCCCACATCCCAATTCCGTGTAGCGGATTAGATCTAGCCACAGTAGCCCCTCCAAACCATTTTTACCAGCCACAAGTAAAAGTTCCATATGGATGGAACGTTCCCATTTTCGTAGCTCAGCCACTAAATCTTCAAAGCTGCATCTCTTAGAACATCAACATACAACTAACATACAACTAAAATGGCAACTGCACAGAGTGAGAGGGTATTTGTCCTCCCGGGAGACCAGATAAATCCTTCCTTGATTCCGTCACATCCCAAACGAGCTTTACGACTCGGTCCCGGACTTCGGCACATCCCTCCAAATGAGTTGATACCTACAGTCGCCGGCCAGCTCGTCACTGACCCTAGGAAGAATTCGATATGGGTTGAGTACAACGGAGGACGAGTAAGTCATCAATTTACTTACATACAAGATTATGTATTGACAATCCCTATAGTACGTACCAACGGTCGGCGACCTAGTCATCGGTACCGTGCATCATTCGGCAGCTGACTACTTTTACGTTATGCTGTCCAACTATACTTCTAATGCTATACTGCCGCAATTAGCATTTGAGATGGCTACGAAGAAGACGCGGCCTAACCTGAACCCCGGTTCTCTAGTCTACGCGAGGGTCTGTCTTTCAAATCGGCACATGGACCCTGAACTCGAGTGCGTATCGCCGAGTACGGGAAAGGCAGACGGCTTAGGTCCCTTAAACAGCGGTATGCTTTTTGACATCTCACTATGTATGGCTCGGCGGCTTCTCATGCGAAAGTCCGCCGAAGAGGGCAAGGCCGTTGTGTTAGAGGAACTTGGATCCGCGGGTCTTGCTTTCGAGACTGCAGTCGGTAGGAACGGGAAAATATGGGTCAATAGCGAAAAGACGAAAACTGTGCTGGTTGTTGGACGAGCAGTAAAGGAGACGGATGAGAAAAGCCTCACAGTTGACCAGCAGAAGAAGTTAGTACGAAAGCTGGTTAAGGAGATGAGTTAGGTCGGTTCCCAAGCTACTCTGATGTAGGTTAAGGCTGTTTTCTCCATACTTCAATGATACCCCAGTACTTTTCGGCTAAATTCCGTATGTGTTTTGATATTTGAACAATCTTTTTAGGTTTATGCTATTGTGGCATGAACGGTAATGTTTTCTATCCGTTTATTATTATTAGTGCATCCGTACACATTAGTATTTTTCATATTTTATGCAGTATGTATCAGATTTCAAATGGCTCAGAACGATTCATGCGGGACGATAAGGAGATATACGAAAATATAAAATAATAATATATATAAAAGCGCTATCCAGAGCATTTTTGAAGCAAAGATAGCTAATCTTGTGCTATAGGAGTAACTGGCCTTAAACCCATAACTTTTCCATTTTCGGTCCATTGCTGACTATCAGAATTATCTTCCTCTTTGTGCTGTTATCTTAATCCCCTTCCATGTCAAGCAGGTAAGTTAAGATAGGATGTGCAAGTCAAGAAAGAAGAATCAACGGGGACGCCTATAACTCACCGGTAAGAACGCCATAGAACACCGAACCGTATAAACCAGCTAAAGTTCAGCAAACCATGACACATTGGGAACTTACCCTGCCCGCCCCTACCTTTTTGTTAACCAGTGTGCAACAGTTAAACCCATTTCATTTGCCACTTACGTTCAAGCCGCCGCCTCTCGAGGCAGCTAAGACATACCTTGTCATCGGAATCTTCTGGGTTGCAAAAGCAGCATTGTACAGCGCAGGAAAAGGCAGGGGAAGGTGAACTTATAGAAATAAGCACGGTGGACTCATCGTCGTCGTCCCCGTCTTGACTTCTTTCTTCGATATAGGCAGTTGATGGTATGCCGCGTTCGTGGTAGAATACCGCGCTATCCGGTGCACGTACGCCGCAAGTTCGCCTTGGTGGGACTAGTAGTGAGGGTCAGCAACTCGTTCATGTTTCGACCATCGAGAAAAGCAACAAAGTGGAAGGGTTCATGCAAGAAAATTATCAAAATTACTTACTTGAAACCACATCCAACAATGTGCCTGTTTCGACCATGAGCGAGTCGACCGAGGTTTTAGTCCGTATGAATGTAGCGGGGGCGGTGCGGATCTGAGGAGCATGTTCGATGTTTAATGCTTCTGCAAAGCTGACGCTCTTGACCTTTCTTTCTTCGCCAGCAATACTAGCAGCGGGTGCGGGGGTGTCTTTACGCCAGGTAGGGATTTTTGGCGCTCGCTGAAGTTTAGGGAAAGTAGGCAGATTCGGCAAGCTTTCGTTTTCATCGTCAGAATGACTTTGAATATCGAGCTCTTCAGCCTGTTCAGTCATCCGTCGGATGAGAGAGCACTCGGATTGCTTTAGCGGAAGGTGATGAGACTTTGTTCTTGGACGAATGGGCTGGGGTTGGGCCGGTGGCCCGCTAGGTGGCCTACCGCGAGCGCTGGGAGGATAATCAAATTCATCACTGACTAGGTCAGAAAGATCGATAGGAGTGTTACTCCCGTATTCCTTGACCGGGCATCCAGCCACCACCGATACAAACGGGCCGGCCTCAGCAGATATGAGGTAAGAATACTCGCTTGGGAAGGGCATATATTCACGATCTAAGGACTTCCGGACAGACTTCCCCCTCAAAGTGACGGTATCTGGATGGACAGGCTGCGCTTTGGGACGTCTATGGTGTTGATCGTGATGCCTGTTTCTGTGGACTAAAGGCGGCGGGTGTCGAAGTTCAACTGGGGAATTGTTCGGGGTCCGCGGGACTGCTGTCGTACTTGGAACTCGTAACGATCGCCTTCCTCTGGTGATTCCAGCTTCTGCAGCAACCTCAGTTTCTCTACCATGTCTGGTTTCTCTAGTATTTTCGGCCCCCGTGGCACTTTGAGCTAGTTTTCGGAGAGCGGCCTTGGAGATGGTATATGCGTCGCGAGGAACAGTCCTAGGGTCAATCGTTTGATTATGAAGCCCGTTATTAAACTTATACTCGAGGAATTTCCGGCTTACAGGAATAGCGGCTTTCTTGCCAAATTCTTCAGCGAAGAAATCTAGACAGTCATGACACACTCGATGTACGACTTCCGAACTACGCAATGGGTCGCAGCTGGAAAGCATAGGACCCAGACAGAAATAATTCCGGATGAGATTATATCTCCAACACCTATAGAATTCTTGCTCCTTGTGGCGGCAAGCGTAGCGGAGCGTGAGGCGTTTACAATCGCACGGCATGATGAATCTCGTTGCCTAGGTAGGTACCCAGATACGTAGAAGTGTAATAAAGACCGTGCTATTATTGCACTGCTAAATATCTAGGAAGAATTGGCGGTTGGATATTCTACCTAGGAGAGTGTTACTTCTACCGTGTCTTTTATGGGGAAAACATGATGGTAACGACCGTAAACGATCACTTATGAGGACATTTATAGGAAGTTCAAAACAACTCAACGTTTTTGTTATATAGCATTATTATCAACATTGTTCCAAAACAAAAAGAAAAATGAATGACTTATTTATAAAGATATTGTTATCTTAAAATTCTATAGTGGCCCTGTTTATAGACAAAGGCACTGGATCATCATAACGTAAATCAGTCTATTGTCTTCGGTTCGGTAGGTATAAACTAGCAAGACAAAGCCCTAAGGCGAGGTCTATACTATAGACACCTAGGTAATTTTTGCTGTAAATGAATTTGGGATTATTATCATATTCCATGATTGTCTTGCCTGTAGTCCCAAAGGCCTTCTCTTCAATGACTAAGATGGTTAAGATGGTTGAAACTATGTACAATGTACCACTAACCATGGAAGATAGCATTTACGTCCGCACTGAAAGAGACAGTGTAGTATACAAGGCTAACTTCTTACTCATAGCGAGATTGTTCCGATGTGTCATAAGTAAGGATTAAGGATTTTGAAGGTGGCCGGTTGAGTCACCACCGCGAATCTCTAGTAGAGACTACCTAGATTATATAAGTGCAGTAACCTAACGTAGTACGTGACCAGGTGACTATATCTATATCTTATCTGTTAACTTTATATTCAAAGAAGCTACCCCGCCAAAAGCTACCTATCTTAAACAAACCGTCCCCCGTCTCAACCCACCTTTCGTCATAACGGTTTAGAATAACATTCCCATTATTTTCTGAGTCCCGTCTCTTTTCAATCTTCAAGCCTCAATTTTATCGCCAACTCTAGCGAAGTGATATTCCTGGTTGCTGTCGCAAGAGATGGATCAGAAAGCAGACGATATTCTGCAACGACCTCTCTATGGTGAATTCCCATTTCGACCCCCCACCGTCGCGAAAAGCTATAGTTCACTTTCTAACCATCCCACCAACAGTCTATGACTTGCCCGACCAAGTCCTCAACAGCATCGTCTTAAAACAAGACGCCGCCGTCGACGGCCTAGATACGACCAAGGGACCAACCGAATCTGCAGCGCAATCACAAACACAAGATGCGACATCCGCAAACTCGTCACCCGTAGTAGGCTCGCAGTCATGCTCGCTATGCGCCCTCTCGTTCGGCACCGTACAAGACCAGCGTAGCCACTTAAAGTCCGACCTGCACCACTACAACCTAAAGCAGAAACTACGCGGGAGAAGCCCTGTTTCCGAAGCCGAATTCGAGAAGCTAATTTCGGATCTCGACGAGAGTCTTTCGGGCTCTGACTCGTCGGACTCTGATGACGAAGACGAGGATAACGACGGCAAGGAGAGCAACCTCCTAACAACCCTCTTGAAAAAGCAAGCTACGCTCTCAGGGGAAAACTACAATGGTACTATAGGCAACGACCAAGGAGACGGCGAAGATGGTAATCCGAGAAGGAAACAAAGGGGCGGTGGCGCGCAGCCTCTGCTGTGGTTTAGCTCACCTCTTCTACCTCAGAATACTTATTTTGGCATCTACCGCGCCATTTTCGCGTTAGCAGAATCTAAGGACGAAAATACAATTATCGAGACGATCAGGAAGAAGCAACTAGAGCCAATACCCGTGCCCAAAATAGGACCGAACGGCAACTTTGCGCCCTCCGTCTACAAAGGACCGCATATCTTCCTCTGCATGATCGGCGGCGGGCACTTCGCAGCCATGGTAGTCTCATTAGCGCCGCGACAAATGAAGCACGGATCCGCCGGTCCTTTGAATAGAGAGGCGACCGTATTGGCGCATAAAACATTTCACAGATATACTACGAGGAGGAAACAAGGTGGTTCCCAATCAGCAAACGATAATGCCAAGGGCAATGCCCATTCAGCCGGGTCCAGTATACGTCGGTACAACGAGCAAGCCCTAACAGATGAAGTCCGATTGCTTCTGCAAGATTGGAAGGGTCTTCTTGACACGGCAGAGTTATTATTCATCCGGGCAACAGGGTCTACAAACCGTAGAACTCTCTTTGGTCCCTACGAAGGCCAAGTCCTACGAGCTAACGATCCGCGCATACGGGGCTTCCCGTTTAGTACGCGAAGGGCAACTCAGAACGAGTTGATGCGATCTTTCATCGAGCTGACGAGGTTAAAAGTCCGCGAAATTAACCCAACTCAGGTTTTAAAAGCACAGGAAGAGCCGTCTACGAAGACAGCCCCTAAGCCAGCGAAGCAGACCGCGCCTAAGTTAACAGAGGAGGAGGAAACAGCACTATTACACACATCACAGCTGCAGGCATCCATACGGAGATCTAAACTACCCGCTCTGCTATCATACCTAAAAAGCAACGATATATCCGCCAATTTCCTGTTTCAGCCGGCAGACTCGGCTCAAAACTACCATGCACCAACTCCCCTACATCTAGCAGCTAACCAGAACTCGGCGCCCCTTGTACTAGGGCTACTAGTAAAAGGCGCTGCAGACCCCACGATCAAGAACGGCGAAGGCAAGACTGCCTTTGAGCTGGCTGGCGACCGATCGACAAGGGACGCTTTTAGGGTAGCGCGTGACGAGCTCGGCGAGACAAAATGGGACTGGGAAGTTGCACGAGTGCCGCCAGCTATGAAGAAAGAAGAAGCAGAAAAGCGAGACGAGCGCGAGCGCAAAGAGGACGAGAGAAAAGAAGCGGAACGGCGGAAAGCCGAGGAGCAACGGCTCAAGAGCGAAGGTCCCAAGGTTCCCGATAGCAATAATAGCAAGGGACGTGGGAAAAGTCTGCTAGATAGCGGCACGAAGAAATCTGCGCAGGAAAAGCGCGAGGAGGAAGTAAGGGGCCTCACACCCGAGCAGAGGATGAAGCTCGATCGGGAACGAAGGGCCCGGGCGGCGGAAGAGAGACTGCGGAGGATGCAAGCTGGTGGTGGTGGTGGCTAAACCACATAGCTTGATGCCTAAGTAAGCTGCCTACCTACCTAAGTAAGCTGCCTTACTGCTAGCGTCATGTATGCACGCTTATAAGGGGGAGAATAAATAGAAACGGACTTTTAAGACGAGGTCGCATGGTGAGCTGCATCGGATTGATTGGTCCGGCCAAGTCAAGCAAACGCAACCGCCGAGTACCGAAGCATACCTCCTCTTCCCCCGTGGCGGTTATTTATTCATACCTAATGTATGTATGTGCATGTGCAGTAGCACAGCACAGCACAGCACAGCGCCAAGGTATATCTATTGCCATGTATTCCGTGGAAATTAGGACAGAGCCTTTTGGAATAGAAACGGCCTGAACGGGTGGCAGCGAAGCGCCCATAAGCGCCGCTAACCCTATGCCGGGCGCTCAATGTATCACAACCGGAAAACCTCTTTTTACGTCGTAGCACAACATTCTTGTGCTAGGGCCAGGCAAAAATAGCAAGTGGTGTGGCGGTTGTGTATCTCTTACAATTAGGTACCTACCTAAATATTTACACGATGGTCTGTTTATTGATGCACGCCTAAAGCCAAGGTAGACGCTATCAGAATTAGATGCTAGAAGTCATCTTCGGTCCCGAGCAACGGACTAGAAGATGCCCATACAGTTTCAACGATGCCTGCCTTGCCTTATGTAGGTAGGTACCTAGGTAGGAAGCTTATCTGTAAGTAAGATGGAAGTAAGCTCGCTCTTGGATATGTAGGTATCTTAGGTAGGAAGATGAAAGGGGGAAGAGCCGTTGGATTATAGTGGTGCATCCTGCGAGCCTTATATTTGACGGTTTTGGCAGGAGATGCGTATCTGCCGTCGTCACCAACTCGACTTGTTCCTTTTAGACAAGACAACCCATGGATAAGTCCTCAAACATATGATAGATAACTACCTAGGTTAGGATGATATGAAAATTGATAATTGACAATTGGTCCTCGACGCGACATTCTAGGTGCGTTTGGCTTACTATTATGTCTGCAGTTATCCGTCATACGATACCTGATATATCTCCGGATCAGGTAGCTTTTTCACTTACAGCTTCTAGGTTGCTTATCCCCGAGTACATAGCCACCTCCTCTTAATCTCACCCATTGTTAGGTACCTACCTACCCGGACAGCTCGGATTAACGACGTCTTTTTCATGCAGTCATCAGTCAATGATATCAGTTAGATCAATCAAATATACCGTGTTCCAGTTTCTGTTTGACCATTGATTACATTGTTAGAGGCGGCCTTGGTATTATATGCCGTTTGTATATATGCCGCTCGCATTACGAAAACTGCATGCTAGCGGCACTGGAAGAATCGTCGCCAAGCACGAAATCCTCCCAATGCATCTGCGTTTGTGTTTATACGGACTTGGCTTCTGAGCCATTCGATCTGGCTTGAGTTGTAAATCTGAAGCTGGGGCTTGAAATAGTGGAGTGCAAATCGACAATTAATCAAAGAGATCTCGACAGATCGATCTTCGTTGATTTACTTCGCGGGGACCAATTAGGACTTGTTCCTGCAGGATTTGTCGTCAGCGTTTAGTTCCCGCAGATCAACAGGAGGGGTTATAATATAGCGATCAGCACATGCCCGAGAGGCCGGAACAGAACGCTTGCAGCGCTGATCGCAGCGCCTCGCAACTAATAATAGTTAAATAATGCCTGACAACAGGTAAAGAGCAATTCCTTAGTGTACGGAGCTCCAAATACGCCAACCGCGAGACGATGTTGCGCGAAATTGTA
The DNA here is from genome assembly GCA_022432525.1 of Daldinia grandis. NCBI lineage: Eukaryota > Fungi > Ascomycota > Sordariomycetes > Xylariales > Hypoxylaceae > Daldinia > Daldinia grandis. The sequence continues at coordinate 552,497 of JAJKLB010000007.1, forward strand.
AACTCCAAAGCACCGCTAATTTCGTCTACTTGCCGTAGTAATATCCGCGTTGAGAACCTTTTTTTACCTCTTGGCTTTTAGCTGCTATGACTGAGATGCTCCGCGCATGGTTTATTAGAAGGGCGCTTCGAGATAGTCGCTTCCTTGGGCCTTTAAGCTTAGGGTTCTTAGGTAAATTCTATCATTCGATAAACCCTTTAGACGCGAAACTAAGCATGTAAGTGCTATATTATTCTTCTCACCTCAAAAGTCGTACTGGATGCATGCTATATTGATTAAATGTTCGGGTAGGTTTGCTAATGTAGAATATGTAACCGTGCGTTGCATAGTTGGATTCCGGAAAAGCTCCCCTATTTCACTCTTCCAAGAATAGCTTGATATGGCACTCAAGAAATGTGAAAGAAGCGTTATTCTTTCGGATTGGGACTTAATCCGTAGCCATATATGGCATTTGTTAGGTAATTGATTTCCGACCACGAGGAAACTATTGGGGATTAGACCCTAGAAGAATGGTTAGACGGTAGATATGCTGGTAACTCCATCATCCATGGGTGCCGATAACGTTAACCTATTCCGAAAGAGGTAGGTGTTCCTGTCGATCTCTCTTGGGTTCTAGGCCGTCGCTTAAGCTAATCTCATAGATGGAACGCACAGTCCTAGTCGTGATCACATACACCATCATAGCTTTCTCGTTAACGAGATGAAGAAGCCGAAAGTTTAACCAGTCTATCGGAATGAGCCGTTCTAATAATCATGTTTTCATCTCGTACAGGAAATTGTGCTTGGACCCATTAAGAAGCATCTTAGCTTCGGGAGGTCGAGTTAATAATAATATTGTGGAATCTGACGGCTCTCAACCAAGCGCGAACTTTTGGCTTTGGCCTTATCATGCTCTATACATGGCTGTGTACCTAGATAGTAGATAACTTGATCCGTAACGACGAGATTTCCGAGAAGGGCTCTCAAGCCGAAGATGGAACGATACTGCAATAGCCAATGCCGTCGCATCAGCCAAGGGTAGGTCTCAGGTAATGCGTGCGGCTCGTATTTACCCCGTAGTGGATCACCTGTCGTCCGAATAGGGGAAGCTAGATGAAGGTGGATAGAAGCTCGGTTCTCGGTATGTAGCGACCGGTCAAGGATTCTCCTTGTCAGCTTGTCTAGATCGTTGAGCTAACTCGGAATCTCGGCGGACATTATCGCCTAGAGATCTAACCTAGGAGAAAGGGATAATAATTCAGCTGATTAGATTTAGCCCTTTCAACTCTAACCTCAACTACTACGATATTAAGAGGTAGATAATTACGTGGAGAAAAGAGGTAGATAAAAAAGAAAATAGTGAGACTTTAAAGTCAAAGCTGGCGGGTGTTGGAAGTTGTTAACTGGTTGGAGAGTGAAACATAAAACAGCTAAACCAGAAAAGGGTTAATGGCGTTGGTTCTCGCTTGTTAGGGAGGTGCCAAGATCTTAGATTTAACCCCTTGCTAAATTGCCCTGTCATTGCCATGCCTTGTCAAACCATAAAGCTAAAGCTTAGTTGACATCCATGGATATGACGGCCCAGTCGCTCTAGCCACACAAAAAGGACGGAACATCTCGTAGTCAGGTACTTATTTCGTACTATTTTTCCGATCGGGAAGGCTTTAACGAGCCTAGCAGAAACTACCTCCTTACTACCTAAGCTACCCCTCCCCTCGGTGCCGTTTTACATACTCCTATTTTGATGGCTTAACAGGATACTTTTTTTCTGTGATGACACTTCGGTTGTTGAGTAGAAAGGTCTTATGGAGGTCCGTTATAGCAGTACGAGATCACATTCATGCAGTATTGTGACAGCTAATTTTAGTCGTCAAGCAAGGCAACGAAGAGAACGAAAACCATACTTGATAGTAAAAGGTAAGGCTCAATGAGGCGAATGTAGATCTCATTACATAACAGCGACTGATAGATTATTAGAGGTGGGGTTAACGTATTACTGGCAGAAAAAGACCGATCGTTGCAGGGACCATAACAGATCTGAGCGTCCGATGAAAACCCATCCTGTAATCGAATCGGTGGTCCCACGTTGCCACCCTTGGCCTTGGCTGCAGTTTGCAGATGCAACTCATTGATAGTGGTGTACCTGCATTAGGGCCAACTCCTCAGGTTAGAGGCAGAGTGGCTGTGCCTGTTTCAAGTTGAACAAATCACCATCTATCTCTTCTAGTAAGGGGCGCTCCAAGTTCTGAGCCGGTCTCGCTTTGCTTTTGGCAAGTGTCTAATGTCATGCATCTATGCAATCTAGGAGCCGGCAGTATCTGATGATGGTGTATCAGGGCTATACTGCTTTCTGCCTTGATCTATGTGATAGAAAGCGTCGTCGTTACACGACAGCCATCCTCTTTTCACCATCTTTAGAATCAGCTGCGAAACTCTGTCAGCCAGTTTATTTCTGGCAGCTTACTCAAACAACCACCAACGGCAGTAGCTATCTGTTTATGGTAGCAATCGGGTAGAGGAGAGAACCACCTAATCTAGGCATCTAGATGTGATTTACAGAAGAATATGTGAATACTATGGCAGGTTCTTAGCCAAATTCATTGTAAACAGGGGCTGCCATTGGCCAAAAAGGACATGTCGGGGTCGACTTGACTGGCCAGGAACAACGGATAGATTGTAGGTCATCCTTGACAATCCCCTGAAAATACCACACCAGCATCTAAGACACCCCCGGCTTGCAACCGCGCGCTCTGTGCTCTCAACTCGGTCTAACTGGTGTGGAGTTCCAAGACATTCTCAACTTCACGCGGGTCCCTAGCGCGAGTCCATTCGACATTCCGGCCTCCATGAGAGCTAATGCCATGCCGTTTTGGGCAACCTTCCTCCTAGTCAAAGGTCACCCTAGGGGCCAGGTCTTGCTCGATCCTGGAACAGGGGACGAGAGCCTACAGGCCTCAGGATGGGTGCTTGGAATAATCCAGCCAATCCTAGATCCCGGTCAAGCAGGGCTGGACCTCTATCCGCACGACTCTGATAACCTCTTCTCCGAACGGATGGCTCACGGCTGCCCATTAAGATCTGGTATATATGGTGGTGAATCTCTTCCTCATCTATCTCCAGAAAGACTCCTTCTCTATCACCACTTTCTTTTCCTTAAGGTAGACATTGCTGTCGCTTCTTTCTTATTTGGAAGTCTAGGTCATTCGTTTTCCTACTTCCGCCCTTCATTTTCTTATTATATACAGTAATTACAAGAAGACCACATTCTTTACAAGAATTTCTCAACAACCACTACCTATCCAGGACAGAGTTAAATCAAAATGAAGTACTCCTTCACGCTTGTTACCCTGGCTGCTGGCATCAGCCAGGTCACGGCCACCGGTTTCTTCGGATTTCACAATGCCCCCCAATTCAGCTGCCCCGACAACACGGATAACGTGTGTATCCCCGACATCGTAAAGGGTATCGACTGGTCCGACCTCCCCTTCGGTGGATTCGACTCGTACAAGGGATTCAAGTGGAGCGGCTTCACTTGCGGTGAGAAGTTTGGCAAGCGGGATGAGTTGACCGCCCGAACTTTCCAGAGCAAGTGTATTACCGGAAAGGCTCACCAGGACAAGGGAAAGAGCCCTAAGATCAGCTGTGACAGCAACAAGGGTGTCAAGAAGACCTCCATCAAGAAGTTCCAGGTTTCACCTGAGTTCGACTGTGATTTGGAGTTCCACTACACCATGCCCGACGGATCTGCTTGCAAGCACCGATCTGCTTGCAAGTCTTCCGGTACCACCGTCGAGAACACCCAGTGCGGTGGTGCTACCGACGTGACTGTCGTCTACCCTAAGCAGCCCTCTAAGCCCAAGGACTCTTGCGACTTTGGCATCCACCACATCGACTTCGACTGTGAAGCCCCTAAGCCTTCTAAGCCGTCAAAGCCGTCAAAGCCCAACACTCCCTCCAGTAGCTCTGTTGTTGCGAGCAGCAGCTCCTCGTACCCTGCCAGCAGCGCATCTGAGTCGTCCTCTGTTGCCGTAAGCAGCAGTGCCTCATACCCTGCCAGCAGCCTCTCCAGCAGCTCTGTTGCCGTGAGCAGCAGCGCCTCGTACCCCGCTAGCAGCGCCTCTGAGTCGTCCTCTGTTGTCGTCTCTTCCAGCTCCGCCAGTGCCTCCGTGTCGACTAGCTCGTCGTCCGCTACCACTAGCATTCCTATCGGTGTTTCGTCCACCGTCAGCGTCCCTACTGGAAGCGCCAGCACTTCTTCGGCGGCTACCCTCCCTTACCCCATTGTCAACGGCACTACCTCTGCTACTGAGGGTACCAGCTCCACTGCTGATGTCTCTTCTTTCTCGGTTACCAGCTACTTGACTACTTCTACTGTTTTCACTACCTCGGTCCAGACTATCACCAGCTGTGGTCCTTCCGTTCCCAACTGCCCTGCTGGCTCGAACACGGTTGTCACCGTCACCGTCCCCCTTTCTACCACCATCTGCCCTGTTACCGAGACTATTGGTGTCTCTACCCCGGCTGTCTCTACCCCCGCTACTAAGCCCATCGAGTCTGCCGCCAAGCCTACTGAGTCTTCCGTCGAGTCGACTCCTACTGGTCCCTCTGGTACTTCCCCCGCTTCCAGCAGCAGCGGCACCACCCCTGCCGGCCCCGTCGAGACTCTCCCTTGCCCTAACGTTGTTCCTTCTTGCTTGAACACCTGGATGTTCAGCGTCGGCTGCAAGGACAACACCGACTCTGCCTGCTACTGCCCTGACGCTAGCTTCGTCAAGAACATCTTCACCTGCCTGTACGCCCACGGTGAGTCCGACGAGGTCATCTCTGAGGCCATCAGCTACTTCCAGGGTATCTGCGCTCCTTTCGTGCCCAGCAACCCCGGCATCGCCACTGGTGCTGATACCATCACCGTCATCCTCACTGCTACCCCCACTGCCCCCCCTGCTGCTGTCACCACCATCGAGGTTGCCACCACTGTTGTTGTTCCTTGCACCAACGAGGCTGGTGAGACTATCCCCAGCTCCAGTAGCACTGTGACCATCAGCACCAGCTTGACCGTCCCCGGCATCGTCTTCAGCACCGCTACCAACGGCCCCAGCTCCACTGGTGTTGTCGTTGTCCCCGGTACCTACGTTGCTACCGTCCCGGTTGCTACTCCTACCGCCGAGACTCCGGCTTCGACCCCGGCCCCCACTGGTGCTGCCCCTTACCCTACTCTTGGTGGCTCCTCGACCCTGGTCACCGCTGCCCCCTCCGGCACCGGGGTCGCCTACCCGACCTCGGCCCCGAGCAGCAGCTCGGTGATCGTCACCGCCGGCGCTGCCCACGTCGGTACTGGCATGGGCCTTCTCGGCTTCGCCGGTATGGTCGTCGTCGCCGCCCTATAAGGCGCGCAAGCAACACAACACTAGCGGTAACCTCACCGCAGGCGAGTTTCTTTCTCTGTACAGTACAACATGACCACTGCCGTCACATAAGATTCTTACGATCCTTACGAACGAACTTGCATATCTTTGGGAACCTGGCAAAAAAGATGGGTTTTCCTTTAATTTAAACCGACACACCGTAGTGGCTCGGTGAAGTGGCTTCTCCCGTATCTCGATGACGGCGAGTTGGGAGAGGTGGTGCGGCTTGGGTGGTGGAGTGTGTATAAAAAGCATGGATGGACCTGTAGTAATAGTAATACCCCGATAAATATAACTGAGCTTGAACTTTACTATCTATTTTCTCTGAAGATGACTTGGTGACTTTGTTTGTTCGTAAGGTAAACTATAATTGCCCGTCTTATCTTAAATATGATGTGAATATGAAAAAAAAAAAAAAAAAAACACAAACTCTTTGCTCTTGCCTATAGCGTAGTAGCTAATACTATGTTTCTATATGAGGATAAATTCGCGCCATATCATGTAGCTGTTTTGATGTAACTAAGTACCCAGGCATCTGTACTTATATAATGTTTCGGATACTCCTTTAGAAGGCACGACGCTATTCGCAAGTTTAATGTCTTGCTACTCGTTCTCGTCAATATGTGTCGTACTTACCCGTAGGAGGTAAATATTGTGGCAGTGACGACGAACGGGGTCCCCTATCATGTACCTCATTCTTGCAAGTTACACAAGAACCTACCTAAGCTAATTCAACGCGTCTTCAACTCAACCTTATCGCCCGCACTTGCCGCCCCTTCCTTCGTTGTAAAATGCACCTTCGAAGTAACTTGTACCGGTTAATTCTTGTCGCGACATGACTATATGGATGCTGGTATGGATATTGTCCCTTCCCTCTTCCTCTGTTCCGTACATAGCCCACCTCAGCTACTTTCCTTATGTTGAGCATTAGGTAACTGTAACATAAATTGCTAGTGCAACGATCTTTCTTGACTCTATCCCTTTCTCTTAACATCATCCATCCATTAACACATCGTCAACCCACGCCTCTTTCGCAACGCGTCTCTACCAGGTAGGTATACCACGCGTTGCACCTATACTATAGGCATACAGCCTCGCTCTTAGTCGTCCTATTTAGACATATCATATTAATGACGCGTATTACCATTGCCAATCTCTAGTCTATCATCGACATCCGGTCAACTACCTATCAACCGCCTCTCTATCCCGACAGCTATGGATTCCTATATAAGGGTCATTGTTGACCTTGGCGATGAGCAGCATCTCAACTATGATCTCACCAAGCTGAACAACTCTTCCAAATTCTTCTCAATGCTTCCTAGAGAAGTATGTCTAGTTTATTTGTCTTAATCTATGACTATTACTAGTGGACATTACTCACATTTTTCGAAGGTCCGACTCATGGTTTATGAGTATGCAGTATATGTCGATTATGGGATTAAACCAAGGCAACTCGCGCGCGGCTCAAACCGGTTCAGCTGGTTCAGCTGGGATGGAAGCATGGCAAATAACCTGATTAGGTATAAAGGGCTAACCGTCGTTTCGCTTGCTCGTGCCTGCCGAACCATCTACGCTGAGCTTGAACACTTTCAACCGTTCTACAAAGTCAATCAATTCTCCTTTGTGCAACTATCTGAGCTTCGTAAATACCTTGCGGCTATCACACCATCTCGTCGACAAGCAATCTGTCGGATTAGTTACACGTTGGACGCTTCCGCAGGGGTTATAGACGGCTGGCTTTATAAAAAACGAGTCTTATGGGATCACGATGAATACCCGATAGACCGCGGCACGTTGACAATTCTTAGTCAAACCGGGCTCAAGGAGTTTACGCTCGTTATCGATTTATCTGACTCGTGGGAAAGATCTTCGAGCGATATTGATGTCGGTGAAATGTGCTACTATCTTCAGAAAGCCCTACTATACCCTGACGAATTGCACACCATATGGAATCTGCCTTTCTTTCGACTAGGTTTCTTCCTCAACCTTCCTGATGAAGCCACTGACGAGTTGATAAAGGAAATCGACGAAGCATGTAAGCTGATATTTAGATTTGGCCTTTGTCGATCATCTAGCTTCTCTCCAGATACTAGAGTAATCCTTTTTTCACAACGCATTTTTCTATTAGGCTTTATCAAACTGGTTTTTACTAACCATTGGCTTTTATAGTAGAGGCCCGTAGGCGACGTATTGGCCCGGAAAATCCCGAATGGTTTAAGCAGTTGAATAACCTTGGGCCGGCTGAAAAAGCTCTGTGCGAAGTCAGTGATCTCGACATCCTGGGCGAAGATCGAGTAGGTTTAGATAGAGCTGGTAGTTATCTTGGGGCTGTCTCTTCCCGGACGAGAGGCAAATGCCGGGCGCCTAACTCGATGGGTCAAATACTTAAGAGCGTACCAAGATACAGCGTAGACGGTATCTTGACCTCATCCATCCAGGGAATGTACGATATTCGTTGGGATGGAGCGGATGCGCAGTGCCAAGTGTCGCACAAGTATGGAGATATGATCTGGGAGGATGTATCTGCTATCCTTATTCCTGACAACGTATTTTTTATTATATCGTTCTACAATGTTATGATGGGGGATAAAGACCTTAGCCGCCTGGATGAGGTTAAAAGCAAACCAACCTTGCGCGATATTCTCGAAATTCAAGGGGGCTTCGACTTTCTTCAGCATACCGGGGCAGAGAGTTATAGAAAAGAGTCACTATCCTTCATGAGAGAATACTGGTTGAGTTCTGCAGACCGATGGGACGCTTACATAGTCGATTTAGAAAGGATGGAAACTTTGGAGGAACAGGGAGATGAAGCAACCCAGGAAGCCAAAGGAAGAACCGGAGGAAGAGGTTGAGCCATATATAGCAAGAGACTATTCGAGGGATCTGCACACAGCAGGTAACGGCTTAATCACGGAAAACAACGACATCGTGATGTTCGTAGGGTCCGTGATGCGCATCGCCCCCCTCTTATTGCAGAAACAGGAGTTCAAGCAAGGACAGGGGGCTTCTCGACACTCACATTTTATTGATGGCTCTTTTCTATCATAGTTGCTTGTACTATAATTGCAAACCACTCTTCAAATGAAGATCTTAGAAGATATGAATAATAAATTAGCTGCTTTTATAAGATATTTTACCATGATATACCTTTATCTAGACAGAATTGCCGATACGAAAAGCATAAGATATAATACTGTTTCTATTTAGCGATTAATCTTGCCCTTTTGTAGGGACGCTAGGTCACTTGCCACTGTGGATTACTATACATTATTCAGAGTTGTGATGATAATTGTTGACCTTTCCACATAGACTACCTACCCAATGTATAGTGTAGATCTCCCCAACTTCCCCTAAACGGCTAACGAAATATTACGTTAAGTCATAGCTATTTGTTTAATTAGAAAGGCGAAAGAAAGCCCACTCTCATCCTACGATAATAATATTGGCACTCAGCCACAGTTCTCCTTGCACCGGCTCGGGATCTTTGTCCGAACCCCTTTAATCCGCCGCGGTAACTGCGAGGTGTCGAAGCCGGGCCTGAATTTTAACGCCCAGTGGTCGCGGGTTATCTGGCATACTTGTTAGTTTCCCGTGTTGCTTTTTATACTTGGTTGTGTCTTCCTGTTTCCCTCGCTTACTTACCCCCCTTTTTCTCCCCGTGGGGGCGCTGGGCATGCGTAGGAGAAAGGGGGAGGGGAAAAGGAGATGTAGATGGAGAGATAGATGGGTAGATGGATAGATGTATGTATGTATATATGACTAGAAGAAGGAGAAGAAGAAGAAGGAAAAGGAAGAAGAAACACTCATACGCAGCCCTTCCTCCTCCTGACCCCTACCACATTACCTCCCCATCCTCCCGACGAGTCCCGCCCCCGCGAGCCCTCGCTCTCGCTCTGCGGGCACCCAAACAGGTCCCGGAAGAACTGGCGCCAGCCGTACGAGGCGTAGACCGCATCGTCGCTTGAGCCGTCGCCGGGGGCGTGCACGGGACTCTTCCGAGCGTACTCGTACCCGACGTAGAAGACGCGCTGGGAGCCGAGGATGTTGCCCATTTCGGTTGGGTGGGTGGGTGTTTCATGGTATTGGGGACCTGTCTGTCTATGCGGGTTAGCGTTGGGGAGTGGGGAGGTGTCATTGGTAGGTTAGGTAGGTAGGTAGGTAGGTATTATTGCTAGTCCTTTAGGAGGGAGGGAGGGGAGGGGGAGGGTGAGTGAGAAAGAAGTCTTACGCTGGGCGTGTGTAACTGGGTTGTGTTGACTACCTAGGTGCCTACTTGTGGGTTGCTAAGTAGGTAGGTAGGTAGGTAGTAGACGATATCTATCACCTTGCTCTAGGTCAAGATACTACTTACTCCCGAACCCCCCCAAAGCATGGGATATTCTCACGATAATTTAGAGACCTAAGTACCTAGGTGGGTATTTATAACTATTCCTTACAAGAGGTAAGCATAAACTCGTGTTCGTGCAAGCATGCACGCAGCCAACCAACCAGCCAGCCAGCTAGATGATGATGATGATGAGGCTAAAGCACCGTTATAGTGCTACTAGCCGCGACGTTATCCGGATACGTGCCTGACAAGCGTCACTTCCCAGCAAACCACGAGAGAGGAATCCCAAAGAGGCTATTTCGTGGTCGATTCCTGGCGAGGACTGCGTACGCCCAGGTTATATGAGACAAGTCGCACTATGGGTGAACAAGGTTACCTGCAGTGCTGCTGTGTATTACGCGGTCGGGTAGTTAATGGTATGTCTCGGATCTATCAAATAACGACTTCTACCGTTGTATGTATGATGGGTGCGGTTATATTCATTCCTATACCATACCTCGCAAGAAGGTATAGATAGAGGAGTGCGGCTCTATGGCGAGGGACAAAGATGAATAGGAGCAAGCTTAACTATCCTGTAGCAAAGCAGCTAGACCACCAATCCACATTACCATCAGAGCCACTCATTCATGCTACATAAAATAATACCAGCTCAATGCTTTAACATTATCCTGTCCCCCCTCATCCTCGTCCTCCCCATCCTCCCCATCCTCCCCATCCTCTCCATCCTCCCCTCATTTCGATGCATTATCATGATTAGTACAAGCGTAGTTCCGTAAAATACATAAGTCGCCACTTAATCGTTGATACATTAATAATGTTGCCTGTAACTCCCCCCCATCCCTCATGCTTCACAAAAAGCCCTTTGTTAGGCTTGGCTTCCGTCCGATACTAGTTGTCCGCTTTGGCACCTCGATGCCAGTTCCGCCGAGGCTGGCTGTCTCGTCTGCGTCGCCACCAGTTCCAGTTCCGTTTCCGTTTCGCCATGCGCTGGGCCGTCGCGTCCCTTCTAGGCTGGGCGTACTAAGTCGCACGCTGCCATTCACGCTCCCCTTTTCCATCCGTAGGTGTTTCCACCCTTCTAACTCACGCTCTAACCGCAGAGTCCTCTCCTTCTCTTCTCTTAATTCTCGTTCAGCCCGCCGGGCCGACAGCTGGATATCGCTCTCGCTAGCCTGGAGCTCATCGACTGTCACGAGGAGCTTCTCTACCCTGTCACGTAGTCGTGACACGTCGTCGTTGAGCTGCACGGCTTGTTTGTCCTTACGCTCTATCTGAGATTGTAGATCCTTTACTATTCGATCTACATTGCGAACGGAACGTTGCGATTTCGACCGCTCGTTCTCTTGAGTCTCGAGCTGCGATTCGAGCTATGATGTTGGTGGAATATTAGCGGTACGCCTTGTAAGCTTGCGGAATAAAGATGATAGGGGTCTTGTTGCTGTTGGAGACTGTGATACTATCACGTTGCTAGGAGGTTCATGTTCAGGGTCTGGCGTTGTACTAACCTCCTGGATACGCTTGTGCAAGAACTTGATATCCTGGCTGCCGCTTGAATATCCCTTAGTTTCCAGATCGACAAGTCGTACTTGCACTTCGTTGAGGCTCTTCTCGAGGGCCGCCTTTTGTTTAGATAAGTCGGCGCTGAGCTCACGTTCGGCCGCAATTTCTTTTTGCACTTCGGTAGCGAGGGAATCGGCCCGCCGCATCTTCTCTACCGCAGCAGCAGCAATGTCTTCCTGTTGAGCTAGGCTCGATTTTAGCTCAAGAATTTCCTTGTCTGTATTAGCAGCATTACGCATCGCTGGACTCTCGCTGTTAGCCAAATCTTCAAGGTTGGCCTTGGCTTCTTTAAGTCTCGCTTCAATGCTGGATTTCTCTCTCATTAGAGTATCGCGCTCAGCGGTAATGTCATCCACCGAGCTTCGAAGGGTTCGGACTTGAGAAAGGAGGGAAACAACTTTGCCCTGGGCTTCGTTATGGGCGCTAACGGCTTCATCGCGTGATGAAGCAACGTCAGCAAGTGTACTCTCAAGGCGTGCCTTTTCTTTTGACCACGTTGTGCTGTTGAGTACCTCGTCGTCCCACTTCGAGCGGAGATCGTCAAGTTCTTCGCGTAATCGAATGATTTCGGACTGTTTGAAGAGTTTCTCCTCCCGTGCTATATCAAGTTCCTTGGTAAGAGTAGCAAATTCTGCTTGGTACTTCTTGCGGGTTTGCTCCATCTGTGACTCTTTGTCCTCGAGATCAATAGCTCTCTGGCTTCTATAATCTTCTAGCTCGTGCTGGAGACGCTTCTTCGACTGCAAAGCAGCCTCGAGGTCTGTAGATATATCCTCTAGCTTCTCCTCAAGACGCTGGTTCTGACGTAATACATCCTCCATGCTTCCATCTGATTTGTTTCGCTGTGACATGATCTCAGCATAGGCCTCCTCTGCTTCTTTAGCCTGGGATTTAGCAAACTGCTCTGCCCGCGTCGCCTTCAGAACGGCGATCTCAGCCTGCTCTAGCTTGCTAAAGTATTCGTCGGCACGACTCTTGTACATCTCAAGGCTCGAAGTCACATCTGCTAACTGGGAGCTTTCGGCATCAAGGCGAATCTGTAGATCGGTTAACTCTTGGAATAGTTGGCTCCGGTTAGAGGCTTCCTGTTCTCGAGCAACAGCCATTTCTTGTAGATCTGACTTTGTGTCTCGAAGCTCAACTTCTAGCCTTGCACGTTCGTGCCTCATTTTCTCAAAGTGCTCTTTAACATCAGCTAGCTCAGAAATAGCATCGTTGTGATTGTGGAGAAGTGCACGCCTAGAGTCTTCTTGACTATTGAGTAGGTCGAGAATTTCTTCATGCGATTTAGTTTGCAGGTCTCGCACGGACAACTCGCCACTCCTAATCGACTTCTCCAATTGGGAAACCTTCTTGGCGGAGTCGTCGAGCATATCATGCAAACGGTTATTGGCTTTCTCCAACTTCTTCATTCGGCGAACCGAAGGACTATCATCAAGGTTCGTCTCTGGCGTGGGCGTGACGCGTTCAAGCTGGCTTTGGAGGTGACGGTTTTGCATCTGTGATATTTGAAGTTGATTCTGCAACTCTTCAACCTCGGTCTTTAGATCTTGTCTATTGTTGAAGCTGAGAATATCTGCAGTACGGTCTGATCTACCAGAGTCCGGAATCACATCAGTTTCGTTGCCAACGCGGCGTGTAGGCGTAGAAAGAACCGAATTGCGTCTTCCATTCAGTTTGCTTCGTTTCTGCGTAGGAGAGCCGTTGAAAGGAGCCTCGTTAGGGTGCATCTCTTCTAATTTAGGTCGCACTGGTGACTCTGATCGATTTGCACGTAACTCAGTCAACTGTGCGTCCGCATTTGTGCGTGCAGCGGTTTGTATACGGAGGTTTTGCTGCAATTCTTCAATCTTCCTAAGCATATCAAAGTTTTGACTCATAATCTTATCATGACTTCCGTCACCCTGGGCTGGAATTGAGACTTCTGGGTCAACTGCCTTCAATATTCGTAGCATTTGTGCTCGAAGTTCTTCTAATTCCTTGTCCCGGGAGTCAAGGGTCGTTTGCATAGCGCGCACAGTAGTCTGGGCTTGAGTTCGTAGTTGACGCTCGGATTCTATTGTTCGATTTGCCTCAGCAAGCTGAATTGTATAGTTGGATGAAGCTTTCTCGGCGTTGCGGCTGGACTTCACCTCGCGTGCAACTTCATGGTTAAGATCCTCCACGTTAAGTTGCAACTTCTCAACCCTCTTCTCAAGACCAGCTATAGTCAATGATGCATCTCCAAGCTGCTTGTTGAGTACCGCATTCTGCTCTTCCATCCTCGCCTTTTCACGCTGCAGACTTACAATCTGTCCTCTCGAGGCTTCATTGGCCCTCGAGGTGGATCGCGCGATTTCAAGGCCCTTTTGCTGCAGCTTGTTGAGTAGGGCGCGATTGTCGTTTTCGGAGGCAGTTAGACGGCCCTTCACTGTGACCAGTTCACGTTCTAAGCGTTCCTTAGCCTGGTCGTTCTTGAGACCATATTCTCCGGATGAGATCATAAACTTATTGAGATCCTCTATTTCGTGATTTAACTTTTCACATTCGCCTTCGAACCATGTAAGCCGCTCTTGCGTCGCATCAAGATCTTTCTGTAGACTAGCCTCTCGCTCCCGAGCTACGCGAGTGGCATTGCGTTCACCCGCCTCTTCTGCGCTTAGTCGTGCTTCTTCCGCTTGAGTCTTTGCTATTCGTAACCGCCGGATCTCGTCGCGCGCATCATCGCGTTCCTTTTCGGCAGTTGCTCGGGCTTCCATGGTTCGTCGTAGAGTGTCCTGTTGAAGATAGAGCTCCTTCTCGATCGTTATTTTTGATTCCTTGAGTCGGTCATGTTCTTCTTGCAAGGCTTGATATTTATGCTCCGCAAGGAGGGCTACATCATCTCGCGATTGGCGCTCCCGACTTAAATCCATCTGAACTTTGTATAGCTCATTCTTTAAGTCTTTGATCTGTGACTCTAAGACTTCTCGATTTTGGTTTGCTTGTGCATCCTCGGAGAGTCTTGCTTGAAGTAATTGCTTCGCATCTTCAGCTTCACGCTGGAGCTGCGAATGCTGAGATTTCATGGCAACCATTTCAGCCTGAACCTCACGTAGGCGGTCGGCCATCTTCTCCTTCTCGGAGCCCAGCGTCTTCCTCTGCTCATCGAAATTACGTTGTTCCATCTGAAAGTTCTTGTTATCTGAACGAAGAATAGCAAGCTCGCTTTCCTTCTTCCGCACAAGCTCTTCGTAATCTGTCGAGGTCTTCGATAATTCAGATAGCTGTTGCTGCGCTTCACGATTTTCCTTTGTTAGACGTTGCTCTCGTGATTTTAGAGACTGTAGCTCCTTTTGAGTGGCAGCGAATTTGATGTCCACATCTTGCTCAGTTTTGAGCAGTTTCCCCTCGACATCTCTTAGCTTGCGATCCTTTAACGACAGCTGGCTCTGAAGCATCTTGACCTCATCCTCGAGAATAGCTTCTTGTGCACTTCTGTCCGCCTGCTTCTGAGAGAGAGTCTCTATCTCTGCTTCGAGATTAGCAACTTGATCGTCGAGTTCTAACTTCTCTTCCTCGAGTCGGGCTATGAGAGCAGCGGCTTGCTCAAGTTGGGCTCGATATTTGTCCACCTCTTGTTCAGCTCTCTTCTTCGCACTGAGAAGATCATCGAGTTGGTTCTCGAGCTTCTCCTGATCTTCAATGGCGCCTTTAAGCTCTTCTTCAAGCTCGGACTCGCGAAGTTGTAACCGTTTGAATATCTCCTCCTTGTCTAGGGCCAACGCCCGCTCGCTTTCAAGGATTTGCTGTGTCCGCATTAATTCCGCGTGGCAGTTGCGCCTTTCTTCCTCGAGTCGAGTGCGATTCTCAGTCTCTTGTTTCATCTTATCGTTTAACAGTCGGATTTTCTCGTCACGTCTCTTCACTTCGATAGCCGTGCGCGTTGTGCCTAATAGTGGTTTCATCTTAATAAGAAGCTGCCACCAAGGATTCTCGCAGAGATCAAGATAGACATTGAAGTTCCTTTGGATCACCCGAGTGGCTTCCGTGCGGTATAACCGTTTAAAAGCTAAGCGCCGCTTGATATAGCCGCGAGCAACAGATTGAAAACGAGACATTATCTCAGTAATCAAGGCATCACGTTGCTCTTCTAGTACGGCAAGCACACCAGCTCGGAAGAATACCTTGGTAAGACCAACACGGAAAAGGGATCTGTCTATCCCTAACTTATCCAGCATTAACGCTGCCACTGCTTGTCCATCCATGTGTCCTTTGAGTACATCTTTGCAGAGAACCTCATACCGTTGCCGAAATTCTGTGAACGAGAGTCGGTTAGGGAAACCGGTTCGGGCTATTCTTATTCCCTCGAGGACACCATTGCACCTTAACTGATCAAGAACGAGTAGTGCGTTGAATTGTTTCGGCCGCTTCTTGTGGTTTGGAAGAATACAACGAACAAAGTGAGGATGAGTAGAATTAAGTTGGGACATAAGGCTGCTTAGCTGCTCCTTGTGTCTTTGCGCGACCGTTCGGAATAATCCTTTTTTAACCCTACTTCGAGATGTAGTATTGTCATCATCTGAGTCGGCACAATCTAGGAATAAATTCGCGATATATTTGTCTGTAGAAGCAGCTAAGAGCCGGGTCACATTGTCATTAAGGGGATCTTTATTCTTCTCTAACCAACCCTCGGTTGAGTACTCAACCTCAGCTGCGTAATGAGTTAAGATAAATCCCTGTCGGGAACCGGGACGTGATGGGCGATATTTGTTGGACTTCTTATCCCACAGTGAGTTAAGCTTTTCCGTAAATGACTTGTCTGTAGCCTTTGGCATAACGCTGTCTTCGTCAAGACATGAGAAGATACCAATAGGATTTGAGAGTTCGATAAGATCAATGGTTGGCTGCAAATCGCGGCCGAAGTCGATAAATTGCCACTCAATCTGTTCTCTCGCGTACTCTTCTTGTTCCAAAACAAACATGTGATGATTGAAGAATTGCTGGAGCTTTTCGTTGGTGTAGTTGATACAAAGTTGCTCGAAGCTATTCTCTTCGAAAATCTCGAATCCTGCAATATCAAGCACGCCAATGAAATGCGAATCGTCAATGCCGAGCCCAGTTCGGTCAAACTGACGGTTGATGCTTGTAACAAGGTCCCCAAAGCCCCGCTCGTATATGCCTTTCGCTAGTGCATCGATGCCGAGTCGTACTTGTTCAGGGGTTTGAACCTTCTCTACCCACTCGCGACCTGCCTTGACCTTGGGATGAAGTAGCCCTTGTAAGAATGGTTCTAAGGCAATCCCTAGAAGCTTACACACTCTAGCTGCTACCTCCTTAGCGTCCGGCGCAAGGCGGGCTTGATCAGCCATGCGACTTTCCTTGACGACAGTGATATTGCCTAGGTGCAAAACCGCAGCAACAGTACGTAGGATGGATTTCTGTTCACTATCAGAAAACCCCATCACATCAAACGCCTCGAGCAACGACTCCCATTCGTCGAGGTCAGAGACGCCAGATATGGTATCATGACCCTCACGGGTGTAAGCGAAATCTTGCACTTCAAATTCGTCCAGTAAGAAGTCTCGTCTCATTTGGCTATCGGCACCCGTTAATAGCTGATAGAAAATGTGATAGTTTCGTTCTTGAGCATTGACGCGAACGACTCTTGACTTTTCCAAGAGATACCAATCGATAAATGCACCAGCAATCGCTCCATTGCGAGTAAACTCGATGCGAATAAACTTTCCAAATCGAGAGGAGTTGTTATTTCGAACAGTTTGCGCATTTCCAAAGGCTTCGAGGATGGGATTGGCCCGTAATATTTGCTGAGAGAGGGTAGAATGCTGCCCTCTACCCTTTGCTGGAGATTCTGAGTGAGCTACCGCGGCAAGGTATTGGATTACTTTCTTTGTGTTTTCGGTTTTTCCTGCACCAGATTCACCGGTGACCAATATACTCTGATTTTCGCCTTCTTCGACCAAGTTACGGAACGCTTCATCAGCCATAGCGAAAATGTGTGGCTTTGTGTCTTCTCGGCTTCGACCCTTGTACCTATTGACGAATTCATTCGTATATATTGGTAGAGGGCAATAAGGATTGACTGTAACCAAGAACAACCCCGAGTAAGTGTATATTAAGTCGGCCTGATATCTCATATGAAGGTTGTGGACAACGGACGCCTCGTTCAGGTGTGTCAGCTCCGCCATATCGTTCGCCTTGTCAAACTTGGCCGGGTTGACCTTATCCACACTTTCACTTTCAACCTCACGTTGCTACCAGGTTGAGTCAGTATAGCCATCAGTAATCATGCGGGAGAGCGAGACTTACGCTGCCATCATCACATTGTACTAATATATGGCCCTCTCCAAGTTCCTCGACTATCCAGCCCTTGACGAAGGCAGCTTGTGGGTCCTTAAGCCAGACATATCTCTTGCCGGAAAAGTCATTTTCGCCCTCGATTCCTTTTACGGGGTCCAAGCTCCTCCGCCGGTCCTCTTCTGCTTTAATAAACGACGGTGCAAACGTTGTCGAGTTTGGGCCACTGCTTTTCGAGTCGACTCGGTGTGGCCGAGGGCCATTTGTGCCAACTGGGAGGAGGTTGGCGACGGCGATTGATGCTTGTGACTGTGTGCGACTGTGCGTGGGTGGTGTCGCTACTCTCGTTAAGACATTCGACTGGGAGGGGAATATAGCAGATTTCGGTCTACCCACACCGCTCGGACCCGGCGACGGCGACGGCGAGGGTGAAGCCTTCCGAACGAAAGGATTATTGCGTACCGACATGCTGGGAGCGTCCAATGTCAGAGTAAGGATTCCAAGGTATCATTGGCTCAGTTCCAGCTTCATCAGTAAGAAATCTTGTAGTTATCGTCTGCAGCCGTTATTTAAACGTTACTACGTAAATTGCGGATATCAGTATCATAAGACACGATGCCATAGAAGAACAAGGATGGGTTTTTGGCCAAAACAACTCCTGGTATTGAACGAACGAAACCAATTCAAAATCCGCTCCTCCAAAATATTAACAAAAGGTAGCTTGCCCAAAGAAAAAGACAGTTCCTTCTGTATGGGTGTGTTGTCTTGAGATAATTGATGCTACAAAATGACGGAAGTCAATTGTTGACATGCAGAAGCACATGGCAACGGGCGTGTGGGAAGTAAACAGGCCTTAGACTTGGCAGAAATTAGCGTATCGCCATGCATAATGTGCTGGCTGCCCAATTTTTAGATAGGTAAGCTAAAATGGGCTTAGCCTACCAGGTGGCTCTAGCCTGGTGGGGGTTTAAATAGGTACCTCATGTACTTTGGACGCTATCTTACGGATTAATCTTGGACCGTTTGTGTACTGTGGATTCGAGGTTCTTTTGGCCCCTCGGATGATTAGGTAATATTTAGGTCGGCAGGTACTAGAGCGCTTGGGCCATATTCCAACTGGCAAACAATAATTTGAAATCTATCAAATACTTCTCACCATTAGGAAATAGTGCAAACCAAGTACAAATCGAAGCTAGCTACCTTATTCTTTCTCATTTAGTGAAAGAAGTTTTGGCAACACATTGTCTTTGATCTCGGTTGTCCGAAATCCCTGGCTATTAGGCTTTTTCGCCATCCATAGATTCAATCATCTCTTGCCGTCCATCAACTTATCGCTTTGAAGGAGACGCGTCGAAGTCCCTTGCCATGTCCATCAGACCTTCCATCCGACATCTTCATCTGTTCTTATACCCAAAGATTAATTGACCACTGCAAACAGTTCCTTATACACGCGACTCTCATGCGACTGGCTATTCGTTGCTTTGACCGTCCTATTATCACTAGCTGATATATCGATTTACTACTCAACTTTAGGGACGGACTTCCTCATGCATCGCGTCGACTCGGTTCAACATGTCAGAACATCCTTATAGGTACAGCCCGTATCAGGGTCAGAAACCTCATTCGCAACCCCTCCCGCCCTTCACCCAACAGTCACTTCCTCCCCTAAATGTTCAACCGCCTTACTACGGGGCTTTTCAACAGCCAGTTGCCACTGCGGGAAACTACGCAACCGCCCATAATTCTTTCCAATATAATGCAACTACTATACCTGGCCTAGGGATGGCTAGCTCCCTACCGCCTATGCCATATCGATCTGAAAATAATAGCATATGGCAACCTCAGACACAACCGGCATTGCATCAGCTTCCCACTCACCCTAGAGATAAATCCCCTGTTTCTATGCCCAAGCAGGGTAATCTTCAGAAAAGTCCTTTAGAGAAACGAGATATCCCTATACCATCCCAGGCACCAAAGCACACTCCAGAAGAAGGGGAGCTTAGCGAAGGCGAATTTGAAGATCTATATGAGCCTAAACATAATACTGATATCGCCATACCAACCCCTCCATCTCCTCGACCCCCAAGCGTGATGGAAAACCAAAATGGAAGCGTCGGGGATGCTGACGGGTCTTCCATATATGACGGTACAACGCCTCGAGGTGAAGCTGTCGTTAATAGCACATATACGTCGCTTCCTACGGCCGAACGAGAATATTCACCGGACGAGGATTGGGAGCCTTCCTACCAAGAACGTGAGAGGTCTGGTTCGTACTCTCCCTACCTATCTCCTAGGGAGATCCAGCGTAGGGTATCAGTGAGCAAGCCCGCGTCTCATGGAATTAAGCGTAAGTTGCACTGTATATATTGGTTCTCTTGAATTGTATCTAATGACCAGCAGAAGCATCAAGCACTCAAAATCCAGTGCAGTCTCTGCCAGGGATCAATATGACACACCTACAGCAGCCATCAGTTAAATCTACATTGGCGAATGGAACGGCTTCTAACCAAACACAAGATGCCGTAATTCGTCCTTTTCGTTCTGTAGCCGAAGCAAAAAAGAAGGCGCAAGAGGCTATCCTTGGCCTATGGCCTCTCAAGGTCCGATACCAGGATTATATTGAGGAAGGACTTGATGAGAAGCTTATCAAAGGCTTGTTCACGGATGTGGGCCTAGAGGCTTCAATACCAAAACTTACTATGGCCCAAAAGAGTGCAACTAACTCACAAGTTCCAGCGGCGCCCTCTAATCTTTCCCAGGCTACACCCGAGTCACAGAAAGCCAAAGATCAGTCACCAATTACGTCGAAGGCGAAGCTAGCTGCAACAGTCGAAACTACGGTGGATACCAATACCACTGGTGATACAAAGCCTGCTAAAAAGACAGCCGCCGAGGAACGGAAAGACAAGATTGCTCGGAAATTGGCGGCAAAGGCACAGAAGACAGCAAATGCGGTCCAGCCTCCTGCATCAACACCACCACCTCAACCAGCTTCGATAAATATAGGTGCCGTAGCTTCTACGGGTGCGTCACCGGCAAAACCGAAGACGCGGGCCGAGAATAACGCACTTCTTCACCAAAAGCTCGCCAAGTTGAAAAAGGCACAGGAGAAAGCCCTAGCCGAAAAGCTGGCAGCTGATAACACAGCTAAACCCATGACGCCTCCATCTCTTCCCACGAGCAAACCGCCCACAATATCCGTATCAAAGAATAACACAGAATCGTCCACGAATGCTACCACGGTCGCGATATCCGTACCGGGAGCAGATAGACGTTCTATGTCTACGGAGAAGAGCTTACCAAAGGACGGGGGGATTCCAGGGTTATTTCTAACCACCCAACCAACGCAGTCGAATAACCGCAACCTTAAACGACCTGTGGCATCGGATTTTGATAACTATTCCACCCCCACCGGCACGCTCAAGCGAACCCGCACTCAGGAAACGTTAATTATCGATGTTAGTGACGACGAGGATGTTGAAATGGATATTGCTTCGCCTATCGATGAGCCCAATTCATTCAGTGAGATAATCGATCCTCCTCGACAGATTCCCCTCGCAGCGTTTCCGCCGCTGTCTGATCCCCTAAACCGGAAACAGCGTTCAAGTCCTAGCTCAAGTACGGCACCAACACCACCTGTACACGGAGCTAAATTAGATTTATTGCATAAACGAATCGAGGAGACGAAGCGATTAATTGCTGAGGCCGAAGCTAAGAAGGCCGCTAAGAAGACGAATACTCCTCAATCACCTCAGACCCAGCCTTCAGTAATAGAATCTACTACATTCCCTAAGATATCGGAATTTTCCCCAGTACAAAAAAGAGTTGGAACGGCCGACGTGAAGAGGCGCGATAGGATCGTGAGCTATGAGTTACCAAGCGTAGATGCCACCCTGAAAGAAAAGCAGGATAGATTAAGGGAAGCCGTTGCTCAAGCAGCTCAGCTTGAGCTTGAAATTCAGGCGGGTATGGAAGAACGGCGCAAACTAGCTGATGAAGCGGAGCGGTTGGCGGTCCCTACGGAGCCAATACCTATTGAAATAAGTATACAAAATCAACTTGTTCCTTCCGGTGAGTTTGATCGCGATGCTTAGTGTTGCGCCATTCTCTGTATTGCATCTTTATTACATACTAACACGCATATAGCTACAGCAACCACAACTTCGGAATTAAGTCATAATGAGTCACAGCCTACTAGTGAGCAGCAGCCAAATCCCGAAGAAACGCCAGATCTTTCTATGACCGAGGGAGACATAGCTCAGCATGACCAGCCAGTTGATTCAAATGATGCGCAACTTGGTTCGGATGTGCCTCAGGCTGTTTCTCTGACTGATAATGGGCCTGTCGCTGTCCAATTATCTCAAGGACTTGCTCTGGTCAATGGGGAATCACAGGCTGGGGTTGACGTAGATGGAACATCGCAGAATAGCTTCACGAATGTGTCGACTGAAGAAAGCCGAACTATCCCTAAAACAATGGTCGGCGTTCCAGAAACCCAGGTTGATACACAGGATCCGTCTAAGCAAGACGTTTCTGAGCGACCGTCTCGAGAGCCTTCTCCAAGCAACGATGGGTCCTCCCGACCACAATCTACGCCAGCCTCTCCTACCCTCGATAACCCCTTAGGAACTCAAAACCCCAGCACGAAGACACCCCCGCTACAAGAACAAATTAATCTGTACACTGATGGGCAATTCAGTTCTGAAGTGCTCCACGGTACTGGCCCGGTTCAACCGAGCGAGGAATCGGCTTTGTCCGCACCCGAAAACTCGAGTGGAGAAGTACAGAACAGCTCTTCTTATGAGCACCCCTTACTGACTTCTAACCAGGATGAGTCTGAAAAACCAGCCCAACTAGAGGATCTGCTTTCTTATCATAGTCCTCTTGGATATTTCCGTGCATATAGATTTCACCCCAAGTACTTCGACGAAGTAGCGGGTGGCCTGAAGTCAATGACTTATAGTTCCAAGATTGATCCCATGCGGCCCCTATGCCCGCATGCGCTAGCGGGAGAACAGTGTCCCAATGGTAATGCTTGCGAGTTCCAGCACTTTGAGAACATGGTGCTTCCTGGTGAGTTTTTGAAATAATATTCCTAAACACTCGATCCTGTCTGCAAAGCATCCCCCCCTTTGGATAACTGACTTCATGGTACCTTGTTTCAGATGCCGAGATTATCACGCAACTCGGCTCCGCCGATATGTTCGCCGGTGAAACGAGAAACAGATTCATTGAGGGCCTGAAGAAGGTTCTTAACGAACTGAAGGCCAACAAAGTCAGGGACTTCGATCGCATTACGAAAGCTATCGTTAAGCACAGACAAGAATTCCTCGAAGACAAGTCCAAAGTCTTGCCACTCGATGCTGGCAGCAGTTAAGCAACCTCGTAGTTTACTTACGCAGCAACGCACAATCGATCAACCCCCGTAGATTCCGTACTTATCCCTTTATCCCCCCCTCCCCCCTTTCTCTCGCTTCGTCGTGTTGCATTAGCTAGGCAGTTCATAATCTTCCATGACTATTTCAGCCTACTTATTTGCCTCCATGAGGGGTGTCATGGCAGTATTCATCCTTGTGATAAAGGACCCAGCAACCCTTGTGAACTAGGCGCCTGTTCATAGGCATTACGACGCCTACGATCTTCTTGATCGGGGGTTGAAATGCTGGAAATGTGAGACCTACTAGACAAGAATGTCGGTAGAGAAATTTTAGGAGACGGACTTGTGGCCACACAGCTGGTCTATGATAGGAAGAAAAAAAAGAATTTAGGCAGAAGATCAGGGCGGCCGCCCACAGCATAATAACTGGAGTCAACTGACTGTTGAGCAAGACACAGCCACTTGCATTTACTATTTCTATCTAGATGCAGTCAGGACAGCCACGAACACTCGCGGAACTATGCTTAGGAAGTATCTGCAGTTTATGCTAGGAAAATAGCTGAATAGCTCATTAATGCATACATCATTTCTCTTGACTCGAAAGTTTTCAGTATCTTGGTTTAAGAGTTCGTGGTTGTTCTACCGCTACGTTACTCATCCATAAGCCCCGAGATAACCTATGGATTATATTTGCATTTCGTCCTCCTATCTTATAAAATATTTGCAGCACGTCCATATCACTCTTCATAAATAACAGAAATTCACCTCGGGCATTGTCGATTCTAGATTCTAGATATATCGAAAAGCAGAATCTAAAATGTCTCGCAGATGGTCAAAGAAAAGGTATATCCAACTGACTCCTGTACCTAGAGCGCCGTAATTTTTCAACTTCAACGTAATTTAGTCGTACTCAAGTCCCACGCTCAACATCATTTGTATTCACACTACTCCCACGAGCATCAGTAACACTAGTCGCAGTACTGGGCTTAGTTTCGGGCAGCATCTCAAACTCGTTCTGGCGGATCTCTTTACGGGTACCATCATCGCCAGCCTCAAACTTCCGATCCATAATCTCACCGAAGCACAGGCTCGGATGGAAGACATTCAGGACTAGGACAGCGACAGTGATCATCACACCCTCGAAGCCGACGAATAGGTCCTGACGGCCCATCAATGGTCCCGTCCACCCGTTACTCAGCTCCGCAACGCGGAACACGCTACGCCAGAAGATGCAGATGGTGCTTAGTGCTAGTGCGGGCGGGAAGGCCTTGAACATCGAGGAGTTGCGCATCGCTATCAATGCTGGATCCTGGTCTAGTGCTGAGGAACCGAGGGCCCGGCGGCGGCGCAGCGTGTTGATTAGGAAGTCGGCGGATAGAAGCATGAATACTAGGAGGGTGAAGACTTGGAAGGCTAGCCCGGCAATCATGATATTGTCGCCAGTGGCTGTGGAGTTTCCCGTGTGGAAGGCGGAAGAGGCGAGACCACCGCCGGCGGCTTGGAGGATTAGAGAGATGATGTCGCAGGGGATGAACTATGGGTTGAGGTTAGTGGACTTCGGGTTTATACAGGGTTACCCCCTTTGTTTCTTTCTTTAGGGTATAATTAAAAAGGATGCATAGGACGTACGATGCGAGTATAGTATTTAGGCGGGATCCGCGAGTTCTCGGGCCCGAAGGCGAACACAATCTTCCGGATACATAGGTAGATGCCGGCGGCGAGGAAGGCCGGGGCTATAGTTAGACACTTTAACAACACGAGTCAGTAATCGCCTCCTTACGAAAGCCAAGTGATTTAGGTATTTTTAGGAGCAATAACTCCCCAGTTGACTCAACCGAGGGGGGTACCTCTTGGTATAAGACCGACAAAGAGAGAGAAAGGGGGAACTATTGGATATCACATACGCAGATCTGCATCAAGAACCCATTTTCAGACCACTGGTTCTGCCAGCTCATAATCCGGCCGGCGTAACCTATGATCTCGCAGATGAGACCGAGGGCCATAGCAATAGTAAAGCTACCGCCACGCCGCGTAAAGGCGAAGACGGCAAGGAAGCCGATGAGGGAGAGGGCAAACAGTGCCAGGAAAACGGCGTTGGGTGCTAAGTCGATACGGTACGCATAGAAAGACAGATCGTAAGGGCATATCTCTGGCGTGCAGTCCTTGAAGGAAATCGCGGCGTTGGCGCCAGACCCGGCTTGGTCGCTCATTGCGGATAGGGAATAGGGATATTAGATTCAAGCCGATCAAGAATAATCAAGGCAGCCACTCAAACTATGACAAACAAATATAAAGAACTCTACGACGAAAGCAAGTAAGATATGGCAAAAAGTGAAAACAGTTCGCCCAGTAGAAGGAAAGCGTGATAGTTAAAGACTACAAGGCGGAACCGGTAAGACTACAGCGTCCGGGGTATGGGCTTCGCAAATGTTCATATCCGTTTGGATACCTATTTCCTATGCGGCTCAGCCTGGAAAAGGGCCGGACTGGTTTATTAGAGGCATGCGAGAGGTAAGGCTGTGGGTCGGCTAATTACCTAGTCGAGGTAGTTCTTCGTTATCGAGCCTACCTAATCGTTGAGTGGATAGTCTCTTCCGAGAATCCGAGTAGTTCTCTTTGTCAGGTAGGTAGATACCTAGGTTAGGTTAGTTACTACAAACAGATATCGAGATATCTTTCTGGAATAGACTATTAACAATATGCATTCTAACGGCGTATACACTTCTGATTTGGTGACTATAAATCGCACCTGTTGGCGGCCGAGCGCGCGCCGCGGATCCGCGAACGCATACACTAGTCACCACTTCTGTATAAGTATAGCGAGACAAGCAACATCGTGACCTGATTCGCGACATCTCGATACAGATAGCCCCTTGGACATGCAGAATATGTGCCTGTATGTAGGGTTAGAACATCGGCTACCACCAGGATCGCGTACTACCATCTGGGCCCCCCTGAAGATATTCCCGTCAATACTACGGGCTCATTGGCTTACGTGTCGTTGTGGGCTGGGTATCTCAGCCGCACCGGAAAGCTCATTTGACAGGCTTTGATATGTAGATCCTGTTATATGAAGTCGTGGATGAAAGGCATAAGGCACTAGGTTAGGTTGATTGGCGAAATCGTCGTGCACTGCCACGATGCTCTGCGTTACACACGGTCCCATCTACATAGAATCTCTGCCTTACCTGAGGTATGTAGGTACCTAGGTACCTAGGTAGGTATGTAACAAGGTCAGAGGTGGTCAGACAACCGAGACGATAGTCCTGGAACCATCCAGCCATCTCGTAAACCATTCCTAAATTGGGCAGGAAGCGTTGATTTTGACATGTCCATATTGACGTAGTAAAGTGGCCCGAAATAGCCCAATGCAACGGAGTTCCTCTAGCAGCTCTAGGTAATCTATATGGAGTATCGAGTTATGGAGTTATAAACGAGAAAAGATGAAAGATTCCATAAAAAAGAAAGAGGACCAAAATAAGCTTCTAGCTAGCGCCGATAATGTATGTACATGGTTTAGGTCCCTAAAAAAGGAGATACTCGTCTTTGGCGTGCATTATACCTAATCGGGGAAAGTCCGGTTTAACTTCTTTTAGTTAGTGAGGTACATAGTGTAACCTAGTTAGTTCTAATCCCCGAGCTGGCAGCTTAAACTCGTCCTTCTTCTCCACGTATACGTCATTCATTCGTCAAGACTTAATTGCTTCAACACTAAATGTTTCGAGAGCTGCCATCAATGCACTATTACAACACATTTTCATTTCCACCAGGAACAAGTCGAAGGGGAAAGAAGGACAATCACCCATAGGTGCATGCTCGATTTGCTCACTTTGCTCAAGGGTAACTAGCAATCATGTTGTCCTCTTGCTTTGGCTTACGAAAGAAGGGCACTGACCCCGAGCGAGAACCACTGCTACCTCAATATGAGCAGGACACTCACCTACAGCGGGAGCTGTATCGGAAGCTCCAAAGCTACCAGATGCTGAGGGCTCTGACCAAAGGATACATGCCAACCACCGAACAAGCCATTATCAACTTACGTACTCTACTAGCAAGCGACGTATTGAACCCCGAGAACCCAGACCTGTCCGACAGTGGTCGCCGTTTGATACGTCTCACCAAGCTATGGCTACAGCAATTCATTACCCTTCTGCAGCATAAAAACGGCAAGGATCAACTTCAAGATCTTATCTGGTTCTTAACAAAAAGCCGAATATCACTCGACGTGGACGATCTCAGCGCAAGGGCCAAGAAAGCCAAGGCCAAGGCCGATATTGCTGCTGCGTACCAAAGTGTGCGCACCGTCGGCTCGTTACTGCTCACAAACCCCGATTTTAGAACATTCCTTGGCGATCTCAACATAGTCGGCCGCGAGGTGTTTAGGGATTCGGCCTTTGCCTTGAGTAGTGCTGCTAAGGAAGTTGGCGAGCAGTTGGAGCCATCGCATGAAGAACAGCGAAGCATAGCCGAGTCAGGAACCACTAGCGATGGCCAGCCACCGACAGCCCAAGATTTAGAGGATGAATTCGAGGACGCCGGCAAGGTTGTCGCAAGCCACGGTGCTGAAGTCGCAAGCGCTACGGTCGAAAGTGCCCAAGATAAGCTTTCTGGCGATGAGGGCCAGGCGCTTTTAAAGCGGTTGCAGCAGGTAGTCCTTAACCTTCGCAAGCGCAAAGACTATTCGGACTCCGTATCGACACTCTCACTGCTGATAAAACGCTACGCCATAGTCTATTCGCGAGCTGCTGAGGAACTTATGGAAGTCGCCCAGGATGATGTCCAGGAAAACCGAGAAACAGATCGCGCCCTCACCAATCTTTGGGAGTTTGTTAAGAGCTTCGGTGACAGGAATGAATGGGAGAAGTCTGAAGAGCTTTTGAAGAAGGTTATGAGCCATAAGGATAGCGATCCCGAGTTTGAGAATTTATTACAGGACCTCGGCGACAGCTTGCAGAAGCTCCTGATGGACCCGGAGTTCTTTTCTAACGCGGATGAAAAGCTCCGGGAGTTGAGAGAAAAGAGCAAGAATGTCGGATCAGACAGTAGCTTGAAACAGGATGTCGATGATCTCCTACAGCAGCTATCTGTTACGTTCAAGAGTTTAGCAAAGGACGAAGATATTCACAATCTGACAACAACCACGCTCCGTATCTTTGGTGTCCTTTCCCCTACCAACGCGGCGACGAACACCGACTTAATCTATGATGCGCTGAATGTCTTCATTCCACTTCTCATCAGTGCGGTTCAGCATGTGCCAATCCCGCGCCTCGAAGTCAGCACACCAGCAATCGACCTTCTACTAGAAAACCTCATTATCGAACCTGGTATTACTGTGAACGAGACATCGTTCCTCCCGTTCAGACTGAAGATCGAGAATTATAACGACGTTGAAATCCGCAAAGCCCGCTTCCGTACAAATGCTAGCATGAAGAATCTCATGCTCATTAAGATCGATGGCCTTTCGGCACGCGCGGATGAGGTCGGCTTCTGGTTGCGCGCCCATAGCGGGTTATTCCGTCTAGCCGATGAGGGCATCGCAAGCTTTGCGCTAGATGAGCGCGGCATTGACATCCACCTCGAAGTCGAGATATGCCGCGAGCGCCTAGAACAGATCCTAACCCTGCGCGGTGTGCGGGTAAAAGTACACAAGTTGAACTACAAGCTGCGGAAGAGCAAGTTCTCCTGGCTGGGCTGGATCATCAAGCCGGTGCTCCGCCCCATCCTCAAGGCGACGATGGAAGCCCAGCTCGCTACTGCCATCGGCGATTTGCTACATGCCGGGAACCGCGAGCTGCTGTTCGCTCGGGAGCGTCTGCGCGCGACACGGATCGCTGATCCGAAAGATCTGTGGACTTTCATTAGGGCCGTTGCAGCCAGGTTGGTACCCGAAGAAGACCCCGATTTGTACACGAGAGTGGGTGTAGAACAGCCGGGCCGTGGTGTCTTTAAGGGGGTATATACCCCGGGTAGCGTCGTTAAGATATGGCATGAGGAGGCGTCCCGAGCTGGTGATCGCATTGAGCAGTTCGAGGCGGGCGGCTGGCGGAACGATGTGTTCAATACGCACGTGCGTAATCTTACTTGAGCTCAATTATTTTTGGCAATAGGCTAGGGGGTACCTACCTATGTATTTTATTCGGATGGCAGGACGGTGTTATCAGGATTGGTTCAGCGTACACGACATTCCTTCACAGGATTATTATTTCAACATTTCACCTTGGGGCCTACATTGTAAATTACCTACGTACATATACCTACCTATCTAACTAGCAGCTTAATCTTGTTCATTTAGGAATAATGTCGCAAGATGAATGCAGGAAATTGTACATCGAATATGGTGTTTGTGTTTAAGTGTGTTGTTCGATCTATATAATATACTCTTAACTTGGCTATTATGGTTTCAATCTTGAAGAAGAGCTATGTAGAGATGTATGTCCTCAAAATCTCAGCGAGCTCTGCTATGTAAGTAGGTGCTTATATGCAATTCGTTATTCAACCTCGGCGAATCTATCATATGAATCCCAGCAAATCTTTATGTCGCCTATCAACTAATACCCATCCACCGTCCTGGATACTCGTCTGATCATTCCCAGCTTCTATAGCCGAATCGTTCTCTTCTCCCTCTCTATCTCCACCCTTCCCTCCATCCCCTTCTTCCCCCTTCCCCGGCTCCGGATACTTCCTCAAATGCTCAATAGCCCAAACAACCTCCCTAGTCAACGGCGGCGGCACCCTCCCATCTCCCCCCAGCGTCCCCAGCCCCGCGATCCGGAACAGCCCCTCCAGCCACTCCGCCGTCTCCCCACGTTCCCAGTTGATGTCGTGGAACCGCCGCCCCTCGCGCCGCGTGCTTTCCAACCGCTCCCGCTCCCAGCGCTCCTGCTCGGCGGCCGGGGGCAGCGGGACGGCGTTCCGTCCGGCGAACAGCCGCGCGAGGGCGATGGCTTGGTACTCGAAGCTCCGGAAGGTTAGGACGCGGGGCACGCCGACGATGCCGAGCGTGGGGTGGGCGCGGAAGAAGGTGTGCCAGTAGTTGCCGACGAGCTTGCCGCCGGCGTAGTCCCACAGCGGCTCGCCGTCGCTACTACTGTTAGCCGCGGCGTTCCAGAACGGGAAGGACGCGTGGTAGCCAGTCGCGTAGATCACGGCGTCGACGTCGGCCAGCCGCGTCCCGTCGGAGAACAGGATGCTGCCGTCCGAGGCGTCGTATTCCGATATGACGGGCTTCCAGGCGATGCCCGGGGCCGGCGAGGGCCCGTCCCAGCGGGACTTGGAGCGCCGCGACTGGAAGACGGGCTGGCGGGCTGTGGAGACTAGCTCGGCGGTTAGGTCGTGGCCTGACGCGGAGTTGCCGATGATGACGACGCGTTGGCCGGTGTAGGGGAGGGGCGAGCGGTAGTACTTGGAGTGCGAGACGCGGTTGGGGAATCTCTGGGCGTATTCTTGGAGGCCATTGACGTAGGGGATCTGTGCGCGCGTGCGTGAGTGTGCTAGAGCTTGGAGTAGATAGTGTGCTAGGGGCCGGCTTATGGCTTAAGCCTATAACATACGTAGGGTACGGAGTAGTGCCCGTTTGCTAGGATCACGGCATCAAATGTCTCTTCCCACCAGACGTCGACGTGACGAGACGGGTCGTACTTCCGGAGGGTTAATTTCCACCTTTCGGGGCCGTCTTCCGAGTCGTGCTGTAGTTTGGTGATGTCCTCAACGGTAGTATTCAGACTCAGCAGCGAGTCTATCTTATGGAGCGAGAAATAACTCTCGATATACTGCTTCGGGACGTGATGCGGTGGGAAAGGCCCGTACGCGAACCTCCTATCGGAGAAGCACATGGCGATGTCGGGCACATTGGTTCTAATCCGGTGTTAGCATGTTGGCCCCTATACTCAAATATAGGCTTGAGTCGAGTCCCTACGTTAAGGAATTATAGATAGGTGTCTTGGAGAACCTTTCTTGCTGGTTAGGTGGTGTGATCCGAGGAAGCTCCTTCGGGATCTCCAGCGGCGGATCGACATCGGGAGGTAACTTTCCCGGATGCACCTCTAATGCGGGCGTCGGGTCCGAGTCGTAAATCCTGCAGGCTGTAAGCGAACATGCTTATTGGGTCACTGTACTGGGACCCTGGGTGGTGTATATGGATGACGGGAGGTACCATGTTCCTCCAGGCGTCTCTCGCCTCTCAAAGACCCGAATTCGTTCAAAATAGTTTTCAGCTTTCAATGCTGCCGCCGCGATAGCCCCTATTATATATATGTGTGCGTGTGAGCTTATGTCAGAGACAAGGGAGTCTTAGGTAAAGATGGCAATTATACACACCTCCCGCACCCGCGCCAACGACAGCCACGGACTTGATTCGATATCCCTCACTCATATCTTCTACAATAAATATTGTAACATCTGAGCTCCGTCTTCAATTGAACCGGATACGTAATCGTCTTCAGGAGGGGCATCGGGATATACATCAACTGGTTACCAAACACTAATAGTATTCGCAATGTTCACCAAATATGTCGCCATTGTCACGTGAGGGCCATGTATACCATCCAGGTAAGTAGGTTATATAACTTGACGATATTCCGGGACAACCATCAATTTCCCATCTTTAAAAGCAAGCTAGAATCCGTGGTAATCCGTCCTTTTTTGCCCAAGTTTTTATATGGTATAATATTGAACGCAACTCTTTGAAATCTGCGGCTCGGAAGAAGGAATACGCCCCAATTTACCGTATAAAATACTAAGGATATTCGATCGTAGCAGTGCCTTACACATTACTAATAGTCTTTTGCGCTACGCCTTTCCGCATCACAAGAAGCGATGCGTACATTGGTGATATGGCCAGGATAAAGACTATATTTTAGTTTCCTAGTTTCTATGTAACGTCCAAGTTATATCTATAGCTATACAGCCGCTAATAAAAGCTTAGATCTCTGCTATTGTATAACTGCCTTAAGCACTTTTGACTTCTATAGCAAATATACAAGACAAAGGCCACCACTAGGTGTACATTTGAACTTATCGCATCCTTCTCTATCCAAGTCTAGTAAGGCAGGTATAACTGTACTATCTATCATATCTACAGAGTAGGTTAGATTTCGGGTTATATAACTAATCATTTCCTTCCAACATTGCCGGCAAAACGCAGTTTTGTCAAGGGAGTTGAAAGTGACACCGCAGTTCTGGAGGACACTTTTTAAGATTCATAATATCTTTGAAAATATCCAATGTCGAGTTATCGTATGCCGACTTATACGCAACTTCGAGATATTCGCTCTTTAGAATTTGGATATCATTAGAAATAACTCGATCTGTTATGTTTGATATTTTGTTGAGATCCTCTTAAACTAGCCTGGGGACTCTGTTTCTAAGGGAAGGTTGAGTAACTTGATTAAGCCTTTAATCCGTACACCCAGAACAATTGGTTGGATGCGCAACCACGAGCACAATGCCGCACTTACCCCTTTTTAACCATAACCCCCTTTTGGCCCCCACCTCCCATAGTTCCCTATGCGTCTCGAAATGTTAGTTTGTAGTAATTCTCTCATATATAATTTAAGGCAATCATCTACCAAAAGAATAAAAGACTTTAGGAAGCCGCTCACGATAGCTGCTTAGCTTGAAGGTGTTGGTACGTAATATGACAAGTCAAAGGATTGGTGGCTTGCAGCTTCAAACCATATGATCGATCTGCTTTCGTACCACTAACAACGTCTTAACCCCTGGGCTACTTCATATTGAATAGTAAGCCGGAGGCTAGATCTATAGATCTGCAGCCCAAACCCCTTCCTTAGCGTAATGCAATGAAGGTCCGCACCAAGGACCTGGGTGAGTATAAATATCTTCGGTCCCGAAGATAATAACATAGAGCTTCTATACCTAGTCACTGCGGCATCCGATGATGTATAAGTGTGAGCTTAGCGAATATATCTAGGGTTCTAAAAGAGACATTTGTTAAATACCTCCAAAACGGGTATTATATTGCTTACATGATATTGGTGGTATTAAGTAAAGTATCTATAAGTAGAGTCGCATTCATGTCTCTTATTACAAGCCTATCATCGACTCAACTCGCGCTACACGGGCCTCATTTGTTCTAATAACCCGTATCCGATTGGTAGGTAGGTACCTAGTTATGCTGCATTTCTTCTACCCCTTTTATGTACACCGTGCTAGCTTTAGATACTTTGCTACTTGTTCCCATATTTCACTGTGTCTACCCGTCTATCACTTGTGGTGTGACTTATCAGCCTTCCACATGATAATGGCAACTTCATATTGTACTTGCATTGGCAAAGCTTGTCAGGATGGAGCTGAATCGGCCGAGAAACGTAGCCCCCCAGCGGGCACCTCGTAGATTCTCACAGTATAAATGGACAAGGGTGTTCAGATCCCCTTCCGTGGCACCTGTAACCTCCAATGTAACCTCTTCTAATACACAAGCCATGTCTTCTCCCTTTGCACAAGCTATCCAAGTTATCACCAGAGCTCTTGGGCCTCTCCCCAAATATCAGTTCACTCCGGGGAACGATGATACATCCAAGGAGACCGGCCTTTATCAGGACTTACAGCACTTGGGCGTTGAAGATTACAAGACGTTGAAAGATGTCTTGGATGCCACGGTTTCTGGCGAAGAGGATGACAACGAGCTTTTGCAGGAGCGTATTGTCACCTTACTAGCTAAACTGCCTCCTAATTCCCGGGAAGGTAAACAAGCTACCGATGCTTTCGTCAACACGCTCTGGAACTCGCTTGAGCATCCCCCTGCTCGGATTTCAGCTAGAGATGCCTGCTACCGCACAGCGAACGGCTCTTATAACAACCTCGAAAATCCTGCTATGGGAGCTGCCAACACCCGCTACACACGAACGACCCCTGCTAAAGTGTTCCAGGGGCCTGACTTGCCAGATCCGGGTCTTATTTACGATAGTATTATGGCTAGGGATAGAGCATCGTTCCACGAACATCCAAACAAGATATCAAGCGTGCTGTTCTACCTTGCTACAATCATTACCCACGATGTCTTCCAGACAGTAAGTCATCGGAACATATATTCTCTATTGCTCTTAGCCCATATCTAATTGTTAAGGACTCACGAGACGCAAACGTCAACTTGACCTCGTCGTATCTCGATCTTTCGCCTTTGTATGGTCGTAATGACGAAGAGCAAAAAGCCATGCGAACTTTCAAAGATGGACTACTCAAGCCAGACTGTTTTTCGTCGAAGAATCTTCTTGGGCTTCCTCCAGGAGTAGGAGTTTTCTTGATCGTTAGTGCTCCTAGATTTCTTGTCCTCTCATTACTAGCCATTCCCAGAAAGTGTACATCTATTCACCTTGAGAGATTGTCTTGGAGGACCGACAATGTACCTAATAGTCAGCTTTAGAACTATGAACTCTCCTGGGGATCCTAAGTTCACTTTGGAAAGTTAATACTAATGAATATTCTCAGATGTTCAATCGGTTTCACAACTATGTCGTAACTCAGCTGGCAGGGTAAGACTCTCCATCCACCAGCGACAGCTCAAATTTATATAACCGTGAAGAAATGTTAATATCTATAAGGATCAATGAGAACGGTCGCTTCGCCAAGCCGGCCGCTACCAGCGAAGGTAGCAATTGGGAGGCTTGGGAGAAATACGATAACGACCTATTCCAGACAGGACGACTCGTTACATGTGGGCTCTATGTCAACATTATCCTCAAGGATTACGTCCGAACGATACTGAACGTGAACCGCTCCGGCACGACATGGGACCTAGACCCACGGACGCAAGAGAAGAAGAACATATTCAACGGTTCGCCGGCCCCAGAGGCTACAGGCAACCAAGTTTCCGTCGAGTTCAATCTTATTTATAGATGGCACAGCGCCCTGTCGGCGCGCGACGAGAAATGGGTAACTGATGACTTCCGTAAAATACTCGACGGCGCGGACCCTGCGAAAGCGAGCGTCGACGAGGTGTTGCAAGCCTTAGCAAGATCCCGGCGCGGCATCCCCAACAACCCGGACGAGCGGGATTTCGCCGGTCTAAGCCGGGGCGAAGACGGGACTTACTCTGATGACGGCCTCGTCGATATCCTGACCGCTTCTATCGAGGATGTCGCAGGCGCCTTCGGCGCAAACCAAGTACCGAGCGCATTGCGAGTCATCGAAATCCTCGGGATCACTCAAGCACGAGAATGGCACGTCGCCACGTTGAACGAGTTTCGGCAGCATTTTGGGTTGAGAAAGCACGACACCTTCGAGGATATCAACCCAGATCCCACGGTTGCTGGCAAGCTGATGTCGCTCTACGACTCGCCCGACGCCGTTGAGCTATACCCAGGACGTACGTATATTAAGAGCATAGCCCCCTATCCCTTTTACTTAAATGTGCAAGCACTGATTCGTCGCAGTCGTAGCCGAGAAGCCCAAGCCGCCCATGTCCGGCAGCGGGCTCTGCGTCAACGTCACCACGAGCCGCGCCATCCTCTCCGACGCCGTGGCGCTCGTCCGCGGAGATCGCTTCTACACTACTGACTATACTCCCGCGAGCTTGACGAACTGGGGGTACGTATGACACCATCTCAGAATATCTCGCTTTATTCCCCTTGGTGAAATGCGGAAGCTGAAAGCTTTTTAGTTACAATGAGGCCAACTTCGACCTCAAAGTCGACCAGGGGCAAGTGATGCATAAGTTAATATTCCGCGCGTTTCCATTCCATTTCGCGCGCAACAGCATCCACGCGCATTTCCCTTTTGTTGTACCGAAGGAGAATAAGGTCATACAAGAAGCTCTTGGCACATCTGAGTTATATTCGGTAAGATAATTCCCCCCCCTAGACCCCCTTTTCAACCCCTCAAGAATAGGGGTTACTCGGTCGTACCCCGTTCTGATGCAACTAATACCAACTCTTCTTACTACAGTGGGAGAAACCCACAAGAGAACTGGATCCAGTGGTAATCAAATCCCACAAAGCCGTCAGCCAAGTGCTTGGTAACAACAAGGACTTCTACGTCCCCTGGGGACAAGGTATATCCTATCTCGTCAGCCCACCGGGGAAGACCTTTGGGAGGGACTTTTGCCTAGCTGGCGACGGAACCTCCAACCAGCACAGCCGGGACCATGTCGCCAGATGTCTCTACCAACCTAAGGAGTGGGAAGCCGAGATCAAGCATTTCTTCGACCAGACTACGAAGAATCTGCTCAAGAAGGCTGGCCGGGTGTTACCCTACAGTCCCACCACAGCACCGGGGTCAGCCAAAGAATTCGAAGTCGACGTTGTCCGAGATATTATTATCCCGCTTAACACGCGTTTTGTTGCAGAGTTCTTCGGGCTACCGATCAAAACGGCCGAGACCTCGCCCCATGGCATCTACACAGAGCACGAATTATACGGGCTGCTGTCAGCCATGTTCTCCGCCGTGTTTTTCGACAGCGATCCGGCCAATTCCTTTAAGCTGAGGACTCTGTCGCGCGAGCTTGCCTTAGGGCTTGAACGACTCGTACGGCTGGAGGCCGAGGCAGATGCGAAGACTGGTTGGGTTGCTGGAGTGGCGGCACGACTGGGCTTCATATCTGCTGGGAGGGATAAGTCGGACGCTGGGGGTGCGGATGACTGGCCTGGGCTCCCGCATTATGGGCGAGAACTGCTTTCCCGTATGATGGAAAAGGGGAAGACGGTTGAGGAGTGCGTTGCAGGGACTGTCATGCCTATTAGGTGAGCTGCCCATAGTCATGTCTGAGGACCAGTTGAACATTATAGCAGAAGTGAATTTGCGGATGGTATACCATACTAACACTGGATATTGCAGTGCGGCCGGCGCCACGATCATGTCAGGCCTGCTCTCGCAATGTCTAGATTACTTCCTAGGAACGGGGAGCCAACACCTGCCTTGCCTCTACCGCCTAGCCCACGAGGAAACGCCCGAAGCCGACGATAAGTTGATGCATTAGTAAGTTATATCTCCCCTACCCCCTGACTTCCGTCGGAGGTACCCAGGCAGTTATCCAAAAGCCATATCCCCCCCCCAATACTAACTCAACATTAGCCTTCTAGAAGGCATCCGCCTCCGCGGCACCGTAGTAGTAGCGCGCTCCATCCCATCCACCAGCCCCGCCCAAACCATCACCGACGACACCCCCTGCCTGCCCAACCCATCCTCCCCAACCAGCCCATCCCCAATCCCGAACCCCCCCTCCTCACGCCCTTCCTCCACCCGCATATACACCCTCCTCCCAACCCAACGCGCCATAATCGACCTAGTAACCGCCTCCCACGACCACAACGCCTTCCCCGACCCAGAGACCCTACGTCTCGACCGCCCTTTATCTTCATACCTGCCTTGGGGTGCCGGGCCGCATAAATGCCTAGGCGAGGGTCTGACACGGGTCGCTCTCGCGGCCGCCTTCAAGGTACTGTTGCAGCTACCGGGGTTGCGGCGTGCTCCTGGCCCACGGGGCGAGTGCAAGAGCCTCGAGTTCAAGGAGTGGCGAGGACAGGTTGGTAGGCGTGCCGTGCGTGGCGGCGGCGACGAGTGGACTGGTTTGAGGGTGTATATGACGCCTGATCAGAGCACGTATTCCCCCGTGCCGACGACGATGCGGGTGCGGTGGGATGGTACGTCTACTACTGCTGAGGGAGCAGAGAGGGGGTGGGTTGATGTTAGGGGTAAGTAAATTGTCAGTTGTAGGGCGAGGAAGATTACTATCTGGCTACCTCCTAGGCGGGTTTGGGTCTGTATTTTAATTAGTGTGCACTGTTTTAAGATTGATTTGACAACTGGAGAGGTTCGAGGATAAAGGGGTAGTCGAAGCGTCTGGTTTTGGATCTGTAGGCAGCCCCTTATTCGCCATTCATTAAATATCTGCTTTTCATACCAGGTACCTAACCATGCTAAACTATATCTTTATCATAAGTCATACTCTTCGGTATTATACGCTCTGTTGGTTGTTTTTCAGTCAACGAGGATTACTACTTCATAGTGACGCTCTAGATAAGCTACCCGAACAAGAGGGAATTATAAGAATGATTTTGTCCACGAGAGTCGACTAATACATCATCGATAGTCGACTAGGAAATAGTCTATTAATACAATGCAACTTGAAAAGCACTCATGCATGGGTACTTTTAACTGTCTAAATCACCTGAACGGGTACAAATTATATTTGAGGGCTGAGAAATACGCAAATAACATTGCGATAGAAGTATGCCATCAAAGGGGGTATATCATAGAATTGTAGCAGTGATGTCTACGAGTTACCCTATTACCGAGGGTAGCTTCGAGTCCACCTCTTTCATAAATAGAGAATGGAATAACCGAAGATTCGAAAACGGCCGAATAGCCGTGGGCCACACAGCGTCGTGCCTCAGAGCTTTTATTAACGACATTTCGCTCTAGCCCTCGTCACAATGACTCATCATCTGGGCCGTCTTCGAGTAGTTAGGGGAAGGAAAGAAAAGGAAACTTGGCCATTGGCATGGCCGGATATCCAGTTAAAAAAAAACATTCGCATGCGGGTGGCCGTGCCACAGAAACAAATATGCAACACCCCCCTATACCAACCGAACCCTAAACTGTTTGTCCATGAGGTGCTAGTCATAACCAAAGCATGTGATTCGTGATATCTCTCAATGCCCGCTATTGAGTAACATCTCTAGAACGATCTGCTGACCTGAAACCTCTGGATGCGCCATGCAGATCTTGACCGTGCTGTTTGATTCAGGCCCATTATCGTCGCCAGGGAATGGGCTTGACTCATTCGTGCTAGATGAGCCCCCCGTTGGACCCCGAACGCCATAGTCTAGAACCCTCACGTCCCTTCCCGCAATAATTTGGCGTAGTCGACCATTCTCGGCATTACGCACCTCGACATAATCCTCATTAAATAGTAACAAGTATTGCCCGTACATTGTGGCACCCCTTGCTTTCTTTTGCTTTCCCGAATATTCCATGATGACGCTACGGCTAACATCGCCATACTTGTCTACGTATACAGCGCAGTCCTCGTATGCCAGGAGAAATTCCTGTTCGTTCAGGCGGAACATGCCTAGAGGCCGTTGTTCCTTAATGCGGTAAGCAATATCGGCAATAGCGGGTTGCTTGACATCAGGAATCGACATAGGTATCTTCTTGTCGAGAGTTAAAAGCTCGAAACCCCTGGCCGTCGAGACGGCAATGTACGTGTGGAAAATATTGAGCGAGTAGCATTCCGTAGGGAAAAAGAACTCATCATAATCTCGGAAACTCTCCGTCACGCCCACGCCAGCCTTTCGGCTTCCGCCAAAGAGACGCGATTTCTTTTCCGTCGCCTTTTGGAACACCGGCTCAAGCACCTTGAAAGTGGTATGTAGACTTTCCTTCTTCTTGTAGAACACCAGCATCCGGTCTTTCATACGGGCTGTAGCAAAGAACGATACATCTTTTGCAAGCCTTTGCGGAGACCGACGGTGGTTATCATTCGCCGGAACGGGAAAATTGGACGGAGGTGATATCACATCGAGAGGGTAAGAAATAAGATTCCTGTCGGACAACACGAGAACAACAGAAAATTCTTCAAGGACCGCGATTTGTGTGACTCGGTTGGCTGTAACCGTCTAAGAGGATGGTTAGTAAATGGTATAAGACGTACGCATATATGGATTTTACCTTATTCCAATGCCGTTGATCACTAGCTTCCGACACACACACGCCCGCGTCTGTGCCAACCGCAACCATGTTCTTGCCGAAGGCAGAGAACCCAGTCGCACAGTTAACTCCTGCTCGAGAGATTGGAGGAGGGCCGCGACCAGGTCCGTACGCTTTTTCAACCTCCCGAATGGCTCTATCAAGGGGAGTTCCACGTATATGCACACCGCCAACATACTTGCCGATGGCTGCGATTGGATCGTAGGCAAAAGCACTATCGGCCATCACGCGCAACCGGAATGGTTCGGCGTTTTGAGCATGTAATGCCTTAGCATGACGAGTCTTGGCCTCAATAATTCTATCACACCAATCCTGCCGGGTCTGAGCCGACTGGGCGAATAGAGTATATACTTCGTGCCCCAGATGCTTAACACGGAAAGGGTAAAGTATCCTTCCTTCAGTATCACCCGAGCCACCGGGCCCTAGCCTGGTAACAGTTCCAGTGCCAATGGACGAAGTCGTGACTGTATGGTCCAGGCCGGGCCGCTCGGTGCCGTTTGATGTTACTTTATTAAGCTTGGTATCAGAGGCTGAATTTGCTGCTCGGGTCAACGGGGCAGTGATTCCTTTTTGCTTAGAGACCGGGTCATCTTGGCTACTTTCGAGGAATAATAAAGGCATAGGGATGGGCTAAAAGCGTTAGCGAATGCTAATTATCTCAAGTAAAGAAATACTCACTTCTTTCGACACGTCGTATTTCCTGTCTTGCCTACCATCTTTTGATATGACTAATTTGGCGAGGATCAAGTAATGGTCGAACAGCAAGGCGTGCGTGTCGACCCATCGCATACCCTTCGAACCCATCCTCTGAAGATCGCCCTGAAGAATAAGTTCTAGATGATCTAAGTGAAGATCGGCATGGAAACCTGGTCGAAGAACCAGCATCTGGTCTAACTCGATCATCGTCACCTTCTTCTGCATCTCATCCACTTTCGCATCGCATTCAAGGGTCATAGACTTAACTTCTTCAATAGCCCTCTTAAGATTTGACTTTTCCTCGCACTCTTGTACCATATACTTTAATACCGTCTCTAGGAGGAGGGAGTATCTTTGCAGACGTGTAATAGGGTCTTTTAAGTAGCTGGTCCAATCAAGACGCTGCGACCGAGGGTGCGCCCGGTTCTCTTCGAGAAACTGCTTGAATAAGAAGTTCTTCTCCGCCTCTTTCTTCACTCGATACCGTGCGTAAGGAAATGCCGAAGCATAATCGACATACGCAGTTTTAGCTTTTCGAACCCATTCTCTAAAGATATCGCTAAAGCCTACTATCCAAGGGCCTTGCTCTTTTTGTCGGTACTTCAATTGTGCTAATAGGTGATCCATGTTGACCTGTTGGACCGCATCGGCCTTGCCAAAAACGTCGTTGACGAATTTCTCGATCTTACTTTCGGCAATAATCCTAGGCTGGAATTGAAGGAGCCGGTCTCGGTATAGCACACGGAGAACATCAAGGCGGTCCATATATACTTCCTCTGAAGTGACAATTTCGTGGAGCACATTTTGTCGTGAGATCTCCTTCTTCGACTTGCTTTCTGTACCTTCCTTCGTCATGCTATAAAATGACACCCAGTCAACCGTTTTAACGCCATTCGACATAAGATCATCTAGGTTGGCCTTCTTAAGCGTCCTGGTACAATGATACGAGTAGCACCGTGTTGGCACTTCATGTCCCGTTATAACATCGTCGCATTCGTGAAGTTTTGGCGCGTAACAACCTGAACCAGTTAACTGCCATAATACACCGGATATAGAACCAGGCCCGAACTTGAGCCATTCTTCTTCCGGGACAAGGATACCAGCTTCCAGCATCGAGTCGGTAACTTGGGTACCTAGAGTCTCGGCATCTGCGACGTTCATCGTGGGGACCTTCAGGCAAAATAGTCTAACAAGACCGTCTTCAAGAGTCTTTCTCTTTAGGTCGGGTTCGCCCTCAGCCATCTCACGAACCCATTTAGCGATGCCACTCAAAGCCCATGGCTCCGTGCAAGAGCGGACATCAACTATTGTGAATTTTTCTGGTTGGAAATTTCGGCGCCGACCACTAGGCAGAGTAATTACGTCGTAATTTATCGATGAAGCCGTCCCTGTTTCATAACCTTCGTACGGCAATCCTTGTTGAGCCGCCAGCTGTTGTTGCTGTCTCACGTGCCTTAGCCGTGCGTTACGTTCCTCGGTGGCATCAGTCTTCGACCGACCCGGTGGCTGGACGTGAGGTGAGGTGCTATGACTAGATAACGAGATAGACCGCTCAACTTGAAGCTGCTGCGCATTTTGTCCATATAAAGCATCTGGTCCAGAATATGGAGGCGAGTCTACACTAAGGGAGTATCCGTGTTGATATCCAGCTTTAGTAGGCGACTGGATAGATAACATCGAACTGCTATCTGAACTGGCAGGTATGGCCGGGAGAGGACGATTTGATAGGCCAGGGTGGTAGAACATGTCCGGATAGTCTTCTTTAATAGGAGACTCACTACCGCTTTGCCTTGAGTGGAGGGAAACGCGCTCTTCCCCTTCATCGAAGCTCAAACGATGAGCAGCGGGTTTCTGTAGGCCACCAGTACCCTCATAATCCACCTCAGCTTGCTCAAAAGCCGGATAATTATTGCTCCCATGGCTCCTTTGGGATGTATGGTTGCTGCGGGGGGTCGGCAAGGCTTGCAAGTCCCCTGGTGCCGTTTCCGAAGCAGGTGGCGACCCGAGATTGTTGTCATACACTAGGTTCCCGGCATAACCCCCACCCATGAGCCCCAGATCCATTCCAGCATAGTCACTATCGCTGCTTGGCTCTTCCTTATGAGTGGGGAGAGTAGGTTGCGTGGGTGCTTCCGGCGGATTGAAATAGGATAATGTCCCGCCTACTGAACTAAATCGACGGTCATCCTCTTCCGCCTGTTGCAATGCCCAAGCCCCGGCTGCGCCCTCCGGATCGCTTTCATCCCCGTCATAATCTTCATAGGCATATGGGTTGGTTGAGTGATTCCTGTTCAGCGTTGACGCATTGGAGGAGTATCGGTTTACCCCAGACGGTTCTTCTTGGTTCGTTATCGTGGTAGCAGTTGAATGGTAGCTCGCGTTAGACGTCAACCGACGGAGATTCTGAAGATCGCCATCGTCCAAGGCACCGTTGCGCTGATCAAAAGCTGTAGGACGACCATGGATTGAACCATTCCTCCTCCTCCCGAGCTCTGCTTCGATGTCCTGCATAATGCTATTTTGTGTGACGTATTCCTGCGCTATATCAGGAGCATGAGCGCCATTAGATGGATATTGCTCTTCGGCGACATCGTCAACCGGCCGGCTAGGCAATGGCGCGTTAGTCGGATGGCGTGCCAAACCAGTTGATAGTTGCGAATAGACAGGGGGCGAAGGTAATGGCGATGCTGCTGAATTTGACCTAGATGTACGATTCAAAAACGAATGTGGATCGTTAGCAGAGTAGTTGGGCCCTACAGGTATCTCTGAATGGGTCGGGTATGGCGTCTGGGAAGATGTGGACGAGTCGGATGAGTAAAACGTAGCCTGTGGGCTCGTACCGTTGTTTGGATAGCTCGTAGTATAACGTCCTTGCGAAGAATCGTAGCTGGTTGTA
The DNA here is from genome assembly GCA_022432525.1 of Daldinia grandis. Classification (NCBI taxonomy): domain Eukaryota; kingdom Fungi; phylum Ascomycota; class Sordariomycetes; order Xylariales; family Hypoxylaceae; genus Daldinia; species Daldinia grandis. Next base: position 595,675 of record JAJKLB010000007.1, read on the forward strand.
AGAGTCGAAGCTAGTGTGCTTGTAGTAGGTGGGTACGCTGAGCTATAAGGCGTTTGACCGTAGCTTGCAGTGTAAGTGGTTGGTGGAGTAGAGGTATGTCTCGGTTGGGCGGGAGCAGCATATAGAGGTTGGGATTGGAAGTAGGGCGACTGATTTAACGGCGGCGAGCCATAAGATTGACCATTGCTGCTATTGTTATTATTAGTATATCCAGCATAGGTCGCCTGGCGCTGAGGCACTGGCGCTCCAGAATATGCGGCAGGATTATACGGAGCAGGTGTGAAGTTATTAGGCGTCGCGGTTGTAGGACTGTATGGAGCGGGCGCCGCATTTGGTGGAGCCCACCTGTGTGATGGGTGCGGTAGGTACGGCAGAGAGGTAGAATGAGATCGAGCGAAGGCTTGCGGGTTGTACGTTGATGGCGTAGGTGGTGACTGAGGCTGGTACTGGTGCTGGTATCCTGCCATGGCGACATTTGAATTGCCATAGTTAGGCCTGCTGGGATCGGACGGGCTAGCTAGGAACAACTCATCACGGCCTGCGAGCCCTGCGACGTTCGTATTCAAGGTTGGCTGATAGCTTGGACGAGATACGGGAGAAGTAAACCCGCCAGAATCGTCGCCGTTGTTGAAGCTTGACCGTCGGTTCGGATAGTTTAACGGGTCTTGCGAAGACTGGTTTGCGACGGGATACTGTACAGGAGGGATATGGCCATACCGGCGCTGGTCGTTGTCTCGAAATGACATATTTAGTTGCGACAACTAGGTTGTTGCGCAACCGCCGACCGCAGGGTGGAGATATTGGGTATTAACGAATAGACTGATAGAATGTTGTGGCATGAATGAGCGTCGGCAAGCTAGAACTCTATCGTGCCTGAAATTCGACAATTCGCATCCCCATAGGTCCTAGTTTCAGAGGAAGCTCACGACAAAGTTCGTCTTCGGGAATTTAAAAAGACACTAGGTTAGACTATGCAAGTGGAAAGTATTCGGCACGAATTTTTCACTAAATAAAATGCGATAATCGTCTGGATGAATCTGGCAAGCCGGTTAGAGGACGGCAGATTGAAGGGTTAGAAAGTTTAATCGTCAAGCCGTTGATGTCGTAAAACCTTTACTACCTTTACTACGTAGGATTAAGGCGTAATGGAAGCCGGAGTTGATGATAAAGCCCGTAGCGGATATAAGAAATGAAATTATAATGATATAGGCTACGCAAGAGCCGTGGTGACTAGGAAGGGATTTCGAAGCCAAAAATTGGTCAAGACGACCATGACTATTCTGTGCGCCAATGTAGGGAATGTGAATGGATGTTTGATGGAAGAACATTGGAGTTACCTGAGGGTGGGCTGGGCTGAATTGAAGTGTATGGGGGCCGTTCTCCAGCTGTTGGCTTTCTTTTTTTGAAGGGTCGGTAAGAACGTGGTCCGGTGGTGGACCCGTGAAAATCAACGGCAACCTTAAAGCGGTCCCCTCCCAGCTCCTAGTGGTCCCCCCTCCACAAACAACAACTGAACCTTGGACCCGCCTGCCGCAATGAAACCAAGCCACAATTGTACATCTGAACATTGGGGCTTTTAAGAGGGCTGTGCAACATCACCACTACTAAAAAAATATGGAATTTCCATTGTTCTAGAATATGAAATCATCTATGAACCTCTAGTCTATATCTATTGATAAAAGAATGACTCGAGAAGCTACGTCAAAAAGGCTATGGAGTATGCATGTAGCTATTAGCCGATAAAGAGCAAAGAGGTACCTTTCACATAACCCTGTTACAGTGTGTTCCTTTCTCAGGTACTCTCAATCCTTCAGGACTTCAGTCTTTAGAAACATATACATAACTACCTAAACTACATAGGTACCTAACCTAGTTCGTTCTTGTAAATACAGCTGATCTGTATATACATATGCAGTATCCAACTCGAGGAGCTACGAGGTACATAACTTAGCTAACACTAGTAGGCGGGCAACCCCACGATCTATCCACGTGCAATATATGACTTATGATAAATACATGCGGAATAGAACGAGCGTGGCACTGTGCCGGTCCGGGTGTCAACAATTGGCAGCTCGGCAAATGACCAATCACCAGGTTCCATCAGTGTAATATGACTAGAGGGTAAGAGATCGTCACTTCAGTCTAGGTAGGTACCAGGTATTTGCAAATTCACTGGGCACATCCATAATTCCTGCCTAAGGTTGCGAATGTTTGCTTCGTACATATTACCCAGTCTTGTTTAGATTTTAAGAGGATAATAAACCACCTACTATGTACTTGCAGTTATCAGCTAGAGAAATATTTAGCTAACTCCGAAGAGTCGGTCAATAATGTGAAACCTGTCTCCCGCAAGGCAAATCATCATGAGTTACTACACTATGTACAGACAATATTACTACTAATAGTAATTATTGTGTCAAGTCGGATTGTTAAGTCGTCTGTCGAACGCGAAACACCAAGTCAACCAGAGGTAATTATGTGTTCCCTCACGTGCTGGTTACACTGAGGTCAAGCGTATCATTGAGACATACGAGCCGGCTTGGTGCTATGCAGTTAGTTATAACAAACAACGCTTCCAGTGATACGTTGCCACGTCTTCCTTGCCGTATCGTATTCGTCCGGCGCCAAGATCCCCTTTCATCTTCCCTACGCGCCACGAAAGGATAGAAGGTAATTCTAACCTTCACCGCGCGTAGAGTATATATGTAGGTATTTGAGATGACTATTCCCATCTTACAACCAATTGTTAGGACCGCGTTATCTCAGGCAAGAGGTAGGCCATAGGGCTGAAACTAGCGATCCAAATTTATCAAGGCATTGTTAGGTTCTCCCGCCAACCGGAATCAACCGGTGTTCGAATAGCCCATATTATCTCTTAAATTGGAGAATGTTCTGAAGCTAAAAGGTTGACTTAAACCTTCTCGTTCTTCAAACCTACCGCGGAGTAATACTGTGATACTCTAGTATCAGCGCTACCGTCAGCCTCGAAGAAATATTTGTGTAAGGTAGCTTTGCCTCTGGAGTGCATTACAGCCGCGGCGTTGCATCGCAGAGAACTTTCGACAGCAATTAAATATAAGATGTCGTCATGGCCCCCAGGCATCCTTCGTTTGTTACCACGCGGCATAAGCTGCTTAGGTATTTATGTATGTATGTAGATGGAAAAGTTGGGGATTATTCTCAAGAGTCTAGAACTCTATATTCAAGTATTACTAATATATCTTGAAGAATTTACACCCCAATTAAACGTTTCTCCTTCTGAACTACCTAAGCCTTCGTCTTTTAGAACCATGTCGCATCTGTAGTATCGGCGACGCAAGCCTAAGCCGCAGCGAGGCAGTTTGCAGATGGCGGCCTTTTCAAGGTACCCTCGATCTGGCGTTTTTCCTAGGCTGATCCTAGTCTCATTACGCGACATCCTCAAATATTCATAGCTTTACTAAATTTTCAGCAACGTGAATGGGGCCATGTAGGTATTACCGTCACAGGTAAGTAGTCTATCACAAAGACTTACGAACGTCAACCTTACTCCTGTATATACCTAATAACACAAACAAAATTTAGCAAATTCCTGGTGCAAACACTTCTCCCCTTCATTCTGCCGCAGGATGTTTAAATGCCCTTAATGCATGGTCCAAATCTTAAGAGTCGAGTTTACCCCAAAGTATGTCGGTAAATAAATATTCCACGCTCGAGAATCAGTTGCATGCTGGCGCTCGAAAGTATAATACAAAGGTAGGTACATATATAGGTAGGTAGGTATATAATAGGGTCATCTACGAAGCCTTATCTCCTATGCCCTTCGCACAGAATAAGATAAATTGATGAAACAGAACATACATATTTATATTTATTGAGTAGATTCCTACTCCTGTGTCTCATTTTAAACTCCCTAACTACCTATATACGTCATACATTCTAACCCAATTCTTTTCGACGGAGTATCCCGTTCTATCTCATCTTCCGGGGACTCATAAGAAACGTAACTAGGCTGCTTAAAGGAGAAGAGCCGGTATACGGAAGAATAAGTCTACAGTTAGCGGCAACTCCGGAATCTCGTGTCGTCGCTATTCGGCACATAGGTATGGCCACGATGTGGTGACAAAGCATGTCCCCGGTATAAGTCAACGGCTACCTATGGCCATTCAGCAAAAGATGGGATATTCAGATGAAGGAAACTATCTACATCAGGTACAGAAATGCTCCAATACCTACATACAGGTGGCCAATCAAACCCGGTTCCGTCTTCGCTCTGCAGCTGTAGTGCGAGTTGGATAAAGTCCGGATCTAGTGGTAAGGACCGAGCTCTTTGACGATAAAATGATATCATTTGTAAGCATCACACAGCAAAAGATGACGCCAATGACGCGAAGCGGGGCAACCTTCCATAGCTACCTCATAAGTAGTGTATTTATTCTATGCAGAGCACGCTATGAGAAACCCCCACCTTACCAGTACGAGGTACCTAACATAGGTACCTTCCACAGCTCTCGAAATAGCGTGCTTTGCGCTACTTGAATAGAAGATGGTAAGGTTCTTTTCATAGTGAAACTGTTTATGTAAGGTCCTGCCCTTGTTAGTATGTACCTCATATGTAATATGGAAGGTAGGTGGTGGGTGGAAAGGTACCCAAAGGAGAGCCGGCTCAGGAGTGGCTTTCCGAGATCCCCTCTCCTCTTCAGTACAAATTAAACTGTGAGAAGCTCCCCCTCTTCTTTCCCCCCTCTCCTAAAAAATCGACCATCATCATCGCTTGTATTGGAATTCTAGCCTCAGACACCCGAAATTCAAAGCAAAAGTAGTCAAAATGGTCAAAGCCGGTACGTGGAAGAGTCTCCGTTATTTAAACTACTACCAATTCCATCATTTCCGGATTCAGGATGGCTGCATGAGCACAATTGCGCGCATTTCGTCAACTAGTAGTCCCTGCCGTACACCAAGGCTGCGATGGATGGACACCTTGTTGGACACAATGAGAAGCCTTCTGCTAGGCCAACCCGAACCATTGGGATCATACGAGCCCTCCTCTGCTAGATTCTTCTGCGGAAACCCCTACCGCGTGCCTTTTTAGTTCAGCCCTATACAACGGTCCGAGTCATTGCTGATAAGAATCTACTACTCTAGTCGCTGTCGTCCGTGGTGACTCCAAGGTCACCGGAACCGTCACCTTCGAACAGGCCTCCGAGTCTTCCCCTACCACCATCTCATGGGACGTCACCGGCCACGACCCCAACGCCAAGCGTGGCTTCCACATCCACACCTTCGGTGATAACACCAACGGTTGCACATCTGCGGGCCCTCACTGTACGTGATGCTACCCTCTTGAGGCATATTGAAGCGTCTAAGTAGAAATGAAATGACTGATTTTCAATAATAGTCAACCCCCACAACAAGACTCACGGTGACCGAACTGACGAGACTCGTCACGTTGGTGACCTGGGCAATGTTGTGACTGACGCTCAAGGCAATGCCAAGGGCTCTATCGAGGACTCGCTTGTTAAGCTGATCGGCCCCGAGAGCATTATTGGCGTAAGTAACACGATATTTTTGACGTTGTATAGTTGCCTATGCTAATTCCGGGTAAAGCGAACTGTCGTGTTCCACGGCGGCACTGATGACCTCGGCAAGGGAGGTAACGAGGAGTCCCTGAAGACCGGTAACGCTGGTCCCCGACCCGCTTGCGGTAAGTTATTTTATGTTACTTCTCGCGATTGATAATGCGACTAACACAATCCTTGCCAGGTGTTATTGGCATCTCGAACTAAGCATGTGCCAAATGGTATGAAGCCTAGTGACGAAATTCAGTATAGTCGAATAAGTTTGAACGATTTATGATCGATCATAGGGTTTAAACAAAAATACAATCTTTAGCAATTGGAACTGAAAATTTAAGCGATTGATATAGATTTGTCTATGTAAACCTCCCCAACTAGTTGTAGACTTACAACAATAACTTTGATCGTCTTGATTGTGTGCATCTATAAATGTAGATCGTGTAATCCGTATCTGAACTACATACTAAAGCAGCTGGTTATACCCATCCAAGGTACCCCTGACTGCCGTGGTACCTTACCTATGTAGGTACCTAGGTACCTAGGTAAGATAGCTTGGTGCTATTTAGGGAGTAATGAGCTAGGTTACCTAGGTAGGTACCTAGGTAGGTAGTTGAACCCCTGATCCAAGCACCTCCAATTTTTCGCAGTTCGTACTCTACACTACACCTGCTATTTCCAATCCTTTTTCTCTTTCGTCTATTAGTTTTTGACAAAATGCATCGAGATTAAATAGAGGTAGATACCCCGCTCATATCTTAGAAAGGAGGGGCAGATGGGGGAAATACCGATCCCGTCTGCCCCATTTACTAGATCTTCATCCCCCGCCAGCTGGCGCATCATTTCAGCGATCTTCTCGCTTAAGGGAGCCCCCCAATGCCCCTGGACTCGGCCTCGACTGGTCCTTAAGCTTTCAACGAGTTAGAACCTTGGAACTTGGCTCAAGAGACTTGGCCTTCCCCACAAATTGATGAAAGTTGTCAAAATCCAAAGCGCACACGACATATGCATTTTGAGCTTAAAGTCAACGCTTTCTGAATGCATTGTGCATTGGCTTCTTCTTACCTAGTCACACTCGACCCCGAATGCTCTAACTCTCTTTATTTAACTTAAACTTCGAGGCATATTTACCTCCCACGCTTGGGTAAGTCTAATGACATCCCTTCCTGAATTCACCTTTCGAATACTTCATCAACACAAGCTTCCATCCTTACCCCTAACCAATCAGGCGAGAATGGCGGTGTCCATGCCACTTGCCGATACACTCGCTTTGCTATCGTACCCGGCCGGACGGCGTACAATATCGCGTCTTTATGTCCTTTCCCGTTTCACTCCAAGTTATAACAGTTGCCAGCATGCATGAACATGTAACTTCAAACACGTGGCCTACCAAAATCTTAGTGAGATGCCACTTGTCACGACATCGAGTTACTCTCCTCTTTCTTATAAGCCACCACTTAGCTTCGTCGACGATTATGAATGTTCGCAGTCCGGTGCGTATAATGTGTAAAGATTCTGGAAAGGCGTTGGCCTTTTACGCCATACAGAATGTTGTGCAGAACTGCAACTCCACATGATGACTGTTAATACAACTACCTACGTGGCTTTATAGAGAGCTACAACTGGGAGTCCATAACTCCTTAGTCACTACAGTCCGGGATATGTAATACTATATACACTGTCATGTTTTTTTACCCTGTTTATATCCACGCAACGAGTGTTGCCTCCGAGACCACTTCAACGCATGCTACCAAGCGATTTACCAGTACAAGTATTCAATTATTTACTGACTATTTACCTAGATAGATTGCAGGAATTCCCTGGAATCCTTTCCTTCCCATCCTTATCCTTCATTAGCTCAACCGTCTCCTCTCTGGCAAAATGGCGAAACAGTTCTTTGCTAACGTGAAATCGGTTCTGAGCGGCGACACTCTAGTGCTAACCAGCCAGAGTAACCCGAATGCGGAGCGCATTTTTTCCTTAGCCTTCGTTACCGGCCCGCATCTCAAGAGAGATGGCGACGAACCTTTCGCCTTCCAGTCCCGGGATTACCTGAGAAAGTTAGTCGTTGGCAAGGTCGTTCAATGCTCTATTCTCTATACCATCCCTACGTCTGGAAGAGAATACGGTGTTGCCCAGCTCAAAGAGGGGACCAAACTTCCAGACGAATTGGTGAAGGCTGGCTGGCTTAAGATCAGAGAAGACGCAGGCCGTAAAGAAGAGTCTGAAGAAGTTCTGCAACGACTTGAAACTCTTCGTTCCCTAGAAGCAGAAGCCAAGGCCGAGGGGAAGGGGCTTTGGGAAGGCATTGGTGGAATCATCGAGGTCCAAAACGATATCAACGACCTTGACATCGACGAATGGAAGGGCAAAAGTATCGACGGAGTTGTCGAACGCGTTCTAAGCGGTGATCGCCTGCTTGTGCGCCTAAAGTTGTCCGACAAGAAGCATCTGCAGGTTATGGCGCTTGTGGCCGGTATCCGTGCACCCTCTACAGAGAGAGTTAACCAGTCGACTGGCCAGACTCAACCCGCGGAGGAATTCGGAAACGAGGCGCGACAATACGTCGAACAAAGACTTCTTCAGCGTGATGTCAAGGTCGAAATTGTTGGTACTAGCCCACAAGGGCAACTCATTGCCTCCATCTTGCACCCTCGCGGTAGCATCGCGGAATTCTTGCTTGCCGATGGACTTGCAAGATGCAATGACTTCCACTCTACCTTACTCGGCCCCAAGATGGCAGCTTTAAGAGCAGCTGAAAAAAAGGCCCAGGTGGCCAAATTACGCCTCCACAAGGACCACGTAGCCAAGGCCGAGGGTGGTAGCTCATCCGATATGATTGTCTCAAAAATCCAAGGAGCCGACGCGATATTTGTTCGTACTAAGAACGGGGCTGAGAAGCGAATCAATCTCAGCAGTGTTCGGGGCCCTAGGGCCAATGAGCCTTCCGAAGCCCCTTTCAGAGACGAAGCAAAGGAATACCTTCGAAAGAAGCTAATTGGTAAACACGTAAAAGTATCTATCGACGGACATCGGCCTGCTAGCGACGACTTCGAGGCGCGTGACGTAGCTACCATCACTGAGAAAGGCAAGAATATCAACCTTCAACTAGTTCAAGATGGCTGGTGTTCCGTAATTCGACACCGTAAAGATGACACCGATAGAGCCCCAAACTACGATGAGTTACTCGCGGCTCAAGAAAAGGCGAAAGAGGAGAAGAAGGGTATGTGGTCTGGAAAGGCATCAAAAGCTAGAACGTATGTCGATGTTTCAGAGTCTGTCCAGAAGGCCAAGATTCAGCTTTCAACTCTTCAGCGTCAAAAGAAGGTACCCGCGATAGTCGATTTCTGTAAAGCTGGCTCGAGGTTTACCATCCTCATTCCTCGAGAAGGAGTCAAGCTCACCATGGTGCTTGCCGGCGTTCGTGCTCCTCGAGCACCTCGTTTACCTCAAGAGAAGGGTGAGCCCTTTGGGCAGGAAGCATTAGATCTCGCCAACCGTCGGTGCAACCAACGTGACTGCGAAATCGATATTCACGACATTGACAAAGTTGGTGGGTTCATTGGCGACCTCTACCTTAACCGCGAGAGTTTCGCCAAGGTGTTAGTAGAGGAGGGCCTTGCGTCTGTTCATCAATACTCAGCAGAGAAAGCCGGCAATGCCACTGAGCTCTTAGCTGCCGAGAAGCGTGCAAAGGAAGGCCGTAAAGGCATCTGGCAGGACTGGGATCCGTCACAAGACGAAGATGTTGAAGAAGAGACTACAAATGTAGAAGCTTCAAACGACGCTGTGCCCACGGATAAGCAAGCCTCTGATTACCGGGAGATAGTCGTCACCAATATTGATGCAAACGGGAGAATTAAGATTCAAGAGGTTGGAAAGGGAACGTCCGCTCTAGAAATTCTAATGAATGAGTTCAAAAAGTTCCACATTGACTCCAAGAACAATAAGCCCCTTCCCAATCCCCCCAAGACCGGCGAACTCGTGGCGGCTAAGTTCACAGCTGATGGTCAATGGTATCGTGCACGAGTGCGGTCGAATGACAGGGCTGCTAAGGTTGCCGAAGTCGTCTATATAGATTATGGCAACAGCGAAAAGATCCCGTGGTCTAGCCTCCGAGCACTGGATCAGCCGCAGTTCTCGACGCAGAAACTCAAGGCACAAGCCACTGACGCCGCACTCTCGTTTATCCAGCTGCCTACCGCCCCCGACTACTTCAATGACGCGCTAAACTATATTACCGAGGTCACAGATGGACGAAAATTGGTGGCTAGCTTCGATTTCGTGGATCAGAAGGAGGGTTTGAGTTATATCACTCTGTTCGACGAGAAGAACCCGAGCAGCACCTTTACAGACTCCATTAACAAGGACGTCGTGGCAAACGGCCACGCGCTTGTACCCAAGAAGCTGAAGGCATGGGAACGCGGACGTGCTTCTGAGGAAATACTGAAGAAGCTACGCGAGGTCGAGTCTCAGGCCAAGGCGGACCGCTTGGGTATGTGGGAGTATGGTGATATTACCGAGGACTAAATAATACCACCTTGCCCCTTTTCCGTCTTGGGTTGGGCTGGTTTTCTTTAGTCAGTATGGGTCTCTTCAGCATATTTGCATGGCATGGGGAAGACAAAAAAAAGCTACATCGTAGAATATGAAGCAAAATAGCACGTGTATTCTATAGGCAAGCAAAAGCATCATACGAGCGCGTAGATATAAGGTCCTGAAAAGTCACGTCTTATGCTCAGGAATAATAAATGCGAATTGTCTTTTAGATGCTCTGTTCCTCCTACAAGTATTAGGTCTCGGTCTAAGCTGGTTCTATACCCACCTAGGTACCTAGGTAGGTAGTTGAGTACTTGTACTACGTGACATCTTTCGTAGGCATTTGCTATCGCTTGGAAATATTTTTACTTCTTATTTGATTATCTTTTCATACATGAGGGATATAAAAAACGGCGAGCGCCGAAGATCGGTCACGATATAAAGTGAACGGGAAAAAAATAATCCCTTTGCCAAGGACATGGCAACACATCAGTCAATTTATGAGACAAGAATTTTAAGAAACTACCCTCATCATAGGTATATTAGGTAGCAAGCGAAGATATAACTACAACGTATAGTTGATTGGGTTGGTAGCAACAACGGCACTGGCAATAAAAGAAGAATCACCATAGAACCAATAAGATAGACGGGTTAAAGGTCAGAGAGACCTCCAACGCATATGAGGCACTATTTGTCGTGAAGTCTGTCTTGGCAGAGAGAAGCAAAATGGTGAGAATGTGGGACATCCTAATAGCGGATCAAGACCCCACGTGGAGGAGGTGACGACGTCGATATGTCGATATGGTTGGCTGAGTAAGGGCCCTCGCTAAGGTATGAGACTATCTGAGGCTCACAGTAATCCATACGTAACTTAGACGTGCCGTAAGTACGTAGGTCTGTACTTATTATTATCAGCGAAAATTTACGAACTAAAGACCAAAATACCATCGGCAAGCGATTAAAGGCGGTCGCTTTGTCAGAAAAGAGGTTGGTCAACTTTCTCTAAGAGGTAGTTAGATTTAATTATAATGTTATAATACTAGCATGGATAGACCATGTACAACACCACCTTGTTGTCCTATGTAGGACGTAGGTATAAGTAGGTGGGTGGGTTGATGGCTGACGGTAAGGCGAGCGCAACCTATTGGATGAATCGGCCGAAACGGAGCGGCCGGAGGGGTCGGAGGTGTTTTTTGGGTAGGTACCTACTTCGTAGGTACGGAAGTAAGAAAGAGCTTAGATCGAACCGGTCGAACCTGTCGAAGAGGAAAGAAAAATCTACGAAAGAAAATCAGGTGCTTTGATAATTTTCTAGGTAGAGGTAGGTACGGAAGGCTACATGTAAACTAGTATACGTGTAGCCTACGCCGTAGGTAGTGCATAGTACTGTGGACATATGACGCTTGTCCCATTGATAATACCCCACTATCGCCATCGCAGGCAAATAATACTAATACTACTACTAATAATAATAATAGTCCCCCCAACAATAATTGAACTTGTTGTCCCATCTTCAAACAACTACAACTACATCTGCAACCAGCTTGTCTTGCGTTGCTTACAATACGATCGCTTCGTTGCATACATCTTAATTCGGAGTTTCTAGTAACACTAATACAAGATGTCTAACTCCCTCGACCAGTTGAAGAGCACCGGCACGGTAAGTCCAGTTTACCCCTCAATCAATTTTACCCCTCCATCGTGAGTTTTTACTGTTCGCGATGGAGGATCTCCCAGCTTATCCGCACTACTGCCTCCATGAATGCGGAACACATAAATCTCGTGTTTTCTCGCTTCATAGCTAGCAATTGGCTAACGTGCGCATGTTTTCGTCAATTAGGTTGTCGTCTGCGACTCTGGTAAGCTATACCGATTTTACCCCTAAATAAAGACGCGGTGGCACTAACTGACGTATTAGGTGACTTTGCAAGTTAGTATATCCCGCATCATAAATTCAACTTGCGACAAAAGCGAGCGGGTCAACCCGGTATAGCCTTGTCTTTCTTATAGAAGTGCTAACATTAACCTTCAGCCATCGGAAAGTACAAGCCGCAAGATGCTACCACCAACCCTTCTCTCATCCTCGCCGCGTCTAAGAAGGCCGAATACGCCAAATTGATCGACGCTGCTGTAGAATATGCCAAGGGAAATGGTGGTGATATCGACAGCCAAGTTGACGCTGCTCTTGACCGACTCCTGGTTGAGTTCGGCAAGGAAATCCTGAAGATCATCCCCGGCAAGGTCTCAACTGAGGTCGACGCCCGCTTCTCTTTCGACACCAAGGCTTCGGTTGAGAAGGCCCTACACATTATCGACGTACGTCTCCAATATATGCCCGTGAGCAATGATGATTAGATAATTATCATACTAACACGTATTATATAGCTATACAAGGAGCAAGGTATCTCCAAGGACCGTATTCTGATTAAGGTTGCGTCGACATGGGAGGGTATCAAGGCTGCCGAGATCCTGCAACGCGACCACGGCATCAACTGCAACCTGACCCTCATGTTCTCGCTCGTCCAGGCTATTGCCGCCGCTGAGGCTGGCGCTTTCCTAATCTCTCCCTTCGTCGGCCGTATCCTTGACTGGTACAAGGCCGCGACGAAGAAGGATTACGCCAAGGAAGACGACCCCGGTGTCAAGTCCGTCCAGGCTATCTTCAACTACTACAAGAAGTTCGGCTACAAGACCATCGTTATGGGTGCCTCTTTCCGAAACATTGGCGAGATCACCGAGCTTGCTGGCTGTGACTATCTGACTATCTCTGTAAGTGACCACTTTTTGATCACATACCTAGATATGATAACTCTAACACCCCTATAGCCTAACCTGCTCGAGGAGCTCCTGAACTCGTCCGCCGCCGTCCCCAAGAAGCTCGACGCCTCTAGCGCCACTTCGCTTGACATCACCAAGAAGACCTACATCAACGACGAATCACTCTTCCGATTCGACTTCAACGAGGAGCAAATGGCCGTCGAGAAGCTACGTGAGGGTATTAGCAAGTTTGCCGCCGACGCCGACACCCTGAAGGACATTATCAAGAAGAAGATCTCGGCGTAAATTATGAATGACATCGACATGGGGGGAAAAGGGGCGCAGGGCAATTATACATTGAGAAATCGGCTGTTTAGGAGTTTCTAGAATGCATAATGAATTTGGCCTCTTTCACTTCCGGGGTAATAACAAGCCCATAGTCAAAAACCAAAATCTAGACGGTTTAACCAATGCTCTCTAATTAAATTAATCTATGGTGTCGTACGGGATACTACGGAAAATGTGACCAGTCGAAATATCTTTTTATTGGATACTTTGCTGGTACTGAATGCCTGCTTAAAGGAAGGTAGGCTACCTTAGGTAGGTAGGTACCTAGGTATAATGTATGCAAATTGGTATAGTTACTGGTAAAGCAGAAACGCCACCGCCATGCACTACGAATATGCAGAGACACGAGATTAGGTGTGACCTCCCAACAAGATCATCCCACCGTTTACCACCTACTTACTACACCACTGGCGCCGTCGTCTTTCTGGCCAAACAGTCCCGACAAATACCTAAGACACTAGGTTACCCATCTAAGGATCCCAAACCCAAGTCCAGCCAACCACGAACGCAATGGGCTTGCTATCCGTGGCCTTCTGGATCTCTCTCTTCACCTTCCTCTTCACCATTCTAGGCCTCCTCATCCTCATCCTGCTTATCCTGGGCTTCTTCCTCGCCCTGATTGTCGTCCCAGTGTATTACTTCTATAAGTTTAGTGACAGTATCGACAAGCGACGCTAACGAGTCGATGCGTTATGCCGTGTTTAGCTTGCTCGAGCTTTTCGGACGCCATTATTTCTAGACTTCCACCTTCGTCATTGTCATTGTTGTTGTTGTTGTTGTTGTTATTGTTGCTATTGCGGTTTGGGGGGTTGGAGATGGTGGTAGAAGGTGAAGTCGGCTCGAATATAAGCGCTGTCAACTCCCCGCCTCGCGCGCAATTGCTATCCAGTCCGAACGTGTACCGCCGTATGCTAAGGCCTGTCTTGGCGTCGTGGCCGTAGACTACGGCCGTCGCGGTCGGTGTCCCGTGGCGCGCCTTCTTCTGCTTCGCCTTCTCGAACGCGTTCCATACCTTGGACCAGGGGTGTCCTTCGCGGCCTTCGCTCGGCTTGAGGTGTGGGCGGGAAGAGGAGTTGACAGGCGACGAATCTAGGGAATCGAGGAGGGACTCGGGGGAGAAAGAGGGTGGCGTGATAATAGTTCGTATGTTCATCACCACTTGCGGGTCTTGCTCCTCGAGCGCTACCCCGGGGACCAGGCCCCCGTGCACAACCACCACGTCCCCGTAATACGGAGATATGGCGCCGACGCGCAGGATGACGGGCCGCGCGGCGAGCCAGGAGCGCTGAGCGGATGTGAGGCTCTTTGCCGTTTTGCGGTCTTCTTTCTTGCCCTTATTATGCTTGTGCTTATGACTGTGTTTCTTCTTCTTTTTCTTCTTCTCTTCTGCCTCCGCGCCCCCTTCCGCTTCTTCGTCTATTTCCATATCCGTATCCGTATCCGTATCTGTATTTGCATCGGCCTGCATTTCAGCCCATGCTCGCAGCACGCGGTCCTCGTGGTTACCGCGCACGCTGTATGCGCCCATCTCCACGGCGCGGTCTACTACGCCTCCGCTGTTTGGGCCCTTGTTCACCATATCCCCCGTGAAGACAACCGCATCGCCCCGAGCGTGCGAGTAGCCTACTTTGGCCAGCAGCGAGTCTAGCGCGTCGAGCTGCCCGTGTACGTCACCGATCATGATCAGGCGAGGGGAGTCGGAGCCGCCGTGAGGTTTAGGAAGGGCGGAGTGAGGTAAGGAGGCGAGGAGGGTGGGTTTCGTGAGGGAGACATGAGATTGGGATTGGGCGTCTTGCGTCATTATTGTTGGCATTATGAGCAGTAGTTGTTCGCTATACCGCGTGTAGCATAGTAACGTTATGAGCAATATCGTAAAGATGGTGCCCGCGGTAGTTATACGCCGACGCTGCGGCCGGGACGGTGGCGGCTCTGGACGACCCATTGAGGGTTTAGTCCTAAGTAGTCCTAAGTAGGTCGGGACGCGGATGACGTCGTTGAATAGCAGCTTAAGTAGTGTAAGGGTTCACGGGTGTATAGTTTACACCCATCCGGATAGGAAGCCTAATACGGGGGTACGTAGCAAATAACCTGTAAGACATTCAATTCTACATAGACGGCTTCAAAATGAGTTTACTGATCAGTAAGACATAACAACCATAGCGAAGAGGCCATGGCGGTCTTCACACGTATCATCATACAATGTACGACGTTACGCGACGTGAAGGGGCGAAAATGAGCATGGAGATAAAATTTCGGTATGGAGTCTTGAATTCTTGCCAAGGCCGATCTAGTAGACCCTTGTTCCACTAGAAAAGGGGTGTGACGCTTAGGTAATTGCACATGTGATTGTTTTATGCGGTTTTGAAGTTAGAAACGTGCAGCCGACCAAGTCATCCATCTCGGTCTTATGACTAGCAGCTCTTCGAACCTCCCCCAAGAGGGTCGAGTATATCTGTTTGATATATAGGAGCAGGTCATAGAATATTGTATGGATACCTGCTAGACGCAAGCAACCGAGCTCAAGACGCTATTCGAGTATTTGCCTATGTCAGTGAAACCAGGTTACCTTGGGTAGAGACTAGAGAAGGAATAAGGCTGAAGAGACAACACCATGCCACATAAATCTTGCCGTTTGAGCAAAGTTGTTGACCCATTACAAGCCACACCTGGAGATGATAACCGACCGGTTTTGACACCCTCATATATACTAATCCAACCTTAACGCCGCTCAATGCTTGCTGTGATATGTCCGCCCAATCTCTTGTATGATAGGTCCTAGGTATTTTATTTCTTTTGCGACTCCTGTTCTTTTCGGTATTTTTCATTCTCCAATTCTCGCCAGTCCTTGGGCTCAGGCTCGTTCCCGTCGGTTTTACGAACAGAGCCGGCGAAAGCGGATCTTCCGGCATAAAGCTGGTATCCTTCTCCCGACTGCTCGGTCGTTTCGAGGCTCTTAAATGTGATGGGTTGGTTCCCACGGAATCGCTTACGCATATCGATCATGCCCCTCCTACACTCGCCGAAGCCCTTCTTCAGCTGTTGGCACTTCGTCGGGAGGGTCTCGGATAGCGGTGAGCGCAAACACTCGGCAGCGGTATGCCGTTGAACCATCACGCAATCCGACTCTTGCAGGCATTCCGCCAGCGCGGCTCCTGTAGTCAGTGGGCCGTCAGCAGAGTCCACACGGGCTGAGAGGCATAGTGGCGCTATGAGTAGGTTCCACGCATACTTATTTCTTTACATGAACTTGGCATGTTGACCAGATGTGGGGGATCTGCGAGCGAAGTTATAGAGGGATCAATTTCCACCAGATCACACCAGATCGGATCAGATGGTTTCTATCGCGAAAGTTGCGAAAAGTGAATTGGCCCGAGCTTAAAGAAATGCAATAAAACCGATTGGTGGATAGCATATGCACACTTTAATGCAGGGGTAGCTTTGCTGGCATGTGTGTAATGTTGTTGGCAGAGTTCATTCTTTCCCTTTTCCCGCTATCCGGGCAAGCCAGGTCAACCCTCCAACCAATTTAGGTTATCACTAGTGGGGAGAGCAAGGGAATGTTTAATGTACCTACCTAATGTACCTAGTACATCGTAGGGGAAGGAGCTCCATCGCCACGGTCTGAAATGAAATGAAGAACCTTAATTATGATTTCAATATTATGCCTTCTCGAAGTTTAAAACCTAAAAATTCCAATATTTACATATTTAAGAGTTGCAACCTTGATTTCAATTTACCATCTATTTCTTCTTATAACTACCTACCTAGACACTAACCGTCATGGGTATTGAAATGCCGATTGTTTGACTTTCTTGAGCTTAGCTTGCTGCAATCCTATTCGCATGTGACATCACCAAGACCTACCTACACCGCGACAGCTAATTTCTTTCCATAACATCGCCCAATCTTCCTCGAGAATCGTAAATCCTCACTCTTGAGAGGTAGTACTTTGGTTGGAACCTTAGCTAGACGGGAGGAAAATGAACAGCTTATTGCGATAGCGCAGCGCTAAACTGGTATCGAACGTCTTCTATCCCTACTTGAACTAAGTGTTGTTATACCGAACACATCGAAACCAAAATGCCCTTACCGTTTCTTGGTCGATTGGACATGTTAGTAGTATCTCTATAAGTAAGAAGACAAGTATTTTCGACGATATTAATACGCGTAATATAGCGTCGAGTATTTTGCCCTTGTGGGCTCCTTCTTTCTTGTTGGGCTCGAGGCCCTCATTCGAGTGTTAACTCTAGCGTTACGTACGTAAATACCACTGTATCTATTGCTTCTCCTATACTAACATCCTAAATATAGCATCCTCGTTGTTGAATCTTTTCTACCGGGCCTCGCGACGGCTATTTAACAGGTTAACTTCGCCAGCGCAGAAAAGAGCCGAACAGAGAAGGAAATGTACGACTTGCTTCCAACCCCCCTGACATTCTCTCACACTAACACAATTCATCCAGCCATCTCGACGTCAGTTCGAAATGCCTCCGATTTCGTCGACCTCTGTGCCATGTATGGCTACACGGCCGAGGAACATGTGCTACAAACAAAAGATGGCTACCTGCTTGGAATACATCGTCTTGCGTGGAGGAAAGGCGAAGAAGACATGAAAGTCAACGACGGGCCCGCCAGTCTGAAGAAGCGCGTCGTCTATCTACACCATGGTCTCCTCATGAATAGCGAGGTTTGGGTTTGCCTGACCGACGCCCAGAGGTCTCTGCCCTTCGTGTTAGTGGAAAGAGGTTTCGACGTTTGGGTACGTTCAGTAATATCTCTATATATAGAATTGCGCATACTAACTATGGGATATTAGCTAGGTAACAACCGTGGGAATAAGTACTCTAAAAAGTCGATCAACTACCCCCCTACCACGCCTGAGTTTTGGAACTTTTCAATCGACGAGTTCGCTTTTCACGATATTCCAGACTCGATCAACTACATCCTAGAGAACACAAAGCAGCAGTCCTTGTCCTACATTGGCTTCTCACAGGGTACCGCGCAAGCGTTTGCTAGCTTAGCGGTGCACCCTAAATTGAATGAGCAGGTCAATGTGTTTATAGCATTAGCACCAGCTATGTCACCTGCTGGTTTGAATAATGGCATTGTCGATGCTCTTATCAAAGCCTCGCCCCAGGTCCTCTTCCTTCTCTTTGGCCGACGTTCTATTCTCTCATCTGCTACCATGTGGCAGTCTATACTGTACCCACCTCTGTTTATGAAGGTCATTGACATGGGCTTGTCTTTCCTCTTTGGCTGGAAGACCAAAAACATCTCGGTTAGCCAGAAGCTCGCGGCTTATCCACACTTGTATTCGTTTACCAGCACGAAGTCGGTCGTCCATTGGTTCCAGATCATTCGTAATCAGTCGTTCCAAATGTACGATGACGATGTGCAAACACCTCTATCTATCAATACGTCAAGCAAGTACACGAAAGTCGCCAAGTATCCGACCCGCAATATTAAAACTCCCATTGTCTTGGTCTATGGAGGGAGCGACTCCCTGGTTGACATCGAGGTGATGATGCGAGAGTTACCTAATAGGACTGTAGCAACTGAAATTCCTCACTACGAACACCTCGATTTTCTCTGGGCTCGTGACGTTGACGTTCAAGTCTTTCAGCACGTATTTGACGCCTTGGAGAACTTCAAAGACGCAGAGCACTCGCTAGAAGAGTTTGAAAGCTATCAACGAGCGCGCAGCGTCAGTCTGACGGTCTCTAATTCTTTTAAACAGTGAGTTTCCCGTAGTGTTGATATTTACTCCTTGTTCTTACCACTACTAGAAACGGGAAACTAAATGGTGTTAGCACACATCATAGTAGCGACACGTTTGAATCCGACGGGGCTTCTGCTTCTAATGGACATCAGGTCAATGGAGAACCCCTATTGAGTGTACAACACGAGGCGCGTGAAGATCCCGTGAATCATTCCGATTTCAGTCTAGAAGCGGCGGAGCCTATCAAGGCTGCAATGGCCAGTCTTCACGTCCATCCTAACCCTATTACCACGATCGATGAAAATACGCCGCCCTTGACCTCACCCGATAGACCTTACTCAGCCGGCGATTACGATGGTGTGGGAGATCTGCCTACCCCAGCAACGCCCAGTCCCTCAGCTCAGAACAACAAGCGAAATCGCCGACGCAATAGTGCTGCCAGCAATCTCAGCTTGGAGGGTTCGATGAAAGAGGGGCGCGGCATCAAAATTGGCGCTGCGAGACCCATTATAGGTAGCAGCAGCGATGAGGGACGGAGGTTTTCTCGATTAGACAGTCGATAATCCATCTATATATGACTGGACCTCGGTGTACATGGGCGCGCGGATAGATCGGCGTTTTCATAAAAGGGAAAAGGGTACACATTTTAGCATATTTTACCTACCTGAGTTTTGGCTATTGCATATGTCAGGGGGTTCGTAGACATGGGGATTTCTGCGATGAGGCTCGAAGGGTTGGGGGTTTATGTATAAGCTACCTATGGATACATACATACTTTATATCTTCATTTAACTACACATCATTATCTACGGCGCCGCTTTCCCTTCTTCAAAGATACTATATAGTATTGCTGATCCAAGTATAATATTACTCTTCGTTTCCTATTTAGAATATGGCGATACACACACTGGGATGGTATGTCGTCCTAAACCTTCCGTTCCCCTCTCAATTATATGTGGAAAGATAATCAAATACATCCTTCTTAATGCGCGTATAGGGACAAAAGACAGAGTTAAGCCCGTTTTCAACATTGTCGCGCAACCACGATCATATATCTTCTTCATCGGCAGCCGACTTCTCTACGATGAAGTACTTGTCGCGACCGGTCTTTGGGTCCGGCTCGTGCTCAACTAGAGGGGGTTCGGTTAGCCACAATCCGCAGCAGAGTACATGCTCTAACTTACTAGCAAGCTTGTTGATATGACCGATGATATTCTCGATCTGCGTGTCCTTCTTATTGCGGTCCTTGCGCCCGAGGTTGTTGATCCACGAGAAGCTGTTGAGCGCGAGGTACACGATCGCGATGAATATAAGCACGCCGATGGAGTATGCCCAGATGGCGACTACGGTCACGATGTCGGTACAGCCGTTGTGCGAGTTGACAAATGAGGTATGTGGTGTGGTCTCCATGACGCCGCCACCACTGCCAGACAGCCAACCGAACAGGGCGAAGATAGTAGCGAGGGCATCGACTCCCAGGATCGCGCCAACTAGTTGCCACGAAGGCCAGGTCTGGCCACCGCGGGTTACGAAGATGAGCCAGTTCTCGGTCAGTGCGACTTCGAGGAACAGGACCTCTTGTATCGAGCCGAAGTTCTGCACGACGCCTCCGTTGGTCAGGAACATGGTGCCTCGAATAATCCAGGTGCCGGCAGCGAGCAGCGTGCCCAGGATCACACTGATTACCCAGATCTTCTTCAGCTGCCACTCTACGGGGCGCGGCTCCACGTGCGCGTTGTCGTATGCGACGGCGACGGTGGCCAGATCGGCGAAGAGCGCAATGAACACGATGAGATCGGGGCGGATGGTTTCGTTTATGATAACCATTGACGTCGTTAGGTATATCTCGAGGTGGAGACATAGTGCGATGCGGTATTGTACGTATGCTTTCATCCTTTGGAAGATCTGTGTGGGTTCAGTACGACGCTTTTGGCTATGCTATGTGTAAATAGGTAGGTAGTTAAGGGGTAAAATATGGTACAGCACAAGACAGGCACGTACTTGACGAGAAGTCTTGATCGACAGGATGATGGTACTGAGACCCGGAGCCAGGAAGACGATGTCAGCTGCTGCCTGAGCAGCCTCGGAGGATCCCTCGACGGCAATTCCACAATCAGCCTTCTTCAAAGACGGCGCATCGTTTACACCTACGGAGTTCAAACATCAGTAGCCGAATAGGGGGGGCTAGCATAACTTATAAGTGAGACATACCATCGCCCGTCATAGCCGTCAGCGAGCCGCGCTGCTGCAACATCTCAACAACCTGGTACTTATGCTCCGGAAAGACCTCCGCAAACCCATCAGCGCGCTGCACGAGATCGTGCTGAACAGTGCCCGTCAAGCCGCTATGAATAAGCTTCTCGGAATTATACACCTTGGTGCCCAGCCCCAGCATCTTGCACGTCTCCTTCGCGATCGCGATGGCGTCGCCCGTCAGCATCTTGACCGGCACGCCCAGATGCGCCGCCTCGATGATGGTCTGCGCCGTGTCTTCGCGCGGCGGGTCGAACATGGACAGCAGGCCGAGGAGGACCCACGGCCCGTCGTTCTTCTTGTACGCCACGCCCAGCGACCTGAACCCCCGCAGGGCAAACTCCCGCGCCTTCTGGTTGTACATGGCGCGCACGTCGTCGCTGACGTTGGCCAGGTTGACGATGGCGCGGGGCGCCCCTTTGGCGCAGACGTAGCGGTCGTTGCCTAGGCGGCACTCGGTGGTGATGCGCTTGGACACCGGGTCGAAGGGCGTGAACCTGTCGGTTACCCAGCCCTCCCGGAGGATCTCGCGGGCTTTGGGGTAGCGCTTCAGCGTTGTGATTGTTACCTTGTCTATGGGGTCGAGCGAGGCGATGTTGTGCGAGCTCGCTAGCGCCGCGACGGCCATCATCCAGTTCACATCTTGGCCTTCGGCGACGAAGGGCTCGCGAATGCTGAGCTTGTTAGCCGTCAAGGTGCCGGTCTTGTCTGAGCAGAGCACGTTTACGCCCTATGATGATAATTTCAGTACGTCGACTAACCTAGCCGTCTTAATGACAATATCCAGGGGCTACCTACTGCTAAGGATTCGATAGCCGTTAGTTTCTGGACGATGGCCTTTTGCTTCGCTAGATAGGCCGCGCCCACTGCAAGCGTTGTTGTTGTGACCACGGGAAGACCAACGGGGACTCCAATGATGAGGAGTACCAAGGTCTAACGTATGAAGACACCTCGTGTTAGCTTTGCAATCCTATAATATAGCATCTCTACTAGTATTCCTTTTCGGTTGACTCGAAATGATAGGATCAGAACACTTACTACTGAGCGTTAGCCATTGTACACATTAAGTAGGTGGTTCCGAGAAATACAGGAGGTTTTCATACATACCATAATGGAGGAGATTTTGAACATCCGGCGTAGCGATTCTTAGGTGGTGGAAGAAGCCCCCGATCCAGGCGACGAGAATCCAAAACATGACAAGTACCAACAACGACGTTCCGATGCTATCCATAACAGCTTTGAAGTGGCCTTGGTCTTTGGCCCCCTGGACCAAAGCTGCAGTCCGTCCAACAAAGGAGTACTTGGCAGATGTAGTCATGATAGCAAATGCCTTTCCTCGCTTGCAGCCGGTCGTATAGTACAAGATATCGCCCATATATTTATCCACGGCGAGGGATTCACCGGTGATGGCAGACTGATCACAGGCGACGAGGGGCTCGCCGTAGTGAATCGATTCTTCGTCGTCTCCATCGTTATTCTTCTCTTGGTCTTTAGCCTTTTGGTCTTTGTTCATGTTGTTCTTGGTTTCTTCCTCCTCGCCAAACTTGTCCTCGTTTCTTAGTTCTTTGAACTGCTCGAAGTCGTGAGGCCTGGAGTAGTCGCATATTAACCGAGCATCTCCTGGGACGGTTTGTCCTTCTTGTATGATTATCTATTCCAGGTTGCACGGTAAGCTTATGTTTATTTGTTTTATTGTTACCGTCGATACCCATCGAATGGACTACGAGGGATTATATACTCTCCCAGCTACGAGGTAAGGGGCACACTTACAATATCTCCTGGAACCAATTCCCTTGCTAATATTTGCTCTTCCTTGCCGTCACGTATAACAGTCGCTTTCATAGCTATGTCACCCTTCAAGCTCGCCACCACGTCAGCCGCTTGCTTTTCCTGATAGAAGCCAACGAAAGCGTTAAGGCAGAGGATGCCAATGATGACACCAAAGTCAATCCAGTCACCAAGGCCCACGGCCAGCAAAGCCGCAAGCTCCATGACTAAAGCAACTGTTAAGTTCACATTCCAGAACACCCATACGAACGGTGGCACGAGTGACGAGCTTGCTCACCATAAAGGATGGGTCCTTGGAAGTAACTGAGCACCTTGGCGAACATGTTTTCCTTTTCAGCCACCAGCTCGTTCCAGCCGTATCGTCTCCGGCGCTCCTCCACCTGGGCGCTGGTTAGACCAGTATGAATGTCTGTTTCGAGCCATGAATCCGGCGGCCTGCCAATGTCGGTAGGCTCGGGTCCTGCCTCTGGTTTGCCCTCGCTAGATTTCCAGAACTGCCACCATTTCGGCTTCTTGCGCCGCCCGCCCATCGCACTCGCGAGGCTGGCCCGGCGCTCCACGTCGAAGTTCGTGATGAACCGATCAAGCGCCTCATATTCGTTCAAGTCTGAGCTCTTTACTGGGACATTCAGGCGAGCATCCCCGAACTTGATGTGCTCGCTAGTATGCGCAGCTGGAACGGAACGCTCTCCGCCTTGCTGCTCACTCGTATAATTAGCTCCATTCGAGTGACGAGCCCCCTGAGCCTCAACATCGTCATTGGCAGGCCCGCCAGGTTGTCTCTGGCTCATGTAATCCATAGCTCACACTCTAAACACCTTTTTTCGAGAACTGCGTTTGCTCCTCTACCTCCTTTTCAGCGGGCTGTGCCTGACAGATATCTCAAGTCTGGAACAGAGACAACTGGGCTACCCTGTGCGGATATCAGCAGTCGAGAAAAATCCCGCAGCAAAATGCGCCGAGTTATTCGCCGTTTCACACCCACACCATCAGCTAGAGCCGCAAGATTCAACGGATCCAACTGTAATGTAGGTAAGTCGAGTTCCCGACTAGGTTAGTTACTTGGCAAACGCAGATAGACTTTCAGGACAGACAGATACATCTGCTAAGAGGTGCATACGAAGTTAAAGCACTAAGTCACTAAGTAAGGAGGCATCGAATAGTTGCATCAGGTGCATGCGTATTCTAGGGTATGCCGGTGGGAATAACTGCATTTTACTAAGGCATCACGAGTTCTCGGTTCTTACTCAGTGACGTTGCTCCATGCCTCCGGTGAAGCCGATTCGAGTTTCAATTTCTAACGGGTTGAATCCCTTATATCGTCGGGCGCACAGACTACACCTATCCGGCCACCTACATATATGCCTCGTGGCTTTCTGATTGGCTCGGTCTCCTAGATGAGACTCTATATACGAAAGACCCCGTTACTACCCAGGATCAGCATAGAATCGGCCTCGTCTGTGAAGGTAAAATAGGTAATCCGACGAGAAGGTAATGTTGGACTCGGAAGGATTCAGGATTAGGCCGATTGAGTCTCCGGTCGGAAATACCCCTATATCTAGTAACGTTGATATGATAGTCGGATTCCAGCGTAGAGGATGCCAGTTTTCAATACAGACATGCAACTATGTAAATGAGAGCAACTAGTCTTGGCATCAACGAACTCTCCATCCATAATTCTATGAACATAGAAGCCCCCAATGAAGGCATATCTAGGCTTCGGGTCCTTTTCTAGATTTTTGTCTAAGGAGGGCGATATCAAAGGTACTCTCCCCCTATTAAGGACCCATATCTCATCACCCCCTGCGCACGTTCCAGTGCCAATCCAAGGTAATCTTTCAAGAATAATCAATTCTCAACCTAACGTCAGAATACCAACTTTAGACCAGAAAATTCTAATGCATCCCTATACTTATGCCCCATATTGGAAAACATATCCCTATCCTATAATGGAGTGAGAGCACTCATATGATACATAAAATAGAATGAAATCCTCTCCATATCCCTAGTGCCCGGATCATATAGCTCACCTCCATAAGTGATTTATCACACATCATTTCTCCCCGTACCCTGAAATGCAATACTGCTGTCGAATGCACCTACTGCACCGCAAGAAAGAATCATCGGTCCATTGATAGCAGTCGGCGTTGTCGGAGCATTCATTAAGGGAGCATACCTCGCGCTTAAACGAAACAGTAGCAGACGGCATCCCCAGCTCACGTTTCGCTTTCTTTGCTTCTGAGGTCTTGACCAAATCTTCCGCATCTCTGGCGTTGATCTCCCTCTCGGCAAGAACCTGACCGTCCCCGCCAATGCTCTGGAGAACGTTGCCACGGATATCGAAATAGCCGTCAGGTGCAGTCGGCATATCGCGTGCCATCTGCGCCCCTCGCTATCGACATATTAGTCTGTCGTTCTGGGACAGGAGAGTGCTTGTTGTAACTTACTTCGGCGTTATGGGTGGCACCGGGCATCGCTGCAGTAGCAGCCGCGAAGGCCGCGAGAATGGTAGCAAGCGAGCTGAACTGCATGGTGTGTAGCGTGACGGTCTTAAGAGTAAACTTTCAGATTTACAATAAAATATAAAACTGTTTGCTTCCAGAGTGCAAGTGGGTGGTAACTATGCGATGACTTGGAAATAGTATGCTACGACAATAAGTTAGAGAGGGCTGAATCAAGTATATATAAGAAGTGCTAGATATACTATAACTACCTACCTACCTAGGTACTAAGAGTTTAAACTTAACCAAACCTTTGCGTATGCCACTGTTGGTAACAAGGAGTAGGTCAATGGAAGGGCTTTCCGTAGGATGTTTTAATGTTAGTTCGACCATGCTGCTAGCTAGAAGATATTCTCAAATACTCAGCTTCGCTATGCTGTCCTATCAAGATTCGACGATCGCCATCCATCTAGTTACTACAGTAATAACGAGATCAGCGTACCGTCATTGATCGGCATATACAATTTTATACCGATATTTATAGCTGGGTCGTAGTCTTGCCCCTTTACATCAGGCACTATTACCTAGTATAATAAATCAGATTGTATTGAGGTAGATACATATGTCTTAATAATCGCAAATGGATATCTTATAATAGCTTATGATAAGGATGTCTACGCCGTACGAATGACACCATGTTTCTTCAGCATGCTCACCAACAGTCTGGGCCTAGATTCTAGTGTAATCAGGAACAGGGGGATATACCCATATACATAACTTGTTACAAGATCTCTCAGGATGATCGGCAGCGAAAATGGGACGTGTGGGGGCCGGCAGTGCTTTTGGATCGGCGGGTCAGTCTGTGACTTCGAGATATGTTCCTACGAGGCTACAAAAGTTCCTTAGAACCTCACTGGTTGAAATATTATGTTGGTTCCCCCCTTGTAATTATTCAGGCTGCTTTTATGCAGCCTTGAGGCACCCAGAGAATTTCCAAACCGCCATAAATTCCTACCAACAAAGACTTTGGCTGGCCCTAAATCTACCAATACATGTAATGTCATAATAAGCCGGCTTCCATGAACATTAATAGACGGACAGGCTCTGATGAGATTCTTTTTTAGACGCTTGTAGTAGTCTTTTCTTAGTCTTAACTATTCTTAGATGCATTTATGTTATAACACAAGATCTGCGGATCTAACCACTAAGGAAATAAAGACAAGTAGTTTCACAGATCCTTCCCAAGTCAATATAGGTCTTTCGAGCTCTACTGTAACGTACATACGGAATGAAGTAACCCAATCCTGTCAATTGGCTTCTCTTGAATACTAAGAATCGAAATATAATATACCCTTAAGCGCTTAAGATACGCAAAAGTACCCAGATATATAGAACTGGCTGGGCTAATTTGGCAATGAACTTTAGTATCTCAGTAGCTTTTAACTATCATTGTAACGGATGAAATGCAGTGTTTCAAAAACAGCATAGTATACATGATAGTACCGACGACTTCTCTATCCTACTCCCACCTGGTTACTTCATCCTCTACAGTTCCACCACTCACTAAGCCTCCCAAAGGCGTTTAAGTACAAATAACTTGATGACCCTTCGGAGCGTATTTGTCCCAGTAGCAAGGGTCTCCGCTCATAGTACACTATAGATTTTGTAAGCCTTGTGGTAAACATTTGAAAATCCACGAATATCGCCTTACTAAGTAGTCTATGTCGCACTGCTGTGGTGGATGATCGATATCAAATCCGTTGCCTCGTGGTTGGCACTGTCCGGGACTCCCATCGATTCTTGAACAAGTCTATGTGTAGGTATCGAGTTAGTCGTGCGTGAATTTAGTATATTTTGGCCATAGATGTTGTTCTGATACTTACGCCTTCAGCCATATCTCTCGGATAAGTGCCCGTGGTAGATGCCACGGCACCTTGAAAGAAACTTAGGAGCCCAAAGAAAATAATAGAATGAGTCTGCATGGCGGGCAAGGACGATGGAAATGAACTTTGATAAAGTGTAAAGGAGGTAGTTTAGTCTAGGAAGTCTAGGAAGTCTACTTAAAATATCTTCTTAAAAAGTGAGGTCTCCGTATTTGAAAGTAAGGTATTTATACGATATCCTAGGTAAGAGTCATCCCAAGCCAGTCGGGGGCTTTGAATATCTAACTTAGCATCATCTCATGACCATATCTGTGCTAAGAATAGGATATGACGAGAAGTCGTAAAACATATGTACATTCTATCCCAACCCCTTTTTTAATTCTTTTTTTCAGGATTCCTATCTATGGCGGTTTGTAAGTTTCTGGATCTTGGTGCTATTGGGGACTCAGAATAGCCTGTGATCAACGTGGTGTTGGAAGTGGTAAATATACCGAATTGGGAGATCTACGATTACAGGAGCCGTTCGGGCCCGCCGCCCCCAGTTCCACTACGCTGCGCCGCGAGTATTTGCATACATGATACCAAATCACAGGGATATTACTGTTAGTCGCTAGTAAAATGCACTTAATTTGTTATGCCAATCTTCATTATCCTCAGAGCCTAAAGGAATTGTAGTGACAACCTCTACACATGGGACTTGATTGGACTCCTTGACGAATACTGATCGATGGCACCTAACAGTAGAAGCTGAGCCTTGGTCGGTGACGTATCATGGTCCAAAATATCTTCACAGGGACAAGGTTGCCAACTATCCAATATGTGAAGAATTAGAAGTCATACCTTTAGATTTAGATGACGAGAGGAGTATAAAGAGGTCATAGTCTCGCCGGTAATGATTCAACTCCATCTTAGTATCAGCAGAACATCAGCAACTCTTACAAGTCCCAACTCACATACCAATCTAAACACTTCTTTCCAGCAACAAAGCAAGCTACAAAATGCGTTTCACCACCATCGCCGTCCTCCTCGCCGCTACCGCCAACGCAGTACGCATTCCCGAGAACGAGCCCGACGGAATCTACATGCTCGACCTCGGCGAAGGCCCCGTAGCCCGGCGCGGGGGCAGCTACACCTTGATCGAAGAGTTCAACAAGACGGCGACGGAGCACAAGCGGAGCGGCTACACGCTCCTCGAGGAGTTCGCGAAGCCGTCCGAAGAGAAGCGCGGCCTAGACTCGCCGCAGACCTCGTGCCTGCCCAACACGAAGCTAGACGGCGTCAACTACCAGCAAGCCACGTCCTTGTTCAAGACCCGGGCCGGCGCGGGCGACAAGATCCCCGGCGGCAAGGGCATCGCGTCCAAGTACGGCAGCGTCATTGTTTACGCTTGCAGCTGGCGAGGCGAGAACCCGATCGCCTCGGGCGAGGTCGACGAGGCGATGGGCAAGATCGATACCGACTGCCATACCCTCCAGGCTGGCGCTTGCGGCATGGAGCCTTGGGGGAAGAACTACGGACGGGACAACATTGCCAACCAAGTCTGCTGGGGCCATGGTCTCTCATAAAGGGGGACTGGGGGAATATTTTGGGCTTCTAGCTTTTATAGGGGCTATTTTTGTATGATTAGAGTCACGGCGGCGGAGTGGTTGGGGATCTAGGTAGTAAATAGGCGCTGTCACTCTTTAGGTTTTGGTTTCTTACATGATAAGGAGAGAATACGCTATTATGAAATATGAATTTAGCTGGCGTGGATTTACATCTTCGTCAGCTGAAATAGAGAAAAGCAATAGTTAAGAAGGCCCAGGTTTTTTATTTTCACCACACTAAATTCATTTAATAATGGTTTTATCATCACAACGGGACTTTTTGTCATCGTTCCATGAACGCGGATTGGTTCCGTAACCGAAACTATTATCCTCTTAAGAGGCAAGTTCCGCTTCCCATTACACCATAGTGTCCATTGATTAGGAAAAGGATTTGAGAAATAATATTGAAGATTATACTTATAGAAGGGATATAATAAAAGCGCTGTTTCTTAATAATTATATAGAAGTACAATGTTGATATTCGAACAGGTACGCAAGGGGATTATTTAAAGAGAACTATGATAGGAATGGAAATAGCCCCAAAGCTGAGTTCAATATTTAACCAAGATGTTACTAAATTATATTCGATTGAATTCGGAAGATTAATATGCCCTCCTTTATCTACAATACTGTAGCCGAATTACTATATATTTCGTGTTTATTAAAAATATTGTTATTAGACTACCTTTCCGAGCAAGAGAAAAATAATATAACATGTATCAAAAGCTACCTTATTAGGTTAGAGTGTAAATAGTAGATAATGAGGTCTGGTATCGGCGTGATAAGCGGCTAATTCCTAATAAGAAAGAGCACAAAACATTTTCGTGTGTCCCTAAGAACTTAGACAGAGGATTTACATGTTTCCCAAGATATCTCAGATAAGAGAATATTTCATTAACCGTTTGAAATATAAGGCTACATAGATCATCTTCTCCTCACAGGGCTTCTTCCAACATTACTTCAAGTCGACAGAGGAGTATTGCCCATTCCTCATGTCTGAATATAAGCCCATACAGGACGCAGGTACCACAAAAGAGACTGAATGCCGCGCGGCCGAGGTTAGACCAGTCATACGGTGCCCGGTTTATAGAGCGAGCCAATATCATATATGTCGTGACGGTCGTTAGGAATAAGGAGGCCGACACGCCCACTGCAACTGACTCGAATAGGAGGTTCTTCCCGGTTACTGACATCGTGTAGTTTTGTGTAGTTTTGTGGAGGAGTATAAATTGAACCGTGATGAGATATAGTTAGAACACAGTGGTGCTTGTATTCGCGAGATTACGAGAGATCACAATCTGGGAATAAAGCGACATCTAGCTTAGTGTAGTTGAAGACTGTAGATATTCGGAGGCGTGGAAAATAACTCGGTTGATTTTGGTAGTCTCATTTCCGCAATGTTTATTCTTTAGGAGTTATTGAGTCATACGGCCATAATTACGCGGCTAAGTAAGTATAGGTAAATTAGTAGTACGTAAGTAAAAATAGGGGGATATGGTATGGTCGATCGGCTGGTGTGTTGCTTGTGCTGCTTGCGCTGGTTGGCGGCGCAGCGTTTGTGGACGACTCCTATCTGATATTCGACCTGGGCCATCCAGATTCAGCCGCAAAAGGCCAGGGGTTCCTACTAACCACGTCATCGTAAATCTGCTGGCCTGGTTGGATGAAGAGATTATAAGATGCTTGCATTTTGTGCCTGATCTAGGGTATTCCTGAATTCCGCATGGCCTCCCAACAGCGTTACATGGGTCTTTTGGCTCTTTGTCAGATTCAAGTATACTAGCGACGACGCCAGAAGAGAACTAAGAATAGTGGGTAGTATATGTGCTTGGAGAGGTGTTGGTGTTGGTGTTGGTGTTGGTTGTAAAAAATATTAGTCTTAGTGACGTAGTAGGATCTGATGCATCCCGTACCGGCAAATCCTTTGTAAATCGCATATATCTGGTGTACTGATCTTCCAAGTCTTGGCATATGGAAAACTTCACTTTGAGAGATCTGCAATATTCTAATTACTACGGTTGATGTAGTTTAAGAATAGAAAATCTAGTCGATCAAGCTATTTACACAGAGCAGCTGACTATAATATTTCCAACAGTCTTATGATTTTACCAAATTGGCAAAGATGGGCTGTTACTTACTGATTGAGAGGAATGGCAGGAAAAGGTGTTGGTATTTTGATGGTTAGATACTAACAGCGACCCCGAAGATATCTTCGGCGGTGCAACTATATAGCTGATACCTCTGCATATTTCTGGGCGATAATGTTAAACACCGGGATTCGAACTTCACTTAAGACCCATCTCATACTGATTCTCAGTTCGCCCCCTTTCTTCCAATTCAAAACCACCAATATGAAACCATCTAGCCTGCTGCCTATCCTTGCCCTCCTGGGAGAGAAAGCAGTGGCGCGACCCTACCAAACAACAGAAGTCTCACAGCGTGCTACCGGAGATGTGGACCTTTACCTTCCACTGGACAAGCGGTTGGACACTCCGAGATGGTGCGTCATGCTGAGCACCGGGTTAACCGTGATGCAAGCCGCTCCAGAGTACAAGGCCGAGATCCTGTTCGCCGGCGCAGCGTATGGTCTTAGCAGCCTCACGGCGTACGACGTCTGTACGCATCTTCCCGGCAACCATGACTGTTCGCGGTTCGCCTACCTTGTTGCCGATGTCGTGACTGTGATAGCGGAGGGGGTTGCGCACCGCAAGGACTTACCCCTTTATGGAAACGAGAAAGCTAAAGATGAGCTCAACAGCCGCGATCTATTCCAACGAAGTTGTATGAAGCTTGAGTAACCTAAAAGTCCTCCCGAATAGTCCTTACTAACGTTGTTACAGTTGAAGACAGACTCCTCTTGCATGGGCGGGACTTCGAAGCCGTGAACGTCATGTCCATAGCCTCCCGGGACGAAACTGACGAGTCGTCGGCGACTAAGCTCCAAGTCCTCGGCTTGCGCCACGAAAACGGAGACGTAACTGATCACGAGTTGCACATGCGTTCCGACATGACGGGTGTAGCTCGACTCTCAATCCCTTCCCGGTCGACAGACGGTACACTGGAGCGACGTGGGTCTGGCTACGACTTCTTGGTCTCGTACAAGGCGTACAAGTATGACATGAGCACCCAGCCAAACGAGGATGGCATTAAGGCAGTTGCAGACGCCATCGGCAAGGACTGGGCCAGTAGGATGACCGACCATAAAGATTGGGCTAACTACATTGCCGCGGCGCAATTCGGATCGCAATGGAGGATCAACTTCGATATTATTCCCGAGTCGGGAGACAACTGGAGTGAGAACACCCAAAGCCAAAACGTCTGCGGGAATGCCGAGTACAACTTCTGAGTACAACTTCTGAGTGTGGGAATACCTCTGTACAATAGTTTTCCAAAGAACTCAACTTAGTTTACGTCTGGCGCATATATCACTGAAGAAATGTAGAAAAGAAAATAAGAAGATCACCAAGAATAGAATGGCTGTGTAGCGCGTAGTTTTACGCAGCAGTTTTACGCAGCCACTCACTGCGCCATGCTTTAGTAGTTTCAGCTGAATTCATCTTCATTATAATGTTATTAACCCGCGTCTAAGTTGATCGTCTTGTATGCAGTTAAGCAGATAGACGATCAGCTTATAATCCTAATCCTTCCACTAAAACCGGGTTTTCTTATATTCTTGCGAACTTTGCAACTTTTTGTTGTTAATTTAATTCGAAGCTTTTTATTACAACTTTTGGGATAAAACAAGACCACGGCCATTATGGGTAACCCAAAAGAAGTTGAAGAAGAAGAAGAAGTGGCGCCACCGCCTTACACCGCAGTCGACGCCGTCGCGCACCCGCCGTCGCACGATGGCCAAGCGCCGTCCTACGTAGCAGTACCCGGAGGCAGCAGTTCAGGTGCAGCTGCAGGTGTCATCGCAGGCGTAAACAATAGATTCCCGCAGTGTGTTAATGCGTACTTCGAGAGGAAGTTCACATCAAGTGCGTTTCACTTAGGGGAACATGCCGACACCCCTCTCTACGCAGTAACTATGCATAGCGGGTGGTCGTCGAAGCCGCTGCTAGAGATGCACTCGGGACCGAATGAGTCGGACCCGGTCATCGCTACGGCGGGCCACGAGAGCCGGTGGAGCAGCGGCAAGCACACCATAATCCAGATATTCCCCGACCCCTCAACATCGGCGGGCGAATCGAGCTCCGGGCCCGGCTCCGCGGTGACCGCGAAAACCATCGACATGGTACAAAAGAACTCCTGGACTCGTCAATGGCAGGAACTGACCATCGAAGTGGGCATAGGAAAAGACCTGCGACTAGAAAACTTCGAGTGGCGGCGCACGCGCGGGGAAGAAGTCAAGGAGCTGGACAGGTGGGGGAACGGATGGAAACTTGTGCGGCTGAGCGGGACGGTGCCTGGGCGGGCCTCGACAAGCGACGGCAAGGAGATCGTTGCGGTGTGGACGCTCAACGGCAAGCCGAGCATGAATAAGTTCTGCAAGTTCCAGTTCCTGGAGAGCGGTGCCACGGGGGTACTCGGCGACACGTTTGCGCTCGCCGCGCTCATCAGCGGCTTGAAGATCTGGTATATCGAGTTTCTGCAGAATACTAGTGCTAGTTCCGCTGCGGCTTGAGCGAATTTTGTGTATGATTATCCTGGGAGAGGGGTGATGATGTTTCTGGTATTAATTAATATCTCTATTACCTAACCTAGACCCTTCGCATATCGCTCCTTTAAGTAAGGATTAGTTGTAATGTTTCAACGTAGAGTACGTTTGAATTATATACTAACTGAGGTACCTTTTGTTATACTTAAAACACTTTGGCCCCCAATTCCCTTATGCACTTTAACTACTACAAGTATTGATCAGAACCAATATAGCTTGGATTCTTATCGAGTTATTTCGTACAATAATGAAGTATATATTACATAGGACATGTTTTTGAACTCTCAAGTCCAATCACTCTAGTTCATATTAGACTACTTTTGAGATTAGATCTGGTACCTATAAAACAACATGCTTAACACTCGTGTAAAGAAGAGACACGAAGTCGAACTTCTTGAGGAACAACCCCCGTTATATTAAGTGAATACTTCTCATTTCCAAAATTCGCGTTATATGGTCCTACATCTTTAATCTAGGTAGTCAATTGGTGGGGTAAATAACGTTGGCTACCACCACTTAAGGACCTATTCGTGGAAACTTAAGACTATTTATTCATTCAATAATGGCTTCCCCTCATGCCATGCCATTTCAGAATTTACCTAGACATAACTCTTAAAATAAATGTAAAAAGCAAGTAATTAATTAGGTGCCTAGGTACTTAACCTACATGAAAAGTAAGATGTCACTGACTTTTTTATTAACAAGTGTAGTTATTTCTCTTAGTTATAAAGCTTTTATAAACTTAAGCACCTACGTATATTAAATGGCAATAATAATGCTTTAAATAGTTATTGTAAGTAAAAGAGTTTGGAATATTTAATCAATTTGCTAACGTTATATCTTAAAGTATAAGGTATTTCCGTATGAAATAGTAGCTGTAATATAATAATTAATATCCTAAACATCCAATATTCTCACCAAGAATTCTCAATTACACTAATTACCAACGTCCAAACATGCACAACACCCCGCGATAGTGGGCCCCTTACTCCCAAGTCCCTACCAACGTTCCCATTTCCTCACCCCCACGTAACCCAACCCCCCATCGCACGTACGTATATGTGGATAACCATTCCGTCCATCCCCCAAGTGCCGGCATGGCATATATTAAGCATACGGGAGCGGGTATGTTCCAATTCCATATCGACGGGCGGGAAAATACCCTAAAATAAATAGTAGCATCGGGATAGGATAAGGTACCTACTTTAGGTACTACATAGGTATAGAATAGGTACGAAGGGGAATCCGGACAATTGCTAAGCGAAGGAAGCCTTGAAAACGGGGAAGAAACCTGAGCCGCACGAAAATGCGCCGGAACGCTTTTCACTGGTCGGAAAGAGGAGCCCAACGACAACAACTCCATCTTCCTTTTTTCAATTGTTCCTCTAGACTTAATTAACTTGTCAACAGATTTCTTTTTTTTTCTCTTCTTTCACCATTACTATTATATAAAATAGAACCAATCATTGCGCTTCATCACATGAAATAAATCAATGTTGAACAAAACCGAACTTGCAGAGGAAAAAAAAAGATCGATCATCACACAATATATTTTTCCTATACTGACTTGGCCGACAAAGCGCGAAAATAATCGTTATCGTACGCAATTCCGTGCCTTTATCTACCCTTACTTGACATATCTGGCACGCAAATCGCTGTCATCATCAATCCTATCCTGCGAGGACGAACCAACTATGGCTTCTTCTGTGGGACGAGTTACCTCTCTGATCCGATTTTTATCTCCGTGGGATTGAAAGGGTGCCTCTATTATTGGAAGAACAAAACCCCCGCCCAACTCCCTGGAATCAAAAAAATTCACCGTCTATGTCCTTTTGCCCCGAATGTACCCTCTAAAGCCCCGCTGGAAGATGAAGTTTGAGCATGGTTTCATCTCTTAAGTAAGAGTGTAACCGCCGTCGACGCGGACGTCGGCGCCGGTCACGTATGCGCTGGCATCCGACAGCAGGAATGTGACGGGACCCATAAGATCGACGGGTTGACCCATCTTACCCTGCGGGATAAGAGAGGTCCACTGCTTCTTGAGGTCTGGCTTATCGTCAAGGATCTTCTCGGTACTATTTACGGGGGTTTGTTAGCCACTACTGTGCGCGATTTAAAAGAATCAAATAATAGACGGCGTTACTTACAGAGCAGTCAGCATATAACCGGGAGAAATACAGTTTACACGGATGCCGGCGTGGGCCCACTCGACGGCAAGGGAAGCAGCCAAATGCCGGACGGCGGCCTTGGCGCTATTGTACGGACTAAAAGATCAAAATCGGTTAGTCTTGGCCGTTAAACCAACGTAACAATTGTATAGCGGAGCAACTTACGCCTGGGGCTGCGGCACGTTCACGATGGCACCGGACATGCTTCCGATGAAAACCATGCTTCCCGGGCTCTTGCGCTCCATCAGGTGCTTGGCAACGGTGATAGCGAAGAGATATGTACCATCCACGTTGACACCCCACAGCTTGCGCATGCGGTCGATAGGGTAGTCAACAGCGTTGTAATTCTCGGTGAAACCGGCGCTGGTGACGAGGTGGTCGATCTTTCCGTGCTCCTTGATCACTTCGTCAATGCACTTCTGAACCGAGTCTGCATCCGACACATCGGCGTAATGAGCGGTGACCTTGGGCACTCTGGTGGCGCCAGGGTTCTCCTTGCGGAACACGTCAACCAGCTCGATAGCTTGGCGTTCGGCTTCTTCTTCTGTTTGATTGGAGATGAATTGTCAGCAATCGTTCCGCTCCGGTACAGCTCACCGCAGATCTGCAGAGGTACGTAGGAATCGGCAAAGGAAGTGGAGCGCAGAGCGCAGAGCGCGAGTCAGAGGGGGCGATGGGAAGGCAAAACAAAGCAGAGTCGGAAAGAAAAATGTGAATCGGTAGATTTGGGGACAATTGAAGGGCGTGAAAGAATAGTAAAGGCAGCAAACTCACTG
Organism: Daldinia grandis; assembly: GCA_022432525.1. Taxonomy (NCBI): domain Eukaryota; kingdom Fungi; phylum Ascomycota; class Sordariomycetes; order Xylariales; family Hypoxylaceae; genus Daldinia; species Daldinia grandis. The sequence continues at coordinate 632,145 of JAJKLB010000007.1, forward strand.
TTCATATCGACAATTGCCAAGTTAGCACCGCTAATAACCATGCCCTGACCCATGACAAGTCCGAGGCCACGAGCGCCACCAGTAACTACACCGACCTTACCCTCGAGCGAGAAGGAGGCGAGGGTTCGCTTCATGTGGAAACCACCACGGCCTTGGACGGGGGTAGAGGAGGGGAGAGCATCTTCCTCTGGGTACTCGACGGTGATGCTGTCGTCTGTACGGGCGAATGCACCGGGAGTAGGTGTAGAAGTCTTCTTGTCTTTGCTGTTTGCGTTGTTGAGGGGATTGTTGTTGTTGTGGATGTAAGCTGCGCCAGCAGGAAGGGTTGATCGAGGAGCAGCAGCTCTGGCAGAGGAACCGACAGCTCGTGCCGACGCGCGGAGAAGGTTTCGTGACAACATTGTGTGTGATGTGTGTGATGTGTGAGATGTTTAGGTGGATGGATAAAGAGATATTTTATGAAATCGACAAAAAATAAAGCTTGTCGATATGATAGTAGGATGGATGGATGGATACGAAGTAAGGGGGGAGAGTGAGAGAGGATAAGAGAGTATTGTTTATGCGTGGATGTGAATTGAGTTGCCCGAGAAGTAAAACTAAAACTGAGCTTCAGTTTGCACGGGTTGACGAATGGATTAGACCGTGTCAGGAAAATGACGTATGCGGGTTTCTACCGTCAAATAGAGCTCTATACCGCTTTGGGGTGTAAAGAGAATCAATGTTTTGGAAGCAATTCACTTGCAATTGGGAAATCACCTTGGGTTTTTAAGAGGAGGATGTGGGAGATAAAAGAAGGAAGAAATTCAGGACGACAGGAAAACTATTGGTAAAGAGCCTGGGAACACACGAGAGTGGGAAAAACTAAACCACCGCCCAGGAGGTCAGGGGACCAGAAAACTCACGATCTTCCTTGGACGCTCACTAACAAATTTTTATTTTTTCTTACTTGGTCTTCCTCGCCTTCTCCAGCCTTTGACGATCTATACCCCACTGGCTATTAGCACATGCGGTACCTATCTTATAGCGTAGTACTGCGTACCTCCTATACTCTATAGGTACATGCTTATAGGTATGTACATAGGTCCAAGCTCCCCCCTAGCACCCCTCTCTTTCCCCCCTTCGGTCCCCCCCTAGTGGAAGGTTGGAGGGGTACGTAGTACGATTAAGCTTAGGTGACTTCTAGGTGGTTTAAGTGGAGATTAGCCTCTGTAAGGCTCATTCTAGACTTGTCAAGACTGACGGGTTAGTCTGGCTAGACCAAGTCCGTCCTTCGTTCCTTCATACATATGTAGCTCTCTACATATCTGGTGATATGAGCTGCTGAAAGGTTGTCTGCCCATTCGTATTATGCAGAGGGCTACTTACATCCCGCATCATGTGTACTGTATGTATGCATGTATGTATGTATGTACCTAACGTTATGTACATCTATATATGTGGACAAGTATTACGCATTCCGTACACCGAAGCATGAAAAGAAAACTCCAAACAATCGAAAACAACTCAACAGCCAATGCAATGCGACATGTGGCAGTTGCCCAGATCATTCTGCGTCCCGAGTACTTAAGCTCTTGCCAGGATACCGCAGAAGTGCGGCCCCGCAAATACCCAGAACTCGAAGCAAGCGAGCAAAGCTAAAGCAGCACACTAAACTGCAACCCACATCAGTGGGAGGACGCCCCCGGGAATGGGTAGCCAACAGGAATACCCGCCTACGCCGTACACGTAGCGAGAGAGAGAAAAAAAAAAAGAAGACGACATGGAGCTAAAAGGGGATAACTCGAATACCGACTTCCGGCGAGCGATATCGAAATGCACCTGCAACCGCTTTTTTCTAATTGTACGCTACCTAGTGTATGGTACCTAACCTAGTGTATTGTATGACACTCTTATCCTATCCTATCCTAGCTATCCTCCCCATCGGAAACCGGAGCCATGTTTATTATGTTCGTGGGATTTGCTGTCGCTAACTCGCTACTTACTACTTTCTTTACCTTAACTAACTACCTACCTATCCTATGTATTTACACCTACCCTACCCCTACCCTCTAACCTCTCCTTTCTCTTTCTCTTCTTTTTGTTTTTTTCTAACCTTATGATTGTGGGAAGTCTCCGTCTTGTTAGTCTTCCCATTGTCACCGCAACAGGCTTTTCTGCCCTTGTCGATTGTAGATCCGAGTCTTGTTCGAGTTTAGTTTCTGAGCCTCCCGAGCTTCTAACAGCGCATCCAAAATGCACAGTGATAACACCATTTTCCTTGACCTTACTGATTCATTCGTCGCGTGTCATTTTGAATTTGTTCTTTGTTGAGTAATGTCACCCTGACCCGGATTATATTACTCAGCCCATCCCAGGGGTATTTTCGGTTCATAGTAGAGCCGCACTCCTCCACCTCCGATGTTCCGCGGTCACGATGGTTGCAAATATTGTTCCCATAGTCCCACGCCCAGCAATAGTTCTTTTTTCCTTTTATTGTTAGCACATCATGTACCACCCACGCATATGAATTTAGCGCGGGGGGTTGAACCCTACCCCGGCCTTGAGGCTTTTGTCACACCAGCCTAAGGCAGGCTTGGTCTCACGATAGCTTCTAAATTTCCCCAGTACCCGCAAACAGGTTGCGCCAAATAACTTATTACGTTTCTTTTCTCTTTATTCCCTCTGTAGGCTGGAGAGCTAACCATGTATACTAAGCGAGCCTTGTATTACATTATCTGATAAGACGTATATTGATTCCCACCCCCTTCGTTTCCATTGCGCGTTTCGCGTTCTCTAGCCTGACTGCGCATTTCTGCAGGTAGCTCCCAGTGGATGCTAGTATCACACTCGACATTGAAAAATGATAAAAAATCCCGCGGAGAGTATCGACCCCGCCAGAAACGCGTGATTTTCGAAGAGACTCTGCATATGCGTGTACGCCCCTATCTTATACAAAAGAAACAAAATCATTCGCCCTATTAGTATCGTGGGCTGAGCAAGTCTACCTGCAAGCTTATGCCAATTGCACGGGTAACGGGTATCAACTTGGAAATTATTTATGTGCTCCCGAGCCCTTTGCCCTTTTCCTAAACTCCCGCGATCTTGATGAACAAATAGAAAGTCGCGATCCGTAATGATAGCCGGCGCACCGTAACGATGCGGTTCGACGTCCTCCTTTCACCAACACCCTACGCTGTTTCTTCTTGGTAGTAAACGCTTTCTAATCGTTTAGACCGAAAATCCGGCGTAGTGCACCGAACTTCTTTTTCTTCTTATGTTCTACACCGTCAATAATCATCTCATCCCGTTCGTTCTGGTATACCGTGGGCAGTCCCAGGCTCGTGCTTCGTCTGCCATCTAGCTCGGGCCTCTGAGCGGCTTCCTCCGTGCCACTGCCACCGAGTAGATTGCCGGCCGAGCTTGATCGTTTTATACCCTCGTTCCCAGATGGCTCACCTAAGGGCCAGCTGTCGCTTCTTTTTACGGAAGATCGCTTCTGGAGCCTTAGACTGGAGGAGTTTTCGCTTCGAAGGTCTCTTAATTGCTCACTGCTTCGCTCCAACCTGGTATCACGCCTAGCTGCGCTCTCCACAAGCCCGGAGCGTTGAATTTTGCCTGCCGGATCGACTCGCTTGTTACGTCTCAATATCCCCATTAGGGAGCTTCGTCTTTCCCTAGTTGGTGTAGTGGGGGTCGATACGGAAGTATCAAACCCACCACGACCAGATCGTGATCGCGTTAGTGTCGCAGTTCCCAGAGCTTCGGAATTTGAACGGGTTAAACCTGCACTTCCGATAGGGGCTTTGCTTCGCAGACTCTGCATAGGACTGGGCATCTCGTTATCGCTGTCGGGCAATGCTGGTGAATCCTCGTCTACTTCTGGCACAGGCGTGGATTTCCGAAAGCCAGCTGCGCCAGTAGCAGATCCTCTAAGAGTACCTCTTAATAGAGGCCCCGCCTGTGCTGAAGTACTGGGACGAACACTTTCTTCATCACTTGACTCGTCAAAGCGGCTGTGGAAACCGGTAATTTCACCTTCGTCTTCGTCGCTTGAGTCACCGAAGCGACTGGATCTCTTGGAACGCTTTGTTGTAGGATTTTTATTCGACCGACCAAACGAGGGAAAATGGATAGATGGGAGGATCCTCTCTTGACTCGATACGCTACTAGATCGTAGGGTGCGCCGCATCGCAGGGGCCGGTGCTCCACTTGTAGCATTAGTAGCTAAACTTTGCCGGAATGAAGAGCCGGTTGGCGAGAGGGACCGTAGGCTGAACCGTCCGGAGCTTCTAGTGATGTCTTGAGTTGGGTTAGCGGATGATGGACGCATGGAACTGCGGAGACTGAACCCGCTGTTACGGGCGGCGCGGTTACGCTTAAAGCTGCTGTCGCTAACATCAGACCCGCGGCGTTGTAAAGGAGATCTATCACTAGGAAAAGAGCTGCTTGCTCTTTTAGTAGGTAATTCTTGAGTAGGTTGTTGTGCCTGTTGTCGAATTGGCTTTGTAGAGACAGACGTTGATTTCTCATTCTGCATAGCCTGGCGAGAAGGTTGGTTGACTTGTCCTCCCCCAGTATGAGATCTCATTGTTTTTCGCATGCCATCTGAGGCCTGTCCGGGCTTTTCTCCACGCAAGGACATGCGCATCCGCGATGATGTCGCTGGTTGATTGGGGGGTTCTCGAGTAGTTTTGGACTTGGACTTGACTGCAGGAACTTTTGGGGAGTTGGCAGACAAGACATCTTTAGGCTGTGTTGACGTTCGAGGCTGCGCTTCAGTTGCTATTCGCTGCTGAGCAATTATCTTCTTAACACTATTCTTCCGAATAGGGCGTTTAATCTCGTCCTCGTCCCCTTCAGTTCCGGCCTCTTCCATAGCCTCGCGCTCAAGCTGAAGCCTCTTCTCGGCTGTCAAACTACGCCAAAAGACTTTGGCCTGTTCCCAATCATCTTGATCTCGCACCGGTTCTAAAATGTCGGCAGCGGCTCCAACCTGCTTATCGGCTGAGAGTTGATATTTCTCATGAGACCCCTGTGGAGCATCACCAGGTAACTCTGACAATTGGGATGGGGCGACTTTGTTGATAGGCTTCTCGATAACAGCATCCAAAGACAAGAAACCATCTCCCTCGGCATTCCAGGGATCTTCGTATGCATCACTGTATATACTCGCAGAGTCGTCCGTAGAGTCATTATCCACTGCGTCCAATGCAGTTGTTGTAGCGAGTGTAGTTTGAGGGAGCACTTCAGGCTGGATATGGTGTACCGTTGCTTTTGGCTCGAAGATAGGGGAAGGGGAAGCATCGCCATTAGCTTTGCTATTAAAATTCTGCGGCAAAGGCTGAGTATCACGTGTTTCGTCTGATCCATCATCTGGGAACCCGCCTGGGACGTCGAAGAAGGGTTCTTCTAGTACACTTGCAGCGGACGTGCCTTGCTCTGGAACTTTTGGACTAGGCTGTATTATAGCAATTTCGGGAATATCGTGCGGAGGAAGTTGAATTGCACTTGGTACATCTGCCTTTAATTTGACAAGCTTTTCCTCAAGAATGGTTGAGTTGCTTTGAGAATTATTTTCGGTATCTGGTTGGGTAATCTGTGTATTAGGAAATTCTTCCGTATCACTCGCCCCTCCGACGCTGTTGAGGAGTTCATCGTCGGAATCGGAGCTCTTGATGCTGTCTGAGATATAACCACTTCCTTCCACCGAGGTCACCACGGGCGGCAATGGTTCCCTAAACCTTGAAATATTGGGTGCGTTCCGGGGGGTTTGTTCTCGAACAAGAATCGAACCTATAGCCTGGTCACTTGATTGCTTTAACGGCAGCTCATCAGGAGTCCCGGAGCTGCTAGGCGCGTTTGGGGCAGATGAACGTAAATCAGATGGATGGGCTAACTCTTGTGGGCGTACAAGAGGTCGTTCTTCGGGTTCCCTTGGCTTCCTCTCCCTAATACTTCCGAAGCTTGGCAACGCGGGCCGAGGTTTCATAATTTCGTCGTCTTCGAGAGCAAAGTCTTTCCTTTTACTTCGCCCGATATTACTGTACCAAGGCCGCTTGGTTTGTTGTGGACTTGGCGGGCCCGACTCATCTGTATCTCCTGCAGATTCACCGACCACTGTAGCCATAGTTCGATCATCAAAACTAACGCGGACCGACTTCTTACGAGGTGTCGTAGTGTCCTCTTGTAGTGGAGACACATCGCGGGATCTTGAAATATCTGAGCCTTTTTCCGATGGAGACACTTCTCTCGACGTTGAACTAGTACGTTTAAGAGCCGACTTAATAGGCGACGCCGATCTTGGCAAAGGGGTATGTCGTACTGAAAGATTGTCTGATGGAGTTGTCGAGAAATGAGCTTGTCGAGCTGGGCTATTCGAGTTTGATCGTCGTGCATAGCTTTCTTTACTAGAAAGCTCTACAACAGGTTTGTTTTTCGCGGATATGGTCTTATTTTCCGGCGCACATTGGATAGGGGAGTCGCCTTGTTCTACAAATCTTTCAATTTGACTCTGTCCAACAGCTACTCGAGCTGATTCACCTGAAAGTGGTGGACCCCGAGGTCTCTCAAAAATAGACTGTCTCGTCGGTACTGCGTCTAGCGCTTCTAGTACCTTTCGGGATGGCGGATTCACAGCACCGTCTTCGTCAGAGACGTCCTCGGGTTCGCCTGGAACATCTGGGTTTATCACTAAAGTTGGTGAGCTTCGACCCGGATAGTTGGATGTCGTCTGGAGAGATGGGCTCTCAATCCTCGATACGTGTATATCTTGCAGTTTTGATGCCTGGTTCTTATTATCCAGCCCCTCCTGATGTTGTACTGGTCCTGGTGTTGTAGCAATAGCCTTGATTGCAGGATCCCCCAACGTCCGCGACTCCTCTGCCTTTGGCGGTGCCTCGGCAATTGGTGCTTCTCGCTTCGGCGGATCGCGTTCGCTCACGTCTGCGTCAATAACAGTCCCTCTAGTCCTTGCGCTTGTTGCTTTCTCTAGGTAGTTACTTTCTCTCTGAGTCCCGCTATATTTCTTCTTCTTTGACTGCTTCTCTCCCATTTCCTTGACGTAGGAGTCATTGTCTATCGTGGGCCTTGGAATCATTCTCCTAGAATTTGGGTCATATACCATTGGCAGATCGGACTTCCCGCTCGTAATCGAGGATATAGAAGCTCTATTCGACCTAGGTGGTGAAGCGGGCCTGCGAGGTGGTGGGTTTGCAAATTGCGGCAATTGGGTATAGGTAGGAGATGCAGGTGGTGACTGGGCTCGAAAAACAGTCGGGTATGAAAAGTTTACCGAAGAACTCCTACTATCCGGCCTCTGCGACGGAGTAGGGATATTCTGTGGTTTTAACGGTTCGGGTTTGCGTGTCTTCATCGGTAGATCAGATGTCCTTATGTTGCTTGGGTCGCCTGACGGTTCGGTATACCATGAAGATTGTCCTGGCTTAATCTTTTGCGATGCGGTCTTAAAATTTTGCATTCCTACACCTGTGGAAGCCTGGCGTGACACCTTTTTATGATCTGAGGGTATTTGAGGTACCGGTGGGCGTTCGTCGGTCGCTTGTATCGAGCCAGCTCGATGAGGCGAAGGACTTCGAAACGTACGCTCTGCCATACTACTTGAGCTGCTCCTTCTTCTAAGCTCCGCTGGGCGCAAACTATTGACGGCTGCGACGGCACTTCCTGCTGAAGATATCGAGGTACTTCGACGTATGGTTCTTTTCGTTTGAACTTCACCTACGTTTGTAGGCGTATGAGGACGTGCTCGAAGCGCGGCAGCCGCAGCAGCCGACGAGAGTGACCTGCTGGGTTTGTGGTTTGAGGCAGACATGAAGGCGGATGCGGCGGCTGATGCTGCGTTTGGGTCCGCGGTTCTGGGATTCAGAGGCTGTGAAATTTCGGAACAGATATTAGCATGTAGGATGTATAATCAAGTGGAAATAAAAGACGATGGTATGAGTTATGAACGTCGTCATGATGAGTGAATCGTTCATCCAACCCAACAGGGAAAACCCTTCAAATCAACCAACCACGAAGCGATCCGAGAGACATCTATACTAGCGCCCTCAGAGGATAAAGAAGCACGAGTCGTGCAATATTGTAATTGATATTGGACGCCCTAAGACAATGGAATGCGACGACTCGAGATGAACTAGAGACAGGCCGATGAGGTACTTACAGGGTTTGGTGGCCGATGCATTCGCAACGAGCCGAACATCTTAACTGAGCGACCCGCAGGCTCAAGGCCTGGTCTGAACCGACTATAATAAAGGCTGCATGGGAATACAATTGTAAATTAATGCGTAGATAAATTTGATCTGTGCGAAGCCGCGATCGTAAATCCCAAAATTTCAAAATCTCGAAATCTCAAACCGGCTTTGTGTTGGAAGAAACGCGGGAAGTAAGCGAAAGTTGAAATGGATTTTCCCGGCGCGTTGGAACAAAAAAAGACTTTGGGAAGCTCTCAGGAACGGGAATCCTGGGAAGTCAAGGTATGATGATGACACAAAGGGAAAGGGCACCCTAAGCTACACTAAGTAGTGGACACTATGCGATATCCACTTAGCTGTTCAAATTAGGACAGAATAGGTAGGTACAGTGCCGTCATTCTAATATATACGTGGGGTTACTGCTGCTTCCCACGCATCAAACTCCACTCTGGCACTTATATACTTAGACAGCGGCAATAACACTTAGTTAAATGATATATGTAGGTACCTAGGTAGGTACCTAGGTATGTAGGAAAGATCTGGATATATACAACCGGAATACTGGAGCCCTCAAGACCCTCAAAAAAATCAACTGAATACCCATCCTGCTATTGGCCTCAGTAGCCAACAAATTAGAACTTTACTATTGAGCATAGAGCCACGTCTTTTTGACACTAGTTACTGGTTCTACCCAAACGATTATTAAATTAGATACCTCGGTAACTTTTATATTCATTGGCATAGAACAATGGAAAAATCTATAGGCACATATCCTACATGTATTCTTAGGCGCCTTATTGGGCTGCTACCGAGGTATTCTTCAACGCTCAGATTATTATGACAGAGGTAACTACAAGGTACCTAAGGTAGGTAGTTTTTCAATGCGCATTGCCGTAAGTACAAATGTGTTCAGCGGGTTCCAATCTTTTAATCCGACTTTAAATGACGTCATTTGACTAACTAACACAGACGTATGTACCTTAGGTACCTGCATACATGTACTTACATAATACCCATAACTACCTACCTATGTACCTACGGAATATTAACGTAGGCGTTTTAGAAATGCCTTATTAGCCATCGTTTAGCGTTGCCCTTTTCAATGGCGGGGGCTACATTCTTTACATTCAAATATCCGCTAAATCGATTTACTACTAGAACATGTCACAGTTAGGAGTACACTAACTAGACATCAATAAATCAGACTATACGTACATTTACATATGTAGGTACAACGCCATGTCACACAGGTGACGTTACCAATCGTCAGACAGATATACAAAGCAATATAGCTCAATGGATGTAAAATGGGAGCATCGTACACGTGCTCCACTACGTTTGGCCCCCTTTAATTCAACTTACTTGTCCTTTGGGTAGACATAAGATCCACGGCGTGGCATTGGGACTACATAAGTTAAGCATACATATTCCCTATGCTTAAGAAGTAAGAGCGCAGAGTGAACTAAAATAAGACAATGCATGTGATCGATAGTCTCTTATGATCTATCTGGTCTATACGCCCCGAGGCATTTCTAATGACAGCGCTTAAAAGGGGTACTGATCATAGCACGATACGTGCATTTTTGATGATCGACATGTATTGGCAATGATTCTCGACCGCAAACGCAACCTGGTGAATGCTTGCTTGGTCTAGCTCATAAGAATGATTTACCCTCCGCTGCGTAACTGCTATTTTTCCGGGGTTGGAAAAAGTGAATTGCAACGCTATGAGGAGACTTCACGATAGATAGATGGCCTTAGGTTGCGAGAAACATACTAGTCGAACGATAGTAAAGCGAGAAACGGCACTTGGGTTTCAAACTCCGGGCAGGTGACGTATCTAGGCTGGCGGTCCTAGAGAAGTGATGTGAAAGAAGTGGTTCGAAAATGCATTAGGTGTTGAGAAGGCGACCGTGACACGCGCTATCAATGCTGGGATGCCGAACAGTCCAACCAATCGAAGACAAGAGTCAGACACTTGTCACTGGCTCACGTAGAGGCCTTTAAGACTACTATCCATCCCTCCGCCCTTACTACCGCGTGCTCGTGGATGACTAGGCATATCTACTTCCAGTCCCTCTTCTTCGTAGTGATCCTCAGAACCAAATCCATTTTCTTGATCTTCTTCGTGGATTTGACCTTCGTGCAGACCCTGATCTTCATCATGGTCATCTAGATGAGGTCGAGGGGGAGGAGCATGTCCAGCCGTAGACGCGGGGTTGCGATCAGGAGCATTGGAGTTATTCTTCGCTGCCATTTTGCCTGCCTTCTTGCCTTTGCGTGACTTCATTTTCGCTTTCTCTAACAACCTGCGCCGCTCTGCTTCTTCCCGGCGTCGTCGGCGGTCTTTGATCTCGTATTGCCGAATTAAGGCTTCAGGTGGGCGGCCAAAGATTCGTTCGTACTCACAGAATTCGCATATCCAGATATCCTCTGGGGCCGGTGGGTGGTGGAAATTCTGGAATTCTGTTTCTTTACGGCGTTGTTTGGCCGCCTGTAAAAGGGAGTTGCCGCGACGCTTCGATTTCTTCGGCGGCGCATTGCCTTGAGCTGCTCCTTTGCCTGCCGAGTTGGTTGCTGCGTTGATTCCTCCCTGCATGCTTCCTGGCCTGTTCGGGGGAGGGCCTGATCCGTTTTGAGATCTAGCGCCAAGACCACTATACGAGTCTCGAGAGTCCGAATGAGACTGGTTCATATGGTTTGAAGGCCCCATATTTGACGGTGCCGGATCGGAGCCAGGCCAAGAAACAGGGTTTTGGGAATCAAACGTGAAGGTAAACTGTGCTGATGTTGTTGGACTGGACTTCGTAGATACTTCTTGGTGTAAAAGGCTGATATTTTCTTGGCCTTGGGGTACCTGAAGCTTCTCTGCACTAGCGATAGCACTAGAGATAATCCCGGAATTCTCGCCTATACCGAAGAAAAATATGTCAGTGGTTAATTGATTGTGAATAGTATCATGTTGTCGTCTAGAGATTGCTGCCAAGAAGGAAAAAAAAGTCATAAAAATAATGTGGACTTTTCGCTAGATGGTGAAAATCAAAGGTGAAGAAATTCAATGAAACGAGGCTTACCTGCAGGCGGCGATGAATATTGTACACCACCTGGTCTGAGTTTATTAGGGGTCTGGTTCCCCCAGTTGCTATTCGGGTCTGACAGGGTTCTTAATGGGCTCCTACCATTGCGTACCCGGCCGTACCTACCTCTGCCGGGACCGGAAATTCCTTGCCCGCCCGTCGCAAGACCACCGGATTGATAATAAGCTGCAGAAGCTGATCCAGGAATATCTAAAGATCCTTCTTCGCCTGTTGCTACTCCTAGCGCTCCAAGGTCATTCAACACGTGCGTCCCATTCAAAATCGTCTCACCAGCAGTTGGGATCTTCCTCTTCTTCTTATTATTACTGTTCTCAAAGGAATCGTAACCATCTGCAGAGGAAGCGGTAGAAGGCGGCGGTTGCGGATTTGTTTGCCGAGATTGACCCTGTCGTAGAGGGGCACGAGTCGCATGTCCTGGCGAATCGTGGAGGGGTCGTGATACGAAAGCCCTCCGAGCCTGTCCAATCAGTAAATGACCGTCGTTTTCGTTACCCAGGGCGTTTCTACGGAGACCGGCTTCTTGCCCTAATTCAGCTGCATTCTCTCGGTGTGCTACACTTAAAGACTCGGCTCCTAACGACACCAAATCCTCCTTGGCATTATATGGGTAGACAAACAGAGGCGCCGAAGTTTGAGGTGCGGGGGGGTATTGAATACTATCGGCGACATCTGGAGAAAGCCGTTCGCGTAGTCGACGTTTCGGAAGAGGTCGGATAGGCCGGTCAGGAAATAGTGAGGTAGACTCGGGAGACATATTCTCTGAAGGCCCTGCTCCGCGAGCGAATCGCGAGAGTGTTAGCCAAACGGCCTTCAACGGAGACACAACGCAGAAACACATGGTAGTAAAAGAAACTTAGAGGCGTCCTTGACGGTCATATGTTGGATGCGACACGGGATTTGTTAGAGACTCAGCTCGCTGAGATATGGGTCTCTAGCCATTTCCCCGCCAACAGCGACGCGGATGTGTGACGCGGAAGAGCAGGTGGCAGTTTTTGAGACCATAGCAACACGCCCTGCCAGTTTTTAAGCGGACAAGCGTGTCGGCTCTAGCAATCATCTCTTTTCTATGGCGGATGTCCCTCACCGGGGAAACGACGTACCCATTACATCCCGCTATTACAATTGTAGCACCGACAGCCCAGCTATCACCTCCAATGCAATCCTACTCTGCTCAACTCGTCTACTTAAAGCAAGAGAAGAGGGTTCGCGCGGTAAGCTATCGTACAGCTATCGTACAGCGATCGAGACAGGTTCAAAGACGGCGGATACACAATTTCGTGGTTTCGTTCGTTGCAGCGACCTTCTCCTTTTCTATATATTTATGGTAAGATTAATACCGGACCTCTAAGTAAATGGTAGGCAATTCTATCGGAGCCAACTGCTAGACCCTAGCCAAAAAGTGCCACTGAGCCTCTGGCAAGCGTGTCGCTGCTTTTGGAAAGCAGAAGATCTCTAATGGGCTTTTATGTACATACATAAATAACAGTCGGCGGAAGCTGGTCGAGGTGGTGGGCTTAGATGACCAATACAACCTAAGACGAGTGTCCGTAGTGTTCCGTATTCAAGAAGGTTCCCCTTTTGGCGGGGAAGATTGATAGAATGGATTTACGATAAGGACCGCTTCGTACAAGCTAAGTAGAAATCTTGATGCCGCGACAATGGTATGCAAAGACGTTGCAGAAGCAAGAGCAAAAAGATGTTTGTTCGTTGTTGGGATTTTGGTATGAGGAAGAATCAGGTGGGAGTCCTTAATAAGTTTCGGCAACGTTGAGTAAGGTGGCAGGTACCTACAAGGTAAGGAGATCAGTTGTGCTGGCGATATGTAATTGATTGAGCGATGGCTGCCCACACTGTCACACGAAAGGGTTTAGGGATCGATGTACTGTACGAAATACACGAAATACATACGTAGGTACAAGGGCCAATCAACCCTGAAATTACCCCATTAGTAATCTTAGTGAACTTTAAGTGAGGTCGAACTGAAGTGCGGTTGGGCAAGTCAGATTGGTCGGAACATTAGGTACATGATGGATAGTACCTGATAGACTTTACAGTGGCCAAAGTACTGTGTTCCACTTCGTCCCGACACAGGCAAGACAGGAATGGAAGGAATCCCACCTCTTGCAAGTTGCAAATTGCCCGCCACACCAGGAACATCAGGTAAAGTGACGTCCATTATGCCCCCCCTCCTATCGCTTTCCCCATCTCCAATCAACGCTACCTAATCGCATTCTTCTAGCATCGAAACCCAAAAGCCGAAAGCCAAAATGCATCCAACATAAACTTATCGAAAATATCTCTCAATACCAATTCAATACCAATATTAGATACATGCATACGTATCTTACAACCTATGTATCTCATATTCCGGGCAGTAGGCACAGGGCGCGCCAATGCGAACAATGCATCGCCACGACCAAAACGTACTAACATACCTATGTAACTTATCTTCCTCCGGCGTATGAGATGAGGTAATCTCCCACCTTCGCGTAGTATGCGTATGGGAATATCGACACATGCATGCATGCATATCTAATGCTAATCGGGCAAAATACGGTGTGAACAGTAGCATGCGAGTACGGTGCCCCGCGCTTCACCTGTACAGTCACCACCAATGGATTGGACGGACCGATGGAAGGCCGATGAGAGAGAGGGCCCGGATCAATTGGGGATCCAAGCTAAGAACTTAACCCGAAAAAGAAAAAAGAAAAAAAACCTTACCATCCATAGCACCTGAGGAGCTGCCGGGTCCCCTGCTGGATGGTCGCTAAGTCGCTAAGTCGCTTGGTCGCGCGAGTCTGCCCGCGCCCGAGCGAGGGCCAGCTAGGAACAATACCTAATACAATGTTGCTCTACCTACTACCTACCTACCTCCTCCAAAAAGTGACCCTCTTGTTCGCCTTAACCAACACACATTCCTCCCCCTCTATTACTCTTACCTTTGCAAACTGACGCAGTTTTTTACGAATATCAAATTCAGTCATGATAGACCTGACGGTATATTTGCAAGGTCCTTATCCTGTTTCCTCTGACTTCGCGTAGCCAGAATTCCTTCAAGAGCTCCTTCGCGGTCGCCCTGGAGCAACTCTTGTCTTCTCACCCTCTTCCAACCACATCCAGCCTTTGTCGCGACCCAATCACCTATAATCTCACTTATTCCTTGCTCAGACCCAAAGAGAACACTTCCCAATTCCATTATCTGCTTAGATCGCCGTCGCGTTTTACCCATTTCCCATATTAAGCCCCCCGATCTCAATCCGACCTGTCGCCCAGTCGCCCAGTCGCTCACACTCTACGCCCACAAGCGATGGCCGGTACTTCTCCGACTAGACGCTCTTCTCGTGCGCGAACAACCCAATCACAATCACATAATAGCTCGAGTGCGTCCAGTGCATCTGGCCGTGCCGAGCGAAGCACAAGAGCCTTCACTAAAACTGGATCACCACAAAAGTCGACCGGTAGTGGGTCTTTATCCTCAGAGCCCCCCGAGGATTCAACAACTATAATGAACGATGATCCTATCCTCCGTCGACGGAGTACGCGCGGGAAAGAAGACGACCGAGAAAAACAATCCAAAATAGAATTACTCGACATGGGGTCTGCTGGCGACGAGGTTCAAGAGGACGACGAGGCCGTACGTTGCATCTGCGGCCATGATGAATACCCGGGCCCGCCGCCCTTTGACGAGACCTCGAAAAATGATCCAAGAGACACAATTGATCACGACCGCATTTTCGCTATCGAAGTTACAGACGACATGGCTGGCTTTTATGTACAATGCGAGTTCTGCAACACATGGCAGCACGGTGCTTGTGTCGGTTTTGCCGAAGAATCTAACCTCGAAGACGTCCAATACTTCTGCGAAAGATGCCGAAAAGACTTACATAAGATATTTACAGCAAGCAATGGGTGAGTCTCATCATCAAATCCTAGAATCAAATTGAGAACAGTCGCATTGGGTGGCCCTTCAGGTGCGGCGGAGTGCTTACGGTCGCGCCTCTGCCGATCTTGGTCTCCAACTCCCTTTTCCCCTTCCAAGATTGACTTCCCTGTTACCAACCCATTGCAATAGTCATACTAACACTATGACACCAAGGCAAAAATACTCGATATTTCTTCCCATCCATCGACCTTCACGAGCCACCTCCACAGTTAAAGATGGTGCGATTTCCCCTAAAAGCAATCCAACCAAAAACTCACGCTCCTCAGCAGCTGCGCATACATCGAAGCGGCGGTCTACTATGAACAGTCGAGATGCCGCTTATGATGAAGAGGAGCAACTACGCCGAGCCATTGAAGCAAGCAAAGAAGATGCGATTCCCGAAACCACAGAACCTCCGTCAAGACGTCCCAAGCGAAGTAGAGATGATAGTGAAGAGTACGTCTCTGAAATATGCACAAGGCTTAGCGCTTTAGCTAACAAGTACATAGGAAGGTAGAGGGCATTAAACGACAGCGAACAACTTCCAAATCCCCTTCCCCGAAAATTGAAAGGCTTCAATCCGCCCCCCCTGAAGAGTCCGATGATGAACTAGCAATCCGAAACGGTTCTTCGAAGAAATCTCGGAACGCAGCAAGGAATCAGCGTGAAAAGGCCGAAAGAGACGAACGCCGCGAGGAGCAAGAGCGGAGACGGGTCGAGGCTGCTAATAAGCGAAAAGGCCGAGCTGAACGTAGGCGAGCCGATGGTACTATCCCAACAACAGTATTAAAGGCATGGTTACCTAGCTAACCCAAATCTAGACTCCGACCCCTCAGAAGAAATGCCTCTGGCAGTTCGCGCAGTAGCAAATAGGGCAACAGAATCCGCGCAACCCCCAGATCCTCCGATTTTATCACAGCCCCCTCCTGATACGCCTCCTGCGGTCCCGGCCCCCATAAATTCCCATAAGAAAAAGGCAACCAACCAGAAGAAGAAAGGGAGGAATCAATATACTAAAGACCGCGATAACCGCGACCATGACGAATCACCGGCGAGGTCGTTGTCGCGCGATATTACAAGAAATGCCGACGAGAACGGCACATCACATACGAAATCAAATCACGAGCCTGCCAGCAAGCAGAGCAAATCAAAGGGCGGCATGAATTCGAGGATTACCATGACAGATTTAAAGAGGCGCGCCAATAATATTTTAGAATACATCACAAGAACGCAGGTCGAGCTCGCAAGCGAGCCGTTATCAGACTCGAGAGCCAGTACACAACAAAACAGTGCCAACAATGGTTCAATCACCACAATACCTTCGATTAAGGTAAACGGAGACAGCAGAAAACACGACAATGTCGGTATAACTACAAACGGGTCGGTAACCAATGGAGTCAGCCATAGTCTCTCCTCGCTAAAGGAATTTAAGGATATGTCTTGTATCGAGATGATGGACATATTGACGCGGGATTTGGTAAAGTGGCAGCAAGAGTTTGCGCCCTGAAGCCATTGCCGGTTTCATCCGGCAGTCAACTTGGCGTTCTAGGGTTAGCTTCCAGGTACATTAGGTAGGCTTTATATCTGCATTGCTCGGCGTTGTTCTGCGCAAATGGGAAAACAGGGCGTTCTTTTCAGAGGTTTCAAAAGAGGTTTCTCAATGGTGTTCTACTTTTACTTTTCTGGCTGTACTAACAAAACTTCAAATGGATTGATCGGGAGAGTCGGGAGCTCTGGGGGACTTGGGACAAGGTCTCAGGACACGGAGCACCTGTTCGTGGAGAGGGTGTGGGACTTTTTATTGCCATTTTA
This sequence comes from Daldinia grandis, assembly GCA_022432525.1. Taxonomy (NCBI): domain Eukaryota; kingdom Fungi; phylum Ascomycota; class Sordariomycetes; order Xylariales; family Hypoxylaceae; genus Daldinia; species Daldinia grandis. The sequence goes on from JAJKLB010000007.1 coordinate 649,163, forward strand.
CAGGCGCGGTGTTGTATCTACAATATACCCCCTCTGATACCTTGCTATATCTCAATAGCGTTTCCTTACTGTAAAACCTTAGGTACATTATGTACAATGACGATACGGATTTACCAATACACTGGCGTAGACGCCTGAGTTCCATATGTCGTATTCGACTGATACATGTGTTTTATAATTTGCTTTTGAATATGTCTATAAATATATTTCATGTCTCATCCGCATCGTCAACTTCCCTCTCCAGCTTGCCTCTTAGCGGCATTCCTCGCCTTCCGCGCCTCCTTCTCCCTCTTCTTAGCCTGGTTCATGCTCAGATGCTGCTCGCCACCAGCCAGCGCCTTCGCCCTCAGAGCAGCCAAGCTCTCCTCGCTAACGTCGTCGAGCCCAAAGCGGCCCAGATTTCCCTTGCGCCACTGCTGTACGATCCAGTCCGCAGCCTGCTCCTGGCTCGGCACGCCGCCCTTCAGCAGCTTACCCGTGCGCGTGGCAATATTATCAAGAAACTCGCGAACATCGTTCGTCGGCGCGCTAAGCTCGCTGTACATTTCCGGGTCCCGCATGTTCAGCCGGAACAGCAGGTAATCGGCGATGGTCTCGGCAGGGACTAGCCCGTCCTTGACGCAGCCGACTAGCGATAGCTTGAGCATGGCCTCGACGTCGGTGACGTAGGGGACGAAGACACCCGGGGTGTCGACGACGAAGACGCCGCCCTCCAGTCCCGCGGCGGTGTCCTCGGCCATCACGCGGACGGGCGTGCTTAGCTTGCGCGTCACGCCGGGTTGCGAGCCTGTCCGCGCGGCTTTGGGCAGCTGCATGCCCTCGGCGCGTAACGCGTTGAGCAGCGACGACTTGCCCGCGTTCGGCATCCCGACGACGAGCGCGCGCAAACCCGTCAGGGAGTCGGACGCCACTGCGCGCTCTCTAACCTCGTCTATCAACTTCTTGATGGAGCGCGGGTTGCCCGCATCGGTGAACACGACCTCCGCGCGCCGATACCCGCCCTCGCCTTCTTCTTCTCCTTCCGCGACGATCCCAAGCGAGCCCGAGTGGAATCTCGTCAGCAGTTCCTTCTGCTTGCCGATCCAGCGGTTCGCGGAGGCGGGCGCGCACAGGTCGGCTTTGGTGTACACGACGATGCGGTCGCGGCCGGCGAGCGCGGACTCGAGCAGCGGGTTCGTCGAGGTCAGGGGCACGCGGCTGTCGCGGCACTCGAGGATCAGGCTGATGTTCGAGAGGACCTTGCGCATGGAGGTGAGCGCGCCGGCGTGGTGGCCCAGGAAATAGGAGCGCGTGATGGAAGGCGAGACCTCGAAGACGGTGCGAGGGACGAATCCGCCGACAGCTTTTAGGGGCGCTGCCATTGTGGTGGGGGATAGGTACCTTAAGAAATGTAACCTGATTGACTACGGCGGCTTAAGAAATAAATATACCCCAAGGCCAATTCTCATCGTGCGATCGCGCCTATCGGCGTGTGCCAGGATTATGCGGAAGAGTTGCGCGCCGCCATTGAGTTTGCCGTTTGCGACAGTTGAATATTGGATATTGGAGTATTGGAGAAGTTTTGAATTTATAGGCGAACTAAGTTTTATCACGATACACTAGGATAAACTAGGTAGGTACATTCGGTACATTCGACTGTCAGCCTCGTACGACGTGGGGCTGCGAGGTCCAGGGACCGGAGGGGCCATGACGTAAATAAGGTTGAATTGAGGGTCCTGGGAGGAAGTGGAGATGGCCAATGGTGCAGAGCTGTGGCGCTTTGCGGCTGAAGGCCCACTTGATCTGCACCATGGATTGCATATGTACATAGTGTAATGTACATATGTAAGTGCATCACCTCTTGACCGCAACAACATCCTAGCCTCTAGGTACTATATAGGGATATATAAAAATAGGAAGTTTAATGTTCCGGGTAGTTCGTTGTAACGAGAAAAGCTACAATACTTGTGTATTTATTAACTATTACGAACTCACTCCTCGAGGTATATTTAAAACTCGATCGTCACGAAACCTCCCTTCGGCAGAAACGAGTAGAACACAGTAAGCCAGAATACCTATAATAAGTTGACCTGACCCACATCAAAGCTTAAAAGCAATGGGCGTTCCTATATATGTATGTATGTATGTACATACATTGGTTAATATAGAGATGGATCCCCATCTTCTCTCTCCCTGCATACACAAACAGCCCCTCTTCCTATGTATAACAAGACATAGATGTGTCGATGATCAACCAATAAAAGTCATTCTTGGTATAGATGGGTCTAGACAGCTATTCTTTCGTCGGTGGTTGGGGTCGCCCCAGTCTATAAGATTGGAGCCTGTAAGGATTTCTAGTTGTGCTGTACGTACATAGGTGATTGTAATTTTGACTCCATAGAAGCTCATATTTCTAAATGGGTTCTTTAAAATCCTCCATTGGTAATACGAAGAGAGCTTACACATGCTATGGTTCTCTTCGTCTACTAGGTACTACCAATATAATAGTTACTATAACTACAACAGAACATGAGAAGACTCGCAAGAAAAGAAATGTACTTCTATTAGTTACTATACATTCGTAAGCAGGCATCTCAAGGACGACCTTACGGAACATGCTACTATCACATCCGACAACCGTGCCTGGAAGGCCCATAAATAAACCCTCGCCAGTCGCTCTGGCTGGTTTGAAAAAAGCCTTCCATAGTAGATTTTCCACGAGAGATCTCATCCAGGCCATAACCCCTATTAGATCGGGTGGGTATTTATATTACATCGCCTCAAACATTATTCGAGTTCAAATAAAAACCAGCAATAATGTTTCCGTGTGAATACAGTTCTAGATAACGCTTCTACAAAAAAAAAAAGTCCGAGCAGAGGAGATCCTCCCACTGGTTGAAACCAAGTAATAAACGCCGCCGGCGCCAATGCCATTCCAAGCGAATACCTCCCATGCACATAGGATACGTCCTTAACTAAATAGCAGACGCACCCAAATAAAAGACTTACAAGGCCCGAAACTTGGATATAGCTTCGAGAAAGATCAGAACTATTCACCGATTCCCTTAACCGCATCCACCAGTCCGTCAAACTTATTCTTCACCCAGTCCCAGGTATTCTCCCACCAGGAGGAATCACCGCCCTCGCCCTTAGTATCTCCATCCGACGTGGGACTTTGCTCCTGAGGCTTATCACCAACGGGCTCGGGTATAGGATCCGTACCGACCGTCGCAGAGGGCTCAACAACCTCGGAGCTAGTTTTTACCGGGAGAATAGATATTGCTTCCGTCGCAACATCTACAGTGGAAGAGGCCTCGGCAGTAGAAGCCGTCTCGGGCTTAACAGGATCAGCCGGTTCCTCGAGGACAGTCTCCGCGTCATGAAGGCCGACAATCTTCAGGGGCAGATGTAGGGTCCCGTTATTCGGCATGGCCTGCATGCCGATGGAGTCGCAGAGGATATTGTACACGTTGATGTTTTCTGCACGTAATTAGTACTCAATTAAACTAAAAAAAAAGAAAGGGGTAGCGTACGGAACACCTCCACCTTGCTGTGGGGTTGGTGTGGGAAAGCAGGGCCACGGGCGACGAAAATGGCTCTCATCAGAGGATGCTCATGGTCGTAACCATGTAAGCCTTTGGGGTGGTAAACAAGATTCTTCGCCTTTGCTTCCTTAATATCAAATTCTTCCCGCTTAACGATCGCCCATCCGGTCTTTGGGACGATCCATAGCGGTGCAATGCGGTCGTTGTTGCTGAAATGATATCGTTCTGGCATGTTCTTATCTCTCAAGTACACGTCGAAGTTGGGGTTAGATTTAGCCTTTTCGGCAGCTTGTTCGTACAGCAATTGCAGGTCGTCTGGATTCTTGGGCCTGATGCCTACTAGGGGCCATCCGTCAAGGTGCTCAACTTTATCTAGATCCACTAAATCCTCAATTTGTATCATCCGGCTAACATCCGTGGTGGCCATGCCATGGTCGGATACGATAATGACGTTCACGATGTCAGTAAGATTTCTTGCCTCCAACCCGTGGAAGAGCTGATCAAGCATTGTATCGACTTCGTTAATAGTTGACCGTATCTCAGTACTGTTCGGACCAAAGCGATGTCCATCAGAATCAACGTTAGGAACATACGCAGCTATGATTTGCGGCCTTACGTCCGTGGGATCCGCATCTGGATTCTCCACGCCTGGCTTATCGAGAAACTCGAGGATCCGGTTGACCTTTTTAGGTAGTTTCTCCTTACCATTGTACTTGTCCAAAAAGCTCGGATCCTTGCCTAGGACGTGAGCTTCACTCCCCGGCCACATATGCACAGCGGTGCGAACACCTTGCTCCTCCGCAGTCACCCAAAAGGGTTCGCCCCCCCACCATTTAGAGTCAAGACTCCTATCAGGGTCTGTATAATAGAACTCGGATTCTAGGGCCGGATCCCAGAATGTGTTGCCAACCACACCGTGAGATTCTGGGTATAAGCCAGTCGCAAGGGTGTAATGATTCTGTGAGCGTATTAGTCGATTGATCAATAGCCAAGGCTTAACCAGGGCGACTTACAGGGAATGTCACAGACGGGAACGACGGGGTCATATAGAGTGGCGACACGCCTTCTTTGATGAAAGCATTCAACCTTGGCGTCAGACCACGAGTCAAGAAATCTGCCCTAAATCCATCCAAGCTGATAATGAGGGTAGTCGGTAAGAACAAAGCTGTACCGTTGCTGACCAGCTGAGGGGGAGGAGGAGTAACGCCTTTCTTTCTCATGGAAAGCTTCCAAATAACGAGGGCTAGAAACGCGACACCAACTATGATAGTAGCATGTATGAGTATCCATTTCTTCCATTTCCTCGTCTTTGCGGCCTTGGCGTCGGATACTCCTATTAAGCGCTTGCGATCGAGTTCGTCGCTATCCTCTCGCTCACTACTGTCGCCGGTAGAGCTCCCGTCCTTAAGTCCCCCTTGTTCCATCTCATACATGAGCTGCCCATCCTCGCCATCGCGCGCTTCCTTGAGCAAGCGATGCTTCTTTTCCTTCCTTCGTGACCGTCTATTCTTCCTTTTCTCATCGTGTAAATCTTCAACCGAACTCTCGTTATCGTCTATCGCACTCGCCGATCGCGTATTGTTATAACTTCTCAGTAAGCGTATCGGGTTCGGTAGCGCAATATTACTGCCCCGTCTCTGAAGACTGCTCCCTCTCCTTTCCCGTTCCTTTCGGGCCCTCGAATCGATTATTAGCTTATCTAATTCTTCCTCCTCCATCAATACCATGCGATCGCGTGCGCGCAACTCCCTGCTATTCCGTGCGGCAGCTAGTAGTTCGTCATCCTCGCTATCAGTATCTTGGTCGCTCCGACTATGCAGCGATGAGGCATCATCATCGTAGCGGCCGGGAGAAAGGAAAGATCCATCCCTCTCAGCGTCGGCAACGTTCAAAGATTTGAGAGTCATGTCGGGCGAATACTTGCGCGCATATAAAAGTGGTTCAACGCGTTCATGGCCAGTGGACAAGTTGTCGCGAAGTTGACGGATTATTCTAAGGATGATTACAGAATCTGAGGTTGCAGCAGCAACTTACAGCCGTTACAGGGGATCAAGTCACTATCGGTTTGGTCCGGTAATTAGATCGGGCCAATCAGGTTAGAAGGGCGTGATAGTAAGGTGCCCACAATTCGGAGATATCAGCTGGCTTGTACATGCGACCAATCGTCTTACATACAGGAGGTACCTAGGTACATAGGTATGTAGTAGGTACCTACCTTACGTACATGTACCTAAGGCAAGGTAGCCCTCGTACACTACAGCTACGGTTGGATTTGAAGGTCGGGTCGGCCTAAGTTGCTTATATCGAGACATGCGAGATAGGGGTAACTGCGATTATCACACAAACCGGTGAAACCCAAATGACTATAATAACCCTTAGTATAACTTTATTCTTAACCCAACTATCCCAACTATCCCAACTATCCCAACTATCCCAACCAACAATAAACTAAGTCGTACGTCCATGAGGCCACTTGATTGACTTGGTCTTATCAGTAGCTTCCAGGAGAGGAGTAACTCGTTCGCACGCCATTCACGTGATGATTGACGTTATACTGCTTTGTAAGAGTTTGTAATTATTCTCTATAAGTCGCTTACAGAGGTCGAGCTTGTATAGCAAAAGGATTATATTAATACTTAAAACTACCTAACGGTAAGAGATGTCCATCCACCTAGGTCAGATAGTTGTTTATTTTTAATATGACTGTGAACTCTTCTGCTCGCCACTTACGTGTGGCTATTATCGGTGGCGGTCCCGGTGGCCTCGCAACCGCTATCGCCCTCTCTAAAATTCCCAATGTCTCTGTAAATATTTATGAGCAGGCTACAGTGTTGCGGGAAGTAGGTGCTGGTATAAGTATTGGTTCGAATACGTGGAACGTGCTGGAGCTCCTTGGTGTTGCCGATACACTAACTAGCGGCCATCCGACATGGGTAATTTTGAATATGTAAGTGCTAACATACTCGTTGAATCCATTACTAACCTCCTAGAAGGAATGGACGTTCTGGGGAAGAACTTGACCGTCGTGAGAAGCCGAGGAATATTGATCAGAGACCCCCTGTTCGAACCCAGCGGACGAAGCTTCAGTCAGCTCTCCTAGCGCACGTGAAACCTGGCGTAATACATCTCTCCAAGAGATTGATACGTATAATTGATAAAGGCCACGAGGGTGTTGAACTGCATTTCGAAGATGGCAGTGTTGTAACAGCCGACCTAGTAGTCGGTGCTGACGGCATTAGATCTGTAAGGCATTCTTCACTATCCAGCCTAAAAAGAAAGTCTCTTATAGGAGACAAATAGGTGGTCCGAGATACGGCTTGGCCGAATTACGAAATCAAGTTCACAGGAACGACAATCTGGAGGGCTCTTCTACCCTGGGACGACGTGAAAGACTTAGATCCTCGCTTCGAGATTACCGGGTGGTGGCATACGCCGACTACGCATGTCTATTTCTCTCCTGTTGGGGAAGGCCAATGGGAGATAGCTTCTAGGGCATGGCAAGATCCGGCAATCCATAGCGCAAGTAAGAAAAGTTGGGGTGTTCCAGTTGAGAATGCTCATGTTGAGTCGCATTTTACGGTATGATCCGTCCTCTAACTATGTCTGACCTCACCCAGCTGAGAAATTGTAGGAGTATCTCCCTGAAATAAGAGAGGCTCTCGCGCGCGTTCCTTCTGGTGGCTGGCGAGAGTTTGCTGCTTTCGCTGGCCCCGAGCTTGCTCAACTCACAGCGTGGGATAGCAAAATCGCACTTGTTGGGGACTCGTCGCACGCTTTGTCCGGTGCGTTTGGATCCGGAGCAGGGTTCGCAATGGAGGATGGTTGGATCTTAGCACAGACTTTGGCATACTGGAAGAATGATACTAGTAAAGCTCTGACACTCTTCGACGCCATTAGACTGCCGTACTACTCACGAATGTACGCTCACCTTTCGTCCGAGGCCGATAAACGTGCTGCAAAATTGAAGGTGTTGGGGAACCCGACATTTGATGAGCGTGTTAAGAACAAAATCATTACGGATGGTGGGAAAGACATGTCGTGGATTTATAAGAATGATATCGGTGCGGTTTGGGAGGAATGGGTTGATAAGCTTAAAGGGGCTTCTTAACTTGGCTGCGGATTTAATATAATATTTTCCAAAGGAAATTACCCTCGTCCACTTCCAAACGTAGGAGGTATATGTACCTCTTAGACACCTAACAGATATGGATAAAGAAGAACATATTTGAAGTAAATAATCCCATCTGGTACTTCTTTTCTATTACTAGGGTTAGCAGCAAGAAAAATGATTGTAGTTAGAACATTTAGAAGTCGTTTCAGTTTGCTTCAATTTGAAATACTACTTAGAGGCCTATGCGAATAAAGACCACAGACATGTCGAGATCTGCGAGTATACCTACTATCTCTTCGTTTAAGATTTCGGAAGGGTTTCTTATGAGCTAGCTTTCAGCTTGAACATTATATTGAAGTCAGTGCCAGTCCGCTTTTGAGTTCCTCAGTGGTGGAAGGGGCCAAGCCATCAGAGGCTCGCGAATCTTAGCTAACGCCTGCTTTAAGGTAGTGCCAAACTTCCGTAGGAATAGTGTCTCTATGAACCTTATAAATGTCTAGAGGTAGGAATATCTGGTGAGGGCGTGGCATAACTTGAACTCTATAGATACTAATGAAAGGCTGCCGCAAACCTCATGGGCTCTAGTATGGAAAGAACGCCATACAAATAGGCCTCGAAGTTCGCATCTTCTGGGTGATTCCTACGTCTTCCCAAGAACATCAATATTTAACCGTGACGAATACGTCCAAGACAAAAGGCATTTAAAAGTATCTCAATTCTCATCACTACAAATATGCGTTTGAGCATCTTAGCTTCGACGGCCTTCGTAGTCGTGCTCAATGCTTCTGCAATCCCCAACAGCCTCAGCTTCAACTATGAGAACCAGACTCTGGCAGAGACAGATAACGCGACATTCGATTGCCGGGGAAGTATCATGTGTAGTACTATAAAGGTACAAGCCTGCGACGAAGGTGTCAATTACAAAATTATCAGGAACGACGATCTTAACTATGGAGCTTCTGGGTAAGTTGGCTTGGCCATGATCTAGTTTGATGATATTCCGAGCAATATTAGCTAACCCATCCCTACAGAAGCGGAAAACCACATCTTGGGACTTGTCACGGCATAGGTACCGATTTCGGTTGCGCAATCCTCATCGAAGGACCCCCGACTTGTGTAAGATCCGGCAACGATATCTGGTGGGATTACCAGGATATTCGGAAGAGCGGCTGTCACCACTGCGGACACAAGCACTGGGGTAAGGGATGTTCGACGACGATCGACTATGAACCCGAATGCGATAGGGTTCGTTCAACCAATTGAGCTTTGAGTATAAGACCTTAGTTACTGCCTAGGTACCTAGGCATTCTTACAGTAAGGTTGCATAAATACTAGCTCCTTATCGTTCATTCAATGTTATAGGGGTAGTCTTTGCCCCACCTGTCTTCTTTGGTTTTCATAGCATCATAGTGATGCGATGCAGATCATCAAATCCTTGAATCCCTCTACGTGCTTAATGTATGTACATAGTAAATTATAACATCACTATTGAAATTGAATAGTTATAAGCTTTAACTATATTTTAAGACCTGGTACCTATTCCATATAGGAATAAGTCTTGTAATTACCTAGGTAGAGTTCAAGTGACAATGGTGACAACTCGCTCACAGAACAAAACACACGAGCCAAACTCTGGCGAAAAGCGGTCTCATAGCGAAGCCGCAACAACTACACAACCACAAGAGCCAAAGACAAAACAGAAGAAAACCGCATCGCAGAATAACACCAAGGCCAACAGAAATGAAGGCGACGAGAGCGTGTCAAATCCCAAAATTCGCCAGTTGATCTCTCAGTATGGAGAGCTACCCCTTAGCCAGACGGATTTATCTGATCCGGATAAACCGACCCCAGATACCGTCCTCGCATTGCTACTGAATGCAATGCTGTCCTCGTCGAGAATCTCTCATGCGTTGGCTGCTAAGACTGTTGGCCTAGTAATCAAGGCTGGATATCATAAGCTTGATGTCTTGAAGAAAAGTAGTTGGGAGGAAAGAACTGAGGTATTGACTAAAGGTGGCTATACACACTACAGGCATGGTTACCATTCCACCGCGCGATCAAGACAAATGCTAACTAACCGCTTAGAGAAAAGACAGCAACTATGATGGGAGACCTCGCTCAACTCATCGAGGATAAGTACGGTAAGTCATATACGATTTCAATTTAGAGGTGTATCATTGATCATATCATAATTAACAATGCGCATCTTTAGAAGGTGATCTGAACACGATTCTCCAACTCACATCCGAGGATCCGACAAAGATCAGGGCAGAACTCAAGAATATCAAGGGTTTAGGCGATGTCGGTATCAATATATTCTTTGATACGGTACAACATATCTGGACCTGTCTGGCGCCTTTTATAGACCCACGGAGCTTGAAGACGGCGGAGGCAATTGGAATTGGGGATGACGTGCACGCGTTGTGGATGAAAGTGTCCGAGGACCCAGAACAGATGTGCAGGCTCGCTGCCGCATTGACGAAGCTGAGGTTAGACGGAAAAGAGAAGGAGTTCGAAGATTAAAGTGACTTGGACATGTATTCAACTCTCTATTTGAAATTAGTTTAGCGTCTAATAATTAGTTGGTTGGATAATCCATGGATTAATTATATGTATGCTCTAATCTAACAACAACTATGTAAGAAGACTCATGAATCAATAGTGGTAATTGATAACTGAATAGTAAATATTAATATATGCATAACACTGTACGGTCAAATAAGCCCAAACCACGTAAACGTTTTACTCTTTGAAGGCTTTTAATTGGCTGAAATTTGTGAATAATAAAAGGAATGTTTTGTTTTTACAACTTTAGAATAACCGTTTTATATAATTACCTACGTAAAGCCGTTCTATGTTTAGAATCATTCTATTATACGTAACGGGGCCTTCGTTAAGGAATGAATATCAGTTCTACGTTCTACGTTCTACGAAACCCCCTACCCCGCCATGATAGTCAACTCACTACCTCCTAACCTAGTAGACGGCATTATGAATCATTTTCACTCTATACACCATGACGAGCTGCAATTGGTTTGCACTAGATGCCAGCAATCCAAATCAGAATGCGTAAGGGATAGCGTCAATGTACCGTGTCAGCGCTGTTTCCACGCCAAGACCACATGTGAATCCAGCTATCCAACAACATCACCACCTCAGACTCAGGTTCCGTCTATGCAGGCCGGCGACCAGGGACTACCAATCGACACTGAGCTATCTCATATGGATGTTGATCTATCTGATTCGAATGGCGTAGTAAATAAGCAGCATCTCACTGCAAACTCTTCAGCCTTGTCGACTCATACCCCTGAATCGTCATCGTCAACAGCCGCAAGGTTGGATTCCGGCCGACTAGACTTGATAGAGGACCCGTCAATTACCGAGGAGCCTAATCTAGATCTTATATCTTTGCTTGAAAGGTTATCGAGCCTCAACATTCGCTTAATGCGCCACTTACATACGATTCCAGAGGCCAATACCACCAACGCCCTGTCGCAACCAGGCACCCCACGATTTAGTATAGAGGAAACCTTCCACATATCGCAACTATTCATAGACGTTACAAGCCATATCTGTTCGAGGTTACCGCCTCCTCAGAACAGTGCCACCGGGAGCACGGTCGGAGAGAAGCTCCCACCATTTTCTTTAGACGCCTCCTCGGAATTGCTCCTATATTCGTGCTACCTTCGCTTGATCGAAACCTACGACAGAATCCTCCGGCTCGTAAAAGCTTCCATCGCGCACAGGGCGCCTAACTGTGTCATCCACTATCCGTTCCAGATGCCAGACTTCACCGTGGGCTCGTTCTCCGTACCCTCGAAGCTGGAGACCCGATCTATTTTCCTCGTCAATTCCATGGACGCGATGATGGCGCGGGCAAAGGAACTCGTCGCTGAGGTAACCTCCCCTAAGCAGACGCCTGGGTACAGGGGCGGTTTTCAGTCGTTTGGTGGCACGTCCTTGGTTATTGTGCCGGATCTAGCGCGGGAGGCGGTTCAAACTCGGGAGAACGCGCTGTTTGACTTGGTTGATGATCTCAAGAAGTTTATTGTGCGGTCTAATTCGTGATATCCCACGATTAATTTCGATCTGGTCCTTCGTCCGATATTCAGCTATCGCTTGGTTTATGAGATATTGTCGTTTTGGATTGTAGCCATCTGTTTTAGGGTGTTTATCTACCTACCTAGGTACCTAAGTATCTCTTACAGAGATACTTAGAATACCATTTGAACTTATCTACGTAATAGTAATGTCTCTAGTTAAACTGTGACTTTCGATATAATCGGGTTCCCTCTGATAGCTTAGTATTTAGTCTGGCTGGGTTAAAGATGCGATCGATAGTCGATCTAGTCTTATTAGATACATATAAAAATACATCGTCCTAGCCACTATTAATAACCTTGACCGTAAAGATATCAGCTCTTGGTATCTATCATACCTATTATGCGGACCTCGCGCCCAGACCCATCATACATGACAGCTAACTAGGTTTAATTATAATGGAGATAATATATATGTAGGAGGCAGTTAAGTGGTATAATACAAGAGTCTAGAACCCCGCAGAGATACTCCGTAGAAGTCGATATATGATATAAATTGTGCTACGACTTGCTCCACCTCCCCGAGAGCGAGAACGAAAGAGGATTAACACTATTTTGTCTATCCTGCTGCTCAGCCAGTCTATAGGTAGTCTTACTATGCATTGCCGTTTGCTCATACGTTAGGTAATTTTACGGCTGAAAAGTCCGGATTCAAAGTAACAGTTGACTTAGTTAAATGGTTAAATAAGGACGAAATAATAGAGGTAGTTAACCAAAAATACGAATTAAGTACCCATAGCACCGTGCCGTAGTACAGTTCAGCTTACTGTCCTCGGTTTGGGTACTTGGTACCTCTAAAAGGGGCCAGCGCCTCGGCTTCTTCCAATACAACATACAAGGGGTTTACATAGCCACAACTTATAAAAAATATCATGGTTCCAATAACAACCCTCATGCAGAATGGGGCCGGTCAACGATGCATTATTATCGCATTATAGCATCTACTAGTGAACATCGGGCATGCGGCACAGCCGTAGCTGTTGGTCACCTATCCACAATATACGTAAGCTTGAAGCCGGAGTTGGTGAGCTGAAAATGGAGTTGCAAATTGATATATGAAGCCCGTCATATCCATTCGTATTAACTGCCGTGTGAGTTTACAATAACTATCACCTCTCAATTAGTCGTAGGTTTCACTAATAGCGCCATGGCAGCTTCGCGGAGACTCTTTGTTCTCGCGTCTGTTTTCGCTTATAGCGATGCCTTCTTAGGGCATCCAAGAACAGCCAGCGGACAACACTCGGAAGCAGCTTGCAAGACTGCCCCCGGTTCTCCCGAGTGGCCATCTGTCGATACCTGGGCCCAGTTCAACCAATCTACCGGAGGAAAGCTTCTTCAAGCGGTTCCCCCGGGAGCTGTCTGCCATCCTGAACGGCCTACTTACAACGCCGAACAGTGCACAGCTATCGCTCAAGCATGGCTCACCTACGACTTCTCCCAGAATGATCCAATCTCAAACATGTGGAATCAGTACAACAATGACACTTGCCTTCCCGACGTAAATGCCCCGTGCAGTCCTGACGGATATCCTGCATACGTCGTGAACGCGACAACCGCTCAGGACGTCAAGTTGAGTATAGATTTTGGTAAGTTCCCCGCAAGCCAAGCGAGCCACGGTGATGAGCTTGACCGTCTAATACCACATTACAGCGCGCACATATAATATTAGACTAGTAGTGAAAAGTACAGGTCATGATTACCAGGGGCGATCGCAAGCTCCGGGGGCCCTCTCGATATGGACGCACCATATGCAAGCCCTGGAGACGCACACGTCATTCCAGCCACGAGGGTGCGACTTTACTCTCGACAGCACGGCTGCAACCGTAGGACCCGGGTCTCAGCTTGGAAATGTTTACGAGGAGCTCGGCAAGATAGGCCAGATCATCGTTGGTGGTAACGCCAAATCCGTCAGTGTCGGTGGATACTTGACCGGTGGTGGACATTCTATCCTCGCTCCCCGATATGGGCTTGGTGCAGACCAAGTCCTGGAAATGGAAGTCGTGACATCCGCGGGAGACATCGTTGTGGCGAACGAGTGCCAGAACCAGGACTTGTTTTGGGCCATGCGAGGCGTAGGTCTATTCTCCCAGATGCCATGAAATATACTAACTTATATTGCTTAATCTAGGGAGGCGGTTCAACCTTCGGAGTTATGACTTCGGTTACACTTACCACATATCCCTCGCCAACAGTTGTGGGAGCCACAGTAAGTATCTTGAGTCCTGAGATCAATGCGCCGTACTTTGCGGAGGTGGCGGGGTATTTGCTGTCGCAATACCCTTACCTAGATTCCAAGGGTATATCGGGTTACAGCATTGTTTCGAGCAACTTCTCATACCCCGGCGTCCCAACAACTGGGGCTGGTATGGGCGGCTTCTTCCTCTTACTAGATACGCAAGATGTAAACGACATGCTCGATGTGTGGAACCCGATCATAGAGCATGTGAACAAGACCTGGCCAGAAATAACGACGGCAGTGATACCCGAGACCTATTCCCAGCTACAGGACTGGTTTAGTACCTATTATGATCGAGGTAGCGCGGGTACCGATTTATGGGTCGGCTCTCACCTCTTAGACGCTGAAGCTTTGACGAAGAATGCAACCGCTGTAGGCGAGGCCTTCGAGGTCTTTAACGGGCAGGTTTACCTTGTAGCCGGCCAGGGGGCCAAGAATGCCAAGCCGAGAGGAGGTAGCGATTCTGTAAATCCGTCGTGGAGGAAGGCTATCGTCCATGCTGGTAAGCTTAATATCATCCATCCCTATCCTTCTTAACCAAAGACTAACACTCTATCTAACCTCAAGTCACCGGTTTGGGATTCCAACCATTAAACCAAACTGCCAAGGAGGAGGCCCTTGCCGAAATCAATGCTAGAGTGGAACCGCTCAGAAAGCTAGCACCTGAGATGGGATCTTATTTGAACGAGGTACTTTACACGTCCTCCTTATGACTACCTACCTGTAGGCACCTAGCAAAGCGGCTAACAAGAAATGCAGAACAATCCCAGAGAGCCAAACTGGCAGCAGAGCTTCTGGGGAGACAATTACGACCGCCTGCTTAAGATCAAGCGAGTCGTAGACCCGGACGACGTCTTCTGGTGCCACCCTTGTGTGGGCAACGATCGCTGGGAGGAGGTTGGATACCAACTATGCCGTGTTGGACCGTTGGTTAACTAAAGAAATCAGATCTATTCCCTTCTCAGATAACATACATTAGGTTCTCAGCTTAGTGTATCACTAATATTAATAACATATGTAATGTCCTCACAAATATTTGCCCAAATTGTGATTTTATTTGCTATATATTTCATACGCAACAATCCTCGCTTCCCCTCCCCCCCTTTCCTTTTTCCTTTCCTCTCACGATCTCTTCGGCGGTAATTTCTCCAACACCACCCGATCCCCCGTGATCTCAAAGTCCCACGCCGCGCGGTCATCGACATCAAGCACGAGCTTATACCTCGCCGGCCAAAGCGTCAAACCACCGTCCTTATCGCTGCGCGATATAGCGCCAAGCGCAAGGTCTAGCGTCCCCGTCGCCGTCGCCGTCTCGCCGGGCTTGATG
The DNA here is from genome assembly GCA_022432525.1 of Daldinia grandis. NCBI lineage: Eukaryota > Fungi > Ascomycota > Sordariomycetes > Xylariales > Hypoxylaceae > Daldinia > Daldinia grandis. The sequence continues at coordinate 664,461 of JAJKLB010000007.1, forward strand.
TCGTGGATCCGGGTGAAGCCTACCAGGCTCTTGAGCGGGTAGGGCTCGGGGCCGTACTCGCCCTTGAGGAACGCGAGGGCGACGTAGTCGGATGTGGTGGTGCCTGTGTTGGCGACTGACACGGGGATTGTGAGGAATGGCGCTAGGTCGGGGTAGTTGCCGGAAGCGACGGGGCCTGTTTCTGTGAAGGAGATGTTTGATGTGAGGTCTGCGGTTGAAAATGTGGTGGGGAGGTCGGCTGGTAGAGATACGTTAAAGCTGGTGTAGTGGAGGCCGTGGCCGAAGGGGAATACGGGCTCTTTGGTGTACCACTTATAAGTCCGTCTGTGGGATTTGTTCGTTGAACTCACAACAACAAGTAACTACCATAAACTATAACAGGAGTGCTAAATAAAAGGGGTCACTTACCCGGGATTCCCACTGCCGGACTGCAAGTTCATGTCCGTCATCGGAACCTGGTTTACATAGTCTCCCGGGTACTGCGTCACCGGGAGTCTTCCCGCAGGCGCTTTCTCGCCAGTCAGAATGCTAACCACCGCCGCGCCACCGTCTTGTCCAGGATATCCAGCCCACAAAAGGGAGTCGACGCCCGTCTGTGCTTTTACCTCCGAACTATCCAGCATAGTTCCCATCTGCACGACTACAAACGGCTTATCGGTATTGGCTGCTGCCAACTGTTTAATCAGGTTTATTTGCTGTCCTGGCCATGTGATCTGCTCGCGATCACGGTCCTCAGCCTCGATGCTCGTATCGATGCCGCCGACGAACACAACCGCGTCTGCGGCCTTGGCTGCATTCAGTGCTGCGGAGAACCCCGACGTCGAGGACCCTGTGATGGCGCATCCCTGCGCGTTAGAGGTATCGTATCCCGCGGCCTTGAACGCTGAAACTACCGTGGAGATGCTCTGCGCGATGCCATAGTAATTCCCCTGCATTTGCGTCGTTGCGGTCCCGAGGGGTCCAACAACAGCCACGCGCTTTATGGACTTAGCCAGGGGCAGTGCGCTGCCGTTGTTTTTCAATAACACGATACCCTCCTGCGCGGCCAGCAGAGCAAGTGCCTTGGCCTCCGGCTTTGCTACGGCGTCCCATGCGAGTTGCCGATATGGCTGCTGGGCCGGCGAGTCGAACCAACCCAGTCGTACCATAGACGCGTAGCGCCGGATCAACGAGCGGTCGAGAACGGTGTCGTTGAAGAGTCGGGAGTTATAAGCCGACGGCAGGTTCTGAGGCCAAAACTGCCCGCAGTCGAGATCCGTGCCGGCGTTCAAACTCGCGGCGGCGGCCCCCGCAGCTGAGGAGCCGTAGCGGTGATCCGTCCAGACGTTTTGTAGCGCGTCGCAGTCGGCTGTGACCCAGCGGTCCTCGCTACCAAAGCCGTATAAACCGCGCAGTACATCCTCAAGTAGCCAGGGGTCAGCACAGGTCGGCACGCCATTGACGGCGTTGTAACTACACATAGCCGACTGAGCGTTTGCATCGCGCACGCACGCGCGGAACGGGGCCAAATAGTAGTCCTGTAAGTCCTGGCTGGTGATCTTGGCGTCGAAGGCATATCGACGGTTCCCCTTCCAGTTCTCCATGTCGTAGCCAGCGTAGTGTTTACACGTAGCTGCAAGCTTATAATAGGGGTCTCCGTGCAGGCCTCCTTGGAGTCCCGGGATTAGTTGCATCACATATTGGCTCATATGATACGGATCTTCAGACGGCACCTCTTGTCCCCGGCCCCAACGGGGGTCGCGGAACGGGTTGATATTAGGGGTCCAGAAGTTCAGACCGCACCGGCCAGCGTTGCTAAACGCGCGGGCCTCGGTACTTGTGGTCTCGGCCACGGATCGGATTAACGGCATGTCGAAAGCTGCGCCCATGGTTACAGGCTGGGGGAACGATGTCGCGTAGCTGAAGTTCCCCGAGTTGGCGAACTGTACGCCACGAGAGCGGGCGACGCCGTGGAGTGCCTCGTTCCACCATTCGTAGGAGGGTACACCAAGACGCGAGACCCCTGGCGAGTTGTCCCAGGAGTTAGATATCTTTTCATTGTGACTGAACTGGGCTATAAGCTAGATAGATGTATGAGTTAAGGCCTGCTTGTTTCATTGAGTACCTAGGTAGAATATGCATTCTTACAGCAGCCGCTCTCGACCACGGGTCAAGAGTAATGTTGCATACTTGGTTAGAAGCAAGCTGCACAGATATTAGCGATTCATGATGGCCATATTAGAGGTTCCGATATCTACTTACAGGACCGGATTGGCAGTTAGGAAAGTCTCTAGCGACTACACATTTCACCGTTAAGAGCGCGATAACGCTCGTTGCCACCCTGAAAGCCATCATTTCTCAAAAACAACTCGTTTCCATTGCCATTTAAACTCCAACTGCCAATCCAGGATCGTCCCCACGTGGCTATATATGGCCTACCGGTATAACTGTCTGGAGGATCTAGATCATGGCGGTTAAGATGGGAAATGGCCAATACGACCCCAATATGCGGACGAGATGAATACTGCGGGGAGTGGCTATTTCTGTCGTCGAAGGCATTGGGATAAATAGGAGAAGCAGCGAGTCTAGTCTGCGTGGGTTTAGCCTGAAGAGTCTCTTGGACCTGATATGGGGGCATGTTTGGTGCTACTACCGAGGTAGGAGGCTGCGTTTGAAGCCATTAGAATTAAAGAGTATTAAGTCTATACTTTAAGTATACTCTTGAGATGGGAATACTATAATAACATAGAACTTCACCAAAGCGCTGTAATATATAATAGGGGCTGGAGTCCTCAATCATTCTCATACACCTTTTCTACTCAACATGAGCTACGGTCAAGGCTATCTCTTATGGAATAAACCTGACCGAATATTTCTATAAACCCTCAAACGGTAACTAATAGTTAACTACCTACCTACCTACCTAACCTAGGTAGGTAGTTACACTCTCTTTAAACTTATGTTTTAAGGGCCCACCCACTAATTTAAATTATTCCTACCCAACAATCCGTTATCCCATATTGACATGAAGGTAACCAGACCTCATAAGACTTAACTACCTCCTCTATAGTAGATAGCAACCCCAATCTAGTGTCGTAGAAACTTTCCAATATGAAGTCATTCTCTAAATAGTATATTAAGAATTCTACATAAGAGAAAGATATCCCAGGCAAGGAGCCTAAAGGTAATTTTATTGCCACCCGTCAATGACTACACTAGGTTAGAAAGTCTCGGCGAGAAGTCCCACAGTAGCGCTTGACGTCATGTACTAGAGCTAACATCTCTATTCCCTACCTGGTATTCAGGAGACTGCAGCCGTAAATACTTCTAGTTTTCTCTACAAATATTACCTAGTTTAACAGAAATGATCTCTGGTAATGAATCACACATATATGAAAAAGGCTAGGCTGTGAGATAACTAGAGGTGCTTGTAGCTGTCAAAGCAGAGCCGGAGGTATGTCCGGTTCGCTCGATGGCGCTACTGCAGGCACAAGCAGACAAGATCAACCCATGAGGTCAGATATGGGGATATTTGGTTCTATATGACGTTCAAATCATCATAGATCTAAGAAGAAAAAAATATAATTCTAATTCAGCCTTCGAAGAGATTCTCGATGACATCGTTATAGCAACTATTAAAGAGATAACTATATTAATCCTTTACCAGAACAGCTTTTTCTCACTTGCACGATAACAACAATAACAACAACAACAACTACTACTACTACTACTACTACAATCACTTATACCAACTCTTCTCGAAATCATGTCTCGATCCGTAATTACCAACCTCTTTAGACTGCCTAACATCAGCTCGCGCATCGCAACCGCTAGACCAGCTATCCCGAGGGCATCCATCATGGCCAGTAGCAGAACTCTCAAGTCGCAGACCATCTCCGAAATCACAGCCAAGGAGAAGGAGCTCACAGGTCAAGACCGACCTGTAGCCGGCGGCCCAACAGCCCAAGCGCAAAAACACGCCTACGAGCCCGTCTCCTCCGACGTGATTTCCGATATCACGCAGGGAGAGAAGAAAGTAACAGGTCTTGATGCCCCCGTACCAGGCGGTCCCACAGCTCACGTTCAAAGCATCGCCTCCTCCGTAAGTCACTAATAGTGTATACTTAAGTGCGACTCGCCCGTAACTAACTCTCCCTGTCGTAGAAGACCTCACAGCACACTGGAAAGCTAGACTCTCACACCATATCCGCAATTAACAGCGCGGAGAAAGAGCTGACTGGCCAAGACCAACCCATAAAGGGGGGTCCCACGGCGCAGGCCCAGAGACACGCCAATGAACCCATCAACAGCCAGAACCTCCACGATATCACCGAGGGAGAAAAGCAGGTTATTGGAGGGGGCCCCGTCAAGGGCGGCCCTACTGCTACGGCGCAGAGCGAACTGACTAAGAGTCGATCTTAAGCTTGACGATGTGTAAGATATGGACGTGGCAGCCTAGCAGTTATCCTGTGAAGGCTTTTGGGTGTAGGATAGGATGTGTGCGGGATGGGGCGTGGTCGGAATGTATATATTCTGAGTATATGGACAACCGGCTGGGAAAAGGGCAGGTCGAAAAGTACGTGTTATGAAACTTATGACCTGTCTTGCCAGCTAGACGCTACATTGTCTGCTGGAAAATATAAACATAAAACTTAAATGATGGTATACCACGTTAACAGGTATCAATTATATATAAATTTCCCCTTTAATGAGTCCCTGGTCAACGTATGGGCCAATTCGCGACGAGGTACCATTGTCTAATTACGGCGTGATAAGGGACCAGGCACCTTATTCATGTACTCCTCCACATCTTATAAGAACATTATATTTACCTACCTAGGTACATAGCCACTCCACTCCAATCCAAGGCAGTGAATTAATGCGTCTTCCTCGGTAATTAGTATCACTCCATAAGACAGTCATCGCAATACCCCCCTAAACCAACCCCTTAAGAACCCACCATATCGATCTTGGTAAGCAGCACAGCGCTCGAATAAGTCTCCGGATGGCCCCGGGTGTTATTCGTACTAGTCCCGTTCTTCAGGTAGCAAAATCCAGCATCGACTTTAACTATCGTCACAGCCACGCAGAAACCGCCCCCGACACCAGTCCCGTTGCCTAAGTTGGCGTAGTATGCCGAGTTGTACTGCAATAATTAGGCACCTGTCAGCACCAAATCGAGATAACAAAAAAAGGGGGGCGTCAGATGTCTCGGGTACTGTTCTAACTTAGCGAGACTCAGCTAGGATTTCTTTTTTTTTCTTTTTTCTTTTCTTGAACTCCGAGACACGTCCGTGTCGGTCACTGGAGAAGGCAAGGAGGGAAGATAAGGGAGGACTTGCCTCGGCACAGGCCATCATGCAGTTCTCGAGGGTCGGCATGAATATGCGTAGGATATCGTGCGTCTGAGATGTGCCCGACGAGACATAGTTCGTGTAGCATTACTGTTGGAACTGTTGTGCCTCAAGGCCTTGCGCGAGCGGGATGGGCTTGCCGTCTACAGCGTACGGTGTATACCGTTGTCCGTTGATTAGGGGACATCCGCCATCTGAGGGGAGGGGACCGTTGGCCGGTGCTGTTGGTGTTGTTGTTGTTGTTGCAGAAGCCGGCGAGGTTGATGCTGAGGATGCTTGGGGCGGGTTTGTCGTATCGCTTTTTCGGCTTGTTTAGCGAGGGGATATGATATAACTCGAGTGCTACAAACCTTGATACGCTGATGTTGGATTTCTGTTGTGCTGTTAAGCCTCCGCCTATCCCGCCTCCAATACCAGCTGCGAGAACGACAATTATAACGAGGACAACTGTCCAGAATAGCGGGACGGTGAGTCCCAACACCCGCCGCTTTTCTTCTTCCTCCGGTGCTGTTACCGCTGACACCGGCACCGAGGGCCACTCTTCGCCTCCTTCCGCCGGAGGAGCAGTATATATAGGATGAGCATAGAAAGGAGAGTCGCTAGGAACTACCTCGATTCCGTCGTGGTTCCCCGCCGGGTATTTCGGTGCGACATTCTCGCTATAATCGACGCGGTAACGATGACTGTCCTCCATGGAAGCTCACGACCGGGGCACTTCGTAACCATATAATACCAGGACTATGTAGACAACATCCATGATCCCACGTGGGAAAACAAGCGAAATTCAAGTAGGCTCTTCTAATTCACCTCGCAGAGTACCAGTAGCAGACTGCATGTATAACATACCTCTTATTATATAGGTATATATATATATATATGCCTGTCTACCATGCATCTACGTCACACCTCCCTCACAAAAGAGAGAGACACGGTATCTCCCGTTGCAAAAAGTACGCTTGGCTTATACGGCCGCCACCTGTTTCCCAACCCAACATATTATGATTCTAATTTTTGAGACAGGTGGCCGAAAATAGCTATCATAGCTGCTAGCCCAGCTGGTAAGCCGCCACAGAAAACGGCAATACGACGTTGACAAGCCGCAGCCGATGCCATGCCTGCAGGTATGTGCTAGCTGGCTCGCTTACAGCGTAAGCAGGCCCTCGGATATACTATATATGTCAGTTTCGATGTGATAAGTAAGAGGTATGCATCAACTGGATGCCTAGTTCCATATATAGGTCCCTAGGTAGGTAAATATATGCCTGCCATAGCAGGGCATAGCTTTCGTTTCATCACCAAATCTTGATCCAGACCGAACATCTCAGCGGTCCGCCCCCCTTTCTCCAGACGGGAATAGGCCCGCTCGCTACCAATGCAGCCATAACAAGCTTTCCCAAGCCCACGCCGGAGGATCACGGCAGCTTCTGAAACCTGCGGTAAGATGTAACGGAACACACACCAGAGCCCGGGATGTGTTGCGATTGGTCGGTGGTGCTGCGCAAGGGAGCAGTTTCACCAAGGATATATTGATTGATGCAGAACGCGACGCCGGAACAATCTTCATTCGAACAATATCCCACTACCCTCGGACTGCCGCGCAGTCTAAGGATTTTACTGACAGTTGAAAAGTTATCACAGTTCTGATGTTTGAGTCCAGTACTTCTTCAGAGGCGGTTGGTCGTGTTTAAGCCGAATAATCAGAGGCAATATCTCCCTACCGACTCCCCAAGGGATCATAAAGAAGTCAAAACGTGGCAAAAAAAACATATGAATGTCTACTTTCAACTCATCTCACCATAGCCAAACTTGCTTAGAACAATATCCAGAATTAAATTGTTTTTATTACAATTGTATAGCTATTCTAGTGGGGAGTCTGAATGTAAGTAGGTGGTCTTTTCCTCATCCATACTAAGCGATGGTGGTATAATGTTTTTGTACACTCCTCTAATCAATACGTCTGTCCTTATAGCCGTATCGTATAATGCTATAAGCTCCTTTCCTAATGCCTAAGATGCTTAGAAAAAGCGCAGCTGTGCTTCAGTTAATTAATTTCCTGTCCCCCAACTCAAGATTGCCCAACCCATAGCTGTTGTACACGTCTATTATGAAAACACACCACCATCTTCGCCGCTCGCTATGCGCTTACGCCTGCTAGTAAGGAAGAGATCAACTATCTTCTTGCCTCCTACTGACCCTGAACTCAGGTCGGCCCCTGGGCCAAGGATACCAGACCCTTGGACACCGTATGGGTCAACATCAGCATCGACAATGTCTTTTGGGCTAACATTTTCCGTTTTCTTTATTGCTATTGGGCCAAATATGCGCTTCGAATTAGTCGAACCACTGTCCTTTCCCGAACTTTTATCCACTATTAACCCAAGTCCTGGGCTTGTCCTGGGCGTAGCATGAACCTTATACCCTGGCTGTCTTCTTATCAATTTCCTAGTCGAAGTTGGAGTAGAATTACCTGCAAGGGTGTTGAGCGAGGGCGTATGTGCGAGAGACTTCCGGCGGTTAGAACCGAACACATCTTTCCTTGTAGATGTATTTGCTTCTTGGGCAGCCGACCTCATACTTGCTAATGATGGCGTAGTGCGTAATATACTTTTGGGAGGGATCGTAGGCCGCTCCGGAACTTCATTTTCTTTCCCGCAGTCATCAACTGGCGATGAACCCTTCGGAACATGCCGTGGGGTTTGAGGGGAAGCTCTCGCATTGTTCTCAATTGCTGCGAGCGCACTGTCCGGTCTTGTAGGCTTATATACCTCTAGCGGTTCGTCCTCGTCGTTTATCTGGGCTTCTTCACGAATATGGCCCGATGGACGAGTTGATGGTACGGCATATTCCATGACATTTGTGTCCGCACGACCAGACGTGCCCTCCAGTTTTGAAACATTAGCAGATAGCCACGTTTTCCATTCCACGGAACTTGCTGAAGATGTAACTCTTTGTTTAGGTGGTGGCGGCGGAGTAGGACGGTAGACAGGAGGACTGACAAATATTGTGGCATCCCCGTGCGTGGTTGAATGCCTTGGCAAATTATCTACAGTACGAGATACATTATTGTACAAGGGCCCAGTCGATGGCTCCTCTGTTGTACAAGAGTACACACTTTCCGCGTAATACATTTTCTTATCCACTTCAGACTCGCAGGTGCTTGGGCATCTGATGGGTAGGTTCGTCAGTGAACGCATCCAAGGATTAAACTCTGGGGACCTGGTCCGTGTATTCTGCGGTTCGGTTTTCATCGAATCTTGGAGTGCACGTCTGAATGGGCTTCGAGTGCGGAATAGATGACACGTGGGACTGGCAAAGAAGGCCGAGCTACGAGTCGACAATGTTCTCGCCTGGGGCGAGAGTTTATCAACGTATGGTACAGAGGGTAGTCGAAGATCTCCACTGGCGATTTCACTAGTTTCATTTGCCTTAGTTACTGATGTAAAGGATGGAGGCTCCCGTCCCTTGGTGTTCAATGTACTGGTGGAATGGAAAGGGGTTTCGTCCAGTTTCGCGTCAAGCCTTAGATCACTTGAAGTCAGGTTCTTCTCAGTTGTCATTGCCGAAGGTTGGTCTGAGAATTCGTCGGAAATGACATGGCGAATGGTTGCTCGCGAGACAGGCAATCGTTTGTCGTGATCCCGAGAGCTACCCCTCAAAGGTATAGCATCCGTATCAATGAAACCATCAAAACTTTCTTGCATTTGAGGTTCGCCTCTCCGCGAATGTTTATTCGTATCATTAAGCCTTTTCATAAGCGCGGAGTAGATCCTCTGACTGTCAATGCTTACTGGCTGCTGTGGCGTTGGTGGTTGAACAGAACGAACGCTGGTGTCTGAACTGATTCCGCAGGTACTGGCACCAGGTCTTACTGATGATGAAGAGACATGCATCCCATTTTCTTTTATAACTGACAGACGCTGCCGTTCCCATTCATTTTTCTGGCTACCACTTAATGTGTTAAGTGTGTTGGTGTCTGAGTTCGACCAACTTGTTACGCGAGACCTTTCATCTGAGGCTCTTCTTTCGCTTTTTAGGCTTTCGACACTGCCTTGCCGTGAACGAAGTTGCTGGTATGACGGGACAGCATGTAATGACGGAATACCTGAAGGAACGCGTGATATGGCCGCTTCGTCGCTTGTCGGCTCGAACTGAAACTCATCATATCCTGTGTAACCCAGAGAGCTAGGGTCTATGATATGAGATTTTGAAGCCTCTATTTGTTGAGGGGGAAACTCGGCTTCATCGGTATCTCCTTTGACTAAATTAAAGAAGCTTTTCAATTTGTGCTTAAAGCTGTTCGAGACCTTCCGAGCGCGGTTCCTTAGACTACCATCCTTTGGAATTTTCCCATCTATTAGTAGGGTATCATTACTTCCATCTCTCATGCTCTTTTTGAGAAACCTGTCAGCGTTGATAGACTTTGAACGAGAGAAGACTGATGGTTGCGACTTCATGGGAACCTCCATATTGGCCCGAGTTTTAACACCTTCGTTACTAGATAGCCCCATAGGAACACTTCCACGGCGCTTGGAGAACAACATCGACTGATCATAGCGACCCCTTAAGAAAGACATGGACTTCGGTGCTTTGAGTTTTGTCGCAGGCATGCTGTCGCCAATACCCCTATTCAAGGAACCCGCAGACATCGTTGGGAGCTGATTTGTTGTTATGGAGGATGAGCTATGATCGTCGCCCCGTGAGGCTATACTGGCTTCAGAGCAGGTGAACATCGACCTGGATTTACGGATCTTCCGATAGGATGAAGGGACGGAGGCAATGTCATCTTCAGGCGTATAATACTCCTCGCCTGTAAGGAGTGCATTAATATAATCACCTGCTGCACCTTTGGCTGCAAAGATCATTCCCGCTGCGGAGGCATTGCTTGCCAGTCGAGGCTCAATATTGTTTCCATTAGTCTTACATTGGGATGTACTAGTCGTGAAGGTTGGCGTCATACTTTCGGCTATGGCATTACTTCGTGTACCACGTGTGGTATTTTCTCGTACAAATCGAATACTTTGTTGGCGCTTGATGGGGGAATCACTATTGCGTCTATCGTGTATACCACGAGAGCCAGCGGCCCTGGTAGGATCGCTGTTACGCGGCGGTGGCCATAAAGTTGTGTCAGTAATCGAGCGTTCCCTAGCCCTCGTAAATGCTTGCGAAGCAGCAGCCTGAGCATCGCGCTTAGCCGTCTCAGGATGGATATGCTCCAGGTGAACGCTTTTCGTAGCGGAAACCGATTTTCGACGGTCTAGGTGATGAAACTTTGTGCTATTCCGACGGTGCATTCTGGCCTAGATAAAATAGAGTATCTGGATATAATAAGGCCAGAGAGCGGACCTTGAAGACTGTAGTTAATGGCGTCCACACATGGAAACCAAAAGATCGGGTAATCCAACAGTGAAATTGGACTAATTTTAGAAGCCCGTTTGAAATATAGACTAACCAAAAAGTCACCGTTTTCAACGTCGAAGATCTCGATCGGAGATGATAGTGCTGAAGTTTGATGAATGTATGTGCTAAAATGGGAATGTGAAGATAGAGACATTGCAGAATTAGTAAAGGCCGTTTCGCGTCCGACTCTACAAAGGAGGAGGGCAACAACCTCGAGGTCCTCGAGTAAAGCTCACCTTCCCTACATGTACGATGGATGTTGCTTCAAGGTAAGAGCCACACCTGTACGGTAGTGTACCTACACTTTGTACATGTATACGTGCAAGTGCCTCATACTTTCTATGTAGGTACTCTTTAGTGATTATAGATATTAGATAGGTAATGTAACTCATATGCTCCTGGAAGGCGAATCTTCAATAAAAGACTATAAGCGAGATGCCATCATTAGACAACCAGATGTGAAAATCATATTCTATGAGGATGCTACTTAGGAACGCTGGATTACTTCATCACATTAACTATCAAAACATATATCGCTCGTAGAATTGCAAATGAATGGCAATGACAAATTTGCTATTCCAGCCATAACGAGACGAGCCTAATAAGACGTAACCATACTACCGAGACCATTTCTGCGTGTACAAATAAATAGGCCGAGCTGACCGAATGCCCAAAAAACACTACTCCTCAATGATCTATGCCATACTCGCCGGTGCCCAATATTCAGCACGTGCAAGCTTTACTAGCTAAGGACGACATTACTACAATACTCTATACACGGAGCTCTTCGAAAAACTCCTTAAGCTCCTCCTCGACGACCTGGTGGATCTTGTGAGAAAGTTCCTCGGCCTTTCCGGAGATGGAAGAGACCCCCTTAACGACGGTGCCGGAAACAACGTTGAAGTCGTGCTCGATGGCCTTCTCGAGATCCTCAATGCTGATGGTCTTGTCAGCGGGGGTCTCGGCAGTATAGCCACCCTGCTCAACAATCTTGCTGTAGTTAGAGTAACCACCACCGTTCCAGGCGAGTAGGTTAGGGGTATCCTTGGGGATGTCAGAGAGAGCATCCTTGGTGGCGATGCTGACAATGTTGGACTTCAACTTCTCAGGAGTAATGTCGGCGAGACCGTACTCGGAGTCCTTGCCAGGCTGCAGGGAGAGGAAGTAGGCAAGAAGACCAGCGATGTGAGGCGAAGCCATGGATGTGCCCGAGATAGTGTTGATAGCGGTCTTGCTGCCAATCCAAGTCGACTGAATGCTGAGACCCGGTCCGAAGATGTCGACACACTTGCCCCAGTTGGAGAAGTACGCACGGCTGTCATCGAGAGCGCTGGCACCGACAGTAACGGCCTTATCAGCAGCAGCAGGGGAATACTTGCAAGCATCGGCGTTGTCATTGCCCGCAGCGACAGCGAAGTGGAGACCAGCGGAAACAGCAGCATTTACAGCTTGGTCCAAGGAAGGAGATTTACCTCCACCCAGAGACATGTTGGCGGTGGATCCCTTGAAGCCCTTGCGAGAGCCCTTCTTGGCCTTAGCAACTTGCTCTAAGTGTGCTTCAGCAGCCCACTCAACGCCCTTCATGACATCGGACATAGTACCAGACCCGTTAGATCGAAGGACCTTGACAGCGTGCACATTGGCCTTCTTGGCAACACCGTACTTCTTACCAGCGACAGTGCCGGAGCAGTGGGTGCCGTGACCGTTGCCATCAACATCTTCATCACCGGAAGGAATAGTCTTGCCCCAAGAAGCACGACCTTCAAAGTCAACGTGCTCGGTGTTGATACCGGTGTCAATGACGTAGACATCGACACCCTCACCACCATCAGCGGCATAGAGATACTTGTTATATGAACCGAAGGAAAGTTGTTTACGGTGCGAGATTCGTGCCAAACCCCATGGCGCGTTCTTCTCTAGGTCCGGCTCGTCGTCCACAAGAGCGTAGACAATCGAGTCTTTCTCGATGAATTCAACCTATAGCTCCTAAGTTAGCATGATTATTCCGAATGACTTATACATTGCAATGCTAGATTGATACTTACATCAGGATGCCTTCGGACCTCTTCGATAGTTGAGTCATCGAAGTGGCCGGAGTATCCAAGGAACTCGGAGCCAATCTTCAAGGTGTGCTTTAAACCCTTGAAGCTGTCAACGACGTCACCGACTAGCGGGATTTGAGAACGCTTGCGGAGCTCTAATCGTTCTTCCTCTTTGTCACCGTGGATCTTCTGAACCCATGAGTGGTGGTCAGCGGCCGAGGAATCGGACACATGACTCTTGAACTTGACGATGTATGAGTTGGGAACCTCCTCGGAGGTAGCAGATGACAGAATAGGAGCTGCTCCGTCGTGGATAGTCTCGTAGCTGAACGAGGGCGCTGCTGCTGCAGCGCAGGCGAGGGAGAGAGCGATAAAGCCCCTCATATTGATGATTTGTTGATGGATGATTGTTTGCAGACCGATAACAATGCACCAGTAAATAAGTCTGCCTGCGACTTAAAGGGGAAAGAAATATGAGGAGAAATCCGAGAAACCAAGCAAATGGTGCCCGGTAGGTATAGTATTCACACAAAGATTAGACGACTTTGTGTTGATGATGGGAAGATGAGATGATTAGGAGATGGAGGAAGAGGAAGAAGAGAAGAAGAAGGAAGCTCTTAACGAGCGAAAGCTGGAGAGATAAAGGTGGCTGCCACAAGCTAAAGCACGAGCTTACGGTGACAAGGTACCGACCGACCTTTGCGACCGTAGGTGCACTATGGCTGCCTTCCCCAGCCTGGAGTGGTGCAGGTGACGCACACAGCCGCCGGGCCAACCAGATAAGAGCGGAAATACTAGCTCGCACTGGGGCTAGCGGCGCAGGCTGACCTTAACACTAACCCTAAATCAGCTTAGGCCTCCTTGTTGGTGGAAATCCCCGAGTCTTGGGTACATCGTACCTTGAAGGGTACCTTAGGTTAGGTATCTTGGAGGACAGCAATCCTTCAGTCGTCATCTACCGGGAGTTTGTGTTTTGAGTTTCCCCTGCTTCGATGCTGAATTCCGACTTGCTCAAGATGCAAGTGGTTTCAACTAAAGACGCTCATTGGAAACACTTCGACTCCCTGGTAGCCATAGAGAAAATAGACAACTGCCGGAATCGGAATTAAGAAGTATCTAGGTACCTATACCTACATACCTACAATTCAGCAATGGGGCGGGTCCATCCCAATCGGTTCCGGCTCACGCGGTTGCCGATGAGCACCTAAACAGGTATAGGCAAATTTGAATCTGTTGAGTTCCTGTGGCAATTGGTCAGTGATAAGGAATGACCATCTTCAATGCTGTCTCCCCTATCTTATCGACCAAGCTAAGATACATGTACATAGGTATCAGAATGCATACGTGGATTCCTACCTACCTTTATGCAGCTTTTGGACCCTGAAAGTGCTACAGATTTGCCACAGGTGCAAAGGCTCACGGGGACGCGATAGCAGACTAAATCGATCAATATCATTTCCTTTGGCTATACTATCCGATCGTAACGAACAATCTATTTTACGACGAACTCCCGAAACCCTAGGTACTTTATTTGTAACAGTTAGTTACATCTGTTACCTGTACCCTACAGCTTAGGGACTTAGCTCGTAAGATTCACCTCAGATAACGATGGTATGACACAATCGAGCTAGGGGTAGTAAGGTACAAGCTTGATTGGCTTGGAATCCGTTTTCAGCATCCGAGCTCTACTGGCTCTTACTGACCACTCAACCCACCAGCCCTGCAGCTTCAATTTACCAGCCTGCCACCCTGGATCAGCTGCGTGTACTTGACTCAAAACGGGTTCTTGGCGAACCGACACGTGCTCTCCTGCTCTACTCAACAACCTTCCCCTTTTTAGGGACTAAAGCATTAAGACTACCTACAGTACACACACCATGCTGAAGTTGGATTTATTGAAGTGCAGACCGCATTATTAGAAATTAAGATATGCCACATTACGTACCTATGTAGAAGGCATCCCGAACTTCTTACATGTGAAACCTTTATCCACCATCTACATACATACCCAGTGTTATCCATTCGGGGAACATTCTCCCCCACCGACTCGCAAAGATGACCCAAGTTATACTCATACTGACTCTCCGTTCCCTCCATCATCTACGCTCACTTGACTTGAATGAATCAGATACCGCTTGTTATCAATGCAAACTTATCAAGTTAGACAAGTTCAATATGGTAGCATAGCACAGTGCACATACACAGACAGACCTGCTAGCCGTGACCTGCGTGCGGATATCTAATACTAGCAAAGCCCAACCCCAATATAAGTTCGAAGTAGCAAAAGTTTATTAATGCTTCTACGGTGCAGTGACTTGTAGAGTTTCGAGACACTAAGGTTTACTCTAACTAAGCTAAAAGACAGCATAAATACCTAGATATTCACCAAACCACCTGTTGGGTTTACATTGGAATGGTACCTATGTCTTGCGTATTTTCAATACTATAATAAGAAAAAGCTTATCTCAGCCGTAGCTCTATTAATATCTTAACCTAGACGATAGCTCAGAGCTTAGAGGTATGCCTTTATTTTAGCCGTGTAAGTGAGTCAACATCTTGGGAAATACAATCGGATAGCTACACGCTAACGCAATACCCCTTAAGTTGAAGGTTCATTATTTTAACTGATACTATCATTCTCACCGCGGTTCCAGGATCTATCAGTTACTATAAAATTATGTAATGGTATAGTTCTTTCAAGGAGTTGGCTTGGGAATGGTGGTGGCGGGCAGTTACCATATTTCAACCAATCAAAATTACAAGTGGCTGGCACTGCCGTTTCTCCCTCCCATAACTTCGATATGGTTACCTAGGTGCCTACCTAGGTAATTACCTAATTACCTAACTAATTAATTATCAACTATCCCCTTGAACTCACCTCAATCACCTGCTATTAGGTACACGCGCCTGCTACGATATAAATGCCATGCTCCGAACTATTTACGTTCTGGTATACCCTTCTCGTTTATTCGCTGCGCATTGGTCGTTCTGGCTACCTTATGTCGACGCGGACAAACAACAGTCAAACATCGGTGACCGCATTCATGCAACAGGTGACCGTCTCAACGGATTTCAGTATGAATATATCCATAACTATAATGTTTGCGAAGACGACAGGAATCCTATTGCCTTCCCCATCGGGTTGGTGTCGGAGACACATTTGAGCCCAGCAAACAAGGACGGAACCATTACCTCGAGCGAAGAAGAGGGTCAGAGAGACGTAGAGAATGTCGCTTTCAATGCATTTGACGCAGCTTGTAGGGAGGTACCAGCACCGGGACCTAGCCTTAATAAAGTGGACAGAGGTGTCGACAGGGCCGCTGGAGTACCTCCTAAGAGGACAGAAGTTAAAGATTGTCAGTGGTGGATTAAAGAAGCAACTTCGCATTTAGTCGAAACAGGAATCCTGTTGCCATTAGACGAAAGGCACGAAGAGAAAACTCCAATCTTAAGAGTAAGTAACCTGCCACGGCATTAATAAAGCTGGACGCTCCAACATCTGGAATTATGTCCATCGGTTTGTGGCGAAGAAGTGTGGCTGTGGGCTTTTAAGCCAACTCGAGGACTCAAGGGAGTAAGTAGACACTGCCTACCTAGGTATTCACCGAGGCCCAAGGCTAGTATCAGACCGACTACCTACTCGTATTCTCAGGTTCGAAAGAAACAAGTACGCGACACTAATTGATCATAAATCCATCATCGTCTCCTTAGACATGGCTGCCAGGATCCCTATTGATGCTATACCCAGAACGGTGCGAGTGGCAGAACTACCCAGTGCAGAAAACATGATCCTTCCTGATTCCTTATTTTTCAAGGAAAACGGACGTAGCCTTCCATCTCCCAAGGATATTCGAGAAAAGGATATCGAAATCAATAGCTTTCGCGCACGATCACCGAGACCTCCACCGATCCTATTCGAAGAACTAGGACTCGTCGTTAAATATGGTGCAGAGATCACAATAGCCGAAGCACAGTGCCTATGGTATTTCAACAAACACATGAAAGATGTAGTGCCTACACCGGAATTGTACGGGTGGTGCCATGATGACGGCGAGACATTCATCTACATGGAGTTTATCAACGCCGACACGTTAGAAGACGTCTGGCCATCACTTAATGAAGAAGACCAAAACATAATTTGCGAGCAGCTCCGTACGTTCGTGGAGGCGTGGCGCAGTCTTCGCCAGGAGACAGAACCATACTACGTT
This sequence comes from Daldinia grandis, assembly GCA_022432525.1. NCBI lineage: Eukaryota > Fungi > Ascomycota > Sordariomycetes > Xylariales > Hypoxylaceae > Daldinia > Daldinia grandis. The sequence goes on from JAJKLB010000007.1 coordinate 681,441, forward strand.
GGTAAGATCATGGATATGTCGTAAATAACCTTGAATACTGACAGATTAAGGTCATATCGGTCGCCAAGGAGTAGGCGACATTATCTTCAGTGACGCAGGTGACCCACAGGCCGGCCCGTTCGAAGGCATAACGCAATTCCATGATTTCTTTGCACGTTACTCCTGCCGCCAGCACCCGGTCTGGAACCCGCGGCGTGACTTTCCCGAGCTGGCCGGGTTGACAGACGACAGACCAGTGGTATTTACGCACGGCGATCTAGACAGGAGTAACATACTCGTCTCTCCGAGGGATGGTGAGACCCCACCTCGAGTCGCTGCTATTATTGACTGGCATCAATCAGGATGGTACCCAAGCGATTGGGAATGGCTCAAGGCAGAATCGAGGTGCGAAGGCTTTTGGGAAGGAGGCCGGGATACAGCCTGGTTATTGCGAATTATGACGCCAGCAGACAAAAACTATCAAGCAGCTTGGGAATTCATTAATCGCTCTTTGGGCTTCTAGATTTACTGGAGTAAGAATATATTAATATAAACACCGTGGCTTATATCAATGATTAACCTAGGTACAATCCAAGGGGGAGATGGATATTGTGCCACTCCAAGGCTCACCTACTAAGTCATGTAGGTAGGTAGGTACCTAAAGTAACTGCTCTGCCTCAGCTTTCATCATATTTATATAAAATCAAGACTTGAGTATTTCCACTTTCTTGCCTCCTTTATCACTGCTGCTCATGAATTTGACACTGCTTGTTCACTACTAGCAAGTACCTATGTATCTTAATGATTATGTCAGCATTCCACTAGCTGGCCGACGCCAAGAATTCAAGTGTGCGAGCGCCACACATATTGACACACATGCTGCCTCACGTTAGTACCTTGTATCAAATACCTAAGCTACCTACCTAACCTCATGTCCATATACCACATCCTAGGCTCCCTGCTTCCTGAATGAGGTACATAGTAAAAGCCTACATGTAGTTGAGGCTAACAGCCTAACGACCTCTAACAACATTTGAACAGTTGAATTTAGCTGTAGAGCTTTGAATTCATAGAACAATTAACTTCAGCACATTGGCGCGCATCTTTGGTGGTTATCAAAGCAGCCTCAGTCAGATCCTTTGCTCAACGCCGACAATTGATGAAGTAGACCTAAAATCTTACACTAAATCAACACCCGTCAAATCATTGCCTATTCCAAACCTCGTCGCAAGAACTTCCCTTCCAATTCTTCGATGCTCTCTGGCGTAAACGGCAGCCTAGACCCCAACAGGGTGCTAGCAGTAGCAGGTTCAGCTTCTATAATATGAAGAAACGAATTACCATCATCTCCCACCAAACTTTTGTCGTTTTGTTACCGTTATCATGTCCACACGCCCGGGTCGTTATCGATCGTCTACCTCCGCATCGACACCACTAGCTACCTCTAAAGCTACCGAAGTCCTCCAGTCTCTCCTCGATGCCGTATCCTCTATCATCTCTGCCCCTCTAAACGACGGCTATCCGAAATTCGAGCCCTTACTAGTCCAGATACGACAAATTCAACAATATCTATCCGCAACTGCCCCACCGAGCTCCGTCCAAGACGACTTCAGACATCTTCGTGGCTTTCACCAGCTACTCGACGTGCTACGGTCCTTCTCCGGCTTCTATAACCTCCAAAAGCGAGACGATGATGAGAAGAGAAGCTTCTTTAAACTCCTCGATGTCGTATTCAGTTCTCTCGCTTCCGCCTTCCGTTCGCATCCTGGTAACCGACGGTATTTTCGTACGCGGGTTGAGGGCGGGGGCTGGGATGCTTTGGAGCAAATTATAGCGAGTATCGGCCTTGGAGGTAGCGACTCAGATCTATGGACAAGCTGCCAGCTATTTGGGAAACTCTTCTCCTTGGCTGTAAATGATACCGCGCTGGATCAGCTATGCTGCTCGGCCACGTTGGATGATGCTGCGCCCTGGGTTCTGGTGGCGCCGGATGAGTCCGGTACTGGAGAAGACGGTACAAGGAGCGAGGTTCACGATGTTGCTCGCTTGGGTGACCATATAGCATCGATTGAGGCGGCAATCCAAAAGACTGTCGGCCCCAAGTCAACTTTACGAAATCCCGAGGTCATTCGTACTATCGTGGACTTCTGGGAGTCTCTACCACGCGATAAGCAGGTCCCAGAAAACACGGCATCCTTGTTGGTACTTAAGGTCTTATCCTCGATTTTAGACGTTTCCAACATCAACTTGTGCCTAGTTCACGAGACAGGTGTTTTGTCTCGATTCTTAAAATTTGCTTTCGACGGAAATTCTCCCCTTAACGATGTCGAGCGTGAGACAGTTCTATCTATTTGTCGATCTCTGATGCCTTTCGGTGTGAACCGGCTGGTGGATGCACAAGAGCTGCTACTCAACCCATCTCTGGACTCATCGGATTTCTGCTTAGAGGTAATGAATAAATATGGTGGCCCTCCATATATACAATTCGACTTGTCCCAAAATGGGCACTCTTCAATTGAACTGCCAAGTTTAGGACGTCCATTCCCCCCTCAGTCTTCTGCTGGATATACATTTGCTGCGTGGGTGCGGATTGATCAGTTTGATCCGAAATCACATACCACACTTTTTGGAGCGTTTGACTCGACTCAAACTTGTTTTGTTCTCGCATATCTCGAAAAAGATACCCATAACTTCATTTTACAGACTTCAGTTACTTCACAGCGGCCGAGTGTCAGGTTTAGAACCTTCACGTTCAAGGAAGGGAGATGGTATCATATTGTGGTGGCCCACCGACGACCTAAAACAATGACACCTAGCAAGGCTTCCTTATATGTGAATGGTGAATTTGTCGAGCAGATACGGGCCTCTTATCCTACTCAACCGCCGTTATCAAATGGCAGCACAGAGAGTTTTGCATCATTTACTTCTTCGAGTAACAAGGCCATGCCGGTCCAGGCATTTTTAGGAACTCCCCGTGAGCTTTCTTCTCACTTGGGTACAGGATTAATACATTCAAGATGGTCTCTTGGTACAGCCCATCTTTTCGATGACGTATTGAGTGATGATTTCCTATCGGTCCCTAGCCGGCTAGGAGTTCATTACCAAGGGAACTTCCAGGACTGCCTTGGCGGGTTCCAAACTTACACGGCATCCGCTGCTCTGGGCCTCCGTAATGATCTTGTTAGTACTGGGAAAGATGACTCTGATATCATGAAAGTTATTAGGGATAAAGCTAGTCATGTGGTCCCAGAGCATAAAATTGTTCTCAGTATACTGCCCTCCTCAATATTTCGGGAGAAAGAACACTTTGGCGAGTCACAGCTATATCGTTCTTTGTCTCGCGGACCTGCTCATACTTTGGTACAAATGGTACTTAAAAATGGCACGGGTATAGCTATTAACACGGCGTTGCCTTCGATTAACGATGCGCTTCTTCGTTCGAATGGCGTGGCAGTATTAACTGGAAATCCCATTGTTGCAACTCCCCAGTTCTTCGACGATGCCCTCTGGCAACTGGCGGGCTTCACGCCGCTTGCGTTAAAGCTAATCGAGCGAGCTTCTTCGGCCGAAATGCTAGTACGTGCTATCGAGATGGTCTTCCTGTGCATCAATTCGAGTTGGCGAAATAGCGAAGCTATGGAGAAGGACGGGGGCTATGCGATCTTGGGAATTTTATTAAAAGCCAAGCTCGGTTATGGCGGACCTGGAAGCGAGGGGCTGACTGAGAAGCTTGCGCTTTCGAGTATCGAAAAGGAAAAATTATGCGTCCAGATCCTCAGTCTTGTACTGGAATTTGTTGGTTATAAGCACCGGGATCCTCTTGAATCGGTGATCATAAATCCCTTAGCATATCGCATCCTCCTGGTCGATTTTGATGGCTGGAGAAAATGCGGACCCCTTGTTCAAGAGCTGTATTATAAGCAGTTCGTGAGTTTCGCCGTGATGAGCAAGTATCATCAATACAACAACCGCAGGCTACTTCGAATGCGTGAGTTACTTAGGAGCTAAGTAAGCGCCCCAATTTACACTAACATTATTGTGCTCTAGGAATTGTGAAAAGGCTTCTCGATGCCATTAAGTCGGAGCCTCTGCTGGAGGCTGTGCTCCCCTATTTCATAAACGCTATCAAAAGTCTTGTCAAATGCAATTACAACACCGAGGTCCATCAATCACTCGCTCTATTCATTACCTATGCTTTCCATCCTACATCGAGGTCTCTTCCGCGTACTCCAAAAGCAGCGAATCGTCGACCCTCTCATAATATTCCATTACGACCACTAGTTCACGTAAACGGAGCGAGCGGGAATGACGTGCGGTTGCTCACAAAGAGAGAGGTCGGCATACGTCTCCTAGATATGTATAGTCAATTGCTATGCGAAAAGGGGAACTTAGCAATCATCCGGAAGTTTGCTAAGACAGTGACAAACAAGGTACTTGACGCATGGCCACTGCAAAAAAAATCCAAGCTGATGATGGTCCAGTGGCTTTTGTATCTTCTCACAGAAAACGACCCGGAAATCGTAACGTACGGTTGCAAGATACTTGCTAGACTTTTGGTCACCCACGGGACGGCCTATATTAACAAGTTTTCGGGGAAGACTGGGGGGTTCTGTATTATGGCCCACCGTCTTAAGCGGTGGTGGGATATTGCAACTCTCTGGCCTATCTGCTTCAGCATCCTCTTTGGATATGATGTCGCAGAAATAGACTTTGAGAAGAATTTCGATTTTTTCAGTTTATTAGAAACGTTTGGTAAATGCAAAATCGCCAACCCAGATGCGTTGTCCATCATCACGGCCATGATTCAGCATGCACTGAAAGATATTCTTAAAGCCCAGGAGGATCCAGCTTCGCCCCCCCCTGATTTAAACCTGGCCGTAACTAAACATGAAAGTATGGGAACAAGACTGCGAGCACGGTCAATGTCGCTTCAAAAGGAGCTTGAATCACGAGGTGAGTGTCTTTCCATTGCTGTGTATGTAAACTAAGTGTCCTTTAAGAAATATTTGAACCGCGAGCCGAACGTAACGCCGGGAACGCTGCGGTACTTCAAACTGTCATTCGGTTCATGGCAGATCTACACACTCGATCGGCGGATTTCCGGGATTTTGCCCTATCCTCGGACTACGTGAGGTTGCTCCTGTCTGCTCTCTACCCGGCTATCGTAAGCACGGATCCGGTCAATCCTGAGACAGAACTTAACTCTAGAGACTCGACACTTACTTTCGAGGGCGGCGATGTCATCATTCGCCCGATTGGTGGGACGACGAGTGCCGCACCCGTAATTAGAACGTCTAGCGCAACCGACACGTCGCTACCTGCTAGTAAAATTACTCATACTCATCGGGGAAGTCAACTACGGAAGGCCTCATCTTTCATACTTCTCACGTCCCAGAAGTCTACCCAATCCAGTCCGGCTCGCCTCGTTCATGTCATGTCCCCAAAGAAGAAAGTTGCCGACCAAAATATCGGCCACGGGTTAGTCGAGGGCCTCCTCGAGCTTGTTATCAACGTCTTTGTAGACCAACTATTGGTAAGAAAGGAATTTCCGGGGTTCGGCTTGTTCCTTAAGGTACCTCCTGGATTCCAAGAACACCAAGCATACTTTGAGTCCTACGTGTTGAAAAGTACAATCGTTCATATATCAACAGCGATCAAGCTTAACTGGAAAGCTCTAAGCGAGCCGAAAGTACTCACCAACATGGCTAGGTTTAGTCTCCACATGGTTGAAGCAATATTCGAAGGGTGGTTTATGAACGGTACCGAATCGATGTTGAACTTCGCGGGACTCTTACTAGAATATCTCCAGAAGCCAGACGTCGCAAAAATGAAAACCGTAAGACTATGCAGCCAAGCAGTGACGACTATTCGAGGCTCGTTTCTTAAACTAGTCTTACTTAGACTCTCGGAAATGGACGATCCACAAACCACCGAAATGGAGGCAAATTTTTCAATGGAGAAGATACTTTACTGGCAGATGGTTGTATTAGAGTCTTTATCGCCTGATGATGACTATATGAAGCTCTTCTGGTATCAGCTCTATACCAAGTTGGTAGATACAAGGCGAGCCGTACGACTTGCTGCCGTCAACATCTGGCGCATCATGCTTGTGCAGAAACCAAGCGAATGCACATCGCTATTCCGATTATCCATGACTTCCGCCTCAGATCAGACTCAGCTTGCAACGGATTTCCAGAAGCTTACCGAACTTGATACCGACTCATTCATTGACTGGGTTGACGAACATCGGCCTTCACTTGATGCGTTGTTTATGGGGGGTCTCTCGAGGGCCTGGGAAGAATTCGTCAATACAGAAAATCAGCGTACGACAGATACAGCTAAATCACGGTTGGCAAAACGGAAGGAAACTCTGAAACGATGGCATTCGGAGATGATCGAACGGGACAATATCCTACTGCGCCACGACATGGCCAATTCTGCCTGGATGAAGTCTATCTACGCGTCTGAGCATTTTAAGCATCAGCGCCTTATGCAGGACCAACAGGATGATGTCATTTTCTTTTCCTCGTCATTTTCCCGGATGCAAAAGGACCTTAACCGGCCAGGAGCTGTATTATACGATCCTAAGCCTATTAAGTGGAAACTTGACAGGACAGAAGGTCGGAATCGTATGCGCCTCCGGCTTCTGCCAGACTTGTCTACCGACCATGACCAGTACCAACCTAAACGTAAAACGATAGACCAACCGGCAGCTTCTACGTCTAAAGGGGATTCAGCTGATCCTCCCGCTGCGACTCCTGCGTTAAGAAAACCTGCACCTCTATCCATACCCCAAGGGCAGATAAGTAGCCAAGACGAGATCGCTGAAGATGACGTTGATGACGCCCCAGCCGGTACCCAGGCTGAAGCAAAACCCGGACAGACAGCTATCCCCGAAGATGACTTCGAGATGGTTGACGACCCGAACGACCCTAACGATGCTGATGACGGGTTCGAAGACAAGAATAGGAGAGTGATGAGACGCCTACAGCAGGGCGACGCCGTCCAACAAGTTTACAATGTCTCTCGCGTCATTGGTCTCGAAGCATTCGAGGGCATTCTTTTGGTTGGGAAGAACGCCCTTTATTTAATGGACAGTTTCTTCCAGTGTGCGGATGGTGAGATAGTAAACGTTTGGGAAGCACCCGCTGAAGAACGTGACCCCTTCTCTCAGATCATAACCGGTGCGAAGTCCAGCGAAAACCGTCAGGCCGTAAGCCGCGCCTCCCAGGACTCCCGCAGTTGGAAGTGGCACGATGTCATAAGTATATCGAAGCGCCGGTTCTTATTCCGAGATGTGGCCATCGAAGTCTTCTTTACCGACGGCCGTAGTTATCTTTTGACTGCGATGAATCCGGCAATGAGAGACGAAATATTCTCCAAGCTCGCCAACAAGACTCCGCACACCGCGGGAGCTAACTCATTGCCCAACCCAGAGGATGCCTGGCGCCTAGAGTCGCTTAAAGTCTTTGAAGAGTCCCCTCAATCGTTTGGATCAAAATTCGGCAGCATCTTCAACTCTTCCCCCTGGAATCCTCTCATGCGACGATGGCAGCGAGGCGAAATATCTAACTTCCATTATCTAATGCTCGTGAATACAATGGCAGGTCGGACATTTAATGATTTAACCCAGTATCCGGTGTTTCCCTGGGTCCTGGCAGACTACACGAGCGAAGAATTAGACTTGAATAATCCCGCCACGTTCCGAGATCTATCGAAACCTATGGGTGCGCAGACCTCACGACGGCAGCTTGATTACCAGACCAGATACACTAGCCTAGCTGAGATTGGCGAGACGCCTTTCCACTACGGCACGCACTACTCGTCCGCCATGATCGTTGCATCGTATCTAATTCGCTTGCCTCCATTTGTGCAATCCTTCATCCTTCTTCAGGGTGGTTCCTTTGACCACGCAGATCGACTTTTCTTCTCGATCGAAGGGTCGTGGAAATCTGCATCTCAGGATAACGGCTCCGATGTCCGAGAGCTAATACCGGAGTTCTTCTACCTTCCAGACTTTTTAACGAACGTAAATGGATATAACTTTGGTGACCGCCAAGGTTCCGGTGGTCGTGTCAACCACGTCGAGTTACCTCCATGGGCCAAAGGTGACCCGAAGATATTCGTTGCGAAGCATCGCGAGGCATTAGAGAGTCCTTATGTGAGCCAAAACCTTCATCTGTGGATTGACCTAGTATTCGGCCATAAGCAACGTGGCGAGGCAGCTGTGGAAAACTTGAACGTGTTCCATTATCTTTCGTACTACGGTGCCAAAGATCTTGATAACATTACGGACTCAAACGAACGACATGCTACAACAAGTATTATCCATAACTTCGGACAAACGCCACATCAAGTCTTCACCAAGCCCCATCCGCCGCGGGAGAACGTGACATTTCCAGTGAAGAGATTGGATACGGCCAGCCATTCTCTTGCCAGAATACCTCATCCGCTCCTCGAAAGTCGCGAACGGGTCGCCTCCCTAGTCTATTCGCCTAAACTAGATCGACTCCTGTGCTCGTCCCCCTTCCGCCTCAACCTTCCCCCTTTCTTTGACAAATACCTCGAGTGGGGATTTGCGGATAATAGTGTGCGTTTCTATCACACTGAGAACCGGAAGAGTGCGGGCGTCAGCGAAAACTTGCACACAGGCCAGATATCGTGCATCGTCGTTGCTGATTCGAAGACCCTAATCACTGCCGGGGAGGATTGCGTCGTGTCTGTGTTCACTATACAGACCACCTCAGGTAAGCCCGTGGAGCTCATGCATCGTTCTTCGCTATTCGGACATAAGACTCCGGTCACGACGATTGCGGTGTCAAAAGCGTTCAGCACGCTGGTCACGGTTTCTGGAGACGGACACGCGTTCCTCTGGGATATGAATCGTCTTGAATTTGTGCGAAAGCTGGCGAGCGCCCGAGCTGTCGAGTGTGCTCGTATAAACGACGTATCTGGGGAGATAATGCTATGCTCAGGTCCAAACGTGACATTATACACAATCAATGGCGACTTAATACTCGACCAGAACGTATGTTCCGAGACCGATGATTACGTATATTCTTGCTCCTTCTACGAAGGGTCAGGGAACGAGTGGCTAGAGAATTACCTTATCTTTACGGGACACAGGAGAGGCAGGGTGAACATCTGGAAACGGATCATCCAGGGCGGCAAGTGGGGATTGGAGTTGGTACGGCGGCTGGACCACATCGATACGCGCAGCGAGATGGGAACCAATACGGAGGCGGCGATCACTTGCATCACCCCGATGCCGCAGTTGGTATATACAGGAGACGATGACGGACGAGTTGTAAGTCGATATACCCACATGAAAAGACAATTAGAGCTGACACATGACCTAGTACGAATGGAATCTCATCCAAAGGGAAAGATAGAGTCTAACCCAAAGAAAACGGCCATCCGTGGTGCGCTGGAAGATGCGGTCGCGAAGCATTGGTGCATAGACGGGCGTTTGCTTGAGATTTTAGCACTCTTGATATACGGTACACGGAGGCTCATTCTGTCAGGTAGCCCGGACTCCAGGATAGATGATATTATAGCTCTCTCTTTCTCTCTCTCTCTCTCTCTCTCTCTCTCTCTCTTAGATCGGACGGGGTAGACGCAGATAACCAATGAGTGAACGAATAGATGAATACACGGCGCTAGTCGTGTGGAAATAAAATGAACTGAATTAGATGATAATTTTTGACTTGGTTGGTTTATTTTTCTGGTGAGGCTTGAAGGAATACCCTTCTTGCATGGGGTAGCGTACCCCCTCCCCCTTTGAGGGTATTCCGCATAGCCCCGCCTTCGTACTCTACTCCGAGGTCTGACGACTTGAGACGCTTGGGGTGTGGTTTTCCTCATTTTGATATATACATATAGATCCGCCTATCGACCTACGGTCCTACCCCTGCCCCCGCCCCCTATCTCCTGTCCCTATGTTCTGGAAGCATCCGGTGCGTATAGCGCTCAGTCGTCGTAGCCGGTTAACGTCTTTCGCGGGCCGGTGGGAACTGCGGGTATTTGTTTGTTAGCATTGCACTCGACGTGTGTACCCCAATGTCCCTATGTCCATGTCCATGTCCATGTCCATTCCCTGTCCTCCTAGGTAGGGAGGTAGGGAGATAGGTAGGTAGCTATGTATGTACGTACCGGGATACGTCAAGGGGATCGGCCGGGAGCGCTCGTAACCCAGGCGCTTCAGGACGGGGGGCACGGTGGCTAGCATGAGGGGGCCGGTGGCGCCGATGACGACGGACCAGAAGTATGCGGGGCGCTCGCGGGCGGCCCAGCGGCAGTAGCGTAGGGGGCCGGCGAAGAAGGCGGGTGTTGGGGCTGACATGGTTGATTTTTTGTTTTTTTTGGTCTGGTTGTATGTATGCAGGTGTTAGTGAGGGAGAGTGGGTTTGGAGGGTATATCGGTGGTGGAATTGGGAGTTGGGGATTGGAGATTGGGGGTTGGCATGTATTAGGGATTTATTGGGTGGGTGGTGGTGGTTCAATCGACCTTTTGATTTGGGCGACGGAGATCTTGAAAGTGGCCGGCGACGCTGGGTTTGAAGGTTTGGTGAGGTTGTGAGCTCCGATTCAATTGGACTTGCGGGATGACATGGGTGGTCTGTGCGGATGGAAGTGCTATTTAAGTAAGGTACATATGTAGGTAGGTAGGTACATATGTAATCTCTTAAAATGCATGTATACTTATATATGCAAGTATAAGAGCATCGACACTACATATGTTAGCATCACAACTCTCATGTAAATTGTGAGATACATATGGTATTTATTATCATTAAATCGTGCAAATACTTTAGAAATATGGTAGGCCTAATCATTGCATGCCCATTTATTATTCTTATTATTATAACTATTATTACCAATATAAATGCCTGATAACCCAGAACCGTACATACCTGGTACCTATACAGCATGTCTAGGTGCCCGAACTATTTCTATGTCGAACCAACCCGCCGAACATTATAATAAGAGGGCTTTGTAGCAATTAGGTACTACTTCCGATCATACAAAATCACGGAGAGACATTCTAGCTCATTATAAGTTCCGCTAGTTCCAGTATTGATATATATAACCATGTTATCATCCTTCTCGGCCGACTCGGGCGACAGCTATGGTTATATATATTCTCGCAATTCGCATGCGTAAATCCCCAAATCTCATCAGTCAGACATATATTCCTACCTACCAATTTACCTACTCTCTATTATCAATCTTGGTCTTTTCGCCGTTATGAAGATCCTCATTGTCGGCGCGAGTGGATCCATAGGAAGTGAAGTCCTCCTTCACTGTCTCGCTCACCCAGATATCTCGAGCGTAATCGCCTTCGTACGCCGGGATCTACCTGCGAACCTATCCAATCATCCGAAGCTCGAATATGTTATAATCAATGACTTCTTAAAATGGCCAGAAGATGTATTACAGACGCACTCGGATGCTGTGGGTATGCTTTGGTAAGTTTAGCGTAAAGAGAGAATACACAGGAGTCACCCGCTTATACGATGCCTGTAGGAACATGGGAACCAACACGGGGAACATCCTGCCCGACTTGGAGTATCCTCTAGCCTTCGTAGAGAGTATGGGACGAGTACTAGAAGCAAAGCCTAGTAGACCCCCTTTTAAGTACGTTCATCTAAGCGGTAAATTTGTCCGCCAGAACCAAGAAGAGAAGCTTTGCTTCCTAGAAAAAGCACGCAAGATGAAGGTATGCATAGTCAAACCTATCAAGAGTTTTTTATATCTGACTCCTTTTTAGGGCCGGCTTGAGACTAGAACCTTTGCATTCGCAGAGAGTCACGCCATCATATGGAAGACCTTTATGGTTAGACCAGGAGCAGTTGTTACCAAAGGAATGATGATTCCTGGCGTGATCGCTGGGATGCTAGGTGAGAATTTGAGTGTCCGGGTTGAAGTGTTGGCTGCATTTATGACGTATCTTGCTACCGATGGTCAAGGGGAAGACTCTAGCATTGAAAATGCGCGCATAGCGAGAAAAGGGAGGGAGTTACTGGAAGTTTTGGAATTACGGAAAAATAGCACCAAACCTAGATAGATGCAGATGAGGTCTAAAAAGGCTTGTATGATTGTTGTATTTTAAGATGGCGCCATAGCCAAAAGAGTAAATTTGGCTGCTTTATCGAAAACGATTATGTTAATGTTGCCATTTTCATGAAGTGTCTCATTGAAGGATAGTCGGATCTATTAAACCATAGATGGTAGGCGTTACATTTGATAACTGGTGAGGGGATTCTGTTATGCTAGACTTTGCGAACAGCAGCTTCATCAGGTGCGAAGTTGGGCTTTCTGTGTCAAGCGCTGGCTGGATCGAAGACGCAATTATATCTTCCATTCCAGACCTAGTCGCACTAGAAGCAACCTCGGTATTCTCAACGATGTTAGGACCGGAAGACGATCCAGTTGTCGAGGGAGTATCGAGGCTAGAGTTACTCGTTACGAACAAGGTATTCTCTGAGCTAGTAAAAATATACAGCATCGTGGAGAGTATCTTATAGCTCTGCCTTGCTACATGTTCTCTACTACCTGCTTCTCCAGAGGCTTCGAAAGAGCTAATGACTTGCTCAAGTAGAGCCCGGTCCGAATCATATCTAGACACCGTCGAACGCCTTTCACGATGCTGGAGCTGTACTTTGGCGAGGAGAAGAACCACCGCAGCGAAAAAGGCTGACTGCTCGACGGCCCTGCAACGGGACAATTGATCTTTGACGTGCTGCAATCCAAGGTATCGGTGAATCGAAAACCTGGATGCTTCTATACAACTTTCGAGGCTATCTAGTGAGTCATTCATAACTTTTCCAAAAGCGATAGGTAAGTGAGTAAATATTCGCGCTTGATAAAACCACAGTTGACATATAAGGCGGTTTGGCTCCTTGGCTGAATCAAGAGAACGATTTTGACGGAACGACGGCGCTCTCCACCAAGATGCAGGCATCGAGTCTTGTAATCTGTTCAGTGCCTCGTCTATTCCCCGAAGGATACTACGGTCTCCAACAAGGCCAACAGCATTCCTCTGCGCAATACGAGACACAATTAGGCAAATACGACGTTGGACATTAGCGTCTTCGTCAGCAAGCGGATCTACCCAGGCCTCGTCGTCAGGGCCAAAGGGTGCAATACCAAGTCCAGGCTCAAGACCGAGGAGAAGACTGCAGTAGCAATCGCCGCAGACGGCCGAGAGCCACAGGCGCCGTTGAAGGGCTATATCGCTACGGGGTGAGTCGCGAGCAGAAAGGGAGAAGCTATTTTGAAACCCCTTTAATCTGGCAATATCGAGAACTCTTCTAAAGATCATCCACGCTTTTCGAATTGCGCCATCGTTAAGATAAATTGAGCTTAATAGAATAAGACATTCTATACCGTCCAACGAAGAAGCTTCATCTTCATGGGATAGGACGAATTGCTTGACTCGATCTACAATCAATTCAATAGTCCTTTCGATACTCTCTGATCCTAAGAACTGCACGTCGAAACGCGACGGGAGTTGCTGCATATATAGCGCGAATAATAGTAATATTTTGGCAACATGCATAGCACTACCGCTCGAAATAGTAGCTATGTCTAAGAGCTGGAGTGTGTCGTTCGGCCTGAGGACACTTCCAAGGGGTGTTTCTGCTCCCCACAGCCAAGCAGTACTGTTTGTAGTTATGGTGACTGCATCTTGTGCAGACGGAAGAAGAGCTACAAGTGGCTGCTTCTCATCTGACGTATTTTCTACTTGAAGAATGGGAAGGCTATCATCGTCGACGAGAGGGAAAGTCTTGTCGGTCGTTGATTGAAGCAACTGACATGGTCTAAGGACTTGGGTCTTTTAATCGAAACTGCTAGATGAAACTTACAAAATCGTTCCAAAAAGAGGTAGGAACTACAGATTCGCATTCGAATGAAGCTTCAGTCGGCCGAGATGTTTCTTGTGTTTCAACCAACCTTTTTAAGAGAGATTCGATGCGCTCTAATCTTGCTTCTTGTCCCTCTTTATTAACACAAACAGGAGAACCTTCGCTGCTCAACTCTGTCTCGGCCGGCTTAATAGTACACTGCATCTCACTCTTGATACATTCGGCACAAGTGTCAACCTTCTCATCAATGAGCTGACACTTTACTTTGCGTTTTCTACCTGGCATGGTATGTTAACTTATTATGAGGGTTAGGTACCTAGGTCCTAGGTATAATTCATGGCGGGTATGCGTACATTGATAACAACTTCGTGTACTCCGCCGCACGCGTTTGCGGGAGGGGTTGGCCTCCATTTTAAGAAAACGTACCTACAATTTTACGTATTGTTTTGTTTGTAGAATATAAATTTAGTCACAAAGTAAACCTCCATATTATATAAGTAACACGCTTACCTATGAGGTACCTAGGTACATATACGCATCGGTGCTTGCCTGCCTCTGAATTTAATACAGACCTACGTTACTCGGAAAATCGGAGTGTGCTCTGCCGGTGCAGTGGAGTGCACTGATAGGGCGACGTAATCGTAGACCCATGTCCATTTGGAGCTTGGCAGGTACGGGCTACGTATACCAGACCTCCAAAATCCGGCAGCGAAGCACGAAATTTGGAGACAGCTGGTCCGATGCAAAACTTCTAAAAGTAAACCAGACATATAACGAATATAGGTCCCATGCGCGGCAATATTTCTGCTGTCGCACCCCTTTTCTTCCTCTCCTGTTCTCCTTGAAGCCAATTGATCACTGAGATACCGCCGAGATGAAGTCGTTAATATCCTTCGTCGTCCTCTTCTTTGTCGCCCTCGTCCATGCGATCAGCTCTAGCGGGAATAGGTTGCTAGTCCTCCTCGAGGATGTCGCTGAGAAAGAGGGATACTCTAAGTTCCTAGGTGATTTAGAGGGTGAGTAGAGCTAATACTTGAGACAATTACTTCCTATCATTCTTCACACTAACATGATATTATAATAACTAGGTCGAGGATTTCAGATCAACTACGAAACTCCTAAGAGCGAAGGTCTAAGCTTATTCCACCTAGGCGAAAAGTCTTACGACCATGTTCTATTCCTCCCAACGAAGTCCAAAGGTATACTTGTTGCATAGCAACCACACCGTGGAGTTGTAAATAATAACACAACTAACAGAGCAATAGGACTCGGCCCAAACTTAACACCCAAGATCCTACTCGATTTCATAAATGCCAACGGCAACATCCTTCTAGCTCTCTCAGCTTCTCAACCTGCCTCGACATCTATCGTCTCTCTACTCCTCGAATTAGATATTCACCTACCTTCCGACCGACAGGGTCTCGTTGTCGACCATTTCAATTACGATGTGTTGTCTGCCCCAGAGAAGCACGACGTCCTCTTGCTTCCGCCCCCGGGACTTCTTCGTCCTGATATTAAAGATTTCTTCAGCCCAGTCTCTGCAGACGGAGGGGTTATCGCCTTCCCAAGCGGCACAGGCCAGACCCTTGGCTCAGGTGCCCTCCTTACGCCAATCCTGCGCGCTCCCTCCACATCTTACAGCTACAATCCGAAAGAGCAAGCCGAAGTCGTCGATGAGCTCTTCGCAAGCGGATCTCAGCTCTCCCTTGTGAGCACCTTCCAGGCTCGCAACTCGGCTCGTTTCACAGTCATCGGTTCCGCCGAGATGTTGAGCGATAAGTGGTTCGATGCTAAGGTGAAGAAGGTGGGCGAGAAGAACGAGGTTAACACTGTTAACCGCGAATTCGCCAAGCGAGTAGCGGGCTGGACCTTTAAGGAGATTGGTGTTCTGAGAGTGAACTGGATCGAGCACCACCTGAACGAGGTTGGCCAGAGCAACGCCAGCAACCCTAAAATCTACCGTATTAAGAACGACGTGGTATGTTGTCTTCTATAGACCTCTAAGGTGGCTTCCTCTTACTAACACTGTTAAGACCTATTCTATCTCCATCTCCGAGTACTCCTGGGACAAATATACCTCCTTCACCGTCCCGGACAACGACGACCTGCAGCTGGAATTCAGCATGTTATCCCCCTTCCACCGTCTTCAGCTAAACCCCACCATCTCATCCGAGGATAGCACGACATATTCGGTATCATTCAAGCTCCCGGACCAGCACGGCATCTTCAACTTCAAGGTTAACTACAAGCGCCCCTTCTACAGTAATGTCGAGGAGAAGAACACGGTATCAGTCCGACACTTCGCCCACGACGAATGGCCCCGCAGCTACGTCATCAGCGGCGCCTGGCCCTGGATCGCGGGTATCGGTGTCACCGTTACTGGATGGTTGGGCTTCTGCGCTCTCTGGCTGTATAGCAAGCCTGCGACTACTTCGGACAGCAAGAAGAGGCAGTAAATGATGTGATGCGATGTAGGTGTCTTAGATATATAGGCGCCAAGGCAGATACGAATGAAAACAATTGATGTAATTACGCTCGGTACCGAATCCTGTGATGGACTGTGTACTTGTGGATTGAGTGGCATGGTACGGTACCCATGTGATGTACGCTTCGAGTTATGATTGCACGGGGGTTTGGAAGGGCTATGAGGGGGGGTAGAACGGTGGATGCATAGCCATGGCACATTTAAATGATCCTCATATAGTGACCCTTTCCGGTCTGAAAGGGAGGATGCTGAGGTCTGGCTAATAGTACTGCCAGTGATGAACGGCTAATAAATGTTCATTTATGAAATATATACGATGTTGGTTTCCCAACGTATCTGGGTCATTACTAGTGAGATCTGTAGCAATTAATAGTCTTAAGGTAGAACCAAATCGATTCTCATGGATTACTAGATAATTTTAAAGCTTTCCTCTCCGTGTCGTATAACCCCCAGCCCCGTAGGTATCGTTGATATTTATCAACCTCAAGTCATATCTTAACGTGGATGTAGCTGCTGAAGACAATTTTGCGTTACTAGTTAAATGACGGACAGGTTGAGCTCATTTACTACATAGTTCTAATGGTTACCTAGTATTAATTGCCGATGCCACTATTTAGTGATATATCACCATAATTCGATGCTTCGCTTCCTTGTAGCGACCAAATGCAACCCATACTGAAGTGAATGGTTACAGCACGAGCAACATCAAAGAATCAAGGCTATGATGTAAATCGACAGATGAGGAGGAAAGAAATAACACTTGCTTCGTCTCCTCTAGAGACACTTTGTTAGATGTGCTCTCCTATTTAGAAGCCTTGCCTCGTAGTGGGGTGTCAAGGTTGGAGAGAAATCGACCCTCCAATATTCTGTATCCTTTGTTAACCCATAATAACATTCTTTCGCCTACATCCTATGCCTGATGCCACTATCCCTTTCCATGGGTTACTAGGGCTTCCCAGATTTAAGGCTTGGAATGTTTCCAAGTAATCGAGCCTACTGAGGCGCGCGGTGAAACGATTAGTGGGTTCAACATAACTGATAATAGTTTCGATACAACATATATTACCCTCAGATTAGCTCTCAAGTTCTCATTGACAACCATTCCCTCGCCTTATTTCCGCACGATGACGAAAGTAGGGTCCGTTCAGGCTGCCTGCAAATTTGGCTTTTTGGAATTGGTCATCACCGGGCATTCTTAAGTTGTATCGCTGCTAGTTGCAGCTATAAAGAAAAAAAGGAGAACCTATTAACATCGACGATCATAGACTAACCCATCATCGTCAGATTAAACGGCCCCAGGCACCCAGCAAGGCTCCGATTGAAAACTATTAGGAACTTCATCGAATGTATGCCATTCTCACCATGTGCTATTTTTCGTCATTGCCCCCGCGCTGGAATGCCTGAAGACCGAGTAATCCTGGAGATGGGAAGCTGATGCCGTGCTAAAGGCGTGAATCTCCTAGCTCAGATTTCTGTTCTTGAGTATTGTCATTCGCCTTGGCCTAATAAAGGTCATGCGGCTCCAATAGTCTTCGTGACAAGTTTCTTCACTGCTATGATAGTAACTAAATTGATGCAAAGATATTGTTGGGAATTGCTTGTAGGTCGAAGCTAGACACTTGTCTGCTGAAACCGACCTGTAAACTTCGTAGATTAATAGTGAAGCCGTTAAAATGGTGAGATATCAAATATAAGAGATCGATGAAGTGGTAAATGAGATGTACGAGACTGTATTGCCATGATGAAGCACAGCTAACGGTCGCACGCTTAACTTGCGAGAGGCTGTTATAAGTCTGTATGTAGAAAATTGCTTTAGTAAGATAATAGTTGAAGATCCATAATGTAAATATATCCATCAACAGCTTAGATGGAGGCATAAATTCAGACGGCATAGATAACAATATTTTTCATGTCGATTAGAAAAAGATGAAATGGTTAGAAACCGGAGCGTTCACGCTGAAAGCGCAAGATAGATATACGCAGTGATACCAAGGTACTTTTAATTAATAGAAAGAGCGCACTGAGCTGTTGAAGGTCGCGTCGCGTTTTGTAGCTCTATGATTGGCTGGTCAAACTAGCACCAGCTGTGTTATCTCCACTCTACCTTTTTATGGGCCCTCAGCCTCAACAGAAACGAGGCTGAGAAATTTCACTGTGCTTATGGATCTGTACCCAATAAATACCTACATTCAGATATTCAGATACCTACATGTATCCAACCATCTCTCAGCAGCCAGCCATTTCTCTGCAAGCCGACAATACCAATATCTAATTACATAAGATACAACAATCAAAATGGTAAGTGAACTCGATTTTGTATATCCCTACCTGTCCATGAAATCCAGAATTAACCCTCAAACAGGCGCGTAATTCAGAGAAGGCCCAGTCGATGCTCTTTCGCTTCCGCGAGGCGCAAGCTGCGGACTTAGGTATCATCGATGCGGGACGAGCGCGGCGACCCAAGGTTATCACGGAAGTAGATTCGATTCCGGCATGCGAAAAATGGAGAGGCCAAACACTCAAAGAAATCAGCCGGAAAATGTCCCGAATCCAGGAGACATCCCTTAGCGACTACCAGATCCGAGATCTTAATGACGAAATCAACAAGCTCATGCGAGAGAAACACATGTGGGAAGTACAAATACGGAATTTGGGGGGGCCGAATTATATGCGTGGCGGCGGCAAAGTCTACGATGAAATGGGTAGGGAGATACCGGGGGGAGGCAAAGGGTATAGGTATTTCGGGCGAGCGAAGGAATTACCTGGTGTGAAAGAACTGCTCGAGGCTGCCGCGCAGAAGAAGCTGCAAGACTCAGAAAAACCATTAGAGTCTCGCGAGGACCTAAGGAAAGCAGTTGACGCCAAATATTACGGGTATGCACCCGACGAAGAAGATGATGCATTGCTCGAATATGAAGCCGAGAAGGAGCGTGAGGCGTTTGAGGAGCTATTGAAGCGGGGGAAGGCAGATCCTCCTCCAGGATGGGAGCCGCTGCCTGGTGACGCGGGGGATGGTACAGGTTGGGAGTTGCCCACGCTGGAGGAGGTGCAACAAGAGCTCATAGAAAGGAGAAGGCGGAAGCTGCTCGACCAGATCCAATAGGTACCTACCCAGGTATTTACCCATTTCTTCTTGCTATGTTTGCTCAAACAACTTCTCCGAGTTCAGATCGAAGAGGCATCGGGGAGAACATCATCAACTGCATTTTGGCATCTTTCTTGGGTCTTTCATTACGACTTCCAGCATCTCGTTCGTTAATATATCAAATACCCCTTTATACATCCAACCAGTCAAGATATTACATCACAAGTAAAATAGTATAGCTATTGGCATACTCAAGGGCAACTTGGACGCACGATGTCTTTCCCGCCGTCACCCACTCTTCCACTCTCTCCCCAGAATGCTCTTAATGGTCTATCTATGGAAGAGCGATGGGCTTGGCATCTTCGCAACCGTCAAAATATGACCGAAGGGGTTATAGTTTCAGCTACAGTTGAGCAGCAGAATTGGTATTATGGACAACTCCGAGGTCAATCGACTACTACACAATACGAACCAAGCGAATATCATGGACCAAGGGCATCTCCATACCAATCCAGCAAACAGCAAACCCGCTTTGGGTTTGTCGGTTCACCCTCGCTGTTCGTCCTGCTCCGTCCCTAAAATCGTTGTAGCCGTCCCCTAAGCTAACAGTGAGTGGCACTACAGTAGAAACAGATCAGACTTGCTTTCGTCTGTAGAGAAGACCGTGTTCGCCGACGGAGCGCCAAGCTATACCTTTCGTGCGGAAGATAATAGGCATATAACCAATCCGGCTCGGGGGACAAGTGATGCGCGTGGACAATCAAGAAATAGCTCGTTCTACGGGCTGATGAAGACGGTTATTCGTAAAGCTTACGCACTCTTTATCACTACCATTGACGCTGCGACTCAGACCACCCCATTCAGCAACAATACCCACGGCGACGCCCATATCACTAGTAGCCCCAATGTGTCTGTCAATGGGATTCAAGCTAAAATAAATGGCCGTACTAACGGTACTGTCTCAACTGTTGGAGAAGGCATGGGGAAAATTGCTGGCATTTCTACTCGGCCACCTAGTGGTCACATCCGATGGTCTGATATCGAAGCCACACGTTCCATGACTGGAAATCTCACCGCCGTTCATCCAGGCAGTAATAATAACGTAAAGAGAAGCATTTATGTTGCATGCCCTGCCTTGAGCGTCCCCCATCACCTGATTACGGTAAATGATCATTTATCGACATCGAATGTGGTTGTTATGGAAGTGCCATCACCTCCGGGATCCGTCAATGGCGTAGAGAGTACAAGTCCTACGAGAACCCCTCTTCATACTAGAGCCTCCAGTCCTACTGGAGAGTCCTCTACTGGTCCTACATTGGGGGCTTATGTATCCTCTCCAAAACCGGTAATGAGCAATGAACAGCAACCGCCCAACGGTCCCTCTCTAGGGTCAGCTGAGACTTTGGTTACCGAGACTTCGGTTGACGAGTCATCTGCCGACTGCGGCGGCGAAGCCCACACCTCTGGTCCGCACGAGGGGGAACCTCCAACCGGCACAAATGCATCGACGCTTGAGCAGCAATCGCAAAGCGAGGGCGTAACTGACGGGCTATCTGATAATAGAGTACTACCTGCAGGCTGGATACCTGCTTTCCATGAGAGGGGTTCTTTCGAGCAGCAATTAGATCTTGCGATGGTGCCGGGACTGCAACCACGACCCGGGCCCGAGCTTCCGCCGGCGTACCAGCCGGAGGATCCCTAGATAGAACTCCAGCCGCTACAGGAAGCCGTCGCAAACCAACCCCCGAATGTCGAGCCAGGCGGCATACCAGCGCCCCCTAGTCCCGACCAGGGCGCAGTAATAGCGCCCCGTAGACTATCCTACCGGGCATGGTTGCGGATGCAGGCAAGAGATTCCCTGACGTGGTGCCTCGACCTGGCCCCCACCGGGAGGATTGGGTTCATCACTATCCTCACGCTCTTCGCCATCCTGCCTCTCGTTCTCTGGTTTATCACTCGTAATGCTTGAATTTGATTTTTCTCTTTACCTACCTACCTAACCAAATAGCCATGGCTCTACTTCCTTCCTTAGGCAGGTTGGTTGCCTGGCATGGATTGTTGCGGGGCGGTGGAGGAATTGTACTGGTGGTGATGGACCTCTGGGAAGCATGTGTTATTGGGTTTGGGGATTACTAGGTTTTACAACAAGCGGTTTTTGTTTGGGAGGAATATCATGCCATAGCCAGCCAGCGTTAGGGTAGACTTGAAGATCATTATAAAGCACTTGTTTAGTAACTAGTGGATTGCCGACCTGTCTACCTACTTGCTGTAGAAGACTATTGCTACTAGTTAGGGTAGGAGGTAGGTTAGATACTTATTCATTTATCGTAATTATTTCCGTCAAAAGGTCGAAGCCATATGGCGATCTATCCAAACCCAGAACCGAAACCCAACCATATCCAGCCAAATAAGCAGCAAGTACGCAATCTGAAACCCAAAGTAAAAAGCACATAGTTATCGTATCGTATCATATCATTCTCACGCATTCCCACGCCATTCTAACAGTTCTTCTTCCAGTGCTCCTTCACCCAGCCCGCAATAAGGTCCGTCAGCGTGCTATTCGAGTACACCTTGACATCGCTGGTGTTGTAATCGCCGCCGCTGAATTTAAGCGCGGTGATGACCCACGGCTGGACGTAGTCGATGAAGACCAGGTCTACGGTTTCGGGGTCCGGGGCGGGCGCTGTGTCGTTGCCGGGGGTGGGGAATGAGATTTTGGATTGGATGCAGTTGGGCACGGCGTAGAACTTGATGGGCGAGTGTATGGCGTCGTCTCCATCGTCCCCTAGGTCGTCGCGCGTTGTATAGCCGCCTACGAGCTCGGGGTCATCGCCTTCACCTTTGCCTTCATCTTGCATAGACAAGTGGCTGGCGCCTAATAGCGGTTTCTGAAGGGTATCTTCCTCTATAAATAACGGGAGTTTGCTTTCGTCGTCGGCCGCGGCAGACGCCATTTCGAAGAACGGACTGCGCGGGACTGCTTGCTCGGGAATCGTTAGGTACCGGGTGTCGAGGGGGCCGCCGAATACCTGGCCGCCGCTATTAAGCAGCTCGAGGACTTTGCTAGCAATGGCATAGGGCACATCGGAAATGTAGTTAAACCTGCTGATGAAGGGCGAGATGAGGTATGTTGAGTCCTTCGTAAATGCGCCCTTAAAGATGTCGAAGCGAATGGCTCCCGTGTTGACGATAGCTAGGTGCGGGACATCCTTTCTCCCCTCGTTGATGATGGTGTCGGGGATGACTTGCGTCTCGAGCCAGCTAAATATGCTAGAGTCGCTGGGATAGGGGGAGCGGCTCATCCAGAGGTCTTGCGGTGCGCAACCGAAGGAGTCATCGAGGTTGAGGGTTTTGCGACCCTCGGCAATGAGTTTGGAGACGTTGCGACCGTGTTCGGTTGGAAAGGTAGTTTCATTTAGGCCGCTGTGGTAGTGTAAACCGAACAGGTTGTTGTCGATATAACGCCTCTTGAAGGTGACAGTTGCTGCCTCAGTCGAAGGTCCGCTTCCGCTCTTCTTCTTGATGCCGTCAATAGACAAGAATCCGATGGTTTCGAAATACCGACCGCTAGCGATTGCGTATGCCTTGTCATCGAACTTCCTCGCATCCCGTACATGTGCATGGCCACCAAGGAACGCGATGGGTGTGTACCAGTTCTGATCTCTAATGACCTTGAAAATCTGTTCAAACTCCTTCATGCGAAGGCCGACGTGGCCGACGACGAGGAATAGATCGGGCTTCTCTCTTATAGCGTTCTGGAACCATTCCTCCTTCATAGTCTCTTCGACGGGCTGCACAACACTGTTGTTCGCATTGCGATCAAAGTTGAATAGGAACCCCAAAGCGACGACATTGTAACCAAGATTCTTGGTAGTGAACTTGATGTAGCGCTGGGCCTGAGGGATCTGGTTGCCGGTCTCGGGCTCGATGTAGTCAAGATTGGAGGCGATGTAGGAGTGCTTGAATTTGGGAACGGTTGTGTTGTGCTCTCGCGCGACCGAATCTTCTTGGTATAGCTCGTGGTTCCCGGTACAAAGGACATCGATGGTTTGCTCGCCGAAGATGTCGTAGGAGTATTTGCCTTTGGGATTAGAGGCGTCGTATAACCCATTCCCTTCGATCCTATCGCCCGTGTCGATGACTAGTAAATCTACGCCCTTTTCATCGGCCTTCTTTTTCATGTGACTCGTAAATGAGATGTAGTCACCCCAGTCGGCCGAGTATTGCGGTCTGGCGGCAACCAAAGGTCAGCGATAGTCGGTCAGCTAATACATACGCAGGTATCTCACTCTTGTAAATGGCCACCAAGCCAGCCGTGTATATCTGTGGTATGGATGAAATTGATTTGTCCCCATTCGAGATCTCTCATCGGAGCAGCGACCGGCGCGGGAGCTCCAGGCTGAGAGGATCTAGCGACTGTCGCCAGGGACGCGACGAGGATAATCCTTGGGACCATTTTGATTATTTACGTAGGTAACGATACAACTTATGCCCATAGCCGTCAAGACTCAAGGATATGTAACAGACATATGTAAAAGGCAACCTTAACTTATGTAGGTGCCTGTGTACAAATATTGATGTATGCAGTGGATTGTTGAGTGGTAGTACATGTGAGTTGTCAGCCTGTGTAAGTCTTATAGGCTGATAGGTCAAGAGACCGTTGACCGTCCGGGTACCTGCCAAGCTTTAAGGTGCGTCACCGGTGATAGCTGGAGCTACAGACTGCTTTAGCGTTAAAGATAGCGGATCCAATAATTCAATAGGTGCCTGTCCGCATTGTACACTGCACATGCGTTATCGATAACAACCGCCGTATAAGAAACGCACTTTGGATCCGCCAAAGAATGTAAACCAACACCAGCTTAGAATGCCGAATATCGCTGGGACCACATGTCTACATATGTCAGGCACTCCCAAATCAGAGCCGCCTGTAGGGTGATCTCTTCGCAATGGAGGGCCGGCATCATACAGCGCCGCTGTCTCCAGCAAGCCGCTACAAATACAGACCCCTCGATTAGGAACGAACCACCTATTGAAGGCAACGGGCAGACAGTCCGCCTCGCAGTCAAGGATAATATTTCTGCCCTGGGTTTCTCTACAACATGTGCGTCCAACATTCTTTCTGGGAACAAGATTCCCTTCGATGCCACCATAGTCAGACAGTTAAGGCAGAGGGGCGCAATTGTAACGGCCAAAGCTGGTATGGATGAATTTGGCATGGGAACACACTCGACGACATCTGCATTTGAAGATATCCACAATGTTTGTGGCCTAGAAAAGTACTCAGCTGGAGGCAGTTCTGGAGGAAGTGCTGTCGCCGTAAGGAAAGGAGAAGTCGAATTAGCTCTCGGCACCGACACGGGAGGATCTGTTCGCATGCCGGCCGCATATACCGGCACCGTGGGGTTCAAACCCTCGTATGGCATGTTGTCCCGTTGGGGCGTCGTGCCTTACGCAAACTCTCTGGATACGGTTGGACTACTTGCTAGAACCGTGGGCCCTATAGGCGCCGCCATCGTAGGGCAAAAGCTCTACCTAGAACATGATCCTAATGACCCAACATCTCTACCTTCTCGCGTGCGCCAAAGATGCACCGCAGAGCGAAGAGGCTACGACTCATGGGATCCAGCCCGGAATGGCACAGTGCAGGGCTTGACCTTCGGCATCCCGATAGAATACAACATCGAGGAGCTCGATCCTCGCATACGACAAGGCTGGTTGACGGCGGCCCAAAAGATCGAAGAATTGGGGGGGCGTGTCGTTCCGGTGTCATTACCCTCTACGAAAAACGCACTCTCTGCCTATTACGTGATAGCACCGGCCGAGGCAGCATCTAACCTTGCCAAGTACGATGGCATTCGCTACGGTCAACGGAATAGTGAACAAGCTAGCGACTCTTTCGAAGGCATCTTATATGCAAAGACGAGGGACACCGGCTTTGGAAGCGAAGTAAAACGTCGCATTCTGCTGGGATCGTACACGCTCAGCTCAGAGGCTATAGACAACTATTTTATACAAGCCCAGAAGGTCCGTCGGCTGGTCAGGAGAGACTTCGACCGGACCTTCAAACTATCGAACCCGCTCGAGGACCAAGAGCCTTTCGACCTCAGCGAAATGGGAGATACAGTACAGCTAGAAAACAAGTTCGGCCCCGCCCAAATCGATTTTCTTCTGTGTCCCACCGCACCGACGACCCCACCCTTGCTCGAGGACGTTATGAGACAGACACCCTTGGATTCCTACATGAACGATGTCTTTACGGTTCCGGCCAGCCTTGCGGGATTACCTGCTATCAGTATTCCCATGGACATCCCCGTTGATCCAGCCAAGGAGGAGCATAAACTGCTAGGCTTTGGAGGCATGCAGCTCGTCGGACAGTATTGGGATGATGCGCGACTGCTCTCCGTGGCCGACGTTCTGGCACCCCGTATATTGCAGCAGTCCCTCTTTTGAGTTCCGACTAGCCTAATGCTATAGACTAGATGATACCTCTCTCACCTCCCTAATTCGGAGTCATGGAGAGTCCCGATGAGCACAGAGTTAGAGAGGATCTATATGATATAATACCCCCTAGACTTTAGAACAAGATCTCTTCTAACTCTTACCATCTGCTCATATGTACCATGAATTTAGGTGGAGCAGATTTGTACTCCAAGCGGTCGTGGTATTTCGCAGTGATGTGTACGGTCCTATCTCTAGGACCAGGCGTGTAACTCCTCGTAGTCGTATTCTCTTATCGGCCATCCCTACCAGATTCACCACTAGAATCAACATCCATGCCACTTCGCGATCGGTCTCTACCACGGGACCTCGAGTCTCCTCTCCTACTGGATCTAGAAGTCGATCTCCTACGCCCCCTATCCGAAAGCTGCTCTCCCTCTTCGATTAACCCCTCCTCATCACTATCCGCCCTTGCGTCTCCGTTAGTATCCCCATTCATATCCTCGTCCTCTTCCTCCAATAGATCCTCAATGTCACCAAGCGGGCTAGTCCTCGGCTCCAGCAACTCCAAGTCCTCGAGAACCTCACGCTTGGGCATCTGCCACAAACTCGTAGCGCAGACGCGGTCCTTCGTCAGCAAGTCGTCGACAAACTGATCCACATACGTCAAACTCGTGCCCGCGCGCCCCTTGCGCCGTAACTTCCGCTTGTCCTCGAGGAACGGCTCCAGAATCGTATAGACGGCCTCGGCGCGTCGCGTCAGCCGCACGTAGAAGCAAGCCAGCGCGCGCAGGTACTTGAAGCGGTCCCCCCCGTAGCTCAGGTACTCGCCGAGGACGGCGTCGTCGGGCGCCAGCTGCAGCAGCTTGAAGGCCAGGCATAGGAAGGGGCTCGGCTTCTGGTTGCCGCCGTAGGTGCCGCCAATGAAGGACACGTGGTCGACGACGCGGTCGACGATGTCGGCTTCGTTGACGCCGAAGCATTGCTCCTTCCAGAAGTAGCTTTCGATTATGCGCTCCCGCACTGCCTTCTCCATGATGGTCGCGGGGTTGAGGCCGTTGGGCGCGAGGGCCGCGTTCGAGCCGCGCTCGTCGAGGAAGCGCCGCTCGTCGGCGCGGTGGGTGTTGGGACCCATGGTTGTTGTCGGGAGGGGGGTGGCTAAGGGGGATGGTTTGGAGTCGGGTATTTTGTTTTCTAGTCTACCTAGATTTGGTATACTGTTTGCGTATGGAGGTAGTTGGGTAGTTGAAGTTGAGGAGGTATGTTACAGCTTCAATCAACTTTGGATGATATTCTCTTATCGATTACCTAACCTAGGTACTTCGGAGCTTTTATCGATAAGATTACCTAGGTAAGTATCTCCTATCGTACGGGGGCTAGTGTAAAGCCTTTAAGGGCCTCGGCTTTCAGCCCTACAAACAGTTTACGACGAAAATTATAATTAATGTCTCGCCATTAGTCACCTCTCACCAAATACTGGAAACAAAAGCTCCTTCTAGCGTTCTTTATACTCTCTCCTAAGTGATGAGAGAAGCAATTCAGCGAGCAACTATATCGACAAGATTTCTGATCCTAGGTCCCCTAATGAACATTATTCTGTGGTTCCGGATATTCCTACTACCTTAGGAGGTAGGCACTCTTGGTAAGCCTGTTGGCCTTTAGAAATAATAGGCAATACAGTAGACGAGTTAAATTTATCGACCTCTTATATCATAAAAAGGGGGAAGGGGCCAGGTTTAGAAAAGGAAAACCAAGATTTGTCAAGGGACAGCAACACAGAATCATCTCTCCTTGTCCTATTCCAGATTCAAGGAGTTCGGTGGCTCATATCATCACTTGTCCAGTAGGTACCAGAGACTATTCCCTTTATTTCACCATTATATCGAGTTCAAACGCCTGGTTTGCTAGGCAAGAGGTTTACAATAAAATTAGACAGTTATTTATAATTCAAGTTAGAATATAGCCTTCATATAAAAATTTGAAGAAGCAAGGATCGTGCTACTTGAAATCTTCAAGGATAGGCCAGCTTAGACGTAGCCTGGCTTCATTCTTTCTCTCTCCTACATCGCCAACTTATTTACGTCGTCATAGAATGATACATTTCGATATTGATATGGCGATAAATATTAGAAACCGGCTAGGTCGTTTCTATAATAATCTAGTTATTTGTAAGGAGATATGTTTGTGGGGTCTCCCTACCAAATCATCCTCTATGTTCTGGCAAGGAGATTATCTATAATATAATCCCATACTATAAAGCCCTTCCACCGAACGCTTTGACAGATATTACGTACTCGTCGATCGAGATCTGACGGCCTCTCATATTAGCATTTTACATAGATGAGCATGTTGTGAGCGCTCGGGCCTAGGTTTCTCGTATACTTGTTAATATGGTGTTACAACATCTGTGTGGAGCTCTCACAAACAATCCTGGCCCTCTTATATCCACAGAATCGATGCTCAAAACAAGAAAAAAAATATTTTTCATTCCCGTGCCAAGGTACTCAAGGTACTCCGCTATTAGGGCAGCATGAGGGCTCGTCGCTGGGGCTCGGGAGAGGCTTCGAGAATGGGAACCAGATCACGTTATATTGCTCGAGGTTTCACAGGATGGCAAATCGACTTATGCCTTGCTTCCAGAGTAGGGTCATTTGAGTTCTTGCATGCCCGTGGCGTAGCCTGCAGCCTGTTTGGAGAAACAGACTTTTATGTAAGGAAACACTTACCACCTCCTGTAGATGCTACATAGGTCGTTGGACACTTTGATGTCTCCTATGTCGACCTAGTTGTCGATATAAATCCAACGTCTTGACTGGTGGAGGATAACACCGGCCAAGCCCCTTTATATGTCACTAAGGGACGAAGTTACATGATAGGTCCCAGGCTTGGTCGTAGTTAAATATTAGTGCTATCCCTCCGTCACAACTTCAGTTAGAAGACTTGACAGCGGCTATTGTCGCTTAGCAATTACCGCCGGTAACTGGAGAAGATTGTTGGGGCCTGTAGAACTCAAACCACATGGCTATAACCCTCATCCGGATCGACATCCGTCCACTCTATCGGATAATAGTTAATCTTCCAAACTAAACTTGCTTAATCAATATCCCACATTCCTCTTGTCTCCCTTACATTTAGGTCAGTGCGTATCATATAGGTATTGCCGGCCTAATGTAGGAAATCATTCTCACCGCGGCTCAAACATGTAATACCCCTGGACGCGTTGGAATCTGATCGCGGGGTTAACATCCAAATAGTAGGCAGCAGACCGGTGCTTTGATTCAGCATCTGAGGGGGCTAGCCATAGGTAATAACCTGAACCTAGCCGTATCCTCTGTCCCGGGACCGGATTGGGTATCCGGTGTCCCATTCGGGATACGCAAACAAGAGGTAGACACTAGGGTTCCAATAGAGCATCCTCGAACCAACATGCCACATGCTGGTTAACCCTAATCGGTATCGAGGATAATTTATACAATCTGGCATATCCAAGCTCGGGGACTAAGATCCGAGTCCATGCGGCTGTTACAACGGTAGCACATGTCTACTGTCTCATGCTTAAAATTGAGGGCCTCTGAAGTCATTGCGTTTCCTTCCACGCTCATTTTTGACAATAAAAAGTTTTATGCTTATCCGACGAACTACGTTCGTTCCCGCAGGGTTAGTTCTGGATACTGTTGTTCTCGCTTCTTATAGGCCGAGGAGAACTGCCCGAGTGTGGTCTTTTTTCGACAAGCAAAAAATTCACAACCAAATGTAAGCAGGGTTATCATGGCTACCTACCTACCTACCTACCTACCTACCTATTCGTGGTTCCTATGTTCCAAGAGAAGAACAATTATATCAACTAAAACATGCGTAATACTAGGCCCATTCATACTATTTGGTTGAGATTGAAGTATTTCTATATTTCTATATTTCTATATAGAGGATCTCCAATCCGCCTCCCTGGGTCGTGGATTTCGCCAGCCTTAACGCTTTAGACTTGGAATTAAAGACACGATGGCAGACCCTGTTACGATCTATATATCGAAAGGACTCGGTTCTGGGACGCTGGCCGTTACCATAACTCTGTGTGTCTTCTCTTCCATCATCGTCCCCCTGCGAATCTGGGCCAGGGCTAAGAAAGGGGCTATCGGCTGCGACGACTACTTAACGGTAATAGGTCTTGTAAGTTTCCGGCTAGTCTCCAAGGATAATGATGGGATGTCAATGTTTCCCAGCGCTGGCTAACGGTATAACCATTTTGCTATAGATCACCTATATTTTCTTCTGCGTTGTGGCAATTATGGGCTGCTTGTCAGGTTGGGGCGCGACAGACGATGCCATTTCTGGAAAAGACCTAACGGGCCAAATGAGGAAGAACGGACTGAGATGTATGTCCCCAATACCTTCAACTATAGTACAACATAACCTCGCAGTTGGGGGGAGCTGACTAGTATTCTGCCTTCTAGGGATATTCGTCTGTGAGGCAACCTATCTGGTGTGTCTTCCATTTATCAAGACCAGTATTTGCGTCGCTCTCCTACGGATCACTTCAGCCAAGCGCTACGTCATCCCTCTATGGCTTACTATAGTTGTTGGCATCGTTGGGTCGGCCGTAGGTTTTGGGACCGTGATAAGCCAATGCAAGCCCATTAACGTCAGCTGGGAGGGAGGACCTGGCGACTGCAGCGGACTTGACACGGTCGGCAAGATGACTTTCGCTATGTCGACGGTCACCATCATAACTGACTGGTTATGTGCAATTTTCCCCGGGCTCATTCTATGGAACTTGAATATGAAGCCAAGAGTTAAGGCATCGCTTATATTTGTTCTATCTCTTGGCGTTTTGTATGTTGTCCTATCCTCTGAGAGCTGTCTTGCATTATCATAGAATCATACTAACTCATGGTTTATACTACAGGGCCAGTATATGCACCTGCGTTCGATTACCATATATACACTTGTATTTGCAAGTTGACATAAGCCCTCGCGATGGTCTCTGTATGCTACGTCTAATACATTCACGCGCCCTATACCTGTAAATTGACAGCTAACAACTGCGTAGATAGGGGATGCCGCGTAATGGTTTGGTCCATTGTTGAGTGCGGCATTGGCATCATTGCGGGCTCTCTCCCGCCGCTACGGCCGCTACTCACAAGATACGGCTTCGGTCTCAGCTCAAGCAGCAAGAATCCGACCTACGAGCGTCAAGCTAATAGAAATTCTACTTTCAACATTCTCAACGGCAAGCAAGCACTCCCCGCGGCCCCTGATCCCGCAGCCCGCTCCATACGGCTCGGAAGCATGAAGCGGACAGGCCGAGGTGGTTCGCTGGTAACAACTTGCCAGGCAGGAATCCAGTCGCGCCCGGAGTGGGGGGATAACAATAGCGACTCTGACGACTCCTCGAACCGGAAACTAATAATCGTAAAGGATACGCAGATAAACGTTCAGTACAATGCTGTATGACAGGGGGTTCAAGCGAAAAGGAAGCTAAAATGTATCTCAGATGTAGCATAGGTAGTTATGGGAATATCCCCGTTTGACTGGGGTTTGGGCGGATTTAAAAGGGGGTTGGATTCGGGGTGTCGGTAACGTCAGAAATTGGAATCTGCACAGAAGCGTTAGGATTAACTCTATGTACCTACTTACACTCAGCTACCTACTCAAACAAGGTAGCAACCCTCCCATCTGACCATCTGCTTTAGCGCTGTCGAGCACTGACAAACATGGAGTCCGGCTTTAAAGATCCCATAGTTATAACTTATCGTTCTAGGTTGACGATGCAAGGGACTCCGTATACACGAACTCTTATATTTCCGAACCAATCAGATCGAGATGGATCCTGAATTGGGAAGATTCCGGTTCCACCTTTATAAGATTGTTACTAGGGCCCAATAGAGATCTACATTCGAAGCTTTCTGTTTACCTACGAATGAGATAATCAGCATACAATAGTCTTGTATAAGCTACGATGCCGTGAAGTGTAGAACACCTAAAACGCCGAAGACGTTCGATGTTTTTAAAGTGCAAACTCATTGAGCTATCGCCGTTAGTTAACATGTTTAACCCCTTTGGTGTCTTGTATAGCAAAGACGGCAAATTTGGCCGCTATTTGTCAGATTTTCTGAAAGCACGCCCATTTAAGGCTATCCTTTGCCATGTTTCGTTGTCCCTTACCATGTATCCCGTTGCTGTTCGTAAGTAGGTACGAAGCTATAGTGCTATTCTTGCGAGAGATTTTGCTTAAGAAGAAATATGAAAGCTCTTGTGCTCCATCCCGGGGATGGGTCTGTCCAAGTCGAAGATATTCCCACGCCCGTTCCTGGCCCAACGGAGATCCTGGTCCACGTGGGTGCAGTAGCGCTTAACCCAATCGACTATATATTCGTCCAACGAATAACAGCAGTGCAAGAGAGACGTGTTCTAGGCTCGGACTTCGCCGGGACAGTGGTTGACGTCGGAGAGGCCCTAAAGAATAGTGCGGACAAAAGAGCCAAAGTTGGAACCCGTGTTGCCGGATTCGTTCAAGGGGGTGAGTGGCAAGAACTTGGTAATGATCAAACTGTCATGAGAGCTATGTAATATGCAGCATGCTCCACGAATGATCGCCCTGGCGCCTTTGCCGAGTACGTGACTATCGAATACGACCTAGTCTGGAGGATACCAAACCAACTAAGCCTCGAACAAGCTTCTTCGATTACCGTAAACGGCCTAACCGCAGCCCAGACTATTTTCGGTCGCGTGGGAATCGCTAGTCCTTTTGGGACAGACCTTGGAAAGGGAGACGCCTTCGACGGCCGCAAGCCAGAAGATAGCCCGGTCAACATCCTCATATATGGCTCGAGCACTTCCCTTGGCTTGTATTTGGCACAGGTGATTAATCTGGTTGAGCGGACGACTGGGCAGCCTATCCGCCTGATTGGGACCGCTAGCGCCTCTAGACATGTGCTCTTGAAGCAGAAGCCGTATAACTACGACGTACTTGTCGACTACCGGGATGTCAATTGGCCTGAGAAAGTGCGTGCCGCTACGGGTAGTAAGGGGGTAGAAATTGCTATGGACTGTATTTCAGAAGGAGATACGGTGCACAAGGTAGACAGTACATTCGGACCGAAGGGCGGCAGACTTGCTATATTCCGCTCGGAGGAGACTGGAGGTTTAGGCTTGAGCAATATGAGTGCCGAGCCACTCTACGGTGCCTCGTGGGAGTGTCTCGGTGCTGGTAAGCGATCGGGTAGGGAGTACTACATAGGACAGAAGATTATATGCGACCGATCAGCATGGAGAAGGTGGTCTATTCCTTGTGATAAGAAGAAATGTGAGAGCCGAAGATTTAGTTATGCAACGAATAGTTCCGACTAGATGGGACCAATTAACATGTCTCTCCCGTCTACCTAGGTAGGTAGGTACTACTAGTCGGCATATGCAAAGTTACACTTAACACTATACCATGTAGTAGGTCAACCATGGCTGAGCTGTTGTCCAACGGAGTACGCGAAGAGCATGGGATCAGCGAATCCAATGTCTTGATGAAGTTTGATAGACCGTATTAGGTGTAACCCCCGTACGAAAATCAATACGAAGAAAAACAAGACGTGTAAAAGACGTGACTTGGACAGGTGTACCCTATGTAGAATATATTTATTCTAGTTCTTAGGAGACTGACTGTATGGATACATGCTTACGGTTGAGTGATTGTTAAACTCGTACGTAAAAAAAGGGGCTCGTATAATACTACCTACCTACCTATCTATGACACACCAAGTATGAAATAGTTACAAAATGCAATTCATCAACATACCCGGCGTATTTAAAAAGTTCGTCGCAAGGGTGTTACCGTATGATCTGCGATCGGGATCGGATTAGATCGCCAAGCCGGCACCCCGGCCGAGAGGGCTGATGTGCGTTGCCCGGGAAACACGAGACTCAGGACAAAACAGGAAACCGATTCTCAAAAGGTGGTTCTTAGCCAACACTTTAGAAGCGTTCAACTTATTGTATCTCGCTTCGTAAACTACTATTTTCGCCCAGCTCTGTATTTCTGAGCTTCCATATCTATTATATATATCGATCTCTTGCAATTCCGAACAAGAATGCTTTTGACATCGTCGCAGGTTTCGGTTGTAATTTCGTCGGGAATTGGTATGGATGAGCCCCTCCAAAATGGGTAAACAGCCTAAAACAGCTGCAACGGTCAAACTGACAGTGATCTGCGTTTCTTTTTTTCTTTCTAGTTGTCTTATTTACGGCAGCATTGTTTCTCAGCGGCTATACGATCCAGCAGCGAACACTGCGCGACCTACGAGCAGCCATCAAACCCAACCGGATACCCCGACCGAGTCCCAAAGTCCACTTCCCAGAACACTACAACTCGCCTAGCCAACTCGAGGACACAATAAACGATTCACGGCTGCGGCATCGCCGCAAGAAACATGGCGCAGAGGAGGAAGATGTCGTCATCGTGCGGCCTACTGTGCCGGAGGAGGAGCTAGAGAAACCAGAGTGGGATGAGCCGGCGGCGTCGGAGAAAGACGACAGTGCTGGGGGGTTTGTGGGAACGCCAAATGCTGTAGAGGAACCTACACCCAAGAAAAAGCTCGAGGAGAAGCCAGTCAGTAGAGCTGAGAGGAGGCAGAAGATCAAAGAGGAGATACGACGGTTATCGGAAGGCCAAGAGCGAGTATATTATCAACGACGACTATGGTAGATTTACTTTATTGTTCCGCTATTCTCTAAAAGCTTGCTATTTGCTTGGTACTGTTTATATGTTTATACCTACCTAGGCATGCATTGGGATTGGTGGGAACGGGGGCTTTTGGGAAATCCGGGGGCTGGTTTTCGGATGAGATCTAGTGGATTTCAGGCATGACATATACATACATAACGACAAAGGGGCGGTGACGTAGAAACTGTACGAATAGTTTATGGGACAACGGTTAGGGTTACTCGGTTAGATCGTAGGCGGATCCTTTTTTACCTTATGAACAACTAAAGCAAAGTCTCAAGAGGTATAACATAACGGAAACATCGTGTTGAGACTGGCGTGATATAACGAAGCCGAGAATCATTTTTGTTGAAAATACTTGCTTGAGAAGTTCAACATTATTTAGGCTCGTCTAATAAAGCGTGACTTTCAGGGTTGTAGTGAAGCAGTGTCATCTGCATCCGATTGAGAACCCCGAATCTCTAAGGGTTGCGAATCAAGTCTCACGCGAGAGCTGCAGATGATTGACTCCCAGATAAGGACATCGACTCCGGGTAGGATCTGGGGCAGATTGGCGACCACCAATACTTGAATGCATATAGGCGGTCTTAAGGGTACTGCCGAGCCAAGGGAGTTGTTAAGTACCTCCTAGGTTAGCATACATGTACATAGTAAGTGTACCTAGGTATTCAGGAACGTGGAAAAAGCGGGCTCTCGCTATGTATTTGACGTATGGTTCGTCTCAATCTAATAGTTCAGGCCCGCCGACCTAGTGGTAGTACATATAGTAGAATTTGGGAGGCTGTGCTATATTAGGTAAACTACTACGGCATACTCGGCATCACAACGAAGACAACTAACCTAGATCTTTCGCCGGAGATATGGGAAATCCATTATGGGTTGCGTCAAGTTGTAGGGTTAAACATTCGGTGTGCAGACTTAAAAAGGAGCGAATAACTAACAACGACGTAATAGTATAACAAGAATGGTGATACTTCGACTTCAAGTGATGTAATAGCTATAAGACGTGGTTCCCCATAAAGCCCATATTCCACTTACTTTCTTGTTTCTCGTGCATAGGATGGGTGTATAACCTGCATCGGTAGGCTATAAACCCCGGGTTTACCTATAATGAAACGACTAGATTATATACCTAACTACCTACCTGACCAAGTATCATAAGGCTCGTGTTTTGATATTAGACAGCTGAAG
This sequence comes from Daldinia grandis, assembly GCA_022432525.1. Lineage (NCBI taxonomy): Eukaryota > Fungi > Ascomycota > Sordariomycetes > Xylariales > Hypoxylaceae > Daldinia > Daldinia grandis. The sequence continues at coordinate 717,200 of JAJKLB010000007.1, forward strand.
AGAGATGTGTCTTATTTGTTCGTTTACTGTTGATTCGCGCTGATGTCTCGTATAAAACGATAATCACGAGCTCCCGTGAAATGCTGAGCTGTCTCGGTTCCCCTTCCCAATCATGCCCGAGCAGGTTTCTAGGCGGGCCGTTATGCATTGCTAGGACATGCAGGAGAAGATCTAGCCAGGAACACCAACGCTCCGAGTCGTCAATTCTCGAAAGTGGATAAAATTATATATAGCCTTACACTACATATACTGTACGGTTATGAATATGCAAAAAGAAAACAAAATTTATTGGTGGTCAACTAAGGCAACCGTTTAGTAGATATGTAATAATAATATTATTCTCACGGACCCGTACGATAGCGTCATTCTCAGCCCTGAATAGAAATGCGGTATTATTGTCCAAGTGATAAGTAGCGATGATACACTATTTATACCCCTGTCTTAGAGCTCTACTTACCTATGTAGGTAGGTACCTAGGCAAATACCCCGCTACATCGCGACAATCTGCGCCGGATGGACCCCGCTGGTCTCGCCCTGGGAAGGAGACTTCTCTTGTTGCGGTCAAGATAATACATAAGACGGTCTTAACTGCTCTAAGACTCCGTTTAGCTTCAGTCACGAATACCCCTCACCCAATCATTACCTGCGACCGGGGTAGCATGGGGATGATAAGATAAAGTATAGCCAATCAGACGAGGGGTGGTCTACTTAAATAGGTATAGTGGGGACTGCTGAACTGTCGTAATATGTATCGGGCTCTTGTTCCTTTCCGTTGTCCAACTTCCATACCTACCTACCTACATGTACCCAGCAAACATGTACCTAACCTACCTAATGGAACTTCCAATATTCCCCTCTCCCCCCAAACACTCGCATAAGTAGGATGGATACTCAATAGCCTCGATAGCACCCGGGTATCGGCAAATTACTGAGGTAAATATCTCCACGAACTACCTCTTTTAGTACTACTGTACGGAGAAACATAGTCGGGGCACGCAGGTTCCACGGGTTGGCTATTCGTGACGCAGCTCGGCCCTGGATAGAAGGTAGCACGACAGCGAGGCCAAGAGTGAGACGGAACGGGGCCAGTAGGATCTTGCATATGTAAACCCCATCCATCATGGTGGGTGGTCGGTGGTGGATGGTGGATGGTTGTGTGCCTCACTCCGTTCCCGTTCTTGTCCTTCCATACCATCCTTACCTTAGCAGTTCTTCTCTGCAACTCTCACGTGTGCATATACAACATACATCTCATAGCACACCTCATAGCACACCTCATAGCACGCCTCACACCACGCCTCACACCACGCTTCATCTACCTCTCCAAGCTTTCTCTAGCTTGAACCCTACCTGCCTACATACACGTACCTAGAGAACGGAGCTGAGTGGTGGTGTGCTCGCTTTCGTCGTGACTAGTCCTCGTCATTGTGAACCCTTACCTATATTGGTCTTTTGTTTAAGTTAAGCTGGCATTCCTAGCCTAACCTCCCGGAGAAAGCCATATTGTCTCAAGTTGTTATCTGGCTTAATTTCATGGTTGCGATTTTCTGGTTCATTTAATTTTAATATTTTGCCTCTCACCCTGAGCATTAGGCCTGAATAATAAGAGAGCTATTCGACCAGATGTGCGAAGTGCTCTCACCGAACCTACCTCCCTAATAACTCACCACTCCGTCACCTTCGCTTGCGAGATTTAAATTTCTGGTCTATACGATGGCAACCGAAACAGTTATCCATAACGGGCCATCTCGTTTGGAGATTCTCAGCGCCGATGATTTTGAGACGGCTTCTATTCGTTCAGCTGCCCCCTCTTATAGTGAGACTTCTTTCACCGATATTAGACGTATGGTAAGAAGAGCTAACAAAGAGACTTGCTCTAGTGTCCGAGGCGCCTTCGTATCACTCAACGATACCCACGAACGAAAATGTACCCGAGTACACACCACCGGAGCCGCGAGGCTCGCCGCTGTCATCGCCTCCGCGTTACACGTCCATGCTAAACCCATCCCCGACGCCAACTCCTATGACCTCAACATTTGCGCCGGGGGCGGGTTTACCACGGATACCCTCTCCGCGCCGCCGTAGCGAGGTACCACACCTCGGCCATTTCCAAGTCCCGAGCTGGTCCTCAATGAGCAGCAACCCGACAGCTCGCCACTATCAAAGGGTTGCCCATCGTCGTGTATCCGCTGCCAATGGATCTCACTGGGGAGGGGTCGAAAGCGCCCTGCGGTCAGCGGTCCAACGCGCGAATGCTGCGGCTGCAGTTGACGACGCTGACCCTTATAAGGTGCGACCTCTGGAAGATCCATACCTGGTTGGAGAGGAAGCGGCTGCGAAGGCGAGAAGCGAGAGACTAGCAAGACAGAATGGCGATGACGTTCTGATTCGTGAGGACAGACACTGGGATTGGTTTCTAGGTAGGTTCATCGATATTTTCAGCTGCTGTAATAATGGAGACCCGGGTGATGAAACTCACAGAAATATTGGTCGACATGAAATTGAGGCTCTGAGTGCTAACATTTCCAAACTATTAGGTCAGACGAGAGGTGCAGAGGAACGCGAGCGAGGTTGGAGTAGCCTCCGCACTAACATCGAGAGCCGTGGGAGGTTCGCTCGCCGCTTCGGTCGATGAACAATCGAACAGTCTGTTAATTAAACCTGTCATGTGGAAACTATTTATGTCGCAATAGAGATTGCGATCTTGAGATTCATATCTCTCCTAGAGAGGACACTGTGGTCAGGACTGGTAATGGCTACGTTACACTTCTTTCCGTTCCTTTTGGCGCTTTAGTTTGTTTCGTCTCTTCATCACACACATTTGGGCGGCGCTACCGTTTTGGCGTCGGTTAGGCATGCTAGACAGGTTCAGGGGGCATCTTCTTTCTGATTAGGTTTTAACATTCGGGACGTCTGTATGGATGAATGGATGAGGTCATGAGATATATCGCGAGGGGATTGATTGTCCATTTCTTTCCGCATTCCTTTGGGCTTTGCAGTAGCCAGCCAACTCCTATTTAGCATCAATTTAACATATATTCAAAGGATCTTGTTTATGATGAATCTCCTGCTTGTAATTCAAAATATCTTATTCATCAATGGAGGCCTTGGTCATACATCTGACCGGATATTGACCTGCCAGCCGTCAACGATTCTAATGGTTACCCTTAGTTCTACATACCCGTAAAACGCCATCGACCATGTAGCTACTGATTACACTTTGTCCTTACACAGACCGGGTTTGTTCATGCTTCTTTATGTGAACACATAGTGACCATTATGGAATTTGGTACCGCTCGAGTTCGAATAATTTAGCCCTTGCTCTTGGTGTTGAGAATAAGGGCTACGATGAGACTGTGTGTGGTGAGCAAGGATGTTTTGTTATGCCTTAGGAGATCTGGACTTACCCGTAAAGTCCTAGGACTTCACCGAAAATAAGGATTAGAACCATGCCAACAAATATTCTCGACTGCTCCATGTACGCGCGGACCCCCTTGTCACCAACAATTCCAATGCAGTATCCAGCAGCCAGGCCCGTGAATCCGACCGAGAGTCCACATCCTAGATGCATGAAGCCCCTATTCTAAACATTAGTTTCATCCGGGCTTTCCTATTCGTTCAAACATGGTATTCGGGACGTACGTGAATAAGCTGTAGCTCTGTCGTGACGGTGGGTCCATGTCTCCGGCGATTAGGACGGCGATGACAAGCGAGTAAACTGCGATAATTCCGGACATGACGACGGGAATCAGACACTACAACGGTGATCACTATTAGAGAGCCAATTACTACGGTAAAGGAAACCAGCGCGGAATGAGCTGGACCAGGCTTTGACAAACCTTCATGATTAAGTCAGGCCTGAAGGTACCCACGCCTGCGATGCCGATTCCCGACTTCGCTGTTCCGTATGCTGCCCCAATGCCTATATTATTATTGTCTTAGCACGCGGTATAGTTAGGGGACGATGCGCTATTCGGGGATCGTACATCCGAAGATCATGGCGGACGCAATACCGGCCTACATTGTTGAGGATGCTGTCAGTACTGGTAGGTTAAGGGAGCTTTCAAGGCAACGGAACTGATGGAATCTCGAGCTTACCATGCCGAAGAAGGGGGCAAACTTAGGCGCGATCTCTGATTCGGCCATGATGGATATAATTCTTGGATGTCTACAAACGGGATGAGGAAAGAGAAATAACTGGGCTCGGGGAATATAGAGAGTTGTCGTCGCCGAACCTGTCGAACCTCCGATAAAGTATGAAGCTAAACCAGCTGAACTGCCTTTGGACCAAACGCGGCTTTCGAACAACCTTACAGACCCGAGACCACGTGATTATCGAAATGTCTAGGTAACCTAGGTACCTTAGGTACCTCTTAGTTCCACAACGGTTCTATGCTACCTGAATCAACCAATGAATGCCCACCCGCGGATGGTTACCCCATAAATATTTATATACGCGGATTTGTTACGCATCGTCCAGTGATCCAGTGAATTGTGCATGAGCTATCTTCTTTAGCCCAGAAATAAGCTTTGATACCTACTAACGGATGCCTGTAGTCACGGTTCTAATTTTTCATTTTTGATGGGTGAGTCCCGAAATGGGTTCAATGGCTCAAATTAGCTGACAATAGGATTCAATGTCGAGTCAATATATTAGACGGCCTTATGGGGCTGTCTGTCGTATTCGTTCACTTCCTTCGAATGCGCAGGGGAAGATGGTCCGTGGCGTCCCTTCTGTTGCTGCGAAAATGTTGAAGTCGTCATCTGGCTGCACCAGTGCATATGTCGATATGCAGGCTGTAGATTCACTTTCCGCTAGTACATACTGTAATACCGTTTGTGACCAATTGATCTGGCTTTCTTATTCCCGTTGAACTATAATTCGATCAAACTTAAAGACGGACACGCTATCGCACCTTCTATAGTCGCGAACGCGTAAGATTAGGTAGGTGTATTTTTATATGGTGATGTTCAACGTTCCTGTAGAAAATGCAGAAAAGGTAATTGCTATCTGGGTAATTGGCGGCTGCCAGTAACGCTTGGTGACCCTTACCTAACAATTCCGAGCCGACGATAACCCGGGCCTATTGTTAGTCCAGGCCGCCCAGGTGCCCAGGTGCCGGGGTCCAGTTCTTAGCAGCAGTTTGAAGCAGACACCAATTGTCCTCCTTGCTCTTCTGATCCTTGATCATATCAATCAGTGTACCGATTGTACAGATTGTACAGATTACCGTACAGCGCCCATTCAAATCCTACCTACCCGACCTCTCCCTTCCTATCCCTAAAACCCACCTATTCGATTCGATGCCGACGTCTTGCTCATCGCTCCCCTCCAAATCACTTATTATCCCGTTCCACTAGCGATTTGCATCCAATTATTAACTTAGCGGGAGCCGTACATTTTTAGGCGAAAGACGAAAGGGGGAAAGAGAAAAAAAAAAGAAGAAAAAAACTCTGGTAGAACGGAAAAGACTGGATAGTTAAGAGGGAGTAGGATATCGCTCGCACATCACGGCCGTCCACCCACGGCGGTGAGTCCGTCGTCAGTGTCGGCAATCACCCCTTTATCTCCATCTGCGGACTATCCTAGTCTCTTGTCTGGGCTCCCGGCCGCCTAGGCTTTTGTAAGAGTAAGTGACGTGACGCCACACACCCCTGGATCTTGTATTGATACGAAGCTGCACCTGCGTATGCGAAGTGGTGTTTGTACAACCTTGCCGGCACCGCCGTACAATTTGATAATATTTTTTTGCCCTTCTCATACCTCTGGGCGACGAATCTGTTGCTGACTCCGTAACCTCACCCTTTTTTAGGACTACGAGAATGGCTGATTACACATACGACCAACGGCGATATGGCCCGGCCTCGAATAATCAGCGAGATGCCGCATTCTCCAACATTTTCGGTTCCGCCCCCCCTCCAGGACGAACCGGGACTATGACCTCGTCGTCGCAGGGCTACACGCCGAACGTGCAGCCGCAAGAGGGCAGAACCCAGACTATGTCGTCCGTATCGAGCATGCAGCATGATATGCAGCGACGGCCCCCTCCACGACCCCAACAGCAAAGGGGCTATGAAGAGACTGGTCGAACTAGAACTATGGATACAAGTATGGCCAATGGTTACTATCAAAGTCAGCGAAACCCGTCTGGAGGTTATCCCCCTATGCCAGGACAGTATGGAAGACAGCCGCCTCCAGGACCGAATCAAAGGCCTTATCCTGGCCCTCCGCCACAAGGCCAACCTCGATTCGACTCGAGGGGACCTGCCCCGTCGGGATATCCTCCGCGAAACCCAGCTCCTCGAATGTATCAGGGAGGGCCCGGATCTGCCCCTGCTATGCGTGATGACCCGTATAGATCTCAGTCTCTCGCCAGCATGCCACGGCAACCAGCATATCAGTCGTCGCCCGGCCCCTATCAAAACCAACCGAATAATTTCCGGGCTCCCCCGCAGACTACAATGTCCTCTCGCACAACTGCACAAGGTCGAGTCGTCCCCGAGCGCCATGACGATCGATCGATGTCGATGACTGGCTATCCTCCCGATCGTGATGCTCATCAGATGATGAGCGGCCGAGTAATTCCCAACCGCATGAGGGCACCTTCGAACGAGGCTCCCGCAATGAATGGGAATGCGGGCGGATACCCTACATTCAACGGATACGCATCTGCGCCGGGTACTGCAACGAGGACAATGAGCATGGCATCTTCGACTGTTGCTGGAGACCACAGTCGCACTATGTCAATGGCTAGTACCATTGTTCCTGAGACCTCCGAGCAAGCTCGACAACAGCTTTCGCAGCAGCCACAGCAGTTAGTTCATCGGCCGTCTCTATCGAAATCAATTGAGGGTGAACGACCTCCTACCGCCAAGATCCGGCCGCCGTTGGTTTACCCTGCCCTTCTCTCGAGAGTTGCCGAATGCTTCCGCCAAAAGATAATCACGGGCGACCGGACGAAGAACGAGTTGACGTACAAGAATGCATTTAGCGGTTCTGAGGCCGTCGATGTCCTGTCGTATATCATTAGGACTACAGATAGAAATCTAGCCTTGCTCCTTGGTCGAGCTCTTGATGCGCAGAAGTTCTTCCACGATGTTACTTACGAGCACCGATTACGAGACTCGTCGTCTGAGATGTATCAATTTAGGGAAACTCTTATGGACGAGCCGGAAGACAAACACCCGGTTAATGGTGTATTTGTCTTGCTCTCCGAATGTTATTCCCCGACATGCACAAGGGACCAGCTCTGCTATTCGATCGCCTGTCCACGAAGATTAGAACAAGTGTCTCGACTTAACCTTAAGCCACAGGTTGGCCTTAGAAAAGACCAGGACGCTACTATCAACGACGATGCGGACCAGACAGACGAGCAGAAGCTCTGGATTAATACCGTCCCCAAGGAGATTGCAGAGAGTGTCGGCGACAGGGAAAAGAAGAGGCAAGAAGTTATTTCCGAAATTTGTTATACCGAAAGAGACTTCGTCAAAGATCTCGAATATCTTAGAGATTTCTGGATTTTGCCGTTGCGCTCGAAGGGCTCGCCCATTCCCGCTGCAAGGAGGGAAGAGGTTGTGCAGAATATTTTCAGCAACATTATCGATCATCCTAGCATTCACTCGGTTAGTTCAAGATTTGCCAAGGCTTTGACAGAGAGGCAACAAAAGAACCCTGTCGTCAAGAACCTCGGCGATATCTTCCTGGAAATCGTTCCCCAGTTCGAGCCATTCATCTTGTACGGTTCGAAGCAACTTGAAGCCAAGTTCGAGTTCGAAAACGAGCGATCGAGCAACCCCTATTTTGCCAAATTCGTCGAGGAGATCGAAAGGAGAAAAGAGTCGAGGAAGTTGGAGTTGAACGGTTATTTAACTAAACCTACAACACGTCTTGCTCGTTATCCCCTGCTCCTCGAGAACGTCTTAAAATATACGGAAGATGGCAACCCCGATAAGGAGGATATTCCGAAAGTTCTTGTTACGATCCGTGACCTGCTGAGCAGAGTCAATGCCGAGTCTGGTAAAGCCGAAAACCGGTTTAACCTACGCCGTCTGCACGAGCAACTGAAGTTCCGCCCTGCTGATCGTGTCGACCTTAAGTTGACAGAAGACGGCCGCGAACTAGTATTCAAGACCCAGTTCAAGAAGTCGCCTACAGATCCTACGGATATCACGGCTTTCCTCTTTGACCATGCTGTTCTCCTAGTGCGGATAAAGCAAGTCGGCAAGGGCGAAGAAGTGAAAGCTTATAGGAGAGTAAGTAATTTGCTATCTCTATGTCAGAATTTAGTGGCTAATCTTAACCATCTAGCCAATCCCGCTAGAGTTACTCTCCATTAAAGAAATGGACGAAGTCATTCCGCAGGCAGGAATAAAACGGGCGTCCTCAAATTTGCCTTTCCGCGGCAAAGATTCCGATAAGAAGGCTACGGAAGGTTGGCCTATCACCTTCCGACATCTAGGCAAAAATTACTACGAGCAAGTTTTGTACGCATCGAATCAGACAGCCAGGAAAAAGTGGCTTGAGTTCATCGATTCAGCTCAACAACGTCTCCGAGCACGAGCCGACTTCTTCAACGTTAACACCCTCTCTTCTAATTTCTTCCAAACTGGCAACCTTGTCAACGCTGTGACGCCTTTCGGTAAGGACTGTATGATACGCTGGATCTTTGACGTTTACTAACTAGACTAACAGATGGTGGCCGTAAACTAATTATTGGCACTGATCATGGCATCTACGTGTCTGATCGTAAGGCTAAAGACCAGGTGCCTAAGCGTGTCATCGAAGCGCAGCACGTTACACAGGTTGACGTGTTGGAAGAGTATGGCCTCTTATTAGTCTTATCGAATAAGACACTGTCGTCATACTCGCTCGCAGCATTGGATCCGAACGAGCCAGCACTTGCGAAGAGGCCTAAGAAGATCCAAAGCAACTGTAATTTCTTTAAAACAGGTATCTGTCTAGGTAGGCATCTGGTCTGTTGCGTCAAGTCTAGTGCACTTTCCACTACGATCAAGGTGTACGAACCGAATGACTCGATGAGTAAGGGCAAGAAGCAGAAAGGGTTCGGCAAGATGTTCAACGCCGGTCAGGACGAGTTGAAGGCGTTTAAAGAGTTTTACATTCCAACAGAATCGTCTTCAGTTCACTTCCTAAAGAGCAAGCTCTGCGTGGCATGCGCGAGAGGGTTCGAAGTCGTCTCTCTCGAGACGCTTGAAACGCAGTCGCTGCTAGACCAGGCCGATACCTCGCTAGACTTCGTCGCAAGGAAGGAGGGAGTGAGACCGATCCATATAGAACGGCTCAACGGAGAATTCCTTCTCAACTATTCTGAGTTTTCGTTCTTCGTCAACAGGAACGGCTGGAGAGCAAGACCGGAATGGCGTATTGATTGGGAGGGAACGCCACAAGCATTCGCACTATCTTACCCGTGGATCCTGGCGTTCGAGCCAAATTTCATCGAGCTCAGGAACATTGAAAGTGGAGCGGTTCATATTGTCCCACATAAGAACATCCGGATGCTACACAGTAGTACACACGAGGTGAGTTACGACTCGATTTGTTTAATGAGGTACGAAATTACTAACCCCTATCTAGATCCTGTTCGCCTACGAAGATGAAGCCGGCGGCGACGTGGTCGCGGCTCTCGACTTCTGGAAAAACAATCGGAAGTCTGAGATGCTCGCGCCTTGATCTCTATTTTCGTACTTATACCTATTAATCAAGACCTTAAAGCAGGCAAAATGCCTGCTCGTAAGCCATGCCTAGCTCTCATCTGATCATTTGGGGTTTTAGCTCGGCTCAGACCGTGTAGGACCAGGGATACTGGATAAGCATGCGAATTCATATATGCGGCCGGGGGTTTGTCTCGTCTATCCGGCCAGCATATTTCATTTTCCTTTCTACCTCATTTTTGAGAATGTCTTCAGTAGCGAGGAAATAGTTTTTAATTGTGCCTTACGCTTCCAGATTACAGGTCGGCTGCGGACTTTGGATTTTGCTGGAGCCCTTAGCAACTAACTCTCTGACTTGTACTTGGAGGCGAAGAGGAATCCGGAGGGAGGGTTCGTTATATGCCACAGTCTGCGCTGCGTTAGGTGAAGTTGAAGTTACGACAAGTAGTAGCGAGCGACTTGTCGTGACGTAAGAAAGGAAGAGAAGGAAAGACAGAAGAGGCGACTCGTGACGTTCGCCTAGGATTGTGGAGGGAGATGGAGTGGGAGATGGAGGATGTGTCTAGAAACTACCTAGTAGGAAATCCCTACCATAATCACAACAAGACTCGAAGACTATAGACCCAGCCTCAACTCTTGGGAAGACGGTGCTACTATCTCTCTCGCTCATGTTCTAGATCTGTGCTCGCGGAGTTGTTCGTTATTGGTCCTACCCAAGTGCAAAGCTTGCAAGGCTGGATTCCTTGCTTTGACCTACTGACTGACTGAATGACTACCTGGGTTTCTTAATTGTCTAACTATATGCCTTGCTAGCAACCCTATCCGAGATGTGTAACTCGGGGGATGTTTATCCTCCATGATGGTCTCGAAATCGGAATCGGAATCGCTCTAACCTAGCCTATTGCCTGACTCGAGTGCTAACCAGGCCATCGGGAGACCGGACTGGAAGCTATCTGCCGGGAACGGTGGACTTGGATAGGTAGGTAGAGGTAGGTAGGTAGGTAGGTAGGTAGTTCAAACGGCAAAGGGACCCCTCGACCCGACGATGATGTTAGTCTGCGGGAAGGAAGTTCCGAGGATCACGCTATAGAGACGTCGATCTTGAGCTTAAGCTTGAGGAGGTTCAAATCGTAAGGTTTAGCGGGAGGTTAAGGGATGGATACCTTCCATAACTTACTTTTTTTTTTTTTAGTTTATTTTAGTATTTATTTATTTTTTCTATCTATCTCTTAACCGCTTATAGGTTCCAAGATATGTATGCATGTATGTATGTATGTATGTACGTAGTGGCGGGGTGAGACGTGAACTTTTTTGTGGATTGGTGTTCTGGGTTTTGCTTCACATGCTTGGATGGATGAATGAATACTTGGATGGTTTGGTTTGGTTTGGTTTGGTTTGGTTTGGCTTGGTGTTATGGTGGCATACACGCGTCTCACCGAGTCGAAACTGTCTTTCTCTCTCGGTAACGCAAGCCGGCAGCGCAACCATTCCCTCATCCGGCCGGTATGCGGTAGTAGTGTAGGAGGTATGTAGTCATTACCTACCTAGTTTCGCAATCTATTATCCGTCTATATACCTTAGGACTAACCTACCAACCTACCTAAGTACCTACGTATTCGATTTATGTCGCGGGTATGTATTATGGAGATGGGATTTAAATTTCCATTTTTTAATTTCCAGTTTTTTTTCTCTTGCTGATCTGAAGAGTCTCGTACGTTGTTTGATGTCCATGTTGTGTTGCTCCGGTCCCTCTCATATGTCCAAGATCTGGGTCTAGAATCGTCGTACAGGACGATATGGGATTTTGAAGATTATGCTAAATTACCTACCTAGGTCGATGGGTTGCAATAGGTACGATGCAACGCTGGCACCGCTAAACTTGTAGGTATAAGTCAGGTACGTGTGTGTGTATATATAGGTAGGTACCTATATATGTATGCACATGTAAGTAATGTATGTAGATATGTATAGCTACCTAGCCACCTCCTACATATATACCTTCTTATAGAAGAGCCGTTGAAACTCTGCTTTTTACTGCAACCGCCGCATTGGGCCTACTTATCTGAATTTTCTGCCGCGTCTACTACTCTGATGACTACTTGGAGGGGCGTCCCGGCATATAAGGGGCTAGAAGCTTATCTTGACATATTAGAGCGGCATTGTATTTGGTGGTGCGATGTTACGCTTGACATCATCGTTAGGTTGGCTGAAGACTTCTCCTCCTACATCGCAAGCTACCGAGTTCTAGAACATCTCTCGGGGAATTCCCTCCCAGACCGAGTAATGCAATAGTTGCCAGCGAGAATTCTTTAGTTGGTGTTTACCGCGTTACATATATGTTAATACCTGATGTATTAGGTATAGGTATAGGTATAGATATAGGTATAGGTATAGGTATATGTGTATGTGTATGTGTATGTGTATGTGTATCTGTATCTGTATAAGTGCTTCGAGTACGTGCGCTGATCGTGCGACGAGCTGGTATGAGATCGCAACACGGGGCTAAATCTAAAATACTCCGAGAGCTCGCGTGGTGAAACCGGGCAAAACGAGACGGGTGCTTGCGGCATTCGCGCCTAGTTGCTGAACATGTTGCCTCCTAGGAGTTGTTTATTTTGTAGAAGAGAAATGATGAGACGAACTGGTGGTGCGAGGTAAAAGGGCTAACCTAGACTAGTATACATACCTACTTACCTCAAGTACACATATAGACATATAGACATATACATACACGCAGAGCATATATCCTTAATAGTACAAGACAAGCCATCTTTCCCAGCTAGGTAAGCTTGGCGGCGCTATCGGCCTAGCTCTCCTGCAACATCGTAAGTACCTACAGCTAGCTACCTACCTACCTACTCACTCCTGCACCCCTTGCGTGGAAGAAATAGCATGTAGTACAACGATGACTACTTCGCTCCTATAGTTAGAGAAAAGTAAGCTTGGCGAGCAAACGTACATAAGGTGCCGAGCTGTCGGGGCCTTTCGCGCCAGCGTACGTACAAAAAGTACGGGGAGTAAGAAGGAATATGGACTCGTCCAGAAACCTGGGAAGGGCGGCCTGGTGGACCTACGCCCCCCAGGTTTTGAGTTCAACGGGACAGGGCCCGTTTGGATTCGGGGGGGAAGCTCGTACTAGTGTGCTGCTGTGGAACTCTTTCAGGGAAGAGCTGAAGCAAACCATCACGATCGGAGCCACCGGGGGGTTGAGTTAGCTCCCGACCTATCTACACATATATCCAATATCTAATAGGTAGCTAATATCTACCTAATACCTACGTTTAGGTACACCCAATACTTATTATATACATCTCCATACATCTATAGGCAGGTTAGGTATTATATGTGGTCTTATCTTGCGCGGTTAGTTTGTCCGGGTTATAAGAAGGGGCTTTCCTTTCTCCTACGTCTGAAGCTTTATGCCCCACGGAAGTCTCTTCTTCTTCACATGTCAAATACCAGAGACTTAACTTTACTTTAAACATATTCAAGTTGTAATCGAAATATTGGATACAGACAGTACTTTACCTAGACGACTCTAGAATACATCGAATCTGCTCTTCATATACACATCTCTTCGCTTCAACATATACACACACACACACACACACACGCACACGCACACACGCACACGCACATCCACATACATACACTTCTCGAACTTCACCTAGTACTGGAATATTGAACATAAAAAACTGATCAAGATGCATTGCTATTGTGCCAACTACTATGTCAGTAGTTCTCCAAGCTTCCCCTTACTGAAAGATAACGTCATTGACACAGCCGGAATAGGGATCGGTCAATTGCCAGAACAAAGTGGTCCATTTCGGCCAGCGATGTAAACTCTGCACAGTACGTCCTTTATCCTCACACTTAAAGCCTCTATTGTCACGTTTGAACCATTTTCTGACTGGGAGGTTGAAAAAAACAGGTATTGAACGAGGGTCACCCGGCAAAGGTAGACATATTCAAGATAACGTCCAACGACTACGCATATGACAGCGAAGCCGCAGACGAGGATGACTCGAGCCCGGAAGAACACGAACATGAGCGGGCGAGGGGTCATGGCAAGAGCCCCTCGAAGTGAAGGGAAGCGAATCAGATTGATCGAACTACATTTAACTAGAACACTTTGATGCGGTGTGACGATATGCGCAGACGAATACGAAATTTCCAATCATCGGCCTGGGACTGGGATCAATGGAAACAAAAAACTAACAACTTCGAGAAAAATAGGAGAGGGAGAGGGGGAGAGAGAGCAATGGCTCAGCTGTGCTCTTCTTCGCTACGTTGGCGACGAGCTAGGTTAGGTTAGGTTAGGTTAGGTTAGGCAACGAGAGTCGAACACAAAGACTATACGGTACAGAGTCATGCGGAGCAGCGACGGCGCTCCGAACATGGCAACTGTTCTCGAATGTCTCAAATCCTTCCTTACGATAGTACGGGGGCTGGGGATCATGGGCGTTCTGGGTTGTACGGGGTGAACATAGATGCATGTATGTACTAGGTTGGGCAGACAAAGAGGTCAGGACGGAATGTTCGGTGGAGGGGGGATCGGTTGCAGAAACGGGGAAGATGACTTGGGTCGTTCTAATGAAATTCTTCCATCGCTTCTTCTTCTTCTTCTTCTTCTCTGCTCTGTCTTAGACTGTTCTGGCTCAGGTCGGAGTTTTATGATTCACATGTGTTGTAACATGAGTAGTGTATGTGTATATGTATACCTATGTATGTGTCTGTGTATGTGTATGTGCATGTGCACTCGAAGGTTGGCACCGGGGTCGTGGAGATTTGGTGCTACGGGTGGGTGGGACGGATGTCCTGTTGATATGGTGTCTCGGCTGGGATGGTGATGGAGATTTGGATAGTCCACCAAGATAGTCCATGAGTTCAAATATGTCCGCGTCGGGGTCGAGATTCAGGGGTGATGCAGGTACCATACCAATACCAATCCTCATCTTTATATTTGATCTTTATATGTGAATATAATTCGCATTAGGTTACCCAATTCTCAATAGATATACATACACTACACTGGTATCATCTTGAACATACTCCACCCCATATACTCCCCATACGCCAATATACCATACCCTCAAAGTGGCGACTCAGCTCCAACCGCCATGTCTCACCAACAGTTCCTGTGACCAGCAGCCACCAACAGTAATCCAGCTGCAGTCTCACTCGCTCACTTATGGCCTTGCAGATGCCAGTCGAACACCTTCCTAAACAGTTCCCCGCCATTCTTCTCCACAGTCTCCCCGTGGCACGGCACAATGATCTCAGGTCCCCACGCGTCGATCCTCCGCACGCTCTCGTTGAAGCCCGCGCGATCTCCCCCCGCGTTGCTGAGCACGTACCACACGAACCGCTTCAGCCCCTTTGCCTCCCCCGCCGTGCTGTTGATGGAGAGGAATATCCGGTTTAGCAGCCCGTGCGAGCTCTTCTCCGCCTCGGGAACCCGCGAGTACTGCTCGATGGCCGGCAGGTTGAAGAGCAGGTCTGCTTGTATCAGCGCGCGGTCGGGTTTGTAGAATAGCACCACCTCCTTGTTCGGGTGCGCGCCCACAAACTCGACCTCGAAGTCCGCTGCGAACTCGTCGCTGACGCCGGCGGCGTCCCGCCCGTTAGACGCGTCCCACGTGAAAGCAAATGGTTCGTGCCCGATGCGCGCGTCGTCCTGTACTTTCTCGCGCTTCTCCTGCAGGCCTTTAGGTCCGAGGAGCTTGGCATCAGGGTATGCGCGCGCCCACTCGGACAGGAAGATGTGGTGCTCGATGTCCCCCGCGATGATGTACCCGACGCGGCCGCCTAGCTCGGCGACTTTGGCTTGCGTCTCGGGGGTAAGGGCTACGGGGGAGTAGACTGCTAAAGTGCCGGAGGTGAGGCGTACTGGGATTGGTTAGGATATTCTAGGCTCGGAGCCGGACTTGGAGATTTGCTCACTTATGGTACCGCGCCCGCCGATGCGGAAGATGCCGGCTCGTGCGAATGGTACGGAGACGGTCACAATGTTAGGCGTGATGTCCCGGATAACGGCTACTTCGCTCGGGTTGGAGGGGACTAGTTTAGAAGACATATTGAGAGAGCGGGTGAGTTGTGTTTGTCCTGGTTGTATTCTTGGTTGTATTCTCGTTTGTGGATATGAGATCTTGGGAGTTCCTAAGCGGAATGTATTGTTGTGTTTGGTGTTGGCTATCGTTAGATGGCGATAACCTCTAGATATTAAGTCGTAGTGACGTCGTGTAACTTGTGTGACAAAGAATATTTGTCTTGAAGGTTTAACTCTTATAGCAACGGAGTCGAGAGCGGGTTTTATTATTCTCAACCGAGGTTGATAAATACTCATTCTTATAAGTGAGTGACTTTACCTAGGCACAATGAGTATTTGGAATTCAACCTTATGATAGTATTTCAATACTCGTGATTAATCTTAGGTGTTACCTACTTGAAACTGGTCACCGACGTACAGTTGACATCATGGGACCTCGGACAGTGTGAACTACAGGTAAACTCATAGTATAAATCACGAAATGCACAGTATCAATTGCTTCATCTGCACGGAGTAGATTTTCGTAGTCGAAACTCAATTCCAAATCAGTCTAATATTATTACGAGGTACGTATACTTGAATATCATTTGTCAGCTCACATGTTTAATAACTATTTAGAAGATGATATATTTTTTAAATGTGATAATATGACAAATAAGCGTGTTAAGTAATATCTTATGCTGAAGGTAGTACGGAAAATAAAATAAATCAAATTTAAACCTCAATTCAGCTCTTAATATCACAACTAATCCTAGGGAGCTAATCCTCCAACTACCACCACAAAACCCTCTATACAAACATACCTGCACTATATCCCATCCCATCCCATCCCATACCTAACATACTTTAAGTAACATACCTTACCCAGATAACAAACAACCCCATCACCTACTACTCATCAACCACCTCCCCGTAAGAAGCGCAATGATGAACTCCCACAGCAGCGACCACGTCGGCTGCCTGAAACACAAAGTATACTGCTGCAGCGTATTGACGTAGAACGCCCTCTGCAGCGGCGCATTCGCCGACTTCCAAATCGCCAGCTCGCGCGCCTGCGCCACCATCGTCATGATCAGCAGCATCATGACGCCCAAGTTCGCAATCGCAACCACGTTCCACCCGT
Organism: Daldinia grandis; assembly: GCA_022432525.1. Classification (NCBI taxonomy): domain Eukaryota; kingdom Fungi; phylum Ascomycota; class Sordariomycetes; order Xylariales; family Hypoxylaceae; genus Daldinia; species Daldinia grandis. The sequence continues at coordinate 734,044 of JAJKLB010000007.1, forward strand.
CCCGCCAGAACAGCTCTCTTAACCCCTGCCACCCGTCCCGCCACATCACCCGCCCCGTCTCCACCGCAATCCGGGTCCGATTCGCGGCCTCTCTGTTGACCCTCGCACGCTCAAGGGCCGCCTCGGTCCGCGCGCGCACCGCGGCGATTTCGGCTTCTGCTCGGGCGTTGGCGGCGCGGAGGGCCGCTTCGGCTTCTGCGCGCGCGGTCTCGGCGGCTGCGGCGGCGGCGGCGGCTACTTTGCCAGCGGCTACGTGCACGGCGCGCGCGCGCTGCGCGCCCTCGGCGAACTCGGGGATCACGTCCTGGAACCAGGTGGCCTCCTGGGTGAAGGTGTTGATGATGCCGTTCATGCGCTCGATCTCGCGCTCGACGCCGGCGATGCGGCGCCGCGCGACCGTGCTCTCCGGCGCCAGGGGGTTGCGGCGGATGTCCTCGTTCATGCGGGCCAGGCGCTCGGCGTACTGGTCGCGCGTCGTGTGGTTCACCTCGAGCTCCCGCTCGAACAGCCCTTGGATCTCCTGGCATCGCGCGCTGACCCTCTCGGCTAGCTCCTCCCAGTACTCCGCGAGCGCCGTGCTCGAGCCGTCCGTGCTGCCCTGCTTCGAGGCGAAGTCGGCCGCGAGCTTCTTGATGCGGGCCGCGTGCTCGGAGATCAGGGTGCGCGTGCTGCGCGCGTGCTCGGCGGCTGCGGCGGCGGCCTCGGCCTCGAGTTTTCTTAGCGCTTCCTCCAGCCGCGCGCGGATTTCTCGCTCGGCTTTGAGGTCTTTTTGCGCCTGGACGAGGAGCCGGCGGATTTGGGTTATCTCGACATCTTCGGGTTTCCTCCTCAGCCTTTCTTCAGCGTCGGCGAGGAGATCGCGTAGCTCTTCGATCTCGTCGTCCGATGGTTTATTCTTGAGCTCCTTTGTCGCTGCTGCGAGGAGACGGCGCAGTTCGTCGATCTCGTCGTCTGACGGTTTCTTCTTCAGTTCCCCCTTTGCTTGAATGAGGAGTCGGCGGAGCTCGTGAATCTCGTCTGCTGTTGGGTTATTCTTAAGATCCTCTTTTGTTTTCTCGAGGAGACGATACAGCTCTTTAACGTCATCTTCCGACGGTCTCTTCTTCAACTCTGCTTTTGCTTTGGCAAGCAGCTGACGAAGTTCGTTGAACTCGTCGGCTGACGGGCCTTTTTTGAGATCTTCTTTCGCTTCGTTAAGACGGCGAAGCAATTCGCTGATATCGCCCTCTGTTGGTTTTTTCGCTGCATCTTCTCTTGCTTCGGCGAGAAGGTGAATCAATTTTTCCATGTCGTCGTCCGTTGGCCTTTTGCTCAGATCTTCTTTTGCCTTGGCAAGAAGGCGGCGGAGTTCTTTAACCTCGTCTGCTGACGGGTCCTTCTTGAGATCTTTCAGCGCCTGTTCGAGCTCGAGCTCGAGTTTTTCGATTTGTTTGCCGAGTTTGGCTTTTTCTTTTTCACACCCCTTGACTACAGCCTCATATTCGGCTGCTGGGACCACCGCCGGGGTGGTTGGTTTGTTCCCAGAGCCTCTCTGAAGCCTCTTTATCTCAGCATTTGCCGCATTCAGTTGGTCCTCGACCTTCTTAAGATCCTGACCCTTGGCCTTGATCTGGGATTGGAGCTCCCTCTCGCGTTTTCCGAGGCTATTTGCTTGGTCTTCGAACGGCTTAAGGCGAGTAGCTTCCTTATTGAGTTCTTCGATCTTGACATTGGCCTTCTTGTACTGTGCGTGGAGGTCGTCGCGCTCCTTTTGGACCTTTTTGATTTCCAACTGTAGGCCGGCTGCGTCCCCTGAAAGTTCCGCAATTCGCTCTTCAAGTTCCACGATATGTTCTTTGTCTTCCGAGGCCTCGAGTTCTTTGCCTAGGGTTTCTGTCCCCCTCTCTGACGCCTCCGACACACTAAACGTACTCTTAACACTTCCGCTCCTAAGCCTGACAAATTCGGCTACTTTCGTTTCGAGTATCACTATGTTTCTCTCACTCTCGCCTAACTTCTTCCGGAGATCTTGTTCTCTGTGGATGCTGTCGGGGAGCTCTTTTTCAAACTTTTCCAGCCTCTCGCTAAGATCGCGTCGAATTCTGTTTGCCTCTTTCAATGCCCTCTCCATTTGCTCGTATCGAGACTGTAGACTTTTCGCCAATTTCATTTCACCTGTCAAGTCTGCCTCTTTTATCATTAATTTCTCCTGTGCTTGCTTGAGTTGATTATCGACAAGCTTATTTTTTTCGACCAGTGCTTTATAACTTGTAGATAGTTTTTCGATATCTATCTCTTTCTGTCTTAGGAATTTCTTTTGCTCGTTCTCGAGTTCCCTCCTCTCTATCTTCATGTCCTGGATTTTTTGATCTCTTCCGATACTTTCATACTCAACGGTAGATAACTGCTCTTGATTTTTCCTTCTCATTTCGGTCATTGCAGAGTCATATGTCGCCTCTGCATCGACCAGCTCCTTTTTAGCTGTATCACGGGCCTTTTCTGCTTTTGTGAGCGCATTTTGAGCGGTTATTAAAGATTGCTGTAGAGCGTCCTCTCGCAACTTCAGCCTATCGGGCATCAGGCTACCCAATAGTCGGTGTATGATTTCCACGACTTCGTTTTTACCGAATTTCGCATTAAAAGTAACTGCTTTATCCTCCTTAAGCAATTTATCGTGTAGCTCTACAGCAACATATCTGAGGTCTTCGCCCCACGTAGGTATGGCTGCTTGTGCCATGGCGATGCTATGTGATGCTCTCAAACCACAAAATAGGAAACTTACGGGTGCACATGGCGGGGTGGAAAGCTTGCCCGAGTATAGCAGGACTTTTGTTCGTATTGCGACACAAAGAAGGCAACATTAAAAAGTCTGCGTCCGGCGGTGTTGGGTATTGTGGCTTTGTCTACGTTTCCATGCGGAGTTCTATATGAATTCAAGTGCTTAAAAGCTTGCTAAGTCATCAGTGCATAGCATTAGACAGAGGATGCCGTTCCTTGAACTCGACGTTCAGTCTTTTCTCAAATCCGGTATATTTCTTTCATATCATTATTAGGTCACTGAAAACGGAGGACAACCTCTTTCTACTAAGGACGTAGTATGTAATAAGCAGCATGGCGAATCATCTTCCAGTCTTAAAGGCCTCGAATATCAGATTTATATATCGTAGTTTGCCCCGAGTCCTACCAACACTCCTTATGAGTGCCCCATGGATTGCATTAGGTACCTCGCGAATCGCGCAATTTCTACTAGTTCTGTTCACCCTAGCCGAACATACCGAATTTCTTTGTGATATTAAGCGAGTCAAGTGGCATAATAGCGTATCATCTAGTCAACTCTTCTTGTGATGGTTTGCGTCCCGTTCGTTACCGTTTCAATCGTGGGTCTTGCTTATTAGGGGTAGCTACCTATTCACAGGATAAGAACGAAGTAGTCAAATGCTTAAAAAAATAGTTATATTATTGGATATATGTATAATTTCTTAGCTCGTAGTTCTTTTTACTCGTAGCTTCTAGGCTTCTCTGTCTATCTGAAGGCTGGTACTGACGTTGATGATGAGAGATTGGGTAGTATCTATACCACTGCCCATATGATTTTGCACGGACATCACATCATTCTGAACTACATATAAATGGTTTAACTAGCTCATTTTGAGGTGGCTATCAGCGCCCTGGAAAATATTCACTTCTTGCTATAGAAAAGCTACAGCGAGATAAATACGGTTACTAGATTCTACCGTGGACATCAACACTGGGAATATATACACAAAACGCCGTCCATGATTTAACAAAGCAACCTACTTAGACCGAATAACCTATCACTTGGGCCCGTTCCTCTCAGCGGCCAACCTTATATGCTTCAAGTGCAGCTCCTCGACGGCAGGTATGATCAAACTTTCAATTTCCATTTCGGGTTCACCCTCCGGCAGCGTCGCCGGATCTAATGGTTTGTTCTCACCACTCTTTTGGTCTGATGCGCCGACCAATTCCTCGACACCACTCAATGTCTTCTTGCGCCGGTTGATGGGGACGCGAATCCATTTGTCTTCTTGGTTGGGTGCTACGAAGACGACCTCCCACTTGCGCGTCGACAGCAGGTTCCCGATAACGAGGTGGTGCTGATACCGCTCAAGTGAGTACTTGGCCTTGTGGACGAGGATCGCCGGATTAGTCTCTAGCTTAAATGAGACAATCATGCCCTCGGGAGCCCAGCCGTCTACGAGATTCTTGAGGAATTTAGGCACAGGATCTAGGTCGACAATAAGGCGCTTGCTCCTCGGCACGGCTGGCGATGAGTCAAAGTTGTCGAACGCCTCCTCTTCTTGGTTCGACGAGTCCCTAGCCTCCTTTGTGACTATCGTTGGCCCTTGTTTTTTGAGCATGTCTGTGGCGTCTGTGCTTTGAATCTTGTGTTCCGACATGCGTTCTTCCGGTACGAAAAAATCGCTTACTGCCGCGGCCAGATACAATAGGCCGTTAGGGCCCAGTGGACGCATGAGCTGTGCTACAGCGCGCAGCTCGTGCAAATAATCGGTAATAGTAACGAACGGGAGCATCAGTAGGAGGTTCTGTCGCTTGGCAGCGTTATACTTGCGCAGCACACGCAGCATCTTGTCTTGATGCGCCGGGTTCGCGACGACACTGCCATCTGGGTCCTCGTGCAGGAAGTCTAGGAAACAGTCGGTGGAATGACTATAATGACGACTGTATGGAAGTAAACTGAACTGTCTATGCATAAAAATGACAGCATATCCAGACTCTAGGAAGTACTCAGCCGATGTGGCACCTCTTGTTCCGGCGCTGAAGTTATCAATAAAGCGTACTGTTTGCTTTTCGAGAGGCACGGTAGTCCCGCCCGAGGTGACGAGAACAACCCGCCTGTTAGCCGCTGCATGTTGATTTATAAATGATTCAGCGGCGGCAACATGCTGCGGTAAGGCCTTGGGAGGAGGGTTAGAGCTGAAGTAGGTATTTTCAACCACTTGGTGCGACGAAGCGGATGTGTTAGTGGTGGTGCTCGACATGGTGTCCTGACTTGAAGTGGAGGATACAGATGGCGACCTAGCAGAAAAGCGAGATTCTGATAGGTTAAATGCGAGACTTAAAGGATGTGATAAGTCTTGTTCTTTTCTGAGCGAGTAAGTGTTCTGGAGATCTAAGTCTAAGGTCTGCGACGCCATTGTGTTAGTGAGGATAGGGTTGATCATGGTGGAGCGATGCAGCAATGAAGTAAATCGCTAACGTATGGATTGATGGATGGATATATGTAAGTAGAATAGGTTAAACATAAGGGGCCACGGGCTCTTGTGATAAGAATATGTGAGCCAATTACTAGACAGGGGACATAATCATAATATGCAGACTGATACATGTAGTAATCGCCGGCACTCCGGGTGATTTAGACGAGACGAGGCCGAAACCTCGGCCCCCGGCTCCCCCCGGGTCAGCCGTGCGGAGGGCCGCTTGTCCGGCTTGATATTGCTCGATATTGCTTGCAATTACTTGCATACAGAGAGTGCACTACACCCGCTTACAGATTGAATTATAAACCAATAAATATACTATATCGTGAGCAACCAGATGGAGATATACTTACTACAGGAATAACCTCGTGGCTGAGTAGTCGGAATGAGTCTTATCGGTAATGTAGAAATTGCCGCAAAATCGGTTGAGGGTTTTTGGTGAGAGATGAGGCTTGTTAATACGTACATGTGTCTGGGACGATGTTTCTGAGATAGATAAGGTAAGGTACCTAATGTATAGGTAGGTAGGTAGGTAGGTAGGTAGGTGTGCACGATCATGCAACTATGGAGCACACACACAAACACAGTAAGCCCCAGCTAGCCAGCCCGGATGAGAGAGTACAATTGTATAGGTTAGTTAGTTGTATGGGCCGTCAACAAGTTACTCGTCAACAATCAACTTCGTCTTTGCTAACGTGAGTGAATTGTGTGGGGTTATGCATCGGATGAAGGGAGATCAACGTTGACGCTTAGACCTATGTAAGAGAGAGGAATGGAGTTTTGTGCGGAGATCCCTGCGCAGCCCTTTTCTTTTTCTTTTTCTTTTTACCTAACCTACCTAGGTACCTAGGTACGAAGGTATATATGTATGTATCCGCTAGGCACTTGACTATGCCAACGCTAACAGTTACCATGTTTAACCTTACTCTATTATTGTGTCCCTTCAATCATACGTGGGTATACGGATTACGAACTTGCGTCAACTCCACATCTGTCAATATATATTTTTCTCAACATTTATTTCAATATATGTAAGTATTAACCCTAATATATCGCTTCAACCCTGTCGCTTTATCTCTGTCTCCTGTCCTTCTCTATCTACCTACATGATGTATAGAGATACCCGTAATTATGACCTATGTAGGTTAGGTACCTAAGGTAGGTAATCCTCCAGCCCAATGATCGCTTGCCTAAGACTACCTACCTTTTAGATATTCTGATATAATGTTACCCGTGAACCTCCAATCCCTAGAAACCACCCTTCGTAGCTGTGATACATACAATATTCATTAACCAATTTCTCTAATAATCTCATAACTTTTCCGGTTCCCCTCTATATTTATATGTGCCGTACCCCAAAATTCTATTCCCAAAACCGGCCGGATACCTGATACCGAGGAATTTATTTTGAGGCACTCAGCTCTCCATGCCACCTAAGGGGATAGAAAACCCTTAGATAGCTAAACTCACCTTGGCTAGAAGTTAGCCCAAAGTGACCATCCCACTTTCTCCGCCCTGGCCGCGTACATGGCGACAACAGAGACAACTTGGGTGAGCCCCGTAAATACGATAAGACCCCAGTAGTTACCATCAGCAGCCTTGATGATAGAACCCGCAACAGGAATGCCGAGGAGGACAGCAATAGAAACAATAGTGTAACAGGTAGCATAATATCTACCGTAGTTCTGCGTCTGGCACAACTTTCCCACACAAACTGGAGTAATGCTAATGTTGTTGCCAGTCGAAAAACCAAACATGACGGCAAATATGACGAGCCCCGGCGTCGTGTGACCAAACGGTAACCACACAACATAACAAGCAAAGATCGTGGCGCAAAGAGAGATTATATTCGTGTTGAAGGCACCGATTTTATCCGCCCACCAGCCGGGCAACGCACGCCCAAACACCGACGCCGCATTGAGAATAGGCAAAATCTGGAAGGAAAAGCTTTCACTAAAGCCGTTCGCGAGTGCGTAGCTCGAGATGTAGGCGAGCGGGATAAGAAGCCCGAACTCCAGGAAGAAAACGCCGATGGTAAGGAGCAAAAAAGACTTCTCCTTCAGGATACGAAAGTCCGGATGCGGGCTGGCGTTTTGAGCCGGAGGCAGCCGCCTCTTAACTAGAAGACTGGCAAAAGTAAGTAGGAAAAGGCAAATAAAACCCAGGATGCGGATTGTCCATCCCCATCCTACCCTGTCGAAGAGACTTTGCATTATCAGTGGGAAAATTACGCCGCCTAGGCCACCGCCCGTGCTGGCGAGCCCAGAGGCAAACCCGCGGCGCTCATGGAAAAAGTGCCCGATAGCTGTGAGGCACGGAGTGAATAGAAATGACGTTGCTATTCCATTAAGGATACCCCAGCTAAGCATGAAATGCCAATATTCTAAACAAAGTTAGTATGGATAGTTTAGGTACCTAACCTAGGTAGCTACTCTTTCTATGAAGCAAGAGGGAGAGAGAGAGAGAGAGAGAGAGAAGGGGGCAGCATACCTGTACAGATGCTCATCAGCATAACGCTTGCGACAACAATTATACCGCCTGGCCCAACCAGCCATCTAGGCCCGTATTTGTCAAAAAGCGGTCCGATATACACGCCGCAGAGAAAACACAATGCTGTATATAAGGAAAAGATCCACCCAACGATACCCTCATCGTAGTTGGAGAGCTGATGCGTTGCAACGTACGTCTGGAGCGTTGCAATGCTGTTCATCAGCCCCAGGGAGGCAAGAAGACCACACCATGATCCAAAGACGACAATCCACGCCTCTAACCCTCCTTCTGGGTATGTTTCATCCCCGAGGAGCGTCTCACGCCCCGTGTTAGTATTAGTCTTGTCGACGGCCTGCCCGTAGCCCTGCGCAAACAAATCAGGCTTCTGGTTTGCGTCGAAGTATCCTTGATCCTTTTCAAAGTAAGTCGAACCAGGGGTTTCTGTGGCAGGGGTCTGTTGTGGAAATTGTTCGATTTTTTCTATATCTTCCATTGCGCTGCCGAGTCTATCTTATATATAGGCAAGACTGGTTTGTTATCGAGTGGTATTAAAAACCATTAAGAATCATGATTCTTTTTCTTTCTTTTTTAGTTGGGTACGTCTACAAGCTTTTTTATAGTAGCTACAGCTTACAGACTTGTCCGGACCCAAATGTTGGCACATTTTACCATCGATGACTATCTGGATCCACATTAGCGTTCGATCTCGACCGAAGCCCAGGAACATCAAGGTTACCATCCGTCCTCGGAGGCAACAGACCGCACTTTTCTAACCCCGCCAGAACCCACTTTGGCCAGTCGTCGAGCAGCAAGGTGTGAAAGACGTGATATCGCACTCTTTTTGCATATAGATTACGTCTCGAAAATTCGTACTGCACAGCCGCTAGAGATCCATTCACCTCCACAAAATCTTTAACTACCGGTCTACCCCTGGCCGGAGTGATACCCAATGCTCCAGATTTAGGTATCTAGAACTAACAGACCTTTTGATAAGCTATCTTTCTTACCGGGAATCGTCTCTGACTGCAGGCACCAGCGACGAAGGGACGGCACGTCCCTCCGTCAGGAAGCAGGGGAACACTACCTAGGTTAGATTTAGCCAGAGTGTGACAACCAAGCTCTGCACTTCATCAGTAGCCATGGCGTTTAGCTAGGAACCACCGCACTTTCAACTAATAGGAACGGACCCGACTCCAACGGCCACCCGCGAGAATAGGTTAGATGGTTATTGAATTTCGATAGGCTCAATCTTGATCGTCTTCCACTTCCTCCATCGAAACTTTCTGGGGCCCTGTTGTCGTACTGAGTTCTGACGCGTCATTTTGGGCTGGAGTAGCTTTGAGATAGCCTTCTTTCTCCAGACGGTCTGCTTCTTCAGGCTCCATTAGACCACCGTGGCCTTTGCTCTTTTCCATCTTCATCCTAACCACCGTGGGCACGAATGCGCTAACGGCTTCCTTGCGCAAATCGCGTACTATCGGTTTTGATTCGTATACCGTCTTAGATTCCACCGGCGCGGTTGGCGGCGGTTGCTTGTCTTGACCGCCCAGCGGTGTATCGTTTGCATTTCGTGCCGCCCTACGTTTCGCATACCATTTGTCTAATATCTCCTTCGGAATTGGCGGCGGCGTGTCTCGGGGCATAGGGATACTTCTAACGTCTTCTGGCACGTCGCTATCGCTGCTTAGGCCGTCATCACCACCTCTTCTTCGCTTGCCCAGCACATTATTATTCCCTTGACCGTCGCCTCTAAAGCCACCACTGCGCCCAAAAGATGGCGCCTTATCGCCAAGTGCTTCCCTGGCCTTATTAACCGCTTTCAGGTCGCGTTCCAACCCTTCGAGTACCGATTCTTCGTGCTTGGTGAGTTTGCCGCCGCCAGAGGCAATCTTCTTTAGGTCATCGATCTGCTTCTGTAACCTCTCGGGATTTCGCTTCGCAAGCTTCTCATTTCGACGTGTGGCGGCTTCTGCCTTGCCTACGAGTAGACCATTAGTAGGGCGTTCAATCTCGTCAGATGTCATGATAGCGATACGCAATTACCTTTCTTGAGCGCTTTAGCCTTGTCAGCTTTGCGCTGAGCCTGCACCGGATTGAAATTCTTCTCCTTCGGCATGGTAGTCAAGCAACGAGGTATATACAGCTACTTCGAGGGATTGATGGTCGTTAGAAACTACGTTGCACTTCAGCATAAATCGAGTGGAAACGCGCAGTTTGGGACAGGGAATATTGAAGTATGTACGTAGGTAAGGTACGTAGGTACGTAGGTAGTTATGAAATATGGGTTCTTGCAGGATATCTCAGCCTTGTGCAGCGCTATTGCATCACATCAATGCACAGTATGACACTCGAGTAATCTAAACGGTCTTACGGATTACATGTACTATGTATTCCCCATTGATGATAAGCAGGGCGGCTTGAAGTTGACAGGGGATAGCGCCAGGGCAGCCGGGTCTATTCTACATCAAGTTAGGTGCATACGGTACGTACATACTGGGTAACCAACCGTGGCACGTAGCCGTAAGCACGGAGCACTAAGCAAGGGGCCAAGGGAAGGAAGATCTCAGCAACCAGGTGCGTACTATGTACATACAGCAGAAAAGCTTAGGTTAAGCGTTTCGTAGTCTAGCGGCTGCCGGGGTGACAATGTTGACTTTTGACTTTACATATCTCGATTTACATAACTTGATCTATTATTGTTATTGTTCCCCAAAGAATTCAAGACCCCGCCATCCTCTCATCGCAGCCCAATTGCGAACACATCCCACCTTTCATTCTTCCAACTGGTATGTAATAAAAACAAGCATCATTTGGTTGCCAGTGATCAGCCATCGTGCATGGCGTTTGGATCTTTCTCCTTGCATCTTGCATAATCCCTCAAATGAGAATTGGTCCTATACTTTATCAATTGGATCCATCTTCATCTTTCTGCCAACCGCTCCCACAGCGAGCCCCTCTCTTACCCCGGGCTTCGTGTTTATTCGATCGTCTTTTTGACACTTCAACGCTAGAATATACTCGATAACTTTCCTCATTGGTGTCTTCAGCTATGGCGAGCTTCCTTTCCACCATGTTTCCCTCTCCAGCCCCAAAAGACGCAAAGTCACCCATTTCAGACCTTCCAGGCACCCCGACCAAGAACACATTCATCACTCCCGTCTCGACACCTCAAGGTAGCCCGAGCAAGAAGACGATACCTCCAGGAGCCAACGAGCTTCCTACTACATTCGATGCATTGAAGCTCAACCCAGTTTCTCTCGATAGCCCGGTCAGGCTTGGAAGACCTCAGAATGGAGCCAGCCCTCTGTCGCCGGCCAAAAGCAATATCCAACCAGCTGATGATGGATACTTTCCGACTGCATCCCCCACAGTGGATAACAGCATCATTCATAAGGCAGGGGAACCCGCGGGAACTCCCTTAAAGAAGCAGGGACAGGAGAACACGCCACCGTCTAGAATCCCGGTACGAGACTCTGTCTATCAGCACAACCAAGCTGCGATATCGCGTGCAGAACTCTACCAGCTCCGAGACACTCGGCCGATAACGCCCACGACTAAGAGATTTAACACCTCTCGCGGTCTTACTCCTGAAGAAATGGAGCTTCTAAAGAAGCCCAACGTCCGCCGTCTAGTTAACGTCACGCAACTGTGTAAGGCCTTTCCCGTCTAGTAAATATGCCTACACTACTGACTGCTTGAAGACTTCCTAGACTACTACTTCGACCTGCTTACTTATGTCGGCGCCAGACAGTCGAGGCTAAACGCCTTTAAGGCTGAGGTACCAGCGCCTCCGGAAACTGATCAAGAAGAGTACAACAAGTTATGGCAGAGGTACACCGGCAGAGAGCGAGCAAACCTCCGCAAGCGCCGTATACGCCTCCGACAGGGTGACTTCCAAATCCTGACCCAGGTTGGTCAAGGAGGCTACGGGCAAGTGTTCTTGGCCCAAAAAAAGGATACCAAAGAGGTGTGCGCCTTGAAAGTCATGAGCAAGAAGCTGCTCTTTAAGTTGGACGAGATCCGCCATGTCCTCACGGAAAGAGATATTCTTACCACTGCCAATAGCGAGTGGCTCGTCCGCCTCTTGTACTCGTTCCAAGACGACAAGAATATCTATCTTGCCATGGAATACGTACCTGGTGGAGACTTCAGAACGCTCCTCAACAACACGGGTGTCTTATCAAACCGTCATGCTCGCTTCTATATCGCCGAGATGTTCTGCTCCGTGGACGCACTTCACAAGCTGGGCTATATTCACCGGGATTTGAAGCCAGAAAACTTCCTTATTGATTCCACCGGCCACGTCAAACTAACTGACTTCGGCTTGGCGGCGGGCAATGTTGCATCTTCGAAGATCAATTCGATGCGTATCAGACTCGAGAAGGCTTCCGAGACTACTGTACCGTTTGGTAAAGCTATGGATAAACGAACCGTGGCAGAGCGCCGAGAGGGTTATCAAACCATGCGTGGGAGAGACACAAATTATGCGAAATCCATAGTAGGATCACCAGATTACATGGCTCCGGAGGTACTCCGCGGCGAAGAGTACGACTATACTGTCGACTATTGGAGCTTGGGATGCATGCTGTTCGAAGCCCTCACGGGATTTCCCCCCTTCGCAGGCTCTACAGCCGATGAGACGTGGCATAACCTGAAGCACTGGAAAGAAGTGCTTAAGCGACCGGTCTGGGAGGATCCGAACTATTTCTTAAGTACCCGCACCTGGAACTTTATTACCACGTAAGTTCCGTGCGAGTATTGGGATGAAAAAGGTGGCTAACTAGCTCTAGGTGTATCAATTCGAGATCCAAGCGGTTTTCCAATATTAAGGATATCTTGGAGCACCATTATTTTGCTGAAGTAGATTGGAACACTCTGAGAGAGTCGAAAGCCCCGTTTGTACCCGAGCTGGATTCGGAGACGGACGCAGGGTACTTCGACGATTTCACCAACGAATCTGATATGGCCAAGTACAAAGAAGTTCACGATAAACAACAGGCTCTTGAATCCATGGCCGATCGAGAAGAGCAGATGGGCAAGGGCCTCTTCGTCGGATTTACGTTTCGTCATCGAAAGCCTACCACGGAGGACGGCAGCCCACGGAAGCGGATCCAGACGGACGAGACGTTTGGCACGATGCTCTAGTGTAGGCGTCCGCTGTCTAAATTCAGGAGGCGATAGCCCACCTCCTTTTAGGTTGGCAGCTTTATCGTTCGCCGCCACATAATATCCACATGACTTGACGGCGATGGGTAGTTTTTAGACAATACCTAAGGTGTCGTCACACGATAACGTGGTTCATACCACATTTTTCTTTGTTTTTTCGGTCAGTGGCTCCTCGAGGGGCCAATTATTGATTACAAGAAGGGCGTTTTCAGGTCTTATGCATATTGTATTAGGAGTTCTATTGAGGGGGTTTAATGGAGGGCATACGCGTCTAATCCCGGTGCGGTTGCTCCGAGGGGGGCCATAGGGCTTCGACGTCGAGAGGTAGGGGAGTAGCACCAGTCGTGTACAACAGTGTCACAATAGACTGTTTTTTTTTTGTTTCAGCCTCAGGTATAGCCTACTATGTACCATCTTTGCTGCCCTGTCAAATTTGCTGTCCCGATAGGCATATGCTTACGTCCCCAATATTGAAATGTCGAAGGTGATCGGCAGACTCCACGTCAGTCTTCGATATGGATGTTCCGGGCTTTCTATAATGATGAAGAAGCTTTACTTTCAAATGTGTAAGCTCGGGTTTACAATACTATTCTCGTTGATTCATTTTTAGTCGGGCATGGAAAGAGAAAAGGTTCGTGATGGAATAGATAAGGTTAAATCTGTGAAGAGGAATTGGTAGGAAGCTGTGAGTACAAGAGAGCGGTAAGCAAAGGAATCTCGCGTAGCTTCGGGACCGGCAAGGCACCAGACTTAGCGACTTGAGGACTACCAGACCACCGAGATCACCGCTGATTGGTCACAAGTATGCTTCACCAAGCTCTCTCGGACGTCCCCAATGCCTAACCCCGCGCAAGCAAGCCTCTATTAACAAGACACAACCTGGCACTGACGAAGCTTAATAGTGGCAGAGGAGAGTCAGTGATGGAATGTGCGCCCACGTCTGATCCAAGATCGTACTATGTATGCCGTCATACTACGTGAACTAGGTGTGGGAAAGTCGATCGACGAGTTGTCTTGCATTCAGTCGCCTTGGACAACAGACTAGCCTACCTAGGTAGCCACTCCTCGCGGTATACTCGGCGATGCTTTGCGTAGGTACCTAGGTAGGTAGGTAGGTAGGTAGGTAGATAGTTATTGGGGATGCCAAATATACCTAGGTTAGGTGATTACGACTCCTGCGGTGCTGGCAAGCCTGCAACTAGGTAGGTAGGTAATCCATAGACCTACCTGGTGCCTACGTGCGTACGTATGTCGTGGCTGGCTCTTTGTAGGACGGCATGTCCTGAGCTGGTCCCTCTGCCAACCACGTCCACGCTGGCTTCCCCGGATACGGTCGCACATGAGGCGCTATGTTACCTAGGTACCTAACCTATGCCCTTCCCTCGCGGGCTGCTGCGTGGACGCGCGGCTTCAGCTGGGCTCTCGCGTGTGTTAGGTACCTCTACCTAGGTAGGTAGGTAGGTAGGGGAGAGAAGAAGGTCTTCTGGAAGCTTTACATTTCCCGCCGAGAAACTCAGCCCGAACTTGTCCTAGTTAACCCTATCTTCATTTTTTGTTCTATTTTCTTTTCTTTCTGCATGTCCTTCTTTTGTTTTCCCCCCTCTCCGCCCCCGAGGTTGAGTATGGATGCGGGTATTATGTATGTATGGTATGTATGGTATGTAGTAGCCGAGCCAATGTTCGCAAGTGCGTACTTGGAGAGGAGGAAGGATGATCACACGCGTCGAAAATTAGAGTATGCAGCACAGCCAGCGACCAAGCAACCAAGCAACCAAGCAACCAAGCAACCAAGCAAGACGGCAGGCAGACAGGCAAAGTGGGTAGGCGAAGGCGAGGGCGAGGGCGATGACGAACGGTCTTCGCAGCCCTGGCTCGTGTTGGACACACTTACTCGTCTTTAGTTACGTGATGATGGCCCTTGATACCTAGGTAGGTAGGTAGGTAGGTATACATGCCACAAAGTCTCGACTGCTGACCCGTCCGGTCTTTGTTCGGCCACCTGGGGCTATCTAGCTACCGGGGAGGGAAGCATATAAGTATATGCTCTCGTGTTTTTGTTTTTTCTTTTCTTGACTCTGTATGCCTTCTTCCGTTCTTCCTATCTCCACGTGGTTGGCGATATCTTCTTGTACGTCTTTGAAGGCTCCCTAGTATCTTACCTAGAGAGGTAAACACTGTTGGTCCTGGAGTATAGGAAGTAGAAGATACATACATACCTACATACTGCTTATACGAACGAGCCTGCTTGGGGAAGATGAAGACATCAACCGTCGCCATCGTCTTGGCACCTGCGGCCGCTTCTGCGCAGTGGTGGAGAGGTGCTCCTGGTTGTGCCGTGAGTTGTTCTCTTTCTACCCTCTTGCCTGCTTCTCCCGTCCGCCACCTACTCACTATATCCCTTCCCTCCTACCGTATACGACGCCCTGTCTGCCTTACCCACTCTCTACCTAACCACACCCCTTCATCGACTTATGCACTCCAATCCAATCCAATCCACTAACATCCCCCTTCCTCTAAAGCAATCCTGCCTCTCCTCTGCTTGGTCCAGTCCCACCGCCACCGTGACCAGCGGCTGGCCCGCACAGTCTGAATACTGCGACTCGGACCACGGCAGCAGCATAGGCTCGTGCATCAGCAGCGCATGCGCCACGTCCTCGTCCTCCACCGCCTTCGAGTCGTACACCTCGCTCTCCAGCTCCCTGTGCTCCCAGTACTCCGAGTGCACGTCCGCCGGCAGCACCGGCGTCCGCACGGTCACGTACTCGGGCGGTTCCGTCACATGGGCCGCCCCAGGGGGTTGGGGCGGCGGCGCTAAGGCGTTTGGCGGCCCCTTTGGCAGCGGCAACGGGCCTCCAAACGCGTCGGATATCTCGTCCGCGGTCGACTCGTACAGGCAGTACTGGAGCGAGTGGGCGTCTGCCTTCCAGTCGTCGCGCACGTGGACGGGCGGCGTAGCGACCGTCACGGGCTGCGCGTTCGACGGGTCTCCGTGGT
Source organism: Daldinia grandis (assembly GCA_022432525.1). Classification (NCBI taxonomy): domain Eukaryota; kingdom Fungi; phylum Ascomycota; class Sordariomycetes; order Xylariales; family Hypoxylaceae; genus Daldinia; species Daldinia grandis. Next base: position 749,913 of record JAJKLB010000007.1, read on the forward strand.
TCGTCGGGCCTGGGTGCGGCTGGAACGGGCTCGGCGGGTTTAACGGCTGGGTTGGCTGGGGCTCGGGCTGGAGCTGGGGACCTACGACTACGGAGACCGTTACGTACACGACTACCGATACTGCTGGTGCTACGACGACTGGGACGGGCCTTGCGGCTGTGGCGCTGGCTGTGAGCGGCACGCTGACCACGTCTACGACGCTGGGGACGCCGACGGCGACGGAGGGCTCGGAGAGTGGCGCGGCGCCGGCGGGGATGGGGATGGGGAGGGGGGCTGAGGGCTCGGTTGTCACGGGTATGATGGGGGTTGCGCTGGGGGCGATATTGGTTGTTGCTGGTATGCTATGAGGGAACTTATCTCTATCTATCCATCTATATTACCTCCTGGCCAATATAGGGGCTAGGTTTACTTACTTAGATACCTAACCTAGGTAGGTTAAGTAGATTGGCCGCCTCCAGAAGCATGTCCCATGTGAGCTTCGTTCCTTTGGAAATGAAAAGGGCGAACGAGATGGCGTCTTGGGTATACGAATGGAGTTTTGCTACTTTAATGGGCATGATATAAAACGAGATGCTTAATGCGATAGGAAGAAAAATGATTAATGGCTAGTTACCTCTTACCTATACTTACTTGGATTATGTACGTGAAAGTATGATTAGTTTAGCTTAGTGTGGGATTGGGGTGTATTGGCTTCCTCTGTAGCGATTCTTTCGTCTTCATTGGAGATCTGGGAAAAGGAGGAATGTAAGGGAACAACGCATTGAGATTGCTAACTTCACTACCTACGGTACGCTGCGCTACACTACGCTTCCTGCTCATCATCCGACGGGAACAGGATACTGGTTCCGACCGTATTCGTCGACACAGGCGAGATGTCCGCTCCCTTTGTCTCGCTGCCGCCGTCAACAGGCCAGTCTTCTTCTTCTTCTCCCACCGTGTAGATGGTATCCCTGTTCGGTAGAGAGTAGTCCAGTTGTCCCGCGGGTGTATTAGGCGGCAACAGCCGCATTCCTGCTTCTCCGTCCGTTTCCCGTCCAGTTCCTACTAAGCCTTCTCGTCGAGAGTCCTGGAAATCCCCCTGTGCTTGCGGTATCGTAGGGGAGTCCTTCAGCGGTGGCGTCGGTGTTCCTGTTCGTCCCGAACCCTGGCCCGCTGGCCCCGCAAGCCCAAGGGGTAATGCCGCAGGCAATGCGGCGGCGCGAGGACCTTCTTTCTTCTCGCCTTCGTCGTGCTGGCTATGGCTAGGCTTCACTCTCGACGCGGGCGTAGGGGTGAAGTGCACCGGATCAAAAGCCCGCTGCTGCTGCCGTCGAGGCGGCGTAGGGGGCAGCGGGATGGAAGGAGGTCCGCTGGCTGGTGGCTGGAATGTCTTAGATACCTTGCGCCTGTGCCAAGCACGATCGCCAAGAGTGGCTTCGGAGCGGGCAGCTGGTGCTGGGGTCGACACGCTGGGCTTCGCGCTGAAGTCGAAATTGAACTGGCCGGTGGATGCTGCTGATGGCGTCAGGGGCTTCAGGGGATTTCCTCGCCACTGGACGGATGAACTCGTTGCGGATGGAGGCGGGCTGGGTGGCGAGGGGGTCACTACTGGTGCTGCAGGGCCGGCGCGGACCTCGTCCATTAGCTTGCCGTACAGTGTGTCGCTTTCGGAAGTTGGCAATGAAGCCGCTGTGAGACGTGCGGAGTGGTCAGGATGGCGAAGGCGGGTGCCAGACTCGAGAGCCGGTGTGGAGGGCACGAGGTATGTGCCGTCCATCGATGCGCCGGCACTTATATCCTCATCCCTCTTACCGTATCCACGCTCATGGCCGTCTCTCGCGACACGTCCGATCCCCCTGTTCAGGTCGCGAAGTTGACGTCCTGTAGTATCGATCGCGCTTGGGACTGGTCGTCGCGGGAGTTGCTTGTCGCTGCCCTCTTGCTGGTGCCCGGGTATAGCTATAACATCCGTACATGCGGCCTCGTGGAGCTTCTTCCGCTTATAGGCTCGGACACATAGGATTATGAGCGCTGCTAGGATGATGGCACCCGAGACGCTACCCGTTATCGCGGCGATGGCAGGTCCGGAGGTGGGCGCATCAGCAGGATCTGACGATGGAAGAAGTGTTGACGAGGGTATGATTGCCTTCCCCGATGTCTGCTGTGAGCCCCCTAGAGCTTCGGTTTCTGTAGGTTCTGGGCTATCTGTAGCTTTGAGAGCTGCGCTCGTATCGACAGCAGAAGATAGTGAGGTTCCTGTAGGGGTGATCCCGCTCTCGCCTCCTGTCTCATCGCACTGACTGCTATCCTGAGTTTCGTCTTGACTTGTAACCCTGCCGCTCTTGCTGGCAACAATGAGGCCGTACACAGCGACTGTATCCTCTCCTCCACACGAAAGCTCCGGATCGCCAGTACAAGGCATGTCGCAGTCCCCAAGAGTAAGCTTACGAGCTTCTGCCACAAGCTTCGATCCGCAGAAGCACTCTCTGATATCCGGTTCATTAGTATGTATCACTTATACAGGTATAGTGTGATTGTTTACCTTCCGTTGCTTAGCCCAACAAGTCTGTAATGATCCGAGCTCTTCTTTAACGGGACCAAATTGTCACAACCCTCGAGGCAAGCCCGTATCGTCAACTGGCCGTCGGGCACCGCAGCTGGGACGACATAGTCCCCGTCTTTTCCGAAAAGATTTCCTTCCGGGTCGCCGGTGTCCAGGCCGTAGCATCCTAATAACGAATACATCGAATCAGGTGGTGCTGCAGCAGGGTTGTATGCTATTGTTGTCGTGAGCGTGATGGTTGAGGTGTGTATGATGGGCGAACCTAGTACTCCCAGTTCTGAAGTGCTTCCACCTGCCCATTCATTGTCACATCTTGATTGAAAAAGTAGACCACTCCATAACAAAGTTTGAAGGCAGGTCCGCTTAAAATTAAAGTCTGTCGAGACTATCGTCAACATCGTCCTGACGATGTGTGTGTGTTTTGTAATGAGCCATTATGCCCAAGTACTCAAGTACGACAGCATACCCCATAAGTCCCCGTCAGTCCCCATCGCCGTTGAGTCGACCCATACACAACAAAGGGACTGTTAACAACACTAAGTCGAACAAAGAGCCTTGCCTCGCTTGCGGCTTTGAGAGGCCATTCTGATCGATTGGGAAAGCCATTTCTCATCAGCAGGATTAAAGCCTCACGGCCCAGTAGTTCCAATCTTCACCAATCTTCACCACTCTTACTAGATACTTGAGGAACGAAACTTTCATCCGGTGGCTCTCAAAGCTGATAGCCTGGGATAACACCGTCAGCAAGAGAATATAAGACGGAATGATAAAGATGGATGGCTTAGCAGCTTTAAGGGATTGAATAAGGCCCGGGACACGTAGATGTCCGTGTTCACATTCCTCAAGATAAGGTAGTGATTGCGTGATAGGGGAGATAAGAATAGATCGACAAGAGGGAGGAGAGCCTCTTGCTAAGACCCCTACCCCTGGGAGCAATCTGGCGGTCGAGTTGTCGTAGATAGATAGATAGATATCTCTCTATCTATATCTACCCCAGATACGTATGTCAGATATCCAAGAACGAGACATACCTAGGTTAGGTATTTATTCGTGGCTGATGTTTCTCAACCTTGGATAGGAGCTGGGATTTGTTTATTTTGGTGGAGCAAGACCTTGATGGCGCAATTAGACGACATTCTGACTTGGATTTGCGACTTATTATGTAACGAAATGCTCAGTAGCTCTCGTGACAGGTTACCTAAAACAGTATAAATTCTACGCCTGTCCCGTCTAGCTGAAAAGCTAAGGCCCTTCGCCCTGTGCTCTTTGCTCTGTGCTGTGTGTTGTGTGCCATGCTATCTGACGGACTTTCATAGTAATGATGGAGGGCTGTATAACCCCTGGTCACCTGCCTTATTCGAACGCTCATCAGAGATAGGCAAATGTGTGGTCACTTACAACATACTCAAGAGGAGGACTCAGATCTACCGTCTATATCTTTTAGGAGGTCCCCATTTCACCAGACAGAAACGGTTCAACTAAGGCATTCACTCATTAAGCTTACCAACAGCTCTCATTACCAATGCCGAGGACGATAAGGGAAAGTCGTATACGAGTTGGAGCTTGCTGCCGCATTATTTATACGTCCGCGATGATTGGTCAATGGTTCGACTGTTTGGCGCGGGGTCTTACCTGAGAGATCAGCGCTTTGCGGTGACGCTCCAAGGAACGACAAACATCATCCGCTCGAAGCCACTCCATGCTTGTCTGACGAGAAGCAGGAGACTGTGGGTAGCACGACATCATTCCTACGCGGGAGATCACTCGAGGAGTAGCCAGATGACCTCACCATCAACCGGGCGCTTTTTTCTCCCCTTAACCCCATCTTGATTCCTCGTTGCAACATGAACTTGAGATCATCTTTGCCTCCCTCACCCCCCGCGTCTAGTGGACCAGCTGACGACCCTGCCGCGTCTCTCCCCCCTTGGGAAACCCCCACGCCGAGTCATTTCGTTTATTGGACGACCCCGGTCTAGCTACGATGCTGTCGGCGGCTAGAATGGGAAACCGAGGCCGGCCATATGGGGAGAGGAGGAGGAAATTTGAAAGAAGGAAAGAGAAAATCTCCAAAACCCGGGAAGGATACTTTGTTCACGTGGGTTTTTCGGTCTTTTGTGCGCCTACCCGTCTCGGTCAAATACTTCCCAATGCCTGTTCTAGTTGCATTGAGTGTTTGCCAACCCTAACCCGTTCTAGACCGTTCAAAAATCGGGTCTCCTGTTCGTCTTCCGCCTCTGGAAATATCTTCAAGTCGGCTATCGAACTACTGAGCGCGCAGCCGCGGGGGACATCTCTAACCTAAGGGTTTACGAGTGCTCGGACCGGAAGTAGGACATGCTAAATCCGGGGGAGGAAGGACGAAATCCAGAAGGCGGTCGATTTAGTACCACCGAGATCATCTGGACCTAGAGCCTAACCTCCTAACCTAGCGGTTCGGTACCGGATTATGGTAGGTGCTGTAGTGCGGTTGTTGGTAGTTTGTCACGAGGCCTCGCTGAAATACAGAGTATTGATTGGTGGGTGAGCACTCGGTCTTTCTCGACTGCGCTGTTGTTTCTACGCCTGCGTCGTATTGTGTTTGTAAGTCATCCCTGAGCTTAAGAGTCCAGCGGTTTGGTAAGACTATGCTCTCTTAGGTGTGACTTGTTTACAGCTGGGTATAGTACAAGCTTAGTTAATATAATGTCATCATACTCCTCACCTTAAGTAACGTCTATGTAACAGCCCACGATGACCTATTTCGGTAGTGTGGCCGAGGCAGAGAGCCCGGATAGGCTCAACTTTACCTTCGCGGCAACTACCGGCCCTAGTCTGGACCAAATAACCAGTGGCATCGATTTTGATTACATCAGGTGTGTTATACATAGTATGTAGTATACCGCATGACTGATAAGGGCCCCCTGGGAACGAAGCCGTCACTAGCAATTGAGGCTATTTCCGACAGTCGACCCACTCCGCCGGGTTTTCAGGGTCCTAGCAAGTTCACGAACTTATGAGATGCAGGACCTGCCTTGTCTAGTGTAGTCGCTCCTCGAAGCACTCTGTGATGTTGCGCTACGACGAATGCGGCGATCCCGAATTGCAAGTTGCGACGGTCGCATGCTGAGAGAGAAATACTGGTATACGACCTGCCTTATGAGAGTTGCAGACTAAAGGGGAAATATATGAGAAGCCGACTTGGAAAGCTTCTGTTACAGCGGAATCTGCATGATTCTAGACGCAGCCACGTCGTCGAATGGGAGACATTGAAAAAACATCAAAGATATTAACTAGTCAGAGGTAGTTAATAAGAATATGCGACAGTCGTTTAATGTAATAGGTGCTACATATATTTATGGTCCCATCTTACTTACACCGGGGATGTAGGTGGAGGAGGATATGTATTAGTACTATGTATGTAATTTCAAGGATTTGACATGTGATAGAGTTCTGGTCCTCAATATGTACCTATGCATCTTGACTTGCCGTTGGGCGTTTGGACAGGGGAAGTGACACGGTAGCTCATATCCCACATTTTAACAATAAAAGCTGTTATGCATGTATATATTGCAGTAGGTGCTGCAGTAGGAATTTCATTCACTTACGAGTGTCTGGGTTCCAAGTTCTTGCTGTTGCGCAAGAGAAGGCGACGATCTGCGCCTTGGTCTTGCAACGCTGAAGATTCGAAGCCCGATCTGAGGTGATGACTGGCTACCCTACCAGCCTCTTATTCAGGTGACGGACGAACTTCACCAATGCAGCTAACGGTCGACTGAGGGGTGTCCCGGCCCACTACCACGCGAACGAAAAGCGTCCGTTAGAACTTGGCGGCTTCACTAAAGGGCTTAGCTATGGCAATAATGCTAGCGAGTCAACGGATGGTTTCGTCATTATTGTTTCAAACGGCGGGGAGCCGGAACCATCTTCCAAAGAGGCTCGCGTGCGAGGACCGTATGGGAAAGCCGCGAGGCTGAGCAGTGTGTAAGTGTTCTTTTTCTGCCGTGTTGGTCAGGCCGTTATTCATCGAACATGGGCAGCATTGAAGTTTGAAGAAAGAAAAAAGAAAAGAGGGCAGTACCAGTGAGACATCGGATATGGGTATGGTATAGGAGGGACGCAGGTTCATACGAGATCTATTAACCAAAAATAGAATGAATGCTGCTGGTATGGTGGAGTTGGTGATTCAAATAGTGTACATACACCTGGTACATAGTATGGTATGTAGTGGACGGCTATTAAGCAACAACTCTAGGTTAGAGGTATACTGAAGCAACTCATGGTCAGTAGGTAGTGTAGTAGTGTAGTGGTGTACCGCGAGCTTGTCAGCTTTAGATGATCCATTAGCCACGGTCTCGCTTGCTGTCGCCTACCACACCTGGTGAAAGAGAGGCTTGAGTGGGGATTGAAATGGCCTGTGGGCTGGGCCCTTGCTTAACCTGTCTTGCGACATCTTGTCAGGGTTCGTACAAAAAGTGTGGGGGTTCGTTCATCTGGTCCATGTAAGACTGCTCGACCCTTGTTCTCTAACCCTTGGTCCTTGGCTCGACCCTTGGCTTGGACCGCATTGCGCGTCCCGCGTACCCTTTACTTTACCGGTACAGAGCACAGCTCTCATCCGTTGCGAACCCTTTCCCACATCCTGCAAGACCGTCGAGGTCCAAGACGCTGTGACTGACCTGGTCCCTTCGACATCGGAACTCGCTGGCCCGGTTCTAGATCGCAAGCTTAATCCCCTCTTAAGGCTCCGAGTCCGACTACATATCGGACCATAGTATAGGCTGGTGTTCCATCTGGTGCTAGAAATTTGCCGTTTCACGTAGACACCAGCGAAGGATTTTATATTTTGTTTTACCAGGACACTTCCATGTATCGCGGAGACAAGACGAAGGAATATTTGATGCCGTCCATGTGATCTTCTCATCTTTTACCGTGTGAGCTATCACTCTCAACAATGGGAACCCCCACCTCGGTGAAATTCTCGCTTCTCGACGGGGTGACGACCTGTCTCCCCAAAGACGACGTTGCTGTAATACATCCCGCGGCGGGCGTTGGAAAGTGTTGGACCTAGTGGACTGAAAGCACCATCGGCTACTTAGGTTAGAACGTCTAGAGCTGCCCATGTACCCAAGTTTGAAGAGCCCGCTAGGTTAAATAAATACATTGAGAATCAATTCGTGCCATCTATGCTTGCTTCTATGCCGCTTGGTCATCCTGAGGCTGGTGACACAACCTCATGCACAGTTCTTTGCCGTCGAATTGGAAAATGAGACACCTTTCCAAGCTACCCTCCTACAATTATTAATGGACAAAGCCAACACCATCAATGGATGACAGTACGCTTTTAGAAATGAGCTTTGCGATTGCGGCTTCGGAGCTCAAGCTTGCTAGCCGCCCATGACAGTATGAGTGAGACAAGAGTTGTTATCCCCATCCCCATGTCTTTGTGAGTATAACGCTCGAGTCTCCGAGCCGTTCGTAGGACGTCTTCTTACCGGCTTTTCCCGAGACCCATAAAGACTCCTTACCAAGTGAGCATAGCGTCGATACTAGCCTATATGTAGGGTCCGAGTACATAGTAGTGTAAGTGTATTTAGAATACACTATGTGAGCCGCGAGGGCAGCGAAAGCATATGAAGCCTTTAATTCGAGCCTACCAAGTTTAACTAGCACCTAAGCAGCGTTGTTTCTTTCCCGCCGCTCCACAAACCGGCGTTAGACCGGATGATACTCTCACGATATATCACGATCCGAACGAGGACCATCCTTGCCTTATCTTTTAGCGCTACAACGTCCATGCAGATTGAAGTCACCAAAGGCTTAACTAGAACTGACTGATCGTACATTTCCATCTTGGATGTTGACGTACCTTACGTCTTAGTAGCGCTCGTCACTTAACCAAAGCGGACAGAGATACATACTTCCGATGTAGGTATTGATCGTACGGGGGTGGTCCGCTTCGATGCTGATGGTAGGTAAATAAACCGTACCGGATATTTCGCTACTGTGTGTACAATGCTAACAGCTAACATGACTCGAGGGACGCTGCAGACTGCAGTTGGACAATGAACGATGAAAAGAGAGAAAAAGAGAGGGGCGCGGTCGCAAGCTGGAGGAAAGCGAAGGTCGGAAGTATTTGGTACGCGGCGAATACCTTGACGCAGCACTGCAGCTGCTAAATGTAACATAAATTGTACCTAGCATGGCCGGGATGTACGTACATACATACATAGGTACCTACCTAGGTACCTAGGTACATACCTGTAGAGTACAGAAAATCACGGCTTGGGATCTTTCCATGGACCGACGCACAAGTGACGGTCACAATTCTTTTTTTACTTCTTTTTTTCTCTTTTCAATTTTGCCTGTATGTTTCCCGGGCGTATAACTAGTATTTTTTTATAACAATTCTTACATGTATACCTCTGCATGTATATTAGGTAGGTAGGTACCTAGGTAGTGTAGTGGCCCTCGTTAGGTACTCGTGTCATCAGTTAATGGGCAGTCCTTTACGTGCGGGTAATTGCACCAACTTGATCTGTCTTCCACAATGTTAGCACTGGTACTCGGGGTACATGTAGGGCTACGCCTAGTGTACGGGCAACCTTAGGTACCCTCCAGATGTATGTACATAGGTACCTACCTTAACACTGGAAGTAATCGCCTAACCTTGTTGCATAACCACCTAAGGTAGGTAGGTACCTACACTAGGCAAGCTTTTCTATGCAGCATGTAACTCGACAATGTCTCTCAAATCATCTAAATGCAGACTTTCTACAATTCTACAACTCCCTCCAAGGCCCCACGCCTGATCCGGAATATAGGCACGAACAATTATAACATATCATAACCATTGTAATTAAGAGATCACAGGAGAGAATTTTTAAACGCAAATACTCGAACCCATACCTAACCACCTTCAAGTATTCCCCCCACTGGTCGACGTCTCTTTTTCTTTTTAATTTCGGTGCAGATCCACCCCTCGTCAGAACTCGCTTCGGCTGCATAGGAGCTTTTGGGGTCTTATGTGCGGAGGCAGTCGAAGGAATCCCTCGAGCTCCAATTGTCCTTGTGGGATTGGTCCAGGATCAGCCATCAAGAATCATCAATCCCAAGCCCTTCCAAGCCTTCCTAGCACAACAAAGCCGCAGAAGCACCCGTTGCCCACTGGGGTTGCTGGAACCGTGGATCGCCGGGTCCCATGAATGCTAGCACCGGAATCATTCCAAGCCTAGCCTAGCCCAGTAGCTCTGCTGCTCTCTGCTGCTGCTGCTACGAGAGAGAGAGAAAAACCCAGGCCTTACCCTGTCCAAGTGTCCAAGTGTGGTCCCCCCCTTCGTTCAAGGAATTACCAGCATCTGCATTTGCACTTGCATCCACCTCCATTACAAAGTCTGAGGGTGCACCCACACCCATGTCACCTAGGCAAAGCCGAACCAAACTGCCTGATGAGTGACCATCCAATCCACCCAACCCGCTCTGTGGAATTGTAAAGGGCAATGCGACAGTGAAACTGCCCGAGTTGCTATTGTTGTCGTTGCTTTGCTCTGCTGTAGTAGCTGTCGCTCTTACTACCACTCCTCCGCCCTCCACAATCCTCTACCGGGAGGTGCCATACATCACGCTTCTCCGATCCTACAAGCGCGAGAGACCGAACGAGCTAGTCAGGAAGGGAGAAGAAGAACAATTAATTGCGCGCTCAACCTACGAGTTTAGCGCTGGGCTTCTACTGTTCCCATTTTATCCTGTGTGGATTTACAAGCTGTTCGCTATCTTCATAGGCACTAGGACCTGGGAGCACAAACTTTAGGATATAGTCTTCGGCTTGTGAAGGAACTTGGGCTGACAGCCCAAACCTTGGAACGTGGGGAAACTTGGAAAGTGATCCGTAATACGTACGAAATCACTTCTCCAACGACCCCGTACAAAAAAAAGAAAAAAAGAGTCCTCGACCCGAATTTCTTTTTTTTTCCCTTTTCGCCCCTCTACGACATGGCCGCCAGCATAGTGTCGCCTATAGCGACCTCGAGTCCCTCGACAGCTATGAATCCCACCACGACAGAGCATGACTTTCGCTTCCCGCGAAGGCCCTTTGAGTCGGCCGCCGAATCGGCCCAGACGAGTAAGAGGAATACCGACGAGAGCAGTCCTGGTGACTTGCGAATACATGAGCTTAACTTAGATTTTACAAAACCAGACACTCAACCGACAATATTCAATTTTCTGCAATCCTCGATTTTCCCGAGTCTTCAGAATGGTATATCCGGAAGCAACGAGAGTTTAGAGCAGCTGCAGCAAAACGATCCGCTTGCAACACAAGTTTGGAGGTTCTTTCGTAACACGAAGCAGGGCTTACCCAGCCAGGAGCGCATGGAAAATTTAACGTGGCGCATGATGCACTTGAATCTACTGAAAATACGGCAGGAAGATGCTCGGTATGTTGGTTGTTGTATAGTGTTGTGTAGGCGCATCGCGACTCTAACCGTCTCTGCAGTCGCACCGCTTCTTACGAGACCGACGAGACCGGCAACACCGCGATGAACATTGCCAATGCTCCTAGTGGTATCGCACAACTTCGAAAGACGTCAGATCAGAACGTTATACATACGGATCCCATGAATCTTGACGATTTTATATTTTCCGAGAGCGTCGCGACTCCGGCCGGGTTCACAGCGACGCCTTCGCCAGACGCGAGCAAACAAGAGGCGGAGAAGATAGCTCATACCACGGCCGCTGCTATCCCTATCAAATCTCGCAAAACACCCTCGCAACATTTCGTCCCCCAGTCGGTTCCTATCCCTCCTCATCAGAGAAATCAGGATGAGTTTGCCTACGTCACTCGGCACCATCGAAAAACCAGCATTGACGAGAGACGAGTGAGTAAAGCTAAGGCGCCTTTATTTGCTGTACTAAAACAAGACATAATACTTCATCCTTTTACTTCTCACCTTGATTTACTGCGAAGTTCCTATTCTCATGCGGAAAATATATGTAAAGAGCTAATGATTATGTGATAGACTCGAAACTTGAAGCGCCCCGCTAACTTTTCCCCTCACGTCTCTGCCCTTAACAGCAATAATTATGTCTCTAACGAGATGGATGCCGATTCTGATCTCCACGAATACTCCTTAGACAACTCTCATACAAACGGCAACGCCCATGTAGCTCACCATCCAAGTGTCCCCTTTCCTCTTGACACCTTCCCCATAGAGAACGACCCTATCATTACTTCAGCAGGGCCTTTCCAGCAGGGATTTTCATTCTCGCCATCCTCGTCGCCAATGGTTCCTCATGGCCCCTTTTCAAACTTCTATAACCCTCACGGTGTTGCGTCTAACTCAGTCAACGGCGCAGACTACTATTCTCCACCGGGATCTGCGTATCAGTCGGCTGTTTCTACACCACATCCCATGGTAGAAAATGAGAACTTGTTTTTCGGCTCGATGGATATGCGTCATCAACGAGCACCAAACTTCCGCCCAGGACCGGCGGGGTCTATGAGGGGCCAGATGAACCAGCAATTTATGCACCAACATAATGGTAACTCTATGTTTCCACCAGCCACTACCGGAGCAGATTCTTCTGCCTCGTTTACGCAAACCCTTAATTTCGGTCATGTTGATCCAAGCCAAGTCTTTCAGCCGGACCATCCAGTTCGTTCTCCAGGCGTTGGCATGGCACATGAGAATATGTTTAACTTCGGTGCTGATTCCGATAACGAGGACGAGGAAGGTGGTGCGTTCGCTGATCGTAACATGGGTATTCAATTTTCACCTGAACACGAATCAGGGATGGACATGGGCAATCAAAATTCTATGGGATGGGACGCTTCTTTGCCTGGACAGTTCAGCACACAAGCTGCCCGTTATCCTGGTGGACCGCCTCGAAAGCAAGTCACTATCGGAGGTACGACAACGGATTATTTGGAATCAGGTGATTGGGACGGCCAAGGCAGCCTACCGCGGTCCCAGTCGTTTCGATCGGCCAGCGACAGGCGTCAGAAGATCCCTCGTACAGCTTCAACGCCAAACGCCAACATGGGTGGCCGTGGGAATCCGTTCGACAAATTGGCTCAGTCGAACCCGAATTCTCCGCCAGCAGATGTGTCAGGTACTGTCTCGGGCTTCTCTTCCGTGGCACCTAGCCGACCTACTTCCCCGCCTGGTTCTAAACACGGCTCCACGAGCAACCTGCAAGCTGCCGCGGGAGGACAGGGAGATGGAAGTACGCCTACTACTTGTACCAACTGTTTTACACAAACTACACCGCTGTGGCGTCGAAACCCAGAAGGTCAGCCCCTGTGCAACGCTTGCGGTTTGTTTTTGAAGCTTCACGGTGTCGTGAGGCCTCTAAGTCTAAAGACCGACGTTATTAAGAAACGTAACCGTGGATCTGGTGCGAGCCTCCCTGTTGGCGGGACGAGCACGAGATCTAAGAAGAATACTGGCAACGCGGCAGGGACTACCTCTGGACCCGCCTCCCGAAAGAATTCAACGTTGGCTATATCTGCCGCGAACAATGCTACGCAAGTGACTACGCCACCATCGGTGACCAACAGAGCCGGGAGCGTCAACGAGGGTGAAAGCCCTGCAAGCGGCGCTGGCGGTTCCGGTGGTAACACGGCAGGGAGTACGCCAACTAGTTATGCGGGCTCTGCTAATGGTGCGGTGGGCGGCAAAGGTGTTGTGCCAATTGCAGCAGCTCCACCAAAGAATGCGCCAGGACCGGGTGCCGCCTCACTCCCGCGAAATATCGGTGCCAGTGGTTCTTCTAAGCGTCAGCGCCGTAGTAGTAAAAGCGCTGGGCCAAACGAGTCATCTAACGGCATGGATGTCGATAGCCCTGAGAATTCGACTGGCTCAAATGAAGCAGCTCGTTCCATTAGTTCTTCGAGCGGATTCACTAACATGTCAACCCCAGGAAACCTGGGCCTTGCCAACGGTTTTGGCATGTCTCAAAGACCGATGATGGGACACAGCATGACCGGAATGTCCGGGGGTCCTACTGGCGTAATGAACTCCGGGTCTGGAAACGGCCCTCAAGAATGGGAGTGGTTGACTATGAGTCTCTAATCTATTTTTCCCCAAAGGATTCTGGTATGTACGTCTGTACTAGGTACCTATATTTACGATACGGTTCCGAGATTCCCGATTTACGCATTTGCTCAAGCGCTTTCGCTTGGATTCTGTATGGAGGTTTTCTGATTTCAACTAATCGTATCCGACCTAAGAGGCGAATGGCTGGACCGGTTTATTGTGAACAATGGCTCGGCTGAACTCGCTACGGCATGGATGACGAAATTTCACGACATCACACATATGGCGGCGTTGGATTCTCTAATTTTTATGACGGGGCGACCATTACTTTTTTATATACCATGCGCCTGATACTATCACCAGTTCTGCACATAGCCGACTGCTGCCGTACCGGGTTCTTGGTCGCTTATGGAATTATATACCTAAACATTGAGATTGGGTTTTCCATCCGTATAGTCTAAAGACTACGTGCCGGGAGAAATTTATATCGCAATGCTATATCACGAATTCGATAGCAATTCTACCTCAGTTTGGATTACTTAACCCTATACAATTACGAAGAATTTGCACCTGGTTCCTCTTGGCATCCGTCTACTACCTTAGGTACATACGCAGCACGATCTTAGTCGCAATACCCCAAGATTATAAATGAAACTTGATTACGGGACATGCTGCGGCGGTTTATTAGTACGACAGCCATCTAGGACAACCTTTTACTTTGCGAGGATAGTGGTTTGGTCGGATATGCCACGAATTTTGCGCTGTATTTTCTTTGCCTTGGCGGCTAGGAATCGGATAAGGTGTCTGTAGATACGGGATTGATACCATTGTTGTTTCTAGACAGGCACGCAGGTCACTTACGGACTGAGGAAGCATAAGGGAGGATCATGGCCACTAAGCCTAGCTTTATTAAGCTACGCGTATGGATGGGTGAGCAGACTAGCAGAGAGATAGACGGGATACAGGGACAGGTCAGGAGCCAGTTGTGCTACTTCGTGGTTTAATGACGACGCTATAAGTTAAGGGGCACCCGGGTCGCACAGACTATACCACCCCAGTTCCCATGAAGTAGATCTTCAACCCTTCGCGGATACCACGCTGCTTACGAATGTCTGCTCGCCCGTCTAGGTAGATGCTAGGATAGAGGAAGAATATAATAAGACTAAAGCCATGTACAAAGAAGCCTAGGCCTGAATATCTATTTTTGCTAAGACCTAAGAGGCTACAACTCTTTCTTATCTAGTGCCTTCAGGACTTATAAGTGCTATAGGTACCTACCTAGGTGGGCAGGGTAAGTATGAAGATACTGTTCCGGTCCCGACCACCCGGTGCCCATTGTCAGAGATTCGTATGCACATATTTTACCTACCTGTAGTAAGAAATGAGCAGGAGGGAAGCTCTAGCGTATAGTTGCCTCTGGATGTACGTCGAATGTCGTAGGTACATCTCCATCTTCCTTCTATACATCTCTCTCCCTCCCCTCTGCTAACTAGCTGAAATACTTTCTGCGGGATATAAATTACAGGTTTGGGATCAAGAACTATTCCCCAAGCTCATTAGGTTAGGTACCGAGGGTAGGTAGGTAGATACCTACCTAGGCAGGTTAGATTGGGTTGGGTATAAGGGGATTAGGGGATTTGGGGGAGGTAAGGGATGTGTGTGTCAACGCAATGGTCTACCCCTCTGGGTTTTCTTTGTTTTATTCCGTACTTGGCGCTTCGATGCCAAAGCCGACGGTAAGCTGTGGTTTGCTGTTTGTGTTTAAGATGTTTGTTCGCATGTGAAATGGAGGGGTGTATGTGATAGCCAGAGCGAGTATATTCTACATACCCCTCGTATCTTTGCTATTTTTACTCGTTTAGGTAGTTAGTTCCTGAGACGTTAGAGTTGGAAGTATTTGAAGGTAGAACTATTGCCAGTAGTTATATCTCTAGGATAGGTAGTTAACTAAAGGGAAATGCTAACACGATTATTTGATAGTTGAGCCCTCTATACTTAAACTACCTAGGTAACTATCACAACTAGGACTTATACGACCTAGAGGCATTGCCTTAGATTATAAGCCCAAATAGGCTTGAAATAAGCATCATCACTTGTCCCGAGGTTAAATATTAAACAATAATACCACTGAAATACCAGATAAGGCCAATGATAGGGCAGGAGTGGAAGAGTCAATCATGTCTCTCAGATCCTAGTACCTAATGTTTATAACTAAAGTTTCTTTCCAGAGATAGTCGTCTGCATCCACACTTACCATATCTCTAATACCTGGTAGCTCTGTAGTGGCAGAGCATGGATAGGTACTAACCTAGTATCTGTATATTTATAAAGGAAGTAGAATCCCAAATAGATGACAATTGAGAGATAGAAATGACCAACTTTCCTCAGCCTCGCCTTTGGCTAAAGGAGCATTTATGAAACTTAGTATAAAGCACTGTTGGGTTCATATGTTAAAGGATATCAAGTCCAGATATAGATCATGGAAGCAGCTTGCACGAATCACGCACGCTAACATATCCTATGCTTGTAGACATCACAATCACTTTTACCAATAACGAGCTTTGCAGAGAAAATTACTGTCCCCTGTATTTCTGCCTTTTCCAGGCGATACCTGCGTAAGTACAGATGAGAGGCCTGTGGATAATGACCAAGACCAAGCCAGAACGATGATGCCGTATGACTCCCTAATGAAAGATGCAAATCCGTATGCATCCGTAACCTCCGTTTCATCCATTCACTGCCGATCGTAATAGAGCAGACTGTGCTTGCCTGCCATACGTAAAAGAGGTGGACGCTCAGAGGTAGACTCTGTCGAATGTATGCTCGTCCATCGCCTTCCGAATCCTCCCGAGTACGACACTGGCTGCCCTCAAGAGGGTGGGCGCTGCGTTATGCTTATGTGCCAGGGTTGGGGTTCATCTGCTGAGGTATTAGTATCGAATCCAGGCAGATCTGGTTTGGATCAAGATGCGCACCTTTCGCTTGCCACCAGTCAGGGTGACGTTGACGAAACGGCGGGTGTATGTGAGTCTCTTCTTGGCGCGGCCCTTGGGGGTCTTAGACTTCTCTTGCTTCTCGACCTATTTTTATGCTGTTAGCTTCCTATACTATTATATCCTTGATGGTCATGTCTAAAGCGAGCGCGCATTCGATGAAGGGAGCACATGTATTGAAATGGCAGACGAGGTAGCCTCTCTTCGGAAGGTTCGGTTGAGGGGATATTTTCGACAGAGTGAGTGGCAAATTATGGACTGTTTTGCTGCGAATCGCCAGATATTCGATTGATATTCGATTGATATTCGATTGATATTCGATTGATATTCGATTGATATTCGATTGATATTCGATTGATATTCGATTGATATTCGAATGACGGTTCATGGTTGGCGATATGAATTGCTCAAATCGTATGCGCGCTCCTTGATCGCGAGGATGGAATATTCGGAATACTGGATGAACTAACCTTAGGGGTCTGAGACTTGACCTTACCTGTAGGAGGAGATTGTCAGCATGTTTCCATCTCGCATCATACAACATGCATCAGCATTTCAATCGGAATAACGTACCGGCACGGGCGAGAGATCCGTGAACTTTTCCCATCTTGAGAGATTGTGCTGTAGATTGTTTGGAAGTCGATGAAGTTGGTAAGAGTGGAAGAAATGGGTCGATGTGGGCGGGTTTTGCTGATGAATTCGCAAGTCTTGGCACTCAGAATGATGTTGTGAGGGTTTGGGGGTGGAAAGAGTCACACCGAAGAGAGTCTGGCTTCGTCAAAATTTCCAAAAAGGGCTAAGTAAACCCTGGTCATGTGATTCTGTCTCTGCTGCATCTCCGAAAGCCCCGCCTTAGAGTTTATTGCATAATCCGGATGAGGCAAGATTCTACGGGTATTTATCGGTACGTATGTATGTGCATGTGTCTAGTTTTAGTGACTAATCCCATCAAGGCATAAATGCCCCAGACCCATGTGGGCCATTGACCCACCTGATGCATCATTTCACATGGGATCGTTTGACTTCAGACCGGTGACCGGCCTCGTTCTTGTCTTTCGTCCTTGTCTTCGTCTCGTTTGATGAGCTCTAGCAGACCGCTAAACGCCATCGAACAGACAACATGGGAATGAGGTAATTTCAGCTTTGACTTCCAATCCGATCTCCTGCAATCTTAGAGCTTTATAAACTTAAACTTAAGCAAACTTCCTCTTTTCCTTGCCCTCTAACGCCCTACCCGTCCTTGCCGAAAGTCTACCTCAGTCGCTACACGGCCCCTGCGCACTTACACTCTTTCGCAATGAGGTTCCTACGTAGCTTGCCCTTCATCTCCCTGGCTGCCCGCTCCTGCGCGGCGGCGTCTACCTCGGAGCCGGAGTACATCTTGAGCAACCCTCCCGCCTCGGAGTCAAATTATCGGATTCCGACCTCATATGAGTCTGCCGTGCTCGGGCGGCGCATTCTAGCTCTTACTCCACTTGGCACTCTCGCCACAGTCTTCCCAGACTCGTCCCGCGGACGCCAGCCAGATGGCCTCGGCGGCGTGCCTCTCGGATTGATGGAGTACGTAGCGGACTGTGAGGAGGAGGGCAACCCTACCATCCTAGCTATGAAGATCGGCACCACCTTCAGGAATGTGGACAGTGGTTCCAACATCAGTCTAGCCCAGGAATGGACTCCCCCATACCCACCGGACAAGCGCATCAAGTCCACCTTCTTCGACTGGCTGTTTGGACGCGAGACCGACACCAAGGACAGAGTTCCGTACAGCGCGGTCAATCTTCCGCGTTACAGCCTGCTGGGGTATATCGAGAAGATTGATTCGACTGATGCCAAGGCATTGTCGTCGTGTTTCGTAAATACGCATCCCGACAGCAAGTACTGGCTGCCCGGGAATGAAATTCACGAGTCCGAGTTCGTGAGGCTTGTCGTTACGCAGATTTACTGGATTGGTGGCTTTGGCGACAGAGCCTATATCGGCTGGATCCCCGTCGACGAGTGGAAGAACGTCACCAGGAAGGAGTGGGAAAGTGTAAAACTACCTGGTGAGAAGAAGGGCTGGGACGAATGGAGCACTTCGGATCTATGAGCATTGGTAGCCCGTATGCAGAACATATCTGTGCAGCTTCTGTTTCTAATACTATCTGACTGTTACGTCTATCGATTTGGTAAGCGATCAGTTTGGAATATGAGTTAGGATCTTAATGGTATACATACTATGGTAGCAAGTAGTTACATGTTCATATGCGCACTTGAGTGAAAAGAATAGCAAATAATAATGATATTAACTAGGTTAGGTGCCTACCTCATATATAAGTCCGATATTTATTCATGGTAGAAGTGGGCGTATGTATACTAGTGCGCCATCGCCATCGCTAGTACAAAAGACCGGAAACCCACTGCAAAAAGGTTTATGACAAGAGTGGGACTTGAACCCACGCGGATTGCTCCATGAGGATATTGGAATTAAGGTAACCTTAACCTCACGCCATAACCAACTCGGCCATCTTGCCTTGCGGAACAGGTTCGTATTGGGGTCTAATGAGTAAACCGTAGATTGCGGGAATGCCTTCGTTTCTTGTGAAATCTGTTGTACAGGATCACAGTTTACATGCAGGTTCGCATTACTAGGGTTATTACCTGGGTTGAGTGGTAGGATGAAATAAAAGGCACTACTAAAAAGTAGTACATACGCTGCTCCTCATATTTGTAATTGATTGTTTGTTAAGTTATCCGCTATCAAATCAGGGTATAATTTACAAATGCGAGAATAAAATTCAGATACGTTGACATTTGTGGCCTAGAATGTTCAGTCCCGGGTTAGAAAACACACGGGATTAGATGTTGCGAAGGACTTTTTGGGCAATTATTTTTATTATTTATTGTGTAATATTATGTATGTCTATGTGCTTCTAGGATAATAAACAGAGTCTTTAAGATAGGACTGGCTATGATATGTTATATTCAACCTTCAGTCTACTACAACGTACGCATACTCATCTGGAGGAAGCGCTATCAAACCACTAGCAAAAGCGATGACCACAACTAGCGACTACCAGCCGTTTATTGGCTAGCAAGGCTTGGACCGCCCTGTAGGTTCGTACCATTATTAACATTGTTGTCGTTGGGAGGACTCACCTCAGATCCCGGTTCATCCAAGTTGGCCTTATACCCGTTCGCTCTGAGCAGCTCTTCTAGGTAGTTGAAAACCGACTGTAGACCTGCTGTGTCCTGAATAGGGTCAATCATAGACTTGCGGATGCCCGCGATGGCATGTCTCAAAGTCTCAACATTGCCACCCCCTGGCTGCGAGGGTTGGGCGCTGCGCAGGATGCTGTCCGCAGCAAGGAACGCGACGTCTGCCGTGTACCGAAAGAACTTGATAGCCCAGTCCTTACCTAGGGACAACTCGATCTGGTTGAACAAGGTCTCAAGATGGATGCGGTGTCTCCATTTCCAGACGATGGGCGGGAGGATATGCCACGTCTCGGGGTAGTTGAATGCACCGTACATATAGAGATCAATGATCAGCTTCTTGAACATCTCTCCGGTAAACATCTCGGGAGGCGCATCGTGAACCGCCGAGAGGACATCGTGGACGCCGCTGAGGTCGCCCAGCATACATCTTGTACATTGGATATCGACATCCCTAAATCTCTCCTCCAAGAAGCCTCGAGGGCTAAAATAGTAGAGCACAATATTAGGAAGAGGATCATCGGATATGAACGTCTCGCAGTCCTCGCAGACTCTGGGGAGAGTTACATTCAAGACAGACATACTTATGTTGGAATTCTCCATGATGAAATGCAATGGTGTTTATGTTCGTGAGTGGTAATGCCGGTAGGAAATATATTTTGGATAAGCCCCAAGTTTGAGCTCATCCATCGAGATATTCTATTTGGTATTTATGCTTGACTCTACCCAAACAACGTCTTCATTACTATAAAACGACCTTGTTCTCCTGGCAAAAGCCTATATTTCGTAGTTATTGTTCACCAGCGAACAATGCCGAAAGGAACGAACTGGGTTATTGTAGAGTCAGGCTATCTTTGTATGGAAGTCAAACGGACAAATCAACAGGTAGCTACCTGTCTTATTGTCTTTTAGCATTCTATTATTGGCATCAATTAGGTAGGTACTTTTAGATGGTGATGTAAAGATGCGCTTGCGCCAACCTCCGGCCAATCAAAGACTTCTTTCAATCCGATTTGGGGAATATTTCATTGAAGCAATTCCACTCTACCCACCTATCTCGTTCGTCGCCCGGAATAATCTACTACAAAATCCATGACATACTACTTGGACGCTAATATCTGAACCAGTCACAGATTTTATTACTGACCACCAGAGGATGGTAAGCCCTAATATTCACCTTGGCGACAAATACATACGCCTACGCCCAATGGCAAGCTGAGATCGCGGCCGCCAATAATGTTTGATAATATTTCTATTTCCTATCCATATTATACATATAGACTATAGGTACCTCTCATTGATATCCTGTTACCGGGATCCAGCTAACCTCCACGCCCTTAATGGTAGATTCTGCAATACCAGAACCCTCTTTCTGATGTATAGAGTGAAAGTCAACACCCCTACGATAACGCAGAGGACGTTCACAATATAAAACCCGTCATGTATGATCTCGCACGTACCGCCGCCGTGCTCGCATCGCTCTCTCTCGGCTTGAACGGCGCAGGAGAACTCTTGCGTTACAAGCGGCCCCCTGAGCGCCGAGCTATCAAGCTTCTGTGTCGAGGGACGGCATGTGGCCTGTGTAAAGGTATCCACTAGACCTAAGACGAAATACCTTGGGAATGTACCACCAAGATTGGAAACCCTGGCGTTGAATGTTAGCTAAAATTAACTATGGCTTGGGACATAGCACTTACGTAGCAAGCAAGGTCATATAAGTTCCGCCAATCACAGGGTCGGCAACCCGAGCGTGAAATGCAGAAACGGCAACGAACATGATGGTTGAAGTAAACGTCGAGAAAACGTGCTCGCCGATGACGAGAAGAAGATACCAAGGCTGGACACCACCAGCTGGGAAGACACTGACGGTCACCTGAGCAAAGACAGCAGCGATCAGTCGACCTACGAAGCCCCAGCACCAGAGGCGCATAGGTGTATACTCCTGAGACCACTTGCCGGCATAATAACCCAGACCTATCTCGAAAGGAAAGTCGATGAGGACCGTCAGCGCCAGATTTTCTTTACCAAATCCCTTTTCTAGCAACTTAAGATTCGTCACCGCATCATTGGCTTGAAATCCGATCTTCGAAATGAGATGGACGATAATTATGGTCTGGATATTCCGTAGCTTCAAGACATCCCACATGATCTTGTAAACATCCCAGATACCGTCCTCGTTCCTTGTCTTTTCTTCTTTCTTGAGAAGCGCAAGCCCAATGGTGATTGCGATATAAGCCCAACCCCAGAAGGTCAAGTAGCCCCCTAAGCTTAAGAGGCCCTCCTCTGACGGCACGGAGCGAAAATAGCGGTTGGCAAAATCGCTGGAATTAAAGGCCAGGAAGACTGTGTAAGATAGGAACTGACCGGCTGTTAGACCGACCGTCTGCGCCGTCGAAGCGTAAGAAACATTTCCTGGCGTCAGCAAAGTGAGGGCCCACCCATCAACGGCGATGTCCTGAGTCGCGCACATAAAAACCAGAAAGAACCACCAACCCGTGAAATTCCAGATGCTGGGGCCGTCTGGCTTGCCCGTCGTAGCCATCAAACCCTCGATCATAGACCCAAGATATAACATGCTAAACCCAGATATCAGTTGAATTGGAAGAATCCAGCTTTTTCTCCTTCCGACCTTGGGACTCCATAATGCATCTACTATCGGGCTCCAGAATAATTTTAACGAGTAGGGATATGACGCCAAGCTGAAGACGCCGATTTCTCCAAACGAGAGATGTTCTTTAAGAAGAAACGGTACCGATCCACTCGCAAGACCCATAGGAACACCCTGTAAGAAATATAATAGCACAAGTAGCATAAAATTCCTCTGGTCTTGCAAGGGAAGCTCCCAGAATCCATGATTATTCATCGATGGCGTTTTCGGGATGTTATCGTCGAGGGAGAATGATTCCCGGCCTATGAGGTTTGCCGTGACCTGACCTGACTCTTGCGGCGCGGCGGTTTTCCGCCGCAGCTCCATATTGCTCATGTCGCTGTTCGAGTCACCATTTACGCGACCGCTCGTCGAGACTGAAAGCTTGTCTCGTTTCTGAGATTTCGACCGTCGAGTTTCGACACCCATTCGTACTTTAGTGCGGGGCAGTGGGAGTGTTCGGTTGCTTAAAGCTGGCGATTGTGTTCTTGTCAAATCTCTAGTGATACAGTAGGACGATAAATGGCTGGTAGTAGAAGAATGGTCGTTAGACTTGCACAAGTATGTTAATTATATGGTTCTCGTATATGAT
The DNA here is from genome assembly GCA_022432525.1 of Daldinia grandis. NCBI lineage: Eukaryota > Fungi > Ascomycota > Sordariomycetes > Xylariales > Hypoxylaceae > Daldinia > Daldinia grandis. The sequence continues at coordinate 772,891 of JAJKLB010000007.1, forward strand.
TTGTGGAAAGTCTTTTGGTCTTTGTCCAATAGACTAGGTTAGGTTAAGTCAACAATAAAAATAAAATAAAATAGAAACCGTGGCCTTTTTAGGATCGCGTTGGAACGTGGCGAAGTGGACCCTGAATTAAAAATAAGACGAGTAACGAGTGGTTAGAATGTTGGTAGAAGTTGAGAAAGCTCCAAGTCCCAGATATGACTATTCCCCGGTTAGTCCATCATGGCTAAATAGCATTGCGGCTTCTTGGAGCACAGATGCAAGGGAAATATGTGGACGTGTCCAAATGAAGCTGAGACTTTCAGCTTTGACCCAATGGAGTGGGAAGAAAAAGTAAATCCCTGATCGAAATGACTTAGGTAAGCAACCATAGTCTAGGTATACGTAGTGCCCCCACCTAGATCTAGATCTCCCCACTCTCATGCCTTATCTACCTCTTATCTTATCGCCATCCCCATTTACCAATGCGCGTCGTCGCGTCTTCACTAAGTATTAAATCAACAGTAACGCCGTCGATCCGTAATATCTATAATATTCACAGTAGCATCATCTCTAATCTTATAAATACCTAAGCATGGCTTCCGAGGAACCACAATCACAAGAACTATCTGTTGCAGAGAAGTTGGACAATGAGATTGCAACTCTGAGAGCTCAAGGTACCTAACTAACTACTTCTTATTCAGTATTATCGTCTTATGATATATGAAGCTAGTGCTAATACCTTCTAGTGGAATCACTGAAACGAGATCTCAAGCTGCAAACTGCTACTCTCATAACGTCAGACTCGACGCTCCAGATATTGCAAGCTGATTCAACAAAGAAATCAGGGTCAAAAAAGCCAAACGACAGCTCTAGGCTTCAGGATCTGTTGGCAAGAGCCGACGAGCAGAACGCACATAAGCAGCAATGTCTCTACCGAACATGTGCTTCTATCACAACTTTTAAAGTGCGCGACCCGGATCCTAACGCGGTGGATGGGGGTAATATTTTGGGGTTGCGATTCGAAGTCATGTCCAAGTCTCGGTTCCTTCGACCCTATTATATTATGTTAAACCGGCCTTACCCGAATTCTCGGTTTCTGCGCGTCCACCGGCATACCGTTCCCCAGTGCATACCACTTCTTGGATTAACGGCTCGGTATCTCCCCCCACCAATAGCCAAGGACGACGACAGCGATATGCCAAAAAGGCAAGATTTGTCGAGTTTCGTGCGGGCGTTAAGGCGAGAGCTGGTTCGCTACCACAATCGTACAGCCGTTATCGGGGACCTACGAAGCATGGCAGGTTTGGAGAGCAAGAAGGGGAAGGCTAAGGAATTAGAGGTTCCAATCACCGATATCAGCGCGGCAGACGCACAAGCAAAGCAAATCCGTGTCGAGTGGAGCGACGGGCGCTCGGGACGACTGGTAATGGACGATGATGGCGACATCGTAAAGATGGTTGTACAGGGTGAGGACGGACAGGACCGAGAGACTATGAGACAATTTCTGGGCGGCAGCCTTCGCGTCGAAGATATTGTCAAACAGCTTGAAAGTGCCTGAGCCTGCAGGACCAAGGTTCACGCTATAATCCACCAAGCCACCTTGAATGTGACAGGTCATCTATGCCTCACAGGCCAATGTATTACGGGCGGTATAAAACTAGTCACGAGCTTACAGCAACATAGCTCAGGTACCACAGCAGGTACAGCTACTCCCGGGTTACCGAACTTGAGACGGATCTCCGTAAGCAGATTAGGTCATTGGGTAGTATTGGGCAGTACGAAGATAACGCCACAAAAGAAACCTCCGAATGTGAGAACGGATCTCAATGATAGTCAAGTTTACCGTTATATCAGGTAACCGGAGCCGGCAAGACCCTGAGGATATGGTTGTGTGTGCCTAACAGGTTAATGCATGCGATCGCCAAGATCGGGGATGCAAAGGTTTATCGGCCCTCGATTCTTGGCCTTCTTCGATTTTCTAATATTCCGGAAGGTCGACTCTATCTTTAGGTACACGACGATAGCCTCATTCCAACCTATATTAATACTATATGGAGCGTTCTTGGTCGGATCAGGTAACTCTACCACTTACATAGGATAGGTGTCTATATAGATAGTAGTTGACAGATAGTAGTTGAGTTTGACAATACGGTTGACTTTATTCCTGTACATTCGATCATTCGGTTAAGCCCGGTTTCGGAAAGCAGCGTAGCGCAGTTACAGTGTATACAACAGTATATGGTAAATTATGTCTATACCACCGAAATACCTGTTCAGCAGTATCTAATATTAGCTATGCCGCGATATGAGACAGCAAATACACAGCAAATACAACCGCGTGTGTTTGGCAGTGCCTGCAATTCAAGTGACCCTTCACAGCCTTGTCTCGTTCTTACGTTTAATGAATCTCAAGTACGTCTTTGCCGTGATCGCATACGCTGTTAGTTGGGCTTCGACGCACTTCGGTCCTAATCCTTCTAGATGCTAGATATTCTACTTTTCGTACGGTTAAGGCTCCAAGAATAGTTGATCCTCTATCTAGTACCAAAAACCCCTCGCGGGCGCCAATCATAAGCCATGTCTGAGGCTCCTTTTCAGCTATAAAGAGCATGTGCTTATCTTATGATAGTTACTAGTATTTTTTACATATAGTTATTCCTTTAGGTACCTCCCTACCTAGATAAATACCTTAGGATATTAAACTGTAAGGCTATCCGTCGCCCTCATGTGTGTAATCTCTCGGCTCGTAAAATACATAAAGATAAGTGGTAGGTATCTTACTCTTTACTATATCTTCTAAGTTTGTAGTTTCCTTCGAAACTAGCCATTTATATAATCATTTGTCTGCTTCTTCTCAGATACTTACCTACCTAGGTACCTAGGTATCTGGACACACAAAGTAAATTTAATACTATTTTATACAAAGCTCTTGTGCTTTTTCGTCACTATGGCAGAGGAGAGAAATAGTAGTTTCTCTCAAGATCATATTCCAAGCCCGACCAATAAGTCACTATCTCGGCCTGCTCATACGTTGACTTGTGGGCAACTCATTATCGAGCTGGGCGCTGATGGCGCGAATGGCTTGTCGAGCAATATCGCAGAGCAACGCCTAGATGAACTCGGGAGAAACGAGTTTGGCAATGAGCTTAGTAAATCTAAAGGTGTGCCGGTGTGGGAAATTATAATTGCGCAAATTGTGAACGCGATGACCATGGTATAATAACCCTGATGACTTTCCATTTGAAAGGATCGCCAATGCTGAACTTTCTTAAGGTACTTATGTTGGCAATGGCTCTCAGCTATGGCATCAAGTCATATATTGAAGGCGCCGTCATTACTGTTGTCATACTCCTTAACATCATCGTCGGATTCTTGCAGGAGTATTCCGCCGCAAAGACGATGGACGCTCTTCGCTCTCTTAGTTCACCTACTGCTAATGTCGTACGCGACGGGGATACTAAGGTCATCCCTACTGCTGGAGTTGTCATAGGTGATCTGGTTGAACTGAAGACTGGTGATACTATTCCAGCTGATATCCGGTAGGTCGACCCCAGGGCAGATCGTCTCTGTAATATGTAGGTAAGGTAGGTAGTTACTAATTTAAAGCTCAGGATCATCGAAGCTTTCAACTTCGAAACTAACGAAGCACTCCTGACAGGAGAGTCATTGCCGGTCCGTAAGGACGAAAATTCTACGTTTGATGATGCTACAGGACCTGGAGACAGACTAAATATCGCCTTTAGCTCCTCAACGGTGACGAAAGGTCGGGCCAAGGGTATTGTTTTTGCGATAGGGACTTACACTGAGGTCGGTGCTATTGCTACGGCAATTCGACAAAATGATTCAAAAATACGACCCGTCAAACGGAACCCTGATGGTTCTGCTAGACTTCACCATTACATAGAGGCCTATACACTAACGCTTATAGATGCTATTGGCCGCTTCTTAGGTCTCAATGTAGGAACACCACTCCAACAGAAGCTATCGAAACTCGCAATCCACCTCTTCGGCATCGCTATCTTATGTGCCGTAATTGTTCTGGCGGTTAACGGGTTCGTCTCTCGACAAGAAGTAATCATATACGCAGTTGCTACTGGCTTATCGATGATCCCCGCTTCATTGGTAGTCGTGCTAACTATCACCATGGCCGCTGGGACAAAGCGTATGATAGAGCGAAATGTCATAGTACGAAATCTCAAGTCCCTTGAAGCTCTAGGCGCCGTGACCGATATATGTTCCGACAAGACTGGAACACTAACTCAAGGCAAGATGGTAGCTAGACGGGCTTGGATTCCTGCCATCGGCACTTATACTGTTGAGACGTCTTCGGAGCCCTTTAACCCGACAACTGGTATGGTACTACTCGATGGGCGCCAGCCGTGGCAGATCAACGTTGGAAATGACAACTTCGGGACCAGCATATCTACCTGGCAACCTTCGCAGTCACTAAAAAACAGCAAGCAGACATTGCTGGATTTCTTATGTGTTGCATCTCTCGCTAACCTTGCCACCATCTCTCTAAAGAATGGAGTATGGCACGCGCGCGGCGACCCAACTGAGATCGCAATTCAAGTATTTGCCTCACGCTTCGATTGGAACAGGTTCAAGCTCACCCAAGGCGAAAACGCAGAGTGGACTCAAATTGCCGAACTGTCTTTCGACTCTGAAATCAAGCGCATGTCCACCGTTTTCAGAAACAGTTTGACGGGGCAGCTCTCCGTTTTTACCAAAGGGGCTGCTGAACGAGTCTTAGCCATCTGTACGAATTATTGCGAACACGATGGCCAAGACGCAGTAAAGATAGACGAGAGGTTCCGCGCTAACGTCATGAAGAATACAAAAGCCCTCGCTAGTACCGGCCTACGCGTTCTGGCGCTCGCAAGCAAGACATTCGAAGGTTCCCTGGAAAAGGGGGCCGAGGTCAACCGGGCAGACGTAGAGTCAAACCTGATATTCCGCGGGTTGATCGGCCTATACGATCCACCACGACCCGAATCGGCTCCCGCGGTTCTTAGCTGTCACAAAGCAGGCATATCGGTCCACATGCTCACCGGCGACCACCCCGAAACGGCAAAGGCCATCGCTCTAGAAGTCGGCATACTCCCTAGTCGTATGGAGCGAGTCAGAGCAGACGTTGCAGAGTCAATGGTAATGACTGCCAGCCAATTCGACTCGTTGACAGACGACCAAGTCGATAGGCTCCCTGTTCTTCCCCTAGTCATTTCCCGATGCGCGCCGAACACCAAAGTCCGGATGATCGAAGCGCTCCACAGACGCAAGAGGTTCTGCGCCATGGTGAGTTGGGAGACACATACCTGCCACCCTCCCTACCCCCCCTACCCCTATCGACTTAGTAACGTCTCTCTCCCTTAACTAACACCCACCAGACCGGCGACGGCGTAAACGACTCTCCCTCCCTCCTCCGCGCCGACGTCGGCATCGCAATGGGCCTATCCGGCAGCGACGTAGCCAAGGAGGCGTCGGACGTAGTGCTCTCGGACGACAACTTCGCGAGCATAGTCGCCGCGATCGAGGAAGGCCGGCGCATCTTCGACAACATCCAGAAGTTCGTGCTGCACGTGCTGGCCGAGAACATCGCGCAGGCCGGCACCCTGCTCGTGGGGCTGGCCTTCAAGGACGAGCGCGGCCTGTCCGTGTTCCCCCTCGCCCCCGTCGAGATCGTCTGGATCATCATGGCCACGTCCGGTATGCCCGACATGGGCCTGGGCTTCGAGCGCGCCGTCAAGGATATTATGAATCGGCCACCGCAGAGCTTACGGACGGGGATATTCGATACGGAGTTTTTGGTTGATATGGTTGTTTACGGGTTATGGATCACGGCTCTGTGCCTGTCGAGCTTTGTCCTTGTTGTGTACCGGTTTGGCGGCGGGAATCTAGGCAGAGGCTGCAACGAGGCGTATAACGACAGTTGCGATACCGTATTCCGTGCACGGGCGACTACGTTTGCTTGTCTTACCTGGTTTGCGCTATTCCTAGCCTGGGAGATGATAGATCGTCGGAGGTCTTTCTTCTGGACGCAACGGCCCCAGTCCGGTAACTACAGCAAGTCCTGCACTGTGGCGAGATGGGCTCGCGATATCAGCCAGAACAAGTTCCTCTTCTGGGCCATTATCATCGGCTTCGTCACGCTGTTTCCAACTCTGTATGTGCCGGGCGTCAACACCATCGTATTTAAGCACGTTGGTATCTCGTGGGAGTGGGTTGTAGTGTTCGTCAGCTCAGTCTTATTCTTCGGTGGCGTCGAGGGCTGGAAGTGGGGGAAAAGGGTCTACTTCCGGCGCGCAGCCTTTTCAAACAAGAAGGGGCCGGGGATGGCCTGGAAGGATATGGACGTCGAGCAGCGCGCTTTCGCGGAATATCTAGATTTTTCATCGGGCGATAATGGGGATTACAATGACGAAGAGTGGGCGAATACAGAAGCGGATGAGACGACTCAGTTAATACCTTAGCGCCTTAAGGGGGGTTGCGGTAGCTATAAATATTAGTTGAAAAGTGTTGTGTCTAAGAGGGTACAACACAACGAACGGATTTGGTCTGAGCTTGCTGAGATAAAGCGACAAGCGGCCGAGTCCGTACAGTTAACTTAACTCATCTAACTCGTAAAAGGGGGAATCACTATATGATACAGGATAAAGAGTTGAGGAGGAACGTAAGGAGGGTTTGAGGACTGGAGGAGATGCGAAGGGGGTTAGTGGCGATGACAAGGGAATGGGCGATTTATTAAAAGCTCCATCGCAGAAGTTATAACAGTCGTTACCAAGTTCGAAATAAGGAGTGGACGCCTTCGAGGCGATGAGACACGAAGTGTACTACCTGTCATAATCGCCAACGAAGCGGCAGAGCAAGATATCTTAAGACAAGACTCGCTTCTACGGCCACTCTTTTGGCTTATATTAGACTATTTGGAATATTCAAGGTACGGCTATCACTCACCATCGATGCTCTTAGATGCGTCCCGTGGGGGAAGTCCAAGGTTCGTTACTAAGTGCACTGTGCCTTTCATCTACTACGTTGCCTAACACTTTAAGAGGCATCTTAAGCGATGTAATAGATTTCGTATACAACTATTATACAATATAACAATGTGATGTTAACGAGGCACAGCGCAATAGTATATAATTTATCTTCAAGTTATAATTACCTCATCGGATTAAATACAATAGATGGGGAGTCTTTTATGTATCTATTCTAACTAGTATCGCCACTAGATTATATCTCTTACCTAAATCGATGGCACCTTCGATACTGAACCCCGTTCTATATCCGAGTCCTTTCCGCTACCCGAGCTACCGCTCGCAGCCGGTGTCTCGATACCCTCCACACGAGGAAGGTTTTGATGGAGCATATGGTGCTAGTAGTTATCGTATTGTTAGATTTCTTGAAATCATTACGTATTTCGATGAGGAAAGGAGGCGACAGATTGACAAGACTTACCTCGATATTGACCTTGGGACCCTTAAACCACTTATGGGCATCCACGAAGAACCATATGAGGATGAATAACATTGGTGCACCCTAATACAAAAGTTAGCATTGGTTTCAAATTCCTTCTCCGTCTATCTCTTTAGATCCTAGCTAGTAAATCTGGTATTATTCTAGGTAAGACTAAGGGAGGTGAGGAGCTCACATAAACAAGCGCAGTCCAATTCATCTTGTCCAAGGTCAAATTCTCATCGTGCACACTAGGGAAGCACAGGATAGGCAACATGACCAGAACGAAACAGCACGCAGCGATACCGGAGGGCAGACTTAAGGGGCCGAGATGCCAGGGCCCGCGACGGAAGCGATTTCCGACGAGCGCGATTTTGAGGAAAATAGGCGTCGTGAAGGCGACGTATGCCGCGATAGCGCCGATGCTAAAAATGGCATCGATAGCTGCTCCCCCGAAAATCAGCAGTACTAACAGAACCCCAATCGACGTATTAAACCAAACCGCATTCACCGGAGTTAACGTGTATCGGTTAACTTGCTTTAGCGGTCGGCTCACTACGCCGAAGCAGTCGTCCCGTGCATACGCGAAGCATACTCGCGACGCAGCTACCATACATCCCTGCCCCATCATATAAGCGCATACAATGGTCATGGAAAGGACGGCTAGTGCCACGTTTTGCGGTAGGATTTGGATTAGGTACGCTGCGAATGGTTGTTCCTAGGCAGTTTAGTATAAGCGGCACATTGACGTAGAAGCCCTTACCAGGTCGCTATCCAAGACTGCTCCCACATCCTTAATTGTATATGCGATAATGGTGTTCAATATGAAGCCAAGAACCGATCCCGACCCGGCGGTCATGACGATAGACCTTGGCGTAGCGATGGCCGCATTCGAGCATTCTTCTGAGAGGTGAAAGCTAGCATCGTAGCCGGACATTGTCCATATAATAGACAGGAACGACATCAGGACAGCAACACCATCGGGCCAGTCTGTGCCATTTTGTATTCCCCACGCGAACTCATTTGGTTGGAATTTGGGGTCGCCCATCGCCGCAGTTGGGATAATTATGATGGTAATTAGAAGGCATAGGAGGTTGATGGTCGTACCAACGGAGTTAAAATTCGCAATCCACAGCGTCGGCATGCTGCTGATACAGGCGTGGGTCAGCATGATTAATACAGTCAGGAGGAATGTCTGGTAGCTCGTTGGTTTATATTCGGGATTCACTATCGACGCCGCGGCCAGAATCATAGCAGCTTGAAAATAGGCAAGGAGTCAATTTCTAGAGCCAGGAAGCGACCACAAAAGATTGCGACTCACCGCATCCGTAGTCGACACTTGGTGCCCCTGTGACCTGAACGAACCAGTTGCTCCAGCCAGTTATCCAAGCAGCGAAAGGGCCGTACTTAGGGCCAGCCAGCACCGCTGCCGCATAATAGAGCCCGCCAGAAGTTGGCATACTGCTCGCCAACTCCGCCATCGAAGCAGCAACCTATGGGAAAGGGTCAAATCCGGTTATGTTATAAAATCCAACTAGGCGAGCGCTTACACATAGAATGAAGAATACTGATAATAACCAACCCCAGGTATTCGCTGCCGGCCCGGCTACATGGTCCCATCAGCTTTCTATTCCCTTCATCCATGTCTTGGGGTGTTATATTCCGAGAATCAGCTCACCATAACCGAGTCCGTACCACATAGTAGTAGCAATGCTCGGTAATAGCCCCATCACAGCGAAGCTAACGGCAAAGGTCGTCCAGGCTGAGAATTCGCGCTTGAATTCCTGCTTATAACCGAGCGCCGCGAGCGCAGCCTCATCTCCTGACATCTCTGCGATGTGATTTGGCATATCTCCCTCGGCGAACACGGTTGTGACAGCCGGGGTTTGTGATGCCCGACGATGCCCCTCGCTTGCTGCCATTTTGAATCCGAGGAGGTGGTTAGTGATCACCACCTAGCTCTTAAGGTATATAAGATATTCGTCGCGCAACTTTCATAGGTCAGCAATTCCTTAGTTGAGATAGACAGGGCAGTCGTAATTGCCAAGATAGCGACTTGAGTATGTTCACTTGCGAAGAGAACCATGACAGACCACATTCAACAGAGCTGAAAGAGAAATGTGTAACGTCGCGCAGAGGTGATGCAGCCATGTTTATGTACTGAATGATGACCCTGATAGATATCTGTTAGTCAAGGTTTTTTATCTGCTTTATCTCTGCATGCTACGGGCTGGCTGGCTGGGCGTTGGAGTACCTACCCTGGCCTGGCTATCTACTGCGTACCATTCGTGGGGTACAGAAACTCGAGTCGAGCTGGATCTTCGTAGCTGATAGGCATATCGCATCGCCCATTCGCCGGCAGCAATGGGAGACCGAGCACAAGTCCAACCACAATCAAGGTAGTACCGAAGCGTCGCTCTCTCTCCTGCCGATAAGGGATTTATACGCCAGAAGGATCTGTTCCAGGGGTCGTATAGATACCTAGGTTAAGTAGGTACCTAATGTATCTCTTATTGATAACCCTAGAACAAAATTCGGTAGGTACATCCTCTCTTTCGAGCAGTGCTGAGATAGGCAAAACGCAATGGTGTGATAATTAAGGTTGAACCAAGACACACTCGGTGATCCAAGGAAACCTTACAATGCATTCATATATGGGATACCTTGTAGGTACCTATGTAGGTGAGGTTTGATTCAGGGCTGAGTGATTGATCGAATCTAGAGCTTGGCTGGAGAAAGTAAGTGCTCATCCACATTAGGTATCTATCCCTAATGTAATTCGTATACGAAAAAGGCAAAGTTTCGGGCCAATTTGGGCCTAATTCCCGCGTGGCTTTGGGATTGATCAACAATAAACTTTCGGGGTGCCGACGGGACCACTGAAGAATTGTTTTCTATCAAACACTTAGTAGTTAATGCGTATATATCCGTCGACAACGGAATAAACCAGGACTGAATTCATTATTAATCCTTAAACTGTCCTGAAACGTCCACTTCGTATTGGTTTCGCCTTTGTAAGGACGGAGACCTCTAATGAAATAGGGACCTTTACATAACCGTTAGTTATAGGACAAGTGTATAGAGTTTTATAATCCGGATTGCTAGAGGCGTCGTTTCTATTTCTATTTCTAGTTCTTGTTCGATGTCTAGTTGAAGTCTGGCTTTTGGCAGACCGTTGAACTTTTGAACCAGGTTGAACAGTGGGAGAGGTTTGGTTATTATCATTGATTTTACTTTATTTTGCTTCCTCTGTGGTTGTATCTGAGCCGACATGCTGGTCTTCGTGCGTGGTGGGAGGATTTGCCGGATTGTCGCGTTCCTAACTGGGGGTACATCTGCTGCTGCTCCCCCATATTCTTTGTTTAGCCAACACGTCTCATCGCCTTCCCGAGGCTCGACTTCAGTCATTAATAACTAATTGCTGGAAGAGTTTGGTTCTTGGTCTTCCATGCCTATGGTGACGAATGATTTACTTCAATGCAATAAACCATGAGTGTGGTGTATATATGTATACCTTAGGTACCTATGAAGCAATATATTCAGACTATATCGGAAGATGTATGCTAGAGAGAGGGAGTAATGATATATGTGTGCACTTGCGTGGGGTCAGTTTGCTTAAGTCTTCTGCAGGGTTACTAGAAAAGGCTTGACTGAAGGAGCTGTCTGTTGTTATAAAGAATTAGGTATTTTAGGTAATTACTAGGAGGTAGTTATGTAAAATTGTAACCTAGGTTAATCCGTAAACTTCTATTCATTAAGAGCTCGATAATCCGCCGGCAGCTGCAACTTGCCGGTGTAACCGTACCGCAATTTTAGATGCTGTTATATCTTGGCATTGATTGTACCTAACTTTATAGTCAGACACGGCATCATACATGTAGTCACTGTGATTGGCTAATAAAGTTTGAATTCCCGAATAGCGATGGCCACTGCATGATGAGATAAGGCAAGAGGTTGCTCTTTCTAATAATATGTAGATCTTAAGGAAAGAAGCATGTGGCACGCGACACAACTCTAGTATGTGCCATGTACGAAGTACCTGATATCTAAATACAGGTAGGTAATCCGTACCTTCCACGGACTCGGAGATCCGAGCTTGAGCATACAGTTCTTCCGAGTTCAATTCGTTCTGTCTTCTGTTAAGGTGTTCATGACTTTGTGTGTATGTGCGCGCGCGTGTGTAGGTACACATGTAATGTAGGGCTGCACGTAGCATTGGTCGGCTGAAAGGGGCTATTGGCGGAGGATAGATATTAAGCTGTCTGTCTCCGTTACCGACTCTTGTGACAGGTAAGCATGTACCTAGGTAGGCTCATGACCTCTATGTATTGCCTCAAGCTCTTTAGCTATGTCTATAAGTAGGTACCTAAGTGGTATAAGAACAGCCATCCCTGAATCTGGTCTAATTTTCCATTAACGTGAGTCTTCGTAGATTAAAAGTATAAAAGTATAAAAAGCCTTAGCTTAAGACGGGGAATTTCTAATACATACCTACATACGATTTAAGTTTAGACCCTTAAATGCCTAACCTAGGTATGTACTAACCTGTAAGACCCAAGCAGGCCAAGGTGGCATGAAGATCAGATACATGTACAGATACACGTACGCCTTATGACGCAAGTTTACATGTTAAGCTATTCCCCTATTGGCATTTAGTGCCTTTGAATGACGAAATGATAAAATATTCTTCATACATACACCTAAGTAGTTGGCCTCTCGAATAGTCTGATGCTATAGTAATTATTTCATGGATTTCCCTTATTACTTTCTTTTCATATGAATATTTAATTCTATCATTTTCAACAGGGTTACAGGGGTAGAGCTAATAATTGCTACTAGTTAGTGGAGTTTTATTGCCATTTAGGTAGCTATTTAAGATAACGTTCCCGATAGGCACCCAGCAGATCCGCCTGAACGGTACAACGATACATGCCTAAATTATTACCGTAATACCGTAATTTTCTTTCCCTGGCCGGGAACGACACGACGCAACCTTTATACACAATACACCTCACACTTCACTTCGTCAACTATCAACTTGTCAACCGTCTACGCTACGGCCAACTTAAGCCAACTCGGGCTTCAACAACCTCACCACATAGTACATATATCACACATCCAAAGCCGCAAATTAATTACTTATGCAAAGCTGATTTCTTTTTTCGTTGTCACACCACATATTCGGTGTTCTGACTTTAATCCCCCTTTCCCGTGCTGACTAGGCTGCTTGCGCACCGCCGGGCGCTATGAATGCCATACAGCAGAGATGTCGTCCGAAGCACCAAGTTTTGGTTCTCAAGTGCTATCCTAGTACTACTAAGGGGGCTGTCGATGTTAAACCGAACTCGAGTGAACTAAGCTATCTTTTATTCTATGCTACGTCGCGACGATCCAAGATCCAGAAGGTTGGCCAATTTCTTGAGAAAAAGACAGCTAGCGATGTGTGGAGGGTGCGCATTGGGTAAGTTCACCGCCCCTATTAAAGTACCACACGAATAATTTCTATTTCCCTTGTTTTGGACGCTGCTATATTTATTGAATTACTTATAATTGACCATTTATTTAGAAATGTCCAGGTCACCCTGCAGATCCTAGCTGCTCTGATCGAGAAAGCCCCCAAAGACCTCCCCCTATTCGCACAGAACGTACTGAGGATTTTGGACCTCGTTCTTCGATCCGATGATATCACCATGGTCGAGGCGTCGCTGCCTACATTTCGAACTTTCTGCGAACACCACGATGTCTCGTCACTTATTGCCGATCAAGCTTACCTCCGCCAGTACGAGCAAGTCGTAAGCGCATATGCCGCATTCGCGTCGACTCGGAAGGCTCCTGGTAAAGGCACACCCAGCAAACCCGTTACTCTGAGATGGAGAAATGCAGGCTTGGAAGCAATCAAAAGCGTTGCCGAATCCGAGGCCTTATCATCCGTTGCTGGACGTCAGCTCGACGTTATAGTGCCTATGATTTTGGAGAATTTGTGGACCGACGATGAAGAGTTCCTTAGTATACTATCGCAGCGTGTCGAGGTGGAAGAAAAGGACGATTCCAATGCCCTGCTACGACGGAGAACTAGTGTTTCCACTATCAAGACAGCAGATACTGGAGGTGATGCGAACCCCATAGCCATTTCGGGCACGTCTGTTGATATCGATAAGCTCGCCGAAGAAGACATCGGTGTCGTAGCTATGCAGTGCCTGAAGCAAATATTCGTCATACCCAATAGAGCACAGATAAATGGGGCGACGGGGGCATTGCTACGATTCATCAGGGAGCGTGTTCAGCAGAAGGAGTCGGTGATAGTGCAATCCGAAGATGGCAGTGGACGTTACCACGGTTGGGCAATCAAGGTCTTTGAGCTCGCAACAAGATGGGCCCCGGTGCAGGACCGTTATGTTATTATGATTACTACTACGGATACGCTTCTACGGACCCCACCGACCGAGGAAAATATGGCGGACCAAATCGTACTTACCGCCATTGTCGGATCCCTATTGAGCTCTGACATCAACTTGATTGGTTTAAGTGTTATGGATGTGCTCTCAGGGTTGATACAACACATGAAGAGAGTCTTGAAACACTCAGGGAGCTCAAGGGGAAGTGGTGGTTCTTCAGGAGATGACAAGCCACCTTCAGTTGCCGATTTCTCCCTCCACATCTCAGTGCCATACAGAGAACTATTGACTCGGATTCAGCAGTCGATTGGTAGTTTAGCAACTCATGTTTACTACGCAGACCAAATTTCCGACATGATTTCCACTATCCTCTTGAGACTCAAGCCCCATCCAAGTACGGCGGCGAACGCGTCACCGGCTCCGGAAAAGGCGGAGGCTTTACCCGGAGTTTCCGCCGGAAACATTTCAGACGACCAGTCTCATCTCGACAGTTACTTTGCGTTAGATCTCGCCAAGACTACTGCTCTTCGAGCTGTCAAATCTATCCTCCTTGTTGCCAATCCGAAGACAAAGGTTAGCGGAAATGTCAGTCTGACAAGAAATAAGGTTCCTATACAAGTGTGGGAGGGCACGCACTGGCTTCTGCGCGATCCAGATGGGCAGGTCCGAAAGGCATATGTTGATGCTCTTGGCACCTGGCTCGACCGAGAAACGACGAGCTCCGACCTAGAAGCACGGGACGACCTAGGCCGGAAGCCACGAGCAAACAATCGAGAAATGCCGTCTGCCAGTGTTGCTCGTCGAGCTGTTTCAAGCGCCTCGAATCGGGATAAACCTGCTAGAGCTGCCCGGTCCCGCTTCTTACAACTTCTTCATCTTGCTATTTACGACAGTGCTCTACAGTTCGTGGAGTATCAGGCGGACATTACTCTTCTCCACGTGTTGTTAACTAAATTAGTTAATAAACTCGGTGTCAATGCTGCCAGATACGGCATTCCAATGGTTTTTCGGCTCCAGGAAGATATTCTAGAGGCAGCAACACCTGCAGCAAAGTTTCACCTTGGATGCCTCTGCCATGGCTATTTCTGGGCCTTGAGTGAGCATTTCGAATTTGAAGCATCGCCAGTCGGCCGCGCAATCCACAACGAAATCGTTCGGAGGAGGAGCAAGCATTTTTGGGTGGAAGGTGTCCACGTTCCGACACCATCACTGGAGGTTTTGGAAACGCCTGGTTCACCTAAATCACAATCAAAAGTACCTACACGCGAGGTAGAGTCGGAAGCGCTGTTGCCCTTCGACGACCGTGTTGGAATAGTGGACCGTATTTGCGCGAACTATAGGGAGAGAGTTATCTCCCCTCCCACAAGCCCCTCTACATCACCTAGCCGAGTATTCTCGCACCCAATCCTAAGTTCTACCCTAAGCAATATTCCACCGGCCGACAATGAGCGTGAACTACCCAATAAGTTCAGAGAGGAAATGCTAGCGGAATGGAATCGAGAGGCCGTCGTCATTGCACTCCAAGCGGAGAGTAAGTCCGCTTCTCTAAGCGGATCTAAAACCGGGACAACTGCCACAAAGGGAAACCATCTTACTGTTAACGGGCACTCGTCTAACGGCTATGCCGCTAGCAGAGCAGAATCTACTTATGCTCGCCAGAACAACCTGCGGCCTACTTCACATGCTAGTCATATCGCTGCTCTACGGAACTCAAGTGGACAGAGCCACGGCTCTGGGAGGACTGCTTCTGGTCGAGGCTTCGTCGCTTCTGTCGATCAGCTCAAATCGGTATTATCCGGTGATCCAGTCCGGCCAGCCACGTTCCAGACGCTACAAGAAGATGGCGACAGCAGTGATAGCATGGCGAGCTATGAGTTCACGCCATCGGAGCTTTCATTCAATCCAAACCAGGCAGATGGCGTTGATGGCAATGATGCAGCTCTTACACGCTTGCGATCAAAATCCCGAGAGCGAAAGGCGTCTGGGGACTCGGGAGGTCCTCTGTCTTCTCATCCCATGGAAGGCGAAGGCGAAGATGAGGGCGTGCCGCCAGTGCCGCCGCTACCTGCATCATTAGTGGGGAAGTCGTCTCCACCTGAGATCAACCTTGAGCGTATTGCTAAGGTCTCAAGCCAAGACCATGCCGTCAAGACTCCTCAAAGGAATGCTAGGAGCCGAGGGGGAGATAGCATCCTTTCAAGTAATTTTTCAAACGCCGGGGCTGCCAGCATGGATTTACAAGCAATGCTAAAAGGCATCGACAGCAAGTCGAAGCAAAACACTCTTGGAAATTTAACGAAGCCCCCTTACTAGCAGTCTACACTGTACTAGTGCTCATATGTACTTTCTTAACTACCTATATTTAAATTTGGTGGAAGCGAGAAGATGGAAGTTGATTTGTAATGATACCCTCGAAGTAGAGGGTAGTTTGTCCGGATGAGGTGTTGTATACTATTAACGCCGGGGAATATTGCACAGAAGGGTTGACAGCATGAGAAGAGGAGGAAAAGAGCAATAATGGGAAAGACTACTGCGCGGGGCAACTCTATCTAAAATAAGCACATGCTTGTATATATTATACGTCCGTTTGTACTTGCGTCGGTCTTTCGTTTCCAGCATGGTTGATGATTTTGGTTTCCAGAGAGGTTTTATTGGCCATCTGTTATAGGTGTCCAGGCTGGTTAGCGATAGAAAGAAAGGAACGTACCGATGTAAAAGTAAAAAACTTAGACTAAAAGTTGACGATACGTTTGTCTATCATAAAGTGTTATTCCATTAACTATTTAATTCTATAGACCCCTAACTAAGTACATTGGCTATACTATCGGAGGCGAACAGTACCTTAGATACCTAGGTACATAGAGGTTTAGTTTAAACTTTCTATTCAGGTAGTTATGTCCGATTGGTCAACTTAATATCCAGGGATATTAAGCTGTTGCATAATCGATAACAGACTCCAATTCTTAAATTTATACGGCAAATTCAATTCCTCGATGTCAACCGCAACTTCAAATTAAAAGCACATTGAAGCACACATATATATCCAAGATGAAGCCACCTACCCGAATAGCGCTGCAATCGGCGATATGTCAGCAATTCCAATCTGCACACCCCACTCCAACAACCCTTCCCTTAATAACCCATCAACGTCACATTCACATCACTCCCAGCGCACCCGCCACAGTCTCGCCAACCCACGGCACCGGACCACCCCCCGATCCCCCCGTCCCCGCCGCCGACAGCGCCAGTTCCAGGCTCGAGCGCCGCCGGAAACACGCCGATCTCCTCGAGAAAGCACGAGAGATCCGGCAATCCGAATCCGCGCCGAGACCATCCGCCAAGAAGACTAAGGAAACTGCGCGGCGCAAGAGGTTCTGGAAAGACGTGCATGTGCACGAAGTCGACGGGGCCTGGGAGGTCCATCTAGACAAACGACCGCTGCGCAGACCAAATACCAAGGACATCGTTAGACTGCCCCTGAGCAAACCCCTGCTCGCGAACGCCTTGGCTATAGAGTGGGACATGCTAGTTTCGGTGCAGCAGACGACGCGGCAACACCTTATCCCGCTGACGAGCCTCGTGTGTCGCGCGCTAGATATTGCGGACGACGATGCGGCGCGGACGCAGGGCGAGAGTCTTCGCGACGGGATTGCGAAAATGCTGCTGAGGTACCTCGACACGGACTCCTTGCTGTGCTGGGCGCCGCCGCCGGGACCCCACGATTCGCCGGCCGAAGGCGCGGATACCCTGCGCGATGTCCAGAAGCGCGCTGCGGAGGACGTCGTCGGATACCTGACCACCCGCGTCTGGCCGGGCGTCACGATCGAGCCGGTGCTCGACGGCGAGACCATCATGCCGCGCAGCCATCCGGATATCACGAGGCAGATCGTGCAGGGGTGGATCGCGGGGCTCAGCGCGTGGGAGCTCGCGGGGCTGGAGCGCGGTGCGTTGGCTGGGAAGGGGTTGCTGGGCGCGACGAGATTGCTGGTCGAGTGGAGCGAGGGGCCGGTCGGTGCGGGCTCCGGGGAGAAGAAATTCGGTGTCGAGGAGGCGGCTAGGCTGGCGAGTATAGAGGTTGATTGGCAGACGGGGCGTTGGGGCGAGGTGGAGGATACGCATGATGTAGAGAAGGAGGATCTTAGGCGGCAGTTTGGGAGTATGGTGCTGCTTGTGACGGGGACGGGGAGGAAGTAGGTGGGAACTGGGGAGAGGATTGGATATATATTATATATGTATATTACCACTCAATAATCCCCTTCGTCTATCACGTCGTGAGGGCATCTAGGAGTTTGAGTAATTCAGATCTACCCAGATTAAGTAGAGACCTGGGTGCTGTGAAATACAAGGCTGGTAAGCTCATCTATTGGAATGGAATCTTCAAATAGCTAACCATTAATAGGGTAGATAGAGAGTAGCTATCCCTTGTATAAGATGTTTAGTAAGGTGGCTATTACACCTTCGAAGCTGGGTGACAGCTACACTAAAGCTCGCATATCAAAGCTTGACTTTACTCCTCCTTTACACCTAATATCTAACCTAGTACATATCATACATCAAGATTCCTCGGTTTAATAACTGCTTTACGTTATTAGTATTCCGAGGTACTACTAAACATAAAACAGCACTTACGATTGTCAGCCGATTGTAGCAGGGCAAGTAGAAGGCGCTGGTTCGGAGTTATTCTATATGCACCATCTCAGCCACCGGAGAAGTATTCCAATTAGCGCCCACGTTTTCCCTCTAGCATCATTCGACCACTCAATTATATCACTCTAAGATGCCACATGACTGGGAAGCACGTTTCTACGTCGGGCATCCCGATAAAGTTCCTGTTCCGCCGTGAGGGAAATATCCCTTGCCGTCTCTTTAAACCGCCGAGCTGACAATTATACTAGTTGGAGGAGGGATAGAGATGCCGTTTGCTCCTAGCGGCGGAATTAGTCGCTTTAGGTAGTCCAAGGGGGTCGATACTTATGGTTCGATGTACATTGTTCTTGTTTCAGCACCAGCAAGAGTATTCTCAGGTTCCGATTTCGATGCTTCGCCCGTAGAGCGTAAGTCCGTGACGGCGGAATGAAACCCCAGCTTTAACATCTTGAAGTCTACATTAATATGTATATATTTTCCAGCAAGCCATTATAATGTCTAGATTGCCTATATATTAACTGCATCTCCCTACTATATTAATTCGAATCCAACACCGATCTTTTATATTGTTAAACGTCGCTGTTTTCCTCATTCCCACTTTAACAGCCAACAACTTCAACTTCAACTTCAACTTCAACAATGCCGAGCCAACCACCATCGCGAGAACTCTTCGTCTTCAATGAAGGCAAGACCTTCATAGAGAACATCGCAGTCCGTACTGACGGAACCCTTCTTTTGAGCACATTCGAGAACGGCCGTCTATACTCGCTGGATCCAAGTGCTGCTAAGCCAAAGGTCGAGCTAGTCGCTGAGTTCCCCGGCTCCAGTGGAATAACCGGCGTCGTCGCAAATTCACCCGACGTCTTCACCGTTACCGGTGGTGAACACCGGCCATTCCGGTTTACATTGGGGTCTATGAAGGTATACACCGTTTCCTTCCAGGGGTCCGGCCAGCCTGTGGTTGTGAAGACGATAGCGGAGGTACCTGATACCGAGATGCTCAACGGCATTGCTGCTCTCCCCTCTCAACCTCATATTGTCTTGAGTGCAGACTCAGTCGGGGGGCGGATCTTTCGCATCGACACTACCACTGGCGCTGTAGACGTTGCCTTTTCCGACCCAATCCTGGAGCCGAACGAAGCAGTCCCGTTAGGCGTTAATGGGATTAAAACCTTCGGACCGCATCTTTACTTTGCGAATTCTGCGAAAGGGGTTTTCGGTCGTATACCCATCGGACCGGACGGTAGTAAAATAGGAGATGCCGAGCTTATTGCTCAGATACCCGGAACGATAAACCCGAACAATGCTTACGACGACTTTGACATAGCGCAACCCGCTGGTGGGAATCCCACGGCCTATGTCACTGCCCATGCGAATAAGATTTACTCGATCGACCTAGTGACCGGCGAGCAGCAGCTTTTCTTCGGCGGAGGTGATAGCACTGCTCTCGTGCACCCGACGAGTGTTGCTGTGTCTAAGGATGGAAAGGGGATTTACGTTGTTACCGCGGGATTTGAAACTCTAGATGGACTCGCTAAGGGGCAGGTCGTAGAGATTCCTATCTAGCGAATGTTGGAAACGATAGAGGACTAGATCAGAGATTACCACTAGGTATTCGGCTAGTTGTAGTTTAAGTAAGTCACCAATCTGAACACTTGCGAATGAACATAGGTTACGTTTCAACAACAACAAACCCAATTAAGGAGGTATCCATTATTAGAATATCGCTTGTGCGTTCGGTGGTGACGATACACCACCAGGCATGTTAAGAGGCATAGACGTGAAGAAAAAGGACCACCGATTCAGCTCCTTACACACCTCGGAAAGCCCCTCCAGGTCAAACATCTCGCCTGGATAAAAGCGTTAGCTACGGCCCATCCAAGTTAGTTTCTTCCACGAGTCAGTCTCAAACGTACCAATAGGCATGCCCCACCCGGCAAGGAGAACGTCGTGAAGAAACATATCACCTAGCGGAGGATACACTTCCCACGACAAAGCGTCGCCAGCCACGGCGGCAAAGCCAGTGTCCCATAGCCATTTCAGCACTTGGGGCGTTGCCTCTACCCCCGCATGCGTCGGCGAAGGCGACGAAGAGTAGGCCATCTTAGCCGCGATGTCCATTCTGTCCTCCCATTCCCTGATAACGCCGCTCCGTACGAGTAAGATATCCCCCCTTTCGAATACTATATCATGCTCGTGGGCTATGTCGAGGATGTCCTGGAGCTTGATGGTATGGCTAGAGAATGTAGAATACCGGATGCCTTTCTTCTGCGCCCACGACACATAATCTATCAGTACGCCGCGGCCGGTGATACCCTCGCGAGCCCAATGCTGAGTGCCTACGCGGTCGTTCGATCTGTCGAGTATTTCCTCCTTGGTAGTTCCGCCATAGAACACACGTTCCTGCTGATCATCGTCGCCGGGTGGCTTGGCGCTCCAATGGCGCAGACCATCCCACTGGCTACTTTGTTCTGAGATTATCGTTAATCAGAGCAGATGCAGACCGTAGCAAGTCCTAATACCGCACTCACGAGGGTTCATCGTGTAGATGTCATCAAAGGCAACGCCCCCTAAAATCGGCACTATCTGGTGGTGGCAAGGGCTTCTTCCAATATTTGGGAACTCTAGTTTCGTGACGTCCCAATTCAACCCGATACGCCGGCCAGTTCGTATTTCCTGAGCTGCCGCGCTACGGACACGTTCTTCCGTCAGTAGAACCAGTCGTCCGAGGCCCTCCTCGTGGCTGCCCGGCTGCCCAACCCATACTCGTTTAGGATCTGGAAGCTCGTCGAATTTTAGATCTATAAGGGATCTATGCTCAGTCATGTTGGTAAGTGGTCTAGGGATATACCTAATTATACGGCCGCTCTATCGTTGTTATTATTCAGTAGAATTCTTATAGATTAACATTTCCTACACGACGCCATACGTCAGGAAAATAACGCCGCCGACTGCAGAAAATCGAAGCAAGCATCCGAGACCCCTTGTGCATGAGTAAAGGCGGTGATCGACGGTCACAATGCAGGTTGGGGCGGTATCGAGGGGTCTGAGTAACATGACACTGCCCAATGACGTTTGGTTTTTTTATGTCATGCCGACCATGAGACTTATGTGAGTTGAAAATCTTTTTTAAAATAGGAATTAAGCTACAATACTGCGATGGCTAATGTTGTAGATTTGTGTATCGGGATCGAAATACGCTTCTTCGTAGAAAGACGCGAGAATCGGACTAGAGTATCAAGCCCGGTGAAGATAGCGCAAGATGGAATGTGTGAATTAATATATAAAATGTCCCAAGTCCGAGAAAATTACGCTTGATATACTTGTCTAACAGATATACGATGATGCACACCACGAAACCGGTGCGATTGATGGCAGTCGAATTCGTTTCCCATATTGCTATAGATTAAGTAGAAATGGCATATCTCGTCTACCTTAAATGTATTTAATTCTTATGAGATAGGTGGGATTGCTATAGCGCATTCACTGTATCAGTACTACTATATCTCGGTGTTGATATCTTGTAGTTAAGTGCTGTAATAGCATTGATTGAGTAGCAGAGTGAGTTCTTGCCAGCTATTAAGAGAGTGTATAAATAGGGGTAGTTGATAACTTTGCAGTTGTCTCTAACAATATTCTCCGTATTTATTATGAGTGATGTTATTTCTAGATTACCTTGCCGGGCCTATAATGTAGATTACTCCATAAAATAAGTGTATATATTTTTATCTCAGCGAGCTCAAACTAGTCCTCGAGAAACGGCGGGCTACGCCCGCCAGCCCGTTGGCGCCACAGGCGCCACCCAACGCCTGGTCCGTGTGTTTGTATCTGTGGGGCGCATTAAAAGTTTTCTCAAGATCTAGTTTGAGGCACTATTGCGTTAAAAGGCTTGTACGTATTAAATTTATATAGCTTTAAATTAAATATTAAATTTAAAATTAATTAATATATTATAATAATATATAAAATAGTTTTAATTAAAATGATTTAAAGCTAGCAATTTATTTAATTTATTTTTTTAACTTTTTTATATATTTATACGATTTTACATTTTTATATTTTAAATTAAAACGTTAAAAATGTTTATTAATAAAAGTATTTAAAATTATAACCAACGTTATAATTAATATTATAATTAATTATATATAAAAATATTTTTTATTTTATTTTTAATTTAATAATAAAACTATTATTTAAACTTTTCCGATTTTTTATACATTTATATAACGTTACGCGTTTATATTAAGCTTTATTTATTATATTATATTATTTATTATAACGCGTGTTACGGTTAATTTTAATTTATTTCGAAAATATATTTAATCGATAAATTTAATGATAAAATTAATAATTATTATATAATTAATTAATTATTTATAATATTATTGTTTTTAATGATATTTTTAATAATTATTTTCGTTAATAAAAATATTTTTATTAAAAAACATTTTATAATTATTTTAAATTATAGTTTAAAAAAGATTTAAAAAGGTTATACGGTGTTATTTTAACGAGTTTAAATTAATGCTCGAAAAACGACGGGTTACGCTTGTCATTTCCCTTGTTTTCGTTAGCGTTATAAACGCCATTTAACGTTTAATTTATGTATTTATATTTGTGAGGCTTTATTAAAAGATTTCTTAAGATTTAATTTAAAGTATTATTACGTTAAAAAGCTTTTATATATTAAATTTTATATGGTATTAAAGTTAATATTAAATTTAAGATTAATTAATATATTATAATAACGTATAAAATAGTTTTAATTAAAATGATTTAAGGTTAATAATTTTTATTTTAACGAGTTTAAATTAATCTTTAAAAAACGGTAAGCTACGTTTGCCACTTTTTTTGTTAACGTTATAAGCGCTACTTAATGTTTAATTTATATGTTTATATTTATAAAACGTATTAAAAGTTTTCTCGAGATTTAATTTAAAACATTATTACGTTAAAAGGCTTTTATATATTAAATTTATATAGTTTTAAATTAAATATTAAATTTAAAATTAATTAATATATTATAATAACGTATGAAATAGTTTTAATTAAAATAATTTAAAGTTAGTAATTTATTTAATTTATTTTTTTAACTTTTTTATATATTTATATAATTTTATATCTTTATATTTTAAGTTAAAACGTTAAAAATATTTATTAATAAAAATATTTAAAATTATAATTAACGTTATTAACATTAATATTATAATTAATATTATAATTAATATTATAATTAATTAATTACGTATAAAAATATCTTTTATTTTATCTTTAATTTAATAATAAAATTATTATTTAAACCTTTTTAACTTTTTATATATTTATATAATGTTACGCGTTTATATTAAGTTTTATTTATTATAACGCATATTATAATATGTATTATAATTAATTTTAACCTCATTTAACGTTATAAAAATAAAAATGCGTAAATTTAATCGATAAATTTAATAATAAAGTTAATAATTATTATATTAATTAATTAATTATTTATTATAATATATAAAACGCGTTAATATTATTATTTTAATAATATTATTAATAATATTATTAATAATAATGTTTTTTATTATATAAGATATTTTTATTAAAAAATATTTTACAATTATTTTAAACCATAATTTAAAAAAAATTTAAGGGGGTTATATAGTGTTATGATTAGTTGGGAAATGGTGTAGCTAAAAGGGGTATAACCTTTTAAACCTTAATTTTTTTTAAAACTATAGTTTAAAGTCACTTAAAATAAAATAATTTATTTAATTTATTTTTTTAATTTTTTTATATATTTATACGGTTTTATATTTTTATATTTTAAGTTAAAACGTTAAAAGTATTTATTAATAAAAGTATTTAAAATTATAATTAATGTTATTAATATTAACGTTATAATTAATATTATAATTAATTAATATAATTAATTAATAACGTATAAAAATATTTTTTATTTTATTTTTAATTTAATAATAAAATTATTATTTAAGTTTTTGTGATTTTTTATATATTTGTATAATGTTGCGCGTTTGTATTAAGCTTTATTTAATATATATTATATCGTTTATTACGACGCGTTTTACGACGCGTTTTACGGTTAATTTTAGCTTTTTTTAATTTTTTAAAAGTAAAACGCGTAAATTTAATCGATAAATT
The DNA here is from genome assembly GCA_022432525.1 of Daldinia grandis. Classification (NCBI taxonomy): domain Eukaryota; kingdom Fungi; phylum Ascomycota; class Sordariomycetes; order Xylariales; family Hypoxylaceae; genus Daldinia; species Daldinia grandis. The sequence continues at coordinate 797,511 of JAJKLB010000007.1, forward strand.
TAATGATAAAGTTAATAATTATTATATGATTAATTAATTATTTATAATATTATTGTTTTTAATGTTATTATTAATGATGTTATTGTTAATAATATTTTTAATGATTATTTTTACTAGTGAAAAGATTTTTATTAAAGAATATTTTATAATTGTTTTAAATTATAGTTTAAAAAAAATTTAAAAGGGTTGTACGGTGTTGTGATTGGTTGGGGAGTGGGGTGGTTAAAAGGGGTATAACCTTTTAAATTTAAATTTTTTAAACGTGTGGTTTAAAGTCATTTAAGATAAATACGGTGTTGTAATTAATTAAAAAGTGGTGTAATTAAAAAAGGTATAATTTTTTAAACTTAAATTTTTTTTAAAATTATAATTTAAAGTTATTTAAAATAAATATATTTAACTATAAAAATTATTATAAATTAATATTTTTTTAATTTACTTTAATATTTTTATAAAACGTTAATATATTTTAATAATAATAATTAATATTTACGAATTTTTTAATATTTTTTAATTATTTATAATTTAATTAATTAATTAATGTTAAATTTAAAAAAATGCAATCGTATTTTATAATGTAATTAAAAAAGTAATTTATAAATAAAAAGTATTAATTTATAAATAAAGTTATATTAATTTACACATAATAATATTTACATTTAATTTTTTCGTTAATAACGTTTTTATTAAAAAATATTTATATTAAAATAATTAATTTAAATAAACGAATTTATTAATATAATTTTATACGTTATTTTTTTTTTAATATAATAAAATAAAACTATTGTAAACGTTTTAATAAACGTAATTTAATACGAAAAAACGTGTTTTAATTTATACGTTAATAAATATTACATTTGTTTTTAACTTTCGATATTTATTAAAAAGATTTAAAATGCGATTTACGCGTATTTTAAAATTATTTAACGATAAAAAAAACTCGCGACAATTTAAAAATTAATTAATTAAAAAAATTATAATATTTTATTATTATTATTGTTATTTACTTTTTAAAAGATTGTGAGATTTTTTTTTTACGGAAATAGGAAGATTTTTAAGACGGTTGTAGATTTAAATGGGGCCATATCATTTTATTAATAATTTTAGTTGCCAGTTACTTGCACCTGTTCTGTGAGGTAATCTACTTAGAAGGGCTGTCATGGTAATCTAGAAATAGCATCACTCTTTATTATATTTCCTTGGCCGGGAGGTAGATGCTCCTCATTCATAGCTGTCTGGACCGCGCTACCTAATATTACTACGGTATAATAAGGCAGCTTGGGTGGTTTTTAGACGGCGTAATATTTTCAGTTTTCTTAGTTAAACGAAATGCCTTTGGATTGACCTACTATTTTGACTTATGACTACCTCGCATCTATTCACATCTACACTAGTGGGATGCTTATCAATAATGTTGCAAACGAAGCCCATATTCCCACAACTGTACCTATGACTATTTCTACCCAAGAGAGTATATGACCAGCTAAAAATAGAAAAGTAGTATACTGAAGCTGTCGGGGCTATCGGATTCAAAGGGCATGCTCTTTACAACTGACCCTTGCCTATTTCTTTCTCGGCCTTGACGTTGGTCCGATTTCGTATAGAAAAGTCGCCGAGACCTACGCGGCACGGGAAAAGCATCACCGAACTCAACGTCATTTCTTTACAAGACAACTTTACTAGATATACTAGTTATACATACTATACATAATTTGATGGTTTTATGTTCAGTGACCTGTAGCGCTAGGTTTAATTGATCTTACCAGCAATCCAACGAGACAAGTCAAACAGCATCTATACTTAAAATCTAAACCAGAAAATGCCACCGCAGCTCATCTTCGGCACCGCCGGGTTCGGCATGGACAAGACGGAGTTCCACGACGCAGAATCCGCCAAAGCCACACTCGCCACGGTCCGGGATGTCGGGATCCAGCGTCTAGACACAGCAGCGCGGTACCCGCCGCTGAACCCGGGGCGGGCGGAGGAACTGCTCGGCGAGGCGCGGGGGCTAAGCCGGGGCTTTGCGATCGACACGAAGGTGTACACGGATACGCGAACAGACGGCAGCGGGGACCTGACGCGTGATGCCATAAGAAAGTCGGTTCAGGATAGCCTGCAGAGGCTGAAGATAGATACGGAGAAGGGGGAGAGCATTAACGTACTACACATCCACCGCGCGGACCCAGCAACGCCGCTGGAGGAGCAGATTGAGGCCTTTAACGAGCAGATTGAGCTGGGGCATTGCAAGGCCGTAAGTGGTTTTCTTTATTTGTCCTCATCGCCGTCTCCTTTTCCATATATATACCTACCTAGGTAGGTAGGTAGGTAGGTATACATATAAGACAACCCACACTCACTCACCCTGCCCTCGCAGTGGGGCGTATCCAACATGCCCCCCTCCACGCTCTCGCAAATCCTCTCCCTCTGCGACGAGCACGCCTGGCGCAAACCAGCCTGCTACCAAGGAGAATACAGCCTAGTATCGCGCGGCGCCGAAGCCGCGCTCCTGCCACTCCTGCGCGCGCACGGGATCCGATTCAACGCCTTCCGCTCTGCGGCCTCGGGCCTGCTAACCGGCAACGCGGCACGCGGACGCGTGGAGGGGACACGCTTCGCGCCCGACAACCCGCTAGGCGGCGCCATGCAGCGCGTGTTCGGGGCGCCGGACCTGCAGGCCGCGGTGCGGGAGTTCGACGCGGGAGTCCGGGCGAAGGGGCTGACGCCCCTGGAAGTTGCGATTCGCTGGGCTGTGCACCATTCCGCGCTAGGGGAGGAGGATGGCGTGGTGCTAGGGGCGAGCCGGACGGCGCAGGTGGTTGAGACCGCGGGGTTTGCGCGGAAGGGCCCGTTGGCGGATGATTTGCTGAGGTTGGCGGAGGAGCTATGGGATGCGGTGAAGGAGACCAGGGGGGGGATTATTTGAGTCATCGATACTGATACCTATAGGTACCCAGGTTAGTACTAGAAACGGCGATTATATGAAAAATGAACATTCAAGATCGTTATTGACTGGCTCTATAAGAAATACCCAATTGCAAAATCCGACCATCTCTTCTACCGTAAAAAGGAGTATCCCTTCTAATGCGCCGAGTCCGTGCCGCCTATGCCTTGGGCTCGGGCGGTTTCATTATATATAGTATATGTACACGTTGAAGTAGTCAGCTAGATTTATTCAAGGACGAGCAAATGCCTTCATGCTCCCTTCGTATCTTCAATCGCCACGGCCGTCCCTATCTTACCGTCCACGCTGGCCGCGCCATTTTCTCCGGCCCGCTTCCTTAAGACGTTCTCGATAAAGGCCTCGCCAGCTTTGTAACTACTCCTGACCAGTGGTCCACTGGCCACGTACAGGAAGCCCATATCGAGGGCACGCTGCCGCCACATCTCGAATTCCTCGGGTGTGACGTACTTCTCGACCTTGAGGTGGCGCTTCGTCGGCCGCATGTACTGGCCAAAAGTCACCACGTCCACGTTGGCCTTCCGCAGCTGCTCTAGCGCGTCCATGATCTCGTGCTCCTGCTCACCTAGCCCCAGCATCATACTCGTCTTTGTGATGATGCCATTTTGACCCCGAACCTTCTTCACGTGATCGAGCACCTTGAGACTTGTTTTGAACGTAGCACGACGGTCCCGTACGTACGGCGTGAGACCCTCGACGGTTTCAACATTATGCGCATACACGTCGAGCCCGCTCTCGGCTACAACGGCCACCGAGTCCAGATCGCCCCAGAAGTCACTCGTCAGTGCCTCCACTAGTAAACTCGGCTTTTTGGCCTTGATCTTGCGGATCGTCTCAGCGAAGTGGTGCGACCCACCGTCGGGCATGTCATCTCGGTTGACACTCGTCAGCACCACATAGCCCAGGCCCCACCGAGCTAGGGCCTCAGCAGTGTGTTCAGGCTCGTGGGGATCGAGTGGCGGAGGAGCACGGCTAGTCTTGACGGAGCAAAAGCGACAGCCGCGCGTGCACGTGTCTCCCATCAACATGATAGTGGCGGTCGCGGCATTCTTGTTGCTACCACCCCAGCACTCCGAGATATTCGGACAACGGGCCTCCTCGCACACCGTATGTAAGCCTAACCCGCGCAGGTCCGACTTAATCTTCTTGTAGTTATCGTTGCCGGCGGGGATCGGCGTCTTGAGCCACTCAGGTAGCCGGGTGATGGTGCGCCGGTTCGACGCGGGCCCGACTTCGGCGGTGCGCAGCTGATACGCATCGCTAGCGGTTAGGGTGGATGAAGGCGGGCTAGATATAAATTCGTCTAAAGAGGCGACCGTCGTGTTTTTGAAGTATGTCGGACGGCGGACTGGCTTGTCAGGCGAGGAGAGAGCTGGCTCCGGTGTATTTGTTGGGACGGTGGCGTAAGAGCGGGATGCATTTCGAGAAGCGTTTGAGATAGCACGCTGGACAGGCGCCCGGATACGGTTCAGCGAGGCCGATGAAGATGCCATGGTAAACCAGTAGCTACGTCGGCCACGAAAAGCTTCACAGGGCCAGTGTGGCGGATAGGTAGGGAATAGTTGAGATAAAAGATAAAATCAAGCAACGATATCCATTGATTACAATTGCAATCCCCAACTTTTACGTGCCCCGCTATTGGCTCTAAATCCACTGGTCGGTTAGTTCCGGAGGGTTTTGCCGTTTGTCCTTTATCGGCGGTATCAGCTGTTATCAGCTGTCATCAGCTGAAAGCAATCCATAGCTAGTTTGTATCGGCCAATCACCAATGTCGTCAGTTACAGATTAGGAAGTCCTACATAGGTGAACCTACCGGAGGTGTAGGTTAGGTACCTCGTAAGTGCTCTGCAACGAGGAATTATAAGATGTATGTACCTACCTAGGTAGATAACTATTCCGTTCTTCTTTACATCGGGCTACAATATACTTCAGCTCATAGCGAAAACTTATACTGAAGCATACATTAATTTGCTTTGCTAGCGAACTTAGCCCTTTTGGAAATGTGAAGATACCTCGAGTGTCTAGAAAGCAGAGTGCGGTTTGGTTTATTTTAGTTTATTTCAATTTTCAAATCGAGATAGTTGGCGTAAATAACACGGGCTTAGCTAATAGTGAAAATGGTATAGTAATTACCTCTTCGGGAGTTGGGCACTAATTACCCCCTCTACTACGTTGCGAATAGGTATATGCTATATGCGTATAGACTGGTAGCAACACGTCTACAACTGCTTAATGATACATTCGTATCACATCTACAAAGCAAAATAATCTAGTAGCTTCAAAGATTTTATTGAGTTAGCTTTTACGAATATTTTCTCTTTCGCACAACGCATTAAGCCAGCGGCCCCCTTTCCAAGCACTGGAGGGAATCCCGAAGCTACGAAATTGAAAGCGTAACATTTTTAATTTAGAAAAATGGAGGCCAAAGATCAGCAGACCTCTTACATATAGCGAGTATATGAGTTGTTTTCAGATATAACCATCTCCTTCTCGTCCGCAATTCCACCTCGGGCCATTCTCGCTCGGCGAGAGTTCAACAACGGGGTATCTCAAGACAATACGGAGGCGGAAGAAAAAAAAAGATAAAAATCAAAGGGTATGAAGGTGCCTCCGTTGGCTCCTATCTCGTGGCTCATAACCGAACTCCGCGATAGAATATAGAAAAATGGGTATTGTTTTTGAAGTGAAGATGCAAGTCCAGCCAGCGACACACACTCTCGATACCAAATAGGCTTTCTCATCCTCAATCCAACATCCGAACGGCAGTTAGAAAATATGTAAAGTCTTGCAGAATTATGACCAGCCCCGAGGCCGACAAGGGGTATCGGAAGGTTGTGAAATCGTGATAAATGTATGGGATGAGAAGGATAAGGTCAAGTCCTTCGGGGTCTGCAAGTCTATCCACCCGGGAAGAGAAAGGCGCGATATAACGGTGATAGTAATCGATGATCCGAGAGCGTGCGATATAACATGGCCGTCGAGGACGCATGTTGCCGGTCCATTGATACATTAAGGGGGCTTTACGAAGGATATAAAAAGGCACCAAACGCTCAACACCAGAAGAAAGGTCGAGGCGAAGCGACGAGGGGAAATGGTATTTCATTCATGATGAATGGCTGAAACTGGCGTAATACGTAAAAGACAAGGCATCAAGGTATGGTAGTTGGTTGTTGACGAATACCATTCCGCGGACTACTGCCTTGTCGCATATAGTGTGTAGCCAGATAGCGCTGAAAACGAGGAATGCTGATTTTTGACAAAAGAAATGAAGTAGATAGCGTTCGTATCGAATGGTTTTAATAAGACGTAAATGGTTTTTGTTTTTGTCGTAACCCCCTTGCCACTCCTCGGCCAAGTTGCGCAACACGGCGCAACTTACATCAACGCAGCGACAATAATACCAGCCAGCCCCGCAAGCGCAACATGGGCAGAGCCAAGCGATGCGCCGCTATTGTTGTTGTCGATGGTAGGGCTGACTGTTGGCGCAACAGTAGTAGGCGTACCATCGGAGCCAGTCGTTGTTGTCGGAAGAGCGATACTGGAGGAATAAAAAGAGGAGTGAAAAGAAGGAGAAGAAGAAGAAATGGTGCCGGTAGGCTGGTAGACGGTAGTCGAGTTTGCGCTGAATATGCTTGATGTGGCAACAACCTTCTGGATAGTGACATACTTTGTCATCGTCATGGTAGAAGTGGTAGTAGAAGGGTCTGCTACCGCCAGCAAAGGCAGCAGCGCAGTTGCGACAATCGTTGAGATCTGCATTTTGATGTATATTGCGTAGAAGATTTGTATCTGTAATAGACTGCCACAGATATCGATATTCTTCAGTAAAGCTGATCCCAGAATGTGATAACTCTACTTTTCAAATCGTTTTCAACTACCTATTCACTGCGTTTCTCGTTATAAATTCGTGGACGTTGATATCGATATGATGAGATGTGTGTGGTTCAAAGAACGATAGTTGAATACTCGGTACTCAAGGTCGGTTGGGACTGATTCTTCGTAATGTCGTGAGATGGACTCTGCCAACGAAGCCCTGTGGAGTTAGAGAATGAACGTGTGGGAAAAGTGAGTTTACGAAGAGGGTGAGGGTATCAGGTTGTTTAATGAAGGAGTGAGGGAAAAGGGTGTGGTCAGAGGAAAGCGGGCGGGAAGCCACGATCGTTCTAGGGACCCTTGTTGCGCAAATGGCAAGATCAATGGCGATAGAGAATCAAAGCAGGGTACAAATTAGTGTTGCACCTATTCTTTGCGCTAGTCTCCGCTAAGTCGGCCAGGGACCCCTGCGGATACAAAGCCAGCAAAGCGTCAATATACGGATGTCCCTTTCAAAAGTCTTTTCCATAGGGCACCCCTGTCAGAATCTGGCCAGCCGTCAGATCGTCATGGCGCACCTGGCGAATACATTTACAAAGTATTTCTTAAAGCCCATTATTTTGAAATACTAATAACTCCTAACTTTAAAGTTTTAGTAATGTAGAAAAAATATAATGAATTTATTAAAGGCCAAATATCATTAAAATCAATTTTATATAATTTTAAACTTTTATTGTAAAAGATATAGTCCTTTTGAAATGTTGGAATATTATAAGATACATGGCCCAGAATGTCAACCAGGTGCCATTGGGCATGGCCAAAGCGTTTTAGGACCGACAAGGATCTCCCTATGGAAAAGACTTTTGAAAGGGACATCCGTACACCAATCATCAATAGCGGTCGATCCCCATTATTCTCTATTGCCTTATGTATTTGTATATGTACCTAGGTATTTCGTTGCTTTGCATATGCATGCCAAAGAAAGGTAGACGTAAAGGAATTGTAAATTTAAACAAAGAATTTCTATACATGTGTTGTTTAAGTTGCATTTACCAGAAGTTTATACATAAGTACCTAGGTACTGAGGTATGTAGCTAGAACTGAGGGATTGATGTCCAAATGTATACCTCCTGATACTAAATATATTAGAGACAAATTCAATAAGAGGCGTAAGGGAACGTGGTATACAATACCATACATAGTCTTAGGTGACTTAAGTACTTCGATGACTTATGGTAGCAATAACCAAAATCTCACTGGTGACGGATTGCGGATCGCATCCTCCGATTGCACAGGGCAACGGAAATTACATAGGTACATTAGCAAACGGAATCATGGCTCGCTTGGATAGCGCAAGGCCAATTGGCAAGTGCCCCTACCCAGGACCATTCTTTAGTTATGCGGCCCTTGTAGTCTATCACCCAAAGAAGTAAGGAGCTGCCAACGTCTGTGCTCAATTTGGGTTGCTCATAGTTTTTGACTTTGGGTTAGATATAACTATATGTATGTATATACATGGTGCATATGAGGGATATTAAGTCAATTACCTATAATATTATCAAAAATATGTGACAGGTTCTACCTACCTGATGTATGTGGTGTTTAGGATCCTTTGACGACAGCTGCTTTGAGATGATTCTTTATTCGACTTATTAGGTACCTACATTAGGTACCATGCTCCTCACGTTGGACAAACCATTATTCCCTCATAAGTAATCCGTACCGTTCCAGCGTCTAACAGATCCCACTTCCATCCAATCCTCCATTGTTCGTGGGGTCTTCATAAAATTTACTAAGATTGCATAATTTCTGCCCGACAAGGATCCATGCGAGATGTTTGCTAGGTTAGATCTGATTGGCTGTGGTGGCTGGTACCTGCAGCTTTTAGGTTCTCCTTGTTCCTGACTAAACCCAAATGAGAGAATTCTGTCAAAACTCAAATTTCCCCCAGACTGGTCCGAGTGGTTCCATCTTCTCCAAGAGACACTATTCAATGGCTTTCAGATTTTTGCGGAGAAGATCTGCCCTAGATATGGCACATACGGAAATCCATTTAGCAATCACGATGACGCTATCATCCCTCTTCCAGTTATCTATCACAGTCCTTGTGTGGGATCGTCGCGTCCTATCGTTTACATAGTTCGGGTCAAACCCAACATTTAGTAAGCCGAAGCGCGTCGACATGTGTCGCGAACAATAACGCACCACGTCGGCCTTAGATCATCCCTATGAGATGCACTTGGTCTTCGAACCGTTTGCATCCGGGTTAGGACCGGTATATATAGAGCCTATCATGATGTTCCACGCGGTGCATCCTGTGGGACCTCTGACCAACAATAGCGGTGTCGGTGAGCTGAGGTTTTTTTTTCCCTCTTTTTTTTCTTTCTCTCTAGGCCTGCTTTACCCCTTACTCTTATGCCTTGGTCAATGTATGTACACCGATACAAACTCATCCGTCTCGGTGATTTTTGAGCTGTCCCATTTACGTAAGCCCGGGAAAGACCCCTTGGCACCAGTCTCACCATCAAAACCACTAGGGTAGCCCTAGCAATTCATTTTCACGACAACCTCAAAGCATGTCCTATAGCTGACGATTTATTTCCCTTTACCATATCATTCTCAGGGGCTTAATCTCCATCGCTACTGTGTCCGCCTCCATTTTGCCGACACCATTTTGCTAGATGGGGCCACCATCCGCTTAAAAACTGAAGAGCCTTAGAAACATGAATAATCCCTGTGAGACGACAATCGTTTCTACTCCATCATTCGCTAAACTCGCGCACCCTAAAAGAAATTATTGAGGAGTTTTACGCGGCTCACCTAGGTGGTTTTCTCGCTGTCGCAAATCTAATGCGACGCTACAAACCAACCATTGCATGGATAATAACGCGGTATAAGTGATATACTCGCGCGGTTTACAGCTCTCTTAATAATGGCCCCTATGTAAGGCTTGCCGATTTCAAACTTTCATTTCTTATTTGATCAACTAAATAGCATCATGTACTGAAGAGTGGGCTTAGATCGATCGTCGCAGGGTAATAGCCTTATGTATTGTTCGAACTGCAAATCTATTGCATCGGCTCGTCGGAGATCGTCGTCATTTTCAGAATGTGGGCTCTGTTCTAGTGAACTTAACCACATGCTTCTATCAACACCTTCCAACCGCATACAGGCTTTCAAAACCCAGTCTCAATGGTTTTTATTATTAAAGAAGCTTTGGTTTACCTTAGGGGCTTCTACTGCCTATGTCGCTAATAGCCAAGCTCCAACTACCATAGCGTCTAGTATAGCCAGCAGATAGACGCGGGCTATATAATTACTCTTCCCAGAAACTACCTTTACGAAGACGTGATGTTCCGAGAAAAAGCTTATGGTATCGACAGGGCGAATCAGTCTCTACGGCCGCGAACGAAGATTATCCTAGGAGGCTTCTACCCATTTTCCAGAGCTGAGTATCAGCATCACTTTTGCCTCCTTTTACTGAAGGGGAATATTTGCAGGATATCCTAAATATGTCGTATCTTGAGCGGCTCGGCTTGCGACCGCCAAATGAACTGCAGGTCATTTTACTAAAACATCATATCAGTAACGGCATCCTGGCGGCGCTTATCACACGCATACTTGCTTCAGTTAATCTTAAACCTATTCGGATTGTTACCTTATTATTTCGTCCTAGTCGATGGGGGTCATGTTCAAGTTATAAGTGAGTAGTAAGAGGGTGTAATGAATAAGCGGACGCTATAAGTCTAATTCCTATAAGTCAAAGACTACATTACGTTCAGTATACGAACACCTGGTGTGCTTTTGCAAGTCATTTGTATGAAGCAACCCCGAAAATGTTAGAGAAACTTGCAAGTAAAGCTTCCCGTCAGGTGGGACAAGGGATATACTAATAGTATCATACGATTACTCTCATGTCTGTCTCTTAGCTATCTTTAACTATGAATGTTGATCTTGATACTTGTATTTTTAATCCTCTCTTATATGAACCAAGCCCATTAGTATAGCCTTTGCTTATTACCATTCGTCTTGATCAGAGATAACGTGAATAGGAATTGCGAAGAATTACTTAAACATAAAACACTTGAATCGACCGATAAATTATGTCGGAAGATGCAACCACCCGCGAGGCCACCAATTACCGTCGAGTACGTTCAACATTTGAGAGGGGAAATGGTCATCGTTGTACAGGCAATCGATCATCATATTCGACTAATGATGGACAAGAGAAGCTATCTAATGATCTTTCACCTGATAAGAACATAAATAAATATCTAGCTAGAGAGGAAGATTATGTGATGACCCTTAGAGGAATTTCGACTTCTCAGCTAACGTGAGCACGGGCATGACGCTCCCTGCTGAAGCCCGCGCCGACCGCATTGCAGCTCTACACTTTCTTCATCCTATCCCCATCCAGCCGTTGTCGAACCCAGTGACGAGGATTCAGTGTCGGAGGGAGGGTTATGCCTTATCTTTCGAAAAGGAGCGTAGCCTTTGTGGCACACTTGCTTTCCTTGCGTATGCAAAGGATGATAATAACAATATCCCGGCAATATGCTTAGAAGAGGGTCCTGATGCCGCATACTTGAGCGTTCTGCTTGCCATAAATAAATTCGGGCACGACAGAGGGAACCAGGTTCTTGAGGGATTGAAGACGGAATTTGAGAGTATCTTTTCTCTCCTCGCTCATGCGGACGGTACTAAGTCTGAGCCAATGACTGTTACTTTATTTTACTGACTGAATGCATTGGGTCAGATACCACATTGGACGTGGAGAATGATGTTTTCAGAGCCATCGTTTCTATGTGTTCATCTCGTATCCTATACCGACTGAGTCTTATCCAGGGTCGCAAGGCACGTCAAAAGCGGACAATTAACGAAGGCCTCCAAGTTACGTTGGAATATCTCAAACAGACCGTGACCCGCGATCACAAAACTGAGTCTCCTCCGTACCCATTCATCGACAGAGCAAAAGAAGTGATAAATATTGCCGATTCTTGGAGGAAACACCAGACACAACTTAAGTTAGAGAAGCTGGTTGATAGCATCCGTCACCTACGACAAATCAGTGGCTTCAATGATTTGATCAACGCAATGCCTAATAAAGTCATGGATCCATGCTCAAGGGCCCATCTTATAAATACAATAAGGAAAATTGCACGATATCGTGAAGCGGCCAGGTCGCTATACCGGGCGGCTAAAAAGACTTCTCTGGTCCGTAAAATGCGTCTCGTGCTTGTCCAATTACCCCAGAAGGCGTTCGACAAAGATTTAAGCAGTGACTATACGCCGAATATTGGAAACACTATCCCATTAATCAGCGAGCTCAAGAATGGTAAAGATCTAGAGCAAGTCTTTAGTTTATTGAATACCACCAAGGAACGTGCAAATAGACAATTTATTGACCAAACAAGGAAGACTTTGCGGGAGGCGAGGATCCATGCCGAAATCCAGCTCCTTTATTACTGCGAGTTCTACATGTCGCCTAATGCGCACATGCCTCGAGTTGTGTGCTCAAGCAAAGACGCCTGTTGGCTATGCAACGAATTCATTCTTATGTATGAAAAGATTCACACGCCTAGATGTCATGGGAAGCTATACCCCGGGTGGCGATTGCCGACATCGTGCGAGCCTAAGTACCATGATTTGGCGATGAGATATAACACCTGGCTTCAAGGCCATGTCAGGAATGGCCTGGAAACATTATTTGCAAGAAGGGAGAAGACTGTGTATTCTGATCCGAACGAGAGCACTTTACTCACATTACCTTGGTCGTCCTCGACATTGCCCACTTTGATATCTCCCCCTTTAGACGCATCCGAAGCTTCAAGTACCATGAGCGAGAATCCGCAAAATATTATACTTCCTTTCGGGGAGGCATTAACTCATGGGTCTATACTAGCTGATGATGAGGAGGCAGAAGAAATAGCACACGAGGATTACTCCCGTTTCAGTAGGGAAAACAGCAGCGTTACAGGAAGCCCAGACGAAATAAGTACATCAGTGGCCTTGAACCCTTCAGAGAGCAATTTGACACTCGAGCTAGGTGAGGTTAGGTCAAAACAGGTTGGGATCGGAAAGACTTCTTCACTATACAAAACAGGCCTTCTAGGAGTACAGGTCGAATATGCCGAGAATTCAGACCCGGAATCACGAGGTAGGAGCCGGAAAAAACTCTCATATACCGTGGAATGGTTGGCATCTGAGGAGGTCGAGAGACTGCGGAGCGGGCGAGAAAATCCTATTATAGATGTAGGGTCACTTGAAGGCGAAATGGAGCATAATACGGACGGAGACGGGTGTGTGTACATTTCTAACGGCGATGCCGTGGTGAAGATCTCCATGGGGCAGATAGTTAGGGAGTAATGGCATGTCATATCCACCTTAGGTGGTAGCTAGACTACAAGGTTACCCACCACCTACCTAAGATACGTATCGAAGGAGTGCTTCACAAAGCACCCAGCCTTATATAAAATAGGTGTCAGATGGCGAGTTGGCCGCTCTACAAAGAGGTAGGCACCTAAACCTGTCGGGAAGGGCTGGTAAACAGGTGATCCGTAAATGGCACCGCGATTCAAAATAAACCCAGTCGTTTATACGTAACCATAATTGTTAAAGTACCTAGGTACCTATATTGAAACTCCCTAGGTTAGGTATCTATTGTCTTTTCACTAGAGACATTGCGCTAGCCTTTAACTTCTAAGAACTATTTACTGTGAGAGAAACAATTTATTATGATCATAGGGGTACCTCTGCAATAGCGCAATACGAGTCTCATCGTGCAGAGAAGAGCTACGAAAGATACGCCGAATAGCGTGACAAGAAGGAAGAGATAGGCATGGTCGGTAAACTTTGGTCTTGTTCAATTGAAAGCTTCTCAGAATACCTATTCATTTACTGATTGTTCGCACAATGCCCTTAACGTTCGCATATGGGTAAGTCCAACTTCGCCAGGCAAAGTACTGTTTAGCATTAGGTTTCTCTAGCTGCATGTCCCATTTCGTAAGGAACAGCCCTAACAATGTCTTAATGACTGATGAAGCATAGAACCTCCCTCCGCTTGATGGTTCGTTCAGTTAGCAGTGCTAAGGCATAATTTTCGCTGGATAGAAAAACCTACCATATCATCTTCCCGGCCCCCCACATGGGCGAATCCGACATGTCGGTAAACTGCGATGGTTTTTGACCTTTAGGTATCTTGAAGTTGTGTGGCGGGATCTCAGATAGAGATTTCTCGAGTATATCAGGCTGAACGAACCGGAAGCCGTGAAATTCATCGGGGCAGGCATAATACTTCGGGTCCAAGTTCATGGCTGCCAGAGGAGAACAGACCCATTGGCCAGCTTCTACTTTTGTGCCGTCTTTGAAATGAAATGGCTTCAAGGCCTTCCGCCGGGTGCTCACTAGTAGTCACTATTAGTTACGTGTTGACAGTTTTGGGTACATCGTGAGGTTAGACAAACTGCATTCAACTGGATTCAGCCGTACAGACTCCTTTATGAAGCTGTCCATAAGGGGGAAAAGTCTGCCGCCTGACTTATCGAAACATTCCCACCCTGTGTTTTTGATTTCGTTTCGCAGTGGCTGGGCATACTCCTCATAGTTACAAAGGTCGAATAGGGTAAGGCAGGCAGACTATCGGAGCAGAATTTAGTAGGTATTAATATGGCGGAATAGCTTCTAGGGCGGGACTTACCACGGATGTTATATGGACAGATCCGTACCACAAGGCAACAAGTTCGTGAACAACTCGCTGCACAGTCCACGGCTTCGTTTTGGGGGAATTATCCATGATCCACTGGACACAATCTTTCTGTACCAATTGTGTTAGCCTAGTAGCTAGGATCAAGTAGTGCTATAGTCTCTCAACAGCCAGGGACTCACGTGCTCCGGTATATCATATCCTTGTTTTCCGCGGTCTCGCTCTTCGAATCTTTGAGCTACCATGGGCTCCAGAGTATTATATACCATATCACCAGAGTTCAGCCAGCTAGCCAGGAATTTGCCAACCGGACTAAATGTGGCGAATTAACATATTACGATTCCTTGAAGACGTCATGAACTTACTCAGCGACAGTTTCTGGTAGAAGGCGGACTACATCAGAGAGAATGAGGGTATGTTCAACCATAGAGATACCGGCTTTAATGAACTCCGTATTTTGTGCTAGAAACTCAGCTTGGGGCTTCTGGGTCACGTCAAAATGGATTTTGCTTACACAACTCTTTGCCAAAGAAAATGAGGGCGTTCGAGTGGGCAATAGCTCTGCATACTAGGGGGAATATAGTGAAAGACTTTGTACCTGAACATATTTTTAGCATTATATCACCAATGGTCGACGCCAGGGTTGATAACATACCGTTCACAGGTGGAGAAGATTCAAGGTGCTGATCAATAAGGGCTGATATTAACAGTCGGATCTCTGGCAAAACTTCAGGGAGGTGTCCAGTAAGGTCATTGCGGAGCGTTTTAATTAACGTTGCCCCTTCAGTCCCCTGTTTACCCTCCATCCAGTTGAAGTCCTTCATTGTATACTTGGGTTGGAGAAGATCCTTTGCTGCTCCCAGTAACGACAGGACAGACTGAGGAGCTGCGTCCATTTCCTTGATATGGTCCCGCGAGGAAACAACCCAGTATCGATTCTCAGGGACATCGATATGAAATGGAGCCCCCTGAGACTGTGACGTAAAGTTTGGTTAGCCAGTATTACGTAGGTAGGTATACTTTTAACTTGGGGGCTAGCAATCACCTCTTTATATGCGGCATGCATCATTTTACGGCCATTGAAGAGAAAGACCCAGGCTTTGATACGATGTCTGATTATCGACCAGAATTTAGGTCCAATGAGGATGCTTCTGCGTGTCTTCAGTGCTGTACGAGACGAGAACAGGATTAGCATCAAAGCTATAGCGGTACCAGGTAGAAAGAGCGCATGCAGAGGATCGCTGGGTGTCCATAAAAACATATTTGCGGATTAGTGGTATAATTTGGGTCGTGGTTGTAATGCTAGAGGGGGAATAATAGGGTTAGAGCTTGATGTCACTATTTGTGATGTTGATTTATATGTCTAGCAACTCTCTAAGTACGACGTAGTACTCCGAGCAAGGCCCCTTTTTAGCCCCCAAACAGGGCTGCTTAGTCGCGGCAGTGAGCGGCTTGGCACGCTCTTGGCTGGCTTCTTATTGTTCTACTGCGTTAGGTACTACTACTATTACTATATATTCCCATGCTGACCTTCCTTCCCTACGCTTTCGTATCTTCAACTTCTTTTTACCATCTTCACTGTCAGAACAATAAATTATACCCTAAACGTATTACCCTCAACTCGTCACGATGTTTGAAGACTTTGAGCTGCGCCATATTCCTGCGCTCTTCACAGCGACAGTCATGACCTTTGGTGGAATGTGGTCATTTTTCGATGGGCGGGCTGCCATGCTCGAATTCGGCCTACCAGATCGCATTGCCAGCACGCCTGCTGCAAATGCAGTCATGCACATCAACAACGCCCGCACCACTTCCTTTGGCATCTGCATGTATACTCTTTACTTTCGCCATGAACTGGTCGCTTGCGATACCATCCTCGCCGTCCTGGGCGCCTATGCGGGACTTGTTGACAGCTACGTCGTGTGGAAGGAGGGAAATCCTCGCAAGGCAGCCTTCCGCCTTGTAAGCTCCGGCTTGCTTTCTGCCGTTGGGTTTGCTGGGTGGACCGCGGGACGTTGATCTGTTTGATGTACATCAACTCCAAGATCGGCACCAACCAACACCGAGTGTACATTACACTATATTGATCAGCCCCCCAATACCACGTCGGTTACGTACCCCATAGGTCAGGTACCTACCTATCAAGTGGGACTTAATAAGGATCTCCCCGTTACCTACATACTTAATAGGGTAAGTACCACAGCTTCGGTACTAGGTGGACTAGGTACCTTAACGCTTGAATAAGAGTTAATTTAACGATATTCTTTCCGCTTAATAAAAATGAGCCGTATATATATTATTTATTGTAAAAAACGTTTTAAAAACGGAACGTTATAATTTAAAAATGGTTTAATTATTAAGTGGTATTTTTACCGCTTTAAATCGAACTGTTTTAATATTTTTATTTGTTTAAAAAAGTAAACCGTATTATTATTATTTATAAAATGTAAACGGTATTATTACCGTTTAATTATATTATACGTTAAAAAATGGCTTGTGTTTATAATATTAAAATTATTCCTTTTAATAAGTTATAATATAATAGTTTAATTTTAATTAATGTTTAATATTATTAAATATTTATAAATAAAGTAGTTTTATTATTATAAGCTATAATTTTATTGTTTTATATATTTAACCGTTAAAATATTTAAATTTTTTTATATAATAAACCGTTTAATAAAATAAAACGGTTTAGCGGTTTAAAAATTAAGCGGTTTAAGTATCGGGACGAAATAGCTTATTAATTTGGTAAGGTTTTAAACTTAATATAAGTATGCGTATAAAGTTGTTATAAAGTATATAATTTAATTTTATAAATAAAATTGTAGTATAATATATTTATATTATTTTGTTAGATTAACCTATTATTTATTAAAATTATATAATATTTATTTATATTATAAATATTAAATAATCTTTTATAACTTTTTATACTTCCTTTATTTTCCTTTTATTTTTTTATTACGCTTGTTTTATAATTTTATACTCCTTTTATACCCTTCCTTTATGCTGGTTTATACACTTTATAATTAAAACAATATCGAGTAGTAATTTATTTATTAATAATGGAATAAACATTAATTTTTTTCTTAGTTTACCTGGTTTATTTAGCTTTTTAAGTTTAACTGTAAATTCTTAATATATATAATTAAATTTAATAATAAAAATATTAATGTGAATATTTAAATATAGCTTTGTAAAAATATTTTAGCGTTAAAAACGTTAATGTAAGTGAGGAAAGCTTAATTGAAAAAATGCGTAACTTTTATTAATGAAAAAGTTAATAATAAAATTATTATTAACGTATATCTTTATTACCAATATTTATAACATTATATAATTATTAATGTTTATTATATTAATTATATAAAAAGACGAAAATTAACGTAAATTTGCTTATGTGTTAAAATAATAAATATTTTTATATTACCGTTATATTTTAATTTAAAAAAAAACTTTAATTTAAAAGATTTTTAAAGTTATATCCTTAAAATCTTTAAAATATAAGGATTATTAGTAAAAGTTCTTCGATAATGTTAAAAATATTAAACATTATATATTTTTGTATATAAAAATATATATTTTATAAAAATAAGTAAATAAATAAATTAATGGTTTAAATTTAATTTAATATAAGAGTTATTGGGTAAATATAACGAGTAGTTAAAAAACGAAATTTTATTCGATATAAAATTTAAGTTTAATTTATCTTGTTTAATAATGTTTGTTTATTTTGCGTGGTTGTTTGAAAATTTTTTCTAAGTTTAAAAGTATATAAAAGGTTATATTAATTATAAAAAGTTGATTTTTAAGGGTTAATTTTATATGAAAAGTATGTTATAGTTGGTTATATTAATATTTTAAAATTATATTAATAAAAGATATAATAATGTTTAAAGGTTTGGTTTTAAAAATAGCTTTATATATAAAGGCGAAAAAAAAAAAAAAGGTGGAAAATTTAAAGTGTTATTAAAGATTATTAAAATTTTACAACAATATGTCAAAAATGGAATAGTATATTTTAGTTTTAAAGATTTTTTTTTATAAAATTTTTGAGTATTAGTGTAACTAGAAACGTAAGAAGATTTTGGTAAAAATTACTACCGAAAATTATACTTGATTTTAAATTAATAAATTACTTTTACTTTTAAACACTTTTATTTAAATCTTTTCGGCGTTATACCTTTAGTATTATTTTTATTATTTTTTTGTTCGATATTTTATGTTTAGGTTGCGTAGGTACGGGTAAGCAAAGAGTAAATTTTTTTTTTTATTATTGCTATATCTTTTTAATAATTACTTTTTATTTTATTTTATTATAATAAATAATTATTATTTAATCCCAAAATAGATTTTATTTAAATATAATTATATAATATATAATAAAAGAAGATTTATAATAATATTAATAGGTATTTAATATAGTTAAAATATAAAAAAGGGTAAAAAGGTATTTAAGTATTTAAATAAAAAGTAAAAGTATTAAATAAGAATAAATAATTAATATATAAAATAAGGAAAAGTTAAAATAAAAATAAATATAAATATAATTTTGATATATATTTAAGTTATTACAATTTAAAGGTTTTAAGGTAATTAGGTATTAATTTAGTTAATTATAATAGGTTTTATTATTAATATTTCTTAAAATTATTATAGTAATAAACGTAGTTGGTTATTAGTTGGCGGGGTTTAATAAATTTTTAAACTTAATTTAATTTTACTATTATAATTTAATAAATTTAAACCGTTTAAATATAACTTTATTAAAGCGTAATTATTTTTAACCAATATAAAGAAATAAATAAATATATTTTTATAAACTATTAATTTTTTTTTTTTTAATAATAATTAGTGTTTATTTCGTTTAAAATCACGATTTAAAATTTTTATAATTCGTATAAAATCGTTTATAATCTTTAAACTTTTAAAATAAATCGGTTTTAATAGGGTAAATTGGTTATAAAAAGGTTAAATTAAGTAAAATTAAAATTTTTAATAAAATTAAATTAATTTATTAAATTTATATGGTTTTTAATTATATTAAAATTTAGTAAATAAATTTTTAATTTGTTATTAAATAATGGTTTAAGTTTATTAAAATGTGCCAAGTATTGCAAACTTTATTGTTATTATTAAATAAATGGTAATGGATTAAGGTAAAATTAAAATAAATCTATTATAATATTTTATCAATTTATGTTACTTTGCGATAACCACTGATTTTCCTTATCCATTATAATTAACATATTATATATAATAAACGTCTTAAAACGCAAATCATACTTATTAACTTATTATTTAAAATATCTTATATTATTTATTATAAATATAAATCCAAATTAATTTGCAACGCTAAAAAGTGCGTAACTGCTTAACTTACTATTTAAAGTAACATTAGTAAGCAAGTTAAAACTGAAATTAAGCTTAATTTTAATAATGTTGAAGAAGTAATATTTAATATTGGTTATAAAGCCAAAAATATTAATTATAAAAGTGGTAATAATTTTAATAATCTTTTTGATTTTTTTAACGTTAATGTAAGTATTTATTTGACTTTATCTTTTATTACGGATTAATATAAAAATATAAGATTTTAATAAAATTTAATTAGTTAAAATGTTTATTTAAAATGAAAATAATAATTAAATAATTTTTAAAATAAACAAATAAAGTTAAGCTTAATTTATTAATAAAGATTTTCTTTTTTAAAAAAAATTTAAAATTTTAACTAAATATTAATATTTAAGAAAGTTTTAATTTAACTATAACAATAAAACGGAGGGTGATATTAATAAATAAAATTCTAAGATTAAAATTATTACTAAAAATAAACCTATATTAAAAATTGTAACTTTTGTTATTATAAATTTTAGCGAGGTAAATGTTTTAACTTTAAGATTTTTAATATCGGCAATTATAACTGTTAAAAAAGGTTATAATAAAAGTATAATCGAAATTAAAACTGTATTGGAAAATATATTTTTAATATTAAAACCGATTAAACAAATTTGCAAAAATTATAAAATGAGTAATTTTTCTTTAACTTTAAGATTATATTATATCCAAAATGGCGTATTACGTAAATAATACTTAATATTTAAAGAAATCTTTAACTTTTTTAAAAATAATTGCCGCGGAAAGTTTAATACCCTTCTTAATAAAATAAATATATTTAAACGTTATATTTACGAAAAATTATTATCCTTTAAGATAAAAATATAAACATTGGTTTTTAACCTAAATAAATTACCTTTATTATATATTCACGCAATTAAAATTACCAATATAAAAAGAAATAAATTAATAAAAAATCTTTATTTTATAAATCCCGTTAATATTTACTCACACATTTTATTATTAAAACTTATAAATTTAATATATTTTAATATAACAAAATTGGTTAATAATTTAATTAAGATATGGTATAATTTATAATAAATAGTATTTATTTATTTTATATTTAGTAAATTTGCCTATTATCCTTATATAAAAAGTTAAAATAAAAACCCGATTTTTCCAAGTAATTTTCTTTAATTTAAATATAAATACGTTAATTACTTTTATCGCAAAAATAATAACATATTACAAAATATAATAAATTGCTATTTTGGTTAAATTTTAATGATATATTATAATAAGCAAAAAAGGTTATAAAAATTTAAGAATTTAATTGTAAATAACAATATAATAATTAAATAAAAAAAATAAATTGTTTTTATTTTTAACTGTTTATAAAAAAGCAAAAATTTAATTAAAGTAAATAGAAAATATAACATTTATATTAAAACTAACCCTATTATTATTAACAATTTTACTAATTATAAATTAATCTTAATATTAAACCTAATCGAATATATATCAATCGATATAATCTTAAACTAAATAATAAATATTACTTTTAACTATTCTTTTAAAAGTTATTATTATTTTATTAATAATCTTATACCAATCGCAAATAAACGATTTATACGTCGCATATACCATATAAGCTATTTGGTTTATTTACCGATTTATAAAATCGCTTTAATTACTAAGTAATTTAAAATAAAAATCTTTAATAAAGATATATTAATTTAATTTTTCACCATATTTAATAAAATCTACTTTATACCTTTATTAACGTTTGTTAATAGGTTTAAACTATATTAAGTTATATATAAAACCTTTATAAATGTTTATAATAAAATTACCGCCTTACCCAAAATTAAACATTTTTAGTAAATTAATATTTTCCCTTTAATACTAGGACTTTATAGTTCCAATCTTATAAACGTTATAAAAACGTTAAAGTTAATAACTGTTTTAAATAAAGGATTAATTGTTAAAATTAATAATAAATTTATAATATTATATACACCCATCCTTACTTTTATTAACGATATATTATAATAATAAATTAATTTAAATATGTTTAATGTTTAAACAATTAAAAGCTATCGATTTTATAAAATTAATAATATAAAACGAGGAAATCTTAACTATAATATTATTAGGAATTAATATAAATATATCGATATTTAGCGTTAATGTTACTATATAGATAAGTTAAATATAATTAATAAGAAAAAATATTTATTAATATATAACTTAAGTTTCGAGGCGTTAATTATTAAATATATTATATTAGTTTTAAATGTTATTTAAGGTTGTTTTAGTGATTTAATATACTTGGAATTCGATGGTATTGTTAAAATAATTTATTAAATATTTTTAAATTAAGTTTAATTATCCCTTTTATTTCTCCGTTATTTTTAAGGCTAATAATATTAGGTTTTTAAACTTAAAGTTATAATAAATTATGCTAAAATGTTTCGACGTATGCCATTCCCTTTTAGTTGGCTATTAATTCTATTTTTGTATTATGTATTAACGTATAATTTATATAAATATAATTGTTAGGTAATTTTAACCATTGTGATAATATGTTGCTAATTTTGTAAGTATTATCTAAAAGTGGCATTTATTTATGCTGTTAAAATTAAATTTTATAATAATATTATAATTAAAAAGTTTAGCGTAAACTTAATAATTGTTAAAATTTTAATTTATATTTTAATTAAAATAATTTGTATTAACTATTTATTAACTATAAATAAAATGTATATTAGGGATTATAATTTAAATGTATTTATAGATTCTGTTTGTAAAAACTGTTGTTTATTTTAATAGTTTTATAAAGTTATAACTATAACATTAAACGAGTTAAGAAGTAAAATAATAAATATAAATAAGTTTTAAACTTCATTTAAAGTGTTTAAAACACCTTTTATAATCTTTATAAAACCGTTTATACTATCCATAATATTTATTACGTTTAATATATATATAAGTAAAAGCTTTATAATACCTTCCATTAAATAAAAAAATGTAAAAAATAATATTAATGTTGGCTATTTATCTAATTTATAAAAGGTTATAAAATATCGATAATAAACTGCATAATTAAACATTTATATCAGTTTTTATTATTTAGAAATTTTTAAAAAATATAATATTATCTCGTTATTAATGGTTTTATTTAAAAAAAGGAAATATAAATAAGTTTTCCCATAATCTATATTTAATAAAAATATTAAACTTATTAATGAATTAATTTATAAAATCTAAAAAAACGTTATTATTTTAACCAACTATTGTAATTTAGAAAAAGATTTTTTTAAATATAAAAATTTAATGCAAATTTTACGCCTAATTTTAATTAACAGATTTTAACATAATAAACTTAAAATTATTTAAATTATTAAAAATTTAAATTAAAAAATGCTAATAATATTTATAACAATATTACCTTTTAATATCAAAGTAAGTATAAAGGATAAAGATAATCTTTTAATGGTAACATCTTTTATTTTTAATATAACATATTATCGGCTTATAACTTTAATTTATATTAAAGTAATATATTATAAATAAGTTTTAAATTTTCTTATTAAAGAAAAAGAAATATTTAACCCATTTTATGTAAAATTATCGCAAACTTATAACATTAATTATAAAAAGCCTAAAATGATTATTAATAATAATAATACTATTAAATAGTAGAAAAAAATCTTTTTTTTTAATAAATATGTATATAAAAGTCAGCTTTAATCCCGCTTTTTATAATATTTACACTATAATATTATACCATTAACAATAAATTCGGTTATTACCAATTTATCTTCTAACGAAGTTAATATATAACTTACCATAATAATAATAAAATTTACTTAAATTACGTTTTTACTTATAAAATATTTCCCGATTAATTTATTTTTATACCTTTTTATATCTAAACTAATTATAATTATTAAATTTAATTACGCGTAAGTTATAAAATTTAAAATAATAAAGTTAATTACTAATTTAAAAACGTAATAAATTTCGGCTTATTATATATTTTTATGGTTATAACCTTAATTAAAAAACTCTTTAACTATAAAGAATTATTAATTAAATTTTCGATTATAACTACCGTAACCGGGTAACCTTTTATAACCGTTAATTGTATCAAAAATATTAATTAAAAAATTATTAAACTTCTTACTTTAAATAAAGATAAATTTTATATAATCCCTTTTAATAAGATATTTAATGGTTGAAATATAATTATTAACTTATTTATAACAATAAATAAATTATTATAAATTAATTAACGTATATAATATTATTAATTACACTATCGATATTATTTTCCAAATATAAAACAGCGTTAATCTTTAAGATAAAAGATAGGTACTTTTTTAATTATACAACTTTTTTCGGTTTTTTATTTAAATACCTATTTATTTTATATAAAACTTTTTTATTATATACATATTAACCTATTATTTAATATAAAACCTTAATTATATATAACCTAAAAGACGGGCGCAATTAAATTAATATAAAAGGTATAAATTATAAATAAGTTTTATAAATAAGTAAATAAGTAAGTAATATTTAAATAAGATGGTTTATAAATAATATATATTTAATACCTAATATTTATTAATTTAATATAGTATAAATGTAAATTGCGTATTAAAAATATGTAGGTTTGAATTGAAATATACGCTATTAAATTTAGCGCGGTTTAATTTCGGATGAGTAATTTAATTTAAATAAACGGCTTAATTTTTTGCGCGGTTTAATTTTTTAAACGGTTTAATTAAGGTTGAGCGGTAAATATACGGTTAAAATTATTTGAAACGTAAAAAGTATTTAACGTTTAAAAATTGAATTGTATAAATAATGATTACGTTTAACGTGTAAAACGTTTTTAGTTTATAACGGTTTATAATTTTTAAAACGTAAAATTTTTTATACGTTTTAAGGTTTTTACGTTTAAATTTTTTTAAACGGCTTATTTTATATTAACGTTTTATTTTTTTATACTTAAATTTTTCTTTTTAAGTTATTAAGCGGTTTAATTTTAAAGCGGTATATTTACGATATATATACCGTTTAAGGAACCCCCCTATAGACGCTAAGGTACCTCTTAGGTTAGGTAACTTATAATACTTTGGAAGCACACATGCATTATTTTAAATCTTACCTACCTACGTTTCAATCACTTGGTCATTTGATTCTAAGCCATGTCTTCCAAAGTCCATGTGACATGCATCAACGATAGCCACAATACTACATTTTGCCAATCCCTTAACCTAGGTGGTAATTAATCTAATCACAGTAGTACAGATTTGGCCATTGATGGAGGATGGGAATAATCTGCGATCGTGTGCTTGGCTGCGCGTAGCCCCCAAGTCAGCAAGGTGCCAGCCAATATCCCGCCCTTGGAGATTGAAACCCATACAGCTTTCGCCCTGGATAGGTACTATCTAGGAGGTAGGTAGGTGAAAAAGAATGCTCAATTCTAAGATGAAGTCAAACTTCTGGCTATCTCTTCATCCCCCCAACCGAGAAAGGGGCAACCTCTATTTCTCCGTACTGAGAAGCAAATGTCAAACCATTCTAAGCCGACAACACATTCGGGGAATTCAAGTTCCAGATGTCCAACCAAGAGCCAGTGCCGCAAGGCTCTAACTCGAAGATCACAGCTGGAACTCAGGTGGATGAGCCCGAATCATTCCAACATTCATGGCGAATATGGACCATTTTCTTGGTCCTTTGCATGCTATCATTTATGGCCTCTATTGATTCAACTATCATCACTACATCTTTACCAATAGTTACGCGGGAGGTCGGCGGCGGCGGCCAATACGTTTGGATTGCGAACTCGTACCTATTCGCCTGCACGGTGCCCCAGCCTCTTTACGGCCAGATCGCAGACATTTTCGGTCGCCGGAATCCTATTTTTGTGGCCATTGCCCTCTTTACTCTCGGGAGCGGCCTTGCTGGCGGTGCTCATAACGTTGGCATGCTGATTACCGGCCGTACAATTCAGGGTCTTGGATCGGGTGGCCTGTACGTCTTGTCAGACATCATAATTTGCGACCTGATTCCGCCCCGATATCGTGGTCCTTATATGAGCGCTGTTCTTTCTACTGCTGCTATAGGTACTACCATAGGGCCTATTATTGGTGGCGCACTTGCCCAAGAGAACTGGCGTTGGGTATTCTGGATTAACATCCCGGTAATGGGTGTTGGGCTCCTGGCTATCATTCTCGCACTCAACGTACGATATAAACGTAGCCCGACTTGGTTCCATGCCTTATCCCGCGTCGACTTTCTCGGCAATGCCATTTTTATACCGACCATGGTGGCTTTATTCTTCGGGTTGATAATGGGAGGCCAAAACGGCTACCCTTGGGGATCATGG
Source organism: Daldinia grandis (assembly GCA_022432525.1). Classification (NCBI taxonomy): domain Eukaryota; kingdom Fungi; phylum Ascomycota; class Sordariomycetes; order Xylariales; family Hypoxylaceae; genus Daldinia; species Daldinia grandis. Next base: position 823,731 of record JAJKLB010000007.1, read on the forward strand.
CGTATTGTTTTACCACTTGTTCTCGGCGTTCTCGGCTGGGCTGCTTTCCACGTATATGAGGCATCGTCAATTTGTCGTGAGCCTAGTATGCCGACCCGACTTTTCAAGCATCGCACCTCAGCTACCGGGTTCTTGATGATTTTCTTAGCATCTATTATAATGCAGGGTATCGGGTACTTCTTGCCAATATATTTCCAAGCAGTCAAAGGGACAACACCTTTAATGTCCGGCGTGTCATTCCTTCCCTTTGCTTTGGCGATTATTCCGTTTGGCGGACTCGCAGGTGGTTTCATGTCTAAGACGGGGCTATATAGGCCGCTCCACTGGGTCGGTTTCGCGCTGAGCGCCGTCGGGGCTGGGTTATTCTCGATATTACACGAGACCTCCAGCCGTGGCGCCTGGATAGGCTTCCAGGTGATTGCTTCCGGCGGGACCGGCCTGATCTTCACAGCCACGTTACCATCAACCCTTGCGGCGCTACCGGAATCTGATGTCGCTGTAGCTACGGGCACGTACTCGTTCGTACGTTCCCTTGGCTTGGTATGGGGCGCGACGATGGCCTCCATCGCCTTCAACGGCCAGGTAAATGCCCACCTCGACATCGTCGCCGATCCGGGGGTTCGCTCGCTCTTAGCTGATGGCGGTGCTTACACGTATGCCGGCGGTCTGACCGGTTTACCGGATTCCACTAGGGGCCAGGTCATTAGGGTATATGAGTTAGCCTTGAGGACTACTTGGTTGGTCTTTGTTGGCGTGGCATGTCTAGGTTTCCTCGTCACATTTGTTGAGAAGCACGTTGAACTACGCAAAGACCATTCAACCGAGTTTGGGCTTGCGAATAAACTCCCTACAGAAGACAAGGCAGAAAAAGGAGGTGGTACCAATTCTTCAGATACTGGAACGGTTAGGGAAGTGAACTGAGAGGCGTGCGAAAGGGGAAGGCATGCTGTTGCTGAGATAAAGCTACTAGGGTTCGAAATTTTGGTATATCAATTGTCTAGGTTAGCTCCATAGTGACATGGATTCTCAAAGCACAACTTGTTGCTATTCGTTCTAAATTACCAATCTTGTCAGGCGGCTAATGTTAGGTGAGTTTTCATAAGAAGTTGTACTATTCAATTCTATAAACAGGTAATAACTTCAGAAAAACTTAATAAACCTAACCTACCTAGGTAGGTAGGTAGCCTCTGGGTTATTATTATGAGTGATACTATTTGTAGATTGCCTTGCCGGTCGTTCTAGAAGTTAAATACACTTGGCCACCAAAATTACTAGTAAAATAACATGGCTTTATTTTGTTTCATTATTATTAAATAATTTAGTAATCATATATTCCCGAGTCGACATCCTCCGAGGTGTTAGATCTAATGTGATATGGAAGAGAGAGGACAAGTACCTGGGTGCGATACATACCCAAAGGTACCTCAGGTACTCTATTCTATCATGCTGCCGTAAGGCTGTCACATAAATATAGTCCGTAAGCGTAGGCCCCCAAACAAAAGAAAAACTTGATATTATCAAGTTGGTTGGGAGATGTAACTCGTGCATATGCTTGTGAGCTGTAGTTCTTGGCCCACCTATACCGCTCGAGAGTGTATTGATGTTAAGCAATAATACTACCCCAATAGGGGGAGTCCTGTAATACCCTGTAATGCCATTCCCTTGGCGCGGATACGAAAAAATCAATTAATTGTGGCTTTCACCCGACATGCAGTCAGTGTATCACAGCAAAGCCACCCAACATCTTACTGCTCAAGCTCAGATAGGTAGCGGCTAGGTTCCTACGAGGGGAACAAATATCCTCGCCTTTCTCGTGCTTCTGAAGTTAGATGAAAGCTCAGCTCCAAACTTTTATCACGTATAATAGTGCTTTCATAATGGGGGACATCCCGGCGGACGTCGACTTGTCCCAAATACCTCTTGCCCCCAACCCCAATGGCGACCCCCCTAACTTTGATGGCGGTCCCAATCTCGAACCGACAATACTAGTCACCGGGATCGTGTTCATTGCTATCAGTTCCATATTCGTCCTCGTTCGGCTAGGAACAGACCTGAAGAATACCCGCAAACTTCACCTTGATGATTGTACGTAGAGCCTTACTGTCGGATTCCGGATTGACGAGCAGTCAATGCAGGTGTATTGTCTGGGCTGACGTGGGCCATCCGTAAAGACTTTTGTCTCGTGGGAGAGTTGGCCGGGATCGCGTATTGGTTTATATTATATGAATGTACGTATTGTTTCCACGTACTCATCGCTGCCGCTAATACAGGGTCGGCAGTACAAGTCAAGCATGGCATTGCTAAGCACTCATGGGACATTGCTGCAAGCACTATCACACCCTCAGTGATGAAAGTGAGTAAGGCTTTTCGCCGGCTTCACGGCCTTTTCGTATCTACTTGCACACCTACCTACCTAGGTAGTAAGTGTATTATTAACAGCTTCACGCAACATCTAATAGGGCCAATCCGCCGCTCAGGTTCTGACATCTATCGCAAACCCTTTGGTGAAAGGCTCCATCCTCCTCTTCTTCCTTCGACTGTTCGGCACCTTACGATGGGTTAGAGTTCTCTGCTATGGGCTTTTCGTTGCAACACTAGTCCTCTATGGAGCATACCTTATTGCCCTATTGTCTCTCTGCATACCGGCTCGCGGCCATCCATGGGATAGCGTTCTGCTTGCTAGATGCAGCAAAACCTCACCCGCAACCATCACTATTGGCGTCTGCGCTGTGATTATCGACCTATCTATATTTATCATCCCCCTGTTCATCGTGGCTGGACTCAACCTCAAGCCAGAGAGAAAAAGGGCACTCGTGATCGTGTTCCTTGCCGGATTTCTGTAAGCTTGTTCCCGGGACAGAATAAATAATGAATACTACTGATACGAAAGACAGTATCGTTATAACCAGCGTAGTCGGCCTTGCGTATAGAGCTATTGTGAGTAGTGGTGCCGGAGCTGGTGGGAACTCCAATGGCTCCCCTAGGGTCCATCCAGATGTCTACCATAATAACTCAACACTCTTTTGATGACTCATATGAGGCTCATGTCCACCAGAGCAACCAGAATAGGATAAAAAATATCGTTAGAGATGAGTGGTGATGCAGCCTAGTGTCCGACGGGTGCTTGTTGGAAGATTGTTAAATGAATTGGGAAGATTTGGGTCTGGTTACCTAACGTCCCGAGTGTCATGAGATGGACCAAGAAGCCAGGAAACGACTTCGTTATTCCGCGAGGGGCTCTAAGCTAGCTACAGGAGCGTACGGCTAAACGCGCCCACAGTGTCCTTTGCTCAAAAATCATCTGTTAAATACATCGAGTGGTGGGCTCACTTCAGATAGTCTCCTGACATTACCTACGTCGTGAATTCTGAAGTGTTGTGACAAGTCTAAGCAGTATATTCATCGACCGATTCATTCAATCGCTCTAAATGGTCCAGCCTGTCACTAACTAAATTCTCTGGCCGATACTGCAGTGAATAGGACGTTGTGTATTTGATCTGAAAAATGACGGCTTATGTCTGTTAATAGCTGTCCGAGTTTACTCATATTTACCGTATTGTTGCCCCTATCTTTACCCACTTGCTCCTATTCTTGGGCATGTATGGTTAATACAATTACCAGCTAGTCTAGGTGGGGAGCTTATACTTACCTAGGAGGTATTTAACCAGATCAATTCGACACAAAACATTAATAACAAGACATCGTGAAAATCACCAATTCGTCAGTTTTCATCGCCTTTTTTTAGCAGCGATATACATAACACACCACTAATTCAACAGGCTGCTAAATCGTCACTAGCAAAGGAGCTTATACGCATGCATACATCCTATCCTTTATTCTCCCTGCCTCCACCTACGTCCCTCCGTTTCCGCAACCCCTATACGTAATACCCTCGCACCCTATTGGACCGGCTCAGGGGGGAAGCCAGCTAACAATAACCAGGTCCTAACGTATGTAGTGATATACGGTTGGATGGACCCTACGTGCAGCACAAGATACAATGTAACATACCTACCTGCTTAGGTAGGTACCTACATATCCCATCCAACCCGGTTTGCCTATACCAAGCCATGTAACCTCAGTCAGCCGCTTTTCATTTTTTCTTTTCAGCATTTAGTGCGATCCACCTTGATGTCCCTTCGGGAGTACGGAATTAGATGATTGGTTGCTGATCCGACTATACACTATATATGTACAAACTACCGCAGTACTAATGTATGCAAGGAGGATAACTAGGCTTCGGTTAACAACGGCCGATGGACGTATGGAATATTCGGCTTACCGAGGAAAATCCTTCGGTGCCGACTTAACTACCACGAATGGCGTCAACGAACAAACGCATGTCCACAAAACCAGTAGTGAATAGAGTCAAATCTATCAACGTGCATCTGATCTAACATTTACCTAGTGTAGTCGTCTAGACCGACCCCCAAAAAATCTAACGCTATATTCCCGGTCACTCTATACTCCTCCCACCCCTTAGATCTAGCCCAGTTAAATGGAGCCAGGCGTATCGCGCTAGTGTAGTTGAATAATTCATACCCACTCGTGTGTCTACCGTCCCAATGATGGTGATGATGATGATGATGATGATGATGTTGGTATAACCAACCAACTATTTGCATGCAAAAGACCTTGTCGTTGTTGAATGGTTCTCTCCCGAAAACGCCTTGTGCCCAGAAGAGTTGGTGAAACCCCGTGCCGCTCTGACCCCTGCTCTACCATGTGTTGAAGACCTGTGTATCCGCCGTACGCCTTTTTCCTCTCCATGATGTTGAAAACTGGATATCATCTATGCGTTGCGCCGGAAAGATGCTGCTGCCGGGAAAATCATTTACGTCGTGTCCTCGACTGGCGGGCAGGTGCAGAAGAGGTTTAAGTCGCCGTATGCTAGGTACTATAGTTAGCATATAACCATGTTTTCAAATCTTAGATGAATGTAATATGTGCATCAACTTACTGTCGTTTACCCTCGTGACGCTCGGCCAGAACTTCTTCTCCTTAAGCCACGGCAGAGGGTACGCCGCCTTCTCCCGTGAGTAAGATCTCTCCCATTTGCTACCCTCACCGCCGTCGCCCGCAATTAGGTCCTGCATGGTGTGTGGCGACATCTTCAAAACATTACCCTCACGCGGGGCCTTGCCCTCTTCAATCTCCCGGATCTCTCCGCGGATACTGATCAGAGCATCAATAAAGCGGTCGAGCTCTTCCTTACTCTCGCTCTCAGTCGGCTCAATCATTAGGGTGTTAGCGACGGGCCAACTCATCGTCGGGGCGTGGAAGCCGTAATCCTGCAGGCGCTTGGCAATGTCGATGGCCTCGACACCAGCAGATTTACTGAAAGGCCGGGCGTCAAGGATGAATTCGTGAGCGCAGCGCCCGTGTTCATTAACGTATAAGATCTGGTAGTGAGGCTTAAGACGTGAGAGGATGTAGTTAGCGTTGAGCAAAGTGATTTTGGTAGCTTGGGTGAGACCCTCCGCCCCTATAAGAGAAGTTAGTGATTGACCTATTTAGGCGAAATTTAGAAATATGAGTTGACTTACCCATCAAGGTGTTATATGCCCAGCTAATGAGGTTGATACTGGCACTACCATTGTTGGCACTGCTGACTGCATAGCCGCCGCTCGTCGCCTTGCCCTCGGCATTGGGATCACGAGGAAGGAAGGGCTGAAGACGCTGCTTTACGCAAATGGGACCTACGCCCGGGCCGCCTCCGCCGTGTGGGATGCAGAAAGTCTTGTGAAGATTTAAGTGGCATACATCAGCACCAATCTCCCCCGGAGAGCATAACCCAATTTGTGCATTCATGTTTGCACCGTCCATATAGACTAGACCGCCATGTTCGTGGACCAGCTCGCACACCTTCTTGATCTCGGGCTCGAACACACCAAATGTGCTGGGATAAGTAACCATAATAGCTCCGAGCTCTTCTTGGTGCTTTTTGCACTTGGCTTCAAGGTCTACTATGTCGAGATTGCCGGTACTCGTATCACATTTGATTGGCACTACTCGCATACCAGCCATAGCAGCGGAGGCAGGATTTGTACCGTGAGCAGATACGGGAATAAGGCAGATATCCCGCTTCTTTCCACCATTTCCTTGCGCCTTGTGGTACTCTCTAATCGCTCGCAGGCCGGCGAATTCACCCTGTGCTCCCGAGTTAGGTTGAAGAGAGACAGCATCCATGCCTGTTATATCACGCAATTGTCCCCTGAACATCTCTAGCAAGCTATTATAGCCCGGGACCATCTTCTCCGGGGTATATGGGTGTATCTGGGAGAACTCGGGTAGCGTGATGAGTGACATTTCCGTGGTTCCATTGAGTTTCATGGTGCATGAGCCGAGCGGAATCATGGAGTGTACAAGCGATAGATCCTTGGACTGTAAGTGGTAAATATACCGTAGTAACTCCGTTTCAGAGTGGTGAGTGTTAAAGACAGGATGCGTCAAAAAGCTTGAGGTTCGTTTGAAAGCGTCCGGGATATCTACCGAATCGGCGTGCTTTTCGAGTATCTGGCGAACATGTCCCTCTACCGCCTCGTACGGATGTACCTTGATGTTGCTAGCCGTAACTGCAAATACTTGGAAGACTTTGACCAAGTCATCCAGAGACGTTGTTTCGTCAACCGAGATACCAATTTGCTGCTCACCAATCTGGCGAACATACATCCCGTGTTCGTGTGCTGTGCTTATAGATCGGGTCTGGCTCTCTTTGGATCCAACATCGATGACAACTGTATCAAACAGTACGCTGCCACTATCATTCCACTTGCTTTTCTGCGTGGCGAACCCATTCTCTTCAGCAATGGCTTGAATGACCCGTGCCCCTCGGACAACTCGTTCGGCAATCGCTTTGAGACCTTCGGGCCCATGGTAGATTGCGTAGAGAGCATTCATATTAGCTAACAGCGCCTGCGACGTGCACACGTTACTAGTTGCCTTCTCTCTCCTGATATGCTGTTCTCGCGTCTGTAAGGCCAATCGATAGGCCTTCCCACCTAGTCGGTCTTTGGACAATCCAATTAACCGACCAGGCATTTTCCTCTTATGCTTCTCCTGAACAGCAAAGAAGGCTGCGTGTGGACCTCCGAATCCCAACGGCACGCCGAATCTTTGTGCGCTTCCGAACGCAATGTCGGCCCCCCATTCTCCTGGAGGTTTGAGCATGGTTAAAGCCAGTAGATCCGTAGCAACACTAAGCAGGGCGCCTTGCTTATGTACTAAGTCAGCCAGAGGCTGGAACTCTTCTACGTGGCCGTATGTATCAGGATACTGGACCATGACACCAACTAGATCCTCACCAAGGTTCTCGACCTCAGTACGTGCTTCATCCTTCGCAAGGTCTAGCTCTAATATCTTGATACCAAAGCCGTCCGCACGTCCACGCAAGACCGATATCGTTTGCGGGTGAAGGGACTTGGATACGACAAAAGTCTTTCCTTCCCGTTTAGCCCTCGAGGTTGATAACGTGTTCATGGAGAGGGTCATTGCCTCGGCAGCAGCAGTGCCTTCATCTAGGAGACTGGCATTGGCTATAGGAAGTCCCGTCAGGTCAGTAACCACGGTTTGAAAGTTAACGAGGGACTCTAAGCGGCCTTGGCTGATTTCTGGCTGGTAAGGGGTATAACTCGTATACCAGGCGGGGTTCTCGAGGATGTTCCGTTGAATAACGGCTGGCGTATGTGTTCCATAGTATCCTTGACCAAGGAAACTCTTTTTCACCGTGATTTGAGACTGATACTCTTTTACCCTTGCCTTCAGACTTGATTCGCTCTGTGGTCCCTCGTGAGGGGGGATGTCGAGCGTTTTCTTAGATAAGATATTAGGTGGAATGACTTGCTGAACGAATTTATCCAGATTGTCGACAGGCGGGGATAGGGCCTTTAGCATCTCAGCTGTATCGGCCTCATCAGGACCAATATGGCGACGAGGAAATGTGTCCAGGTCGGCATAACTCGCTACCTGTGCCCGATCGATGGTAGTAAAAGACCTTCTCTGGGTAGCCGTCGCTACGGCCTTATAAGTGCAGCTATGACATATCCATGGGGCTGTACGCTGCAAGCGAGAGCTTAACGAAGTCGAAGCTCTTGATTGAACTGCTGACCTGCCTAAACGAGGTATAGCCCTCGCAAAAGACGCCATCTTTTACAAAGATGCTCTTCCTCGCAATTTGCAACCAAGGTATTTGGCGAAGCACGGGACCTCGAATGAATGCTGGGTCAAGCTTTATGCAGTCATGCTGCTCGAAACGTTGCAACTATGTCAACTATATGAGAGAACTACAAAGTATTAGATAAATATTAGGAAATTGGATTGATTACTAGTTTTTAGCTTAGGTTGGTTAGGTACAATTGGATGCCTACCTCCTTATATGTATTACCCAGACTAGGTACATACTTCGCCTGCCATAGAAGGAATCGCCGTCATCGGTCTAACCATTAGCTTGAAATATGCGAGATAACAAAAGTTGCGGGTCTTTTCGGAGGAGTCTCAAAGCCGATAACGTTTTGCCCCGGGCCTCTTTCTATGTGATTTCTACCCTACCTTCCCGTACCTAACACGGGTACCCACCTAGCGGTGTACATACTCAAAAATAAAAACATTCGGTTGGCTCATTGGATAATGGATATATGTAGTGAATGGAGAGATCGTACAAAGTGTTCTTCCCTTTGAGTCTGGAATGGTACGATGCATGTGCTACGCCGTTATGTAATACGCATTCGCAGTTCCTGCTTATCGCTTTAGCGCCATTACACGACCTACAGGGATTATAGTCTTTATTAAGCGGCTCAAAATGGGCGCCGTACCTATTGTACATAGGTTAGGTTAGGTACCTTAAGGTAGGTACCTTATAACATACCTGGATGTGGGGAAATCTGCTCTCAGCTGCTGCTACTCGTCACCAATTAAAAAATTTGGTGACACCGACGAGTCAATCAATACTATTCGCCATCTCCCGGTGACGAAACTTTTTGCTCCAAAACAACAAAACAACAAAGCAGCCTCTCTAGTCCACCTCGCAAAAATAGGAATAATTCAAAATGTTTGGCGGATGTAAGAGACATTCTTCATATAACCTATGCCTAGGCATATTCCGTCGCTGACAAAAGATACGACAGTCGCACCACCTCAATTCTCAAGGGAGGAGCTCGAGCAGCACGAGGCTGAAGCCACCTCCACGGTCAAACTCTTCTTTGGCGCCGCCGTCGTGCTCTACCTCTGTATGCTCCCTTCGATCCATAATATACACCATGATCGCATCATACTAACGACGTATTCCATTAGCTCCCTTCGCCGTTGATCTCGTCTCGAGCGTATTTTAATCTTGTGGGCGTATGATTTTTTGTATAATTATGAGACACGGCAACAATGGTCCAGTTCTTGAGAAACGAACTATAGGGGCCGGAAGGGGTGTATGCTACTATACATATGGGATACCTTTTTATAAAGACGGCTCGCATGTTATCCATTTCGGGTTGTTTTCGCATCACAAGGCTGAGGCATCATGCATATCGCACTACGGTGTCTTTGGGCGTCAAATACTTATAGAGGGGCATAGGGGCTTATTACGTCACCACATAATATAAAGCCCGTACGGGGTTTGCATCTTCTCCCATACGTAAATCATTTTCATGTTTCCAAATGCATTGTCTGTTGTCTTGGAAATCTCACAGTATTCAATATCCGAGGATGCAAGAAACTTGGAAGGTACAATTCGGGATATTATCGTCTAATATCAGAAGCAGACGTCCCCAAACGCCAGGCTTATGCGGTTTCCTACGGCCAGCTAATATCTGTACACCATCCAAGTTCCCCAAGACCCGAGAACCCACTCCTATTAATGAACTTCGTCACCCTATCTCGTGCTATCAGGACTCGTTTACGCATTGTCCTTCTAAGTGTTATCTACTATGTAGGAGGTGGATTCCTCTCAGACCACTCGTCATAATCCTTCTTGACCTGCTCCAGCGAGGTTTTCAAGGACTGTAGTTGCTTGTCAAACTTTTCCAATATCTAAGGTCGCCAAATGTTAGCACTACTCACTCCTATGATCACAAAGGCCAAAAAATAAACTTACCTCCTTGGCCTGGGCTTCATTCTCCTCCCCTATCCCCTCCTGAGCTTCCGTGCCACGCTTGCTAATCTCGTTCTGTAGGCTATCTGCATATCCTCTCAGCATTATAAGACGACTCCACAGCTCCTCTGTTCGTGCGCTCAGAGCCGGGTCTGTTACAGCTCGATCAAGGGTCTCCAGCTTCGTCTTTAATTCATCTTCTTCCTTATCGAGGGAGTATCCACGGTTGCGCAAGACCTGTACCTTTGTTGCTAAGGCCAGGCATCTCTGTCGTAACAGTGCGTGCTTTCGTCGGGCATTGGCTGTCCGCATGCTGGTCTGTAGGTCGTGCTGTGAGAGAATTGCGTCCAAGCTAGAGTTAACAGCATGTAGCGCGTTTCTGAAATGCCCTAAAACCTGTCTCTGCATCTTAAGGCGCTCGCTAACAGCTTGGAACCCGGTAGCAAGGGCCGGCATGTATCCGGGACCGGGTTTATCATGAACAGCTTGCTCCCATTCTCGGGGGTCTTCCGAGGGGGAGGGTTGATAGAGAGGGATGCGCGCCTGTTCGACCTTATTGTAGAAGTAGTACTTGAATACCGTGTTTGGATTTTCGGGTACCCATTTCTCAAGCATTCCTTCGATTTGCTCCGTAACAGGCTTGTGGACTAGAATCGAAATTGTCAGCTCAATGTTAAAGACGCGAACTTAAGTGATAGTAGACCTACTTAGTGACTCTCGGCCTGGCTCCCAAATTAGGCTGGAGCGTTGCACCGGTGCCTGGCTTGCATTCATGAACCCGGAAGCTCCAAGTTGCTGCTGAGGCTGCTGCTGCTGCTGTTGCTGTTGCTGTTGCTGCGCCTGGGGTTGACCAAGAAAACTCCCACCAAACGCATTGGTCGATGGTTGGCCAAGCGTACTCCCACCGAGTAAACCTCCACCAAGTGCATTGGACTGTGGCTGGTTCTGAGTCTGCGACTGATTTGCGGTCGAACCAAAACCAGTGGTTGTGGATTGGCCGAAGGGAGTTGTAGACGCCCCGAATCCTGAAGGCTTGCCCCAGAGAGACATGGCTGGAGCTGGGAGCCTGTAGGCTGAAGTGACCGGTGACGTTGGTTAGGGAAGGGGAGCTCGAAGCCGTAATCTTGCGACAGAAGGCTTCGCGAAGATAAGAGTCGCGTTTAAAGTGGGTGGAATAAAAGAATAACTAATTCAGGCTTCAACTCATGGCGGTACTTTAGATATATTTTTTCTCCACAAGACACTAGAGTTGATATCCTGACGTGAATCGAAAAGGAAAGAAAAAGAAAAAGAAAAGCCCTCGAAGAAATACCAGGTGTTGCTGTCGGGTGTCCTGGTGTTTACTGATCTTGCTCAAATGCATTACACCAGAAATTCCACAAACAAATCCTAGCTTCAAATTCATTAGCTTCAGCCTTAGACGGTGGGTGTGGCTGGGAGCTGGAATGAGGTCCAGGTTATTGAATGTACCTATGGAACTCGGGTAACTAACTCCCAATTGGTTGTGATAGTTTCTGGCAGTTACACATCGACCCACCAAACTGGTCTATCCCAGCCCAATGTGGCTGGAACCAATCAGGATTTCCAATTTGCTAACCACCGGATTCCGTCACTTCGCCTATCGTCAAACTGCTCTCCATTTCCGAAGCTCACTTCAAACCACGACATCCCGCCGAGAACCCCGTCCGTATCGCAGCCATGTCGGCCCGGAAGCCAGTGTATGTCCTATAAACAGTTTTCCTATTCAATGATAAAACATCAATTGGCATACGATAGACCTTCTTTATGAGCCAATTACGTCTTTAGAGAGCGCCGTCGCTAACTTGCTTGCTTTTAGCTTCAACCAGCAGGTTCTCTACGATACCACTCCCCTCCCGGACTCCATCCCCTCGGTCAAGGAGGTCGGAGCTACCTCCGCGCCTCTGCTATCGGCTTCGTTCTTCATCGGCGCCCGGTGCCGCCCTTACAACGATGACTTCATGCAATGCAAGACCGAGAACCACGGCAAGGGCGAGTTTGAGTGTTTAAAGGAGGGCCGACGAGTAACCAGATGCGCCGCCAGCGTGATCGACGACATCAACACGCACTGTCTAGATGAATTCCGCAAGCACTGGCAGTGCCTCGACAATAACAACCACCAGCTGTGGCAATGCCGGAAGGACGAATGGAAGCTCAGCAAATGTGTATTCGATAACCTAGTATGCTACTTACCTCTTGTGGCCTCTTTTAAGAGCTATTTTGCTAAACCATGCGATAGAAACTCGAGAAGACCATACCCGATTCTCCTAAGGACAAGGCCCCAGTCCATCTCCGGACGAAGCAGATCTACGCCCACTACCCTATCTTAAGAGATCGCGGCCAACCGCCATTCGGTAAAGCTATTGACCCGCCTTCGTCACAAGCCCAGACTGATGCGCCGGCATCATGAAGTGCCCCCCTTTAAGTAGGGGTTCAAAATGACAAAATAGCCGTGTAAATAAACATGAATTACAATCGGGTTAATGCTTCACCTTGTCTAATGTCTCCTCTTGCGAGTGGCCTATTTTACTAGCTTGCTTGCTGTAAAATACGAATAGCATACCCTCCTAAGATTAAGGGATATATATTCAATAGCGGACAAGCAACTCACGCCTGGACGCTTTACACTAGGCAAGGCGTCCGTACCCTTAGAAATGCCCCCTCTGTTGGAGAACTCTCTCTTCTATAAGTGATCGCGCCTATCATGTAAACCGGTAATGAGTTATGGTGACAGTTATATGTTGCCATGCTTACTCTCGAGATATTAGAAATTCGCTAGAGGCGAACTAGTGTTGTTCATATACACGGTGAGAGACGTGGAATCGTTGTATTCACAAACTTACGACATTTCGATAAAATACCTACATGCTAGTCGAATGACAGGCAACATTCAGGAATCTATCTTGCTGTATGTTTAGAATACATGTGATTAATCAACATGGCCCGAGAAGTAGACCGACTTAAATGGTCTGTGACTTTGCTTGGGTAGGTGGTTATATTTAAACTATGAGAGCTGTGGGCTCTAAGACGTCTCCGAAAAGGAGTATATCCCAATAGTCCGAACCCATAACACAACCTATTCATGTGCCCTTCCGCTTTGTGGAATACCGAGCGGACGCTATATTAGAGTACTTCGTAGTGGCAGCCCAATGCCAGTCCCTCCGTTATCTTGCATTAGCAACATTGACGTACAGAAGGTCACCATAAGCCCAAGGCCCTCCGCCTTCATCATCCTGTAGCTACATCCCCTACTTCTAGTTAACACAGGGCGTGGTTGTAGGCAAAGCCCTGAATATCCCCTCATATTGCCCTCAGCACCTGCACACGGCAGTTACGTGGTCGTTCTCTTGGCTACTGAAGGAGTCAGCAGCCAGCCGACGCAGGAGCTCTTCTTCTACCTTAAATCGATGACACGTACCTACACGAACGCAGGGGAATCCCCATCTAGGTACATATGCAAGTCGGCTTGCAGATTCGTGAGCATAGCTCTATTGGTTATCAAACGCCTACGGCAATATAGAAAGCAAGATCCGCTTCCGTGCTATGTATGTGTCGGCTGGCTCGACATACGGGAACATATCGTGATAGGGTTGCAGGTGATGTGACCTGTTACTATATATGTGCGTCTATGTGCGTCTATCCAAGACAGGCATGCCGGGCAGTGAAGGCAGCCAACATATTCGGGATATAGAATCCTATTTGACAGCCTTGACAGCCTTCGCTAGTAAACACCCGGCTACATTCAGATGTAGTGTGCGCCTCATATGTCCGATGACATCGTCTCCTGCACTTCCTATCCGTGGGGAAAGTCTTCCCGTTTTTTCGCCCGCATCGGACGTATGCCGACTGGCTACCAGCATTGCCTAGCATATCCTCCTTCGCACGAGTTAATCTGAAGTACCACTCAGATCTCCCACGACGCTGAGATGGGCTGGGCGCGGCGCGGCGCAACCCCGGACACATGTAGCCATCCAACAGTCAGGACTCAGGACGCCTCTTAATAAAGCACCGGCTACTCACACAAGTAGCCTACATCTGCGCGGGGTAAGTAACACACGGATAAGAGTCCAGCTGAGCAACGCGACGTTGAATATGGTGTCCATTAGTAGCCATGAGTTTAATGTATGATTACGATAGGTTATACGGTGAGAGAACCCTACGTCATAGAAGGGAATATCGCATTGCCGCAGGACGTAGGAGTGTGTCGCAATGCTGTGACGGAGATCCCTATCTAGGTACTAGAAGGATACACGGAAACTGCTGTCACGGAGGATGAGGGCTTCTAGAAGTGGCCCAGGTGGCGTATGATGCTTAATCGAGAAGCCGGATGACCATAAGTAGCCTATGCCATGTTTCGTTTGACCCTCCAAGGCTACGGATTCTTTTGATCCTGTATAACCAAACCCACTAGGGCTAATCGGCTTTTCTTGATCCCTCTGTTGTTCTTGAGCTAGTTGGAAATAGTTGGCCGTAACCACAATCCACTAAGGGCACACACAAGCCGAAGGATCCGTTCCGCAACCCCGCAAACAACTTGGGTAGAAATGTGACATGACTCCCGCGCCGGTAACTACAATTTATTCGCAACAGTGCTATATTCGGTGTTTCCTATTTGTGGCAACTGGGGAAAACTTAAGACACGGAGCCTCACGGCTGTGTGGAGAATGTGCCTGGCCGGCGGTTGGCAGCGTGAAGAGGTGCGGGAGGCAAGGTCGTACTATACCAAGACAAATTTAGGATCCCGCGCCCACCCTGTCAGAATTCAGTCGTGAGATATATCATCGTTCGCACTTTAGGTGTCTTGTCTCGGTCCGGGCCTAAAAAGAACGGAAAGACATTGTACGCAAACACGGGGGGTGGTGGGGAGGACAGCCTCTTACTCGTTTAGACATAGGCGTCTTTCTCAGGACTACCTAAGACCACCTAAGATCCACGCGACGATAGGGTACCCATGTCTATAGATGAGTTGAGTCCGTTGGACGATAAACTCAGATATCTGTTATTCGGATTTTGGTCGCTAGATGTGGGCAAGCCTTTGATAAAGTAAACACAACTCTTGACGTTAATTAGCTATGCTAAGCATATGCTAGAAAGCCGCTTACGAGCACATTAGTAGCGTATGTGCTCACTGAGACAGTGCCACGTTGAAACTTGGTGTCTCTCCGTCTCAGAATCGGGATTTAGGGGTGGCAGCCGCTGTGGCATTGGCGTACTGCCTGTCTAAGACACTCGAGACTTCACGATATCTGTAGAAGGCTGGTTTATCACCAGTCACCTCTTCCACATAGAAAGAAGTGCCTTCTCGAACTACTGACGACCGGGAAGTGGCAGACACGTGACTACCGTAGATGAAGAGGGCTCGGTATCCCTTTCTCTCCCTTGCAGCCCGTATCATATATGAAAGCCCGCCTGAAAGTGGGCAGCTACAACTTCAGTAATATATGTGTACGCTGATGCGGATAGGTACATATCTGACGATATTTTACAGTCTCGTAATACAATGATGGTCAACTCTTTACTCACGTTAATCATCCAAGTTGAAAGTAATTTGTTGAGGTGACGGTGACCTCTCCGCTGTTGAACTCCAATATGTAACTTGCTACTTGAAGCAAGCAGATGCAGAATGCAGGAGAGCAAACCACGATTTGGTATGCTTCGAATGGACGTGGTTGGAAAGTGAATCATGAATTCCGAAGTGATGGGTAAATTATAATTAGGATTCATTTCGTAAGCAATTGTGATCCTAGTCCTTACGGCATGTCTAGACTCTAGAGTGCTGTCTAAGGTAGTCTTAAGCTTAGGCATGCTTTGTGTTACGACAGTCTACCATGATAATATTGTCAGAATTTCGGTTAGCAAACAGTATATCTCACACGAAACTTTGATGTAGGTCATTTATCACCTTTTCCAAGTATTGGCGACTATTCGAATTGATGAATAAAAATGGGGCGCATATCGTTTGTCAGTCATAATAGGCCATGCGCAAGCCGACTTGTTTTTGCGGCTGACGGAACCAGTACCCATTGATTGATATTGGTGTTGGGTGCTTTCCGGTCTTCCGAAGGACGGGACCCGTTGAAGATCGGGGGTGTTGGCTACGCTAGGGAGTTGTACAGGAATAAACTTCTTTCTTTTTTTAATCGGCGTGGCGGCGGCCCAAACGTTTCATCCTTAATTGGTGGTGGCCTATAGTCGAACCGTTTACATAGACAAGAGCGTCCTTGTATCCACTAATCAGCGGCGCGGCCAACTTTGTACGTCCACGCAATATGGAATCTCACGATTCCTGCTACATAGTAGGTAACTAAAAAAAGGTAAACCTGTGGACTATGTATGTATGATCCAATAACATGCCTCGGCATTTGCCAAGATGAATCAAACTAGAACGACTCTATTTGAGATGGCTAGGGATTGCGGGACTCCGTTGTGGTGCCGTGCGGTCGAGACTCTCGGGATACCTAGTTGAATTTCGAAGATAGATAGCAAACATTTTGTGATTTAAGGTCCACGCCAACTTTCGACTTCAAATTAGGTATCGAGCGGCATGGTATAGTAGAGAAAACCCGGTAGACAGGGCAAGTTCATCTGATGTTCTCTCCCTAGGGACTCTACTATATGAGAAACAAAGCAAGGACGGGTATGCAAACGAGATCGGGCTGACCCCAGGATTTGTTGTTGGTTTAAGGGGGTCATCAGGGGTGTAAGATCATTTGGCCTAAGACATTCGAAAATCCGTAGTGGATGGAGATGGATGGGCTGGATGAGTAAGTGTGGGAAAATGGGTATGGGCGAATCAATGGCTCTACCGATTACCGCTCTGGGGCATGCTTTACTAGCCCCGCGCTTGACAAGCCCCTCCTGCTTATGAAAGGCGGGAACTGAGTGAAAATCTGCAAGGTACCAGATTTGCTGCAGGGGTTGGAAACAGACTAAAAATACTAGGGGCTTCGTCTGATTTTAGGTTGTACAAGAAAGCAGTCCATATCATAATATCCGATCATATTAGATTAGCAAAGGGTAAACATGATATTTTCTGATGCCAATAGGCTTAATAGTTACCTAAACTCATTAGACGGAGATTTCGAAGGGGAAGAAGCAAATAGTGATATCTTCAAACACTTGGCAATTGTAAGGAAGGGTGATAATGTATATGCAAATGTATATGACGTGTTAGTGAATTACCATAGCAGTCTAACAGCTCCACATTGCCGCAAAATGCGCCGAGCGCATTTGCTAGCGTTTGTAAATCACCTTCTCGCAATATTCTGATAGGCCTTTACGTTCAAACAAAGTGAAAAAATGGCTTCCACCGTACACTAGGTCAATCCGGTTTCCTAGTGACAGTTCTGGACCAGTTCGGCGTCTACGCAACGTCACTAAGTATGAAAACTGCCGCCCGGTAGACCTTAACTTGCGTTTTTTAGGGTTGCGCTTATGTACGTGTATGGATATGAACTGCGTACGTGTGTTGAGTTGTTTCTTTAAGATGTAGTTACCTAGGTACGTATCATATAACTAGTAGGTATAGATGATCTTTGGATTTCCAGGAACTTGCTTACCTTAGGTAGGTAGGTAGGTAGGTAGGTACCTAGGTAGGTAGACAGGCAATTAGGCATCTAAAGGCATCAGGTTCGGAGTATACTATTTTGTACGACAGTAGTCAATTAAATCTAAATAAACCCTAGCAAGGTAATATTTACCGTTGTTAAAGATTTGTATGCGTTGTGATCGACCAAACAAAAAAACAATATATCACAGCTTTACCATAAACATCGAAAATATTAAGGTAGAAGGGCCCAAGTTCTCGGTTTCGTACATGTCATTATTTTAATAAAGTTCAATCTCAGATAAGATGGATGCACTTTACTACAATCCAGTCATGCCATTTGATCATCATTGAAGAAGCTTTTTGTGATGCTACATGTAGTAGCAATGGGATGTGGTAATAGCTTCGTGTAGCAGTGTTAATAACAACACCCCCTTTTCGTAGCACGAGTCATTGCCTGTCGAAATGACGCTAGGATCGACAATTCGCAGTCACCCTAGTTTAGTGCAGCAGCCACCTAGCCACTCAGCTTTTAGTTTACCTTTGGATACCTAGCTTATTTCGGTACGTACCCTTCGTGACACCCTTGCAATCCAGGTACCCAGCAAACATCGGTCCCTTTCATTTTCCCTGTCATTTGTCCCCATTCGTCCTCTCTCACCTTCTCTGACTGGCTCAGGTCAAGTCTTGTCCGTTCCTTTGGCGCATACATCATTCCCCCTTTCCCACCCTCACTACCTTCTCCTTCCTTTTCTTTTCTACCACCAAGGTGTTTGGCTTGATCCCGAGTTCGATACACATTCGTGAGACCTCAACTCCGACCAACTACTTCCACTCTTTCTTGTCCGCCTTGGCGTACTTTCATTCCTTAAAATACCACGAGTCTCCTCGCTCTCGTCTTCATCTGGCAACCTACCAACACGACCTGACAAGTTGATTGTTGTCTCAAACGATAAGCCTATCGACTAGTCGACCCAATTCCATTCACTTTAGTCATTCTTTACTTGGACGCCAGTCGCCCCATCACCGTTGATCGATCCGCTCTCGGAAGCACTCACTAAGCTCACGTATTCGTCTAACATAGGAGACGTCAGTCCAACAAGTTGTGTTCTTGTCTAACCCACTCGATTGGTTTCAACCGGTCTGCTGTTGGTTTAGAAATACATACCTTCGCGATCTGTTCCCAAGTACTATAAATTGTCCGATCTTCACAACCAGCTGGAACTGAAGCATACATCCTTCATCCACACCTACTATCTACAGCAATTTCTGCAAGGTACGTGGCCAAGAAGTTTATTGTCTCCCTACATCCTCAAATTCCTAGCATCCAGGATCCCCTAGTTGTCGCAATTGGTTTTCTCTGTTGGTGCGTTGAGCTTTGTTCCCTCCTCAAGGCAAGCATAGTTCCTCCCCCTTCCCCAATACAAAGCGTACCTTTTGAATAAAGGAAACTCTTCCAAATGAAGGCCATCTAGACTATATCTCGAAGAAGATGTCAACAAACAAAATATGAGATCAAAACCACACTTGCGTGGCTTGCAACTGCCCGCTGCTCCAAGTTTTTTTTTCTCCCCTTTCTGTTGTATAACATTATATCACTCATTTGAACTACAGTAGATCGAGCTAGTAAACTCTGATCATAATCACTCATTTTTTTCTATTCTTATTTACATATTTGTGTCTTTGTATAGTGCTCACCTCTTACAGTTATTCGTCTTTTACCAGATCTTCACATCAAGCAAAATGAGGTCCTCAATTTTGATCGCCACTGGCGCAGCAACCCTGGCTATGGGTAGCCCTCTAGAGAAGGAGAAGCGAGCGATAGAAACCCAATGGGTCGTGGACTACTTGACAGTTACCGTTACTGGTGCTGAGACAGCTAAGCCGACCTTCTTCTGGGGCGGCCCGAAGCAACGTCCCGCAGAGACAAACTCTCCTGTCCCTGTTGTAACCGAGACTCCCGAGGCACCAGCACCAGCACCTGCTCCGGAGACAACCGCGCCGTCCGTTGTGGTTGTTACTGAAACCCAGGCCTATCCCACTTCGGAGTCCACCCCAGCACCAGTTGTACAGGAACCTGCGCCTGCGCCGTCTTCCAAATCGTCTTCTTCTGCCCCCAAGCCATCTCCTGAGCCTGTTGCTACCGATTTTGCTGGTGTGGCCGTCCAGCACCACAACTTCCACCGCTCAAACCACTCTTCTCCCGAACTCCAGTGGAGTGACAAGCTTGCTGGTTACGCTTACCAGACCTCCCTATCCTGCAAGATGATGCACGATATGTATGTTTATCATTAGCCCTATATCTTTTCGATTACTAACATTCATCTAGGGATCAGGGTGACAAGGGCTATGGTCAAAACTTGGCCAACTGGGCACAGAGCGTGGATGCTTACAAGCTAGGTGATGCCGGTGCTGTCAAGATGGCTGTCAGCGATATGTGGTATAACGGAGAATTCAACAACTTCCTTCCCGCGTATTACGGCGAGGATTCCCCCGACATGTCCTTCTTCGAGAGCTGGGGTCATATGTCCCAGCTTGTCTGGAAAGAATCGACCGAGGTTGGCTGCTCTTCTCACTACTGTGAGAAGGGAACCATGTACGATGACTTCGATGCCTGGTTCACCGTGTGCAACTACAGCCCTCCTGGTATGGACATCCTCATTTCCCGAATTATGACTTTATACTAATATATGATAGGTAATGTTGGTGGTGCTTACGGCAGCAACGTCCTTAAGCCTCTCGGCAAGTCTACTGTGACTGCGTAAGCTGATTCTAAGTTAGCATTGCGCTTAGGCAGTATCACGCTGGCAAAGGCAATACATATGCCACACAAAACCCCCTTCGATTCTTCAGTGTATAATTCAATACACCATTTTTACAAAACCAGCACTCGCAGTATGATTGTTGATGACATGGAAAACCGGCGTGTATGGGGCACCAGGGAAAGGATGGTCCTGGACTTTTAGCATTTCTTCGATTCGTGGTTGGGCCCTGAGCCATTGCACTTTTTATCTCTTTTTTTTGGTCAGACTCGTCATTTCTCTAGAATGACCTTGCATTGCCCCTCGGGGAAGTCGATGGGTTTACCCTCGCAATGCATTCAATTAAGTCTGAACTATTTAACAACAAACTTGTCTTCGCTTCTTGTACCTGTCACTTTTCTTATATCACGTTTCACCTTTCGCATCAAGTCAAGAGGGTGAAGCTCAACTGAGCGCGTCACCTAGGTTCTTAAGGTCGAGAACAGTTACTTACCTCAGACTTGCATGTTGCAGTCGGACCGATCCGGTTGTGGAATAAATCCAAACCGTATCTTCGTTGTATGTATGTATGTAGAACTCATTCAATGCTAACAACGACTTATGAACTACTTGCAGCACTTTTATTCAATAGTGGTGACCCAAATGAACATTTATATATCAACATATTGCTGTCTGCCCAATTACTTAAGATTAACCAAAAGATGTACAGTTTGACTTGGGTTGAACACCTATCCCAGTTGGAAATTATCAGAAAGGAATAGTCTTTATTTCATTTTGCCGCTGCCTTCAAAAAGAACCCAGGGAATTTAGACATGGAGAGGATAAGGTCAATGCCAAGTCCGTGTCACAATTTATAGGCAGGTAAATAAATAAATAAATGCCTACACATGCAACGTTATACCGCAAACGATCTACCGTGCATCTACTATTCTAGTATAAGCTCACGTAATCCTGGTTCCATGATCATACCCCGGGGGCTGGCAATACGGGTTATGCCTTGGCATATTGATTGGCGGTCCTATACGAGCGAAGTCGTGTTAAACTTCTGCCTCGCCTTTCGTATTTCGTCGCCAAGCGCTTAATAGCCGATTGAATTGAAAAAAGGCGAGGTTAGCTGAGATGTCCGAAATAAGGTAGGATGTTATGTAGATCGGAATGTGCAGGTATAGGTTAGGTACGGATGTCCCTTTCAAAAGTTATGTCCATAGGGAGACCCTTGTCAGCCCATATGTGCACTGACCAGGGTTGGCAACACCTGACAGCCTAAAAGTCCTATGTATTCTATTATACCTTTTATGTTTACAATACGATTACTATCTTTATAAAATATATAGAACATTTTTAAGTTATTATTATTATATAAAATCTTTGAAAATTATTTTTTACTATTTTTTCATAATTTTATATCTCTTAAATGGCTAAAAAATGTCATGGTAAATATAGGTAGATGTTA
Source organism: Daldinia grandis (assembly GCA_022432525.1). Classification (NCBI taxonomy): domain Eukaryota; kingdom Fungi; phylum Ascomycota; class Sordariomycetes; order Xylariales; family Hypoxylaceae; genus Daldinia; species Daldinia grandis. Next base: position 845,588 of record JAJKLB010000007.1, read on the forward strand.
AATATACAAGGGGACCTCACTGTATCAGGTGGCGAATATTGTCTGCCAGCTGTTGCCAGCTTAACAGGGGTTTCCCTATGGACAAAACTTTTGAAAGGGACATCCGTACTGCTCTTGACATTGTGCACACTAGCTGGGTAAAGTAGGTACGTATAAAGCGTTTCTTGAATTCATCTCCCCTCGGGCTTGCGCCTTCAAGTGTCTACCTATCTACTACTCACAGTGGCCGATTAACCGTAATTTATGGCATATTATCGTATATTACCTACCTCCTACCTAGGTAGGCACCTAAGGTAACCATCACGAAACTATCTGGGACCTGATAGTTTTGCGCTGAGTTTAAAATCATCTCGAAGTCGATTTGTAGGATTGTCCAAATGGGAAATAATGGCCTGCAGCCTCTACCTAGGCCATTACATGTAATTAGATATCACCACCAATTCCCCCGTAGGCAATCCATATTGTTGTAGTGATTCCATACGCCTTGTAAGTCAAATCATCCTAACACATAATTCTTCCAAAAGCAGCAGCTAGTTGCAGCCCTTAGTATTGTCTCCCAAATCCATAAACGTATTAACCCACTCGTCTACATCCTAACGCGTCTCAGATTCACCTACGGTGCTAGCGAAAGAAGTGCCCCGTGGCGGCGACGCTATTGAGGGGAAATTATCTCTGAAGGACCATCGATAGGCACGAACTTTTTGATGCTCCTACGCTGAAAGACCGTATTTGGCGAATATATCGATTTCTTCCGCCCGGAACGGTACCGGGAAGTCGACGAAATTACTCGCGCCGAAATGTAGGGACATGTAAAGTTAGCATTCGGCCATGGGATATGGATGTGCGCTAGGAATTCTATCGCATTAATGGAGTTGAATAATATTTACTTTGAGATATGCTGTCTCTCTACTTGCTGCTTTGGCTTCGTGACAGTGGTCATCGCTTACCCTTGAGGTGGTTACTCCGGTATTTTTACTTCCAACTTTTAGATCCACAGACCCGTATGACTACTCTTTCCCATAGGCTTTTCATCGGCAGGGGTTTGCTTGTGAGGGTTACGGAATCCGATAGAACTATTTGAAAAGAGATGAGAGACTCCTATTACCTATATTCGAAGACCCTTCTTACTAGTGGTATATACAAGAGTTCATCGGTTGCTAGGGACAATCGCTATAAATATGCCCGTTGTATACGTGGTTAAAGCATGTTGGCTATGGGCTTGGGGTTCTAGTTAACTTGAGCATAATCTGAAAATTAACCCAAGCCATCTTTGCACGAAAAGCATACTCAGCTGGTACGAACGGCCCCTTCTCACCACCCGGGGTAGATGATTCCATCGAAATATAACCCGTGTACCCCAAGCCAAGAACGATGCATCTTGTTAGGTCCTCCATCGAATAACGACCGCCTAAGTTATTCTCGAACAGGAAACCCTTGCCGTGTCGTGACCAGCTCATATAGGGGGTTTCATGAGGGTTATACCTTTAAGATATAGATAATTAGCAATTTATTCCATGAAAGGTAGTAGTGAAGAGGTTTAGAACGTAGGCAATATTGGTGATAGTAATCTTTGGCTCGGCTGGGGCGCCTTAATTTGGCGATGTAGGCCAAGAAAGAAGTGTGGGAAACACGCTATTATCACGTACCAAGGATGATTCACGCTTAGGGAACCGATAAAGGGAACGGCACTAGAAACGTGGAGACGGAATATCTTGCTTGGCAGGACTGTTTTTATCATACGATTGATGCTATTCGTGTGCCTAATGCTCGCTTCCGATCCCTTGTAAGGCAAGGCTGACGTATCGTCACTCAAAGCACCAGCTATATGGAAGGTACTCAGGCAAAGACCGAAGTTGGGGCTGTTGACCAACTTTACAACCTCCCATGCTTTCCACCATTTATTGACAACGGTGCTATAGCACGTAAAAGTGTATGCGATGTTGATACCTAGATCCAATCCCCATTGAGAGAGTAGTCTGAGGTCTTCGAGGATAAATCCTTCTGACAGCTCGTTTTGTGGGAGATGGTTAGCTGTGAATATAACTGTATCGGTGCCGAGCGCCCTCGCAAGCAAGAACTGGATTTTGATTATATGCTTCATGCCATTATGGCGCACCCGGTCCCGTAGCCCTTCGTATCGTTGAAATGGCCCAAAGGCTATGATATTAAGGCCGAGGACCTGGCATAAGTTCGCGATGCGCTCTGCTGCAGCGAATAAATCGTCCTTGGAGGGATAATCAACCTATGAAACCGTCTTTGCTTCTACTATCACCTCATCGAAGGATATCTCGATCCCAATGAACCCGTTTATGACAGCCTGTTCGATTTTTGATCTTATGCTATAAACAGTGGGATCCCCGAGAGAGGTAGATACGACTGCGGGTGAGAAATGCTCTATTGGAGAGGGATGCATTGCTGCGAATAAGCTGGCAGATGAACTGTTAGGAGATACCTAACGGAAGTGCTGCGGACTCTTTTTAGAAGGGGGTTCTCCTGGGATAGATTTGTGATAATAGTGAGAATCTAAAAGGTGTCGCCACTCAACATGTCTTGGGTAATGAAAGTGAAATTTCGTGCGTCTATCCTGCCATTATAACGAACCGCCACCTTCTACCATTACCTGCTTTCAATATCAATATAAACGAGGAAAGAACAAGGCGTAGATACATTGCTATTCACAGGGTGCCCACGGGTAAGGTTAGTACCTGTTCTTAGAAATCTACCTAATCTAGGATACCTAGGTAGGTGGCCGTGAACTTAGAAAGGGGCTTCAGCCCGAAGAATCCGTATCCAAAAGCCCCCCTGAGCCCAAATCGAGATTTCCCTAGAAATGACGTTTTGGTATCCTGGCAGGTTGGTATCTCTCATTGATAGAAACTCCGGTGCCTATTGTACCTATATCAGTAAACTGTATAGGAACAAGGCCCTTTGTGAGCTAACTCATGTAATAGTTACATCGCTATTATTACTCAACAAAGCATATTCGCACATTGTGCCTTGAATATAAGAAGTACCTAATACTATTATAACATAAAGAATTAATTATCTATTTAAGCAACCTTTTTGCTCAATCTCTTTGTCCATTCTCTTTCAAAAATGCACATCCTCCATCTCACACACAGTCGCGCCAATGCCAATACCAACGTCAACGCCAATGGTGAAGGCCTGTCATTCTCGGCCAAGGCCTATCGCATATGGAATATGATCCAGCTACTTTTTTCAGTGTGGTTCATATGCGAGAATATTGCTTATCTCTTCAATCCCCTTTACCATCTTCCACAATTTTTTCATTGGCTGTGGTTTGTAATTACATCTACAATCAAAATACCCCGTCTTCTTATAAGTTACCTCCCAATACCCTTCTTTGATCCAGCTATACGTATGTCAACGTCCGCAACGCTGGGATTCTCTGCTCTCATGTTAGTCCTATCAACCCGCTACCGAGCCCCCCGCTCACACAGAGACGCCTTATTTTGCTTGAAAGTAATTCGATTTATATACATTCTTCTTCAAGGTTGCCATTGGATGATGCTGTCTCGCGACTTAGCGAGACTGAGAACATGGCACCATATACTTAGCGGCCTCATTTGGTCCTGCCGCGTCGCCCTTTTGGCTTGTATCTCAATTCTTGGCTGCGCGGTTATTGGCTTGCATTTGAACTATTTCACAAAGTGGTGCCTATTTGCCCTCTTTATTCTAGACGCCGGTTTTTCGAATATTGGTTTAGCAATCGGTTATGGTGTGGAAAAGGTAGCTAGAGATGAGCACCCCAGCACCCCTCACACCGAGGCGGAATCAGTAGTCTAGTATTAGCACATCCTAAAGTATGCTGCGTGTAAAAGAATTCCTAGGTAATGAGTGCCTCGGACTTGATATGCTGAATATCTGAAATGACCATGTCCGGTAACAAATGACATAAAGCTCATGTATAAGTAGTGCCCCTTGTACGAGGAGCTCGTGCAGATATAGGAAAGCAATGGCAATAAATATACGGAAGCTTTGTATCAGGCACCTAGCGTTGAACCGATCTTCCGTCAACTATACTATTGTTGTTCGAAAGTACCTAACCTTAGGCACCTACGTACTACAAAAAAAAAAGAGAAAAAAAGAGACGAACCCATAGAAATATAGCTCCTCTTATTTCCATACGTCTTGAGTAATGTCCCGCACAAGTTGCAACTTTTTCCACATTGTTTCCATCGTCACGCCCAAACCGCCGGCCAAGCTACTACTACTAAACCCACACTGGGGGCTAACGGCAAGACATTCCATCGCCTCATCTTTGCTTATACCCTGTGCATTAGATATTACAGCGGCGGCAGCATAGATCTTCTCCTTAACAATTTCTGGGTCCTCTAGCTCTGGTGTCTTCGTCGATACAAGGCCCAATACTACATTTTTGCCTTTAGGTAGGAACCTCAAAGGTTCGAAGCCGCCCGCCCGCTCGACATCGTCGAACTCCAGATAGTAGGTTTGATAGTCTGTTTCGTTGAAGAGCTTGTACGCGATCTTCTCGTACGAGCCCGAGACCCAGTGTGTAGACCCAGACATGTTGCCTCGGCACAGATGCATCCCTGCGTGTAGATCCGCCGGCTTATTCGCCAAGATCTGGTTGTGAGTCCTAGTATATAAGTCAAGAAGCTCGTCTGGATTGGTGCCGTCTTTCTTGCACCCTTCAATAAACTGGGAGGAGCAAAAGTAGGTCAGATGTGGGTCGTCCACTTGAATATTACGGAGGCCGGCATCGTAGAGCGTGCGAAGCTCAGCGGAGTAGCATTTGGCGAGGTCGTTGAAGTAGTCTTGATCGGAAGTATACCCTGATTCTTGAGTCCATGCCGTGCCAGGCTTGAGCTGGATGTGCTGATAGTTCGGCGCTGGAATAGTAAACTTGGCTTCATGCCATATATGTTCAGGTAGATTGTCACAAAGCATAAGCCATTCTGAAAGGTAAGGCGAATCTTTATATCCGATTTTACTTGTGCAAATAACTGCGGCCCGGGTCTTCGCTCCCATCTTTGCGAGGCCAGTCGTCGTTGGAAAGTCAGTTCTGAATGCATCTGGGATGGGAAGATTTGGCTTGACTTCAAAGCCAGAGAGCTTTTCGAAAAAGCCGCCATAGTATATGTGGCGAGCATATTCCCCGTCTGTAATGGGTCGGACACCCTTCTGTAGCTGTAATTGAACTACCTCGCGAATCGCTTGCGCCTCCGCGTCTCTAACCGACTGTGGAATGTCAAGCGAATACATTTGTGAGGGCGATGAGAGTCCTGAACGAGCTTCCAAAAGCGATTGTGGTCTTAGCAACGACCCTATATGGTCAGCTCTGAAAGGAGGCGCCATTTTATTTTAGTATATTTTATTAAGCTGTGTTCTTCCGCGTTTCATCTATGAAGTAGATAGTGATCTTTGATATGGCAGTACTCCAAGAACCCAAGAACCAAAAACGATGGCCAATAGTAAATGGTCTATAATACTCCGCATTATTTTATTGATCTACCCCGATGATCCACATAATGTCATAGTACAGGCAGGGTTTAGACGGGCTATGTAACCTTATACCTATCATTGGGGGCATTGCCCATGGTTGGCGGTAGTGATCAAATGCTATGTAAGTATTGAGGGCGGGACTTGGACATGGAATAGCGACAGTCATAGTAACAGCACATTGAATGGGGTACATCTTGATGTGAATCACACGGTTCAGCTATAAAATATAACAAGACAAATCATATACAATTGCTTAGCGGTAGATATGTCTTCAAGTGATAAAGGGACACAGTACATTGTTTATCTAAATATAATTGGCTAACACTTTTATACTATTCTTAAAATGGGTTATGCAAACCCTTTCAAAGTTTTGATTTGTCTATATAATTAAGTAGAGTGTGCCCTTGTGCCTCTCTAATAGTTGAGGACATACTCAAGCTAAATATAACTAGGCATCTAACTACTAGAGCTTTGGTTTTCGGATATACCATACACTGTCATAAAACGGTTCCTCCATCCAGCTTATTTGGAAATCGTCATGGCTTGGGACAGGATTCTTGGAACGAAAGCCCGGAATAGGTGTCTCTTGGTACTCTTTTAGCATCTCGTCGATACGAACAGAGTCGACATCAGAGGACAGTATTTTTCCTCGTGGGGGCTGTTTCGCAAACCCCTCGCGGTTCGAAGGTGTCCAGCACACGGCGGCTGGTCGGGCAATATCTGCGATAATCTCGCGGAGGGGATAGTTGGGGTGGTGGCTCATGACGATAGTATTTTCGTCAACCATTGTGAAGCCACGGGCACCAAACCCATTGATAATCCGGAACCCGTATGTCCCGCTAAGGACACCTTTGCATACAGATGTATAAGCAGGGTCCTGAAGATAGACGGCTACCTTATTCCCTTGGTTCGCACCCCTCCTCTCATTCAAAGCCCTAGCTACAGTCAACAGTAGTGCGTGCTCCCTATAACTTTGAATGTCTAATATTCTAAATGGGCTTATCAATTCTAGATCCCCAATCGATCCCAAGCCAAACCCAATAATCTTATTGATATTGGTAGGCAATACATTTTGCAATGTTTTGAAAAGGGATTCGCACATTCTAGTAGACTCCCAACTGGCTATTTCAGTCTCCATGTTCATTATCACTTCGTTCGAGGACAGGTTTGGCCCACGAAACGGCCTTGTTACAACCATCATAGGCGTAAACCATTGTTCCCGCCCTCTTGATATAGCGACGTCAAGCTCCCTTTCGCCTTTATAGTCAATGACATTTCGTGTTACCTGAGAGTGAGGTGGTGCTTCAACAAGACCCTGTCTGGGCAAGGGGTTCAGTTTTTTGAAGTACGAACCGCCGCGGCCTCTGTATTCGATAAACAGGTCAGCTCTTCCTAATTCTGCTTCTATCTTGTGGAGGTCCCCTGTTGTGTATATAGGTTGAATGGTTCCCCTAGGGGTTGTATACGTTGCCATCGTAAGTGATTGGGATTACAAAAATAATTATAGGTAGCAGTACTGTTTTCTTATTGTGCAATAGTCGCTCCGAAATCTCTAGATTGGGGATCTGTGAAGACGTAAGTTCTGGAAGGATATGGATGCAAGGAAAAGAAACTTATTATATATATTACTTCACTGATACACATTTCCATTTGATTGCAATGGAACCAAACTATTGAAATTTACTGTTGGTGAATATGGGTAATGTTGGTGAATATAGAGAATGTTAGTGAATGTGGGCAATGTTGATGAACGGAGATTGTGTTTAGAGGTAGGTAGAGAAAGAAAAGTTAGAATAGGGGCTCTCAAACTTTAGCACAAAGCAATTGTGCAACGATATAATAACAAACTAAATATAACATACGTGTATGTTACTAGTTTATGCGATCCCTAGCATAGGCGTCTCGAATCCAATGAGTTGTTACCACGAAAGCTGTCCAAAGTATCGCCGTCTAAGCTGATTCAATGCATCAACATAGTTCTTTCACTATAGGTATTGATCGTGACTAATGGCCTGGCTTAAGTATTCACAGGGGAATGGGCAAGGCATACGTAAACATCGTACAGATGCGGGTCATTCTGAAGAAGTACTATGGATTGTTCATCATGAGTTCTGATTGTCTCCCACAAGTACTAGTGTTCCGTTGCATAGGTAGGTACCATACCCTTTTCTGTCTGCCATAGCTACCTCTTAATTATACATTGACACTTGCAAGGGGATTTTACTTTCCACCTTTCTCCCTGGAATCCTCCCAAAGCTAGTCTACTGTTAGGAGTACCACCAGTTTATTTGCTCGTCGCCGCCTTGGCCAAGTCAGCTAGGGCATCACGACGCTTGAATTTTGCATCCTGGATAACACCTACCGCAAAGTTGTCAGCGCAATCATGCCATGAAACCAACGTAAAGTCGTCTAGATGAATAGGAATACGATACGTACCTGCATCAGCATCGCTGGAGAAGCTTCCAGTCCATTCTACAAAGGTACTTCCCTCCAACTCACCCGAAGTAACAGCGTAGCAGCGAATAGTAGAAAGGACGGAAGAGTAGGTCAGCTCAGGTTTGGCGGTGATGACACTGTAAGTAATGTAGTGATTGATAGTCTTATTATATGGTCAGCAGCTAGCCACGAGGTAGATGGAAGGAACATACGCTGTGCTCCTCCTGCTTCACTTCGAGTTCGGTGCCATCTTTGAATGTCCACTTCACAACATCGGTCTCATCGCTGGTACCCTTGACATACTGACTCGACTTGAGAGCGGACCAGAAGTTGTTAAAATCCTGGACTAAGGAGAAATTCCATTAGATAACTGACTATGATCAACCAAAGCCGGGTATTGATTAAGCTTACGCTTGATGTGATGCCAGACATGGCTGAGTGGCGCCTTGATGACAGCGGACTCAACAACGGACGTGGAGGTTGGGATCGACATGATAATTGTTAAGACTTGTGACTCTGACTTATTGTTTATAACCAGAAGATTGCGAATTGCAATTCGACAGAAATAATTGGAAGATGGAATTGTAAGAATGAAATTTGAGAAGCTATGGTGATTTAATTAGGTACCTACATTGATAATTCCCCCAGGAGCAATGAAGCTTCAGCTTCATTTGTACCTGCAGCAACAAACGGAGTCATAACGTCATTGAATGAGGGGCACCTGTAAGGATTTAGGAGGCAAAGATGTTGTGTGGGGCTCGTAGCACTCGTAGCTCTTGTAGGTGAGTGAGAATGTTTCGGGCATCTGCGTGCTTCTTACTTTCTCTTTACCTATCTCAATTACATAGAAGCGGCATTTCCTACCTACCTAGGTACCTACCTAGGTTAGGTACCTACCCAACTTAGGGAGGTAGGAGAGGTAATTGCCCGGTTTATATCAGGGCTCTTAGGTAAAGCGCAATGCGTCGGAACGTGTTAAAAAGAAAGAAAGCTAAGACCGTCTAGCTAAAACAACCCGCTAATCTAAAATTATAGCGCACCTGAAGTGTATCGTCCTAAGTCTTGCAGGTCTTATAATAGATTCACACTCTTCAGTCAATTTCAAGCACCGCGCCAAGTTGATACGTATCGGCATACTCACACTCACTATACAGATCTGCTAGAGACCCCCCATCGAACATCCGACCCCGGAACTCAAGCAATCTATGCGGATCCAGCCGATTCTCCCACACGCAATTTCCATGTATATCCAACCATAAGATCTTGACGAGCCCTGCTCGTAGAGCTTGTTCGTCAACCAGGAAAAACATCGTTTTTTCTTTGCGCCCAGCTTCAAATACGGCCATCTTAAACTCTTCACCCGGGCCAGGACGGTCGAAGTCCTCTTCAGTTTCCTGCACTATATCATCCGTCTCGTAGGTGTATCGTATAGTGTCAGCTATAGCGGGGACCCGTAGTAGAACACGCGACCAGTCATCCGCGTAAGATGCATAGAGATCTTCATCGTCCAAAATCTGGCTGGAATGCCCCAGTAAATGCTCTAGGTCTTCTTTACGCCACTCAGCGTACGTCTCGGCTAGCTCGGGGGAGTAGCATGTGCGCAGCCAGACAGGTGCATATCTCCCCAGATGAGTCCTTGCAGACAAGTTTCTCTCGCAGATTGTTTGGCGAGGAATCAAGATGCGCTCCACTTGGGCAGTCGTAAGTAATGTTTTATTCGAGTAACTCAGTTCATGATATGGCTGGTATATGAGTAAGATATGGAATCCAGCCAACACGTTCGCAAGACGCCTAACATACATGGCGTCCGTGGGCATCTAATCCTAGCCATTCACGTGCCAGGGTATTCCATTGCTGCTGGTCTTCTTCGGTTGCTCTGGAGTAATCCCATTTCTCCTTTAAGACGACGTGTTAGCTACCTGTTTTTATACTCGCTGTTTAACCCGTGATACATAGCGGGCGGAGTGCCTACGCAGACAAAAATATCGAACGGGAGTTTTCCATATTCGGCTTCCTCGGGCAACTTATCTGATTGCATTTCTAGGATTTCGCTAGGGGGGGTGGGCTTTAAGAGAAGTAAGTATCCCCTCATAGAAAACAACTCTTTGTTGACATACAAGGACGAAGCTGGATTTATTATCATTTAATTAAACGTACCACGATATGCCGACTGTCTCTCATTAGCACGTATGCATATATGATGCGGAAAAGAATACCAATTTATCCACTACATCTTTATACCAGGATTATAATAATATTCTGTCGCTTATTTCGGGCTGCCCCTGGCCCCCCGCCGTACCCCTAAGATCCACGACGGGACTCTTCAGTCATAACTCCTCCCTATTTTCCTACCACAGAATTATGAACCTAGTTCCAGCGTAAATCCAGAAGTGGCCCTATCTTTACAAGTAGAGCGGCTAATAATCCCACGGTCGGTAGCTTCGTCTAGGCACTTTCCGGCTTGATCGAGAACGGGCACTGCACGAAGGCACTGATGAAGGGGATACCCGCTTGAACACATTGGTCTACCTCTGCCGGGTACGGTGTGCTATTGCATTCGGTATCCGTATAAAGCGTAACTTATGTATTATCTTAGTGATCAGAGGTAGTAAATGGAAACTCATAACACACCAATGCACTCGGGATAGATGTCGGTAGCTTTGTAGCTAAGGATGTCAGGGGTATTCCCGTGTCTATCGAGAGGTTGACAGCTCCCGCCGCTCCCGAATATAGGATCCGCCCAAACAAAGCTTTCTTCGCCACAGTCCGGCCCCGAGAATATCTCGGCAACAGTATTATAAAAATCGGGGTCGCCGGGTGAGCCCTCTGTCGTAGCAGCGACGTATAAGGCAAAAGCCAGTCCTTGAATGATCTTGAGGCTCATATTCGCGATAATACGGAGATTGTTTTGGAGGGTTGCGGATGGATAGCATTAACGCACAGGCATAGCGTCTACTCGCCTCTTTATAATGCTTAACGAGTCCTATATACTAACAATCTGATATCAAATAGTTGTATATGCTACTCGGCACACGGCAAGATAAGCTTATTGCACCACCACAGAAGCGACAGGGATATTGATGGCTGAACGTAACAAATCTCTACAGGGTTTGAGAAAATGCTCACGAGACCGCCTCAGATAGGCAGGTTGGATAGATCAAGTCATTGGCTAAGGTGGCTACTCTTTATCTACAGTGCGGCTCTACGAGTAGTATATAGAAATCTTACCCCATGACGACGGCCAGCTATCTCACCCATCAGCGGGAATTAGCCGGCATGATTAACCGCCGTGACTATCCAATGTGAAGCAAGCAGACTGGGGTCGCCAGAAGTTGCTCAATGACGAAATTTCGGCATGGGTCTTTCATTATTACGAATGTGGATGGAGATTAAATAGAAAGGAGTGTCGATTCTTGTTTGGTGCTCGAGAGATATAGAGAACAGGATAAGATAGGTAACTACCTACCTAGCATAATGGGGGTCGATATTCTCAGAGATAGAGACTATAGCGTATCACTATGGAAGACGTATTACGCTCCATACAAAACTATGTATAAGAAATAGTTACTTGGATAACTTAACGTAAGCCACATGTTTCCAGATACCTCTCCAGCGCCTAAAGTATGCATTATAAAGAGCTTCACGTTGCTTACAATAAACTAAAAGGAATAATAGTTAATCTAAACCATAACGCCCTACCAATCTTGGTACTAGCAACTACTTCCAACCGATATATACTGTCAACCTAGGTAGTAGCTCCTATCTTTCTTAGGTATCTCTCGATAAGTTTCAGGGGTTTGCTGAGCTACGTTATGGGGATACTCGACATTGAACAAAACTAGTCAAAGCGTATTACAGACATAATAAGAGGGTAGTACATTAAGAGCACCTAGTTAATTTGATTTACTAGCCTTATTACATATTAACATCCTCGATTCTAGCCAGGTATATTGCCGGCGTGCTAACAAGACAAACCCAATGAATCTATCCTAATAGCTAATTGCAGATGTCTAACTTCCACTACAAATAGACGTTCTAAAGGTATTGGTATTAACTTTATAAAGATATAGGTTGGAAAGTCATAGACACAGATCCGGGTAATCCCACAGATTATCAAGATTATTGTGATTACCTATCAAAAGCCCACCATCGGTAAGATATGCCAGGTTAAACTGGCACTGTTATTCTATGATAAAGCTGTTCGACGAGGTATTACTGAATGAAGTAAACGGTATGCTTATAATACCTTACATCGCCCGTGTTACGATAGGTGCCTATGCAAGTCCTGGGTTTCTTACATATTAATATTTCGGCTTTTTCAAAACCCATGCTATCCCAGTCCGACACCTCGTCCCCCATGCCGCGGGGAAAGACTACCCAATTTTGTACAAAGCTTTAAGGGTCCATGAGCAGGTCAACTGATATAAAGCTATACCGACTGTGCTTTCTGATTGTTAAGGTGTAAACGTATAAGACATGCGTTGCGTTGTCGCAACTAAAGACGCTAAGCTTCGTCAATGGAGTTGCCTCGCGTCTATTATATTTGTAGCAAGTAACTATTGCAAACTATGGCGGTAATGGTGAAGGAACCCATTTATAGTTAAGTTAGGTAAGTAGTCCTGGGAGTTCAAGGTATTTTTAAGTATTTTCTTCTGTCAAACTTCGCCCCCCTAATGCTCGTATAGGTACGACAATATCAATAAAAACCACCACGTTAAGTTGAGCAGTATAAAGCCCGCAAATGGGTGTGCAGAAGATAGGATAATAGCACGTATTGAATTATATATTTAATCGGACTAAAGCGCTTATATGCTCGACTATCCATTTCTATGGTGATATTCGTACCTCCTTATGACGATGTCTTTATATCGATAGCTAAAAGCCCCGTGGATAATATGTGAAGGTGAGGTAGGTAGTCCTAGTTCTCGAGACTCAACATGGTTGCTTGTACGCAATAATAATAATAACTATCCGAGCTAGCTTGTAACTGTTCTGGATTTGGTAAAAATAGATAAGAAGGGATGTAAGAGGTATATACAAATCCTCCCCCGCAAGTATATACAAGAAGCGAATGGTATGCATGTGCAAAAAGTTCAAATATGTTCGGGAGCGAAGGACGAAGAATGCAAGAATATTCCTACCCAACCCCAGTTCTCAACCCAAACTCCTCCACCCCCTAGCCCCTAGCCCCTAGCCCCAGTCCCATCCTCGTTCACCCTTCCGGTTCGATATTATTGATATATAATATATTAATTTGCGAGGTAATGCGCAACGTACGCAACCTCCATCATGCTGCCGTACCCGTCCTGGGTGGCACCGTTAGGCGCGCCGGGCTGTAGAGCAAACACACTTCGTTAGCAAGCCGACAGTCTCAGTATTCCCAGAAGAAGAAGAAAAGCAGTTAAACTTACCCAGTCACCACCGACAGCGACGTTGAGAATAAAGAACATGGCCGAGTTGGCAAGAGAGTTCCAGACGCCCTGATTGTTGATGCGAGAGCCGGAGATCTGGTGGAATTGCTGGCCGTCCATGTACCATGTGATCGTCTCGCCGGTCCAGCTGTTGGCGCGACGGTCCCAGACGATGCGCCAGTTGTGCCAGCTCTGGTCGGGGATGGCGATGGTACCGCCGATGCCGTTGGACTCGTTGCATACACCGCCGGGGTACACATCGCAGTGGACCGTGCCGTGGCCCGTTAGTTGTCCGTTGACCGTCTCCATAATGTCCAGCTCGCCGCACGTCGGCCACCCTACCCCGTTGTGGATTGAGTTCCCCAGGAGCCAGAACGCGGGCCAGATGCCCTGCTTGTTCGCGACGTTGTTGTCGCCGAAGCGTAGTCTCGCCTCGGCCATCGTTTGTGTACCCGCTGGCGGCGTGAACGTGTACTTGGACTCGATACGTGCCGAAGTCCATTGGCCATTGCCGTCCTTGCGCGGCACAATCTGTACGGTGGCCCCGCCGCTAAGCTGGAGGTTCTGGGTAGACGTCGTGTAGGTCTGCCATTCGTTATTGACCTTTAGGCCCGTGATGATGTTCCAGTTGTTTCCATTGACTGAAGATCCGGCCGCGCCGTCGAAGGTCTCTGCCCAGACAAGTCTGAAGCCTCCATAACCGGGTGCGCCCTCGGCCGACACGGTCGATGCCGCCAAGGCCAGCACGGAAGTAAGTACTTTCACGAACATGTTGTTATTGAGGTAAGGATCGGCTTATAGAAGTAAAGTAGATGCAATGACGTTGTAGGAATATGTACACTTGTAGTAGAACTGAAATTGGTAATAAGGAGTGTAAGTCATAGACCAGCTGTGTAGACTGCGGTATACTTAGGGAGATGATCGGCCTACATCACTAGATGAAGGTAGATCTCCTATTATATATTTATATATTTATATATACATGATATGTATAGAATATAGTTCATATGAGAGTAATCGGGGAGGGGTAAGGGTAGAAGCGAATGGGGAGAGGACCGCGCAAGCCGAGTCAAAGAATGAGAAGTCTAGCGCCAACCTGCGTGAAGAACTGAAGTTCTCGTGAGCTTAGAAAGGGAAGGTGACTAGGGTCTCGAGCGCCCATGGTATCATCACCAGAGCACAGATAGGAGGTAGAGAGCTATACACGCGTCTAGACCACAGGCATGGATCTGGAACGAATAACGGCGACGTGGAAGTAAGATTGCACTGACGGGGCCGGGAGGTACAACAGAACAGTCCGGGAGCGGTCGAGTTGCACGGTCGAGTTGCATTCTCGGACCCTAGGCCCTACCTTGCGATCCTAAAAAAGGCAGCAGAAACAGTCGTCAGTAAGTAGCGGGCTACGAGTATGTACGTAGGTAGGTTTAAGGTTGAAGCGCGTGGCTTATTGGCAAGTCGACGTGACCCATGGGGTTTATGGGGGATGATTAAGGGGGTATGAGGATATAGGATCGAGCAGTATATTCGAGCTTAGCATGGGATACACAAAGAGCTGTTTGGTAACGCGGACGGACGTGATTGGACGCCGGGATGTGTCGAATATAAACTACATTCCAATGAAGGTTAAAAAGTCCGACATGATGGCGGCGCAAGGTCCCAAATCGCAGATGGCGCACCAGATCGGTACTAGTCGTAGATCCCCAGACGGATGCCCCGCATGCTTGAAGGAGGTCAAACATTCAGAGGCGGGACATATTATACGTTAGGTACCTTACGTATAATCATATCATCACGGCCGAGACCAAGCCGCCAACTACCGGGTCAGCTTCGATCAAGTAAGAACTAGGTGAAGAAGAAGATAGGCAGATGACGATTCCAAGGCTACCTGTTTGTTTGGTATAAACAACACGACACACATCATAACTTAACTTAGCTACCGGAGAATCTTTGTGCTCCAAGCCCCCGTGGTTGAATGCACATGCGGTGCAATCTAGATTCCGTATGGGTCGATTCTAACACGTCTTGGATCTCCAGCGAAGCAGCTGATTGAATGATGCTTAAACTTGTACCTGCGCCAGACCGCGTGCTTAATTCAACAGGGATCCTCGAACCTTCAGATGAAAGTATTTCCTACGAATAGGATGCGAAGGAATATGATTGGAGGAAATGCGGCGAGTCTCAAGCGACGGAGACTTTTTTCTTCTTTAATCTCCAATCTTTATTTTTATTCTTATTTTTCTTTTTCTTTCCTTGGGTTAGGCGGTAGGTAGGTACCTACACTAGACTCTTATTTTATCTTAATCCGAAACGGGAAGCTCGTCGACGCCGAAGAAGCGCCGGCCAGGGACCTGATAAAATGTTGCAAACCGCCTTAAGGAATTCCGCGAGATTCTGGCGACGGCCAAATCGAAGCTCTTCGGAAGAGCTGCTGATTCGGGCCACGAAACTTGACTCCAATTCCCATTAACTAACCTACTGCATTACTGTAGTGTATGCTGGTCATACATACATACATACATACATACAGGAGGCCAATATGCGGGTGACAGCTGCATATGCTCGAGCCAAGTAACTAAACCACGTAACGTATCCAGGCTTATCGACGATTGTCGGTATTCGAATCCATCTTCGCTGAGATGCTCTAGCTTGTGACGCGCCCGTCGCAGGGCTACGCGGCGAGTAATCTCCGGTTCCGCGCGAGCCTTGTTCTTACGCGCCGTTCACCCCTATCTCCATTAGTAGTTCTATGGCCAAGAACTTTGCAAGCTTAGAAAGGGGTTCGTTAGTTCTTCTTTTTAGCACCTTGGCTTCGTGAAATGGACTAGGTTAGTTGTTTCGACGAAACATGGTGTTGTATATGCACTGCACATGCCCGGTGCCGATGCATTGGGTAGAGTACCTACCTAGGTCCATAGTAAAGTAGATGGGTGATGGGTGATGGGTGATGGAACCATGCTCTGCATATGTCTCCTATGAAGGGCCCTGACATGAGAGGTAACCATCGACGTCTTGCTAAAGTGACTAGAGCCAACACAAATGTCAACGATACCGGTTGACCTTCGTTGTATCATGAGAACCACGATAGGTACCTCCTAGATAGATAGTAAGGCCTGGGTTGCGATTAGGTCCTTCATGGTCCCTAGTGTAACGATCCATCCAACGTTGCCTGTGTCAGGCTCTACTGCAATCGGCACGGCGGAGATAGTTTCGAGACTGACTGTGCTTGTGAGAACCTTTTTGACCGTCAATAGTAACGATTTCTGGACCATGTGATATCGGAACTACAACCCGAACAACCTTTGATGCTATGTTTCGAATGAAACTCTTCTTTGCGCATCGCTACTATACACCTTAAGAATGGCCGAGGAAGAAACGCGCCTAGT
The DNA here is from genome assembly GCA_022432525.1 of Daldinia grandis. Taxonomy (NCBI): domain Eukaryota; kingdom Fungi; phylum Ascomycota; class Sordariomycetes; order Xylariales; family Hypoxylaceae; genus Daldinia; species Daldinia grandis. Next base: position 862,305 of record JAJKLB010000007.1, read on the forward strand.
AGAAAACATTAGTACATTGTAACTTGAACTCTGTTGGAAGCTCCACGTCAGGAAGCATGTCCTCACCTACAGGGTTATTCATCATTAGTCCCTTTATCTGTGCCGTGCTAGACTCTCCTGGATCTAACCATAGTGGTGGATAGCTAGAGGCGGTTATCTTGGGCTTCGAAGCCAAACTGTCGACTTTTCGGAGGGATACCAACTTACAACTACCTCAAATTATAGAAAAGTAAATTATAGAGAAAAGTCGGAAGTGCAATTGTTAAGACCAAAAAAGATTATTTATGATGTTTATCAGTACCCTAGTTCGCCCAGTGTTCGTATTGTTAGAATACGGAGTTGGATGTCGATCTCGGCGCATCGTCGGGTTACTCTTAAGAACGCAATACGAGCTTCTGAAAATCATTTCTTTTTTGGAAACATGCGCGATGACACTGATTTCAACAATTATTCTTCCTTTCTTCGAAATTACCATCCTACAGTTTAGATTTTAGAATATTTCAAATTAGTCTCTAAATAATCGAAGGCCTCCATCGTTAATCGGTGCGCCGCCCATTTCCTCATCGGACCCCTCCTTATCATCGTCTTCGTCCTCGTTCAGCACGAGTTTTTGACCGAATAGAGTCCCGAAGAAGCGATCAATGGCGTTTTGCTCCCAGTTCCGGCGATCTTCTGGGGCCATGAAGTTCTGTAATTTATCGTGGACGTTGAAGCGCATCTTTCGGCCCTTGCTGGCCTTCGTATCCACATGCCGCTTCGCCTTCGCTTCCTTTACGGCGGCGAACCGGATCGTTGCTGCGGGACCACCCGGGGCGCCGGATGTATCTCCGGAACGTTGGTCGACGAGTTCCTTTAATAGCAGCTGGTAGAAATCAGCATCATCGTAGATAGCCGGGTCTTCATTGATTTTCTTTGCGATTTGTGCTGGAGCGCACGATCGTGGTGTTTGGGTCCGTTTGATAAGCCGTTCCGGTGCATTAAGCTCTTCATCCAACCTCGTAGTTAGGGATTTCTCTGCCGTATTGGTGAATTTGCGTGACGACCTATCCATCATCCTTATATTCCGAGCGCTATGCGACCACTTCTCTAGAACCGCCCTGCGTCGAATAATGGCACGCTGCTCAATTATCTCCATATTTTCCCACATGTCTTGACTGGACGTATCTGTATCGGCAACTCGCTTTCTTTTTTGGCCTTTCTTTCCTGAAGAGTCGGGCTGTATACTCGTGCGGAATCCATCAATTGTATTCCATAGTTTTACCGCGGCTGCTTCAGCTGCTTCGTATGGTTCTGATTGGCCCTCTAGTTCCTCAATGGTGCTGAATGAGTTGATTGCGACGAGCGACTTTTGTAGCCGTATACGGATGTTGAGAAGCGCGTCAAAGACCTTTCGCTGTTGTCGAACTGCCTTCCCTTTGGCAACATCTTTTTGAGCCGCCGTTGATAAAGTACTAGCCACACTGCGCTGCCCAGCATTCATCATCTCTTGAATCGTTGCACGACCCGCCCCATTGACCTGCGCTGCATCTTTAGGATCATCATCCTCTTCCTGCTCATCCAACTCTTCGTCACTATCATCCATATCTTCGTCCATGTCGTCTTCATCATCTTCGTCCGAGTCCTCTTCCGCCTCGTCATCTATAAATCCACCAATTCCCTCCTCGTCGGAAGCATCTTCGTCGTCATCGATATCCTCAGAGTCTTCCCCATCAAGTTCTGCCCCATCGCTGTCATCATCTTCTTCGTCAGATACCATGTAGTCCGCAGCAGTAGGTCTTGCGACTCTCTTGCCTTTCTTTGGCATAGCCTGAGAGCTTCCTCTAAACACGAAATCTTTGAATTTCTGTTCGTCGGTCTCGTCAAAGGCGTTCTCGCTATCGATCTCCGCATCGTCTTGATCATCTTGATCAACTTCGAGGTTGGCCGCGTCGGGATCATCAAAACCTTCCAATCCACCATCTCCATCGTCTTCCTCGTCCTCGTCCTCTTCGCTCTCGTCGCCATCTTCTTCGTCACCGAGGGCTTCTCGACTCACGGGAGCACCCCGGTATTGGGGTCCTAGCGCGACAGGGTCTCTGCGACGAAGCTTGCTTTTGCTATAAACCAATTTAGCTTATGTCGAACAAGATTACTATTTTCACAAACTATCGTACCTTACAGCAACATAATGTTCTGTGCCAGCATTTTCGTCTACGCTGTCTTCACTTCCACTAGTATCGTCCTCATCTGGGACTTCTACTTCGGGATCGAAGTCTATCGTGAAGCAGCAAGTGTTAGCTTTATTTAATGCATAGCAACCGAATAAAAATATGGATATATCATACCTTTAACTGGTTGCTCTGCCCATTCGGCAAACTGCCGTGCGCGCCCCTTTGCCTTGGACATTGCACTATTACCAACAATAGATTGTGTAAAAGATAGTGAGTAAAGAAAGCTGCTCATACGTCGGCCCCACGACTGCGACAAGAAAGTTCTGAAAATTTTAGCGGTGGGAACCGGCAGTATCGGTTTAGTGGATTCTAGTGGGTTAGTCCCCTAAAACTCCTGTCAACCAAGATCTTACATGGTACCTAGCTGCCTAGCAAATAGGGATTTAGGTTAGGTAATCAATTCAATTCAAAGCTGCTAATGCTTCCAAGGTCACTTAAGATAAACTTACAAGATGCATCTAAAAAGAGCAAATGGCATAAAGAATTGGAAGTCACGTAATGCAAACCTCATTCCTTTTTAATGAGACTTATTCCACATGCTTGTGAATAAGCCAATAAATACATTATCAATATAATTGATATCGTGCCTCTTCGCACAATGTGTAGTACCTAGCTGTCTTATTTGATCTAGGTTAGTTAACTACCTCATATACTTGGTCTATGAAGTAGTACTCAAGATATAGAAATTATTTTATATAATGGCAACTATCCAGCGCCGCTTTATCCACCAAACCCTCCGCTATCTCAGTCATGAGAACCCCCTCGTAAGTTGTGTTTTTTTTCCTCTCCAAATAGTAAATAAGTACGCTTATCATAAGTCTTAGGGTTTACCTCGAACGGGTTCAATCCCTCGCATGCAGCGCGGGCTTCCAGAGCGGCGCAAGATCAAGGATGTCGCAAAAGTGATCGCTGTATCATCTGCCAAGGGTGGTGTAGGAAAGAGCACCGTCGCCGGTCAGTCTTCGATATCCTCTTAGCAGAGTTTAGCATCCGCTGATTATCCCTGGCAGCGAATTTGTCTCTAGCTTTCGCAAGGATGGGTTACCGCTCCGGGATCCTGGACACCGATATCTTCGGACCCTCCATACCTACGCTCTTCGATTTGAGCGGAGAGCCGCGGTTATCATCTAGTATGTAGTTCTAGTCTCAAGACTCTTCACGGTTCTTTTCACTAGCTCAGAGGAGCACTAACTTCTGGAAATATAGATAACCAATTATTACCCATGTCTAATTACGGGGTTAAGACTATGTCTATGGGCTATCTAGTTGGTGAGGATGCGCCTGTCGTGTGGCGGGGCCTCATGGTAATGAAGGCCCTACAACAACTCCTTCACGAGGTCGACTGGGGTGGTTTAGACGTCCTAGTACTCGATCTACCACCCGGAACGGGAGATACACAACTCAGTATTACGCAGCAGATTATACTTGACGGTGAGCATATAAGGTTTCCATATCATATACAGGAGCCCAAGATGTGCTAAGACTATATCTAGGTTCTCTCATTGTGACCACGCCACATACCCTAGCAGTAAAGGACGCGGTAAAGGGGATCAACATGTTCAAAAAGGTGAATGTGCCCCTGCTTGGCCTGGTACAAAATATGTCACTATTTAACTGCCCACACTGCCACCATGATACACCAGTCTTCGGATCCGGCGAACGTGTTAAGGAAGTTTGCACAGAATATTCCATCGATCTACTCGGCGATATTCCATTGCATCAGAATGTCGGAGATGACGGCCAGAAGGGGAAGCCAACCGTGGTCTCAGAGCCTGACAGTGAGAGAGCACAGGCCTTCATGAATATTGCTAGGCTAGTAGGGTCGAAGGTAGGCTTATAATATTTAACTACAGTATTTAAAATTATTGTACCATGTGCCGACATGCCACTTCGGCATAGCACACATCTACGACAAGCTCGAGGCGACCAAATTTGGCTATTTAGTCGTCCATATCTACAGATACTGCGGCAAGCGCACCAAGCAACGGGGGGATAGGGCGTTTCGGTTCCTGCCGTTACGAAACTTTAGCAAATCAGTCCATAATTTAGTACTGGGGCCATTGCGATAGCAAGAAAAACTCTCCATTATGGAATTTGTGTATTGATGCTCAGAGCTCGGCTACAGGAGCCGATGCGCTAAACAGAGCGTCTAGTCCAGGGGCTACGTTAGCATCCATAGAACCTAATTAGGGACAAAGGGGATCAAAGCCTATAGAACCTCCATTCCCAATTCCTACTTCTCCGGACGAGACGTAAGCCACGCAACATCCTACGTAGTGATGGCTACCTGCAACTGATATTAGTCCAATTCCTCATTGGCTTGGTAGATGTGGCGGCTCCTCGTAGGATCTTTCCGCATAGCCTGGCCCGAGCCGGTGAAACCGACTACAAAGGAAGTTAGCTGTTTGATTAACGTGACTATAATCGGATAACTGACCTCGACCGTGAACACCTTCGGGTGTACGAAACATGCTATCCTTCTTCGTTTTGTGCGCTTTAGCGAATTTCGACTTTGTGTTGAACTCTTGCCACTTGCTCTTGCCAGCCTCGAGCTCTTTAGTCGCCTTGATCTTTTTGGCTTTGGGCTTCCCATCACCAGCATTCTTCAATGCTTCCTCCCGATTCTTTTGCGCCAGGTCGGGATTTATGCTAGCGGCAGCGGATATGACTCCGGGGTTGGACGAGGTTGAAGGTGCTGCTGGCTGGGATGGGGCCGGGAACGGGCTAGCGCTGTTGACGGGGGTACCGTCAGCCTTTCTCTTCTGTGCTATCGGGCGTATGTCCTTTGCGCGCAACTGCTCGGTGCTATCATAACTCTTAAACTTGACGACGTAGATCGGGGCTGTAGAGGAACCAGTGATGGACGTGATGCGCGCAGGGTAAAATGCTTTGTCACCAGAAACCCATTTCGCCATTACGGTATCGTTGACCTTGTAGTTCACCAAACTCGTGTCGCCTTCCTTCTCCTCGGCCGGGGCGCTCTTCTTAAACGCCGGATGGTTCTCTCGCGACCATTTCTCCTGTGCTGGTGGTGGGGATGGGTCTTTCGGCTGCGAAGGTTCCTTGGTCGGCTTTAATTCAGCAAGGGTTTCGTTCAATAGCGCGAGCGCATCATCTAACTCAGACTTGAGAGCAAGGAGCTCTGCGTTACTAGGATCCTCTTTTAAACCAGCATATACGACATCAAGCTGTTGATCTAGTTAGTTACATCTGTGTTTGAAGTAGGCGATAGTCTATATTCGCTAGCTAACCTGTTCTCGGTATTGCTTAATATCTTCTTCAAGGCTAGCGATATCAGCCATTGCGACGGTACAGCTCAAATAACTCCCAACTCGACAAGTGATAGAATATCAGAATTTGGCAGCGGGCACGAGCCTTTGAACCTCAAAGATTAGATAAGAATGGATAACTAGAAGAATGACGTGAATTGTTTATAATTAAATATGGTAGTTGATTTCTTGAGTCTGGACGATGGAAGGTCTCCACATCGACAAACTGGATGTTGGGGGAAAGGCAAGTGAGGCTAGATGTCGATTAAGTAATCACAGTGGGGGCCATAGTTTCCGACCACGTGAATCCTTTATTGTGACGCGCAAACCTTGCATTAAGCACCATCGTCATCTATGTAGTACAAGGATATCTGCCTATCAGGAAGTATCTTAAAGGGCATATTGCTTTAGCTGCTCCAAGAACCGAAATTAGAACAACATACCATACATTTGAAAGTCAAGGACTTCAAGAAAATGTTAGAAATATTAGAAATTCCCACCTCTTCTATTACGAATAAATATAGTCATACTAGGTACCTTGTATTATTTTCATAAGTGTGATAAGCATTTATAAGACTTTCGTTCATAATCTCGAAATGCCTCCTTTCCCTCTTCCAGCTAAGGGTCTGGATGACGAATGTCGAAATCTATGGAATAACAAACGAATTACACGAAATCGATAATAATGTTAGCTCTCTGCTTATTCAACCTCATAGAGGTATTACTCTACATACGACATATTACTCTACTACTTCATCATACCTAATACTCTAGCCTCAGCGGGTCATGCAAAGTAATCAGTCTGCATATGGAACTATAACAAACTACGATACCCCTAACTATATAGGGCTACTTGGATCATTATAAAGATCATAGATGAGAAGTCTCTCAATTTCATTCACTCTCTTCACTTCTGTCTTTTACCATTTACTTTGACTTGGAATATCAGCTACCGTCTATCTGTTATATAATGGCGCCAATTATTGTATTAATTACCGGTGCTAACAGAGGCATTGGCAAAGGTCTCCTTAGCCTTTACCTTGCTAAGCCTAATCATACCGTCATTGCCGCTAACCGTGACCCTGATCACCCAAGTTCCAAGGCCCTTTCGGAGCTTCCCAAGGCGGAAGGAACATCACTTCTTGTGATTAAGATCGATGCTACGGTTCGCACAGACCCAGTGGATGCTGTGAAAGCACTTCATTCTCGGGGAATCGACCACATTGATATTCTAATCTCAAATGCCGCCCTTGCGCTCTCGTGGCCCAAGGTTCGGGATGTCGACACCGACGAGATCCAGAAGCATATAGTTACCAATGTCTACGGCTTCCTATGGCTCTTCCAAGCTTTTCGTCCCCTGTTGGAAGACGCGAGTAATCCAATCTGGGTAACGATTGGTTCCAGCGCCGCATTTCTCACGGTAAGATTAGAATCAGTAACATTCGTTTATAGACGAATTAATAGCTAATTTATATTCTAGTAAGCACACTATAGTCTTGTATTAGTATCATAACAGCTCTAATCCCATATATAGGAACATGATCCCAATACAGAATGCCTCTTATGCTCCAACAAAATTAATGGTTCATTGGTACACCAAGTCAATTCATATCGAAGAGCCGTGGCTTACCGCGCTCCCCGTCGACCCAGGGTAAGTTTATATACGTTTATTAATAGTAGAGGAATATTGATCTTGATTAACGTCCTTCTTAGATTCGTTCAGTCTGACATGGGTAATCGTGCTGCCCGGACTTTTGGAGGGGAGAAGGCTACAATTACCGTAGAAGAGAGCACCACGGGGATTGTCAATATCATTGATGTTGCAACTAGAGATACGCACAGCGGGAAAATGTGGCGGTATGATGGCAAAGAAGTGCCATGGTAGATTATCGTGTCAATTAGCACAACTTGGTTGAATTCATTGTCTTGATCTTTCAAAAGCAAAGAAGAATAGCTGGGCCCCAATATTCAAGACCGACAATTGTTCCAAGTGATAAAAATTAGGTAGTTATATATTTTGTAGGAAAGCATTTCTTCCAGTTAAACCCAGTTTCGATTTCAAAAGGGGGAACTACATCATTTATTTCATGACCTACATACTTGTTGGTTTGATACATATTAAGACTCGTAATGTTGTCCCTCAGATATATTAGACAGCCCTTTGTAATGACCTCCTGTTATGTACAACGGCATTACACTTTCCATCCAATCAATGCTAGGTACCTCATTGAAGGGATGTACGTAGGGACCTATGTCAATATGTACACGCACCTGAGCTGCGCTAATGCAAGGATTACCATGCAGTAGCGCGAAAGCTTATGCTGCATAAGACTGATGACAGCACATGCTGCTTACCCTGCATTAGGTATTTTGTACAGGTTCAGTTATAGAAGTTTGGCGCAACCTTTCCAAGAGGTAGTTAATGTGTCTCTGAAGTGCTTTTCGAACTCTTTAAATCACCTATTGTACTCTCGGTCAATAGCAATAACATCCAAGGCTTATGACGACCATATGCATAACTAATGCATTTCCAGTAGCATGCATTCAAAGCCTGTTTAATAGTCCATGTGTATACCATCCTCCTAGTTCGAATACCTGCAGCATTCGGAAATTACTTCGGTGCTGGGAGTGGTAACTCAGTTTCTCACGGCAACCTAGGGCGCTAGAATCTCTGAGTGATGATATATGTCATTGGGTCTGAAATAGCCCCTTGTGTAAATTTAGGTCGTAATTCCTCGACTTCAACTACACATGGCCTTTTAGGAATGCGTTTAGCATACGAGCCGAAATCCATCAACGCCCTTAAAGCCCATTCAAATGGTAACGCTGGATGATATGTAACGTAGATTTGTCGATATGGTGTTAATTGGTTTGTATGTAGCATCTAACTACCTACCTACCTAGGTTAGTCTGTAATGTAAAGATCAGTATAAGATCTATAATAGTACTATTACCAACAAGAGCAATGGGCAGACCGTTGTTGAGCTATTCCAGTCAGCAGATCCATCGGATCCAGCTAACAGCCTTTGCGGCGGCCCTGGGGACGCATGGGCCGTGATCGAGACAGCTGGGCCACAGCCTGCGGACCCAAATATCCTCACTGGGTTTGCCGATATCACCTTTAATAACTTCGAGGCAACTACGTGGGGAAACCAGCAAAAATACGACATCAATAATAAAGAAGCGGTGCTATACGATATGGATTCCGGAGACACATTTGCAACAACAGATAGAGCATCAGACACAGGTTTCCGGATTCACTCAACTAAGGGGTCATGCTCTGCATAAGATATATGCCTTAGGCACCGAGGGAGTAAATTAAGAGTGGCTTCTGGAGTTCCTTACGATGATCAAAGCTTCGTCCTGACTACACTATGTACTAGAGTGCTTCCGATTTTGGGTATCGGTATGGTTTATATATGGATATATGGCAATCCAATCCCCAAAAAGCGTTGAAATTTGAAAGCACAGTTTATCTTCATTCATCGATTATAGACCTGAGTTTCGATTCACTCTTTCGGCTTTCTTATGCCCGTTCAATTCCTGAATTGTCCCTGCGGGATATATCTCCACTTGGAAAAATATGCCGGTGTGTCTCCCTCGTAACCGTTGCTAGTACAATAAATGCCAAGGATGACGCCTAGATACCATCAGTACCGGGCGAGAGGAAAAGAGATGGTTGTCAGTCTTACCCGTAAACCCCCAGCTAACAGCGGCATTTGATACATCAAGCACAGTTCTCGTCTCTGAAAGTGCATCGGCTGGTCCCGCTGACATAGAGTAATGGGTCCTGTTGTGCGCTTTTATCTCCAATCTTAACTCCTTGCCAGACCAGGCCTCTGGTACTGGGATTATAACTTCGTCTGGGACCGGTATGTAGGAAATACCACGGTACCTTAGGTGAGGTATTAATCCCGATGAGTTCATCGAACGGGTTGCGCTAGGGAATGTTGCAGTACTGCTATTCGCTGGAAGCATGACAATACCAAGGTCTAAATGATGGTTTTGTGTCAAGAAAACCGAGACACCTGCCTCCTCCTCAAGAGACGTCGGAGAGAAGTCAACATTGACGCTATATGTAAACAGTGTATCTTGTTGACGGCGCCCAACAAACGTTTGGCCGTCAGGACCGGCGTAGTTCCCGTCGAGTGCTGTAAGATTTAACTTAGAGGGGCTTAGTCGCAGAGTATTTGAATGACCTTGGGGCGATATAGTATATGACTCGGGAATAGGGAATCTCCAATGCGTGAAGTGTGCGGGCAGTGTTGATTCCGGCTCGAAGTCAATGGCATCCCCTTCTGTGATAATCGGACTATGATTGTTAAAGGTGAAATTAGTGGTCAAAGAAACCGGACACTCACCCAGGTCCATCAATTTCAGTATTTCCCTCAGGAAGTGCCCATCCACTCATCTCACCATTCAAAGGAGACCAAACTGGAAACTCGTTGGCAGGCCAGCTAACAGGCACCATAATGGTTTCTCGGCCCACTAGAACAACGAGGGTCAATAATTACTTCATATAAAGGTACTGCCACCAGAGACGAGTTAAAAGGGGGGGGGGGGGGGGGAAGAAACCATTGATGTGACATACTTGGATAGTAAAGGTATTCAGGGCCGGATCGAGTTGAAAGCGCAACACCCCACCTTGAATCAGCAGTTAGCCCCAAAGCTCTAACTCTCCTGTAGATATACTTGATGTAGTCGCTTACCAATTGCCAGCACCATCTTGGAATAAATCTGCGTGGCCAACAGTTTGAACTAGGGATATTAGAAGCCAAAGACATCTTATATGTCTTAGGTACCACTTACAATAGTTCGTCGTATTGGCGTTCGTGAGAACTGGGTTCGAAGGGTTTACTTCATAGGGCCCATGGATGCTTTCGGACCTTGCCATCGTAACCATGTGATCTACACCCGTACCCCCTATTAAAATCGTGGGATATTAGTTTTTAATCCATTAGATGCGATAGACCCCCTAGATACTGACCTTCGGCAGCTAATAAATAATACCATCCGTCTTTAAGATATATGTGAGGACCTTCTGGTGCCTGGTCCCGTGATTAGAACCTGCTTCTGGGGTATCTTCTCTCAAAAGGATTGGGCTCACCGTGCCACCAGTGCCATTCCATATGGTTTCCCATTGTCCCACTTCGCCAGTCTCCAAGTTAGCCTCAGCTAAGAGAATACCAGGACTGTGGTATGTCGTGTTAGCTTTTCCCATAGTCAGAAGCTTTTTACACATACAAGACTTTCCAGGCATGTCCACCCACGATATACACTTTTCCGTCTGAGTCCCATACAGGCGAAGTGTCGTAGCCTTCAAAGTCGAAATGGACGGCCTCTGACCACGTAGAAGGATCATACGGGTTCTCGGATTTGAATATTACCTGGAATTATTTTAACCGCTAGCCTTAGGAATCTAGGAATAAGCCATACGTTGTCCCATCTTGATGCATCTTCTGCAGCACGATCGTCGTCTACAAGAGTTGTTACCAGCCAAAATATGCCCTCGTTGAACCTCAGGGTTGGCGCCCAAATGCCGCTATAAAAGGTTAGATTCAGGCTCCGCACCGTCCATTCGGGCTCTCACCTTGTTGACCTGTTTGTTTCCGCTAGGCGAGGTAGTTGTTCTCGTCTATTTAAGACGTGACCTATAACAGTTATTTATGTCTAGTCCGCCAAATCCTAGCAGGTAACTTACCAATAAGTTTCCAGTTTTGGAGATCTTTGCTTGCGTGTAAGGGAATACCAGGGAAAGCGTTGAAACTTGAAGATGCACAGAAGAATGTATCATCCCATTCGGGAACAAATATGCAACTCGGATCCGGGTGAAACCCCGGCAGGATAGGATTATAGTATGTTGAATTACGGCCGTGTAGCTCAGCTCCTAGGGAAAGTGAAGCAAGTACACACAGCACGATGGCTTTAGTCATACGATCCATCATCTCGCTGACATTAGGTGTATGTAAGCTATCTATAATCCAATTAGACATACTCTACATATCTATAGATAAGTCTCACTTAAAAGCATTTCACTATCCATAGAGAAACATGATTGACACCCAGAGATACTTATTATGTTAGCATGATCCCCCGCACAGTAGCATCTTCTACCCCAAGAAACATTCCCGGTTAAAATGAATGGATAAACTTCAAAGCTTGGAACCAGGTAATATTCGGTAAGTAATGAGCCGAAATGGCCCATTAGTGACTAGTATTCAAATAGAGCTTTGCTAAAGACTTGGCAGACCTTGAAACTTGATACAGTATGCTTCATGGGATGGCTCTCTTGAGATATCTTAGAGCGGCTTGCCTAACCTTCGTGATGTTCCGCGTAGACGTCTTTGGTATTACCAACCGTATTTTTAGACGCACTGCCCGCTTTGAATCGTTGCTGCGCAATCGCCTCAAGTGATAGCCCCCTAGTCTCCTTGAGAAATGCGAAGGCAAGAACTGCGATAACGGCGTCAAAAATCCCTGAATTGAATAGTCAGCGCCTGAAAGGTAGGTATTATGGAATCTCTTCAATTACCCCAAAGTAAGAATGTTCCCCAGCCCAGAGAAGAAATCATATAAGGGGTCGTTAATGAGAAGATGAAGTTGAATAGCCACTGTGAGGCAACACCGACGGCAACACCGGGCTCTCGGATTCTTGCGGGGAAAATCCTTTAAGATATTAGCGGACTCGTAATGACCCTTGACAAGGAGTTGTTGAAGGAATATACTCACTCGGAAACATATGGCCAGGGCATTGGCCCCCAGCTAAAGTTATATGCGATCACGAATAAGTAAATGAGAGCGACGGTAGCAATACCAGATGGGGCTACGGCATTCCCCCCTTCTTTCGGGGCTGGGAATGATTTCACGACGGCGGCAGTAGTGATTTGACAGGCAGCCATAAAGGCAGCACCCCCAACCAAGACCTGGCGTCGAGAAAGACGCTCTGAGAAAAATAAGACAAAGACGCCACAGGCTGCGACTTTCACCGCTCCGAATATAGCCGTTAATAGGAGACTTTGCTCGCCGTTGCCCACGATGAGATTAAAGTATTGGGGTCCGAAGTAGGCGAAAGCTGTCGCTCCAGTCGCCTGCTGCGCTGTAAATATAGCAAAAGCGGCAAATACCCGCTTGAAGTTTTCTCCTTCTAGGAGTTCTATATTGAAGGCACCTCTATATTAGGATTCGCTAGTCTCATTAACATAGATATAAGTGTAGGGAGTCCTACCTCGTATTTGAAAACCTTCGGTGGCAGTGGTATCTGCAGTAACACCAGAGCGAATCTCTTCCATCTCATCAGCGGTCGCTTGGGAATCATCAGCCCGAATCCACTGGAGACTTTTCCAAGCCTCTTCATGTCTCCCCTTTTTGGTAAGCCATCGTGTACTTTCGGGGACTGTTAACATTCCCAAGCCAAGGAGGACAGCGGGTGCAAGTTGAAGGCCAACTGGGATTTGCCATTGTGAAGGACTGGTTGATGATATGCCCCTGGCTACACCGTAGTCCACCCAATACGATACGAATATCCCCTATGAAACGTAGGCAGGTATTAGACAGGGGTTTTTTTGGTACGCACTAAGGTTATATTAGGCACTTACAAACGTATAGAACCATTGGAAGAAGGATCCGACCTGACCACGCATTTCTTTAGGCATCATTTCGCTGTTGAACATTGGCACAGCTACTGTCGCTGCGCCAAGCCCAAGCCCAGCGATCACTCTTGCAACGTAGAACGCCGCAAGCGAGTGCGTATTGATAGTTTGGATCACGGCACCGATGCAGAATACAAATGAAGATATCATTAGCGATTTCTTCCGCCCAAGCTTATCCGTTAGAGGCCAGGCAATGAAGCAAGCCAAGAAGCCGCCGAGTTGTTGAAGGCCCACTGAGAGCGAATTGGTATGCGTCTTGTCACCGCTTCCATACCGATAGTCGGACTGAAAAGAGGCCATCGTCAAAACACCGCCTATAGTGTTTTTCAAGTTAACATTGACTATCATCTCGCGCACCGAATAGAATAATCTGTCCACTAACCAACACTTTACTTAACGTTAGTGTACAGGGAGGTTATTATTAGTGTAAAGCTTGCACTTACATTCCGCTGTCATATCCGAACAGAAATCCACCCATACAGACTACCGATCCCAACCAATAGGCCCTGATCTTCCCTAATGTCGTACCCGTCATCCTAGTCGTGATGGCTGGTGGCCGCTCGTCCTCACTGAATCTTCGAAGTAAAGGCTGTATTTCATCCATGATATCCTGGGGACTTTTCGCCCTTTTAACCCCAATTCGATTTAAGAATAATGCTAGGCTGGCTCGGTCAATGAACCTAGCTATTGTAAGATTATAACTACGTGAGACCTGAACCTCAACGAATTGGGGAAATGACGTGACCAAGAGGTTGGAACACCAGCGGCGATCGACCAGCCAAATGGTACCATCTAGGGATTCTCCGCGTCCACTCAAGGCCTTGGACGGCCGACAACCGAGCGTCCGGGAAGACCCCTGGTTTTGGAGTTTGCGGGGAAGCTTCAAGGGTTTTAGACTTGAACATGGGCCCGAATCTATTTCCGGTATTAAGAGGGATCTTAATAAATACTAGCCAATAAGAGTTGTTCTAGGCCGAGCAACCGAACATCTCGGAGACCGTAGTGACACTGCTCCTACAGTAGCGGCACTGACTACTGTTCCTAGTCAGCTCATTATCATCACTTCTGTGAGGAATTATGGGTTTTACATGTGACCTCTTCATGTCAAGGCAATTATAGATAATTGCGACATCGCTGTGGGGAGCGACGACATCGGAAAAGGGTGTCATTCAAGCTGTTGCTATAACTGTACTCTGTAGAACGTTGTAGGGTGACCTACCTGGACATTTCATTCTTATTCTAACTAACCTAGTGTAATTGTCAGTCCCTTTAGTTATCAATTCTCAACGAAGTAGGGGGACACAAACCCCCGTTCGATATTTGTAATGCAGAGTTAGACAAACAAGACTGACACCTTATACAGTTACTATGGCGCCGAGGAAAAGACCTAATTTTCTTATTGCATTGGCTGATGACCTGGGATTCTCGGATGTTGGGTCATTCGGTGGTGAAATAAATACGCCTAACGTCGATAAACTCGCCAAGAATGGAATCCGGTTTACTGATTTCCACGCCGCAGCGGCGTGCTCACCATCCCGAGCCATGATCATGACTGGCACGGATCACCACATCGCTGGCCTCGGAAATTTGATCGAATGGACTAACATCTCTGGCCAGAACGACCCCAGCGGTACGATGTCAACGTCAGTTCAGCGTGGCATGCCTGGTTATGAGGGGTATCTCAATGAACGAGTTGCTGCACTGCCTGAGCTACTTCGTGATGCGGGTTACTTGACTCTCATGTCAGGTAAATGGCATCTAGGTTTAACGCCAGAGCGGAGCCCAAAGGCTCGAGGCTTCGAAAGGAGTTTCGCGCATCTACCAGCGTGCAGCAATCATTATGGGTATGAACCTCAGTTAGAGGGTATGGATCAGATACCAGAGTTCATGACGATGAGCTTCATCGCCCTCCACAGTGAAGACGGCGAGTATGTGAAGAAGTTACCTGAAGGGTGGTACTCTTCTAATGGATACGGCGACAAGATGGTACAGTACCTAAAAGATTGGAAAGAAACTGAGGATGAGCGGCCATTCTTCGCCTACTTGCCTTTCACTGCCCCTCACTGGCCTCTCCAGGCTCCCCAGGAATACATTAAGAAGTACCGTGGCGTATATGACGATGGCCCCGACGCTCTCCGTCAAAAGCGCCTTCAACGCCTCAAGGATCTTGGCATGGTCTCGCAAGACGTCGAGCCCCACCCAGTGGTAGCCGATGAAGTGAAAGAATGGAAAGAGATGAGCGACGAAGAGAGAGCCAACTCGTGTCGAGCGATGGAATGCTTCGCCGGTATGGTTGAGTGCATTGACGCCAATGTCGGGAAGGTTGTCGATTATCTTGAGGAAATTGGCGAACTAGATAACACCTTTGTCTGCTTCCTCTCCGACAATGGTGCTGAGGGTGCCGCATACGAAGCCTACCCCATCGTCCAAAGCACCATGCTTCAACATCTGAAGAAATACTATAATAACCACATCGACAATCTCGGAAATGGCAACTCGTTCATCTGGTACGGTCCGCGATGGGCACAGGCTGCTACTGCACCAAGCAGATTGTACAAGGCATACACAACCGAAGGCGGTGTTCGTGTTCCGTATTTAATGAAGCCACCGGCGAGCTTCAACGGCCAATTCGAAGCTGGCAGTATAACAAACCAGTTCGCGACCGTCATGGACCTTGCACCCACAATCCTCGACATGGCTGGCGTCAAGCACCCGGCGCCAACATACCAAGGCCGCGAGATCGTCTCCATGAGGGGTAAATCGATGATCCCATATCTTCAGAAGAAAGCGGAGACGATCCACGAGAAGGACTTTATCAACGGATGGGAGACATGCGGACGAGCAGCCTGTCGCAAGGGCGACTGGAAGATCGTATTCATCCCCAAGCCGAAGGGCCCGGAGCGATGGCAATTGTACAATCTTGCGAAGGACCCCGGCGAAGTACATGACCTTGCGGAGCAAGAGCCCGAGAGGTTGAAAGAGTTGGTCAAGCTTTGGGATCAGTATGTTTTGGAAACGGGTGTAATACCGCTTTCGCCAGACCTAGGAAATTGGATGGCCGCCATGGAGGAGCAAATGCCTGAGAACGCGGTAGGTAGCATACTCTTAAACGCAGCTTCAAGCACTTCATTATCCGTTAGAAATTGTAAAAAGAAAATGCTAACTCTTGCTATCGCAGTGGATCGAGTACGAGTACTGGAAAGAGGGTGCCAGGGATGACCCCGCTAAGTTCACGAAACAGATCCCCAGGTTCCAGAGGCAGGTTAAGGCAATCTAAATAGGGGTCATACGACACCCTTGTTAGTAATTATCAAAATAGCTTCATATGTAGATGACGAGGTTACCTAGATCAATTGACAATTTTACTCTGCCGGGTCAACCAATTACTTCAATATGTATAATATACGCTAGGTATCCATTGAATAATGAATTATTCTGTAGCTGGATACTTAAAACTCACAATGGAGGGTATCACAAGAGCTAGAGTAGACCGTATAAGTTTAACCATTGTTATTATGATAAAGCGTTATTGTATGCTAGGTTATTGGAACAATAGGCATTGTTATTAAAATATAAAGAGTTTGTAGCTTGATATTGCTTAAAAGTGAATGCACCCTTTTAGACAAACAGGTAGGTATCTGGTAACTATGGAAGTCAAGTTGGATCCGAGTTTCGCAATGGCAAAAAAATCGAGAAAAGCAATTCCCTACGCTGAGAGCTTTCGTCTTATTTCATATATCGACAACCAAGGCTGGTCAACACTGGGAAGGAGTATCAAAGCCCGCGAGTTCCAAGGACGACGGGATCATTCCCCTAAACCATTGGTTATCGAACACGACGTGGAATTAAAAGAGATGAACTTTCCACGAAGGTTTACTAAGATACGTCTCTCACTGTCAGGCTTTGATTCAGGATTAGGCTGTTTTGCTAACCCGAGTAAGCTAGTTGAGACTGGTAGGGGTGAGTTGGATGGTCTTTATAGAGCTAATTTATGCGAAATAAAGGCAGCCATGGAGCTCATAGAAGGATCCAAAGTCTGGGAAGATGAAGATTGGATAGATTTCCAGCGTGGATTTCAGAAATTCAAAGAGCCAAAGACAGAGGGTGACTTAATAGCGTTTCATGAAACCCGATCAGACAGAGAAGGAGAGTTATCCGAGTTTACTTTCCGACCATGTTTCCCGGAAGCAAATGAATTTCTTACTGGTCTTGACGATATGGAATCTGCATTGTCAGGTGTCGGGTTTGATTCGAAAACAATCCCAGCCTTTATCAAGGATGAAGATAGAGAAAATGTACGGCAGCACGGTGGCTTTGAAGATTGGATTGAGGAGGCGGACTTCGTAGAAGCCAACGCGAGCGTGCCGGCGGGGACATGGTACTACAGCATCTCTACTATATCTAGCCACACCATGGAGGAAGATATATGGGGTAACCTAACCCATGGTTTGGATAGTACGGGCCTGGCAGAGGTAAAATTCAATATAGGTTAGATAGGTAGGCTCTTCTTAAAGATTTTACACCGTTGGGAACTAATGCAGGTAGCTAACCTAGGTATTCACCACATGCCATTAACGTTATACCCAAGCACGTAAGTCTACAACGTGTAGTTATCAATAGCCGTAAACCTAGCGCTGGTAGTACTGTGCTATCAGATTCGGGTTCTGCGTTTTTAACAACTGGATATCAATCTTCCCAGTTTCCCTCCAGTCCAGCGCAGACCATTTCTCAGGGTGCTGCTTCGCATCGATGAAATGCTTGATAGCCAAGACCGTCTGCTTTGCCCATTTGTCGTCGCTGATACCCCCAGTACCAGTGCCCAGCGGTGTCATCAAGATAGATTCTATCTTCGCCGAGCCGGCACTACTGCCCTCTTCCGTTGCGGATTTATTATGCTGCTCGATGGCATTCATCAGGCTCCAGATGCATTCGTAGACGACGTCTCTATCCCAATCGCAATTGATTGGAACACGCATAGTGGGACACAGGGCTAGATAGCGACAGCCCCATCCGTTCCCGTCGTGGTACCTCAACGTTCCACGGAACGACTCCGGCATTTTGACGATGCAGCATGAGCCGGGTGGGAGATAGCCGCTGTGCAGACGATAGAGCTCTTTCTGGGCAACGCGAGTAAGAGCGTCATATTCCCCCCTTGGGCTGAAGGCCCGCGATATCGCATCATCGAAGCCGCCATCTAGGATACCATATGAATTTGCTGGCGACACTACCAAGTCGAAATTCAAAGAGGGTGGTAGGTCAGACAGGAATGTGTTGTGGATTGTGTAGTTAAGCAAAGACTGATCAATTCCATACTCTTCTAGCGCTCGGGTAAAGGCATCCGAGGCTGATTCATGCATGCAAAGGAGGTGGATATACGGGATAGGCTGAGCTTCTAAAGTCATATTGAAATATCCGGTGACGTAGTTCTATACGGTGTAGCATGCGGGGGTTGTGAAGTTGAAGGAATGGAAGATATAAGTTGTTGGCAGCTCGATTTGGGTAATCATCTACAAGTCACCTGACTTATTTGTTTCCCTACTGGTTTGTCTGATAGGGGTGAAAACTTCTATGGCTCGCATGTGGTGGTGTGGGTTAGTCTTGGCGATGCTTCATTCAGTGACTACCTAATTAATATATAACCCAATATGCATCTTGCACACCTGTATTTGTTCCTAATGGAAGACTACCTACTCTGGATCATCCCTTAATTGCTGTTGTGATGACTGGCGTAAGATGGACTTATGTAAATTGCTTCACAAAAAGGGGCAGTCAGGGGTCAAAAGAGGGGTTCCCATTAAATCAAGATATTCATTCCCATTGTAGACACATACTACATTTTCTTAATTATAAGTCTTCCAGTTTAGTTTTGGTATAATTCCCAGTCCAGTCATGCCTTTTTAGATGAAGCGCAAGTGTCCATCCGAATTCCCGATACGCTCGTCCAGATCAATCCGGCGTCGATGCCACTGACCTCTAGTATCCACCAATTCCGCCTCTAGGACCCGTCCGCCGTCGACGAGATGGATATCCCGAGCCGAAGCACTAAAATTTCCGGTTGACCGGCCCGGTACTTGCAGGGTTTGTCCCGGGTAGATCATGTCTGGGTTGGCGATGTTATTATGCCTGGCAATATCCTCGAAGCTACAGTTGCACCGTCGTGCAATCTCTCTCAAGGTATCACCCTGCTGTACCGTGACGCTGCTGGAACCAGACCCTCCACTTGCCCAGCGGAAATGACCGTCGTCATTGCTAAGAACTTCGTTGAGGTTTAGGATGCTTACATTGCTTCCTCCTTCTCGGCGTGAGCAGGTCGCGCGAAGGTCGTAGTCTCCTTCGAGATGGATATCATGCGATGAGGCGGAAAAGTTTCCGTCATGGTTTCCAATTGACCTGTCTCGGCTTGGAGAATGACGTCCTCCGTGATGGCCATGGTGGTGAGAATCCGAATAACCAGGCGGGGGTGATGAAAGCTGGTGCTGTAGCTTTTCTTCTTCCTCCTTCTTTTCCTTGCGATCATGCACAAAGTCCTCCAGCTTGTGACCGGCTATAGCACCACCGATAGCTCCGATGATTCCATGGCCCATTTTATGTCCACCGTAAGCGCCGGCGGCGGCACCAGCAAGTCCTCCCATCAGACCGCGGTCTCCGTCTTCTCCTGGACCGGCATTTGGGTAGCCGGACTGATAAGGTCCTTCGTTCTGGCGTTCACCGGATCGATCTCCAGGACCAGAGCCGTATGTGTTGCCGTATTGAGGATTGTTAGGTTGTCCGTGCCCTTGCTGTCCGTATCCTTGTTGCCCATATCCTTGTTGCCCATACTCTTGTTGTCCGTATTCTTGCTGACCGTATCCTTGCTGGCCGTACCCTTGTTGTCCCTCTGGACCACCAGAGTAGGGAGGATACTGAGAGTTGGGCTGGCCACCATAGTAGCCAGAGGCCTCGCCCTGCTGGCGCCCATCCCCGTAACCTTGATTGCCGTAACGCGGATCCATATTGATATGTGGAGATTCAGTCGATCTAGTTAACCTTTGATGAAGATGGAAATGTTGTAAATAGGGTTGGTAGGGCGGATGTGAGAAGAGATCTAAAGGAAAAAGAGGGATAGAGCTTAGGTAGGTAGATATATTAATATAACTAACCTACTATCCTATCAGTAGTTATTAGCAGAAACCTACGTTCTAACTTCTAGCTGATTCGGCTGTGCCACTTGGTCTGACGTGTGCATAGGTAGGTACACAGCCTCTGGCCAGAATGATTAAGTCTTTGTCCATAGACTTAGTCCCATGGGACCTGAATCATGCTACACTCACCGCACGTGTTGGTCCACGTTGTAGAATGGAGAGAATACGGATACTCGGCACAGGGCCGCAATGCGAGTAGCCCGCGCTGTGGCTGTGCGGTCTTGGCATTTATTCGTGACTGGATTGTACGGAATACGGAACTGCGGCTAGATGGAAATTGTGGCTAGAGAATGCTCGAGACTTCGATATTGATGCCTGATGCGCACTAGAGTCGTACTAGTCGCGTTACAGAACCCGTAGCGTTAACTTAAGGGATGGGTCGCTAGATAGGCTATTAGACCCAATTCTAGCGCAAGTTACGTCTTAGTTCTGTTGTTCCATTGTTGATGTTTCGATGCAATACTCTATTTTCAGGGGCACCTCTATAGCGAGAGCTTATTGGGTAGTTCGCTCAAAGGTCCAACACACCGCTACGTACTGTACGTATTGAAAATTAAATAAAAAGTAAAAAAGGAGGGAGCAAATACTAATCCTTAAGAGGTTATATACGGAACGTCTTATTCGATGCTAATAAAAATAATAGTCCGACTGATACCGCCCAATCAATCTCACCATCGCATTAATTGATATATGGCGCATACTGCGCTGAGTAATAACATGGTTCATGCTCGTGGACGAAGAGGGGCATAATTCAT
This sequence comes from Daldinia grandis, assembly GCA_022432525.1. NCBI lineage: Eukaryota > Fungi > Ascomycota > Sordariomycetes > Xylariales > Hypoxylaceae > Daldinia > Daldinia grandis. Next base: position 883,369 of record JAJKLB010000007.1, read on the forward strand.
CCTCATAGGTTAAGTAGGTTCCCGTGAGGGGCGTCTTCTCAATACCTCCGCTGCAATCGTCGTCCCTATGATCATACGACAATTGGCAGCTTCCCTACACTTGGGTTTCACTACAGACGAAGCGTTTTATAAGCATATAGCATTGGAATTAATTACGTGCGATGACATAGTTGAAGTGATAGAAGATGGGCACCTAAACAATTCATAAAGGATTATGGAGATTAGTTAGCAAGTAAGGATATATACGAAATCCAGTAAAAGGTTACAACATGTTAGAATAAATTATAATAATAATTATTATTATTTACTTAGAGTGAACCGTAGAGAAGAAATGGGGGAGAGTAATGAGATATGTTCGAACTTCTAATATATTCCCTTAAATGAAAACGAGGTTAGCGTTCGTAATAAAGTAAAACAAGCCGTACTAAGTCTTTATTACTCTTATGTTCAAGTTCTGGGGCTTCATTGCTGCCGCGATCTGATGATGTTATGATAAGAGCAATGACCTGCTAGAAATTTGACTCTAGGACAGTCACGTTTGCTATTACACCATGAGGTTACCGGATAGATTGATAGGATATGGTCTCTTTGGCCCCCTCGAACACCGAAAGGAACGGTGATGATGACACAATCATATTTTTAAGACTCTTCTAGTCAAGATAATACATGGTGTTTTGAATTACCCCGACGGGAATATTCTTGGGATAACCTGCCTTCCCATCATCCTCAACAGGCTTTGTGCGCTCCATTGCAGGTAACCTAAGAAGTTCTTCAGTGTTAGTTTTAGTTTTAGTGATCAGTGAATGTATTAGGGTGAAATTGGTCTGGCAAAGGACAGAAACTATGATCGATATAAAATGCCTGTAATCTATCGTAGAGTTATAGATAGGTTGGCTAGAAAATATGATTTTTAAACTGCAGTGTCGAATCGGAAGTTGACATAAGGATATCACAATTAATATAAGCACGGAATACAACACCATCACAAGGCAGTGCTTTATCACGATGATATTGCAATCTCATTATTCGTGATTGCTGCAAAATTCACGACATATAATCAAAAAACACAGTGCCCCATGATGTGCTAACTCTGAGGGCTTAAGTTGCCTTTTATATTAAGCACCTCCTATCTGATACTGACTAACTAGCAGTAAGCTTTCTCGAAACGCCACCTTTATCATCTAAATGTAGCTCTAATTTGCGTCTCCTAATGGAACGGCACGAATGAGTATTGACTGGTAGAATATTTATTAGATTTGAGAGGTGTCTTCAATAGCTGGTTTAAACACAGCTCTTCGCAACGAGTGGCCTCTGCGATGAGCAGGATTGCGTACCTGAAGTATATACTAGTTGCATGACAGTGCTATCATCAACTCTTACTTCCCTTTATGTACAATGCTAACGAAAAGCAACTTAGGAATATGTTACAACCTGTTACCGTACTCCGTATATATGTGGCCCCCTGACCCCGAGTTGATCTGATGCGCCACGGTCTATTATGACGCCTTCCCTCTATTTCCGCGTCCTCGCCCTCTAGAGCTGGAGCTAGGCCCCGCCTCTGTAGTTTTGGTAGCGGTATTGCTACCACCCCCACTATTATTGATTCGATTATTATTGCCCCCTTTTGACTTATTGTTACGATTGCTTCTTCGGCTGCTATTGTGCTCCTTCTTCCTTTCTTTGCCTTCTTCGCGCACAGTCCGCCTTGCTTCTTCTTCTTGCATCCGCCGGCTCTCCTGATCCCACCACTCCTGGAACGCCTGTTCTTGTTGAATCTCCTGAAGGCTACGCTTGGCGACTGCTTCGCGTACACTTTCCTGTTCGCGCCGCTGTTCTCCAATAATATCGGCAAGGCCGAGGCCTATCTCCTGCTCCGGTCTAGGTGCTCGCTTGATATAAGACTTCGAGTGTGGAGTGAGCTGCTTGGGCTTGGATTGAGTAGCAGGCGTAGGTACCTGTGTCTCACTGTTGGATTTTTGACCGGAAAATCTCGTATCTGGAGATGCTGTCCGCTGTGGTATGGACTTGCTAGACGATATTTCTGCAGTAAGAAGAGGCTTTGGCTTCAGTGGACCTGCTGGCAAGCCTGCTGAATACTCCGGGACGTCTGTCAAGGACGCCTTCGAGACAAGCGGGGCCTTTTGCCAAGGCGAGTCATCCTTTTCGCCAACCTTCGTCCACGGTGATGGTGGTTGCTGAGATTGTGACTCTTGTCGGGTTGCCAACTCCGCTTGCTGTTGTAATTGTCTTTTCCTTTCCTTTTGAGACATCTTTTGTGGGGTGGCTTTGCTGCTTGCCTCTCTTCTCTCGGCCGCTAATTCGGCAGACAACGCTGATTGGACTGGCCGAGACTCTGCCAACACCTCTCGTAGATCTAATCGTGAAGTTGGTAGCGATGATGGTCCCCATGGATTGCCTGTCGATGGCACGCCCCTTGTAGGATCATTCTGTAACGTTGCGGGAGATAGGTTTGATCTCGATGTCGAAATTTGTGTAGTAGAGTTTGGTGTAATATGATCTTCAACAAATTTCCCCTTGGAATTCTTCCAAGGACTAGAAAGCGTTGATAACTGGTCTAATTCGTTTCGCTCGCTGGATTGAAACGGTTGAGGACTTGGGGAAACAGGAGTCCTGCTGCTGGGTGAGCCCTCTTCGTCCATAGCAAAGATGAGGTCTGCGTGAGAGTCTCTTGGTCGAAGCTCAGGTGTGAAGGGCTCGTTTCGAACTGTTTTCGATTTTCTCCTGCTTCGGTCTGTCATTGGAGAAATACTGGTAGATTCATCTAAGCTCCCAACACGAGATTTGAACGATGTTGATAGCTTTCTCTCGTCTTCTTTCTGTATGACCTTATATGCCATCTCTTTCACTCGTCTCTGTCTCTCTTCGCCAATGTCTTGCGCTAGATCAGGATTGCGTCCGTGGAGGAGTAAATCAGCCCTCCCGCTTCGTACAAATGGACACCTGGCTAGTTGGTTGTCCCTGACAACCTCATCTAACTCCAAGAGAAGATCTTCATCGAGATCGTCAAGTAGACTGTCTATATATTAGCATTACAATTCATCTCCCATATTGGATTCAATAATCCAGCCAATAACACAGCCTGGTAACCCGTATACTCTGGGGTACAATCTCTATAACGGCGATGCCATCGAATATTCAAAGCAAAGTCTTTAGAGAAGGTTCGATGCATTGGTTCAATTGCCAGGGTTACTTACTGATTTTCAAGCATCGACTCCATCTGGAGGCAGATGTATTCCAATCCCTTATCCTTAAACTCAGTAACCGAACAGGGACTAATAGCATTTAGTAGATTCGAAATATTCCGAGTGTTAACTATTAATATTAATATCTCCGTTGGATGAGATAAGGGGAGCAGAACTCACCAAATCGACCAATAACTTTCTGGCAGATTTGTGATAGACGATCGAGCATGAGTTCGTTAGCGATACCCATCACTTCCATAACTAATTCAGAGAAGTCATCAAGGTTCTCTGCGACAACATCGTCAAATAGCTCTTCTCCAATATCAGCGTATAGGTGCTGAAGTACGTAATGGAACGCCTCCGGGTCGATATGCTTCAGGTCGATTTTGATGTAGTCGTAATCTTTCTGTTCTGCACGGCGACTCTCTAGCCACATACCACGAGAACGACCTTTGAAAAGACCTTGAAACCACGGACACCTTTGGCAGAGCAGGTCGCTATGGATAAGTATTTCATCACCATCAAGTTCAAGAAGGGCGTCACCATCTTCAAAAAAGGCGGCATCCTCGATAGCTTTCTTAAAGTCCTTATTCATAGAACGTGACGGTGAGCTCTGGGTCCTAACAGCCGCTTCCAATTCGGTCATACCAAGTCCAGTTGCCAGTCTCATAAGTTCTGTGCGGATTTGGCGGTATCTATATGCTAAGGGCTTAGATTGCCGCGTAAAGTTCCAGGCAGGGATGACTCTATCGCGATATAAGTAAACGATGAGATTCATCAATGTGATTATATCGACGCCGCCAGTAAGTTCTATAATCACAACGTTATCCCGTTCGCTGATAGTTAGTACATCTGAAAACTCGGAAATTCCGGTTTCTCTGAATTGTTGTAATCCGGCTCGAAGTAACGGACTTCTAGCTGACAAGAGCCAAGAGTGTACAGGAATTGCCAAATCTGGGAATTCAGCGGCACGAACGACCATGCCAAGACCATCGTGGTGAAAATGCCAATTCTTGAGATATGCTTGAAGATCATCTTCAAGGTCAGTTGACGTTAACACCTCGTATGCTAGCGAGTCTACTCGGCCTTTTAGCACGTCTGGGTCCTGAAACTTCCAAGTGTCCTTATTCTCTCGCGCCTTAGAATTTAGAGCTCTAAACCCGGACAGGGGAAATAGAGGGGCAATATCCTCCCACAATGTTGGGTCATCAATTTCGAGTTGCTCCCGTGTCACGTCGCAATCCTTCCGGACCGCGGCGTATGCACCGAAAGCAGAACTTCTGACAGCAACAATATCCGTAATATAGGGAACACGCTGGAATTTGAAATCCTTGCGCTTCTTGAAATCTACCGTCGTAGGTGCTTTAGTGTCTTTGGCTTTTGTTCGCTTGATACGATGCCAAACCGCCCCAGACTGTGTAGAGATGATAACAGAACCATTCTCACCAACGCTAACAGATCTAACACCGTCCTTTTTAGAGCTCCAAATGCATTGTGGTATTGTTACTGCGTCCTTGATTTTCGAGGGATTAGTCGTGGATGTAGCAGACTGATTACCATCGTATTTGTGATTAATTGCCATCGTGAAGAGGTCTCCGTTGCCCGTAACTGCAGCTATAGTGTCACCGCCTGATGTGATTTGATGGATCTCGCGGCGTCCAGGATCATAGCGAGAGGACACTGAGAGTTGTACTGAGCGTTGGAGTGGCGAACTCGTGAAAGGATCAAAAGTCGGAAACTTGATCATGTTATAACCGTAATTGGTGAAGACACACACGGTATGGTCCTCAAAAAGACAAGCTGTCGCTTTCTCAATGGCCGAGACCATGACAATTGAAGAGTGACTCGAGAGGAGGGTCGCGGCGACTTTCCTAGGGACTGTCTGAGCCTCAAGAGACCTGGAATCCGCATCCATCAAGGCAAGCTGACCAACATTTTTCCCCCAGCAGAACAAAGACGACCCCGTGTGTGCCACGGAATGAATGGCAGAAGCTGCTGCCCCGAGTATGACTTCTTTCTTCAATGGACCAAACACTTGTCGAGGCGTTGTACTTATTGGTTCCTCATCAGGTTTCACTGGTGCGGGTAAAGGAACCCCAAGTTGTGAACACGTATTAGACCCCCAAGTCCAAAGTTCTCCCGTGTTGGTTACAGCCAATGAATGATTTTGGCCTAGCGAAATCTGAACGACCTTCTTGTCAGACAAACCACCCTGAACAGGCATAAAACTGAACCTCGTATTCTCGTCACCAAGGCCAAGACGACCACCACGCCCAATACCGCAGATGTACAAATTAGATATTGGATCAGTCGTGAGGACAGCACTGTGTAGCTTAGAGAGCACTACGTCCTGAATCATTAAAGGGCGATTCTGAATCAAAATTGGGATCTGCGATAGATCACGAGAAATCGAATCCTCTATGTTCGACTGACACTTCATTTCCTCGAGGTACTGATCGTAGAAATGCTGAACTAAATGGTGAGGGCGTTTCAAATAAATTCGCTCTGGAAATTGCCGATCATCTTCATCCCCAAGACCAAGGGAAAAGTTATTATTGCTACCAAAGGTGAATACTTCTTCACCCAGAGCGGCGGATTTGCTATGATGCCTATACGAGTTGTTAGCGAAATCCGACTTCAGACCTAATTAACCCATATCCTTCCTACCTAGCATCTTCACCTGACGAACCCTCATCACTATCTGAACCATCATCTTCCACACTCGCCCGCTCTTCTGAGACTTTTAAAGTCCGCAGAGCAATACTAGCGTTGTATACGTCAAAAGGGCTATTTCCCTCATGATCTTTCGTCTTGATTAGCTGCCCCACCCTAGTAGTAGTAATCCCCCCAAGAGAACTTGTTAAGTCTTTACGTTCCTTGTCAAGTAGCAATCGCGCGATAGAAATATTTCCATTATATAGGGCTCTATGCAAGGCATTCCAGCCGCTCTCGTAGTCCTGAACGTAGATATCGATCGCGGGATGGTCGAGGAGGGCTTCGACAAAGGTAATGGTGTTTGGAGAAGTCGACGAAACGGCTCGGAGTAGAATAGTTAAACCCGAGTAGTCGCGACTATTAATATCACCCTTTCCAAGATTGCTACCAACATTCTTAGGCGTGATTACGGAAACGCCAAGGCCGGACGCTTTGCGCGACTTGGTAGTACCTCGTGGAGAACTTCCGAATGCGCCGATACCACCTACTCCCGAACCTGAAGTCTTAGATGGGTTCTGGGAATAGCTGGCCGGAGCCAGTAGCCGACAGAATTTGTCGACGTCATTTTCCCAGTAGTATTTCCAAAGTAGATGACTCATGTGTATATTATAAGGTGTCGTTCAAAGCACTTCAAACTACACCTCGCTGTGAGTCTCGAGGGACCACGGCCTATTTAAAGGTGCGATTGGAAGCGCTTTGAATTGACAAGGTGTTGGAGGGGGTTATCCCGCTCTGAATGATCACCTAGAACCCAAGACCGTAGCGGCGTATGCACAGATTCTAGCTTAAGGGACCGATAAGGAATAATACGAGGCGACGAATCGGAGACGAATCGGAAACAGCGTAGATTTCGACTTCGATTTCGACTATACGGGACAAGACGTTGTCAAAATGCAGGTGGGTATTGCGCTTCGGGCATAGCAAATGAGTCGTATCGGGTCAATTGTACTTATAAGGAGCCGCCAAGGGTATTCGATCGATAACGCGTTGCTTCGTTAAGGGGTTGCCACTTGAATAGTACACTTTATAGAAGATTCACTTGCAGTAGCTGGTGCAAGATGATATATTACGAGAAGGGGGTCTTGTTGAGTGTAGATGTGTCATAAACAATCATAAATGATGGAAGATGATAATCGAAGTGCATAGACGAAGATAGGAAGGGTCGGGGACGAATACACTACGTACCTTGGTAGCTTAAGGTACCCTGCTTATCTGCGGTTTGTGCGCAAACCCCGCGACGCTACCACGCTATACATAGAAATTCGGGTCATCGGAGACCTTATATTTGGACCAATCATAATTCTAACCGGCAGGTCGTGCTAAGGAGCCCGGAGCTTTTTAAGCAATTGCACGGTATTTAAATAAACTTTAGCTAATCCCCATTACACGCATACCTTTCTAAACATTTAATATATTAAAAGCCACAGATAGATAAAGTCTATGAACCAAGCTGATCATTGCTCACGCTTCAGCAAGCCATTAGATTATGTAGAGTTCGCATGCATATCCTTCCCATCGAAGTCCCTAGTGTAAGCTCTGGTCTTCACTATATTAAGCATATGAACGAACAAAGCAATGACGGCAAGTCTCAGCTGGCCCATAGGGCTACGAATAGGAATCCATGCCGAGAAATCGACTTGGCATAACTACCTACCTACCTCACTACTTCCTACCTACCTAAGTACCTACCTAACCTAACCTATATAAGTCTTATTCCGCCTGAAGTTATAGATCTCCCATGTTTACTTTATAGTTGCTATAATTATTTATATACCTAGGTGCCTATATACTCGAACTTGTCCAGTTTCGATGGTAGTTATAGTTAATAGTTATAGTTAATAGGTACAGTGACAGCTTTAGACTTGAATATTTAAATAGAGTATTTACTAGGTTAGATAGATACTAAAATATTTGATTTACCATCTTCTTCCCTTCCTCCCTCCCCATTTAGTGCGGAGGTTATAACTCTTCGTGGTAGGTAACTCATTGACCAACTTATTACATGTCTTTATCATGTCAGCTTTTACGATTTGGGCAGAGGTACCGTACCCAAGGTATGTATTTAGGCACCCACGCACTGAAGTAACACGCAGGTACGTAATATTAATAGATAAAAGGATTACCTAAGTCCAAGTCCCTCCAGATTTAGGGCTATTTCATGTGGGGTTCACTGATAACGCCGATCAGGCGGGCATATGACGTTCTGGGATTAGCGGGTTGTAAAGTATGCGCCGCCATCGCAAATAATAATTCGAAATTCGTTTCTCGTCAGATCAAATAACCGCCAGTACCCGAATATATGCATAATTTACCAAACACACCTCTTCTTCTATTTACCTTCAATTGAGTCGTAACGCAAGTCGCTCACCATACCTTGAAGGTTGAATTCGCCCAAGATGTCTCAGGATGAACCACTTCCCTTTGTATACACCTTTGCCGCAGGTCCGTCGCATCCTCAGCGTTTTTACCGACGATCATCCCACATGAACTAACAACTTAACTTAGGTGCCATTGCTGGCATCTCGGAGGCAAGTCGTGAACTTAAAGTCCCCGTGCTATAAACAATGAGCTAACCTCATACTCTTTTCTTTCAGATTCTAACCATGTATACAATGCCATACCCCGCTTGAGTCTGTCGCGTGCCCATCGTTGACATAGACTAGGTATCCTCTGGATGTTGTGAAGACCCGAGTGTGAGCGACAATAAGACCCTGTAGTTAATCTGTCCAAAGCTTACCACGAAATAGACAACTCCAAACCGGCAAGGGAACTAGCGCAGACTCGTACAATGGTATGGTAGACTGCTTCCAGAAGATCGTTCGCAATGAAGGGTATGGTGACCGCCCGAAACTTACAGTTCTCAGACTTATCCGAAGCCCAGGTTTTCGAGGTTATACAGAGGTATCACGGCCCCAATTCTGATGGAAGCTCCGAAGCGTGCCACAAAGTTTGCCGCCAATGATGAATGGGGCAAGTTCTATCGCAAAGCCTTCGGTGCTGAGAAGATGAACCAATCACTATCGATTTTGACGGGTGCCTCGGCCGGCGCGACTGAGTCTTTCGTCGTTGTACCTTTTGAGTTAGTCAAGATCAGACTGCAAGATAAGGCTTCTGCGGGCAAATATACTGGCATGATTGATGTCGTCTCTAAGACTATCAAGAACGAGGGTGTTTTGGCCATGTACAATGGTCTTGAGAGCACTCTGTGGCGCCACATACTATGGAACGCCGGTTACTTCGGTTGTATTTACCAAGTTAAAGAGCTCCTACCTAAGGCCCAGACCAAGAAGGGTGAGATACTTAATGGTCTAATCTCTGGAGGAATTGGTGGTACTGTCGGTACGATAATCAACACGCCAATGGATGTCGTCAAGTCGCGTATCCAAAACAGCCCCAAGGTTGCCGGACAGACCCCTAAGTATAACTGGGCTTGGGGTGCTTGTGCTACTGTAATGAAGGAGGAAGGCTTTGGTGCCCTGTACAAGGGTTTCCTACCCAAAGTCCTGAGACTCGGACCAGGAGGAGGTATCCTTCTAGTTGTTTTCACCAGCGTTACGGTAAGTCTCATCATATTGTCCCTCGATCAAGTTATTTCGATCGGCCGCTAATACAAGTTGATAGGATTTCTTCCGCTCCATGAAATAAATATAGAACCGCGGAATAGTCTCGATGATCTATCAGGAATAGTTGCCTAGATATTGAGACCTCTCTGTTTGATTAGCGAGTTGTACATTGGCAGCAATATATGTGTCTATAGATAACAGACAAGATACCTAGCACACATCTTTCCCAAGCAATAGATCATGACTGCCTACCTACCTACCCCTTCCTACGTCATGAGTTGTTAGCATGTCAGTGTATATTTATGATTGCCCTTGCCCAAAAGCTTCTCGGCCACTATTGTAAGGCCTAATCAAGAGAAAGTACCTACCTAAGCTACCTACCTCACAGCCAGGTACAAGGCATATGTGGAATAGATTCAAATCACAACAATGCAACTACCAGCTTAGATTATTAATGCAATAAACAATATTGCAAGTCATTTTTCATTCTCATCAAACCTTTAAATCTCCAAGACTGGCGAACTTACATTGGTAGCTACCTGTTATTTCTTACCACCTACCATATGCACATTTTGCAATTTCCTGATTCCCTTCCACAGTCACCCTTCCTTCCAACCCACCATCTATAACATATCTACAAGGTACCCGAGAGGCCTAGATCGTCCCGTCTGCTCCCACAAAGTTTACCTTTCTTAAACCTCGCAACTTAGAGGGTAGTCTCCACGTCCTTCTAGGTTAGGCACTTATTAAACTATTATTTTACAAGTTGGCTTCTACCCTTTCTCTTTCAGCCCCGATATTCCTACCTTCCTGCAAATCTAGGAAGGGCAGTCCTAGTTGTCAGGCACATACTTTCTACATCATATATTAAACAACGTTTTCTACTCAGGTACACTATATATTCCTATTCCTACTCTTCCTACATTCTTCCCCTCGGCCTCCTAACTTGAGAATACATCTCTCGAATTTTCTTCCCCCATACACTCTGAAATACTCTCCCTCTCCAACCCACACCCAATCCACCTGCTTCTTCTCTTCTACTAAGCTATATCTGCTTCTTCCACTCGATCTCATTCCACCTTCTTACATCTACGTTTAGCCCTTATGTCACTTACCTTAAGTAGGTAGCCATCTAGTCGTGATTAAATACTCTCCTAACCCTAGCGCTAGGTTATTTGCACCATCTTCACATCTTCGCAAGTGGCAAGAGATAAAATCTAGCCTACTTTACCATCGTTCTTGACCAACCTGTAAGTTACTTATCTTGAATTTCCCCTTCTATGTTTTATTTACCTTATACCTACCTAACCTACCTAGGCACCTACACACACCTTCATCCTATCCAGTTATCTCACTCCCATCACCAAGCACTCTTAACCAATTCTACGAGCCATAGCTGACCAGGTGGCATCTTCGAACCCGTTCCCTTCCACACATCGGTGTTGGTGGATCCTTTCCCTTAAAAGTGCCAATTTACCTCTTTGCACATTTAACATATCCAAGATTACTCGTCTAATCGTCCTAATCCCAACATCTACAGCCTATCAATCTTTCTTATACAATAGTGACTCGAGTATTGAAACCCTCTACTGCCGTGGAGTATTCTTCTCTATCATCATTCCCATTCCAAAACCAATTATCTTATTGGTCTCACCTGCCCGCTCGTGCAATTCCGGTGCCTTCTCTCCGTGACGAGCGAACTGACGTGAAAGGCCTGCTACTGACTATCAACTAGACCTAGAGTTTTTGAATCCCAGGAGGGTGAGATATATTCATAAGTGCCCTTACATTCCCTTGACGCTTCATTCCTCCATATTACTCAAATTTCTCAAATCGCACACATCAATATGTCTTCCGCACGCAGTCATAGTGCCGAGAATGATGAACGTAAATTGGAAGGTTCTATCAGTGAGCATGCATCCTCAGATGACGCTGCTATAGAGAGCAGTGATAATGAAGAGCAAATGAGAGATGGCGACGGTAGGAGCTCGTCCCGTTACCCGAAGGAGCGTAAAGCTAATTTTTACAGATGATGATGAATCGGTCGCTCCAAGCATTCTTAATGACTTGAATGAACCGGACTTTGATGAAGTCCACTACGGTCGTAACTACGATAAGCTTAAAGACTCATATTATGCTCAGCACAGATGCATCGAAATGCTGGTAGACAATATTCGGGAAAAGAAAGGGCAAATCCGGGACAAGAACCGCGAAATCAAAAAGAGAGACCAGAAAATCAAAGAACTAGAGAATCGTCTTGCCGGGATCAGTGAGCCTCGTGTGGTGAGTACCTCCGTTTTATCTCTACTTCATAAAGGACCATACTCACGCATGTATAGCCATGGAGCCATCTACTAAGACAGAATTCCGAAGACGAGGGATATAGATGGATCTATCGCGAATGTTGCAAACAGGAAAATATGTCGCAGAAACTAAGCATATTCCACCCTGACTTTTCACTTCAGCAGGTAAAAATTTCAGGAGAGAGGCGCGCAGTGGAAAGGAGACTAGTATTAGAAGAAAGGCGCGAGCGGCTTCTAGCACTGGGACCAGCACATCATAGAAGCGATATGGCTGAGCCAGGGGCTCCTCCCACATATTTCTTCCCATTCCAGGAGCTTCCCTTGGAAATTCAAGTGAAGATATTCAGGCAATTGTTTGTCAAGAGTACTCTTATCCATTGCCTCTCTCGTTTGGATCCTTACAATGCACCCGTTGGCTTCCCCGATAAGGACGTCAAAGGTGAAAGCCAACTACCAACCAGATTCCATTTTGGCAAGTCGCCGTGTCAAATCATTCTAGCTTGCAAGCCAAATGACGTGCTCAAACCTTTACTGGTCTGCAAACGCTGGTACTTTATCGGCGTCCATGCTTTCTACGGGGCGAATACCTTTGCGTTTAGCTCACTCGGCGAATGGCATCGGTTTTGCAATGGCATCGGTCCTGCACGTATCCAGCGGTTGGTGAACGTTGAACTAATGTGGCATGGAGCCTTGATGCCTAGACACGAGACCCGAGTCTCGCAACGTACGCTCGGTCTCAAGTGGCTTACCAAAACGAGGCGCCTTCGCACACTGGTTATTCACATGGCAGAATGTGAAAAAGACCGGACGAGACGGAGGTATGAGATGCAGAGGAATTATCAGCAGGTGGGCAAAGGCAGAGGCCGGCTTATCGAGGACGAACTCGATGGAAATGAGCCAGACGAAGACCAGTTCAATGGATATCAATCGGATGAAGACGAATCTGATGAGAATCAAGATTTAGACAAAGCATTTGACCCTTTCGAAACTATGATTCGCCGTACTCGCAGACACCCGAATTACCGGAAGTTTCGATCAATGCGTACAGTCCAAGGGGTCGATTATCTCTACCAGCTACGAGATATGGATTGGATTCGCTTCAAAGAGAGTAGCGGCCTTGATCACCGCCAATTTATTCGGGATTGGTCGTTTCTAAAAGACTTAAACACTGTCGTAACTATGCCTAAGCAAGATGATCTTGGCCTCAAGAGCCACCTGGAGAATCTAACACCGTTAACGTGTTTGGAAGATTTTATCCCGTCGGAAGAAGATATGCTTATTGTTAAGACGTTTTACGACGACACTCACATCCTAGGTCCGATAGGTGGTTCCGAAACGACTGGATCAGCCAACGGCGCGTTTAGCGATACTGCCTCATGGGATGGCACCAGTATCAGCGACTCGGATATCCCGTTAGTTAGGACCTCCCAACAGCGCAATGACCAGCCACAAGGCGACGGAAATGGTAATCAAGGAGACAGAATATATATTGATGATGATGACGGCAGTTCCAGTGGCCTATTCGTTCGCTCAGGCTCAGGCTCGGGTAGCTCTCCAGCAGACCCAATGGAGATCGACGACCCTATCGAGCTAGTTAATTATGAGATCATAGATTTGACTGGAGACCAGACTGATGATGAAGATAAAGAGTCTTCGCTTTTTGTTCATTCCAGGGCAGATACCAAGTCCGTAAAAGCAGAGCCTGACGATGACAACCCTAACAACTTATATGCTCAAGAGGAAACCCCTCCGGGCAGCGATGACGAATCCGATATCCTCCCCTATTCTATCCCGAGTGGTGCCCCTAACGCAAATCCTTCATCCAGGCAATCGGGCGAAGGTGAGACCTACCGTCACGAAGAAGAGGGACAAGCGGCAAAACGTCGTAGACTAGAGTGAGCAATGCCAATGCGGTACGCTCCTTTACATTTACTAACTATACTCGGCATAATCCCCCGGAAGTGAAGCAGTCGCTTCGCTCTTGAGATAAGACATACCTGGACTATTCGCTTTACGTCTTCATTATATCTATAATCTAAGCAGCAACTATGAAGTCATGATTTGGACTTAACCCAGTTTCCTACCTACCTAGGTACATATATACTTCTAACTACTTTCATCACCACCCAAGTCTTTGCTTTGACTTTCTGGTCAAAAGGTTCCGTTGAAGCGTTCGAAGTCAACACGGAATTTTGATACTTTCGACCTTTCACCCGCATCAATATCATATCCGACAAGAGAGCAAACCAGCGTCTTTACTGCTCGAGGTCAAAACACATTAAGTTATTTACGACTCATTTCTACATATTCTCCAAACTATCCCAGCATAGTAATCAGCACTTAGTCTCGAATCTACTGGAATTTCCGTACGCCATATTTACCTCATTAGGAGGTAGTAAACCTCTGAGCCACCAACACTACTTCTTAGGTGTATATCCGAAATCAGATACTTGCCTACCTAGGTTAGGTACTTAAGGTGCCTAAGGTAAGTGTCACTCATGAAACTTGTCTAAGAATCTGGGGAACATTCTCAAGTAACCGCACAGCGTTAATGGGGCTTCATACTACCTAAACCGCCCGCCCATCTAAAGCATACTCAATACATCACTAGATTATAAAGGATTTCTCTTGCTGCCATAAAGAAAGATAGGTTGGCGGACTTCCGAACGTTGATACGTCAGTGCGGTATTAGCAGCTTCGTTGTTATCATTGGCGCTGGGAATATACATGAGCTAGGTTGAAGGTTGCTAGGACTAGAATTATCTAAGAAGTCGTGCATGGCGAATAATGTGCTGAATTAAAGTTGAAGTTGGAGTTTATAGGCTACGAGGAGGACGTTTAGGCGGAACCTTTCTGCTGGTGCGGTTGCGTATATTTAGAGTAGTCCGAATACATATAATCAATGACCTTCCACGATGTGTTCTGATTCTCTTGGTAGTTTTTCGTAGCCTGGTACTAACTATGGTATCTATAAAAAGCCTTAATCAAATACAACCTTACGCCCTTGAAACGCGATCTTTTGGCCTTCCTCCTTGGCCTTCTTAGCCGCGGCCCAACTTGGGTGTAAGGGGCCCGTATCATCTCTCTTAGGCACTGCTTTCGCTTTCGGTTTGTCCTCCACGAAGCTTCTCCCGCCAGTTTCTTCGCGGTCACCTTGGAGCTGCTGCTGGCGCTCGGGGTGGATGTGCTTGTTATCGAAGGGGTTCCGGATGCCTTTCTTCCAGGGCTTATTGGACCCGTCCTCATCCCCTACGGCGCCTCGTCTCATGTCCCATCCCTGATCTCTGCCCGCCTTGGCTTCCTGCTGCTTCTGGACGTGCTTCGCTTTCTCCTTGTACTTCTTCTCCCAGATGGCTTGACGCGCCCGCTGTCCGCGCCGGTTCTTGCGCGCGGGGGCGAGATCGAGGTCGGAGGCTTCTGATTCGGAGCCGGATATGTAGCCTCCCATTAATGAAGGCAGGAATGCCGAGTTACCGGGTATTATCACGGCCGCCTTTGCGACTTTAGTCCTTTTAGGTGGCGGGGATGCATCTTCCAAGGCTTCTTCTTCCTCCTCTTCTTCTTGGTCTGGTTCGGACGACCCGGCTGATGATATAGAAATGTCATCGGCCGTCGCTTTTCGGAGAGACTTCGTCCTACTGTCGGCGACGAGTTCGTCGTCCCCGCTCCCGTCGTCTTCGTCTGATTCGCCCTCGTCGCTAGATGAGCCTGCCACAAAGTCGTCATACCGCGACCAGGCTCGTTCCTCGGCGTCGCTGTCAGAGAAACCTTCGAATGGTTGGTCATCCTCGGCTTCATCTTCATCTTCGCTACCGAGTTCCTCGCCCTCATCTTCGGTCTTATCCTGCTTCCTCTTCAAAAGCACTAGCCCTAGCCCATTCTCTTCGGTATCGGATTTCTCGTCTTCGTCTTTTTCTTTTTCCTTATGTGTATTTTTAATCGCTGCCGGCTTCGTGGGATCTTTGTCGCCAACCTGCTCCTCTTTACTTGAATCTTCCTTCTCCTTCTTACCCTTCCCTTTTTTCAATTTCTCCGGCATGGATACTCTCAGCGCAATGCATGTACCCATGATAGCCTCCTCGATAACGTCGCGGATCTGCTTGCGATTGCAGAGCGCACTCGTTACATTGTGAAGCGCGGCCTTCTCTTCCTCGGACAGCCCCTCGGGCTTCGCAATGGGCTTGATAATATCGGCGGGTATCTTTGGGGACTCGGCCACGCCCTTTATTTTGAGAAGCGATGAGCATAGGTGCGCATGCGCGGCTTGTTGGAGATCGAGGCTCTAATGGCGGGTTGTATGTCAATACAAGGCCATTCCTAATAGCACTATCTCTCATTTGTTTCATCCATACCTTCAACACAGCGATCTCTCTCTCAAGTCTTGCCGTCTTGTCCGGGTCGCTCTGAGCTTCGCGAATGCGCTTGCTCAATCGTTGGCGCTCGAAACCCTTGGCCGTTTTCATGCCACGCGCCAGTTCCTTGTGCCATTGCGACAGCTTCTCTTCGAGACTGGGCTCGCGATTTCGTTTCCGTTTTGGCATGCTGGGCGGTATTTGGATAACTGCGCTTTAGTTACGAAATATCTGAGAAGCTTTGAAATTTTAATGTAGCGCCCGTTATGTAGATACTACGTTATATTCAAAGACATTTACTTAACAGTTCCTATGCATCTAACAGAGTAATGGTCTTTGCGCTAAAATTTTGAGGTCGACTATTTTCACATCCGGATCAACTTTTTTTAGTCAGAATGTAAGGCATGTAGATAAAGCTTATTGCGCTATCTCAATGTAACACCTACACTACACTAGAAAGAGCAGATTTAACCCTAAGTTTAAAAAGGCAACTCCTTATGTATTTCAGCTCTGTAAGCATCTTACCATATGCAACTATTCTAATACCTACCTCCTAAAGCGACGACGGCCCCCACTCAGAGGTGGGGAAGCTATAATCATCAATGAGATGACGGGGTAATAACAATTAGCTCTATCAAGTCGTGTTAATAAAGCGACTATTTAGCCAGTAGGGAAGCCCATTTACAAAATATAGATTAGATTAACTACATCAGTATTCTTCAACTTAACCACCACCTACATCTTGACATATCTTAGAATCGGTAGAAATGACGACTTCGCAGTCAACACCAGCCGCACTTGGCGCAGAAAGCTTGTTCAACGCCAGGGGTATCGTTGCGGTTGTTACAGGCGGCGGTACAGGTATGTAACAAGGCCTAGGTTAAGCCTATACTACGTACCTACCTATCTACCTCATATAAATCCCTTACTGACAGATCTATGTACCTCAGGAATTGGGCTTATGATAACTAAAGCTCTAGCCACTAATGGCGCTTCTAAGGTATACATCATAGGGCGACGTCTGCAAGTCCTGCAGCAGGCTGCAGAGCAGATCGGTACCGGCAATGTAATTCCGGTTACCTGCGATGTGACGTCTAAAGAGTCCTTACAGTCGGCGGCCACTCAAATCCAGCAGGACGCCGGATTCATCAACCTACTAGTCTGCAACTCGGGCATCGGTGGGCCGTACGGGAACCGGCCCAGGCCCGAGACCACCCTGGATGAGTTCATCGAGGCCAATTTGTCCATACCTATCCAGGATTACACTAACACGTTCGCCGTCAACACCAGCGCTGTATGGTATACAACCATGTCATTTCTGAAGCTCTTAGATGCTGGCAACAAGAAGAGCAACATAGAGCAGAAAAGTCAAGTAGTCGCCATAAGCAGCATCGGCGGCCTCAACAAGATAAATACGGGAGGGTTCGCTTATGGACAGAGCAAAGCCGCCTGCATACACCTTATTAAGCACTTGAGTGTGGCACTTCCACAGTGGGATATTAGAGCCAACGTCATATGTCCCGGCCGTAAGTGATTCAAGCCATTCGACCTCGGGTTTTACCCTCTGTATAGGACAGATAAGTCCCGGGACGAAGAAAAGGGAATAGGCTGCTTTTATATACTAACCGGTACATAGTCTACCCGAGCGAGATGTCGGCCCCTATTATTGAGAAAGGAGGAATCGGGAAAGATATGGTGCCTCTCGAGCGTGCCGGAGATGAGAAGGACATGGCGGGCGCTGTCCTCTATCTCGCCTCCAGGGCTGGTGCCTACTGCAACGGCACTGTCCTTGTGACTGATGGAGGAAGGTTAACTACGTTCCCCTCGACCTTCTAGGCCTAAGCGAAAGTCGCGGCCGAGATTGATGGCCAAGTATTCTGAGCAGGGCTTACCTCCCGTACGGCCAAGCCCCACGCCTTGCTGGTGATCAAGCGCGCTTCCAGCAGGCCCACGCTAAATTAGCTAAAAAGACAACACATGTGTATCACCCCCTTTTGAAAAGAGTGGAGGCAGATATTAGATAGGGGCGGGAAGTCCCGGTAATTGTCATCACGTTGGCCCGGTCATCCGAGCCGAAGACCGGGTTTTGATGAAATGATACCCGAGGTCAGTCACCTTAGGCTGGCTATCGACAATAGGTAACCGACCAATTGTGGCCCTGCAAAGAATATGAAATCATCGATAATCTATCTCTTGATCCCGGGAGCTGTCTGGTTCACTGAAGCCGGTTTACCGCATTATGGTGGATGGATGAGATCCATGTCAGAGCCGCTGTCTATATAATCCTTGTGATAAAGGCCGTAATGTAACGGCATTTCAAATGGAAGTGCTTGAAATAGTCATCAGCGTACCTAAGTACCTTACCTATTTGTGTGTCATAATAGCAATTGTTTAGAAATGATTATCAATTCAATATACAAGATACAGGCGGAATGCTTCCAAGCAGATGAGTTAATGATGACTCTATCCCGGCGGTTGTTTATCGCTACGGGGTATTATTAGACCCTGTCGGATAATATCACTGTAAGGTAGGACAGACGTGAAGAACCCGGACCTCCCTGACCTCGCGGCTTTGGGCCAATCATAGATATCTCATATAGAGAAATAGGCGACACTATGGAAAGTATCATCTCAGTAAAACGCGTGTGGGCGGTCATAAAAGAACCCCCTATATATGAAGTACACTTCATCTGGTCGTCGGTCGTCTAATTTCTCGCATTCTCCGACTACGGTTAATTAGTACATATCCGTGTAAGATGTATATGATACACAATTAAGGAATCTGTCGATTTCGATTCCCTTCTAGTAATAATAATAATAATAATAATAATAATAATAATAATAATAATAATAATAGGCAAGTCATACTATCATTAAAACCTGGCCATTTACCTACAGCCGGGTTAAGCACCCGTGTTGAGGTAGCTACCGGCTGCTTTCGTGAGACCCTACACAAGGCAAGCCAGGTAGCTAGGTGGCCATATTGGAGGTATGGGTGAACCCGTGGAGCAATCGGGGCCGAAGCTGTTATTCCGCCCCGTGATCGCATATGCATTGGACCTGTTAGACTTGCAGATGTCCTTTGCTATGACAGGAGATCACATAAGCTTGGCTTCCAGCGGGAGTAACAACGCGAAACGAAGTTGGAGTTCTAGATTGGAGGACGAAGATGCAGCTGTCCTTTTTAGGAGAAGACCTGCCCTGTCCTTGCTTGCATGTTTGTACCTATCAGATTCTACTGATTTTTAAGGCGATGGAAACCCCAGCAAGCTTGACGTCACTTGTGTAATGTCTTTATCATAGCTATTCCCTTTCGGTATTCCATCAAAATACACATTTCTCTTCGGATAGCCACTATAAGGAATGCGTGAATCTAAAGTAACTTTTTAATAGCAATGTCCTTCAGCTTAGGCAACAATTGCTAAATATTTTAGAGGATATCAAAGGCAATAAATCTTGTTAGATTTGAAATAAATCGATTAGCATGTGCTTATCGATAAATAGCTGTCTACGTGGACCCACACGCTAAAGCACCTAGCACGCCTGGTACGGTACATGTGCATAGGGACTTTACCCCGCAATCCGCCAGCTCTCGGGACAAGGGACGAGGATATCACGGCACTCGAGAAGGACAAAGGTTCAGATGTCGAAATCGAGACACGATGACGATTTTTTGGTTTCATAGCTACTCCATGACTTTTCTGAGGATTTCCAGGGCCTACAAGTACTTGGAGCCGAGAGTAAACTTTGCCCAACCGCCCAAGACCTTTTTATCTTTTTCCACACGGACTTCCGCAACTTTGACATCAGTCCCGGCGCATGAGAATTCCGGTTGAATGGGAACGATAGCGCAGATCTCAACCACGCAATGCCGAGATCCAGAGTCTAAGCTTACGTAGGGTGCCACTTTTGACGTTTACCTAATTATAGGCCAACAACGAGAATACTTGGTGAGTACCTAGGTAGGTATATTACAATAAGTTGTATGTCCATGGACTTCCAAACGGCTCCAAGTATTTATTGCACCGAACTAGCCAGAATATAGTGTTACTAAAGTTAGACGTTAGTATTTAAATGAATAATCTACCCGATGTCGCGTCAAGGTAGGAAAATACATGTCTACTAATATGTAAGTGACATAGCTGAGTATAAGTGATAGGTAAGGAAAAGAGTGCTTGATATCAGAAGCACCAGAACCGCAACTGTAACGGGAGTGATTACACAGCATGACATTCTCTGTAGTTTGATGTCGGCATGATGAATTGTATGCGTCAACTCTGCATCCGATCCCCCTCGGTAGTGCCCTAACCACCATAAACCATACGCGGTAAGTAGAGAGGTGATTCGGCCGTACATTAGGTAGGTAGTCACCAATAAGGACTCGACATAATCGAGGAAAGGAGGACGAATAGCTTAAAGGTACTTTCATCTCGCACTGCCCTCGGGATTCTTTTGTTGTCCTTTCCTCTTTTACATAAGTTGAAACCTTAGTCCCGCATCTCTTTCCCTTTTCTTCCTTCGCCTTACATAGTAGAGTTTACATTTGCATGTATACATATTAGAGGCAGTCGACACCCCCCAAAATATTCTTCGTAGTAGCGACGACCATACCCGAGGTCACCCCCCTTAATCAAGATCTGTTCACGGACTGGTTCCCTTTTTATACCATATACGCTAACACAAGGCACTACTTATAACCTGCACATGTGCCTCTCCAACTCATTAAGCTTTTCTTTTTCCTCCAAAGCTTTGGAAGCCAAGTCCTCCTCCATCTAATTTTAATTGATGCTTCATACCATTAGCTCTTTACATTACTTAAATCCCTGTTCCTGACCACACGCGCTTTTGATCGTATACTTTAACTACCTAGCTTTATAAATCTGGTGGTTGTTATTCCATCGACTCTCCCCACCAAATCCGATAGCTATCCTTCGATTTTGCGGCGGAATATTCCTTCTGCTGACATCATCTCGCTACATACACACCGGCGTCCAATCTCCGTACCGACATATAGCTCTCCCTCGCCTGTTGAGCTCAACCTGTGATCCCGCCGGTCTCGGTGGCTTTTTCAGTTTCCTCAATCTAGGGCTGATAGTTGCAATTCAGCTTTCTAGTTGGGGTGGAATAGAAGCCCATCTCCGGGTGGTCTATTAATTTTCTGCTAAGACA
The DNA here is from genome assembly GCA_022432525.1 of Daldinia grandis. Taxonomy (NCBI): domain Eukaryota; kingdom Fungi; phylum Ascomycota; class Sordariomycetes; order Xylariales; family Hypoxylaceae; genus Daldinia; species Daldinia grandis. The sequence goes on from JAJKLB010000007.1 coordinate 904,674, forward strand.
TTTGTTACACAAGTTGGTGCCCCCCCATTTCGTTCATTTGTTTGTCCTGTCATGGAACGCCATCCTCAACCGTTTAGCTACTATCCGCTACTATCAACTTAATACCCTATTGGTGCAGCCTCGCAGATATGGCCTTAGAAGGTATAGAGCGATACCCGAGATGAAATTCCAACGTCTCTGGCCGCTGCCCGGGGTCTAATAAGTATACACACCCCACTTCCTATCTTTCCCGACCGGTCCACATCTGTATCTATCACAACAGATACCCGCTAAATGGGGCCGAATTACAACATCGGCTATTACCTGTGCACCTCGGCCATGGCTATGGCTGTGCTTTCAAGCGGATGTTGAGCGCCTCGGCCAATGGCGCTTCTCCGGACCTTCTCAGGAGTTCCCTACGTAGTCCGGCGTTTCTTATAAGCTTAAAGCCGTCTCACCAAACTGACACTTATGGACATGCTGCTAACTATGTGTTGTTAATACTAGCTTTCTACTCTTTCTGTGGCCATTCCCAAAGTTTAAACGGGTATTGGTCTTGTATCAGTATACGATTTCTTCGCTCCTCTACTGCCTTGCCTCACGACTGGAATTATGAGCTCCAACACCTTTAAGCAAGCCGCGGAAGCAGCACGAACTAAGACGTCCGCTATGAGCAAACAGAGCTCGGAGGCAGTTTCTGCCGTAGGAAATGACTTCTTACACACACCCATCATGCGGGCGGCCCTTCCCTTCCTTAACGGCGGCGTCTCTGGCATGGTTGCGACCACTGTCATCCAGCCCGTAGACATGATCAAGGTCAGATTGCAACTTGCCGGCGAAGGCGTTGCTACCGGGCCAAAACCTACCCCGTTATCCATCACGCGGGATATCCTTGCCCAAGGCAAGGCTCTTGACTTATACACCGGCCTCTCGGCGGGCCTTCTACGCCAGGCGGTATATACTACAGCAAGATTGGGCTTTTTCGACACATTTCTAAAAAATCTATCGACGCGCGCCAAGGAAAAGGGTAGACAGATTAGCTTTGTTGAGCGAGCGAGTGCTGGACTTACAGCCGGTGGGATAGCAGCCTTTATCGGGAACCCTGCAGATCTCGCTCTCATTCGCATGCAATCAGATGGTCTCAAGCCTATCGCTGAGCGCAAGAACTACAAATCCGTTATTGATGCATTGTCGTCGATCGTCAAATCTGAAGGCGTTACTGCGTTATGGGCCGGTGCGACACCGACGGTAGTACGAGCCATGGCGCTTAACCTAGGCCAATTGGCATTCTTTTCGGAAGCTAAAGCGCAACTCAAGACGCGTACCCAATGGTCTCCTCAGTCGCAAACCTTAACAGCCAGCGCTATTGCTGGATTTTTTGCTTCCTTCCTCAGTTTGCCCTTTGACTTCGTGAAGACGAGATTGCAGAAGCAGCAACGCGGTCCTGATGGCAAACTCCCGTACAAGAGCATGACGGACTGCTTCGTCCAGGTCGCCAGACAGGAAGGTCTCACACGCTTCTACCGTGGATTCGGTACCTACTACGTGCGTATTGCGCCGCACGCGTAAGTTTATCCCACCCGAAAATCGGAACAGGTCGGAATAATGTTTGCTAACGTCACATCGCAGCATGGTGACCTTAATTGTTGTGGATTATCTTGGTTGGTTGACGAAATAATTTGTCAGCCCCGGCTGTTGATTACCCATCTTTTATTATCTTCTAGTTCGCTTAACTGTCTAGGTTAGTTACGTAGAAAGTGTCGGGGGCGTCTAACGGTTATCATGGGAAGCATTGCCAACGTCGTTTACGGGGGACCAAGGAAAATACCATTTGTACATATTATCGTCGCTTTATATTTTGATACGTCGTACTTTGCGGAATGCAACCAAATTATTTTTTGTACAAGGGGCAAGAACTATAAGTGACTATGTGATATCTATGCTTTACACCGATATACCCCCTACCCTACGGCCCGAATATTTTCGGTCCTCATGTAGTCTTCTTAGTGCAGATGATCCAGTGTAAATATCCGCAGGGCCAAAGAAACTGTTCCTTTCCGCTCTTGACCTCCCAACCGTCGCTATTCGCACCGCAGGTACGTAGCAGGGCCTCGACCTCGTCGGCAGTACGGGTACGTAGACACGAAATAAGGCCGTCGAAAACAAGCACAAAGGGGACGACAGGGATAACGTAGATCCAGAACAAACGCATGGGCGACCACCAATATAGTAACGGAGCGATTAGAAAGATGAAGAAGCCGAATGCGAAGCACGTCAGCAGGCCGGTGGGGGTCCGGTCCTGTAGCTCGAATATGCTAAGGGGGGGACATGTCAGCGTCATCTTTATAAGACAAATATAGAATATTTCTGGCTTGGGAACTCTACTAACCCGAACCCATCACTAGTCTCGACCGTGTTCTTTAGGATGGCGCGAGCTAGGTTGTCATCGAAGTGGTGGAATGCAAGGTTGAACAACCGGAAAATGCCCTTTCCGCCTTTCTTCCCCGCGTACCGCTCCAGTAGGTCGGCTGGCGCGCTGGCGGCGTCGACGGGACGCGCAACGTACGACAGCCGGTCGCTCTTCTTACTAGCGGCTTCCCAGGACTCGACGTGCGGGTGCAAGTCAGTCAGCACGAAGTCTACTTGGCTGTCCTCTTCCTGGACAGTAGCGGATTGGGCCTTGGGGTCGGCAACGGCCGCGTAGCTCGGCGTGTTGTCTGCGGCAGCCCGGCTCTCGCCGTCCACGACGCCGGATTGTGCCGTCGCGGGGACCCGGTGCGTTGCGGCGCGCGCAAGCTGGGTGTTCAGAGCTCGCTCGATAAAAGGCGTGGGACCGCCGGCGCCGGCGCAGAAGTCGATGTAGGTGTGCCGCGAGGCGGAGCTGCCGAGCACATGCCGCAGGGTCTCGGCTACGATGGTCGCGGGGCTGCTGGGCTGGAGAAGCGGGATGTGGACGGTCCAGGCGTGCGTCAGGCCGGCCTGGACGTATGCGCGGAGGAAAGGGGGGAACCTGTGCAGGGTGGAGGTTAGTCAGGTGAGGACTCGTTGACGCGGGATGAGGCTGACGACAGCTGTCCCCTTGTCTTGCAGCTATGTAGGGAGAGGATAGGTAAGACGGCCAAGAGAACCAAGATAGACCTGCAGTAAGCCACAGTGGCACATAGTAGGTGAGGATCTGTTGGATAGGACTATGGATCGATCGATCAATCAATTAATCTGTTGACCCAACGTCCCACGCCGGACGATGACGGCCAATTGATGCTTATTATGGGAGGCTGGAATCCGGAGCTCCGATGCTCTCTAGTGCATACGATTCTAGACCGACTGCTTTGCATTGCATATTATGTGTGTACTTACCATGGCTGGTCGTCGATCTCCCAGAGATGCAATCGGGGAATCCAAGGGGCCTGGGATGTCATTGTGACTGATTGGATAGCTATTGGTTCGCGATACAACGTATACTTATCGGTATAGTAGTTCTAGGGTCTCTCGTCTCAGTTGGACTGGTTAATACCTGTTAGAGAATCGGCGGATAGGCGGATAGACAGCTTTGTGTGTATGTCTGCGAGCCGGGACAGTTGACAACCAAATCTATCTTGGGTAAATATGAATTTCTAAGGACGTTAAGAAAAGGAGCGGGGAGTGAGTGGTATGGAGGGTTTCTAGCTCCCCTTGTTGCCGTCATCATGACAGCTCCATGATTGGCAATTTTGTTGAGTTTCGAGTTGAGCTTGGACGCGATGGACGACTGCAAGGGGGAAGATGGGAGATGGGAGCCAATCATATGTATCGAATAGTAAATAATACGTACCTCTATATGCAATAGACCAGGGGAGAAGCAACAGGGGTTGGAGGATATCCACATATTTCGCTGTGTCACTGACGTAAGGCTGAAACGTAAAAATAAAAAAGATGCCCCTTACAAGTTACAACATGTGATAGAAGATACAACTCTATAGCACAAAGCCAATGAGAAAGCTTTGTCATCTACAAGTATCAACTACCTACCTATTGATTTAATCTTTTACATACATGCATGCACACATGCACACATACATGCATCCACGATGGCTTCACAATTCCTCATTTGAAAATATACCGCTATGAGCTTCAAGATACCCACCATCCCCAAATGACCAAATTAGGTCGCTTTACGAATGTTCATAACTAGCCCCTTTCATTATACGGGAATCACATGAAGCCATTACACAGCATATACACCACCGAGGCTACTTCTTAAATACCTATCTGCGGTAATTGATATGGCTCTCCTTGAAGGGTACGGGCTAGTCTGCCTTGGGTTACTCGGAGTGCTACTTTGCTGTCAATTCACTTTCCGAGCCCCAACTATTCGACGGAACGGGGCCCCTTTAAGGTACGGCATGTCTTAATACTCTTCCACAGGTACACAAGGTTACGGTCCAGTTTTTAACCTCACAATAGAAAACCACCAAATACCCTACCCATCGTAGGCAATGGAATCCTCTTTCTTCGGCCACGCCAGAAGCTATTTTCTTGGTTTGTCAAGTGCGAAAGGCGGTTTGGCAATGAGACGTTCCAAATCGGCGTACCCACCCTACCTCCAGGCGTGGTCATCAATGATCCCAAGAACCTAGACTATGTCTTCAAGAACGAGGGCATCTTCTCCAAAGGGGACTTCTTCAAGAAGCTCTCTTGGGACTTATTTGGGAACGGGATCATCAATGTTGATGGTGAGCTATGGAAAGCCCAGAGGAAGGCCGGCCTGGCTTTTCTCAACACCTCCAATCTACGAGTCTTGACAGACATTGCGCTACCGCGGTATCTCGGCCGCGCTGTAGAACATCTACAAGTGCAGGCTCGTGCCAGGAAAGTCGTAGACCTGCAATCTGTATTCCACGAGGTTACGAGTCAACTCATGGGAAAGATGGCTTATGATATGGAGATGCATGCTGATGATGACTTCACTGTTGCATTTGATTATGCCTCAGGCGCGACTACTGAACGCTTCCAGAATCCGCTATGGTTTGTTAATGAGTACTTCACCGGTTCTAAGTTGAGGGAAGCGCTCCGTACAATCCGCACTTTTGGTTACAAAATTGTAGACAGCGCTGCGAATTCAAATAAGCAGGTTAACCACCACACTCCGGAACTGGCTCCTGATAGGTTACAAGAAGTCTCCGGCAGCTTGATACAATCGTTGTTGGAAGTTTTTGGCGATAACCGGGAAATTGTATCCGACTCTGCCTTGAACTATCTATCTGCTGGCAGAGATACTGTTGCCCAAGCACTAACGTGGTGCATATACCTCCTTATGCAACACGAGTTCGTCGTCGACGAGATTCGAAACGAAGTACAGACCTTACTCGACAGTACTCAGGAGCCATTACTATCATCTGATGATAAAGGAAGTGTCAGCTCGAGCATTCTCACGCCTTCATCGCTACCATACACCATGGCAACATTTTACGAAACACTTCGGCTTTACCCACCAATCCCTTTCGAAATCAAGCAGTGCGAAAAACCAACTACACTACCTGACGGTACCTTTCTCCCAGAAAAGTCCATTGTATTTTGGTGTACCTGGGCCATGAATAGGTCGAGAATTAACTGGGGAGACGACGCAGACTCCTTCCGGCCCGAAAGATGGCTCACGGAGGATGGAAAACTGATCACAAAGAGCGCCGCCGAGTTCCCAGTTTTCAACGGCGGCCCGCGGTTATGTCTTGGGAAGCGAATGGCGGAACTATTAGCTGCCCAGGTCATTCCAACGGTGGTGTCGATGTTCGACTTTACGCCAGCCTATGGAGGCGAGAGAGAGAGCAAGAGTAGTCTTACGCTGCCGATGAAAGGCGGATTGCCGTGTCTTGTGAAGTCTAAAGCACTTAGTTCGAAGTAAATAATTATATCACAAGCAACTGCCTATCTACTCGCTAGAAATCCGGTCCCAACCTCTAGTCATCAGGGTTCTTTATCGACCGAACATTCCCGTTCAGTAGAGTACCTAAACTATGGAATACATAAGAGCAGCAGATACCGGCAAACTCGAGTATACGCCCCTGTCATGCGAAGAATATTACTTTAACTATTTCTCATCCACCTACAAAATAGATTTAACCCCACCCCTAGCCCCTTTATCGACTTTAGTACGCCATTTCATTTCTCGTATACCTCATTCTTGAACCTTCCCTTGGACACTTATCATAATAAGGGCTTCTCCTCGAAAGAGCCTTAGGATGAAGATTCTCAGGCCTCTTTACTGTACCGTGGATCCATTTCAGGACATTAACTATTGAAATCATCATAACTCTAGAGAAATCCTCCAAGGGTAGGTCCTTGGAGAGTAGGTCCAAGCCAGCTAGGAGGATTAATACTACATAGGTATCTATCACCCCAAGCGCTGATATACTATCCGGGTTAGCAATCACAACTTAAGTGCATACTATAAAAACGGTTAAGCATTTCCAGGAGTCAGTGCGGCCTTTCTCCCGTCCAAGCCCGCATAGTGAAAATCCGTATTGCCGAGCACTCCGTAGACACTCTATTGCTCAGAGATGCACGAGTCTAATAGAAGTGGTATCGGGAGAGGGGCCTACGAGTTCTTTCCCAATGATCAACTAGCTTTTAGACCCAAGATGAAGTGTAAAATAATCACTTAGGTTGAGCATAGACGGTCAGAAAAATAAAGAGTTATATAAAGTACCTATATACAGGAGAGAACAGGGAGAACCATTCTTGATCGTGCTTAGGGCCGTCGGTAACCCAGCGACCCTAACATAAGCCCTATTTTACGACATACTTTCCAGCTAAAAGCTTTGACATCTCATAGTTTATGGCTGTGTTTTCGGAGAGGTCAATGTGATTACTATATAAATCTCCCATGTCCTTCCTGGTTGTTCTTTCTTGCTATCCTTTCTCACCTCAGAAGAAATCCTTTACACACAAGCTACCAACTTAGAAACCAAGATTCTTACATTGATCATATTCATACCAAAATCCAATCCAGACCTTGCACTTATAATCAAATATATCCCTACCCATAACCAGCAATACCGACAAGATGGCCAAGAAAACTACCCTCCCCCGTACGCTCCGATGCGTAAAAGCACACACAGAGATCGCCATAGCCGAGGTAAACAAGCGGCTGAAACACCTCAGGGATACACACAGTTCAGATCACAAGCAGGTTCTACGACTATATACCATAATTACTTTTCTCGAGATTGCTATGGAGAAAGACATCGACCAAAACAATGTAAATAGGGGTGGAAACGAGGCTGCTGCTACTGCAACTACTACTGCTACTGAAACTGCTACTGCTACTGCTACTACTACCACCACCACACCGGTGGAAAATACACAGGCGCAGTCAGACGAAGACGAAGACGAAGACGAAGACGAAGTGGAGGAACACTTCGATCCTCGCCGCCATCCTGTACTTGCAGAACGCCAGCGACGGCAATCGTGCTCACGGCTCGATATCAAGTTGTGAAAACAAGATAGACGGATATAATGATGTGCCGGGAAGGGAAACGATAAACGGGGCACATGGGAGGGGCGGGAGAATGTCATCGAAGGCGATGTTATACCCACGGGCCACACAATTCCAGGCCGTGCTGCTACTATGCTAACAGTCAATGCATAAGGGAACGTCAACTGTGGGAGGAAATCATAGCGCCGTGCACGGATGAGCTTTCTTAACGGAGACTAAATGATCTAGTTACGCCCCAGAGCATATCCGGTGAAATAATGTTTTACTTTCGGCTGTGAATGTGGCAAAGTAAGGCCCTTGGTCTCTAGAGAGAAGTTAGCCTTTAACCCTTTCTTGATGTGACAGAACTTAACCCTTTAGTTGGCTATAATAGTTACCCTAGGTTAATTGTTATCCGGGACAACCTCACAGAGCAAATTATAGGCATTAGGTACCTACCTAGATTACGTGCTTATATACGATGTCGAGCAGCAAAGAGATGGTAATTGAGATGCTGAGCTACGATATACCGCACGGTTTAGGGTGTCTAAGCCCAGTTGGGTATCTAACCTGATATATGTCTAATGGAATAGTAGGATTACCTACCTAGTGCATAGCAGTTATTTGCTGCCAACTCCTGTTTAAAAGTCCAATGTCGACTCCTAAATTAATTAATACTCGCACTCTTCTAATTAGCCCTAGCTGTTCATTGACAATATATTCATATAAGAATTTATCACTTACGCAGTGCATGTTAATTACGCTCGTTAATGCATATTGTCCGGCAAGTAGAAGGGTTAGGTTCGACCACACTATTGCACCACCAATTATTGACATGCATGTAGGCAACTTAATATAAATCTAGTCTTCATCTATATTAACGTGTAGAGTAGGCCCCCAGTTAGCTAAGTTTATATTCAAGGAGCCTATAATATAAATCACCTGATACCCCCTGTATTGTCTTGTCGTTATATGTTCAGATTTTGTCATAGTATAATTGCGCAATATTAAACCCTGAGGTACTGAAATATTTGAGATAAAGGGTTTCTAGTTATTTCATTAACGATTAAGCCCTAGTTCGCTCTAAACATACTTGTGTTTCGGCAGAGTTGTGTTCTTGCTTGTTCTCATCATAACAAACGTTGCCTACATGGAATGTAATTAATGTTATCCCAAGTGCCTCTGCGGTACCGGAATAAACCTCCTAATGATCTCAGTGCCGGTAACATCGTAGCAGAGTGCAGTTAATTACTTATGGCTTATTGTATATATAGAAGTGCCTTACGCTATTTATTTGTTTCCCATATAGATAGCGTCTATACAATCCCCAAAGCACAGTCGTCTTTAGCCACACCTTATAGTCGCCGACTATAAATCCACGCGTTACTCACAGCTGCGTAAATCAAGACACTCTGTAGTAGTAGACGTAACTATGATTCTAAAGCACATCGTCTTCTTTAAAGGGTCCTAGCATTCTGTAGACTCAGCCTTTTCCCGCATATCGCATAAAGACACGACTAAAGGGGCCAGGCACCGTAACATCAGTAGCATGATCAGTCGTCCTTCTCGCCCTCTTCTAAGGCATTGCTACCCATAGATGGCCACTACGGAAGGATCCCGTCCTACGGCAACCCCGGACACCTGCTTAAGTCGGCCGTGACGATGCCCGCTGCCTTGAGTTCCGAGCCCTCAAACCCACTACCAGCCGCATTACTCGGCTCCCATCGACGACGTGCCCATTGAAACACGGTCACCTTCCCCAAAAGTGACTCACAGTACAAATTGAATTTCCCTCTAATGACTCTTCCTACACTTCCCAATCTTTCTATTTAGATCTATCAACACCCACCCCACGAGGCAGAAATTACCTTTCCACATATTTCTCACCACAAGACAATATTCCCTCCTTCTCCAACACTTTGACAATTACATTGAAGTTTCACCCTCGCGAACAATCCTCTGTCTTCTTTTGTGAATCCTATCCAAGTATCCCCTCCGTCCCTAGGTACATTCAGAAAAGATGGAGTCCCGATTCCTCGAGCTCGTCACCTTCATCAAGCAGGTCATCCTGTTTTCGATCGCCTTACTCGTTGGCCACACAGCCTTCATCGGCGTTGTTATGAAGAGAAAGTGGTTTCTCCGCGCCGTTCAAACAGTTGCCCCCGAGTTCCATTTTCAATACCGTCCCGTCATTTACGGCTTGGAGTTGATCACGGTCTGGTGGTGCTGGGTCCTCGTCAGGTATATTAGCCTGGCCCTTTTCGTGAATGTTGCGATGTTACTTGCGATCAAGAATGGCCTCTTCTACGAATCACTCGAAGTCTATATCTTTGTCGTGTTGATCGCTGTTATCGGCTACCTCCTTTCCTTGGTCTCAAAAAGCGCGCGCATCGAGGCAATGCTGATAACTGAGAGCAACGATGTGGCCGTAAGCAAATCCCCTTTTCCAATAGCTCCCCCTCTCTCTTCCTCCCTTTTCTAAGCCCCTCCCCCTCGCCCTCCTATCCTGTCTTGCTAACATATTCTCTCAAACAGCACCGATACAGATGGGACCGAACCCGTCTCCAATATGCCGGGCGCAACTGGCCCCGGAACGTCCTGCTGAAGAAGATCCTCTTCGCGGCCGACTGGGTCCATCAATGGAACAACGGAGTCCTAGACCGCGTCATGGCTCACGAACTTCAGTATCCTCGACGTTACAACCCGGACCCAGAGTCATGGCCTCAAGAAGACCTCACGTTCCTCGAGGAATCAGCGAACCGTAGCCGAGATATTTACCTTATCCCAACCGGCGGATTTTAACTGTTTGTCCACGGAGACCTACTGGTAGTTAGGTAGTTATACGACGATGGGATTTGGCGGTAAGATTCCCCTATAACCAGAGATGTTGCCTATCATTGCTAATAAGAAGCCCTCAGGTTACCAACAAGCACCCAACCTAAAATTGGGCATGATACTCTTGAGCACGGAACATGGGAGCATAACACGACGGATACCAGCGGAAGGTCTTGCAGCTGTTAGCACTAGCGATCATGTTTATTGCATTAGCTCACCCAGCTATCGAGTTTCATATGTCAACTTTTTCGTTGCGAACGGGTCCGAGGCGGACAATAATGTATCTGGTCTTCACGGCAGAACTATCTGACATAGGTGGCAACGAGTAAGGGGGTGTTCCTGTTTCTTAGCACATTACGCAGTCTTGTCTCCCATAGGACACTTTCAGAATACTAATTGCTTCTTTTCTTACTCGAGTCGCTATACGGTGGATGTGACTGAAAATTCGTAGTACCTAAATGTCTTCTTTTAGGGTAATTGTCGCTTGCCTCTCGTTCCTCATTTCCTGAGGTTCTCCCCGGGCGTTGCCACAACCCATCGTGACCTATTCATAGTATAGGAGACGTGCTTCAGCTAGTTACACAGTCTTTGCTAATAATCAATCGAAGTTGTCCAATCACCGATTATATTTTGTTACCATTCTTTACCCCTTTTAGTAGAACTACTACTACTTGACAGTCCCAAGTCCTGTTAGTATCCCTTAGTCTTTTTAAATAGTTATTGCCAATATAGCCAACAAAAGAACTAGTCAGGTGACTAATATTGTCGCATCTAAATGAGACCTCTATACTTCTGTAATTATCTTCGTAGAATAATATAATAGCGAGGATAAGACTAAAAATCTTTCCACCATGTACAGAAACTAACTATTGACAGAAAAAAGAGCAAGATTAAAAAGCCAGTAAAAAAAGTAAAAATCCCAAAAAGATATCGACGTGGGCCTGATTCGAACAGACGCTCCCGAAGGAACAAGATTTCTAGTCTTGCGCATTAGACCACTCTGCCACCACGCCAATTGGTTGTTGAGAAGCGACTCATTATGCATGTTTATATAGCACAGCTTTTGGTGGGAAACGCTAGCAAACTGTGATCATGTCGCACAGATAATTGGCGGAAGTATCCGCAAGTGGATCCTACTTGCATTTCCTTGGTCGAGGTACATAAATACTTTACGAAGTGCTGAATTGAAGACCTACATGTTCCCAGTACTTAACCCCCAAGTGAATAGTAATGCATGTTAGCATGCTAGTCCAGATATGTCAAGTATTGTTCACATACAATCCATATTCATAAAACATTATTACCCAACTCTCTAAACACTCGTAGCACCCTAAACCACGGAGTAAATAACATGATAAACTAGCCCCCCCCGTCCCCAGCCAAGTATCACACCTCACCCCGGCCCAAACCTCTCCCTCGCAATCCTCTTCAACACTTCCATCGTATCATCCTCCTTGCGCCTATACTCCCTAACCCTATCTTCCCTCTCCACAGCCTTGATCCTAGCCTCTTCCTCTCTCCGGACCTCTCGCTCCGTCTTCCGCCTCTCGGCTACAGCCTTTAGGCGCTTGTACTCGGCGACCGAGTCTCCACCACCCATGAGCTCTGCTTCGCCCACCTCCGCACCGCCCCCGGGCGACTTGTCCCGGAACCCACGCATCTTCTCATTGACCTCACGTTTCTTCTCCAGCTGCCGCTCTCGCGTCCCGGGCTCTGCTCGCGGGACTAACTCTTCGAGGCGCGCACGTTGTTCGGTGCGATCGGCTTTTCGTGCTAGACGAAGGTCGGAGATATGTTGAGTGCGCTCCTCTTCTGCGTTCTCGCGCTGTAGGTCTAAGTCTTGCCGATTGGGTATACCTGGACCTTGCCGCGTAGAGCGAGTGACATCGGGATGATCGCGGGGGTGGATTTGCGCAGGGGCTAACCCAGGTAAAGTCGGTCCATACTCGTCGTCGTCTTCATCTTCGTTTTCCTCTCCTCCAGAGAGTATCGAGCCATTACCCGCACCGGGTCTTTCGTGATTCTGCTCGCTCAACTGCGACGAAGGCGACGTCACGGAGACTATTCTATCTCCCCCCACAGGTTGTGTGCCAGCGCCAGCACCAACCTTCTTCGCTTCAGCAAGCGTCTCGGGACTATACCAACCCTCGGCCAACTCCCCACGGTTCCACTTGCCGACAAAACTCTTCCAGCGGCCCCTAATTTCCCTCTCATCTAGTGCCGCGATGTCTTTGCGCTTCTGCACCTCGAGGTATTGCGCAAATAGAGGTTTGAAGGTCTTAAGATCGGAACGGACTAGAGGCCTCGCGCCTAGTGGGAGCTCGCTTTGGGTACGCGTGGGAGGGGTTAAAGAGCGACGATGCTTATGGTGACGGTGATGATCAGGCGTATGATGGCGGCGTCGTGCTGAGGATGTCGAAGGTGAGCGCTTGAAAGGGATAGAGTTCGTACGATGTTCTCCTCTCCCTTCTCGTAACGATGAGGTATTCGGTCGTGGTATGGAATCATGCCGTCTAGAATGTCGATGGTCATCATATCGGTACTCGCGTCTACTTCTACTTCCCATCTCATAATCGTCGTATCTCTGCTTAACACGTTTCACGTCATCTAGCTCGTGCCCGTCTTCCCCACGCGTTCGCTTATGATTCGAATGGCGTGGGTGGTCTCCCAATCCGCGGTCTCGGTAGCCGCTAGCATCAGCCATTGATGCAACGATAACAGCCGCAAGGGGTAAGGGAGTAAATTGGGCGATCGAGTAGGATTCATATGCGTCCGAAGCCGCAGTAAAGTGGCCCCTGTTGGTGCTGTTCTTGCTTGGAGGGCATTGTACCTAAGGTTGTATGGATGTTGTATGTTGTACGGTGTACGGTGTACGTTGTACAGGGAGAACAGGCTAATAATAAATAATACCTAGGTACGTACGAAGTAGTAAGCCGGGGACTGCCTACTGGCTTATTTCTAGGTTAGCAAGGTACCACCCGTCGGGCATTTGTGCCTTGTGCCATGTGCCCTGTGGAATATGGAATGTGGGTACCTAATGCATCTGTGCATTTGCATTTGTATGACACTTACATAAGCGAAAATGTCCATCAGGGTTCTCACGTATTTCGTACGAAAGTATAGAGTTAGGTACCTATATGTAGAGGTAACTATCCTAATAAAAACATTAACCTATGCGACTACATATCGTAACATCCAACTCATATATCTTACCTAAGAGGTACTAATGTCGGTTCATCGCAGGTAATGCAAAACAGATATTTCATACAACATTTAACTAGTACAACATTCCTATTGTACGAAACTGTGTCACTGCGCTATGTAGTGGAGGAGCATTTGTATCTCAGGATACCTAACCGAAGCAAAAGACTCGGGAAAATCCACAAATAAGTCGGCCAAGCCTCGACCCGTATGTATATGGCCGTTTACTATCAATCCATATCTCCTAAATTACCTAGGTACCTACGTATCGAACATCTGTCCCACCGCGAACCCTGTACGTAAATCTGCGTCGAGTCTTACTCGTCACGTCTCACAAGGTCTTATAAAAGCCTCTAGACACGCGGCAGGCGAGCCGGTTGAACGCCGACTCGTACAGAACCGGTGTAGGACGTAGACATTCTAGGCCTGGATCCTATTCGCTAAACCTCAATCCAGACCCCGTCCATCCCGAAAGACGCCAGGATAGCCGATTGGGGCACATCGACGATAGAAAACCCCCGCTAGGTGGGGGTATGCCGACAGACAAACGTCGGCTGATCCATCGAGTAAATATCGTCCGCTTGATCCTCAAGATTCGGTCGAATTCGCTATCGCAGGGTCCGCATAGTTGATATTTATCGTTATCAATAGTTCGTAACAATCCCTATAATCTCTTCTTCGAACTATCGTTCTCGCATATGAGATGTTTCATAATTCCAACATATTCCCTTAAATATATACGTCCTTAACTTCCTAGATATATACGTTCGAATGTCCTGTTCTCGTGGGCTTCATTCGTAATCCTCGGGGATATTAATGAATCTATCGCATTGTCGCTTCCGCCAAAGGTATCATGTAGTTGGACGCCAATCCATACGCCAGAGAAATAGCCGCGTTACCCCCTCTCCTTCAGTTCGGGGTCCTGTCCTGAGACCCTCCGTGCATCTTCGCGTCCAGTGGGTCTCGGTGAATCATACAATTAACACACGCGCAGTCATCGCCACATCCGCACATCCCGTGACCGTAATCGACGAAGAGAAATTCGCTAGGCGATAGATTTAAATCGTTCGCGCCCGGCGACTCGGTGTCGGCTGGACTATGCGTCGGTGGTGGTGATGCTTCGCCTACCGCAAGTGGCGGATCCGGTATCGAATTACCCGTATCAATCTTCCCGTTCACGGGCTCTTCCTGGAAAGCCATGACATCGCGAATATACTGGCACGTTGCTTGGTTATATGGATGGGCAGGGCATCCAAGACAGTCGCATTCAGGGCCACAGTGACATACGTGACTCGTATAGGAGCCCGGGGCACCTCCATCCGGTTCGACCTGGGGCAAAAGGTTTGCTACTAACTGCTCCCATTGCGATTGCTGTAGCGGGAAGTGATACGTCCCAAATGGGGCCTGATCCGAGTATAGGGCTGGTTGGTGGAAGTGGTTCATCGGATATACTTGTTGTTCTGCCGACACTTGTGGCGGAAAATGCGCCGTCATAGAGCCGTTACCTGTGGAGATTTGGGGCATATAGCTCATCATATTTGAGGACTGCTGAGATCCAGTATGAAGTTGGCCCTGGAATTGGATATGAGTTGGTATCTGTGACGGTTGTTGTACCCTCTGAGAACAGCAGCTTCCGGGTTGTTCTAAGGATGGTTCTTGCGAAGAATCACCAGTGCTCGAAGTCGGTGTGTGATAGGGCGAGCTGGATGCACCAGATATCATTGTTTCTGAACTGACCGTTGAGTTATTCGAACGATCTGGAACTCCGTTTCTTGAAGGCTGTGTTGGCGATATATTCGACAAGCCGTTGTTCAGGGCAAGTAGAGAGGAGTCTAGCGACCTGTCTAGACGGGAAGCTATCTGCGGATAGGGGGGATATTGGTGATTACCATTTTGTAAGGGCGGGATGTAATTCGTATAATCAGCGGAAGAGGCGATAACATTCGCGGGAGATGCTGGTAAAGCACTACTAGCCCCAATCAAATTCAAACTGTTAGCGTTCATGCGCTGTAGGGCCGAGGTGGAAGCATCAGTAGATTGTTTTCGGTTCGGTTTTGCTGTCGGCTTTTGAATTCGAAACGACGCTTGTTTTGTAGGCGATAACGGCGGATTGTCTGATGGTTCGGCCTTGACGAGTGCCGGCGTGCCGTTAGTCTTACTAGGCGGACTACCACCGCATCGACATGAGCCTCCTTTAGGGAGCGCAGCCGTTACGTTCCGACACTGGCACGGCTTGCCCGGCGGATGAGGACAAGTACTCAGCGGTCGGCCTGGCTTTCGCACAGGTAACAACATACGATCCCCCAGATGTGCGCATTTTGTCGATCGATGCCCTCGTATACATGGCTCACTAAAGATAAAGAGAAATAGTCAGTGCGTGAAATAGCCGAGACTATGGCGGCTTTTTCAAAATACTGCGAGAGCTATTTGTTACACCAACTCCCAGTGTCGAATGGGGATGGTTTGCTAAGAGAGGCGCCCCAAACCTAGCGTAACGACATGCAACCTTCCGAGACCACCCATGGAACGCTGCGCAGAGACAAACAGCAGAAGATTGTATTTGACTCACCAGGCCATCTTTTGTCCATTAATGATAGGCATCTTCCGTAGCGTCGCGCGGGGGTACCAGCGCAACAGAAGCTCGAAAGTATGCTGGACAAGGAACGTTATAGATCATGTGAGAATTATCGAAACCCCCAGAGACGACTCGTCTTAACTTTACTTTAGGGATTGATGTTCAACGTGTTAGTTAGAAGCGAGGCGCATAGAGACTCTTCTCATCGAGGTTGTTGTGCGGCGGTAGGCAGCGGTTCTTCTAAGTCGTACTTGGAAAGGTAGGTTGACCACTGTAGCATGAGGTGAAAGTGGCTGGCGTCGTGGAACTCGAGGCTTCGAGAAAATCGAGATGAGCTAGAGCGAAACGACGCCTAAGGTCTCACAGGGGCCTTGAGCAGATAAACTCGAGGCCCGGATTGTTATAGGGGTGGGGGTGTGGTATAATGGATATATCAATAGGTGATAGGGTCTTAAAAGCTGCGAGAATAAACGAGTGAAGTATAATATGTCCGGCAGAGTGTCGTCGATCAAGATGGCTGGTATGAGTTGAATAGGTACCGAGGCAGAGTAATACAGGTTGGGAATATGACGGCAGTCACTCAACAATAGAAGTCTGGGGTCGGCACCTCGGGGTTCCGTTACAGGTTATGAACATCGGGTGGTGGATGAAGGGTCCACGGTGAGACGATCCGGTGTAAGTAGCGACTAATACTC
The DNA here is from genome assembly GCA_022432525.1 of Daldinia grandis. Lineage (NCBI taxonomy): Eukaryota > Fungi > Ascomycota > Sordariomycetes > Xylariales > Hypoxylaceae > Daldinia > Daldinia grandis. Next base: position 921,409 of record JAJKLB010000007.1, read on the forward strand.
TGAGCAGAGACTCCGGAAGGACAGAGATAATTTGTAATGTTATGACCGATAAGGAAGAATGATTGTCCAGGGGATGAGGAGGGGAAGAGGTTGTTTCTCGTCCGATTCCCACATGTAACGTCCCCAGCCAACAACGTCAGTGGAGGTACCCAAGTAGGTAAGAGTGTGCTTCGAGTCGAGGCTGATGACAATGCCTACAGGCCGAATACAAGAAGCCTGTACCCCCGGGGAAAGTCTCGGTCCTGCAGTCTAGGTAGACGGCGGTAAGAAAGGGGATTTATGACCGGGATCCAGGTTTTTAGATGTCAATGTTTTCCAAGGGTCATCAGGGCGGTTATAATTGTCTGAAATCTGGGAAAGGATTCCTTGTTCAATGGTAGTTGTGTTGACAGTGACGGTTTAATGTTGCTTTCTATATAATACCGGTAAATTGTATGTGAACTATATGTAACTTGTTAGAGATATTGTACCTCTTGGAGCTTAACGGGTTCGGGTTCGTCTTGTAGGCTGAGGCAGAACCACCAAGTTGACCAAACCATTTCCCAGTGAAGCATACCTAAGGGTTCCACCACAAGGAGATAGTTGGTTCAGACCATAATAGACCACAAAATAATCTACCTAAGTATGGTCTGAACTCTCTAGGAAAGGGTCAAAGGGTCAAAGGGTATTAGCAAAAGTGAAAGATGATTGGGATGGTGACTGTCGTGTTGTCTGTGGGGGTATCCCAAAACGAGCAAGTTTTGATTGGCTGCTTGGCCCAAATGGTGCTGACTTCGAGTTAGATCCTTCACTTTCCCTTTCCTCTTGGACAGGGATTATGCTATGAGGTAAGTACATAGAAGGTATATATGTACTACATGTACTTATGTATTGCAGAATGCGCTAATCGGGGGGGGGACGGGAACATTAAAAGGGTCCTGCAGAAGATGCGTATCATCTACACCCAATAACATGGTTCATGTCATGGTCAATGACCATATAAAATCAACTCTATGGAGGGGCTGAAAGGGAGGGGCAGAAGGGGGCTCGCAGCTACACTAGATAAAAAAAAAAAAAAAAAAAAACATGAAGTTCAATGGTCTTGCGGAACGTGGGGCTGGAAATCTAAAGCACGTACCTTGTAGACCCTAGCTTTCTGCCCTTAGAAGGAAGATACGTCATCTGGTCACATATCGTTTTGGTTTTAAAGCTTCCATGCTTACAAGGCGCATTCGGCACTTGCTACTGATATCAGGTAGGCAGGTACAATCCGGGCTTATGATAGCATGAACGTTAACATGCTATAATAAGAGCCAACCTCTTTCCTATTCGAGTATGTTCCCAGTATCAAAAGCCTCAATCTTATTATGTACCAGGTAGTTACCTAAAATGCAATACGGAACCTTGGAATATTCTTGACGGTAAGTGCATTACGTATCTAGGTAGCCACCTAAGGTATATTATATATTACTTGCTTGTAAGCGTAAATATATAGTCTAAGGTGCGGCTCGTTTAAGAAAATACCTAGGTTAGGTAGTTGTCATAATTGTTAGGTATCTATTAGTCTTGAAACCTGATTCATCCTCAATTGCTAGAATTCCGATTACTTTTAAAACAAAAAAGGATTTGCCAAAGCCATAACTGGCGTAAGAAGTAATATTTAGTAATTGTCTAAAAGAACCAAGTAGGTAGGTAGGTAGATAAGCCTAAACTTTATGAGCTACAGATAAATTACCAACTCTTTTAACTTATATTCACATGATACATCTTGTTACTGGTTACTAGTGGTTACTACGGTTACTAGTAATAAGTTTACAAATGCTACACATCGATTACCCGTGCTAACGAAGTCGTTGAACTTTGCATACTCACATACCTGCTCATATATCACAACGTAAGCTCCGTCGAAACGAGCTATAACAAGCAGTTGTATACACGGGTGACTGTAACGTATAGTATAGGTAATCATTGCTATTACTCCACGCATGTATTCGGGAAGGCGTAGAATGACATATGTACAACCTGCACCTCTAGCTCTGCAGATCTGATATGAAAAGTCGGATATCAAATAATAGTCCCGCAGCGCTAAGTGACATCTGACCCCGATTAGATTCGAGATTCGATACCGCCGGGATGGATAACCGAAACCTAATTTTATCGAGCTTCGGGATAATTCCGGTTGGCCCATCTAGATGGCATCTCGCGTGCTTCCACCTCCGAGATTTGCAATTACCCTAGACCTATTTGAGAAAACCATCATAGCTAGGTACCTTCCCGGCTACCTCCATTGGCGATGTTGCTATTCCCCAAGTAACAAGTTAGGGTGTAGATATCATGTTCGAATTTTTCGTTTGATAGCAAACTAAACCCTGTCGAGTTTATTGCTTCCCTCGCACGAAGTCTTGTCCCAATATAAACGCACCGTCTCACAAAGTTGCCCTTGATACCTGGGTTACCATTGGGCTGGTTTATGACGACCATACGTCATACCTCTATATCTTGTAGGTATAAAGTATCTGTTGCAGAAGGGGGCGTGTTCTTCAACTGCTTAAACCACTTTACGTGTAAGCTGGTAACGTAAATATGTCGATATACCGGCTAGATTTAGCGAGCTTCAAGTACGATACGGAGCCATCAATAGATCCTACTTATCGGCCACCCCATGATAAAAACAGCCGCGTTCCAATATAAAGCACAGTCCGGGTCTGGCTCCCCTAACGTAGAACTTAATCTTGCTGATGGCCCTGGCTCGTTAACAATAGTGTGTAGAAATAAGATTGATTCCGTTCCTTGCGCTCTCGGGTCATTTTCCATTATCGGAGTTGTCGGAGTCTGCAAACATGTCGACAGCCCTCATGCGCCTCCTGGGCTGAGCCCCAGCTGATTGCTCCTTGGACAAACTACTTGAGCCGGCCTTTCCATTATCTTCGTCATCTTTCCCTTCGCCGCTTTGGCTACCCCGGTCCGCCGTTTTGCCAACAAGGTTATCTTGTTCCGCTTCTTTCGTTTCGCTTCCGTCTATGGGTTCTCCGTTTTCACTGTCATCCATTGGGACGCCATCAATATCGGTATCTAAGTCCGCCTCATCCATTGACATATGATCATCCATCGCTTCGCCATCCACGTCGTCAATTTCCATCTTAGCGGCCTCGCCGTCATATCGCACCTCCCCAGTTGCAGGCAGAGGCACGAACCCTTTCCCTTCGATTTGCGTAGTAGCCAAACTACCAGCTTCCACAGTTTTCCATTTGCCTTTCCTAGTCGTCTCATCGATCTGCTCCTCTTTCTTCGCGCTTGGGGGATTTTCGAATGTTTCATTGAAGAGCTGTTGGCTCTCGTGCGGAAACGCGCACCATCCTTCCCACAAACCTAATACCAGCTTGACACTTCGTTTCCATTTGTCCGACCTCAGGCGACCCCAGTTGAGGCGTTCCGCCGTAAGGCCCAAAATCTCGAAGACATTGTTATTTTTGAAAGATACCTCGAAGAGTTGGCGGTACCTCCAGGCATGCCGAACCCCGCTCGTAGCAGACGACGAGAGAATATCGCTCACGACATACAACCCAATAAGACTTGCAGCACTCGTATCCTGGGTTTCACTTAGCTTTGCGTTCGCGTCGTCGGGAAAGGGTGTCGAGTTGTGCGACTCTCCATGGTCTTCTCCGTTCTTACTGGGTTTGCCACGCTCTGGATTTGCCAAAGTTAACGCAAATGGCTTGATGATGTTGGCCACAATCATGTTTACAATCTCATCTGCGCCTCTACTCGCATGAGTAATAGCGAAAGTTGTCACCCTAGCAATATCACCCTTCCGAATCTTAGACAATGTCGTTGGGAGACGAGCCAGCAAGTGTGTCAATCTGGTTTTGTCGAGCGGGTTCAAGTAAGAGTTTTCATTATCGCCGTCCATCGGTTTGTGCCCTTCGTCCTCGTAGTCTTCTTCGTCAGAAGAGTTGTACTCCGAGTCTGATACGAATTCGTCGATAGCAGTGGCATATTCGTACGGCAGATCCTTTTCAGGCACCCTCCAAGCATGGCTGCCTTCGAATAACGGTATATATTTTCCCTGTCGGCCAACCTTGGCCTGGCCGCCCGTGATCACCTCCCAGAGTCGCCACCGATACCAGACGCCACCTTCACTACGTGCATCCCAGAGCCAGGCCCATTTCTCTTCTTTTTGTACATCGGGTCGTGACATCAAAAGTGCTTCAAACTCTGGGCCATGAGATAATACAGATTCAACGACTTTGTGGATTAGTTGGAGTTGTTTGATATCTCTCGGAGCTTGCACTGGGACGTGAAAGATAGTTCGGCTTATTGGTCCTCCTGTATTATAAGACGATGGTGGGGCAAACCCGCGGTGAAACCCGCCCGAATGATGAGAATTATTATCATTAGCTTGCGGGACTGGCTTTGCGCCGAAGGCATGAGAAGTGGACGAAGATGTAAGGCTCGACGTGGCCGTGGTGGACACTACGGCAGACGATAGATGCCTATGTAGCGACAGATGGAAACCATAGCCGAGATATCGATTCTGTAGAGAGCTAACTGTTGCGTCGATATCCGTAGCGGGAGTCTCCTTAGACAGCGTAACAATAGCGGCTATTGATTTCCTCTCTGTGCTTCCTGCAGTGGGAGGTAAGATCTTCACATTCTCTACAGTCAAGCTCGGCGGCATAAGAGCCTTTATGACTGCAGGAGATGTCCCGGGTGGAAGATTCGCTAGGCGGAGTGTAGGCTTCGCTATAGCCTTTTGCTCAGCCAAGTCCCTCGATCTCGTGTCGCCTTCATCATCGCTTGCGTTAAAAACTTTGGAAATAACCTTAGGTCGTGGGGCATGACCACCGTCACTATCGTCGTCATCGCGGAATCCAAGTCGACCCCGGGTATCATCTGCAGCTCTCCTATTGAAACCCTGTTGGTGGTTGTCGAGCTTCCTCTTGCTACCAAAGGATGTTGGTGCAGGGCCCAAAGATCCAGGACCACTCTTCAAACCTGGCCCACCACCGAAATGTCTCTTTGGCGGCACTGGCCTGCCACCTTCGCGACCGGGAGGACCGCCCTGAGGTCGAGCACCAAACGCGAGTGGTGGACGAGAAGGAGGGCCCGTATTGCCATCTTCGTCATCGTCGTGATCGAAACTCTTAACAAAACTTTCGTATACTGCGGCGGTCTCAGCAGCTTCTCTCTTGCGTTTGGCCTCGGCATCGGCTTTCTGCTTCTCGAATGCGGATTGCTTTGACGGCTTCTGGAGTTTCGCCTCGACGTCAGGAAAGTCGGTAAGTTTCTTAGAAGACATTATCGGTAAATTGTCTAGAGTAGGGTTACGTAGGATGTCGCATTTTGTGGATGAACTACTCTTGCATTTAGTTGGTAGATGAACGGTGGTTGGCGTTGGAGATTTAGAGAAAGGTTGACGAGAGGAAGAAGCTACTAAATTGGGATGAGTTTAGGTACCTCATTGCATGTACCTAGGTACCTACGCAAAAGGTACATACATGTAGGTACCGTTGGTAAGTCCACTCCACTAAAGTCCGACGGTACGAAGTACATATTACACGATCCAATCGTATGGTCAACCAAGTTATCTTACACCCAGTTCTTACATTTATGTAGTGTACTATGTAGTCAAACCAAAGGCGCTATTCAAGACATAACCTAACGATATTCAAGTGTAGAATATCCCCACTTAGTTTCCACATCGGCGCCGGTGCGGGGAGTATGAGAAGTCTAGATAGTCATATAACTATTTACCTAACTACCTATATAACTACTAACTATAACTAATTTATTTCATAGTCCATAGCTTAGTCGAATATTATCAGTGTTAATATCTTCGTAACTCTCATACCCTTTTTTAGAGAATAATTATTATGCCGCTGACAACACAAGTGTCACCGGGAGGTTCGTCCATGGCTGAGGTTCTATCGTGTCCAACCCCAGTCCTCCAAGATATCACTCTCGATCCAGATATGACCCCGAAGCATGACCCCCCTACTAGCATCCTAATCATAGGGGCCGGGGTATTCGGACTCAGCACCGCCCTTGCGTTGACCAAGCGTCCGGAGTTCGCATCTACCTCCATAACTGTCCTGGACCGGTCCCCAGAGGCTGGTGTGTTCCCATCGCGGGATGCCTCTTCTATCGACTCGTCGAGGATCATCCGGGCCGATTATGCAGACCCGGCCTACGCGGCGTTAGCATCGGAGGCACAAGTCCACTGGCGACAGACCGATCCGGCCTCCCTCGGTGGTGAGGGCCGGTACACTGAGTCCGGATTCATCCTAGGGGCCGACTCCGGGCCGTTGGTGCGTGATAACGGGACGTCAACCGGTCTTGCCTATGCTAAGAAAAGCTGGGTGAATGCAATGGCACTCGCGCATAAGGAAGGACGGCCTTTAAGCTCGATTCGCGTTTTGAAGAACCCGTGGTCTGTCGGCAGTATGTAACGTTGAGAGTCCCTTTCTCCCTCTCACTTAAGACTGGAGCCAGCATCTCTCTATCGGGCTATTTCAGGAGATTCTATTCTTATACCTAAACCCTTTATCTCTTTACGAAAATGAGAATAGATATTGACTTACTGATATAGTGGTATCTGGCACGGGGGGCGAGTTCGCTTACTGGGGGTACATAAATACTGCGAGTGGTTGGGCAGACGCTGAAGCGAGCATGAAGTGGTACTACGAGCGTGTCACTGCCACGGGTCGCGTAACATTCGTCAACGGGACAGCCGAAAGCCTCGAGACAGACGAATCGTTAAGGAGAGTTACCGGGGCGCGGCTCAAGGACGGCAGCACGCTATCGGCCGATTTCGTAGTCGTCGCCGCAGGCGCCTGGACACCTACGCTGGTAGATCTCTCAACACAGGCGGTGGCCACTGGCCAGATCTTAGGTTATATGGACATCACTAAAGAGGAGCAAAAGAGGCTAGAAAATGTTCCAGTGATGCTAAACGTATCGACAGGTCTCTTCGTGATACCTCCGCGCAATTGTGTGCTCAAAATTGCAAGGCATGCATATGGATATCTAAATCCCAAACCGGTATCAAAACCACCCCTAGGAGTTCCCGGTTCGACAACGCCGGAGCTGATCTCGCAGCCATATACGCATCTCGACGATGCAGATCTCTCGATTCCAGCGGACGCCGAAAAGGTACTACGAGATGGTTTACAGAAAATAATACCTTGGCCAGAATTACAAGACCGACCCTTCTCCCGAACTCGACTCTGCTGGTATACAGATACCGAGACGGGAGACTGGATAATAGATTACCATCCATATTGGCAAGGCTTGTTCGTTGCTACAGGGGGAAGCGGACACGCGTTCAAATTCTTGCCAGTTATTGGTGATAAAGTAGTAGACACCATTACAGGAAAGTGCCCCGAAGAACTTCGGAGGAAATGGAAATGGAGATCCTCAAATACCACTAAGATCATAGCAACAGAGGATGGAAGTCGGGGTGGGGAGCCAGGATTGATACTAGAAGACGCAATTTCAAAATGAACATCTAGATCTAATGTAATTAGGCAACTCACAAAAATCACGAGTACGCGAGAATACCAATTACGAAGGGATGGGTGAAAAGATGTATGTTTTACCTAAGGAAGTACCTTAAGCAATGATAATCCATCTGAAGTCCAAACGATGTTCCGTAATGGACCATGAGGAATACGCAAGGCATAGCTCAGACGCCCAGACGGATCATGATGCATACAGCCAAGGTCACCCTTGCTCTCAAGCTCTGCGGAGTGCATCCGCAAAGATGGTTCATATCCACCTCATTACCCCCCTCGTAACACAACCACCGATACTGACGGGCAATTCGGGGTATCACAACCTCCACCAACGCCACACGACCGGATGTATACCCCTACCCCTTGTGCGTCGAATTAATGCGGCACCATCGACCTGCGCGAATGCCGCCGGAAAGTATCACGGTGCAATCTAAGCCGTCAATCCGGATCTGAAGAGGTTTTTTCTTTTTTTTTTTCCTTGTGATGTAAAATCATCCTTATTCCTTCCCGTGTAGTAGGTCCTTCCTATGTTAAACGCCGATGCAATGCTATGTGGAAAAACGACAATGATACAGTTGACGAAAGTCCATGGGCTTGGTCGGCCCAGAACGACGTCGTGACTCGTAAGGTGAAGATCATAAAATCATAAGGAGTCGGTTAATTTACAAATCCCGAATGGGAACCGAAGGGAAGAGTCAAACGGCAAAGGCGGATCGAAGAACAGAGGTCAACTATCAAGTCAACGTGTTAAAGACTCTAGACCTTGCGGAAATCTAGATGATATTAGTAATAAAATACAAGTGGGAGCTTGGTAACACTTACCTTGCAGAACGGGGTATATCATTTCGAACGCCTGGTAAATCTCTTCTCGGACTTTCGCGCCGGTCAAGACAATCTTACCACTCACAAAGATCAGGAGGACGATCTTGGGCTTAATCATGCGGTAGATTAGACCGGGGAACAGCTCGGGTTCGTAAGAACTGAAGTTGTGATGGCGCGAAGCAAGACCCTCAAGTCTAATAGGAAACTTGATATCGCAGCTGCCAACGATGTTCTGGATCTTGAAATCGCTGAACTTGGCGTTGAAACCAAGCTTCTGGATGATGCGAGCATATTTACGCGAGGCAAGCTTTGAGTCATCTTCCGACTTGGCGCCAGTGACAACCATCTTACCTGAGGCAAAGATCAACGCCGTTGTCTTTGGCTCACGAATACGCATAATGACAGCAGCGAAACGCTAATGTTCGTCAGCAGAGCTCGGTGAAAAATAAAATATTAGGTATTACGGTACCTTTGGATTGTATTCGGCGTTGCGAGCATGGAGGGCAATCGTCTTCAAATCCAACCGGCACTCAAGGTTGACCGTGGCGACGATATTCCTTTATCATGCGCGGTGAGTCTAGATGTCTTTAAAAATGCGACATAGGTTATACATACTGCAAGGTAGGAGTCAACCCACTTCCTCCTTGAACAGCCGCAGGTGTAGCAGCGGGTGTGGCGGGAGTCACCCCGGTACCGTTTGCAGCCTGCTGAGGAGTGCCGTTTACGGGTCTCTGACCGTTCGCCTTCTCAGCATCGAACGAAGGCGGGGTGAGATCACCAGCACCCCCGGGGAAGGAGAGAGAACCAGGCGCGGTAAAGGCCTTGGCCTGTGCGGCAGTGGCCGGGTGGGTGTGAATGGTTTCCATCTTGCAAATGCACGCTCAAGCTTTCTAAGGCTGAGTGGATCAGAAGAGCAGACCTACAAAATCCAAGCGGTTAGAAAATAATTTCCAAAGGATCAATGCGCATGGATGTCAGATTGGTGTACGACCAGCGGAAGATTTGGTGGAGATAAAAATAGAGAGCAGAAAAACAATATCAGATGCAGTTGGTGCTGGGTTTAAATGAAAAATAATTGGATCCGTCGTAACCTGTGATTCAGGTGTAGATGAATCAGGTGGAGGGGCAACGGAGCGACAGTGAGGAGGTAGAAGTGGGGTGGTGGTTGCCAGTTGCCAGTTGCTAAGTTGGGTTGGTTGATGTCGGAAGTGGTAAAGATTGAGGCAGTTAAGACACCCAATCAGGGCTGAGTTCTACAGGTATGTTTGCTTTCCATGGTGTCGAAAGATCGACTCCGTACTGGGGCAAATAAGGAAAAGAAATAGGCAGCCTTACCAATTCGTGTGTTGGAGATAAACAAGTAAATGTCTCCCCAACACAGTAGAGGCTAGTACGACGATACGGTCGTTGGATCTTTCGATCGGTTGACCTGAATGCACACAAACGAGATGTAGGTATCAGATGTCAAAGGTCACTTCTCGATGAAACCGGAGAAGTTCGTAAGTTTTACTTCCACTGAATCGAAGCGCAAGATATACGAGTGACAGTCGAGGTCGAGGGATCTAAGGTAGGATTCGACGACAACAACGGCGGTGGAAACTCGGTCTTTCGCAACGACGGTATCGAGGGAAGGCAAATTTTCAAAGCCTTTGGTTTTTTCTTCAAAACTCGTCTTCTATTGTTGATCTATCTTCTTCTTGGCTACACAGCACCGTGATCCGTGCGTGTGAAATATGCTCGAGACCAGGTGAGACGGGCTTACTCTTCCTGATGCAGATGCTCGAATCCTGAAATAGGCGAGCAACTGGTAGACAAAGGACCAACCTGAAAAGATGGCACCTTTGATCTTACTTGTGTCGCCTGTTTGCCTAATTTAGCGAACAAGCACGATACACGATGACAACTTCGTTTTGGCCCCAAAGCAGATGATGCAGATGTAGCTAACAGTAATCCGCAGTGTGACGTTGAAATGATGGAGTGAGGTGAAAAGGACGCGGGGTAAAATGTAGGATAAGTATTGTAAGGTACGTACTCTCTCAATCACTGTTAGAAGGAAGGTGGGGTCCCAACAATGGTGACGCGGTTATGAGAGAGTGAATAAAAAAAAATATTACGAGGGTCAGACTCAATTGACAGGCAATTGCTGACAAAGAGGTCCGTTGTGGCTAATGCACTTATTGTTGTGGCTGAGGAGGATTATGAAGAGGGGACCTTCGGGTCGGGGATTCCGCGCGCAAGAATTTTCGAAACACTGAAGTTGAGGGGAAGCCGGGCAATTTATAATTTTTGGAAGCAAGCGTTCTCGTGCACGTACGCACTGACTTTTTAGGTAAGGACGCCCCAGTGTGGCGGAAACCTACTACTTACTGCTCCCTGCTTCCCTTCCTTAGCGGCCACGCTAGCATCAATGCGTCCAATCATGTCTCCTCGCTTGTCCCTTATTTTATCTTCCTTAATCTTTTTCTTTCCTTGCCGTCACTCTAAGTTCCTACCAAGTCTTTCTCATGTTCCTCGTCATCACACTATTTCATCCACGCAACCTCCCATCCCGTGCACTTTCGCGTCCGTATCAAATATCACGATCTAACGAAGTTTTCTTACGCTCATTTGCACCTTGCTCTCATCTACCCAAATACTTACTAATCTCTAGATCAATATCATTATTATCGACAAAGGTCCCGTCTTGCTTTGGTGGCTGCAGAAACCCATGACTCGGTCGATTACATCCACAACCTACGCAGAAGCATCGTCAGTCCGTACTACGGCTAGCAGTTCGCACTGGGCTCGGGCTTAGGTACTGGATAGCCACCAGTCCAGGCTCCTAAAATCTTGACGGGTGGGTGTGAGCAGGACGGAGTTTTAGACCCCAACCATACCACACCCTGCGAGCCTGGTTTACCTGCCACCCCTAGCCCTCCTCTTTCTCCCTGAAACGCACACAGCGCCTCCTCTTTTACCCCTATTATCATGCTTTTTGTGTTTTGATTGACGCTTGGCCAGTATCTCAGGTTTCGCTGAGCCTCCACAAGAATGCATATCTGTTCACATTCTATCGTTAATGGAAAACCCCAAACAATGGTTCAGGAGAGGATTACGTGGATTAACAAGCTCTTTCTTTTCCGCTCCACGAGTAAACGAGACGGCAAATTGTTAGGCTGTGCTGCTGTCGCACTCGAGCATCCTACAAATTTCATTTTATCCCTCTTTTCTTTGTTTGGCTGTGATGATCCCTTTTTCGTGGATCAATTGCAGGTCTCATTTCGGTGGTTTCGGAGGTACCAGCCGCAATAGCAATCGGAGAGCGCCACCCTTGACCAACACCTTTTTTTTCCTGTCATTCTTCTTTTTGTTTTTTTACTTGACGCCTTTCCTTTTCAGGGATGGAAACCCGTGTTGAATCAAACACACAAATCTCGCTCATCCAACAGCTTCGCGTTCCTCAAAGCTGAGTTCACTAGAATAACCTGCTCGAAAAGCTTAGAGATTGTTATCTTCGCACCTATCCCTTGGGGATGTGCGCCATCGTTTGAGAATTGAGCGACACGATACTTGATCTAACTCTGGTGCCCCCCTTGTTTTAGTATCCATTCTTGTAGTTTCGTATTCTATCGGTATGTACACAAGGCAGGACCTTGTTCTAGTGCACAGTAGCCTTCAGGCAAATCCCTGCCAGTGGCCACAGGCATTATTTCCTACCTAAAGGAAAAAATGAAAATTTTTCAAATTTTCAAGGAAATCCTCCCTCGGCTACCAGCCTCATTCAGCTGTACGCTACGTACCAACCAGACAAGCCAAAGAAAAATTCCTTGTTATGCATCCCTTCTTGGCAATTCTATGACTCATTGATAACCCTTTTTCTTACAGACAGAGTTCAATGCAGCGGTCGGTGTGCTTGTCCAGTGCATAGTGTATGCTACAACTTATACTTTGCTTTTTTGCAATATTGATATAAATTTAAATTATATGGGGAGTAGTCTTAGATGATATATCTAAATCCTGTTCTATCGGACTTCTCGTTCGTATTGGCAAGTTGTGATAATCGTCCGCCGCTGCTGCCTGAGCGCTAATTTTCGCGCTGGTAAGAACGCGACATCCCTGTAAGACTAGGAGGCTTGGCTCTCGGCTGGTATGGGATGTGTATGCAAGCGCTCGGTACTCTTAAATCACCTGATGTAACGATAACGGTCTGACAATGCAAGCTGCACAAATTTGCGGTTTGAACATGCAAGTAGCCTTTAGTAGCCAGTATGTATGCACTGTGTGTCTTGTTTCTTGGTTCTCTTATTTCTTATCGATATACACTACAAATCTAGTATCAATTTATAGAATTCCTATCGAGTTAGGTACGGTTAACCTTTACACGCATCTACTTACATAAATAAAGTAGTTCGTTGGTTAGTTACTTGTTCTAACAAGCTACCTATGATATCGTATGTAGGTTAAGTCTCAAAATTATAACACAAGTCGACAATTAGGTCATGATTAGTAGGTCTTATAAATGCCGGAAGTAAAAACGCCGCCATACTTCCAAAAGTTGAAAGGTATCATACTACTCCTTTCGTCTATTAATCATTCCTGGTTTAAGAAGTACCCAATCAAGACGTTCATTGTAATAACTACCTAGGTACATATCATAAATATATTTTCCAAAGATATCAAAGCTGGCTAAGCTGCATATTACGTGGCAAGAAGCTGAGTAGCATCTGTTAAAGCATCCGAGTTGAAATTCGATGGCATGGGTTATAGTCTTACTAGCTTGTTGAAAGTAGATGTTATTTTCCAGAAGTATGTATGCTTAGGTACCTAGGTAATGAATCGGACCCGCCAAGTGATGACAAGTGTTATATTACCAAGACAACAATATGATTCAAGTAATAAGTAAACTCTTAAATTAGTTTCATAACCATACTAATATGTAATTACTTGGTGGGAATGGGACTTGGCAAAGCTTATGGATATGATAATTAGGTACCTACGTATACTATAATTAAAAGAGCCTTGTGAACACGCGCATGAAGTCGTCGAGATATCTTCCAATTTCATTTCCATTATGGTTAGACAAACCACTGCAAAGGGAATGTTCTCATGGTTATGATAAAACAACATACCTTCACTATAGCGGGCAATTCAACGTCTACTAAGTTTGGTACAAAGGCTTATATTCACCGGCTAGTAAGATTAAATGATTGGAACTTTATTCGTGGAGCACCTTCATAACTTCCGGCTATTGCTTCAAGCCCCAGCAACTATAATAACCTTGGTGGTTATATGCTAAGTCTTGAGTAAGAATTAACTAGTGGCACGCCCCAGGAGCTAGAAAAAATAAGACGTGATAATATCTATCAAAGATATAATATCCCGAGGTCTTCGAGTTACGGTGTAACCGTCGGTCTTGTGTCGTGGCACATCCACCTCGTCCGATCCGCGATTCGTGCACAAGGCCCCTTTACTTAAGTTGCATTCCCCTATTAAATCTTATACACGGGTATAGGCAGTTCTTTGAAAGTTGCGTAAAGGAATGAAGCAAGGTTAAGATAGGCACCTAGGTATGCGCAGTTGTTGTTAATACTTGCCTTCCCCTGTTTCTACGATTGTCTTTGCTGTGTAGTTTTACGGGTTGTTAATCTATGTACCTATTTGTGGTTCTAAGAGGCTAATCTCAATGAATGATAACACGTGTCCGTGATGGATGGTAGACATATCGTATGTATTAGATCAGTTTAGCAAAGACCAGTCCGACCGGTCGAGGTCACCGACGCCAAACGCCGATCGTCGTCGGTCTGCGGCGGGTCTGCAGACGGAGGTGGGGGGTGAAAGATGAACATGGAAGGCTTTGTACCGCTGAAAAAAACAAAGTGATGATGTGATTAAGTGGGGGTTTCCCATCCAGACGGCTCTGAGGCTTCTAGACTTTATCAATCTATCGGGACTAGGGCCGTCCAGATTTCGCTATCGACTGGTATAATCGTGTCCACTCACCGTTCGCTTGGAAAGGCTGCCTGCCCCCCTGGCCATCCCTGCTTGTGGCTTTTTATACTCGCCGACGAGCCGCCCACAGGTCCGCCACACACCCTATTACACTATTAAAAGTTAGCAGGTTTGAGGCGAATTGGGGGATAGCCATCCTGCCATCCTGAGTTAAGATAGACCCCTAGGCCGATCTATTACGTATTTGGGGGGGGGGGGGGATGTCTCGCAACCGAGACGGCTGTTATTAGTACGCAGGCGCTTATGATAGGCGATGATGGAGAGTTGGCAGTCTGGGACTGGCTAGAATAGTCGAGAATAGGACATGTCGGTGTGAATTTGGTTTGTTAATAGTTTATTTTCGGATCCTCCCCATCGGTTTGCTGGCCATCACTCTGTACACTATGTAGGTAGTTATTGTAAACGTGTACTGTACCTAACCTAAGAAAAGCCAGCGAATCCCCGTCACCGCCAGTTACCTACATGCATAGTGTGTGTAGTGTGTAGTGTAGTGTATGTAGGTAGTGTAGATGTACGAAGTACCTTGTTGTTTTCTTTCGGCTTCCATTAAGCTTCTGACAATACACGAATAAGTGCACTATGTCCCTGCAAAGCTCCGTTTACGGCGCCGGTCCAAGGTGCTAGCTGCGATAAGCCCTTACAAACTTCCGCTCCACATCTCCTGAGATACACTACGTACCCTCTTTGAACTTTTCTGCTTCACATCTAAGAGGTAGTCTAATCCAAGCGACCCTCTAAGAGACCCTCTAAGAGACCCTCTAGAGTATATTCCCGGGCCGTCCTCGTGTTCCACTAGGCCCGTATCTACGGAATTGGAGTTTCTGGCTTTTACTAACACTCGAATCTTGATCCGGCCGCCTTGATCAGAATCAAGTGGTCACGTGCTTGTGTGCTCTGAGGGTGTGCTGTATAGTTTGCCCGACCGGACTCCTTATCCCTTATTCAATTTCAGGGTAATAGGGATCAACTTAGTTAGCTAAGAGTGGGAAGATGACTATCATCGATACCAGCAAAGATCTATCTGCGCTATTCCTTCAGCAGGTCAAGGCTACCCCCGATGCCGTTGCCCTGGAAGATGGATCTACGGCGTTGACTTACGCCGAGCTCGATCGCAAGGTCGATGCACTTGCTACCCGTCTTCGTCATGACGGAGTTGGTCGAGATTCTCTTGTTGGCGTCTTGCTTGGTCGGAGTGCAGATTATGTTATTTCCTGCCTTGCTGCGCTTCGTGCGGGCGGAGCATTCTTGGTCCTTGAGCTTGCATACCCCCCGAGTCTCCTGGCTGCTGTTATCGAAGATGCAAGACCTACCGTGATAATAACACACATGGCGCATTTCGGCAAGATCAACTATAAGACTCCTCTCATAATTCTTGACGATAAAAGTTCATACGAAGATGGAGATATTTCGTTGGATGGAGCATCGAAGACGCTCCCCCCATTGCCTGCCGAAGATGACTTAGAGAAGCTTGCCTTCGTGTCCTACTCATCTGGAACCACGGGAAAACCCAAAGGGATTGCGAATCCACATAGGGCAGCTGTTTTATCGTATGACTTAAGATTTGGAGTCAACGATCTCAAACCAGGAGACCGTGTGGCCTGCAATGTATTCTTCGTCTGGGAGATACTGCGTCCGTTACTGCGCGGAGCGACTGTGGTAACTGTTCCCGACGAGACCAGCTATGATCCTGTTGCTCTGGTTGAATTACTTCGCTCGAAGAATATCACGGAAACTCTTATGACACCTACTCTGCTTGCAACGGTCCTTGCTCGGCATTCACAGCTTGGAGCTCGTCTTCCAGATTTGCGTACAGTATGGCTCAATGGTGAAGTTGTGACAACTGACCTTGCACGGCGTGGCCTCAAAGCGCTCCCGAAGGCACGCCTGTTAAATTGCTATAGTGCTAGCGAAACCCATGAAATCGCTTGTGGTGATATAAGGAATATGGTTAATGATGAAGCTCGCGTCGTCCCAGTTGGTCCTCCCCTGGACCCTGAGCATACATACATCCTTGACGAAGACGGCAAAAAGGTTGACACGGGTGTTAGTGGGGAGTTGTTTGTTGGAGGAAAACTCTTGGCCCGAGGGTATTTGAACTTACCGGAAGCGACCGCGAAAGCTTTCACGGACGACCCCTTTGACCAGACACCCGGGGCACGAATGTACAGGACAGGGGATACAGCGCGGTTACTTCCTTCAGGGCTACTTGAAATTACTGGTCGCATGGGAGCGATGATTAAGATAAGGGGCTATAGCGTACAGCCTCCGGCTGTCGAGAATGCAATAATAAAGCATCTTGCAGTCCGCAATTGTGCCGTAGTCGCCCATGGGGACGGCCTCGATCGCCAACTTCTCGCTTACATTGTCCCAGACGAAGACGAGCCCGGCGATCGAACTGTCGTAAAGATTGACAAGGCCGGATTCAGTCCGGTTGCGCGCCGCGCTCTATCGGACCATCTCGCACATTACATGATTCCAGCCCTTTGGGTTGAACTGGATAGCTTGCCTACTCACGAAGTGTCTGGAAAAGTCGATCTCAAACGTCTTCCCTCGCCAACCAAGTCGCGAAGCCCTGCGTCGTCGCTAGCACCCCAGCATCGCAACCAGAAAATAACGATCGAGGACATTGCGAAGATGTGGGCTGCGTCTCTTAATATCCCTTATAAATCTATAATGCAGCAGGAGCATGACTTTTTCGACCTGGGCGGCCATTCATTGGCGCTCGTCGATCTTGTTACAAGATTTACTGGCACCTATGGCTTTCCCGTAGCCCTGAGCCGCCTTGCTGGTAACCCAACATTAAAGGGACACCTAGAAGTTGTCTGTGATGCTCGTGATGGGCATACTGCGTCTGTGCAGGCCGATTTACCTGCTGTTCTGCGCGCAGACTCCGTTCTCCCGCCTGAAATTAAGCCTTCAGGGGCTAAGATGCAGCGAATTAGTGACGCAGATACGATCTTGCTCACTGGCACAACTGGATTCTTGGGAGCATTCCTACTTAACACTATTCTAGAAACTACTTCGGCACAGGTCGTATGTCTTGTTCGTTTCGCGGATCTTTCAAAAGATAACTACTCGGCCGGAGTGGCACGAATTCGTAAGAACCTCCTCGATTTGGGTCTCTGGAACGACTCAATTCTGGACCGTATAGAGGTTATCCCGTCCAATTTAGCTCGGAAGCGCTTCGGTCTTTCACCCGAAGGCTTTGAGGATTTGGCCTCTCGCGTACAGGTTATCATTCACTCGGCGGCTACGGTCAACCTTGTGTATCCTTATGCTGCTATGCAGGGAGCTAATGTTTTTGGTACGAGAGAAATCCTACGACTTGCGTGCCGAGGGGGTGCGACTGTTCACCACATCTCCACTAATGGCGTGTTGCCGCCATCTGTTGAAGGCTGGTCTGAAGACGTCATGTTGGATGTAGATGAGGTACCTGAGAAATTAATTGACGGATATGGCCAGACGAAGTGGGTGGCAGAGCAACTCGTCCTCGAGGCCGCGAAACGGGGGCTACCAGCGAGGATATACCGCCCGGGAACTATCAGTGGCCACAGTGTCTCTGGGTCCTCGAATACATACGATCTCCTTAACGCCCTGATCGTAGAGTCGCTTCAACTAGGACACGCCCCGGACATCGAAGGCTGGTATGCTGAAATGACTCCCGTCGATTTCGTCAGTAAGGCGATAACATCCCTGGCCGATCTCGTAGACACGGACCAGCGCATATTTCATCTGGGTGACCCATCTCCGGTACCAACGAAGGAGGTCTTTGGAATCCTTGGCGAACTTGGATACCCCACAGAACCGCTTGGATGGGACGAATGGGTTGGCATCTGGGAAGAGAAGAGGGGATCCAGCAAGGGAGACAACATTTTTACGGTTGACATTCTCCGCCGTGGCATGCCTACGGTTGATTTCTTGAAATGGGTAACCGTCCTTAAGGATCCGGCAACGGAGCCTGCTCTCGCTAAGACTGGCCTCCAACGTCCCAAGATTGATAACAAATTATTCGAGACTTATACTCGGCACTTCTGCGCTCGGGGTTGGTTACCACGTGCTCCGCGACGGACCCAAACCAACGGAGTCGCGAAAGTCTCAAAGCGAGGCCCGCTGGCTGGGCGTGTTGCAGTCGTTACGGGAGCATCGTCAGGCATTGGTGCCGCCGTTGCTACTGCCTTAGCCAGAGAAGGCGCTCATGTAGCCATCGCAGCCCGACGTACGGAGGCTCTCGAGGACCTCAAGAACAAGCTCTCTAACTCTGGAAGCAAAGTGCTGGTGCAGAAGACAGATGTCACAGACCGAAAACAAGTCGAGTCGCTCATACAGACCGCAACAGAAAAGCTTGGCCCCGTCGATATTCTCGTCTCCTGCGCCGGCGTCATGTACTACACGATGATGGCGAACGTGCACACGGAGGAATGGGAACGCACCGTCGACGTCAACTGCAAGGGTCTTCTGCACTGCCTCTCGTCCACGGTCCCGTCGATGCTGTCCCGCGGCGGCGGCCACATCGTCGCCATCTCGTCGGACGCCGGGCGCAAGGTGTTCCCGGGACTGGGCGTGTACTCGGCGAGCAAATTCTTCGTGGAGGCCACACTACAGAGCCTACGGCTCGAGACCGCTGGGTCTGGCCTGCGCGTCACCTCCGTACAGCCCGGTAACACGGCCACCGACCTCCTTAGCATGTCGACTGACGCCGAGGCTATTAAGAAGTACGGCGAACCGACTGGCGCCAAGGTCCTCCACCCTGAGGAGGTTGCTAGCGCTATTATCTATGCCTTACGTCAACCTGCGCACGTTGCTGTTAACGAGGTCTTGATCGAGCCCAGGGACGAGCCTATATAAGAATGGGTATGAATATCAGTGACTGCGTTTAGCATGGCTGAGGAAAAAGCTATGCTAAACTGGGGATATACTAGGGGGGAAAACTTGTACCATGATCTGGACTGTCAAGAGCTTCTTTAGGGATTTCTTGTTACTTATTACATATCTCTTGTGGGACCTAACTGGGTGTATGATGTTACAAGGGGCTCGAGGGGGGTAAAATGGTGGTTAAAGAAAAGGGCTGGTGAGAGGTTGAAGAGTAATATGACAATAATGAGATAACTATATGAATTGTTGTATGATGTATCCGAAGATAGGGAGATGAGAGAAGCTAATAACGAAATGACGTTTACCTAAAGGCTGGGTGTCGAGACACCTCATACTTCCTAGAAGGATATTCTTCGAAGGAAATAGGCATTGGCTGTTAAACTTGGTCAAAAGAGTAACTGGTAGAACACATTCACAAATGACACTGAAACAGGCTCGAAAGCCCGAGTAAAATGGTTTCCCACATCCACAACTTTCTATTGGCGTCCTTGTTGCTAACTTCTTTGAAAAGGCGCAGTTCGAAAACTCGAAATCAACCCCTGACACAAAATGTCAGATTCCTGTAGTGAAAATAGTAGTTACACCCGATCAACATGTCTAGACTTGCTAGAAGATCCTCGGCCGTTGCATCCGTCGTAAGCCGTAACAATCCCGGAAAGTCCTGATAACTCCCTTCTATGACCTAGATTTACAAGATACCCTTTATTCCAAGTTCCAAGAATTGGAAGCTCTTAGTTGCCCCCGAGCTTTCCTAAGAGACCTTTTAAAAGGTTACCTAGACCGCCCTGTTGGCCAGCGCCACCGGCGGCATCACCGCCAAGGAGACCTGCGAGAGGGTTCGCGCCAGCAGCATCTCCGGCGGCATCTCCGGCGGCGTCACCACCTGCTGCACCACCGAGAAGATCTGCAAGAGGGTTTGCGCCGCCAGCACCACCGCCAGCGCCGCCTAGAAGCTTTCCAATTAAGTCAGTGAGCTTGTTACCGCCTTGTTGGTCTGCGCCGTCTTGAGCACCGGCATCGGCATCGGCACCAGCGTCAGCGTTAGCACCGTCCTGTGCGCCTTTACCGGCTTCAGCATCCTGGCCAGCTTTTCCGTCTTGGCCATCCTGGGCAGCACCATCCTGGGCATCGGCGCCGTCTTGAGCGTTATCGTTGCCGTTGCCCTTACCCTTGCCCTTCTTGCCGTCTTGCTGGTCAGCGTTGTTGTCCCCTTGGTTGGCATCGCCTGCAGCATTGCCAGTTCCGTTGTTGACGGCGCCAGCCTCGATGGCGGCAGCGGTTCCATTGTTGGCACCCGTGATGGCGCCGTTCTGGTTGTGCTTCTTCCTGGGGAATCTGACGTCGAGAGCTGCATATACGATTAGTATTATTGTTGCCAAGATGACTAGAACGATACATACCGAATTCCCTAGGGGCGCGGGCTTGGAGAGCTCCCTGGGGTTGCTGAGTTGGTAAGGCAGTACCGAAAGAGGCGGCTGTGGCTAAGGCCATCAAAATAGCACCGAAGTTCTTCATGTTGAAAAGAGTGTATATCCAGACACTTAACAGAAAATAAAGAAGGTTGAAATAAAGTTGTCAAGTGACGAAATAATACAGCGTAAAGAAGGTATGAGCACAGCTTCATTCAGTTAGTTTGGACTAGACCATGTTGGATATTCGATTTAACTCACCTCTTAAGAACAAGAAACGACCTAGAAAGGAAAGGTTGACGATTGAGGCTGATGTGGATGTGTGAAGAAACAAAAATAAGATCAGACAGAACACCACGGGGAGGCGAGCATTTTATGGACAATCGGAGTGTGTCGAACCTTGGATGAGCTCAACTATCCTATCCCTGATTAACGTGGCATCGCAAGGTCTGTGATAGACAGTTACATCCTAACTAACTGGCAGCTAACCCCATGGTCACAGATGATGCTTGTAAATATGACATAGCTTGATAGCCTTCACATAGTGTATGTAGTTACCTCGTATGTATGCACGTTAAAACGTTATAATATCAATATCAGAAAGCTCTTAAGAAACACAGGGAACAAGGCATGTAAACGAAGCTCCGATTGGGTTGATGAGATTGTAGACCCACCGAGACCAAACACGTCAAGAAGACATTCCGTCCCACTCAAAACATGGGGCGAAGTAGAATAAGATGACCGGTTGAGTCCCTAGTGTAGATCATACGAGCGGTGTTGAAAAAAATGCAAATCTGGGCCTCTAGATTTGGAGTGGCACCGGGAAGATCAATTAGGAGATCCTTGGGAATCATTAGGGTTGAAACTTGAGATGCCAAGAATGCGTGGGGATATCTTGGCCGCTTTGAGGTTATCGACTTTTCTCGGCATCAGGAGGGTCCAAACGTCGCACGGGGCAGATCAAACGAGCCTCAGACAGGCACACCAGGGCAGCACAGGGGTATTGACCAGGAAGGGCACATACACTACGTTATTAACTTGCTGACATGTACCAATTGTATAGTAAGTCGGTGTACTGGGCACTATGTTTGTGAATGTCAAATGTCCCAAGCGTCATGCAGGGTTGACAGCTCACCATCTAAGGAAATAAGGCTTCCGGTTGCAGCCAGGAGTCTCTCGATAGCATTGCTAGTCCAGAAACGGCCCAAAGCAGCAATTAGGTCGTGATCTAGATTTCAGAACCTAGAAAGAAGAGTGGCTGTGCCTTTCAAACTTCAAGGTACGGACATATGCCAAACGTATCAGAAGCTTGAATAGCGTCGGTGTAGGCGCTTATAGCCTTTCTCATTAATGATGCTTTTGGGAATGACGGGTTAACCTCGCTACCTCGCTGCCTCGTGAAAGTGCTTAGGGTCAACACCTATCGACATGGTCTAATATTGTGGTGTATGTAATATTACTGCCGATCACTAGGACCATGTGCTATCCGGCACTCCGTACAGGTGTAAACGTAGATCTTCATTTAGCCCTTATCATGCGAGAATAGCCTCGCAGAAAGATCAAGCTAAGGCAAATCATGATGTGAAAATAGTCGACTTGATATGTTGCTGCCATGGCCAAACTAGCGAGATTTCTGGGCCTTGAAAACGATCATGGAGATCTATCGTGAAGATGTATTAATGCCTTGTCTTATGTTGACTGGTGAATGGCAATTGTACGCGCTTGCGTTCTCGAAGATTTACAACACCACTATAATCTGTTTATTGGGAACAGTGTACGAAGTAAACAAACGACGATTCCTCGAGTTTACAACCGACAAGATACTACATATTTGACCTCGGGTGTTGTGGACGAGTGGAAATATGTATGAGTTCCATTGTTATTCCGGTCAGTAAAGTTAGGTAGGTACTTTGTAGAAGGGTAGAACACATGCATCAAGTGCCTTGGTAAAGAAAGTACATACATGTACCTCTTACTGCTGTAAGCCTCACCCCGCATGGCTTTCAAGCCACTCCCCGCCACAAAATAGACAATAGCGTAGAAGCTTCCTAATCACAAGCAGATGATAGGCCTACATGACTCTCCGAACGCGGCCTAGAGCGGCTTATAGCGGGCTTTATCAAAAGTTTTGCGCATCTTTAATGATTTTATCCAATGAATGACCAGCGCAAACCTCGGTAGCTCGGTCAACCGTGGCTTTGATGTCATCATAGCTATTATCATTTTCTAGGTCAGACATATATTAGAAAGAATTTAAACTTCAAATTGAATTATTAATAAGTCCGTAGTATTGACACCCATACCTCCCTCAATGGCGTCCCGGGCTCGGTAGCAAGTAAAGACCTTTACCTGACGACGAGAAGGCTTGGTTGCCTTCTAAACAAAACCTAGAGACAGGGACGGAGGGATGCTGCAAAGAAGTTTTACCATGTCTGCTTCGTTACCGCTCCGGGTCCTTACACGGCGGGGTGCCGCGTCAATTCGGCCGAAGGCTCCCAGAAGAGTACCTAAGGCCTTATATTCCTCCATAATTACACCTCAATTACGATATACTGCTGCGACATATTCTCCCATTGCTCGATCGACCCCTCGCGCATTTAGCACTACTCATCCGAGACACCTCGCAAGCGCCGAGGGTGAATTCGATCCTAAAACTATCGAGCGGGAGAGTGACCAGGTTGATGTCTGTATTGTTGGTGGAGGTCCTGCTGGGTTGAGTGCTGCGATACGTCTGAAGCAACTTGCCAATGAGAATGGCAATGAAGACTTTAGGGTGTTATTACTGGAAAAGGCTGGTGAAATTGGGGCGCATATC
The DNA here is from genome assembly GCA_022432525.1 of Daldinia grandis. Classification (NCBI taxonomy): domain Eukaryota; kingdom Fungi; phylum Ascomycota; class Sordariomycetes; order Xylariales; family Hypoxylaceae; genus Daldinia; species Daldinia grandis. The sequence continues at coordinate 944,808 of JAJKLB010000007.1, forward strand.
CTATCAGGTGCTGTTATAAATCCGGTTGCAGTCAAGGACCTATTTCCCGACTGGCTCGATGAGGCGAACGAAAACCGATTTGAGCATGCGACGCCGGCGGCAGGAGATAAGATGAGATTCTTGACTAAGACCAGCGCAATCCCTATACCGGCCCCGCCGCAGATGCACAACGACGGCAATTATATCGTCAGTTTAAACCAATTTACAAAATGGCTCGGGGACAGGGCGGAGGAAATTGGCGTTGAGGTTTATCCCGGGTTCGCTGCAGCCGAGGTGCTTTACAAACCCGATGGGTCGGTTCTTGGTGTTGCGACGAACGACCTGGGCATAGGGCGAGATGGGAAGCCAAAAGATAGTTTCGAAAGAGGCATGGAGTTCCATGCCCGAGTTACTCTATTTGCAGAGGGATGCCACGGAAGTTTAACCAAGCAAGTTGTCAAGAAGTTCGATCTGAGAAGGGATAGCCAACACCAAACTTATGGTCTAGGAGTAAAGGAGGTCTGGGAGATACAACCAGAGAAGTTCCACAAAGGCGAGATTACTCACTCTATGGGTTATCCCCTACCCCTGGATACGTACGGCGGCGGGTGGATGTACCACTTTGGGGATAACTTGGTCAGCATTGGACTTGTTGTCGCTTTAGATTACAAGAACCCCTGGCTATCGCCGTATGGCGAATTCCAAAAGATGAAGCAGCACCCTCTGTACAAGTCTGTCTTAGAGGGGGGAAAGTGTATCTCCTATGGTGCGAGAGCTCTTAGTGAGGGTGGATTACAATCAATTCCTAAGGTCGCATTTCCTGGAGGTGCCTTGATCGGCGACTCTGCTGGCTTCGTTAACGTACCTCAAGTCAAAGGCACCCACAACGCTATGAGAACTGGTATGCTAGCCGCAGATGCAGCTTGGAATGCATTGGCAGAAGGGAACGACGAATCCATTTTCTTGTACCACTACGAAGATTCTCTCCGGAAATCTAGCGTCTGGAAGGAATTGAAGGAGGTTCGAAACATGCGACCTTCGTTCCAAACCCCCTTGGGCACTGTCGGTGGTGTTATATACTCTGGCATAGAGGCTTTCGTTCTTAAGGGTCGCGTTCCTTGGACCCTGAAGCACAGGCATACCGATTACGGCGCCACTAAGGATGCGGATTCGTATCCGAAGATCGAATATCCTAAGCCGGATGGCAAGATTTCATTTGACATCCTAACGAGTGTCTCGCGGACAGGGACGAATCATGAGGAAGATCAACCTGTCCATCTCCAAGTCAAGGACTGGGATGCTCATACTCAGGAGACGTGGCCCACTTATAAAGGCCTGGAGAATCGTTTCTGTCCTGCTGGTGTCTACGAATATGTCGAAGATGAGTCGAAGCCACTGGGTGTGAGGTTCCAGATCAATGCCCAGAAGTGAGTGCCTCGCGTTACCCTTCATCCTCACTCGTATTTTACCAATGAAATCATTGTGCTAATGTTTGCTGTAGCTGTATTCACTGCAAGACATGCGATATCAAGGCGCCTCACCAGGACATAAACTGGGCCGTGCCCCAAGGTGGTGAAGGGCCGAAGTACTACATGACATGAGGGGAAAAGAAGGAAACAGCGTCAAGCCTCGACAATTAAAAAAGGAAAACCGATAAAAGCTGCTTAGTGTCCCGATAAGTTCCAGTCTACGCAGACATTGGGTAATGTATGATTCACGGATTATGGTGATATACGAACTCAACTTCTCGATGTATCAGCATTACCTCGCCAGCGATGGATTGGTAAATGTAGATCATATCGAACGAAGACTTCGCTGTATTAAGGCCTACTTGGATACAGTTAACTGTATATATAACTGGCGAAGTAGCTGGGAAGACTAGCTTCAACGTGAATGTCGCTATTAGGCTTGCTTATCAATACAGAGTAAAAAAGTCAACTTGTGCGATTTTATCCCCTCTTCTCCCACGAGCATTTGACGACTACCTCCTAATCCACCTAGGTACCTACCTACTTATGTATTGACCAATAAAGTGGTGTACAGTACTTTGATGCCGTCTTTTTGTTATTGCCAGTAAATCGATCCCCCTTTGCCCCTTAGAATCCCTGCTGCGCATGCCACTTCTCCTGCCACCCAGGGAACCAGGGGCTTTCATCAAGGGTCCTAGGCTCCCAGTCCTTCTCGATAATACCCTTCTCGATCTGCTCTTTCTCGAATTCTTCTAGGGTCGGAATCACCACGTGCTCGGTGTGCCAGGTATTCTTGTACTTCATAAGGTTCTCCTTGCCCTCCTTCAAGACCTTTAGTATGAGGCTCGGCACGTACGGTTCGTCTCGCAGTTCTTCCAGCGGCGTGAACAGCGCTTTGAAGTTGAACACGACCCCGGCTGATAGCGGGAGCCGGCGCAAGGTCTGCCAGTCTACGCGCAGGTGGAGACGGGAGCGCGATACGTCCGGGTCTTGGGTGTCTCGGTAGCCAGAGTGCGGGTCTCCCGGCGGCATGTATAGCGGCTGGTCTACTTCGAGGCCCCAGGACCCGCGCTGTATGGGCTTGCTGGCGGGCATTTTGGAGAAGTAACTGAGACAGATGGGGTTAGTAGAGTAAACAGATTAGAAAATGCATGAGATATACTACTAACCGGTCCATGCTAAATTGCATCTTCTCCTTGTAATCTGGGATCGGCTGGTGTATCTCGTGGAGTTTGAGCCCCATCTTGGTCCCCAAACTCCATCCTAGGGACGAACATATTATGCCAGCGCGGAGGTGGTAGTACCCAGTCTCCGGATCCCGCAGCATGATGTTGAAGTCTTCCGGGACATTTTCTAACAGGATAAGCAAGGGATGCTTCTCCTTGATCATGGTCACCGTGCCTAGGATCTTGTTCTCCAACTGCGACTTGTCTGGCGATAGCACGAAGTACTGCGGATACCGAGCGCATATGAATTGTAGCACCATCTCCATCAGCTCCTTGCATGCCAACTCCGAGCCGGGGAGCCAATTTAGCACTCCCTTGCCGTGTGTCGCGTAGAGTTTTCTGCGCTGTGAAATCCGGGTCTTGTATGTTGATTCCAACTCGATCCACCAGTCGGATTCGAGCTTAGTCAAGGCTATCATCAATTATTAGCCCCTATTTCCTGGACTTAATACTGCCAGTTACAGGTAGGGACTCACACATGGTTTGATGGTATGCCCACCTGAACGGCCGATATGGCCGCGGTTTAGCGCGGTCAATATCGAATTCTAAGTAGGGTTGGGGCCTGGGGACCTCAGAGAGGGCTGAATAGTCGGGAAAGTCTCCTAGTGCTTTGAGTTCACGCACGGAGAAGCCGCTGAAGCAATACTTCGAGTCGTCCGCGGTCCTGTAATCCTCTTCGAAGCCTAGTAGCGAGTGCGCGAATGTGTCCATGTCGAACGAAAGATTGCCTAGTGCTTTCTTTTGATCAGGGGACATCTTTTCCGCTATGATGCTAAGTTGACTCCTTTGAGAAGGGGGCAAGGCCGAATGAAGATTTGAAGTTGATGGCGAGACTGGTTTCGAGAGCGGCTGCTTCTCGAGTAACGGCGTGCTCGGCCGGGATGCATTGCGCCTTGCGAGACCTAATCTCCTGAGAACTACATCTTTCTGGGATTTGTTTAAAGAGAGAAAGGTGAGCAGAGATAGGATGACTCCAGACGCCAACCAAAGGGCAGCATATAGTGCCATCTTGATAAATGATCAAGTACCTATAAGATTGGGGGTTACAGATATTAAATCAGATCAATGGCGTTGAGGGATCCTAATATGTCTTTAGAATTCTATTATTCTATTATTCTATCTACTACTTCTCGCGGGCCCCCCTTTACTAATATAATCATCTATCATCAAGACGACACAAGAGATAGTAAAGCAAACACATGAAAGATACCTAAGGTATCTTTAGCATATAGACCGACAGCGGAGTCCCTATCTCGGATGCGATGATAAGCATGTCGGATCATATGAACATACATCGCAGCTGGACGAGATTGGAGCTCGTGACGCTAGCGCCCGGATGATAACACTGATGATGTGAGTGGTTGCCGATAATACTAGCGTATAGAACACCGATCTTCATGCATATGAAATAGCTAGGCATTGCTTGCCTGCCCTGTCAAGCCTATGTACCATACTCTTGGTAAACTCGGGTCACCCCGCATTCTACCTGTTTTAGACATCACTGAATATTCCGAACTACTATAGGCCCATCTCCTTTTTGCCGTGTGGGCAGATCTGCGTGTAACGTGCAATTCTGAATCAGATATAATTATTCACAACCTCTTGATATCTGACTAACAGGGATACAAAAGGAAATGACGGCTATGAGGATCGAGAGATATTGAAGCTGTGCCAATAAGAAATATGTAGAGTGTATGGCAATCCAAGCCTGTGCACTATCCGCCACGGAAGAGGACTTGATGATCCATCCTATACTACCTAGGTAAGAGTCTCAGTGACTCGGCGTATAAGACTATAAAATGACATCACGATGAGCTTCATAATAAGATTAGCTTAGGTGCCACTTACTCTGTGGCATGTTTTAGCATCTGCCAAAGGAGTTTAGCCCGGCTTAACCCGAAACTGTTCACGATCTACTACATATTCTATTTCAAAGTCCTGAATACGATAGCAAGAATTCCAGCGAATAGTGAGTAGAGTACTAGCTTCACTTAACATAGCTAGATGATGGACCGATACTTCTCGTTTCTCAGTAATGCTCTCGTAAAATCAGAATCTTACGCAATGTACTTACTATTCGACCCTGATAGTAAGATGCAGTTTTCATACAGGCTGGTGTACTTTATTACTGGTTAACTGGTAGTTATATAGAATTACTTCTACCCGAAGCTTAATATTGGCACGCGGACTAGTATAGCTACTACTAATTTATACGTATTGGGTAGGTATTCCTAATGTTTATAATATTAATACTGTTATACCTAAGTCCACAACTCCTAGAAATAAGTACGACACCTATATAACTTAGTCCCCTTCTTATTATTATCAATCTCCTTACTATTGTACAATATTAAACTTACATGTGAATAGAACGTATGCCTTTATCTCTACACACCGGAGAACATTCGGGGTTTATCTAGGATGGCTATCAACGGGAATCCCCGAGAAGTCACCGTTATTGGCTGGCTGCGTGCAGGAAGGTGAACGCCTGCCAAGGCCCTAGTATGCAGTTCCCATCACTGGACACGGCGTTATCGCAGTATGGGCCTATCAAACACATATTGATTACATATCTAGGCGTATAGTCGAGGCATTCCTGACTGCATAGCTGGATCGTGATTTAATTCAGGAATTAGCGACGATATTGGCTTCAGTTTGAGGTTTAATTAAACGTTGTGCAAACCATACACAATGATTGACTCCAGAATCATAGGGTAGGTGATCTTGTAGCAAATGTGCCCGCCAAGTATAAATTTAATTTATATTCTTGCAACTATTTATACATGACTCTTTGAGGTTAACATCATGATGAATCAGGTTTCTATCTTGCTTTCAGTGGACTAAGCTGTTTAGATGGTCTTCTTAGCGATATTACTTAAGTTTAGATAAGTTGTAGGATCCCGTCTGACCTCTGCGTCTAGCAATACAGTCCCAGTTAAGGACTCATCCTTCCAGGTCTGGCATGTTTTCTCTGGATTCATAGCCCTCCAATGGCTTTCCTCGTAGATCGGTGGCAATAACCCTTGGGTAGGCTCAGCTTCATTCTCCGCAATGATAGAGGGTAGCCTGGCACCACCTACGAGCGTCTTCCAGGCAACCCCCTCGACTACTTTAGTAATGTGTTCTCCTGAAGAAGATACAACCCCTTTCCCATCACCCATACGCATCAGCCACCCGCCGGATTCCAGTACAACAAGAGGAAAAGCTCGGCTAGTACGGGAGTGAAATTCCGCGAGTATAAGCGTATTATGCGGGGTACTGTCCCGGGCATATTTCGTCCCGCCAAGGGCGAATAGACTAGCAGACGGTGGACAGGCTCCGGGGAGGTCGGCGAGTTTCTGCAGAATGGAGGTCATCGGCACCCACGACGTGGTTGAATCCAACTCACAAGTCCTAATCATGCGGGAGGCATATCTACAGTGAATAAAGAGTGTTTGTAGGTTCGGTAGTTTGATGGGCGTCGGCGAGTTATCTGAGTTTGTCGAAAGACTGCTCAGCACCTCAGGGCATATGGTGGGGAGTTTGAGATGAACATGACGCATGCGAGGCAGTACATGGCGCAGCCTGTCGCAAATATGCATGAAGTCGGCGCGCTTTGTCCTTGGGAAATGTCGGTGGTATGCGACAAGGTCGAGTTCCAGGTTGACACAGCTGTGAGGGAGTGCATCGATCAAGCTGGAAAGAGCTTGCCAGATGCGGTGGAAATAAAAACGCGCCGGCGGGGGAGTGCAGAACGAGAAAGTTGATAGATTGTCTAGTTTTTTCAAAATATCTGTGAACAATATTAGGTCTTCATCCATGCGGTAGACCCTGTCCTTAAGAGGTATTCTATCAGCCCGTATTGTTAACGAGCGGACTTGGGCCGCTTCACGTAGATTGAAGGTTTCTCTAAAATGTGATATGCCTCGGGAATCTAAAACCACATGTCGATATAGCTCTGGAATTCCTGCGTCGTGCCATCGTTTGCAGACTCTTAGGCAGCAGAGCAGATCCGAAACTCTAGAGGATGATTTTACTATAACTAGTATTATCTCCAGTAGCTCCAACGGGAGCGACTCTATATTAGGCACCATATTGACGGATGCTTAGGCGATAATATATCTTGTGCGTGAATGTGAATGTGAAGGTGTAACTGTGTAACTGTGTAAATATGTGGTTGACAACCTGATATCTGGGGTGAGTGGGGGGTTTGATGTCATATTGCGAATATGCGGAAAAGGGATGATCCTACCAACATGACGAGTCCAGTGTGCCAAGTCAGAAATTATTAGGTTGGCATCGTAACCATCCATAAAGCGGAGGGCTTCAGGACTGTCACGACGAATAGGAAAGATGGATCCTCGTAGTATAGCATCATTTTATCAATTGGGCGGCTGGCCCATAAAATAAGAATCCTTGTAGCATTGATCTTTTCGAGTTTTGTACTTGTTCACTTATACTATAAACCGTCGTCCTCGTCCTTGATAAGTAACGATAATAGTATAGATCCGTTCGGGCTTGGCAAAGAAGAAATGTCACTTGGAAACACAGCAACACCGCTCGACAATATTCCCGAGGCCAGATATACCGGCGACTTGCGGATTTGGTATTGTTCGGTCCTTTAGTTGCTGTATATTATGCTTGGCTCAGAAGAAAGCACTTAAGGGCGGTTAATATCCTAAGACATGCAGGCAAAGGTCTACCTAGGTAGATAGATCAAGAGTTGTGTAACCCTGATCCTGAAAATCGAGATGCAGAGACTTGAGGGTTCTACAACGGTCATATAGATATTTGATAACACCATGTGGCTTGAAGTGATTACCGTTGTCCACCGAATCACCCCCAGTTAATACTACTTTAAATTGAAACTATTGAGACCTAGGAATTTCAAGTTTCCTTAAAGATCCAATCCAAGAAAATTCACTACATTAGAGGAATGCATTGTTCGGGAGGTAGGGTGAACAGGGGGAGAAGCAACAGTTAACATACGTCGAGCATAACGACCGGGGACGATTAACCAGAGCCACACATATGAAGATGAGGCATCTTAATATTAGTGTTAAAGTTGAAAATATTAGATATATAATTGTCGATGCCGAACTTCCTTGTAGCTTCCATCGGTGTAGGGGTTGTAATGCTATTATTACTATATTATAACACGATTGAGTACCTACATCTTAGCAAGTATCTACGCTTCAGCTCTAACTAATTATTAAACAAGTTAGTCAAATACCTAGTATTAGAATATAATCCGTATATCGACAGCGGATCGTTCCAACAGATAGACTTGCGATAGACTCGGGTTAAGCAACACTGGATTGTTTATAACTTACGTCCAGTTTTGACAAACTTATAGCTACATCTAGGAAGCGTGCTGCTAGTTTTGCTATACGTAAAGCTTGATCTATTCGGCACATTAGATGGCCTACCTTAGGCGGATACGTAGTTTGCACCTCCATTAGACGTAAAAAATTCATCATCATCATCATCAACAATATCAACACAATTAGAAGCGCTCTGTGAGGACTTATGGGAGCAGAATAGGGGTTGATGCGTCTACCTAACCCCGCATCCATATGCCCCCCTTCGTGAAATCTTCGCCATACATTTCCATCCATCCATCGCTCCGGGAATAATGGAAATATATCAAGCTATTTTTAAATGGCGGTGTTAGAACTTATATAATAATATATAATGAAGTATTCGGGTAGATGTCGTAATGACTTTGCTGAGCGTGATGACGCCACTTGGTCCGATCTCGACAGGCAAAATATTATCTCTCGGCTTTGCAAGCGACATATACGTTATTATCGAGTAGCGGACTATAGTTTCATTCTTCTGTCTCCGTCAGGTGGAGAATCTCCGAAACGAGTAGTCCGAGAATTTGGCGCCCTGTTGTCATTAGTCGTCATTAACGCCTTGGCTTGTAAGATCCATTTGGAATCACGTAGTGATATACAGTAAGCCGCATCAAAAGCGTAAACATCTAGTCCAAAATAAGTCTTAACTTTGGTAATTACCAAAATGCCTAATCTATAGATGCGATACCTCATTACGCATTTCCGGGAGTTTGAAAGTACGCCCATTCTTCGCATCTATGTAGGTATTGCGGTCGGTCCCGAAGCCGAAGACCGTTTAAAGGATTCGCGATGTATGGGGTATTGGGGCTATATTTGATTTGTCAACACTGACGCCCTACTGCATGTCACCTAACTTGCTAAGTCGTTGTAACCGACTAGGGACTAAATGCCCGCAGGGTTGTAACGGGAAGTAGAAAAAAGAAAGAGTAGACGGATCATTTACTAGGCAAGGGAAGTTTTATATATAAATCGAGTCGGAATACCTTGATGGCACCTGTTGCTCGTTTACTACAACATTATCGAGGAGTTGCGTATATCCGTTATATCCTACTAACGAGATCACCCCTGAACGTATACCATGGCTAAAGAAGGTGGCTGCCTTTGCGGCAAGATCCGCATCTCGACTGAAGGCGAGCCTTTAAACAAGGTTGGATTCCCGAAATTGTCTTGCCTATTTCATCCATTGTCAACATCCAGGTCTCTAACACATACTTAGATGCTCTGCCACTGCCTCGACTGCCACAAAATCTCAGGCTCAGCTTTTAGCACCAATGTCGTTGTCCCCGTCGCCGGCTTCAAGGTTCTGTCGGGGACGCCCAAGACTTATTTCACGCCTGGCGACTCAGGCCAGGGGATAACGTCGCACTTCTGCGGTGACTGCGGATCAACCCTTTGGCGCATCGGAAAAATCTCCGACTTCAACCCAATCCTTAAGGCTGGTGTTATAGACGACCCGAATTTCTTCAACAACGACGCCAAGCCAATCGTGGAATTGTTCTCGCACCGGCGGGCGGATTGGGTTAAGGAGATTCCTGGCGCAACCCAGACTTGAGGGCTGTGATTGTATTGATGATGTAGACCATGTTGTTGTTGATGCTATCTAGGTCCTAGTAGACTTTACGGGTGGAGCGAACGCATACTGGGCTCAACTAAACTAATAAATCAATCGGATTAAATACTTATTTGTGCCTACGTGAAAGGCTTGTTGAACCGGATGGAGGTCTGGCATGTGAATGTGCTCCATGATATAACGAGTGATAGTCAACATATTCAGTTATCTCTGGGTATCAACCGAATAGGACCAGAGCGACTGAAATATTCGATGCATCGGCCCGGTCATGTACTCAGGGGGTAGCAGTATTTTTGACCCTCAAGTCCAAAGAGAGTTCTTCAACAAGTTAACGTTGTGGGATAAATCCGACCCGTCAATTCCGTATCGTTTATGATATGGTATAATGCGGCCAAATAGCGAAAAGGTAAAGTAGTGAAATGGTGGTAACATATCAACATGCTGCTTCAGCAGGATATCTTTTATAAAAAAAGGGCCACTCATCGCCATATAGGTGGGTAACAATATCAACCTTCCCAGGGATTAACTAGCGTCTCGAGTAATATTCAGTTCTCTGTGGAATTTGGTCGTAATAATTGTCTATTGAACGCTCTCGCTGTCGTGTGGTTGTCCCCGCCGGGGACGCGTCATATTTCTGAGACCTTCCCATATCTGAATCTATACCTGGATTATTCAAGAATCAGATAGGATTCGATCCCGAGCACCACAACCGCAGACAAGAGTATTTAGAAGTTGATGTGGAGACTAGATGCCGAGTCTGGACTATTTTTCTTTCACTTATCTGTTTTCTTAGATTAGATTCGGAGAGACTATGCTGCTTCAAGCCCGAGATATTTCATCAATAATAGCAATATATCTATACGAAGTAACCCTGCTTAATAAAAGTGCAACTAGTAGTTCGTCACAAGAGCTGTCTTCTTTGATTCGCTGATACCTTTTTCGGACTGCACTGCTGTTGGTTGGCCCTCAAGGGTTAAGGGGGGCCATAATTACACAAGACCGCAGAACTATTGTTTCATTTGAAGAATCTCCATATTCTCAATTCATGCGAACAAAGTATTATTCTGGGTCTGGGGTACAGACGTCTCTGCGCCTAAGAATCTGATATCGGCCCCTATTTGACCAAGACCTCGGCTTTATGTGTGCTCTTGAATTCTATCTGCAACGTTGTTTCAAGTTCGGTTGTCGTCAACCGACAGCCGTATGTATTGCCAACTAGTGGTGGGATAGTAAGTGATTGTTTGGTAGTGTCATGGCACTGCCACTGCTTTGCCGCGCGTAGATCCGCGTATTGGGTACCCCGATGATAATCTTCATTGTCAATCTTGGGGACTTCGCTCTTAAATGACCTGGAGGTTTTGGGGTTAGAATTGAAGTTTCGTATTATAGCCACATGATTACCAGACGCAGAAGTTAGTCTACACGGGGGGCTAGTGGGGATACTGCAACAATGGGCATCGTGTTGTGTTTCGAAGATTTTAACATTGCGGTGAGTTGCCAGCTAGGGTACTGATCGCTGCGATATATGTTCAGGGATAATTTATTTTGATTGGTGAATGAATTGCGTATTTTGCCTTAGTAATCCTAGGGAATAGTACTTGGTACGGTTCTGTGAACTCTTCGAAGAAGCATATCTAAAAATTTCCACCATTTTATATATATTTCAAGTAATCTCCATTTCGGAATATGGTGGATCTGGAGTTGGTTGTTGATCTACGGATGGCTCCAAGCATTTAAATATATGTGTAATAGGTAAAGTCGGGTTAAGTGTGGAATTTCAGCCTGCCAAGTTTGCTAAGCTTTTTCGTAGCGCGTTTACGTCCGATTGATTGGCATAAGTCACTCTGTAGTGACGGATAGCTCGGAATTGCCAAGCCAATTAGATCGGGGTAAACGTCACACTCTGCGTATGGTGGAGGGGTCCTTTTGTAGATACACGCCCCATCCTTAACCGTTTTTAGCCCCTCATAGAGTCACTATAATTTTAGTTGCCTCGCATACGTTTGCATAGCCACTGTCTGCCACATCAGCTTCCTTCTGATACAGGAAATTGAAGCAGTCGATGGCAACCGCGATCCAGTTAGGCTGCAGCATTCTAGTTCCATTATTGGACGGATTAAACCGTTAGAGCCTCCTTCTTCGTGTTCTCTTTTAAGTGACCAATCACTAAACCCTACCCGAGGTAGGTACCTTAGTCAATACAAGTACATTCTTTGCGCCGATTCACTGATTCACCCATTCCGGTCAAGTTTCCCATTCCTGTTCCTAGTCTTACGCCTCTTCACTCATACCAACATAAAAAAAGACAGGCAAAGAGGTTTTGTTCCCCAAATTTTGAAACTAGATTCATTGGTTCAGACCGAAGGATCTTGACTTGGTCTGACGATCCACCTGGTTCTTTGGTTCACTTGGCCTTGCACGTTCGCCGCTTTTCTACTTACTTCTTATTCTCAATTAAAACCTTCCCGCATTCCATTTTCTTGGCCTTTTTTCTTTATCATCGCGAAATCGTCAACAATACTCACTCGTTATTATCACCGATACACCTTCGTTATTTATTTTTCGTTTATCTCGGTGGTGACGTGCAAGGTTCCGACTTTTCAAAGTTCCGAGTTTAATTTATTTCCTATTGGTTGGTCGTTCTTGGAATCTTTGGCTTAGGATCGCAGAACACCAACCGCTACGATGTGGACGTCCTCGGTCGTCTCATATCTCGCCTTGGGACTTGGCGCCCTGTCTGGCAGCGCATTAGCTCAGAGCTACAATGACATCGCACCCATCAAGGCTGTAGGCCAGCACTTCTTCTACTCTAACAACGGCACTCAATTGTAAGTTTATTAACCTCAAACTATCTTATCACCCTTTGTCTTGGCGAATCCCAGAACCCCAAAGCTAATTATCCGCGACTAGCTTGCTCAAGGGCGTTGCCTACCAGGAGGATTACAATCCCAATGGCACAGCTAACAACGTCAATACCAAGTACACTGATCCGTTGGCCGATGCTTCGAAGTGTTCGCGCGACATTCCTGTCATGAAGAAGATCTTCACCAACGTGATCCGAGTCTATGCTATCGATCCCGCCCAAGATCACGATGATTGCATGGAGCAGCTGGCCTCCAATGGCATTTATGTCATTGCCGATCTTGGTGAGCCTGGTACTTCCATCGACAGTAACAACCCCGAATGGAATGTCGGCCTTTACCAGCGTTACACTGCTGTTGTCGATTCTCTAAGCAAATACAAGAACGTGATCGGCTTCTTTGCTGGCAACGAAGTCGTCGAGAAGCAGAATCAGACATCGTCCGCTGCTTTCGTCAAGGCCGCTGTCCGAGACACAAAAGCCTACATTAAGCAGATGAACTACCGTGATTCATTGGGTGTAGGCTACGCAACTGCCGACGTTCCTAGCAGAGATGAGCTGGCTCATTACTTTGCCTGTGAACCTGAAGACGGAGTTTCTACATCGATTGATTTCTGGGGTTACAACGTTTACTCTTGGTGCGGAAACAGCAACTATGAGAGCTCGTCATATGGTACTCGTGTCGATTTCTTCAAGGACTATCCTGTCCCTGCTTTCTTTGCTGAATACGGCTGTATTGAGGGTGTTGACAAGGGCCACAGGCCTTTTACCGAGGTTGCTGTTCTCTACGGCAACATGACGTCTGTCTTCTCCGGAGGTATCGTCTATGAGTATTTCGAAGCGGATAACCATTATGGCTTGGTTTCTATTGATGGCGATAGCGTCAGCCCCTACCCGGAATATACCTCCCTTTCGTCTCAACTGGCCAAGGTTACACCGTCCCTCACACAGTCCAGCGCATACAAGCCGTCTAACACTGCCCCCGCTTGCCCTAGTGTTGGTGGTACGACATGGGCTGCTGTTGCGTCGCCTCTCCCCCCTGCGGTTAACCCTCAGCTTTGCGAGTGTGAGGTTGCTAGCCTGCAATGTAGCATCGATTCTGATGATGAGGATTCATACGCAAAAGTATTCGACTACATCTGTGGCGAGAGCCAGGACTACTGCAAAGGAATTGCCCACAACGCTACGAGTGGTACTTACGGCGCTCTTGGTGGATGCACTCCCAAGCAGCAGCTCGCTTGGGTGGCCAACCAGCTATACATAAACAGCGACAACAAGGCAAGCGCTTGCAATTTCGACGGATTAGGCAAGACGCAAAGCCCCCAGACCTCATCTGGCTGCCAAGCTTTGATCTCAGCAGCTGGTACCAATGGTGAAGGCTCTGTGGTCAGCCCAACGGGACAGCAGGGTACTGCAGCTGCGAGCAGTTCATCTGAAGGTGCTGCTGTAGGAAACATGATGGCGCCTTCGTTCTTCAACTATGGCAAGGCTTTCTTTGCCGCCTACGTGATCACCGCGCTAGTTTCAGGCGTTGGTATGTTCATGCTATAAGGCAGTCAACTGAGGGGTTGGAAGTTCTGGCACATAAGGGGTGAGGGGGTAGTAATGAGTCTGGACGTGTACTAGAGTGGCGTATTTCTGAACTTGCAAATGAGGATATGAGGACGGCGTGTCCTATTTTCTATTAAGAGTTGATGCGACTTGTTTTATTACCCAAGTTATTTTTCCCTTTCCTTTTTGTGAAGTTGTAGATATGGTTGTGTCAAGTTTGTACATGTGCCCCCTTTTCTGGTTGCGTTGAGTGATACGAATAGCACAGGCGTAGCTAGGTAAATTAGCTACTTAAGGAACCTAATGTTTCGAGAGTCAATACATGCTGGCAATATCTCATATGATTAACATTTGATGATACTCTTCTGTCGTAATCGTTTGCGGGTACGTCCATAGATGTACACGTAGTGTATGCAGCTAGTGTTAGAGGTAACATGGATTCTGCAGCCCACTGTTACGCGTCTGTAACTTGAACTCTAGATTCTGCAAGGCAGAGGTATGTACCTGTGTACCTAGGTACCTAGGTACCTACGTAACCTAACTAAAACCGACCCAAGGACCCCTGTCTAACATTAGGAGCACTAGTGTAGGAGTACATATGTACATACTCACGTATCATTCCCCACTTGATTTCGCAACCAACTTCTAAATTCCGGTTTACAGTACCTAACTACCTGTTCTTATTTCTTCATGGACATTGACATACAATTTCCTAGTGACGCCGCCGAGCGTCGCAGGCTTCAAAATCGAGCAGCGCAACGCAGGTTTCGCCGTAAGTTAAACCAGAAATTATCTATCTTCTCTTACTTGCCTCTTCGGCCTGCCAACGTTTGTGGTTCATAGAAAAGAAAGAGAAAAAACGCCATGTTACTGTCGATGAAAATGATGTTCACGCCGCTTCTGAAGCTTACCCGAGTTTCAGAGCATCTGTAACTGGACCCCAGTACGAAATTCAGACGCAGCCATCGCTACCTCACCCCGTGAATGTAGATGTGGTTCCACAAAGTGATTCCACCACTCTAGCTGGTCTCCTATCAGCCACTAGCCCATCGCTTCAGGCTGGGGACGGTTCGAACAATGCTGCTCATATTGATCCTAACTTCTGGGATCACAATACCATAGATGGCTTCTTATCGGGCACGGTTACGGGATTGACACCCGATGCTAACCCTTCTTCACCATCACAGTTTCTGCGGGAGCTAGACATAATCCCCAACGGAATAATAGGAACCAATATAGTTGACAATACGAGAATCTCTCGTTCCCTCCACAATGACGAAGACGAACTTCAAGAGCCCGCCCCACCCAATGATATACGGAGGCCGCTAAGATACCGGCGCTCAGCACGTCTTAAAGAGTCCCTAGAGTCTGTACGCGGGGATGACGACGACGGATGGCTCGGTGCTTTTCATATCGCGGCTCAAAGTGGACACGAGAGAATGGTCGGCATACTGATAGAACAAGGAGAAGACTTTAACGAGAAGGACAGTGATGGGCGTACTCCGCTGATGCATGCCGTGATAAACGGCCATGAAGGTGTGGCGCAATTACTACTCGCACACGGCGCCCATATCGCCCCCGTCGACCGGGACGCGAGATCGGTACTACATTGGGCTGCGCTGTGCCGACGCGAAAGCATGCTCCGTATGTTCCTCGAACCGCGGGTTGATGATGGGGTAGATCGCCCTGATGTCGATGCGTACGACGACTCCGGATGGACGCCCCTACATATGGCGATTCGTTGGGACTTCGAAGCCGGCGTGCGGATGCTTCTCCGGGCCGGCGCGCGTTTAGACTCAAAAGCGCAGAAATGCCCTTTCGCGAGGAAACTAGATGTTCCCGGTTTATCCTAACAACTATTTACTTATCACTTACACTACGCGACTACTTACTAGGTATTTTTAAATCCGAAAGATTACGCAGCGTTCTGGACTCTTATATTTAAAGCTATATCTACTTCCGCATCTTTACAATAGCTAAATACAATAAGGATACGCGACTACGGCTCTCCTAAAATACCTATATATCCAAAAGATGCTAGCCCTTACCAAACAGCGAGTGAATTATCCCCTATCTGCTTTCATGATGGATCAATATATACTCCCTGTCGAGCAATTCAAGATTTATCTTCTGACACATCAGAGCGGAAATGTTCCTTCTACTGAATGGTGTTCGATCTTAACTTTAGGTCTAGCACTTCTCATTGCTCATATCATAGCAGGATTTCCTCGGCCGACGAACACCCCCAAAGTGGAATGAGCGTATTACTTTGAGCTCTTCATATTGCACATATTTGCCTCCGCGCACCCGAGTTGCTTTATCTGCTGACGAGCTCATCAAGACTATCACTGTGACGTTAAAAAGCGCACAGGCCGTTGTCTCCCTCAGTTTGTTGAGTTGGCCATGAGATCTATCAAAGACCATAAAACACGGGCTTCTCTAGATAGTCTCCTAGCTGATGACGCCTCCGAGTCTAATTCAGGAGAAGATAGGTTTCTGCCAACTTTCTACTGGGCCAGCAGGGCTTTTCGGGCGGTGTTCTTGCTCCTGATCATAGGTCTCTTCGCTATGTGCTTAGTACTCCTAGTTCCGCCTTCAGGCGGAAAGCAATATACCGTTGCTTCATTCTTTGCTTCACTCTTTTATCTGATCATCCTCTCCCTAATAAACGACCCCAATTCGGCATAGCATCGAGCATACCAATATATGACCTGGAGAATAAAACCCTTGGAGAAAGTGAGTTTTAGATACGCAAGTTTACGGGCACTTGTTTCGGTGCACTTGGCTCGCCGTTGACTAAATGTGTATAGGCTCTGGAGATGGCGGATATTGATGAGTTTGTGAAAGCCACATCGGCTAACCACACTTTACATATAATACGGCCATTGATGCCATAGAAAGATTATATCAGTCAATTGGCGCCGTTTTTCTTAGGCTTAGGTTAAGCTTAACCAAATTGCAACCCCTTTTCTTACGCAATGCCCAATGCTGTCGATATAAATCGTATCCACTACTTCAATAGACTACTTCGGTTTACCCTAGTTAGTTATTTCTATTGACCGGGACCGAATCAACTCAGCCAAGCATCGCTTTCGTGCTCCGATACGTATTGCTTACGCGTCCAATCCTAATCAATCGTGCCGCTCACTAGGTCCACGAACTTGCTTTCCCACAAGTGCCATATAATGGTCGGGTTTGTTTACCTATCGTGTACCTAGTCTTACATAGTAGCATTGTTTGAGCCGCGGCTCTTGTTCGAATCGGAGCAATTGATGGCAATTTCTACGGCCCCGTGAAGCGCCTCAACTTAGCTTTTTAGCGCCCATCAGCCTGACGCCATCTTTCAACTACCTATTTTCATGGGATATCGTCACTCCATCCGTGCTGATAGTATAAATACTAAGTTCCAACCGCTGCCGCAATCTCCCCACGAAGAATGAGGACAGACCGGCGCCTTAGCCCACTAATTATGCTATCCAACAATAATGGAAAAGCTAGCTAGAAGCTCTAAACGTTGCTGCTGCAAGTATAAACCTATCTACTAAGCCCCGGACTTTGGCAGGGTATTGCTAGGCGTCAGATACCTATCCATGGAACTATTAGAACAGAACTGTAACACCAGTGTAGGCGCCCCAGTGAGGTACGGTGGTATCCAGCAAGACCGACAGGATGTAAGATAAGGAGAAGGAAATAAGGAGAGCTCCTATTGCTGTGATAACTTTAAAGGGGGTATAAACACCTGTCGAGGAAAGAGCTTACGGTAATACATAATGATACATGCAGTACAGCGCTTTCTTTTACTTAGTTCACTACCTAGGCACTTTACTAGCTGAAAAGAAGTCCTGCTGTCGCTCCAATAGCGATGCTCATATCTATATTCTACAGCTTCTCCAAGATACTCACCGTTCTATTCTACACCCGCAATTGCCCATCAAATCTCTTCAACGCACAGGCCCTAGCATGTTTTGAAAGTAAAAGACTTCCATCGACGATATAGCGAATATAGTTTGGGTAGGATAGAGGGGCTGACAGCTTCTAGTGAGACTTCTAGATAATATCTAGAGATATAGGGGCTTGGCCAGATAGTTAATGGAGTAGATGCTCGGTCAACCGGCCGTTCATACCTGGGTCATAGTACACCCCTATATGAATATAATGGTGATCGACGCAAGAGTTCCGTGCATTCGATAGGGCAAATAGGACCGAATAGAAGTCAATACACCGAGTATAATCTTCATAGGAGTGAATTAAAACCAAGGAAGACTTGACTCTTGCGCCCTTATGTATTAGTAGGTGGGTAGTTTATCACCAAGTAAATATGAAAGGGGGACTTATAGGACGCTTAAAGAAATATCAACTTAAGTTATTCCCTATTAAAGTTACATTAACTAACCCCTTAGATACCTAAGCTACCTAGGCTTATATGGATTCGAGGTCCGACTAATTTACTAAAAGAATGGACTCTATAACAATGTAGTATGTAGAAAGAAAGGTAGCTATCACTTTGAGTTCCCGAACGATAGTTTCTCGGCGTTATTGACTATTCGCTTAGACGGGCTTCTAAAAGGAGTAAGAGAAAATGTCGAGTTAGATTGGTACGTAATCGGTATGACTGCTATGACTACTTTTTTCTTTATTTAGCCTGTCAAGCCAATCATATTTAATGCTGTGCTTTTTAGTCGTTTCTATAATCCAGTAGAATCTATAGGGAAATAGGTAATGCTTCATCCTTTGTTGGGACTAACCTACCATGCCATGAACTTACCAGTCTATATTTGGCTTAAGTAGCTGGCTCGTCGGGCTTGGTCTCCCGCAGCGGAGGGATTCCCCCACGACGCCGCGAACTTGCCTACTTGGACCTCCGATCCCAGCTCCGCTCTTAGTAAGTATATCATAGAACCCCACGAATCGCTACGTCGTGTGAACAGCGGTTTGGAGTTCGCATATATGGTACAACCTAATGGTGCATCAAGGAAATATGCCGCCGGCATTACCTCGCGAAAATTGCGAGAATATTGAATGGGCACAAGTAGATCTGCGGCAATCGAACGATGACCTCGAAAGCTCTATCCGATTTAGAGGATTCTTGTGGATCACTTGATTGCTATGCCATGCAAGGTATTGGTTCGTCGCCCACGTCGTAGCGGCGTATTCATTTTACCCGTATATTCTCCCGAGAGAGCTCCATGCAAGAAGGTCATACGCCAAGCCCCGTGTACCGGCGTAACGGTGTCTATGGTCCACGGTCTGGTACTCTTGTCCCCTTTATAAACCGTAACCCCGGATTCCTAAATGACCTGACGTGGCGGAAGACCTAATTGAAGACATCCGGAGAAATACACTTGCGGCTGAAAGTGAAAGAACACGATGTTACGCTCTACAGAGGACGGCGACCGCTACGAGCTGGCGAGCCCAACGGCTCTGCCGAAATCTGGCGCTTTCTTATGGAATCAGAAAATGATGATCCAGATCACCTGTCGTGGGTATGCGACGGCACAGTTCATGCAGCCCGAGCCTTCTAAGTACGCGCACGCGCCTAATCTCGAAGCCAAGACCTTCATGCAGCCTGAGCAGAACTACTACGCACACCACCCGGGCCGTTTTGTCTACATCAAGGACGAGGAGACTGGCCAGCTGTTTTCGGCACCCTATGAGCCAGTGCGGGCTCCGCTCAACCGTTTCGTGTTTTCTGTCGGCAAGAGTGATATCTCCTGGACCGTTGAGTACCTCGGTATCCGCGTTGAAATGACCTTGGTGATTCCAACGCATGATGTGGTAGAGCTATGGTCGGTTAAAGTGACCAACCTATCCTCACGACCGCGCAGAATTAGCGTGTACCCCTATTTCCCCTTTGGGTACATGTCGTGGATGAATCAAGAAGCTGAATGGCGACCGGATCTCGGCGGCGTGGTAAGCAGCAGCATCACGCCATACCAGAAGGCAACAGACTACTTCAAGAACAAGTATTTGAAAGACAAGTCGTATTTTCTGTGCGAAACCTCCCCAGTATCATGGGAGGCCATGCAACAGGCCTTCGAGGGTGAAGGTGGTCTCCATGCACCTTCATCACTAGAAAAACCAGAGCTCAGCCGTAGCGATGCTCGTTACGAGACGCCAGTGGCCGTGGTGCAATACCGTGAGGAACTCAAGACAAACGAACAGCATGAGTACCGATTCCTCTTCGGACCCGCGTACGATGACGCCGAAATTCGTTCGGTACGGGATAAGTATCTCAGCAAGGAAGGTTTCGCACAGACAGCTCGGGAATATGCAGAATATATCAACAAAGGGAAAGGGTGCTTACAGATTGAGACCCCTGATAAGCACGTAGACAACTTTGTCAATAATTGGCTACCGCGGCAGTGCTATTATCATGGCGACGTGAACCGGCTGACCACAGATCCGCAGACGCGTAATTACCTGCAGGACAACATGGGTATGTCATATATCAAGCCTGAGGTCGCACGCCGAGCTTTCTTGATCGCCGTGGCACAGCAGGAGAAGAATGGAGCTATGCCCGACGGTATCTTGTTGGCGGAGGGCGCTGAGCTCAAGTACATTAACCAGATCCCGCATACTGACCACTGTATCTGGTTGCCGGTCACCCTGGAGGCATACCTCGCTGAGACAGGTGATTATGATCTTCTGAAGGAGCAAGTGAAAGGAATGCACGGCGATACGTATACTGTATTTGAGCGCTTTAGTCGGGCTATGGATTGGTTGCTCTCGGCCCGAGACACGCGTGGGCTGAGCTACATTGCGCAAGGTGATTGGTGCGACCCGTTGAACATGGTGGGTTACAAAGGTAAGGGTGTATCCGGATGGCAGACAGTTGCTACCGCATTTGCGCTGAAGTTGTGGGCGGACGTTTGTGAGCATGAAGGCAAAGCCGATCTAGCAGCACAGTACCGCGCAGGCGCTAAGGAGGTCAACGATGCGGCTAATGCACACTTGTGGGATGGAGACTGGTTTGCGCGAGGAATCACAGACGATAATGTGATATTCGGCGTCAAGACGGATAGCGAGGGTCGTATTTGGCTGAATCCGCAGACGTGGTCGATCTTGAGCGGGGCGGCTAGCGACGAGCAGATCACGCGGATATTGCCCCAAGTAGACTCGCAAATGGGTACGCCGTACGGCGTTGTCATGTTCGCTCCTCCATATAGCGGCATGCGAGAAGACGTAGGACGTGTGACGCAGAAGTATCCCGGTTCGGCTGAAAACGGGTCGGTCTATAACCATGCGGCCGTCTTCTACGTCCACAGCCTGTATTCAATTAAGGAGAGCGATCGAGCATACGACGCTCTAAGGAAGATGATCCCTGGGCCTTCAGAAGAGGACTATATCCAGAGGGGCCAGCTCCCTGTGTATATCCCTAACTATTACCGAGGCGCGTACCAGCAATATCCTCGCACCGCGGGACGGTCTAGCCAGCTCTTCAACACGGGGACAGTGTCATGGGTATACCGGAGCTTTATCGAGGGGCTATGCGGTCTGCGTGGAGACGCGAAGGGTTTGCGTATCCAGCCACAGTTACCGTCTTCCTGGGATGCTATTAAAGTGACACGTCTATTCCGGGGCGCCACATTCGTTATTGACGTCCGTCGTTCAGCAGACGTAAAGGAGGTAGTGGTGAAACATGAAGGCCGAGTCCTTCCGGAAGCGCGCTTCACCAATATCCAGCCGGGTGCCACCTACGAGCTCTCTGTCACGGTGCCTAAATAACGTGCTAGATTGTTTGCGGTTGTTGATTATATAGCCGATAGCTAGTTGGACTGGCTGGCTAGAATGGAAACAAAAGGGGAGGCCTGCGAAATACGTATAAAAGATTCGCTGACGAGCCAGCTAGGTAGAGACTCTCTTTGAATCTGTTTTTAGCTTATAAAATCCTGTTAATAGACGGCATCATAGGTATTCATATAGAGAAATTTCAATCTTAAATTCTTATTCGACGTATCAAAATCCTCCTCCTATTCTTCTAAGGAGTAGATCGATGAAGCGTGAAACGCCAAGAGGGTGCACGTCCACACTGACTCGCATCACATCTTGGCGACGTCTCAAGCTGAAGACTGCCACGATATGAATAGATCTTCAAGAATTTCTTCTGCTCCTCAATTAACGTGGTGAGCAGAAAAAAACACGATGGAAATACGGCGAGGCCCCACGATAACGTTCCTTAACCTCGGACTGTTATGGCTGGCAACGTCTGCATTAAGTCAAAGGATACGGGTCGAGGAGCCGATCCGCCCTCTCGTAATGGACGGGGAAACGATAACGAGTGAGACAGACTACCTACCCGAGAAGGCAATAGTAGAACATGTCGTCGAATCAAGCATCCCGCAAGTCTCCGATGTACCGCAAATCTCAGGTATTCCACAAGTGGATGTGAATCCACCTAACGGCACCGCAACCGGTAGTCAAGCGCAGCCAACTGAGCTCGTGGTTCCAATATCCGCATTGTTATTCTCAGGACCACCTGGACCGAAAGACTGTCGTGGTGCAGTAATGACGAACATCCAGCTGCCCAAACCTGGATTACAACACTCGACTCCGAAATGTTATAACGTACCTGGGGTAGCACAATGTGGGATCTTCATCGCGAATATGGATGATGGGTGCCAGGCACGCTTGTTCAATGAGCCTAACTGTCTGACGTTTGCCAACCTAGCCGTATTTACTCCAGAGCAGAGGGCTGTCGGTGGATTCTTGAGGAGCATTGAGGTTACGTGTGGAATCGAAGGCGTGACACCGCCACCGTTAAATCTTCCCGGTCTTAAATTACCGCCAAATGCTCAACAGGCCGGTGGAAAGGTACCCAAAGTTTCATCTATTGAGTAGTATTTTCCGCTTTGAATGAGACAAGCTGACTAGGTACCCGCAGTGAGCATGGCTATCGGTCTACGCCATAATAAAAGGCAAAGAGCCCACGGAAACCGGTTTGTAAAGTATTGCAAATAGCTAGCAAGTATCTATGTTGCAGAGATGGATCGTAGTTTGCGGCTCATTGGCGAAATCCGGAAAAGTCCCCAACGACTGGTCGTGTCGTGCAGACTTATATATCTCCAACATATCTAAGGAGTCTTATGAGCACTACCGGTCTGAGAGAGCCGATCTCTTGGTATAATCTAATTATCTAGGTACCTAGATATGCAAGGGGATATAACTTTGACAAATAAGTCGCGTGTGTACTTATTAATGCAGCGTGACGGGAACACGTTGCGAGCAACGGGAGGGGGAAACTCATGGTCGAGAAAACGAATCATGAGTCAAGAAGTTCTGCCGGACGCAAGTAAACTGATGCTCAAGCAATATTCACTATGGAAGCAAACATGCGATGCATTTCTGGCGCAGGGAAGGGTTACATACAGCTAGGCAGGTAGATAGGATGAATGGAAGAAGGGGTGATGTGATGTAACAAGTGATGGAGTGACGGAGTGACGAAGTGATGTGTGATAGGAAACATTTAAAATATCAATTAACTAGAAGTTATGATATGTAGCAGCAATTACAATGTGCTAATACAGCATGTCAGCAGGTGTTCCCACTGTGTATTAGCATCTAGTGTACCTATGTAGAGGTACCTATACGATAGCACTATCGATAAAACCACCTACAACCGTAGCGGGGCTGGCGGGGCTGGCGGGGGATTTCACTTTAGGTACCTAACATATTAGCGGTTGAGTTGGCGTAAGAATAGCGCTAAAATAGGCTTATACGGACAATGTCGCGTCATTACCGTTCAACGATCGTTCCCTCCTTTTTACCAACATACAACTATTGACTCCTCCTAACGTCTCCTTCCTCAGCGCATTCAACAACATCTAAGAAGAAACAAACAAGAATAAAAACCCCATACGCCGCCCATACTAGGATCGAATATCTAGTACTCTGTCTTTGTCTTTGGAGAATATTTCCTTTGAACAACGAACAGAATATTCCAACTCAAATCCGAAAAGATAACATACGAGAGAGAATCCTATCAATTAGCGATCAGATCTTAGGACCACCTAAGAGGGAATAAAGAAATACCACTGCAAGAGAATATCTCAACTGTAGAAGAGCAGAAACAAGAACAAAATGAGTAGTCCACGCAGACGAATCGAGACAGATGTAAGTCTATGTTGGGCATATACAGCCTCGCGAGACATTGCCTGCTAACATGGGATTGTAAATAAGGTCATGAAGTATGCGACGTTCTTGTTGGCTTGTGTTCGGGACATCTACTAACTATCTTGCAGGATGTATGATTACCACATTTGCTAACGAAGCCAAATATACCAACTAAATCCTCTCAGGCTTATGTCCGACTATGAGGTCACTCTAGTCAACGACAACAGTATTTGACCCCTTCTCACTTCTTGCTTGTTGCGATACTAACCACACTACCGCAGTGTAAGCCAGTTCGCCGTACCCGCCTTTGTCCTCTAAATCCTTACATATTTCTAGGCAAGAATTCTACGTCCGATTCAAGGGACCCGCCGAGAGTTAGTAAACAGCAAGTCGAATCTCGATGCCTAGCCATATCTAACCAAGTATGTAGCACCCTTCGAGAATGGGACCTGGAAAGTCCACGTCGAGCTGCCGGACCAATATCCGTACAAGTCACCTAGTATTGGTTTCGTAAACCGGATCTTCCATCCGAATATAGATGAGCTGTAAGTGATTTGGGTCTCAGATGTGAACCCTTCGGTACGAGGACTACTATGTTCTAGGACAGGGCTAAGGAAAGCAATGCTATGGAATAGGTCCGGCTCAGTTTGCTTGGATGTTATTAACCAAACGTGGTCGCCGATGTTCGATATGATCAACATCTTCGAAGTCTTCCTCCCGCAGCTTCTCCGATATCCCAACCCTGCCGACCCTTTGAACGGTGAAGCGGCCGCATTGTTAATGCGGGAGCCGAAAAGCTACGACGCTAAAGTTAAGGGTATGTCCATATTTGTGTCTCTTTTCTAGAGTCGAGATTTGGAGGGTAGGACTAGCTAACAGAAAGTAGAATACGTCCAAAAATATGCCAGTAAGGATGCTGCAGATGAAGCCGGAGCCGAGAGCGAAGATGACGACGATATGTCCTCAGTTGCAAGCTTCGGGGATGAAGAGGACGAGCCCGCTGGTCAGATGGATGACGTGTAATCGATCGTCTCGCGCTATTCCCCTATATTTCAACTCACCTCTCTTCGATGAATCAACTCTGGATTAAGGAGTAATATGGATTTCCCTTGCGGTTATGGGCGGGTTTTGGTGTTTTTGCGCGTAATTTGCATAAGGAATTGAGTCGATTTGCTAGAGTTGCCATCGTTCTCAATAGCTAGCATTGATATTTTACTGGACTTCCTCCGATACGTTCTTGGTCAGCTTGCTTTTTCGCACTGAAGCGTCGGAGACGGACACTCTTGATTGCTTTCATGATCATTATAGAGTAAGGGTATCAATGATAAATCCCAAATAACATAACCTGACCCGTGCTATGAACCTAGTCTCGTCTTGCCCTACAGCCCCCTGTGACTCCCCTAATATGCTATATCTCATGATCTAACCCGGGTATACCTTTAATAACCAAAAAAAAGACACCCCTTTCCCCTAAGACGCCATTCATATCTAGTGATGCCTTAATCTGAATCATACTCAACCAACGACGTTAATGATACCGTGCCTTTTCCCTCTCGTTCCACATCAGCCGCCCCTTTCTTCTCTAACGATTTAGCCTCTTCGTGCTCTTCAGACTCTGGCTCCTGCTCCGGCTCTCGTCTCTTTCTCTTAATCCCAGAAATCCTGGAGGGGCCTTTATTGCCATCCCCATTGCTACGATCCAGCGACAAGAACGGGTCCTGGGCCACCCGCGTGTTACCAATGATCTCGGACACCAAACTATCCTTCATCTGGGCAGCAGCGACTTCGGATTTCAACTTCTTGTTTTTCGCATTCTTCTTCTTCTTCCTCTTATCATCATCCTTCGTGTCCGCGCTACCACTGCCGCTCCCCAAACTTGTCGGGAACAACGGCTTCGCAAGCGCCTTGCGCCCCATCTCGCCCCCCGCGGCATCCGACGACGGCCCAAAATCCACCAGCGCAGCCCGTCGCGCGTCCTCATCGCTCGCAGCCAGCAACTCAATCCCTAGGCTCATCCTCTCGCGCAAATCCTCCGCCGTGGCGGCATCCCGCTCGCGCTCCTTCCGCCCAACGCGAAACGCAGCGCGCAACCGCCGATTCTGCTCGTACGGGTCCTCCCAGTGGCGCGCGCTCTCCGTCTCCAGCTCGTCGATGCGCTCCTTGGCGTCCTCGAGGACCTTGCGGTCCGCAATCGTCTTCTCCAGCTTCGCAAACGCGTTCGCGCGCAGGCCCTCGCGCTCCTTGTCCGTCAGGATCGCCTGCGAGAGCGGATCGGGCGCCCCCGTGTCCCGCGGCCGCGCGCCCTCGGTCACCGTGTAGGTCGTGTGTTCGGGGTCGGTGCGGATCTCGATGGCGCCGCTGCACGCGGTGTGCGTCATGCGGAAGGCGAAGATGGGCGTGCTGTGGTAGGATCCGACTTTGCGCTTGGCGGCATTGAAGCGCACGCCTTGCGCGATGAGCGTCGGTTTGGGGCAGTGCGCGCACCATATCGCGAAGGGCATCTCGAAGCGCACCGTCTGCTGCCCGCCGGAGAAGCCTGGGGGCCGCTTCTTGTGCAGCTTGTTGCCAGTCGTGGTCCCCTCGACGTCGGGCGGCACGTACCGCCCCATGTTAAAGCCCTGCATCGTGACGGCGGGGGCGGAGGTCCGGTCGATGGGCTGGGATGGAAGGTCGCTTAAAGATCGCAAACGATATTGTGGCTTGGGAGGGCCAAATCGACTGTGTATGTGGGATGAACAAGTTGCGGTGGGTTGCTTTAATGGATTCGATAAGATAGAGTACCTCTTAGGTACCTCTTATGTAACTACTCCTATTAGTAAGACTAGGTAGGTGCCTAACGGTTTAATAGCATATGGTCTTTCTGGGCATCGAATGTAAGATATGCAATTATCAAAATAATCTCAGTTCAAGTGTCTTCATAATACTCGGCGTCAAGTCAATACATCTTAAACCACGGGGGCGAGCATGTGTATGAGAGATGAACTTATATGTTATTATATATTTGAGAGAAGTATTGCTAGTTGAGTGAACCTGTAGAAGTGCTAGAAGCAAAGATATATCCGAACTCCATTCCATCGCCAACACCAGACTCCAAACTCCAGATTGTTAATAACCAAGTAAAACACTGATCTGGAGTATTCTTGAAGAAGATTGATTATCCCTAGGTAAACGCCAAATATTCAAAGCGCTTCAAATTCATGCCGATTGGTTGTACAATCATCGGGTTCGTAATGTATAGGAGGTACTCTTATAAGAGCACTGCCTATCGGTCCATTCATCGTACGCTTGAGTTCTCTTACTTCCCCACCACCACGAGCTGCAGTAGAATACGTTCGTTAGTCAAAGCTTTCACAGAGGCCATTTAAGTCATGAATAGGTAGGCACAAACCTAAGTCTTATCCCCATTGATTCTAGTGAGCCCCTTTTGGTCGCTCACGAATGTTCTCTTGCTTGCCGCTGTTGATAAACTGTGCAAAGCGTATTGCGAAACTAATGGTGGAACGTTTGGTATAACGTTTAGAGACGATGTACTCTTCTTGCATGGCGAAGATGGGCAAGGATATGTCTGGCTTTTTGTAGATGATTTAGAGCGTCAAGCCTTGATCTACCTTATAAGAGGGAGAGGCCTAGTCCTATATTTATATATATACATTCTTCACTCTACACGTCGTATCTTTGCTTCCGCTTACACACAACAGAGATTGGGGGCGGGCCAGCCCAGCCCTATAGCGATGAGATCTGGTTGCTGACAGGTTCTCCGTCGAGATAGACCAATAAGGAATCCCGAGAGTACTAAGAATAGCTGTCGTCATCACCCGGCATATACAATTCGGTAAACATGAACTGGTGGTGATACGCAAGCAACGCTTATGTCACTTTCAAATAGTCGGTGAACGTGCTGCGACACAACGTCGCAATAGGTACAAACAAGCTCAGCCTTAGCTGAATAGCTCAGGCATACCGCCTGTTCGACACACTCTTCTAGATTATAAAGTCTATAGTTGCGGTCTGCTTAATACAATACGGCTGTGCTCGCATCGTGGTCTTACTATAATTCCAGTCTGCCTCCAATCAAGCAACACCTCGAACCACAGCAATTTGTCTATGGTTCCTTGGATTGAATAATGCCGGTACAGGTTGCAGCTTATATATCCGGATCAGGCTGGTTCTGCCTACACTCCGAGCCAATTGCTTCTAGGTAAGCCAGAATATGATATAGATTCAAAGTAGAGCCGAAAGGGGGATCATAGACGGTATATAATTATGGAATACGCCTGTATTTGATTTGGCGAGTTGGCCGATGTGTGTTCCGGTTGGACAAGACACAAATATCTAAGGATCAGATAGTAAGCAGGAAAACTGTATGAAAATAATCCCTCTCCTTATCAATATACAATCATTTATAATAACAGTAGAAGTGTCAAATGCAAGATCTATGATTCTATTCAGTATGGTATATCTATAGAAGTCTATCCCTTCTACAGCATCTATTGCGCAGAAGCAGCAGGGAATGTCGAGCCAATCTCACCCCACTTCAGGTTGCTGAAGGTCACCTCGGGGTGCGCCTCGATCTTACGGATGTTCGTGGGGTTTCCTTCGGTGGCGTTGCAGGGGCCAGCACCGTCTTTGGCACCGTCAAGCCACGACATGTTCCCTCCTTCATCCCACCAGATGCTGAGAGCCAAGACCATCCCTCGAGTCAGAGCGTCACCCATTTCCTCGTGGGCGCCAAGGTCCAGGAACTTAGTCGCGCCTGTCGCAGCACAGAATTCATCGTTGGTGAACGAGACCTCAGGTACACCAGTCTTCTTCACAACCTCAGCCTTGATGACCTTGTCGCCTTGGACGTACAGGCGGTGGATCTCCTTTAACTTGCCCTCCTCGTCGGCGGGGAACTGGGTGACGACAGTGAATGGCCTGGTCGTATCTACCGTGTATTCTGCTCCCCTTCCGTAATAGTCGGCCTGGTCAAGGCGGTAGGGGTTCCAGCCACAACCGTTCTTATCACAGACACCATCAGCCTGGCACTCGTCTCCTGTGCACAGGTAAGGTCCTGTCTGGTTGCAAGGGTGAGGTGCAATTTGGTTGGCACGCGAGTTGGCCTCCCAGATGTCCATCTCATTACAGCAAGCGCCCTTGCCGTCAACGTTACCCTAATGCAGCTGTTAGATAACGATATCATCGCGCGCAAAAACCAAGGGAACTGATTAGTGCGTTAGTTTCGATATTACTTACTTCGCCGTTTATGAAAGGAGTGACATAGCACTGGGCATCACAGTATCCAGTACCCCAGGCAGCTCCACCAGGGTTCAGCTCACTCTTACCTCCATCTGCCAACATCTCAGAGAGGTAAAGAGCGCTGTTCATGCCGCAGGGCAGATGGCTAGCTTCGATGTCGAAGGAGACCTCGGCGCCGGTAAGTTTTAATAGCTCGTACTTCTCCCTGGCCGCGTCTAGGAGGTAGATACGGGGAGAGACAACGTTGTCGCCAACAATTAGTTGCATGTTCAACGAGGCGCCATCAGTCTTGACACCAATGCTGCTGTAGTCGGGTTGACCCTCCACTATAGTTGCATATGTTAGTTACTGACTGCTACTATGTATTTTGAAAAGACTGATAAAATCCAACACCCAATTTGAAGGAGTCGCGATATCACATACTAATGCAGTTTTGGGCACATGCCTCCTTGGTAGGGCAAGCCGTTTCATTGGGCTTGTTTCCCCAGTCACCACAGCCAGCATTATTGCCGTCTTGATGAACCCAATGAGCAGATGAGTCGAGTACGAGGTAGTTAGTCGACTCCTTGCAACCGCCAGCCACGGTGCATCGGTAAGTTATCAACTCGGGATGGACATCAGCAGTATTTCCGGGCTTCTGCGCGGCGGCGAGGCTTAAGACCGCGAGGCCGAGGGCAAGCTTGCTAGAGGCCATTATGTTCGACGTCTTCGAATTACTCCGTCAAGTAGTTTCGATGCACTGACAAGCACGCAACACCATTCCAAGAGCAACTCATACTCGAGGATATATATATTCTCTCGTAGATTTGCCACGACGAAATAGATAAACTGAATTTCCGCATTCCCCAACTTCCCCAAACCATGCCCTCCGCATGCCAAGTTTTTTAATGCCTATTCCGACGCGTGGAGCATGAAGTGCCGGCTTAAAGCTGGCGATCTGGGGGGAAATGGCCCGGGATCCCGGCGGAACCATTGGTCGTAGTGTTGGCTTTGAGGTTAGCCCCCTACGGAGGAAAGGCCTGAATCAGCACAAGCTATAGGTCTAATACAACCCTAGGCGTTTGAAAATGACGCTGCCATAGCTAATTACGGGTGTTTCCGAGTTCCATATTGATTGCCAATTAACCTCTTATCAACGTTCCTGCATTGAGATGAGCCTCTCCTAAATTGCGCATCATGCTTGTCCACTAGAGAAAGGGCTGAATACGAAATATCGGTAGTCCGGTAATCATGCCGGGGACATATCAAATGTGAACACTACTAATATTTGTCGGGTTATAATTAGAAACTAAGCGGTAGTAGATGTACCGAGAGTATGTCAAAACTCACCGAAGCATTGATTTGACTTAATGCCTAACAATAATTAACACTAAAGATTATAATAAACGCATAGTTAGGACTCAAAATAGGTTAGGTTGGTAACTACCATACTAGGTAGTTTAAAATATAATACCTAAATTTACTAAGAAAAATATGCAAGGCCTATTCTACGAAGAAATGAGATATCGGCCATACTCTCAAGTTTGAAATGATTTGAAGTGTGCTCGGAAATGACCTGCAACATAGCGTGGCTGGGCAACACAGGCGTAGCCATACCAAAGATGGCTTCTCCAAGTCTATTATTTATAAATCTTACAATCGCTCTCAGTTGCCAGTTCCCGTAGTCTGCTTAAACCCTGCTGTTTGTATCGGTGTAGGCTTGATAATCTACGCAGTATATTCTGCTATAGTATACTTGATAACCCCTTGCTGATCCGACTAGGTTAAACAGTAATTGGTATAACGCGCACATCGCACAGACGAAGATTAGCGCAGCCATAAACTCTCAATTCGGTATCAACGACGCCCTTTATTTCTAGAGACATCACAGCACAAGATCCCACATAATAACGTGCACCTTTCGCTTTTCTTCAAAGGTAGTCCTTAGCTTTCTGGGCCGGAGAAGACACCAAGTGCCAGTGTGTTCGGACCATAACTACCTCCAGGCTTGGGGTGGCGAGAGGTTCCGTCATTGTGATAGTTTCTACAAGCTAAACGTGGCAGGCAAGAAGCTCCTATATCAAGTGGATGAAATATTTGTGACCAAAACTTAACACCTCACAACGCTAATAGTGTTAACACAGAAGTTATATGCATTAGGCCATAGGAAACTGGTTATACGAACATCATCCCAATACTAAAATACTATTAAAGGATAAGATTCTTTAAAGCATATAGAAGATTTAATAATAAAAAGTTATTTAATTATTTTAAATAAATATGCGCGAAATATACACTTTATATAACTAATTAATTATATAATAATTATAGTTAAAATTATAACTTTTTTTAATTATAATGGTGGCGTAATTGTTATAATAATTATAATTAATTTTATATAATATACTTTTTAAATAAAAGTAATATATTATATTTTTAAATCTATTACCGTAACGGTAATTAATACAATTACTCCGAAAAAATTTATACATTTAAATATTATTTATACTTTAAATCGATTATATAATAACCTTTTTATTTATATAATAAATAAAAAATATTTAATAAATTTATTAAATTATATGTTTTAAATTTACGTTAATATTTTAGTAATATAATAAACTATTAATTTTTATATAAACGTATTTTATATTTCCGTAATAATAAAGTTAAAGTTACTTTTTTAAAAAGTTTATATAAACTTTTTCTTTTTTTATTTTTATTTTCTTATAATTTTTCACTTTTTATTTTTACTTTTAACATTATTTTTAAATTAAACTTTATTATTTAATTATAATTTTATTTTTTATTTATTTCTTTTAATAGTTTATTTTTTATAATACTTTATATTAATAAAATATAATAAATTTAATTTAATAATGTTATTTATATTTATCGCGTTTAGTTTAATTAAATTTATTCGGATTTAAATTTAAACATTTTAAATCTTTAAATATTTATAAATAACTTACTTTTATAAATAACTAATATATTAATTTATTAAAATTTTAATTTTAATTTTAATATATTGTTAATTTTAAGATTTATTTGTCGAGGTAAAAAATATCATATTAAGAATTATTTTAAGTGACCTTAAACCACACGTTTGAAAAATTTAAGTTCGGGGGGTTGTATTATTTCAGGTGACTTTAAACCACACGTTTGAAAAATTTGAGTTCGGGGGGTTGTACCCCCCCCAGCCACCCCACTCCCCAGCCAATCACAACACCGTACAACCCCCTTAAAATTTTTTTAAACTATGGTTTAAGGCAATTATAAAATGTTCTTTAATAAAAATCTTTTTATTAGCGAAAATAATTATTAAAAATATTATTAACAATAATATTATTAATAATAATATTAAAAATAATAGTATTATAAATAATTAATTAATTATATAATAATTATTAACTTTATTATTAAATCTATCGATTAAATTTATGCGTTTTATTTTTAAAAGGTTAAAAAAAGTTAAAATTAACCGTAAAATGCGTTGTAAAATGCGTTATAATAAATGATATAATATGTATTAAATAAAGCTTAATATAAACGCGTAATGTTATATAAATGTATAAAAAGTTACGAAAGTTTAAATAATAGTTTTATTATTAAGTTAAAAATAAAATAAAAGATGTTTTTATATATTATTAATTAATTGTATTGATTAATTGTAATGTTAATTATAATGTTAATGTTAATAATGTTAATTGTAATTTTAAATGTTTTTACTAATAAGTATTTTTAACGTTTTAATTTAAAATAT
The DNA here is from genome assembly GCA_022432525.1 of Daldinia grandis. Taxonomy (NCBI): domain Eukaryota; kingdom Fungi; phylum Ascomycota; class Sordariomycetes; order Xylariales; family Hypoxylaceae; genus Daldinia; species Daldinia grandis. Next base: position 977,892 of record JAJKLB010000007.1, read on the forward strand.
AAAAATGTAAAATTGTATAAATATATAAAAAGGTTAAAAAGATAAATTAAATAAATTATTAATTTTAAATCATTTTAATTAAAGTTATTTTATATGTTATTATAATATATTAATTAATTTTAAACTTAATATTAATTTTAATGTTATATAAAATTTAATATATAAAAACTTTTTAATATAATAGTGTTTTAGATTAAATTTTAAAAAATCTTTTAATAAAACTTTACAAATATAAACATACAGATTAAGCGTTAAATGGCGCTTATAACGTTAACGGAAATAAGGGAAGTAATAAACGTAACCCGCCGTTTTTTAAACATTAATTTAAGCTTGTTAAAATAAATTAAAAATAAGTTTTAAAAGACTTAAATTAATAAACATTATATTTTACCACTTTTAAAATTTAATATTTTAATTATTATAATTAACTTTTTTAATAAATTTTTATCTTTAATATTAATTATTATATAATTAATTTTATTTAAAACATTTACAAATTATTTTAATAAATAACATAATTAATTTAATTTTAACTATTTTATAACGTTATATTAAATTAATACAAACAATTTTAAAAGATAATTATTACTTTTATTATTTTTAAAACTTTTTATTTACTTAATAATTAAATTTTAACTACTTTAATTATTTTAATAATTTATTAAAATATTATATTTACATATATAATAATTATTAATATTTATTAATATAAATTTCCTTATTTTATTTATATCTTTATTATTAATTAACTTTTTAAAATTCTTATATAATTAAATTTTAAATAAAAATTCATTTTAATATTTATTTTTATAATCGCTTTTAAATAAATTCATTTAATTATACCAATTTATTATATTAATTAATATTTTAAATGAAATAAAATTAAAAAATTAAAATAAAAAATTAAATAAATATTAATAATAAATAAATTTTATAATATAAAATTATTTTAACGAGCTTAAACTAGTTTTTAAAAAACGGCAAGTTATGCCCGTTAACCTTTATTAACGTTACAGGCGCTACTTAACGTTTAATTTATGTGTTTATATTTATAAAACGCATTAAAAGTTTTTTTAAAATTTAATTTAAAACACCATTACGTTAAAAGGCTTTTACGTGTTAAATTTATATAACTTTAAATTAAATATTAAATTTAAAATTAATTAATATATTATAATAATATATAAAATAGCTTTAATTAAAATGATTTAAAGTTAACAATTTATTTAATTTATTTTTTAACTTTTTTATATATTTATATAGTTTTATATTTTTATATTTTAAATTAAAACGTTAAAAATGTTTATTAATAAAAGCATTTAAAATTACAATTAACGTTATTAATATTAACGTTATAATTAATATTATAATTAATTAATATAATTAATTAATAACGTATAAAATATCTTTTATTTTATTTTTAATTTAATAATAAGATTATTATTTAAATCCTTTTAACTTTTTATATATTTATACAACATTACGCGTTTATATTAAGCTTCATTTATTATAACGCATATTATAACATATATTATAACACGTATTACGGTTAATTTTAGCCTTGTTTAACGCCGCAAAATTAAAAACGCGTGGATTTAATCGATAAATTTAATAATAAAGTTAGTAATTATTACATTAATTAATTAATCATTTACTATAATATATAAAGTGCGTTAATATTATTATTTTTAATGATATTATTAATAATTTATTTTAATAAATTTAAATTAATCTTTAAAAAAAACAAGTTATATTTGTTAACTTTTATTAACGTTATAAACGTTACTTAACGTTTAATCCATATGTTTATATTTATAAGGCTTTATTAAAAGTTTTTTTAAGATTTAATTTAAAACACCATTACGTTAAAAAACTTTTATATATTAAATTTATATAACTTTAAAATTAATATTAAATTAACAATTAATTAATATATTATAATAACATATAAAATAACTTTAATTAAAATAACTTAAAATTAATAATTTATTTAATTTATTTTTTTAACTTTTTTATATATTTATACAATTTTACATCTTTATATTTTAAATTAAAACATTAAAAATATTTATTAATAAAAACATTTAAAATTATAATTAATATTATAATTAACATTATAATTAATATTATAATTAATTAATATAATTAATTAATAACGTATAAAAATATCTTTTATTTTATTTTTAATTTAATAATAAAACTATAATTTAAACCTTTCCAATTTTTTATACATTTATAAAACATTACGCAATTATATTAAACCTCATTTATTATATCATATATTATAACGCGTATTGCGACGTATATTACAACGCGTATTATAACACATATTATAGCTAATTTTAATTTACCTCGAAAATATATTTAATTAATAAATTTAATAATAAAGTTAATAACTATTATATAATTAATTAATTACTTACAATATTATTATTTTTAATATTATTTTTAATATTATTATTAATGATGTTTTTTACCATGTAAAATAATTTTTATTAAAAAACATTTTACAATTACTTTAAACTATAATTTAAAAAAAATTTAAAAGGGTTATACGGTGTTATAATTGGTTGAAGAGTGGGGTGGTTAAAAAAGGTATAACTTTTTAAACTTAAATTTTTTAAACGTGTAATTTAAAATCATTTAAAATAATTAATAATAATGTTTTTAATAATTATTTTTATTAATAAAGAAATTTTTATTAAAAAACATCTTATAATTGCTTTAAACCATAGTTTAAAAAAGATTTAAAAAAGTTATATAATGTTGTAATTAATTAAAAAATGGTGTAGTTAAAAAAGGTATAACCTTTTAAACCTAAATTTTTTTCAAAACTATAGTTTAAATTATTTTAACAAGCTTAAACTAATCCTCAAGAAATAACAGGCTACACCCGTTAACCCCCATTAACGCTATAAACGCTATTTAATGTTTGGTTTATATGTTTATATTTGTAAAACCACATTAAAAGTTTTCTCGAAATTTAATCTAAAATACCATTATATTAAAAAACTTTTATATATTAAATTTTATATAATATTAAAATTAATATTAAATTTAAAATTAATTAATATATTATAATAATATATAAAATAACTTTAATTAAAATAACTTAAGGTTAATAATTTACTTAATTTATTTCTTTAACCTTTTTATATATTTATACGGTTTTATATTTTTATATTTTAAACCAAAACGTTAAAAGTATTTATTAATAAAAATATTTAAAATTATAACCAATATTATAATTAACATTATAATTAATTAATATAATTAATTAATATAATTAATTAATAATATATAAAAATATCTTTTATTTTATCGCTAATTTAATAATAAAACTATTATTTAAACTTTCTTAACTTTTTATATATTTATATAACATTACGCGTTTATATTAAACTTTATTTATTATATCGTTTATTATAATATATATTACGGTTAATCCCAACCCCGTTTAACGCCGCAAAACTAAAAACGTATAAATTTAATCAATAAATCTAATAATAAAGTTAATAATTATTATATTAATTAATTAATCACTTACTATAATATATAAAACGCATTAATATTATTATTTTTAATAATATTATTAATAATGATTATTTTTATTAGTAAAAAGATTTTTACTAAATAACATTTTACAATTGCCTTAAACCACAGTTTAAAAAAGATTTAAAGAGGTTATATAATGTTATAATTGGCTGGAAAATGGTGTGGCTAAAAGGGGTACAACCCCTCAAACCTAAATTTTTTTCAAAACTATGGTTTAAAGTCACCTAAAATAAGGTTTAAAGTCACTTAAAATAAATATAAAATATAAAACATTAAAAAATTTAATAATTTAAAAAATTTTATACTTTAATATAAATATTCTTAAAATAAATAAACCTTTAAAAATTTATAACTTTAATAAAAAAAAAATTTTTAAAAATGAATTAAACCGTACGTTTAATTTTATTAATTATATTTATAATAATAAAAAAAATATAAATAATAGTGGTAAATTTAATTATATAAAAAATATTATAAATAATATTAAAGATATTTTTAACATTAAAATAAATAAGGTTTTTTTTAATATAAATAACTTTATAATTAATAATAAAGATTTTAAAAATTAACATAATAATAATTATAATAATATTAGTAAAAATTTACTTAATAAACTTTATAAACATAATTTTTTATATTAATTTTATATTATATTTAATTTTTTTTATTATATTATATAATTATAATTAAAATTTATTAATTATTTTATTTAAATTAACATAAATAATTAAATAGTCTTTTAATAAATTTCTTTCATTTTTAAATAACTTATTTAATAAATATTATTTTTACCTTTTTTTTATTTTATTTTATTTTATTAATTATACCGTTATCATATTATTAATTTAATAACATTTTAAAATATTTAAACTATTATTTCAATAGATTTTTTATTAAATTATTAATTGATATTTAATTAATAAATAAATAAATTATATTAAATATATTTTTTATATATTTTTAATATAACTATATATTTTAAATATCTATATACTTTAATTTTATATTAATCTATTTTTTTTTAATTATTAACTATATTATTTATTAATTATTATTAAAAACTTTCCATTATTTACTTATATTTAACTTAATATTTTTAAATAAACGTTAAAAAACTATTATTTCTTTAACTATTTTTTCCATAACTATTAACTTAATTTTTATAATTAACGTTAATATAATTATTTACTTTATTACTTTCTATATTATTAATTTATTAAATAAAAAAATAATATAATTATAAAATAAACGTTTTATTTTATTATTATTCGTAAATAATATATTTCCTATTATAAATAACATTTTAAATCTTAAATCTCCACCTTTATATTTAATATAAAATTTTTGTTTTATATATAAATATTAAATAATTTAAATAATTACTTTTAAATATTAAAATCTTAAATTTATAAAATAATAAAAAAATTATAATATTACATAAATTACTTCCAAATATATTATTATAATTATATAAAAAATCAAACCAATTCTTTTTAAAAATTCTTTAATAATTTTTTTATTAACTATCCCATTATATTTAAATAATTTTATTATTGCCATTAATATTAAAAAATTAAACAATAAATTTACTACATCGTATTTTTAAGCCATTTTTTTAATATATACCTTATAATTTAAAATAATTATTTTCTATTTTTAATTATATATTACCTTAATATTTAAATACCAATTTATTAATCTTTATTCTTTTACTTTTTAAACGTTTTTTATAAAATTAGCTATTTTATTAACTATTTTTTAATATATCTTATAATATATTATTAATATATTGTTTACATATATTAATATATATATTAATTTATTAAAGAAATAAAATAAATATAACTTTTTATTAAAAACTATTATTCCTATTATTTTAAACATTTTTAATATTTCTTTATATTATAAAAAAAAAGCGTCTTTTAATCTATATAACATTTTTTTTAATTATATACATTTATTTAATTATTTAAATCTATTCGATAAATATATATATATTAAATTATTATTATTATATATTATATAAATAAAAACGTTTTTTATATTATATTAAATAATCTTTAAATTAAATTATATTATAATAACTATTATAATTTTAAACGTTTTTATTATTAAAATAATTATATATATATTATTAAAAATATTTACTTTTTATAAATTTTCTTTCATTATTATTTTAAATTTATATACTAATAAATAATTATTTATATTAAATTTATAAATAAATATTTATTTTATTAATAATATTATTATTTTTATTTTATTTATATTAATAATTTTCTAAGCATTTTTATTAATTATAACTTTTATTTTATTATTTATATTATTTTTAAATTATTTATTTAAAAGATAACTTTTCAAATCTTTTTATTTTTTAAATTTTAGTTTTATTAATATTAATTTATAGATAAAATTTTAACTTTTTATATGCTATAATTTAAAAAAATATTTTATATTTAATATAACCGCAAATATAATATATATTATTTTATATTTACAATCCCTTTTATATATTACTTTTTATTAATTAAACAAAAATACTTTTATAAAATTATTAAATTTTTTATTTATAAATATAATTATTACATTTTAATTATATTTTATAATAATTAAAATTATAATTAATAAATTTATATCTTTATTATTATTATTTTTTAATAAATTTTTACCTTTTATTCGTTAATTATATTTTAAAACTTTTAACCATACTGTTTTTTTATATTTTTAATAAATTCTTTTAATTAATATATCTACCTTTTAACAATTAAATAAATTTAAAATAACTTTTGCAAATAATTAATTTGTAATAAATTTTAATTATTTACTTTTACTTTTTTCCAAAAAATCTTTAACATTTTATAATATATTTCTTACACTTATAAACCATTACTTTAATTTAAATATTTCTTTAAATATCACAATTTTATATTACTAATTTATTATATTTATATTTTTTAACTTAAATATACTTTTTATTTTAACTTAAATATAACATAAATTATTATTTATAATTTTTTTTTTAAATTAACCTTTTTTCAAATTTAATTTTAATATTAACTTATTACCTTTATTTAAAATTAAACTAAATATAAAATTATAAATAATAAATTTATTATTTTATTAATTTAATTAATTTAATATTTCTTATAAATAAACATTTAACTTTTTTTAAATATTACTTATATAAATTAATTCCTATTTAATAATATAAAATAATTATAATTTTTATATCGATTTATAAAATAAATTTTCGTTAAACTAAATATTCTTTATTAAAATAACTTTCTTTTAATAAAAAATTTATATATAATATATATTAATAATTTTATAATTAATTAAATATTTTATATATATTTTTACTTAAACTTTTTTTCTTTACCTATTTTTTATATTAATTACATTTTTATTTAAAAGATATATTTTATATCCATACGTATATATATATTTTTAATATAATTTTAAATTATTAATAAATATTTTTATTACTTTTAAATTATACTATTTAAAATATTAATAAAACCAATTTTTTAATATCTTTATTAAAAATTTATAACCGTTCTTTTAATTAAAATTCTAATTTATTAAATAAATTATTACTTTTATATATTTAAACTATAATTTTTTTAATAAATTAACGCTTAATTACATTTTAATTAATTTAATTTAAAACTTTTATTTTAATCTTTTTATTTCATTTATTAATTTTTTTATTTTTAATAATAATAACTTTAAATTTAAACCTTTTTCATATATTTATTATTTATATTAAATTATATTTTAAATTTTAAATATTAAAATATTATTATTATTAAATTAATGCCGTGTTATAAAGGTATTATAAAGTAGTATTACGTAACCTTTTTTAGCACGTGTTGGATTAACAAAAGGTTAATAATGTATAACGTTATACTTGGAGTACGGATTGGATGATGTTTAATTAAAGTATTATCTACGATCTATAGCTCGAGTAAAAAATAGCTAAAGTGTGGGTGGGGTGAAGCCCCACGCCGATCACATGACAACTTGTCATGTGATCCCACTCCCAACAGCACGGATCCTTGTAAAATCTTATCTCACACATTCTTTTTAATTAACTTATTAAAAAACATTTAATAACATTTTTTTTTAACCATATAATTAAATTTTAATCTTATTTATTACCGTTTTTAAACAAATTATTATTATTTACAATTTTTTATTTTAATCGTATTATTTAAAATCTTTATTTTTTAATTAATCTATTACAAATTTTATAAAAAGTATAATGCCATTATTAACTATTTTAAGTTTATTCTTAGATTTAAATAATTGAAATAATAAGCTATACTTTTCAAAAGACATAACTTTTATTCATTATATTTTAATTTATATACCTTTAATTTAAATTAACAATTTATTTAATTATTTATTTAATTAATTTTCGATATAACATTTTCCTATATTTTATCAAAAATTATATAAATTATAACAAATTTTAAATATTTATTTAATATTATTAATAGCTATAATATTCTATTATATTTTTAAAAAAAATTAAATAAATTTCATAATATCTTTTAAAATGGTTGCAATAAATAATACTTTAATCTCCTTTTAAAAATTATATATTTAATTAACGCTTTAACATATATTTCGTATTTAATTATAGATTTCCTTTTAATTTTTACTTTTTTAATATTATATATAAAAATTTTTAAAGTATTTAATCTTAAATAATTTAATTTAAAATATTATAATTTCCTTATATTTTTTCTTTTTAATAATAATTTAAATAATCTTTTTATTATGGTTAATATTAAATAAATTATAAAGTTAATTATATTATTGTAAAATATTAATATAATAATTACGTAAATAAATGGTAAATAAATTTTAAAAAGTTTATATTTAAAGAATAAAAGGTTAAATTATTTAATTAATTATTTTAAAACTTTATTTTTATTACATAATTTATATTTAAACATATATCCTTTTTTATAATATTATATATTTATTTTTTCTTTAAAAATAACTTTTAATATAATATTAACGTAAAACTTTTTTATTATAATTATATTAGTTAATGTAAAATCTAATATATTAAAACCTTTAAATTTGTTAATTAACTTTTTTATAATTTTTATTTTTTTATTAATAATAGGTAAAATTAACGTTTTAATTTTTACCATTTTTTTATCCTTAACTTTTTTCTATAAATTTAATTTTAATAAAGTTTTATTATTAATTAAGTATAATTTATTATAAATATTTAATATTATATTATTAATTAAAAGATATTTATTAAATTAAGTTAAAATATTATATATTTTATAAATAAATTAATATTATAATTTTATTTTGTTAACAATAATTATAATAATTAAGTTATTTAAATAGCTTCTTTTATTATTAAATTAATATTTTAACCTATTATTTTTATTTAATTAACGTTTATTAATATTAAATATATTTCTTTATTTAATTTATTAATTATTTAATTTAATCTTAACTTGGAAACCTTTTTACTTAATAAATTAGTAATATTTTTTAATTACTTTATATTTATCTTTTTTAAAAACGTTTTGTAAATAATGTTTAGTATTTTTAATAATAGCGTATTAGAAAGTTTTATATATATTAAATTTCTAAAGGTAAATATTTATTAATTTATTTAGGTAAAAGCAATTATATCTTTTTTTTAAATTAATTAAATTGTTGATTTATTCTGTATTAAATGTTATATTTATGGAATATATTTTTATTTTAATTAATGGGTTTTAAAATAACGTATTATTTTTTAATATAGTTAAGAATTATAAAAAATCTTTTTTAACAGTTTTAAAGTTTGCTTTATTTATTTTATAGTTATAAATTTTTTAATTTAACGCGTAGCTTAATTAATAACTTAATAAGCTTTAATAGCTTTTAAGAAATTTAAAGTTATAACGTTTTTTTAAATTTTTGAGATCTTATATATATATTTGTTTTTATATAATATTTACCATTTAAAAAACCATTTAATTAACCTTATCTTTTTAGCGTATATTTATTGTAAATATTTTCGGTAATTTTTTCTTAATTTAATAGTAATTAATAAATTAATAGGCTAAAAATATACCTTAATTTTATAAAGGATATTAGTTATTAAAATAAAATTGTTATTAATATATTTAAATATAATAAATATTAAAATCTTGTTTTTAATTATTTTTTAAATGTAGTAAAATATTTGGTTTATAATCGATATTATAACTATTTAATTTATTTAAATAATAGTATAAATTTTTTAAATTTTATTAAAAATTTTATTAAATTTATTTTCTATTAATATTGTAATATTATTATTTTTAATTTTGCGTTAAAACAAACTATTATTTTGGTTTATTATTATAACTACTTTATAAATAGCTATTTTTTTTTTTATTAATTTTAAAGTTAAAACTTAAAGTTTTATAAAAAAGTAAGTAATTAAAATATAATATTTAAGGTTAATTTAATCTTAAATATTAAATTAAAATACATTTTATTTTATTATTAAAATTTAGTAAAAATAATTATATTTAATATTTAATAATATAATTAAAATTAATAATGTAGCTTTAAAAAAGTTTTTATTATAATTGTTTATAATTTTAAAAAAAAATAGTTATTAAAATAGTTAAAAATTAAAAAAAAAATTTAATAAATATTTTACACGTTTATTTTATATAGTTATATTTTATATTTTAACGTAAATTAAATTTATAATTATTAAAAGATAAAATTTTTTAAAATATATATAAAATTTAATAATAAAAAATTATTTAATTATTTTAAATAAATATACGCGAAACGTATACCTTATATAGCTAATTAATTATATAATAATTATAATTAAAGCCATAATTTCCCTTAGCTATGGTGGCGGCGTAGCCGCCATAACGGCTATGACTAATCCCGTGCGACAAGTACTCTTCGACTTTTAAAGGTAGAGCAGCAAGTGGCCAATCCTTATAAAAGGAAATAAACTGAGGGCATATTATTTAAACTACAAATGCCTCTGTTGGTGATCTGAGAAACTCCTCTTCTGATAGGCAGCTAGCCAGCAAGGGGCCAGCTGTCATACCTTTAACATAATGTCACTACACACCTGAGACTTCATTGCTATCGGTGCGATAATGAAGATAGGGGGTGTCAGTATTGTGATATGATCGAGAGCTTGGCATTGATTGGTTTTAGCAAAACACAACACTGACCTAAAGCCATGGTTATCAGAGGATTATTTTTTGAAGTACTCTATGGACCCTATTGTATACCGAAGGCGGCTGCAGATAAATGGCACAGTGGATATGAGTCCCTACCTAGTATAGTCGTATGTTAACACATGTGTGATGCATTAGGCTGACAGCCGGATTTGGTCAGACTTTAACACATATCTAGACCGCCAAATTCCCGTGATACGAAGAATCGAGTATGTTCCATTTCGCCTGTGTTATCAAATGCTTACTAGGTTAGTCTATTATCACTTTCGCCGTACTACGGTTTAATTCCTAGATAGCCGTGGCAGGGATGACGAATGGCAGACACGTGTAAACGAGATGAACAATGTATGGCCTTTGTCATTGCAGCATTGTTCGGAACTAGTACCTGCTATTGTATCCTCAAAGGTCCACCTGTTGAAGAGAGGTGACATAAGATAATGGGAGTTGTATAAGATATGATTGTAGTAGAAGGGTTGATACCAAACAATTCTAAGTAGCTGGGTTAAGACTATGAGTATGATTTAGTTTCATGGAAGAAGTTACTCAGTTACTGACACACTTAGAATATATGCCTAGGTTAGATTTGGCATTCTTCTACTACTGTAAGGATTCGTGTGTGCCTGTCTTTTGTTGTTGTGGTTGTATATCAGGGAAAATGACAGTAAAGAAATATTATCTAGCGCATTTTAGTAGGCCGAATGATAATATGATTGTTTTTGGCTCTTTATATACCTGTTCCCTTTGATATAAGAACTTATATTCTTCTTTCCAATAAATTCGCAAATATTCTAGATCTCTAGTCCCACGACATTACGATATACGATAACCCTTATTATCTTAGCCCAGTATGCATCGTAGGCTACTTCATCTATCGGCCTTCACAGCCTTATTTTCGCTTCTTAAGGCACACGTTGTGCTCGAGAACCCAAAGCCCTTCCGCTTCGTTCAATATGGTCCCACCAACCCCATATCATCATCTGGTGAAGATTTTCCTTGCAAGATCCCAGCTGGTGGCAAGTTAGAACCCCAGGGGCCACCAGCGGTTATGGCTGTTGGAGAGAAACAAAGGATCTCATTCTCGGGACAAGCAGTCCATGGTGGTGGTTCCTGTCAATTCAGTTTGTCCGGTCCGGTCAATAATGGTGCGTGGGAAGCTTACCCCCTCAAGACTGCGGAATGGAAAGTCATTCACTCGATTGAAGGTGGGTGTCCTGCGCGCAATCAAAGAGGGAATTTAGATGGCCGAAATCATGATCAATACTCTGTCAAGATACCGGAAGGTATTGAACCGGGTGACTATATTTTTGCATGGACTGTAAGCAACCCCCTTTTCTACCCCTTTTCTCACCCCTTTAACCGCTCTTATGAGAGATTTCACTAGATATTACTTAACGACGCGAAATGTTATTGTCAATGTTTAATGGGAAATGCTAACTTACGAGCAGTGGCTTGCTCGAATTGGAGGGCAACCTGAATATTACATGAATTGTGCACCTATTACTGTCACTTCGGCCAAGAGGAAACGCATGAACAGTTTATCTCGTCGGGCGTCACTTGCCAAGAGAGCGGACTTTCCGGAGCTATTCATGGCCAACATGGGTGAAGTTTCGGGAGGGTGTACAACTGAAGAAGCCTTACAACAACAGATAGCAATTGCATTCCCAAACCCTGGTCCTTCTGTTGACTATCCAGAAGGTTCTGAGAATCTGTTCAAGCAGCAGTGCGATGGAAATCCACGAGCTGGGAAAGGGAACATTCTTGGAACTCCCGGTGTAAGCACATCTTTTCAACCTAGTCCGACCGTTATACCGGAACCCCAAGTATCAAGAACCATGTCATCTTCTCCTGTCTTGACAATTTCAACACTATTTGTCACACCATCGTTGTCCACAGGGCCAGCATCGACTAGTACGCCAATAACAGCTCCTACAGCGGGCCCAGGAACATGTACAGAAGGCCATCTTACCTGCCTTGACGATGGTTTGCACTTCGCTACTTGTACTGGTGGTCAGTTGACTCTTCCACAACCTCTTGCACCGGGGTTTAAATGTAAGGGCGGCTCTGGAGTTGGCCTTGACATTTCACCAGTGTAAGATTTTATATCCACTTACCTAGGTTAATAATACAATTCATTTATATCCATCCATTGCTTGAGGATTAGATGAGCAACTTCGCGCCATCACCTTGAGCGTTACTGATATCTAAATTAAAACATTAAATAACTTCCTAGATACTCCTCTTTGAGGAATAGGAGAATCAAAATACACCAACTCGAATACTAAAAAGAAAAAATAATAAATTTTAGCTCCAACAGACAACCATCCATTCTTTGCCAATTGTAAGTAACTACCTATGTACCTAGTTTAGATGTAGAATATTCCTTAGCCATACTTTCTACTATATACTAGTATGGCGGAAGAAAATCATCTTGTTAAAAAAGAGCTAGTACATACTATGTGGGTGTTGAGACCAAACGCACCAGAAACATACTGAAGAGGCAAATTTTTCCAACGCTAAAGGCACCACCTGAGTCAAAAATCCAATATTAGGGTTATTTTACTCAAATATAAAACAAAAACTAACTAGTTATCTCCAGGACTTTAGAGTTGTGTCGTAAGTGGGTATTATAATTGGAATATGGGTTTAACATCACTATGTGATATCTGGAATACCCAACCGGAATCTAAGCCGTTAATTTAGGAATTTGTTAGTTCGTAACTACAAGGCTTGTCACAATTAGATCCTTACCGAAGTGAAGTATGTAAAGGGCAAAGTTCGGCAACAAAACACGGGAGCTGCCGAGGGGCTACGATGGGACAGCTGACAAGCATCTAGGTTAAGTGCTTACATACATGGGGTCAAATGGGCCTTACGCAGTAATTCGCAGTGACGATCTTCTGAACAAAGCCCGATAACTATAGCAACTAAGCACCAACATCGAATAAACCTAAGATTCCAGGGGCTCAATTTCGGCTGTACTCCAGAGTTACAACCCGAAAATTATATCGATATATGTACAGATATGGTCTGGGGCTCTCCAAAGAAAATAGGGGACTGGGTCATATTACCGGGGATGGGACGCTCGGGCATCCGCCGGTGGACCCGGAACGAGACTGTAAGAATTCGGCTCGGTTGTTGTCCTGCCCTTTTGATTACCTCTTAGGATTAGACTCTTTGCTAGTTCCGTTTCCCAACCCACAAACTAATGGGGCTAGGGCTTCGTGGATGCAAAGAGCGCCATCGCAGACTAAAACTATTAGTGGATGATACTGTTAGTATTCTATGTACGTACATAGTCTGGTAGTGTATAGACGGCTTGCTTAACTGGCGCCGATCGAAACAACAAGGGAAGCCCTATGGATTATCGACTGGACTAAATTACCTACCCAGATGCCCGCGCCCGTGGTTAACAAGAACCCAGCAGTAACGGAATCAAGGCGGGTTGTTCTGGTGTATCTTAATTACTTACATGGTACGGAGTCGGTAACGACACGACTGGTGGGACGTTCCGAAACTCGCTCGGGTCGTTAGTTGACCACCCTGTGCTATTGTACTGGTTGTATTGGTTGGAAGTGATTGATCGCAATCCCACGTCCGCGGTCGGGGCGACTACACAGCTACAGAATGAGGACTCGGGAACGGGTTGGGCACTCGCGTAAATAACTCTCCTAGCCGATTGCGGTTCGCTTACCACGGCAATGGCAACTAGTCTGGTCGATCAGTTGAGGAGCCACTGGGACGGCAACGTATACACTACGCAGTAATAACTTAATATACATATGCCAACAACCGCACCAAGTGAGTCCTATATTCGAAGTATATTAGGGTAATCATCAATCAACAATCATCACAAGTATACATAGAATCAACTAGTCTAAGACATATTTACCCCAACTTGTCGTCTTTAAATACCTTGACGCACTAAGCGTATTCTTCTAGCATCCAGACTAGAAGCGGGAAGACTCCCTGTAGCTTACATTTAGCACAGCAACGAGAAGATAATTTCCCGATCTTTTTTACATCTCCACTCTCCACTTTACGTGTGCCGCATTTGCACATGAATTGTTCATGCAGGAAATGCCCGCCCAAGGATTCTTGGTATAGCTCAGGGATAGGGGCCCAAGTCACATTATTATCGTAATGGGCCGCCATGGGGTTTCAAGTATTTCATACTCGGTCAGGTCGCAATGCCGTCTGAGCTATCCATTTTGACTTTACCAACTTCAAGCTAACATACGCATTTACAATATTTACAATATTTACGACATTTACATCACATAAACTTTTCAGTTTCATTATACTCAGCCATGCTCGAGGACGGATCTGATCAGGACGTAGTCCTAGTGACACAACTACCATCAGACTCTTGGTTCGAAGCTTTTGCTTTGCGGCCCAATGGCAAAATCCTAGCCTGTCGACTAGACGAACCCGAATTATACACATTTAATCCCGAAGACTCAAATTCGACACCTCAGCTACTGCATAGCTTTGATCAAAACGCGAACGGTCTTGTCGATGCGGATCCAATACCGGGCACTAAAGATGAATATTTCATTCTTTCAACCGTTGGTGATCTAGTTAATGTCGAATTCAACGATTTTATCATATGGCGCGTAGCGCTCAGCCCTGACGACAGAAATCCACCCAAAGTTACCAAGGTAGCCGAAATCCCAAATGCAGGCCTCTGCGCAGCCGCCGTCGCCATTTCAGATCGTGTGGTGATAATACCAGACTCAACTAAGAATTGTATATGGCATCTCGATACACTAACAGGCCAATCGACGCTACTCACGGCCGACGATAGTATGAAGATTGCAAATGGAGAGGGGAATTTCTTCGGTCTTAACCGAATATGTATCACGGATGAATTTATATGGTTTACGAATACTAGCGCTGGCACATTATGTCGCATCCCAATCGAACGGGTTCAAGATGATCCATCTGTAGGAATCCGCGTAAAAGGACCTGTGCAGATTCTTACCGATGAGATCACTGACTGCGACGGGCTGGTTCTTACACAGGATGAGACTGCGGCCTACACGTGCAGTTATAAAGATGGATTTATCTGGAAGGTCAATATCGAACCCTCGACGGGCAAGGCCACGACAAGTGTTGTCTTGCGAAATTTAGCCTCGCCAACAGCCGTCGAGCTGAGCTACATCAATGGCAAGCCAAAATTGTTTATCGTGTGCTGCGGGGAGATCCAGATGGCTTGGATTCAGGATAAAGAAAACCCCTGGAGCGATATCGCAGGTATTAATGCGGCGGTGACGGTTCAGGTTGAGACTCGGGAAGTCATTGAGACTGTTTGATATTAGCGTATTCGGGAACAGCAGCTCGGCTTGGTTATCTACGCCGGTACAATTGATGACTAGCCCATATACCCCTTTAATGGCACACAACATTAGGCATAAGATATAACCATTTAATGAGGAGAAAACTCTTCCTATTCAAAGACCTTGAATTCTCATTAGCAAAGTCTAGTCGTTGGCTACCGTGATTAAGTGAATAGCGAGAAATTGACCATTATTCTCCTGGATTCGCTGCATCTGGAAGAAGCCGAAGGCTAGTTTGCACACTTGTGCAGTACTAGAAGGTGCCAACGTTTCGGAACCCGGAGTAAGACCCGGTGTTGAACCTGGTGGTTGTTTGGTCCAATCACAACTTTTGACTATTGATGATCCTTTGTCCGGAAATGTTTCCCCGCTGCTATGCCCCATGAAACCCTGCATGCGGACATTTTCTAGCACTTGTGTAATCTTGTCTTGAAGAACTACCCAATGTTGACAGTGAAAATATACATACCTAGGTTAGGTAGTTAGGTAGGTAGTTAGGCATCAATTGTTAGAAATAAAGATGGCATTTCCATGTCTAAGAGCAGTAGCTTAGATCATGACCTTAGAGCACCACGATCCTTCCCCTTTCATATTCTGCATACATAGATGGACATACCGAGGTCATTCATATAGAACTCATGAATAACATAGCCCATGAATAAATACCCTACAAACAACTAAAGTGATCAGCAATGTTAACTCATACGTTTCAAATCAGAGAGGGGCGAGATGAGTAACAAAGATAAATAACTTAGCGAGACTAACACATGGTCCGCTCAAGTCTCATAGTCTAGAGAACGATGATCTCGGTCCAAGAATATGCAAAGTCTCCCCCCCCTCTCGCGTGGTAGCTCCGCTCAAAGCTTATCTCTATTCCACTCTGAAACAATGGACCGATGAACTACTGAATGGCATCAATGATACCCATCCAACGCCGCTCTTAATATCGAGGCAACGTTTAACGTATCTTGGCAGCTGCTATTAATTGTAAATTCAGGATAGCCCCCGAAGAAGTACATTGCACCATCTCTCGATAGAGGGACTTAAGGCACGTAAGGCAGAAAGAGCACGCTTAAATATCGTACTAAAGTAAAAAAAAAAAAGTGGGAAAGGGGTTGTGCAGATATAGGATGTTGAAATGATGGGCATATAACAATAAATCGCAACGATCCCGGTACAATCCATTCTTCCTTTACTACCTGATTTCTAGTCTAGATCGATGTCAAAATAGGAATTTTAATAATCGTTTCAGACAGCCTAAGCTAATTTTGATACTGACACTGGCTGTGGGAAGTATTCCAGGGCGTGATCAAAAACATACATAGGGAGGGATCAATGTAATCATGTAATGGTCATGATTATATCATCAGTCACTAAAGTGACAACATGTAACATGTATTCGATTTATCCAACATTGAACATATCTATACCAAATGATTAGAATAGGTGGGTAGGTAGATAAATAGGAATCCATCGGACTCGTAGATTAAATAGAAAACATCATTCTCTAAGTCTAACTTAGCTCAAACTACATCTTAAATCTCATTGAAAATATCCAAGAGCTCATTTAAACAGATACACGACAAGGTATCTAGGGAATTACCTTCCAAGACTCTAGATGGCCAGTACTACGACTCGTCGTACGCTACTAAGGGGCAGAAATATTCTGCCTCTGCTATTCCAGCCCTAAAGGACGACGAGGACGTAGAAGGTCACATTGATCTTAAGAAGGCCGACTCCTACAAGCAACTAGGTGAGTAAAAATATTCTACCAAAACTATGCTGATCGGTTTAATTGACGGTCTCTGTGTAATGCGTGATGAGGCCGATGCTATTGACAAGAAAAATGTGTTGAAGGATAGGACTCAGAAAGAGAAGCTGGGAGGCTCCTATACTATGCCGACTAGCGAGGATTCTGGTCCTATCGAAGAAGCGTAGCTTCAGAGGGCGTGTTATGAGACCGGTAATTCCATTTGGAGTTTGTGAATTTTCTCTCCATAAATTCAAGTCAAGAAAGAGATGTTCTTAGATATTCGCTAGCGCAGCTGAAATATAAGAAACGCTTTGATATCGAGATCTGGAAAGGGGCGGGGACCATGCACATGGTGAAGCAGACCCTTAGGCTACCTAGATATATTAATATCCAATCCCAAGTCCGCCCGCGGTACTCATCTCACCCCTTCACGTTCTGTCAGGATTCTAGATGATACATCTACCTCAGATAGGATAGAGTTCCTTGCGGAACAACGAAGTTGTTACCATACTGTTTGGTCCCGCCTCGTGACACGTTCCTCGGCGTCTCCTTTGCTTTATCTCTAGGGCTCGCTGGGAATATTTGATATGTTGCCCATATCTCATGAGTGGCACACCAAACCGAAAATGGAGCATATCGTGAAGATCAATACGTGAGTTGAGGCTATGCTTCTTTTTGTAGTTTTAATAAGCATCAGAATATGAGCCTCACATTGAATATGGGCTACAGCCACCTCTATTTTACTATTGTGGTAAGGTAAGTCGTTTGATATCTTACACCCAGAACCCTACTGGAATTCATCATTCCGAACGTCTTTAAGGGAACAAAGCATACATAGATACCCTTACCTGTTAGATGGCTTTGAATATAGAACATCTAAGAAGTGACCTTGAAAGCATTTTATTTTTGCGAAATTGATTTTCGGAAAAACCCTACTGGTCTATTCGCTAGAGGAGGCCATCAATGTGATCATCTACTGTCCCACTTTAGCGGGAATTATATCGTAGAACATGGTATACGAACTACTACATATTATACTTTTCCTTCACTAAGTTTTGGAGTGTAGAAATGTAGTTGCTATCTATACCACCAATTGACTGAAGCATTTAAGTCACCCTCCTTGCCACTACTAGCAACGCTATGCCACCACCCCTTGGGGATGAATAGACCGTCGCCGGGGTTCAAAGATACCTCGTCTACAGTATCTTCGTTCCAGACGGCACGATGAAGTAATTCGCGTTCGCGGCCCTCCATCATTTCCGCACCCCTGAATCGCGAGTTACCTGATAAGCCCAGCACTTTGCGGACACGAGCATATATATCATCGCCTTGGCCCGGTGCCATAAGACGTATTCTTTTTGAGCTTACTAGCTGACAGAACAAATTCGGGTTGGGATCTCGATGCAAGGGGGTATATGTGGGTTGTAAACCAAGCCAGATGCTCGAACTATATATATCTCCCTTGTCGGCATATTTGACAATATCAGGCACAGGTAAATCTTGAAGAAGGGGCTTGGGCAGGTCGTTTAGATTAGATTGAGCAACATAGAGATTTGTGATGCGCTTAGAGGATTCACTTTGAGTCTCGTTGAACTGAGATGCGCTCATAATCAAACTTAAGGGCGCATGGAATTGCTGAAAATTTGAGGAAATCCCAAGAGGACCGTCATGACTTGAATATTCCATTATAACCTTAATGATCACTGGTAAATGTGACCTCTTATACTCATTGGATTCAAGAAGCCATGTTTGAAAACATGCCAAGGCATCGTCCTCTGAGCTCTCTTCTCCCGAAGAAGGGCGGGGAACAGTGAATTCATATGGTAGTACAAGATCTTCATGGGACCGCATGTACTGTGTGAAGTTGGCATGAGAACCTTCAGTGCCGTGCTGAAACCATTTTTGTATAGCAGGCAAATTATGGAAGCTTCGAAGAAGCAACGGAGTTTCAGGGACCCATGCGATTCTACGGAACAAGTCTAAGTCGATATCGCCTACTACTGACTTAACATGGGGAATGTGCTGTCCGGTCTGTTTGTGGGAGTCAGAGTTGGCAATATCCGAGAGTTGAGTATAACATCGATTCGTCGGAGATGTGAGTGGAACCTGAGACGGAGCTATGGGGCGTCGGAAGGTGCTTTTAGATGAGGCTACTCGCGAGCCGAATCTTAGTTTAGATATCATTAATATAGGTAGGTAGGTAGGTAATATAAACATTACTTGGTGTAAATGTATCGCACAATGGCGCATGATAGAGGTAGGTAGAAACCGGAATTCGCACAGACCAGGTAGGCTTAGGTTATTTGCTTGCGGCTTGACCTTAAGAACGAACTGTGTGGCTAGGTACTAGTCTGGCTTGACCTTGCCCGATGCGGCTCGTACATAGGTGCTTAAGTAGCCAGGTATCTAGGAGTATCTATACCTATCAATTTGAGTATTTTAGTGGAGGGCACTGTGGTGAAAACTGTAGCTATACTTGCTACAACTAGTCTGATCTCTATTTGACGCACGGACCACTCTACCACCGGTGAATTTACCTGCTGGGCTAGACTGGGCTGAATCGCAATTTTGGTAGCCTCTCCCTCCTCTCATCCCCGCCAAAACTTATCACAACACATGCATCACAACTATTTCGCAATATTTGATTCACCATTGTAGCACAATATTCATCTGCCGAGACCTGTTCTAGGTATCTCTAGGCATAGATATCTCCTCTTGTCTGTTGAATTATTCTACTCTCATTCGTCTTTACCCTGTGCTCGCCTTTATCGGCGTCATGCAGGTGCCATAGCTCTCTCTTCTCTCGTCTCCCTAATCACGAGTAACCACGAATAACTACGGTCTTGCGGGCCCTTCGACATTACGCCTTGCGGTCTTTGCTCGTTGTCACTCCTAGACAAGTTGAATTTATTCGAGACAAGAGGTCTGCTCCGGCGCAGCTACTCTTGCCAGGATGTCCTCGTCTTCTGGCACTCCGGAATCTTGGATTTCCTCCTTCTGCTCTCTCCTGGGCCACGAATATTTCGCAGAAGTGTCTGAAGAATTTATCGAAGATGATTTCAACCTAACTGGATTGCAGACCCAGGTCGCGATGTATAAGGAAGCCTTGGAGGTTAGCTGAAATCAGGGTATCGGTGCTTTCGTTTTGCTAACCTCTATCTCAGATGATACTCGATGTTGAGCCCGAGGAGGACGATGAAGAGGACGAGGAAGAAGATGATGAAGAGGATGAATCTATCGAAGGTGTTGACCGTCCGCGACACGGCGAACGACGTAATCATAGTCGAATAGCTAGTGATCTATCCGTTATCGAATCCTCCGCCGAGATGCTCTACGGTCTAATCCACCAGCGCTATATCTGCTCGCGGGCAGGCATCCAACAGATGTCGGAGAAGTATGAGTTAGGCCACTTCGGTCTATGTCCTCGAAGCCATTGCGAACAATCTCGGACTCTCCCAGTTGGGCTTTCTGATATACCTGGCGAGGAAACGGTCAAGCTTTTCTGTCCTTGTTGTCTCGACGTCTACGTACCCCCCAACAGCCGTTTTCAGACTGTGGATGGTGCTTTTTTCGGCCGCACATTTGGGGCACTCTTCCTGCTCACCTTTCCTGAATATGACCTTACGAAACGGGGCGCCGATGCACTAGCAAATGCGCGCGTGAGCGATGACGATAAGGAGATGCTTAATGGCATGTACACATGCAATATTGCACCTGGGTTGGGTAGCACCAAGATATACGAGCCCCGTATCTACGGCTTTCGCGTTTCAGAGGTTGCGCGCTCAGGCCCACGGATGCAGTGGCTACGAGATAAACCAGATAACATCTCAGAATTAGACGAAGCACGCCATCATGCAGAGGCCAACCATGGAAGCGATGATGATGACGAGAGTATGAACTTGAATGGACGGCCTGTACGAAGACTACGGCCGCGGAGACGACATGGCCAAGGAGGGAGCCCTATGGCTGTAGAGGCGAACGGGGCAGACTCAGAGCTCTAAGAGAACAAGTCGAGTGGCATATGACTAGAGCAGTGGTGGAGGCAACCATCCCCACTCGTCAGAAGTCCATAGGTGAAGCACAAAACACAGACCGAACTAGACACGATGTGTCTTGGATCTCATTAGGTCGAAAGAGTTGCAATCAGAGTTTCTGTACTTGGTATGGACTCACCCTTGGTTTGCAGAGATGCAGCATGAGACGACGCAGATTATTAGGTCTCCGTGCTAGTAGATAGGAAAAGGAACGAATGAACCCTATACTTGTCCCTTGCATGGCCGGCGTTGGTAAACATTTCGATGCTTGATTCCATCCAGGCAGGCTTTTGTTTGGGAGCCTGGTTAGCATCAAAGGGGAAAAGAGGATTTTCCAAGTTCAGAGAAAGCATACGAGGTAGTTTCTTGTGGATATGATGTAACTCGAGTCATTAGTCTTCTTGTTTGCACGTGGCACTCAATTGGAGTTTAGGGCTCTTATAGATCGCCACCACATATCGTAATAAACCCCTTCTCATGCGTGGTGACGGAGCTATCACGGTTTCGAAAGGCACAGCATAATTTAGTCATTGTTATCCTAAGCCTCTACTACAATGATGTCTGTGAAGCCGTATCTTTTCCGTATTTAGCAATTCTTAACGTCCCTCACGAGATTACCATACATGATTTAGGTTGAGCTTCCAAATGCTTACTGATAAATATCCCCTATCCCCTGGGGCCATACATTGGAAATGACCAAAGATACCTGGGATCTATATATATATTGGGTATTCAAGGTAGGTACCCAAGGTACCTATGCATATAAGAGAATGTTCAATAACTCTGTAGGTAGGTACTTACACTACAAGGGGCTTCACGGAGATTAGATTAACTACTGTTATTATCTCCATTATCCTCGCCCGCATGAAAGAGTTGGGTTAATTTCCCCGACACGACGGCCCACTTGAAAATTTATTAAAATGATACAGAATGATTCATTCTACATACTCCGTATACTAGGGAGTATTAGTTTTAACTGGCTGTCATAAGCTAAACCGTACGCTACACTTGGAGATAGTTATGTATATGTAAGTATTTACACTTATTAGTAAGTCTACTTCGTACACCTAACAAATAAGGTACCTATGGATGACAGATGCCGTGTCGGGCACGGGAGCATGCACAGAGTACGGGTATATACCCGGTTAGGCAATTCCGTGGATTAAAATGTGGACCTGAAGATTAACGGTGAAAGATCACGTGTATGATGCTCATTCTGACTTGATATGACTGGGCGAGCAAGGGTCCTTCCTATGTAAATGGCAATAATAATACGAATTGCATCTTGGTATTACGGATTACATAAAGCGTAGTTACATATTGTATGTATTGTATTGCACCTAAGGTACCTATTGTACACAGTACATAACTTACAAGTTACACGTACCTTGTAACATAAGAAGCCAATTCGCCATATCGTCGCATAATCTATTCTCTTACTCCACCAGGCAAGAGACATAATGCTTCATCATCGACTACTTGTTTTATAGGCGCACAGACTTATTCACCTACAAGCTATTGCTTTGCCGCTGGCGCGGGTCGCCACGCCGAGTTTCACGACATATGTAGGTAGGTAGGCATTGCCATGTACGTGCAGCTTACATATATACGTGCATACACCATCATGTAGGGCACGCTCTGTGGTTGTTCAAGGGAGCATAACATATGCGTCAATACTCTTATGCTTATCTGACTTGGGCCTAAGAAAGTTGCCGCTTTTAAATATAGTGTACTTCGATTCGAACATGTCTCCAACGAGCCAGTTTCCGCGTATCGGAGCTTCTAGACCTTGTAATCTTTCTGGGTCGGTGGCGAAGTAGGTGCTGGGCCGTATGGAAATTTACCTGGCTGGATCTTAAACAACTTATTTGTACCCGCAGGCACGGGTACATAATCCGTGGGGGTGGTCTAGTATACGTGTATTACAATCGTATAGGAATCTTAAAGCATTTTAATGGAGTTAGTATCGGATATTTTTCGGTTATGTTCTTGGCTGTTGGTCGAATGAGGTGAGAATACATACATTGTATACATAGAGCCGATGTCAGCACGCAAAGCACCAAGACTGCGACTGCGACTGCGACTGCGCATGTGTCAAGTTATTGTTTGGATAGATCGAGATACGTATGTAAATGCAAAGCGAATGTAACGGTCCCACTGCATCATTTCTAATCATCGACTCACATTTACTTGCCGGAACGATGAGTTGGGCCGAGATAGGGTAGATATATGTAATCCATAAAGAACATTGCTAACACACTAGTTACATAGCATTGAGAACTCCGTGGCATACCGGACTCCGACTCCGTATCCGGATGATAAATAGGACGTTGCAAATTTACCCGCAACGGGCGAATTTAAGGAGCACCAATAACATAAAAATCTTTCCCCCCCCTATTCTATAGGCAGATGAAGCCAACTAGTTCAGATATTGCGAATCTAACCCGACTAAACTGGCCGAATGAGTCGAAACAGCGGTAGGTGTGGTTGGTCCTGACAAAGTGTTCCACTTTCCACGAGGCTTCGAGATGCACAAGTCGGGGTGCGGATACGGGAAGCCGACGGCAACCAATAGGAAGAGTTTCGGATGGACTAATTCAGAAAACCTCAACGCATTCAAACCCGATCTGCGGTCCAACACGGCACATCTTATCAGTGACAAAGTTCCGGGACTAAGACAGCTGAGCTGCATGATACATAATATATCATGGTACTGATATTACTATTATTCATTAACGTTGTGAGGTAAGCCTGCTAATACTATCTTTTTTTACTTTAACTAAATCTATATCAAGTTGGTTGCTCGTTACACAGATTATTATGTACATTTGTCTTAACCCATTACTATGAGATTAGTTGTTTGTAAAGTTTTCGGAATTCTGATATAGTAAGTAGTTAAATCCGGCACTATGGACCGGTACACTTACATATGTAGTATGGATGTCAGTTCAGTTGGAAAGTGGGGGCCACTATGCCCTGTCTGCTCGCCGTTGTGTCAAGCGGTTAGTTACATACCTACCTACGTACTCAGTACCTCCTATAGTGTAGGAGGTATCCATCAATCATAACGGGGGGTAGGTTAGTTTGCCCAATACGACGATAATATGTACAAAGTATACCTTGCAACCCGGTTTAGTTCATAGCCTAATCTTTTCACACCGCTAGCGAAGAATCGGTATCAGATGAAACGGAATTTTTATGGAGTTACTTTCCATATCTTTGCTCTATTGATTGGTAATCCTGTCCCATTGCCAAGCCCAATGCCAAAAGTTCGGCTTCAGAAGTTCCCAACCTGCCAGGTATCAAAGATGACTGTTTGAATGCTAGGTTACTTATCCCCACATACACATCTAATGATACATACGTGAGTAGTATACACCAGGCAGTTTGAGAATTTATATCAATATATTATTTCAAGTCTTTGTAAATATTATACTTTTTTAAATGGCTAGAGTTTGATAATTCTCAAGAGGTTTGGAGCTTTATAGAGAATATCTTAAAATCAGTCAACCTTAGGTAAACAACTAAAGAAATACTCATCGGGCTAGGTAAGTAGCGCTTGTATTTAGCGTATGAGAAAGACGCTGAAGAGTACTTCATTACTATATGTGGGGAATGTATTTTACTAACAATTAGGTACGTTTGCCAGGGGAGATTTGTATTACAAAACCCATATGCACTTTTCTCTTATTATACCCTTCACTTAAAGAATATGCATCCTTTTTTATCTTGCCTTCTCTCCGACTTCTTTTTTTCCTTCTTTCCCCTAATTCCTTTCCCTTTCGCTCCCCCTTGAGAGGTGGTCGAACAGTCTTGATAAGTCTAATAAGTTCCCCTGGACTTAATAGCCTCTGTTCGCCCTCTGCTAGGCTCAGGGTTGCACTCTTCGCACTTGCAGCCTCTCTGAACTGCACTCGACTAACCGTGGAATATTATTACTTATTGTATCTTCAAACACTCGGAGTCGCCATAGGCATTTCTCAAATTCACTCTTTCAAATCCGATTTACGTGTCTAATAAGAGGTCTACGCATATTCGAGGCTTCTAAGGTCAACCGCATACGCTGGGTAACACCCACGACAGTTGCGAGGCCATAACCATGTCTGAAAAGGATTTGGAGAAGCAGTTTACATCCGGGGAGCCGCCCCAAGACCATGACGATGGGTTCACGTCGGGTAAAACTACTGGGCCGCCGTCTACGGATTCGACAGTCGCAACGGACTTAGAAGAGCAACGTGAAACCGTGAGACAGAACAACCCCAATGGCTTCTCGCGCGTCAACACCGGTGTCTCCGTCGAGCAAGCTGAAGCCGATTTTGCTGAGCTCAGAAGGGAACTATCTGGGATGTCCAGAGCAAGTCGTACCCGTAGTCGAAAGGGGTCTGACGTCGAGAAAGGGGGCTTCACAACTCTCGAAACTCCAGGGTCTGAAGAGTCGATTGAAGCTTTTGACTTGGAGACAACTCTACGAGGAGGATTGGATGCCGAGAGAGAAGCCGGTATCAAGCCAAAGCACATTGGCGTCTACTGGGACGGGCTTACAGTCAAGGGTATAGGTGGCAGTGCCAATTTCGTGAAAACATTCCCCGATGCTTTCAAGGACTTTGTTGACTACTGGACTCCCTTGATGAGCCTACTCGGTAAAGGTAACAAAGGTACCGAGGTCACCTTGCTGGACAATTTCAAGGGTGTCGTGAATCCTGGCGAGATGGTTCTTGTTCTAGGAAGGCCGGGATCTGGATGCACAACTTTCTTGAAGTCGATCGCGAATCAGCGATGGGGCTACACTGGGGTTACCGGAGAGGTCCTTTACGGACCATTCACCGCGGAGGAGTTCCAGCAATACCGCGGCGAGGCCGTCTACAACCAGGAGGACGACATCCACCACGCTACCCTGACCGTTGAACAGACGCTCAGCTTTGCGCTTGACACTAAGGTTTCGAAAAGACTGCCAGCGGGGACTTCGAAGAGCAAGTTTAAGGAGGAAGTGATTACGATGCTGCTCAAGATGTTCAATATCGAGCACACGAGAAAGACCGTGGTTGGTGATGCACTGGTCCGCGGTGTCTCCGGCGGTGAGAGGAAGCGTGTCTCTATTGCCGAGATGATGATCACGAATGCCTGTGTTCTATCATGGGATAACAGTACTCGAGGTCTCGATGCCAGTACAGCCCTCGACTTTGTCAAGTCCCTTCGTATCCAAACCAACTTGTACAAGACATCTACATTTGTGTCTCTCTACCAGGCATCCGAGAATATCTACAAGCAGTTTGACAAAGTCCTACTCATAGACGGGGGCAGAGAGGTGTACTTTGGTCCCACCACCGAGGCACGAGCCTATTTCGAAGGGCTAGGATTCCTCCCGCGACCGCGACAAACGACACCCGATTACATTACCGGCTGCACGGACGAGTTTGAGCGCGAATACTCCGATGGCTTTTCGGCACGGAATGCCCCACATAGCCCCGAGACATTGGCCGAAGCGTTTGAGAAATCCCGGTTTGCCAAACAATTGAGTACCGAGATGGCGGAATACAAGGCTAGGCTTGAACACGAACAGGAGGTCGCCCGCCATGATGATTTCCGCGTGGCCGTACGCGAGAGTAAGCGAGGCGGTGCGAAACATTCCGTCTACAGCGTAGGGTTCCATCTCCAGGTGTGGGCTCTGATGAAGCGACAGTTTGCCATCAAGTTCCAGGATAAACTGACCATAGTGCTATCTTGGATTCGAACCGTTGTCATCGCATTGGTACTGGGGTCCTTGTACTTCAACCTGGGACAGACATCTGCTAACGCATTCGGAAAAGGAGGTCTTCTCTTCATCTCTCTCCTATTCAACGCCTTCGAAGCTTTCTCTGAACTGGGATCAACAATGATGGGCCGACCGATCGTGAATAAACATAAAGCATACACCTTCCATCGGCCATCCGCGTTATGGATAGCGCAGATATTTGTAGATACGGCCTTTTCAGCAACGCGAATTCTTGTGTTCTCGATCATCCTCTACTTCATGACTAACCTCACGAGGACGGCTGGCGCTTTCTTCACGTTCTATCTGCTGATTCTTGTTGGAAACATATCGATGACACTCTACTTCCGTATAATCGCCTGTCTTAGCCCTGACTTTGATTACGCGATTAAGTTTGCTGTTGTCACGATTACTTTGTTCGTCCTAACCTCGGGTTATCTCATCCAATATCAGTCTCAACAGGTCTGGCTTAGATGGATCTTCTGGATTAACACTTTGGGTCTTACCTTTTCCAGTTTGATGGCGAACGAGTTCGGTGGAAGCCAATTGAGATGTTCGGACGAGTCACTTATTCCTTCAGGACCTACGTATGGTAACATTAGCCATCAAGTCTGCACTCTAGCAGGCTCGACCCCTGGAAGCCTCGATGTAAACGGTGGGGATTATATTACGCAAGCATTCTCTTACGCCCCCCAGGACTTGTGGAGGAACTTCGGCATTATCATGGGCATCATCGTCTTCTTCCTCGTTATGAACGTTGTGTTGGGCGAATTTGTGAAGTATGGCATGGGTGGCAATCAAGCGAAGGTCTTCGCGAAACCCAATGCTGAGAGGAAGGCTCTGAATGATGCCCTTAACGAAAAGCGACTACAACGTCAGAAGTCGAGGGAGGCGGATACGGGATCTGCTTTGAAGATCGACTCCAGCAGCATTCTAACATGGGAAGACCTCAACTACGATGTCCCTGTTCCTGGTGGCACTCGTCGTCTTCTAAACAGTGTTTATGGTTACTGCAAGCCTGGTCAACTCACTGCTCTTATGGGTGCATCTGGAGCTGGAAAGACAACCCTCTTGGATGTTTTGGCGGCAAGGAAGAACATTGGTGTTATCACTGGTGACATCTTAGTCGACGGTCTTAAGCCTGGAAAGGAGTTCCAGAGATCCACCTCTTACGCCGAGCAGCTCGACATGCACGATCCGACCCAAACCGTTCGCGAAGCCCTTCGTTTCTCGGCCGATCTGCGACAACCCTTCGAGACACCGCGCGAAGAGAAGTACACTTATGTTGAGGAGATCATCGCTCTGTTAGAAATGGAAAATATCGCCGACTGTATAATTGGAACCCCCGAAGCTGGTCTTACTGTCGAGCAGCGTAAACGTGTAACGATCGGTGTCGAGCTAGCGGCTAAGCCACAGCTTCTACTGTTCTTGGATGAGCCAACTTCGGGTCTTGATAGTCAAAGCGCCTTCAACATTGTTCGATTCCTGAGGAAGCTTGCTGCTGCTGGTCAAGCTATTCTCTGCACGATTCACCAACCTAACGCCGCCCTCTTCGAGAACTTCGACCGACTACTTCTACTCCAAAGAGGAGGCCGTTGCGTATACTTCGGTGACATTGGTAAAGATGCATGCATTCTCCGGGACTACTTGGCTCGACACGGCGCTGTCGCCGGCCCATCCGACAACGTTGCAGAATTCATGCTTGAGGCCATTGGTGCTGGAAGTACTCCTCGAGTTGGAAACCGAGATTGGTCGGAGATCTGGAACGACAGCCCTGAGCTGGCTAACGTCAAGGACAAGATCTCTCAGTTTAAAGAGTCCCGTAAAGAAGCGGCTGCGCAAACCGATCTTTCTCTGCAGCGCGAATACGCTTCACCCCTTGCGCATCAACTGAGCGTTGTTATTAAACGTACTAATCTCTCCTTTTGGCGATCGCCCAACTACCTGTTTACGCGCATCTTCAACCATATTGTCATTTCTGTCCTCACCGGTCTGACCTATCTAAACCTCGACGACTCTCGTTCAGCGTTGCAGTACAAGGTCTTCGTCATGTTCCAGATTACTGTCTTGACCGGTTTGTTGCTCCCTCAAGTCGAACTGATGTTTGTTATCAAGCGATCGATCTTCTTCCGCGAGCAGTTGAGCAAGATGTACAGCACATTCACGTTCACTTCAGCTATGGTACTTGCTGAATTGCCTTACTCGATTATCTGTTCCGTGATCTTCTTCCTTCCCCTATACTACATCCCGGGTTTCCAGACAGAGTCCTCGCGAGCCGGTTACCAGTACTTCATGGTTTTGATCACTGAGCTTTTCTCGATCACCTTGGCGCAGTGCATCGCTGCTCTGTCGCCTTCGTCTTTCGTCGCTAGCCAGTACGATCCCTTTGTTGTTATCACTTTCTCGATGTTCTGCGGTGTTACAATCCCTGCCCCCCAGATGCCCGCTTTTTGGCGATCATGGCTGTATCAGCTAGATCCGTTCACCCGCCTGATTGGTGGCACAGTGACTACTGCTCTGGATGACCTCCAGGTGAACTGTCAACCGTGGGAGCTTAACTCGTTTACCGCACCAGAGGGCCAAACCTGTGGCGAGTATATGGCTCCTTTCTTGGAGAAGGGTGCCGGTTACATCGTAGACAACGCCACTAGCCTGTGCGAATACTGTGCCTACCGAGTAGGCAATGAGTTCTACGAGCCTTTAGGATTCAAGTTTGACAACCGGTGGAGGGATCTTGGTATCTTCCTAGCTTTCCTAGGCAGCAACCTGATAATCCTATTCTGTGCGGTAAGTTTCACCTTTCATCTCGGATATTTGCGTGTTCTGTACGAGTGCTAATATTACTATAATAGGGACGGTTCCTGAACTTCAACCGACGCTAATGTACGACGAAAAGAGAAAGAGTATGAAATGTACGATGCCATTTAGCTCATGTGACTATCAACGAATTTAGACTGAGGATGGGGGGGGGAAGAGGGACGACGACGTCGGGTAGACGAAGAGTTGGTGCATACCTATTTTGCGACATTGGAGTTGGGAATAGACCAGGAATATTTATATCCAAGCATCAGGCGGGATAGCCATTTACATCATTATATTCATGTTAATAGTAGATCGAGCATATAAAGTTATAATTCAAGCAGCAATAGCGGTGCATACTATAAATAAGTGATTGTTGTATAATATTCAACTATCCATTATAATATGATAATGAGTAATTTGTAGGAAATGAGATTTATGTTTTGCTTCATCAACCGATATTAAAGCTTTTAGGTTAGGATTTAACTGCGCCAAGTAGCAACGAAACTTTAACATATACATCAGACTAGGATATCATTTATGTAATAGCCATGGCAAATAAAGCAGATCCAGGAATGAAATACCAGCTTTGTACAGTCAATGATGGCTGCACTCTCGCCTTCCAGACCTCGCTACCAGTTAAAGAGAATGCGGCATCCGACGCTCGTTACGAGCGGTGCATCCTCTTGATGCATGGGTTCAGCGGTTCGAGCGCATATTTTACGCGTAACTTCGAGGCCCTGAGTCGCAACCACTGGATCGTCGCCCCGGACATGCGGGGTCACGGAAATTCTAGTCGGCCGCTCGGAGGTTATCATGTAGCTCGTCTAGTTGTTGATCTGCGAGCCTTGGTTACTCATTTGAAAGACTCCTTAACCCTTACCAAGGCGGTAAAGATTGTGCCTGTTGGGTGTTCAATCGGCGCTGCGGTCTTATGGACCTACGTTGAGCTTTTTGGGTCCAACGACTTCGGTGGGTTTGTGTTCGTCGATCAGGGGCCATTGCAAGACCGCTCGCCCTTCGGCAACTGGGACGCGTCGAAATCCCACCTGGGTTGTTATGACGAGCAGACCATGCAGGCCGCGCAACGGGAGTGGATACACGATTCGGCCAGTGCGCATCTGGGTTTAGTACAGTCTTGCTTAGGATACCGATATGCCCCGGAGCCGGCTACTGACGATTTGTCGGATGAACGACGGCGGCGCGACGAGGAATTCTTTACGCGCATTAGCGCGCAATGCGACCAGACTTGGCTAGCGAAGCTGCTGGCCGACCACACGCGCTACGATCATCGTGAAGCTATCGGGGATATCTCCTTGCCTACTCTAGTTATGGCAGGTCGAAGAACGGGTTGTTTTCCTCTCGAAGGCATGAAAGAGACCGTAAGGCAAATCGAGTTGAAACGCCCCGGAGCAGCGAAGATGTCGGTGTTCGACTCCGGCCACTGGTTATTCTACGAAGAGCCGGAGAGATTCAACAATGAAATCGCCGAGTTTGCACAGATATGTTTTGGGTGATGTAGATCATATCATGAGGAACCAGAACGCATAAAAGCTTCGCTGTTTCGCGATAAACTCTGAATCTGGCCACGGAAGCCCGTGGCGAAATATAGCGCAAATAGGTGCCTTTCATTCCGGAAGTTTCATCTAGAGCCCTGAAAGATGACGGATTATTCAGTTGTGCTTTAAAACTTAGCATGGAATAAATCTACAGTCAACGTAGAAATTCAGGTCAAATAACTGGAAACAACAGCTTTGATATGCAAGTGAGTTGCCAGAATAAGATATGCCTCTCTCTGATAAACAGATATCGAAGTATTGAAATAGATGGTAAGTCCAATGAGAGTATCCCGTCGAGCCGCTAGAACCCCACCGCTTTCAAGAATGTTGAATAAAATCTCATCTTCTCCACTCGTCGTCAACAGATCACTTAAAATCAGTTGCATCTTAACTGTTAATATGCCCTATTTCCGGCTCGAAGCGTGGGAATCGGTGTTATCATGGCAGGGTTTGCAGATTTGAGTATCGAACTCCAAGAGCTCATATTCGAGAAGGTTAGTCTTAAGCCAAGAGTCCATGTTGTAATTCGCCTGCTTAGTAACAATAATGATGCTTCATAGCTGCGTGAAGTCGACGAGCCATTACTTCTTACACTCAAAAATGCCAGTTTAACCTGTAAAGCATGGCATCAGCTAGCTGCGTCTATCTTGTTTAGGAGGGTCGTCTTTGAAGCAGACACTTTGTCGGAACCCTACGAATTAGCTCTAGACCACTTAGAGTTTCTAGACTCTCATGAACACTTACATCAATACGTTCGTGAAGTCGTGATTCGCATCGGTTTCCCCGAGGTGACAAGAGAATGGGCTCTGGATCTTCAAAAACTATTGTCTCGGCTCCATAAGCTCAAGCATGTCAGGTATGATAGCCCATGCCATGTTAATTTTCAGATAGGCTTACATTATTGTATCTGGAAGTGTTGGCGGGGATCAAAATGCGCATCCGAATGCGGGAATAACTCAGGACAGTCAGGATTCCGTACCTATGAATGAGTTCAGGAACACCTTATTCCGCGATTCAAATTTTATCGGCCGGAATGTCATAGTGGCCCTACAGAATTACATCCACACACTAGACCGCAACACCCTGGATGTCTCTGTCCTATCACAAGAGTCTACATCCCATTCAAACTTGACTTCTCTACGGATTACATTCGTTCACCGACCTTATGATAACTATGGGCTTTGGAAGGGTGCTCAATCTCCCATATCGCCATCCCGTGAGGTAGCTACTCTGCTGGGACCCCATAAGAACCTGGAACACTTATGCTTAGAGCTCCCAGACTCGAAATCTATTGGCTACACCTGTATTAACTATGAGTATGAAAGCAGTCGCGCCCTGGAGAATATTGCCCCTACAACACCCCATCTCAAATCCCTGGCTCTGCATGGTGAGTTTTGCGTTTCGGACCAAGCCTGGTCCCGGTGGAGTTTGATACCGTGGTCCCGGCTGGAGTCGTTAAGCCTGGTTAGCACTTCTATGATAGAGAAGTTGGCGGAAAGACTCGCAGACCAATCTCTCCCATCTCTCCAAACGCTCAAACTAGCCACTTATATGTATAAGCCCAAACCACCCAATACCTCCAGCCTACCCCCGGGGAAAATCCCCTTTACTATCAGTGTGCCCCAGCTATCACTGACCGGGTACCAGTCGGCCGCGCTGATGGAATACCTTAGCCGAAGCGCACAAAATGCCACCAGCTTACGGAAGTTACGCTTCCATACAATAGAGCCTGGTACGGGACCGGGACTCTTGGTATCTGATATAGAACAACTCGGTATATGTACACGACTAACTTGGCTCGGCTTGGATATTCCCCGTGACCATCACCCTGATAACGACCACCCTACTCCTAGTAGTAGCTGGCCTGGGTACCTGGATGCCATCGCAAGACTACGACCGCTACAACACCTCCGCACATTCATACACAACGGCTACGGCGTAAAAGACGTACTCAATAAGCACGGAGTGATAAGGATGTTCCAGTACATCCAATCCCGCAAGCACGGCTGCGCTCTGCAGAGCTTGGTCATCTGCGAGGACCACGGGGCACGGCGGGGACTGTGGGTCGTATGGGCCTGGAGTGAGGGGAAAGTCGTGATCGATTACAGGTGGCCTGCTGTCCTTCGCGGGGGAGATATTTGGGACTCCAAGGTAGCGCGGTCTGTTGAAATATGGGATACGAAAACTATAAAGAAGGTGCAAGATTGTGCCACTCGGTGGAAGTACTGGAAGGGGTGGTGGCTTGACGAGACTGAGGATTTGTTCTGGGGTATATCGGAGGGGTGGTAGCTACCTGGTATGTGCTGCCTTGACAGGTACATATATCTAGGGATATTTGGATATGTTATGTGTTATTGATAGTCTTTTAGCTAAGTACCTAGGTTTGAGCGAAACTTCCGGTATAGCTTGCTAGACGGTGATGATATACAAGGCAGCCAAATTAATTCCTAAAAGAACATGACGTTGGTAAAGACTTGGAAGAGTAGAAAATGGTAGAACAGTTAAAAATCAATTATCAAAGGTTGTATGTCAGATATTTGATAGGTTCAGAGACTGTCTAGATTACCTACCTAGGTACCTACCTAGTTGGTCCTTTAAATCGTGTACATAGAATAGACAAAGGAGTGTCTAAGATTTGTTTACTTCTAACAGAAGGTTGGTTCAACGGAATGCTAATATCTTCACTGTTTTATGTCATTGTTGCGGCCGTTGTTATAGGACTAATCAAATTTACATCATGAGAGGACTTTACTTAGTGCGCTGGCACTTAAAGCTTACCGCGATTTCATAATTGGGTTGCCTAGGTGTTTTAGGGTTATAGATGATACATCTAGAACAAGGAATACTTTCAGTAGGTATCAATAGC
This sequence comes from Daldinia grandis, assembly GCA_022432525.1. NCBI lineage: Eukaryota > Fungi > Ascomycota > Sordariomycetes > Xylariales > Hypoxylaceae > Daldinia > Daldinia grandis. The sequence continues at coordinate 1,012,763 of JAJKLB010000007.1, forward strand.
TACGGGCTTCCATGGCTTATTTAAACGTTCCTTGCAGAATATCGAAGTAGTTTCTATACCATCTAAGCTCACTTTGTAACAAATCACAACTTGAAGTTTAGCAGTATTCTCCTCTCTTTTTGTTGACATGAACAAATTACAGAGCCAGAGTGTACAAAACTCATAGACTCCGTATAAAATATTACACCCCTAGGGTATTCACAATTTTAGCCATCCCAACAATCTCGTCACTTCATCATTCCACTATTAATTACCTACAGGTCTCGTAATCCCACCTATTGGGAGGTCATAATATGGAAAACCTCAGGAACAACCTAAATAGATGGACCTTTCTACATCTTAGCCTCTCACTTGTTCTATCCCTCAATGAACTGTATAAGAAAGGTATGATTAAGTGTTCTTCAACTACTACACTACGTAGAATGCGCTAACACCAAGTTAGTCCTGGAAAAGTACCGCCCAAATTCCAGGGATATGGTCATAGGTAATGCGGCGAATTGGACGATTTATTTCTATGACACCCGTTACTTCGTGCCCCAGTGGGATGAGCAGTTGCTCGGGCCAGCATGGAAACAGAGACGTGGAAAATGGGACTTCCACAATCCTCCCAAGCCCTTGCCACCAACGGACCCAAAGATGAAAGACGTGTTTAGGTACTGCGAAACGTGCCAGTTGACCTGGCTGGTCGGATACAGCAACCTCGAGCATCATCAGCACCCGCAACATCTTGCTTGGGAAATGGCAGAAGAAGGAGATATTGATAGTAACCGACGAGGGCTTATTATGAAAGCATCTCTTATTGTCTACATTCATGGAGAAAGCATACCAGAAGATCAAACGCCAAAAAGTCATGCGGGAAATTCGGCCGGCCAAGGAATCTTCTTTGGGACGGATTCTCAGTATAACATAGCAGCGCCTTGTGGAGACAAGGACACACGATATGACGCTGAAGGTGCCGAGCTTGCTGCTATACACTTATCCCTTACGACCGTAATACAAAAGGTTATTAGGGAGCGTTTTGCGCTTCTGAGAGGATTCGTAGAGAGCAATTCTGGAGACACTGGCGGAGTAGAAGCGCGCCTAGCTGAGCTTAGCATGGAATCCACGCCAGGCCCTTCCGAGCAATCATTGAGAGATACGTCACCATCTCGAAAGTCTGAAGATGCTGAAGACCATAACAAGACTCAGAAGCTCTTCGGTAATAACAATGCTTTTCTTTACGAGGCTGATAAGCTTCCCTTCCGGACCATCTTCGTACTAGATAACGCGGACGTCGTCGACAATATCTGCAAGCACCGAAAGCCATGGCGGAAGGAAAATGGGAAATTGTTGACAAAGCAGAGGAAACCTTTTAAGAACGGCGATATGTACCAAAAGATTGAAGGTCATCTTTGTGAGCTAGAAGAGGAGTTTGGCTTTACCTTCAAGTTCTATTGCGTCCCGAAAGGACATAACAAAGGTGCTACGAAACTGGCGAAGGAAGCGCTTCGGGGCAACTTTCGTGGAGACGCAGGCAGGGCCATGGGTCCAGATGAGGTTTCAGGATGGATTAGGTAGTAGATAGCTCCTGGGTCAGGAAGCGGGGGTGTGGGAGAAACGGACTTATATCATGCTCTACTGTCCTATTTCGGTGAAGCTGTATCGTAAATACAAGCTTATCATGAGCAATGATGATGATACTAATTCATATCTACCTATCAATACTCATTCAGAAACTGGAAGCTGAAATCTATTTCCATAAGTGCTTGGAGTATGAATTAAATGTGAATGTTTGTATTATGAAACAGTTCAAAAATAGTCACAGAAATGTGATCCCTTTATTCCCCCCTCCTTACTCCACCCCCTTTTCCTCCCTCCCTTCATAAGTGAACAAACAGAATGTCCCCCCACCATTATTTCTTCACAATAATCCCCGTATCTCGTTCTACCGTAGAAGTAAAACATTATGTCATAATCTCCAAGCTTCTAAAACCAGCATTCGGAGCTTCTTTCAAATGTAATGATGATATCTCTGCCTCCTTAATTTCATATCATCCCTGAAGGATATCAGTTTAGATGATATGTAGGTAGTTTAGAACGTTTGACGTATCAGTAAAATAGTGACATTTCTTTGTCTTTGAACTGTTAGATTATACCATAGAGAATATGGGATCTCAATACCTATAAGCTCATCTTGTGGGATATATGATAGTTGGGTAAAGCAATAATTTGGTGGTTCCTACAAAAGACCGTTAAGGATATAACCCTGTTTTATCTTTGTTAGTGTTCAAATATTAGGGGCCCTACTATCTTCTAAGTCAACCTTATGAAATACTTTCTGTCATAGGAAGGAGGTAAATGAACTGTATAATTTCAGATGCGATGTATATTTATGAGACCGATAATCTTAGACCCATTACTCATCCTGGCGCTTCTGTGATCATCTACTCGTCCAATACTCTACAGGGTACGAGCTTCTTAATAGCTACCTGTTTAGAATCTATCTAAATCTAGAGGTAGCCTCTCCCCCATCCAAATGGCCCTCTGCGAATGGTTCCGATGCTCAACTCCTTCTTCCTCCTCAACCGTATTGGGGTGGATCAACACTGACAATGGTCCCCTATAGATAGCAAGCCAAGGGATGAAGGCGCCAAACTGGGCGGGGGTAAAGAGATTAACCTCAAACATCGCCACTGGGTGAGGGCCTATCGGTTTATCCCAGAGGCGATATATCCTTAGCTCAGGAACTGTGTGCGAAAGCCATTTAGTAAATCCGCTAGGTAAAGCTGTTGTCCTATGTTACGAGAGAGGGAACATGAAAGGTGGGGGGAAGAATAGGTGGAAATCGTACACTCTCGTCGGATTCGCTCCCAGAGATCCTTTGCATGCCGCGTCTGGCTTTCATTGTTTTGAAAGTAGTAGATATGTATGTCGCTAAGCGGGTGTAGTCCCGCACATGTTAGTTGACAACAACTGTGGAGCTCCTCGTCGGAAACTCACAAACCACCGCGACGACTCTTATCCAGCGGATCGGGGAACTCGAGATAGGCCTTGCTGAGCGTATCTGTCGTTGGGTTTTTGTAGCTTTTGCCGTCCTCATTCTTCTCGTCCGGGAGCGGCGGGGCGTTCTCATACCCCTCAAGGGGAGAGACGTACGTATACTTCCCCGCCGAGTAGACCATCGCGCTTGAGTCTCGGGTATGCACTTGGCGTTAATATAGGACTTAGGCTCTAAGCGGTAATTTCAGGAAGTGCATTTCCATAAATTAAGTTCGTCGTACGATGTTAGTTCTAGGAGCGTCGCCTTTTTAAATTCGCATGGCGCTACGAATGACGTGCTTCTCCCCCGCCCCCCGGCATACCCTATTGATTCCGGGAGCGCCGGATGCGACTCCGATGCTCCCGTTTCCACTTCTCCCCACTTAGTGCATGTGCGCTTAAAACCCGGGAACCGCTCCGGATTGAAGATGTCCGACGCATCGGCCGTGATTCGCCGTGTGCCCGTGATATTTGTCAAAAATTGCTAGAATACGGTTTTAGTGGGATATTAAGGAATGTATTACTTAACCGTTCCAATGTTGTTATCAACCCCATTCGAAGCTACTTCATTTCATGGCATATACATATTTCTGACTACCTGTTACATGCACTTAAACTACTGTATGACTTAATACTTGATGGAGCCTTCATTTTTATTCGTATTGATCATAAGTGAATTCTATCTATGCTATAATCCTTGCTTACGTTAATATTGTATTAGTTACACTATTACGACAATTAGATACTTGAGAGTACTTTATTGAAGAGGTGTGCCCGATAATCTCGTGTTAACCACCATGCGCAGATCTAGGATAGATTATCTAGATCAAAGGAATCTCCAGGGGTAATGAAAATCTTCTAACCTGTTGAGTTTCTGTATGTCATACAGTCGGTGTAGCATCATAAGATCGACAATGTTATCTAACCACCATAAGCCATACATATTGTTTGATTAGTGAATAATGTTTCAGCTTGTTTGTGCGACATAATCAGTGATGGTCATGTTAGATATTAAGAAATATAGGGATAGGATGTTGATCGAACGACAATAGGTGAGGTGTAACAAACTTCGTTTCACAAAGCGCGCCCAACTAAGCATTTTCACAATTCTGTTAGGTATACTACGGTTTTGGGCCGAGAAGTCTTTTGTCTTTTGATAGCAAGTCTATGAGTCTCAGTATTAAATGTGATATGTAAATATTGGGGGTGAGAATCGGTTATGAAGTGGCCTCATAATTATACACCCCTGAAATGTGTGATTATAATTTGATGGCGCACACGACATTATATTTAGCTAATCTGGACTAAAGCTATAAAATTACCCTTCTCGAGGGCTTAGTACTAACCCATTCTTCCAAACGAATGCTACTTCGTTTTCGTGCCTTTATAAGTGATCGGGTTGATAGTTAAGGTATAAGTGTCCAAGGCTATTTGCAATAAAGTCCAAGTATCATTGATATGATTACTGACTGAAGATGGCAGTCTCTGATCGGTCCTAGAGTAACTACCTAAAGTATGTGTTAGGTATAAGACAGGAGTGAAGAGTATGTATGACATACACTCTGATGTATGTTTACCTAAAACCAGGCTCCTACCTTAGGTAGATACATAAGTAGGTATCTATCTACACTCTATATCCAATGCAAAAATCTATCAACTCATATACTAGTTAGTTATCCTTAGTTATATACTAGTTTGAAGATTGTTTCCCCACAACCGGAACATTAGAGTTGCATATTTAGATTATGAATCGAGAACGGCCTTGCACAAAGATAACACACCAACCTAGAACTTTGTCTAATTAATACGCAGACACCCTATTCAACCATAGCTTATGGCGTCCTATCGTCAAAGAAATCAATAATCGATACCCCGGGGCCTTTGAACACTTCCCGAGAGTAATTAATAAAACCGCCCAAGAACTCTCTGGAACATACCACCACTACCCTGGTAGCTCTTCACTTAACAAACGGCTTAAATATTAGACTGTTCTGGTCGCCATATTATCTTAGCGGGTGTGGTTTTGATATTGATTGGGAATAGCTTGATGATTTGGATTTCCGGTTAGATATAACGGTCCGTTGGGTTTGTTTCATAGCGATTAGAATAAGTGGAATCGGTGGCGCCTAACAAAATACAAAATAAACTATTGTATCTATCTGTGCTCTAGTCGCAATATGCCAATCACTTTGCCTGGGCGAAGCTGGACTTTAGGCGCGCGCCATTTCTTAGTTCGGAGCCTGCCGATAATTGTGTCCATGTACACATATGATATCCCCCAAGACATTAATACGCTATTATAGCCATGTGACGAGAAGAAAAGTGGTAAAACTCTAGAAAGAACTAGATAAAGTAAAATTTATGGAATGTGGCAAGGAAATGCCACGAAACTACGATATTACTGTTTGTTGCCGGGACTATCTCTTGGAGTATCTTAAGCTCGGTTCATTGTCAACGCGCATCTTCCGCTTGCCCAAGAGCATCCGGTAGTCCGGATTTGTGCATATGTCGGTCTAGATCTAGATCTCATCGATACGGCATTTCAAAGTATATCACACTTCTTTGACAGCTGCAGCGCGTCTGCTTACGTTGCTATAGAATGACCCCCCCTGAGATGAATGTCTCAGAAGAGACTAGGATAAAACTCATCGTCGATGAATTGCTTGATGAAAGACACGATCCTCGGTCGGGAATAGATACCTACTGAACATACCGACTTATGACCGCTGACCGGTTTCCCATTGAGATCTCTAGAACAGACTCGCGAGGTAACTTTAATATTCGCTCACGAGGCTCACGAGGTTGTAAATATGATAGTTCTCCTACATTAGTAAGGAGGCGGCTGGCACAATGTAGTATAGGTAGTCTAAGTAGTAAGTTTTCTGCAACCACGGGTATGCAGCCGCTGGGAACAGCTTAGGATATAGATGTGTAGGATTGCAAGGACCCTGGGCGCGGTATCACTCGCATATAAATTATTGTGATCATACGATCTAAGATCTAGCCGAATATTTGAACGTAGGGAATAGAACCAATAGATCTGTCCCTGAGCCCTACCTGATAGAACTCTACCTAATACATGGAACGGAACGAACCCCGACTTGTTGCTATCTTCAAGGTGCGGGAAATAGGGGATAGAATCTACCAAGTTGTTGGGTAGGGGGGATTGGATATTTAGAAGGGTGTTCGAGTATTAGATAATTTTTTACCTGCTTGATATTGCCAGTGGAAGACGCCATCATGAACGTGGGTGAATGTGTGCCTTGCACAAGCATATGTATACCTGGTAGGCCTATATCGATACACGTGGTATGAATCATGGAAACTAGCGTATGGAGTGCACTAGGCACTGATTATCTATACGAGATCAAAGGCGACGTAAGTGTGCCCGTGCCGGTAAGAAGCCTCGTGAGAATTCTTGTAGTTGATACCGTAGTTGATACCGGAATAGATCGTCCGTGGCGACGTTGCATACATATATGTATATGTGCATGCGAAGGTGCATGCGGATGTATATGCGATGTTCCTACATGAAGCACCACGGAAGAAAACGGAGGAGAGATCCAACGTGGAAGTGGACATGTGGTTGTACATACTGAAGTACTATTAGTAAGAGGTATTGAAAGTGAGCGCGATTACGAGCAGTGGACCTGATCTTCAAGATCTTAAAAAGGTACTCGATCTGACAGATAGATAAGCCACAATCCGCCACAAGCTTAAGAAAAATCTCGTGCTCTGGATGGTTCCGTCTGTTAGGTCTGCTAGCTACCTAAAACCGTTAGGTTTCAGTGGAGTTAGAGCAAGGCTGCAAACATTTTAGGCCATCTGGTTGGGGAAAATGCCGACCAATGGAAAAATGATTGCTACCTTTTCATCCAATTACATCAACCATTTTGCATCTAGAACCCTGTTCTCGTTATTTCCAAAGGAGCGAAAGCGAAGGTCATACGATATTTAAAATGTCAGCCTTGTGAATGGCCTGATATTTACTCTTCTCACCCCACCTGATGCATGATTCTAGACCGTCACCCTTGAAGAGATTCCCTTTATTGACAAAAAGTCAGGCCACCTTCTTGCCCTCCCGGCGCGCCGATGACAACAATTTTCCTATTTTTCTCGTCGAGGGGACTGTGAGGGACCTAAGTACTGCGAAGATTATGAAGACTGCGAGTACTGCAAGTACTTCGAGTACTGCGAGTGCTTGTGACAAAATTTGCAACGCGGGCAAATACCATAGCTCCCATTAGTTCCCATCGGTTCCCATACTTTTCGACCGCTGCGGCCATCAGCCCACAATGTTGACAGCGGTCCTCTCCCAGGTCCTTCATTTTCCCGTTTGCCGCTCCTAGCACTTCTATGTAGTTGTACCCCCCGTAATTAAGGTATTAAGATAATTGCCCCGGAATTTCTAGTAATTATCTAGTAATTATCAGGAATTATCAGGAATTATTCGGAGCTTCTTATTGGATTATAAGTCACGCTGGCGGTCTACAATGGGTCCTACCAAGCTGCTACCGCGGCGACCTGCCGCCGAGCAGTCCCTTTAGTTATACGGGTACCGTCCAGTACCGTCCCAGTACCGTACCCAAACAAATGGGTAATGGGTAGTAGGTAGTATATCGGGATCTCCCTTTGGGGTCCGGCTGCCCTGGGGAATTTTATCTGAGCGTCTCCGTTGCTCTGCAGCGTCAGGCCATTAATTCTGGACTGTAACTTCGTACCCTTGCATCGTCGGGCGGTCTCGGCCATTGTACGCTTCAGTATGCTTCATACGCTTCAACGGCACCCTGGCCCAGTAAGACTTCGTGGGATCTAATTCTTATTCTTTAACAGCCGAATTCTCGAATTCCCATCCCATTTCATCCTGATCCAACTGTCCTATACATAGATAAGCTAACCACCCAACCGAACTAAACTACCTAGCTTGTTTATCTATTGTATATCATATCATCCGTTCTTCAATATCGTTTGATCCATTCACCATTGTGGCATTATATCTGGTATTTGTGATATCATACCTTTCCATACCTCACAGTCGAGACCCCCTATACTACCTTTCGTGTATAGTGTGTTTTTGTGGCTTGCTCGCTTCGTCTGGTGGCTTCACACTTACACCCAACCCTTCATACACACCTCTACATACTACATCCCCCCAGCCTGAGGTTACCTAGCTGCGCAACCGTACCACGATACACGGCAACGGACGTGGCAATTCGCGCCGTCTCTCTTGAAGTTATTCGCCTTTGGTCTTTCCGACTTCATCGTCTATCTCGCCAAGCCCGGACTTCGCATGATAGCGCATCCATCACCTTACAAGGTCTAGCTTTCCGACGACTATCCCGTTTCCCGGGACTCTCCCCCCCATCCATCTACAACCATAGCAATCCAGGCATAGTGTCACCAAAGATCTGCTGGTGACCCTCGAATTATTGTGGGATTCGTCATGGACGCAGGTGTTATGCAGGACATTGACGTTTATCCTGCTGGTAACGACAAGGTAAGCTAGACATAGATTTATACTACTACCTTGGTTGGATCATATATAAAGATAAAAGCCCTAACCTGCCCCAGACCTTTGAGACATTCTTCGATCAATCTACAGACTACTCGCAGCAACTATCATCCATCAGCTTCTGGGACGAACTCGATAGGTCAGCCGAATCAAGTGTTGTCAACTCGGTCCCGACTTCAGGCTCGCATCAGACCCCCAGCACTTCCGCTGACTCGCCAGCCTCCACTGCTTCTCAGAACCTTTCCACCGTCTCCCATAAGCACAAGCTTGCAAGACAGGAGCTACCTAAGAAGCGCCAGTGTTCTGATATCAGAAAGTCCAAATTTGCCGAGAACCCATCCACCCTCGACTGCTCTGATTACTGGCTTCGCTTTGATAGTGACAACGAGAGTGATCCTCTCTTTGCTGAAAACCGAGAAAACAGAACCGTAAGTACCTACAGCCTCCCATTCAAAGATGGCCTTTGGATACATCTCTCAGGATAGAGCTAAAGAGTGTTGTTTGAGGTATAGGGCAAGTCTCCGATCCTAGCTCAACCTCGTCCTAGGTCAAGGGTTGTCGGGAGATCCGGCAACAATTTCAAAGTGGCTTATCCGCCGTCGTCTACTGCTGATCTGGTCGACGATAGCGCTCTTGATCACGCGCTGTCGGACGAAGACGACCTCTTCTCTATGGCCTTGGCCGACCAGCTTACTAAGAACGACTCGGCCCCTATACCATCTGAAGTGCCTCCGCGCGAGAGACTTTACTCGACACCGCTAAGCTGGGAGCCCCCTCAGCCTGGCTTTCGCATGGACTACGTGAACGTTAACCCCCCCTTTAATGACCCCGAGCGTCAGAGACTACTGGCTATCGCTATGGGCACAGGGCAAGTCCCCCAACAACAAATAGCCGCAAGGCAAGCCCCTGGAATGGATTTCAGATTTGAAGTCAACCAAAGCCCCACAACTATGAGCGATAGTAAAAGCAACACACCCGAACCTCGCATTAAGCCAACCGCTGCAAGACCCCAAGCGCCAACACGTACCAACTCAATGGATGCTACTGATAAGTCCAAAGAGAAGCCCAGGAATAATGACCGGGCGGCGCATAACGATATCGAACGGAAGTATCGTACTAATCTAAAGGATAAGATCGCCGAATTACGAGATGCTATTCCGTCTCTGCGCGCGATACCTGAAGATGGAGATGACAATGACAACGGTGGCGCATCGAGAACGGCACCTAAAGTAAGCAAGGTGTGTTTGAGTGGAGAAGTGGATTAGTTCATGGAGTAGATGGCTAATACTATGCAGGGCACCGTCTTGACTAAAGCCACTGAATACATCCACCAACTTGAACGGAGGAATCGATCGATGGCACAGAAGAATGAAGAACTCGCCCGCCGGCTACATGCCTTCGAACAGTTGGTTGGCGCCGCGCCTGCACCAAATTGGGCACCCCAAGGATACGGTGCTTCTGTCTTCAACCCTAGAGCCTTTTCTTAAACGGAGTATAAAGTCGAGCTTATCCTCGCTTATGACTGAAATATCTCTCATTACTCACCACTCAACACCCACTCTTGGTATTAATCAAGTACAGCACCTTCAACAATTCTAACGACGACGAACGAAGACCTTGCTTAAACAATGATACCTGACATTGGCAACCCACCTTGACAAATCTGGATTTGGTAGTCCCAGGAACCTCTGTTGAATCTCTTAACAGAGTAATACCAACATTGAATACGGGCGAACAATCCATCTACTATTCCGAGTCACCTTTACCTATTACCAACACACTTATCACACACGTATATAAATATCTTAACCCGTATGAAAATGCAATGGAGTCCGGTAACTGACACGGTTGGGTTGCACGTTGGGCGTTCTAGAAAAAAAACTTTGAATATTGAATTTTAGGGAGAGAACATCTAGGGGGATAGATGAATAGGCCTTATACTGAGATAGTGCTACTTTAGCACAACTACGGCGTTCTGGGGAACAGGAATTGGCAAATTTCACGCAGGACTGCTAGGTGTATATCCTACGGCCTATGGGCAAATGGAGAACGACGGTAAAAGAATCAATATGGGTTTACCCTTACTCAGGAGGAGAGTCCGGCTGGGAGACTCGAGGAGCGGCGCTAGCGAGTTTTTTTTTTTTTTTTTTTTTTTGCAAGCTACACGTTCTACTATAATGATACCTAACTTACCTCCTGCGGGAGACGAAGCGCATTGGGAATCCTTTTTTTCCAAGTTAATAGATCTCGGCCCCAAGCTGATACTTTTTCTGCGCGCAATTTCTTATCTTCTCCTCTTCTCCTCTTCTCTTGCACGTCTTACATCAGAAATGAGCGAATTTCGCTAGTAAGCTTCTTCCCTGGACATCATATGTTTATCGTACGATGCTTTACTTGGCATTGAGGCATGTGCCTCGCTCCGCTGGTTAATGTCAATTACATACTGGCACATGAAGCCCCTGGGTACGAATACGATTATTCGGAACTGTTTCATTAACCTGGTATTGTTGAAGTATCAAGGCCGTATTGCTCGGGAACGGGATGACTCAAGTGAGTCAATGTGGGATCAATTAGGTTTCGTGAGTCGTGAGGCGGTGGCCCCCGTTCTCGGACTCTCGAGGTTAGGTTTTTTTCATTGCCACCTTTCTATAGCGGAAGGCAAAAATGAGGTAGATATGATATCTGTCGTAATATAGGTCTAATGGACTAAGTATATTATAGTTGACGAATACGTTTTAGAATAGACTGCCGATGAAACGTTTGAAGGATAGATATATACGCCCATGCAATGGGTGGTATCTCATAATATACTTCCTGAAATGCATGCTACGCTCTCGATATCGGGCCGTCTCGAGCTTCTCTATAACAATTTCCAAAAAGTAGTACATTTATACAATCCATGAGTGTCTTCTAGTCTCTCAATGCCTCAATGCCTCGATGTCGTCAACCTCCTTAACCGCCTCTGTAGTTAGGTTAAGGGGGCTATCACCGCCCACACATATGCTGTCTTCGATTCGAATGCCCATACCCCGGAAGGCTTTGGGCCACCTCTCATCATCGGGCACGTAGATGCCGGGTTCGACCGTGACGCAGTGGCCTTCTTTCAGGACCACGTTCCGCGGGTATCCGGGAACATCGTGGACATCAAGGCCGACGTAGTGCCCAACGTGGTGCGGGAATAAGGTCCCCATAGCATCTCCACCTAGGTCGAAGCCAAGTTGCTGTAGTTGGTCGCGGAGGGCATTCTCTGTGATCAGGTGTAACTTATCGAGAGTGACATTGGCACTGGCGCGACAGAGCGAGATGGATGATCGCTGGGCGCGAAGAACAGCGTTATATAAATCCTTCTGCGGTTCGCTGAATTTCCCTGAGATGGGCCATGTCCGTGTTATGTCGGTAATATACGTTCCATATTCACCACCGGAATCTACGAGGACGAACTCGGAGTCGTTTAGTATACCATTATTTAGGACGTAGTGGATGAGTGTCGCCTTTGGCCCTCCGGCTACCACGGGGATGTAGGCATGTCCGTCTAGACCAGATTGCTGGTACTGGTACTCCAGGAACGAGGCCAACTCCTTTTCATACTTCCACGGCCGCCGCATAGCGTCTGTCAGCACCCGGCCGGATCGTTGCCCCGCGCGCCGCATGTTGGCTATTTCGGCTGGCGATTTGATGGCACGGAGGACGTTGATATGGGACCTCAAGGGTGATATGCTCGTACCAGGAGCTGCTGAACGCATGAGGTTGGCTAGCTTTGTAGACGTCCCATTTAGCGTCAATTCAGCATCCGTGAATATCATCTTAACACCATCTAGCACCGAGACTAACGTTCTGTCTACTCTCTTAATATCCTCTGCTTTGTCCGCATTCCATACGTCTCTCGCGGCATCAAGTCCACTCCAAGGACCGCTCCATTGCTCTGCTCTTGGGTCTTTCGGCCTGCAGTATAAGTGAAATGTGTAATCGCCTAGCTCATCACCAGTCCTCTTTAATACGGCTAGAGATTCAGGTTCGGAGAATCCAGTGAGGTAGAGGAAGTTGGATTCCTGGCGGAAGGCGAAGAAAACGGCACCGGATCGGTATTTGAGGATTGCGGCGGGGAGAAGGACGGCGGAGTTAGGAGGTAGGGAGTGGCAAAGAGCGGCGCGACGATCGTGGTATTCTTGCGCGGTTATACCTGGCGTGAGTTCACCAGCTGCAAGGATATGAGGGTGTGTTTCGTGGACAGGTTGGCCAAAGAGGAGATCGGAGGCGGAGACGGATGTGTGATAGGTACGCGCGGATCCGGATCTTGGGCTACATCTTAAGGCTGTACAATTGAGGGGCGTATTCGAAAATCGAGGGGAAGAGGGTATTGTTGTTATTGCTGCTGTGGTAGTGGTTGTTGAAATGGTCCGTGAGCGCTGTAACTGTGGAGAGGAAAGCTTTGAATGTGGTTTAAGATAGCGTTCAAGTTGCCATAATTGCTGTTGACGAAACTTCATCTTTGGAATCCTTGAAATAGTGTAACCAATTGCATCATCGGAATTACTTGGAGTATTACCTAAAGGGGTAATATAAGAATAATAAAGTTCAATTATTCCTGCCCTAGGACAAAGCCTTGATTTTATCTTTTTATTTTTATTTTCATAAAGATGCCGCTTTCTATAGGTGTGTTAGGTAGGTACTTAAAGGTTAAACTTACTTGGTTCGTTTTATCCTAATCTTGATGTTGTAATTCGGAAAGTTTTTAAAGCAATCATAATGTGTTGATTACCTCGTACAAATTCTTACTGGCCCTGTTGCCTTATGTACCTAGGTACCTAGTGGCGCATGGCGGGGGAGCTGGTGGGGCTAGCTGAAAAGGTGTAGGTTAAGTAGTGTAGGATGTAAATAATGCAATGCACACTAACAAAACTAAATCACGGTTGCTGTGCAAATCCATAGTGGGGGCTAACAGTGATGTCAAATGGTCCGTGCATAATTCTTGTTGTTGATTCGTAAATTGTTAGTGCTAGCGCGGAATTACCAGTCACGCTTCAAAAAGCTTGGAACTGAATTTCACTTAGTTAGTTACAGAATTGCCCACTACTAGCCAGAGCTTTCTAACCTGGAGACTCAACTTCAACACTCATACACGTAGGATTTACTGGTCACTTTCGCGTCTCTTAAATCACTGAATTTTACAAGATCATTTGATTTTCTTCAATCCATCTCAATGACCTCCTAACATCAAAAGGGTTGTCGTGTTGTGGTCAGCGAATCTAGCGTGTTGTGCCACGGTTCGTCGCGTGGGAACTCTCGGACTTAAAAATATACTTTAGCACATACCTTAAGGCACAACTAAGAGAACAACCGTCCATTCTACGTCGAACCGAATCAAAAGGCAGAACGATTCAGTTTTTGCTATTCCCGGTCTAAATCCCGCTCTCGTTGCCGTGAACCCTAGGACCGAATAACCCCAAGACAATTCGATCACCATCAATAATAACATTGTATTTATTGGTCAGCACCGTCCTGACCTACAACCCGTTTGACCTTTGTCAAATCCCTCAACATTGAATAGTCGACATTTATATGGCAGCCGTATCTTTATCACCCACGCCGGTGCCCCGATCCGTCATGTCTGGTAGACGAGTTCCTTTGTCTACGAACCAGAATGTGGCCAATTCCCCTCTGCGTAGCACTACTCTCGGTAAACAAAAACGCACCTTAGCTCAAATACAACGAGAAGAACAGTACGGCCAACCACCTCCGGCCAAGAAGCAAATCGTCGAGAGCGGATCCCAACGCTTAGTTTCATCCCAACAGCAGCGGGCGTCGAAGAGTCAAATTCCCATACAGATACGTCGCAATGCAAATACCTATGAGAGCAAGTTGGCGAGGGAGAGAGCGGGCCATTCTCACCATCAACGCTCCCAACAACCGGCACCTGCTTCTCTTGGATACACAGAAAAGGACATTGAGGAGATTCAAATTTGGCAGCAGCACCACCGAGCCAGATTCCCTAAGCTTGTTTTCTACTTCGAGAAGGTCCCTAACGATGCCCATAAAAAGCTAGCGAAGCAAATTGCTGCCTTAGGTGCTGTAAGTAGACAGTATTTTTATGTTAGATGCTTCGGTTTGCTTACATAGCTTTTTATACAGCGTGAAGCAGCCTTTTTCTCCATCGATATCACCCATGTTGTAACAACTCGGCCTATTCCCTCCGAGAAGAGCGTAAGCCGTCAAGAAGAGGACACAGCTACCGAAAAGCACCAGGACCACATACATGAGCAGGAACAAGAACAGGACCAGGAGCAAGAGGAGGTTAAGACCATTAATCCTTCATTACTAACCCGACTGTCCGAGGCCTCTACTAAACGAAGAGCATTTGACAGAGACGCCCGAACGCAGAGAATATCGTCGCATGTTCAAGTCGGCTCACTAAATCAACCGAAGCGTAGTGCAGATGTCTTACTGCGTGCCAGGGAGATGGGAAAGAAGATATGGTCTTTAGATAAGTTACAACGAATGATGGCTTTACTCCTTGAGACCGATCCATACGTTAGCGTGGAGATTGCGTATGGAGCTCGCAAAGCAAGAGAACCCGAGCCTCGAACTACTGAAGATCGCAACCTACTGCATCTTCTTCACAATGAGCGAGTTAACGGCCCGTCTGACCGAGATCCAACCGCGAATGGTCAGGAGCTACATTACTTCAAGGGTCCATACATATATGTCTATGACGTCGATGAGAAGCAAAAGCCTATCATGGTCAGAGAGTACAAGAAGGTTGCCGAGAAGGCAAAGGGCGACTGGCCCCAGTTCCGTACTGCTGCATTGGGACGATGTCCGTTTATTAACGAGCATGAACCGAGAGATCCCCGACCCGAGCCCAAGCCGAAAGTCCAGGTGACCAGAGCCGCCGCCGAGGCTAAGCCTACTCCTCAATCCTTCAAGATGGAACCTCCGAAGCCCGTGGCTAGAAAGCGATCGTTATGTGAGATGGAAAACGGCCATTCCCGTGGCTCTAGTGTCGCCTCCATGGACCTGTCCAACTCATCTAGATTACCTGTTGGTCAGATTGTTGAACCACGCTCTAATGCGTTTACCGGTCGTGCTGCTAGCCGTCTCTTTGGTGGCGAGCCGGTTGCATCCGGAGTTCAACCTTCGAACATAACATCGGCGATTCGATCCCAGATGATCTCATCCACCGCAACAACACCAGGCCTCATAACTGGTCTAAGCAAGGAAGTCCACGGCCTTCAGCGTCAGGTCCTAAAGCGCAACAGTACCGCGACTTCGCAGGATTTGAGCTCTCGCCGGAATGCCGAGATAAACCCGCGAGACGAGATCCCAGTCAAGCGGACTTTCCCTATGAGTCGTACATCGAGTCGAAAGTTAGATTTTGTTGATGAAGATGCCACCGATAAAGACCCCCAAGAAGTATCCAAACCGAAGGTTGCTCCGCGCGCAGAGAAGCGAGAATCGTCACAGTCAAAGAAAAGCGAGCTCAAACCAGGTTATTGTGAGAACTGCGCGGATAAATATGCTGATTTCGATGAGGTATGTCCCCTTTCTAAATATGAATAGTTCTATTGCATCGGGTACTAATGGTTTCTGCAGCACATCCTGTCCAAGAAGCATCGCAAATTTGCCGACGATGATCGTAACTGGGTTGACTTGGATGACCTCCTTGTTCAACTTCAGCGTATGCCTAAGCGCAAATCCTTCTCATCTTGGGCTCCTTCTCTTCAAGAATACGACGAAGTCTACTAGGTTCACACTAATTCAAACTCACTCACTTCTGCCAGCAGATGCAGATTTATCCCCGATACACTCCGCAGTTCTATAAGCTGTGCTTGCCAGCCGATCATTCGCAGCTAGGAATGCACCATACTTCAACCCTACTTCTAATTTTGGACTGTCTTTTCTACGGCATTCGCGGTGCGATGATACCCATTTTGACCCATATTCGGCTGGAACGATGGAGCCTAATACGCCTTTCCATATATTTTATGGAAAGGATATGGCATGGCATGGCATGGCATGGAGTCCCAGCATTTAGTTCTTTTCGCATCCACTCGTCAGGCATCTCTATTTTATGCATTGTTGGCGGAGGGTGGTTTTTTCTATTTCGTCAAAAATCTTAAGTTGGTCTAGCGCTCCAAACGCCAGCCTTCACGGGTGTCTAGGGGTTCCGGTATGGACGGCGCTTGACGGTAACCTGACTGGCGGCTGGAACGACATTAAAAACGATAGTATTCGACATTAACGAAGCGAACGGTGTAAATATGGTCACTAGGTTGTGTATATATAGGTAGTAGTCCATAAGACGAAGAACTGTGCAAATCTAAGTTTTTCCAATCTCTTCTCGTCGGTCAGTCCGAAAATTCCTTGGCTTGATTCCCCTTTAGCTACGGTGATGATGACTTAATTGCCTTGAGGTCTGTTGGCAACAAGATGTATGTGGCTAGGTGTGGCGAGCGGTTTGGGGGTGGCTTTGGTGTGTCCTACCACTACTCATCACATTGTACGGTAAATAGGCTAGGTTAGGTACCTATTAGGATGCTACCCAGTAAGCCCCCAAATCATTTTTGCTACTTTCTACTAAGGAGATTTGTCCCAGTTAGAAGTGCAACCGCGTACTCGACAGATATAATCATTACATATTAATGGGCCGTATTTCAAATCTGGATTATCATGGATCCAGTACTATCAGAGCTCAAGGTCCCTTGTGTCTGCGAATATGAGAGGGATACCGGACCCTTCAGAACTTACCCGGATAGGCATAGGATCGATCCCACTGCGTTAGAGCTCGATACGCCGGATTCTCTAACAGAGTCCCAGTTCACGATGCATCTCCAGAATTGGCTCTGTTTTGGTTTAATTAGGGAGATTTGCCAATTATGCCGGGTTCACTTTCACCCTTCTGACCTGGTGATTGACGAACGAGGAAGTCGGATTATTTCATACGCGAAGTTGGAACAGTATATCTGGTATTGGTGTGGTGCAGGTCATACAATTGCAGAAAAGGAATGGGTCACGGCCAGAGCCGAGTTCTGCGAACTACTCTATATCGCCAACAAGGTGGTGAATACGAGGATAAATCGACTATCGAGCACTATTACCGGGAACGAAGGAGTAATCCTATTGTCTATCATGGCTCTGGTAGATTATTTAGTCTTCAATCACAACCACATTTTCGATATACCGACGGAGACCATGGCTGCAATCAGTTGGACACGCTCTCCGACTATGGATCGTCTATTGTTGAATTCTGGCTGGTGCCGCGGAGAATTACCCATCCTTTATTCCAAGTGCTCACCTATTATTCTGCTTTACCATGCAACCCTGAGACGAACGAGACAAGATAAAAACCACTCGAGATGTACTGATGTAGCATGTTACGCTAATCAGATCGAAGATGGAATGTATAAGCCTTCCCACGATGAGAGCTGCCGCAATATGGAGTGTGAAATGATAACGGCACCGGTTCAAGCTATTTGTGAGGTTCTCTTATATGACGGTATCCCGGTCGTCCGGGTCGTGGAAGGCCCATATGGGCCTATAATAGAGCTCGACAGCTTTAATCTAGGTGAACTAGGTGAACTAGATACCGTGCCGCCCTATGTCGCGATATCTCACGTATGGTCCGACGGGATGGGGAATCCAACAAGTAATAGCATGCATGTCTGTCAGTTAAGACGGATCCAGGGGCATGCGAATGCTCTAAACCCAACTGCGGAAGGGGGTAGCTATTTCTGGATGGATACCCTGTGCGTGCCGCTGGAAACTGGTGTAAGGAATCTAGCAATTTCAAGAATGGCAAGAACCTATGCCCACTCGACTAATGTCCTAGTCCTCGATAAATGGCTGGAAAGCTCAACGGTCAACAGAGATCCTCGAGAATGTCTAATCAGGATGGGGAGAAGCAACTGGAACCAGAGGCTTTGGACTTATCAGGAGGCTAAGCTTGCAAGAGATTGCAGATTTCAGCTACTTTCAGGGGCGGTCACATTTGACGAATTCTCCGGTGAAAAATTCCTAAATGAAGAGAATCATAAAAGAGTAGTAGATCATCTATTATCGCTGGATGAGAGTGATTTCTTCCGGTTCGACTACCTAGTGGTTCTACTAAAAGGGGCTCTTCCCCTCGATGAATTAACGACCGCGCGAGTAGATGAATATGCCAACTTGCCTGAAGGAGGTGGGCAAGAAGAGGAAGAGCTTCGTATTATGGCCATTGGGGCGGCGGAACATCTTCGTCTAAAAGCTAAACTCCGCCAGACGATTTCTCCTCTTATCGAAAAGCTAGGAAATCGCTATGTCAATACACGCGTCGACCCTCGGATAGAGGGCATGCTCAATTCGCCTAGAGACCCGGTCTTTTCATATGGACTGAGCATTCTAGGCCCCCTCAGGGGTGTCTTTTTCAGGTACACCATGGATCGAGGGAAGGACATGAACCCAACGGAAATATCTCAATTCACGGGTCATTCTAGTCCACCTCATCAGATATTTAGGGAGGTGGTACAAGGGCTGAAGGGTCGGATGACCAGTAGACGGGAAGATGAGACAATATGTATCGGTGGGATCATCGGCCTTGACGTTTCTCGCATGCTCAAATTCTCTGTTGATAAAAAGAAAAGAGCCGAACAAACGGAGCAAGTCTGCGCTACCAGAATGCAAGAGTTCTATCTGGCTTTAAAGGAGATCGGAAGCGACGTGCTGTTCTGGAATGTCCCTAGACTCCAAGATCCTGGGTTCTCTTGGGCTCCGCGTTCGTTCATGAACCTGGGGTCTGAGCAAGCATATGGCCGGCCCGCAACAATTACCAGAAGCGGGCTCTTCGTGCAGCTAGGAGGGATATCCTTAGGCTGCCTTAGCTTGGCTGACTTGCTTGCTAAACCGGTCATCCACGTAGATACCGATCTCAGACAAATATTCTTCAGACACGATAAGACATTTTATATGCAGCCTCCGGACTTTGACCCTGCGCAAACCCGTGAGCTTGGGCTCGTTACCGCTAGTTCTCCTACTCGAAAAGCTTTTGTCGCAGAGATTGTTAAAAGGAGGGGCCCTCTTAAGCTTATACGCTATATCCTACATGCAGAACTCATTGACGGGGTAAATGGTGAGGATTATGTGTACATCAAAGGTATTATGAATGGAGGAGAGAAGTTTTGTATCGTATGATAAACCTTAGGTGAAGATACAACGTGCGTTGGGCTGATTCTACGTTGTTTAACTTCTTACAACTACCCACCCCTATTGTAACGGATATATTCCTAATGGCCCTAAGCTCTTAGCCGATGCAGCAAGGTTCTGGTAGTATGTATTATGATTATATCCATCCCGGGTCGGACTTTGTGGGGAGGTACGATGCATAAACGTATAAACGCATATATAAGATTTCTACCAGTTAGAAGTAGGTACCTGGTACCTAACTGATGTCTTATCCTGTCGCACTGGACCATCGATATCCACATTCATAGCCACCAATTCTTATTCTCCTCTTTAGCTCCCTCCACTTGTTGCCCAAGAGATGCGGCTAGAGTGGGTTTGGGTTGCGCTAGCAAAACTAAGTGATGTACATGTATACGGAAATATGCTTCAAATTTTCACACAACAGATGAATGACTTGTCAAGCCATTCGATGAGCAATCCGAATTGGTGTAGTGGCTAACATTTGACGCTCTCATCATATGACCTATGACCCGTCAAGCCCGGGGTTCGATTCCCCGATTCGGAGTTCTTTTTGATACCATCTCGATGAGTTTTCTGCCAAGCATTGAAGAGTTCCTTCTTTCCTCTGTTAGATTTTTCTTTTTCCTCCGTCAGTGTGATACGACATTACACTATTTATCTTTTCGTATATACCTCCGCCTCTCAACGATTTTGAGTATAATGTCACTGGCTGGATATTTTTAATCTAACAAGGGTTTAGGCCCGCGCGGAAGGCGGGAGAAGTGGTGGTGTTTAGTGGTACCTAGATATCTCCAACATGACTGGGCCGGTTGTGGTGCCGGATTTCGATGAAGACTCCGTATCTCCTTGTGGTTCATTTATTCCATGATATCTACTGTTGAAGTTGGCAAGCTGGCATGTCAGATATAATAAATACCATGGTTATCGTACGCACAGCAAATACCCTATCTCCGACAAGCTATTACTCCAACATGCATGTCTGACATCTATTGCTTTACTTGATCTCTCTCAGTGTCAAAGCCAATCAAGGCTCGGTGTAACTGGGGGGATTTACTGCTCATCAATACGTCGGTATTGAGTAACTTTATGTACCTATTTATTAGGCTATCGATGGAGGGCACAATTGGGACTTGCTATCTACAGAATAGTATTATACTTGTAGATGTTTCTACGCATTCTTATGCCGTTTGAGCACTTTTGTGTATTAGTATATATCATGATACATAAGGTGCCTCTTAACGATGCCGTGTCTTTCTATGTAATATATCCGATGCTGACGCTGCATGTAGCAGCAAATGTCCCCTATAAATTAGTCTGTGATGATATCTCCCATTATGGTCTAGATCATGATCTTATTCGGTGCGGGACAGCTGAAAAGTCTTGACTCGGTGATAATTGCCATTTCATTATGCCGGCACTTCATTCGGTATATCATCAGATTTATCTTTCTATCACGCATGTAACCACATATATGGAAGTCTCCTGGTTCCATGGTGTAATGGATTTTAGACGAGAGGATACGGTAACCCGAAGAACACACTAAGGTATGTGATAATGCCGTCACCTTCTTGGTAGACCAACTTTTACTAAATGTAGAATATTTATAAGTTGCCCGTTAGTTATATGCTCTATAGTTTATACGAGGTATACGTATGTAGTAATGGTATTACTTAGATGAATAAAGTACACCTGAATTTACTGTTAAATACGATGCATCATTTGGGATATGGACACATGTCTACCTACCTGGGGCATATATTATTTCGCTATCATTGTGCATGAAGGTACTGTAACCTTGGCTGAGGGGGTTTAATAGCACATTATAAATACGCCGGTGAGCGCCTTGCTGAGGACCAAAGTGAACGAAACTTACCTCTCCTCATTTGTCATATTTTACTGCGAACATTACGATGAGTGATAGTTATAGCCTGGCAGTCGATAGGCTTGATGCCTTTAAGGTTGCCGACTTCGAAGGCCACGAGGCAGAAAGGCTGGAGTTGCTATCAAGTGCGCGTAAGCTAGTCGGTAGACTAGAAACGAAGCAAGAGAAAATATTCAATATCAATTTCCGGAATCCGGCCGAGTATGCGGCCCTGAAAATACTGCTGGACCTTGGTATCTGGCACCAGTGGACGGCAGTAGGTGGCGGTGAAAAGACTGTCCAAGAGCTAGCCAAGTTGGCTTCGAAAGATTGCGATTTGAACTTGCTCCGTGAGTACCTGGCATTTGCGTACGCTATTTCCTTGGTTGAGGGCTAAATTGGCCTAAAAGGTCGTCTACTGCGACTATTAGGGGCCACGTACATTATCGAAGAAACAGGAGAAGATCGATACAAACCAACCGACCTCTCGCTTTCAATCGGCGATGATTCTACCACCATTGCCCAGTGCATCATTTCCATGTGGGTTTGTATTTCTGTGGATAAGTTGTGCGGCTGCTTACTTGTTGTAGGGCCCATCACTGGAATGCCTCTACCATGAATTTGCCGTCGTTCCTGGCAAAGACTTCGTATCGTGAACCTTTGGATCCAAAGTATAATAACTATGTTGACGCCTTTCCGGAACGGTTATCATTCTTTGACAGATGTCTCTCTAATAAAAACTACCAGGATAGCTTTAGCGGCTATATGATGGAGTGGTCAAAGTACAGGTTTTCGTGGCCTGATTTCTACGATACGACTTCGCTCGTCGCCGGCGCTGATCTTACTTCTGGTGCACCATTAGTTATCGATATAGGGGGCCACCATGGCTATGATATTCTCAAGTTCCTGGATAAACACCCAGATATACCAGCCGGTTCTCTGGTCATCCAGGACCTCGAAGCTGTCCTCTCGGATGCACATCTCGGCACGGATAAGGTTAAACTCATGCCGCATAGCTTCTTCGAGCCTCAGCCTATTTATGGTAAGTCCGTATCATATTAAAATCGTACAAATCGGCATGAAACTGTAGAGCTAGGGGTTAACATATGCCGTGTGAAATAGGGAGTCGTGCGTACTTTCTTCGTGGGGTCTTCCATGACTGGGCATACGAACCATCACTTCAGATCCTCCGAAATATCATACCAGCAATGAAGAAGGGATATTCCAAGCTCCTGGTCTGCGACGTTGTAATCCCACCGAAGGGCGCGAGTGTTTACCAAGCGGGTATGGATTTGAACATGATGGCGCTCCTTTCAGCTTATGAAAGGACCGAAGCTACGTGGAGGAAGCTAATAAATGATGCTGGATATAAGATAAATAAGATTTGGATGGACCCTAGAGGGTATGAGGGGCTGATTGAAGCAGAATTGGCATAACTTAGTGGTCTAAGCATAGATGGGCGAACCGATTGCTAGGGGATTAGGAAGGGATTTGGATCATGACTATCTTGCGTTTTCAACAACACAAAAGGGATTAGGATGCTTCGTTTGATTAGCTAACGGCTAGATGATTAGGAGCTTTGATTAAGTTTGATACTATATAAGTTAAATAATGAATTGAACGAACTGAACGAATACATATAAGAGCGCTCGATTTTGATTTTAATATTTTAACATGGAAGTTCCATGATTGAAACAGTTAAGATTAGGTACTGTAACTAGAATAAATAAGAGTTGAGAGTACCTGCACCTAGAGTTAGGTGCTTAAGATATAGGTTAGTACGTAAGCCACGAATAATTCCAAAATGTGGCTTGCTGAATGTGGGTGGGGATCACTTGAGTCCCATGTCTTCGGGAACTCCAAGTCAGGAACAATCAATTTCATCATTCACTTTTATATGACTGTATATTCCACACACCTCAAGATTTTCAAAATTGATCCCATTCATCCATATAAATACCCTTCTACAATAACCTTCAAGCGTATATATAGTACGAGATGGAGTACCCCGATGTTCCCGAACAGCTGTCTCCATCACCTCCAGCTTCTCCCATTCCGGATCGACCTGCATCACCTGAACTCCCACTTACGATGACTGCGTCAGCCGTGCTCACGGCCCTTCCTCAAGATGCAAGCTCGGCCCTCGCCAGCGCTGGTAAATTTGAAAAGGAGAAAGTTCGTATTCGTTTCAAGGCAGTCGGGGGGTCTGCTCCGCAGCTTAAGCGTGAAGTGCGCCAGATAAGCGCCGCGCAAAAGTTCGAGGCTGTCGTGTCTCACCTGCGCAAGGCGCTGCATCTCAATCCTACCGATAGCCTATTTCTCTATGTGAATAGTGTCTTTGCTCCTGCTCTGGATGAGATCGTCGGTAACTTACATCAAGTATGTGTTACTATCTCATTATATTTGCTATTGGAACGCTGACCTGCCTAATAGTGTTTTAAGGATTCAAACGATCAGTTGATCGTGGCTTATTCAATGACTCCTGCATTTGGATAAGATGAAGGAGTGCTGCAATCATGATGTCTTAATCGTACTCCTCAAACGCCTATCTATGCTGATACGGTATACCAAACCAAACTAGATGGCCGCGCCCTTAACCCTCTATCGGTCTGTGGTATAATGTAGAATCCAACCAAGCGATTGATATCGTGTCATAGCTTCTTAATATCTCTCATGAACGCCTCGAGCTCAGCTGGAGGGATAGGATATGTATGCTCTGGAGCTGGGTATTGGCGGGTTTTCACCTCCTCTCGATAAGACTCGATCGCTCTACGGCTTTCGGCCCACACATTACCATACTGTTTTACGAACTTAGGAATGAAACGACCGGGCGGGAAGTTACCGGTCATGTCGACCTGGACGAGTACCTGACCAGAACAACCATTTCCCGCACCGATTCCGATGGTCGGGACGCGTAGCTTCTGCGTGATGATACTTGCGATTTCCGCTGGAACGGCTTCCACCACCATACCGAAGCATCCAGCTTCTTGCACGGCCAACGCGTCTTCGAGGATTTTCATTGCACCTTTTGATGTTTTCCCTTGGACTCGAAACCCACCAAGGGCTCCTTGGCGTTGAGGTGTAAGCCCGATATGGCCTAAGACGGGTATACCAGCTTTGGTTATCTTCGCAATGGTTGGTGCCATCTCTATTCCTCCTTCCAACTTGATACCTTGGACGCGACCTTGTTTGATGAATCGTATGGCTGTTTCTAGTGCTTGCTCCGGTGAGATTTCATACGACCCCATGGGAAGATCTCCGATCTGAGTTGACGTTAGTTTTTCGTATCAATCAAATTTGGCATGCGGACTTACTGTGAAGGCTGCTTTGGTGGCACGTGCAACTGATCGACAGTGCAGCAGCATGTCCTCGACTGTTACTTCACTGGTATCTTCCATCCCTAAGGCGACCATCGCTAGGCTATCTCCCACAAGTACCACGTCCATCCCAGCAACATCTGCGACGTGTGCGCTTGGAAAATCATGGGCAGTCATAACTGTGATAGGTTCCCCCTTTTTATACATGGATTGAAGAGTTCCCATAGTTACCTTTTTTCTTGAGGGATCTAACCCTGTGCCTAGAGGCGAGTGAGAACTCCATCTTTGTTGGTGTAGTCTTTGCTGCTGCCATGGTGGGGGTGATGGTCTAGCACCAGCGAAGGCAGCGTTTGATAATGATGATAATGACCGGTATGGCAGTAAAGCACGTGACTTAGACAATATGTGCGCCATTTGTTGGGAATTGATTGGAACAAATGCAACTTGATGAAATGTGTATTCTTGATATATATTACTATTTAGAAGTTGAAACGGGGAGAATCGAATGAGGGCCATGACCTAGAAACGACCGCGGTTTTATCTTTTGGTCATGATGGTTTTTGCTGCGTATAATTGAGTCTTATCGAAGTTTCTTTGGTGTTTTCCTGACCGTATGTGTCTAAGCCATCTTAGGAGGTACGTACATTAGGTACCTGTCCACCGACAGTTACCGAGGCCTCGGTTCAATATCGGCTATATCTTACCCCTTTTATTGTTTTCAAGCTCAACAAAATTTAAATGGTCAGTCGTAGTAATGCTATGAGGCTTTTGCTTATACACTAAGTACCTAGTTTAAGGTACATATCGGGCAATCATAAGTATTGTCGATTACTGAACTAACTCCTTTTCTTTAAATATGTTTCTATGAAGTATGTATTTAATAGTAAGAATGAGCTGAGGCTACTGGGGGGCCTAAGCGCCTGGCGGTCCCTCTTCTTATATATGAGATTAAGGGGCTTAATGAATAATGGCGGGCTCTGAAGGGAGGCAAAAAAGGGGTAAAGAAACTCGAAGATTATACTTAACTACCTACCTACCTAGGTAGGTACCTAAATATCTTAGCTACTAGTAGGGCTATGAATGTGGGCAGCATCGCTAACGACAAATAACCTCCTGTTGCTATACCTGTTTACTACACAATGATAGAGATAGGGTCGTGTATCTAGGTAGGTTAAGTAGTTTTCTACCTACAGGGGCCATTTCATCAAATAATTCTCGAAAGTCTTCGAGCAGCGGCCTTCCCCGTCAAATGTAAGGCCGGCAGCTTCGCGTGCAATACTTCGATTCCCAACACAGCTGATAACGGACTTTGCCCCTATTACGCTCTTCTCTCTGAAAGCATTTCCAACTCTGTCGAAAGCAACTATCGCGTCATCTGCGTCTTGGACTATGTTCCTAGCCTCCAGGCTTCTCTTAACGACTACAGCTCAACATTTATCTGAACGATCAAGCGGGTTGTCGATAATACGGAAGGATATGTTCTGCGTAGCCCATTCTAGAGTTAGTGTCGTCCTAGTTGGACCTCCGTCGATAATAAGAACGTCGGTATCGTCCATCTGAAACTAATTTTTGGATAGTTTGATTGCGACATAGGTATAATCAATCGTCAATGATATAATTATCTGATAGAATATAGACTTAGCCAGAACCGTATTCTATCTATGTACCTACCTGTTAATATTGTATAAGCTAAATTTATTTAGATAAGCTAAAATCGCCCTTAACATAGCCAGCTTGCACAACCAATCAAGTTGGGGGGCGAAGTATTAATATCTTACGCTTGTGGAAACCTCACGGCGTCGGATTGCCGGTCCATTTCGGACCTTACAGTAGCAGGACTGATCTTCGCTCCGGGTCTATTTAGCGTCTAGATAGAAGATCCAACATCATGGCCTTGGAATACTTGGGCAAATGGAATAGAAAGAACTTTTCATGTATGATTCTCAGACTGAACCTCCTGGTTGGACCTCCCAGCTGTACTTCATCCCCCATGTATTTTCGATTCCCATGATATCTGGGCTCCGAACCACTGGAGCTGGAATATCCGGTAATGGGATTGATATAGCTACGTTAGACCTCTGTGGCTCTTGTACGGACCCGGAACGTGAAAGGTCCTCAGTAGGGCCATGTGTAGCTGGCAATGGCAAGCTATCCTCTTCACAGCTGGCTTTGGATCCGAGCATCAATGTCACCCATGAAGGTGGCGTACGTCTCGCTGGCGTAACCTCGGCCGCACGTTGATACTGCGGGTTTGACTGCTCGGTATGGAGACTGTTCTTTCGAATCACTATCCATACAGGCCGCAGGGTCGGCAGACATGCTATGATAATTAACATTCGCTTAGCTACGGACTCTAATGCTTATGAAATATAGGAACACACCTGAGATGATTGTGAAATTAGCTTCAACAGTAGCCCAGATGCTTTGGTTGACGATATTCCAGGATATATCGGGGTCATCCTTCTGGTTGACAACAGCGACGAGCCGCATTATAGAAGCGACACAAACACTACCCCTAGTAAGCAATACGACATAAAACACTCTGTGAGTCAGAAAAATGATAAACGACAACGTACAAACCACCTAGAAGGAAGAGAGTTATTACAACTCTTTTTCGGCTCTTTGGGATATTAAGGCGGATAACGTAAGGCATAGGCAGTATGAGAATAATAACGTCAATAATAATATTCGGAATCGAGATGGCGAAGAGGAACTTTTGACTGTCTACATTGCAAGAAGCTTGAATAGTTTTATCCCATATGCCTCGAGTTGGGATACATTGCAAGAGAATAAGAAAAATCTATCTTGTTAGGTTTTGGATCCTGCTGTTCAAATTAGAAACGTACCACTGCTAGACCCCACATCAAAACCGCTGCTGTGATAATGCCTATCGGGAGCTTGATGCTCCCGCTCTTGTTGAAGATACGCCAGTACAAGGCGAGGATAGATAATTTAACAAAAACGATGACACCAGTATACGTCAGCTCGGAGATGAAAAGGCCAATATAATATATTTCGACGACATCAGGCCCAAAGGCTTGAACGTGCCTCCCGAGCCCTCGTGGTAGCCCTAGTTATATTAGCCATCTCCAATACCTAGGGCTTCATAGGGTTTTCTTACACCATAGCAGACCAATAGCAAGGCCTAAAGAACAGGCCTGATGGAAAATTCATTAGCTGCAACGCAAAAGGTAGATATAATGTGCTAATAATTACAAGTGCAAAGAGGATAAGCCAATCGTCGAGCCAAAAGATCGTCCTGTTGATCCAACGACACCAAAAGCGAAGAGCAACGCAAACTAATGCAATGGAGAAACAGATAATTATAGCTGCATAAAGGTCGGGTTGGCGATTGTCTGAAAGGTCCACGGGGCCTCGCAAAGACGACTCCATCTTTACGCTGGTCACATCGAACAAGTTTGGGGCTGAAGGAGAATGGGAGTTGATTGTCAGATTTTGACTAATAATTTGGACGACGTAGAAGATTTGATATTACTTTGGGAGGTACCTAGTTCTATCTCTTATGTCCTAGGTAGGATTATCAACTACTATGTGCGTTAATTAGTAAATGCTCGTATATTTGGGGTGTCTACCTACCTAAGAAGATATGTCTTAAATGAATAGGTACCTACCTGTGTTGCTAATTACTACACTGCCTTGTTCGGTGTGTACCGCCGTCTTTGTTATCGTTTAGTTGTTTATATTGCTTTTGGTTTTTTTGGGTTGTACAACATTCTAGCCTGTCCAGGTACTCAGGGGGTATCTAAGTCACTATGTACCTGGTTGCTCATATGAATCATTGATTTGTCTACCTACCTCCTAAGGTATAGATCTAGATCGTTAACCTAGGTAGGTACCTGTATCTTCCCGCTGACTTTAGGTAAGCAAAGCGTACTGCTGTCGTATACAACATGACATCTAGAGACCAGCATGTTGTCTACAAATTATCCTGCGATCGTCCTTGTTCCGGGAGCCTTCGGAACTCCCGACGGGTTTGAAAGGCTATTACCATATCTCAAAGACGCTGGGTATACAACACATCCAGGGCGGTATCCCAGCTGCAATCCTCTGGACCCAAGCACGGCAACTTGCCAGAATGATATCGCTTCACTCCGCGATAACATTCTTCTCCCTCTCCTAGACAAGCAACAAAAGGATATTGTTATTATAGCACACTCATACGGCGGCGTAATAGCTGGAGGCGCAGCGAAGGGTCTTGATATCCGGACACGGATAACCAAGGATCAAATTGGAGGTAGAATTATTGGGCTAATATATGTGGCCGGCAACATCGCTCTCGAAGGAGAATCTTTATTAGAGGCGGTTGGCTGGAAATATCCGCCATTCATCAAAGCGGATAAGGTAGCTAAATACTATTGCGGAAGCAGAGTTTAGGAAGAAAAACTAACGGAATGAATCATAGCCGTCTAAGGGTCTTGCCATTATCAAACCAGCCATGGATATTTTATATAATGATTGCGATACTGCGCTCGCTCCCGAATTTGATAAGTATATGAAGCCGCACGCGCTCATGACATTCGATACTAAGCCTACGGCGCCAGCTTGGGCAGATAAGGGGTTTGATGGAAGAAGGGCTTACGTACGCACGATGAAGGATTGTTGCAATCCTTCATGGTTACAGGATTTATGGCTTGAAAAGGCAAAGGTAAAGTGGGAAGTGGTTGACTTCCAAACAGGGCACATGCCGTTTGTCAGTCGACCTAAGGCTTTGGCGGAACAGATTGTAAAGTTTATTGATGGGTTTATAGCTTCACAGGATCCTTGAACTACCATGAATATAAGATTTAACCGCTAGGTCCTGTCAGAGGAAAATTAAATATTAGATAATTATGTCTAGATCAGCTTCAAGATGCAGAGAGTATAACAGGCTACACGTGTACTTAATAACAAGGTTAACTTCTCGAGGATAAGTTAGGGGGTACTAATCTTAACGACTGTAGTGATGCCGAACATGTATAATGTCTAAATAGCCCACAAACTGTATAGGTGGTTCATCAAAAATGACCTAGGTATGCATGTGCATATTGACTGGTAGCCACGGTCTAGGTCCTACCTTAACTAGGCTAATATCAAGGCCATCAGGCTTGTTAGATGTTGATTTATCGCGGGCAATGATATGGAGCCAGATTCTAAAGAGGAAGATTCTCAATATCGACCCTACCTATCTATAAGACCTACTATAACATATATCCACATAGTACTGGCTGTCATATGGATAAGGCGTAGATGGCTGAGATAGTGCATGTTAGCTGATGTTTATGCCTGAAGGAATTTATGATACTAGGTACCTAGGTAGGTAGGTACATAAACTTACTATTAGATACCTCTTAGAGTGAGTTGCTGGAAACGTAAGACATGAATTGTATGTGAGGTAAGCCGAATCGGTCCTTGATTTCATCACTATAACGCATCATTAACAATAGAGATACAACGAAGTGTGGCTTTGAGACATGATAGGGCTAAGTCTTGACGCATAAGTATTAGTTTCAATTCCGCACCCCTATTTTGAATACCCCCACCATTGGTATGCAGGGAAAAGATGATGACGCTTCTATTCTTGAGATAGATCTCATACGGACCGCACTCGTCGATTTGACACAGTGTTGCCGGGTTCTTGTACGCCGCGAGTATATATTTACTCCCCATTCCCGTCAATCGGTTTTTGTCCCTTTGTCATACTGCCTTGGGATCATTAAACAAGTCAACTAACTGGAACCAGTTACCTATTACCTTAAAGTAAGTCAGACATAACGTCGAATGAAATTAATTTGAAGTATATCTACTAAGAAGAATAGACAAAGGCTCTTTAAGGACTTCCTACTAGCTACGGGTTTTTTATTTAGTGAAATGACGTAAAGAGAATCTAATATGTCCGGTAATGTGGTTAGATGGGTACCTGAGAATAGAAAGTTGTGAGAAATGGCTGATACAATTGCCCACCCTCTTAATAAGTGGCTGTAGTAGATTGTCAAGAATAGGTACATAGTGATAGTGTAAGACAGCTATATAAGTATAGGTACTTTTAGTATAGGAATATTGCGGGGTTTGCTAATAAGACAATGGAGACGGCCAAGTAAAAGATGTACATTCAGGGGAACCGGCTGGGGTCTATTGAAGGTAGAGATCTGTTTGACATCTTAAGAACCATAGATAGAATAGGTATGGTATGTGGTGAATAGGAGCCGCCGGATTGGTATATACCAGTATAGTTCGCCATATACGCTCTAAATGGCATCATCTCTATCACATTTTATTGCCCAATCCTTGTGTGGAGATATTCGAGATACACACTCAAATGAAGGCACAACTTCCCCGCTCGATTAAGTGAATTAAGTTATAACTACCTACACTTCTAAATTAACATATGAAGAGCCAAAATTCACCCAAAGAATCGACTAGTAAAGGTTTATGGTATAAAACGAATTATGCCTCCATCCGAAGTAGAATCGCTCCCAACTTATGAATATCCAACTGAGACTGAAGAGAGACGTATGTATATAATCGGTGATAAACAGCGTAATGGAATCCTAACATAAGGTGCGATAGTGAAATATGCGGAGTTGGAAGCGCTTGATATCTCCAAACTAAACCAAATAGGGGGTAAACAGGAGCTGGCAGAGCAGGTGTTGCCGTTTATTAATAAAAATGGTACGGCGAGCTGGAGTTTATGAGTATTAACAACTACTGACTATCTACTCTAGGCTTCTTCTATGTTATCGGCCATGGATTCTCAGATGAGGAGGTCAGACGACAGTATGCATTATGCGAGGCATTCTTCGATCTACCACTAGAGGAAAAGACCAAGTATCTATGCGACACGGCAAAGGGGGATTTCCGGGGGTATAAGCCGCAGTCAACAGGAAAGCTCGCGACTCGAGATAACGATGAGCGCTACAATATCCCTAAATTCACACCAGAGCACGAGCGGCCACATCCGCAACTCATCAGAGAACACTGGGAGGAGATACGGGCTTTCTCGCTGAAGGTCCATAATGAAGTTCTACTTCCCCTCCTGCGCCTATTTGCTTATGTCCTCGAGATCGACGAGGATTATCTTATCGAACGCCACCGCTACGAAGCTGAAGGCTTGGAGTATCTGCGGTACATGAAGTACCACCCCCGTTCGGCGGAAGCGGACGCCCAAACCGGCAATATCTGGGCAAAGGGGCATACAGACTACAACACGCTAACATTTCTCTTCCACCAGCCAATCGCAGGGTTGCAAGTGCAGACCCCGGAGGGAGAATGGAAGTACGTTAGGTCGCCAAGGGACGCAATTATCGTAAACATTGCGGACGCGCTAGAATTTCTAAGCGGCGGCTACTTAAAGAGCACCGTTCATCGAGTAGTGAGACCCCCTGGGGACCAAGCGGGCCGGCCGAGGCTGAGCTTGATCTACTTCGCTCGGCCCGAGGCCAATATACTCCTGAAGCCCGTCGTGAGCCCATTGCTGCAGCGACTGGGTCTACAGTCGGAAACAGAGCACTTCGCACACGATGTTACAGCTGAAGGTAAAGCGTTATCGATGATAGCTCGTTTGATAGTAATGAAATACTAACTAAGGCTATAGAATGGGCAAGGGCACGGATCGCAAAAGACCACCGTTTCCGTACCGGGTTGGTCGACCAGCGAGAGAAGGAGATCATCGCCGGTGTCAGTCAAAAGTACTACGACTAAGGGTGTGACTTACTTATCA
Organism: Daldinia grandis; assembly: GCA_022432525.1. Classification (NCBI taxonomy): domain Eukaryota; kingdom Fungi; phylum Ascomycota; class Sordariomycetes; order Xylariales; family Hypoxylaceae; genus Daldinia; species Daldinia grandis. The sequence continues at coordinate 1,045,363 of JAJKLB010000007.1, forward strand.
TCTTACTGAAATACGAGTTGGGTATACAATCTGCATTTCGAAGGAGGTGATCAGTTGGATATACATACATAGTAGCTAAATACTTCTAGATCTGGGGAAAAGGGGGCGACTTATAGTAAGTATTGTGGTTAAGTTTAATGTATGCAAGAGTCAACTTTTTATTCCGCACTAAAACATCTGCAAGCTTACAAGATTAAGTTAATCCATCGGCTTATGCGGATCACCCGCAAGTACTGGAACCCGACGAGACAAGGAATCCAAATCCGAGACCCTGCTGTGACGTCATAACCTCATTAAGGTCCAGCCACCAGAGAGTTAAGACCCTTGATTGGCCCTTGCGTAACTGTGACGCCTTCGGTGATGAAGACGACTGAGGCTGTGACGTCACACCTCGTCTTCGTCTGCGTTAAGTACCTACGTTATATATACCCATCGATATCGCCTGAGTTGTGAGAGTTGGGAAGCAACCAGTCTGTTGTTAACAATATCAATAACATCACCGTCACTCTCCAAATTTACATACCCACCCTCTAACACCACACAACACAACACAACACCAACCTCGCCAACATGCCTCTCGAGAACAACTCCACAGCCCAAGACTCCGGCATAACCGGCGCCGCCAAATTCGTCACCAGCACCGTCGGTAACGTCGCCGGCGGCGTCGGCCGCACAGCAGGCGGCGTAGTCGGCGCCGCAACCCGCGGGCTCGGCGACACCATCACAAGCGCGACGGGATCGACCGGCAAGCCCGTCGGCGACGCGCTAAGCTCCGTCGGTACTGGCGTCCAGGATGGCGCCGAGGGCGTTTCCAAGGGCGTCGAGAACGCTGGCCAGTGGAAGCGATGAGGAGGCTCTTAATGCAGATACATGATAATAGCAATAACGACGATAATAACAACAACAACAACAACAAAAAACACATAGCAGTTACGCTGTTGAAAACAAAAAATAAAATACCTATGGAGTAATATGTTGGGAATAGGCGTGTATGATACACGAGGGACATGTATTATACTATTATTATGTACACTGATACGAAACGCGCTGGATAATCGCGCTACGAAGACGAATTAAATTTTGATATCTGATACCATTTACTGCACACATCTGCAAGATCTCCAAAGTGACGAAGTAGACTGGTACGATTAACGACATGAAGTTCGAATGCAGGTGTAAATAGCTCAATTCGATTTCATAAGAGGCAGTTGGAATCAATCATTAGCCGTATTTATACGTGTGTCTTTAATAGGTGATTGGTTAAGTTACTAACATATCCTGGAGGGAATAGTATAACGAGGTGCCAACTTCGAGAACTGCAATGAGACTAACAGGGCTATAGAGGCGAAGAAATTGTTCCAAAAGTCTGTCCGTACTAAGCAACGTATTTCATTCGAACCACGCCGTTTCCGACCCCGAGAAGGGTGTCAGCTGTTCGTCCATACATATGTGCGGCGTCTGATCTTCCGAGCATGACATGCGACCGGCCCCAGCGTTTTGCCTTCTCTGCGTGGCCGAGGAACCTGTCTTCTTCCTCTGCCTTCTAGTTCCGGACCCGGATGATTTCCGCGAGGATTTGTTCGAAGCTGGTTTACCGTCAAGAAGCCCTTGCAGAAGCGCTTTGGATGAATTCCTCCTACCTCCTTCTCGCAGGGGCAGTTCATCCCACGCTCGCGGGAGAGGTAGTATCTTGCGGGAGCTCTCTGGCGTCTGATCTAACAATGGCATGAAACTGTAGCGGCGCAGCTTTTCCAAAAGACCATAGTTGGTGCTTGAGGACCGGAATCCGGGGGGCTTAAAGCTGCTCTTCCGGCGATGTGAAGATGCACCAATTGCACGTCCCGTCTTCCTACTTAATTTTTCGGGCTTTTCATTCAGTTTCCCAGGCCATTGTGGCATAGAGTCTCGAAAGGGGGGATCGGTAGGTGGAACTGGAGTTTGACGCGGTGATTCTTCGAGTATCTCTAGAGGCCTAGGAACATTAACCCCGCAATGTGCGTCTACGCCACGAGCGTAAAGGTCCGGTATAATTTCTCTCTGTTCTGGCATACTGGGTCTCTTAAATAGGCCGAGCGGCGTCAACCAGTCACTTGTACATGATCTCGAGGAAAGTTTCGGGAAGGATATCATTGAACCATCCCGGTAACGATTGGTTGGTATTTTGATATCTCCCAAAGACCTTCTGGGACTAACTGGTTCGGACGCTGATCGCCTTTTACCTTGAAGCTTGGGCCCCTTCGCATGAGCTGATTCTTCAATAGTGGAATGAAATTTAGTGCTTGCCCTTCGCATGTCATTGATAGACGGCGAATGTGAGGCCATAAATGACGAGGCGCGCGTAGACACGTTTCGAGAGACCACCATAGACCCAACGACGCTTGCGTAAGGCTCCATGACTGCCTCTCGAACCAGATTACCCAGGGCGGATCCCTATGTAACCTCGGTAATACTTTGTCGAGAAATGAACGTGGTTTTAGCCGTGTCGACACAATGACCATAGTAGTCAGAGCAACTGGCTATGCTAAAGGAAGGTTGGGCAGAGCTGATTGTCGTAGCTGGATCAGCAATGCTAGGTGATCCAGGAATAATAAAGTTCATGTTGGGCGTAGGCTTTGCCAGTGGTTCTTTAGGTAATAGCATCGAGAGACATTCAACTCCCGAACTATTATTGCGAACACAGCGGATACCAGCAACTACGATATCTAGGATCCCCGCAATATCGTCCGTGGTTACCAGATAGCTCTCCGTCGTCGATTCGTTAACTTTAGGGCGATCAATTCCAAAGGTATCCTGACCAGTCCACAATCTTGACAGGGGGGGCAGGCTCTCGTTAATGCCTACTGGCATCTCTGTTTGAGATGAACAGCTATTATGACCCGTATTAGACAAGTAGGCTCGTATATTGCGAATAATGGTATCTGCTGCCTGTCTATCAATGGCAATTGGACTATCGAGCATATTTCCATCTAATTCCGAACGAGGAGTCTGGGCCCCTGTGCACACTGGGCTCCAGCAATCTGTTGCAGTAGGGGATCCGGGAGATGATACCAAAGGCCTCCCATAGCCGTTAGTATCTACGCTTGAGTCGTTCAAGTGTGGTTGAAGCATTGGAATGCCTTCTGATGTGGCATGGAATGTCCTGTGGAAACGACGACTTATAGACATTGGGCAAAAATGATGACGCCTCGGATTATGGCGATGGTGTGTAGTAAAAGGAGTTGCCACTCGCGGTCTCGATATTTGCTTCGACCCCGGAATATGAGGTTCTAGGGGTGAGACAGGAGCTGAGAAACTTGGTTGGTAGGTTGAGTTGGAGGGCTGCGCGGATACTGTGCCGTGACCTGTCTCTTGTAGTTTATGTGAGGCTGTAAGACTGACATGTCGGCTAGCTATACGACTGGACGGTGCGCTATAGAATTGATCATCGTCTAGGCTGCCGATAGACACGCGACCAACGGTAGAGTAAGGAGCCATTGTTTATCCGCCTCTAATACTCGGGGCTATCGCTAAGCATAAATGTGAGAAGACAATAAACATGTTCTGTAGGGTAAATTAATGCGAGTTTAATAAAGGTAGGTGAGAGGATCGGATTAAGGGGAGATAGAAAACTGAAGATGGTGTTCTTTAGAGGTAATGCCTTTGGATATTTTACCTTAGGTCAGGTTAGGGGCCTATGCACATATAGATATGCCGGATACCTAATAACAAATGTTCAAGAGAAGGGGCAAGACGTTTACCAGTGGCCCATACCTACCAACACGGATACGGCATGTCTGAGGGTAAACCCAACTTAGGTAGGTTAGCTATAAGAGTCGCTACTTGCATTGCCCCTAGCTAGCCGAATACTCGTAGTTACTCCAAGTTTCTCATGTAGTGATTCCACGGGAAGGATTAAACTTGACTACCTAGCGAAGGTAAAATGATGAGTAACTAATGAATATTGATATATCGTGTCACCTATGAATGGATCGAGACCGATCTGATTTGGAATCTTGGTAGGCTTGGCCGGGTATCACTATGCGGTATCATCCCGGACGGGGTCATACCGAAATTAGTCCCTATTGGATGCGCTCGATCCCGGTAATTATTCGCCGTATTATCGATGCTCAATAGTTGGTAGGATACCTTAGGGCTAGATGAGAAGATGGCATTGGTGAAATAAGCGATAATTATCTACGTGTAGGTAAGATTCCGGGGTCATACATGTAGTGTACGTTACGCAGGTGGTGAAGTGTATGTATGTAGAACTTGGGATGATTAAATTGAATCCACCTGGACGAAAGGGTTGAAAGCAACAGGGGTTGATACTTAGCCACTCTCCACATCTTCAATATCACGTATTTAATTGTGGCAGTTCTCTAAACCTTGAGAATTACTATGCCTCAGCCACTCTAGCGTTCTCGGAAGTGGCCGTTTTAATAAGTTATTATTAGTTACCTCCATTACATAGTTACCTGTATATACATACCTTAGTATCGCCCATATCACCCCACACAAGTCCGGTGACACGGAACGAACCTGGAATTTCTAGGTTAACTAGATGATTAGTGTAACTCTCGGTATTATCTCAAATACATAGACGCCAACACGCACAGCCGAAGTCGCATGTGGCAGCTTAAACCCCTAAGAAAACCAAGCAGCCCAAGAGCCCACCAGCTTTAGGCGGTCTACATTACATACATACTCCTGACAGCATTCCAAATCTCAATCTCGCATGAGACGTGTCACACCACTATTGGGATCACTCTCATCTGTCCCGTGAATGGCCTAGCTCTAATTACCGTCGCGCTGTACAAGGGAAAAAGAACGTGTGTCAGGAGATTTGACGGTCAAGCAGGGTCTAACAGAAACATTGCTGAGACGGTGGCGACGGTGGGAGTTTTTATTTAATTTTCTCTCTCTTCAATTTCGTCTATAACTGTTTCCCCCGGTGGTTGATTTTATTCCGCTCTACCTATCATTAAGCCATTTCGGACTTACGCCCATAACCACCACCTACTTAGAGGTAGATATCAGAAGCACAACCAGTAAACGATAAAAGAATTCTCGGGGTTTACCTTCCATCAAAATGTGCATCGTTCTTATCACGACGGCTCATCCGAAATATGCACTTATTGCTCTTGACAACCGGGATGAATACATCCTAAGACCTACTAGCCGGCCGCACTGGTGGACCCATCAGCCTTCAGGAGAGCAAATACTGTCCGCGCGAGACTTGTACCGCAAGGAGCGAGGGACATGGCTAGGCGTCACCAAAACCGGACGATTCGCCGTGCTGACAAATTACCGGGAGTCGAGCGAAGACGACCCGGACCCGGATCACGCCATCGCCGGGGTTAGGAGCCGAGGCACTATAGTGAATGCCTGGTTGGGTGCCCCCTCTGGACTTGGCCTGGACGACTTCGTCAATACGATGCTAGAAGGTCGCGCTGCTAAGGGTGTCGGAGGGTTTTCGCTTGTATGCGGCGATCTGAAGGAGAGAACCGAGAAGGGCATTAAGCCGCTTGCGATCATCTCCAATCGGTGGGACCATGTCGGCGAGGTCCCGTGGATAGGTGGGGAACGTGGACACATATATGGCCTAAGCAATGCCGTCTATGTAGAACCTGCTCAATGGGAGAAGATCAACATCGGGAAGAAATTGACGGAGGAGGCGATACAAGACGCCGTCGACAAAGACATGGACGAAGAAGAGCTTACTAACCGGCTATTCAAAGTCCTCGATCATGATACACTTCCCTTGGAGCCGAAGATGAGCTTTCAAGAGCATATGGATGCTCTTCGGCGGTCTGTATTCATTCGAAGCTTCGCGGAGGATCAGGGATGGAAGGACATGGCTGACGCGGCCGATGAGGGGAGGGCAAAGGCAGCATTTGATGCGATCGAAGATGTAAGCGAGCCGGAAGAGCATAGGGACGCCCATGGATATTTTATGAAGGGTGCTTATGGTACTCAAAGACAGACCATTATTCTTTTAGATTGGGAAGGTAACATTACATATAAAGAGCGGGCGTTATGGGATTCTCATGGCAACCCGATTGAAAGAGGAAAGGGGGACGAGACGTTCAAGTTTAAGATAGAAGAATGAGGTGATAGAGAAAGAAAAACGAGAATTTATTAGAAATATTTGGCACATAGAAGCGGTTCCTAATGGGCCCATGTCGGTAGTATTCTCTTTAACTAAAGCACCTACGTCGTCCTCCTACCATTCGCACATAGCACACATAACGATTATACCATACCTAGTCTCGCATATACATAATACATCATTCGATTAACTATCCCCTAGGGAATTAACATATTAAGGGCACGGATCTTCGCCTGTGAAGTCTCTTTTTTCACCGAGCCCTAGTAAGTTTTACGATGCTCTCAGTAACTCGCACTTGTAACAATGCCACATTACGAACCGTCTATCCTTCTCTATTTTAATGACACATAGGAGACGAAAACAGCGGGATGCGTTCTTACGCTACCTTACAGGATACTTGAACGGACGTTTATGGTTAAAGAATAACTTTTGAATATACTTATTGCTTGATGTGACCTGAGTGTCTCCTTTCATAAATTCAGGGGCTAGGTTAGTGAATGCTCGCCAGTTATATGCCTGGCTACCTACGTAAGTAAGGCATCGATGGAAGTACCAACGGTCAGACATTGTGTATTCATAATAAGGAAGGAGTTATCATGGCCATGTTGACGACATAATCGAAGAAGGGGTACCTCGAGGGGGTACTCGAGATGTAGAAGCTGCGGCCACCTTGGTGACTCCTGTCAGTATCTCCTTACAGGTCTGTCTCGAAAATAAACGGAGCTATTTAAGCTAAAGCCTGTTTACTTTGCCCATCTCTCAGGTTGCTATGCGTTTCGTTTACATGTCCTGACACCATATCTCGCGAGCAACAGGCTTCTCTTTTGGATTTTCTCTTGCAACACAGCACAACACAATTCAACCAGTCCTTAGTGTTCCTTGGTTAAATACTTGCCCATGGCAACCCAACATCGTCAGAGACAGGGACATCCGGAACCATCTGTTACTGCTTTTGCCTTGATTGCAGAATCCCTAGCTATTCTGTATATGCTCATCCAAGGAACCACGATTTGCCTCGTCACGCTTAGCAAGCTGTATTTTAAAGCACTCGTGGTACTACCCACCATCTGGGCGCATTTCATCATTTTGCTCTGTTCTAAAATCATCGTTCAACTGTATAGGATCGTTGGGGGAACACTGATATCATGTCTTCTGTATCTGGAGGTCCCCAACTCACTATGGAAACCCGGTGCCAGCAAGAGCTTCCCACCAGCAATGATTCCGGTCGCATTTCGGAGGCTGTTCATCGAGCAGCACCTGATAGACGCGGATCCCCACGAGGGAGGGGAAGGGGTAGACGCGAGAGTGGTGCTCGAATCAGCCAGTTGCCACTAAGCACGAGCGCTGCCGCACTTGGACGTACTCGTCAAGCAACAGCATCGCCGTGGAATACTCAGCAGTCCGGCATTTCGTCCCCGGTTAATGCAGGTTACAAGGACCATTTCTCCGGATCTATATCATCTCGAAAGCTATCGGCAGGCTTCACGGCTAACGGACCGCCATCCAGTCAACCAACTACGGGATATTCAGCTGTAAATGCATCTACAATCCCTAAGGCTTCTATTGAAAGCCACCCAGGCCCATTGACCAGTCATCCTACTACCGCGTATTCGTCTATGACTGCATCTGGCTCCCGAGGTAGTTTTGACAGATACGCACCAGGACCCCTGAGACAATCGCAGACAACTGGCAATCTGCCTCCGCCGTCAGCCTACCGACAGCAGAACGGTGGGCTACAAACTTCAAGGATACTTTTCCCAGTGCCGGAGTCGTCCGGGGCAACCACTTGTTCAGTTGGCATACCGACGGCTGGGGTGATTTCGCATTTCAGGGAAGAAAACATCAACCCTTATCTCTCAGAAGTCGACCTTGGAAGAAAACACAGGGACAGTCTGGAAATATCTAGCATTAAGAAGATACCCAAACGCACGCCGCCCAGCGCAAAGCGAAAGGTGATTGCTGGCGTTTCCAACACTGAACCTATTCCGGAGTTGCCAGAGCAAATGCTGCAAACTGCAAAGCAGAAGAAGAATACATCAGAACAGAAGGCTCCTCCTACTCCTTGCAACCCTCCTTTGCAACAGCCTCAGCTACAACCCCAAGTACAGCAGCAGCAGCAGCAGCAGCAGCAGAAGCAACTGCCAAAAAGGACGTTCCCAAGTGTAGATTGCATTAGCTCCATCGACTTATCTCGAATTCATCCATTACCTCCACAACTGCCTCCCATGCCCATGCCCATGTCAAATTCCAAGTCCAAGAAGCAGAGCGGTATTCCCAAGTCACGCACCTTTAACGTGCTTTCTAGCCTAACATCTTCATTCTCGCGCGTATCGCTATCCGGCAACAACAATAGCAACAATAGCAACAATAGCAACCACAGCAACCACAGCAACCACACCCGTACCAATCTACGTCGCCAGATAGGATCCCCCATAATGGCTCCCAACACCTTCGACGGCAACGCATCTCTAACCGAAGGCGACAGTTCGCTAGGAGCAATTATGCCGCCTAACCAAGCATCTACGCCCGCACCCGCCCTCGCGACCAAGCCCGTCCACCGCAACCCTCGCATGGTGTACAAGGCCGAGAGCCAAGCCTACTGGACCGGCCGCTTCGTCGCCATGCAAGACAAGCTGCGCAGCGAGAACCTACGCGGCCGCAACCTCGAGGCCCTCACAGCCATCATATCGGGGCCCCAGCAATCGCAAATCGCCGCCGCCGCCGCCGCCAAACCTACGGCCGCCGCCGCGCTCCCGTCCTCCTACAGCATGGCCTGCATGCCAGACGTGACGCCGCAGGTCCTCTCGGGCGAGGCCCTCGCCATGGTCCAAGCCGTGTCGGAGATGACGGACGAAGACAGCCGCATCCGCCGCGTGTTCCGGAACCTAGAGGCGCTCTGCGCGAACCGTTCCGCTCTCGACAGCATGCACGAGTTCCAGCAGGACTACGCCCGTCTCGTCGGCAAGAAGGGTCTTCTCCCGCCCGGCTCGTCCTGGGACGACAAGGACAAGGACAAGGATAAGAAGGGCTGGGTTGGTCGCATCTTCAGCGGTAGCAGCAGCAGCGGCAATAGCAAGAAGAAGGGTAATGGCAACGGCGATGGTAGTGGTAATGGTAATGGATCGCAGTAGGAAGGGTGGAAAGGAAGAAGTCCGGATTAGGTACTAGTATGGATCTAGCACGATCCATGCGAAGTCCGATTCGTCGAGGGAATACCTGATGGTTTAGTAGGTACGGGCTATGACAAGGTACTATTTCTACTTTGCTATCACGCAGGTATGTTGTAATGAAAAGGACCGGAAAAGGAAGGGAAAAAAGGAGGAAAAAAGGAGGCGGATATGTGTCATACGGAAAAGGACTTAATACTCATTCCGGTTATTTGAGGAGGGAAGCTTCACAAAGCAGAAGTGGAACTGTTCATACCTGGAAGCATTAGTTAGGCGTGTGTACGATAGGTAGGTAGGTATGTTACGAGAAACGAACCTCATGGACTTTAGGACCGCATGATATTGCCGCACCCCCGGTCTAGTTATGACCTACAAATAATACATAATAAACTGGCGCATTAATTATAAACACTGAGTGATAGTGCAATCCATTCGCCCGGAAACATCTAAATTTTTCTGGGAATCACTTTTGAATTCTACCCGTCGTGGTCACGGCGAGAGCCTCATACGAAGGCCTGTGAACCCCTGTCTAGGTAATCATATCGTAAGCCGTGTAACGCGCCTCTATCCTTCCCACCGTATCCTAATGCACCTTGCATACCGTAGAACTCCTATGCTTAATGATCTGGATTGCCAGATTTAAACAATAAAATAAATAGGTCGACATGATTCGGTTCGCCCTTCATTGCTTAGTTTTCAACTACCTCCTTCGTTCGCCTTCCTGCGAGATCTCATGAAGTCCTTGATCTGCTCGACCTTGGTAGCGAAGAAGATTCCCTTCTTGTCGTTGCGCCAAGCACAGACGCCGATGTTGTCCGCGAAATCGGCCACGGCTTTGTACTCCTTGTACTCGTCGAACTCCTTGAAAAGATAACCGTCGCGGGTAGAGATACGCTCCGTGTCGAGCTGCCAGAGGCGGATCTGGTCGATGACGACGGGAGGTAGCACGGGCTTATTGTTCGCCGCCGCGTGCCGGTACATCTGCTCGTCTGCGTGCGTAGAGAGATACGACACGATCTGGTCCGCCGTGATGCCGTGGCTAACGGCATTCTTGATAGATCTGCGTGTCAGATGGCCTGATACGAGACCCTTGAAGCGGAACTTGAGGTCTGAGAAGAGTGCTAACACGGCGATTTGTAGCGGCGAGTGTACATATGCGTACATCCGGAAGTTGGTCTCGAGGATAATGGTACACTTGTCTTGCTCGTCGCTGGTTGCGCTAGAGGCGGCTGAGAAGCCGGCGCTAACGCTTCGAAGGGCGGTTTCATTACTGGTAAGAGTCGTAGCTAGGCGAGTAGGGAAGAACTGGTGAGTGTTGTGCTGAGGAATGTATATCAGACCAAAGTCGATAAGAGTGGGCAACATATTGCGTCGACTCTCCGTGAGGGCGTCAGTGCTATATGCACGCCCGAATTCGAGGGAGGCTAACATGAAGAAAAATGATAGCATATCAACGGCATCCATATCAGACTTGCTCCCGTTGGCATTGGCTACCTCAATAGCCTCGAGCCAGAGCAGTAATAGAGCCCAGACCTGGGCGTTTGCTTCTTGTAGTAAGAAGGAGAAGCCAATGTGTGTAATCTTAAGTTCGCCAGTCCTACGTTCAACCAGCCGGCCAGCCAAGAGCAGGTCCTTGACCGACTGCTTAGGTCCACTAGAGCCCGTCTGAATGCTGGTTATACCAGTAGCCGAAACGACGTAATGGAGTATATCATCCCATTTCCTCCTGGCATATCTATCCAGGAATATATGGTCGACCTCGCTAGGAATAGGTTGTGTAGACGGCACGCCGAATGAATTATGATCTCCCCCTCCCTCCAACGCAAGCCGTAGACTATTCTTAAAATTTTGGGTAAGAGCTAAAGACTGAGGCTGAACTATATGTAACGATCGAAGGATAGCGATGGCTTGGTCCTTTTCGCGGATTGCGGTAGGTTTTATCCATAGATCGAGGTCGGATACAAGGAAGGGGGTCGGCGAATATAGTATGGCCATTACAATAGTCTTTGCTATTTCTTCAAGTTAGAGAATCCTCATCTTAAGCAAGTTTATACGCTTGCTGAGAAGCTCTCACCCATATGAGGAAGCATGCGCCGGAAAATGGCGAAGGCCGTAGAAGGCTGCTGATATAGTTTCCTAAAGGTAGTCCCCGGCAGCTGTTCCAGGTACTGGGGCAGCGAGTTGGCGCTGGTCGACATGGCGAAGTGTTGTATGATCAATCGCTATTGAAGGTAATTAAGAAGTTATCACGGCATGGATCCGGTAAGTAGAAGCAAGCTTCGAGTGGCACTGGAGCACTAATCGTAGCTTTGTTAAAGAGGATAATTGGACTTTATTAATCGCGACTAGAGCTATGCTTCATGGCAGGCTGGTTTGGGTATTTGTAGTATCTGTTTTTTCGTCGAAATAAGAGATTACGCTGGAATAATAAAAGTTGAAAGAAGCGAAGCCGAAGAAGCTTAGCACTGTCGCGCGACCGGCGGAGCTCATCTTTAGCTGCATAGGTATGTACCTACCTAGGTACCTAGGTACATGTAGGCACCGAACTTAAGCCCCACTGGCGCTAAGGAATGGGTGGGGGTGACCTCCCGCAAAGATCGGTGCAAAGCCACACTTAAGAAAAACGGAAGCGGTTTCCACTGCATGCAATCTTCAACATCCTTTGCTACAAATCCGATATTTGATTTGATTAAATTTTTAAATGAATTTGAATAGTCTCTTTGCTCTTTCAGAAGATAACTCACCCTAAGCATGGAATAGTGGTCAGTCAAAGCGCCATATTAGCAATAGACATTGCTAACCAATTAACCATTAACAACTAACAACTCGGAATCTTCACCAACATATCAAAAGGAGAAGTCACGGAATTTCATTTTCAAAGGCTCTTCATGTTGAATATATTTTGGACCTGGGCTTCCCTGATCGGTATGTCAATCTTTTAAAAGAGAGCAACCCTTTACAACTCCAGTACTACAACACGTCCAATATCACATAAGTTATCGGATACTATATCTGCTGCGTTTAGGACATTGAGAACAGTTAGTAAAAGTGTCAATTTAATTCCCACGTCGTTTGCCATGTTTTCTTTTAGGTCTATAGGCCATGATCGCCATCCGTCTACATGTAATTCCCTAGTCACTCCATCCCTATTGTCTCGACCTATCTGTAGATAGCACCTTTATTAAACTTTAACAGGCCTGGTCTTGGATTCATTTAGCCCTATAACAATTTGATTGTCTTCCTAAATCACTTACTAACAGTTAGGTCTGCTTCATTCACATTTGGATCAGGTCTAGACAATCTCTTTGACTGGCCACACGTATAACTTAAGATTCGGGGATGCATAGATGTAATATTAACGCAACTGAATTATAAATCTGTGAGACCCAATTCAAGCAGAATCAATTTATTAGTTCTCGTTCAATACTAAACTTTGTAACCTTCGACAGAACTAAACTATAAGGCTAAGACTGTACCTTTGTTAACGAGCAAGTACGCCATCGGGAAGTCCTTTGATATCCAAATATTTTTATAAGCAAAACGTCAATCATTCGCAATATGTATCAAAACTTGCTCCGACTGTTTTTCAACAGTCCCGTCGAAATCCAGGTCATGATCCTCGGTAACTTGAGTATCGAAGAGTTAGATACAGCACTCTCGACCACTCCAGAGTTTATGGAAGTGGTTGTCCAGGAATTCCCTTCATTTATCAGATTAGTGTTTGATAAATACTCTGATATACCGTATACCTTAGAGATTCGTCATCTTGTGCACCAGATAATTTCCCTTGAAGCCTTACCTGAGCCCCCCTTTATGGATCCAAAGAAAGGCCCGCAGATGTATGCTAACTGGATCAAAGAATTTTCAAAGCAAGGTGGTGATACCATGCTCCCGATTATTCCTCGCACTCTTAGAGTATTAAAGCATATCCAGCTCTTACTTCAAACCGTTGAAAGTTGGGTAGGCCGACTTCACTACAATTTCTCCAGGTCGTACCCATCTCAAGATCCCCAAAGTTTTGAGAGGTTCCTGGAAACTAGGGACATGGTCATGGTATGCGGAAGAGATAGTCAGGATGAGCATTCCTTCTCAACCGTTGAGTCGTACCGCATTCGCCGGGCTCTCCTCCTATTTGAACTCTACTCTACACTTTTTCATTGCCATCGTTCCAATGGAAGCAGGAAACAACACAACGGTAGGGTTTCTGAGCAAATGTTATTTTTTCAGTCATTGCAGCCTTTTCTTCTAACAGAATTAGATGCTATATACGGAATGATAGAGAGTTGCCTCGATTGGTATTGGCGTCTTTACGGAGTACCTTGCCGTATCTCCTTACCTCTGTATCCTGGACATGGCATAAGGCCTGGCGGAGAAACACTCGAATACGTGATGAGCAGGGGATTGGAATCATTGATGCAGGAGGTCTTTGATGGTATAAATAGGACCCCACCGTATGAATATAATGACTCTGATGCGATTGAGCGGTATTGCATCCGATGCATGGCCCACAACCCAATTGGAAACTCATTCTTTACAGCGCCTTTGAGTCATTGTTTTAGCGACTACCAAGGTATAGACAGCATCCGAATTCCCACCATGGTTCCCACTACGAGTATGGCATCCTGGAGGGGTGCCCCTGATAGGACCAATGGCCCGTCATGGTTGTGTCGAACTTATTTCGACCCTGAAGAGGAACAATACAGAGATCGAATTTCAACTTTGATCATCGAGGATCCTCATAACTGGAGGGGTCTTGCGTTTTGGGAAGAAGACCGCCTAGAACGCCACTTCAAGCTGACCGAGGAGGCTAGGATTTCTGGTATTGATCTAGAGTTTCAAAGATCGAGTTATCAAATCACAACCGGTCCAACCGATTGGCATAGACAGTGGTTAGTATTTATGGACGCCTCAAATGTAGGATATATAAGCACACAATTACCGGAGTCAGCTGCCGCCATCTACCGATCAATTTTGGGATGATAGCTGACAATAGCGGCTACTTAAAGGCCCACGAAATCTCTAACAACCGGCGAATCAATAGGGACGTCCACCAAACCTCCTTTTTATCTCACTTCTGTATATTACTCTTTTCTCTAGATTTTTCCCTTGCAAACAGTAAACTTCTAATTTATTGTATATTCCCTTAAATTATTGCTACTATGGATGAGGAAGGAGGTCTTCGTTATATAGGTAGGTACACATTAATCGTCCAAGACACCGTTTACTATGCTTGGAAAGATCGGTCGTTAGTTTTAATAAACGCCCCTGAAACGGAGAGCGCCAACGCCACAATGAACTCATCTGTTATAACCCTCTAACCTAGGACTTTCACTAGAGTAGTCAATGTACCGCAAATGCTCTCGTACTCATTGTCCAGCCATCTACCAACGTGTCGACAGATTCCGGCCTCCATCTTGGACCATCCCCAAAGCAGATAGCCTGGCGCGACATAAGTTGAATTAGTTTCCGCATGCATGCAACATGCTCCCGGTCGAGCGCCTGACCTCTGAGTGCGGCCTCGAACGTGGGGTAATCGTCACGAAAACGATCCCGCAACTCTCTTTCGAACTCCAGCGGCGACAGGAAGTCATCTTTACTAAAACCCGCCTTATTGGCCTCGTCGCCTAGTGCGACGCTTAGACGTTTTACTAGGTTCGGGTCTAAGAAGCTCTATGCTGAGTGTCAATCCTGGTACTCACAAACGAACATAACTCAAGAACAGACGTATAGAATTCGGGTTACCTTTATTTCCTCTGCATTTTTCTCACCAGCGAGGTGGAAGTATCCATAGCGGCGAAAAGTAAGTCGCGCGTACATCAATCGCATTATCTGCGGAAGGGCCAGGCGCTTCGACGTAAAAGACCACTGCTGGGTAACAATGTCCACGGCGACTGGCGGAGGCGTCGCTGAGGAGATTATAGCCCGCAGCGCCTGGAAACCGAAGGCTAACGCTGCCCAGTAAATTTGGCCAGCTAGAGTGTAGGCCTTATCACCCATGTAAGGGACGATATCTGGTGGGGGATCCGCGATGTGGATGGCTCTATCTGGCTCGAATGTAGTTGAAACTCCTGCGGACACGATTTGCTCCCCAAGGTAATATGGATTGGATGTTGACAACCCCAGGCCACCGTCAAAATTATCTATATTTGCCGTTAAATCATATGCATCGGAACTCGTCATTGACAAGAATTGTGACCAGCTATTGTTCGCTTGGTCACTAATCTCAAATGATGGTAACGAGAAATCAATAAGATTACTGCTTTCCTCAGATGGCGCAGGAGCAGGAATCGGTGTAGCTTCAATGGGAGTGATACTCAACCAGTTGGAGCTATGCTTGGCCTCGGGAGTCGCAATGCCGGCGACTTTACGGGCCTCGGTGATTACCTGCGATAGGGCGGCATCATTACGATCCGCCGCGTCGCTTATTGCCGAAATGGCTCGGCGAAGCTTGCCGTTCTCTTCTTCCAGACTTCGGATTGTATCGATCTGCCTCTGTCTAAAGGCTCGTTGGGCCAGTTTACCCCTCTCACGACGGGCCTACGACTTAGCAGTTGGCATTGGGCCTGGTCCATGCATGTAATGTTTTAGGTACTTGAGGAGGCTGAAGAAGAGTTATGGACAAGTCTTACCGCGATATAATCTGGTGCTCCCGCGCGCCGAGAATCTGAATCCATAAATTCATTATCCTGTCCCATAATATATTAAATAAGTGTCTTCGTAGTGAACAACTTAGTTCCGGCCTAAAATCTTTCAAGTTGGACAACCTAGATCTCAGTACTGCTTTTTCTTCTCACTATAGCAACTTTGTATTGAAGAAAAAGGTGGAACTGTAAGATCCCAACCTACCTGGTACCTACAGAGGTAGGTAACTTGCTGATTTGTCATCTGATGAGTCAGCCGCGACGTTGAGGAAATAGTCAGGGGTTAGCCGGGGTTTATAACGATGATGCATAAGTGTGTAAGAAATATGTTGCCGTCGAATGAGAAGCCATAATATTGATCAATATTGACGTAAATATAAGCTTATTACAACAGGGCTTTAAGCCTTTAATCTGGAAATAATCATCGAATTGTGGTCTTCTACATTTAAGGTCCGTATGACAATATCCAAATTGGGCAAGCCTCACTGAGACGGAGCTATTAGTGAGCACGCAAACCTCGCCGTTAGCTGCCTAGATGTGTCTAGGAAATAGAATAAGTTAAGAGTATATTTAGTTCTAGCCTTTTATCTTACTTAGTAGTTTTATTATATATTATTCACCCCGGAACCTCTTGGGATTCAACACTAACTACATGCTTTGTACGTATGGCGAAAGATTTTGAAGGATATACATAGGTACATAGGTACGATAGCCATATAATGTTGTATAAATAGGGCCTTTATTAATGTCCTTCGTTATAATACTACTGTATTATTTAATGACTCATGGGTAAGTGCCTTCTAAATAACGTATTAGAAACTATCAACAGCATCAATAACGTTCCATTAATTCATAAACAAGATCAAGTTGAAATGGCCGCCAATTGTCCACCATATAAGCACCTAGGTGGTGATCAAACGCAAAATAAGCCAGGAATGATGTCTATTCAGCCGCATCTCCTTCCTTTATTACTACTTAACAGCTAGCCTTAGTTACGGTTGACCTAAATAGAGGAAACTTGAAGTTATATATAACAGGTAGGTAGTTACCTATATTAAGCATAGAAAGAGATTCGAGGTTGCATGTTTTATCGACTATAAATTTCCATGGTTAGAAACAACTGACCATCTAAACGATGTTATATAGATAGAACTACGTTAGGTAACCCTACTAAGTCGCCTATACTGGATATCTTCCATTCCCCACAAACAAGGCTTTTCATAGTCTCGTATGGTGACAGCATATTATTATTACTATGGAAGCTACAGCAGTATTAGTATTGGATAGAGATATCAAATGAAAGGGTTCATTTAAAGCAGCAATGAAGTTGCCAAAATTGCAGTAGCGTCTTCATGATCGGCCCAAAATGGGAACTGACTTGATGGCTCTGGAGACTTGGCTACGTAGCATTAGTGCTCATTCATAACATGTTCTATAACCACTTCATGTCAAGATTCGGGAATCGGGATCTCCCTCTGGCATTCGGGAAGATTCAATAGATAGGATCCAAAGCTACTAAAACCCGGTATCGGAATATCAAGATATCTAGGGGGTTTGACTTATAATGGGTGATATCTTATCTACATTGGCATTACTAGCAAGCATATCGCTAACCGTCTAGAGCCCCGTCAATTTTAAGCCCATACCGCTTTTGGGAACTATATGCGGCTATTCCCCCGCAACCAGCTTAGTCCTTGGCCTACACGTGCATGAAGAGGGGAACCCCGAGATCTTCCTATCATCGCTCATCGCCCTACTAAGTTATACTTATCAGATGGGGGAGGGGCAAGTGGTGCAGAGCTGAGCCCAGACTGAAGCATGGCAAGGCGGCGAGCGGAGCTCTTATCAGGTAATTCTGGGATAATACTATTGCTAATTGGCCTTAGATACATACATCATATGTGTGTCACTGCATTATTCGTATTATAGACTGTTAGAGAGTTGGATGTATAAACATTATCACTATCAAGATATGTTTGCGTGTGGTATACTTAAGTTTGTGTCATCCCCGCGAGGGGTTCCGTTCAACATTTTCCTATCGTAGTTTACGCTTCATGCCATAGTTAGTCGCAATGGTTTCTACAATTTCCGACACGGTTCCGCACCCCCTCGATCCGTTGAGTCGGGATGAAATCCAGACAGCTATTAGCATCGTCAAAAAGGCCCACGGGGAGGTATTCTTCAATGTTGTCTCACTCCATGAGCCGCGAAAGGCGGAGATGACAAAATGGCTGGAAAGTTCAATCGACGCCCCTCGACCGTCTAGGATTGCTGATATCGTCGTGATCGCCTCCGGTGGTAAGGTTTATGATGGGTTGGTTGATCTTGCGGCTGGCAAGATCACTAAGTGGGAGCTACTAGATGGATTACAGCCCATAGTAAGTCTCAGCGTGTCAAACGAATAGGGGTATTGCTCACAAAGGTGTCTAACCTAGATAACTATGGAAGAGCTAGTTCTTGTTGAGCATATCTGCCGGAAGGATCCTAAGGTTATTGAGCAATGTGAAATCAGTGGAATTCCGAAGGAAGACATGCACAAGGTCTATTGCGACCCATGGACGATCGGTTACGACGAGAGACACGGCAACAAAATCCGACTTCAGCAAGCACTGATGTATTACAGGCCCAATGTTGATGACTGCCAATACCAGTATCCTCTGGATTTCTGCCCCATATTTGACGCAGAGAAGCAAGAAATCATCGCCATTGATATTCCCAAGGTACGGCGGCCCCTGAGTAAGTCTGCACCAATAAATTACCACCCTGCTGCAATCGAAAAAGTAGGAGGATACCGTAACGACTTGAAGCCAATCAGCATCACACAGCCTGAAGGAGTTTCATTCAAAATAAAAGGGCGCGAACTAGAGTGGCAGAACTGGAGCTTCCATATCGGTTTCAACTATCGGGAGGGTATCGTCCTCAATAATATCACTTATAACGACAAGGGAACTGTACGTCCAATCTTTTACCGACTATCCCTAGCAGAGATGGTGGTACCTTAGTGAGTAACTTGAATCTATTCATGGAGAACTTACTAATAATAAACTCAGTGGGAACCCTGAGCATCCCCATCAGCGGAAGCATGCTTTTGACCTTGGAGAGTATGGCGCTGGGTACATGACCAACAGCCTTACGTTGGGGTGTGACTGCAAAGGTTCTATTCATTATCTGGATGCTCATTTCCCCACGAGATCCGGCGACCTTCGCACCATCAAAAATGCAATTTGCATTCACGAAGAGGATGACGGCATATTATTCAAACATACCGACTTCAGGGACGAGTCGGTTATCGTCACCCGAGCACGAAAACTCATTGTTCAGCAGATTTTTACTGCTACCAATTATGAATATGCCATACAGGTCAGTTTTATCGCGATACCGATGGTAACTAAATGCTAACCTGAAGCAGTGGGTTTTCCATGTAAGAGTTCAAGTATAGTTTTACATTGTTCATGCCACTGACTCCAACTTTAGCAAGATGGTACCATTCAACCGGATATCAAGCTTACGGGAATCCTGAATACTTATGCCATGGGCCCTGATGAAGATACCAAGGGCTGGGGAACTCAGGTATATCCAGGTAAGTTATTAAAGATCGACCGCTCTATATCACGTTCTTGTGACCTGTATTAGCAGCTAACAGTAACTTAAGGCGTCAATGCCCATAATCACCAACATTTATTCTGTCTACGGATTGATGCCAACGTAGACGGGCCGAACAACACAGTCTTCATGGCAGATGCAGTCCCATCCGACGCGCCGGTCGGCAGCCCAGAGAATTACTATGGTAACGCATTTTACGCCAAGCGAACAAAGCTAGACACAACCGGCAAAGCGGCGACAGATTACGACGGTGCTACGAGCCGCACATGGGACATCTGCAACACAGGCAAATTACATCCCTATAGTAAAAAGCCAGCAAGCTACAAGCTCGTCAGCAGAGAAGTCCCTAGGCTTCTACCAAAAGAGGGGTCTCTAGTCTGGAAGAGGGCCGGATTTGCCAGACACTCGGTCCATGTTACGAAGTGTAAGTGTAGATTACTTATCCCCCTTCCTCCCTCTCTATCCGTTGAGCGGGCCTTCTAACCAAAAGTCAACCCCGTAGACCGAGACGACCAGCTGTGGCCGGCAGGGCGACACGTGCCCCAGACGTCAGGAGAGCCGTCGATTGGTTTACCGGAGTGGATTGGGGATGGCACGGAATCCATCGAGGACACAAACGTGGTGCTATGGCATACCTTCGGAGTTACCCACATCCCCGCCCCAGAAGACTTCCCTGTGATGCCGGCTGAGCCCATCACATTGCTCCTGCGCCCACGCAACTTCTTTGCTAACAACCCCGTCCTGGACGTCCCGCCGAGCTATGCCAGCACACCCAGCCAAGTGGCCGCGAACGGCGCGGGAGTTGTCGACGCGACAGATGGAATGAGCAAACTCGCGTTCACTAATGGAGGTAATAGTTCAGGGGGGTGCTGTGCTACTAATGGGACCAATGGTACAAATGGGGTCAATGGACACTGAATGGGTAAAACATCACGCGTATCGGGACGGGGGTGGCTGGCTAGTATCTGAATTACCCTGAAAACCCAGAATCAAGACGATAACATTTATTAACATTTATTACTATATGAAAATAGGGGCACAGATGTATTAAGGAGTAGGAATGTAGATATGGAGAAGTTTAGTGAATATGGAAATATATTATAAAGCCGTTACCCCTTTAAACTAACTCCAAACATAGGAGGCTATGAAAATAAATTGAACGAAATGGTTGATATGCTAATCCAAATTATGAGCTTCTAGGAGAATAGAAGGAATATATAATACCTCTAGATACCTACCTACCTACCTACCTAGGTAATATTAGCGTCTGGGAGGGGTAACAGGCGGTCCAGGCGGGTCGCAGAAGTCGTCTATGTTGATTTTCTCACTTTCTTTTATGCTATCATCCGCCATTTGTGCCCTTAAGCGGCTTCGCCGATATCGAACCGTTTCAGCCAAGTTCTCACTGTCTACCAGTTGAACAACAACAGGATTCATGGTCTGACCCGTCCTGTCAATACGGCCGGCAACTTGCCTCTGTTCATCTCTAGTTTGGGGGTACTCGGTAATGATACAGTAATTTGCTCTCTGCAAATTATGGCCCTTCCCTGACACGCGGGAGGTAGATATTACTATCTTGTTCCGACTTTGAGGGTTACATGGCAGATGTATCCGTGTAAGCATTGGGGAACGCCTGTTAGGTGGTATTCCGGCGTGGGCGTAAATCCAATGAATCCTCGAAGAATACCTCCGATAAAGCAGCATAAATAAAAGGAAAGCCGAAATCTGTGAATCGCCAAATATTAGCAAATGGCGAACCCGACTGCCATCCTCCGGCTGAGGTCCCGGGTCCGGAAATCCGCTGCTCGCATCCCAATCTTTTGTCTTCAGTTCCATTACATGGTCAATATAGTCACATATCTTTTGGAACTTCGGGGATGTCCTTTCCAATTCGTTTCGCCTATCCCAGAAGGTTGATCTCCGCAACAAAGATGTTACGTCTGCCTCTATAACGTTACTTGCAGTTCCGTTAGACAATCCCCGCTCAAGAGCATTCGTTATATCGCTCGCAAGCCCTACAATGTTGTCCCTTAAGATATCTTGGTACTGGATATGGTTGTCCTCGATGAGCTTTGCGAGTGCTGGGAATGCCGAAGAACGTAGGATTATTTCGTAGGCATGAATCGAAGGTGCAGCAGTAACTACGGTGCCCAGTAAGCTTGCTTGGATTGCCTCTTTTTGCGGTTCTGGGTATATTCTCCCTTCGCTTTCCCATTTTTCCCTTGCGGCATTATACGAGTTATCGATCCAGGCTATAAAGAAGTAAGAAATTAAAAGTCAGTACAGTTAAAACGAATAGGATATTAAACGTTGGGGAAACTTACATCGCACAAGACCGGCGAGCCTTCGATGTGAACGTCGAACCCTGTCATCAGCCATATCGCATACCTCCCAAAGGATAGGCGCGGGGGAAGTCCCAATCGTATTCTCTCTGAATCTTTGACCTTTGACTCGACAAAGCATTGTGAGGGGTATGAACTCTCCTAGGAATTCTAAGACCCTCGTGTACCTTGTAAAATCATCTGTGGACTGGTGATTGACAAAATATTGCCAAGAGGTCGCATATTGGTCTAAGTCTTCGATCCTTTTGATTCCTGGTATGACCTGCTTCTTCGCTTGCCCCTGCGCCTCCGCCCGCACCTGTGCATCGAGAATATGGTCGACGAATGGTCGCCAAAAGTCCGGACCGCCGCCCATCATCGAAGCCGATAAACCAATAGCAACAGGAATTCTATAACAAGTGCCACGGAGCCGTGCTAGACTCCTAAAGGGGTCTGTCGAGCTAGTCCTGCTTCCATGATAGTTATGTACCTCGTCCATAAACACATAGCTGGCCCCTAGATCACATATTACTACCGGTTTTCTTCTGGTCGACTCTGGTGTCTCCATTGTATACATTCCAAGCAGTCTCCCCACGCCGCGCTGGCTTACCAGTATAACATAGCGGGACTGCAGGGCACCCTGCGAGTTGGGCCGTATTTTCCTGCTTTGGAACTCACCACGCGTTACATGTACAGCCACGTCGCCGTGTTCCTGAGGCGCGCCAGCCCAGCCCCGATGAGCGACAGTGAATACCATATCTGCAACGACGCTTCCATCCGATAAGTCAACCCATTTCTCAACTTCTGTCATCCACTAAAATAACGGTTAGATATTAATCATTTTGGAAAATAAGGACATAGGTGTAAGGGGTTCTCAATATTACATACCTGGGGAACCAAATCTGCAGGTGCAACAATTATACTAGGAGACGCCATCGTGTGCCTCGTAAACCGATCGGCCACCGAGCCCGGTACACAGGGGCACACGAAATTAAATCTTGAGTGAGCCTGGCTGGGGCAAATCGTGACGGGTGTTTGCACGGCTGCTTGGTTGGGAAGGTGGTTAAATTGAGGAATGGGGATCGTCGGATCTGCTTGGCTTTGCATTCTTCGCCTTTGTGACCATTCGCGAGATACTTCTCTCCTAGCCGTGTGCATTTGATGGCCAAGTATGATAACAGCCAGCGTCATCCCCGTCTTTCCAAGCCCAACATCGTCCCCAATCATACCGCCCCGGATTTCGCGGACAGGTTGCATTATCATCCAGTAAACTGCATGCATCTGATACCCCCTCAGCCTTAACCTAAGACCTGGAACTTCTACTTCTGTAACATTGGTATTGCATCCGAAAAACTGACAAACATTTCCCCAAGTATTCGAGGAAATTTGTGCTTGGTCGAGCTTGAGGTTACTCATAATTGCGTTTCCGCCGTCTGCCAAGCTGTTGTGGTCTATGTCTCCCTCTGAAGTATCTTCATCATCTTCGTGCATGATGTTTGTATTCTCGGCCATCTCCTTATCATCAGCATCCACAGTCCGATTACCGCCAGCAGGGACCGGTCTCGGAGCCGGACCGGGGGCCGGACCGGGAGCTGGACCGGGAACCGGGCCCGGGGCTGGACCACCTCCTCCGCCTCGACTATCAGGTGGTCCCACAAGAGGACGTCGTCCCCAAGGACGGCTAGGCGTACTAATTATCGAATCACGGGACCCAGGAAAAGGCGATCCAAAATCACTAACTCTCGGAAACCGTACTCTTGGACCTGGGACCGGAGGCCGACCCCTGTCGGCATCACCCCCGGCACCGGCACCACCACTACCACCACCACTACCACTACTAGTGCTACTGCCACTACTAGTACTGCTACCTCCGCCTCCACCCCCAACTAGACCACCATCTCCAACTGGTACCTCGGCTGGGGCTTCTGATGGACTTTCTGTTTCAGATGGGGGGCCTAATCTGAGGTATCTAAAGCCGTCAGCCTGCTCGATCAGCGGATGGTCGCCCGATTGAACTCTAGCTAAAAAGACGTACCAAGAATTGCTAGAGCGAATTACGGATGAGGGAGCTCCTGGGTCCAGAAGAACGTCATTCTCTAGTATGTCTTCTTCTGCTAAGTATTCTCGAAATTTAGCATAATCGAAATCGCTCGATAGCCGTCGTACTGATGCTCGGCCTTCTGGTTTAATGAACTGATTAAGGGCGATATTACCGGGGTCGTCCAAGCTTCGTCCTGCGGGTAGTTTTACAACTGGACCTCCCCGGGTTTGACCCCCTACTACTCTGATGATCAGAGTATCGAGGTTCACCGGGCTGGTAGGGTTGGTAGGGTCGGTAGCCATTGCTAACCAGTAGCGATAAACAAGGTAAATTTTTATAATATGAAGTATTGATAGGTTATTATTGACGATAATGATATGATTGTAATCCCCAATGATTGCGGTCACATCATAATATATACTCGTTACCCAGGTAGTTCTAGTCTTACAATAAATTCATAGTTAGCAAGCAAAAAAACAACTTCATTGTTTTGAAGAACAAAAGCAATACACCAATAATAAGAATGCGTTGGTGGAGTTAATGAGATAGATTGGAGGATTAAGAAATGGTGTACATTTGAGGCGGAAGTTAAAAGAAATACATCTACACAATGGCATTCAAACCCTCTTAAAGGCCGACTGTTTACTTAAAAAAGCCACAATGTCTAGGGAGGTATCCTTAATGTCTTTGTATTATGGCATGCTGGTACAATACCAGCTATTTTTCTGTATTTTGGTTGTCCTGAATGTTGTGTAGCTTAACTGCGTTTGATACTAGAAACAGTAGGTAATTGGCTTTAATAACTCGTCCTCAGTTACTAAGTAGGCAAACACCAGGTAGTTTAGACACTTAGTAGATACCTTCATTGAAAATATCTATTGTAGTTGATATAAAGAAATGAAAACGAACGGGATTGGTACTTCTAAAATTAGGCACTCAAAAGGAACCACGTCAGTGTACCAAATTTCAAGTTTTGATAAAACTTATTACCCCATAGAAGTAAATGCGCACGGATTAATCATGATTGAGCAAAAAGAGAAGAAGAGACATGATATCGACATACCTCCTTATAACCTCCACAATGGTTGCTAATAGACCTAACTTAACATAAAGAGGCCCTGGTCCAAGGTACTTCCTTTAAGAGATCCCTATCCCTATCCTACTATATGGCGGCTAACTCTACTTGTTATATGCTACTGACATTTTGGTTGATTTATATAAGGAAATATTCCATCATTTATCGGTAGTAGATCTAGAACTAGAACATTTCCCTGATCCATCTTAAAGGTTAGAATAGCAAGAATCTCCTCAGCGTTGACGGCTTACTTGGTTTGTAATATCTCTCACCACCTCCTTTAACGTCTTTTTATAGGATTCTCAGAAGGCGATAGGAAGCGGTTTAGCAGGGCAACTCATGCTCAGTACCTTGATAGATGCCTAACTTACGACACGAGACATGGTTGTTCCTGGGGATCTAGGGACGTTAAGGCTAATACCAACGCATATAAGTCCCGACTAGATAATGATATTACACGAATTTATGATTTCACCATCGCGAAAAAGGCGGTCGCTCTAGATGGTATAGAGACAGAATTGCTTTTAGTGAGTTATTGGTTCTCTGGGCTCGTTATTAAGTGTAACTAGGGGGGGGGGGGGGGGGGGGGGTTAGTTGTAAGTATCTAATAGTAACTTCGCCTCTTTCCCAGCTCGCTAGCGTTGACAATGATATAGTCACGGTTCGCAACAACATTGCAAATGAAAGTACCACAATACATTGACGTGGAAGTATGTAGAATCTCCCATCCCTCTACTCCCACTAAGGTTCTCAGGCTGTTGGTAAGCTACTTAGAAACCTTGACTCCGAGCCACATCTAGACCTAATCCCAGGCCAAAGCCGACTAGTATCGGCAACAACAGCTCATGTTGGGACGGATCTATTGTCAATCGTATAAACTCTTATCGTTGGGACGTCCATATGTCTTTGCCCGGCTTATTATATCGTGATCTAAGGGGGGTAGGATAACTCGGGATTTGGCCTCTCCACTGTAATTGTACTGCGATACAAGATGAACTTGCGCGAAGGGCTGACATTTCAACCTGCCTTGAAGTTGAGAGATTAGATTGGAGATGATTTATGAAAGAAGCTGTAAGTATTTCGATGTATAACTATAATGTATGATCGTAATGTATATTATCCACGAGCCTCATATCCCTGTTTAGTCCAGCGCAGGGTGGCTATCATGATCCGTGCTATTAATAACATGCTGCCAATCTTCGAGCAAGAGCAGAGTCTCCTCGCACTTCTCTTTGATCGTATCGTAGCAGTCCCTGCCCAGAGGGAACCGCAACGGCACTTCTTTTCCCAGCGCGCACCCTTCCTTTCTAACAAGATCCAGTATGATACTAACTGCTTTCTCCGTGTCACCGGGCTGCGCCCGATCTTCCTTCGCCAGCCCATCCATATTGGTCTTCGAAGCCTCCGCGTAGTCTGGGATGCTAGATGGCACTGCGCGTAAGTTGTCCGGCGACAAAAGCATCGTTCGGAATCTACCGGGCTCGATCAGCAAGGTTCTAATTCCAAACCCTTCCGTTTCCCGACTCAAACTTTCGACGAGGCCTACGTGAAGTTAATAACGAAACCTGGTTTTGGTGGCACGAGTTCATTACCTTCAAGGGCGAACTTGGATCCGGCATAGGGGCCGGTAAAAGCATGTCCATGCCAGCCCGAGAGAGAGGTGATGAATACCATGATTCCCGACCTCCTTTCTCTTAGGTAGGGCAGGACTGCGCGTGTCACCTTAAAGGCTCCAAAAACATTCGTATCAAACTGGGATAGGAGCTGATCGTATCTGGCATTTTGTCAGCAAGGGGTTCCGTTGGGCTGCATTCTACCTTACTTAATATCCTCCCACGCGCCCGTCGTGGCGAATGCGGCATTGTTTACTAATACATCGATTCTGCCGTATACGGCTATGGCCTTAGCGATAGTGTCATTGATGGATTCCTGAGAGTGAGTGACGTCGAGCTCTAATATCGTGGCCCCGAGTCGCTCAAGGTGCTGGAGCTTGTCTAGCTTTCGTCCGGTGGCGACGGCAAGATCCCCTCGAGATAATATCTGCTGGATCAAAATCTCCCCGAATCCGGAAGAGCAACCGGTAACAAGCCATACAAGTTGAGTCATATTGTTATTGGCAAGAGTTTATTACGGGAGAGCTTCTGAAGTGTGTGAGAATAGATGGGATGGATGTGTGAGATTCTGTGTTTGTGATCGAGATCAGTGTAGCTGATATTTATATTGCCAACTCGTAGCCTGCTCATAGCTGACCATTTCTACATAGTACACGCACTTAAGCGCAGATTAACACCTTTAACGCCGGCAGCCTATTAGATATACAGAGTATCCTACGCCCTGATAGAAAGGTCCGATCACGTGAAACAGTCCAACCAAGGCTTCGTCTGGCGATTGTCCGCTACAGTCCGCTGCGGCCTGACAAATGCCGCTCCTATCTGCTTCGAGGCCTTAGTCTGATGTGTTTATTATAAATCACCCGCTGATGATGTCTTAGTAGGTACCTCTTTACGTGGGCAACTATCAGATAACTAGTATGGAATATCACAAAGTCGAAGGAACTTATATTATAAGACTACTAAGCTCATCAGTGAGCTGAAATGAGTGTTGTGTACTAGATGGAATGAAATACCCATAGCCCGAATCCTCCTGATCATACATTCGTCTGGACATATATCCTTTCATTTCATACATACATAATTCGCTGCTGCCGGTTGCTAAGATTGATCGTATCAATCAAGGCTGAAACTCCAAGCCGGTCGTAGCATCGCCCCAACGAGCATTGACATAGTCAAAGGGAACATGAACCTTTCTTTTCCAGGGTCCTTTCGTGCCATATTTCGGCATCCTATCCTCTACCTCGGCATAAAAGGTAGAGGTCAGGGGAGAGAATGGCTCAGTTTTCATGGTCGAGTCCTTCGGAACGCGTGGGACGGCGGTTCTAGCACCACGCTTCTGCATGTGCTTCAAGATCCGGAAAAAGCGGGTGGTAACTATGTCGGCATTTATAGTCCATGGGATATTGACGTATGCCATCACGATCATCATGTTGGGAATGTCCTGGATCATTGAGAAGTTCCATATGAGCCTGCCTCCCCACTCTATCTTTTCGCCATCCACCCTGATATCAATATGCCCCCCGAGCAGCGTTCTTAGCCCCGTTGCGGCAACTATCACGTCGGTCTCGACTACTTGTCCGTTGTCTAGCTCAATAGCCTTGTCTGTAACACGCTTGATTGCACCGGTTAAGATACTTGTTTTCGGGTCATGGAGAGCTTGGTAAAAGTCCCCTGAGGGGGCCCAGCAGAGGCGCTGTTCCCAAGGTAGATATCGAGGCATGAAGTGAGGATCCATGTCAACGGATTTGGGCAGTTGTGGAAGTGCCTTATTGATGAGATAGCTCTTGGCGTACATAGGACAATATTTGCAGAATAGTATAACGAACCAAGCGAAGATCATGCTCCACACTCGTAGGAATGGGTGCATCCATGCCGGACGGGTATCATCGTCAGGCACTGTTAATATGTAAGAAGGGCTTCTCTGTATCATAGTGACTCTGCTAGCTTTTTTTACTAGATTAGGCACAAGCGTAACAGCCGTTGCTCCGCTGCCGATGACGGCTACGTCTCGACCGGCGTAGTCGAAGTTCTCGGGCCAGAACTGGGGGTGGATAACCTGGCCCTTGAAGTTTTCAATGCCAGGAATATGGGCCTGCCGTGGAGTGTCGTAGTCGTAATATCCTGTCCCCAGAATTACAAAGCGTGCCTTGTACTCCTTAATAACGCCGTCATGGCTCACGGTCACAGTCCACTGTGCTGACTTAGAAGACCAGCTCATAGACAAGACTTTGTGCCTGAACCGAATGTGACGACCGAGGTTGTGCTCGGACACGCATGTTTCCAGATATTCCTTTATCTCACAACCCTTCCCGATGGCTTTAGGATACGGCCAGGGATGCCATGTAAAGCCATACATGTAGAGGTCTGTGTCTGATCGAACCCCTGGGTATCTGAAGAGATCCCAAGTGCCGCCGACGCTGTCTCGGCCTTCGAAGACGGCAAACGTAGCTCGCGGAAACTCGGTTTGCAGTCTGTAGGCACTGTTGATACCAGATATCCCGGCACCTACGACAATTAAGTCAAGGGCCTCAGGGGTATTGGTCTTTTCTGGTAGGGATCCCATGATGACAGCAGGAAGGAAGTAGTAACAAGACTTTATAGCCAAAATATTTAATAAGTCACAAAAAAGGGGATACTAATTAACACAAGTTCTCCTGGCAACAAGTTAACACAAGATTCGATTGAATCAGATATGATGGACATAATATATATATATTTTTTTTTGAATAAACTCGCAATGAGCTGTAACTTATATTTACTCTCTGCCATAACATTACCCGAGGCTATACACAGTGGCAATCTGGACATGGCCATATCGTCCAGTCTAATCGAGCAGAGGCCTTATTTTCGAGCGCAATGTAGGGTGGTGTGTACCCTACGGTGTTACTCGTGATACCAAAAATCGTTGGAGAACCCAAAGAAATAGTCTCGTGGCGTTGGTGTGACATGATGGTTCGAATCATAACCCTCTAAACTAACAAATCTCTTTACTCCATCTCCGCATTTGAATTCGTGTTGGTCCGCTTCAGCTTGTTACACCCCGCAGATGGCACTGAGTTGTCACATTGTACTAGAACGCCATTCCATAATGACGAAAGTAAGGCGCTACTGATTGGCTTCTGGCGATACCAACCCGTGCTTTTTACGGCCTCTTAGCGACACGCACTTGATAGCTCCTTTTTTGTTTTTGCTTTTTCTTGCTCGTCGTTGCTAAAAGTAGTCACAATCCCGAGATACACAGAAATATTTACCTATCTAATGCCCGTGTTTAGTTCGTGAAATGAAGCATGGGGGCTGGTATCTTATTGTAATTGTTAACAAACTGCCTCAACCTGGCAAATAGTCATTTCTACACGTAATGGCATCTCGCCAATAGTGACTATCGACGTCATACTAACATATATAACGCTTTAACCGCGTTCTCAGCCGCGGCAATATGCCATGGCCGGATATCTGTTTCCTTGTCTACCATGCCACGGGCTCTAGCTAGTGTCCCAAGCCCTCGGTAATACGTAAGTATTTCCCTTAATAAAGATTCGTATGCTCTAGGATTCCCCTCATTATGTACTAGGTTGACCTCTAAGAGGACAGGAGGGTCTTCAACTCGTGTCCCGCCGCGTTTTACTAGATACCCACTGACCAAGGCTGGATTTAGCTCTGTTAAGGAAGTCGAGTTGTTCAATCTGTGCGATAGGACGGCACCCCACATTTGGTCGGTGATTTCGGTTAATGTAGCGTCGCTGTCGGCTTCTGGATTGTTGTCCCCGCTGGGCGTCGGTGTGCTTGTAGGTGCATTCTCTCGCATGGGCGTAAGTGGGTTGCCGCTCTGCTCTGGCGACACCATAGACCCTTGTGGTGTTGAGACCGGCGTGGTGTAGAATACAGATAAGGTATTGCTTGTTATCTTAACCGCCGGGGGCAGGAGTTGCATAGATGGGTTAGTATCTACTACGACTAGCGTTAAGCTGATCGATGCTTTTGACTCTGCTTGGGCTAGAGCAGACCAGAGTTCCATCTCGGACTGTTCCATCGTACCAGATTTTGCGATGATAATTCGCCAGTGCACTTTCCAAGCAGAGATGAAGTCATGAGTGGCGCTCCAGATCTCTGTCGTTACATCTGCGATTGGCCTCGACAGGCATTTTCCTTTTCTTCCTAGACAGTATGACGCCGTCATTTGTTGCCTCCCCCTATTATCTGTCCAAGCCGCTGTAACCCACCTTCCATCTATGCTTTGTGCATAAGCAATGTGCAAGCAGGTGTTCTCGTGTAACAACGATGCGGACGGATTGGTCGTCAGTTTGAAATCGATTATCCGTGGTGGCGGTTGCTCAAGCATTATTGCCGGAGATGGTCCCGCTCCACCAAATTGAGTGCACCTGTCATATGTCTCCATGGCTAGTTTGCAGAAGTCAGAAGGGGATGGCATAGCGACTGAGCATGAAGAGGCTATGAAATCTTGTGGTATTAGTTGTAGGGCCACATCATTGACGATTGGTAACTTTCTACCCGAAAGTATTCTTCTGTATCCCTCGAAGATCTGGTTGAAAATAGCGCAGCATTCTACCGCCGATCCAGCAGCGTCTGGTGAATAGACGGCGAAGATGACGAAATTCATCTCTTCAACCATCGTTGACGCTAGCACTTGGCAGATTTTATTGACACAACTCGCTATCGAGGGTCGTAGAAAAGACGATGACTTGTTGAATGGGATTGGATCTTTCTCGGAAGCGAAAGGGAACATGCCGTTCTCTACACCGGACGTTGCAGGAAGACGGCTAAACGAACCCAGCTTTAATGATTCGTAAATGCTACGCATTCTGTCTGTAAACACAACCATGTCGTCTACCATGCCTTCGTTATTGGGAAAAATACAGAGTGCATTAATGTCTTTGTTTCCAGGAGAGGGACTTAATCCAAGGCTCTCCCAGAAGGTGACAGCAGATGGCAAGACGGACAACTTAGACTCATATCGCCGCAACTCAAAATGTGGCGATGGGATCTGGAATAAATTACTTGGCCTCATCTGGTCGGCTCCCGGTGGCCTTGGTTGCATTCTTGTAGGTTGTCCCAGAAGTGGTACATCTTGAAGTTCAATAAAGGGACGAAATTGATACTCAGTAGCAGCTGCAAGACATGGGGGAAGGCTAGACTTGACGTCCTGGATCGATCTCCGGGTGAGATTGCTAAGTTGACGGCGCTGGTAACCTCTTGATTCCAACAATTGAGGTGCTGTGTTGGCCGAAAAGGTGGAAGTAGAAAATTGGTCCGTTAGAATTTGCGCCGCCATTATTAACTGATCATCTGGCAGTGAAGGTGAGAATAGTGGCGGTTCCGGGTCAGCAAAGTACTTGGAGAGTGGAAAATCCGCCTCGGATTTGCATGCATGGGGTAACTCAAGTGGTAGATGAGGCAAGCTTAGGTCTATAGATTCAAGTTCCTTAAATGATGTAGTAAGGGACTCCCCATCGTCATCAACTAGTCGTCTTCTCACACTTAAGGATTTCACGGGTGATAATGGCTCATCACTGTCGTAGCTTAAATCATCCTGATCCGATACAAGACTGATTTCATCAGCGTCCGAGTGGGTCTCTTCGACATTTGAAGGGCTTGGTCGATTTGATATAGGGGCCTGGGAGCCAGGTGGGTGAATTAAAAGATGTCCGATCTTTGTGGGGAGTTCTTTCAAGCCTTTCCGGGCTTTGACATGGCGGCGTAAATAATTTGTTGTTGGGGGTTCATTTAGACCAGAAAATTTGACATCTTCTGATCGCTCGATAGAGTAGTCGAATCGCCCACTTCCTTCATATTTACTGTTTACTGCTGATAAGCAGGGCCCAAAATCCACTTTGTCGAATATACTGCTATGAGGAAACGCATTTATCTGAGAGTTCTCCCGAACTGCATGGTAGTTATCAAGGGATGCTTTAATTCTCTTGAATACCGTATCCGGGTTGAATGGACTAGCCGGCCGTTTGACGCCCGCAGTCTGGAATCTATTAACCTCTGATCCAGCTTGGCGTCTCGCTTCATCCCCCAGCGAACTCCGTGCATGTCTTAGCTCAGGCTTCGTGAATGTAGGAGAAGGGACATCATCTGAGCGAATATCAGGAGGTTCTCCCTTGGCCTGAGACTCTTGTGCCGTTGGAAGGCCGACGGTAAGGCCCAAATTTGAGTCCGAGTTTGAGATACCAGGCAAGTCGAGGGAACTTAGGCCCATGTCACCAGGCTGTTCATCGAAGAAATTAAAATCTGCCTCGGTGATATCGGTGTCCGCAAACATATCGGAACCCAATTCGCCGAAGAGGTTTTCTGACTCAAATGAAGCGCCTATGCGTTCGCGTTTCGTGTCCGTATTCTCCCAATGATCTCCGTATGATCGCACATTACGAGTTCCGTCCATGTCTAACGCAGATGTAACTACGTTATTCCCAGGACTAGAAGCCGTACCGTCCATAGATGGCGTCGCACCAACAATATTTTGTATGTTGCCGTCTGGAGGTGTCGGATACAAACCAGGCGGTGCACCAGCATTGTTAGAGCGCTGTAAGGGCAAGGGAGATAAACCACTGGTATGCTGATGTTGGCCGTCTCCTAGTGTGGCTTCACGGGCCGTTATAGCGTCTCTCTCCTTTTTCTTCTTCATTAGTGCCTCATCCCGCTCCCCCGCGTCTAAAAACCATTGCTTAGCGACCCCCAAGGTATCATAATTCCGGTCCAATTCAGACCCCGAGACATCGTCTCCTTCACCTCCAATCCCTAGACGCGAAAACATCTTGCAAAAGCACAAACTGGCAGGCCATGATATGTTTGAAGTACCTACTAGCGGTGTCCGTTTCCCATCTACGTTTTGCTCTGTTGGCCTTCTTCGTATCCGTTGAAGACTAATCCAATTCTGGGGTTCACAGAAAGAAGGTGGTATGTTACGGGCCTGTAGGAATTTGGAACAGATATTCCGCCATGGGCCATCATCCTTTTCAGACCTAAGCCTCACAATCTGTGTATCGGGGGATTGGCCAAAGCTACCTTCAGTAGCTACATTATCAGACATGGTGGCGAGGTGGCAAGTAGCAAACATTCCTAGTGGCGCGGCTAAGACAGTAATACCAAGAGACGGAAGAGGATATCCAAGGTTTTCAGACAGGTTCACCATACCCTCTGCCATGGAAAGAGAAAAGGATATGACAAGGCTGCCAGTTGTTGTGAGATATACTCGTAGGGAAGCGAGAATCGCAGGAGCAGTGGCGCAGTCGTCATGAGGAGAGTTCGAAAGAAGCAGGGTCCGGGAACTTAGCGGGATGGCACCAGTGTCAGCACAGAAGCTAGAAGATACCGCAGATAGAGCAGCGAAAATAAAGTGGTCGTAGACATCTTTTATTGACGTCGAGGAAGCGATTTTTGAGTCAATGGGTGGGACTGTCCTAGACTCCTGCTCGCTTGGAGTGGAAAACGATTGAGCCGACGAAAAAGTAGCGGACTGGATATTTCTATAAGCCGGATCTAGAGCAGCCGGCCCAGTCGAGGATGAGGAGCTTGCTGGAGTGTTGGCGGTATTTGGGCCATGTATACGACTCTTAACTAGTGTCGCCGATTCAAAGGTGCCCTCCTCGGTCAAGGAGAAGCTGAACCCAGCACTTCCAATCAACTTTGGGAATGTAGGAGTCGTCGATTGGCCTCCCTGCAGCCTGTTCTTCTGCAACAAGTAAAAACACCATATACCCCGTCGAACCGTATCGTAATATGCCAGGAACCCATCCTTCCGGAGCGCAGTCTCGAGCTCGAGCGCATGGGAACCCAAAGAAGTTAAGGTTGGAGAGACGGGTTCGTAGAAAGCAAAGTTAACAGATGATATATTATTCTGTGTTATAATTACGTCGTAGTTAGCGTATGAACCCATATGAATGGACCAGTGTATCTTGGTGTCTTGTACTCACAATTACTAATGCATTAGTCTCATATTCGCCGGTGTCCATATCGTAAATCATATCAATCATTCCGATGCAGTAGTCGTTTCCGTACAGCAAACAACAGAATTCCTATAATCAAGTCCCTGCTAACATAAGAATAGGATGTAAGGAACACAGTGAGTTGGATGATTTCGTTTCAATCTCTGAGGTCTCGAACACATGCCGAACTCCATCTCCGCTAAGCCGAGTGGAAAAGGGCAATGCGAAGCTGGAATCGCACACTGAGCACCGAGGTGGACGAGGAAACAGGTATCGGTTCGTAGGTCATGAAGTTAGTCGCAGCATTGACCGGTTATAGGTATGTGACCATGGCCAGATGGTGTTCTATGGGTGTTCTATGGGAAGGGATGGTTAGGGATGGCTAAGGAATCTTCACTATGTAAGGTCCCATACAAAGTGTATGTACATAGGTACCTAGGTAGGTAGGTACCTATGTATTCTATGTTTCCGGGCGTTGAGGCTGGCACGCGGGCAGCTGTGGGCGTTACCTTGGATCCATTGTTGTAGCTAGGACCAATCATCTACCAGGCGCAATAGATGATAGGTAGATCTGCGTTATG
Source organism: Daldinia grandis (assembly GCA_022432525.1). Taxonomy (NCBI): domain Eukaryota; kingdom Fungi; phylum Ascomycota; class Sordariomycetes; order Xylariales; family Hypoxylaceae; genus Daldinia; species Daldinia grandis. The sequence continues at coordinate 1,080,439 of JAJKLB010000007.1, forward strand.
CAAGAACTAGAACTACCTAACCTTATCAAACTATAATCTCCACTAAAATTATGCGTATCACCCCTCTACTTTCTTACCAAGGTCTTTTTTTTTTTTTTTTTTTCTTGCATCTATTGCCTTGTCGCGTGTTGTTTCTTTCCTTCCTATCAACGTAGAACTTCTGTCGGCAACAATTGTGAATTGTGTCGCCATGAAGGTCACTAACCAAGGAGATGTGTCGGTATACACCATAGCTGGTGCTAACACTGCGCGGCCCTTACCAGACTGGTAAGATAATTAATATCCTCCCTAACGAGAACGTTCACATACTAAATAGATCTACACAGGCTCGCACGTCGCCGGAAACGCAGCTTGAAATCGGACCCCGAGTACCAAAATCGAATTGAACTACTTCAGGACTTTGAGTTTGAGGAAGCTAGCCAGTGCGTCAGAATCTCGGAGGACAATGATTGGATTATGTCTACTGGAACATGTACGTCGTCATGCTGCCCTTTAAAGGATCCTTTAACAACATATTAACGTCCAGCAGACAAACCACAATTCCACGTTCACTACCTCCCTCATCTCTCCCTGTCATATTCAAGGCATACAAAATCTCTCAATACGACGTTCCTTCTACTCTCGACCGATTACACCAAATCCCTACATTTACAGAGCGACCGAAAACTTGAGTTCCATGTAAGCATTAAAGGTTTTCTGAGAGAAAGTGGTGTTTGAAGTGCGAGTGGAACCTGCTAACGTATGATAGACACCCGCTGGTTGTCACTACGAGTTACGCCTGCCCAGATACGGAAGAGATCTCGTTTACGATCGGCACGCCACCGAAGCCTTGGTTCCCTCGGTCGGATTAGATTCCGATGGCAATGGTGAAGTCTTTCGAATGAACCTTGAGGTTGGGAGATTCATGAAATCATATCAGATTGATGTTGGATCCGACAACGGCGTAGAAGGCGGCCTACAGGGAAGCATTGGTGTCGGCAGTGTCAATACGGCAGCAGTTGCCGAGAACAGCCACAACCTATTAGCCTTTGGCACATCTGTCGGCTCTGTTGAATTCTGGGACTCGCGATCCAAGTCGCGAGTTGCTATCCTTGGTGGCCAGGAGGGTGAAATAACAGCTCTTGACTTCAACTCGTCGGGTCTTTCGTTAGCGACGGGCACATCAAGTGGGCTTATTAAACTTTTTGACCTCCGAAGCCCGAAGCCGCTGTTACAAAAGGACCACGGTCCCGGATTTCCGATCAAAAGTCTTATACACATGACTACGTCTTCTCAAGAGAAGAAGGTCTTATCCGCCGATAAACAGATGATCAAGATTTGGGACCAACTTGACGGCGAGACTTGGACCTCTGTTGAACCATTGGTCGATATCAATTTCGTCACATGGTGTAAGAATACTGGAATGATCCTTACAGCTAACGAGGGTAAACCTCTCCATAGTTTCTTCATTCCACAATTAGGGTCCGCGCCGCGGTGGTGTTCGTTCCTTGATAACATGGTCGAAGAGATGGCTGAAGAGATCAGCACTGATCAATACGACAATTTCAAGTTCCTGACATTACCGGAATTGAAATCCCTAAGTCTTGCTCACTTGATTGGCAAGACAAACTTGCTGCGCCCTTATATGCACGGCTACTTTGTCGCTTCGAAGCTGTATGACCAAGCCCGGTTAATTGCCAACCCCTATGCTATGGAAGAAGAGCGCGCGAAACGCATTAAAGAGAAGGTTGAAAAGGAGCGTGCTAGCCGAATCCGTGGAAATAAGAAGGTCAAGGTCAATCAAAAATTGGTTGATAAGTTGCTCAAGCGACAAGAACGGAGGGCACATGTCGATACGAATGCTGGTGTGCTGGGAGATGACCGATTCACTCGTCTATTCGAAGACGAAGAATTCAAGATCGATGAAAACAGCCGCGAGTTCCAGGTCCTAAATCCCAGCACGAAGGTTGATCCGGAGACAGGTGTAAAAAGTACGGTCCCTGGTCCGCAGTTCTCGGACGAGAGCGAAGACCTTAGCAGTACTAGTGGGAGCGATGATGAGATACCTCTCAAGAGGACTACGCAGAAGGAGATGGTTATGCGAGTCAGTTCGTCTAATCGGGAGAGTAGTCACTTATCAAAGGACGCCTCTTTAGGCTCGAGAGCTCAGAAGTCAGGCAGGGTCAACAAAAACCGCAATGGCGACGTAGTTGGCGAGAGACAAGTTACATTCGTCCCAGGCTCCAGGAGGAAAAGGAATGACGAAGCTCCGGAAGCTCAACCAAAAGACAGACGAACTGACCCACGACGAAGTGCTAGTACTAACGTCTTCAGGCGGCTTTGATACCCAACGATATGCTAGCAATATTGATACACATTTAACAGTCAGTTGACTCGCTTTCCTGGACACCATTCTCCAATTACAAGTGAGGCCATTTAAATACCATGACCGGTCCGACGCCTATGTCTTCTTCCAAGTAACCATGACCCTATCCGAAATAGTCCGCACCGCGCGATTATTTATTTTCCCGTCCACTTTTTGCCTCTCTTCTCCGAATCCTCTCTGGTAGTTGACTGGGCAAGGCCCTTTTCAACATCTTCGAGTCGCAGTTTAGGCGTCGGTGGTATATCATCCAAGCGAAGACGACCTCGAGATGAGTTACCAGAGGACTCCTTAACCGACCTTGGGAATTCCGATCGACGGGGTGTGAGAGCAGTGACTACCTTCCTTGCCGAACGACGAATGCTCTCCCTAACCTTCCATTCCTTCTTCTTAGCCAGGTAAAACAGCACCGCTGTAGAAACTACATCGTGTTAGCTCATCGAAATCAGCCGTGGTGCAGAAAAACTCACTGCCAAGTACACAAACGACAGCAACGACAACTATTATTGCGACTATCGCACCGTGGGAAATTTGAACAACACCAGGGCTGCTTCCAGATGCCCCCGCAGAGTCGTCAATGCTACCGCCGGAACTGATCGAGCCTGGACCACTGTCGCCTTCGTTATAAGGTTCATCCGTTGCCAGCGGGAATGGGTCTGAAGTAGAGGTCGCCATGGTGAGCTTGCACTAGCGAAAAAGGAAAGGAATAAGTGAGAGCTGGCACTCTGGTTCTCTGTGGAACGACGTGGGACGACGTAAGGCGGCCGCTACAGGTTTTGAGCAAATCTCATCCAGCCATACAGGAGGATATTGAAAGCAGGAAGAGAACCAGGATTTGTATCACGCCACATCGGGGCTCTTGGTACTTATGAACGAGCAGTTCGTCCTGGTGGGGATAGTCAGTTGAGGCGCTTAGAGAGACCATTCTATAATGATGTGACGGAAGATGCATGGTGGGTTGTTGATAGGAACCTAGGCAGTGTCTCTAGCTCTTCTTCATAGAGACTTAATGCACCGCTGGCAGTTGAGACCTCAGGGGTCCCGGCACTTTTCCATAGTCTTAATTGGGTGCCACCAACTCGCACGCAGGAGTTAAGCAATAAGATCTCTTTTATTTGGATCGGATCGAATTGTTATTGGTTGTTGAAATCTAGCAAGCGCTTAACCAAGGGCGCTTTGGGACTTGACCCCTGGTTGTTTGACCAATCAAATGTATTAACAGGGGTTTTAGGAATGGTACCATTTCTTGTGGCCTCCAAACGCTGCATCTTGTCACATTTGTCGCCCAAGCTTATTCCTCGTAGTTTGCTTGTAATTTGCTGAAGAAATTCGTATCACAGGAAAGTTTCTAGTAGAGCAGTCATTTGTTCCAGGTAGGTACGGTAAGAGGTAGTTAGTTATTTATTTGAAGGTACTCAGTTATCACGACAATTTCAGAAGATGTTAGGAGGTAGGTACCTAGGTATTTTAGAACAGCACGTCATAATAAACGCCAAATGCCGGCCTTCAACCGCGTATACGCCCACGCTTCTTAGTTTATGATAGACTCCAAGAATTATTTCATTTACAACCCACATAGAATACAATAAAGACTATAGGCACCTAATATAATCGGCATAATGGCATCGCTATAGCTACACCCGTTTGGCTCGTAAGAAGATCCATCAGTCAGGCATACTGTAACCGTTATTGTTTAATATGACCTTAGTGTATCCCATCAAGGCCTTCATCGACTCGCTAAACGAAAACTTGGACGTTTCCAATCGCAGGAATTTCCCATCAGCCACCTCCCATCAAACCTAATTTAGAATCACCTACCCGTTGCTCTCCTGGGGAAGCGCCTATTTAATAATGCGCCTACAATATCAGGCGCCAAGTCACTCATGTCGTCTCAAAGACGCGTCCGATCGCGTCTTGATCAACTTTACAGGCGGGAAATAGATTTCATCTTCTAGAAATCGGTAATTGATACAGGCCAATTCACTAGGTACCCTACATTTATTGGTACCCGAATCGTATGTTTCCTAACCGGATCCCAGAGATACCGATGCCGTGCTATGCTATGCTACGCCATTCTATCTATAGCAACAAATTTCGTGATGTTGCTGTTACACTGCTGCCGGAAATGCAGTCATTTACGCCGGTGATTATTCGCAATATAGCGGCGTAAAATAACTTTATTGACCAAGCTATCGTAGACTTACTTTAATTAGCCCTATTCTGATTTAATGCTTTCCGGACGAAAATAGAGTCACGCCTTCATAGGTTCCGCATTCTGATACGCTACCTCTGTTGCCTTAGGTACCTACAGGTACCTATATACTGACCTCTCTATCGGATTTGATCACATCTTCTTCTATCCATACTCAGAGTTTTTAGAATACTTAGATGTCCCGCGGGGGTTCCTTGCGGCGAACCAACTAGAAATTCTTCAGTCTTCGATACTATCTGTAGAGATATATATAGAGATATACCTATATATTTAACCATCTCACATATAAGCAAAGCTTGTATTAGTCTTCTTAGTAAGATAACACCTAATGTTGCTTTATCTAGCAATGCTTAGGTTATTCTGTGTAAGTCAGGTAGTTCTATGTTATGCCGCCATGGTTTCCCGAGCTATCTCTTTTATATAAGGTATTTACAGAACCGAGATCCCTATAGCGATAAGTAGAATCATAAACATCCTAGTCCTTTAGACAATATTATTAGGGTAGTCATATTAGTCATTGGAGACCAGTAGAACCTTCCTTATGTTGGGTACCTGTCTAATGTAGTTACACAAAAGGGTAATTCCAGGAGGCGACGGTCACTTACTAAGTGCTACTTCCTATGCTACTTCCCCAACTGTACAATCTTGTCAAAAATTCAAAATGTTACTTCAATTGCAAATTTATCTATCTCCCATCTTCAGTTCACATGGTCCATCACATTTTGAAATGTTGAATGGTATAAATCTTTCAGTGTGATAATCGGTCTCGTTCATTACACTAGGAAAAGAACGACTTACAACCCATACTACTACTATCTCACCTCTAACGATTTAATCAAGTGTTAAGACCCATTATTCAGCATGCCACGGGAAGCCCCCAAGTGTGAGGCGAATGTGCCAGCCCAAATGTCTAATAGATATGCGGATCTTAGTTCTCAAGCGATGCCTAGTAGTCAAACCGACCTCGTTCAGCCACTAGAAGACTCGCAAGGCACAAATAGCAATGTTATAACCAGCAACGCCCCATTAGAGGCCCCATCTCAGGATGCTCTCCCTACCCGGATCACAGAGACAAGCTTTTTCGCCCGTCCGGTACTGGAGACAACTGAAGAAATAGGGGCTGCGTTCCAATTTCAAAGGGCACCACCTCCTCGTATAATATCCCATGGCCCAGTTGGACAGCAAAGAAATACGGCTCCGGCTCCTCCCGCTGTGATCAATAGAGCCTCGCATAGGGTTTTACACCCTGGGGCTTCTGCCTCTAATAATCATAACAGGTCAGCTGAATCTCTGCCATCAGCAAGCGGTAGAGATGAAATAGGGGAACACTATGATAGCAACAAAGATGACGATACAGTCGACATGATAGTGTATCCCCAAGAAGTCCCAAAGAGCGCTCCTAGTAGCGACCAGTCGCCTATCGGCGAATTATCAGGTTCAACATCCACTAAAGACTCGTTCAACTTTCCTTTCCCAGACAATACTGGCCGGCCACATTCTAGCGGGAAGAAACATACATCTCACTGTTCTCCTCTGACGAAACCCCAGTTACCGAAGGCAATCTCAGATACCTGTCGAAAAGCTCTTGCACAAATAAGCCCTCGTAGTGTATTGCCACGAAAAAAGGACGCATTATCACCTACTGCCAACCCCCAATCGGCTCAACCAAAAAGCACACCATATACGGTAAGGAGGCTTGAGGAGGTCCACAAGCAACCTCGGATTGATCATCAACTCCAAAAAGAAAATGATATCAATAAAGCTAAACGTAGTTATACAAGCGATATTCGAAGCAAGCGAAATAAAGTCCAGGGACTTACGCGACCCATATCATTTGAGGCATTAGAGTATAGTGTAGTTTCCACAGCGAGACCGTGTTCTCAAGTATCGAATATTGCGAAACCACGAGTTCCTGGTAGGGCCAATCACAAGCGATACACTCCCACGCGTGAACAGAATAGCATGAACTTAAAGAAATTCGCAGAATCTTGGAACACGAACTATCTCTACAATCAAAGACTATTAGATCGTTGGGAGCAGAAAATGGTTCTACTCGAAGATCATATTGCATCCCAAGACTCGGTTATTGAGCAGTGTCAGGAAACAATTGCGTGTCGTGATCAAAAAATCGATGACTTGACGGCAGAAGTTGAAAATCTTCATACGCAAAACCACGAGATTCAAAACAAGATGAATATGTCTTCTGATGTACGCAAGAAACTAGAGGATAGGCTAAAGTCTTGCAGAACCCGTTTGAATGATGCAATCGGCGAGCAACAACGACTTTTCTTACAATGCAGAGAGAATTGCCAAAAAGCGGCTGCAGACATTGAAGCGGACGATAAAGAGCGGAAAGAGTCCATAGAAAAGGCGTTTATGACACTTGAGCGCCTAAGAACCGGGATTAGGCAAGAGGTTGCTGGAGTTGTCAAAGACACTAATCGACAGGCCGACGAGTGTATGTTGAATAATCTCTACTAAAATACTGATACTAACGTGTAATAAGTGAGGAAGACCATCAGTTCTCTGAAAAGCGAGCTAAGAGATCGTGAGATGGAACTTGAACGCGAAAATCAGCACAACCAAGATCTTACCGAGCAGTTGTCCCAGTTTCAAAAGTTAAACGAGCACTCGCTGCAGTTATTATCTGCTCAGAATCAAGAGTTTTTAGACCAAATGAAAGAGGATCGGAAGCATGTTGAGAATACCGAGACTCGCATTCAAAAGCAAGAAGAAAAGTGAGGATTTCCCGTTCGGTATAAGTCGGATATTACTAACCTCATAGACTTAACATGATTCTAAAGACGCTGGAGCAGACGAACTCGAAAACCGTGGATCCCATGGTAGTGATGGAGAAGTTAAGAGAAGCTCATAGTAGCATAGCTACAGCGTATGTGTTTAAACAATTTTGAAGAGTATAGTGCTGATAGGTTATTAGCATTGTTGCAGAATTCCAAGACTCTTTCGTGTTAACTCAGAACTCTGCACCTGAGGACCGAGAAACCTTGAATGAAAGTATTGGAGAAATTCGATTGTTATGCGAAAGTATTCACGAGAGGTTGACCGGACTCAATGATGTTGCGGTATGGCAAGAAAGGGTATACGATTCTGACATGGCCATCAATAGCCATATCCAGCAGATTCAAGGCCTACAAGATGAAGTGCACCAACTATACATCCGCATAAATGAGCATACGGAAGAGCGTCAAGAGCTCCAGAGGCGGTTAGAAATTGCTGCAGTCAATGAACAAATTACAGATGAGAAGACCAAGACTCTGACAGAGCAGACTGAGCGTCTCCAAACGATACTAGGCGAGAAGGAAACAACAGTAAGGGAATCGAATAAAAATCTCGAGACGATTCAGGGAGAACTAAGAAAACAAACCCTCGTTGCCCAAGACAGGGAGAGGCATATTCAGATTGAGCACGAGAACTATGAAAAAGCAATTGAGCGCAACGTGCAGCAATACAAACAGGAAGTATGCCGGGCCGTTGCCGAAAAAACTAAGGAGCTTACAGAGAAACATCTAACCACAGAAAAGCGGCTCGAAGAAGTAGAGATGGCTCGCACGCAGCTTGAGGAAGAGATAATTAAATCACGACAGGAAGGAGAAATGAGTAGAGTCGATCTTGATAGAGACATACGCCAAATACGGGCTGAGTTTTTGACGGCAACTACCTCATTAAAGAAGATAACAGCTGAGTTGGAGGAAACCGGGAATGAGCAGGAAGCTTTACGAGGGAGTCTTGAAGGATGGTCACGTGGTCGAGTTGAGATCGATCAGATAAAACATATACTATGGCGACTAGCAAGGGACCAACCTAACGCAATTCAGATGGGAAACCAACTGAAGCAACTCTTGGAGGGTCAGAAAAAGTTTACAGGTACTTTGGAGCACCACCAAGCGAAGGTCATCGATGCAGAAGCAGGCGCTCGTGACCAAAGCCGGTCAACAACATCTGGAAACAGTTCTATATTGACAAGCAATCTACAGGACAGCATATCTCATGCACAAGAAACGTCTCAAAATATTAAGCGAAAGGTCATGGTCAAGTCTCCGGTTACTATACATCACCATGTATCTCCAATGTCTGTTGAACAAGAAAGGAGTACTAGACGACACGCAACACCCCTGCGAGGGATTATGAAGGCCTTCACTAATGATACTCTGGGAGAAACGGAGGGAGGGAGTCCACTGGAAGCGGACACCTATGTGCCGGTAGCACCGCAGCTCCCCCTTAAGCGGAAGATAGTGAGACGTGGTTCAAAGTCCCCTCTTACTACCCATAGCATATATAATCGGCCCGTGGCTGGATCTATCCTAGAAACGGACAATGAACAGGTCGAAGTGAGCCAAGCTGGCCCCAGCGGGAACATTAACCACATTGCTATCATTTCCGACCTAGTACACCCTGACAGCAGTGCCAGTGAGCCTCCAGCGAAGAAGCTACGAATTTCAAGAACCAATCAGCCCGAGGCCCGGGAGCCAAACATCGCAGAAAGAGTCAAATTATCCCGCTCTATGTCTAGCTATTTTCCGGCTCAGACATTAGAAAACAATGAGCCGGCTAAAGAAGTATTGTTGGATTCAAGTGCGCCCTCGCATCACGAAGGTCGTATAAAGAGGAAACTCCGTGGACTAGTGACCTATGGTTCGCAAGATCCCAGTAAGCGGTTATCGCACAACCAGTCATCCAATATATCTGGTACTACAGAAGAGGCTGATAGCCAATCGACTCCAGCTTCTTGCGAGACGATAGAGTCAACAAACAACCAAGCTTGGAAGCAAGATGTTCTAGAGGGCTAAACCCGTAGGAAGTTTTGCAATCAGGAACTGCAATGAACATCAGCGAACTAGAATCTTATTTGAGATCTTATTTTGCTTCCAAGACGACTAGAGAGGTTTACTTTGACAATGGCGTGCATTCCGGAAAAGGGGAAGAATACCAATATCCTCGCTAAGCTTTACTTGAGATACATGCAAAATGATAAAATGTAAAGATGTACTAGGTACAAATTCACAGCGGAGCTTTAATTAGTCTTTTGAAGGGCAGTGGTCAAGCTTAATGCAGTAATGAATATTTTACTTTCCTTGGTATGCGTCGCCTACTGTACGGTGAATATCTGTAGAGGCCGTAATATGATAGCTCTCGCCCGAGTACTGTACAGATATATATTATATACATACAACCCTTGGAGATGTCCGCAAAGAGTCTGTTTAGACCAATCCTTCTACGCATCTAAGTCTTTGAGGCGGCCGGAGGGTCGCAGCCCCATAGGACGAGCGCATAATATTCGAGGCTTCACAACTCATCGCAGAGAAGGGAAGCTCCGTATATAGAGACGGTGGTTGAATTCTAACTGTTTATTTCCCTTTCCGCTTCTGTTCGAGGAAGAGCACCTTTTTCCGAACTGTGGTACGCACCGAAAAGTTAGCTATGAATTTGACTGGCATATACATCCTTTCCACCTATTTTCGTCTCGCATTCGGGGTATTCGGGGAGTAAGCGGCAACGTACCGATAGGGTCGTATTTTAGCATGCTCATGGGTCGTGACGTTCGCGGGCGGGAGAATGTGTAGAAGAAACCGGTCATCGCCATGGATAGAAGGCGCACGGAGAGCAGACGGGTCTTCGCTATACGGAGAGATTCGGAGTTAGCAGGATGCTATATTGCTGAACCATAGATTGTGTCGAGGGGGTGGTGGTGGTGGTTATGACGTACGTTTCTTCGCCATTGTCTAGGATAGGCGACCGTCGGGGCGGTAGACGGGTAGGATTGAGGGTTCGAATTGAACGAGGACGTTAATTGCGGATTGTTCACGATGTCACAATTCAATGCGATGAATGTTTTTGGTGGAGCTTAGCTTTGGCTGGGTGGCTGGTGCTAGTGTTAGGTCTCCACTATCGATACGCTCAAGCCACATTTGATAATAAAAGGGTCCCCCGCCGCGGAAATGGAATCTAAAGCATCTACAGACTGAAGCCAGCGGCAATTGGATCTTGCATCTTATCAAATCCCGGGCTTGGCTAATTTGCGATTTCGCATGCCAACACTTTCTCTTGACTCACTTATAGAAGTCTGGAAGTTTGGTCCAACGCGCCCTGTATGTGCTTGGCTACTTGGTCTGGTTACCTGGTTGGTACCTATCTTAGGGATTCATGAACTTGCTAACTGAAGAATCGCATGGACTTTCCGGAATAGACCTAGCTGCCGGTTTTCCTCCAGGTCATCCCTACCGATCAGATCTAGTATAGCTATCGTCTACATCAAGAGTCAACCAATAATATGTATCCTATTTGTCCGTGTTATATCCTTAGTTCCTGGTATCGATGCTGTAGGTCTATTTTCAACTCACTCAGGGGTTTGAACGAGTATCTTAAGATGGATCCCGGTGTATGAACTGCAAAGGAATAGTCTCGTGACTCAAACATAACTCTCCAGAATTATTAAGATCAAATTCACTATCTATAAGTCACAATATTCAACTGTTTCAACAAGCCAAAGCTACACACTCAAGAGCAAACTTCAAACAACCCTTTCAAAATGCCTTCTATCGACCTTGAGTACCCCAAGCAGCCTTACAACAAGGTTAACCGATATGATTCTCGAGGTATTACACACATAACTACCTATCTAGTGTCCAAGGTTAGGTGGTTTGCTGATATTCCTCAAGCTACCTATGCTCTAGAGACTATCCACCGGATAGTGAACGCCTGTCCTATTCTCCATATCTCCTTCGCCGTTCCTAATTCCCCCTTTCCAACGATCCTACCTATGATAGGGCAGATGGGTTCGTTTGATCGGCCTAGCGCGGACACGGGAGATGTACTCGAGCTATATCTTCACGGTTACGTTTCGTCACGATTTATGAACTTATCACGAAACGCCACTAACGACACTGCCTCGCCAGGGGAGGAAGAGGGACTGCCAATATGTGTGGCCGCCAGCCAAGTGGATGGTCTAGTCCTGTCTCTCACCCCGAACTCGCACAGTTACAACTACCGTTCGGCATCACTATTCGGGTACGCAAAGCTGGTGGCTGATACCGAGGAGAAGCAATACGCTATGGAACTCATCACTAACTCGGTGGTCCGCGACCGCTACCGTCATACTCGTGTCCCACCCAATGCCGCCGAGATGCAGAGCACCAGCGTCCTGCGTGTCAAGATCTCCGCTGGGAGCGCCAAACTCAGGACTGGCACGACCAATGACGAAAAGGCAGACAAGGAGAACGGCGAGCTACTGGATAAGGTATGGACAGGTGTAGTCCCCGTGCATTACACTCTGGGAGAGCCAATTCCCGGGCCGTATAATAGGGTAGAGCAAATACCGTCGTACTTGCAAGAGTACATTGCGGATTCCAATCACTATGCGAAGGAGCTTGCTGTTGAGGATGCCATGAAGCCGATGGCAGCGAAGCCGAAACAACATGATGATGATTGACACCGCTCTAATTCGAAGCGCATTCTCTTATCCTCGGGGCATTGTGCTTATTATTACTGTAAATCAGGAATCTCAAAGTCAAATTTGGCCGGCCTCATATTAGTCCCGTTGCTTTTAAATCACCACTTCTGTCTTTGACGATCACTGTCTTCTCATATTAATATCAAAGTAACGCATGTTTGAATATATTCAATATTTCGTATTAACGACTATATAGTCGTCTATTATCCTATAAATGGAGTATTTCTTAAGAAAAAAGGCTAGCAAGGGACGGGGCGGTGGATGACCTATTCGCTCATAAACCTCTTAAAGGAACTGAGACCAGTATCCAACGAGTCCGTATGGGGAAGTTTTCAACGTACGATCAAATATAGGAAGGTAATGAAAAAGGTCCAAGGCCTTGAGGAGCAAACTGCGGTTTACTGGAGCGAGCTAACACTTCGACTGCCCACTTACATGGACACCAAACTCAACATAGCCTCTTCCTAACAGAGTAGGTAGCTATTAGAGCTACAAGGCGGCCATGGTAGGTGTATAGGAGTTGTCGTACTTGCTCAAGAAGGCGTTATTAGCACACCACTTGACAGCAATGATCGGATTGTATCTGCCACCATAAAGCTTACCAACGGCGAAACTAGGAGGATCCTAAACAGCAATATTCAAAATCGACCCAGGGATTCAAGTCTGCTGCATCGTATTTCTTGGGCAGGAGTGGGAAATTGTCGGTGTTGGGGGCGTAGGAACGTAATATAAATAAGAGTTTGTTCAGAGACGGCTTTGGCTCTTCCTCGTACAGTTGCCCCAGAAAATCTGGGTTAGCAAAGTTATCCAGTATCTCAAAACAATTACCATACATGTAACGGGTGGTCCAGGGCAACAGCATTCTTACCCAATACCCGAAGAGAGCATGGTCTGCTCCAATAAATAACGTTCCACTGCACCTCCTACGGAATTAGACATTTGTGACCTGAGGATATATCAGCCACCCATGGAAGCAGATCTGAGGTTGAGATCACCGCAAGAGAAGGGCCAAACCCTACGAACTGAAGCTATATACCGCTCAGAAAGTTATGCTGTACTAAGAGACGACCTGGACCAAAGTATTATAGAGCACCTTAAGTTTGCTGATATACCAAGTTATCATGACAAATGATAACTCCGAATTTTTTTCTATTTTATCAAGTCCTCTTGGTATGATCCTGCCTAATACTCATTGAAGAAAAGGACGTATGTTGATTTCATGATAGAAAATACATATCCTGGACTAAAAATCCCTATACGCCACTTCCACGGACTAGACTATTCGAATATACACTTAGATACATACCTACCTAGGTACCCAGGTAGGTACCTGGGGTCCATCATAGGCAAGCGCATGAAATACTCGCAGTAGCGTTACCGCGCTCACCAATTCTGCCAGATATAATTCGGTATCACGGTCCGCATTACAGCCCAATGGCCCAGAGCGCCCTGATCGTGCCACTTCTCTAGCTTCTCGGTCTCGTTCACCCTAAGGACCCCCGCGTCCGCGGTAGTAGCCAAGAAGGCTGATTCGTTCACCTCATGCTTGGGCAAGAGGTATGCTCTTCTGGCCAGGCTGCCGAGATAGTCGGCTTCGGTGGGTTTTCGGAACGTGACTTTCTCTCCTGTCTTGGTACAAAAGACGATGACGTTGTCGAAATCGCGGCCGGCCTCTTCAACTGCCTCTGCAGAAGGCGCCTCGCTTTCTCTGAAGATCCGACATGAGGGGAAGACTTCCCTAATCGTGTTCATGACAATGCCAAGTGGGGGTAGAGTGAAATCACCAGCATAGTTCTAAAATTATCAGATCTAATTGTCTTGAATATGCAAACGCTCAGGGAGACTTACGATAGCTACTACACCATTGGGCTTTAGCATGTGTTTCAGGCCTGATAAGAATTCGTAGGTAAATAAAGGTATTGGCTCTGCGCCACCCGTGAATACGTCATGAATAATATAGTCATAATATTCGTGGAGGACATCCTTATTATACTGGCTCCAAGAGATTGCATCTTGAATCACAGCTGTATGATTCAGGGGTAGCCCAAAGTATTTCTTGGCAAAGTGATATACTACGGGATCGATTTCGACAATGGTCGTATCTATACCATGAGCTATCAAGGCCGATGGTGTAGTCCCGATACCAAGGCCACTAATATGTTATTAGTAACTATGGAAGATATTCATAAAAAAAAGGGACACTTACATATTTAGAGCTTTTGCCTCGTTGTCGGGTGCTTTGTTCGGGACTGGAACGAGACGCACTGCTTCAAGTTGAGTAAAGACGCTGTAGATGGGTTCTGCAACTATTTTCCGTCCAAACTTAGTCCATTCGCCGCCGAGTAGACTATGGTCACACCTCATAGTTCGGAATCCATCCTTATGGTTATTTAGGACTGAGATATACCCAGTGTTAGATTCCCATCGATCAACGAGTGACCACCCACTAGCCTGTAGGGTCGCGTTTAGAGAGCTGGTAGCCATTGGAGTCATGAGATGCGTATTGTAAAAACCAGCATGCAGGATCGCCGGGATAGCCCAAACGAGCAGCTTCGACCGGCCCATGATGCTATAAGTCGTAGCTAGTACTAATTCCAAACCCACACGCGTCTGCGGCAGCGATTTGCCAATCTGTTCAAACAGTTGCTGCAGCGTTTCCTTTTCAACGAACTTGAAGAATGCATAAGAACCTAAACCTGGCGCGGAGCCGGCAATGGACTTCGGCAAGATGCTCAGATCAGCGTTTTCGAGGACGTCTGCTATACACGCCGTACTGAGTACGGCCAGCGGGAATAACGTAAGGGCCTCAGTGATAGCTGGTCCCAGCTCCGCACCGAAGGTCTCACTCGCCTGGAAGAGGAAAAACTGAGCCATGGGAACATATGCGGCTATCAGTGGTAGTAGAGCAATCGTTTTGAAAGGCAAGATGCGTCTCAGAACAACGTTGACCCCCCATCCTACGAACAAAGCTGACCATACTACTCTCTGATGTAGTCTATTCGCGGCGATTTGGCCATATACAGGCGACAGCGTCAGGAGAGATACATTGGCATAGACGGCCATGAGTATGATGAGGGCTGCGGCCTTTACATAAACAATAGCCTGCTCGGCAGCCCAATTGACCCAATTCTCCTCTTTAGCTTGGCCAGCTAGTATCTTAAGTTCTTCTTCGAACTCTTCCTTCGTCTCTGCAGGTTTCTTTGGCCCTCCACTCCCTGTTTGGGACGCCCCCTTTTTCGGGGTCTGTTTTCGTGGAGGCATAATGAGAAGAATAAAATAAAAACCAGCTAAACTCGCTAATTGGAAGTCAACATGCAGAACAATACTAGCTAAGTACTTGGCTATAAAATGAATGAAGAATAGGAATTATGGCTCTTAACAGCCTGCTGTTAAAGCTCTCATATCCTCTATCTTACTTCTTGTATGGTGGTGTAGTGTTTTATAGGCTAAGAGGATCGAAATGAACAGATGTCTTGATAATTCAATAAGCCGGAGTTCTTTAGGTACACGCAATTTTTTGGTGGACCTGTGGCGGGTACATGATTGTGGCTGACTTGACTAGGTTAGGTTAAGTGGATGCCCCAGATCTGGCGGGCGCTAAGGCATATTCGGTCTAGGCCGATGACTCCGGATGCCTGCATACACTTTGTTCGTTACCTTAGGTAAGATAGTTTCCTCTTCAATAACAGCTAGTTACCCAAATATTGCGAAAATGGACGACGACGACGACTTTGGTGCCGACGCAGACTTCTTATCTGCTTTGGCCTCCTCTGCAGCTGGAAGTAACTCTAGCCAAGCTAGATCCCAACCCACCACGAACCGTGTTCAACAACCAACTCCCCAAAGAGTCCAGCAGCCAACTCCCCAGAGGATACAGCAGCCGATACCTCAACGTTTAGACAAAGCACCACCCACTTCTAACCCGTCTGCGCCTAAGATTGTCCAACCGACGCCTCAAGCCCTTCCACAGCGCTCATCCGGTTCTTCAATTCTAGTATCGCCGCGTCAAAAAGGGAACCCCGTACTAGCATCCCTACGTTCAGTGGCATGGGAGTACAGTGATATTCCAGCCGATTATGGACTAGGCTTAACAACGTGTGCCCTGTTTCTAAGCCTCAAGTATCATCGATTACATCCCGAATACATTTATACCCGAATTCGCAATCTCCAGGGAAAATTCAATCTACGTATCCTCTTAACTATGGTCGATATACCCAACCACGAAGATTCTTTGCGCGAGCTCTCCAAGACCTCGTTAATCAACAACGTCACCATCATTCTTTGTTGGTCCGCTGCTGAGGCCGCAAGATACCTCGAATTATACAAGTCCTACGAGCACGCGACTTTTGGCGCTATTAAGGGACAGCAAGCTACAAGTTACGCTGAGAAGCTCGTCGAATTCGTCACGGTACCTAGAGGAATCAACAAAGCCGATGCCATTTCACTTGTTAGTGCATTTGGTAGTATAAAGAATGCAATCAATGCCGACCCCGAGCAAGTTGCTGTTATTGGCGGCTGGGGAGAGAAGAAGGTTAAAAGATGGTGCAGCGTTGTGGAAGAGCCATTCCGAGTTCAACACGCAGCTAAGAGACGTCTTGTTGACGAGAGTAATAGCGCTGCCGACAAAGCTATTCCGTTGAGCCGAGTGCCATTGAGGGATATGCCTCGTGTATCAGCAAATCTGTCTCGAGGCAGTGCTATCACAGAACCACAAGCTGGGCCGCCCTCGGCGTCTAAGCAGGACCACCAAAGTCAAGGCGCTGCCATAGATGAGTATGATGAGGAAGCAATGCTGGCGGCGGCCATTGAAGAATCCAAGAAGACAATGGTGCAGGAACAGCCGTCTAGCTCGACTTCGAAAGCACGCGAGGAAGACAAACTGAGCGAGGGAATAGCCGCGGCACTCGCAAAGCTCAGGGATAAGGGATAAGGGATAAGGTACGATGATGATACCTGCCTAGTTTGGGTAGGTTAGGCCTAACACTCGGAGCATCCCGAGTAGTGCTACCTCTTAGATGTGAGGGTACGACTCGAATAGCCTAGCAGAAAACTATGGCGTTCATAAGAAGGTATCGCAGTAAGGAAGGACATATATCTTCTAGTGTAACCAATCACTTTGAAGTCCGGATCTACATAATAACGCACGTCGCTAGTGGATCTGCTTGGCGGATTTCCCCAGGGAATCTTGGTCGAGGCGGTCTGGTTAGCTGCAATTCAGGTTTGTCTTTAGCTCGGATGATCCTCGTAGGAATTATGCGTAATATGCATTAGGTAGATTCCGCGGACAATTTCTCTAAGATGCCTTGGATATTCTCTGGAAATATGCTGAATATTCCTTATCCGGGTTTAAAAATATAACGTCGTGGAATATATAGACCCTCGCGGCAGTGGCAGATCCAGGGTTAAATTATCACGAGAGATAGCACGTCAAGTCAACCACGAATCGGATCAGAAGAGGCCCTGCATCAAAAATATAATACACCTTAGGTACCTACCTACCTACTTAGACATATGTTGGCTCACCTCCAATAGTGCATATACGATACGTCGTGTGTTATCCCTTTGACTTGTGCATACTAGGTTCGTACAACAATCGCGCGCGGCCATAGGTAGTTCCACGATGAAATGCGGCCATGCATGGGGGGCATGTGTGTGGACGAGCCCATCATCGATCGGTACCTGCGAGAATCCGGATCTTTAATTTCGGCGGTTTGTGTCCCCTTTTTTCCTTTTCGCATGGGTTCCCCGCACGTCAGCTTAGATAAGAGCTGAGTTAATTCTCACCTCGACCAAGCTTTGCCTATGAAATGCCGGTAACCTTCGATTTTGGGGTAAGGTACCGGAGCTTAATTAAAATAGTTGGGGTTGGGGTTGGGGGAGGCGCTAAATAGCGCGGGGGAGAGATTAAGTTCAGGCACTCGTCCAGTAACGTTGGATTCCATAGAAGCTACATACGGATATCGCTAACTTACCAACATCAAACACTACATGTAGTTTAGCTTAGGGACCTAAGGTTAGGTACCTACCCTAGATGCCTCCGTCCATGCCCTATTAATTCCAGGAGACATATTCTGACCTCATAACTCATAGCACAAACAAAGTTAAAAATCTTAATTTAATCTTCCGCCTATACACGTTCCTAGCACAGGGCCCCAGCACAGGTTACTCAGCATAAATTCCTAACCTAGTCTTAGACTAAAACCCCATCACAAAATGCAATTTATTGTATTTCCCGTCCAACTTTGCTTTGACAATCCATTAAGCGGATTTTGCTTGTGTCTTGGTCACAAGACATCAAACCTGGAATCTCCACTGCTCTGCTATATTGTTTACGGCCCGTTATCCTCTTCCCTAATCCTGCTTCTTAGGCGACATCTCTTGGACCTGCAGATCCGTTACCCCTTTTGGAAGGTCATACATTTTCTTAATTGTCAAGTATCCGCCATCTCGACTATGTATTGCCCAGAATACGGTACTAGTAAGTGGCTATCGACCTGGGATTTCAACTGGTAACGTTTCTCCCTTCTTCGTCGGACGGACTTCTAGTCCTGATTAGGGCACTGTCTAAGCGCTCTATCATATGAGCTATTCGGGGTAACATATTCGTGATATTCAATCTGTGCCACATGGTCCATTTTGAGTGAGACCCGGGATCCTCGTGCTTATAGTCTGTGATCATCAAAGTTGCATTGCAGAGACCTTTAGCTTGCATACCGAGCATGCTTAACCTCCCTGCCTTGTTAGACGGCGCTAGAGATATGATCCGCGTCCCCAATAGCTGGCGAGCCGCAAAGACACCGCTCAACCCATATAGATACATATTGATAAGACTACAAGCTAAGGTTGGCTGGTCGCCATGTTGGTTTAAGTTACCAAGCCACATACCCTCACATACCCTCACATCCACACACACACACACACATCCACACGCGCACACACAAGCACACACTTAACTTACAGGCATAATCTACAGGCATGATATCCCTGTTATTGCAGTCGAATTCTGAATTACCTTGCGTCCAAGCTTTTGGTCCCTCTAGCTGCCGATTTAGTAGATATGGCAAATGCAGGTGACAGATATTTGCCTTCTGTAGCAAATTGTCACAGCTCCGAGGTCCCATGCCTAAGCAGTTCACATACCGCAATGCTCAAACTTAGTATAAGACTCGGACCTATTCCCTCTTCTTATCCCCTTTCTTCATTCCTACTGTCAGCCATTTAAACCCCCTTGGCTCAGCCCTCAGGATCATTCTCTCGTGTTCTCATCATACTCGGAAATAGTTAGAATTATCGCATATCACACAACTATGGTGAACACTAAACAGGCTCTCGCCTTTATAGGCAGTGCCTCTTATGCTATAGCCCAGACTTCATACGGATCTTCATACGTGTCTCATCCTGAAAGAGCTGATGCTGTCAAGGCGGCATTTCAGCGTTCTTGGGATGGCTACTACCAATACGCGTTCCCTAACGATACCTTGAGGCCTATCTCAAAGACATACCAGAATGATCGGTATGTGAATATCTTAGGGATGCTTTTTGAGCGCGGACTGACCGAAGTCACAGGAATGGATGGGGAGCCAGCGCGGTTGATGCCATCTCTACAGCTCTCGTAATGGAAAACGGAGATGTGATCAACGCCATTGTAGACCATATCCAGACCATCAACTTTAACGCTACCGCTCCCGGCTCAGAGAGCGTCTCTGTATTCGAAACTACTATCCGTTACTTAGGCGGTCTCCTCTCAGGTAAGCCAGCGAGGATTGCCCTTAACAGATCTGTTAGCTCACCGTACACTAGCATACGACTTTTTGAGTGGTCCTCTAAAGCAGTATGCAAAGGACCAGGCGTCGGTCGACAAGATCCTTCAGCAAGCAATTAATCTAGCTGATATTCTCAGCGTGACTTTTGATACCCCTAGTGGGGTTCCCATAAATACACTAATCTACGGCTCAGACGGGTATCATGTAGGCAGTGATACCACTAACGGTATTGCCACCATCGGAACTTTGGTGCTCGAGTGGACTCGCTTGAGTGACATCACGGGAGATGATAAATATGCCAAGCTGACACAGGTCGCTGAGGACTATCTGCTCAACGTACGCAATCCGGAGGTAGGCGAGCCATATCCTGGATTAATTGGAACCAACGTCAAAATTTCCGATGGTACTTTCGCAGACTCCAGCGGCGGTTGGAATGGCGGCACGGACTCATTCTATGAGTATCTCATCAAGATGTATGTCTACGATCAGGACCGGTTTGGCGCTTACAAGGATCGATGGATTGCTGCAGTCGACTCCAGCATCCAGTATTTGGCATCTAACCCGACTAGTCGCCCCGATTTGACATTCCTCGCTGCCTACAGTGGACATGACCAGCTTGACTTTGTGTCGACCCATCTTGCGTGCTTCGACGGAGGCAGCTTCATTCTCGGTGGCTTGACCCTCGACAACGATAAATATACCAAATTCGGCCTCGACCTCGTGAATGCGTGCCACGAAACCTACCTCGCGACCGTCACTGGTATTGGACCGGAAGTTTTCTACTGGCAAGACAGCAATGTAGCAACCAATGCTAGTAATAACAGCCCGCCCCCAGAGGAATCCGCCAGCTTTTATGAGTCTGCTGGTTTCTGGATTCCATCCGGCGGTGGGAGTTACGTGTTGCGACCCGAGGTTATCGAGAGTTTCTACTACGCTTACCGCGCGACTGGAGACACCAAGTACCAGGACTGGGCTTGGGAAGCGTTCCAGAACATCAACAAGACATGCAGCGCGGGCGTCGGATACAGCTCGATCCAGAATGTGAATGCCGAAGGCGGTGGTGGATTCGATGACTTCCAGGAGAGCTTCTGGTTCGCCGAGGTTCTCAAGTACAGCTACTTAATCCAGGCAGACGACGCAGCGTGGCAAGTCAATGCTGGTCACGAAAACACGTGGGTTTTCAACACGGAAGCGCACCCTTTCCGCGTCAAGGGTACACCAATCTAGACTCATATCTAGACTCATATATAGAAGTGGACAGGCTAAGAAGCATGTGCATTTTTGGGTATCTAGTAGTAATGGCAGTTGAGGATTAATTAATCTTGCATTGGGTCGGCGTTAGTTGATCGATTTATTTGTATACCTATATTTGGAAGTAGTGTTGAGGCGTTTGTTTTATTTTGCAATATTATACAATCTATTTTTTTTTTTTTTTTTGAATACCTCATGCGGCTGAATACCACACCCTCTTGACGCCGTGATACTAGACTCCCTAACGATGTGTCGATTCCAACTATACCAACCCGCAAACTTAAGTTATAGTATCATGTAGGTATAAAGAGATAGAAAGCATCTTAGATGATTAACTCGTATTAACAAGTCGGAATCCCGGTCCCCTAATATATCTGCACTATCAGTCGCACCGTCTGGCATGTGCCACCAGGACTAATTCATGCCAGAATCCGAGACACGGCTGTACTGTACCCCCGGAGCTATTCACAACAACATCCCGACCAGCTTCCGATGAAGAAACGTACTACAAGGCCTGTCTCCCCTGGGCGGACCGCTTCTAAAAATACCTATTGAAATGGGAAGAAGCGGGTCCGTTTTGCGAATGCGAAATACTTCGATGGATGTAACCTCGTCGGCGTGGTTGGGAATTTGACGAGTGCCTGGGTAGACTTTTGAAAGAATTGATAAATAATCATTCATAGATGTGTCGTATATCTGGAACTAACGAACACATAAATGCCTACCTACCTAGGTACCTAGGGACTTAGTAAGCTCTACTTTCGCCCCTGATTATATGATTAGCATAAACCCAGCTTCTTAGATCACACAGTAACTGCAGTGGTACCGGTAAGTAATAGCGAGTCCGAAGAGAGACGTATATTTTTATATGTCATAGGTAGTAACACAGTTTATCATGAGTTAACTAAGGGTTTCGAATACTTAACTATGTCCTCGTACTTGGAGCTTTAATTTCCCAATGCAATAGTTTATACACGAATATCACAACACATGTGGAGAATAAATAAATATCTGCGCTACGTCTATTGAGAAGCTATCTAAGTTAAGATTTGAATGTCTTACAAAAAATAGTACTCGGAGCGATTGATATTATGATGTGTATAGCTTATATCGTCGCCATGTTTGTAAGGATAAATACAGATGTAAGGGATGATGTGAGTAGGCATGCTAATGGTTTGGAAACAGGGCATCACAGCATTCGTTTATCGCTCCCAATTTCATCCCTTCAAAGCCATCCACGACATTTTTATAACAAAGCTTTCCCAATACTTCGCGTGGCCCTAAAATTACAACTTCGGCCTCGGCAGCGTACAAACTTCGTCATGCTCAATAGTATCGACGGTTGGAGACACGAGGCAAAATCGTGAACCGGAAGAGCCAGCTATATACCTACCTAGGTAGGTATTGATAGCAAGTGTTCCAGCTTTGAAAGTAATTATGCTAGGTCATGTACGAGAACAGGGGTACTGGTGTTGGAATAGGGGGCTCCAATCTACCTATCTGTTATATCGAACCTAGATCGCTGGAACATTCCGACTAGAATATTAGTCCCAACATAAATTAAATACCATATAAACCCATCCACGCCTCAGGCGATATGCTCTAATTAGATATCAAGAACATAAATAGCAAATATAGACAACCCCTAGTGTACATCACCCCAGCCTCACAATCTTCCACATCCGCAGACATTCTTGCAAATCCAACGACAACGTGCCCTCATGCGCCATGGAAGTATCCTTTATCATAGCAACCAGGAGACTAGCCAAGGCAAACAGCACCTGATCTCCCCGCAACGCCTCTAAATCAGACCTTCTCATGCCGCCGTTCTCCGCCCATGATTTCCACAGGTCGAGCATCTTGCACAGCGACGAGGCGAATTGCCCATCCAGGATCATCCGATGCAGTAGCGAGCCCACCACGTCCCTGAGAGTTAGGTTGGGATCAATGCTAACACCGCTAGCAGTCGCACGCTCCTTGTTTTCCTTGAGCCAGTGCAGATTATGCTCGGCTACAAGCTTCGCGTCCCACTTTGGGCTCTGCAGCGCCTCGGACGTGCGCGCTTCGCGACGCTGGTTCTCGAGCCTTGACCGGTCGCGCACTGTGGACGAGTAAGGTAAGCGTGGCCTTTAACCCAAGTGGCGGCGGCGATTACTTACTATCTTGCAACCTCTGGTTCATCTCCCTTTGCATCCGCTCTCGAGCGGCAATTTCCCTCTGGGGAGGAGCCATCTGCGACTCGGCCATTACGGCGGCGCGTTGGTCGGCACTGCGTCTGAAGAACAGCTCTCGGGCCTCTTCTTGTCCGTTATAAGTAGAAGCCCACTCGGGTGTCTGCGACTCCTCCACAACGCCTAGAAGGACGAGTATACCGCAGGGAAGACTGTCCCGCCGGGAAAAGGTAAGGATCTCGTCGGGGATCTTGTAGTTCCATAGCACGGTTTGACTCGTGATTCCGTAAGCTGTTGCAACGCTCGAAAACCAAACACCGTCGGTCTTGGCTGGGCGAATGCGGAGATGTTCGATATATAAGCTTTGTAGATTTGTAGACGATAGCAAGGCTTCGTCCTCCTGGCTCTTCGCGGAGATTAGGCCCTCGACGGATATCTGGCATATTATGACTGCTCTAGTGTTCTCCTCGGCTTGCCCCTGAATTGAGTCGAGGGATTCTTTATGTAAGCTACTGTCCCCCTTCTCCTTGGCATTTCCCATATCACTCTCTTCGGCTTCTGCCTGAGTTGAAGAGGACGTCTCCAAGGGATCAACAATTCCAGTTATCTCAGATGGCTCTGGCTGAGACGGTGCTGATGCTGATGATGGTAATGATGGAAATGGTGGAAGCCTTATCCAATAAGGGGGCAAGGATGAGAAATCCCGAGTCGTCCAATGCGATGACCAATTCGCCTTAAGAGATAGATGTCCATCAGAATCGTCCAGAGGGGCGATGGTCAAAGCCTCATGCTGTCCATCGGGTGACTTCATCAATGAGCAGCCCGTAGGAGTCCACAACCCCGTCGAGCGTAATAGTTTCCAGCCATGCGCATCAGGGACGGCGCCCAGGTCGAGCAGATAGGCGATGAGTTTGTCAAATGCTACATCGACCTGTGGCTGTCGGAGCTGATCCGCGTATTCCACCCGCTGAGTTTTAGCGCCGATAGCGCGAGTCTGCCAGTTGAAAGTAGTCCACGATCCGCCGGGGATAGAACTAGGTTGCCGAGAGGGCCGCCAGTATAGCTCCGTCTCTTCGAAGCGATCGCATGGCGTGACGGCATATCGTGGCAGTTCCACCTCGATTACTCGATTCACCACATCGCTGCGTGTTAATGCTGTTAAGCGACCGTGTCTGAGCATGCGCTTAATCTTAGACAGGGCGGCTAGCGTCGCGACGGTGTTGTATAGGATGGGCAATACGCCAAGGACGGCTAGGGGAATGCCGATAAATGTGATGATGTCGATGGCCGAGTAGCCTGAACCTGGTGAAGACATTGTGACGCGGTTTCTTCTGAATATACACCTCTTGATGGTTCAAGTTAAAATACAAATACACTTATGAATTTACAAGGGGAAGAGAATATCATATTCTCTCATATTGTTTCAACCCAGGTCAAGTTCAGCCCCAGCTGAGCTGAAAGCTACCTAGGTAGTGTGTTCTGGGCTTGATGCATATCACGAAGTGAAGTGTGCTATTCCTTACATCCTGACTAACCTAGATTTTATCACATTGTAGGTTATAAGGTATCGACTCGAGAAATAAATCTTCACTGATCAGTATTTCTTAGACTGACTTATAAGAAAGAAGTCTTTTAGATCTAAAACTCAAATGAGTTTCCAAGCTTTATGCCCCTTGTTCATTAAGCGTTAATACCTGCATAAATGGGATGTTATCTATGTATGTATGCAGTTCGATCGAGCAATCGGGGAATATCTACTGTAAGGTACCCGACGCTAATGTGATATGGGGCTTAGATCGATTCAACCGCTTTGATCCCCACCATTGCGAATCTACCCACTTCAATGTTCATTTGTACGAGACCTTCCTTAGGTACCTCATATATCAGTTCACACATTGAATTCTAAGACATTGGCTATAACTTCTTATAGTTACAACTACATACCTAAGTTACCTCTTGTTGCTCATCTTGCCTCATCTTGGTCCTCGTAACATTCTCATCCTATATTCTTTCGGCCTGGGAGCCAATTGCAACCAAGGATGACGACCGTCAGACAGCGATAATGCGACTGAACTGCGCCAATGCAGTTTTAGTTGCTGCCATAAAACTATCACACCTTGTCAATGGCCAATTCCCAAATTCTACATCCCAGGATCTGAATCTTACCACTATTTCCTCGCCGATCGACCCTAATATCAAGATTAGCTATAAAGTACCTCGTGGAGCCTGTAACACCGCATTCGAGTCGCAAACGCAGTATACAGGCTGGGTGAGTCTTCCAGGTGATTTCCCTACTAATACATTCTTCTGGTTTGTTGGCGCGCGGGATAAGCAAGCCAATTCCAGCCTGACGATCTGGCTCAATGGCGGCCCCGGGTCGAGTTCTATGTTCGGCTTCTTTACAGAGAACGGTCCTTGCGAGGTAGTTGATAATGGCACCGATAAATTCACAACTATAGCGAGAGAATGGGGTTGGGATAGGGCCTCGAACATGTTATTTATAGACCAGCCAAACCAGGTTGGGTTTTCCTACGATGTCCCTACGAAAGGTTCTATCAACTTGCTCACCAACGAGATCTATACCCCACCTAACAAGAGACCGGGTTCGCTACCGTCGAGCACATATCTAGACGGTACATTCAGTTCCATGAACGTCAACCATACAGCTAACACGACCGAGACGGCAGCTATCGCCATATGGCATATGTTACAGGGGTTCTTGGGGGCTTTTCCTGAGCTGAATCCTCCAAAGGACAATATCCTAGGCGTGAATCTGTTTTCGGAAAGCTACGGGGGCAAGTATGGCCCCGCGTTTGCGCAGAAATGGGAACAGATGAACACCGCTCGAGACAACAGGACTGTCTCAAATAGCACTTCTGTAGAGGTTCGCCTTGTCTCACTTGGTATTGTAAACGGCTGTGTCGACGACCTGATCCAAGCGCCGTACTATCCCATCATGGCGGTTAACAATCCCTACGACTTTCCTGCCATCAACTCCGTCAGAGCAAAAATGGCCAATGCTAGCTTTTACAGTGACGGTGGATGTCGCGATCTGATCAACCAATGTCGAACCGCAGTTGCTAGCAAAGACCCGAATAACAGCGGTTCGGTCCCAGACGTGAACTACATCTGCGAGTCCACTTACAGTAACTGTACCAATAACGTTATGCTACCTTACTCGGATGCCGGCCGCAGCCTCTATGATATCGCGGCGCCTCTACCTGACTCATTCCCGCCTCGGCGATATCTAGAGTACGTGAACACGCCAGCCTTCCAAAAGGCCATCGGCACGCGCCTCAATTATACGGAGACAAACAGCCAGGTCGCCGCAGCATTCGCCTCCACTGGGGACTACGAGCGTGAGGCAATGGTACCCAAGCTAGCGTCCCTCCTTAATGCAGGTATTCGCGTAGGCCTGATATACGGCGACCGAGATTATATTTGCAACTGGCTGGGCGGCGAGGCAGTATCCCTGGCGCTCGCCTCATCCGTAGCAGGCTATGAATCAACCTTTGCGTCCACAGGATACGCGCCCATCATCGTCAACGACAGCTACGTCGGCGGCGCAGTGCGGCAGTTTGGCAATCTTTCTTTCAGTCGCGTGTACCAAGCAGGCCACTTCGTACCAGCTTATCAGCCGGCTACGGCTTTCGAAATATTCGCGCGGGTTATCCGTGGCGACAGCGTGTCTACTGGCGAAAACATCGACCTTTCTACCTACAACACAACAGGCTCCGCCGAGGCCAACAGCGCTCTCGATCTCCCCGCCGCCCCATTACCAACCTGCTGGCTTCGCGACGTGCCCGGTAGTTGTAGCGAGGAGCAACAGAGCGCCCTTATAAACGGCGACGGCTTCGTTATCAATGGTGTTGTACAGACAGGTCCAACGGTGACGGCGCCACCAGCCTCTGCTGTCGCCAATCCTTCGACAACAGCGACTCAGCTCACTGGCTTATTTACGGCTACCGCAACGCCATCAAGCGTAGCCATGCCAAGGAAAAAGTCTGGCATTGACTTGGGGTTAGCTGTCGGTGGCAGCGTTATTGTTGCGGTACTAGTTGGGTCATAAATTCAGCTCTCACATTGTGCAGTACCTTGCAGAGCATATCTACCTACCTACCTACCATTGGAATCTTTCACTCTGGCCTGAATCATCATACTAGATACCCGTACCTGAGCAGTAAAGAATTATTGATATTGTAATGATTTATTAAGTTACGTCGGCGTAGCCAACATACAACCAAGAATGTCGAATATTAAACAAAATACCACGCAACATACACCTGGCTTACCTACAACAGTTGCCTGTCTACATAGTATACTCGATTGAATTTTCAGTGACAATTCCAGTACATACCTGGACAACATAGCTCAATCCCTCCAGAAACTAACCACCACTTCAAACGTCGACTTCGAAAAAGCAGTATTAATTAATTTAATATTAAAAATGTGAACTATTCTATTCATAGGTTGAGTGGAAACTATATATGCATGATATACTCCGATATGTTATGCAAACTAATTAAACCAGTGCGGTACAGCGGTAAAACAAAACATATACTACTTCATCACCTACCTACCTATTGGTACTTACATGAGACTTGCTAAATAAGCAATACGCCCATAAATTGGTCATAACAGCATGGGCTGACACTAGAGAATCAATTAGCTTGATTCTAAACAGCGAGAGAAGCGAAACAAAGTTTGAGACCCTATATCAGATCTATAGCCCTGTCAAAGGCAATATCATCAAAGCTGTCGAGCTATGTTGACCGTCGTGAAATTATTGGTTCATCATTATAGGGTTTGCAGTAATAAAAGAAATCTGAGCTCTTACCTTATTAGCCAAAGACAAGACAAAAGGCCACTGTCAGCAGCGATTAGTAGATACTATCATTTCAACAAGTTAGCCCAGAGCAATGCTTGAGCGAAAGTGAAAAAGATTCCATCTGCTGCAGTCAGACATGACCGGAGTCATCAACGCCGTAAAGCTCTGACATATGCTTGTCAATTGTTTTAGTCGGATCATCATATTGCAGCAGAATGTCGTCTTCGAAGTCTTGAGCATGTACTAACCGAAGCTATAGGACCGGAGGTATTGCATCTGTAACTGATTGTCAGAATATATCGGCTATACGATAAATAATACCAGCGATAAAAAAACAAGAATTCAGAAAATGCATGAATGGTAGTAATTAGGTTGTCTACAACGGTAACCCGAATCAGACTCGTCATCTGTGCTCATCAGGTAGGTTGTTTTTGATATGCTGAAAGAAAATATTGCTTACCTTGGCAGCCAGTGTCACGAAATCTAAGTTTGCATTCATTACGGCAGGATAATTACAACCCACGTCCCCAATCGGCCGTCTAACACCAAGTCGTGTAACGGATATTAATAGAGGAATACTGTTTCGGAGATCTCCTGTTAGCCGATATGTTCGGTAAGAGATTAGATCGACCGAGACGAGGATGTCGTGATCAGTGGGCGAGGTTTTCTAGGCCTGCCGCAAAATGGCTTATCGACTCATGTAATAAAAAATTCGGAGCCCAGTGCCGCTTCATCATTTAAGAATGATATGATAGAGTTGAAAATTTGCATACCATTTGGCAATCAGTCATCAAGAATATCTGTACGCGATATTAGCAACCATGCCAAAGTTGAAGTTTGCGAAATCGAGATTCAAGAAACAGATATCAGACAACAGCCAATTTTTTTCGTCAAGAGCATAAGCCTCGGACGGTAATTTCCAGCTATGCATTTGCATAGAAGAATCATCATTTAGGTAACGTGGACGGTAGAGTAGATGAAAAAAAGCTTACCTGTTAGGCAGTGGTTGAACTCGATTGCAAGAGAGCAAGTCTATACAGTAGATTACCTGGGATCGCGTTAGCACAATGAAGCTCCAGATGGGTTCATGAAAAATTGAGATCCAAATCTATCCTCAGACTGACGTGTAAAAACAGTTTCATTCCCGTAGGTCAAAGACTCTAGTTTGCGGTTTACAACATGTCATCAATGAAAGATGAATAGAAGGAATTTCTGTGTACTTACATCGCGGTCTAAGAAATATTACCCGGGTAATGTTGTTAGGAAGGAAAATTTGATCGTGGTTGGAGGAAGAAGAAAAATTATTTCTAGCTCCGAAGCTTCAAACTAAGTGGGGCGTGCCTAGTGGACGCATGCCGGGAAATGGAAAGTTAATAATCCGAGAAGCTCGGATCAATCAAACCCCGTTCAGGTACGTGAAATCCTAGAGCCGGAACTACCTATGACCGATACTAATACTTGCCCCTCTTTCGGCCCTAGTGATCTTAGCTCTGAAAGCTCTCCCTGTTCCCTACCCCTCACCTGCATCATAGCAATGTCAATTTTTCTGTGTTACCTCATTATCTCAACTAACTCCGATTATTTCTGGGTACCGTCTGGAAACACGTACATACATAATAAATACCTAACCGCTGGTAACAGAAACATTTACCGTGTCACATGGGGATTTCACACGACGCGAATCAAAAAATGATAAATCAAAGTGCTGGTGACGTTTAAAGGCCGAGCTTACCGGCATCTTCCGCATCTCCCGCCTCGGTATAATCGATGGCGGCTTAAATACCATGACCCGAAAAATCCTCTTTTTCAGAATCCATCCCGGCTACACTATTGCCCAACCCACATTTCCCCTTGGCCGGTGTATGGGGCTTCTGGGTCCTGGGTCTAGAATGACTGCATGGCGGTCTGTTCGGGATGATGCCGTATGTCATCGTGCTGTTGTTACCCGCAGCACCGAGCAAACCAGTAACAATCCAACAGTGTGAGGAATGACAAAGACGCAATAGACGCTTTATAAACATCCCAATACTCTCTTCCCTTCGCCTTCGGCATATGGTTCTGAGTTCTGAGCAACACCAAATTTTCGTTTAACCTTTCTCACGATAACTTGTCGGAGTCTAGCCTATTAAATCCAACTAAATCCTCATCAAACTGATTTCCCCATTTACTCCCAAGATTCTCGTCTCTCCATTTCACCGTACCTAGGCAATTACATAGTACCTAGGTTAACTTACTCCAAGTAAAACCTATTAGGCCCATTTTGTGCCTCCCTCCCCTCCTACCCAACTATCTCTCATAACTCGACTTAATTCTAGATCTTCCCTGCCTCTCTTAAGCATCATGGCGTCCAACAGTAACGGCAATGACATACCTCCAGCCGAAACGGCTACTATAAACACAGACATTGTGACTTTAACTCGTTTCCTTACGGAAGAGCAGACGAAACACAAAGAGGCAACTGGAGATTTCACGTATGTCCTACCTTACCCAGGAACTAATAGATAAGTTATGGCTAATTCAGCATACTATCAGATTGTTATGCCACGCTCTTCAATTCTCCTTCAAGGCTATCTCCCACTACATTCGCCGAGCCACACTAGTGAACCTGACAGGCCTCGCCGGCCAATCCAATGCGACAGGCGACGACCAGAAGAAGCTTGACGTCATCGGAAATGATCTTTTCATAGCAGCTATGAAATCGTCGGGGAAGTGTGCATTGCTAGTATCAGAAGAGGAGGAGGAGGTAATATACTTTAAAGACCACACCGGAGCTCGATATGCCGTAGCCTGCGATCCTATCGACGGAAGCTCCAACTTGGATGCCGGTGTCTCGGTTGGGACAATCTTCGGTGTTCACAAGTTGGCCGAGGGTTCTACAGGAACAAAAGAGGATATTCTGAAGCCCGGAACAGAACTCCTTGCTGCTGGATTTACCATGTACGGCGCGTCTGCTCAACTCGTCATCACCATGAGGGGCGGCACCGTCAACGGTTTTACGTTAGATAATTCGTTCGGTGAGTTCATCTTAACGCATCCGGATATGCGAATCCCGAAACAGAGAGCTATCTACTCCGTCAACGAGGGTAACTCGCTCTACTGGGAAGACCATACCAAGGAGTACTTCAACTCTCTCAAATTCCCTCAGGGCAACGGGAAACCCTACAGCGCTAGATACATCGGTAGCATGGTGGCTGACGCATATCGGACGCTGCTGTACGGTGGTATCTTCGCCTACCCCGCGGACAAGAAGAGCCCCAAGGGAAAGCTGCGGATTCTATACGAATGCGCACCTATGGCTATGGTTTTTGAAAATGGTAAGTGGTGACTTCCTGTATCCTTTTCGTACTCGTGCTAATTGTTCCTCAGCCGGTGGTCAAGCCGTGGACAGCAAGATGAGACGTATGCTTGAAGTCGTCCCGGAACACATCCACGATCGATCGGGTATCTATTTAGGTAGCTACGACGAAGTCGAGAAAGTCAAATCATTTTACAAGTGATTCAAATCAGACGGGTTGCTATTGGGTATTGGACAATCTGGTTTGGCGCTGAGGCAATGAGCATTGGAGCATTGGGCACTTCGTAATGAATACCAGGCTGATTTACGATGAGGATCTGACCCAAGATAATTGTATATCTGGCATGCGAGTAGTATGTAAAAGACATATAGCAAGTATAATATACAATATCATGGCATTCCAGAATAACTTGGAGGAGAACTTGGGCGTATTTTGTGCTCTCTCCTGATATCACGATGACCATACTTGACATCGCACTTGTTCTTACTCAACGGTATACCCGTCACTCTTAGTTCAACGCTTCACCAGAGATAAAGAGTAACAGCCTTAATTTTGAGCAATGGATGCTGATTAGAGGTTGCTCATACATCTTCATATTCATCGACTACGATATGTATGAAGGGGCTATGAGGCTATTTAACTCACATTATATTACCGACTTGTTAATCTACCTGTTCTAAGAATCAAGCTTCCAGATCAAATCAGGATATATCCATGTCTTACTCTGCCCTCCATACCCGTTCACCATTAAACCACGTTTCTTTCACCACCGCACCAAGAAGCTTCTCCTTCTCCCAATCCATATCCCATATCGTAAGATCCGCGACCTTGCCCGGCTCCAGGCTGCCCAGCCGTCCATCCCAGAACACGCTTCTTGCCGAACCATGACTCGCAGCTACTACGGACTCGCATACGCCGAGGCGGAAGTTGTAGTTGACAACGTTCTCGTATTGCGCGTTTCTGTAGGACTTCCTCGTACTCGCAACGTAGACATTGCCCATGATGTCCCACGGTGATGTCGGACTATCGCTACCGAGAGCGAGTGGTGCGCCGCCGTCCGAGAACTCCCGATAGGGGAAAGCGCGCTCGCAGCGGTGGCCCAGGAGATCTGGCCACGCTCGGAGGATCCATGGATCAGCATGCACGGGCTGAATTGAAGCGGTGCTGTAGGTAGAGTAAGCATATAATCAACTATAAAGCAATTGTAGATGAACTCCGGAAAAAAACTAACATTTCGAATTCGCCGAGGCGCTTGGCGTCCCGGGCAGATGCGAGTTCGAGATGTTCCAT
The DNA here is from genome assembly GCA_022432525.1 of Daldinia grandis. Taxonomy (NCBI): domain Eukaryota; kingdom Fungi; phylum Ascomycota; class Sordariomycetes; order Xylariales; family Hypoxylaceae; genus Daldinia; species Daldinia grandis. The sequence continues at coordinate 1,113,080 of JAJKLB010000007.1, forward strand.
ACGGTGACGATTCTTCGGGGAGCACGTAGACAGGGCGTCGACGGCCATGGTAATAGCAGCGTCTCCGATAGCATGAAGTGCTACCTGTAAACCCGCGGCATCGGCTTTGCGCACAACCGCATTGAGTATCTCGGGATTCCAGAACGGCTCGCCGGTAGTATGCTTCGTAACGTCGGCTCCTTTCAGATACGGTTCGGACATATGGGCGGTGCAGGCATCGATGATACCGTCACAGATGACCTTAATACCGACGACATGAAGGTCTGGTGACTCCTCGGCGCTAAGCTGCTTGTGAATCTCGATAGCCCGGTCGACCTGGGAAAGACAGTCGGCTTCCGAGCTCGAAGGCGTCATAAGCCAATAAGCTGCAAGCCGAAATGGCAATAGTCGTTCTCGCTGTTCTTCGCGTATGTCGAGAAGAGTAGTCCAGGCCTGTTCTTCCATTGCCATGTCTATTGCTCCGGTATAGCCAGACTCATTATATGTCTGTACTGCTGCCCGGATCCAGTCCTCGCGATCGTTTTTAGTCGCAACTGAGGCAAGGAAAGGCCAAATAATAGTGAAGACGGCGGCCTCTTCGAAAGCTCCCGTGGGATTTCCATCCGAATCACGTTCAATTTTGCCTCCTTCGGGATCCGCTAGGTTTTTCGCATCAATTTCCTCAAGAGCAGAGGTGCTACACCAGGTCGTGTGAAGATCCTTGGAATCTACATAGATAGGCCGAGGGTCTAAGTCATCAACTAGACTTGCTAGGGGTTTTGACATATATCTCATCCATCCTTTGCAGAGAATACGCGGCTCGTTAGGATTTGCTACTGCATAATCCTTGATGGCCTTGCGAATATCGTCCAAGTTCTCACAGTGATCTAGCCCTGCTTTGCTCAGTGATTGTCCTAGTCTTAGCAAGTGGATGTGACCATCAATAAAGCCCGGGAGAACGGTTCGGCCATTGAGATCGTGTACAATAGCACCGTCAGCTCGGGAACGAGAAATAGCGTCATCATCCTCCAAACCAACGTGCTCAATGATTCCGTCGCGTATGTAAATTGCGTCCCCAAATTGAGGCTCCGTCTCGAGCCCTGGTTTCTTGGCGTGCAGGAACACTTTCCCGCCAACGAAAAGATGGCCTTTGGATTGAGCCATTGAGATAAGCGTTGGATGTTTTTCGGAACATATAACTCAATAAATAAAAATAGCCGAGGGTATTACTTGGAACTTAGATATAGGTTAGAACTTTACCACCACAGAAGTTATCAGCGTCGTAGATAGCCTCTTTCTGAGGCATTCGTAAGAAGGCGCCCCGCGTGATCCACCAATTCAGTCTAAGTCAGCTGGGGGTCAGCTAGAAAAGCCGTCCGATCCAGGAGCTTGTTATCCTACCTAGTCTTTTAGCCCCTGCACATCTATACAAATAATATAGCGAGACTCCTAGAGTGTGGGTATAATCGTGATATAGGTACCTATTTGAAAGGTAGTGGAGCTTACGGAGTTCATGTCCGTCTCGACTTTTCCGCCAGCATCGTCTCAACTTAGGTATACAATAACAATACGGCAGGTCCGAACGCGCAGAGAAGGTTTACCTATAACCGCTAAGATGTGACAAAGTCTTCCTTTAGCTGCAGTAATCTGAGCTATCCTTGAGTTAGTCAGGGCCGTTTCTTATTACTATACCTGACGCCCCCTTTATACACATCTTAGAGCAGCCCTCAACTTTATCCTCAACTAATTGTATCATGTCTAAGGACCCTGAAAGGCCTAACGTTGTCCTCATCCTCGCAGACAACCTAGGGTGGGGGGAGCTAGGCTGCTATGGAGGGGGCATCCTCAGGGGTGCAGCCACGCCTAGAATCGATGCTTTCGCTAAAGAAGGACTGCTTCTACACAATTTCAATGTCGAAAGCGACTGCGTGCCGACACGTTCAGCTCTGATGACGGGTAGACACCCGATTCGCACTGGTTGTCTACAGTCAGTTCCGGCTGGCTTTCCCCAAGGTCTTACGCGATGGGAGAAGACTCTCCCAGAAGTCCTGAAGGCAAATGGCTATGCCACAGCGCATTTTGGGAAGTGGCATTTGGGTGATATCCCAGGCCGCTATCCTAGCGATAGAGGGTTCGATGAGTGGTACGGAATCCCTAGAACTACGGATGAAAGCCAGTTTACTTCGGCGGTTGGGTTTGTAGCTGAAGTTGTGGAGATGCCGTATATTATGAAGGGAAAAGCTGGCACACCGTCCGAAAACGTCCGGGTATACGATCTGGAGCAGAGAAGGTTAATCGATGAGACATTGGTCGAATATTCGAAGGATTGGCTAAGCCGGCAAGTCAATGAGGCGAAGGAACCGTTCTTCCTATACCACCCGTTGGTACATCTGCATTTTCCTACACTGCCGCATCTCGACTTCGCAGGGAAGACAAACCATGGTGACTTTTCAGACTCAATGGCCGAGATGGATTTCCGCGTGGGTCAGCTTCTTGATCACATCGATTCGCTCGGCATCGCCGATAACACGGTGGTTATCTTCGCTTCCGACAATGGACCAGAATTCCGCCCCCCTTATAAAGGAACAGCCGGCCCTTGGTCAGGCACGTACCATACCGCTATGGAAGGAAGCCTTAGAGTACCCTTCATAATCCGATGGCCAAGCCATGTTCCTCCAGGGACCACCTCTAATGAGATAGTCCATGTCACTGATATTTTCCTTACCATTATCAGCATTACTAAATCACCGTTGCCTAACGATCGGCCGTTCGACGGCGTCGACCAGATGCCCCTTTTCCTCAAGCCGGTTGAGTCGAAGTCGCCTCGCGAGGGATTCTTGTTTTATATTAAGAACGAGTTGCGAGCAATTAAGTGGCGGGATTGGAAGATGCATTTCGTTTGGGAGCCACAGGTGAATAAATCATCGGGGAAACTAGAGTCCCCATACCTATTCAACACCACGCGCGATCCCAAAGAGGAAACGGATATATTAGCATACAATACCTGGGTTGCCCAACCTATGATTAAGCTGAGGGTGGAATTTGAGAAGAGTTTGAGGAGCGATCCGGCACCACCAGACCCTCTTAAAGCCTTATGATCTCAACTAGAAGTGGTCGCGAATCTGGAATATGAATGTAGATAACTACCTAAACATTTCGTATACTCATATAATTTGAAAAGAGATATGCGAAGAAGGAAAAAACGTAGAAAAGCGCGTATCAGTTGGTATAAAAGTCTAGAAGAAACGCGTCATAGAAAACTCGACTCATGCTTGTCATTGCTCCGTGCGTCGTTTCCCTTTTTGGAATGTATCGCTCCGGGCTGGTCCGGGGTACATAATCCGGGGACCGCTCGGTTAGATTAGGTACCTACGTTAGGTACCTACCTAGGTACCTAACCTAGCTGATAAGCAGTCAGGGTGCTAGGAGTTGTCGCAATATGCACCTAAACCACGACATCGATTAGGTACCTTATCTCGGGTAGTGCTGCATTGAAGATTACCTAAATGAAGGAAACAAGACCCTCGCCCTCTCGGTACATATTCCGAACTTTTCTCTAGAATAGGTACCTATATAACATTAAACCAACTTATCTTTAAATATATCTTTTATTGATAGGAGATTGTATAGATGGAAAATAATTACGTGAGGCGCTTATCGTAAGTGTCTAGTACTTTTTGCCCTTTTGCCCTTTTGCCCCTTAATCCGAAGTCTAACACACTTCATAGATGCAAGCGTTGCCAACATAGAAAGGTGCTAAGATTCCATTTTTCTCTTCCTTGGGTACTATATACTATTTAAAGAGATTCATAGTACTAAATAATTCATCATAGATTCGCTGCTCGCGAACTCATCCATGTGGGAATTGCTCTGCGGCGAATGCGAGGTGTGAGTTTCGCGATAATGATTTCAAACGGCCTCCCGTATCGCGCGAGTATGCCACAGCTCTTGAGTCTCGTGTTGCCATGCTTGAAGGAGTTCTAGCCAGGCTCAAGAATGCTACTCATGAAGAACGCAACACTATTCTTGGAGATGTTATCTTTCATGATCATATGGTATCTTTCGAAAGTCCTTTAACAAACCAAGAAGAGGATTTAAGCGGGTCAATGGCGAAGGCATCCATGCAAGAGACTACAGAAGGTGCCTATGCCTCGTACCTATAGCTTGCGTTGGGACCGCTAACGGAAGTTTTGTGTAAAGGTTCGATGATATATCATGGTCCTACAAGTATTTTCACCGGTGTAGAGGAGAACCCAGGAGTCATCAACACCCCCACGACTACTTCCTTGTCATATGAAAGCGTAGAGTATTACCACAACCCTATGATACGGCTGTGTCTCGCGCTCTTCTTTTACTGGCAATACTCCCAGTTTATGTTTATTGATCGAGAATGTTTTGTCCAAGAATTCGACCGTGACCCTATTAATAGTGAATTCTGCTCACCATCACTTATCTACGCAGCTTCTGCTTTAGGTGCGCTGATGTCGCATGATGCAGATACCAGGGCCCTAGCATCTAAGTTTGTGGGCTATGCAGAAGACATACTTGTTAGACAAGGGCTCGTGGTTCCAACAATAACTTCGGTACAGGCCCTATTATGCTGTGCATACTATGAGGTCGGGAAGGGGAATTTGTCTAAGGGGTGGATGTATTCTGGTAAGTTTTTAGTAAACTTCTGATTTAGTGCTACATAGCTCTAATATGAGATGAGGCATGGCATTTAGGATGGGGCAAGACCTAGGGCTCCAAAGAGACCCAGCACTTTGGGGACGACCTGCGCAATCGACAGCGGTGTACTTCTTCGACGAAGAATTTCGACGACGGATTTACTGGGGGTGTTTTTTATCCGATAAGTATAAACATTCCAGTCCATGCCTGATAGACTTAGCCATTGACACTTGATTAGGATTTTCAGTCTCTTCCTTGGCCGGCCAACATTCATGCATGAAAACGATGCGGATGTTGACACTAGTGAGCCTCTGCCGTAAGTACCATGAGACAAGTTTTCACATTGGCTGATTGTAGCAAAAGACATGACCCCCCGATATGGGACGACTGGCTGCAGTCTCACAATATGAGTTCCCTCAAGACGGTTAGACCAGCAGGCCCGAAGTTGACGTTACTATTTAACCAGCAAGTTGACCTCGGACGTATTATTCACGATATTCTCTCCAACGTATTTTCGCCTAAGGGGAAAGGTTTCACGAAATCTAAGCGGTGGACAACAACGGTATTACAGCAACTGAATGCTAGGCTTCTATCTTGGCACGAAGCGCTTCCTGCTGATATGAGATGGAAGAAGTGGTTTACTAACAGAGATCGTCTACAGCCGAACGTAACTGTCTTGCAGTAATAACTACCTAGTCTTGTCCCCATCCACAAGATTACATCACTAACTGTATTGACATAGTACGCTATACCATAGCACTCGTATCTGTTTTAATCTCCCATTTGTCGCAACCATTAAGCCAAATACTTTGCATGGGGACCCTGGCCCGGTTCCTAATTCTCTTGCAGAGTCTGTCCAGATATGCAGGTCTTCCGCAGAGGAGATAGCTAATATTCTGGAGCGGTTTAAAAGTCAACACACACTGGGTAATGCCCCTTTAATCTTGGTTCAGGGCGCTATAGTTGCCACGAACGCCATTATAGTCACATCGAGAACCTCAAGCTCTTTAACTTCGTTAGCTGAAGACACCCCCTTTCCAATCATAGACGAAGCTTTGAGTGAGATGTCAGTATCGTGGACGTTGGCCAGCGAAGCACGGGCAAGGTTCAAGAGAGCGCTGGGTCAACAGCATCCTGAACAATACGAATTAAATTCCGACGGAGAGGCTAGGATCGGACAGGGCTCTGGCGACCCCCTAGACATGTTCCAGTGGCCACAGATGGCCTCTCAAGACACTAGGCATTGCGATGTTCTAGACCCAGCGCTCGACTTAGTGAGCCCAGAACAATATTTATGGGAACCTATGGGGTTTATTGATCTCGAACCAACCGTCCCTCTAGAGATAACCTAATTAACAAACCGATACTTTTTACGACAATGAAACATGATATGATAAAAAGGCAATTCGAATCAGAATCATTGCGAGTGCGATATATCGTCGTCTGTATATTGCTCGTCTTCCTTGTTCTCGCTTTGCTGTGCGTAGCGCGAGGATAACTAGCTTCTCCTAGAAGTACTGTAGAGAAAGCCTACCCTGGATAAGAGTTGTTCTTCATGAATCTGCAAGGGCCCTTACCTCCCGGAATATATCCTCATCAATGCCCATGTCGCAATCCAAAGGGCGGGTAACATTGAATCCAACGGAGTCCAACTCCGTCTGCAAACCCCTGTTCAAGCAGTACTAACTACATCTCGCATAGCCAGGCCTAAGTGCATAGTCCGTATGCTTAACCTATTTTTACTGATGAAGCTGTCCTTGGACCATTGATAACAACGCCAGGTCGTTAGTAACCCGAGGATATGTAATACCTATACGGAGATAATGATAGCATAGACGGCCTGAATGGTATCATTAGAATCGCCTGAATGCCTATTGGACAGGAATGTCATATCTAAACGTTGGATTAGCTTGAATTAAATTACAGCCTAGCAACCTCTTTAAAGATGCTCTGAGAACTTCTTGAACTCAGGCCACGCCTCGATATACATCAACTCCACTAGCAGTAACCTTGGTTCCCATTATATAACCGCTTTAAGCAAGAGCTATAAGCAAGAGCTATAACATGGAGAAAGAAGTCGACACGCTGAATATCATCGATGTGGAAGGTCGAACCCCGATATCTAGTCCTTGCAAAGATGGAGCGTCGGGAACTAGCAAAATTGAGGCTATCCAGACCGTCTGGGGAAAACATGGGAAACTTCTCATCATCCTAGCGTATGTCTTTACCGTTCAAGGCCCAGAATGTATAACAGTACTAATAAATCAATATAGGCTTTGCTTCTCGATGATCGCATTGTGAGTACCGTTGCCTAAAGGCTTAGAACGACCAACTACCCCAAGCGAGTTTTACTAATACCAAACCCAGCGAGTTCGACAACTCAACGATATACACATACTTCATCTACGCGCAATCGCACTTCAACCAGATAGCCGCACTAGCAGCCGTCAAAACCGCCGGCGGTCTCTGCTTCGCCGTGCTCAAGCCCCTCGTGGCCAAACTCTCAGATGTTTTCGGCCGCGGCGAGATGTACCCCGTGTGGCTGCTCTTCTACATCGTCGCCGCAGTGCTCTGCGCCCTGTCGCCGGACTACGAGAGCTATGCCGCTGGCTACATGATCCATATGTTTGCGCAGACGGGCGTCAATACCATGAACGATGTCTTGGCTGCCGACGTGTCGACGGCGAGGCAGAGGGGCTTTGCGGTTCAGTTGCAGTTCTTGCCTTACGTCTTTATGCCGTAAGCATTCCGTCTTCGTTGTTATCGCTACTCGAGGTATTCCCTACCTAACTCCAACATTAGCTTCACTTCTGCTTTTGTCACCGAAAAGGTTGTTAACGGTATTGGTTGGCGATGGGGCATCGGTATGCTCGGGATTATCATGCCTGTCGGTCTGGCGCCAATTATCTTCCTTCTCCTAAATTGGCAGCGCAAGGCGAAAAAGGCCAGCTGGACTACGAAAAACAATATCACGCTTTACAAGTTCTTCTCCGAGCTCGATATAGGAGGGATGGGCCTCTTTACTGCCGGTCTTGCTCTCATTCTGCTTCCTGCAACCCTCGCAGGTACACTCGCGAATGGTTGGAAAACTGCGTGGGTCATCGCTTGCGTTGCTGTTGGGGCAGCGTGTCTCATATCATTGCCATTCTATGAGCGTTTTGTTGCGAAGCACCCTTTTATACCCACCCGTTACCTAAAAGACTTCAACATCACGATGGCGCTGCTATTATACTCCACAGATGGTATCGCGTTGGGGGTAACGCACAGCTACTTTTACACATGGTGTATCATAGCTCGCGGTTATTCCGTACGAGATGCGGTATTCGTCACTGCCGTTAATCGTGCTGTCCAGTTTCTATTCGGGATCATCCTCGGCGCTGTCATGTGGTGGACCCGTCGTTACAAATGGCTTATCTTCGTGGGAGTAGCTGTTCGATTCATTGGCTACGGTCTGATGTTCCGAGTCAGGAATTCCAACTCGAGCACTACTGAGATCATCATAGTGCAAGCTATCCAAGGTATCGGCGACGCGCTCGTGGGTACTTGCAGCTTCGTTGCTTCCACTGTTGCAGTGCCTCATAAGGAGGTAGCGCAGATGACTTCGCTGGCTGTCTGCCTTTCTACCCTTGGGTCTACCATCGGTACCGCTATCGGCGGTGGCATCTACACAAGCCATTTCCGGCCAGAATTAGTAAAGGAGCTCGGCTCCAGTGGAACGCCAGCGCTGATAGATTCTGTTTTTAACTCAATCACGAAGAACCTACCGCCCGTAGGAAGCCCTCAAAGAAACGCTATTGCAAAAGCATATAATAATATTTTGGCTTATTTCACATACGTTGCCTTTGGCACAGTTGTACCAGGGATTATATTTGGCTGGTATCTTCCAGATCGCAAACTCACGTATGTTCCAGACTCTCATACCACTCATACCTAGCACAGATGAACTTACTAACTCAATCTCTAGTGACACTCACAATCTTGTAGAGGATCAAGAACCTATAGTTGAAGGAGACGATAAGACCGTCATGGGTGATAATAAAGGGCCTGTATCAACTGTAAGGAGTAGCTAATTAATCTATAGTTCTAGGTCAAGCGTTGTGTAAAATTCAAATCGTACTATTATTGAAGCACCAGGACAAGTTTATGATTTCTCCCTATTGCTTCTAAAAGCCACATATATTCTAGACTCACAATTGTGACGCTCATCTCTGTGGATATTCTTTGTATCATATCTGGATCCCGATGATTCATCTAGGTTGAAGCTCCTCGACTACGGTGCTGTAAGCTTGTCTATAAACATTCAATAGAATTCCTAGGTATTGTATTGCTCATATACGGGTAAAGAGGCTTAACACTCACTGAAGATCTCACATTTCAATAAAATCTTATCTACCTAGTGTGTGAGTTGGACATTAAAAGACTACTATGTGTCTAAATGGAGATCAAGTCCGAGAGCTAGGCCGGGTCGGAGCGATATCGGCCAAGAGGGAAATCAGGGGTAGGTATACTCTACCTACCTACCTATAAATAGATACTTAGGGGTTTATAACCATGGAAACCTATATATATGTTCAGACAATTAACTGTCCACTGTATTTCATGCTGTGATATAATACATGTATCTGATGAAATTTACCTCACAACAGACTGTGCTCCATTCTACCTAGAGTTAGGGGCTATGCGAATTACCATTATAAGGATTCCGTGCCAAGTTCACTAACGTTAGAGGGTAGCTTAACAGTTGAGTTACAATGCTACTATTTACACCCCACATCCGTGACTGTATAAATATTCCAATAACTAATCATCTCTCTGTATAAATGATTTGATATCTATTACATATCATCTGTAGTGATCAAGACGGTTCTCCGCGCTATTCCTCCTCTCAATGATCGCTCTCATTGATCGAATAAGATAGGAGTTTTCCAAATGGCCTGTCTCAAAAAAGGCCCCTCAAATGCTAACCACTTGGACGTGAAGTCTACTTTCGGTTTAATACGCGGCTTTGTGGGCAAAGACTACCCAAAAGTTGCCCAGTTCCTAGGCATCCCTTTCGCCGAAGCCCCCGTGGGCTCGAATCGCTGGCTACCCCCTGTACCGAAGAACTCCGTCGACGACTTCGATGCAACTGAGTTCGGCCCCTCATGTCCGCAGTGGTTCGACGGGCCGCCGTCAATATACAATTCAGATGTACCAGAGTTCCGAATTAATGGTGCCATGTCAGAGGATTGCCTGTCACTAAGCATATGGGTACCTGTGAAAGCTGCGAGAGATCCCTCGAAGAGTAAGCTACCAGTCATTATATGGATTACTGGTGGTGCGTTCCTAGTTGGTGGCACTACAGTCCCTTACCAAAACCCCACGCCTTGGGTCGAAACCAGCCAGCGACATATTGTCGTGAGTATAAAGTAAGAACTGATATCCATTCTGAAAAAGCCGTTCCTAAACAGCGTAGTTATCGGCTCACGATCTTCGGCTTCCCAAACGCGGCTGGGCTAGCTCCCCATGAGCGAAATCTCGGCTTCCTAGACCAGCGCCTAGGCCTGGAATGGGTGCACAAGCATATCGCCTCTTTTGGCGGTGATCCCGGGCGCATGACGCACTTTGGCCAGTCGGCCGGCGCCCGAAGCGTAGATGTCCACTCCTTCCAGTATACAGACCAGCCGCTTGTGCGAAACCAAATAATGAACTCGGGTACAGCATTGCCACCGCTACCAACTTCAGATCCGGAATGTAAACTCTTCACTTTCGTCGCCAAAAGTCTCGGATTTAAAGGGGGTAATTCTGCTGCTGAGCTAGAATTCGTGAGACAACAACCGGCCGAGAAGCTTCTGGATTTTATTAAAGCACATACCGTTTCTAAGAAAGCCCCTATTCTAAGCTTTAGGCCCATTATAGACGGATACACCTTGTTTGAAGATTTCGAAGAACGAGCTAAAACTGGCAAGTTTAGTAAACTCGTAGGTCCCCTTTGATTCTACAAGATCTAATTGCTCACATTGGTATAGCCAGCTATTATTGGAACGGTAGGCGACGAAGGTAATGCGCTGGCACCCTATAACCCAATAGGGGTTGATAAATCAATTGCGGATGGCATTACTAGGAACTATTTCCTGAAACCTGCAGCGAAAATGGCGCGGTAAGTTCTTACTTCTAGCTATACTAAGCATCCCTAAGCCTGCCTACTTAGGCACCTGGGACAGGACTCATAACTCCGTCTACACAGGTGTCGCTCAGCCCATGCGCCAACATTTCGCTACATATTCAAAGATCCAGCTCCACCAAACACAAGTTCATTCCCTAATATCTCGCCTCGCCCTTGGCAACGGGCATATCATAGCTCCGACCTGCCTCTCATATTCGGGACGCACTCATGGTTTAGGGGTCCTTCGACGGCACTAGAAGAGAAGATCTCGAAAGCATGGCAAGAGTTATACGTAGTCTTTGCTGAAGAGGGACCGGAGGGTCTTCGTAAACTTGGATGGCAAGACCTGAGTCAGGGCAAAGGGATTATTATCGGGGTAGGGGAAAAGGGGTGGGAGAGCGTTGATATAGAAGTGATCGATGGATTCTAAAGAAGCAACACTGCAGAAATGGTTTTGGTGTTATATAGGGGGAATATTCTGTGTATCAGGTATCGCAGACTTTCGATGCTAGCTACAATTACCATACCAACATTAAGTCGAAACTCATGCGATATAAAATTCGGGATTGATACACAAGAATTAGAAAGCATAAGGATAGATATAATTCTTTAACCTCATTTCCGGCAGTGAAGGATCCAGGTATATAACTATTTGTACACCTAGTCCTCAGCAATTTTCTTGCAACACGCGGCAGAGTCACGCATGGATGAATAAAATCATCTTATACAATTATCGTGAATATGTACTACCAACCGAACTCCCATCATGCCAACCATCCATCGATGTTATATTACGGGACCGCCCACTGCTTGTTGACTTGCGCCCGAGAGAAGATGTGTGCTTCCAGTCACTCGGTCCGACCTACCGACCGGTGGTGGCGAAGGCACTCTTTACATCGGCGCGAGGCCATTCAAATAGCACATCGCCGCCATATACCGTTGTTGTAACCGTGGAAATCCGAACCTCTATTTCTCCATAGAATTTCTCGCATTCTCGGAGGACCCTGTTGACTAGACCACGGCTTAAGCTTGGGTCGTCGGCGTCGCCGAAGTGTTTTTCGACTCGTTTTCGTAATGCTTCGACACCCTTGCGTACTTCGCGGGCGTCGTAGCCGCTGAGGACCTTATTGAACGTCCCCCTTGCGTTGCTCGGTTGTGCGGCAACGATTGTGGGACTCTTTCCTGTGGCGAGTTGCGCTTCGATATTTTCGAGATATTCAAGCAACTTGCCTAGTGGCCGACGCATAATTGCATTGAGGTAAAGACCCATGTGCTCGCTCATTTCGCCTGCCGCAGCTTCTTTCCAGTCTTCGAGTATCTCCAAACCGTGAGTATCGAGTTCCTCAAGGAAGTGGTTCATATTCTCAATAAGGAGGATATGGTAGTTCAGCGCTTCCTTGTCCTCTGGATCGGCTCCGCTACTCGTGAGAGTGGAGGGGTTCTCGCGAGCAATAACCTTAAGGGAATCGAACATAGTCTTGATGATACGGTCGTACTCTCTGTCTACAGTTTTTCTAACAGAAGAATTCGTATCGACTGTCGAAAGCATCATTTCCACAGTATTTGAGAAATGGGGGAAGACTCGCATGAAGGAGATTACGCCCTTGCGTTTCTTAATCTTAACCTTCGTATCCTCGATTGCACGAATCTGCCCCTCCACGAACTTCGTGAAACGTGATTCGAGATTACCGTGAAGCTTTTGCAACACATTGTTTAAAAAATCTTGATTAGATTGCGTTATCTCCAAGTGCTTGTGCTCGAGTACTGCGAGAATGCCGACTCCTTGTCTGTTTCTGAATTAGCTACGGTCATATCAAAGCAACTTGAATATATAGCACTTACAATGGATCCTGCGATAACACCCAGTCGATCGTATTCTGCAGGTCTTGCTCCAAGAATGAGAATATTGCTTCCATGGCTCGTGTTACTCTCCTAGCCAATTCCCGATCGGGCTCCATCAGCCTGTGTCGTTTTAGATCACCACCTCGTCGATCCCGTGGTTTTGATGCTGCCACAAGATCCGGGAAATCCGCTGTCTCCAAAGTGGTTGCGTGGAAAAAATCAACAATGAAATTTTGCTCAATTTCGATAAGGGGTACAAGATCATCCATCACCCCTGCAAATACTTCATACGGTAGACTACGGCCATCTGAAATTTTGTCAAGGCTCGTCTTACTACCGTCACCAAGGGGACCCCGCAAGCTCCTAGCCAGAGTCTGGCTTCGTTTCACGGTGATCTTCCTAGCGGTGGCCATTGTACCTTCTTGTTGCCTCTCAATTTCAGCAGTGAAGAGAAGCTCTGCTTCGTCACCCGCAGGCTTCCTGGCATTCCGCTTCCACGAATCGAGTATGTCCTTGAATCTCGATTTATAGAGCGGTAGGTTCTTCTCTTGGTATACCTGTAAGCACTTATTCCAGCCTTCAAGATTTACCTCCCTAGCGTAGAGTATAAGAGGGCTATATCGCCAGAGCAACTCCCGCCCGATATCGTGGTGTCCGGGATCGATCTTTTTGGACAAAGCTCCATCTATAGCCGACCTGATTTCCTGGGCTGCCTTTTCAAACTGTCTAGACATGAAAGCACTGAACCTTTGGAGGAATGCTACACTTTCCGAGCGGTACATCTCTTTTTTCTCTTGGACAATACGCATCTTGCCGTAGTCGGTATTGAGGGTAGAATTTTGTCCTGCGTCTTCACTCTTTCGAAGCTCCGATCCTGCGGCAGAGGAGTCGATTTTCATCATCGCCTTGTACAAGGTAACAAGTGCTGTCTCAACCTCTTCAAGACCTGAAGTCGTCTCAAGGGGTGCTATTGTAAGGGCTCGCAGGTCATCGGAGGTGATGGCACATGTATCAAGTAGAGACTCCAACTCTTTCCTGAGTAGTTTTTGATTTGCCGCTTGTACTTGTAGACCCTGGCCTTGCGCTTCTATGTACGCGATATCATCGGATAATGTCTATACGGCAATTAGCAGGATTTATCCAGGGTTGTAGGCTCACACTCACAGATAATTCCACGCTGTATAAAGTTAGTAAGTTGTCAAGCTCGTCGCACTCTGCGATAGAAACATCAAGGCCCTTTTTAATTGCCTCCACTCGATCATCCTCTTCTTGAAAACGGACGACCCAACCTCCGGCCTGGGCTTTATTAAGCTCTCGATCTATATCAAGTTTCATCTCCTCGAAATTACGACCTCGCATTTGTTCACCAGGCACCCAACCAAAGTGATCCAGCCATCTAGCGAATTCCGAGGTCTTATCAAGGAATAGGTTCGTATCGACGCCGAGGGCAGATAGGTATTTTGTATCATTACCGGCTACAGTTAAGCGTCGAGAGGCTTCCTGCTGACGAGCTGCCTCCATACTCTTCCTCCGATTTTCTTTGGCGGAAGCTTGTAAACTGGCCGGCCGGCTGGAATTAGGCACTGTAACTTTCACTTCAGGGACTAGGGAAGCTTTATCGATAGGCTTTTTCTCAAGCTCTAGAGGCTTCGGAATTTCCGGCTTCGGTTCAGGTCGTGGCGGTGCTGGGACAACGCTCGTTATTCCGTCTGGACCGTTGAGGTTGGTCTTGCTTTGCATTTCGCGTAATCGCTCTCCGGCTCCGCCAGGCCGCGGTTTAAATGCTGCTGCTGCCGAAGCCGCTTTCCATAGAGCCCCAGCCAGATCACGTTGGGACTTTGGCTTAATCATAGGTCCTAATCCCGGACGATTATCCTCGTCTATCGGTGAACTGGGGGGCGGTGATCCAGGCGCCATAGCTTCGACAACCGATGCAGATGCAGATGCCGTGCCGTTTGTGCTATCTACCGGACTTGAGGGAGTATCAGGAATAGGCTCTGGTGCTGGTGCTTGCTTTACCGCGGGATAGCTATTCTCCATCCTGCTGTCGGTAGAATTCTTTCGGGGCGACATCCGATCTGTATTTCTTGGCGGTGGCTCCCTTCGAATGCCCTGGCTCATTAACGGTGCTGGTACAAGGTCATCATCTGTGGTTTCCTTTGGCCTCGTTGGATCCATTGGCGGTCTTTTCCTGTCGGGCAAGTCCACTTGTGAAGCTGACCCAGAAGGATCACCGAACCTACCAAACGCACCGGGTCCGGCCAAACCCCCCCTTGATCGCGGCGGTAGGCTTGAAGTGTCATCACTTCTCGTTGTGGATATTGAAGCTGCTATAGATTCTTGGCTCTTATTATTGCCAGCTAGTCTACGTAAAGCGGCAGTTTGGTTCCCTGTGCGAGCGGAGTCCGCACTGAGTGACGGCGCCGACGCTGGCGAAGAAGTTCCGTTAGGAGGGCCTAGCTTTCGCGCAGGCGAACTAGGAGGCTGACCAGGGCGGAAGGGTTGGATTCCGCTAATGGTGGGAGGAGGAGGAAGATTATTCCGAATAGGTGCAATGTTGGGTTGAGATTGTATGAGATCAGGTCTTGAAAGTTTAGGTTCCATTCGTGGGGGAGTGGCAATTGGCCCCGGAGGAGGAGGAGTAGGGGTAGGGCCAGCTCGCAAAGAGGGACTCGATTCTGAAGCAGGTACTCGACCTGGTGGTGGCCTTCGTGACCCTAGAACCTGTTCTAGTTCGCGAGAGTCAAAGCCTTTTAACTCTGGTACGCTACCGCCGGTGTACTTCCCATAAATCTTAATAAGGCTAGCAATAAAAAATTTCTTCTCCTTGTCGGCTTGGGCCTGCCAGTAGTAAGGCTTCCCGACATTAACGACAAACCCGGTTTCACCAGCCCATTCTCGTTTCTGGGGATCGCAGCTCGAGGAAGTAAAGGACTCGATAGCACTAAGATCGTTTAAATCCCAGGTCTTCCCAATAGAGAATGATCCGTTTACGTTCTCTTTGGACTTGTGCATGCGCACCCGGCCTGACTTCCGCACTGCCACAATGATGACTCGAGGTTTTTCGGACTGCGATCGTGTTTCGGGCGGTGGAGGCGAGGACGGGTGCGAAGAATACTCAGTTATTCTAATATGGGTAATATATGTTTCGAGTACTACATGGGCGCACAATATACGTCAGCGCCTGGTACGGTTGGGTAGAACACAGGCAACAGGCAACACAAAAACACCGAGGGCAATCTTACTTGACCCATCAACATCCTTCTTGTTGAAGCAGCTTTCCACAATGCGCCTCTTCTCGTCTTCAAATCGTTCGGCTCTGTTGAAGTCACGGCCAAAGCCGGGTCCGCCATTTTGGCGCTGGTAATCCATGGTTGACGGAGTATATCGTCTGACGAATTCATGAATATAGATGGCCGAGGACGGTTCGCCGAGGTTCAGGGACCATTTTCGAGTCCGTTCAGTATCTCAATGAGCGACAGCGCAAGTTATTGCAACCAAGCATGGGGTATTTCTAGTTAGTTGAGCTTGTCGGTAGGTCTCTAGGATTAAGGGTCGACTTTAACGGGCGCGATGGGTGGTGGTGATAGGAGGATAGTCGAGTTATGGGGTATGCTTAATGAAGGGAACGTTTGATGATGTACTGTGTACAATTTAGTGTCTCAGGGAGTTGAGGCCAAAGCGTCTTTAGGTTATTGCTTCTTGGCATTACCGTTTGATAAGCTTCAAGGTCGCGAATCCCACTTTCCTATGTCAGAATTGTCTAGGGAGCGTGCACTCCACGCCACGATTAAAAGCCACATTTCACGTGTTATTTTATGTAAGCAGTTAGGTTTGCTAGGTACTGGGTACTTCGGGTAAGTATAGAGGTAAAAAAGACTCGAATTTAGTGAATACGAGTTCCTATCCAGGTACATGAATTTTATTTCTTAGTTAATACATCTCTTTACCTAGGTACGGTACCTAGGTACCTAATTATATCTTTCCATGATTTCCTTAACCTTTTGAAGAGGAAGAGCCTCGATCTTGTGCTTTTTATTTCCTACCATTGTTTCCGCCATACACAAAGCATTGTATATCGACTCTTCGGTAGCGTCTGCAACGGCTTCAAAAATCCCGTTGATCGAAGAGTCGTCTATGATGTCAATTGTGATAGGCGTAGGCTTGAACGGGTCAACTGCTTTACGCTCCATCGAGATCGACTGAACTGGAATCTCGTTTCCGGTTGAGAAGGCTAAGAACACATCCCCAGAAGGGTTGTGGCCATAACCGCCCACCTTTGATAGTCCTACCGTTGCTCTCTTGGCAAGCCTTTGCAGTTGAGAGGGGTGAAGAGGCGCATCTGTCGCAATAATGACAATAATGCTCCCGTCTTTTCTATTCTTCTCCTTTTCAAGCGCCTCTTGTGCCATTTTGATTGCTGGATTACTCTCGGCGGCTTCATCGGCCTCCCGAGCTAGGATCCTTCCAACTGGTACACCTGCGATCCGGAGGTGCTGTGGGCGCCCATAGTTGGCCTGCACTAGCACACCAACAGTATACGTCTTTGGTTGACCTTTGCTGTCGAAGCCCTCAACGACTCGGCTACTACTACCGGTGCCACCTTTAAAATAATGGCATATCACTAAAATAGATCGATTAGGACGATTGCTAGCTAAAATATGGCGTATATATATGACTTACTTCCAGTTCCACCGCCGACGTTACCTTCCTTGACACGGTCGCCTGATACACTCTCGAGTCCTTTGATGATATGCTCGGGTTTGACCACGAATTGAGTAAGATCGTTTAGGTATCCATCAAAGGTTTCCGCAACCACGGGTAGGAGAAACCAATCGACATTGCCCTTGGCCACACCCTGAGATTTGATGGTATATTCATAAATCCCCTGATACGCGGCACCTACGGCGAAAGAATTTGTGATGACAATGGGGGAATGTAATAAGCCCGTTTCGTTGATCCAGTGGCTACCGGTCATCTCACCGGAACCGTTGAAGCTAAATATCCCGGCGTGGCAGGCGTTATAGAACCAATTTTCTCGAGGCAAAATGCTCGTAACGCCGGTATTCACAGCACCGCCATCGGTAAAAATCTCCTGAGTGTGGACCCGAACGCCGGGAACATCAGTAAGCGAATTGAGGGGCCCTGGTTTCCAATATCCGAGGTATAAGTCCGGCAAAAGATCCCGGAGTCTCATGCGAGACTCCTTACCTGCGGCTGTGCCTGAAGCGTTTGACGACATAGCGACAAGGTGCCGTTGAGTTCAATTTGAAATTTATATATTAATCTTTTTCGCTTCGCCTCTCTTTACCTTCATTGTTAACATTGGCCCCAACCGAGGTATTCCCTTTATATTGGAACATATCTTCGTAAGATTGATAGATCGTCGATAATTATCCCAGGTGACTCACGCCGGACACTGACGAATCACGATTATTGATACCAATCGTCTTGGCTTATTTGTGGGATTCATTGTAACCTTGAGAAGTATACGACGAATTGGAATCTGCGCTAGGTCAATTTCAGTGCAGGAGCCGTCTACGAGAAGTCCCAAACGTTTAAAACCTAACCTTGAGTTCAAGTTTGACAGAGTCGGGAAGGTGAAGCTTAATACATACAACAATGGATCCCCAGAATCGTTGAACCGAGCCTCCCCGTTTTGTCTCCATTATGCGGAGAAGGTATATATTACCGGTTCGAACCGGTAACAAGCCTATTCCCCCACAGCGGGACTCGTGGATTTTACCCCACAATGTCTTCTCTACTTTTGTCTTAGGTTAAAGAGAGACTCCATCAACCTTACTCGCTCACATTAATAGATAAACGATAGACAATACGTTCAGTGAGTGAGAGGGAGAGCACTTATAGCTACTGTTTAACGGCATATACTCATTGACGAGTCAACTAATACCCCAGGTATTTACCTTATATAAACCTCAAGCTATAAAGATGGTTGCTGCAGTCCGAGTGGCTCCGAATGTAAGTTCTGAATGTTGAATATCATATTGGGCGGATGCTGATATACAAGTAATAAGGCTGCCACACGAGCAGTTAGCCTTCTACGGACGGTTCAGTATGCTCACCCGCCAAATTGTCCATGTCATTCGAACCCAGGACATCACCATCACCATGCAAGACCTCAAATTGATGCCTATGCTCAGCATACCAATAGGAGGATCGGGAGACGCGGCTTTGCCTCCCCTATAGACCCTTCTCAACAAAAAGAGTATGCGTTTGAGATGGCCGCCTCTTCGATCCGATTTGGCCCTGGCGCCACCCAAGAAGTTGGTATGGACTTTAAGAACATGGCTGCTAAACGTGTCTGTGTCGTAACCGACTCGACCGTACGAAAACTCACTGCCGTCAAGCAAGTAGAGGAGGCCCTATCGAGAGAAGGCATTGAATATAAAATATTTGACAAAGTACGGGTTGAGCCGAAGGATAGTTCGTATGCTAACACCATATTCTGGGATGTATTTCGCAGCTTAACTTACTCAAACATAGTATCAAAGAGGCCATTGCATTTGCTAAACCATATCGACCGGATGCTTACCTTGCAGTAGGCGGGGGCTCGGTGATCGACACGGCTAAATTGATGAACCTCTACACAGAGTATCCAGATGCCGACTTCTTAGATTTCGTCAATGCACCATTGGGTAAAGGACGGCCAATTGATAAAACGCTTAAACCTCTAGTCGCTATTCCCACTACGGCTGGTACTGGTAGCGAGACGACTGGCACGGCCATTTTTGACCTTGTAGAAAAGAAGGCTAAGACAGGCATCGCGCATCGCAACTTAAAACCGACCCTTGGTATATGCGACCCGCTCAACACTAGGACGATGCCTTCGGCGGTGAAGGCGAGTTCTGGGCTGGATGTCCTCTGCCACTCGCTTGAGTCGTGGACAGCCATCCCGTTCAATGAGAGAGTACCCCGACCCTCGAATCCCATATTAAG
Source organism: Daldinia grandis (assembly GCA_022432525.1). Lineage (NCBI taxonomy): Eukaryota > Fungi > Ascomycota > Sordariomycetes > Xylariales > Hypoxylaceae > Daldinia > Daldinia grandis. The sequence continues at coordinate 1,132,671 of JAJKLB010000007.1, forward strand.
GCCCGCATACCAGGGCGCAAATCCTATCAGCGACATATTCTCTCTAAATGCACTCCGAAGTACCATCAAATATCTACCAAGAGCAGTGAAGGACCCAGAAGACTACGAAGCCCAGAGCGAGATGCTCCTCGCAGCCACGCTTGCGGGGGTTGGTTTTGGAAATGCCGGTGTTCACTTATGTCACGGTAAGATGTAGTCTTCAGTAGGAGCTAGCAAGAGGATCTATACTAACAAGGAGTATTAGGAATGTCATATCCCATCTCCGGCCAAAATCCCGGTTACAAACACGCAGGATATGATGTAGCAACGCCTATCATTCCTCACGGCGTCTCGGTCGCAGTGTCAGCGCCCGCCGTGTTCCGATTTACGGGTGCTTCAAACCCCGACCGCCATCTCGCAGCCGCAGAAGCGTTCGGTGTGGATATCACGAACGTGAAGCGTCAGGATTCTGGTGAAGTTTTGGCCGATGCCATCACACAGTTCCTTGCCGAGCTAGGAGACCAACCGAAGGGACTTAAAGAGCTAGGCTTTGACTCGAGCCACATCGAAGCCTTAGTCGAGGGGACGATACCTCAAGCCAGGGTCCTAATGCTAGCGCCCGGCCTGGCTAAGGAGCTCGAACAGGAGAGGGACCAGCTGAGGAGGCTCTTCGAGGAGGCCTTAACGCACTGATAGAAGGAACCGCCTGTTATACCGTATAACTACCACCTATACAAAGCTGCAATCCATATAGATAGTCTAGACACCAGTTGACTTTGATTGAAAGAGCTGTGGGGCCGAAAGGCTCAATATGATTATGCTTAGTTCAAGAGGCCACTCGTGCCTATAACATAGGTACCTACTTACTTATCCTACGTCAAGTTTGCTTGTGAGGGGTATGTATACCAATAAGCCAACTTTAGAATCAAAGCTTAGTCGGGATTGAATTAAATTAGAACTCTTAAATAATATGTTGCTATAAACTCATCTATGCAAGCAACGTACCTACACTTATGGCTTCTTCGTTGCTAGGAGTTTTACCATCTTGCAAACAGCAGTTATTAATAAGCAAATAGTCGTTCTTTTATGTTTTTTGTTAGTATTCTTCGCAAAGACGAATGGTCTTAAGCTATAGTTGCAGTGATATAGCGTAGTAGTTATGCCAAATGGTAAGCTGAGACTATGCAGATGAAACTTCAGCTATTGCCGAATGTAACTAAACTTGATTCTACCATGTTGAATCGAGCAAACGTGATAACAATTCGAAGGGTCTTGGCAACAGCTATCACAATTGTAGACCGAAGCGCTGACCCTCGGATAGACTTCGGGTTACTATTTTAACGTCTCTTTGATGCTGCTTAGAATAGCTTGTGGTTGTCTTCTACGCTGTTTATTCGTCACCGCTGAAGACTGGTTGAGTTGCCATCATGATACCAGTATACCCCCACGGTGCACCCCTCCCGTCGGATGTGACCCAGCGAGAAATGATGTGCACGAGCGAGCAATAACCGTCTAATGTGTAGATACCTGGGCTGTTAAGTTATGTGTAAGCCTTCAACGGCCTGTTTCATCTATTCATTAAGCGACGTTGAAGTCATTTATACTCCATCGTCTTAACCCACCGGCCGAGTAGATAATCCCGTAGTGCGATCGGAGGTGCCGTGGGTAGGTAGGTAGGTACATATATCGATCTTGCAGGGCGTCCGTTATGACCTGCAGATTACATCGGGGCCAAGTCCGCCAAACCAAGAGCCGAAGATTAATATATACTACTTAAACCAATCAACGGCTTCGGTCCGAAGTCTTCGGCCCTACAGATACGCGTAAAGAAGAACTGCAAAGTTTGTTGTATCGATGTTGCTTTCGCGTCTTTGCTTCGGCTGGATTTGCTTCCATCCTTGGTTCGCTCGTCAGGCTTTGGCAGACGATGAGTGTAGGCTCAAAACTGACAACCCGATATTCCGAGGATATAACGAGCTGAAAGGCTCGAAAGGGTTGTGAGGTTCATGGAGCCTGCCGCGGCGGAACGTACGGATCCAATTAAGAGCCCCCGCGAGGATCCTGGCAGTGGTCCTGATCCGGCTGGTTGGGAACTTTGGGTCAAAGACGCATCTTTCAGCTATGGCATCTTTGTATATCGCGCATAGGCAATCTGATATAGTCACCGAGATTGCTGACTGCTTAGATCCCGGATCTCTCCAATTACATGATTGGCTTAAGGTCCATTTCTTTTCTAGCGCTGAGAGACTTCGGAACGCCCATCATCGACGCGACCCTTCATGTCGTGTTTCGACGGGCGATTCGAATTCTAACCCGCGTGGCGATCCTCTTTCCTTGCCGATTTCCCTCAAGTGCTTACAGCAATGGGCGATCTTCGCTACACGAGTGCTACATGCCTATAGATCTATATCTACTCGCGCCAGTGGGCCAAGATATCGCCAAGACCGTTGAAGCGAACCACTGCCGGGGTGCCTTGGCATCTAGAACACGAACCCATATGAGTGTTACCCCTGCCTAGCTTCTGCAGTGGAATCACTAACAGCAGAGAATGCCCTATCTGGGGGGCACAGCATTTCAATTTGGGAGCACGGAAGCGTTTCCCCCGCCCCCCTTTTCGGGACTTACTGCTTAGAGAAGCTGGGGTAAGAAACGGGGGACAAGGGTGTTCCGTGAAGAAGAATAAAAACATCACCACATCCAGAATCGATATGGATGGGTGTAAGGCTGCTGCTCATCTAGCTCCTCTCCGACACGCGTAGGAGGACCGTCGCAAGAGACATTCGACAGCTAAAGAGATGGAAGAAAAGGAAATTAACGCGGCTGGTGTGCTCGTGTCTCAAGAGCAGGTTCCCGTGAGCGAGGGATCAGGCTCGACGGCAAACACTCCGCGTGCCAAGGCCAAAGTAGTACACAATGTACGTTCGACTCAACATGTCCGGGCAATACCTACCTACCTATTAGGACGCGATACCTTCTTCCACCCGACGCTTGTATTAGTTTCGATGGTTAACTAGATACCAGGCCGAGCTCTACGCGGCGATCCAAGAGACCAAGATCGACTACAAGAGCAAATATTCGATACACCTTTACTGTATGCATCGAGACAAGGCTATGCGCCATCCCACTCTTCGCAGATTACTGATGACTAGTAGTCTCCATCTGCATCGCGTTCTGCTGCGCCTGTGCCAATGGATACGATGGTAAGTAATGCTCTACTGAAGGGGTTTGAAGGTTTGCAGGCCGTTGACACATATGACCATCTAGGATCACTCCTTACTGGTATCGTCGCCATGGAACATTTCCAGAACACGTTCCATAGCGGCAAGACTGGTACTATAGTTGCACTCATGTTCTCTCTCTACACCGTGTTGGTCTCTCTTCCCCCTATCGCCCAGCTTGTAAGCTAATAGTTTTGCTATAGTGGTGCGATGGTCGGTGCCCCATTCGCTGCCGTCCTCTCCGATAAATGGGGTCGCAAGATCGGCATGTTCAGCGGCGCCGTTGTTATTATCGTTGGAATGATCATTGTTGCCACCGCAAATGTGATCGCGCAATTTGTCGTCGGTCGTTTTGTTCTAGGATTCGGCATTTCCGTCATGACTGTTGCCGCACCGGCTTATGCTGTTGAGGTAGCGCCTCCTCACTGGCGAGGCCGAGCTACTGGTATGAGATACCTTTTGACATCATGCGACTTTACTCGCGGCGCGCTAATAGTCTCCCTACAGGCTTTTATAACTGCGGTTGGTTTGGGGGTGCCATTCCTGCAGCTGCGGTTGTGTACGGATGCAATAAAATCGACAACAACTATTCTTGGAGGATCCCATTAATCATTCAGGCACTTGCTTGTGTGGTTGTGCTATTTGGTGTCTGGTTCATCCCAGAGTCACCCCGATTTCTCATGGCCAACGGCCGCGAGGAGGAGGCTATCAGCTTCTTGGCGAAGTACCACGGGAACGGCGACCGTAACTCTAAACTTGTGCAGCTTGAAGTTGAGGAGATGAGGGAAGGTATTCGCCAGGACGGCATTGACAAGAGGCCCTTAGACTGTACGTGTCCGCCCTACCTCCTCCCCCTTTCTCTCTTTGGTCCAAGCGACCTGTGTCACAGGGACTAATTATTGTGATAGATCGCCCCTTTATTTTCACCCATAGCGGACGTTGGCGAATCGCTCAAGTGCTGATGATTTCCGTTTTCGGGCAATTCTCTGGTAATGGATTAGGTTACTTTAACACCACCATCTTCGAGATCATCGGCGTCACATCCGTTGAGCTGCAGCTAGCCTATAACCTTCTTAACTCCGTGCTATCTGCCGTTGGGGCTTTAACTGCCGTGGTTCTAACAGATACCATGCCCCGACGAAAGGTACTGGTAATCGGAACACTCGGTTAGCCTCCCTTTACCCCCAAATGCCATTGAATCTTTGCTAATGGCGGATTGTTCCGTATAGCCTGCGCTGCAGCGCTAGCTACCAACTCAGGCCTGTCCGCCGCCCTGGATGCCCAAGGCGAGAATATACAAGAATCCTACGCCAAGGGTGCATTGGCGTCCTACTTTCTCTTCAATATAATATTCTCCTTCACTTATACACCTCTCCAGGGTGTTATTCCCACCGAAGCGTTGGAAACTACCACTCGAGCTAAAGGTCTTGCTTGTTCCAGCGTTGTCGTATATGCCATGGGTTTCATAAACCAGTTCGCTGGGCCGATTGCTCTCGGGAATATTCAATATAAGTATATCTACGTAAGACATTACCTACACCCTTTAGCTATTATAAGAGAATACTAATTTAGCTGTTTGCAGGTGTTTGTTGGATGGGATCTTGTTGAAGCGGCGCTCTGGTATTTCTTCGGGTTCGTAGACCAATATTACCATGTGTTTATGATGCCCACTGACTCATTCCATATAGTGTTGAATCACAAGGCCGAACTCTCGAGCAGCTCGAATGGGTTTACAACCAGCCCAATCCCGTCAAAGCGTCACTCCATGTCGACAAGGTTATCGTGCAGGAGGATGGCAAGGTGGCAGAGAAGATAGTTACGAGCAATGCATGAGCGCGTCATCAAGGATATCTGGATTTCAAGTCTAATCTAACAGGGGCATTGAACCTGCATCGAATTTGTATTAATCATTAGCATTGGGATTGGGGGTTGAGAAGATTCGGGGCTGGTGTATAGAGGGATAGCATACCTAGGTAGGTAGGCAATTACATCCAGAGGGTTATATTATCACTACGCCAAACCACATCCTCCCTTCTCTATCTTCCAAAAAGACGCAGGACCAATAATTCCGCAGGGTGATTTTATATTATAGACTACATCTCCCGGAGGTTTTATTACCCCTTGAATACACTCCTACTTTACCTTAAGTTGAAGTTTGCGAAATGGAAGTCCCGAGAAACCGAGTTGCCATGACTTGACAACACGAGGACTCAACTCCAGATACCACGTTCCGCGCCAAGTGACTGGGACACTGTCTCTGTCTATACGATATATGAATGCGCAGACAATGTGCCTTTCCACCATTCCAAAGCACAAATGTACCTCATGTAGCTTGGGCATCTTCTGTATAAGGACACTAGCTCGGCATAGCAAATCCTCTACAGATGTGACCAGCTCCACGTCGGCTAGCAGTGTCGAAATAATTCTTCGGCGTTGATTACGAATGATATAGCAAGAAATTGTAAGTCAAGACCTTTTATATCCGGGAACCGTATTAAGCCCTTTGCTAGAGGCTACCTAACATATCTAATATGAAATACATTAGTTACTCTTTAAGAAAACTCAGGTCAGCATACGGTGGAATATTCTGTTAGATCCATTATACGCGTTGGTCCATATATTCAAGGCGGTCATATTCTAGAGAAAATATTAATAAATATTTTATTTTGCCTTCTAAGTATGGATGGCTATTGGTTACGGAGAGAAATAAGCCAAGGGACATGGTAGATTTATTTTAATGTATGGTGGTTAGGTTAGTTTTAATTAGACGCCTATGTCCCTAGGTACCTAGGTAGGTAAATAGGTATTTGTTTATTTTTCTATCGCAAGGCTTTCCTTTCTTTCCTTAGACAAATCTAATAGAATCTGGTTGTGTATTGATGATGATGCAGAAAGGAACTATGTAGGTACCTAGGTATGTAACACTGGTTGTAGGGATTTCCACTTTTGTGTGTGGTCTACATACTAGCGCGGAATTACGCTAACCCTAGGGTGCATGGGTATAGCTACCTAGGTACCTATATAAGGTACTTCGAAAGTTGTCATTCCTTTAAATCTGTAGTCTGTCTGCTCACGATAGTCTGCGTTTGTCTTCAGGGCTTTGCGTACGAAGTTGTAGACTTGGGTTTCTGATGGTTGCTGGTCGGGCTTGATCCAGGTTAGGTATTCGACCACTTTCTCGAGGTCATAGCCGTCTCGTGAGGTAGGTAGCTATGTATATGAAGGGCTTGCTTTTGTGGCTAAGCTATGGCTAAGCCACAATACTATGACTAAGCTCATAAATAAGCTTGTGAGATCTTAGCATCTCCCCCCTTCGGAAAAATGACAACGTCCTCGTTGTCCTTCTCTAATAATAAGCTAAAAAATCTTTACATGCCCTCAGGCCGTCTGGCTATCGTTCGCCTTCTTTTTCGCGAATACGATGGTGTGATCGGTGTGAGCTGTCGACGGGCACCGCCCACTGTCGGCTCACCGTCATGGGATGTCTCGACGCTCTCCGCGTCTTCAGGGTGGATATTGCCGTCATGGCCTCCTTCAACGCTACCTGCGTTTGCTTCCTGTCTTCTTCAGAGGTCTTCGTCATAGCCATAAGGGTGTCAACCTTTAGTCGTAGGCTTCTGTAGCTAGGTTAAAGTTTTCGCGGAACAATAAATTTGTTTCTTTATTCTTCGCTCCGCCTTATAATAGAATGGAAGAGGCGACATCGCTTGATTGTCGTGAATGGATCCGACAATGAATTAAACGGAGTGAACTAACGATTGTAAGGGTAAATTATCTCCACAACTCCATTTCTGAGGTCTTATTTCGGCTACCTGCTACCTAATCCTGGCGAACCTTGAAGTATACACACTATTCACCATCACATCCACACCAGTGCCGCTCGTTGGGTAGAACCCGCTCTACCATTCATCTTCGGGAGGGGGTCGCGGCCGGCTATGCCACTTGCCAGCCTCGCCTTCCTGTGATAGCACAGCTGGGCGAGGTATCGCGAAGTGCTCGCTGTAGTCTAGCCCAGTGGAAGTTTTCTTAACCTTCCTCTTGGTAGGCATAGGAGCAACAGCCCGATGCTGAGCCGAGTAATGTGCAAATCGGCAGGCATCTTGGGGCTTAGTACACCGGTTGCCATCCGCCCAGAAATGGCAAATTAACGGCTGGCGTAGTCCATCCGGAACATCCTCATGGTAGAATTTGCATTCTCCATTTTCGTAGTCACGGCAAGCATAGCCAACCGTAGACCACCAAGGACAGATGATCTTGGGTTGTGTTCCGGACTTCGCACCAGTGGATTTAGTTGAGCCACGACCGTGCTTGTCCCCAACAGACATACCTCTAGCAACGGGGATTAGTAACAATTTGTTATGTAGGAAGTTAGTAAATATGAAATGGTTACTCACCCAAACTCATTACCCAACCCGAGGAGATCTTGAGACTGCATAGAAACAGGCGTCTCTTTTCCCGAACCTGGGATGCCGATTGTCTCCGCCGCCGTGGGGGTGGCGTCGGTATTGGCGCGGTTCTGGTCTGCCTCGATAAGACCCATGATCTTTTCATGGGTGGCATCACTGATGCGACCAGCACCGAGTAGAATCCCAAGTCCCTGTTGTAATAATTTGCTGTTAATACCCACTTTCTTTCCCCGAAATAATGAAGATCAATAATAGGGTTGACTTACGGTAAAGACCTGGGTCATGCCCCGGTTAACCATCTCCGTGTTGGCCATCTCGTAAGGTTATGCTGAGAGATGGGCTTAGGTAGTTACCGGAAGGATGAAGGTGAGGAATTAAGGGTAGGTTGTTGGCTGCCCTGAAGCCGTTAAGAGAATGGTGTTTATTGTGTGTGGAGGGCCGGGAAGAGAGGAGGAGAGGGTATGAGGAGAGGATATGAGGAGTGGAGGAGTGGAGGAGTAGAGGAAGGAAGTTAAAGTTGGGAAGGTGTTGAGGTCGAATTTGTAGTTGAGATTTGGGTAGAGGTAGGTAGAGTTAATAGGTTATGTGTCCGAGGCAGGTTTATTTATCTCAAGTGTTGATGTATTGATGTATCTGTTGAATTAATGGCGGAAGTCGCGTTATGTCCTTACAAAATATATAAAGGACGTCGCTTCCCCAGAGTTGATTAAAAGCTTCGCGCTAATAGAGTAGTGCCTCAGCTAACGTGTTAGGGATGATGTTGTAACCCCAGATACAGTAATAATGATAAAATTTTCTTAATCATGGGCCTGTCGATTCACTGAAACCCTCATTACGAGGGAAGGAGCGTCGTCCGGACCACAACGCGACTTCTTTGTAGGCCAGGTAGATTAGTTAGGTTAGGTAGTTGTAGTGTAGAGTAGTTTGTTCTTGGCATGGTGTTTTCCTACTCACCTGCTTTATGTACTTCCATAACAACCAAGCTTGGACCGCCATAGTATCAGTGTTTAGTAGTACCTAGGTACATGACCAAGTTGCACCTTCCCTTGAGCTCTGCTACAATGCATTGACCAGATGACTGATGTTTGGTGAATGTTGAAGAGGTACTTACTTCCCTACATGAAATTGGTTTATTTTTCATCCCATGTTAAGACGGCTAAGGAAGTATCATGAGGCGTGACTAGCGGGAGAACAGTGACACAAGATTAAAGATAATGCATTAGTACAAGGCGTATATTTGTACCTAGTAAATAGGTTTTATTACTCCTGGGTGGTTTGGTGAATAGAGGGTCTTATAAGCGTTGGCTGGTGGTTGTTATTAATGGGTTATATACCTACCCAGGCACCAACCAAATGTTGATTTTTAATTTTGTAGAATTAACTGCCAAGTAGTTTCACAGCCAGGAGTCATGTAGTTGTTTGACTCTGCCAGACACAGGTCTGACTGTTACGAGGTGGAACCAAACAGAATAGAAACAACTCCGTTGTTACACGAGTAACTCTAACCTATCTTACCAGCCTACATCTCGTATATACATATGTGTTCTTTGTTCTAGATGTCTCATCTAGAATCCTGACACTGACTCACTCATGAGTCATGTCTTGTTCCTTTTTACTTAGTTTAAGGCTTTGAAACTTGTTGCAAGGCTTCTAATGTCTTGAGAAACCTATAACATCATCATCCTTTTTTATAACCTTTCGGTCTTATGATAAGTAATTTTACTTCGCCTCGACAATAATAAATTTCGAAAGCACACCTACCTAAGTAGTTTACACATGTTTAAAATAAGATCAAACATCATATATTGATCTTTTTAGGAGCATAAAGATCTATAAAGCCCTTCATAACATTATATCAGCTAATAGCCCAAAGTTCGAAAAGGTTAAGTTGTAGCTTAATGCTTTATATTTAACTTTCCTTTTCTTTCCTAATAACTTAAAGGTTTTATATCCCTATAATATTCTTCCTACAAATTGTTTAAAGCCATATGGACTATATTTACCTTATAAGAAAGATATTTAATAATTGCTTAGCCGTTCGTAATTTGATAAGTATTGGTAGCTTAAAGCTAAGTGCTTAAGTCATGTAAACATAAAGTAATTGCCGTACCTACATAAAAGGCAAGTAGCTATAATATAATGTACACATTTAATAGAACTAAAGGCTTTGGAGTAAATAAAATTTCAAGTAGCGTCATATTTCTCCCTTTATATATTGTCAACAATAAGCGCGACTATTTATACTTAAGCTTTTATTGCTACCAATATGAGTATTAAAAGGTCTACCTCGATAGTTGGTGACTTTCAAATAGAAAGGTTTTGTTAAAAGCTTGCGTACATCGGGCGACATTCCTACGTAATGTTACATAGAGGGACACATATGACCTATAACATATAAAAACGCTACCCTTACCAACATTATCAATCAATTTCTAACTATAGCCAAGACTATTCTACATATCATGTTCCGTCTTGGTGACAAATTGTACTATACTGGAGACTGCCCCCATATCGTAATATTCTACTCTACGACGTCATACTGACAACAGTACTATTCCTATGATAATAGTGAATATCAATTTTCACCTAGAACCCGTGCCCGTATTAATTGAGAATAACTTCCACTGAGCTTGTCCTATTTCCTATGCCTACCTAAGTAGGGGTATCAACCACAACGAAGCGCAACTTGAAATTGTACTTGACAGTTCTAATCTACATTTATCATGCCGACGGCTATAGTCACCGGTGCTACTGGTGAGTCTAATGACTTTGACCTGTCGTAAATCATTAATATAGCTTCTATCTGATTCACACAATACGTCTGGGCTAATGACTTTGACTACCTACTTAGGTATCACTGGAACGGCAGTGGTCGATGCCTTAATCAAGGCACCGGAGTACACCGAAATCTACACACTTTCTAGATCCCAGAAGTATTCGGAGCATCCCAAGGTCAAGCATGCAACCCTCGACTTGCAGTCATCGGCGGAGGATATGAGCAAGTCCTTGTCGCATATCCCGCCCGTGACGCACATTTACTTCTGTGCCTACTTGGCGAACCCAGATGAGGGAGAAGCTGTAACAAGGTCTTGTATAAGGGCTTGGAACGGATTCAAATTACTAATAATTTTCTAAGGGTCTCAAGGTCCTTACTGATCTCTTCTCCTCATTCTAGGAGATCAGGGTCCTATTTGTAGACGGTCCTTGGGAGATGTATTCTCGTACCTAACGACCCCTCAGTTGTGTGTTGGCTATGTTGTATTCTACTTGCATCATCTCGTGATGCTTCTCATCCAATAGTTCTAATAGTAGTTATCCTAACCGCCTTATAGGTTCTTGGCTGTATTCGTATTCCGGACCAACATGTCTTGGCCATGCATGTCCGTGTGACAGAAGCCTCACGCATCAATGGTTCTATGCTATCAAACTTCCTCGAGGCGCTTATTAAATCGGGTCAAACTCGTGAACTGAAGCATTTCAGCCTAACGTGCGGTCTCAAACAGTATGGCGTACATCAAGGACAGCCTAAGAACCCCATGCGTGAAGATGACGAAGACTCGCTATTCTGGCTTGAGCAAAAGGATCGCCCGCCCAACTTTTACTATACTCAGCAGCACATACTGGAGAAATACACTGCGGACCACCATAACAAGTGGACTTGGGTCGTGACCTACCCCCAGGATGTTATTGGTTTCGCCAGGGCAAATTTCATGAACCTTGCTACTTCGCTTGGCTTGGTAGGTATACCCTTGATTCGATATTAGTTATTCAAACATAGTGCATGAGGCTCCAGTGTTACATGTTAATACATAGGCGAACACTGCAAATCAGGCCAATACGTCGATGCTAATACTCTATAGTACTGCGCTGTTAGCAAGGAACTCGAGGGCTCGAAACTTGTATTCCCCGGGAACAAGGTCAACTACTTAGCTTTCAATGGTTGGACGTCGTCTAGATTGCACGCTGACTTCTGCCTCTGGGCAGGCAAATCTCCTAATGCCAATAATCAGCGCTTCAATGTCGTGAACGGCGACACGCAGAGCTGGCAAGACCTATGGCCCCGGATGGCAGCACGTTTCGGGTGCAATATTCCTGATAGGATGTTCCCTGCCGGAGATGAATTCAAAGCTTACCCCGGATACGAGAGCAGCCACACGAAACTGCACGCGCGACCGCCGGTAGCTGAGGTTGCGGAGAAGATCGGACTTAAAGACGAGTTCAAACAGCCCTCCGAGCTCTTCTGCCAGATCGACCTTGAGAAGTGGGCGAAGCGTCCGGAGGTTATTAAAGCGTGGGAGACGCTGCGTGATCGATACAATCTTGATCAAGCTGCTTGGGATGGAGCTACTTGGGGTTTCCTGGGCTTCCTACTTGGCCGCAACTATAGCTGTGTTGCGAGCATGAGCAAAGCACGAAAGCTGGGTTGGACTGGATACGCGGATACCTGGGATGAGTTTGAGAATACATTCCAGGAGCTGGAGAAGGCTAAGATGCTACCACCCCTTCAGGCTTAGGACGCCCAGTGCCGGTGCGTGTAATTACTATACTACTTGTTATCGTGTACTTTTATTGTGTCTAGCTTAGTGGGGATGATATACCAATATCCTTATGATATGCCTAGGTACCTACATGCCTATCTGTTAGACATCTAAATACATTGGCAGGACTTAAAGGCTACCGGTAGAATTTCTTGGTATCACGAATACCGAAGTTGATGCTATTTTCGCCAAAGTATAACTGGCAAAACTCAGCGGGCGCGTATGGGCATAGATGTAGACGCGTAATATCCATATTAAAATTATTTATCGCATGTATCTTCTAGAGGTTGCCATAGATCACGACCCGTGGCAGTTTCCAATATGGAATCATGTATTTGATGTAGACCAAGGTAGTACTTAGGTACCTAGGTACTCAAGACGATGCGCATCTTATCTGCAGGAAGGTTCGTTGTTGGTTCTCTGAAGTCCATCGTCATTGCCCCCCACCTAGCGACGGGTACATACGTGTAGGTTAGGTAGGTACCTAATGATGTACCCAGTGTACCTTCCTGTAGGTGTAGGTACCTCTGATTCGTTGAAGTATTTCGTATTTCTGAAATCATCTCAAAATTAAAATAAAAAAGATTTAGTGGGGGCCCAATGAGGTGGGTGATTCACTGATCGAGGTGGATCAAAGGCGAAATCCGGGGTAAGCCAATCGGAATTTTTCAGGTTGTAGACCATCAAAATCAGCCGTCGCCCTGGGTGATCTTCCCGCTCCTCCCCCACATGTATTTAAAAACAAGGGTCCGTTCCCCACAAACTTACATTTTCCCTCTTCCCTTCTTTTCCTCATCATCCAGAAAGTCAGTTCAGACACATGTACTAGAGAAATAACCTTCGCCCGGGCCTATCTGGTGTTTCGAAAGATCGCCTTTGGGGTCATTTCGGATTCGAGTCCCTCTTGAGATTGTCAGCGCCTTGCCGTGGCTTTTAGGGGCCAATCTTTGCATCTCACTTCGTCCCTGCAGGGTGCCTCATTCCCTGCATGAAGGGTTGCATCCCCTTGGGCGGCGCATCGTTGGTTGCATCCCTTCGATTTCGCGCCTCCCGGCGTTTATAACGACACCGATGAGCGTCAGGTCCGGATCAACTCGCCCCCTCGAGTCGGCCAGCCCACTGTGCAGGCGCCCGGTTCGGTTGGTCAGGGGACTCCACTGGGCTACTCATGTCTAGTAAAATCTCGTCGTCGGACCTGGGGGGGTTGGTCTTCCGTCAGTTTTACATCGCCTCTGTGCTAGACCTCTGATCCATAGTAGCAAATAAATTCTCATGCATCGTTGGCTATTCTCCCGTTCTTGATACTTGTTTCCGAGGGCGAGGGAGCGTTGGCTGGTCCGGATACGCCAATGCGACGAATGCTTGCCATTCTTAGCCCAGCGTCTCTTCTTGTGGTCTTGTCTAGTGATGTCTGACTGTACCTGATTTTCTGGATTGCACTTCTACTTTTGCTCTGTGGGCTGCCCGTGGCCCTTGACCTTGGTATTACACTGCCTCCAAGGCCATAAACACGGGCATCACTGTTTTTCATCACAATCTCTGGCTTGCTGGGGATATGAGGAAGGACGTCCATTGCTATTCTTTACGCTAATACCCGTCTGCTCTAACACCGGGTACATTATGTTTGATGTGGTCTTATATTGCTTCTCTGTTAGAATAATAATAAGTACTAAAATTTGAAAGACTCTGACAAGTATTACTATTATCATTATCAATAGCAATCACCGTACTAGGTTGTATGATCGCCATTGGACTACTTCCCTCCAACATTCCATAGCTCGCCGAATCGGGTCCCCGCCTGATCCACCAACTGGGCTGGATTACCCATCTCGATAATCTCACCCTTATCCATAACGACAACACGATCATAATCCATAACCATGTCTAAGTGGTGGCTTACAGCTACAATTGTGTACTCCTTGAACTCGACGCTGATTACCTCTTGCATTGCCTTCTCAGTCTCTCGGTCGACGCTCGAGCTTACTTCATCAAGTAGTAATACGCCACCCTCAGTACCTCCACCACCAAGCCCAAGACTACGTGATCGGGAACGTCTGCGAAGGATTGCCCGAGCAAGGGAGAAGAGTTGCTGCTGTCCTTGACTCAGAGTGCTGGCTATCAACCCTGCCTTAAGTCCACCCTTGTGGTGCACAAATGTCCATAAGTTCACTGCTTCGAGTACGGCCTGAGAATCCGCGGCGGTCGAAATATTAAAAGGATCTAGATTTTCCTGAAAAGTAGAGCCATCGGGTAGGAATACCATATCCTGGGGAATAGCAATAATACGCTGCCGGAGGGTGGTTCGATCCACGCGGTGGAGAGGTATATTATCTATGGATACGCAGTCGGGTGTATCGTGGACCGGGTCGAGGAGCTTCATCAGAAGGGCGACGAGGGACGATTTGCCACTTCCCGTCCGACCACAGACTGCAACTTTTTCCCTAGGAGAAATTTGGAGTTGAATATTCTTTAGTGCCATGCTTGGTACTTCGGCTACACTTTCGGCCCTAGGGAATGTTAGCTTTTATTTGGTTCGATGATAGATGGGATGATTTGTACCTGTAACTAGCTGAGACACCCTGGAGGGAAATTTCCCCGTGCTGTGGCCACTCCTCAGGGGGAATAATATCCTCCTCATCCTTGTCCTCCAACCCGGCGTCCTTTTCGAAAGACTTTAGTCGGGTGATAGCACCAAGCGATGTTTCAAGCAATGTATAGTACGTAACGACGTTTGTAAGTGTTTCCCCAAATCCCATCAAAGCCACTAAAGATGCGCCGGCGAAGCCGGGGTTAGCGCGTAGGCTTACAGCAAGGGCTGTAAGCATAACGGCGATTATAGCAACGACGAAATTTAGCACTAAACCAAGCCATCTGTAAGTGTAAGAGTACGTTAGTGATCAATGTATACAGGGGCACAAAGTCAAATGGATATGTGAAATCATCGGAATACAAAACAGTGGTTGGTTAAATTGTGGCAGAGAAGTTGAGACAGGAGAGTGGACTGACTGTTGAATCATAGTTAGGAGGTATGCAGGCCGCTGGGATGTATCTAAGAGGTGACTATTCTTTGCACAATCGTCGGCAATAAAGCCAAAGGCTCGAAGGGTAACAATTCCATTTGACGTGTCAAGGAAATGAGTGCTATGGGTGTTAGTAAAATATGCTAGATTTCGACACGATTAAAGAGGGCATCTACTTACTAGAGTGGGCTTTTTGCTTCTAAGTCTAGTAACCTAAGCTGTCTTGAAGTTCGTAGATAGAACCTTTGAATTCCGTATATCACAGCTATTAGAAACGGGTAACTGACCGCTAGGAACGGCGACGAAGTAGCGATAACGGCCGCCTGGCCGATGGCGACAAGTGCAGCGTTTATTACGTTAAGGAGAGCATGAGGTAGATCATTGTCGATAAGGCTTAGATCTTGAGAAAACAGATTCGTGATGATCCCTTGGTCGGTTGTAGTCAAGAAACTTAACGGTGCATGCATAAGTGTCCGCAGAGCACCGTCGTGAAGAGACTTTCCTGCTCGGGTGATCACTGTAATGTATATTAGGATTGCAAGGAATAATAACGATATCAAGGCGCTCATCTGGAGTAAAGCATAAATTCCTGCGTAGTAACCGAAAGAGTGTGACGGATTTGTAACTGTAGCATCATCCGACCAGTACTTCAACCACACCATTGGGAAATTGCAAAAGAAGCTAAAGAGCGTTCCCAAAACGAGTAGGCAAGTACCAAGTAATATCCCCATACTCTTCAGATACACCATATAAGCTGCGTTGTCGCCCATTAGCCGTGCCTTATCATTTATTTCCAGCACTGGAGATAGTGTAGGTATCTTTCCTAATGGATTATGCGGGGGCTCAGGGGTGTCGGATTCTGGCTCTATTATTCCACTGGCCATCTGGTTTGCAGATGAGGGCTTGACACCAAGACTATGAACATAGCTTCGATTGACCATAAGATCATTGAACGTGCCTTGCTCAATGACAGACCCTTCCGGAGCTAAAGCAATAACATGCGCAGCGGTTGGAAGATGGCGGATGGAGTGAGTACAGAGTACGACAGTTGTTTGGCGCCTTTTGAGAAACCCATTTACTCCAAATACGCGCTGAAATACCAGGTCTTCAGTGTCTGCATCTAAGCTGCTGAACACATCATCCATAATTAAGAGGTCAGATTTCAGGTAAAGGCACCTCGCTAGTGATACCCGTTGTTTCTGCCCTCCGGAAAGTGTTATGCCATTGCTACCGACATTCGTCATATCTTTCAGAGGCAGCGTCTCGAAATCAACGCCGAGCATTGTTCCGTCGATAACCTCAGCATATCTTTCAGGATCAAATGGCGAATACCCAATGATATTGTCCCTGATGCTGCCGTTCCAAAGAAACGATGTTTGGCTACAATAGCCTATATGTTGGGGATTGCTAGTTATAGTGACTGTCCCCCGATTATATGGTATTTCTCCTAGGAGGGCTTTGCATAAAGAGGATTTACCAGATGCAACGGGACCTACGATAATTGTGAGACAACCCTTAGGGATCTCAATATCAATATCATTGAGGGCCATCTTATCAGGCTCCCAACCAAAACTACCATTCTTTATAGTCACAGCCAGCAAGTCTGGAGACTCATCCACGAGGGGCTGTTCTGTCGAATCTTGCGATTCCATAAACGCAATGCGAAAGTCATCTCGTGACTTTCTCTCCAGAAACTCCTGAATGCGACCAAGGCAGGCTAGCGCTGCGACAAATTGAGGTAAACTTTGGAACAAATTATTAAGAGGAGATGCCATTAATAGAAGGTAAGATACAGAAGTAAATAGCTGTGCGGCGTCTAGGCTTCCTTGGGCTACTGCAAAAGTTAGGGCTGGAGAGACGAGTAAAGGGGTATAGGCGAAGACTCCTGCTATTAGTTGTAAGGTCCGGAATTTTTGACTTGCTTTTAATTCATCGACTCGAAGCTTCTCGACGATTTGGGCGATCGGATGAGTGAGACCGGAGAGTTTAATGGTTTTCATTGTCGCAATAACCCTTGCGGTGAGTCCGACGCGTTTTTGAACACCAGATATCCACATCCTTTGTCTTTTGCCCGTAAAACGTATGATGACACCAACTCCGCTTGCGCATATCAAGACTATGATTATAGGGACAACGAATGCAGCCCCAAGCGACCTGTACAATAACGCGCTCGATAATCCGACTTCAATAAAATTTGACCACTAGGATGATAGAATTAGCGATGTTAACTCTTATTTTAAGCATAGGTTTTAGTAGTTACCAAGATAACTTGGTGAATTTAGTGGAGGGCATAAACGTAGACGTGGGGGAAGGGGGTGGGAAAAGGGTGAAAGCAGGCAATTGGGAAACCACATACAATTTCGTGCAATGACTTGAATCCACTCATGATGCGTTCTACATCCGTACTCATCAATGTCAAAGAAGCATTCTCCTCTTCACGAGCCTCTGTAGCTTTTACGTAAACGGCTGTAACGAGACAGGCTCGTGCCATGTAGAGCATCCGATGGTGAGTATACCAATACAGCGCTGTCGAAATTGCAATGGAGAAATAGATACAAATGCTAGCACCGATAAGACCATACCCAATATTGCCTGGAAATGGCAATTGGGATTGCAACAGTCGTGTCGTAAGGCTGCTTATAAATACGGGCTGACAGAAAGTGAATACGATCCTGGCAAGCCTCGCGGGAATTGGGAGCATGAGAGGTCCTAAAAGAGTCCGAGTCAAGGCTTTTATAAGACTAGGCTTACGACCCTTTAGCCTTGCATCGTTCATTCGCCGGGTAAAGACTTCTGAGAGACGGCCAGCAGCCATGTTCTGGTCAAGCGGATACAGGTCCTTTATGCTTAAAACCTTGCGATAGCCCTCGAGGAATAGCCAGTTGAGCCAAGAGTAAACACCTAGGTCGAATATGCTGCTTGTTTCTTCTGGGCTATGCTCTTTAGCATTCCATATTACCCATTTGGCTTTCCGTTGAGCTTCAAGCAAGATTATGGCAACTTTCGTAACCAGCGTAGCCGTAAAAACAGCAGAAAATGCCACCTCTGGTCTAGTCTGAGAAGCTAGCCAAAACGTACGGGCCTGGGTAATATCAAACAAGAATGTCCAAAAGAGATATGCGCCAAGAAGAATTGAAGGTCTTGGTGATTTTCCATGGTCGAAGTAAGATAACCCAATCATGCAAAAACCAGTAAGAAGACGAAGCACAGAAGAAGCAATGTCAATATTGTCAGCGCCAAGTAAGAGCACAGTAACAAGGACTACCGAAGAAAGTTCGAGAAGAGTATATAAGGAGAGAACACTCTAATTAGAAAGATTTGTGAGTTTATACAGGCATTAGAATTTACCCTATAGCTTAGGATCTATTTTATAAAAGGAGACTTACAAGTTTTACCAGTCGTAACAATGGAGCATCAACGATCGTAGGTCTCCGTGCGAGAAGATAAATTCTCCATAGTGATAGAAGAACGAAGATAATCGAGGGCGTGAGGTAGAAAAACAGCTGTTCAAACTTAATGGTGAAGTCGAAACCACCCCGGCATCCAAGGACGCTAGGTCCCAGAGATTCATCGTTGGCGTTCACACAAGTAGAAAACAACATCCTGCTGGGGATACGATCAGCTACAGCATCGGATAGAAGTTATTCGTGCAGAGTGTTTTAACCTAGGTAGACAGTTCCAAGTTTATATTCCCCAGAAATACGTATATATATAGATACCTAACCTAGGTACTTAGCACTCTGCACATGGTAAAATAACTGAAATTAGTCTTACCATGCTGGGTATGGACAAGACGAGTCCGGGCCCGGGCCCAGATCCGAGCGTCCGTTCGCGGAGAATTCCCAAACATGGTACAATACCGGACACCATATTATAGAGCCGTATCGGCCGAAACACGAGTTTATTGGCTAATTGCATAGGTAGTCATTTGTTTAGGGCCGAAGCGTTAAGTTTTTCTAAAACGCTCTTATCCTAACGTCGATATGATCAGCTAGAGTGAATTGGAGACTAGAAGAGGGACTAGGTTAAGAGAGATAATAGAGAATGTGTATTTCTACCATTTGTAGGGTTATGCGGCCTGCCTCTAAGAATCGGCGTTGAAATTTAATCTTAGCCGCGACGTTAACATCTGGACATGAAGTTAGGCTATGGAATGTTACCAATGTTGTATTAGGTGGAAATGGGTGACATTCTGCTGCTGTTGTATTTGAGAACGGGCATTTATCGATAGCATCACGCCTTTATACCCCCAAATATTAGGTACATAGGTAGGTACCTAGGTACCTAAATACACTTAATATTACCTAAAGGAGGTACCTATGTAGAGACGGTAGCTACCTATTTTCACCCCTCGACGCAAGGCGCAGGACGCAGCCCACGTACAATACAACAGGGATAAATAATCTATCATGCAACATTCAGGGCAGAATTTCAAAGGCCGCGTCTTCCATTGGCGTAAGGCAGTATGCCAGGTAGACAACCGCACACACACTGATGCACATAATCTTCCCATGAAATACCAGGAAGAAGACAAAAAACAAAAGAACACCAACTAGCCATGGCGGATGAAGCCAGCAAGTTGGACGTTCGCGTTCTTCAGCAGCCGCGTCTTCCAATATTTACGCGAATCTACCGGGGCGCTGTCATCTACGCGCTCCAAGCATTCGGAGCGCCGGTCAACTGGTTCCAAGACTGGGCTTATCCCCCGGAAATCCCTCCGAACTATGTAAAAACATACCCGTGTCGACCATTTTTACCAATCAGGTATGGCTGACCGTCTTGATCACGATAATGATAATTCCTAGCCGGGTCTGACGGCGCCTTTTCTCGTGCGTTTAGGGTCTTTTTCCCCAAGTCGTACGACCCCGAGACATCCAAGGCGCCCTTACCGACGATATTCACTATCCACGGCGGCGGGTTCTGTTTGGGTCGCATAAATGATGATGATGCATGGAATGCGCATTTCGCCAATATGCACAATGTGCTTGTAGTCGCCCTCAACTACCGTAAAGCCCCGTCTTATCCTTTCCCGACTGCAACATACGATCTCGAAGCCCTCATCCTAGCGACGTTCGACGATGATAGCCTCCCGATCGACAAGGCCCGCATAGCGATCGGTGGCTTCTCGGCAGGTGGTAGCTTGACCCTCAGCGTATGCCAGCTGCCCTCGATCCGAGAAAAGGTCAGGCCTTCAGCCGCTGTACCTGTATACGCCGTTGTGGACAAGACTATTCCCTCGGAAGTTAAAGTCAAGATGCGATACTACAAGCCCGGCCTCGGCCCAGGCATGCGCTCTGCGCCGGTTGATTTCCTAGCGACGCTATCTCCGTTCTTCCTATGGAGTTATATCGAACCAGGCTCCAATACAGCAGATCCGCTGCTCTCGCCATACTTTGCTCCTCGAGATATCCTACCTCCGCATATCTTTTTTATCGGAACAGAATTAGATCAACTTGCACATGAAACTGTAGGTCCTCAAAGGCCTTCCCTTCCTTCCCTACCATATGACAGAATTCGAGATTTCCTCTCCAAAACAACCAAGAAGTTACTGACACATATTCAAGTGGCGCATGGCGAATAAACTAGCGGAACGGCCAGAGCCGCCATTGACGGATATTGTAGGCCAGGAGAAGTTAGGACCAGGAAAGGGGGAGCTCATCTTCGACGATGAGAGATTTGCGTTCGAACATATTGAGGATGAAGGGAGGAGCAGCGTACGATGGTTACTGATACCTGATCAAATCCACGGATTTGATCATCTGCCGCCTCGGTGGCTTGGACAAGGGGATTTAGAAGATGCGAAGTTGAAAGAGGCAGCGTATCAGAAGATTATCGGAGAATGGCTGCTTGGATTTGTGTGGAAATAAACGCCCCGTCGAATCAGCAGTCAAACTTATCTGGGTCTAGGATGTATGCATACAGCAAGCGGCTTAGAGTTCATCATGATTTCCTATTTCCGAACAGGAACTCTTAGGTCTTACCTAAGACAGGTAGAATACATTCTCGTTAGAGAGCACATTACTAGTTTATAGCTTAAACCCGATTATGTAGCTATAGGTGCATCACGTAGTGTTCCCGTTCGCTTACGCTCTTGAGTATTTGCCTAATATCCGGCTGCCCTATGTAAAGTGCCGGATTTATACTTTTGATAATTCATCCGTCCGTAGTAGCTTGTTCCATCTATCATCGAAACGGGGCTAACGAGGAGGATCACAGGTTACGAACAAAATATACGCAATATGGTGTCCAGGGCTGGATCTACCCAGGCCTCCATGCCGCTGATTCATCATGAATGTAACTAGGTATGGATAGCTGTTGTAGGCTACCGCAGGAGAACATCGGTACTGTAATATCAAAGAAAAGGAAAGGGGTCGACTAGACTCTTAGGAACCTAGGTACCTAAGGACATGAAAACACTCAGTTTAGGGTTTAATATACATAAACGAAATTCGGGTTCTCTTTGTCCGTCAAGTTCTGGAACGCCGTCGCGTTCAGCCCCTCCACGTTATCCGTGATCACACCAGTTTCCCGCAAAGCAGCACGGACTTCCTCTTTTCGTCCGTTTTCCCACTTGAACGCGTACCGGAAGACGAAGAACAGGGCGAATTCGGCAACGTTAGCGACAAGGAGAGATCCGATGCCGAGGTGGTAGGATGGCGCCTGTTCGGTCTTGTAAAAGAAGGGCCCGGCGATGTTTCCGACGCACGAGCCAAACCAGACCATCCCAGACACGATCATCTTCTTGGATTGCCCTCCTGTGTTGCTCGTTACTAGGGACAGAGAAATCACAAATGATGCCTGGTAGGAACCAGTGAGGTAGCTAGTAACTATTAGCTCCGGCCGAAATGCTATTCTCTAAACGGACTCCTGAACTTACAAGCAGATCAGTCGCCCAACGTAGGCGTCAGCAGGTGCGAGTAAGAAGCCCAAGCTTCCAGCTATGGTAGGCAGCATAAACAAAGCAGAAACAATCGTGCGGCTATTAGCTGGCATGTGCTTATTGACAAGAACCCCGAGGCCGATCCAGATGACGACGAGGGCGCCCTGCGGTATGCCCAGTAAGGCCGTATGGAGTGTATCGAACCCTAGTCCCTGGATAACCAAAGTTGAGAAATTGGAGATGCCCCCATTCGGAATCGCCCCGAGGAACCCAAATAATACGAAGAGCCAAGTCTTATAGTCAAGATAAGCTTCCTTAATCTGGCCCCAGTTGATCCTTTGATGCTCGATTCCGGTCTGGTTGCGGCGAATACGGGCTATCATGAGCAAGCGTTCTTGTTTGCTGAAACCCCAGAATGTCGTGGGCGAGTTCGGCAAGAGGAAGAATAAGACGATGCTCCAGGAAGTACACAGCGCGCCTACAACTATAAACTCGTATCGCCACGAGCGAAGTGCGCCTCCAATCTGGCCAATGCCGTATCCTGTTTATGTCAGTCGTAATGATTCCCTTCGCACATGCGGACCTATCAGGTTACCACCCACCAATAAGGCCGCCACCAGCTATCCCAATGCCATTCCAAGCATACCACGCCGAGATACGAGACGGCTGTTCTTCACGTGTATAATACATGGACGTTATAAGCATAAAGGCCGGATCCGCAATAGCTTCGAAAGCACCGGACAGGATCCTTAGAGTAGTGAGACCAGCAAAGTCCTTAGCTGCAGCTTGGGCCATCAAGAGCACTCCCCACATGAAGATGTTGAATGCCAAGTAATAGGCAGGCGGACTACGTTGCATGATAAGGTTCGAGGGGATGGACCAGAAGAGCCAGCCGAAGTAGAAAATGCTCGAGAGCCACGAGTACTCGGCCCCCTCCAAGTGAAGGTCCGACTGGATGCCGAAAATAGCAGCATAGGAGAGCGTGGTCTTGTCGACGTACTGGGCGTCATGGTTAGTCTCGTTCATTTCTTAATACAGGCAGATATTCATACGTAGAAGAAGTAGCATATTCCCAGCAGAGGTAGTATGCGTATATCCAACTTCCGCTTGAGCTTCTTCTCGGCTTCTTTATCAATGGACGCTTCATCAGGATATTGCCGCAAGGCTTCGGCGTACATTTCCGCATGGCCTTGATCGATCTTAGTATCAATCTTTATATTGTTCTCGACATGCTCGGATCCGCCATTATCGACCTGCTCCGGGGCTTCTTTAATGGCACAGCCGTCTTCAGCCATGATAAGTATATCGAGTCCACTGGTAGGGCCTTTTTGGTGGTGGTTTATGAAGGGCTTTGAGCACCTAGGTAGTTAGAAGATACGTCAAGAAGGCAGTTACACGCCAGCCGTTTTATCTCCCACCTTCACGTCTTGATATTATACTAG
This sequence comes from Daldinia grandis, assembly GCA_022432525.1. NCBI lineage: Eukaryota > Fungi > Ascomycota > Sordariomycetes > Xylariales > Hypoxylaceae > Daldinia > Daldinia grandis. The sequence goes on from JAJKLB010000007.1 coordinate 1,156,154, forward strand.
GGCTAATATTGATCAACAGCTTGACAACCAGGCCGCAACCAAGTGATAAGCCCCGGTTTATACATAATCCAGAGTATAGGGCTGAGGCAAAGGAAAGATGGACTAAGTACCTTACCTTCTTTGATCTTGGAGATCCTGTTTCAATCAACTAGGTAGTGTTAAATCTGTCGAGTAGCTCGACTACTTATTCCTGGTTTTGAAGAGAGGCTTAACCTGCCAACCTTGTCTACCTTATACCTAAAGAACCGATATCGATATTGCAATTAGTCTGCTACAACATCCCCCTTGTGAATGACTTGTTGTCTGAGTCTCACTCCACGGGTTTGTAAAGCGAGCTGATTAACTGTGGATCAGTTTTTTGTATGATCAATAATTCTGATTTATATAGTGCAAAGAGCCGAAATCGCGAGTTGTAGTGGGTTATTGATTCTGTGTTCCCCGCATTGAGGTTGCCTCCCACATTCTATCCTTGTGATCAGGTTGCATTATAGATACCATCTCCACCGTTACTCCGTACTTCTCGTCTCTCAATTTCATGTTACTCTATGACGACGCTGTTCTAGCCTATCGAGAGAACCCAGATCAGCACTCCTGGATTTGATTTGCTTTTGACTCATGTCTTAGAAACTAGATCCTTCAACTCGGGCAATCACTTATACTTAGCAAATATATTCAGAAAACTATAAATAACAGTAATCGATGACCTGTTTATAACCCTGATGTATAACAATTCATCTTGGATGGCGAACCATTCCCTTAGGCACATCATTGAATGGCCCCAGGACGGATAGAGACTATGGGATAGCAGTACGCACATCCCCTTCCGTTGGCTCCCAACTACCTATCTATGGCATCAAAATAGTTAGTTATGAAGCCTATGATGTATTTATTGGGATTCGAGTTAAGAATATGGTTTCAAATTCGTAACTAATAAGATAAGTATTACTTGCGACTTTCCAGCAGCCTCGACTCTTCTGACTCCGATGTGATAAATCCAGCAAGGCGCTACTGCCAACCCACATCTAGCTCAATTATATGCTAATGATGATCTCGTTAGACATTGGATTTGCTTTGCAATTGGCCATAGAAATGAACTATGCATGACTACTGCTCGACATGGTACCTAAATATTAGTTACTAAGACGTTATGGAGTTCACTGAAGATATAGGACGAATATAGAGATACCTAACTGTTTTCGATTCGCAGTCGCGTTAGGTAGGTAGGTAAGTACAGAAATGGTGTTATAGACGTCGGCTTGGGTGACTTAGTTCCCTACGGACTTAATTCATAAATAATAGCTCGTCAGTTATCAGAAAGAATAGGTGAAATATCGGGAAATATCTCGTGAGATAATAGTCTAATACTCCTCGATAGAAGATTCAAAATCCTTTGAATTCCGAGTAGCGACCACCCTTGATGACTCTAGGCGAAGTATTAATATACGTTACCGCTAACGGATCCCGCCCAACAGCTGGCAGTAATACCCTTCGCTTCCTGTCCTGAGCATGAAGTAAAGCGACGTTTAACATCCCGACTTGTTAACTTAGGTGAGTCAAGAAGACCCTTTCACATGTACACACGCCTTACCCGAATTTTTACCAAGAGTTCCTTGAAGCTCCCACCAGTTTTCCTTCAACAAGAGTACGTAGTGCTACATTTATTCATGAAATATAATTTAGCAATGTTTTATATATCCAATATCCAGGTAATTATGAAATCGGCAGTTGACGGGCTTCGTGGATTTTAATGATGAGAAAATGGGAAGTTGTTGTGGATATAATCCTCTGGTGAGAATCTTCGAGTGCATATATAATTGAGCATACGCAGGCTTACCAAGGAATAATTATACCTCGAACGTAGAAACATCCCACGTGCTTGTCCGCCGGTTTCGAATACAATTAACAGAATTCTCTTGTCAAATGTGCGACATGGGACCCCAGTACCGCCCAATTCGCCGCCTAGTTTCTCAGCACGGCAGGTCAGTTAAGGGCCTCGGCGAATAAGACTTCGGGACAGAACAACGTGCCCCCTTATTCTCCCAACGCCGTGTCGGGGTAACCGAATAATCTACAAAGCAAAATGCTGCCACCTCCCAAGTTCGGCATTTTTATTGCTTATTTACTCGTGGAAAAGGCGTCCTTGGCACCACGCTGAGTAGAGATGGCTGGCTGATCTCCCGGCAACGGCCTGCCGTATGTGTCGCAAGCGCAGATTGTGACCGGGCCGAAAATAGGAGCTAATTCTTAGATATTAATTATAAGGTAGATAGAAGTATTTAATGAAGTATTAGCCCGAAGTGAATTGTTCATATTTTTTATAGAATTTTGCCGTTGTTCGTAGCCTTAGCTCTAGCTCAACTATGAACTTACTCTTACTCACGGCCTCCCTAGCTGTGAGCGCTATCGGTGCCGCTGTAAGATGTCGAGACAGTGGTAACACAGCGCCAAGCGTGAATAAGACTACTTGCAATGGCATAGTCTATGAGTATGAGGAGCTTGCTGGCTACGGATATATCTCCTCTGACGCGGTTGATAAGTTCGGTGACACGCTTGGCGGACTTGGCTCTTCTATACATCTAGATTCGAGTGCTTGGAACAAGCTTGACAATGGGAGTTACTCAGGTATCCTGTGGTCATTACCTGATCGTGGCTGGTGAGTAACCTTTTCAAGTCTGTCTTTACGATGCCCTTGACATAGCTTCAGTTAAAGCTAGGACATTAAAACTGGAGACGTTTTCCTTTAACTTGAGAGCTTATTGCAAGATACCGCGAATCCAAGAGACCGTGCTATCTGCTCGTTTAAAGATTAGAGGTGTTGACTTATTACTACTAGGAACACTCAAGGGACACTTAACTTCAATCCTCGAGTCCATAAGTTCAATGTTATATTCACGCCGAAGCCCGATGCAACCGTGGACAGCCCATCTAGCCCAAACTTATATCTTGAGTATCTAGACACGATACTCTTCTCTGGACCTGACGGGACGCCTTGCACTGGATTAGATGCGGATGCCACAGGACACATATCATTCTCTGGCTTCCCCGACCTTCCTGTTGCTACATATGCAGGCGACGGTTTTGGTGGAGAAGGACCGGGTGGTAAACGTATTCCTGTTGATGCAGAGGGACTTTATGTGAATGATGACTCCAGCTTTTGGGTGTCTGATGAGTATGGTCCTTATATATGTGAGGTTTGATTCCGTATCTGAAGCGGGGGAATTTTTAACTAATATGAATGGTTAGATCTATTTAGCCCCGACGGGAAGATGCTCAGCGCAATTCGTCCCAATGATGCGATTGTACCGGTGCGCAACGGCGAAACTTCATTCTCTGCCAATAGTCCGCCACATTATATCGATAATGGCGAAGGGGATGATGTAGACCCGCCAGATCCTGATAGCGGCCGTGACAACAATCATGGTAAGCCACCACCCTCTGTATGTGACATAAGGTACATACGGTCTAAATAGTTGAAATGTAGGTTTCGAGGGCCTCACTGTTTCAGAAGATGGCAAGTCGTTGTGGGTACTTCTGCAGGCCGCAACTGTCCAAGATGGTGTAAGTGCAGTACTCTACCAGGCCATGTGAATCTATGGCCCTAGGAGGATATTGGGGAACGAACAATGGCAACTTCACATCTCCGAGATGGAATACCTACCTATTGACAGATTTAGACTTGACTAAGTCGTCTAGAAGCTAACTGTAACATTAGGGCCTAGAGAAGCAAACCATGCGACATACTAGATTTCTCAAGTACGACGTTTCGAACCGGCTTGCACCGATCTACGCGGGAGAATGGGTGGTGCCTCTGCCTCTCTATAATGATCCGACGGCGAAGAAGTCTAAGAATCCAAAAGTAGCCGCACAGTCTGAGATACACGCCCTCGATAATGGTCAGTTCTTCATTCTGTCTAGAGACTCCGGCGCAGGCCATGGTGCCGATAGCTCTCTTTCCGTCTATCGCCAGCTCGACGTCTTCGACATTTCCGACGCCACGGATATCAAGACAGCTGGAGACTATGATTGTACCGACTGTAACATTGCGAAGTCCAAGAGTGGAGAGCTCAAGAAGAAGCTCACTGCAGCGAAATATTGTAGCTTCCTCGACTTCAACGTTAATGCGCAGTTGAACCGATTTGGCATCCACAATGGTGGTGACCAAGACCAATATCTACTGGTAAGTCATCCCCTGCTACCCGTAAACTTAAGCTCAGGTGCGGCTCTAAACTGACCTATCGTAATATGTAGAATGAGAAATGGGAATCAATTGGAAAAGTTCCTGTCGATCCCAGCGTCCCCAATGGAGAATTCTATGTCTTTAGTCTAAGCGATAACGACTTTATTACTCAAAAAGGCTTTATGAATGGAGGCAAGCTTCCGTATTCTGACGAGAGCGGCTATAGTCTCGATAGCCAAGCTCTTGTGTTCAAAGTACGGATTTCGGGTTGAAAGGAAGGGCCATGACAATTATTGTTAATAATACATACAATATCAACAATAGTAACACGGACGGGCCGCAGCAATGTAAACCACTTCTACTTGGCTTTTTAGAAATAGGCATAGAACTTTCCAACCGGATCTAGCGGCCAATCAATAGATTATGCATTTCTTGACAGAAACGGATCCAGGGTCCAATGAAGGCTTCTTCTTAATTCGAGGACCCCTGACTAGGCGAAGTAGGTTGAAGGTCTAGCCTTGGTTGCGTTGGTTGGGCACCAGCAATTGCGTGGTTGTCCACAAAACACGACCCAGCGCTTCGAGTTTCACGGCCACCGGAAGATGTACGAACATACGCACGTAAGCGCGAAAAGTAGATTCTTGACTCGTTGGGCTCTCTGGGGATTTGGGCGTAGTGACTACATACGTCGTATCTCGTTACGAATTAGAAATTGCATGGTTAAAGAAATGCAGACTTGAAAAGGGGAAACCATTCAACGTGTTGAGGAAGATAAAAAGTCTGGTTGGATAGCACGGGCCACATTAGTGTTTATCGCTAAGTGGTAGAGTAAGCGGGGCGAGACCAGAAAGCCCGAATTTGATATGTACATACATCGAAAGCTTAATGAATTTGAACGACGTCACCTTGCATCAAAGCCTTGGCTTTAATATCCTGGAAGTAAAGCTTGGGAACTTATCCACCCATCACAACACGAAATTCTAGATCCCGTCGAGATCCACGAAAAGCAAGCACTAAAATCTTTATGGGACACATCATCTTTCTCCGACGCTATCAAACCTGCACTTTTCGTCCAACATCTTCCCTGTCCGGCCCTACTTACTAAAAAATACCAGGGATAGTCGGCATGTATCGTATTGGTGGGCCCTCACGATACATACCTATGTATGTACCTGGCTACTTGGATGGGGCTGGATATGGTCATATTGGTAAAATGTAACTTTGATAAATATTACTGTTGTACGAAGAAGAAGATCCATGGATAGGTAACTGGCTGTTGAGGCCCTGAATTAGGACAAATATGACAACCCAAGCGCTGCCCAATTTTCTCAATTACCGCCCAGGTATTGAAGGAAGTACAAAGCCTTTCTATTTTCCCCTAAAAGGTTGTCCTTCTCATATAATTTTATGATGGATGGTTTATGATTACCAAATATTGAATATGTACTACATTAGGTATGGTTTTTAAAATTTTCTGGTGACGGAATTTAGGTATGATAGAATTGACTATAGTACACTATAGGTTAGATACATTAGGTAGTAGCTTCGATGTCACACTAACATAGTCTAGCAGTCACGCTCTCTTGCTTCAGATTCATTCATTGGTCTTGGCTCCCTCCCGGTATTGCCTGTGTGGGTCTCTAGGTACATGGTGGCTGTATTGGCTTGTATTTTCATGCAGCGCTAAAACGCTAATGGACAGATGGGCTAAGCCATCACCACATGTTCACTGATGTAATGATTATTTGTTAAAGAACCGGGTTGCCCCTCCAGAATCCTCAAACTCAATTCCAACGATCGAACTTATTGTCGTCATTCTCATCCCTCCTAACTCTTATCAAGACTTGTGCCCAGTTCTAGTCACGACTAAAGGCATATATTATAAAACGAACAGTATTCCGTATAGATACAGATACAGATACACTACAAGCACAAGCTCAACTGTTGCACACCTGTATCCGCGAGGGCACTATATCGCCTTTGGGCTGCTGATCAGGTTCATCGGTCAGTCCGCGACAGATATAGTCGCATAAGGGTCACACGCAGCAGGAACGTGCAAAAACCCCGAGGGGAACAAAAACGGTCGACTTGGATTTTGTGCTGTGTTGCGCGGTGTAGTGCAACTATTATAGGACGTATCCATCACGAAAAAAGCCGCCCCGCGCGCAGTTATAACTGTCAAATTAACACCTTGACATTTCGGAGTCGTTTCCCCGCTGTCGTCATAGTCCGAAATCTACGACGACGCTAACTTCCGCCCGCTTCTATTATTCCACCGATATCGCCTAACATCACTTTTTATATTCGCCCATCAAACTAATTAATTCTTCGACATATCCTTTTATTTGGTTCAATAATCTCTTACTAATTCTATCATTCTACTATGGCGCACAGGCGGGTAGATGACGATCTCGCCTACGGTGACGCGTATGGCGAGAGGTGGGACAAGAATCGCTTCGCCGTCGAGAGTGACCGTAGTCGGCAAGGTGTCGAAAGAGATCACTTTGAGGAACACGACCGTTACTACAACCGCGGCCCAGGAGGTCGGGTTCGTGAGACCTCTGTGGATGAAAGATTCGAGCGAAGACCATCGCGTCCGTGGGAGGAGGACTTTCCGCGCGAGAAAAGATATTACGACGAAGGTCCACGTTTTCGTCGCTCCCCACCTCCCGAGTTGGAGCGGCGCCTTGTTATCGGTCGTGAGCGAGCTGAGCGGGAACGTGAACGAGAATTCCGTCCTCCATCCCCTCCACGACGGCCTGGACAGTTACGCCGACGGCAGTCGTCTCTTGATACGTTTGATCGACGGCCCCTACCACGATTCTTTGACAGGGAGGAATCTGATACCAACTCCCGTCGCGATGACTTGCGCCCCGACCCGTACAAGCCAATCCCCCTTCCCCGATCGAGGGCTTTGCCTCCCCCAAGAATATATGCCGAGCGAGAATTCGATGAGATCAAGATTTCTGAGCCTGATCGTTATGGCGATGAAGAATACCATGCTTATCCCGACCGTGTTCGCGAGAGAGATATAGTTAAATTAAAGAAACGTCGCGGAAGTAGTGCATCGAGAAGCAAGCGTCATGGCAGTAGTGTTCGAAGCAGAAGCATCTCACGCACTTCTGTCTCATCAGATGATTCAAGCAGTACTGGAGGTACTAGCGTCACTGTCAAGAGCGTTAAGAGCGAGTATCCTAAGAAAGGAAAGACGAGAATTCCCGCTCGACTTGTTTCACAGCTGGCGCTCATTGACCTTGGTTATCCATACGTTGAAGAGGTAAATCTAAGACCATACCTAATATTTTATCATTGATCTAACTGCCTTAGGGTAACGTTATTGTCGTACAAAAGGCTCTCGGCCAACAGAATATCGATGACCTACTCAAGCTGAGCGAAGAGTACAAGAAATCTGAACGAGAAGTTGCTTCTGCTCGCTCTGTTTCTGGGGGCCACTATGAAGAAAGAAGGGAAGAAGTTTTTACTCTTCCGCCACCGCCAGTTGCAATGCCCCCTCCTCCCCCAGCAATCATTCATACTGCGGCACCTGTTGCACCAGCTACACAAAATCCCGTCGAGATTGTCAAGGAAACATTTATTCGCGAAAGCTCGCCTACTCGTAGTACTCGGAGCCGCCGTAGTCATTCCACTTCTACAACTCGTACGCCAGTTATCATAGAACCCCGAGAATACAGCGAAGAACTCGCCGTGGGACCTCTCGCTCTAGTCAGTGACCGGCGGCGATCAGATAAAGATATCAAGATGGAAATCGCTCGATTAGAGGCGGAGCGCGATCTACTGAAAGCGGAACGACGGCACCATCACCATTCCCACTCCCGACACCGGTCGCATAGTCACAGCACTGATCGAGAATTGGTGTCGGCCGAACGCTTACCGACGGGCGAGCTCATCCTTTATGAGGAGCAGGTCGAAAGGATTGAGGAGCCACGACGCGGGGTCCGCATTGAGAAGGACAAGAAAGGTAGGATGTCCATTAGCGTGCCTAAGTATCGATAGGTGAAGGTGCGCTTATACTCGCTCTCGATTGTAATCATCTGAAAGTGGAGGAGCCTTGGCTAACACGTTTATCCTCGGCAGGGCCACCACCTGGTTTAGTGAGAGCTATGCTCGCTACTCTCACCTAGTAACATCGCAAGCTTAGTCGGCGTCGCTTACTTTCGCATGTTAAAGATAAATATGGGCCTAATTAATCTTGGTATCGACTTGTCTAAGCGTCAAAGATATCAAGCTCCACATCATCAATGCCCAAGATTGGGATTTTACTACTGACAAGGTGTCATTATATTCATATGTCACGTTCTGCTACATGACACTGGTTTCTCTTATCAGGCAGGTCGAGGGGGCGTTTTATATTGGATACATTTGGCTAAACGCTGGGTCTGTCTGTCATTGTGCGTTTTAGGTACAAGGGGCCGCCTTTATAGTTGGTATAAACCGGGCATCATATCATATATGTCTAGTTCTTAGAGAATGGCTTGGTTATCTCAGTGGAAATTGTCAATGAATAATGACCTTTATTCACTTCACATATCAGTCATTTTCATCTTCTACTGTGCGTTGTGTATGCTTACGATATGCCAAGTAATACGATGAGCATCAGTATCATGACATGGACCAAGCACATACTAAGCACGCTATGTCACATTATAGAGAAGTAATTTCATAAGCTATACTACATATTCGAGGGGCTTTGAACCTATCTTTGTTACCTACTGCAATGCTTATTGGAATATCGATTATTTTTCTAACCCCTTTGATATAATGGATCATCCGGCTTTGTTAAATATTTTAGGCATAGTACTCTTTCAATCCTTTCATCCCGAATGGGATTGTCCCAAATATTGTCGCGAACAATATATATGTTTAAAACTACCTGGACAGTTTGCATTATTTTGGCCCCCGTATATTACACCCTTCGAAAAGATCTAGAACCCCGAGGATCTACGTTTCAACATAACAAGCTCACGGTTCGGCAGGACGAACCTAGACTCCAGAATAGGTAGTCAACATTTCTCACTAAGATATCAGTAGAACCATGGCGAGAATAAGCAGAGGAATTTCTATTGAGAAGGCCGCAGTGCGTGCCGAGCAGAGGGATGTAGCGCTTCAACAGAAGCAGGACGAGTGCCGTAGGAGTCCTAGCTTAGGGAGTTCTGTGGATTCCTCGAAGTTCCCAACCAGGAGTTGCGAGCCAAGCTTATTGCTGCCGCAGTTTGAAGTACATCTGCACAGAACGTGTCGGCAGGAGGCTGAAGCTAAACCTCTGAAGATAGAAAGGTGTCTTGATATGGATCTTGTCAAGAAAGGGTCGTTCTTTTATATGAGCAAAAATTATGTCGAGGAGGTTCATGATTGGTTCCAGTTCGTTGAAGAACACCAGAAGTCGACGTTTTGATCCTTGTGCCTTGGATGCGTTAGGTACATAGGTAGGCTTGGGGGTTATTAGACCGCAGGAGTGTTTTAGCTAGGCGTTATAGGAGCTATTATTAGTTTAAGCCCGACAATAGGTCGTAGTTTATTTAAGAGTTTCCAGTACTTAATCCACTGCTTTAAATTTTAAATAGGTAAGGTACCTACCTAGGTAACTAACCTAGTGCAGCTATCTAAAATTTGTCCTCATTCAGGGGGGTGTATGATTCCTACATACAGCCATCATCCAGTTGAAACATCTAGAGTTTCCGAAGAAGATAGATAGTAGAATGTAGATTAAGGAATATATTGGATCTGGGAAGTTAAGATATGGTAAATAGAAGAATGACTTCGGAAGCGAAAAAACCTAGGTATCTGCAATAGTTGTGGTGCAAAGGGGGCACAAATAGGTCGGATATTGGTAGACTTTTAATACAAGGCTGTTATAATATATTAAAGATAAGCTTCATCGTCATTCACTTACTAACTGGGGTCTTGTTTAGTTCCCGCCTCGCATACCTTGTTAAATGCAGCCCTATGAATAAAGTTCTCAACGTAGGAATTCGCCGGCGTCGGTCAAGCCAGGGATCAGCTCGCGTAATACTTCGCTTACACGGAAGAGCTGTCCTTTGATAGCGTTATATCCTCTACATACCTACCTAGGTAGGTACCTATGTATGTTAGTAACGTCGTGAAACCGAGCGGGCCATCTACTTGATATGATGTTATAAAGACCAATAATGAGGAGCTAGGGTGACGACGCAAAAACCGTTGCCAAGCGGTGATTTCTACATAGGAAGCAGTCATCAGTGCCAGGGTTAGTAGGATATAATATAATCTAACGTCGGCTATCGCGCGTCGCTATGTACTTGTATAATCGACATACTTATGATATGCAGTCATGCGGCGCAGACAAGCTCGCAAGTCTTGACCTGATCTTGCGGATCTGCCCGCAGTACGGTTTAACCTCACCCATTAAAGCTGGACTAAAAGGCGTATGCATCAATTAGAAGCCTACTACTACGTAGGTACATAGGTAGGTACGTATGGAGTTGAGTAACTCTTCGTCTTATTTGCTAACCCCTTTGCATTGTTGCAACTCTTTAGCACCGACGTAAGAAAGCATTACAACACTCACCCACCTTGAGCTCTCAGAGTGATAACCCCAGGTTTCATTCACAGGAGCAAGAGTGCATGCGGGTGTGTCTTCTGGTATGTCGATAACATGATTGAGCCGCCTTAGTAGCCTATAAGAAACGTACCGACTACCTGCATGAATCGCTCGCGCTCCTCCCAGTGCGCCATATGGCTCGATTTCTCAAATACTACCCACTTGATCCTCGGAATTACCCTAAACTAGTATCCCGAAATTTTTCTCATTAGCATTTAAACATAACATCTATGGTAGACAGACATGTTTCGTAACCATAGAATGAGGCAACGCGAGAATGGATTGTTCTACTCACTATTGGTAAGTTAGCGATGATGAGCAAAATAAGACAGTATTTTATTGTACGTACCCCATGGTTCTACACATGGCTCCCCCACCTCGTCATGCCTCCCGTTCAAGAGCAATGTGTCGACCTGAATATTATGGGCATCCTTCCAACCCTCCCAGTCCTTGAGATTTCCGTCGATGACTATCTCGGAGGGTCCTTGCCTAGGATTGCCATGTTAGCGTCCGGATTGGTCCGCTACTGTTAATTCGTTGGGGTACGTACATAGTATTGTAAGATGTCGGGTCATTCTTCAAGTTTACGAAGGCCTGCTTTACAGGCTCGGGAAGGGGGTCAAGCGAACAGACGTGCCGCGAATAAAAGACTACCGAATCAATATAAGATATCATAGCGCATAAAATAGATCCGATAAGAGATCCCCGATGCTACTCACAGGCGCTAGCCCTTTCATACTCCGAGGTTTCGTAGCTTCCATCTCGATCTCCGGCTTCTAGTATCTCACGGATATCCGTTGGCAATGCGGCGCGCAGCTTTTTACCGTATTCTACGAAAAGGGGAAAGCTACCGGGCGCGCCGGCGACTATCAACTTCTTCAAGCCGCGAGGACGGCGCGACGCATACGATCCTGCCAGCATGCCACCCCAGCTCTGGCCGGCGACGAAGAAGCCCTTCTCGCGCAGTCCTAAGTGGTCAACGAGATTGTCCAGCTCGGCAATAAAAAGGTCGACCGTCCAGAATGAATCATCTCTTATCTTCTCTTGGAAGTGAGTGGACCTCCCGCACCCAATCTGGTCATAGAATACGATGGGGATACCATATTGCTTGTAGAGATCCGTAAAAGGAGCCAAGTACTCATGTCCCGCACCGGGTCCTCCGTGAAGTACAATTAAGGCTGGGGTTGACGATTTGTCTAGATCGCCGACGACCTTGTACCAGGTGGTGGATGGCTTTCCCGCATTGGGCGCATCGAAAGCCACTTTATTTTCTAGGACGGGTAAGTCTGCCATATCAATGGGTCTAGACCAGTGGGCAAGTATGTAGGAGCTAAGTGTGTGATGCTAATCAATATCTAACCTTGGGGTGCTCATAAACAGAAAAACTGGACTGACCGTTGAAGAATGAGAATGAAACTTGGACATGAGCAGCTATGAAAGGTCCACAGGTTAAGCTTCAAAGTAGATCGGACCGATTCTGCCGTGCCATGAGTACGTCCACCAAGTGCTACCTTCCGCTGCTACGGTTACATTGTCCCCTTGCCTGGCAAAGACGTAAGCGCTTGGAAATTCCTTACATAGTACATACCCGTATCATAGAACCAATATCTACATCTCGTGCCAATTATGCCCGAGAACTTGACATTACGGGAGCGTCTTATGCTTTTAATGTGGTGGTACTTGATAATGCATGTCAGATGACGAACGTAAAGACGCTTATAAGTTATTATATCTCCTAATCTGACATGGTTTCATCGATCGGTACAGGTCTGTAGGTGTATTCACCCGATCTCAATGCTCTACTACGTGCCCAATTATTCAAGCTATCCCACTTCACGCATGTAGTCACCGAGTGCGATCCTAGTTTAGAAGCCTGAGGCCTGTCAGGATCGTAAATCCATTGTCCCGTGTGTATTTCAGTGTTTGCGTGGCACATCAAGGCTTGACGGATTGCATTGATGCAGTGATCTGTAGGGTGGTAAATATAAGCTTGATACTCTTTTGACATCGGGGGATCAATTGGTTTACCTGAGTGCCCCTTTCCAAAAGGACCCGTAGAGCCTACATCTGCTACACGGGACTCATAGTAATCCCAATGGACTATCCTCCGTAGGTTATTCAGGCAATGCAGATGATGGTATACACCCATAACGCCAAGATAGTCCCCACCGTCAACTTGGATACGGTTCGTGAGGTTTGAACCAAGCTGTGCCATTTCACGAGGGGAAACTCTGATATTCAAAGCTAGGGAAAACTTCAGTATATGTTGATGGGACTCTGACCTGCGGGATACTAACCATATAATAAGTCCTCCCATTGATCGTCAAGCTCGTCTGATGGGTCCTTATCCCAAGGCTCCCGAAGGGTATACCATTCCTGTTTCTCTTCGTACCGTACTGCGTCCGCAGGTAACCCTATACAGTATTAGTAAATATTCGTAGTTACTAGATTATGAGACGACCCGTACTAAAATGTGTATCCGCTCCGAGGCATTGCTGTTGCGTCCCAAGTCTCGCCGCGGAGTCAATGGTCAGGACGATAGCAATATATAGCAGAAGCACGAATATTACAAGTAGAAGGACATTGCTGCGTATCCATCGGCGTATCGATGACTTAGACTCATCGGAGCTCCTGAATTTCGCATCGACGTACTCTGTTTCACCGAGAAGGCGGTCTCGCGATTCTGTCGAGCCTTTCTCCATGACGATTGCTGGCAGGATGTAAGAGGCTCTTGGAGCTAGGTATGGAGGGGAACTCAGTTCAACAATTAATATAAGACGGCGGGATCCCACTCAGCCTTATGACTTTTACAGGTCGTATGACGGATATAGATAGGTACCTCCATGCAGGACTTCATTGCGCTATGACCGACTAGGATACGCACGCAAGCGTCAGATCTGGCTCTAGTCAACATGTCTGCATGTAGGTATGTATATCATCTTTTAAATGCAACCTATACCACCGGGCGCCTATAAGATTATCATACCACTACCTATTGCAGATATGCACGACCCATGGCTGAGACAGTTAACTCGGCACCCCGCCTGAAAGCCCTACGGCATTCACCGCTCGATACAGCCGCCGGCAATGTGGAATACCTTGTAAAGTGGCGGATGTGATATTGAATTTTTAATTTCCTACGTAGGACTGTGCTTGCTGTGCCAGATGCGACTAGGCCAATCATGTCCCACAGTCTAGATCTCTTGTGTGATCGTTATCCTAACGATGTTGCATCTGACTTGTATATCAATTAGTGGGGGGTATGTATTCCTTTCATCTGATATCAGACTGTTCATCTTATAAATTCCCACCAGTCGACCAACCTGTCAAGGGGTGTGATATCTTTACCTCTGTAGACCACAGTATTGTCTGAATAAACTACGCTCATACAAATCCATCATTTACCTACTTTAAAATGCTCTACAAGGCTTTCATCACGGCATTGCTGGGACTCAGCACCGTCGCATCTGCAAGCCCCCTAGGTATTCCCTCTTGAGTCTCTCACATGCTTTGCTTCCCCGACTTACACTGTATAGGAGCCCGCGATGGCAAGAAAGAGATCCGTGGTGGATTTACTTCGGATGTGATCATCACCGCTGGCGCGGTTGTTGATGCGGAGCACGAACGACGGAATTAGGAAACCGACTACATAGGGTTATGGTCCGACGGGTATGATGGATAGTGGGCCAAGGTGCAAAGGCGTTACCAAAGGATGAATGGTTCTGGGAACTTAGGATATTGCTACGAATTATATGGTCAATGATAATCTGTTGTCTGCTGCCCCCCTGAAGAAGTGCATCGTGAGTAAGATCACCGAGACATTGTGTAGAGATATTTACTTAGCACAGTATACAGTACAGGATTGTAGCTGGAGACTTGAAGGGCTAGATACCTAGGTAGATATGATCCCATATCCCCACAACGACGCCACCAATCGAGCACCGTGGGAGAATAGTGTAGGAGTTTCGTTATCGAGAAGGCAAGCTACCAGCACCGGATCGGAACCGAACTGTGCCCCGTAGATACCATTAAATGGACTGGAATCAGTACCCGACTAAATGATAATACTAATACGTAGGTACCTATATGATGATCGATTGTTGAGAAATAGCCAATTTTCATACGACACGTTAGAGTAAATTTGCGAATGTGAAGCAGGACTTGTAAGCAGGACTTATATCAACAACACAGATGACGATGGTAGCTTTCTTAAGTCGGAATTTGACGCGCTTCAGCAACACCTATCGAATTATTACCAGGGGTTCAAGGAGACCGATTGGTTCGCTCGATACACCTACATACATAGAGTCCTCTTAAACGTGACGGGTTCTTGGGAGGATCAGAAACACACCGAGTGCGGGGATGTGATGTTACATCCTTGCCATGCTGTGCCGTGTCTTTGCACGAGAGATTTTGGCCACCCAGGCCACTCCCTTGCGTTGTTTGGTTGCGTGCTTTTTTTTCTTTCTTTTCGCTTATCACCCCCCTAGCTCTGTGCCTCACTGTCTACTACTACCACTGTACATACATACGTACGTATTCCATTCACTGTTCTATGTATTCGGGCCAAGCAGCCTCTTTCCGGGCGCAATCCCGGGTGAAGTTCAGCTGGCCTGTGTAATGTAGTAGAGCGTGTTCGAGGGGGGGTCGCGTTCTGTTCTGTCTTGTCCAGCCCGTCCAGTCTCACCTCCATCACGTTCTTTTCTCCACAACCGGGCAACCCGAAGTTGATCTTCAGTTCGACCTATTGTCGTCCCACTCGGGTCCCGATATTATCGGTTTCTTCCTCGCGCATTCACTATCGTTCTTTATCAGGGTATTGTGTATCCTTGCGTACATCAATCGCTATGTCGAAAGACGAGCTTGAGCTTAATGTCGGGAATCTTCTCCACGACGAATCGTCGTCAAGCTTTCGCAAGCGCGACAATTATGATGACGATGCCGTCCTGCGGCGGCTTGGGAAGCGGCCAGTGCTAACCCGAAGTTTTGGATTCATGTCAATTCTCGGCTTCTCCTGTTCGGCATTATGCTCATGGGAAAGCATTCTCCTGACGGGTGTTCCGGGTCTTATCATAGGGTAAGTTTACTCAGCGGTAGTTGTAATGGAACGCTGTCAAGATGCTGGACAAATGCTAATTGGATCAGTGGACCATCCGGTCTTATATGGGGGCTCGTAGTCAATTGGATTGGGGTTATTTCCATGTATGCGACGTTAGCTGAACTGGCTTCGACGGCACCGACAGCTGGTGGTCAATGTATGAAGAGATTTCGCAATGTCTTCAGTCTGACCATCTACTAACTCCATTTACCGCGTAGATCACTGGGTTTCGATGCTGGGCCCAAAGTCATGTTCAACATTCTTATCATACATGACTGCTTGGCTTACAACACTAGCATGGCAAGCAATTTCTGTTATGTGCAGCTATCTTGTCGCCACTCTTCTACAAGGCATCATTGTCTTAGCTCACCCGACATATGTACCTCTGGCATGGCACACCGTATTGCTCATATGGGCTTTCGCTCTTCTCACCACCTTTATAAACTCTACTACGAGCCGTATACTGGCGAAGTTAGAGGCCTTTATTCTCATTCTCCATTTAACCGGCTTCTTCGGAGTTTTGGTCCCAAGTATGTACCAACGAGAAGCCCCCTTTCCTCTCCCATCTGGTCTCTCTTAGGGGTCAAACTTCTTGATCCATCCTGGTAGATAGTGGCCCCTTCTAGAGAGAATGATAAAATGTTTAAAACTGTGGAAAAGTCGTTGCTAACTTAGTTGATGAAGTGGTGTATTTTGCACCTCACAACGAACCGAGCTTTGTTTTTACAACGTTCCTCAACAATGGAAACTGGCCTACGCAGACGATGGCCTTCTTCGTTGGTTTCCCGACACTTGCTACGGCTATAGTCGGAGCTGATTGTGCTGTTCATATGTCCGAAGAGATACAATCGGCTCCCCTAGTAGTTCCTCGGGCGTTGATGTATACTGTTCTCATTAACGGGGCACTTGCATTGGGTATGGCTATCGCCATGGTGTTTTGTATTAGCGACTTGGACGCAGCAAGTGAGTTATAGCGTAGTTCTAGGAACACCCCGATACTCCCACGACTGCCCAATTGCAATTACTGACAGTAAACCGTGTGTAGTGGCGGCTGTTGATACCATGTTCTACCCTTTCCTCCAGGTAGCTGATTCTGCGGTCAAGTCTACCACTGGTGCTTGCCTCATGGCGGGTGTCATCTTCGCCTTGACAGTGGCGGGCAGTATTGGTATATATGCCTCGACAGCCCGCATGCTCTGGTCGTTTTCTCGGGATAAAGGCGTTCCATTTTCAAACTACCTGGTAAAAGTATGTACCTACGTGTTAATATACGCGCCTCAGAGTTGGTCCATGTTTACTGACTAGGTATATTTAGCTCACTAAGAACACCCTCCCGACGAATGCAATCTTTACCACTTTCGCTGTCACCGTTGTCTTATCATTGATCGCTCTTGGGTCTGCCGTCGCTCTTCAGGCCTTGTGCTCCTTATCGGTAGCTGCTCTATTTGCTTCCTACATGATTCCCTGCGCTCTTCTCCTTTGGCGCCGCACTACAGGGGGGATGCGGCCTTACTCGGGAGAAACGGATGAACCTGATCAAGAGGTTAGTTGGGGACCTTGGCGAATTCCCGAACCATTAGGAACCATCAATAATGTGTTCGCTTGCGTGTATAATGTGGTAACGCTATTTTGGTCCTTCTGGCCACAGACAAACAATCCAACGGCGGAGACGGCCAATTGGAGCGTTCTACCCTTTTGTATCGTCATCTTATTCTCTATTATATGGTATCCTCTCCGGGCGAGGAAATACTTCAAAGGGCCTATTAGAGAGGTCTAATTTGTTAATAGATAGTTTAAGACCATACCGAGCTGATGAATAAGAACAAAGTGCCCGATGAAGATTATATTTCTGTGCTCAAACAAGCTTGAATGTACAAATCTTCTCCCTCGTTACCATAACCAGCCTTTATTTCATTCTCATACTAAGTATATTCCCTTCTTCATGCTTGATATAATGTCAACCCAGATACATGACCCTTGGAACCCCGCCCCCCCCCCCAAATCAAGATATCGCAGCCTTATAGCATGATGCCACATAGCCTTGTAAACTCCAGCGCAGTTTCATCAGTGTGCTCGATAGCGGCCTCTCTAGCAGCATTTTTGGTCTCACGTACCAATGCTGATCTAGCCTTGGCCAAGCTACCCGAATGAAGTAGCCAGAATGAAATCAAGGTACCGCGTCTTTGTAAGTCCTCAATGATGCCGTTGAGTTCTTCCCACAGGTCTCGGTTAGCTACTTTCTTTGACCTCCTAGTTCGCCAACCGCGCCGAACCCACGTTGGCAGATGGCTTATTGCGCCGTCAGCAACATATTTGAGGTCAGTCGCGACAACGATGCGCCGCCATCCTTCTTTTTGCCAGTCGCGGAATTCGAGTGCTGCAATTACTGCTCTAAGTTTTGCCCTGTTACTTGTCGCACCGTAGCTTTCGCCTCCAGGTCCAAACTTCTCCAGAGGAAATCCAACCATTCCACCGTCATTATAATCAGCATCCTTGAAAGGGTGTTCTACTCCAGATCCATGTCTTCCTGGCCCTTTGAATGTAAAGCTGCACCCACCAGAAGGTGGCTTGGCAGCCCGATCCTTGCTTCCGTTATTGATGCAACTCCCATCAATAAGAATCAAAATCTCATGGCTATCATAGCGGTTGATGAAGCGAGGCTGGGGGAATCGCGAGGAAATGATTTGTAGTGGGAAATGATGCTCCGGTGTTTCGTTGGGATCTTGAGGAACGAAGCTGGATGCAGATATAATGGGCGTGCGACGCGTTAATTGTTTACGAAATCGCAGTTCTTGTCGCGACTCGGCTATGAGGGTAATGTTCGCCTTAGGATAATGATGTTTCATCATATTGACCGATTAGAGATATGTGATCGACCTGTCGTTTGGAGGGCTAATGGCAATTACCCTCCTAAGCAAAGTTGAATGGTGAAGAAACCCGACACTGCGATGCCGGAGTCTGAATAAACAAAATAAGTGACCTATCATATACCTATACAAAAGGGGTAAAAATAAACAGGTGCCTACCTACCTAGGTAGGTACCTATTTTATCATTGTCCTTGACTGCAAGGGAGACACGGTACACTATCCAATCACATCCCAAATATCTAAAAAAGCGATCACGCAGCAACTCACTCAACATCAACTTCACTCATATGAAAAAACGCAAACCACCTCTATGTAGATCATCTTCCAAGCAAATTCCCCAAGAAGATAAGCGTCCTAAAGAGTTCCTTTCCCGTCCTTAATCCAACCGCCTATCGCCGAGGAGTTAATCTCCTGAGAAAATCCTAAGACAGCTGCGCGGCTTGATATTGGTGGCCTAGCCTTGCCAACTCAGACAAAGGTCTGCTCAGTAAATAATAACTCGGACTCCATCCTAGGAGAGAATGTTAGTTCGGAATTCATAATAGATACAAATTTTCGGAATACTGTCCTTCCCATGACTAGAATTGAATTACTCCATCCTAATCATGTGCTTGCACGTTGGGCTCGGAGACATCGCGACGAAATAGATGTTATCCCGAGGGCCGATATTCCTGAAGATATATACCGCCTATATGCTATTCTGGTATATTTACCTACGCTAAGAATGGGCATGAATAGTAGCAATATCCAAGCATGCTTCCAGCCTAACCAAAGTAACCTCTGCTTTCCATATCTTAGGCGCTAGTCTTAGAAGCGAAAGGCCATCAAAGCTGTTTCATAAAAGTAGAGAACCCAAGCTATTATGAGTGACCGGATATCTTTAGATGAGACTTGGCCGGTACTTGAGGATGCCTTACTACAATGTTAGACTTGTTTCAGCCTTCGCCTTGGCAGATCTCGAATGGTTTAACAGCATCCGGACCGCCATTTTTTATATCCAGTACTGGCCGGAAACCGATAGGTTGGTGCGGATCAGAACCGACCTCGCCGGATGGAAAGCCAAGGGTCATAATTATTATATGGGTGCCTTTCCGACGCATACTTATTTATCATATTTATTGTGTATAAGTTAGACTTGCTTGGTATAGCGCCCGGTTCTGATTAAGTCGTAATAGAACCCCGGTAAATATGTAGCTCTTGCCAGCCTCGGTCCCGGGCTGTGGCTTAAGGGGTAAAGGGGGGATATGTTATAGACTAATGGTGAATACTTGATACAGCACCTATATTACCGTTTGAATAGATAATAATTCATTACGGTTGAAGGTGGGCAGGTTAATAAAGCCCATTGTCAAGGGAATATAAACAATGTACCTTGATAGAAGTGTGATATACTTACACCGTTAAGATAAAGCCTAAGCAACTTTGTCCAACTTTTTCATGATTCTGGGGACTAATCTATATTGCACCTGCGCATTCGTCATATTCGTAGCAATGCTTCTTGGTGGGGGTTGTTCTAAGGTACGATCGTGATAAAACGGCGTCCGTAAACCTCCAATAGCTTTCTATCGTCGTATTTTACTCTATCACCGTCTTTGTGGCATAATCAGTCTCTTACCATTGGAGGTAGCCGGTAATATGACTAAATTTAGTTAAGATGTTTATATTGTAGGTAGTAAATATACGGATATTCGAGAGTGTACGTCAAGGCAACGATCGTAAAGCTGAATCACGCCACTGCCGTCATTAAGCTCACTGAACTGGAAGTAGATCCAAGGCCAACTTTCCATGATATATATGCATTTCAAAGCTAAGAGGAAGTAAAGTGATAGAATTAGCCGGTATAAAATATACCGAGAACTATTTTTCATGTCCAGTACTATTATACATCCAACTTATGAGAATAACAGGTACCTAGGTAGGTAGCTAGAAGGATAGCAACGCACAGTACGCACAATACAAAGCCAAGCCAATGAATTCATTCATTAGCAATCTACAACTTGTCTTTTTCCCTCTCAGCTGGCATCTGGAGATGTATTTCTTCCTTTCCGATCAAGATATTAGCTTCCCCCCACGCGAAGCTCAGATAAAGTTTCTGACCGGCGTAGCAGCACAACTTCGATGTGTGCCCCCAACCTACCTATCCCATCGTAGTTCGGAACCTTTGCCTCCGTGTAGGCTCATCAGGTAGCCTTGAATTGCGACCTTCTCATCTATAATTGGATTCGAAAGTGGGAACCCACGCCGGAATTTGAATGCTGGATTCGAAAGGGCGGCGCCCTACGCCCCGTCTTCTCCAACTTTTGGTGTTGGGGGCGGCGTGCTAGTACTGAAACTATTCCTGTATTAAACCGCCTAACCTAGCGATGAAGTCTGGGTGGCCAGCATCGAATCAGACCATACTACGATGGGTAACAACATTCATTCCGCCCTCCTGAATGCTCAATGTAGCGAAGGGGCCGCCCCCAATTCCAGGTACATCCATCCGTAAAGATGCCGTACATGAATTCTAAAATAACTTCTCTGATATATAACGTCTCATAGTCTGGTTCCTTCGGCCTTCGAAACTCAATTCCATTTCATCCATTAGTCTATGGTATAGTCTATCCCAAGTCTACTACGAGTGCACGCTTAAGAGATTTGAGCACCGTATTTGCGACTTAGATTAAATCAGGCAGTGCGGTCTCAGTAGGGTCTCGGAATTAAACTACCAAGATATGGCTCATTTCGCAGTGGCGACATTGGCATGCCTTGCGACAAGTGCATACGCTCTGCCCTCGGCGAGAAAGGGGTCTGCGGTGACGACAAAATGGACGGGCTGGAAGGATATCAAGCATGCCTTCATCTTGTTAGCATTTCTGATCAGATTCTTCATGTCATATACTAACTCATTTCTAGTGGGGATAGCTACACGCAGACAGGTACTGAAAGGAAGATTAGCTAACCTAGGGGGGCTAGTACTGACATTCTCTCATAGGATTCAACTATACACAAACCCCTCCTACGCCTTCCAATCCATTTGGGAACCCTCAATATCCGGGATGGACGTCGTCGAATGGGCCTAATTGGGTTGGATATCTAACCGTCAAGTACAATGCGTCACTCTTACAAACTTACAATTTGGCTTACGGAGGTGCAACTGTCGACTCAGCTCTTGTTAAGCCTTATATGCCTACCGTCTTATCTGTTAAACAACAGGTACAGGAAGAGTTTATCCCGGGCTACACGGGTGCTTCAGCTAAAGCTCCATCTGCGCCTAAATGGACGAGTGCCGATTCCATCTTTGCCTTCTGGATTGGCATCAACGATGTTGGGAACTCGTATGGGTCTGGGCCGGAATCCTCAGGTCCTTTATACACTAAGATCTTCGATGTTTACTCAGGCTTAGTTGATCAGCTCTATGACAGTGGCGCCAGGAATTTCATCTTCATCAATGTTCCGCCTGTGGACCGCAGCCCATTAACTGTAGGCCAGGGTAAACAATCTATAGAGACGGAGAAAGCAGCGATCGCAGATTGGAACAAACGCGTAGCAGATACAGCCGCTGCATTGAAGAGTAACCATACAGACGAAGTCAACGTTTGGCTTTATGACTCTAACAAGAGCTTTGGAGATGTTTTGGATAAGCCAAGCACATACGCACAAACTGCTGGCCTTAAGAACACCACCGGTTATTGCAATGCCTATCAGAAGTAAGCTGCACTCACTCAGGGGCACCGAACGATCGATTTATGTAATATTTGGGCGAAGTACTAACAATCCTAGTGGGACGCCCGATGACGATACATTCACCCCTAGTTGTGGGGTTCCTGTAAACGAATATTTCTGGCTCAATAACTTGCATCCGACGTATCCTATCCATGATGTAGTTGCTAAGCAGGTCGCGGAGGCTCTATCGTTAGGGCCGACTGTATATTAAAGCTGACTTGGCTGGAACTGAAACCAGGGCTATGTGTATTAAATATACAAGCATGCAACGCTTTCCTGGATATTTCAATATGCTAACCGATGCTAAATTCTGTATGAAATCATAAAATTAAGAAATGAAGATCAAAGACGTCTAGCTACCTGCCTGGGTACAGAAGTAAGCTATGAGTATCTATGCTTAACTTAACCAAGTGTTGGTATTAGTAAATTTAGGCATGAAACCAAATATAGTCAGTACTCTACTACTTTCCTAAATTAAACTCCCGGTGCGTATACTAAATCGGTACTGGCATAACGTCTTATTTCTAATGCTGCTAGCTCTTTATTTTGGGCAGGGGGTCTCGGTCGGCCGACGATAAGTACGGAAGAGATCTGATGTATAAGGGGGTTTCTTCGACATTTAATAAGTCATGTGAATGGATAGACTTTACGGGGTCTCTCCCTAAACAGAATGTACATATTGCGACTTTGCTGAATTATAATTGGCCAAGATACCTAGACACCATGGAACTTCCTACCATAAGAAGGAGTATCCACTCGTTCTGTGGCGGAGAATGAGGATGATACCTAAGATGTTGGTTGTAAGTTATCAGCACAGCCACGAATCATTATGAATCATTATGAATCATACCCGATTCCAATAGGGGCTCACTTGCTGCTGTTCTCACGACATTCCTATGGTGGATTTCTTGCACTCAGTTAGATTGAATAGCGGACCCTCAGGTACTCAAGTGATATAAGATAGTATTCTTATTAGACACTGCAAACCCTCTTAAATCATGTGGCAATCAAATGAGCAGAGTCATTTTAGCTACGCGCGTGGAAGAAGCAAAGCTCAATGCTGACAGTAGAAGGCTGAATCTTACATTACGAAAACTTTTAAAATACAATATTACTGAGAGAATTTAGAGGCGAGATCAAATAACCCGAAGCTCAGAGCGTCATGACGGATTCAACATCTCAAATTCAATATACTAAGAGGGTTTTCCCCCTGAACGGCCCAAAACAGACAACAACTACGAAATTGTCTATCCTTGACGCATCTGTCGCGCGATTTGCGCCATGCGGCGCAATCTGGCTTTACGACCGAGCTGAAAATGCCGATTCGCGTGATCCTACTTTATTCGAACGGCTGGAGAAAGCACTTAGGCAGACCCTAGACGACTACCCGCACTTCTCAGGCCAGCTCCGATGGGCATCTGAGGAGCTTGTGAAGGGAGATGTCAACCCTCGATATATCGGCCGACCGGTAGTTGTGTATGGCAGCCCCGGGGATCCTGGAGTGGAATTGACAATTGTAGAGGATAGCCGAGAGCTCGACGCTTTGGTACCAAGCCAAGATGAGCGATTAGCTACAAAGCAAGTGTGGAATGCGACAGATTTCCCTCAGAACGACTTCCTCGCCAAAACGAAACTTGCATTCTCGAGCTTGCCAGAATTTGAGGGTCTACCAGGCGTCACTATCCAATTAACGGGCTTTAAATGCGGCGGATTTGCGGTCAGCATCAAACTTACGCATTGTCTCTCTGATGCCATGTGTCTTATGCAATTTGCCCATGCCTGGGCAGCGCAGTCGCGAGATCTATTCGGGGGTGATAAATCCGAAGGGGGAAAACGCCTTGTGCCGCTATTCGATCCCTCGCAGCTAGACCAGCACGCCCATCTTACCCCCACAGATCCAGATCCAGAGAAAGTTAGGATGGCGAGAGCTCTACCTATGCATCGACATGATTGGTGGGCCAGGGACGCACCGGGCTATCCTCCCTGGGCCGAAGCGTCAACACTCGGCACTCGACCACCACCGGAGGAACTCGCTTGCTCAGAGCTAAGCCCTTCCTCCTTTCCACCTTGGCCAACATGGGACATGACTTCCCCCGTGGAACATATGCAAATCCGTTTCAAGGCGGAAAACATCGTCGCGATGAAGAAGGCGGCTGAGAGTAGCCTTCCGGAATCCTTAAAGGGGCACCGCGTCTCACGGCTTGACGCCGCCTTAGCGCATATCTGGATTCTCATCAACCGCGCAAGACAGCTGGAGAAGTCTGAAGATCAAGTATACATCGACATCACCCTTGGAGTCCGCAATCGGGTCGACCCACCACTACCAGATACCTTCGCAGGCTCTCCGATCTTGTTAGGCTATGTTGCCAAATCTGGCTCTGAAGCGAGTACCGCGACAATCGGTTCAATTGCCGGCTCGATTAGACAGATGATGTCCCTATTCACTCCCGACGCCGTGTCTGCATATCTCCACGATGCAGCTCACGAGGTTAGCCCACAGCGCCTATGGCAAGCCTTCTTAGGCTCCAAACACACACTTGTTACTTCGTGGGTACGAGCACAGGCGTACGAGGTCGACTTCTGCGCGACGCATAAACTGGCTCGGTACGTGCAGGGGGTAATGCCGCGAATGGACGGGCTCGTCCAGGTCATGGATATTGCGGATACAGGAGATTTCGACGTTAGCGTATGCTTAGAGAAGGAAACGATGCAGCGGTTTCTCCAGGATCCAATGCTGAAGGCGTATGGGTTTTGATGGAAAATAGATAGTATCGGAATAGACAACTGCTGGTTTGAGTAGTGTGAGAAGATGTAGAACGTTATAAAATCCTTCCTAAATTATTTCTGTAATAACCCTCAACGTTAAATCCGAAAAAGGGGGTAGTTCCCACCGAGACCCTCGGGTACTTCGTCTCACCCTTCACTAAATAGTGTGAGGGTACTTACTGTTCTTTGAACTAATATCGATATCAAATGATATCAGTTTTAGAATCATCATTAAAAGGTAGGCACTATTAGGTAGTAACTATATTGACTTTGTTATATTATAGTCAATGTTTCTCCTATCATCTAACGTCCCACTCGAGTATACAACTACCACTCATGGTTATGTTGCAAATCAAAATTAGCCTGGGAAGCAAGTTCTTCATCCAAAAGCACGCGAACGGCCAGCATCGCCATCCCTTTTGCACATCGCAGTGCCTTTTCATGGGCTTCGTCGGTGCCAGCCGCCGCAGCGAACTCGGGGTTATGGAGCGAAGTGTTTGGTGGCGCGGGTATTACGAATACGCCGTGGAAGCTCGGTACGATGTGGGAGACGTTACCCATATCTGTTGACGCTGTTACGGGCTTCTCATTCTTCAATAGAATTGCATCTCCAATACGCCCCATCTCGTCTGCGTAGGCCTCACAGAGAGCTTTATTTGCCGTCAAGTTTGCATATGTCGGCGCTCTGCTTCCGTCAGCTATGATCTCACATATATCTAGGAACCTTACACGATATAATTGAGCTCGCAGCCAGTTGCAGTAGCTGCCCCTTCTATGCACGCTTTCACGCGGGCAAGCAACTTATCGGCTCCGGTGATAGTCGGGCTTCGAACATTCCAGTTCATACGTGTGTAATCTGTGATTACGTTCGGTACCGTCCCGCCGACCTCGATTACAGCATGGACTCGCTCATCGGGCTTGATTTGTTGACGAAGAAGTCCGACACTACTATATGCCGCGACAGCAGCGTCAAGGGCATTGACGCCATTCCACGGCTCACCGGCAGCGTGTGCTGTTTTCCCACGAAACTCTGTGCGAAACTTATGGCTCGCTATCATCTTCAATCCCGCTAGGCCGTCATATATATGTGGCGCATTGGACCCGGATATCTGGTGACTAGGCATTGGATGAGCCATGATGGCTGCAGCAATATTATCCTTAAATGCTCCGGCATCGATTAATTTCACCTTTCCACCACCGCCCTCCTCGGCCGGAGTACCGAGTATTCGGAGCCGTCCAACAGCACCGCTCTTTTTCAAGGCCTCAGTAGCGCCGAGAAAGGCGGCAATAGATGATGTTGAGATCAAGTTGTGGCCACAGGCATGACCGATCTGAGGTAGTGCATCGTATTCAGCACAGATTACCACGAGACGTCCAGAAGAGCCCATCTCGGCTTCGAAGCTCGTTGCGAGACCATAAGTACTGCGCTGGACGGTAAACCCCCGATCTTGAAGAAATTGGGTGAGTGCATCGTGCGCGAACACTTCTTGATATGCTATTTCGGGATGTTCGTGTAGTTTTTGGTTAATATCTGCCTTCAAGTCTTGGCCCGCGCGGTCAATCGCCAAACTGACCACCCCTCGCATTTCCTCTATAAGATCGACATTAGCCATATTCAACAGGTATCTGGTATCTTAAAGATAGGTAGGTGGTAGCTAATGACTACGTCTTTCATAATTTCACGATATCCACGTCAATATAAATGATTAAGCTGCTTTTCATGTATGGTTGTAGAATGAGGCTTGTTACCTCCTAGGACCACCACGTCTGGTTAGGGCTACACTGGGTACCTTAGGTAGGTTGGGTACCTTAGGTTAGGTACCTAAGGTACTGTGTTAGTCAGACATTCGTACCCACCATCCTTGTGGCCGTACGGTACCCTTATAAAAGGGTACCTTACCTCCATTCGAGCTTCAAGCACCTACCTACCTTTTAACCTCCCTAGGTTAACAATACATACTTCTCAGCCATAGTATGACCATACACCAGGAAAGAATATGCCATTGGCTTGGCTGGACGAGCTGCACGCATAATAGGACATTCCTCGATCTCCCGGCTTCCGTCCGACGGCGAATCTATGATTATGCAGGTCTCCTTAGCGGAAGATCGATCTACATACGCTCATTAAAGCAACCTCACGAAAATCTCGACAGGGAAAATCATGAATATAAGATATGCGAAAGTGACCCTTGCGAGGGGTGTGATAGGCTCCATGTCACATTCCACCTTCTTCAGACTTGTAAAGCTGTCTATGCCGAAGTTAGTGCTGTGGTCTACTCTGAAAATGTCTTACTCGTTCCATACAACGCTGTAGATGATGGCCTCCGTATTCTCGGTAATATTACTCCTCATGCTTGTAGAAAGCTCACCAACTTATATGTACATCTCACCCTGACCGATGGCTACTGTTCCGGAAGTAATATCTTGGGCGGCATAAAGACCGAGCCTATTCGAAAAAGCCGCATTGCAGCATGGCAAAAGACTGCGAAGCATATTCTCACGTACTCGAGTCCTCAGAAGCTTAGGTTACATTTTATCTGCGACGTGAATTCGCAAACATCTATCGTCCCTGATGTGCTGGCGCCTTTTCATGATTTCCCTGGAAGTCTTAAGGACTGCGCACTGCGTCTGAATCGCAGCAAGGATAATAGTAGCAGAGATGGTCTTTATTCTATGGCCCGGCGGGCAGCCATCATAGTGTCGGACAACCCTTCTACTCGTCGCGATCAGCCGTTCCGGTTTCTTGATCTTCCCCAAGATCTTCAACAATCAATACTCAAATTCACTGATCTAGTCACCCCTACAAATGAGGTCTGTTGGAGTCCACAACGTCGCTTTTACTTTGAGTTTCCTAGAGAGGAATCGTCTGCGGAATACTACGGCCATCATATATTTCAACACTGTGCAGACTATCACTTCGAGCTTGGATGTTTCTGCCAGCGTGACCATTGTGTTTATTCCTCTCGCTGCCGATGCTGGTGTCCCCCACAGGCCTTATTCCTCGTTAGTCGAGCCATGTGTGAATCTTCTCAGGCTGTTTTTTATACCTATAATCGTATAATTATCATCCCGGTCGTAGGGATATGGAAAGGCCGCTCACCCTTTTTAGCTGGGCTCGAAACCTTCCTATTCATCACGAAGTCTCTTAGGCCTGATACACTATCTTATCTTCGTTACTTGGAAATAGTATGTCCACCTTTCGAGAATCATGACCCCTTGACGCCACCGGGTGCCGCACCGTACATTCACTTACAGAGTAGCGTCGACTCTCTTCTAACCCATGCAAATCTCCCCGCTTTAACAATAGCCATCTATTTGACTCGCTTTGAGTGTCAGGGGGCGACCGGTAAAGCATCTGAAGAGGGTATTTTGGCCATGGATAAAGATCAAGATTTGATGTTGAGACCTTATTTGGACATAATACTGCCCTTTCGATCGCTGACACGTATGGGACGATTCTTTGTTTTCATAGAGTGGATAGGAAGGTATTGGCTGAACGTGGCGAAGGACCGTGAGGTCAATTCCCGTCTGTCGGAAGTGGAAATGTGTCTTGAGCAGAAAGTGATGGGTAGTGAGTATGACAGCAGAGCGGAGGGGAAAGCGGACATCATACCTAGCCAGTGGCTCCAGACTGTTAAGTTCTACTTCTGGTACTCATATTAGTGGGATTCCCTTTCTCTAAACAAAGATGACGAGGCAAGGTTGATATAACTTTCGGATGAGATGGGAACAATAGTACGTCGTCAACAATCTAATTCTAGATAATATACAATGCCCATGGTACTGCCGATGACATAAACATTCATTGCTGGGTAGCCTTCCGCGTCTTCCGCAACCGCCTTTCTTACCGCTGTCGAGATTTGGAGCTATCACGAAGACCAAACAAATGGCGGCCAGCAAAGTGGATATCCCCGCAACAGAAGCTTCCAATATGTAAATCGTTAAGAGGCCTCCGCATTAAATGCTGATAATAGAACTCATCCGCCAATAATCTAGGCAAGATCAAATCATAGATTGGGCACTCCCATGGTCGCTCTGAATCTAACTTGGATCTAGAATATTAAGTTGCTCTTACATACTAAGGTACCTGCCTAGGGACCTAAGGTACCTATACAATGACCACAATGCGATGTAATTCCAACTTAAAGTTCGCCGACAAGGGCAAATTGAAACTCACTTGGAAAGAGAAATCACGAGTTCTAGTTACATACGTGTTAAACTATGGTTTTACGGTACTTGGGAATATGTAGTAACCGCAGCAAAGTGAAATATACTTCCAAGTAGTTATCTGATCCAGCTGAAGACTTGCCGCTATTCCGACGATGTTGAAGATAGCCGACTTGCGAGGTAGGTACACGTGTATATGGACTTGGGTTCTTGTCGCATACCCATGATCAACAGGGGCTCTGCGTCACATTGAGAAACAAAGTCGACTACTCTGGCTACTAAGATGATGTGGAAGAAACGAATTAGACCTGATGATGTTTGATCGACCAAGGGTCCCAATGCAGGGCCTAGGTATGCACAGAGCGCCTCAACAGGGGTGTTACAATTTGCGGATCAAGCGACGATCAATCCCTCCTCGGCGCGAAACACCAATCCAGGGATGGTTTTGCCAGGGAACATGAAACTGAGACCGTGCCAGAGAATCGAATCATGACTTCAGACCAAGCCTTTTCCGAGGGGTTTATCTGGACCGTGTTAGCGTAACGCTTTTCGTACTTCCAGGATGAAGTCCCCATTTCCTGGGTTCTAGATATGTAGAAACCTTTCAAGGTATTTTTTTTATTTATTCTTCCTTTGCAACCTTAAGCAATTATATTCGATGCGAGAGTCCTGGTGATAGCATCGCACGATTCTTTTCTAGCATTCTTTTCTTTGGACCTGGTGTTCTATTTCATTTTTTCTTATTATACGATGGCTGGCCTTCTAAGTGGTTTGGGTGATACTTTGGGAGGTTTAGGCGGAGGTCTTTTGGGTGGGAATAATAACGGCGACAATGATCGGAATTCGCAAATAGCGACATCAGCGGAGGATACTGGGAATGCAACCCAGAAAACTACGTCCGAAGCTGATACCGGAGCGACTGCGACTGCGACTGCGGTTGCGACTGCGACTTTAGATGGCGAAATAGAGCCGACGCCTAGGCCCGGAAGTAGTTTAAAGGACAAGGACAAGGAGGACGGCGAGGGCGACGAGGGCGACGATGACGACGACGATGACGAACAGCCACAACGTCAACAACCTACAAGCGCCAGTACCATAGAAACCTCTACTGCAAGGTTGCCGGAATTACCACCTCAGACTACGGCAATTGCACTCAATCCCGGCGCTGCTGATAACACAGACATCTCAACTCCTGATGCACCGGAGACGACTGCTAGTCCTAAGCCGACTGCGAGTCCTGAGTCGACTACAACACCGGCTGCCAGTCCACAAACAACCCCTTCACCTTCGCCCTCGCCCTCGCCTTCATCTCCGCCCTCTTCTGAAGCATTAATCCCTACAACATCAGCACCGCCTACAACCCTCGTAACGTTCACTAAACCATCGAGCCCTATCGCCGAGCCATCAAGCTCTACTATTGAACCACCTAGCTCCATCCTCGATAGTGTGGCTACAAGTCTCAACATCCCAGAGGCGCCCAGTAGTACGCTGGACGCTCCAACACAACTTTCCTCGACTCTCGCGGCCGAAGTCACGCAGCTTCCCCAGGAGGATTCCACCGCTACGCAAAGTGCTATAGCCAACTCTAATAGTAATACGCTTACCCAAGCACAGGCAGTAGATAATGGGAATAGCGGAATGATTGGCAACCTCCCGGTGGCAGCTGTTGCGGGTATTGCCGGGGGCGGAGGTGGTCTAGTGCTCATCATCGTGGTTATCTTGATCCTTCGATGCGTATGGCGGAAGAGACGTAATGGGAACGACGAAGCACTAGCTCGACTAGACTCCATGTACGAGACGGGCAAACCAGCAGCCTCGGACTCTACCGACAAGCTCGTTCGTTGGAATAAGGGGTTGTCGGAGTATCACAAGCCGAGCGACAACAGCTACAAGGCATATAGAATGTGATGCTCCGCGGTACAATAGAAGGAAAATATAAATTGTCGGTCTTGGAGCTCGGTACCGGAGCTGTTCGGCCATTATGATGCATTATTAACTATACGGATCATACTTATCCCACCCTAAAAAGTAAAATCTAGTCTACTCGTTACCTTAGTATAGAACCTCTCCTGTAATATTAACTGTCTTTTATTTTACAGGCCATGTATGTCTTTGGTATTTGTGTGAGAATCGTGTTAGCAGTATTTGTTTATTTCAGAACTACCGTCCATGCCCCGTTCAAGCACCGAATCAGTCGGATCCGTAAAAGCACATCTTAGATGCCCGCAACTACGGCATATCAAGGGGTCTATTCTTTATAGTGCGGTTACATAGCGTACTAGTGTTGAGGGTATCGGTTCTGTTGAATTAACTGAGAGCGTTGCTCTGCTTTTATTTGCGCGTTAGACAAAGCCGTTCTTGCGTTAACCCTCGGATCCGTGAGTGCTGGAAGTCAAGAGGTACCGGAGCCGAAATCTGAGAATACTGCGATCCACTTACGGAGGTCGTCCGGGACCCGTCTACGGACATTGAACTATATACTTTAGGCAGTTAATCAGAACACACACAGGTAGGAAGGGGTGAGTACGGCATGCTTGCATTTTTATGAGGGATGGGGCTCGAGGTAAAGACCGTACTAGGTTAGTATAGTTATAATTGAGTTAGCTACTAACCTAGGATGCATATATGCTAAGGTAGTTGTCTAGGTTAATAGTTCTAAAATTATACTAACCTAGGTAGTTATTAGAGGGCTACTTAGAGTTTATTATTCCCTCAATATCCCTTAGGCAGATATTTTCGTCGACCAAATCCCCAATCAGACTTTTTATAAAGTCTTTTAACCTAGTGACTACCTTTTTGTAGCTATTCCTGTTCTGGTCTTGTCCCTTTATGGTTTGCTCAGGCGCCCCGGTGCCACTTTAGTGAGGAGAATACCGAAGAAGCTTCCCAAGTCCCACTCTACCTGATAGGCGCTTCGGCGTTTGGATCGTTTGATTGGAGAGGATCAAATATTTCATCTAGTAGTATAAGTTTCGGTATGATGTAGTCCACTACCCGCACGAATGCGAGCCGAGCGCCTCTAACCCAAACCCCATCCGGTGCTACCCCCCTTAAAATGTGATGCCGGACCTCAGACCCCGTGCGTATTTAAGTCCTATCGCATAAGGTAGCATACACATCAAGTCTCACAGATCTCGCATTTCATCCCAAATTTTAATCTGTGCCTCCTTTCAATATGGTTCTCGCACCTCACCCCAATCCAGACGCCCCGGTGCTATCGCACTTCAACCTTACCGGCAAGACTGCTCTAGTCACTGGAGGATGCCGAGGAATCGGGCTTGAAGTTGCGCGGGGGCTTTGCGAAGCTGGCGCGAAGGTGGCGATAACGTACTCAAGCACACCTCTGAAAGAAGCGGATGAGATAGCTGCGCAAGTATCCTCTGCCAACGAGGGTCGCCTGGTCAAGGCATATAAGTGCAACGTGCGCTCACGGGCCGAAATTGAAGACGTCGTGAACGCAGTGACAGAGGAGGTAGGTGGCGGCCGGCTGGACATCCTAGTGGCGAACGCGGGTGTTACCGCAAACATTGCGGCTCTGGATTACCCGGAAGACCAGTTCCGTAACTTGTTCGACGTCAATGTAAACGGTGCGTTCTGGGCGGCGCAGGCTGCGGCGCGCGTGTTTGAGAAACAGTTTAAGGCGGACGGGCAGCCGCACCGGGGCTCTATCATATTTACAGGGTCGGTGTCGGCAACACTCGTCAACGTTCCCCAGCATCAAGCCGCGTATAACGCGAGTAAGGCTGCTCTCGTCCATCTTGGAAAGTCGCTGGCTGTGGAGTGGGTGGACTATGCAAGGGTTAACAACGTTTCGCCGGTATGTGATCTTACTGTAATATCTAAACCTTCAAATGAATCTATCTAACTATAATTTGCACTAACTAGGGCTTTATTGAAACAGAAAGTAAGTCTTGGGCTGGGCCATACGAATAGGTGAGCTACAACTAACGGATATATAGTGCTCGACGTTCATCCTCAAGAATGGAGGAGCAAGTGGATCGAAATGGTTCCCGGTCGTAGGTTTTGCAAGCCATCCGAACTTAAAGGGGCGTATGTTTTCTTAGCTAGCGATGCCAGCAGTTACGTAACAGGTTAGTCCGAATGAGTGATTACTCTAGATTCATACTAACAATTAACATTAGGTGTGGACTTGATAATTGACGGAGGTTATATCCTGACTTAGGCGACTCATGTAGCAGGTAGGATAGGAGACAATAGGAGAAAAAACATAAAGAGCTTAGGTGGGTACTAGTTACCTGGGTGCAATCTCTCTTCTTGCCAGTCCCCTTAAAGTGTCGAGCCCTCCAATTACTCCTCCCAAGACTACAGACTTTTTCCTCTTTGAGGCAAACATGTGGTTAATATAGAGCCGATTATAGGAACAAACACTCCATCCCCTCTCATCTGATACCTAAATTGCCTGTGGCGGCAACCACCCCATCCAAATCCTCAGCTTTGCCAATGCAGATGTAGCCCAGAAGAGAATAGCGGTTCTAATAGAAATATAAAGGGGTCGCTGAAAGTACTCTCCAAACCACGCGCTCCGCCTCCACTGCAGGTACGCAGCAGTCGTAACCTGGTACTCCCATTCTTCTAGCGTAAGCTTTCTGGTGATCAGTTTCTCGGTCAAGAGAGCATGGTATGCAGCTTGATTCGTAGAATAAGCAATGTGCGGCCGCAGCAAGGTGACCGCATCTCCCACCAGCAGGACTTTACCTCCCATAAAGGAGGCGCGTGGAGAGCAGTAATCAGTGATGAGATGCAGGAAGGGCAATCCGATTTTTTCGATGACTTCGAGATATGGCGGCGCGAATTGTGTTTTGGCTATGGATTTTTGGGTCTCCCAGACTTCGGGGCGGACTTGTCCGGGTGGTAGTTTGGTGTGGTGCCGCTTACCATTGACATCGGTCATGATTGTATCTAAAGAGGAAAGCGGAACGTTGGTATACCAACAGAAGTTCAAGAGGCGCTTGCCAGGCTCGACGGAACCGTCTTTTCCTGGTATGTAGTAACTACGTAACGACATTAGTAACTGCAAGGCTCATAAGGCTTGATATAACTAAAGGCTTTCAACTTACAGTATCACATGGCCGCCTTCACCCTTTAATATCGAATAGGTTATGTTTGACCGAAATACATCTCGCGTCTCTTCACTCACCTGGTCCTCTGGAACCACACCGCGCCATGCCACATATCCCGTATATTTCCGATCTGCTTGACCTGATTTCAAAAGTATCTTGCGAACTATCGAGTTTGGACCATCGGCACCGAGTACTAAGTCTGCCAGTGCCTGTGCATCTGTGCCGCCGTCTGTATGATCTTTATAGCGAACCAGTAGCTGACCAGTCTTGAACTGCTCTATACCTATGACTTCCTTTCCAATTTCATATCTTGCTCTCGCCTTAGCGCGATCTGCATCTTCACCTGCCCTCAAGTCTAATGCGGGCGGATGCGGAACGTAGTGGCTTGCTTGCATATCGAAATTGGCCCTTAGCCGGAAGTAAAGTGCATCCCATGAAGACATGATCCGATTGATTCGTAGAAAGGGGTGGATCTTGCCTCGTCCATCGAGTGACTGTAATTGCACTGCCGAAATACCTAAGGGAATTTCCGAAGTGCGATCGAACTGGTTTAGAAAGTGTTGCAGGTCGATACCCAGGCACACTCCTGCCACGTGAGAGACGGGCGTGTGGGTGAGCGATTGTTCCAGGACTCGGACTGTGCTTCCGAGACGGTGGAGCATGATGCCGTGCATAAGCCCGGAGAGAGACCCGCCGATCTATTCGAGGTCATAAGTATATACAGGCATAGAGATATACGTAAGTATTAGACGTAGCTTACGATGATAACATTCTTAGGTGGTGAGTAATTCTCTTCTAGTTGGCGTTTCTCCATAGTGTAGATTTTCTACCTCATTTATGTCTTCGGGATACGATTACAGAATATCGGAGATGGGGCGAGCGAAAAAAACGAGTTTCGTCCGGATAGTTCAATTATTTTAAGGAAGTGCCATAGCTGGGGGCCGCCGATCAACCCAATTTATAAGTCTGAGGCATTCATCAGGGAAAGGAGATGCGTATTGGCTGACGGCGTTGACACGAGTGCACTACAGGGATTGTAAGAGTATGCATGAGAGTTAACATGTCCAACACCCTTGGGTACCCATCAGTCTTAGTTGGGATTGGATAAGGGGTGTACGGAAAAGGGGGAGGGGGTTGTAATATAGCAATGGAGGCTAGTCGTTCATCAGTCCAATTAGGGTCAATAGATATAATAGTCTCCCCTTTACATGTTCTGTCCATCATCATCATATTGTATTAGTGGAAATTGTAAGCAGGCATTTATTACTATCATTCTAAACCATATCCTTTTCTGTTAGGCATCATGGACCCTACCAGGGGAAAGGTCTCTGGCATGATCCACATCGGTATCAGATCCTTCTTTGTCTTCAAACTCGACCTCATTAACGTGATCGATCTTGCCTACCAAGTCACAATAGCGCTGGCGCAGGCTCCGTTGATACCACCACCCGATATAAGTAACAATTGTCATGAAAATAACGCTAGCTACACCAGTTGGAAACCACCACTTCTCGGCATAATATAATTGTTCCCACGTAGAGTCATCGACGAATATAAGCGCCTCGGGATTTGTCCAGCGGTCTCGCCAGTGTATGGCCTGTGGAGTTGTCCGATCAGCATCTTTCTTTTCAAACGCTCGGTTCGACATACCGGAATCGCACAGAAGCAGTTAGTTAAGACATTTGTGAGTACAAATACTACGTCAAGGTTAGTATCACTTATGTCAACTAGAGCCAGCCGACTTACTTGTCCCGCCAATACTAGTGAAAGCTCCAATAAAGGTTGCGAGTGAAAACATCAAGTACCATAGGTAGATTAAAGTTGACTTTGCCACCGTGTACCATGTATTGTTAGAATTGCCACGCACGCTGCGCTTGGAGAAGTACCATCGCAATAACCATAGAAACTGGAGGATCAGTTGCGATATAGCGTAGGTAAGCACTAGAAGGGAACGACAACCGAATCCGGGCCGAGGAGTAGTATAGCTTGGAAATGGTTAGCAAGAAACTATAGAGAACAGTCCCTAAGAATATACCTGACTAGTACGCTCAAGAATGCTGGTACGAAGTAAAGGGTAAATCCATAAAAGGCTGAGGTCCAGAGATCCTTTTTGAATTTTCTGTCCAGTACTTGTTCCCGCATTCCCCGGAGATGTTGATATTCGTCACCGAGCTTCGCGATCCACATAGCCTTATTAGATCCTCTATTCCACATCCATGCCGGCTTGAACCTGGACTCTTTGTAAGCCAACCCAAAAAGGTGGTTCGCTAATCTAGATGTAATTGATCTAGTATATCTGATCGCTCTTGGGTCTTCCGATGTAAACTCTGCGTTAGAAAAACTTCGGACCCCGCTGGGATCAGACTCCAGATCGGTATCTACCAATCTTAAGGAATCTGTAGAGGTAAAGGGGTCGAAAGTGAGTAGGGAGTCAGCAACAGCATTTTGCCATATATTCGGATTATTTCCAGCAAGGAGAAGACAGCTAACGAGAGCGACATGGGGTATCGTCATCCAGAACATTCCAGCAGCCAATTGGTGCGCCGTGACACTATTGTTAGATGTTAGTACTTTGAAGATAAAAGGCATACCCACCAGGGGTCGTCAAAGAGGTGCCTTCTAGCAACTTACTAGGAGCCTAGTTCTTCACGAACTTCATATACCGACCAGATGAATGACGCAATATAGAAAAGAATCGGCGCGCCGACTGAAGTACCAAAGCTGATTTGTGAGTCTAGCATAGCCAATAACCTCCATTTAGTAGAAACAATACTCCGGCGCTGCTGAACACTATAAAATGGCTGCTTAGATCTTCCTATTGTAGCGACTTTTGTTGGCGTATTCGAAGTACTGGTATCATGGGACTGGTTTGGTGTAACCAAGTCCAGTGGGCGTGGAACTCCTACTCTTGGTACGATATTTGTTTTCGTGGGTTGGGAACCGGGCCTCCTTCGAAAGACACCTCCAGGGATATTGTGTACAAATAGGCTACTCGAGTGCCAAGCTTGGATATCAAGGTTACCTATTAGGATAGAAAGGAGAGTATGAGCTTTCTCCTTAGCCGAAAGAGAGTTTTCTTTGCTTCGGCTTTCTAGATACGACAAGACTCGAGCATCAAGAAGTGCCTCGTAAATACCCGATGTGATCATTGGACTAGCCACTGAGAACACGACACATGTCCAAATAATAATATCTAGTGTAACAATAAATGAAGCAAGAGGAACTTTCAGAATAAATAAAGGGAGACTTGATATATCGATAGATCCACTAAAGAACAAACTGGTCGGTACGTCGAGGCGGCGACGACGAGGAACGTTAAGGCAAAAAATGAGCGACGGTAGTATGAACGCAATCAGAGGCTTTAACCATTTTCCCAGATTGTCCGCCTTTGTAACAGGCCATCCGGGGCAATGGTTGTAACACCACGAGTAAGGCATCCAAAATTGTTGATGAGGTGCCAATAAAGTTCCATTGTATTTTGCGCCGCAAGGGAACCTCGGGAACTCCTCGAGATCATTTATTGTGCCCGTGAAAAAGGTTTGCCCAGGCCGAATATAGAGTGTGTCGTTTTCGATAACTAGACTTTCGTTAACAACCAAGTCGCAACACATCCCCCAGTCCTGTCCGCCGAGGGCAGGATTGAACATTGCAGGGTCATGCCTAAGGTTCGATAAGTAAGGTTGATAGATAGGGACGAGGTCGGTTGACGAGTTTCGAATGCCTAGTTGGCCGTTGACCAAATATAAACACTGGATGGACAGCCATAATGTGTTATAGAGTAAATGCATTACAGAATAGCCAATACATATAATGACTATTGCTCCACTGGAAGATGTCTGTCTGCGGTGAAGTAAATCGAAGACAAATGTCAATTAATAGGGGGTATGTAGATGACTATATACCTCCTAGCAAATGTGAGGCCCCATGATGTTAACTGCGGAATTCTTTGGCGCGTTAGTTTAATAAAGGGAAAGAGAGGATTTATGGGGGGTTAAATATCTCATTTACTCTCTCCGGCCGAAGGTTAGGTACCTAATTTGGACTTTACCAAGTTGACGTGTACTTAAAACATTAACCCTTTCAGCTGGCTGGCTTTGAGGCCTCCCTTTGCCCGGCGTCGGCGGAGAGCATCACGCGAAGGGCATTAGGGGTGATAATTACACGTATAAGCGAGAACGCACTGAGTGCCACACAGCCACGATCAACTAATCAGACTAGGTTGAGACACCGTTTTGAATTAGGAAACGTGTGGCCACTTATTCATGCAGCCCGACAAGCTTCACTATAAGCGCCCGACTATATCTCTCGGAATTCAATTGGATCTTACTCAAGTACACGTCGCTAACCTGTCCTAGTGCCACACAGCCTTTACTGAGAATACCTAGAAGACATGTGCTGTATTTAAAATCATGCTTATGCAGGAGAAGCTACAGCTCTATTGAAAAGAGCACTACCTAGTAATCTTCATAATCAACACCTAAATAAGGCTAACAGCACTACCTTCTCCTACAGGTGATATATATACTTGGGCTGCTGACGGGTAAGGCCATCGGGTCTTGGTACGAAACAACGCAATTTGTCGCGCGGGATACGCCATGTGCGGCTGAACAACCATAATATCTGAGGAGAAAGTTCGGATAGCTTGTCTACCAACTATTGCCCTGTAAGGTATGTTAACTTATGGCATGAAAAAATATACTAGATGTAACAAGATACGCTACAACAGCTGAAGGGACAAGATGAGTGACTGGCCGAGTAGTGATATCTTCGATGTTATATTTTTGCCGAGCGCTAAGTCTACTTCTCTCGCTTACGATGTGTAGGAAATATTGAGACGTGCCTATGCGTCATCAAATCGTACTATCTGTATTGGCATCTTGTCGAAACCGTTGAGGCTCTTCACCGGAAGAGTGCCTACAAACCTACCAACATCTTCGGATATGGAAAGAGAGTCAAGCCTAAATCCCTTCTTGTCCTTCTTATTTTACTATAGTTATTCGATAGATAAATGTTAGAACGTTGATGCTGAAATTGTTGAGTGTGTCAGGATTCTAGATGATACATCTAGAACAAAGAACATTCATGTATATACTAGCCGTAAGGCTCCCCAGATAGGAGAGAGTTCCTTGCGGAACAACGAAGTTGTTACCATTCTCTTTGGTCCCGCCTCGTGACAGAGTGATACCCTAGAAATACACATATTTCCAAAGATTAGGAACTATAATTCTAATAGTTATCGTATGTGGTGAAAGATGATGATATGCTAGTGGGAGTTATTGTTTAGCGTAGCGATGAAATCTGATGAGATTGTAATTTATGACTTTTGCTGTCGAAGAAGCGAATGCCTTGAGATAAAGCAGCCATGAAGATGGAGAGCTGCGAACGACCGTGACGGTTAACACGGCGAAAGAAAGCGTACCGTATGAAACTAGTATCGTCACTGTACAAACACGACGCCAAGGGATCGACAACCAATACGCAAATCGCCTGACCGCTAGCTTTCGGGGCGGAAATCTACCAACCTTAGGTTCATATGGACTATTCTGTATCATTGAATATTTTTACTCCCGACCACGGGCAATTTACTTTAAAAAAGAAGTATAGCTTGAGTAATATTGATAAGGTAGTATTATAGTAATGAGAGACTCTGAAATATCAATCATTATTATTCCTTACCCCTAACTGTCCTACGCTAGCAACAAGCTTCGGCAGATACTTAGTTACTCAGTTCAAGGACATAAGCTACCTCTGTCGACGATCTTATGTTAGGTACATACCTATTCCCTTAACATGTAGCTAAACTCGTATTGCGTTGCATGGGGTATACCTCTTGTATCCAATTATCTCTTTAATATCTCTTTGGTAGCTTCCAGATTCACTTTAGTTGAAACGCCTAGCTTCTGCTGTGCGTACGTCAATATCGATAGTTTAAGGGATGATAGACACAGCTTAAGCTGTTGATGGCAGCTCCTTAAATCGATGCAACCTAGGTCCAGGCCGAGATAGCCTTTCAGCTGCTGAAGCTGTGTAGTTGACGAATCATCCGTGTTACCCCGGAATTCATCACCTCGACCATCCTATCAAAACCCGGAACCTTTCAATTGCGAATCGTGGGTAATCAGGCACCCCTGGTTATGCCGACGTCATGTTAGTATGGTCCCATACGTCAATCGGTGTCGCCTCAAGGTCCCCGCATCACGAATTCGGATCACGATGGGAAGGGCAACTATTTCGAATTTAAGATATATTTAGAGATAGTCGCCTACCTATTCCTTCAGTTCTTTATCATTTATCATCAATAATCATCTCACGAACATTATACACTGTAACCAGACGGAAACAAATCGCCATGTATACGAAATTCATCTTCACCGCCTTTGCCTTGGCAGGCAATCTAGCATCCGCAGCGGAGCGCCACGTAAAACCGCGCCAAACATCAAATCCCGGCGGCCCCGTTGAGTCTTTGAGCTCCGCAGCCGATGAGGGCACAACCGGCGTCCTGTCCATTCAAACCGACACTTCCGTGTCACTCCCTGTTCAAACCGACACGTCTACTTCGCTCTCCATCCAGACCGACACGTCCGTTTCCCTTTCCATTCAGACCGATACCTCTGTTTTTCCCACCATTCAAACGGATACGGCAATCAGTAGCATCACCAGTGTTGTCTCCCCTACGACCTCAGGATCCGATACCCAATCATCCACAACAGAGACTTCCGGCGCATCTTCATCCGAGGCGTCTCCTGTTTCCACATCCAGCTCTGATGCGGGAGCAGCATACCCGCAAGAGACAGGCTTCGCATTAGCTGCAGCGGCGGCCGCGGGGCTCATTGGTGTCGTAGCTGCATTATGATGTATACAATAAAAGATGAGCTATCATGTACCATACTCTAGTCTCTATTTAGAAGTCTAATGATATACACATTCATTCTGATTCGAAGGATGTATGATCAAGCAAATGGTCTAACATTAGGTTAAATAATAATGCGTACGGCGAGATCTGGTATGAATTTATATATTATTATCGAGTAGCTTACGAAGACATATATATGTTATGTTTCAAGTTATTATGAGTTATTCCCGGTGTCTCAT
Organism: Daldinia grandis; assembly: GCA_022432525.1. Taxonomy (NCBI): domain Eukaryota; kingdom Fungi; phylum Ascomycota; class Sordariomycetes; order Xylariales; family Hypoxylaceae; genus Daldinia; species Daldinia grandis. The sequence goes on from JAJKLB010000007.1 coordinate 1,197,706, forward strand.
ACGTATCGCGCGTAAACATAATCATGCTGTGCGCTAGTTATAGGACAAATACCGCTCATAAGACTTCGAGTATAACGTTGCAATTGTAGTTTAACCTGGAAATTTGTAAAATAGAGTAAATTACCTGGGTACCTCCTAAAATTAGGTACCTGACCTATGTACGTAACTGCAATATAATTTATAGCTCACCAGCACTTGAGGACATAGGTTTCTTAATCTACGAAAATCAGCATTATAATATCTTCTTCTTTGGATTGACTAGCCCTGACCACAATCTTTGGGAATGTTTCTCTCCCAAATCTCTTTCATGGCTACAGTGGCTATGTTCCTTCTATGATCCCGGACATACATTGCTTAGGTAAGTTCCGATGTCCTTGAACACTTATCTCCACAATATTACTTCACTTGGGGGCGTTAACTCGTCGATCCAGTCCTCAGCTAATCCTAATCCGACTTCAATTCTTCGACCTGTCAGCCTGTCACAAGCACAGGCACTATTAATCCCGTTCATCGCCACAATATTCCCATCCTACTCCGCCGTCTATTTGACGACATGCCGTGAGCCCCCCTTCTTATATCATGATTTAACCAACTGGGTGTCCATACAAGGTGATTCTAGTATACTTATTACATATGGCTCACGCCTTGAATAGATTTTTACGCACTTAGATCTTAACTTCGTGACGGAGTGTACCCTCTACACCTCCCATTCTATCATACGATGCCCAGGACAGTCAATCATTTAAAATTGAACAAGCACTTTCTCCATTCCTTGTCGTCAATATGTTCCGTTGGCACCGTCCAACGTGTCGAAAGCCTGATATATGCACCGCCGATAACGTGCTTTTCTGCTCAAGTTGTGACTCGGCAGTGGAGTTATCAACCGTCGAAATACCCTGTCTCTCGACCCCATCTAGTTATCAAAGCGATCCCCTGGGATCTATAAGCCTGCGGTGGCCATTATCGGTTCAATATTCTACGGATGGGAAAAGGGGTAACAGTAGCCCGGGATGCCAAGCTTCACCCAAAGATTTAAGGACGCGCCATATTAATATACCAAAGCCGAATCAGCCACGGCTGGGAGAGAATAGGTCCGCTATTAGGTCCCATTCCGATGGAAATTTGTATCCCCCTTTAGCCCAAAAATACGACATTCGACTTCTCAAGCTTTCTACTTCGCCCTCGAATGATTATCTTCACGGCGACTTAGATGTTATCGATTTAACCAACTCACACTCATTTGAAGCTCTGTCATACTGTTGGGCAGGAGAAACCAACAACAACGATAAAGCAAAGTCAGTATTCATAGGAGCATTCTGGGACATTGTTCCCATCACTAGGAATTGTGATTCGGCCTTACGACTTCTACTTTCGAAGGGCCATTTAAATCTATGGGTTGACTCAATTTGTATCAATCAGGAAGACCCTTACGAACGGTCGCACCAAGTCGCTATCATGCGTGAAATCTACTCCAAAGCTTCGCAAGTGCTTGTGTACATGGGACCCACTGCAGACGACAGCGACAATGCAATGGATGCGTTAAATATGCTTTCTCGAGAAACAGAACCAGATCTAAGCAGTTCTCAGAAACTAGGTCTAGATCTTCTATTTAAAAGACGGTACTTCTCCCGCATCTGGGTCATCCAAGAGATTATTATGGCGCGGAAGGTTACTCTCTACTGCGGAGCCAAAAGCATTTCTTGGGCATCATTTGGAGACCTTAAAGTGCCCTATCGGTATACTCTCAACGTACCTTGGCTGTTGGAATATGGTCAAGGAAATAAAAATAGAATGAGTGAGCTAGATGGTCTTTTGCAGCTTTTGGATGCCACTTCAAGTTGCCAAGCTTCTGACCCTAGAGATAACGTGTTCGCCGTGCTTGGCCTCCTACGCGATAGTATTTTCGAGGGGTTGGCTCCAGACTACCTCTTATCAAAGGAAGAGGTCTACATAGGTATTGCATCATATCTTGTCCTCCGCCATAGCAAGACTGAGATCTTGTTATATCCGAAGGAATATCCACCTAACTCGCTTCCTACGTGGGTTCCAGACTGGTCTATTTACCGACCAGCCAAGATACCATTGGAAGACTGTGAGAATAGCACGATCTACGGTGTATCTCTATCAGATGTTGCTATTAGAGTGGAACAGTCAGCAGTAGCAGATCAGAATGAGTCTAATCTTTGCTATGAAGACGACAACAGTTTTAAATTGGAATATTCTCATAGTTTCCCTAGGAAGGAAAGCGAAGCTAGCAATATCGTATGGCTTGCCGGCAGCCAAACTACCTGGACACTATTCACTACTAGTCCTAAGAAATGTCTTCGTATTCGACACTTCTCAAAATCATTGACGGAATACGATGCTGAAAGGACACCCGGCGCTTTATCAGGCGTCAATGCGCGTACAGGGGCTTTAAGCATACGAAGCTGCGTTGTCACAAGCCTCCAGCCATTCTACCAAGTTAATCACTACGATTTTCTCCAAAAGATTCCTTTCCCAGGCCTCGAGTGCGACTTCGAGTGGTTAATTAGGACAGAGAGCCCCGCAATTTCCGATCTTGACGTTGTGGTGTATGTCCCGGGCTGCAGTTCATATTTACACTTACGGAAAAGCTCGACCAGTGACGATTATAGTCTTATTGGTACGTGTCGAGCAGGGTTTCGTCAAAGCATTGTAAAAGTAATTCCGCTGGATTTACCAGCAAAATTTCGCAATCTTACCTTTGCCAACTCCATCAATGTAAATACTTCTGGCCAGGAACGTAACACCAATCACCTCCATGCATCCTATGGTTTCGACTGGTCATTCATCGAATTTCTGGTTGATCTTGTTGAAAGCAGACTTGGGATACATATAATATCCCACTTTAGATCTGGAGACGTGAGCCTTAGTAACTTGCGAAGAACCGTACTCAACGGATACTCCAAAGCTAGAATTGGGATATCAGCTTTTTGGAAAACCGGCTCGGGATGGAAGGTAACGGCAACTAAGGGCTGGGATACTGAGTATATTAAACGTATATGTGTCATAATGACAGAGCAGCTTGAGTTCTGGTCCCAGCATACCACCTGGAAGGCCCTTGATTCCATTGGGACCTGCATGGATTCGATGGACAAGTTAAGCCAAACGTGGTCTGACTGGAACAAGGTCGCGAGAGTATTGGCAGCTATTGAAAAAGGATCATTGACCAAGATTGTGAATGACCACCCCGATACAGCACGCTCAATCGATTGTCACAAATATGCTCACGGAATAAAACCCCAAACCGCTCCAAGGCTCGGCCTTCCAAATTCATGGGCGTCCCTCTCGTCGTTAGTATCTATCTTGACAAATTTGACGATAGAGATAATGCATCAAGTGGACTTCGAGCAGGAACTCTTTCGCTGCCATGTTCCCGGGATAGTATACGGTGGTGATGATGGGAAGCTAAGTTTAGCCGAGCGCGTTCAATTAGGGAGGTTATACACTCATTTCATAAGGAGCTCGGCTGAAACATCGAAACGTTCCCTTCACAACCCTCTAATAACCCTAGGCACCGAAACCTTCTACAACATGGTTAAATCTAGAATTGCCATTCTCGAATGGATGAAACCTAGCTGGGAGTCGCTTCAAGCGCGCCTTGTGGAATTCCGACAAGTCTGTGTACACATCACAGCCATCGACGCATTTCAAGAAGGGATAGGCGAGTTTCAAAACATTGTGATTATGTGAATTATTTTGGTCACATACCTTATTTGCCTAGCTATTGATTTGGCGACGCGGTGTATCATAAACTAATAACCCCTTTTTAAGATCAGTGATACTAATCTGGCCCAAGATGCGTGTATTTTCCAACGAAGAGGTTGGTCGGCACAGAACAGTATAGAGTTGAGAAACCTCTCTAGTTTGATTTGATAATCCCCATTCAGCTTGTCAACTTACAACCAAATATCGGGAACCTGCAGTCGATCCTGTAAGGTGGTTCTTACCAAAGGCAATACTAAATTAATCGGTGATTGTCTCCCTATCCCTTTTAACCCTGCCTAGACCTACGACTCCTTTATTCTATTCCACCGCACCTATCAATATTCCATAATAGTAAAGACCAAACCATACCCTAATATAGGAGGGAAAGGCTAAGTATCACCCCAATAATAAAAGCCTGTGAATACTACTACAGACCCTTTGGGTAACCTTTTGAATAGGGTATTGATGTAAATACAGTAACTGGGCAAAGATGAACCTAGTGACTCTTTAAGCCATTTAAAGCCAGATTCACGAGGGTTTATTCCTTTGCGAGATTGGTTAGAATTGTACCATGCTAAGTTAAACCGAAAATCTTCAAGGTTAAAATCGGTATTATGTTTTCTATTAAGAGATTGGAAACAAGTACCACTAGTAATATTTATTTATTTGCAACCGGCTTAGTCTTGGATCCTCTGGTTACCTGTTTACGAAGCCTTCCAGTTCGTTGGCTCCCATGATCGATACCAAGACCCCGGCACTGTTAACCCAAGCCAACGCAAAGAGCCAAGCCTAGTCGAACGAAATATGTCAGCAGACGAGCCTTTGGATAGCGACTGGTTGGCATGGTCTCAGGTTGTTGCCGCCTTCCTTGTACAGCTGTGCACGCTGGGCCTGAGTAACAGTTTCGGTTCTTTCCAATCATATTTTGAACAAAATCTCCTTAGCACGTATTCACCTTCTAATATTGCCTGGATTGGAACGACACAAGGATTCCTAGCAAGCATATTTGGAATCATCAGCGGGCCGCTATACGATAAAGGCTACATTAGATCGCTAATGTATTTTGGCGGTGCATTGAACGTTGCCGGCCTAGTATGTACCAGTTTCGCAGGGCAATATACGTGGATTATTCTCTCCTTCGGCATTGCCATAGGTCTGGGGTCCGGTGCTCTATATGTACCATCCCAAGCAGTGGTGCAAGCCTATTTTCCCGAAGAAAACGCCGCTCTACCAACGGGGATCTCCATGACAGGATCGAGCGTCGGCGGGATAATATACCCTATCATATTTAGGCAACTGGAAACTAAATTTGGCTTCTCGTGGGCATGCCGCGCGCTTGCTCTGGCAAACGGAGTCTTTTTGCTGATATCATGCCTACTCATAAAGCCTCGGGAACCACCACGAGATAGTGAAAGAAACACAAGCCTGAGACCTTTCAACTGTGGAACGTTTTACGACTGGAAGTTAATATTGTTGGGGATCTGTGCCCTGCTCCTGAATATAGGGATCGATGTGCCCTTCTACTTCATCCCCACCTTTGTCCAGACACAGCTAGGACTCTCTCCAACAGTAGGTGATTCCTTACTTGCGGGAATCAATGCCTCAGCTTTACTCGGCCGCATTTTCCTCAACTGGATATCCAATTACTCCAAACCCCTAATTACGTGGCAATTCACAATTCTGGGGGCATGCGTGCTGCTATTCTGTTGGTCTGTTATAGAAACGCTAGCAGGAACAATAGCCTTCGTAATTGTCTACGGATTTCTTGTGGGTGGTTTAACAGCTTTAATACCATCATCAGTCCGAGAGCTTGATCCAAATTCAAAAGCTATTGGAGCTAGAATAGGTCTAGTTGAAGGGTTTCAGGGAGTCGGTTTCTTGATTGGGCCGCCCATTGCTGGAGCAATTTTGGAATCTCCAGCCGGTTACTTTGGGGTCAGTATGTTCTGTGGAGCGCTATACTTTGCTCTCTTTCTAATAGTCGGAATTCTCACGTGTAGACGATCCGCACCGGCAGAGGAGCGTCCGAGTGAAAGCCTTGCGTTATCAAATATTGAAGAGGAGGCGACAGCTGTGAGAGTAGATAATTGAGAAACACTTGGGTTTCTAGGAGATCTAGTGTTTAGTAAAGAGCGACATATAATTAGCTAGTATACTGAATTGATAAGAAATTTCTTGGTAAATGTTTGAAGGAATTTGTGGTTAGACATTACCGGCCAAGTTATAGGACCGAAGTAATTAGAATATCGCATCTAGGTTAATGAGGTGATTATAAGGGATGAGAAGAGAAACCTCTTGCTAAGATACCTCGTACTGTAGCCGACAGCAATCCCTTGGCTTGGTTGCGATGGCGATGTTCGCAATTGATTTAAGCAAGCTCTAACCACCCGGAAGTTTCTTATACTCGTGAGTCTTCTTAAGCTCTGGCTTAATGATATCGATAGCCTTATTCCAGTTGTCCTCGTCCTAACCCAGCCAGCAGACAGGTGTGGTAACCCCGACGAAGCTCCGGAACATATTAACCACGAGTTCAGTATCACCTTCCCATCGGGCTTAAGAGACTGATGCATCTCTTTTACGGCATCTATGCTATCGTTAGATAGCACGAATAGGAGAGCATTCCTGAAGGTATAAGCCTGGATGGTGAAATGGGGCTGAAATGGATGGTGAACCGCATTAATAGCATCGCAGCTTCAGCCTACTCCCTTAAAGCCCCTATTCTTCTTAAATACATCTATCTGGTAAGGGCTCCTGTTTGGAATGGCGTAAACTTCAGTTCTATGAACCTACCCTATTATTCCATTTAGATCCGTATTGTAGAATACCTCAGGTCATGACATGACTATCTTTAGATACATCTTGCTTATAAAATATAAATTCCGCTCCGAAAAGCCGAGCGGCGGGATGGAGGGGTGATGGATGAAATGTCGGGTTTGACAAAGCGGGTTAAGCGGCTATTGCTGGATATTAGCGGTATGTACCTACATGACGTTATAGCGTTATAGCGTTGGAACCTTTATCCCCACTCTCCGCATTTTTCCCAATTTTAGTGTTGGCTGTCTTTTAACAATTCGTCCACCTGCACTTTAAGTATTACCTTATATTGCTTATACGTTGCTTACCAGCGTGTGCGGTATGTATGTAATATCGGCGCATATGTATCGGAATGCCTCCTTTAAACCCTTCTACGCGTTCCGCTGCGTTTACCTTCGGTAGCCGTTGATCCTTACCTAAATTGCTTCCGATTCCGTCAAGTCGCTTCCGGTTCCGAGTTGCTTCCATCACAATCATGTTGCTACGTTCAATATTTGATTCATCTCACGCCAACTACCTTTAAAAGACGTACAATATTAATATGTGCTAAGTAAACTACCTACCTACCTACCTGATGTACTAAGTAAACTCCCTTTAAACTACTCACGATGCCCGTCACCACGTTCGAATTCGCCGAGAAATATCGGTACCAAAACGGTTTTGGGTCTTACTTTGAGTAAGTCGGCCATATGCTATTATCACTTACACCAAACAACTTACGCTAAAAATACCCTAGGACTGAGGCTATCTCGGGTGCTCTACCCATTGGTCAGAATTCCCCCCAGAAGCCTCCATATGGACTATACGCCGAGAAGCTTTCTGGTACTGCGTTCACGGCCCCACGGCATGAAAATCAGCAGTCATGGCTCTATCGCATACTACCTTCGTGTGCACATCCACCATTCTCCTCTGCTGCCGACGGTGCTTTGAAGTCCGATAAGCTAATCGATCCCGCAAAGCTTGAATACATACCAAATCAACTGCGATGGGATCCTTTCGATCATGACGAGCAAACCGACTTTGTTTCAGGCCTACAATTAATTGCTGGAGCTGGAGACCCAACGCTAAAACAAGGAATTGGAATGTATGTGTATGCTGCGGGGAAATCGATGGATGAGCGCTCTGCTTTCTACTCGGCGGATGGTGATCTTCTGATAGTCGCTCAGGATGGAGTTTTAGATATCAGAACCGAGCTAGGATGGCTTCTCGTCCGGCCCATGGAGATCTGTGTAATACCCCGTGGGATCAGGTATCAAGTTCATTTACCGTCCGGTGCAGTCCGCGGATATGCACTCGAGCTTTATCAAGGCCACTTTACACTTCCGGAACTGGGTCCGATCGGGTCGAATTGCCTTGCCAATGCTCGCGACTTCCAGGCTCCCGTTGCTTCATTTAGCGAAGACTTTGGAGCCACCGCTTCCGAAGGCCCTAATACGTACCTGATTACTAGCAAGTTTAATAACTCGCTCTTCCAAACTAAGCAAGCTCATACACCTTTCGACGTTGTTGCTTGGCATGGGAATTACTATCCGTATAAATATGACCTTGGCTGTTTCAACACTATTGGGAGTATTTCGTATGACCATCCAGACCCATCAATCTTCACGGTGCTCTCGGCTCTTTCGGACCACCCCGGCACTGCTATCGCCGATTTTGTTGTCTTTCCGCCGCGCTGGCTGGTAGCCGAGAACACCTTCAGGCCACCCTGGTACCACCGCAACACGATGTCTGAATTTATGGGTCTCATTGCCGGCGAGTACGATGCGAAAAAAGGAGGACATGGCGGCTTCATGCCTGGTGGCGCAAGCTTGCACAACGTCATGAGCGGCCATGGGCCCGATGCCAAGAGCTTTGAGGGTGCCTCCAATGCTGAGCTCAAGCCCGCTTTAGTTGGTAAGGGTAGCTGTGCTTTTATGTTCGAAAGCTGTTTAATGGTTGGAGTCACCGCATGGGGCCTCGAGACGTGTAAAAAACTCCAAGAAGGTTACAGTGAAGAGAGTTGGGGTGGCGTACAGGCTCACTGGAAGAAACCTGAAGGCGTGAGTGCCAACAATCACTTATTATAGTAAGACCCCCATGAATAAAGCCAGGATCGAGAATTCTCGAAAATCATAAGTGTACCTAATCTTCGCGCTACCGTCGGAGTTCCGACTTACGGATATCAATATATAGGTTATATGGTTATCTCTATTATCGATCAGTTTTATTTTGTGATCGTTCTCTACAGGCACCTGGTCGTTTATCCATGCTTTAAACCAGTGTTCGCTTATATGTTCCTACGCCAGCGGATCGATATCATGGACATGTCGTATTCAAGGAAGCAATACCCACACGCCAAACAAAATTCAAGACTTTGACCCAAAAATGATACAGTTTTGATTGGAGATCTAAATAAAGAGAAGCTACATATCGCTTCCTATGGATACATATACTAATTAGACAAGTCCTGAAAATTAACATCAGAAGCTCTGGCCATCCCCATCCTTGACCCGCTCCCATCTCATGACGGATACACTCCCTTCAGCTCGGGGTACTCCGGGACCGGTATGCCTCCCTTTTCTTCCGGCATGAGACGCATGAGTATCTTGTCGACCTTGAAGAAGGAAAGAATCGATACGATGAGGTGCAGAAGGGAGATAGCCCAGTTCGACTGCAGGGTCATAATTCCGGGTATACCAGGCATGAGCTTTTGGGCTTCGTCGACGTATGGACGAATCTTCACATCGTAGGCCTCTAAAGCGGTGGGAACATCGCCCCCGTGCCGTGCCAGTTCACCTGCGAGTGTCCAAGCACCCATCAGGGAGACTGTCGTGCCCATGCCTGTCACCGGCGCTGCGCAGTAACCCGCATCGCCAATCAGCGCGATGCGGCCTTTGACCACATGAGGCGCTTTGATTTGCCCGATAGAGTCCGCGTAGAAGTCAGTTGATTTGGCCATCTCCTCGAGGAAGCGGTCGGTGTGCCACCCGGAGCCTCGGAATATTTTCTCGAAGGTTTCTTTCTGCTCCTCTACCGATTGCCGCTCTATTCCTCGGCGTACCTCTTCCGACTCCGTGTGCACCATCAGGTAGACTTGCGTGTAAGGCCGGTCGCCCGTGCGCGTGGCCAGGCCGCGTCCCTTCCCTGCGTGATAGAAGCGCGCTAGATCGTCGTCTCCGGGTTGTCTTGGAATGGTAAAGTATGCGACGTAGACGTTCAGGCGCTTGAACATGCCGAGCCCAGCTTCCTCGCCAAACATCATACGCCGTGTCCGCGACCACTGGCCATCAGCTCCGACTACTAGGTCGTACCGCCCCGTCCGACCATCTGAAAATGTTACATCCACACCCTTTTCGTCTTGGTCTAGTCGCGTTACCGTCGCGCCGAATAAGTAGTTGACGCCGGGTCCATTTTCGCCCTCGGTAGTACTCTCCTGCTTCTGCTGAGTGTCTACCTTTCCATCTGCATCTTGGAGACTGGCCTCGTAGAGAATCTGACATAAGTCGCCGCGCAGGATCTCAAAGTCGCTGGTGAAAGACTGCTCTATAGTAGGATATTAGCAAGCAATCGTCTAGGAAAGAAAGATGAATGGCCGAAGTCTGTCTTGAGAGCAATAAAGGAGTTACTAAAAGCTTTTCAAGGTTAGGTACTTACGGCCGGTTTCTGTGCCTGCAGCGCCGAACAGGCCGTGTTGTTTGCCCCTGGAGTCAACGAAGGTTATGCCGCTCTCATGTACACACTTCTCTTTCACGGCGTCGATAAGCCCAAGCCGTTTCATAATTGGTACACCCCATGCACGAAGATCAATTTGTAAGCCGTTATGCCTTATTCCCGGGTATCGTTCCACAACCGTGATACTGTTCTCCGGGTCGGAACGCCGCAGTAGCGTCGCCAAGGCAGGTCCACAGATACCCGCACCGACGATGAGGACCTTGAGCGGCATTGTCGTCGAGAGTCTATTATTACCAATAGGTAGGTACTTAGAGGTGGTGTAGAGTGGAAGCTTGTCTTCTCGGGCTTCTAGTGTAGTAGAAACTTTTAACACCCCGATCTATCGGAAGGGGAAGAAAAGAGGAATAAGTATCGGTTAGATCTGACAAGACAATAGAATTGGTAGATGTAGTGTCATTATTTAACATGTGGGAGCGTAGTCTTATATATCTAGGTAGATATCTTCGTAGACTTCTATGTGTATGTCTGTGTATACCGGGGTCTAGCGAAGGCATTCGGCTCCGCAAGCTAGATCTTATCGGCCCTCGTCTTGTGGTGCATACCCCGAAAAGCGCGGCCCATACTTCATACATACTTCATATTATGTAGTGACATACTGACATTGATTGGCATGGTACCTTGTTCGTGGGCGCAGCCCCAGCCTAAATGTGAACAGTTACCACCCATGTCCTTCACCGATTAGCCAAGCAGGTACCTATGTAAGAGCAAAAGAAGTAATTCGTATCCCCGAATTCTATGCGGACTCGGATATGTTTTTTCAGGTCCAACCGTCCGACCGTCCGTGCCTACATAGTCCCTTTATCACCGCTAAATATGAATACTATGCGGGTGCAACCCCCTGATGTCTTCTCGTCGAATAAATGATTAGCTGGCGTAGTACACGGGAGATAGACTGCAGAGTGAGTCAAATTTCAAATGACTCGTAAGGAGTTAGGCCCCACCAATAAGCCATTAGGTAAATACCTACATAACTACACGATGCATGCTGCTACGATGTCCATTGCTTTCTTTAAAGCGCCATGCAGCTGAAGTTACTAATTGATCCTATGGCTAGATACATAGGTACCTACCTACCTACCTCTATATATAGGATGTATTTAGAGCTACGTCCCAGTTGAACTTGAACTCGTCCTAGAATAGTACCTATGTAACTACATAGAATTTAGAGCAGAGTGATCGGTAGATCCCGCTAACCTAGAGCAATCAGTCCATCAGCCGTGCTTATGTATAAATCTAGTATAGGTACCTATGCGCTAATGGTTCCGAACAAACCGGGGTTTAGTGCCCGTCCCTAGTTACTAGATACCGAGAGCGAGAACGAGAGCGCAAGTCTGTAATATATATGGGCCATCATCGAATAGAACAAAAGTATACGGTGTATGGTTGACCGGATAGAGTACTATGCCAAAATGAAAAAAAAGATCGCGCGTTAAGCTAAAATTGGTAAAAAGTTATGTGCTACAATATAGGATATATTTTTAAGTCTTATATAATTATTATAATAATATATATATTTATTTAATAGGTATATTTAAGTAATAACTTTATAAATATTAATTTTTAAATAATATATTTTATATTATTTTATAACTTTAATTAATGTAAAAATAATAATATAAAATTTAATATATTAAAATATTAATTAAATTTATAATTTATTTATAAAATATATATATTATAATTAATTAAATTAAAGTTATTTATATAAATATTACGTGTTTATTTATAAAGTTATAATTTTAATTTAATTATATTTTATTTTTAAAATATTTAAATAATATATAATTTAAATTATTATTTTTGTATTAATTAAAATTATTAAATAATCGTAATTATATAATTTAAAGTTATATTAATGTTAAATTATTTAATTAAATTTATTATATATATATGTATATATTATTTTAAATAATTTTAAACCATATGTTTAAAAAATTTAAATTTAAAAAATTATACTTTTTTAACTACGCTATTTTTTAATTAATTATAATATTATATAATTTTTTTAAATTTTTTTAAATTATAGTTTAAAATAATTATAAAATGTTTTTTAATAAAAATCTTTTTATTAATAAAAATAATTATTAAAAATATTATTAATAATATTATTAAAATAATAATATTAACGCGTTTTATATATTATAATAAATAATTAATTAATTAATTAATATAATAATTATTAATTTTATTATTAAATTTATTAATTAAATCCACGCGTTTTTACTTTTACAACGTTAAATAAAGTTAAAATTAATTATAATATATATTATAATATGCGTTATAATAAATAAAGTTTAATATAAATGCGTAATGTTATATAAATATATAAAAAATTAAAAAGGTTTAAATAATAATTTTATTATTAAGTTAAAAATAAAATAAAAAATATTTTTATATGTAATTAATTAATTATAATATTAATTAATTATAATATTAATTATAACGTTAATTATAATTTTAAATATTTTTATTAATAAGTATTTTTAACGTTTTAATTTAAAATATAAAAATGTAAAATCGTATAAATATATAAAAAAGTTAAAAAAATAAATTAAATAAATTATTAATTTTAAATTATTTTAATTAAAGTTATTTTATATATTATTATAATATATTAATTAATTTTAAATTTAATGTTTAATTTAAAGTTATATAAATTTAATATGTAAAAACTTTTTAACGTAATAGTATTTTAAATTAAATTTTAAGAAAATTTTTAATATATTTTATAAATATAAATATACGGATTAAACGTTAAGTAGCGTTTGTAGTGTTAACGAAAAGGAGGGGTAGCAAGTGTAACCTGTTGTTTTTTAAACATTAATTTAAGTTTGTTAAAATAATATATGTGTATATAAACGAGTTTTATAAGGTTAAAAAAATTATGTATGAAATGATTACGTAATATCTTTTAATATAATAATTTTTAACATTTTATTTATTTATATTATATTTAATTTATATTGTAAAATATTGTATTTTAAATTATTATTTTTGTATTATTTAAAGTTATAAAATGTTATTTTAAATAATTTTAAACCATATGTTTAAAAAATTTAAATTTGAAGGGTTATATTTTTTTTAATTATGTTATTTTTTAGTTAATTATAATATTATATAACTATTTTAAATTTTTTTTAAATTATAGTTTAAAATAATTATAAAATATTTTTTAATAAAAATATTTTATATGGTAAAAAATATTATTATTAATAATATTATTAATAATATTATTAAAATAATAATATTAATACGTTTTATATATTATAATAAATAATTAATTAATTAATATAATAATTATTAATTTTATTATTAAATTTATTAATTAAATTTATGCGTTTTTATTTTTATAATGTTAAATAAAGTTAAAATTAATTATAATATATATTATAATATATGTTATAATAAATAAGGTTTAATATAAACGTATAACGTTATATAAATATATAAAAAGTTAAAAAAATTTAAATAATAATTTTATTATTAAGTTAAAAATAAAATAAAAGATATTTTTATATATAGTTAATTAATTATAATATTAATTATAATATTAATTATAATGTTAATATTAATAATATTAATTATAATATTAATTATAATGTTAATATTAATAATATTAATTATAATTTTAAATACTTTTATTAATAAATATTTTTAACGTTTTAATTTAAAATATAAAAATATAAAACTGTATAAATATATAAAAAAGTTAAAAAAATAAATTAAATAAATTATTAATTTTAAATTATTTTAATTAAAATTATTTTATACGTTATTATAATATATTAATTAATTTTAAATTTAATATTTAATTTAAAATTATATAAATTTAATATATAAAAACTTTTTAACGTAATAATACTTTAAATTAAATTTTAAAAAAACTTTTAATACGCTTTACAAATATAAATATACAAACTAAGCGTTAAATAGTGTTTATAACGTTAATAAAAAAAATGGCAAATATAACCTGCCATTTTTTAAAAATTAATTTAAGCTTGTTAAAATAAATAAAATAATTTCGGTTATAATATTTTAAAATTAATATTTTTAAAAATATTATTAAATTTATATATATATATATATATATATACGTCTACTTTTATATATATATATAGGTATAAAATTATTAAATTTAATTTCACATATTATATATAAAATTATAAGATTTCTACTTAAATAAAATAAGTATTTATTGCATATAAAAGTATAAAATATCGAATTAATTAAATAAACTTATGGTTAACTACCCGTTTAAGCTTAATTTACATATTTTTTTCATTTTGGCACAATACTCTATCCGGTTAACCGTACGGTGAATCATTGGACATAACCTCAAGCATCAATATAGGAATTTTAGGTAAAACTAGCCGTAAAGATCGAACCGATGAAAGCGTGGTAGCTGTGCTTTAATCTATCTAGCTATCTAGGTACTCTGTATTGTCGCTCCCCGCCCCCTGTACACACACAGTTCACCGCATAGGATTTACATGAGGAATAAACGTAATATGTAGCCTTATGTCAACTAGTTGAACCGATGATGACTTGACTTGACTTGACTTGACTTAACGTAGTCTATTAATGAAATCTTATATTTTTACCTAATTCAACTTGAAATTATATAGATTCATTAACGTCCTACTATCTAGCTGGCAATCAATGCAACCCATATCAATATTGATACTATGCAAGTTGCTTCATTCCACTCGACGAAACACCACCAACGAGTACTCAATCATTACGGAGACGCATCCATTACTGATATGGCCGGTGGTCTAGACATTCAATTAGTCAACCTTAAGTGCATGCCAAGTTCCGTATATCAAGTGTCACCAACTCCATACTTTCTTTGCTTGGTCTCGGTATGACTCTAACTAATAATGGTAGCATCCTGTTGCAGTTGCAAGGTAGGATCCGGTTTTGAGGCTTCAGAGATCGGAAAGTTACACTTACATAAGACCCGTCTTACAGCGCCTATTTCTCCGTATGCCCATCTATCTTGCATTAGACGAAGGGTGTGTTCGTCTCTTCGCTAAAAACTTATAACGCGAGAATGTCTACCTACCTAGGTACCTAGGTGCCCAGCAGCAACAACAAGGGCAGAATGGCACATACTAAAAGAAGAGCCACAGTCATATGTCGGATCTACGGGTCCCATAGGGCTTTCGCATCTTGGCAAGGTAGAGAGAATGGGGTATAGTCGCCTCATCTTCTAGTGTACACCCCACCGATAATGTTTAAATGAGTGGTTAAGGGATCGCCGCCAGGTAAAATACCAGCAGGAATTTTACTAAGGTAGGACAGACCTCCCACTTCACTTATAACGAAGCAAAACCAGTCGATCTCACACATCCACCATCCTTTCCACCACATCGTCGGGCGAATGAAGCTCCCTCGAGTCATACCAAAGCATGTCATAATACCACCCTAGTTACTCCATTTCAGTCTTCTAGATCTGTCCGTATCTAATGGTATAGTTATCAACATACCAATTTGCAACTACCCTTTCATCATAGCTCCCTTCCCCAGGACTAACAAAAGGCTCCAAGACAATTTCGACGTAATCCATAAAGCATGTCGGCACGGGTACGTCAGTTCAGTTACGTAGGCGGCCCCTAAAAGTCAAGCGCATTCTCTCTTCGGTAATCCTGTATACTCCAGGGAACCACGAATCTAACCGCTCATCTTCATCCGAACGACTATTCATCATAGTCGTGAGTGCGCGGGCGCACATCCAGCAGAGAACCATGCCGTGTCCTTGGAAACTAGTAGAGACCCAAAGCCCTTTCTCTCCTGGAATCTCGCCGACGAAAGGAAAGCCGTCGGGGCTATATCCCATGATACCGGTCCACGCATTACGTATTCGCCCTTCTTGGTCATCTTCACCCCAGTTATCACCGAAGTATCTCGGTAAGCTATATTCAAGAGCTTTTACGATGTCATCGTTAAGTGTAGTGTCATCTGTCGTCCCATACTCCTCGAGACCATCTGCGACAGCCTTAGAAAGAGCCCCACCAATTATGATATCCCCCTCGAACCGTGCACCTCGCGGTCGTTGAATCATGTAGTCGTACCCTTTTTCGCTAAAGAAGCTATATGAGCCTGCTAGGCGATCTTTAGGTATGCTTAGACCGGGTCGTTGCGCCGTGACATGTCCACGTAGTGGAACGATAATTCCCTGGAATTCCTTCCAAATATTCGCAGTATATCCATTCGTAGCCAATACGACTTTTTGCGCTTCTATTGAGCCCCTGGGGGTCTCAATCCTCCAACCACCGTCCTCCAGTCGTTCCAAATTAAGTGCAGGGGTATTAGTTTGCATGTTAAGGCCCCTCTCCAAGCACAATTTCAGCACGCCTATAGTAAACTTGTAGGAATTTAAACTTCCTGCCTCATATGATAAGCCACCATATACACCCTCATCTCCTCCTTGGCCGCAGAAGAACTTGGAGCTTACTTCTTCGGCATTGTGCATAGTGTATACGGATGCGTCGTCGCTAGGCATGGCATCCTGCATAACCCTAACAGCACGTTGGCCGAACTCCCATCGCGCCGCATCATAAACCACGTCCACTGTATCGCAAGGGTGGCTATCACACTCAATCCCATGTTCTCTTGCGAACGCGTGCACGGCGCGAATGTTAGCCAGCTCAAGACGAGCGATCTTGGCAGCCATAGCCGTGCCGTAATGTTTCTCATGCTCCTGGAATGAGAGATAAGACGCTGCCTTCGTGTGACCGCCTATACCACGCGATGTCAGTCTCAAGAAGGATATTATAAATATTCTGGAACGAGGACGCACCGTTCCGTCCAGTTGCACCCGAGCATGCCTGCCGAGCCTCCAGGATGATAACGTCGCGCGCGCCTTTCTCTAGAAGGTTGAAAGCCATTGCGGCTCCAGTGATCCCACTCCCAATAATCACGACCTCCGCCTTCCCCGGCAGTGAACTGGTCGAGCGCATGTCGGCGATCTCGTGGGGTTCAAGCTGCCAGTAGCTCTGGGTGGGGTTCTCTCGCGGTAGAGTAACGGGGATTGCGGCGCGTTCGTCCATCGTCTAAGATAGGCCAATGAAAAGATAGAACTTGTTCGTGGTAACTGAGAAAGATGGCCGACGGAATAATATATTCATGCCTCGACGCCTTCAAACCCGATGCTTCATTTAGAATCATGAACTGAAACTGAAGGTTTAAATTAAATGTATGGACGAGTAATAATTTCGCCTTTATAATCGCTAGTTAGTTACTCTATAGATGTCAGTTATAGAATCTTACTTCACGTCGGATTATAACCACAGATAAGAAGACAAAAGTTTGAGCCATTCAAGTTGGTCATGTATCATGTATCACCTACGAGGTCGTCCTTATCAGATAAACTGATAGATAGCACTTGTGTTATTAACAGATTCCTTTTGGCGCAGTGGGATGTTGTTTAACAGTCCTCGCGTGACCACACAGTAAATAGTACGGTATGAAAACAGTATAGATATGTGGTATAAATAGGGGTTATAAAATAGGGGGTATGGCACAACCGCAAAATAGATTTAAATCTACAATTTATAGAGAAAACATACCCTATATACTTCTAGAGGCACGGGGGCATGTGAAGGGGAGTATTAGAACCCGTAGGTTGAATACAGGTACCTGCCAATCATCTACTATAAATATTTGACGATATCCCAAGCAGAAGATGTAATTTCCCTCATTAACTACAAGGTAGCTTTGTTTTTTTATCACTATTCCCTGTCTTCTCCTTCTGACCTTCGTCTTCCGTAGGCACTTCAGTAGGGATCTCAGTAGCTACGTCCTCTTTGTTTGCCTCTACGTCAGCTTGCACTCCGCGAGGTGAGCTGTTTTCTTCTGTCTTAGGTTTGCTCATATCCCATCCACCTCTCCAACCCAACCAACGTCTCTCATGTGGCCCTCTCACAAAAAGGATCATTAGCCCAGCTATCATCTGCGCGATATTAAAGGCACCAGAGTATGTCCAACCCCCCTTGGCGTAAAGTGCATTGCCGACCGCTGTACCAAAAAGCTGTCCGCAAAATGTGTGAACCATGTAGACGGAATTCACAGCATTCTGAGCCTTAGGATCGACATGTGCTATGGCTACACGGTTTCCAACAATAATTGTATTCATCCCTAGATCTCCGAAGAATGCCCAGATGACAGGGCCCGCGAGTGAAAATGTACCAACGAATGTGCCGATACAGATCGCGGCAAGAGTTACTAGGTGCGCAATAATAAGTGTACCATGAGGATGTAGACGTGATATTAACAAGCGAGAGATGACCGGGTTAAGGAACACCGGTGAGATGCCGATAAGAGCGAATAGTCCAATCGCCAATGTTGACAGATGGAAGACGTCAGCTAATTGAAACGTCAAGGTCGTCCAGAAAGACGTAAACATCCCCGAGGTCAAAAAGGCTATAAGAGCCATCTGGGTAAGGTCCGGCTTGAGGAAGGAGAGAGTGACGATCTTTAGGAGAATCCTTGGATAAGATGTGCCAGGGCTCAAAGTCGGATAATCTGGCATGGTGAAGAAGAGGAGGATCCACACAAGCGCCTGGAGGCCGAACGAAATCCAATAGACGTTTCTCCACGAGGTATATTGAGTGATAATACCGCTAAGAAGGCGCGCAACAAGGACACCGAACACAAGGCCAGACATAACCACCGATATCATAGTAGTCCGATGCCGTTGTGGAGCATATTGGACTGCTAATGGGAACATAAGTTGCGGAGTCACAGTCAGGAGACCGACGATAAACGAGAGGCCGAGGAATGACGAGAAGGACTGGGTCAGAGTACAGCCAAGCCACTGAGATAGGTTAGCTAGAGCCATTCCAGCTGAAGTCTCGCACTTACTATCAGAGCCGTTACGAATATCAGGCTTAAAATCATAGGCCGCCGCCGAACAATATCGCCAACGGGTACGATCAGAAGTAGGCCAGCGGCATATCCAGCTTGTGTCATAGTCGGTACCAACGAGGCACGTTGATCTGAGATGCCGAAGTCGTCCGCAAGAATATTTAAGATAGGATGGCTATAGTAGAGGTTCGCTACACTGAAAGATGCAGACTAAATAGGAGTCAGCATAAATGTGCCTGATCACGTTAATATATCTAGAGTTCGGTTTAATCACTGGTATAATAGTAGCAAATTTACTTACCAGTCCGAACAAGATGTTCATTCCCCAGCTGAGGTCATGGTTCACCTCCGGATCCCATTTAACCCAGGAAGGCGTCCAGACAAGTCGGTCAAAATCACTCGTAAATCGTTGGTAGTAACCTACCGGCGGCTCTTCGTTAGCCATCATGCTCCCTGGATATGATTAATCCCCTTGAACTACAGATATACGAGAGGAACCTAAGCGACACAGACAACTCATTATATACGAGGTATCTCTAGCTTTGAGTCACACCGAAAGAATGCCATCAGATGCTGGATAACGTTGGACTACGTTGGTTTCCGTCATAACACCGAATAAAAAGAATAAAACGGTGAGATTAGAATGATGTCGCATTATAAGCGAACAGGGATCCCAAGGACCTTTTCCATGCAAGTAACTAGAACCAGCTAGCTCGGGCTAATACTCAGGTACAGGTAATGGACAATATGAAATGAAGAGAGGGTAACTTCACATATATTTCGTACTTCAAGATATAGCCTAGATTGGTTTAACGTTGGCTCTAACCTATGATTATATATTGATTTAAGATCTTTTGATATTGCTATGCGCTCCCATGGTCAATAGGCTTTATAAGATAAAATGGCCACTTATATATGTGCGTGGAATAAAACGACGAATCAAGCAACACAATGATCCCATACCAAAGCACGTTCATAATGAACAAGCTATGATTTAAGGCGAGAGTCCATAATGCTAGCTATACTTCCTCATGTAAGTTGCAATATGGACTCCGCGCTTTCGGCACTACAGTAAAGACCCGAGTTGATGGTTCAGGGTCTCCTATAAATAAAGGTATCCACGCCCCCCATATTATATTTTACTCGGCGTCGAGTTATTCAGTCGCGTCTACGAACTTGACGAGATACTCGCTTAATTACTTCTTCGGCGAGCGCCCGAAACCTATGATCATAGCCTGATTAGAGGCTATACGTGGAGATATGGTCCCTCATAAAATTAAAAAAAAAAATGAATCATCTCTCATCGCGAGTAGTGCTGATAACGAGAAGACACTTAAAAGTTAATTGACATTATCTACTGAGCTGAATTGCCTATTATAAGGATTATTATTCTTACACGAAGTGTTACCTTTCGATGGCCCACGTGTTGTGACATCGTAGCCTATTGTGGAACAAGCAATGCATTTAATCGTAATCGAGGAAGAATACGAGTTTAGTGCAAGGACTATCAAATAGATATTTCCATACGAACTACAGGAGAACTTAATCAAGTTGATTTTCCCTTGACGCTAGGCTACTGATGAACTAGGCCGTTGAGGCTCCCAAAAGAAGCATTCTACTAACTAGATAGGTAGGTACCTACGTAGGCACCTAAGGTAGTAAGAACCATCCCTGACCCTGATCTATGTATCTCATGGCATACTTAGGGCAGTCATTATTCAGAGTATTCTTGAAAAAAATATCTCTATTTGTCTATCAACTAGGGTATCATCCAAAGCTCTCAATCTCCTCCTTTGCTGGTGCGTTCGCTCTTCTATGACATATTCCACATAGTCCATTAAATTCCGATCCACAGTTACTTTCGCGCATTTATACCACAATACTAAAAACCAAGCAATTAAACCGAGACGGAAGCACTATCTTGCTTTTTATCCGGGTCGTTCACAATAACTTGATCCTCGGTTACTTTGACCTCGTGGCTGTGGTCGAGCTCCGAGAGCACAATCCAGGTGAACGGGATACATAAGATGGTAAGACCGAAGTTGAGGCCGATGCTCACGAAGTGATTGGCATTTCCTTCGGATTGCATACTGTGAATAATATAGTTAGCAATTGGATACCTAAGAGGTAGTTAAGGGGAGAAAGAGATAACATACGACCAAGCAACCGTCTGTCCAAGAGCCTCAACACCTCTCAGAATACCCGTGTGATGCGAAAGCGACGACAAATCTGTCGCATACTGACCAACAAGCCAGTATAGGAACTGTTGGAAAGCCTGGCCGCCGAATGTCCAAAAGAAAACGAGCGCGTACGCGGAGCCGAAACCACCCTTGAACCAGTCGAACACGGGAGAAATCGGCGCGTCGTAAAACCGCTTCTGTAAGATTGTTGCCCAGATCCAGGTACCGATAAGGATGGTAACAATGGCAGTAAAAGCAATGCGGGCGCGTGTCCGGATATGGATGCTTTGGCGGTCGAGCAGGGCAGCAACGATGAAGGAGCTGAAGATACCGGCAAAGTTGGTGAAGAAGGAGGAAAAGGCACGCGAGCGGACAGTAAAGTATTTAGTTAGCCATGTGCTGACGAAGCCGTTGTAGAAATAGCTGATGAAGAAAGCCGGTAGCAATAGTAATACGCGTCGCGACACCAGTAATTTGCCCACAGCCCGGAATTCGGCACCCCAGGTCGCCTCCTTGCGTACGACGACGCGGGTACCGTCGTGGCGCCATACCTTTTTCGCGGGGCTAAGGCAGAGGGCAATGGGTAGGCCCAGGCACATGATGGCGATGAAGACGATGTATGTAGCGGAACCGACGGAGCCAGCTGAAGAACGCTGCGCGTTGAGACCGAGGTTAATAGCGCCACCGACAATAGGACCAGCAGCTTTAGCACTCTGCCAGATAGCAAGGTAAAAAGCACGGTCCTTGGGGCTCGGGTAGCCGATGATGATGGCGGCCTCAGCAGCCCAGAAGAAACCGGCCGAGATACCGCAGAGGGCGCTGCCGAAGAGCATGAACCAGGTAGTGGCGTTCACGTTGTTGGTGTAGAGACCGGCGCCGTAGAGCGGGTAACCGATAGCGCCGAGAGCAAGGCCATAAGGCAGACCGATGCGATTGTTGATGGCTCCTGCGGCTACACAGACGATGGAGAAGAGGCCATACACAAGGGCATTAGCCGCCGACACAGCATATGGTTCAGCTGCACCGCCAGCCCCTAGACCACCGAGGGCATCCCACATACCCGGCGCGGTAAAAGAGACACCGCACGCGACAGCAATCTGAAAGGGTACAGACCGGAAGAGGGAATGCTTCAGCGGCTTAGAAGCCGCAGATGTAACAACGCCATCCTCTGGGTGTTCGGCGTAATCCGAAGTCGAAGACGCCATTTCTCTTTTCCTCTTTCTATCTCTCTCTCTCTCTCTTTCCTTGACGATCCTCGGCGCAACTATCGTCAGTATTACCTAGGTAGGTAAGTAGGTAGTTAAGCTTAGGAGGAAGCAAGTTCTGCTGCTACCTTAAGAGAGCGACAAGCCAAATTGCGAGATTCGAAGTCTTGTTCCACGACACAACAACATGATTTTTACAAGGCAGCACACGAGGGCGCGTATTATATATATAGGTAGCTACCTATATACACACACGCATAGTCGTCGCAATTAATAAGACCAAGACCAAGACCCAACGGGAGCTCGAAATTTTCGGGGTGGAGCCTATTGCGTGATTGTCTGGATCCCTACTTTTTTCTCTGATAGCGCGACACGGTGACAGTCTGGCTGACGCCGGTAGACTGACTAGGACAAATCGCCGCCTAGGGCCGCGGAATATCGTTAGTGAGCATTTTAACGGGAATTATGAATCAGTTTATTTCTATTATGAAAAGGGTTTTTTTTCATTAGTTAAGAGGAGACATTTTAGGTTTCCATTTTTCCTTACTGGACGGAATGTTCAAGTTTTAAAAATGACAGACAGAAAATACATAGCAGTCTAATTGTTAAATCTCATGCACTATCTTTTTTTATAAGGCCTAAACTGTAGGAGTAAGCAAATAGAGTTGGAACAGTAATAATAGTTCCTGGAGCCGCATCTAGCCATATGTAATCCCAATTCTAGAATTCCTCCTATGTGCGGCACAGTCTCGGTGAAATGTACGGACGAAACTCGTTAGCCCGATTGCGCCATCGAAGCTAAATAATAAAGGGGGAGGAGCCCCAGTCCAGCAACAGGCGGGCAATCCGGGGTATTTGCCTCAATATATACACTAGATATTCTTAAGCAGTTAAGTTTAGGTTCGATTCTTATTAGCTCTCCTGATGTACAAACCTCTACATACCTAATAGACCTTCTAGACATGTGATATCTCGCTTACGACTCACTACATATGAGTTGACGACTTAACTTGCGGAATTTAATTATAGTTGCAGTAGATTTATCGCAAATACGAAATAGGAGTAGCCTCGGTATCATGTTTTACAGGAAATAGCAAAACACTCCTAATGATACATAAAGGTCTTTACAGTATAATGCAGACGTCAGGGTGGGGGACTATACGGACTTAACAAGGCACTCTATAGACAAGCAACCCATATAGGCCTAAGTAGACCGGATAAAGGGTTGCAGTTTAACAGATGTTGAAAGAAAGTATGTTATGCGAAGCCATAAGTCAAATCTACCTTGCAATTTCTAGCGTGTCTTATGTAGGTAGATACCCTACAGTAAATGCAGCTAGTCTGACGAGCAAGACACTCGGGTAGAGCCTGTTCAGTTAGTGCAGATGTCTAAATCAACAGGGGGGACGATTAATAAGACGGACAGCATTGTAAGACAACAACAAAGTAAACTTCATTCATTCACACATCAGCTAGCCCATCTGCTATCCGTATAACATAGGTAGGTAGGTACCTAGGTACCTAACCCTTATTAATCATGATTCTTTTCGGCAAGACTACACAGATCCTACTTTGCCTCCCGAGTCTGTTCTCCTGCCACTGGTAAACCGGCGCTTGCAGCGCTTTCGCCTACTTTCACCTCATCTTCAGGGACACCGGCTCCGATACTCCCAGAAATGCTCAGATTACTCATGCCCCGCTCGATAACTCTACGCTCTCCTCGCCGGTCTCCGGCTATAGTGGTACCACCCCCGATAACACCTCCAATTCCAGTCGCACCGCTGACACTGACGCTGGCTGTAGTACTAGCACTCTCGCTTCGGTCCCTTCCACCGCTAGCGCGACCGGCATCGCTCTGTCGGCGATCCCGCAGAGTCCGCTCTAACTCCTTAATTCGCCTCTTGAGATTCTCATTCTCACGTTTAGCCGACTCTAACTCTTGCCGATAATGAGCCGTCTCCTCGTAGCGTAGAGTGGCCGGCAAGAGTCCTGGCGAGAGCTCAGAGCCGGGAGTAGCTGCTACGCTCGTGTTAGAAGACGTGTAGCCCCGAGGGAAATAACCGGATCCATAGTCATATGGGGCGCCATATGACTGAGTGTACGAAGAACCTAGACTAGTGCTGACATGATACGGATGGGGTGAATGGTTTCGGCTTTGGCTTCTCTGAGAAGCCGTGCTGTTCTGTCGACTCATTCCCGGTGCCGCTCGAGGATTTCGTGCCGCTTCTAAGACGGAAGCAGCACTTCCGGAGTGGGGTTGCGGGATTGGTATCGGAGCAGGCATCGAGCCTTGGGTAGTAACAGACTGGTTCAGACTGCGTGTACTAGCACTTGAGTTGGTCCGATGATGTCGACGGTCTGCGCTCGTCGTTGGGAGAGGGAATCCCGGTCCGGATAGGAGGTGGGTATCAGTAAAGGAGGAAGGGTGGGTCTGATCGGCAGAGGTCGATGCGCTCGTAGACGAAGCATTAGAGGCCACAGACGAGTTCTGTGCAGCTCGTAGCATGACCAAATCGCGACTCAAGCGGTTCACCTACACCATCTAAGTTAGAATGTTTGCTACGGTGCTATCAAAGAGGCCGTGAGGGAAGATCATACTAAGAGTTCTTGCTCCTGTTCAAGCTGTGAATGCAGCTCAGCAGCCGTCAAGGGTCGCGGGTGTCGCAAAGGGCCTGGACCGGCACCGACCCCGGTGTCGTCTCGTCCGGGGGCAGAATGCGGAGCAGACATAGTATGAGTTCCTGGTAGCGGTGGTGACGGGAGAGAAATCGAGGATGTTCGGTTGACGGTCTGCTGATTCGAAGGCAGAATGTTTAGAGACGGGGACATGGGGGCTGGAGGTGCCGAGGTATGCGATTGCCCATTATGATTGGAAGAGGAATTTCGAGAAGCCGCAAGGACGTGGGGAGAAGGTGGGACTGAATTAAGGTCCGGCATGTTGACCAAGTTATGATTATGATACCAAGTAGTTTGATGTCTCAAGCACTTGCACAGAAGGGCTTAGCTACTAGAGTACTCCAAATACCAACACAAGAGCTAACGGAAGATTTCGTCCCTATTTAGTTCCGTCCAAAGTGGTCACATTGTTGGATTAGATTTCTGTGATGACATGATAAAATGTACTGGTGTTTGTTTGGGCAGAGTTATTGGGAGTATCGGGAATCTGTTTACGGTGAAGTCGGTCGCGTTTAGTGGTCTGCACCTGTAACTTTCAAGCTTCTGCGGGGTCCTTCAGCCTTATTGATAGGGAACTTTATTATGGGTCGTGGCTTGAGCTGCCTCAGATACCTAAGTACCTAGGTATCTATGTACATAACTTGAGGGAAGGTCCACTGAACCCATCATCACATGCATTTAGGCGCATGAGATATCTAAGTACATGGGGTACCTAGATACATGCCTACACTTAAGCCCAAAAAGGCCCCCCACATAAGCTTCATCATCGATTATCGATAAGAAAGAATGATGACGTAGATAGCTCGCTTTGCTCGACGATTGAATATGGGGACATGACGGCATTGACGATTACTCTGATGTCAAACTGCGTTTTAATGCCTGTTCGGCTCAGAAACTTCATAGATGCGTGTTTATGTAACCCTCGATCTTATGCATGTCTAAGACGTTCCGAGTTGTATTTAACTCCTTCTTCGGCGTTGTCTAGCTTCTCAATATTCTGAACCCTAAAGATTTATCAACTCACAATCTATCAACTACACAAACCACTACAAATTGTACGGAACTAAGCTATCACTCCCCGTGTAAAGTTACATCTATTAATACCCAATTAGATTCACCAAACCAAATTTCAAACCTCAACATCATACACAATGTCCTCTGCATCAAACGAAGGCCGCCAGTCTCCTCCCCCTGAGAGCCAGACTGGCCGACAGTTACAGGAGGCGCCTGCGTCCGGACAAGGGACAGACGAAGCCCCCAACAAGAAGGAGACTATGCAAGACCAATTAAGTGTAAGTAAATAGCGTCTAATTATTATACACTTGGCATTAGACTAACATAGAATATATATGTAGAACCTATCCTCAAACCCCAAGGGACCTCTTGACGACGCAGTCACGGAGAAATTTAGCAAGACTACAAAACCATCATAGGAGGAGTTGGATTTTACATGAGGGATATTTTGGATTGTATAGCGGGCAATACGTTATTTTAGATAAGGGGGGTATCATTTTACGAATATGTACGGCATAGCTTTTGGCACAAGTGCCGTGATCACATCCGGTTGAAAGTATACAATTCAATTACAACTACAAACTGTCTTAGTGTCAACCTCACATCAACATGCCCTTATTATAATTGTATTAAACTCACATGTCACTGCAATTCAACTTGGGATAACTACTAGACTATTGGTAATGATAAGTAAGTTGCGCCGATTGTACCGGCTCTAACTAAAGAGCTAGGAATTGAGGACAATTGTAAAACACATCACATTGTACCACGGAAGACATTTTACAGCATAGATATAGCAAGAACTATATGATTATAAAAATGCAATGTCGACAACACAATCAAACTGCCATGCCTAATAAATATAAAGCTACACTAAACCGAGTATCCGAGTCATGGCAATTCGTAACAGCATCATATTGCTCACATCCTGTCTCTTTATGCCTTCTCATCTCCGGGCGCCTTCGAGGGGATAGCTCCCGTCGTGCTCAAAGGAGTAGACTCCTCCGTGCCAGCCTTCGGGCCGGGTGCAGGGACTGAAGCTAAACGCCGTTTGTTAGCCGCAGATTCTACCCAACTAGGTATTTATATGAATTAAATCAAAGTGCTTACATTGGTCCGTCGGCGCACTAGCATCGCCGGAGGAGGTTTGCTGTGTTGCCGGCCCCTTCTCCTTGCCGAAAACCCTTTCAAGCCCCGAGGCTTTGTATGCAGAGCCGCCGTGTTCCTCCTTCTTGAGATCAGCTAGCCGGCGCGCCTCGGCATGGATGTCTTGCACTTGGCGCTGGCCTTCGGTGTAGAACTTAACTAGCTTCTTGCCAGTAGGGGAGCTCGTCGCTTTCTCAAAGTATGAGCTGAGGCCGCTAAAGAGACTGCTAGCCCGATTCGTGATACCGTACGATTGATCAGTTGCCTTGGCACGTTCGGTGGCGTGGTACTTCTGGTCAAGGTTCATTAAAGTGTTCATGAAACGGTTGGTGACGCCATGCGTGTGGTCAAGCTCGATCGCACGCTGGAGAGCAGCATCGCCGACGACGTAACCATGAGCAAGGTATTCAGCCAAGATACGACTTCTTGGCTTCTCTTCCTGCGTGATTTCATCGGTATCTCGGTCGGCATTGGTAGTATGGGGGGTGCCATCATCGGCTTGACCATCGGCGGGAATTACAGAAATCTGCGATCCTTTGAGTTGGGTATTGTTTAAGAGCTGTGCAGTCTTAGCGGCTGTCTCCTTCTCGAAGGTGACGCTGGCATCTTTCGTATTGCCCTCGCCCGGCGTGACCTTAATCTCAGTGATCTTGCCACTATTGAATAAGAGTTAGTAGATAGTAATAGCGTGAAATAATAATCGTTAACCTTACCAGAAGCTGAAGAAGTCCCTAACTTCGTTATCGCTCGCGTCTGCGCTGATATTCTTTACCAGGACAGTGAGATTAGAAGCCATGATGGTCGAATAATAGATTGAGGGGTAATGTAATATACGAGTACGAATATATTTACAGAATCGGATGTAGAGATAGATATAAGGTAGGTCGCTTAGGAAGAATGAAGATGTAATTTGGAAATAACTAGTTAGGTACCTAGGTAGGTAGGGAGGTAGTTATTGAATGTGACAAAGTTGGAGGGCTGAGTTAAAACGTTTGGCCGCGTGCGACTTCTCAATCGATCATTTAAATCAACACCTGATTCTAGCCTTTGCTGTGGACATGTCACAAGCTTGTATCAATATTCGGAGGTATATTTCCATTTCTTTCCCGCATAAAGGGCGCTAACGGCAGAACGAGGGGCAACATACACGTCATTAGGTAGACCAAGCTCTTTTGTGGCGGTGGGGCAACAATTTGGCAAAGATACCAGGGTACATACTAAGGTATCTAGGTACCTCTTCCCACTGACTTCAACTCTCCATGACGATTGTAAGAAAGTGGGCAAGGCAGGTACTTACCTAATCAACTAAAGGTAGACATTTTAATAACAATACCTATTTAGTTCAATATCTAAGTCTAATAATGATAGGTAGGTAGCTAACCGATTTCAACTACAAGCAGATTCACAAATCATCCGCGCGTAGTATCACGGCGCAGATACGAAATGGCACCCAATAGCGAGCTGATTATGTCAGAAGGTAGCTGTGAGAAGTTGCTTAATCACATTAGGCATCTCCATCACTTAGAGCCTTGTTAACCTCATCTGTGCATACTACCTAACTTTACTCTTGCGCTTTTATGGCATCGCCAATATAGGTCAACATGGCAGAAGCGATCGCGACGCTAAGTCTTGTTTGTAATATGATGCAAGTAATCTCTTTTTCTGGAGAAGTTGTCAGGCTCTACCGTAACATCGTGAGGGATCACTCGCCGGACTTGAGCCTTGCATCTAACACTGCGCATCTATCAGCCCTCCTAGAAACTTTACAAGGAAGACTTAAGGACTACAGTCCCATTTATTCCAATACTAAAGATGAATTAGAAGGGTTAGAACAACGAGCAAAAACAAGACTCCAGAGCCTAACATCTGACCTTGTCAAGGACACTAAGGAGCTACAAAAGCTGCTTGAGGAGGTTACAACAACCACTTCAGCAGGAAAGTTTGAAAGTCTAAAAACAGTTATAAAGTTCAAGTTTCGCTATAATTCCCGGATTTCTTCACTAGAAAGGAGAATTAACGGCACACGAAGCGTCATGGACTCAGAACTCCTAAGCAGAATTTGGTAAATATCAAATAATTGCTCTGATAAATTAGGTGCCTACCGTACTAACAATCCATCTAGTTCGTCGACCCAAGCAAGCCATTGTCTCTCAGAAAATATGTACTCAAATCTCCACGACGACGTAAAGCAGTTTATTGACCGCTGGTCCAATGGAGAAAGGACCATATCAAAACTAATCGTTGACGAGGCACAGAAAACCAGGACTCACGTCACAACAGAGTCGGAAAATACACGCAGCAGAATAGATGCGGTAGATTCCAGGTTGCTGTATGAATCAGCCCAGCGCAATCTCGAAGAGTTGCGGAAGCGGCTTCTTTCCACGTTATGGTTCCCTGAGATGAACCAACGAGAGAACACCATCAAAGAAGCTTCTGATGATGTCGTATTTA
The DNA here is from genome assembly GCA_022432525.1 of Daldinia grandis. Taxonomy (NCBI): domain Eukaryota; kingdom Fungi; phylum Ascomycota; class Sordariomycetes; order Xylariales; family Hypoxylaceae; genus Daldinia; species Daldinia grandis. Next base: position 1,227,500 of record JAJKLB010000007.1, read on the forward strand.
ATATTTTCCCAGATTCCGATTTCGCAGGTTGGCTTCGATCAGACAGATCATACGAGCCGATATTCTGGATCAGCGGCAAGCCGGGAAGTGGCAAAAGCACACTAACGAAATATTTAATACACAGTAGTCAGACGATTGAATATCTTCGTACTTGGAATCCCTCAGTAAAGATATTTCGATTCTATTTCTACGCGCTAGGCCAAAACCCTCTGCAAAAACAGCTCCGGGGTTGTTTGCGCACTCTCCTATATCAGGCTATTACCGGAAATCCCGGTACCTTGACCCGGTTGCTTGAAGGCCAGCCAGGGGTAAGAGGGAAATTTTCAGAGCACGACTGGTCTCACCAAGAATTTATTGATGCCTTATCAATATGTCTCCATGACATAACCTACACATCTTGCCTGTTCCTTGACGGGCTCGATGAAATACAAGATGATGAGAGAGTACAGGTCATCGAATTGCTGGAACTTTTTAAGGACATCCCAAACGTGAAAGCTTGCGTGACAAGTCGCCCAGAGAGATTGTTCGTGCAGAATCTAGGACAATACCGATATCTTCGAGTCCAGGATCTCACTGAACAGGCTATACGTTCATACGTCAAAAAGACTTTAGGAAGATATGAAGGTGCTTGTAAGGTGACCGAATTAGACTACGATAGTCTTCCATCGATTATCGTAAGGAAGTCAGAAGGGGTATTCCTATGGGCAGCCATGGCACTCCAAGATCTCATCAGAGGGGTAGAGAAGCACGGAGACTCCTGGGAATTATTGAATCAACGAATAGAAATGTACCCCCCTAACCTCGAAGAATTATACAAGCAAATGTGGATCAGACAGAATCAAGATCTACCAATTCACAAAAGGGAAGCTGCGATACTATTTCAGTCCGTTTTGGAACGGGTCCCTCCCGAGTCACCTCTCTTGGTTTTTCTATTAGCTAACAACGAGATTCTTCGGAGCGAATTGCAGCAACTTATAGTTAATAATGGTTTCTGGAGCTTGGAAGATGCGAAGCGCATGGGCAAAGAATTTGAAACATGGCTCTGTGCAAGAAGCGCCGGCCTCCTCGAGATACCTGGTCAAATGAGGCATACGGAACTTTTGATGAATGGTGTCGATATTTATTCTAGTTTCGATAACCAAGTTGCTTTCATTCATCGATCAGTTTGCGAATTTCTTATGGAAACAAAATGCGGCCAGGATATTATGAGTTATGACGATAGATTAATTATGGCAAGGCGTCTCGCGTATCCTAACGCCGCTGGAAGAGCGGCATATGTCCTTGCTGCTCAAGCTCCGGAATATAATTTAAGTCGTCTCGCTAAATCTACAAAATTATCACGGATCTATCACCTTCTAGAATCGTCCAACAGTGAAGGACGGAAGACCTATCGGGAATGGATGCCGCCGGCGGATAGGAATCATATGTTCCTTCAAACTGTCCTACAGTCCAACGCTAGGTTAGGCAACGTTGAAATCCTTGACGAAATCCATCGGAGGGACAGACGGTTTGAGAGCCTCTCCATAGAAGAAAGGGGTGTCATCCTTTTCGAATGTAATCGTAATATCGGAGTCGGTGTGGATATGGAAGTACCTGAGCCCCAACACAACATGAGTGAGCGGGATTCCAGCATCTTTTGGGTCCAGATGACGGAACAGATTGTGAGATGTTGGAAAACCTGGCTCGCGATTCTTGAACGTCAAATGGACTGCGTCAAATGGCTGCTTATACATGACTCAGATCCGCATTTGATCATGAAAGAGGATCCTGGAGTCGACCTCTCTTGGGTCGCTTATAGCATCCGTTGCAGTCGCCCTAGCACGTTCCAATTATTTTACCTTAAAATGTTCAGCATATGTCGCGATGTCCTTGCAACCGGATGTAGGCTACACCCACCCCCGAGGGAGGAAATGAAAGCATATATCACCCGTATAGTGGAAATCGTTCGTATATTCAATGAATACGATAATGGCGAGCAAAGCATCAATTTGAGTTATCCAGATATCACCTTCGCGGCCTGGTACGAAGTTAAATTTTCGGTGAGTATTGCTTGGCTCTTGGAAGTCATTAACGCAGCCGCTGGCCTTGACGGGCTAGTTGATTTACCAAGAAGCATTACCGAGCCACATTCTATTCATATTGGTTTTGTTGGAATCTGCCGATCGAAAGTATTACGACCATCTACGGAGAAGATCAAAAAGCACGTTACTACGAAATTGATTACTCTGATACCAGCCTATTTCCTAGGTTTTGTCAAGCGAAGCGAGGCTTCTTGTATCTTTAGTGATATTATCAGGGATGTTGAATTAGAGAACGGGTTGGTAATTACACGGGTGTATGATCCTATACCCGACTTTTAAGAGGGTTATTGTGTCAAGTTGTTTTGTATGGGAAAAGTTGGCCATTTCCTAATTCTAGGTACCTAGGCAATTCGTCTGTGCAAGAGGAAATAGTCGCAAGACAATGAACCACTTTCTATACTTTCAAGGTCTACCTCGCAATAGCATTAATACAAGCTTAATAATTCTTCCTTGATGATCTCGTCGGTACCCTACCTTAGGTACCTAGGTACTTAGCAAAACCATCGTCTTAAAGAGGTATTCAGATTATGCATAAATGTATGATAATGCATCAAAACCATGCTATGATTATCGTTAAATCCCCCTACCGCGTTCTAATTCACCTTGACGCGTCTTTTCCTACTCTCATACTATCGGCATTTTCTAGACTCTAGTTAATAGGAGAATAATCTAGATTTGGCGTACCTCCAGCTCATCACGGTATTCATAGCACCTTCTTTGCTTCTGCCAGAGGGCTTTCAACAGGAAAATCGAGCAGATAAGTGCGCCTAACCCTGCCAGACCGATTGCAGTGTATAAAGCAGCCCGGTACCCTTTCAACATACTCTCTATAGACTGATCGCCTCTAGTTACATAGGCCTCTGTAGTTCTGGCTATCCCTAGACCGATCGAAATGCTATAGTTCATCACGGTACTAACTAAGCTCGCCGCGGTGCCCTGATGCTTCCTTTCGACTGCATTTGATAAAGCTAGCGTTGTGGCGGGGAATCCTGTATCCATTGCCCAAGACACAATTAGCACGGAAAAGAATAGCTGAGTCCAATAAATTTGCATAGCAGGCATAGTAGCAATAAGTGCGGACCCTAGAGCGAACCCCAAGAGTGAGATGAAGACGACGATAGACGGACCCAACCGTTGGAGGATAAAGCCTGTTGATACCGTCGCTAAGCAGCCAACAACAATACACGGGCTTGCATATGCTGTAGCCTTAAATGCCACAACAGTCAGTCAAGTTATACGTCATGAGATGTCTAAACATACCAAAAGCGGAGGAGTCTCCCGGATATTCTCGACAAATTGCCAAGTATATGATGCCCAAATTCCAAAGCATGACCAGCCACAAGCGCCCGCAATTAGAATGAAAGATACGTCGGATGAAAGTGCGTAGAACGGGATGAGCGGCTTGGGGGCATAATAGGTTTCGATCAGCACGAATAGTATTGCAAGTAGAATACCGACGATTAGAGAGATCCAGAGATATGGTTCTTGCCATCCGACAAGAGGGGCCTGATTCCACGCAAAACTTATCAGTACAAGAGCCGAGACTCCTGCGATTGTTCCTGGTATATCGAGGTCCGACATTAAAGTCCGAATACTAACAGGTGTCTCGCTCTTTGAGATAGAGTTATTAGGGATGGTAAACCACCCTACTCCTGCAATGATGAGAAGTGTAGCAGCGAAGACCCAGTACGTCAACGGCCACCAAACCAGCGCAAATAGACTTGCGCTTGCTGCCCCGATAATAATACCCACGGGTGCCATAGTGGCAACGAGGGTGAATACCATGGCTTTCTGCTTTCCAGGCGGGTATGCTATTCCCAGAAGTGCAAGGCCATTTGGAAGCGAGAGAGCAGCACCTAGGCCATGGAACACTCGAGACACCATGAATAGGACCTGAGTTGAGTATACCGCTGTCCCCGAAATAGCAGACCAAACAGCCGACCAAACAAATCCGGCGAGAAATATTCGCTTATACCCATACGTATCACCTAATCTGCCTGCTACCAAGATGAAGGTACCAATCGCTAGGCTATATCCACCAAGGACCCAAATCAGATCGCTGGTATTGATAATGCCAAAGCTTGATCCGATTTCGCGGAGAATCGCCAGGGTTTGGCCAATACCTGCTTCTATAGCTTGTATTAACTAGTGCCATGTAATAAGTGTTTAAACACTAAACTTACGAGCACACAGTTGGGCCGTACATATCGTCGAGATAAACAGGCCTACACGTACCCTCGACATTTTACTAGCAATATAACCCGAATCTCTAGGCGTCCGCGGTGGAGGTTTCGTTCCGGGCGGCATTGGCCAGGATATCTCATCGATGACTCGAAGCCCTGAGCATCTGACGCTCACATGTCCTCGCTGCTGACTTGCAAGACTAGATTCCCGTGGAACAGGTGGCAGGGACTTGTCATGATGTCCTATTCGCCGAGACCCCAGGGATAGCGGCGAGCGAATCGTATTGAAGGATCCCGAGCTCGTAGGATGATCTTCATCGCTGCTAATCGAGAATCTAGACTGACGTTCAGGAGAATGGGTCATCGCGACATTGTCAGGCGGTGTATGAATTTCGCTTGGGCGACGGAGCATAACTTCATGGGTCGTTTCATAGCTCCAGAACGAGCTTCCAAAGAGCGAGTCGGTGAACGACATAACTACATGGGATTATACACGGGAAAGTGGTGTGTAATAACCAGTAGCTATAACGTCCGGCACACATGCGCGAGAGCCCTGATCTCCCAATACATAACGATACCTCGTCTCTATCCTTGACCATCCTTTGAGCATGCTCGTGGGATATATCTGGGGATATCCGCTGATGGTGTGCTAGCTAACTTCACACTGTGATAAGAGGCCTAGGGCGTCCTCTGTAGGGGTTGCTATCAAGTCATCGTAGGTTCTTATCCCGTGATTTAGCAGCTACATGCTAGAGGCGCTTCTTCCATTTTGGGGTGGCCTGTTAATAGCCTGAGCGATGAACTCGGGAATAGCCAAACGAGGGTGATCGATTGGATCGCTTATCAGCAATAGATGATGCGTCGCTACTTAGCCGAGTCGGTACCGGCGCATGTAGTTACGGTTTTTGAATCACAGGTAGAAAGACAACCATTTTTCAAACCTCTAAAGGTGTATAGATAATAAAGGGTGCTTTTGCTCATCTTATAAATAGTGTAAAGCCTGGCGATCTTTAAACCCCCGGAACCTCAAGCGGGTAAGCTACCGACTCTAATTGGCTCTTGTCCGGGCTTGACGTCTGGATTGGGTAATAGGTAGCCTATACCTACCCTCTTGCCATTGCCAACGCCGAGATCCCCTTTCGAAGATCTACTATCCTTTCGACCAGCCGGTACTATAGTACGTCTATTCTTATCCGGTTCGCTTCGTAACACCCTGAAAGGGGAACAGGGGTGGTATTTCGCAACAGCACGTATCTATCCCACGTGAAAAGAATGCTTATATTCTAGTTTAGTCCGTAGTCAATGTTTAACTTTACTGCATATAGGTGTGGCCCGTGAAATGAAGCATGCCCGGAACCCAAATAATGGCGTACACTGAGCTCCTAGGGAAGTCTGAATGGACATCTATGTTAAAGGGGGCTAGAATCCCCAATATATGAGTTAGAAAATAAATTTAGAAGACTTGCACAGGCTTACATGGTACGTGAAAGGCGAATAACTAGGTTAGATAGGTACCTAACATAGTCGACTATCAGATGACGGACATAGTGGGAATAGTAATCCGAATCAACATCAGAACCATAGGACTTGGAGAACGTTGGGGTATGAAGAAAGCGCCTCGGCTCCGTTCGGCCATGAAAGATTACCGCTGTTAAATCGTTTAAATGAGCTTCAATGCGTCCTGCCTGAACATGAAAATACCTAGACAAGCAGTCACGCACATTTACCAAAACCAGCAGGTTTCTATACGCATTTACCCATAATAGTAAGTCGGTTCATCTCCAGGAGACCGAAACATGATATGTTGCTCGATCAAACTTTATACCAAGTTCTGTAGCAAGCTACTGACGAGTTGAAACAGCTTCAATCATCATGGCAGCCCCAGGCGAATCTTACTTTGCAGCCTCTCTATCAAAGCCGAAGCCTTATATTTCTCATGGCTTGAAATTTGAAAAGGCCTGCGCCCACCATGCTGAGAACACATTCCATGCCTCACAAATTTACGTCGTTGTGTCCAATTCTATTAGCAAGACCGAGGCCTTCACAGCCCTTCAGACAGCCCTCGCCAACAAGATTGTTGGAGTCCGATATGGCATCCTCCCGCATACTCCTTTAGAGGACGTGCTAGCACTGGCGGATGATCTGAACGCGAAGAGCCCCGATCTTATCATTACTCTTGGGGCGGGGTCAGTCTCAGATGGCGTCAAGCTGGCTCGCCTCTTCGCAGCGAACGGGATATCGGACACGCAAAGAGCCTATGAGATCTTCGACAAATGTAACCTAGACCTCATTAACCTAGTTACGACCGTAGCCGGTGTTAAACCGGCGACTATTCCTGTCATTAATGTGCCGACGACCCTATCCGCCGGCGAATTTACTCCCGCCGGCGCGGCAACAAATATGCAGACATTCGAAAAGAGGAACCTGGTCCACGAGTCCGTAATAGCCGACATTGTAGTGTTCGACCCCGCGCTAACGGTGTCGACGCCAGCGCGCTTCTGGCTTTCTACCGGAGTCCGAGCAGTCGACCATTGCACCGAAGGTCTATATGCCAATTTACCTCACGCGAGCCCCGAGTTGGCCACCGAACTCGTCAACGCCCTCCGAAGCTTGCTGGTGGGCTTGCTAAAGACCAAGCAGAAGTGGGATGATCTTGATGCGCGCTTGCAGACGCAGCTCGCGCTCAAGACTGCTGTTAAATCCATATCCTGCGGCATGGGCGCTAGCGTACGTATCATTGAGGATTTACTTTACCCCTATTTAGTCCACGTCGAAGCCCGATATATCATAACTACCTACATTATGACTCCTTGTTTACTACCCCGCGCTCCAAGCCTACTGACTTAAAGTAACTACTAACTTGTATTGCAGCACGGTATAGGACACCAGCTTGGTCCAATGGGTGTAGGGCATGGCGAGACAAGCTGCATTATGCTTCCATTCGTAATGAAGTACAACTGGGATCACGGCGACAGAAAGGTCCGAGACTCACTCCGAATGGTGGCATCGGCATTCTTCGACGAGCCGGCTGTCGTCGAGGCCCTCAGTTTAAAGGAGGTGGATAGAGACTCCACCAACCCGGGGGACCTGATGGCAGCATTCATCAGCGCCCTGGGATTGCCGCGGAGCCTGAGCCAGTTCGGTATCGGAAGTGATAAGTTCGAGCTCCTGGCGGAGAACTCCTTGGCTGATCCGTGTACGCCTGTTAACCCGGTGAAGCTTGACAAAGAGAAGATCGTCGAGATACTTCAGATGGCGGCCTAAGGGGTTAAAGGTCTGTTGTCTACCTGACATCTTATTATGGGTTATTTGTGCCTTTTTCACTTCGCTGCTCGGACAACTATGGTCTTAAGGGAGCTGCATATCTGCAACGTTGGCCCAATTTGAATTCCAGGTAGTGCTTAGGTAAGTGGTGAAGCTCTAGGTCTTGAAGACACCAACATACCCATATAATTAATTGGTTACCTATACACTTATATCCAGAAAGGGCGATTGTTTACTTAACCATTTTAACGAGAATATACAGTTGGCATGGGTATTATACCGCGTTACCGCTGCTATAGGATTATGTGAGTTATTATTGGTAATGTTTTCTACTTTCCTGTTACAGAGTACTCTAGGTTATTATTAACTTGGCCTTCTATATGATGGTTAAGGGCATAAGCCGGCCGATAATTTATAGTGGTATACAATCAGATATCAAGCTATGTAGATAGACCAATCTATATCCTTCAACGTAAAGACTTAGCTTAGAATCAAACCATACACACATATAAGTCGGGATATTCAGAAAGGCTAAGCAACACGGTGAAGTCGCAGTCTATTTCATTACGCTGACGTGAAATCAAGTAAAAGATGCAGAAATTAATTTGAAGCATGTAGGTAATTACGAATATTAGCTAGCCAGTTAATAAACCTCATGGAAGTTCTGTGCCAACCCAAGCACCCCCTCTTTGTCTCGTTTATATTAAGGAGATGAGCTTCACATTTGTGAACTAAAACAGCATTTTGCGGTCATCTAACTTGTGTAGACATAGGATATTTTACATGATAGATGCTAGACTACCTAACTTACACATCATTTAATCTCTATCTAGGTTGCGTCCACACTGGTGTCGAAGGACCAGCAGTCTATGAAACATTACTAAGTTCTTCACTGATATGGCATGGGGATGGATCGTATACACGATAGAGGAGGAGGCAGAACTTGTGTATTTCTGTGTTTCATGAAAAATGATTTATCATTATCTCGGTGTAGGTTGGTTGCCAGAGCGCCAAAGTCCATACTTGGGCATTGTTCATCTTCGAAAGAGTCATCCCGATCCAGGGCGTCTAATAGCCCAACATGTCAACTACTTGCCTCATGAAGGGATCATTGCTCACCCACCTACCTTCGTTCCTCGACTAGGCTTATGTCGCATCTAGGGCTGCTGATACCCGGGTAGGCAATAGAACTACGCGTGGGTGAACGCATAGTATCTATCAGTACACATACATAGTGACAAAGGACTAATATCGGCGGATTTCACATTGATAGATACTTGGTCCTTGATGGACATGCGAGTGAGAGAGAGAGTGTGTGTGCACAGCCACCTCCAGATACCGGCACTTGAGTAAAGCTGGATGACCCAGTGCGTCAGCATTGCCAACCTCCGCGATAGATCATCTGATGCCATCGACTTCAGGATACCGAGAAGGCTAGGGGGTGTGGACGTAGGGAGTAGTGATTTATGTGACTCATAAACGATACAGCAATATAGTCATTGTCGATTGGTTGCACGAGCCGGGCTGATGTTGGTTTACCACGAAAATGCCTCTCTTGGGGTTCGATTTGCGAATGGGGGACGTCTTGTAGCTGCTTGCCCAACCAGCTTTAGAATCGTGTAACTACCTACCTAGGTAATTATTGGGGCCTCGACGGCAGTCCGCACGCAGCCTTGCGGGAATATAGATAGCCTGCGCGAGGCGGGCAATAGGCTGACGTGCAACGCCAGCGTGGGGTGGATGAGCAATACTAAGATTTGACGTTTTGATAGGCTTAAGTTAGGCGCGTAGTAGAAAACGCGTCGCCGTTGCGATATATATGATGTGTGACACTGAGGCTCGTCTGCCTTCGCCCCCTCGTTACGTCGCAGCGGGAAAGGGACGTAGTGGAATACTGCGAGGCTGCTGCCTGTTCAGCACCAACGTGAATACGTCCTTGACATCCTAATGGCGAAATTCACAGCTGGGCTTAGCCAATGTTTCAGTGTTTGCCAACATATTAATCGTCACAGTCGTCAGCGGTATTGCCCCTATCACCGTCGTAATATAGGACTACATCTAGTACGGATTTGGAGTAGAGTCACCAGGGTAGTGGCGGTATTGTGTGGAATTTCGGACTTTTTCCTTTTGATTTGGTGGGCTTCCGAAGCTCGGGTGCTCCCTTCGACGTCGAGCGAATCGACTCCATGTGCGGTGAGTCACTGCCCAAACTGATGAAACTTGATTGATAGACAGGGAATATGGAGGAGCTAGCGCCTCGCCTCGTGGTAACCAGTCCCAACTGTAAGCAGGACGTCGTATTGCGCAGAAAATGACGGTGAAGAACTTCTGAGTGGGCGATCGTCGGACTTACAAGAACTACATCATTAACAGCCGCCGGAGGTGTGTGGCTATTGTTTTCTATTCCTTAGACCTTAGACCTTAGACCGGGCGCTTACTATCATTATCCGCGTCAGAATTAATCAGAATGGCTTTTCTCGCTCGCGGACTACTAATATCTCCGTTACCATCGTGGGGTTGTGATTTGCTCCGGGTTACCTCCCTCTTCGGGAAACACAGATACCCGTGCCGTCGGATACCATGGCAATGAATCTATGGTGCCGGTGATTCCGCGCAAGCGTAAATAGAGAGAGACAACGGATGGGGTTCGATGGGCGTCGAAATATAGTTGGGCGTATATAACGACTGACGAAGGGCGAGGCGGAGATCGAAAAGGGTAATGTTCCGGAACGAAGTGGAGCGGTGTGAGGACCGGTTTAGAGGGTTAATGGTTAATACATAGTTGTACGGATTAGTTAGGTAGTTAACAGTTAGTATCTCGTCACATGCCAGGGGTCTAGACCTGGTAGACATAACAGGACAATATAGCAGCACAGCCACGATGGAAGCGCGCAATGCTCTGTGCATTCGTCTGGGTTTGAAGAGTGACACGTCAACGCATACGGCATACGGGGCGCACCCAGGCTTCTGGGTCGCGGTATCTAGAATTCCCGACAAGAACATCGTAGGTAACGATGTGGCCTAAGGCATACATTTATGGCCTGCTTGCCGTATGACCGTCCTGTGTAATACTTAGGATAGCAGGCAACGCCAGGCAGTGCGAGAGATGGTAGCAAATGAAAGACATAGACCGACGCGCCGTCCCAGTAATTTAGCTACTCGTATGTATTATTATCCGTATCGCCTCGTAGGATGATTCCCTTCGTGCTGCGCACGCCTGATGAGTTAAGTTCCCAAACATAGCATTGGCTAGGCGCGCGAAGGGAGATATGTAGAGGTACCGACCTCTACGCAACCTTGCCTTGAAAGGCATTTTGCGATTTGGCAGATAATAACGGCATTCTTATAATCTCGATGTGTGAGACAATGTCGAATCAAAATCTCGGAGGCCTACGAGACAATGGTGAAAAGGGGGGCCAGGTGAACGACGACAGGGGTACTACGTATGGATCGAACAACGCATAGCGATGGACAACAAGATTCATATCACGAAATGTTCTGGTTAGGGAAAATGAATGCCGCCCATTTCTCCGTCACATACCAACACGTGCGCTAAAAGCCCTACTTCTGGTTGGAGTACCATCTTCGCGTATACTGATGGTGGTGTCGCTATAGTCCTGATAGGTTTAAAACAATACCTTCCCTAACCCCTAAAAGAGCCATTGCGGCGCTGCTTGTGGATTATACTGCATCGAATTCGAAAGGAATGGGGAACGAATATGCAATTCAAAGCTGTTAGTATACATCCGCTCCTCTCTTCGTCCCCTTCCAGAAGGCCAAAGAGAGAGAGGGAGAGGGTCGTCATCGCACCAATATCAAATCCAAAATAATATACATACCTACCTAGATAAATATATATAGGTATATATATATATATTTATTTCATTTTTTGTGCGCTTCGTCTACGTCACCGAGACAACTTAGACCGGGACGGTACCTGCGAGCTGCATGTAAGTAAGGCATGGGTAAAAAGACTCCGAATATCCTGCAGAGACGTGCTGTCCACTTCTCAGTAAGAGTCGGTGAGTGGTAGAAATGAGGGGGATCTGCTTCGTGATCGTGCCAGAGTCGTCTAAGTCGTCTAAGTCGTCTGGGTTGTCTGGGTCATCCGGGTCAGGTCTCTTGTCCTGGTCGAGCTCTTGTGTTTGTTTTGTTGAAAAACTTGGTGGAGTAAAGACGCTATTCAACAAAGTGGCTCTGATATTGGCTGCTGGGTGCGGAGATAGAAAAAGGTTACCACAGATAGACCATGTAGATAGACTAGGTGGCTTAAACGGGACGTCGACCTCTAAAGGGCTTTATACACCCCTGCCAGCCCCAATCGGGACATGCACAGCTGCAGGAAGTGTGGTCTTAAGCCGGGTCCCCATTGACCAAGCAATTTACAAGGCCCGTTCAGCTTACAGACATTGGACATCATTGCAGCCAGAGATTTTGCTCGCAGGGCATCAGGACATAAACGTACATGACGTCTGCTCGTATGAGTCACAGCTGATACTAAGCCGATGGTATCAAAGAGAAGAATCCGTCTCTACTGTTCTATCCAGGTACCCAAGGTATCATCCCTTCGATGTATACTTGGTCATGTAGTGTACTTCCATTTTTTGCATTGCATGTCTTGCAATGAAGGGAGCGAAATGAAATATTTGAAAATAAAAAAATTTTCCCTTCCTATGTCGTATTGAGAAATGAGAAAGTGGATTTGGCTTATTATCCAAGACCGGGTGCGGGACAAAAGCAAAAAGAATGTACACCCAAAATAAGGGTGCAGGTCTAGAAAAACGACCAGGGGATGGCTAAGGTGTGGCCGGTGAATGCAGCCGTGCACGGGGAGCAGGTAATCTCTGTTCCGTCTATGTATGGATCCATGGGCCAAGACGAGAGGAAGACTGGTACAAGAATAATCCATGGCGTCTGTAGCCTGTAGTCCGTGTAGGTCCGTGTAGCCCATATATGTAAGTATGTATATACCTCCACTAGGTACTTCCGCTCATGGCTGCATGGATTTCAGAAAGCATAGCGTACTGGATTGACCCGCGGCAGTGGGTGTAATCTCCGCCGAGTCGATAGCTCCAGAACATCTGCGGCTTGAATCGTGGCCTAGGACAGTCTCTCCCATACTGTACGGAGAATATGGAATCGTAGTGTAGGTAGTGTATGTAAAAGCATACATCCCCCAGTAGCGGTGCTTTGCCGGGGGAGAAGCATTAGCACCTGTCAACCGAACCCGGGCCGGGCTCCTAGCCCTTCAAATTAGAGAGCTGACCACCTATGGGAAAGCCTAGAGCTACCATAGTAAGTGATTAGAGTCCACTCTATGTCTAAGTGGCTTGTTCTCTCTCGTCTTTGTCGTCGTACGAAGTAGGACCCTGGGGTAATAATAAGTGCGAGACTTGTCGCACAGAATCCCACCGTTTCGAATTATTGGCTCATCGCATGACGAAGTGTACCGATCCCAACAGTGACGCATCAGACTATTGGTGAGGTTTCTGCTTGGTGGCTGAAAAGATTATCTGGTCTGCTCACGGTTCCGAAATGTCTAGGTTTAAGCGCCTCGGTATCATGTTTGAAGTGATTGTCCTCGGGGACCTTTCGCCATGAATGAGCCGAAGCCGTTTATTAATTCGGTGTCAATAGGGTGTAGATTAGATCGGATTGACTTGAGGCGTTGAGCTGAGGGAATAAGGCCGAAACAGGATGACTCGTAAACGGGTGAACCAACCACCCGACGTTTCCCCCTTGCCTGATTGCCTGCTTGCTTACACTACACCGAGAAGGACATAAGGGTGTGAGGCAAAGCCGTGCGTCGTAATACAGGGTAACCTACATACATACAACGGAACACTGGAGAGGAACAGGACTATGCTCTTGATACCTACCTACCTACTCGATAGATCATACAGAACGTCAATTTTGGTGGAACGAAGGCTGAACGTCCTTGAAGAACCAACGAATAGCTATTCTGGCTGGCCCCAGATTGAGACCCGGGGGCGAGTCCGTGCACAGACAATATTTCAGCAGAGTTGGTTACTATGTATGTGATCGTCTACCACTTAGCTTCCAGTTCGGCACAAACCTACGCGTAGTAATACAAGCATACACCACATTTACCAGAGGTAATTAATATCGAGGTGGCGATCTACGTAGCAATCTACAGATTGTTTGCTTGTAACATTACCTTGGGTACCTGAGGTATATAGGCCTCCGACTAGTTGATTTGTACGGAGTATTCCCCCTGCTCAGGTCACTCAACACCAAATCTTACTTCGAGATATAATAAAGCAAGATTAAGTTTGCGCACATGATAACCGCCAATAACGATTCATAGCAGATCCAAAGGCATTTATAGCCTGTCATCGATATCATATGTACATGACGACAGGAGGAGTGATTGGAGAATAGAGGGGAGAAAGGACCTTATGCTGCGACCTCCCACGTTTTTACCTCCTGGTCTTTTTCCCCGCCATGCACTATGCATGGGGGGTGCAGATGACCCTCTTTATAGCGAACTATCATCGGCTGGAAGTTCTCTGGCCTAGATCTATATTGGTCCTTTCACAGCACTAGATGTAAATCACGTTTATCAGATGACGTATCGAGGGACGAATTCTTGATGATTACCATTTAGGTAGGTACCTATATTGTACGATATCCAGTTTATGTAAATTTCTATCTTTTCTCAAGTCTATGAAGGGAAATCAGATTTCGGGGTTGTATCAAGGATGGAAGCGCCGGATGACACTCTGCGTTCCTGAATGGGTGTGTAAGACTCTACAACCCTCCAATCCAATCTATTACGTTCCACGCCACCGAGGAATAAAACCCGCCGAGATGCGAGTTTGCCGAGGTGGAAGAGGCAAGATAATAGTCAGCACAAGCGTACGTGTCCTCGAATGGAATTGTATATACGATATAGAAGTAAGTCTTTTATATATACTCGTAGTCTATAGGTATATATCAATATAGGTGAGAATGTAAGTACAATAGAATATGATGGATTGACTTATATATACGTACGAAATGCATATATCATAAGTCGAGGCTGGGAGGGTAGGCTATTGTGAAGGCTAAATCTAGTAGGTGGGGGGTTATCACTCTTACAACTATTCTTAGGTACCTGCCTACCTACCTATGTATGTAATGCAAGAGGGCTGGTGATGTTGGTAATGCTGGTAATGCTGGTAATGCTGGTGATGATAAGATACTGTAGTATTATACTCTAATAATGGGTATAGGCAGATACCTTTTTGGCTATGTAATCCAATCCATACACTATGCACAATCGGCCCTAGGCGTGTACCCGCACCTGCCTGTCCACTTCCCCGCGCGGGAACTACTCCAATGCTATCGTACTACATTGCAGAAATGACTCTAGAGAATTTACTTTGGGTAGGCAGCTGCTTCCCATCTCTTTTGATCTCAACTTACATATACCTTCTCGGCACCACCCGAATCTCATTCTAAACTTAATATCCCTTTTTCCCACTTAACCTTTCCAACCCGCATAATAATAGTGTGAGAACTAAACCTCTTCTCACCTCTTTCCATCTCACATCTCATCGTCGGATTGTCTAAATCGAGGCGCTGCGACAACTGAGGGGAGATAGATCATTCCCCCCCTCTCCACTACCTATTCCGGATACATATTCGACCAGTTCGCATACCGGCCAAAGCTTCCGTCCCTTCCGTATGCTGTCGGCACCCGTTGGAGTCCCGCGGCCGGATTGTGCGATACCTACTTGAAAGGCATCTGATTGAACATAATCATTATTACTCATCAACGTCGTTTGACGGAGAAGGATCATAAACCCTCGGGGTATATCCAATCTGGACTGTAAGGATCGTGTCATCTACCGCATCTGTCAAACGGACAAGCTACAACTCGACTCCCTCTTCCACTAGGATTAACACGGATTGTCTACAATTTTGTTTCTTTCTGATCTAATTTAACCAGAGGAATTGAAAATTTTCTACTCAGATCTAACACGGGCTACTATCTCCTTTACAAAACGCCCAGAGCGAGCGATATCTCTAATTTTCGCCGCATTAATCTCTATTGCGCCTCAATCTCCAAACGAGGGCCTGGGGATTTGAAATCTCTGTCGATGGATCCTTGATGATCCTTGACTCAAGAAAATTTTCAAGTTTTTCTTTGCTCTTCTTTTTAATACGGCCCATATCTTTGGGATATTGTCGGTGCGCCAGGGACAGGGACTAGGACCAGGACTGAGCCGGAACAGGGAGGCCATAATCACAATTTCGCTAAATGATAGCCGATATCTCAGCAACCCTGAAACCCAGGATTCTCAAAGCATCGTCATTCACGAATTTTTTTGCAGTTTCCGTTTTCACCAAGGACCAGCGGGACTCATATCTATTGTGATGACCCTTTACTATGGAGAGCTCCGAATCGCCTGAACTATGATAGCCAAGTGACAGGGTATTGAAAGAATTTCACATTTGTTCAAACGTCATCGTAATCGCATTCGCCGCCCAGGAGGATCCCTAGGCTACGAGCGATATACGACTACGTTGAGTAGGCGTGGCCTTTATTTATTCCCGCTGGCGTTATCAAATCATTCACTGCTACGCGGACCGATTTGCAGCGAGAAGCAGCTGAATTAAATCACCATTTAGCGCACAGTGGACAACTAAATGTACTGATTGGATACCGAATCAGAAACAAAGTGCGAGCGGATTCTCGTCAGACGTTGTGGCTGTGCCATTACACCAGAGTCTAAAGTTGACTAATACTGGAAATGTGTGTGTGAGTGTGTGCATAGAGAGACATACTGCGCATACACCCCTGTCAACACACACCCAGACTGGATGTACTGTACGTACCGGACTACGCCCATACCTAAATCCTGCCAAGGTACCTTTACTTTTAGGCTAGGATTAGGCTTGGTAGGGGGCCCCCTTGTCAATTCTTTTTGACAACCCTTGCTAGCCCCCCCGACAGTAAAAAAAAAAAAAATTTGGCCTGGCCGTTGGTTGCTCCAAATATTTCTGTTATTATTAAACGAGACCACTCGCCTCGCCCAACCACCTCCGACGGTTCACCTCTTCTACCAAGTTTGGCTTTCGCCATATCTATTGACTCATCTTGCAATCGCATCCACATTATTTGTATTTGATATTCGTTTTCCCCAAACGAATTTTCCACTCTGGACTTTAAAGAACGGCCCAGTCTCTTCCAGCGCCTTCATCATCCGAAGTCGACCACCCATCGACTTTGATGCCCAATCCTCCTGGGGGATATAAACACCAGATCTTGACATGTTCTCTCAAAGAAGACGGTTTTCCTCTCCTCTTCCCACCGACCACATACCAAGGTGACAGGTGTCACTTCCTCTAGCGTCACGACACAGGCGCCATTTAATTCAGAAAAGAAAGAAATCATCAAAACTAAAAACCACGACGACATTAATATCATCGAGTGGGGGCGACCACACTTAAAAAGAAGTTGAACCAAGAATATTTCGCGACTACGGCGACGAATATCGCGCAAGACTCCGGCAAGATGAGTTACGGGTCGCCTTACGGGACCCCTCTTCGAGGAGGTGATGCGGGTTATTACTACGACGTACAGAGTCCCTCACCAACACCTTCTCCACGTCACTACCCATTTTACCCAGCTCAGACCCCCCAGCGATCGGCTACTCGAGCTCATAATCGCAACGCTAGCACCGGCGTCCCCGACTTCCGACCGTCGACCGCCTTTTCGCCCCGGTACACGAGCACCGGCGAGTATGCTACCGGCCCAAGCCCGAATGTGAGTTCGCGAAAGCACAGTTTCTCAATGGGGTCGCATCACATGCCTAGGCGCGAGCGTCGGAGCTCCTTCTCATACAATCGGGCCTCTCATGGGGATTCCGACGAGGACGAGTTTTTCGAGATCGATGGGGTCAGATGCGTGTTGATTGCGGAGTCCAAGAGTCGCAAGCGCAGAGAGTCTTTCTATGCTGCTCCGGGACATGGCACTGATCACTACTACCGTTCGCAGGGCATGCCGTCGTCGTTCTACGAGAAAGAAAGAGCCGATTATCCCCACTACGAGGAGCCGCCAGTTCGCTCCGCTACGAGGGTCGGCCACCACACCCGTCGCCCCTCCGCCACCGCTGTACCTATCCAGCGCCCCGCTACTACACGTCCATCTAGTTCCCACAAGAAGAAGGCTGCTGCCTCGGGACAGAAGAAAGCCACCGAGGCTGATGCCCGGAAGCACCGGATCCCCCCCGGGTATTCCTTGAAGAACTGGGACCCCGCCGAGGAACCCATCATGCTGCTAGGTAGTGTTTTCGATTCAAATTCTTTAGGAAAGTGGATCTATGATTGGACTGTCCACCACCACGGAGCCTCCACTCCCATCGCCGACGTGGCCGGCGAATTATGGGTTCTTCTTATTCAACTATCCGGCAAGATAAAGCGTGCCGAGGAAGTTGTACCCGAGGTTAGGACCCAAGCAAATAAGGAGATGATTGAAGATTTTATTGAGTCCGGCGAACGCTTGACTGACAAGCTTCGCGTCTTGCTCAAGAAATGCGAGGCCCCCATGTTGAGATCCTCCAAGGCCAAGGAAGCATCCCACCTCGGACAGAATGCCGGCGTGGAGTTTGTCAGGACCATCTTCGGCCGTGAGAGAGAGCTTGAACGCACCGAGGTTTTTATGCAACAAATCCGCGTTTGGAATTTGCGGTTCGATGCGAACTGCGAAGACATATTGAAGAGGCCCAAACAATAGATACCTGGACCCTCCATTTGTTTCTTTTCCCAAACTTTACTACTACTATTACTACTACTACTACTACTACCATCCATTGGACTCAATATCTTCCGAGGATGGACCATATCATATTACTAAAACCCATTGAAAAAGGACGAAGGATGGCTATGCCATCGTGTACAAGTAGGAACTGATTTCCTGTTTGGGTCGTATTTCCGGAGTGGACACATCGATACCAGGATTTCCCCGTTCAGGATTTCTTTCATCTGTCATATTACACACGCCGCAGGGCACACTACGCATGCATCGAGGGAAGAAGGGCCTGGATTTTCCTGTCTCGTCTTTCGTTTTTTCCAAGATACCCCGGACGAAGAGAGGAGAAAGCGTGTCTATATTGCACACGCTCATCGCGCAAGCAATTGACGAGGACACGAGCGATATACCCTTTTGGGACGTTATTCGGGAACTCAAAAGTTGGTCTTTGGAGAAGGAATTGCTTTATTTTGCGCCACGGCATTACGGAAGCCGTTGATGGGGTATTACATGAGGTTGGCTATGGCCCAACCATAGAGAAGAGTTTTAATGGTTATTGTTTTATTGATATCAGCGATGGATTCGTTACTCCAGCCGAGTTATGTTTTGCTTGACCAGTTAGCAGCCTGCGCGAATATGAGCGGGCGTTTGGTCGAACAAGGTGGCATTTTGCTTTATTGTTTTTATTTCCGCAGGGATGCAGTTATAGAGGATCTCTGCGTGTTCTATTAAAGATCGGGATATGGTTGTACTGGCTGGCTGGGAGATACCCCCTTTTCTTCTCATTGTTTAGGTAGCTTGAATCTCAGGAAGACAAAAAAGACCACTATTATTACCTTTCTCCTACATTTGTTAACTACCTTTTCTCTATGAATCCAATTTCATCTTGATCAGCTCGAGCATGATATGATAGGTCTCAGTGCTTGAATAGCAATCAAGTTCCCCTTTGATTTTAGTTACCTTACACATAGTGTTGCACTTATGCATGTTCTTGTCCCGCGGCCCTTACCTAGGTACCTAACCTAGGTACCTACCTATGTTTGCATGTAGTGTGCATATGCTTGCTGCCGAAATCACCTGTGCGTGAGGTATGCGGTCTTAGATCAGGACCCATTTACTAACGTTGTTGCAGCGTAGAGCTCTATCGTCGGTAGCTGTAATATTATTGCACCGGTGGATTATTCCGCCTCTGACTCAAAAGAGGCATGGGGTTGGATGATTAATCGTATAACTCTTTTATTAATCGTGTATTTTCTTCGACAATCTTCTCGCAGTATAACAGCGTATCATTATGCAAAAGATCTATCTATCTTGTAGCTACCTAGGTACCTGAATCATGCTTTCGAATTTTCTCATCTATTCTATTCTGTCTACTTGACACACTTGGTAAATTTGTGTGTGTGTGTGTGTGCACTTCCTGCAGCCATAACACGTTTCCTCGGTAGGTACCTCAGGTACATAGATAAATAGAAGCATTGTAAAAAGAAAAAGAAGAAGAAAATGTTGAAGGATGGATACCCCATGCAATGTCAGCCTCCGTGCCTATGGCGCAATGTAATGATAACTTATTAATACGTACACGAGTAAAATCCTTTGGAATTTTCCTATCTACCTACCTCTCTCTTGCAATATTATAATGTGTCCTTTCTTTTTTTTTCTCTTTCCCATGTTCTTTCTTCTCGTTTAATTTTGTGTGTGCCGACGGGGTCTGCTTGGCCGAGATTGGCCTTCATGCCTAAGCCACTCAACCACGCGGTCTTGGAACACGAACACGAGATTGTTGAGGAAGTTTTATTATTATTATTATTATTATTATTATTATTATTATTATTATTATGTATCTATGTACGATTATGCCTGCATGGCTTGCTTGCTTAGCATAACAGCTAGGTTAGGAAGATTGTTTGATCTCTCCCCGGATTCCTGTATCCAACTCTGACTATCATTATGATAATGATGATGATGATGATGATAATTGCTGCTGTTATTATTCATGACATGAGGCCGAGTGCCATGTTAGGGTTCCATCGCTAGGGTTACAGGACACGGTCCATCACTAAGTCCTCCACTACATTGGCTTCTTCTAGGCACTCTTACAGGCTCCTTTAGCGACTGACCACCCCATGTCTTGTTCTGATATTCAAGTCCGTCCGCGTTCCGTGGTCCAAGCTGCAGCAAGTCTGCATGCCAACTTCTTTTTTTCCTTCCTGGTTACCTACCTACAGTACATACATGATTAGACTTCCTACTCCCCTCCGTACGTGTAGTATGCCGAAGACTGGCATCAATACGGCCATCGAACCGGCGGGCCACCATATGTCTCATTCGCCAAGTTCATTTACCCCTCTTTCCGGTCTGTCGACGAGTTATCAATCGAATGAGCAAGTCTACCACTCATCGTTCGAGTCACAAAGTGAATTGGTTGTTCCAACTTGTCCTTCCGTCATAGTATTGTTGTTAGGCACCTACGAGTTTGAATAGGGCGCCCAACGGATCCGCTCATATGCGCACCGCTGCTCGCCCTGGTAGATACTTGCACCCTGTAGACCCCTTTTGGATTGTGTAGGTGGAAGTGTAGGGGTCATTGTATTGTAAGTGTACGGCGCAGCGACTGGCGACGGCATGGGGAGGAGAAGCTTGGAGCGCCTTAGGATTCCGCTGCTGCGAGGTTGCAGTACATGAATCCACTGCCACGCGAAGAGCGACAAGGAAAGCTCTCCTTCGTCTCTTGTAACCCTAATGACAGTTTCTACCAGGTAGGTAGGCATCGTGAAATATACCTTCTTAGGCTGGCTAATGTAAATAACGGGTTAGAGGCCTATACAGGTTAAAGGCCTACGTTAATATAAAATATTATTTTTTATTTTAAATTATATATTATTTAATTAAAATAAAATATCTTATTAATTAAAAGAAATTAAGATAAATTTAATATTTAACGTTATATAACGCGATAAAAAATTTAATATTAAACGCGTTACGCGCGTATATAATATTACTTTTATAACGTTACGTAGTAAAATTAATAATTAATAATTACGCGTTAATATTATAGAAATATAGTAAAAATTAATTTAATATAAAAAAAATATTATTATTAAACGTATATTTAAATTAAATGTTTAAACATTTTTGCTTTAAATTATTTATGTTAAAAAAATAGCTAATATATTATTGCGTAAACGTAATAAAAGATGCGTTAAAATTAATTAAGTAATAATTTTTATATAATAATAATTATAATTTAAAATATATTTAAATTATCGAATTAATTATTAAAAAATTTTTTACGAAAATTTTATTATTTATAAGGTTTAGTTTAAATTTGTAGTTAATATAATAGTAAAGTATAATATTTTATTTAAAAATATGTATAATTTTAATAAAATTAAGTTTATAATAGGTATAATAATTATAGAAATAGTTGTAATAAATTTAAAATAGCGTTTTAAATTTTATTAGGTTTAATTTAAGGATTGTAAATAATTTATAATTATTTAAGTAGTTAATTTTTAAGGTTAAGTTGTATTATTGTTTATTGTAGTAATAGGTAAATTATATTTAATATTGTAATATTGTAATAGTATATTTTTATTTAATTAAATTATTAAACTATTAAATAATGGTTGGATAATGAATAAAATTGGTTTAAAATGGTTTGTATATTTTAAAAAGTATATAAAATTGTGTATAAAAGGCTTTAAATATTTTTTTATTTTTAACGGTTATAAAAGTTATATTTTAATGGAATTTTAAGAATATTGTTGCGAATATAATATTATAATTTTTTATATATTTATTTATTTATTTTATAAATTTTAACTTTTAAATATAACCGTATTTTTAATTTTAAAACGTGTGTATGAATTGGTTATTAAAAATTTAATTTATTAAAGTTTTATATATATCGAAAAAGAAGATTTTTTCCTTTTATTTTATATTATATTTTAAACCGTTTTTATAAAAAGTAATATACGGATCGGTTTTAAAGTAATAAAATTAATTTTTTTAAATAGTAATAAGGTTATTTTAAACCTTAACATTGTTTAAATTATTTATATATTATTTTTAAATTTTAATTTTTTTAACCTTTTTTAAATATTTAAAATATTATATAATATTATAAAAACCGTTTTATAATTTATTTTTTTAAAGAATAAAATTTTTAATTATTAATTTAATTTATTAATTAAGATTTTTAAGGTTATAAATAAATTAAATAAAATTATATATAAGTTGTTATATAAAGTAGTTTTATTAAAAAAGGAGGTTATAAATTTTCGAGAAATAAATTATATGTTTTTTAAATATTGGAAAATTAAAAATAAGCAATTATAACGTAAAAGATTTTTTATTTAAGTTAAGGGAAATATTATTTAGGTTAAAAAAAAGGGTAATGGTGTTATAATTAATAATATTATTGTTAAAGGTAGTATTTTATAAAAGTTTTAATAAATTTTTTAACGTTGTAATATTTACGGGAATATAAGTTATAATGTGCAAATATATTAAGTTAAATTAAAAAATATTAATAAAAAAGATTAATTAAATTTTAATTAAATTAAATACGTTATGATTAAATAATGTTTAATTAAATATAAAAGGTTTAAAATTATGGGCTTTTAACTTGTATGAGCTTTTAACCCGTTGTTTACGTTATATTTATATATATACCTACCTACCTTGCATCTTAAGACAATTTGTTCCAATTAGCTGTTTGGCAGTATATCATCCTCCTGCAGGTGATCGTGTAATCGTAATCGTGGCTAGTGAGCTGATGGATGGGGGGGAAGGGGGGTGTATTAAACAACGAAGTATATATCCTTACACTTACTCTTACTCTTACACATACCTCCCCATGTGAGACTCGATGTTTATTTGCGTTGGCTGTGTTCCAGGCCAAGATAACATCAACATATCCCTAGCATGGAAAGAATTGGATCGTGTATCAATATGTTTTGATTGACCAAAAGTAGGGATAGAATAACAGCAGAACCGAAGTTGAGTACCTTGCATACCATATGGGCTTTTCGGACCTATCGGGGGTGGCGGCCGAGTATACGGAGCGGATGGGACCGCATGTACTCGTTGAAAGGGATACTTCACTGAAGGAATGCAGGTTGGTCCTCGTCAAAGTCAATATTATTACCTACCTAACACAAAAGGCCACCAACCTCCCTTGTTCCTTGTCGAAGCCAGCCGCGTCTGTCGCGGCAGTTGGTCGTTTAGGAATCTCGGCGACTATTTACGTGCTGATGTGATCAGATCAAATTTTCGCCCGTTCACCCGCCCATCCATCTCACCTTGTGTTCCATTTTGGGGTTCTGCCACGAGCTAGGGCACGCTGTATGTCCAATCACAGGTCAGAATCATCATCTGTGTACTACGTGCTGAGGCTTCAGTAGCCCTCCTTCACCCCGGCAGATAAGGGGCCAAGGTCTTAAAGTAGGATAGCATAATAGGTAAGTTAGGTCGGTCTGCCATGTAAGCAACGGCAAGGCGCCGGCCTCTTTGCGCAGCAGCTATGCATACATAAAGTCGCATTGGCTCACGACCGAAATAGCATCATTGAATACTACCTCCTACAGTAACTACCTACTAGCTGGATATGACACTATTCGAATTGAAGGGAAATGAGTATATTCTTACCCACCTCCTTTCTACTTCGTACTACACCACCAGACGAATCAAGTCTCGCGCCATCAAGGAGAAGGGGGGTGAAAGGCACGGGAAATAGGCTCAACGTGAGAAATGTATGCCATCTCCCTTTCTTACATTCGGAAACATACCCTTACTACCTACCTACCTACCTACCTAGGTACCTACCTAGGTACAATACATACATTTCTCATAAGGCTTAGCACGCAGCGAGCATATGCGCGGCCCCGTCATCTGTCTAACAGATCGACCAACTCCCCTCTCCTAATATCAGGCGATAAACAGGCAAGCAAACACATTAATAGCGGTATTTCGTATCTTTGCGCCAATTACCTAGGTTAGTTCCCGTCTATAATTCGTAATAGTGGCATTCTAGCCAGGGACGTAGTATACATGTGAGTACCTAACCTTGGATGAGCAATTTCGTGTAGTGTACTGCACGGGACCATCCCGGAGACAGCCGGATACCATTGTCACTACCGGGAATCGTTCGATAGCCAGATATATTGGCATGAAGATAGATTGATAGTGGAAGCAGTGCCTTATCTAATTGACGTGTTATACATGTCTCCTTGCTGCAATTGACGTGTGCAGGCATGGAATTTCTCGACTTCTCGAAGACTTGGCTTAGTTAGGGGATACCGGCGTCTATGCAAGTCATACGTAGTGGAGGGGCAGAGACCCCCGCCAACGAAAGTGAACATCCTCCTCATCATCTGTGCGTAGGGTTATAGTCACACTAGTACAGCCTGCACCAAGACACAACGGAAAGTAAAGCGTCTAACCTAGGTACCTAACCTTAGATTAATTTATCGAC
Organism: Daldinia grandis; assembly: GCA_022432525.1. Lineage (NCBI taxonomy): Eukaryota > Fungi > Ascomycota > Sordariomycetes > Xylariales > Hypoxylaceae > Daldinia > Daldinia grandis. The sequence continues at coordinate 1,252,262 of JAJKLB010000007.1, forward strand.
CTGTACACATCCTACTCGCGTATCGTACCAGTCACTTGCTCCCCCCCTTTCCACCTTTGTCTCTTCCTCGATAGGGTAGGGAATGATGAACTTTGCCAACCCAACATAACCCAACCCCTCCTCTCCCTCAAAAGATGAGTCTAGATGTGTAAATCTCCTTCATTTCTAGAACCTTATACATATCGCAAAGTCCTTAAGGTACATTGGGGACCAATGCTATACGTATCGGTCCGAGGTAGAGGTATCACGAACGGGTGTCCCCCTATCCCCTGAGACTATTTGTAAGATGCTATAGATATCCAGGCTGCCTTAGAATCCTATCTCCCTTGTACGCCCCTAGGTAATACAACCAGGTTACCTATGTTTCATGCAGTGCAATCTCACCTAACTTCGTATGTGTGTCATAGCCTTACTTGCTATTGCGATACTACCAACCCCTCATCCAGCCCTCGTCCCATGGGACGAGTTTGGAAAGGCATACATATTACTTCTCCCTCACCTGACCTGGGAAGAATGGGGTTATTTACTTTAGCGGCGCTGCCTAATTCCTGGTAAACTTGATGTCTCTTTCTCTGCGAGCTTATTCGATGGGCCGTAGGCGTATTGAAGTATCGCCACGGGCTGGCTGATATCGGATACTCGCAGCGTTTACGTAGCACGCGCCCGGGAACGTGACTCAGTTGGCTGCCCTTTCACCACCGCAAATAACAGGACGGAGCTATGTATCAGTTCATCTCTTCAATGACGTGACGGATACCCACGGCGAACCTGTTGCATCGGGAGCTTACGGCGAATAGTCGTGGGATTTACCAGTAGGGGGTCCTTTTCCCCCCATCCTATCTCTTTTCTTTTCTGGCCCGGTCTTCCTTGGCATAAGCCTGATGTCGTACTTGCATCTTAGAATATACACCCATTTCCCGGTTTATAGCTATAAGTCGAGCGATAGCACACCCCCAATAATAGCCACGGCTGAAAGGCTGAGGGGCGTGGGACTGCGCCCAAGCCATGCATGTACCGTAACACGTGTTTATTCATGTACAATACCTAGGGTTCTATGCCTGTACCATGGTGGCGGTCCCGGCCTTATCGACTAGCACCGCGTGGCGACTGGGATCCCCTACTCGGCTCCGCGCCGACCCTACGGCTTCAGAATACGGGCTGCAGGGATCTTATTACTCCATTTGACTATATCAAGGGTTCAGATAGTCGCTAGTCGATGGGGGCTATGCTTTATAATATTACACTTAGGAATTAAAGTCTATAGCACTTCATAGCCACACTCTCTATACAGTTACACCTTGTGCCTTGTCTTTTCATGTAGTATAGGTTGACTACTGTAGTGCCACGAGCTGTATTCATCAAAATGGAGATTTTGCACTGTTCTACCTACCTGTATATCGTTTACTTGCCTCCACCCATCACCCATGCCAGCTCAACCTCGGGAATACGTAGGTGCATATAGCAACGCGTCCTACTCAAAATAGATATGCAGGGTCCAAACTATATTAATTGGCAAGGTTGAAAGATCTGTAACCTAGGTACCTACCTAGGTATATATCTTTCGTCTGTCACATGCCAGCCTGTTGTATGCAGGTAGAAATACACCTTTTCGAGGTCTTCCAAAGTACATAGTTCTTTAGGTAATAATCCATGGTCTCCCTGATTGGCTTTACGTATATTGATTTAGCCACCACGTATGATCTCAATCGTGACTTAGAACTCTTGAAATGTGAACATTGACATGCGCGGTGATCTGTCATCGAGACGTTCGGCCCTCCCTTTGGTATTTATTACCTCCATAACCACACGCCTAAGCTATTATGTTCTGTTTGAAAGAACCGTCTAGACCATGCGGCACATCTAAATGAAATTTGGAATAGTCTAGACTGCTGGACTTGATGCATTTAGACGCCACCACGATGCTCACCGATACGATTACGCAGCGAGAACTCTCATTAAATATGGAATCCGGTCCATATAGTATACATATGCACATATATTGCTAACGCGTAGCTAGCTCTTAACACATTGTATTTGTCGTATGTTTTGAGCCTGAGTTAATTTCAGCTTGTTTTGTTAGAGTGTACTGAGCTAGGTTAGTTCTCGTTGATAGATCTACGACGGCCTCTACAGAACATTATTCGACTCCGCTCCGTGCGAATACAACAGATTTTTTCCAGGCACAGAAAGGTTAGGCAAGCATGAAATATACTATAGGAAACAGATCCTTTTGGTAGTCATAAATCTAAGGTGGGAGTGTATGTCATAGGGTGTTTTTCAAGTTTTTAATGCTACAAATCTTTTTTTAAATTTTCCTTTTAACAAGAAACCTACTTTACAGAAGGTATTTACTTAAAAGAGAGAGAGAGAATACAGAAAAGTCCTGACTTACCCATATTCTGTCGTGTTCGTACCAAGGTGAGTCGACCTTCTCGTGGTCCTGCTAGCACAAGTCCTATGTAAACCCCCTGAGGGGCTATTCCCATGCTTTCATCATCTTGGCCACTAGACCAATAGCCATTTTGTCCTCAGATTTCGGATCCGGGGTGATGGATTAGCTTCTTAGTGGTGGGTATAGGTTTACTATATGCAGTTGGGCACATGGTAGACGTCTAGCAACGACGCTGTTATCGAAGTATGGCATCCGTTTTTCATCTATCCGAGTTACTTTATTACTTAGATATGGTGCATTAGGGACATTTGCTATGCGATATCCCGCATTAGTTAATTCGGATGTAGTTGGATTACGCAGATGTGTTTTATTTTACGTTACCGGCTTTTCCAACTCATATGAATACCTTCACGTAGAAATATTATCATAAAATAAATGCTGCTGAAATTAAATAGAGCTTATGTAAAGAAATGAGCTTCCGTAAATGTCTTTTGCGTCACTAGAGGGCAGTATAAAGTTCTTTAGTAGGATTCTAGACAGCCCTATCCTTAATATACACAAGGCAAACATGGTATGCTTTATTTCCACATCCTTGACAACATCCTTGACAACATCGTCCGGTAAGCCGTGTCGTCTAACTTCAAAATGGGAATGCTTTAGCGGCGATATTTTCCTTTAAGCTCACTAAGCAAACCTTGTTGAGCTTTCTACTTAAACACCTATCGCGTAGCCTAAAATATGAATAAGCTACCTACCTCTAGGTAGGTAAGTGACACTCTTAGAATTTCATAGCAGTATCCAAGCTGTGACAGTATAACAATGAAAGGTAGGTTATGATTTTATCAGATCATTATTATCATAAAGTCAAGCGAAATTATCTCATACTGCTGTATAAGTCTAGGGCAGGAATTTGTAGGATATTTAATAATGAGAGGTGACGAAGGAAGTCGGATGGGCTAGTTGTAATCTATATTCCCAAGACATATCCAAACCATGTGACAGTAAGATACGCAATGGAAGCAAACGATATGATAAGATACTAGTGAATGTTCCCCTCCCTACTAGTATAGGGCCAATATTCATAGGAGATATTATTCGTAATCATATAAGTCGTGCGATGTACTTAAATTTCGGCGACAGATCCGACATCATGTATCCTGAGCGCCCGTGTACTTTAAAGGCATCGTATAAATATATAACGAGGGGGACACAAGATCTCTAGCCGTTGTAAAAAGACACTGGATATACTGCTTGGCTACTAATGTTCAACCGGGAGTTGAGATCGAGATAGCCTTCGAAGGCATAAGACTGGGTACCTGTCATTGAACATGGAATATATATAATTACCTACCTAGATATAAAATAAGCACGTCTTTATAACAAGCGAACACAGGCCGTATTTTTTCTGGCATGAGACGGAATTAGAAACTTCTAGAACTGGCGATGGCTGTTTAACTAGATTAGTTACGGCAACCAAATCGCCTCGTTTCTTATTAGCATGATTTGACGCGTCTAACTGCGTCCTTGGGAAATTGTGCTTCAACTAAAAAGCAGATGATATTAAAAATAGTCTCCTAATAGAAACGAAAGCTTCGGTATTTGACGTGTTTCTGGAAAGGACGGGTCTTATTAGGGCTCATAAGTTGGTCAATGAAGTCTTGAACGACACATGTGCGTTCCCGGGTAGTGTTCGAAGGGTGCAACGAGGCATATCAAACCGGTACTCGGATCCGACGAAGTGTTATTGGGTAGAATTAGAGAGCTAGGTTAGAATCCAATATGCTCTAACATCCACCAGCTATGACGGGAGTGGGTATGGTAGGCTTTGACTAGGACCTATCTAGTTCGACAAGTTCGACACCGACATCTATCTCGAATCTTGCGGCTATTTGTAGGCACTTCTTAGATATAAGCGAGAAGCTTGCCCTTCTCGAAACCTTTATCCGTAAGGTCTGCCCTATCAGTGTAAAAGGAAAGGGGATTTAAGGGATAGTTAGTTGGTAAGGTTGAAACATTTGATGACGAGACACGCGTATTTGTTTCGCGAAGTGATCGTCGCCGGCGCTAACTGATTGAACCTTTCGTGACGACAGCCGTCTGATCTCGCCTAGGATAAAGGCTTGGCCTTCGCGAGGCTATCTTCCAGTCGGAAATTAGCTGAGACGTTAGCCAGTTGAACTAAAATCGGTACAGAATTTGATAAAGCTGGACTGGACGAAGGCCAAGCAAAATGATGAGGCTCGCCAAGAGAATATTGATACTCTTGGCATTAGGATCTCGTTTCATCTCATCGTCAACCCCGGACTTCCCACTAGGGTTCTATACACAATTCGAGATCAAAGCACCCAGGCCACAAGGTAGGCAACTCCCCCCATTGTAATACATAGCTCCAAAATATTCTAATCTTGGGTTGGGTGCGACATGGTACCCGTAGGAGAGATGCCGATCGCCTATTATCGTGTGCCTAATTACCGCTTCCGGGTTTCTAGTTAGTAATATGTACATAGTATATACTATTGATCTTTCCCCCAAGACCGCCCATCCCTTTCTTCTTGACCTAATGCTCCTTGGCGACCCAACACCCATACCTTCAGGACGAGTTGAAGGGTAGTTGCTCATTGACATTCGCGATCCCCCAGTCGTCGAAGCACGATCTCTCCTCCCACCATCGATCGACTATACTACGGTGTTAGTCCCTGGTGGAACCACGTGTAGTAAAGTATCAATCGAGCCAAGAACACCAAGAGGACGCGGGACCGGCTTTACTTGTCTCGACGACAGTTCCATTCGTTTCTTTTCTTTGAGTTTAGTTTAACTACACACAATGCCTTACAAGTTCCCCAAGGCTATCAGCGCAGTGCGCGTTGCGACCTTCGTCAGCACTGCCGCTTGGATTCAGGGCACTAGTGCTAGCGAGGTCTCGTTGCCGGAAGAGGCACTTAATAACTTCCTCCGAAGACACAGGGTTATAAATACCTCGAGGAGACAGGCGCCCGCGCCCAAGGAGGAGAAAGAGGGAGAGGAAGAGAAGGAGGAGGAGGAGAAGGAAGAAGAAAGCGATGAGAGTGAGGACAGTAAAAGCTCGTCAGATAGCCAATCATCGGCGTCTAGCGATTCTAAAGAGGAGGACGAGAAGGAGGAAGATACCGCCAGCGCGCCAGACCCAGCCCAAGCCGGCGTCACCCTCGGCGCCGGGGGACAACCAGCAATCGGGACCGTCGAGCCTCCGGGGAGTCTAAGCGTAGGAGCCAGGGTAGCCATCGGTGTATGGTCAGCAGTAGGCGTACTCGCCATACTAGGTCTAATATTTTTCTTCTGTCGCCGGCGGAGGAGAGCGAGAATGGCACAGGAAGAGATCAACGCCTTACGGGACGAAGAACTCGCGAGGTCCTATCAAGAACAACACATGTCCCAAATAAGCATGCCGTTACCACCACCACCACCACCGCCGCCGCCGCCTCCGGCACCACCAATCATGGAGCAGGCACACCTCCGAAGCGGTAGCGACGCCGGCGACATGCGCCCGCCAAGCGGAGAGTGGATGGCGACGCCGCCGTGGCAGGAAGACCCGCCGACATGGCGAGACTCGCATCCATGGCGGCAGTCCCAGCCGTCCGTGGCGGGCGGAGCGCCAAACGGTTTCGTAGGGGGTCCAAGGCCGCTCTTCGCACCGCCGGATACGAGGATGGAGTACGACAGACGTGCCGAGGCCACAGGCGAAGCCGAGGGCGCAGCATTCGTATATCGGTAGAGACGACTCCGAGAGAGACGTATTCTCTTAAATTCGCTAGGACTGCGCATATTCTTACCTTCTTGAGCGCTACTTCTTCTACTTATATTCGTCTGTGGACTGAGTCCACGGTTAGTTTGTTGCGCTAAATAGTTCGGTACTAATATCATTTGTTCTTGCATATGGTCTGGTCTATGTGTGTTGACTTGATGCTATTAATTTGAGCGTGAGCTATATATTTACCTACGTGGTATGGCATCAGGGAGACTCACCGCAAGACTGACGTTTCTATTGATGAACTGAAACTTCGCCTTTATAACTGCGTTGCTAGAAGTTTATGTTGTTACATTAATTTTCGGGGCAAATATATGTTTCTGTAATAACATCTATCAGTGCCATGCTCCCCATGACAACTTATATAACATTTCCTAGCGCGGTACGAATAGGTTATCACCAGTAGTTGCATTATGAAACCCGGATCTAGACTCGCAGTTTTACACTGACGGAACGAAGGGAAGAAGTCGAAGGGACACTCGAAAATAGAAACATTGCCAATTATATAACTTCTCGACTATCTGGCTGGCTAGCATGTCGCGCCGAAGGTATCATAGTAGGTTTTTTTTCAAAGTCCATTACACCGAATTGAGAACGAACTTGTGTCCTCTAACGTCATAAGGAGAAGAGAGGCTATACGTAATTTGATTTACCATAGTAACCGCCCTTACATGATGACTTCGTTAGAGACATCCTATTCAGTTTGTTAGTTTGATACCATATAACAGCTTTAGTATTCGAGATAGACTTGTATGACATACCCTCTTCAACTCCTTAAAAGGCAGACAGACACAGTTTTGTACGCGGACTTCGTCACCAACCCCGCATTCCTTTCCTAGGATGGTGATGCTTTGCACCTTCACACCGTTCTTCACAATGCTGGTGGAATGGCTTGTAACGGGGGTGGGCGTGCCTTCAACACGAGCCCAGGCACCGATTCGGCTATTCCAGCCGACAATGGAATACAACACGCAAGCGTCATGCTTAATCTCTGCGTCCTCGAGGACAATGGACTCCTTGACTCTTGCACCAGGTCCAATAACCGCCCGGGGTCCGATAGAGACGTTAGGCCCAAGCTTAGCGGTTGGGTCAACGTGCGCGGTGGGGTGGATGAAGACGGGCGGTATAACATTAGGAGAAGGCTTCGCAAGCTCGTTCGATTCGGTTTGGTAGGCCTTCTGCAGGTATAGCGCATTGGCCGGGACAGCAGATCCTGCCGTCTTGATCTGGCGCCAGAAGTCCTTGGTCTCATAGACGAAGAATTGCTTGCTGTCCGCGAGATCGCTCAGGATGTCTTGTTCCAGACGGATGACTTCATTCTTGCGCTCTTCATCTTCGTCGGCCATGAAGCTTGACTCGAGGTTCTCGGATGAGGGATACGACACTAGTCGAGGTCGGTCGGTTCTTCGCTTAATAGCAGTCTTGATGCTCGGGAAGATGGCATCGACGCTGAATAGGTAAACACCACAGTTGATGAGATTTGATATGTGGCTCTCGGGCTTCTCGACGTAGTGTAGCACACGACGAGAGTGCTGATCCGACACGATGCAACCGAAGTTGGTCGCAGCATCCTCGCTTACCCGTGTGCCTAGAATGACAGCCTCGGCATCCTTGTCGTCGAATAGCTTCTCCATCTCGTTGAGGGGGAAGGAACAGCACACGTCCGAGTTGAGGACGAAGATGCGCTCGGGTCGACCCTTAAGGATAGCATCCCGGAAATGGTACAAGCCACCTGCTGTGCCTAGCGCTTGGTATTCTCGTAGGTATTTGATGGGGAGATTGGGGAATTCTGAGGCAGCTTCCTTGATGAAGTCTTTAAATACAGATTCATCATAGTAGCCAATCATAATAACCTCCTGAATGGAGGGCACTTTCGCAATGGCGGTCAAGCAGTGCCAGATGATGGGGTGGCCAGCAACGTCGAACAAAGGCTATTACACCATTTGTTAGTATGGCGAGGGCAATGTGTTTTAACAGGGATGGTAACGTGCAGACCTTGGGGACATCGAGCGAGAGAGGGCGAAACCGGGTTCCTCTTGAAGGACCGCCAACCTGTAGTGAACAGTTGTGATTAGTGCGAGTTATCGTATAAGAGGTGGAGGGGGGGGTGTATATACTAGGATGACAGCTTTGGTACCCTTATTGGGACCATTGGCTTTTTCTCGAATCGGAACCTGAAGCATGATGACCGACAAATGTGTATATAATAATAAAGTGCAGTTTGGATTCAGGTACAAGCTTAGTTTGGGCGAGGGAAGTTTGAAGCCTTGAAATGCAACGACACAAGTTCGTCCAAGATGTTTTTATTTGGCGGGGCAGGAAAGTTTAGTGGTTGTCAGGTACCTAAGCTAAGGTACCTAGGTGATTTAGTTGTCTAGCCCCCTGACCTGACCTGGCTTGACCTGAAATTCCTGGGTTCATGCAGCTAACAAGGACTCAATTGATGGCTTTTACTGACATGCGTGCAACATGTGGAGGCACTAATTGACTTTTGGGACCTTTAGGGGATTTTGGGGTCCGGATCGGAGGGATTAACTTTACGACCGGTAACTACCTAGGTTAGATACGTACCTGATATCGAACTTCCATAGGTACCTTAGGTAATGTTATCACGGTGCCTTATGGACATGGATGAATCGTGGAGGCTACATTGGCTTGGAATTCTTTGATATGGTTTTCTTCATGTACCTATCTCTTCCAGGTGCTCAACCTCGGAACAACTAATGCTCCTATGATTTGGTATTGATACATAATCGACCCCAGGCGCTTTTAGACCTACGGGGTCTATGATCTAAAGAACCTGGCTCATTTATCTTCCGCGCTCTCATCCTTTGCTAGGTCGTGCTCCTTTAAGAGCGCAGTGATCTCGTCCGCACTCCAAAGTCGGTGGTAGATCTTACCGTCCTTGGTCTGTCCCACCGTTGCGAACTCGACTAGAAAGCCATATTAGTACTGTCGAACATGATTTGATTCATGCGGAGAACTTACTCTTCTCACTGCTTAGCTTGGTCGAGTCCATAGTCTTGCTTAGCACCTTAACTGCCATACCGCAGGCCTCCTTCAATGTGCAATCCTCTTTGTAGTCTTGCTTCAATAAGCTTGAGGCGCTTGCATTGTTGGCACCGGCACTTGTCGCCTTCCAACCGCCATAGTTGCCCGATGGGTTGCTTAGGTAAAGCTGGAACTGTCGCTGGGGGTCCCATCCCGCATAGATGAATGATACGCCAAACGGTCGTAATCCACCGTGTTGGGTGTATCCTTGCTTGAGATCGCATAGTCTTCGCACCAGCTGTTCGCATGGAATGTCTTCGTTGTAGGTTAGGAGATACCGTTGAGCGGCTTGTCGGGCATAGTTGATGAGGATGTTTGCATCGGCTGTCATGCCCGCAACCGCACAGATCATGTTGCTGTAGCCAGTTAGCTTTTACGGGTCAACCAAGATATAAGGCTGTGATCCTGCTACGCACTCATTCAAGATGTAGAGCTTCTCTGCTGAGGTATCTTGCTCTAATAGCCTCGAAGTAACCTTGCGCTCTGCGGCTAAGACGATGCCATCTTTAGCGAGGATTCCGATCGCAGTTCCGGCATGGGATATAGCTTCGAGCGCATATTCGACCTGATACAAGCGACCCTCAGGCGAGAAGATAGTTGTCTAGTCGAAATGTGAGCCTCTGCGCATAGAATGTTATTAAGGATAGGTAGCTATTAAGCCTTACTCGAGAATCGTAGCGGCGAGACATGGTGGGGAATCTGGCCGTGAAAATCAAGAATAGAAGTTTATTCCTAGTCTTGAAAATAAAGGAAGTTGACGAAGGCCAGTTCGCTGTTGGTAGGTAGATGTCGGATTAATGGTGTTTGTATTAAGTATCAAAGCTTCGACGTCGGATGCTACTACGAATTGATTTCTGGGAAAGGCTGGGGCTATTGGACTTAAGGCTAACAGCTAGGCAAGAGCTCCGACGCGTACAATGAGAATAACTTGAAAGCACTGACCCATAAGGCTTTAGGTATCTAAGTACCTAATCTACGTGGGTGCGGCTACCTGACGCCTTAGATAATTCTATTGCTGGTAGGTACCTACTTAAAGATACTGTGGCTAGTGCTTTCAAAGTTGTGGCTATAGGCACATAGGTTAGGTACCTGTGCACTTTGTATCTATCTTAGGTACATGTAGATAGGTACTTACGGTATTAAATCACTGCTGTTCCATTACCCCACATACATAACAGAATAAATGTAATTTGAGGTTAGCTAGGTACTTCGTCTCATCCAATTTGCAATCAACAAAGTAGAGGTAATTTGGTTTCAAGATGACACTTAGCTAGTATTGCCATAAGGGGTAATTATATTATTGAACTTGTGCATTGAAGAAATTTGGAGGTACCTGTAGCAACCAGTCGTGTTTGCTCATTCACACGGTTGTTAGGTCTTAGAGATTGTACATATGTGTAAGTACCTACTTGTAGGAGATGTGCGGGGAAACTGCTGCTGCTTATCAATTATCTGAGCCACAAGGCTCCATAGATGTCAACTTTAGGTACTATCCAGCACTTCTAGATCCGAGGTCCGTGCGCAATTGCCGCTGTCTTTTCATGGGATGTTTTTCCCCATTCAACATTAAAAACCTCCACTTGTGACATACTTCTCCATCGTAATAACTACCGCATCAACATTCGGAGGACCACGTCACGACACGATTTAGCACCTCTCAACACGGCGCGTACTCGGCGGTGTCAATTCCTATACACGCCGGTCAACAATAAGTAGGTGCTGTCGCGTCGCCAGCATTTCGATTCTTCGCGACAACATCATCCGGCGGTATCTTACCTAGATTATCCCTTTTTTTTTCTTTTTTTTTCTTTTTCTTTTTCTTTTTTTAATTCACCACCTCTGTCCAGCAAATACACTTCACCAGGACCTGAAAGGAAAAGGCTAGGTCTCTTAAGTGCTAGAAGAGCTTGGAGGTCATATTTTTGGTCACTTTGCCCTCGCCTTCTGGCCAGATCATAGATCAACCCAGCTCCGTAGAAGCCATGATTGTCTGATGAGTTTCTGCTGCCAATTCTAAAGTCGCAACGTAGACTCAGACTCGCAACACAAAGCAACTAAATACCTGTACTGCAACTTGACCTGCATTCTCCTGATTTGAGCTTCGCCGATTCTCAATATGTCTGGTAAGCGTACCGCCTGCCATAGTTCTGCGACAAGCAGTTTGGCGCAAGTCCTAGTTGACGCACGTCAAAGTGCTCGTCATAATACACGTTTTATTATTTCCTGTTGTTCCAAGCCCAGCTAGAAAGCTACATCGGTCACTAACGCGTATACACGATTCTATAGGCGAACCAGAGCCTCGTCGATCCGTCCGAGCCACAAAAGGTCAACACACAAAAGCATTTGATCAACTCGAGAACGGACCGGAACCCGTGAAGCGACGCCAGACTAAAAAAAACAGCAAGAAGACGACCGAGAAGGATGAGAAGCAGGACGAGGACGAAGAAATCATACGCTGCATCTGCGGTGCTACTACGCAGGACGACGATGATACGAATGAACCGTGGATTGCATGCGACAAGTGTGGTGCTTGGCAACATAATGTGTGTATGGGCATGAGTGTTTTTACGGAAGATTTAACTAGAGATTATTTCTGCGAACAATGCGCGCCCGACGATCACAAGACTACTCTGGAGGCTATGAAGAAAGGAGAGAGGCCGTGGGAGGAGCGTAGGCACAAGTATGAAGAAGAGAAGAAGCGCAAAAAGGGGGGTAGGAAAGGCAAGGGAAAGCGCGTAAGCGATCCTAGGGACCGATCATCGCCGAGTACATCTACTACGAAGGCAAAGGCATCTCCTACCCCTGATGCGAAAAAGGATGAAAGTACCCCTGAGTCGGCTTCTAAGGGCAAGCGCAAAGCTCGGGATCAGTCACAGGGGCCGCACAGCAAGCTTCGCAAGGTATCAGACGTACAGGCAGTTCCGTCGAGTCCGGCATATACACCTCCGGATGACTTACCCGAGAGCATCCAGAAGCTTGAAGGCCCTCGAAGACAAGCAGCCCTAGGCTTACAAAAGTCCCTTGATGCGGCCGTCGACCTTACCGAGAAGAGAAAGCTATATACCATCCCTCAGGGCTCATCGAAGAAGGACATTACTGAACGATTAGCTATCGAGATTGAACGAGCCTTCCAAGACACTCACCCGAACACCTCTCATAATGCATCCCAACTTCGCGCGCTGTTCTTCAGCTTGAAGAATAATGTAGAACTTGCTAGCCAGGTCCTGAACAGGACATTGCCACCTACATCCTTTGTAGTGATGACTGGTGATCAGCTTGCTACCAAAGAGCAGCAGCGTGAGACGGCCGAGATGAAAGCGCGGGCGGAGAAGCAATCCATTCTAATCACTGAAGATGGCCCACGGGTACGACGAACTCACAAAGGAGAGGAAGTTGTCGAAGGGGATTACGTTGCAGTCGAACTAGATGAAGCCCCGTCTAATCTTCGCCGACAGGGTGTTAGAGAAGCGAGTGAAGCCGCTAATGTGAGCAATGACGCGACTGCATTATCAGCAGATGGGGTAGCCTCTCCTGCGAATGCTGGTAGCCGTTCTAGCTCATCTGCGGTGCCGCTCCGGGTCGATACCCAGGCGCACCATCACTCACCTAGAAAATCAGACTTTGACATTGGCAAAGTCTTCTCAAGCGTACGATCCCCTTCAGTATCCCAAAGACGAACCTCTACACAAGTTCAGTCAGCCGGCCCCGGCGACGATCCCGAAGTAGACCGACTGCTTCAGGAGGATGGCAACGAGTCTCCACCATACTCACCGACAGAGCACATTGATCCTGATATCGTGTGGCGCGGTCCCCTTGTTATGACCAATGTGGCCGAGGTTGATACCGTAGCGAGGTATGCTGGAGGGGCTGATCTTAGCAAAGTTCGCAACATTGCATGGAAAGACTTGATACCACCTCTTCTCACAGTCGCCGGACGTATCGCGGAGGAGAAAGCTATACCGTATCTATGCGGGTTGAGGTATAACAACCAGGTAGACCTAGTCATTACTAGTTTGTCTCCAAGCCACCCCACGGACCCCGATGCACAAAAGCAATTCTTAGCCGTCATCGAATACTTCCAGTCTAAGAAACGATATGGAGTTGTTGGTGAGAAGAAGCTAGGCAATGTGAGAGATACCTACTTGGTGCCTGTGGCGGAGGGCGATGGCCCGATCCCCGAACCATTGCAGAACATTGGAGACCACCTCATCCCTCTGAAGCGTTCTGAACCTATGCTCCTAATGATCTTTGTCTATCGAGATGAGAGACAGGCACAGATCCCGATAGATCAACAGCGATTTGAGTTCCAGAAGACTACTTCGGCAACACCAACTCAAGGTACGCCAATGTCGAGACTATCACTTTCTGGCCCATCATGGTCGCCCGCAACACCTCAAGGGTCCTTCGGCGCCCCGGCCTTGTCTCAGCCACAATATAGCCAAACGCCGATTCCGCCTCCCAAGATTCCAGGCCATCCGACACCGGTAGTGCCGGCACGTCAGGGGCCGTCAACAACCGCATTGCAAATCGCACAAGACCCTATGGTTCCGGCTTTGCGAGCTGCGCAGGCCGAAGGCGAGATGAAGGCTCGTCAAGTTCTCGGTCCCCTATTTTCTAGTTCGACCGTTGCCTTCCTACTTCCTCATGCCGCCCGTATGAAAGAGGGCGAGTGGACTGCTGTTCGTAGAGCTCTGGAACGCGACCCACGAGCCCGTGACGACTTACAGCTTCTGAGCAAGCTTTTGACTGAAGAGGGCAACAATCACCGTAAGAACGGCCCACAGCCCAACCCAGTCCCCTCTGGTGTCGCCCAGACCACGCTTGCCGCAACGATTGAAGGTTCCGCGCCAGCGGTCCAGCCTAATACATGATACTTCTCATTCACCGATCAAAGCGACAGTTCTATTCGAATAAATGTATATTCCAATCTCAGTGGTCAGAATTAGGTCACTGTGGTTAATGAGCCCTCGGTATGGACTACGAGCTCTTGAGACGGTTTGATTCTTGAAAGCGTGCCCGCCCAACGCTGGGCTCGCATGGTACGCTATAACGATTGACCTGAAGAGGAGGCTATGGCACCTCTAAGCAAACAATTCCAATCATAATAGACACCACTTATCTTTCCAACTTTTACTTGCTTCACTTGCTCTGTTCCGTTCTATTCCAAGCTTATGCCGGTCTACATTTGAGATCTCGCCCAATGTCTTGACAACATAACATGCAAGACCTGTAAAGGTTATGCTCTCACGGTAGCCTGCACACACTCAATGATACCAGGTCCATAAATCTTGAACGGTCCTCGCCATTTCGCACATTTCGACTAGAAACCGAGTTGAATTGTGACTCATCGATCCGCCCTAGGGTCGGTTGTAATTATCAAACACCATCCATTGGCCCTTGCCAGCCATTTCAATCAGTACAGAGCCTCGGTGATTCCACTTAACGCAGATACGTGTCAACATTGTCATCATCCCATGAAGATGACGATTCAATAAACAAACACGTTTAGGCTCTAAAGCTGATCATTTAGCAATCACCAAGGTCAGTTTCAAAACCAACCCGCACGTATTGTCTTGTATGAGGATGTGGGCTAACGTTTCCGCAGATAAATTTTGCATCTCTGCGGCGTACCAGACGCCGTTCTCTTAATTCAGTGCCAGGTTTTGTACTCGGCGAACGTTTCTGTTGGTTAATGGAGTCAGGAGGAAAGGAAAAATGTTGCTATAGCTTAATGTCTCTTCGCATAACTGGCCCGATCCTGTAGCATTTCAGGTTTATTTCACGGAAAAAAGAACTAAAAGTTACGCTTTGAGTTTCCTCAGGAATTTGTATGACCCGACCCGATAATAGTTAATCCAGGCATCGCAAATGTCAACGGCCAAGGTAAATGTTACATCGTCATGGGTTGAGTTTAGCTTAGGATGAACTTTAGGCCCGATACGTTGGCAAGACAAGTGAAATAAACGCATGCTATTGGAAGTAACCGCAGCTATCGTATTAGCTGCTATCTCTTGGAAAGCCCGTGGGGTCCTCTAGTGTACATATATACCGTGCATGAGCCGACGTGAAACGTAACCTTCAGAAGACTCCATCGGGCAGCATATGCAGCTCAGGGATTGAACTTCCCCGTATTACCCCAGGCCAGCACGTCGTCATCTGTCTACCCCTTATACGCCCCAACTACCTACCTACCTACCTAGGTACCTACCTATATATCTCCATCTCGCGTATGTATGTGCATATGTATATACATACCTACCTACCTATGTATGTATGTATGTATGTATGTATGTATGCACATACGTACGTGTCTCCTTCCGCTATTGGAAGAGTATCTGGCAGATCCGGCTGCCATCGTCCGCGTAGTTGGACCAGACCAGGCTCTGGCCTGTGCCGGTGGTGTTGGTAATGCTGACGCTCCACCGCCAGGCTTTGATGATGGGCGAGTCCAGCGGCCCCGCGATCTCGAAGATGACGGCTTGGATGGCTGCCGGCCCAGGCTTGTAGCCTGCTGGGACGACGAACCCGCCGATGGACGTGTTACCACTCGCCGACCCGTCTCCTACTGCTTCTGTTGAGGCATTTTAGCGGAGGGGCCTTGGTTGGTTGGTTGGTTGGTTGGTTGGGTAGGTAGGTATGCTGTGCTTATCCTAGGCTGCAGCTATGTCGTGCCTTGTTTCTCTGCCTTGCTATGGAGTTGGGGGAGGGGGGATACCTCCTACCTACCCCTGTTCGCTCGCTCGCTTGTGTTTTTCATTTTTTCATGCCAGCTCACTCTCGTACATAGGTAGCTACCTCGCTGTATGTACCTGGAGTTGTTAGGCTGAGAGAGAAAGAGAAAGAAAGAAAGAGGTTCAGGTACTTACTCTGGAGATCTACGACCCCGTTGGCTAGCAGGGCAGGCCCCAAGCTGCCGGGGCGCGGCGCCACCGACCGCTCCTTGTCGTAGCGCTCGATGCCCCAGAGCATGGTGTACTGTAGCGGGATGCCCGCCAGCTGCTCGATGGTGGCGTCGAACGGGTCGCCCGGTTTGACGGCGGTCGGGATACCGATGCAGTAGAGCCGCGCCTCGGCTATTCCAGCGGCGGCGACGACCGCATCTTGTCTTGTCTTTCTTGGTAGTGTAGGTAGTAACTATTTAGCGATTTCGCCACCTCCGCCTCGTCTAACGCCGACGACGATCACTGGGGGCTAGGGTATGTATGTAGTGTAGCTGCCCGACCGCCTTTAGCGCGGGCGTGGGTTTCATCTTGATATTTATGGCCTTGCGGGACTGACTTACTGAGCCTGTCCGGGCTCGGGCTAGGAGAGGAGAGGGTCTGGATAGTGAGGTAAATAGATAGGGGCATTTTCGGGTGTGCGACGGTTCGCGATCTGCGTATCATACGAGCTCACCTATGGGGATGGCCTCGCGGTCTAGAAGCCTAGTTTATCTTGGATCTGCAAATTTCGCCATAAAGATCGGCTCGTGGAGGCGGCTTATACGTAGTGTAAGTGAGTGTATGGGTTTGATTAAGGGATTCCGCTATTGTCCCTGGAGTTGCCACCCACTGCTATTCAGGCTCGAGGGGTCGGATTTCTCCTATTGGTGAGAGTTAGTGACGGTGCGATCCGAAGTTAGGGCACCCGGCACTTGATACGCTATGGGCTTTAGCATGGGGGTTTTTAAATCTTGGTTATTGATGTAAAGTGACATAGTTAGCCTAGGGAGTTTAACAAATACTTTTATAAGTAACTAACTAATTATTTGGCAATACATATCCTAGATGATTGACTAACATGGTTGCATAGATCTGGCTACCCAAACTTCGTACATTGGGCTAACCTAGGTACTAATGAGAAAAGAGAAAAGAAGAGAAATCCTTGTTATAACCGGCCTGTTGGCAAGCTGGCAAGCTGGCAAGCTGAACAGAGGTGGTGAAGACGCTAGCACGGCTACTACCGCATTTGGTTGTTGATAGGAAACATGATTGGTTCAATTCAGGAGTGTCTGGGTACTTGAAGATACCTACATGTACAGTACGGTACACTACGCCAACACGCCCGAGAGCCCAGTCCCGCCGTGTCCGATTCTAGAACTGTGGAGAAGAGACTTTGCTTACCGAAGCACCAATAAAACGAAACATCACAACATTTGTTTGCTTTTCATTGCCACAGAAGATGGGGGGTTTTTATTTTGACAAATTTGATAATAATATTGAATTGAATTAATAAAAATTCCACCAATTACGATTGCTGAGTTTCTAATTGCAACCCTTCCATGTTCCCCTTTCGAGCTCGTGCTCATTGTCTAGACCGGATTACATGATGACCTGATAATAACAAGACATGACTGACGTCCGACAACCTTACACTAGCAGTACACGTCGTGAGGGCGCGAATTAACATGATATGAGGTTTCCTTTCCTTGTTTCCTTTTCCCGGTTAACCCCATCTCATGTTCCATTTTCGCTGTCCCTCCCGATTCCACCCCCCGCCCCCCTTGATAATGATAATGATGAAGATGAAGATGAAGATGAAGATGACAATGAAAAGTCTGTAGAATAACAAGTAACAAGTAGAAAAACATGTAGTAATGAAGATCAACAAAGGAAATAGAAGCAAATGCTATGGAGGCGGTGCAGTTGTAGAATGTGCGCCTCTACAACCTCTCCGCCCGGTAGTTGGAACAATCTATGGCTTGTTCAGTCCCCCCCTCGTACATGATGACAGCCGTCCGACATAATGCAGCTGCCAACACAACAAACTCAAATATCCGAGCCCATCTCCCTGCTCGTCCGTGCTTTTTGTGTATCCCGTTAGTTAGTAACCCATGCCCTGTAGATCCGCGACAGCGACGGAACCGTTCTGCTCGTAAGCAGGTAGCGTCAAGTCTTTGGCCGGAGATCTCTCGATTCTCATATCCCTCCGCTCTATCATTTCCCGTTGGACTCATATTGTCGTAGTAGTAGTAGTAGTAGTAGTAGTAGTAGTATTATATTCATCATCATGGTATTCGTATTGGTATTGGTGTTGTTGATGTTTGATGTTTGATGTTTGATGTTTTCTCTATCCCGGACCTCGATTAATAGTTGGCGTGACCAGCAGCCTTGTAAATTTATAGTGGCGACTTGTCTCTCTTCTTGAGTGTGTCGCGCGACATGACGAGTATGTTGCCGTCCTTGTCCGAGGGGTTGCGGACGAAGATTAGGCTGTTTGATGGTGAGCGGCTCTGACGCTTGTTGTTGCGCGACTTGGATCTGTCCTTGGACCGGTCTTTGTCGTGTAGCTTGTCGTGTAGCTTGCTCACGAGTGATTGTAGGTCGATGATTTGGGCTGTAGATGAGGCCTGTGTGGCTGTGGCTGTAGAGAGTTGTATGTTCGCCATGTCGAGTCGCATAGTTAATGAATGCACTTGCTCGACTAGGCCGGGCACCTTGTCTGCTTCGGCCTGGAGATCCTTGATCTTGCCTTCGAGGTCCGTCTTCTCCTGTGTCAGAGCTGTGACCCTATCAGTTTCGGCCTGGAGGTCTTTAGATTTCGCCTCTAATCTGGCCTGGAGATCGGCCCTCTCTTGAGTTAGCGAGGGAATCCTGCTGGCTTCGGTCTGGAGGTCGTTCGTCTTGGCCTCGAGGCCAGACCTCTCCTGCGCGAGCACGGTGACCTTGACCTCAAGTTCCTTCACGCTCCCTTCAAGAGTGGCCTTCTCCTGGTGAAACTTGGTAAAGCCAGAGCCCTCTTCTAGGTTCTTAGCGACAGCGGCGATCTTGTCCTTCTCCTCTTGCAGCAACCTGGCAGCTTCCTGGTGCCTTTCGATGTCGGCTTCAAGCCCCTTGGATCGCTCTTCGAGTCCCTTCGAATATGCCTCACAACCTGCGTGTTCCCGACGGAGCTTCTCGAGGTCGTCGTATACCTTTCCGAGATCCGCGGTACGGATGATCAGCTGTTCTTTCTCCAACTCGAGAGTCCTGTTATGATCCCGCACTAGGCTGAGGTCGTTCTCGATGTTGACTAGGTTAGCCCGAACATTGACGAGCTCTGCGTCAAGCCGTAGTCGCTCTGATGCAAGGGAGATGTTAGCATCCTTGGATCCGGCAACCTCGGTGACTAGACTGTCAATTCTTGACTGCTTGTCGTCAATTATCGTCTTGAAGTCCAAAGCTTGCTTGTCGAGTTCCTGCTTGGTGAATTCCAGTTGCTTTCCTAGATCATCCCTGGTAGCTTCTAGTTGCTTCTCAAGGTCACCTTTGGCCATCTCAAGGTCACCCTTGGCCGTCTCAAAGTCGCCCTTTGCTACCTCAAGATCGCCTTTGGTCATCTCAAGCTGCTTCTCAAGCCCATCCTTGGTCGCTGCGAGTTGCTTCTCGAGATCGTCTCGGGCCGTCTTGGCGGCGTCGAGCTGGTCCTGAAGTTCTGTCTTCTCGAACTGCGCCATCTCAAGTCGCTTCCCAACATCTTCCCTGCTGGCCTTTACCGACTCGATGTCCCTCTCGAGAGATTGCTTGTCGGACTCGAGCGATGCGACATGTACCCTCAGAGACTCGATATCTTGCTCGAAGCATCTGACCTTGTCTTCAAGGGCAGCCCTCTCGTCTCGAAGGTCCTCAACTCGGTTGTATAGCTTCTGGTTATCCTTGTCAAGTGCTACATTCTCCTCTCTGACGGGTCCGGTGTGGGCCTCCAGAGATTTGATCTTGGATAAGAATCTAGAGGCGTCCGCTCGAGCCTGGTCTCTCTCCGACGTTAACTCCTTGACTTCGCAGTCCAGTTCCCTGAGCTCGTTGTTTAAATCTTTGACTTCGGTGCTCAGCTGCTTGATATCCTTATTGCGAGCGCCCATTTGTCTTTCGAAGCTTGCTGTTGTGTGCTCCAAAGTCTCGATATCACGTCTGAGTGCGTCTTCCTGTTCTCTTTGAGCGGCATCTCGCACTGCTAGTTCTCGCTCGAGCTCGACGACCTGCTGCTCAAACCTGTCACGGGTATGCTTGAGACTGTCTCGTTCCCTCTCTGCTTCTATTAACATGCCTTGCTGTAGTTGATAGTTGCTGCGGAATTCGTCAGAAATCTGCCGTTGCTCCTCGAGGTCTCGTAAGATAAGCTCTTTTGAGTTGCGCTCGATGTTTAGGGCGCGCACGATTTCCTTGTTCTCCTGTCCCCTAGTAGATAGCTGTACAGAAACGTCATCCAGGTCCCTGCTCAGTCTGCTCCGTTCTTGTCGGAGGGTATCAGTTTCTGACTCTAGTTGCTCGAGCTTGTAGGTGAGGTCGTTGTCTGGTTTCCGAGCAAGCTGAAGCTCCTGGGACTGTGAGGGCGCCTGCTGCGGCTTTGGTGGGACGAATTGGATGTGCACCGTCCTCTTCTTCTCTGGGACGGGAGGTTTAGATACCTCCGAAGGCGTCCTGGATCGCGTCCGCGTCCTGGCTCTGTTTGCAGTTGCGGTCGGTACATGCCGTACATGTTTCACTTGGGTCGAGGGCTTTGAGGGCTTAGGGGGAACACTAGAATCTGATGTGACACTAGTAGCTTGTGTGCTGACAGAGAGTTCTGACGATGCCGACTGGGAGTCGGTCTCATAGGATGTATATCTGTCACTGTCGGAGTGGTATGTTGGTGATGGGGGTCCCGAAGGTGTGTACATTTGCTGTTCTGGCCTCGAGACTCTGCAAAAGCGTGCAGCAAGGGGATCTTGCGGCCGCGCGGGTAGTATTGGGTTCTTCAGGATACCTCTTAGAGGGCCTGTTTGTGATGTGGTTGTTGTTGTGGTGACTGCCCGGCTATGGGTTGTCTCTGCTTCGGATGCGGCCGGCCGCGATCTTGACCGGGGCCGCTCGGCGATTGCTGGGGCTGGGGTTGGGAATCCGCCGGGCATGGCGAATGCCCGCTCCACGGGGCGGCTTGTTCGCACGTCCATCTTAAACTCTTCTTCTTCTGCTTCTTCTTCTTCTTCCTCTTCTTCTTATTACTCTTCTTATCTCTCTTCTCCTTTCAGTATGTCGTATTCTGGGTGGAATTGGTAAGTTATAGTTGCTACCAGGTGTGCCCAGGTTAGTTCGGCTAGTGTGGTCTCTTGAATTGGAGTTGAAGTGGTGAGGTGCTGGCTCATTTCGGTGGGCTAGATCAGGTTTTTGTTGTCTGGGAATTACGAGACAAGGTGAGGCAAACGGATGAAGACGTAGCACACGGGAGGGTTTTTGTCGACTTTCCTAAGTTAGGATCAGGAGATCTAAAGGGAAGGCTGACGGGTACTTGAATAATAAACTGGATTTTCTCTACGGTGGGCGTACGGGACGAATGGGACTACGTACATACATACATAGCTACATACAATACCTGAATACCTGAATACCTGAATGGGGTGTGAAGATGACCAAAGACTAGTTGCAGCTGGCATGTCTGCACAACCGCGTGCTTTACAGGGATACCGTCCCCGGGTCTATCTGCAAGGGAATTTGCTGTACCTACCTGACTCACCGCGAGGCGCCCAATGGGTATACGGAACGTTGCCCAACGGGGGGCCAACGGGGTCCCGTAGCAGTGCCCGTAGTAAAAAGTAGAGAAAGTAGAGAAAGTAGAGTAAGTAGAGTAAGTACAGTAAGTACACAAAGTATAGAAAGTAGACACCGTAGCCTAAGGGCGTACACAGTAGAATACAAAGTTGTACCTGGTAAACCTGGTGAAGAGAGAGGTTGGAATCGTTGGATCAGATGCTCGAGTGCCCAATGTCTCCCATATCAGGTTGGGCACTCATGCATCCGTGTAAGATGATTGGTTTAAAAGCCAGGTGACCCTCTGAATACTACCCCACCCCCTTTCTTTGCCCATCATTTGCCACCTTTTGCCAAGTCACAGGAATTCATAAAATTACTGACCACTCCCCATCTCTATCACCCTCGGTGCGAGACAAATCGTACGCAATTCTCCGTTGGCCTAATGACGTCTTTAGGTCTCTTCTGCCCTACAGTTTTTCCACTATTGACGCGAGCATTGACGCGAGGCTGGCCGACGGCTATGCATTAAGCGAGAGCCAGTCAGCCAGTCAACCAGTCTAATCCTCCTTCACACAATTACGGAACATTGCAGAGCATTGGCATTGTATATGAAGATATATGGAAATCGTACCGGATTGGACACTGCTGCATCCCCATCCTCCAACCAGCTGTCGACGGAGCCAGTCGAGCCACATTAGACCCGTCTCGAGTTTTATTTTCGGTCGGCCATGCCCCATCTGGCCCTTACTGAGTCGTCAATTGTGTTGTCAAGCTATCTAATGTACGCGTCTAGATTTGGTCTCGCCAGTGGACAATGGACGGATCGGCCGCCTATCGCCCCTGATAGTCCGATTAGGATCTCTATTTAGGTAGGTTGGTTGATAGATTTGTACGGTGGGTGTCTTTTCACGTAGCGACTACACTACATAGGCGGCTAGGCGACTAACGACGCCGGTAGATGCCTACGGTGGTGTGGTGAGTTGAGTGCCGTTTCTAGTGTAGCGTAGAGTAAATAGTCCACATCTATTAGTCCCATCTATTAGTCCCATCTCTTAGGCCCATCTCTTATTAGTCCCCATCTCCATCTCCGTCTCCATCTTCAACAAGTGGCTGTAGTATATAGCGTATAGCGTATAGCGTATAGCGTAGTGCATACTGGGGAAAAGTACACCGGGGTCACTTTGTGAAATCTGCACGGTGCTTCATTTGATGGCTATTCCCGTAATAATCGCGTTGTAATACCTACCTATACCTAGGTTAGGTACATAGCGACGCGATAAAAATATACTTCCAAGTGAATCCTTGAGGATTCTCTCGATCGGGAGCGACGGTTATACAGGTAACACGATCGTGTCTCGCAAATGCGTAAATACCTACGTAGGTGTGCATCCCAAGTCTTATTTTCTAACGCCGAAAACTTGGTGCAGCAGGTCTCGAATCTGGAATGTCTGAGTGCGCGAGAATACGATAGACCGGCAGACCGATAGACAACCACATCGAAGATCTAAGGGTCCGATCATCGTGTACCATTTATCGCGTATGCTGTACCGAGCATACATAATTTCTTGAGATCCGGTTACTTGGGTACATTACTCGCGTTCATTATTTTGATTCCCTTAACTAATGATTTCCTCATAAACATTGTTCCCGATAGGTTGTGGCGCCGGCACACTGCATAAAACAGTGCGTGCGTAAGTGGAGTTTTGTAAATCATACAGTTCATACCAGACTTGTTGATGCCATAGAAAGGAGGGGGGGGGGATCCTCTCCTTTACTCCTCTACTCCTCTGCTCCTCCACTTACACACTGTGCGGTATAGGTTGCGGTATGAATTGCGGTATGGATTGCGGTATGTTGCGGTATATGTTGCGGTATAGGTTTAACTCTTCAACCTCCTCGTACTCCTATGTAATACTTCTACTATTCCTACTATTCCCAGTATACTCCTAGTATATTCCTAGTATATACACATCAGCTTGCAGCGCAGTAGTACCTACATGATATGTGCCTACTAACCATCGCTATGCCAACCTAAACCAATCCAATTTGCTTCTCAAGGGGTTCGATTGTCGATAGTATGTATCCGTTCCTGTACGTGATCCATTCTCATGTAATTAACGTATGTCGTATATCGCATGTCGCATGTCGTATATCGTGTGTATATACCTCTAGTTATGCGTACTGTAAGTAGAGTTAGGTAGGTTAAGTAGGTCCTTACAGCTATGTTACATATCGAATGATACATTTACATTTACATTTACATTTACATTATCCATTATGAACCCCTTCCCCTCAAGGCCGCGTCGTATCACCTTGGGCTCCAAAGAGAGGCTGGGGAAAAGAAGGACAATGCCTACACTAGAATTAATGCCGATGTCCTTGCCTGCCTGTCAATGATGAAGCGAGCGCCTACATAGAATCGAATGGCCGAAAATACGTCATTAATAGTTCAAGGCTTGGAATCGAGCGCTTCCTTTTGGAAAGCCGAACGCCTGTCAAACAGCGGAACGTTAGCGTGATCAAGGCAATCGAGCTTTGGGAATCCATCCACCCATACATCCATCCATACCTGGTAGACAAGGTCTATCCTATACCGCATAGCGCCCGTGCCCCGATGAAAAACGCGGGGAATAAAACCATTTCTAACCACAGTACGGGCGCTGTCCGCGGCGGCATCCTCCTTCCCAATCATAGACGCCGTAGTGTCATTACAAGCCGGATCTATTGGCCATCCATAGGTCTCGTGAGCCTTCGAGCCGCGGACCGACGAAAAGCAGCATCTACACTAATTCCACTCCTGCGCCAAGAGGCAATACATTCCTCTCCTTTTAATGGCACCCCTGCCGACCCAAACGCAAGCCAGACCGGGAGCCGAAGACGAGGGTTTTTAGGGTAGAGCCCTCGACATGCGAAGGTAAGGCACCTCGCCCTTGAAGAAGACCTCGCCCTCACCGCTCATGCCGAAGCGCTGATAAAAACCCAGGGCGCTCTGTCGAGCGTCGCACCAGATACTCGTGGCACCTTTTCTAGCGGCCGCCTCGATGGTGTAGCTCAACAGGGCGAACCCCACGCCTTTGCCCTGCCACAGCTGCGCGGTGGCGAACTTGCGAAACCGTGCCGCGCCACTGCCATCATCGAATAGCGAGATGATGCTCACTAACGATTCTTCGGGATTTTGTTTACTGTCGCGGCTGTCGCAGCTGTCGCAGTTGTCTTCGCCAGTATGGTTGGCATCGCCATCGTTGCTATTGGAGACGAATGCTCCGAAATGCTGACCGACGAGGTCGTCGGGTAGCTGCACGTAAGACAACGACTTGTTGGGCCAAAGCACTGCCTGTCGTAGGGCGTAAGTGTCTTTCGCTGAGATAGGTCTTATAGATATGAGTGGTTGCTGCCGTGTGATGATGGTAGCAGGAATTATGTGACGGGTCTCCATGTTGGGTCGATATATGGTTATGGTTCCAAGGATCTCAAAACCAAGAGAATGTTTTTTTCCGTCCGTTTTTTTCATTTGAGAATTATTCCTCGACTCGTTCGGCATGAGACGATGATGAGTCAGACGAGCCTTGATTTAGCGGAGATTCTCATAGACTACATGTATGTACTACTACCTACGCTACACACTACGCTACACTATCGTGAGATGGGATAGGCTAGGGGATAAGTTAGGTAGGGTATAGGCTTAGTCGAGGCTCTGCTAACACCTGCCAATTCATATTCAGACATCTGGCCCCACACAGCATCCTCGCTGACAGCTGCTGACAAGATCCTGTATAGTCCGCATCTGCTATAGCTTACTCACTTGCTCGCTTCTTAGCATTCACTGTACTAAATAGCACTAATAAAGGGGGTAGGTATAAACGGCATAAAAATCAATATACTGCTGCACCTGTGGCTGTGAGTCACGAAGCCCCCTTTGAGAAGAATACGAACTTATGATATGAATTTTGGAACTATATCCCCATAAATTATGTAGGCCGCGTAGACCGTGAATTGCTAACTAGACTGCCCCTAATCGTGGTTCACTTATATAATATTGAGGCTCAACGCATATTATACGTCCAAAGAAACCAACAAAGCGGAAAGATAGGTAGATAGTCTAGCCACCGCAGACCACCGCAGACTACCGCAGACTACCGCAGGCCACCGCACAAGTGTGGCTCGTGCCCCTGTGACAGTTAAGAAGGGTAGTATCTCGTAGTGCGGTTAGAACCATAGTTGAACTTGGGAACTGGGAGCTTGGGAACTTGGAAAAGATGAATTGGCAGCTTTCCCGATTCATACCTCTCGGGTATATACACACTCCGTCCCGAATTCGTTCTAGAACATGTCTTAGAACGGTCGTGCTCAGGGCTGGCTCCTCCCGGATGCGTTCCCATCGGCCAAGTTCTTAGTGCTGGTGCCATTCTGGAGCCCCTCTTTCCACGTCTGCCGCTCCGTTTTTGATACTCCGGGGCCCTCGTATACACCGCCGTATGGCCCCGTCGCCCAGCTCTTGCCCTCTCTGGCCGCCTGCGTCGTGGGCTCTCCTCCTTGCTTACTAGTGTATCTGCGCTGATACCACTTACCGTACGCAAGAAGGTAGTAGAGCCGAAAACAGAGAAACGCAAACTTGTCGTGTTCAAGGTCCTCGGGATATTCCGCCCCGAGGTCTACCGCGGCAGCGATTCCAGACATGACAGCAGTTTCGTGAGCGTTGACCAGAGTCCATGCTGCCGCATAGCGGGTATGATTCTTCGCTTGAAGGAACATCATCCACGGTACGACGAAGAGATAGTGTGTATAGCTGTGGCAAAGCTGATGCCACCAGTCTTTTCGAATGATCTTTTCCTCTCTAATCTCATGGTCCGTCCATAGATTCCTATCGCGGTCTTTGTTGAGATAGATGGTCTGGAACACATGCTGCTCAAACGGAACTTTATCCGGAAATTGGCACTGGTAATTCGTCGTATCGAAACACATCTCAAGTTTCGACTGATCGTCTGCGTACATCTTGATATAGTACATCGGTCGGAAGTTATTCACCGCAAAATCAAGACGCGACGTTTGCCCCACACCGTTCACCTTAGCAACAGCCAAGTCTTCCCGGTAGAAGTTCTCGTAGTGCTTCTTCATGTAGTCCGAGTCGTTGTGAGTGATCGTAATATCATCACTAAATTTAGCTGACCCTAGTACCTTTTTCTCCCTCCAGGTCGCTGTTCGACCCAAGACTTTCTTCGCCGTGTCAGCAAGGCAACACATAACAATCTCATCGTATACCTCCCCGGTAACTGGAGCGTCTGGATCGCCTCCGGTGGGGTTATGCCTGTCGGGTACAGGCGTCCGTGCTTTAAGTTCGACAACGACCCCGCGATTATTCCTCTGGACGATCTGAGTGAGCTCCGTGGACAGGCGAACAATCACGCCACGCGCGATGAGATCCTTCATCCAAGTGCCGTAAAATTCTGAGAAATTAGGAAAGACAATCATCGGAGGCTTGTTATTGACAAAGGTGTTTTTGTCAGGGGCGTGCCACATTCCGTATGTTGGCGATGTAAAAAGTCTCTCAAACATAATGGTAGGAACTTCTGGCGTAGCATTCCCCGTTCCTAGAAACAAGGCAGTCATGGGTAAAGCAATTTTGTTGGTGAATTCCTTGGAGAATCCAAATAGCTTGAGGACAAGCTTTAGAGGAAGTAGGGCAAAGAAGACCTCGAACCAACGTATGAGTTTTAATATCGTTGGTATCCGCCTGATTTCCTTCTCGTGGTGGGCTAGCAGGCGTGTTGAAAATACATTTGTCCAAAAAGTTTCATCTTTGCCGAATGAGACCTGGAGGTTCACGGGATCGGCATGGAAGCCTTGTCGATGAAACATAGTCACTGTGTGGTGAAAGATATAAGAGCCGCCCTGCATTGTCTTCTGTCAGTAACTATAACCGCTCAAGGAGTCTTTAAAATACGTACTTGAACTCCTTGATTACACCATGATGCCCCATGACGTTCCTTGTCCAGTGGAATAGAGAACGCTTGCCCGCCGCAATAGTCAACGGCGTCTATCAGCGTGACATGAAATTTATCAGGATGTTGCGACAGGTGATATGCTGTTGACATACTGGTGCCTACACATTAGATCAACGATATGATATGGAAGACTTAGATAATCCATACCCAGCAGCGCCAGCGCCGACGACTAAAACCCGCTTGCGTCCGTCTGATATCGTGTTTCCATTATGAGCCATAGCGTCTATATTTCGTTTGATACGAAGATTAGAAGTGTTACCAGTATTTCATGCCTAGCACGATGTGCTGATTTTATTACTTACATTTGATAAGTGCCATTGTATCATCTGAAACACTGAGTTTATTGCCTTTGAGCTTGATGATGAGCACACACCAAATCACGACGTCATGGATTTTCAAGGGGGCATTACACGCTACTGGTAGCAAATAACCTAGCCACTAATAACAACTAATTATCATAGCTTCTTTATTTATTAATAGTCAAAACAGGAGTAAAAAAAAGTACCTCAGGTATCCAAGACATATTGCTGTAGATTAAGCTGTGATGCTCAAGCCTGACTTGATAGCCCGAAGCACTCATTTCCTTGCTAATTTAAGAGATGGCCCCATATTGCTCGTTCATAACATCATTTGGCTCTTCTCTAAGTTGCCTCTCAAGCCTGTATCTACTAGGCATAGATTGAAGCCTGGGCTTTAAATGGAGGATGAGTCCTCTGTCTTCAAAAGGCTCGGGCTGGGGGTGTTCTTGTAGGGCTTGTGACTAAGACTTTGACGGGAGCTTGGATGGCATCTGAGACTGATATATCTAAAGCCTAACTCAAACTCCTTCCGCTCATAGTACTCCGCTTCATCAATAAACTAGAAAACAGTAACATCATTAGGCAATTCGGTGGCAAGCCACTTTAACAACTTACTCAGCTCGAGGATATCGTCATATTTGATGCGATCTTTATTCATGATACTCGCCGGCATTTTTGTATCAATATCGTACTAACAGAGAAGCTGGCATATGAAAGTTCCGAGCATTGTAAGTCCTCCCGTGTGTTTATCGTTTGGGCCGTTCAAGTGGAGGCCACAAAAGAAATATAGGTAGACGAAGCTAGGAGTCCTTCCTATGAGCAAGTCGGCCACACGTGTGCAAAGGGAAAGCATTCAAGAGAGCGGATAAAATACGGTGAGATATTACTCAATAGTTTAGGCGGGCTGTTTTCGAAAAATTTATGACACAGGATCCGTGTCTGATGGAATTTCTTTCCGAGTAGTTCTTGGTTAGGTATACTGTAGGTACTTACGCGCCAATATCTCCTACATCGGCTACTGGCCGTTATATGCTTTCGAGCTCGAGGTTTGGCGGATAAGATTTGCGCCTTCGGACTCCACAGGCTCGTGATGATCCCTTACGTGGCTTTGATATTCTCTCTCGTTGAAGGTGACAGCTAGGACACCCATCGAGCCCATTAGACTGGTCCAACTAACCGGAGACCATCCAAACACGTACTCAAATGTTGGATAAGGAAGTTGTATATTTCAGTAAAACCCCGACAAACCTCCTCCGTGGACCCCTTAATTCTTTTATTTGACGTGTATGCTGTTTTAGCACGCTTAAGCTGGCAATTCACATCTTTCTAGCTCTTCTTGCCGTGAATGCTATACCCTGTCTTGATACGATATTTTGGTTCTTCCGGAATTCATTCTGGAACTCCGCCATCGGCAGGGGAAAACGGCATCTTGGATTTTTATTTCTTCAGTGGGCTTTGCTAGAGGTCTTGATGGGAATTCTTCGGCTACGTCGACTGGCTCCTCCAGTTTAGTGTTTCGAGCCCGGAAATGCCTTAAGGTTCGGTGGCGGATGCTGTTCCGGCTGCGTAGCGGTGGCTGTGAATAGACCAAATTGGGGATCGTATGGTGGTGTTGGTATTGCAAATCCCGGATGAAATTCATCTGGATGATTTTTTATGAAGTCCGCAGCCAAGGTCTGATTCTGAAAGTTTGATATCGACATTTACGAGGCGATGAAGTTGCAAGATCTTGTTAATACCTTCCTCTAATAAATTGCTTTAGATTTAAAACTAAAACTATTAATTATCTATGTGGACGATCGCAAATTTAGCAGTTGATAGGTTACGGAGGCCTTTTGTATTTGTTGATAAAGTGGTTGGGATTAACGATACAGTCTCCTATTCCCGTACTAAACTTGAGGGGTTCATATATAATACTATCTTACCTGACATGACTTATTTGACCCTTCATACTGTAGTGGACTATTCGTGAAAGTTCCTCGCCATTAATAATCGGAATATTTCCAGTCGAAACGCCTTGTACTTATGGTATAGATAAATTCATGTAGAAATCGGAGCAATCCTACCTTGAGAGAGATGGATGGTAGACCCTCATTTCGTACATCAACAACACCGGCTCAGGCTTTTATTGAAGACAGGAACCCTAGAGAAATTGAAAATTTCGTCTCTCGAAGAAAAGAGTAATGAAACTCCTTTATCAAAACGAAAGTCTTCCGTGATTGGCAACTATAAATTTGAATCATGTGGATAGTTAACATACTCAGATGCAAATACAAAAGTTGGAAGATGAGGCCTAGTTTCAGAAGTGAAGATTGTAGAAAAGGAGTTGCGACAA
The DNA here is from genome assembly GCA_022432525.1 of Daldinia grandis. Classification (NCBI taxonomy): domain Eukaryota; kingdom Fungi; phylum Ascomycota; class Sordariomycetes; order Xylariales; family Hypoxylaceae; genus Daldinia; species Daldinia grandis. The sequence continues at coordinate 1,282,592 of JAJKLB010000007.1, forward strand.
CGACTAGAGAGGTTAGACGAAACAAGCAGAACACTGATTCGGACGAAGTTAACCTACCACAGTCCTAAAACTCCACTTAGCAAACTAATATTATGACAAGAAGGAGTTGCTGAGTTTCAATCCACCCCTATTCTAAGTAACATATGGTATAAGTATTCTATTTCCATATTCAAATTCAAACTTTGCGTAGCACCTTCTGGAAATAGACCCACCCAGCAATATTATACCAGATATACGCAGTCAGTGTCGTCAGAAGGGTCGTCCACCTACGCACCTGGACCCTCTAGATCGCAATACTATCCTCAGGGCCAAGGGCCTAGTATAGCTAGCGAGCCTCGCTTTGCTCAGCCAGTACTAGGTTAGGCCAAGGAGCCTGTCACGAGGCGGTACCAAAGAGCATGATAACAATTTCGTTGTTCCTCAAGGAACTCTCTCCTATCTGAGGAGCCTTACGGCTCGTATATACATGAATATTCTTTGTTCTAGATGTATCATCTAGAATCCTGACAGAGCCGAACCGTAGCACCACAGTTAGCGCTGGGAAACATATCTAGTCGCTAGGCAAGCGATGTTAAAAGAATATAGGCATAAACCTGACATCGATACTAGTCGCCTACGGAAGTGAGGACTTTAATACTCAGCACGGTGCTTCCAGCAACACTCAGTCAGTACGAGGACAGTGCCTGGGAGGCTGCAAAGGGGGAGATATAATATACACGACTCCGTGCATTGACAGGAGCTGGTGGTTTGAACTAGGAGGAGAACCAGGGGATGGATATAAGATGGTTCTAAAGACTCAATGATTCCATGAGACGATGGCCTCAACAAGCCATATTTCTCTATCCTTCAAGCCCCCCGATGACTAACTATGTCACAAAGATACCACCTTCATTTATGAGAAATGTCGCATATAAGCCGTGGCTACGTGCTCGCAACTGGCGGCGTTGCCTTTTTACAACAAGAAACCAAATACGTAAAATGGAACTTGAAGTTACCATTACTCTAACATATTGGATGCCTTGGGTAAGTAGGTAGGTACCTGGGGTAGTCTTCGCGTCTCTCTATTTTCTAGAATTTCCATCCTCATAGTATAAGGCCCAACTTTCATGAGACTTCCCATTTGTAGCGGATTCACATATCGAAGTACCTGTTAAGAATAGAGTATCTAAACATGTAAATTATGGTCTTTACAAGACTTGGTAGTAATAACGAGCAAGCTAATAATTGCCCACTATTGGACACCAAAACTCCTCGCTGGAAAAACAATTTCCCCTATTTTTATCTCGAAAGAAATATATCCAATAAAATTCGAGTTTATCCTTTTGGTTCTGCATACCCAATGCAAGAGCTAGTGTCAATATACTCCTTCAACAGATGCGGAATCTGGTAATATACAAATATATGTGTATGCAGCATAAATAAATCAGAACTTTTTCCACAAAAAAAAAGAAAAATCATTAGTCGTCATTAAATCCTCAGGCCTTAGCTCAAATGGCAATCTCCCGAAGCCTTGTAGATTAGTTGAAATCAAAATGATCTCGATATCGCAAACTCGCTCGCTCGTATAAAGGGGTATCCAACACATTATTTTCCATATATAATAAGAGTAGAGAGGTCCAAGCCTGGGTAAAATTGCCTACAGAGTGCCGTTGGCGGGGCGTTGGTCTCGAGGCTGTATCTGAGTGGCCGGTGCGGCTTGCTCTGCTTGGTCGAATATTCGAGTCGGCTCGGACGTCGAAGTGTCTTTATCATTAAGTTGGCTCTCTGTCATCTTCATAATCACGTCCTTACGAGCAACGGAGGGCCAGCCCGTGTTATTCGAGATTGCAGCATCCTCAGCCTCTGCGAGCCACTTGCGCCATTGTGGTGTGTCGGGGGCGGCGCCACTCCTATTGACCCAAGCTGTACGCTTAGTTTCGCGGATCGCATACCATAGCGTACGCGTAAAGCTTTTGACCCCTTCCCGTGGGTCATTGGAGGTTTCTGTATGGGCGTTTTGTGAGATTGTCGGAGTTATATCCCTAATATCATAGCGGCTTAAGTCCCAGAAGAAGCGTTTTGGGATTAAGCCCATAGTCCAGTATAGGCCATTCAATACGATATAACTAACACCGATGAAAACCTGGGAGTACCACTTGCAGTTGCCCAAGAGGATGACAGCCACCATTAACAAGCAGGTTCCAAGTCCCATGAGCACCCTATATGCGCGTCCGCTAACGTGATACTCGCACTCTTCAGTGCCCGAATAGAGCTCACGCGCTACTTCTTCGGTGCACTTGACAAGAAGGAATGCGCCCTCACGCGTACGGATAATTACGTCTCCGTCAGGGACAGTATTGGTGTGACTGCGATTCATTAGGATGGGCCTCCACCACGAAGCCCAGCCAACAATGGAGCTTGCAAAGGAAATGAGGGTGACGGCGAGAATGGCTGTTCCATCCTCGAGTACTGCTGCGAGAGCGATGATACCACATGTTAATAAAAGAGAGAAGAATGAAAGGACGTGCACAGGGGAATATAGGGTAGCAGGGACTGCAGGCCGTTTTTTATTGTTGGCAAGCGTCGGATTAGCGACGAAGTCCTGAATATTTTCTCTCATCGTTACCCGCCTGTTTATGCCCGGTGTTGGACCGGCCTCGATATCGTTGCTGTGTCCTATATCTACCGGCTCGTTTGGTATACGTGTATTGCGGTCTTCAGGAGGACCACGTGGTAGAGTACGGAGTTCATGTGACAAATTGGTAGACCTTCCATTTGCACGTATACTTTGAAGGAAGCTCGCTCTGTTGTTGAGGCCGGGGACCTCAATGCCACCGGCGTTATTGCGGTCGGTATGGGTGATGTGTAGGACTCGGAAAGCAAATGGTTGCAGCTCGTCGAGGGGGTGGATGATATTGGCAAAGAATCCCACTGTATCGAGGACAACACCGCTGTAAACGCCGGTCATTTTTGCTGTAGTCTCGGGCAAGCGACCAGGCCGGGAGGGCTTTAGGAAAGCCTGCGGGGCAGGGATAATGCGCGGGAGAAGGCAGAAAATGCTAGCAGTAATAGTCTGGCAATGTTCTGCTATGGACGACTCGCCAATTACGGCAAGTAGAGTCACAACATCAAGGCGCCAACCCCCAGGCCCCTCGGCACCCTGGACATCGGAAGAAAACCAGTTGGCCGCCGCAGATCTTATAACACCATCCCCATCGTCGGCCATTATTATACTTTTGACGGGCGTTTAGTGAGTTTCAGTCGGCCGGCACGGCAGGCGGGTAGATTCGAACCGTATGCGTGGGAGGGATAGGGAAAAGCAAATTAAGACCGACGCTATGCACAGGTGGGTTGGATTGTTGGAGTCAATTGAGTTGAAACGACGTGTCTGATGGGAACGGAAAGTGTACCTAATGTTGCTGAAAACGACTACATTTGTAATTTTTATTTATTTCGAGATATATATAGGTACCTTATAGCTATATAAATAAACAGGGCTAAACGGCAAGACACCGACCTACAAAAAGAGTATAGTACAATGGGATTGAAAAGAGAAAAAGGTGTTGGAGGCTGAAATGGAAATAAACATTCGAGGTTTCTCAAGTTTCGAAAAGATATTGGAGTTGAGGGTGATCCTTGCCTGCTTTGGACACTCTACTGCTTTGATTGGCTAGTCTTGCGAGCCCCACTCCATCCTTCTTTGGTTCTCCAGGGTCTTCAGCGTAACATTTACCGCTACGGCCCGCCCTACTGTCCAGTGCGCTGGCACGCGTCGGATAGCCCCAACTGGCTTTGAATGATTGGACTTAGTGGAAGCTTAAAGGTGCCAAGACTCCCCACCGATCAGAGCCTCTTTTGTTTGAGGCGCATCTGTATATATTATTCATCGCCTCCATGTTGTGTTTCTCGTGGAGGTAACCTCTGCGACTCCCTGCAGCACGCCCATAACCACTGAATAATATTATAGGACAAGCATTTCGTGAAGGCAGTATACAGCGAGCAGCAGGCAATTTACGATGGGCAGATCGGCGAACGTTTATGTAACTGATAATCTAGTTATAGAGATCGCTCACTACGTCTTTAAGTTGTCGAGTAGCTCGTAAATTAGTAGTACATAGAAATGAAGAAGACCTAGGGATATCTAATACGAACTCCCTGAACTTAGTAAGAGGAAAGCCTACCTTAGGTACCTAGGTAGTTACTCATATTCTTGAATACAGGTGTAACAAGATGAACTCCACCAAACACCTTGTCATATCGGGTATCAAAATCGTGAATATCTACATCTGTCTCATCGCCTAAACCCCGCTCCAAAGACGCCTAATCAATAAAACGGTTATCGCGCTTCTAAATTAAGCTTAGCCTCCCGCCTTTTCCGACCCTCCTCGATCTGATCTAACCTGTCGAGCCTCGCTAGACGACTAGTAGATTGTTTCCCAAGAAGCTGAGGAATAAATTCATCTTTCCATCGTCTCTCCCACTCTACTAAGACTCGCTCACGCTCAACTTGGCTCATGCAAGCATGGTCTATGCTCCATCTCGCAAGTTGACGCCAGCCAAACAGATTCATACTGCGATTGCCAACCATGACTTCATAAAAGTCATGTGATAATGTAGACCTGAAAATAATATAAAGTAAGTCTTAGTGTTCAAATTTGCGGGATGGTAAAGACTCACCTAAAAAGGGTACCATTGTCGCTGTTTAATGTGCAATGGACTTCATGCTTGAGTAGCTCGTAAATCCGGTGCTCATCCATATGCTCCACTAATCCGAGGACCATATTCGAGATAGGACATGCCTCCACACAGACATTATTATCCTTCATTTGCTTCATAATACCTGGCTTCTGTGGCAATGCATAACCATGCCCAATTCGTCTGGCCTTGAGATCAAGCGCACATTCGAGGTTGCCTTCGATGTCGTCAGGGGTCTCGCCGCAGTGGAATAAAAATGGAATCTCAACCTGCTCTTTCTGGCAGTCCTCTTGAAACTGCCTAAATTCTTCCTCAAAATATCGTAGTGGATATTTCTTATCGTAGGCCTCTTCTCCTACTAGATCGAAGCCGGCTATATATTGCGGCCATCTCTTCTTCATCCGTATGCATTCATCTAATGCTTCCTTTACCATAGGTTTCGGAAAAGACCGAGGCGTGCAGTATATAACCTTCATTCCGCCGAGGGATGGGGTATGGCCATTTCCGCATGGTATTCTGGTGTTGTCTAGGTATACTAAGTTGCCATCCGAATCTAACTTCCTATTCTCTTTTATATCCCCATGATCGTCCATATCTCCGATATCTTTCATAAAATTCTCATATTCTTCGATGATGATTTCCATCAAGCCGAAATTGTTGACACCTTCTGATCCATCATCTCGTAAAACCTGGTTACTTTTCATGAAATTTGGTCGGATTTCGGCGTACTGGACATTATCCCTAATAAATTCTTCTAAGCATTTCCTGGTATATGCCCGGAACGCCTTTTCATAATTAAATAGGCCTTTCATCATTCTTGTACGGCCGTTGAATTTATCCCATGCTCTATAAATCCGTTAGCTAGTTCATAGCGATGACATCGGTGCACAATACCTTGCTGCTCTCTGACGGACATCTTTGTATTGACTATTTTGGACATCTAGCTCGATATCCTTAGGCCACTTTGCGTCCTCAGCTTGCTTTTGCCTTGCCTGCTTCTCCTCTTTTGTCTCGGGCTTGCTTGTATGTTCTGAAGACTTATTTTCTGGGTTGAATATCTCGTCGATTTGCTCCTTGTGGAAGATGAGTTTCTTAGTAAGCCAATCGTCACATTTTATATCCATATCCCAGAGCTTGGACTCAGCTTGGACAGCTTGCTCATGATCTTGTAATATATAGCCTTGCCTGGTTTTCCGCTCCTCATTCCATACGGAGCGGAAGTATTGGTAACGCATGAGCTGACGTGGCTCATAATCATCATGGAATAGATTCGGGCCTTCCAAATCCTTCGAAGATAGTTCCTGCTCTTTAAGTATGGGGCTCATATCTGGGCTATCAATAATTTCCCTCGTATTCTGGAGCGTGAATACGATCTCACAATTGTCGAAATCGGATTTGGACCGTAATTTGTGAGTAGGACTCGAGACATACATATTGGGCATTTCTTTGGCTATACCCAAAAGGAACTCGGGAAGGAGGGCGGAATTAAAATGAAGATGAAGATGTGCACCTTTAGGTAGAGAGCGTGCTGCCTTCAACAGCTGGGTTTTGTCGATGATGTGGACATTTCGAGAAAAATGGTCTTCAGCGAACTGTTTTCTGTTGTGTTTGCTTTCGTTATACCAACGCTCGTCGTCGTAGTCTCTCTCCCCTAGTAAGGCTTCATTTGCGTCTTTCTCCTCAGGGCAGGCAAGCTTCATCATATTATCCTGAAAATGTAGTCTGGCCTGTGCCTCACCCCGGCGGTTTGACTGGAAGAGGTCTTCCATCATTTTGCAAATTGTCCTGCGCAACTGAAGTAGTCTAGAAGGGGTTTGCGGAGAGTTGTTCATGGGTATGCCATGTTGGTCGGCACTGCCGTCTTTATATAGACTGCGAAGACTACCTAGACACATAAGCGCATATGGTGAATGCTAGCTACTAAGGGTGAAGCAAAGTCGGGGATTGCTGATTTATCTAGTAGATGTATGGTCACCTTAGTACAAACTAGGCATATATCAGTTTTGTTACTATAACTTATATAGGTAGGTACCCGGTAGGTAGGTGGTCACTCTATCGGCGCAGCTGAATGAGTGGAATGCGTGGAATGCGTGAATGCGTCGCGTGGAGACATGGTATGTCTCAATTACTATCCCGAAGGCAGAGTAATAAGGCTCTAACCTACATGTAGATAGATTAGATAATGTAGTGTGTGGCGCTAAATGTCATATGGAACGTCAGTAAATGCACCTGGGCTTGGTTACATTAGGTAGGTGCACTAGAGATATGTACCTACATACCTGTATGTACCTAATGTACCCATGTACATACTTAGAGGGTACATGTATCTATTGCACGACTCCAGGGCTGACAGGTAGGCAGACTCAGGTACCTCCTAATGTACTTGTACTTCCTCTAGTGTACCTACATACATATGTTGCTCGTCATCTCATCCCCAAAACTTCGATTGGTAATTCTCCACAGATTGAATTCACTACTCTTTCCCAACTAACTTACCTAGCTATAGGGCTATAACATATCTAACAAACACTTCCTCCCTTGCTCACTTAAATACCCATAAAACATAATGTTTGTAAAAGACAAATACCTATATGAATAAATGTTACAAAATAATACGATCATCCCAGTACCACGTAAGAGGTAGATGTCGTGCGTTTGTCTGGCCTATTAGTTTTCATCTTTTACTCCGCCGCAAATTCGATTGAATTGCCTTATATCAGGCTTAGGGGGCGCCCCTTTGTGCTGTATGAATCATACAGCTACCTAGCCAGTAGGAGGCATCAAGTGGAAAATTAGGTTAGGCTATTCACCGTACATTCACTATTACTGCCTCACTTGACCATTGACTATTAACTAATCCTACTTTAGAACAACAACTCCCCCTTGAATTGGGCTTATCACCCTATTCAGGTTGTCCTGACAATCACTACCTAAGGTATTGTAGTAAGGTGAACGACCGAATAATTCTAACGATGTTCTAAAGGCGACTATCATCGGTATCGCCTATTCAATGAAGATTCAATGAAGTATCACAATTCTCGACAACACTACTATTGCCCAGTGACCCCTAATATGACAAGATACTGCCGTAAATAAGGGCAGCCAACGACTAGAATACTCCACCAGTATTATATTGCTATCTTTGGTTTATCATTCCCGAATATCATCAAAACTTGGATCATTTAGTTGCAAGAGAAAGGCTGCGCCACTCAGCACCCACAGTTGTTGAATATCTACCTGATTATCAAGCATCATACTATCATTTATATCTCTATCTCTTACTCTCTTCGCTACCATACATTTACTATACTAGGCTTATACCTCCTTTCTCTTAGGACTTAAGGGCGTTAAGGGAAACATGATTAGTCTAGTGAGCCTAGCGAAGCTACTCGAAGGATCCGCCTCCAATAATTAACGCATGGTATCAAGACGGCTGTTTTAAAACCTGAACTATCACTTCAACGGTAGCAAACCTAATATCTGGCTGCCCGATGTCGTATTTTCAGAGCTAGGCGGACAGGCGTACTGCAAATCTAGCGTATACCACTATCTCATACGCCCGACCTTAGAAGATTCTCCACGATATTCTGGCTATGCCAACCCAAGAGATTATTATTGGCATTTCTATACAACAGTAGTCTTCGACCCGCTCAACAAACGGGATCGGTCGGCCGAGCGCTTTCAAATCCATTATCCGCCTGTCCGACCGCAGCTTAGACAGAGCACACCGCATACAGTAGATCAAGAGATGTCATAATTCAGCCACGAAACGGCTATATTTCCGGATGATAGTGGACTGCGACTATTAGGTACCCTGCAATGTTCTATAAAAATCATACCATCTCATCTCACCAAAAGGAGTTAAGGCGTCATTCATTTAAATCCGAGCTTACATCTTGAAGGACTAACTAGTTATACTAGATTAAAGAATCCAGTCATACACACAGCCGCAGACTCATAACTAGAAAACCAAACATTCCAGGCATATCATCAGCCTTGGTCGAAAATTACACTAAACCTACAAACAACTGTATAGACAAAAGCCACTAAAATATGGAGCCCAGGAAAACCCCTTAACCTATGTAGGTCTGTGACGATTCCACTTCCTAGGGATCCCTGTCTGTCACAACTCAACATACACAAAGATCCAGCGATCTGCCTTTCCCCATACAACAGCGATCATTTCATACAGGCTTCGGAGAAAAAAATAGTAACATGCGGCCTCACCGCTCAAACGGAATCGCTCGTGAAAACTAGCATATGTACATAGTGTATACCTACCTAGGTTAGGTAGGTATCGCCTCAAGAGGCGGTGCTGCTCTACCAGCCCCGCATCTACGGCGTTTAGCAGTTTGCTAGTTACCTACCTAGGTTAGGTACCTATTAAACGAAAGCGAGTCAACTTTTAGGCAACATCGGTAATTCGATCAATCAGCCTTGGGGTTAAACTAAATTATTCTACATTGGAAGTGAATTCTAAGTTCTGTCTAAAATGACAGCATGAAAGAGATGACGAGATGGCGCTGCAGAATATCATCTGAATGGATTTGTTAGTTTGAACCCTGGAACGACAGAACCGGAATCTCAATGCTAGCCTACCCCTACCCTATTTTGTTTCCAGGGGTACCCAATGAACTCTTGACATGTCACGTAGAAAAATGCGAAAAGGGGCAGGGGCAAGGTAGATTTTATTCATGGGATGGTAGATACTTTATTTTAAAATTCTGAGAGAATTCTGCTGAACATGTCCAAAAGCAAGAGGGGATGGAACTATACAGCAGGCAAACCGCTTTATCAGAGGGTATTAATTAACTTGCTATCTACAGTAGGTAGGCAATGGCGGATCCTGTCTCTTAGAATGCTTTCCACTCCCAAAAGCTCTTACACTCAGGTAAGCCCGACCTCGAGAGCACGGGTGTTGTGCCTAATATGAATCAGTCGAAATGAAACCGTTTCGCCGCCTTTTTAGGATTGTGATTAAGTTTGCCAACAGTGGCTTCGTCGATAGTATCCTTCTTAGAGTTTCGAGGTGTTCTAGACGCTTCCTCTCGGTCCATAACTTGCTTCCCCTTGATTGTAGTCTTGGGAGATCTCTTGATCAATTTAGTACTGGTCCGTGAGTTCTAATCCTCGAACTTGATGCTGCGGCTTTTATTGATATCCAGAGGACCACCCTTGTAGCTTCCCCGCTTCTTCTTATTCTTCTCCTTGGTGAAACCCTTGCCCTTGGTCACGATAAGGTCCTGGTGGGCCTTGTCGCCATATTCATGCGAAACATAAGCATTAGATGACAATCTTGGGTCGATGGCAACATCCTGTCGAATTCGCGAAAAGGGTTGGTTCTGCGCCTTGGCTCCGTTCTTACCCCGGTTGTTTATTTTTGATGCAACAGGGTCAGGCGGGAGAGGCGGGTAAGAAGTAGATCCAAACTCGGGCGAGGCTTTGTCCAGAGTTACAGAGGTATCTGACCCAGTACCGTTCGGAGCCACTCCTTTGCTAGGTCGCTGCGGTTTTCCATCCTCTGAGTCCGACTCGGACTCAGAATCACTGGAAGAGGAGCCGGATTCAGGTAGTGGCACTGCTGCTGCAGCTTTCAGATCCACTTTTGGCTCTTCGTCGGATTCAGAATCCGACGAGTCAGACTCAGATTCAGAACTGGAGGACTTGTCGTCATCGGAGCTCTCGTCACCAGAAGATCCAGAAGAGGACGATGATGAACTCTCATCAGGGCTCGCCTTAGTTTTGGCCTTCTTAGTCTGTGGACGTTCATCCTCCGAGCTCGAGTCCGACATGTCGGAATCTGAATCAGACGAGCTTGAGCTTTCGGAAACTGCCTTTCGTTTCAGCGGGTTTTTACCAATTGTAACAGCACCAGTAGCTGGTTTCTTTGATGTTTTCTTCTCGCCATCGCTCCCACTTTCGCTATCGCTGTCGCTGTCGCTGTCGTCGGAGCTAGAACTCTCAGAAGAGCTAGATTCATCATCAACAGGCGCGTCGCCCATAGCAACATCTTTGGAATCATCGCTGTCGCTGTCGCTATCACTAGAGCTATCCGAGCTCGAGTCGTCACTACTGTCACTTTCGCTGCTGCTACTGCTACTGCTGACCTTGGTGATCTTCTGCATGGGATCTTCTTTGGGGATGATGGGTGTGTTTGCCTGGCTTGAGAATGTCTCCCACGTTTGGAATACGCTGACCAGCGAATGATGTGCCTTGTTCTTCTGTTTGCTGGCATTCTGTCCTTTCCAGCCCTTCTTTGCTCTATGCTTCTGAAACTCGCGATGAGCATTATCGAATCCTTGATCGGACAAGAACGACTCGACTAAGTCCATGAGTTGGTCGGGAGGAGCCTGATTCTGGCTGGTGGATGATGATGGTGCTGTTTTAGGCGCGACTGCCGCCTTGGCAGTCTTTTGACTCTTCTTTGCCATTTCTGGTGTCGTACTGTCTGATGGTACTGATGCAGAGTTATTAGAGTTGTTGCTGAATAACCAATTAGGGGGACCTTGAGAGTATGTAGAAGGAGGTTGAGAGCGCGGGTTGCCGAACATAACCTTATGTTAATATGAACAGGTAAGTCGCCAGTGGTAGGACTTTCCTACCAGAAAAAAGGTAGGTTGTTCTTCTTAATTGACCTTAAAGTTCGAGGAATTGCAACTTTCTGGTTGCTGAAGAAAAAAATTTGTGGAACGCGACAAGGACCCACCCTTCTGCCATTGATTTTTTGCTCACCGCGAGGTACTATCAACTTATCGATAATATGATAGGTCTTATCTTTAGCATGATAGGCGCAATTAAACAGTTGGACGCCTATTGTAAATATCCACGTCTACAGAGCAGAGGTTATATTGGGTAAGTAACAGGTACTTTTTGATTGCACTTATTTAACAGCATTGAGTCATATATTACCAATCATGTTTATGTCTCAGGACTTAACATTGTTTGAACAAGATGATAGGGGACGAGATTTATAGATGAAAGAAAGGTGGTACTAAAGATAATCTTGAAAGACTTGTAGTTATTTCAGCTTTAAAATAACGACTTAACCTAGAGAATTAGTTTTCACTCATTATGTCACAAAAAATCAATACGTTTAACTGATGAAAAGGGGGCTTATTATTAAATACCTTGCAGCTCATCTCTATAACCATCATGCGGATTTCAATATGCGTATTGCTGCTAACCCCGGCTTTGACGCAAAAATAATACTATTCCCGTATCGAATCAGCTCATCGTATCATGGGTTGCCTTTAGTTGACCCAATGATTTATAATGCTCAATAACTTCAGACGAACATGTTATTCCGATCCAAAGAACAACATCTTCCGGTTTACTAATTATTAGCATGTCGACATCAGTTTGTTAAAGCACAATCCATCATGTCCCAGCCACTAGAACTGGCCACACTTGGCGACTCGATACAATTGCGTAATGGAGTATGTATGGGAGTTATGATACGAAATCGGTGTATCGATGAAAATAAACCTACCAGCGCAAGTGATAAGGACTATGCTAACCGTGCCCAAAATGGAGCTGGCTTGACCGTGGCTGAGGGCATATTTGTATACTATAATGGTGCAGAATGGCCTCATACGCCAGTTATGCTCAACGATAATCACGCAGCTGCATGGAAAAAGTCACTGATGCTGTCTATGATGTACACAGCAAGATATTTTTCTAGCTATGGCATCCCGGTACATCTTTACTCGATATCATATTATTAGTTAAGCTCAACTGAAGCTTCTCTCACTGATGCCGAATTTTGGGGCAGGATGGATCTAAAACGGCAACATCCCAATGCTTAAGAAGCATAATTACCTAGGTACCTATCTCATCGATGTACTATCCGAGATAGTAGCTGGAGGCGAGTACCATATACGTGGAGGGCGCCCTGTGAGTAGGACGATAATAATAATTTATATTCTACGTTGATCGCAAGGCGACTTACCGGTGTTTACTTAGGGTCATACTACTAACATCACAGAAATCGAAGACCCAAAATTCATTGCTGAACAGTACAGGAACTCAGCTATGCTGGCTAAATTGACGGGTTTCAACGGAATTGAACTATTGGACCAAGGGTAAGCTGTATTTACAAAACTCTCTGCATAGGTAGGTAGGTAACTATTATGTTTTGGCTAATCTACGGCATCATAGTGTCTATTTAGTTTACGGCTTTCTCTGCTCGTGAGTCTCTTATTCCTAATAATATTGCGGATGGTATTCCTTTGTACACCTGGTATAATTAACGTGCAGTAGGCGTTCTAAGAACTGCACAGGTGTTTATGGAGGCTCGGCCGAGAACTGATGTCGACTCCCTCAAGAAGTCTTGAGTGTCATCATCGATATCTGGGGTCCACGGCATATTGGAATCAAGATCCGTCCATCCGATGACCTTAATGATGATTTCATGACTTATGCAGAGCTCACTGAAATATATGATTACTTTATCCCTTAGCTAATCCAGCTGAGATTGGCGTTTATCAATATTTCTCGCCGCGGTTGCTACTTTAAGCAAGGGTATAATATTCATTCCCGTCTAGAGGGCTTCCAGTTACCAGACGATTGGGAGCCCCTTCAACAATTTGGACGCCTGGTCAAGTATACTGGTAGCGAGACAATATTGATGGTAAATCACGAGTATACTGTCGAGGAAGCCGAAACGTTGCTGGACAAGGGCAAGATTGATCTTATCACATTTAGTCGACCATTTTTCTATAACCTAGTAGATCGAATAAGCCTGATCTAAGTTCGAGATGTACTAATGGTTGGATATGATATAATCATGTAGATTGCTGAGAAGAAGCCCATCGCCGTGAATGACTCTGGTGGGTATGTAAATTATGGACCCTCTAGAATGGTCGATGAATTTTATAATAATTGGTCTTGAGTTTCAACTTGACATAATAGCATTATAGCCGAGCAATAGAAAACATATAATATTTTTTAAGGTTATTCTCTTAATATGTCTCTGTTTTAGGAGGGGAAGTCTGACTCTTTATAGAGCTTACCATCTTGGATATTAATGCTCAACGCCGCCATAAAGTTGAATATCGCTAAAGAAAGTAGGTAAGTATCTCTTATCTAGGCATATAAGCCCACGATATTGAAGTGTTAGATGCCATATAGCTTGTGGAAATTATGTAAGATGTAAGATAGCGGGTCCGTAGGCACCTCAGCTCCCGTAAAGCCGACCCGACCCAACAAACCGCCCGCACTCGGATCTAGAAGTACCCTTTTCAACAATGTTTTATAAGCTAAATCTCCCCATTCACCTATTTATTCTTCAACTCACCTCCAAGCCTTGATCCAGCTCCATTAAACAGAAGCTGGCCATACCGTCAAGATGTCATTTGAACAATTTGTAAAATTCACGACCGACTCAGGTATGATTAACTTATTTCTTTTTCAGCATGACCAGCGTGCACATACTCTGGCGGCTGTCTAAACACCGTGTGGGCCGAGTTAAGTAGCTCTTGAATACACTGTCGCAGTTTATGGCCAATTGAATCGGCCATGGGTTAATCCAAAGGAAAATTGCGAAATGCATTGGATATACATGTCGGGGTGGCCTGGAGAGAACCTAATGTTTGCCTCGGGCTCATTAGCGAAATGTTGTCACGTATGTGGCTTACACCCCTATGAGGATGGGATTTGGAGTATAAAGCCCTACTATACATTGGTACTATATAATTATATCAGGAGTGGGCCGTACCCTCTCTCGTTAACTATTCAAATTTGGGATAAGGTCAGCTTCAAGAAGGTTATGAGAAAGAGTCCCTATCGCCATCGGGTGACTTCTGGCAGACTTAGTCGCCGAACCCAGGAAACAGCTTTCATATTCCACGAACTGATAACTTTCTTTTTTAATCCGAACCTACAGATCTCCTAGTTAAGTTGCTAACATTAATCTACAGTCGGTCTAGAGAGGACCTTCCGCCTGTTCCAATCCATCGTGCAGATCCTCTCAAACTTCACCCTCCTCTTTAATGTGCTCCTCCAGGTCTTCATTCTCACAACAGAGAAGGCCCCTTCCCCCGCAGCAACCCGCGTCGTCCTAAAGGGTCTTAACCAACGTTTGGGGCTCGCCCGGCGTTTCTTCCGGCTATTCCGATTTTTAGATTCATTCAACGCGGCGCAGAAGCTCTCCTCCAAGCTTTCTGCCGCTCAGGGCCAGAAAGGAGCCGCACCGCGCGGATTCTTGTCTCAGGTGCACCCATGGATTGACGTCTTCTCAAAGACATTCATGGGAATGTATCTACTACTGGAAGCTAGTACGATGGTAGACGCGCTGCAAGTTCCTGGGCTAGCGATCTGGACAGCCGAGCGGGAACGCACTATCACCGTCGAGGGACAGAGGTTCTGGCTGTTCTCCCTGGTCTGTAGCGCCGTATACAATATCCTGGAAATATCCTTTACGCTCTCTTCCGCACCGCCCACTCCAACTGAGAAGGCGACTTCTTCCGAGAAAAAAGCGACAAGCCAGGAAAAGAGCAAGCAGGAGCCGAAGCAGGAGATCACAACCAAGGTGTACAAGCTAGGTCGCGGTGCCACGGCTAGCATTCTCGACATCGTCCTACCAGGCAGCGTGGTTGGCTGGATCAAAGCCGACCCCGGTACGGTGGGTCTAGCTATGTTCGTAACGACGATTTTGACAAGTATGGATGTGTGGGAGAGGTGTGGACGAGAAGTCGCGGGGAGTCAGTAGATCCGTGGTAGTTGGTCTTGACGTTTGTCGCATCCCTTTAGAGGATTCCAAGAGCACTCGCATATCTGTTTTGGATATCAAGCTTGGTCAACTTGAATAAAATTGTTGGATAGACTAACGATGTACCGTTGGAACGAAGTTATGAGACCATGAAAGGGGTTGCACTGGGGACAGAACTCGTATGAATGTCCTAAGTACCTACCTAACATATTGATACTAAGTACTAAGATATTGCGCTGACGACTCTGCATTGATTTGAATTACTTGATAAAAATTTAGTGTCACTAGTAGGTACCTAACCCTACGAATATCTAGGAATTGAGTGCTGCCTCTGTGCGGATATGTACAAAGTAACGAGTATTTGTGGTGTACAGCGTGGTTGAGTATTTCTCTAACCCCTCGTATTACGCCGTCTAGCACTGTGTATAATAGGTGATCTGTTCGAATCTATTGGCCAGGGGCAATCAGCTTGCCTTCTGCTCGGGAATTAGGATCCCATCCACCAGCCAGAGCTTGTGCACCACCGTGTTCCGCCGCATACTTCTGCATCCTCGCTTGTAGCTCGGGCCTGAAGTGGCGGATAAGGCCCTGAATGGGCCAGGCAAATGCCTCGCCGAGAGCTATTAAGAAATCAGTGTCACTCCTCATAGACTAGCGAAAAGATCCTGGTAACGACTTACCGCAAATCGTGTGTCCTTCGACTTGTTTCGTTAACTCCTGCAACATATCAATCTCCCGCTCGCGACCTATTCCCTTCTCAAAGCGGCTCATGATTTGCTCAGTCCACTTGCTACCCTCACGGCACGGTGTGCACTGCCCACAAGACTCGTGACGGTAGAAATGACTTAACCGGGAAATGGCTCGGACGACATCGGCGCTCTTGTCCATGACAATGACGGCAGCAGTACCGAGGCCAGACTGGCTGTCCTTAAGAGCGTCGAAGTCCATTAGTTGGTCATCGCATACGCTCTTGGGGAGAATGGGAGTAGATGAGCCACCGGGGATAATGGCAAGAAGATTGTCCCAACCACCCCTTACGCCACCGCAGTGCTTCTCGATGAGTTCGCGCAGAGGAATACTCATCTCTTCCTCGACGGTGGCGGGGTTGTTGACGTGGCCGGAAATACAGAAGAGCTTTGTTCCTTGGTTTCGCTCACGGCCAAAAGAAGCGAACCAATTACCTCCCCTCCTGCAGATCGTAGGAGCGACAGCAATGGTCTCAACGTTGGCGACGGTAGATGGGCAACCGAATACACCCACAGCGGCCGGAAACGGAGGCTTTAGACGAGGCTTGCCGGGTTTGCCCTCTAGAGACTCGATTAATGACGTCTCCTCACCACAGACGTATGCACCAGCACCGCGGTGTAAGTATACGTCAAAGTCGTATCCGGAGCCGCAGGCATTTTTACCGATTAATCCATCGGCGTAAGCCTCGTTGATGGCCCGTTGTAAGACGGCAGCTTCGAGGATAAACTCTCCACGAATGTAAATATAGGCAGCGGTGGCGTTCATGGCTCGGCCAGCAACTAAACATCCTTCAATAAGCTTGTGGGGATCCTTTCGCATAATCTCTCGGTCTTTGCAGGTGCCAGGCTCGCCTTCATCGGCGTTGACAACCAGGTATCGGGGTTTCGTGTCTTTATCCCAATCTTTGAAATTCATAAACGACTGCGTCGCGGCAGTGATTAGCGATTATCTTCTGGTGGGAGTTGTAATAACCCGACATACCCATTTTAAACCAGAAGGGAAACCAGCTCCTCCTCTACCCCGTAGGCCTGAAGCTTTAACCTCACCAATGATCCAGTCGTGGCCCTTCAGAATGATCTCTTTTGTCTTGTGCCAATCTCCCATCTTCTTAGCCGATTTTAGGTCGGCGGGGTAGCGGCCGTAAAGGTTCTGAAA
The DNA here is from genome assembly GCA_022432525.1 of Daldinia grandis. Classification (NCBI taxonomy): domain Eukaryota; kingdom Fungi; phylum Ascomycota; class Sordariomycetes; order Xylariales; family Hypoxylaceae; genus Daldinia; species Daldinia grandis. The sequence goes on from JAJKLB010000007.1 coordinate 1,299,876, forward strand.
TATACGGTCTTGGTCTTTAAGGCCGCCATAGGTTCGTTTCGGGGTTCCATCCTGGACGGTCGCGAAACTTCGGTTCTGCTGGGGCGTGGATTGTTGCGGTAATCTCGAGCAGGACGGTAGAGCGACACGTGATAGGGCCTTCGCGGACGCTGCCGACGGCGCGGTAGTCCTGGACAGCATCGTGAAGGTGTTTGGTTGCTCAATTGAGCAGAGGGAGTGGAGAGACCGGATGACAATAGAGAGGGATTCGTAGGTTTTGTCGTGGAAATGATAAAGTTAAAGTGAGGCCTTTGAATAGAAATGACCGGCCTATGATTGGCTCGGGACATCTGGAGGCGGGTCTACCGTCTGTGGCGATCACCTAAGTCTCTGGGTTACAGAGCTACAATGCCTTAGGTTAAGGTTTTTGCTGTGGCAGATTGGCTGAGTAATGAGGTCATGTTACTTCGTACGTCCTTGCCTTTATCTTTTATCTTTGTCATCCCTAGTGCGTCATGTTTAACGCCAATATTCGATTTATGCATATCTAGATAGTCGCTGATAAGCATATTGAAGTGTTCTATTATTGATCATTGATCCTCATCTTTAAACAAACCCGGTCACTACGCTGCCATGAGTTTGAGCCCATCAACACTCTCGACGTCGATGCTCTACCCCACACGGCCCACATGAGCGCAAGATGTCCTCTTCTAAACGCCAGTCCATCCTCCCGCGTGTACAGTCCGGCCCGAAAGCTCCCGTCAACTTCTCTTCGTCAATCACAATAGCTGATTCTGCCCTTCTGGCGGGAAACCATACCATCAACATCAGTTCAGAGACGGTCATACATCCTCGAGCAAAGTTGGATTCCTCTAACGGTCGAATCACGATTGGTCGGAGATGTATCGTCCATGAACGAACAAGCATTGGGGCAACCTCTGCAGACCCGACTCCTAGTGAGTCACGCGACGGCGTGGTAGTTAGCGACTATGTGACCATAGAAGTTGGCGTAGTACTCGAGTCCGGCGGCACAATGATTGGGGAAGGGTGTCTGGTTGGTGTAGGCTGTAGAGTAGGCAAAGGAGCGAGGCTAGGGAAGGTGAGTTCGTCTTATATTCATCTGATATGATCATGGTAAGTTGACCGTTAACGGTGGAAAAGCACTGCACTTTAACGCCTCACAGCGTCATACAGCCTTGGGAGATAGTGCCAGACTTCACAGTCATCTACTCGAACGGGACGAGACGGACTGATAAGCGTGGCGTCACGGATTTAAAGAATAAAGCACAAGCGCGTCAGATCGAAGTGCTAAGGAGACTTATACCTAGCAATCCCGCCAAGTTCCAATAATCTTGTCAGATACCTTTAGTTTTGATTCGACCCTGCTTATTTAATGATACCCTCTTAAGTTTATTATTACCCTCATAACCTGTGATCTATTCGGCCGCTTTATCTTTAATACAACCATTGTAGCCACCTAATCTGAAACCGTACCCTATTCCGTAGGGAAGGTATTGTTCCCTATAGCAAATACTTTGGAAATAGATCAAGACTACTAGAAAGGAGGCTCAAGAAGACATCAGTAATAGAATAAACCTCTTCAGCCACGAGATGAGTTATAGTGCGGATAGGGCAGATGTATAAGCTAGTATATTTGTTAATATGTATCAAATCAGATAGGTTAGCTATTTCTAACTATTTGGCTGCATTGAATTCAAACTTTTAACTAAATATAAACCTCTTGACCACAACATACCACGGAACCCTAGGCTTCTCCGATGTACTCCCCTCCGAAACCAAGTAGTCTCTTCTACCACTCACAAGATCCACCTCAGCTAATCGAACAACCTTAGTCCCCTTCACGAACTTCCAACCGAAGTACAGAACCGTAAATATCGCAATCACCACGTATGAGAAGACGAAATCTACCGCTGCGAAACCCCCAACGAAGACCTCGTACCCGGAGATAAAAACAAGAAACAAGTTCAATAGCACAACGAACCAAGTACCGTAAGGATATAAAAAAGCCCGGTAAGGTAGCTCGTTGATGCTGTGGCCTTGTAGCACCCAGGCCCGGCGTAGCCTTAGGTGCGTAACGCCTATGAAGGCCCACGCGATGAAAGTAGCAGCTCCAGAAATGCTAACCAGATAACTAAACACTTTCCCAGGAGTAGCGGCAATATTCAGCAAGGCCAAGAGACCGAGGACATTTGAGAAGATGATAGCGTTAGCAGGTACCCCGTTGGCCGTCGTTCGGGCGAAGAAGGCGGGTGCACGACCGTTGACCGCAAGCGCTACAAGGCTCCGTGAGGCGACGTAGATGGCGCTATTGACAGACGATAGCTGCGCGGTAATCATGACGACGTTCACTAGATTCCCACCACCAGCCCAACCGGCGTTTACAAGCGCAACTGTCCAAGGGGACTGTGCGGACTTGCTGGTCGCCGTTAGAAGCGAGCTATCATTATAAGGCACAATGATCCCAGCAAAGAAGACCAAACCCAGGAAAATGATCCATATGCGCCAAAAGGTCTGTCGGATCGCCTTTGGTAAGTCTCTCTTCGGATTGCGGCTCTCAGCAGCGGTCAGAGCCAACATCTCAGTGCCACTATAATAAACTGCGGCTAAGACAAAAGTCTTCCCGAAACCGTTGATCCCGTTTGCGATTGCCCCAGGGTCACGCCAATATCGAAATCCAATGTACTCGCCACCGATAGCTCCTGTATTGACAAGGATAGCGACGAGGAAACCACCGACGACACAGATGAGTTTCCAGCATGCCAGCCAGAACTCCATCTCACCGTAAACCACAATGCCCAGTAGCGAGGTACACTGAAAGCCGACCCAAAAGATCAATATCCAAGCATATGACGGTACCGCGTCGGTCCAAAGACCCATGATAAGCGAGATATTGTTATAATCATTAGCAATATTCGTCACCCAAGCATACCAATAGTTCACACCAAGAGCAAACGCCAGCGCCGAATCGACAAACCGGCCAGCAAGCTCGATAAAGGCGCCTTGGATGGGGAACAGCGTCGCCATCTCGCCTAGACTCTGCATGACGAAAAATACGTCAATACCAATGATGAGAAAGCAGATTAAAGCGCCGACGGGCCCGCTGTAGGCGATTGCTGAGCCGGACCCGTACCAAATACTAGCTCCTACTACGCCGCCGAAGGCAATCATTTGCTGTATTCTTCTTAGTATTTACACACGATGGGGTTATAATAATTACTGACTAGGTGGCGGTTTTTGAGGCCGCGCTGTAAGCCATCGTCGATGATATTCCCATTACTAGCGAGGGTAACTTCCTCCCTCTCCGATGGAACTTCGTCGGGGGAAGTCGACGACTTTTCGTCGTTAGCTCCTGATGTTGGAGATGTCCCCATTGTTGTGGCTCGAGTGTTACTTAGATGTTACAAGCCTTATTAAACGACTGGTCAAGGTCAGAGTGAGGCTCGAACTGGAGGAATTAACAGAAGAGTACTTCTGGACGTGTCCATGTTGCTATAATGTATCATTCAAAGATCCACTATAATCGTTGGTAAGGGATGGACATTCGGTATAGCCAAATCCATACTTGAGCCTGTCCTTAATCAAGACGGATAGGCCAGCTACTTCGAGTCTCTCTTAACTGCCTACCTACCTACCTAGGTAGGGTAGATGCTTTGTTCCGGATGGTATCTATAGTATCTCTCCCTATTATTGGTAGATAGTGTTACATTCGGAATTACGACATCTAATATGAGTAGGTCTTATCGCACAAGTAGTCCACAACCAGACAAGCCTCGATAAGGACGTAGTAAGCCTTAATAAATACTTATTCGCCGATAAGCAGAAGCGTCGGACGGTTTGTATAAGTGTGTCTAGGTATTTGGTTGCTACTGTACGTATTTATACGAGGTATTGGATCGAATTTGTTGGGCTGGGCCGTTGGCAGTATTATGACATTGCTATTTCCTTCAAGAGAACAGGTAACAAACTGAATGAGCCGAATAGCAGCCGTATTTGAAGGTCATAACGAGGAACCCGCATCGGCATGGTGGTAGTATGGAGAGGAATGGTGTGGTTGGTATAGCTAGATCCAAAAGGCGTCATCCCATGACCGAAACTCTTAGCCAAATAATAATAAAAGTAATTCACCGTGGAGCTCATATGACCAAGATTTTTGGTAATTACGCGTAGGCGTATGGATAGGAGGCAACATCGTATCCTCAAGCTCACATAACAATTGAGCTAACAATCGATTAAATATATCACCTTAGCGACTTTTCTTACGGCAAAGAAGTAGTTGCCGATCTTCTCACTACCAGTCACCTCCTTCCAACCAAGGCCAGGAACGTAAACTACGCCCATACACCTGGGCTCAGTCCACTCTGTCCTGCTCCGGAGAAAGTGGGTTTTTAGTTCTTCCTCGTTGATGTACTTTTGCCAGTCATGGGTACCTTTCGGTACTATACGAAGCAAGTCTTCCGCCACAAGATTGGTCGTCACCCAGCTAAGCCAAGTCCTTGCGATAGTGCTGAGAACCAACCAACCTCCCGGTTTGACAAAGGGAGCACACCGATCAAGAAACTCGGTTGGGTTCGACACATGTTCTATGACTTCGAAGATGGACACGATATCGTAGCCGTCCTGAGGCGTACTCGGAACCGGTAGTTTTTCGATAGGGGTATTTATGTAAGTTAACTTGGATCTCAAGGCGGGATCCCGCTTGGCATGTGCTTTAGCAATAGATAGTACCTCGGGGCTAGGATCTATGGCCGTCACGGATGAGGTCGTAGGTAGTCGGGCAGCGGACTCAGCGAATATACCACCACCACAGCCTATATCTAAGTATGCTAAGTTATTGGAAGGTGGGGGTGGATCATCGAGGATCGAAGAGCGACACGAGCGAATGAAGTCGTGGCGCAGCGGGTTCATCAAGTGGAGGATGCGGGACGGTCCCTGAGGATCCCACCACGAGGATGCGAGGGCGTTGAAGTGAGAGACCTCATCGGGCGAAACGGTTGTGAAGGTGGAATCGGCGGAGGCAGAATTCGGGGATGAGTGAGAAGCCGAGGTTGAGGTTTTCGTGACCGAGAAGCTCCGGCTTGGAGATATTATTATGCATCGAACGGGACACGGACTGGCTGGGGAATATCGGAGCTGTCGGAGAAGTACGGGTTTTATACGGGGTGGCATGATTTCCCGTATTTGATAGCAGCTTTACACCCTCAAATGATTTTTTAACCCTCCTCTATTTAACCACAATAGATGCTGTCGTCGCGCAAGAGTAGGAGACAGAAGAAGAGTTATGGCACGAAGATTGAAAGGTTCCAAATTAGGTAAGGAGCTTACCCGGTGAGCTAAAGAGCCATGCATGTGAGAGGTACCCTTTGACGGCATGCGCCGGCTCAGCCTAGTGGAAAATCCGATCGGGTTGTACAAGGGTAGATAAAGATTGGAATTGACCAATAAAAGTACGCAATAGTGCTTAGTGTGATGTAATTTTGGACCCTGAGGGACGGCGGATTAACTTGTGCCCCATATATCTTTAATGCGCGAGCCCCTCATAGTTGAAATCCGACCCCGCCGAGAAAAGTCCCTTAAGAAGTCCCTCGGAGATGGAAGTCTTAGCTTACTTGATGAGACAAACGGGTCGGTCATCAGTCAGCATTTGCAAGTTGCTTCCTCATTGTCCGGTCTGAAAATCCCGGGATGAGTAATTATCTACCGTAATTTATAGTCAGCTATTTCTTACTCATACGCTTTCCAATCTCTTCATTCTGTAAATTACTCAAATATCGAGACTTTGTTAGCCTTTATTCCTGAAAGCGACTTAACAGACACCATTTTACCCACCTTACACTTATACGCCACTGTTTGATCCTACATTGTGACGCAGTCATCAAACTTATTTCCCATTTGCGATACTCTAGAGAACCTGAGAAAGTAATAACATAAGAGTACTTTATACAAATTTGCCTATCATGCCGTCTGCGCTCATCAGTCATAATAAGTTCGACGGCATACCCGAGACAATCGACGCTTTCCGTACGTGTTCTTAGTCCTATGCATCGAAGAGGATTTCCCCCGAGATCAATACATATCGCAGTCTAGTAACGTTAACCTGTTGGTATAGGAAATGGCGAATTTATAGTCGTTATGGACGACCCGGGTCGCGAGAACGAAGGAGACTTAATCATAGCTGCCGATAGCATAACAACCGAGCAAATGGCTTTCATGGTTCGACATACGTCCGGCTTGATCTGCGCGCCTATCACACATACCCTTACAGAATCCCTAAAACTACCGCAGATGGTAGAAAACAGCGAAGATCCTCGCGGAACTGCCTACACAATTTCCATCGATGCCGCCGATCCCTCCGTTACCACCGGCATCAGCGCCCATGACCGTGCCCTAACAGTCCGACACCTCGCAGACCCCAAATCTACCGCCGCCAGCTTTCGACGCCCAGGTCATGTGTTCCCCCTGCGCGCACGTCCAGGCGGTGTTAGAGCTCGGAGAGGGCATACCGAAGCCGGCGTGGATTTTTGTAGACTAGCGGGTAAGTCGGAGGTTGCGGCGATCTGCGAGATAGTCGAAGATGGAGAGGAGGTCGCCGGGAGAGCAGTGCGAGAAAGCCCGGGAATGATGAGGGGCGAAGGATGTATCGCATTCGCAAGGAGATGGGGACTCAAAGTCTGCACGATCGAGGATCTAGTCGACTACATAGAAAAGACCGAAGGCAAACTTGGCGCCAATGGCAGTTCGTAGTTTATTGCCGAGGTATGAGCATTGAAAAAATTTTCTACATATAGATGGACATGAGGGGATCTCTCATAAGGCTACCCGAAGTAGTCGGGGATGCGCAAGTGTCCGTTGGAGAGGCAGGGGCATTTATTTATGAAGCAGATGGAAATACTTTACTTGGATCATAAAAGGCTTATAGAGAAAACACGGGTGGTGTCCAAGTGACAACTCTGAATACTAAGCTGTATTTATATTATACCTACCTTGGATGCAGTATCTAAGCTAAAATAAAATATCCCGCGCTGTATTAATTCCATGATAACTCCTAGACATAGAGTCCACTAGTTATAAGATACAGTAAGACAAGCAACTTTGTTTTCATAAGTGGTTCAGTTCAACTCTTAAAAAGCAATCTCACATGTGTACCTAGGTATCTGGTAACTATGCAGAGATGAAATGTAAATCACCTATCGGGGCCCGTGTTAACCCTTAGAGAATGTAACGTATCCGGGGACAAATGGTGCAATGCCGACGTCGGCTCCCTCTCCCGCGACGGTGCCCAGCCGGTGCGGCTAGGGCTAGGCACCGACATCTTTTTTATTTGCTTAATCTGTCTCGTGGAACATAAACTAATACTATTTCTTGCATGCACATTACGTTGGATTTATTGGTGGTTTTTAAACGCCGTTATTGGATAAACTTACTAACTAGATGTTTGAGAGAATCGTAAAGCCCCTCAAATGGTTCTACCATGAGTTTGGCATCGCGGCGATCCACGAGACCGGTCGCAATGCCTACATTATTATCTTGGCGCGGACGTGCCGGATGTTTGCGTATGGGACCAATGCGCTGATTTTAGGTAGGTACCTACCTAACTACCTGTTTTTCTAGTTAAGCCTGCGAAAATGTAATAGTCCGGTCGTCTTAATAACACTTGTAGCCATCTTCTTCTCGGCCTTGGGGATATCGGATCATCAAATTGGCCTGTTCATGACGTTTACGCTGGTGGGAGATGTTATCCTCGGAACGTTTCTTACACTCGTCGCAGACCGTGTTGGGAGACGAAAGGTCTTGCTCGGTGGCTCTGTATTAATGATACTGAGCGGTGTCATCTTTGCTGTTTTTGAAAACTTTTGGATTTTGCTCCTCGCTGCAATTGTTGGTGTTATCAGTATTACCGGTGGGGACTTTGGTCCATTTCGGAGCATCGAAGAGTTAGTCGAGTTTTCCTTTGAGAATTTTATAGAATTGATAAGTTCTAACAGTTTCTTAGGTCTATAATATCGCAGCTTACGACCCCTTCGATAAGAGCAGATGTGTTGTCGTGGCATGTTACTACGGCATTATTTGGTTCGTCATTGGGGAGTGAATTATCAGGTAGAGTTCTCCGCTACCTGCAGAGTAAGGATAACTGGAGTGAGGTCGATTCATATCATGCTCTCTTCTGGATATATGCTATAATGGGCGTTGTTAACCTTGTATTGGTCCTATTTCTGACAGAGGCGTGTGAACTGCAACCAGAGAAGGAAGTTTACACAGAGCTTACACAAGATGATAGCACAGATGGCACTGATGTAGATGCGGGGCATTTTGAAGAGTCTTCGGAGGTGACTCCTACCCCTCAAACATCTCGAAATTGGATTGTTCGGATCTTTAGGTGGCTTTCGGAGCAATTAGCCCAAATATCACCGTCAACCCGATCGGTGATGTATAAACTCTGGTTCCTGTTGGCTGTCGACTCACTTGCAGACGGAATGGTACCGTATTCCCTAACCAACTATTACATGGACGAAAAGTTTCATCCAGCCAAGTCAACCCTTGGCGATATTACCTCGTTTAGTTACTTCATGGGCGCGATATCAGCAGCATTCGCAGGTCCCCTAGCTCGAAAAATCGGGCTGATCAACACCATGGTGTTTACTCACACTCCGTCCTCGGCCGCCGTGTTATTCTTTCCGTTTCCACCTTATCTCTGGATGACAGCAGGGCTTTTGCTCATCCGCGCAGGGTTGAACAATATGGACCAAGCACCGCGAGCAGCTTTCATAGCAGCGGTGGTGAAGTCTGAGGAGCGAACGGCGGTTATGGGTATCACGTCCACCGTCAGGACTCTAGCCGCTACAGCAGGACCCACGGTCACTGGGATGTTGGCTTCGAGCGACCGATTTTGGATTGCATTCATCGTGGCAGGTAGCTGTCGTCTATCATATGACTTCGGCCTATATGCTATGTTCGTGAATATGAAACTTCACACACACGAAAAGCCGGCCGACCCATCTAATCAACATGGTCCAAGGCGGGTCCCCGATGAAGAGATGGAGTTAGAGAGTCTCGCTGACACGGATAGCGGAAGCGAAGAAACACGCTCCGAAAAGTCAGAACCGGAGACGGCTACTCTTCAAGTCCCTGATAGTAGTAATCAGAGAATTCGAAGTAGAAGTCCACGCCGAGCAGAAATTTAGAGTTAGCCCTTTTGAAGGAGAGAAAATTCCGGCTTAGAAACCGCCTCTGTTGCTATTCATATTAAGCAACCTGTCAGTAGGCTCCGAACAGAAGATTCTATATAACGATACTTTATACAATCCGTTATATTTTGTCTCTTAACGCTCGCTCACTCAATTCCCCTTCAGAGTAGAGTCTTAGAAATTTTAAAATTTAGAAATGGCAATCTATCAATTCAAAAAGGGGGTATATGACAAGTATCGATGTTAGGAGATATGAAGTTGACTTAGAGATCTATCTCCCGTATAGCCGACTTTTCTATGGGTATTCTAATAATAGTAAAGTTGGTTTACAATCAACTAGGTATCAATTCACTTAAAAGGCATTATCCGAAATATCAATCCATCCACTGGGACGCGGGACGAAGAGGCTCCCATTGAATCTCTCAGACACGAAATCCCGGATTGGCTCGAACTTCCGACACGTATGAACCGCATCGGTCTTCACGTATTCACTGCTGTATCCTTTGAAATACTTGATCGGAACGACAGCTGTACTGCCCCAACACATTATCGACTGGCGCAGTTGATCCAGGCAGTGGTCTTGTAGAGTTAGCGGTGAGGAACTCATGGGGGGTATGAGGGAACCACAAACCGGTGTAAACGGGTCCGTGAAGGGGGGTTTCCGGATAGACGTCGCGGTGTAAGGCCTGTCTGATTTGGTTCAGGCAATGCAGCTGATGGAACATATCGAACCTGTTTTATTTATAGTCAGCATATGCATAGAATTGGAAATGTCTGTATATAGAAATGGGATTAACAACTCACCCTGCCGTGTAACCGCTCCTGTGGTGGTCCCAATACTCTGAGTATTCATCTCCCCATAATTCCTTGGCCTCGGTCTCAGAAATCGAGAAGTATCTTCCCCATAGAAGTTTCTTCCAAGCAGCATCAACATCTGCAGTTGTACCGATGTAAGACTTGTCGCCGGGCTGAGCGACGAGGAACTCATCTCCATTTGGTGCAAAGTCTACGGGTAGCTTGAACTGGACTTGCTCAAGCTCAACAGAGCTGGGTGGTACTAGTTGACAAGATATTAGACAATGGCCTTAGACGCACTAAATTTCCAGGTAGCTTACATAGCTTCTCTTCTTGGAATCCTGTTTCGTAGCTACCGTTCGCAAGACGTTGGGATTTGAATTCGATGATGGCCAATGCGGAAATTACACCCAGTAAGAACATCCCAAGAGCGATGAGAATTATGGAGAGAACTCCTTGACTAGTATCATCTCGCACACACTGTCGCCGTCTTCTGAATCTCGGCTGCTGTCTTCTTGGTAAGAAATAGACCAGCTCGCCCTTCTCAGAGTCGTCTTCGAGTACTTCATATATCGGGGGTAACGACGGAGCACGCATTATCGCGAATTGATTGAATCAGAAGAGAAACGAATGAAAATAAAATAAAAAGAATGACGATTATTACAAAAAATACTATGACAACTTGAGGACCGGCCTTGTCACTATTTAGAATATACTGCACTGCAGTTACTGAGAATTGAAGTTAGAATAAGAATAAGAAAACGCGTAGTTCTACAGAGGGAAGAACCCGTTCTGAGTTTGGATTTTCCTAACGACCTACCTCGTTGGAACGTGCTCACCTGTGGCACTGATGCCTACTGGGATATAGATAAGATAGAAGAGAAATGGGCAAATGCGAAACCATTCAAACGAAACGCTACCCTTTGTATGAGCTTCTGCTAAGATGTCGCACTCTATCCTGGTGGATTGGGTTTATTAACAACCCCTTCTTATTAGGTACTAAACTAGATGAGGCATGCGTATCCATTATTCCTTGGCTAGTTGAAACTAGACTCTAGTGTAGGAGCTGAGGCTCTCGTGCTGAACGTAAGGGTAGGTCGCCTCCTTGAACTCCACGAAACTTGTTAGTTGATGATGTTTTATGAATGATCGTCGATAATCTATCGGAATATAAATCGGAATACATCATAATTCTCAATATAGGAGTGAAAGAGTCTTAGCGCCACTGGCATGAGAGAAATGATTGAATAACATACGCTAATGTTGACAACTGCCATATGTAAAGAGCTGTGCCCTCGCGTTGTCAGGGATCATAGCCAATTAGAAACAAGGTATCATGGTAGCTTGGACCCTTATAGTTTCACTTCAGCGATGAGTTCTAGAATATTTCAGTATGCAGAGACAAGAACCTATCAGATTAACCACATGACCAAAAGGTATCTTGTAATGGCTCTTTTCCTATTACTTAATATATGACAGAATCTTACCTAATAACTAGACGAAGCTGAGAGTAACAGCCTATCCAACGAGAGGGTACAGCACATGAGAGTGAGATGAAATCTTAATGTGCAACGAAGTAAGAGAATATAGTACTTTTCCTATTTCAGAGATATCTCACTCAGCTCGGTACAGGCTATTGGTGCCTTGCTATAACGAGGATGGGGTTGATCTTCTCTTCCATAAGAGATGAGGCGGGTACCAGGAAACTAACCGATCTAGATAATGAGGCCATCATGATATCCTAGGTTAGTACCATAAGCTCATCAGTCCAGCATAAATCTCTTTATTCAAGGCCATGAAGCTCGCCACTCATAACCAAATCTTTAGGTCCAGTATGATACCAGTCCTCGAGTCTTCCAGTTTTCATTTTCTTCGCTCCTCAAGGTCTTGCTGGACGAACCCCCCTTTACTACATTTCAAGGTGAATTGCTCCGTACTCACAGTCCCAGCGACTCTTGTCCTATTCGTAACTACCTACCTTGCCTATCCGGAGCAGCCAGGCTTGCAGCAGTGGATGGCGTCTTGGCTCGGCCACCCGCGGGTAGAATCCATGCACTCGTTAAGAAGCGCCGTACGGACCAAGAAATCATTGATGAGGCTAATAGACTTGAATGGGCCAACTAGAGTATTCCGGGTTGTGTATTAACTCAGAGCTACACAGGTAGTATCCATATGCCTACTGATAAACGCCACACCAATGAAAAGATAAGCGAGGAAGCCAAAAGGCTTCAAGAGGCCAGCCAGGATATTCCCAATTGCGTTTCAACCCAGTCCCGCGCTGAGAGAATTCGTGTCTATGCAGATAAGATCTTATTGTTCTGCGCAGCATGATAGCCGTCGACCCCGAGTCACGCCGAGTCGGCCTATTACCTTCTACGCCATTAGGCAGTAGGCGGGCTTACGAGACACCGGCGCTGTATAGCAACATGGAAAGTGCGAGACTGGATAATAAAAAAGAGGTATATTTACCCGACCTAGTCCTCTAATAGTACCTACCTACCTAGGTAGGCATCAAGTATTCGTACGCGATTGTTATATTAAAGGATGGTAAAAGATGGTAAAGATGGTAAAGGATGTCTTAGGCAGTCACGGTGTCGTAGTCGGAGCTGAAGCCTCGGCAGGAAATGGCAAATCCACCTAAAACAGTTCCCTAGCTGGCTGCATGTACCTTCTTTTTAACTCCGGAGCTGCCGCACTATGATCAAATGGTGTCACCGTAGGTAGCTTCTTGTACGACTTGATGAGTAATTGAATCGCGGTAGGACTATTCCCCCGAATTACCTTCCACAACGCTCCAAAGTAACTAGCTGTAGGTACTTGATAGTGGACTGCGTTTTCCCTTATTAAAGCCACTGGGCGCATGTCTCTTCGCACCACCTGAACGCCTCCAATATCATTTATCGTTTACCATTTACCATTTACCATTTACCACAACCCACTTCAATCCTTTGAGTACCTAAATCATGACTTCAACGGCTGCAGTTATCGGTAGCACCGGCCTTGTAGGCTCCCACATACTGACCACTCTTCTCGGCCTCGATGCCTTCAAGTCGGTTTATACCGTCTCTCGACGACACCCGAAAGCAGAGTCGCCTAAACTAGTCGCCGCCGTTGAGGCCGACACTACCAAATGGGCATCCAATCTTTCATCCATCACGCCCCCGCCGTCTGTAGTTTTCTCCGCCCTGGGAACAACCAGAGTTCAAGCTGGCGGCATTGCAAACCAGTGGAAAATCGACCATGATCGTACGTTGGAACCCCTCATATCTTTATGCGCATTCGATTATAGTAGGCAGGGCTAACAACAGTTGTCAACCGCGCAGTTAACATCGAGCTCGCCAAAGCCGCGCACTCTGCAGGAGTCAAGACGTTCGTCTTCATCTCGTCGGCTGGTACGCGCGGTTTCCTCGCCGGCTCCGCTCCCTACTCCAAGATGAAAGTCGGCGTCGAGGACTCGATCAAATCTCTTGCCTTCGATCAAGCAATCATCCTCCGACCGGGCCTGATTCTCGGGCAGCGCGAAGTCGAGCACACGGGTGGACCGCTCCTTAACACCGTCGTTCGCGGCCTGGGAAAGATTACCCAAGGCGCGCAAGACTTCTGGGGCCAGGATGCGGAGGTCATCGGGCGTGCTGCTGTTCGCGCTTCCTTATTGGCTGCCGAGGGCAAGGCGCCGAGCAAATATTGGGTTCTAGAGTCATCTGATATCCTCAAGCTCGGGCGGGACGAGTGGAAGGCTTAAGAGGGATGCATAGGACGGTTATACCTTTTGTTTTGGGACATGGAGTCTGGCGCATGGGCGATATCTCATATCCGGGTGATGGAGAGACTGGTTTAGGGAGGCTGGTTTGAAGAGATAGGAAGGAAGTCAGAAATAATGCACATATCACGTACGAATCTTATTACAACTAATATCTGCGGTTCTGCTTACCAAATTATTACGACCAGCTTCTTGATAAAAGAAAAATGCAACGTCCGCGGCCTATCTTGCTCTAGTCATATATCGTCCTAGGTGTCTCATTGGGCAGTAGTACGATGACAAGGGGACTTCGATATAGTCTCCACAGTAAGGTGGAAGAGCTCTCCTCTCTTGTCATAGTGTAGTGCCACTCGAGAATCAAAAGCACATGAGATGCCAAGTTATGATTGACTAGTTCGATTCAATATTCCGTGCAGTTGTTTGACCCGTCATGTACGTAGTGGAGGATCTTATTCGATCTTGCATGACATCTCCACTGCCGTGGACTCGAAGGAATTAGTCTAGGGCTTATGAGTTTTCCTTGATCACTAACCTAGTACTATTATTCCGACTATGCCTATTAGGTGGAAGTCGTTAGTAACAACTAATCTGCCTACATCGTCCCTTTCGACAGGTCATGTTTTCATTGGCGGTGATTTATTGAGCTTGCAAACATCTTTGTTTGCTGTCTTTGAACTAAGGGGACTAGTGTTCTGAACTTATTAGAACAATCAGGATCGATGGGCGAATAATGCATTGAATATATGGTCTTTGCTACCGAGTAGCATCTTCTCTTAGTCACGTTCAAGGACTAAGGACCAAAGGCGTTTTCCCCTTGCGTAGGTAGTACCCTCTAGGAAAATTATATAAATATCCAAGTAGAGAACCGAGGACTTGACCTAAAGACTTTTCTTTCCATAGCAATTATGGATACAAACAAGAAGACAAAAAAGAGTTTCGGCAAGAGAGTTGGCAAAGCGATTAGAGGTGCCATATACATCCTAATCGTGGGCACTGCTGGGTTTATAGCTCTATTCGTCATGCACTGGTAGTTAAGAGGCATCATCACGATCTTCTACTACTAGAGTCTTTGATAGGGCTCCTATAAATCTCGCTTCGGGGTTTTCCTAATATACATAATTCCTATCGCCAAAAAATGCGCATCGGTTTCCTCGTGCTAACTGTAGAATTCGTAGTTGCTATCGTGATGGTTGCTCTCTAGCCTTGAATTATTTGACAAGTAGCCCCTTTATGACTGTAAAATTATTATTTCATGTTGACTAGAATGTTTACAATGATGATAACAACCTCGAGGTATCATGTATCGTCTACTAAACTAGGTACCTACCTAGGTAAATATCCCATTGTCGAATCACAGACTTCCCCGATTCTATTGCGAAGGGTTATTTTATCTAGATTAAAATTCGAGAAAATAGTAGCTCGACAATATAGAACCAAATAAAAGCTCAAGGCTCACAGTCTCTCCCTTAACTGTCACTTCTTCCCCATAAACGCCTCCACAATCTTCTGAAACGGGACTCTCTTCGGGCCCTCGAGAATCTCAAAGCGCTCCTTCACATGGCCCACCGGAATCTCCTCGTCCCCCCTAACCAGGCCCGCCCACGCCTCGTCCGTGAACTGCTCGACAGGGATACCGATGTCGCCCTGCCCGATCTTAACAAGCTCCGCCTGCTGCGAGTGCAGCTCGGTCTTTACGGCCGGAGGCAGGATCTCGATGACCCGGATGTGCCGGCTGCCCTCGTCGTGGGAGAGTTGCGCGCGGATCGACCATAGCAGCGAGTGCAGCGCCGCTTTGGTCGCGCAGTAGTTGCCGCAGCG
Source organism: Daldinia grandis (assembly GCA_022432525.1). Classification (NCBI taxonomy): domain Eukaryota; kingdom Fungi; phylum Ascomycota; class Sordariomycetes; order Xylariales; family Hypoxylaceae; genus Daldinia; species Daldinia grandis. Next base: position 1,315,431 of record JAJKLB010000007.1, read on the forward strand.
CGGCAGGGGGACTAGGGCTAGCCCGGAGGTCACGGCGACGAGAGCCGCGGGCTTCGGCGCACGCGCTTGTAGGTGCGGCAGCAGGTACGTGATTAGATACAGATACGAAGTGTAATTTGTGCTCAGCTCCTGTATCGTGCGGGGCAGGTCGATTTCCTTGGGCTTGGAGAAGTCTAGCGTGCGCTGGATGCCTGAGTTGAGGACCACGGCGTCGATGTCGGGGTACTTCTCGGTGATGCTATGCGTATCGGTCAGCGAGCTGGAATCAGCGCGGGCCCGGTCTTAGATCGGTGAGTTACTCACTCTTTGGCCCATGCTTCGATCTTGTCGAACTCGGTAATATCGAATTGCGATGCCGCCGCCTTGCTCGCCCCGTGCTTAGCTACGAATTCCTCGAGCCTTTCTTTCCGGCGACCGACGCCGATGACGAAGATGCCGTTGTCAATCATACGCTCAGCCAGCGCCAGGCCGATTCCGGCTGTGGCGCCGATTAAGAGGACGGTCTTATACGGGAAGGACATCTTCCTCGTTTATTATTATCCTGAATAGTAGAATCTAGCTTAAGTAAGTGGTATCTACCTGGGTAACTACTTAGGTATTCGAATAATTGATCTCTCCTGCGTACTAGATATCGATGACGGTGATGAAGTTCTCCCAGTTGCAACTACATAGGAATAGTTACATGGTATATCCCGAGACCTGGCGAATCCATCCCCCTCTAATTTATCTGCTAAGCGCACATTTGCCTGACAAGCCAAAGTGGAATAGACGCGAATGTTACCTCATATACTGAAAAAAAAAACGCCTGTTCGGGAAATGCGTACGGGACACACCCTAATGCCTCCCTATTTCCACATGGTGTCATGGATTGCGCTTGATCTGCCTAGGGTAAACCCCACAGCCAAGCTCCATGTATGAACGATCTACCCCAATGGCATTCCATATCGGCAGCTTGTATTCAACCGCCATTGGCTATGTAGTATAGCTAAGGTGGTGTAGTTCTTTCAGGTCGCTGTGCCAAGACAGATCCCCTGTTAAGCCAGGCCCATCTCACTTCGGTAGTCGAAATGCTTCCACTACGAAGATCTTAGATCTGTGTAACTCGAAATTATCGCTACAGAATTATCTTATACATATTCGTTCTCGATTTATGGTTTAGGTTTAGAAATATCCTTGAGTTTGAGTTGATTTGTGTAAATCTCGAGGGGTAAGCAGGTGGTTAAGCCCGCTAAAACCTATCGAGGGGAGTTCACAATCGACCATACGCTATTAACTCACACGAGACTCATAAATTGAATGATAATCCCTTATATGATTAAGGTACCAAGCTAGTATCTATATCAATTTGCGTAGACTGCTTCATCCTAGGGCTCATTTATGTTTAAACCGTCTTCTCTTCGATGGGCATCAGCCTTACCATAGTAGGGAAAGGGTAGTGTAATACATAGGTAGAATTATCGGCCGCCTAGACACTTAGGGATATATTGTATTAGGTCCTAGGTTAAGTAGGTACCTAACCTAGCATTAAGCTTCCGAGGCGTTCCTACGTAGTTGCCATGACCCCACGGGGAACCCATAGATAGGCGCTGCTGTTTGAGCCTTAGCTTTTACAGCACGTTAAGGTCATTAGTAGGATTTCCAGTTACCCGGACGCGATGCATTTTAGGGCCTTATAATAGGGGCTTGTCGTCGCGACTACATAGCGTTTACCTTATACGTATGTCGCCGTTTCATCATATTGAAACTGGCTAATTTCCTTGGTTTCCGACTTTAGCACTTAGCCAGATCGTCTAAGCTCTTCGAGTTCAATGTCTAGCCTAGGGGATTATGATATTTTGGAATGCTATGTAGTTGAGCGCTCGGCAAAGAGTTACGAGGCAGAATAAACTTATATATACGTCTGAGTAGCCTTAATATAGTACCGCGAAAAGAACAATTTTCGATCGGCTAGATCAGGTATCTAACCGAGCTTTCGCTATTTACAAGTTGGCAAAGCCACATAACCTTTTGCCTTGGTCAACTGGTGGCCTTTTCCTGCCCTTACGCAATGCCGAAGAATGCGAGATCATCCTTCTGGTGGACGGGCACGGTGTGGCCAACGCCCTGGGCGCTGTATCCAACGAGCTGCGCTGTCGTGGCGGTGCCCTCGCCGTAGATGGTCTGGGTGTATCCGCTCTGGGGGGTATTGGCGGTGTCCTTGGAAGTGGTAAGACCTAGGACGTTGGACCATTGCTTAAGTGTCTCCTGGTCTGTTTACGGAATTAGCATTTTTCGCTACGCATTTCATGGGGTTGGAACGTACAGTTGGGGTATCGCAGGGTGCTGTCAGAGGTACCGTGCCAGCTGCAAGATATCGGTTAGTTCAAGTAGTCCAAAAACGTATTCCGACTTGGTTAGGGCTCTTCTTACACTAGAACTCGGGGACGAGCGCCGGTGTATCCCGGGTAGTAAGATCGCACGAGATCACCCCATTGAGCAGCAGTCTTAGTGCTCTGTCCGTTGGCGCACTGGTTGTTCCATCCCGGGGGGTCTTGAGTGGCGGTAGAGCCGGGGACGGCGAAGCATCCGTCTGGAACACCGGAGTAGATGGATCCTGCCTTGAAAACGTCGGGGTAGGCTCCAAGAAGGACGTTGGTCATCATGGCACCGGAGCTAGTTCCAGTGACATATGTCCTGTTTGCGTCTCCGCCATATTTCTCTACGGCATATTTGACCATGTTGGCAATGGTCTGACTGTCACCACCGCCATCGTGCTTCAAGGCTATACGAACTCTGTTAGGGACTTTCTTATCGTAGCAACATATTGGTAGTATAGTAAGAGAAGAAAGGGAGCCATACTAGCGTCGGAAGCGACATCGAAGCAGCCACCACCAGATTTAGAGTTGGGGTAGATCAAGATGAACCCATACTGGTTAGCCAATGGTGCGTATTGAGACTCAGAGAAGTATCCCTGAGCTGAACCTTGGCAGTGGTGTACAGCTACGATAATGGGTGCCGGGGTCTTGAGGTTACTGGGCACATACGAGTACATGCCCAGCTTCGTGGGAGTACCGCTGAAGTCGTTGACCTTGGTGAGGGATTGGCAGCTGCCAAGCGCAACTAAAGTTGCGAGTGTCGACAAGACCTTCATATTGCTATTCTTTACAAGAGCCGGTATTAACTTAGATGTCCTAGTAGTTTCCCTCGAAGAATCACTTAACATCCGGTGGGCGATCCCCAAGGTAAATAAACATTTTGATTCCGTTCATCCTACCTAGGTCAGTCTCGTACACGTCTCATGTGACCACTGCCATTTCCCCGGATGCCTCCTTTGCGTGTTCACCCCTTAGGCTAATCTACTAGTTGGTAAATTCATCGTGGCCTGCCTCATTCCGGATTCGGAAAGCGGATCGTTCGGTTAATCAGTAGGTTGCATTGCCCCTGCGGAGGAGTTGGGGAATAGGGACCTAAGTGGCAATCGTGACGCGTGTAAGGCCATTGATATTGAAGCATATAAAGTCAAAACGCCGCGACGTTCTAGGTCAAGCCGCTCACATAAATATTCTCGGCTAAATGTGAAATAGCTGCTCCCAACGTAGCGTCGCGTCCGGGAGCCTCCAACTTGGACGCTAATATTAGCTTATGAAAATAATAGACAACACATTACTATATTCATTTACTATACTCGGAAATAGTCTAATTCAGCCTCCATGATTAGGAGGCACCTATCTCATCTCATAAATACAGTGCCCATTTCAGTTGGCATTCACAACGTTAATGTCTATTCAGGTCCCAAGTCCAGGTTCTTTCGAAGCCAATCTCTCCACTGTTGGTCCTTTAGGATATATCGAACTCTGGCCTCGAGCCATTCTGTGTTGCCCCAGAACCCCCACGAAGCCTGGAATCTCAACCAGTCAACCAGTGCAGTCTCCCAATGCCGAACGAATAGGCTCCAGCCGTATTCCTGCTTTCGTCCTTCAGCGCCTTTGAAGTCATTGGTTAATTTCGAATGATAATATGCAAGGAGCCTTTCCTCGGCCTTGCCCATCGGGAGTTTGTTGGGGATATGACTCTCCTTGTCTATAAGTAATTCTAGTGGAACTGAACATGTAAATAATTTAGCTAGGTCGCAGGCACCTACCCCGAGACCGACATATTGAAAATCGAAAAATGCAACCCTGTCACCGGGTTCCGTTGTAAATAAATTCTCGGATTTGACATCCCCATGGATGATGGTTTCATATTCTCGGCCGCGCGGAGTTAGAAAGTTAGCCACCATCTCGGAGATAGACTGTCCGCTCAGAGTGACTGGCGTGCAGAGCGTAGACCACTCCGAGTCCTCATCTTCGGCAAGGGCAACATATTCCGTACGGCGAGTGGCGAGATATGTATACCCACCATTAAGCCACAACTTCTTCCCGGAGTCATCTCCATTCCGCCGTCTCTCGGCTTCTTCGAGAGGGGGGCGCAAGTATTCTTGCAGATTTCCAGGCACCAATCTCCGGCTAGCTCTATGAAAACCAGAGAGCCAATCTAGTGCAGCATAGACCTGCTTCTCATTGAGCTCTGACCTCTTCTCTCCGGCAATAGGGAATTTAGGTCTCAGGTCAGACATGACTATTAGAAGAATAAGTTAACTTTCATTTATATTAGAGAAATCTTATAGAAAGCTGCGGATAAGTAAAAGCGCATCGCATACTTGTTGCTGTTAGGCCTTGGAGCATCTCAGCGCCAGGTTTCCCATGAGACCCTAGTGTCGTAGCAACACAGTAAGCCACGGCGGTGTCCTCTAATAATGGGGCGACGGAGCTGTAAAAGTATTGCTCAACTCCATAGCTCATTAGTTTTCGTAAATGGCCTTCATCTTCGAAATCCAGGTTTTCCTGTGGGGGCGCGATGTATTTGAGGATTAGAGGAAACAATTCTTCGGTGTTCTTAGTATTATTGTGAATACTAGGACCGAATATCTTTCGAAGTCCGGCTACAGCTTCATCACTGGTAGCTCGAGCTTTGACCTCGTAAATGTATCCGTACCCTGCCCATAACGTTTGGATTTTCCTACACGAGACTAATTCAAGAGAGTGCCATGACAACATGATGGCAGCCACGCGTTCGGGCTCGATTTGATTCTGAACAACATAGCGCATATCTATAGCCTTGAAAGCTGAGATGCGTACCGGATTTTGGAGTGAAGACAGATTTATAAGTCTACTTGTGATAGAGTTGTCGGTGAACTCAGATTTGGAAGACCCGTAAAACGTATCGACTGCGTTTCTTTTCTTGTCGGGCCGTTGATATTTTTAACAGCTGCCGACTGGCGTGTAAGCCACTATAACCCCCTTTTTACGTCCCTTCAGCTACCTCACATTATATGGATAGAAAGGAATAAAAATCCTATATTTTATTAACGTGTTACTTATCATAAACAAGTTATCACTATGATAGATTAAGAAGACTTGAAATAGATATCTAGGGAATATCATAATAATGTCAAAAACTATCCCCCGGGCCTATTCAATCTGAGTGCACATATACCTCTTATAATTTTACATCTTTACCCATGGTTTATACATCCTTCGTCTGGGCCCATGGCCATTTTGCTTTGAAGTGCCGCGACCCACCCATCCAAAATATCAGGCCTACAGTTGCTATTGTCAGTGGCGCCGGGATCGCTATAGCGAGCCAAGCTTCTTGTACAAGTATGATGCTCAGAGCTTTGCCCGGGGCATCTGTCTCTCGAGTCTGGACAAGATTGGAGCCAAAAAAAGCCTATAAGGTTAGTTTGCGCACATTCTTTCTTGACGATTCTAGCACGGGAACCTACCAGTACAATACTCGTAGGCAGGTAAAGGGTTGTCATGATAGTTAAAGCTTTCAGCAGCTTAGAATCCTTTGCGGATTGCTTTAGTACTTGGGCAATCTGGTCGTTTGAGCTCGCCTGCTCTCTCGATAACTGAGTCAGCAGCTGTGTTTGAATGCGCATGGTTTCGTCGTGGCGGAAGTCCAGGATTTTCCCAAGCTATTGAACAGTTAATGGTTCATCATCAGCCATACCTATATCCCTAAGAAAAACATCTTACAAGCCGAAGTGCCCCCTCCGAGCGCTGAAAGATTGCTTCTAGAGTCCGCTCATAGCCTACAAGCTCCTCCTCGAGAGCTTCCAATTCACGCAAGGGCGTGAGTTCCAAGGATATGTTGGATAGTATACCGACATGCCTACACCGATTTTGACACCCACGCACTATGCTAATATTGGAATCCAATACTCCCTTAGCTGTTATGATATCCTGGCGGTAGCGTTCCAAGCGCTGACAGTCGGAGAAGCTCACCGAGAAATCTACTTTGGACTCAATTCCTACTTTCGAGTGATAGGCTTTGTTTTTCTAGAGGCACTCTTAGTTACAGGTCTGTAGAAAGTGAGATGAAATCATACCAACTCTTCGCACGTAGATTGGGTATAATCAATATAATCTAGCCACGTTCGGGAGGCCGTGAAAAGAATGGATCCATGGAGGTAAAGCGACTGTGTATGTGGATGCCGTTCTTTTTTCGAAATCTGCTTTTGGGTTGATTCTAGTAACCCTTCGATTTGAGGAGATGGCTGTATCAGCATCCAAGTTGAGATTGAAGCCCCCGGTTCTGTCTTTTGGTAGATTCCTGTATGTCTAAGCGACCAAGGACGGCCCTGGGCTCGGCCATTACGCTGAAAAAACCGAACAGTGTAACAGAATTCTATGCCGGTCAGCAAAAAGAAAAAGAAGCGAAATGAAAGGAAAATAGTAAGAAGGCCGTAGCTGGTCAGGGGTGTCTATACCATCGGCCGTTGATGTCCCACCATGGCGCCAGCGGTATCCAGAGAGCGCCCGACAATGGTCATCTTCCCGGTACCCGAATGACCTAATGAAGTCGACAAAGTATGAATGCGGTTTCAATAGATGAAAAATGGCCTCAAACGCGGTTGCAGTTATCGAAAGACGGCCCCACGTATTGTATTGACGGAGAATACTAAGTTACGTGAGGAACAATTCAGATTGGTATGGAGACATCCATGATCTTACATAAATAGTTCACCATCATGCTTTACTAAATCCTATTTTAATTCAAATACTTTCAGTCACGCAATACTGAGTGGATATAAGTTCTAAGAGTAAACTAACTGGAATATTAATAGATGATGATGTTCCAGAAATAACATTTGATGAAACTAGCCGTATCTTGTTAGCGAAAGCACTGAATGATATATCGAACCGGTTACTTAGATACCTACATTTGAGGCTTTGGCTAAACTTGATAAACTCAAGTTTATTCCTATCTTCCCGTTCGAAAAGCCAGTCCGTCTCGTTGAACAGTCGCGTGAGATCTAGGGTGTCATTATCAGGAAAGGCTGAGCCTTGCCACTTTGTAGATAAGGGGCCAGCCTCAGGTACTGTCGTTGACATGACTGTAACGTGAAAGTTACACGATTCAGAGCGAGTTGTTTAACTCCTTAGCTTATATATACAGCCTTGCCTTGTTATAATGCATTGAACAATCTACTCATATGTGCCTACTCTCTAAGACTGCCTAAGCGTCAATGGAAAGCTTCAGGGGCTGCATAGAGGAGTAAACTTGTAAAATACCTGTTAGGCAGGTTAGGCACGTAGCATTCGGAGATAATAAAAGGATCTTACCTTAGGTTAGGTACCTACTTGGAGGAATTCTTACTTCTTGCATTTATTTGGTTATCTGATTGGACAGTTCGTATAGGTAGGTAAGGTAGATTTCAGTGAACTAAGTGCCAAGACAACGTCGGGCGTCGTGGTGGCCCCAGGCCTGTCAAGCTGAACGGCGCAGCAAGGAAGCCTGAAGAGACTCTCAAGGATCAACCACCCTTCCCCCTCTATCTTAGTATCCTTATCTCCCTTGAAATCTACTTGCCTTCATTATGCCTTCCAGCGCTACATCGTCTTCCATAGACAGCAATTCAGTGATAGAAATCCTGAACACCAGATATGTTGATAGGGAGAAGTTGGATGAGGTTTTAAGCCGGATATTCGAACAAGGCACATACGAAGTCCACGTAAGCAATTTGCAGATGTTCCGCCCTTCAGATCTTGCCTAACGCGATATGCTACCAAGACAATCGACGAAGGAACGGCTTTACAACTCATTATACCTAGAAAACTCCGCCCGGTAAGGCCAGGAATAAAAAAGCCTAGTTAGGTATATAGCTGGAGCTGATTTATCCTTCCAGTCGGAGAGAGAAGAGATCCGGGAATAGTCTCCGACCAAGCAGTGAAATGATGACGAGCCCGCATCTTTCGCGGGACATTTTCATCGACATAAAACGGGAGGTAGAAGCATCCAAGGCTATTGGTGGCTTAGCACACTTTGTACCGGACAAGAAGTTTCACGATGCCATTACGCAAATATCGAAAGGTCGAGGCTATGATCTTGTGAGGGATATGATCGCAGCAACCTACCAGGACAATAATTTCCTTGTGGAACGGCAGCAACTAGAGGACATAATAATTCCAGGTGGCCTGAAAGTGTATATTGCATTTATATTAGCGGACGAGGAAAAACTACTACCCAGATTAGTAGCCTCTGGTCAAGGTCAATGGAAAGATGATATAATATTTTCTCTCATCCGCCACTCGGACGTAATGGCTCATTTGCCAGACGTTCGACGGCGTGTTCTTACCGAGAAAATACGGCTTCTCAGCGCTCCGATCCTAAAAGAGAATACATTTGGACATTTCCACTCCTCGCAGCCCCTTCCATTCCTCACAGTAGCAGCCAGCAGGGACCGTGGCCAAAATAGCACCACAAGCATGGTCACGGTACCATACGAGCACGTTGAGTTTTCTTCTGCAGAAAGCAGTCTTAAGGCCCTCGTTGAGCAGACCCAAGAGTCGGGTAAGTGTGAGTCTTACTACAACAAACCGATAAAACGCGTCAAGCTTGTCCGGAAGACGATGTACTATAGCAAGACCGTAGAGATGGAGCTTAAAATACTACGGGGGCTGCCAAAACACGATAGTCTGCTTAGACTATTCTGTTCTTATGGAATATACGAAGATGATCCCGAAACCTTGAAAACACTACACCTGCTGTTTCCTTACTACGACATGACGCTCGAAAGGCTCCTAAAGAGTGAGCCACTGGAGGAATGGCATGCAATTGACCTTATCAGTGCCTTTCACGGACTCGTCGATGGACTTGCAATATTCAGTGAGACCAAGTCGCCAAGTCCGGGATCAGTCGTACCAGGCGTGGGCACACATAACGACATCAAGCCTACGAATATCATGGTGGATACCGAGGCGAAGAAGCTGGTTTTGATCGATTTCGGCGAAGCTACAATTAAATCCATTACCACTAGTATCCAAGATCACTCCTCTAAGTTTAGGAACTCATACCTAGCTCCAGAGGCTCTGTTATCTCGCGAGCCTTCCAATGGGCCCAAAAGGGATGTTTGGGCCATAGGTTGCATATTCGCTGAGATCATTGTGTGTTTGGGCTCCCCTGGTAGTGCACAAGAAGCCCTTAATTCTTTCCGAAACAACCGGAAACCCCCGAAAGGGAGTTATGACCTATTTTTTCATTTCCCAGACCAGAACGACCATCGCAGGCTTCATCCTCATGTTGACTTTACCTTTACGAGCTTGTTAGGCGAGCCTTCGACCAGTGCGCTTATCAAAAGCTGCATACCCATCGCCCGGAAACTCCTAGAGGTTGACCCAAATGAGCGATCCGACGCGAAGGAAGCCGCAGGGTTACTTCAAGAGTTGGTATCGCAGGCTGGTAACTGTTCTATGGCGAGTGAATGTAGGAAGCCTGTGAGTGTAAGACCTGGGCCATTTCCCGATAAAATAGGGACAGGAGAGCAACCAAAGCACAGTACATTTAATGATAACTCTGGAACTCACTCGGCGATATCTGGCGAGCTAGATAAGAACATACCATTTCATATATTAGAGTCGGTTAAGAAGCAGGCAGGCATTCTAGAGCGGCGCGCAGGCGAAGGCCGGAACTTAGGATCCAGGCCGACATTCTTCTCTGGAAGGGCGAAAGCATTATGGAAACGTTCACGGGGCTACTGTCTCTCCCAGTGGGCAGCTATGCCTTCGTCGAGTTTAATCCTATTCTACAACGATTCAGGCGATCATAGGTCTGACTTGGCTGAAATCATGTCCATCGTTGCGGCGCGTATTCTGAAGGACGCCGAGTATCAAAAGCTCGAATATTGCGCCGCCTATTCCTTCTGCGACAATGCGAACGGCGTGGCGGGAGATCGATCCGCCCCTATAGCCTCGGCACTCTTGGTGCAGCTGCTGGATCAATGCGGTGATTCCGGCCGACTAAGCGAGGTCGCGGAGGCTATCGAGTCGGGCGACACGGCTAAGATTATGGGAGTTTTTACCGATATATACAATGGACTACCCAAGTCAAAGGTCGTTATTATCATCTTAGATAGGTTGGGTCGGGGCAGCAGGAGTAGAGATGGGGAACCAGTCGTTCATCAGACCGCGGACATGGTACGTTCGCTGGTTAAACTGGTCCGCCATAATATCGCAAATGGTTCCAGTAATGCTCCGCTAAAACTGTTTTTGAGTATCCCTTTCGCAAAATGGTGTAAGAAGGTTAGGGAAGGGTGGGGTATTGAAGCGGTAGAGATGGTCCATAATGTGCAGTCGAATGACGATAGATTCGGATTTGAGGAAATATTCTGGCAAAACAGCCCTCTGCCTTGGGTAGACGAGGCAAGTGCTAAAGGGATAGCTATAGTACCTGGTAGGTAGCCAGAAGGGCCACGAAGTATAGACCATCCTTCTTCAGGTTTGCTAGTGTGCTAGCAATCTCGTTGACTTTGATTTCTCCTTCTTTCTGCTTTTCGACAAATGAGTTGCGGCGTTATAGTGGCGTTCCCACCAGGTATGGACTTCTGGTTGGATTTCTACCTTTGGCTTCCTCGACCCGCGCTCGGCAACGAGTTGCTGGCATTTCTCCTCCGTACAATCCCTGTTGGGGGATATTTCTCGATTTGTTTGACAAGCTTGTTGAACTGATACTCCAGTCGCTGTACCTGGCTGCGAAGATCTTGGATCTCCTTCGCATGGCTTTCATCTAGGGCATAATCAGCATTGCTTGGTTTTACGTGCGCATCAAGGATAGGGACAGGACTAATCCCATTATGTTCATCCCTCTCAGGTTCTGGGGTTCCGCTCAAGTTTTGGGCTGCGTCTGGCTGGGTTAGGCTTTGACCCATCTTGTCATTCTCCGGTAGGTAGGTACCCAAATATATGGCCTCCTGTAAAGATGCGAAAATATCGAACTAGGCCAAGAGACTAAGACCATGAGTTAGATCTTGATGCTAGATCTAGTGCTGTCAGGTCTATATTTAGACGAATGGAATATGCTCATGAAGGGTAAATCTAGTGTATTGAAGAATGTATGGATGTAACCTTGAGGGGTACATATCTACTAACATAGGTACACCATGACTTCACAACGTTGCATTTGGTTGCTTGATCAGGAAGCTCACTAGGTTAACAGGTAGGTATCTAGTGTAATTATTAACCCCTACTCATTTCTCTTTAGTAAAAATAATCTAAAGGGAATAAATCGGATTTGCCAATAGTAAATCATTTCGCATAGTTATACCTAACTTAGACTGTATATGACAACAATATAGATGACATTTACGCATCAAGTTATAGCTAATACTATGTCACTAAAAGAATCCGAATATTATCTACTTGCTGTCACTCTATTTCCCTTCACCTCTCACGGCAGGGTATTATCCCAAATGCTACCAACACTAACTCTGCTCTCCCACCCTGCCTTCTGCCCGTTATCGCTAATAACCGTGTATGCAATACGCTTCTCCTCGCCCTTCCTCAGCAGGAACGCGTTGTGGTCGAAAGCGACGATGACGTCGTCGGCGTCCTTGTCGCCCACGCTGACCCAAGTCCAGATGCTGGTCCCCTTGTCGGCTCGGACCACGAACTCCTTGGCGCTGCTGTCGTGCTCGACGCTTAGGCCGGGATCGACTAGAGCAGCTGAAGACAGCGGCGTGGGCGTGTGGTAGTTGGTGTGCGTGTAAGTCTTTGTTGCCTCGCTGTTCGGCGGCGTTCCGGTAGCCGTTAAGTTGGCTACCAACACGGCCTTGCTGGCATCGAACGACGGGTCCGATTTCAACTTGTTCATGTCCACTCGTGCGATCAGCGTGGTGTTGAGCGGTCCGACAGTAAATTCCACGTCTCCCGCCTTGATATCAGCTGTATCAATGTCGAGAACGCTGCCGTCCCAGCCAACCCAGCTAAGACTAGCCTTCCCCTTGGCCTCTTCCCAGAGGTCGCTCACTGCGTAAACCTCAAGGATGCCGGTGGTTACGTTCCAAAGATTCGCGACGATAACAGATTGGTAGATGTCCTTGGCGGTATTGTGCAGGATCTTCCATCGGCCCTCGTACTCGATACTCGACCATGTCGGTGCCTGCCAGACATCCTGAAGCTGCCAGTACAAGCTTCCGAGCTGGCGCTCAGGCCGTCCGGAACCGATACGGTAGAATTCAATCTGGCTCTTGTAGAAGTCGGCTTGGTAGAGCTGCGTCGAGTGACACCAGGCAGAGAAATTGGCAATGGGGTCCGTCTTCATTGGCGTAGGATAGTATGTTTCCACGCCGTTGGTCATTTGAATCATACCTTCGGTCGCCCTCTCGAAATCACTGGTGTTAAGCCCGCGGGGAGGTTGATGGTGGTTACGTAGCACGATGGTCGAGCTATTATACCATAGGTCCTCTTCATCCACAGCATTCTTCCACGAGTTGATACTAGGCATACTAGTGAAGCCGAATTCAGCTGAGAATCGGCCAACAGGATAAGTTGATACGTTAAATCCCTGCCAGACATCATAGTTATAGTAGTCAGTATCTCCGTAGATGTGTCCGGGTGTAGCGTTCTGGTATCGCTCGATAATTGGCCTCGGGCTGCTGTGGTCGAGTGACAAATATCCGGTGTTAGCGCTACTCGACATATAGCTGATACTACGGGTGTTTCCAAAGACAGCTGGGACCAATGTGTCCAAGAATAGTATCTCGAAGTCGTGAGTGTAGTGGTCGAGCTCATCTGGCGCAATAACTTCGAGTATATAAATCATCAAGAGCATAATCTCGTTGTTACCGGCCCACAGAGCTAACGAAGGGTGGTGGTTAACACGGCGGACATTGTACACGACCTCCTGGCGAGCGTTCTCGAGGAAATCCGGATCGACGGGGTAAAGAGCATCGCCGAACTGGAATTCGGACCAGAGAAAGATGCCCATCTCATCTGCGATGTCGTATATGAAATCAGGTAGATATGAGCCGCCTCCCCAGACGCGAAGCATGTTCATGTTTGCGCCGGTTACCGAATTGAACATCGTCCGGATCTTCTCTGGGGTCACACGGGGCCAGAAGGTATCTGGCGGGATGAAGTTGCTACCCTTGGCATAGAATGTTTGGCCGTTGACCTCGAAATGCCAGTGGGTACCTGGGGCAATTCCTTGGGCTATCTCCTCGTCCGTGACTTCGCCCATGTTCATAACGATCGTTCTGAATCCGGAGCGCTTCGTTATTGAGGTCAAAGCCTTGCCCGACTGAGATACTACCTCGACAGTAATATTGTAAAGGTTCTGCGCTCCCAGTCCGGTCGGCCACCATAGCTTGTAGTCCTTAGCTTCCAAAACAGCATTGCCAGTAATCACGTCTCCATGATTCTCCACGTCTGTCAAGTCACCGCTGCTAACCTCCTTTTGGGTGGCAAGGTCGAATATCTTGTAGTTCATGGTTGCCCCCTCCGGTACGGTACCAACTATATCAAGACTGGCGTTTAAGACCCAATTGGCGTTCTGGTCAGGGGGGAGAAGGTTCAACTGGCCCTCACGATAGATATCAAATATCGAGTTGCGAACGTGGACCTTCTCCTTCTGAAGTTGCACAATCCATGCCTTCTGCCAGATACCTGCTGGAGCGAACGCTGGGCCCCAATCCCAACCGAAATCTGACTGCTCCTTTCGGATAAACTGGCGGTTACCGAATTCAAACTCAATCTCAAGACCAATAGGGGGGCCCTGGGGCCAAGTGGGAGCTCCAGGTAGAGCTGCGAGCTCATTGGCGATTCTAGGGGCACTACCAAATTCAACAAGGAGCTCAGGAGAATCGGAACTGCAACCGGATAAGATATCGGTGACGTCGAAATAGTATTGGCGGAACTGGTTGTTGGTGCTCGCAACAGATTTGGAGCAGAGGCTAATGTTTGCAAAAGTATCGAGACCGTTAAACAGCAAGAAAGTGGCTACGTCTTTCTCTTTCGATAGCCCAGCGACTTTAGCGGTATAGTTCCAGTCGGCCATAGCAACCCATCGTAGCTCGAAGTCGTTCAGCCCATGGTACGGGTCATCTATGACTTTGGCGGCAAATAGGTCCAGGTGAGCTTGTGAAGGGACTTTACCAGGAACCGAGATATCCTTTTCGTCGTTCGTAAGCGTCCAATCTATGTCGGACAAGTCGACGATGTTCGCGGCGGCAGCCACGGCCGCCGACGTGATGAGGTGGGCGAAGCGCATGTCGTCCCGGTGTCGTGTTCAGAACGAGCTAAGTAGTTGGCAGTGAGCTCTGAGAACATAAGCCATAACTGTAGAGGAACGCTTGAGCAGCATGGCCTTTATATACCCTCCAGCCGAGGCTTAAATTCCACAATCCTGTCAAGACGGGCTCGGGGAGCACAACGGGAGCGTGGACGTTCACTCCGCCACACCGATGACGATTGTCATTGGTTCGAACGCCAAGATGATGTAAATGCGATACAACCGTCAACAACGATTGTTTGGATCCGCGTTCCAGCCTGCATATTGACAACGTGAGATCCCCACATCGCTTAAACATGCGATAAACTAAGATAATTTTGCATAATAAAGAGTCACCGAGTAGTTGATAGATGGGAAATATCCACAAGTATAAGTCAACTCATAGTAAATATCAATATAACTAACAGAATACGTGACTAAAAGGCTTATCTCCAAATTCATACATACGATGATCCCAGCTGAAAAGGGGATTCAATCAAGGGTATAGGCCCATAACTATATACCTACCTATGTAGGTACCTAGGTACCCGACCTGAACCACCAATACTCAATGTTATGTATTTTACAGGTAGTTCCGGTATCTTTACCTTGTCTATATCGTGATTTCTGGTGCCGAATATGTACCTAATGTAAACAAACTACGGTCAAAGCTTTGTTGAATCTCATTGGTTCAGGTTACTAAACCACAACGTGGCGGAGCACTTATCAAAGTCTCCTTAAATCTCAACTCGTCAACCCCAAGAGGGAAATGCAGTACGATCGCACCGATGGGATATTAAACGATGCTACATGGGAAGAATGATAAAGTCACCGTTGATAAACCCCCCCTCCTAAGTTGTATGGCGATCATATTAAACAGGAGCAGAGACACTTGAATTATGAAGATAGAAGTCACAACAGTTTTCATATTAGTTAGGTAGGTACCTATATATGATCCAGTGTTAAACCTCCGAATAGGCCAGACTATAGATCGTCGCACTCTAGCATTAAGTAGCTAAGTTAGTGCACTTCCTATCCCCAAGATAATCTTGGCTAAACGCCGTCTCCGTTCGAATACGCATTCGCCGGCAGTTTATGCCGAATACAGGGAAACCTGCCATCAGGACAAAACCCGTAAAATATTCGCTGATCCAAAAGGAAATAATGAAAGAATTATTCATTTTCCAACCATAACGTCGACTTGTCCCAAGGACCCTCACATCGTCTTTCCGTATATCTCGTCTCCTCCTCGTCGTAAGTTTGTCTCGTGCCAAGTGATGTTGTGGATGTAGTTGCGTTGTCGGAGTTGCTGTTCCTGCGACGTAGGTTCTGGTCGGTAAGGCGGGAAGGCCTAAGCTAAGAGCCAGTATATCGGGTCAAGATCCTCTTCGTGCTGAGATTTTAGATCCCGCGGGTACAAGCAATGGTGGTTGGTTGGTTGGTTGGTTGGTTGGTTGGTTGTGTGGCGCGGTGGTCTCTAGCATCGCGTTCCGAGGCCCCGAAGCTGTAAAGCCAGTGCCTGCTAGCAGATGCGCACGTACCACTTCGTGGACGAACAGATGGCATAGCGGACTCGGGAGTTTAGTCCGAACTGCCCAGCTTGGCGGTGCGTAGGTATGTAGTGGCGTGGTAGTTAAATTAGAGTTTAATGTTCCTCTCGTGCCCTCGGGATGCGATTCTGATGCTGTGATGTTGTTGGGGCATAAGTGGACTTGGCTTCGATATGCTTCTGATGTAGGCCAGCTAAGACAGCCAGCGTTACCGTCAGGGTATGCCAGTGTTCACTTTTATGGGAACTCTCCTAGCCAATAGGCAACTAATTCTTTTTCTTCGTTAAGTCGTCTTCAAGAGTCCGATAGACAATTATCATTCGCTTACCTAGGTACCTAGGCAGATATAGTATGGCGGTTCCGCTGGCGAAACCGATTTAAAGTTAAGATTCCTCGTGTTGAAATCCGTCGTGCTCCTTTCAGCATCGTGACTTATCCTCCCAAGTAATATCGGGGTCGTGAATGGCGTTATGTGTGAAACTTGCTCGTGTCTGGTTAGACACGCGGAAAGCTATCTAACGTCACTGGAAGTTAGCTAAGAAAGATATGATGACGGTATCGAGTGCCTAAGGTAAGTACATTTTTTTCTATGAGCTTGCAGCTATGGCATTGCCTCCAATGACGCTCCAAAGTGGCGTTCTAGAAATTGATTCTGAAATAATATTTGAACCCAAGTTCGAGATCCGGGTTGGGTAAATCGAGAATGGTATAGAAATTGATGGAATACCCGACTTGGAATTTCTCGAGAGGGTTTCGGACTCATATTGAAGCATTCTAATAACCCTAGGATCAGACCAGCGATTATTGAATTTGTAGTCCTCTCTGAAATGGTTAAGGAGGTCGTTAAGGCTCTCCTGAGTCATTCGAGGTAATCCTCGGAACTTGTCGAACTTCTTAAGTATTGACGATGGAACCACATAGGCATTACGAGTATAGACCCATGATGTTTTCGGCTTTGGTAGAAGACCTCCTTCCTCAAGCTGAAGGAATCCGCGTTGATGGTCTGGCCTGTCTGAGCCCTCAAATGCGCGGAAGGCATACCTGTCTTTGTTGCGGTGGCGTGACTGTCTCCATGGCGGTTGGTATTTATTGTCTGGTCCAGAGTTGTATGCCGAGATAGTGGTAACCAGGTGATATCTGGAATCCTCGGAGTGTTCCAAGACTAGGAAAGTAAGTAGTTGGACTTTGATCAACGAATTTAGAGGATTAGGGGGGTGTTTACTTATCACTGGGTGGTTTGTCGCTTTTCGATGTAAATATTTGGTGTTGATTAAGGCGTTATATGCCGCCCTAGGAAACTCATCATACGGCCTGAGGAATGCAATATCGCCATCTTGCCAGTTATCGCTATTCTTTCGATTGGGTGTGGTTGTGTAACTTGATCTACAGGCATTCGACTCTGGAATGAACCCGTCCTGATCACGGCTGCTAGTTGCAGACATAATCATTGTAATATATAGGTATGGATAGTTTGAAATGGAAGGATTTATGGTAAAGGCTAGGGAAGAAGTCGGCGATGACCAGTTATGCTTTATGGAAAGATATTGGAGTAGATGTTGAAGCTTTTGCAGTCAAGTGGTGGAAGCTAGAGATGAACAAAAGCTATGGAGGATAATATGGGAAGATGAAAGTAGAAGCGTCTAACCTAAGAGAGCTTTTCTTTTATAGCTGTCTTCTAGAATATGGCAACGCTTGGTTGAGGTAAGCCAGGATTAAAAACGAAACGCAAATCATCTTCCCTCTTTCAGGGGATGTTATACATTGTGCTTAAAATGCTGGTAGCGTATATTTCAAATCATGATGGCCGTGCTATGCCCATGTGTCGTAATCTAACAGATGTGCTTGACACGGTGTCAGTTCATAGCGCTAGTTCATAGCAAGAGTATATGCAGTATAGTTATATTAGTGACAACGCCTGAGTTTAGTAAATGAGAAAGTTAGTGTCAATCTTCACATGATGTTTTGCGTCGTGATGAAACTTGGAGTAGTTTAATAAGAGTTAATCTATACCTTACGTCACTATAGGTCGAGCCCTTCTGCCATCGTTTTGTGAGATGAAATAGAGTATAATTTACGTCAAAGCGTCCATGAGGTGCTGTGGCGTTTCTCTATAAATAATATAAATATAGAGTTACTTTGACTTAGCGTCTAGCTTCGAACAGACTACAATGTTCACGAATATTGTCGTTGTATAGGATATACAACATCAAATCTACTGAGTAACAATCCTTTATAATATGTTTGGGAATCTCCTTAAAAGGTACCTAAACCATTTATATTAAATTCCGGACATGGTCAGTGAGAAACTATTCCTTTATCGAAGAGGTACTTACCTACGTTGCCTATTTCAATAAAGGATATTACACAGGTTACCTTCGAGTATATGGGCAGAGATATGCATAATCTTATAACCTAGGTCTTATCACTGCTGTTTCTATAGGATTGAGATCTAATTCTAATACGAAACTTTTAGCAGGTCATAGCAATTGTATTATAGCTAAGCACCTAATTTAGGTTAGTTGTTAAGATTACGTGAATGTAAGTTATACTTCATGGTGACTATCGCAGGCGTGCTGAACTATGAGGTTAACGATAATCTGACAAGCCGAACACGTTGTGGCAGGGATTACGTAGGTAATTACAGTGATTGTAGAATTTTACTGACTCAACATCAATTACACCCCAACAACGTAAAATAATTTTATAGTTTTCTAATACTATAAATTCCCATTGTTGTATGTAACAGGCAAGTAACTACATGTAGCGGGTAACAAGGCTATCGATAATGCAAAGCTTATCTAATCTAAATTTACATGTCAATCCCCCACTATGCGTCCAATTCTACCGACATCCATGAGGAGCCATCATCACGCTCTAAGCAAGCTTTATAAGTAATGCATACCTAGGTACATACCCCTTCTTTATAATATTATATAGATCCGAGTCATAGTCGTCAATTAGAATATAAGAATACAAGAGCAACGCTCATATACGGTAGATACCTAGATACCTTGTTCCGAATTGAAGACAAACTGGTTCCTGCAAACGCCAGTCAGCGCAACAGCATCCAATCATCATCCACTCATTCATAGGCAGTACGACCGAGATCCTTTAAGCCCACCTTAGAGATCCGAAGCCATGGCAGCCGAGGACCGCCCGCGGATCCTATACGCAGATTCGGGACCGGAGCCCCCGTATCCGCTGCGCATGGAAGGCACCGTGATATCCGGTTTCGGCCGCGGTTCTAAAGAGCTCGGGATCCCAACAGCCAACCTCCCCGTCGACTCCGTTGCTACGCCCTGGATCGCCACCGCAAAGTCAGGAGTGTACTTCGGCTACGCTGCCCTAGCTCTACCGTCCTCTCACCCCGACCGACAAGACACCAGCAACGCTTCAAACCAAACATACGAACCCCGCCATCGCTCTAACCCCCGCGCCGCCGCCGACGCGCCTCCCGCCTCTCACCCACCCCCTCCGACAACGATAACATCCGTCAGCACATCTTCCGAGACCTTCCCCTCAGTATCCTCATCCTCGCCCTCATCTCTCGCCACCAAAGAGGCGCCTAACTCTACTGCCACTACTACCACCACCACCTCCTCAACCGCATCGCAAAAGCGCTGGCAGATCTACCCCATGGTAATGTCCATTGGCTACAACCCCTTCTACAAGAACTCCGTGCGCTCCGCCGAAGTGCACGTGCTGCGCGAATTCGGCGCCGACTTCTACGACGCGCCGATGCGCCTGCTGATCCTGGGCTTCGTGCGCGAGGAGCGCGACTACGCGTCCCTCGAGGCGCTTATCACCGACATAAACGTAGACTGCGAAGTGGCGCGCCAGAGCCTTGCGCGCCCCGCCTGGACCCCGCGCGAGGGCACCGCGGATGGCGTCACCGGCGAGTTTGACGGCTCTTGGCTCGTTAGAGAGTCGTAGAGATTGGTTAGACTACCTAGGTACCTATGTACTATGTTATTGGGATACTTACCTACCTATGTATCAACCTACGTATACATGGTATATCCTATTTTCTTACTTACCTCCATAGGCAATATATCATAAGCATGCGACATGGGTAAGGCGATCAGGAGGGGCAAAGGGGGGTAAGGGGGGTAGGGGAAGAAAGGGGGGAGGGGCGGATTACCCGAATTGTCCCGTCCCGAGGCATTCTTGTTGGAAATTCCCGGAAATTCTTGGGCGCACGTGAGACATGTTAGATGCGGTTCTTCTATACAAGACCAGGTACTGGTCGGGTGGCTTATTGGGTGGGCGTTCAGTGCATAGAACAAGATGTGCTGAATTTTTTGGTATCTTAGAATAAGTCAATGAAATTCATGGTGGCTCGGCCGTAAAACCGATTTTGAAACCCATGCTCTATGCCGTGTCTACCCTATGGTGAGCCCTGAGATAACATGCATTATGACCAGCTCCCTTTGAAGGGAGAAGAGCTCCTAAATACGAGCTCCATCCAAAACGCCGCCCATGCTATATATAGTAGTCCCGCAAACTAGAAATGAACAAACCAAGAAACATGCATGTCTCTCTATACGTGCGCTCCAACTGGCCTATCCCTATACGGCCAATTGGTCCTGATTGCGATAGTAACACGGTAAGAACTAGAATGGAGTTAGCAAGTCTATCAATCCGAGTGGACACAGCAATGAGTCAACTTACGTTCATGACGATCAACATTGGTATATCAAAAACATCGCGCTTGATGGTCCAGCAGAACGTGCAGTCGATCTTGCCATCCTTTTCGAGTTTGGAGATCCCGTGCTCTCCGTCGATCCGCGTGACCCTATTGCTCAGAATGCTACTGTTGCGTCGGTCCTTGTGAGCGGATTCGTCACTGCTTAAAGACTCGCTCATTTCCTTCGTTCGGTATTTGAGGAGTCGGCATTTCCTCGTGACATGACCGCGACTATCGCCAAAGGCCAACTGGGCGAAATCTTCGTAGAATTGAACCACACTATCGTCGTCCATGAACTCTGCAATGAAGGCTGGTTGTATCTTGCCTTCCGAGGCCTTGCTCAAATCTGGTTGGGCTGTTCTTAGCCGCGGCGTAGCGTACTCGGACTTGCCTGTGCTACCGAGGCTACTCAACTCAGATGCCGACCGACCATTATTGACATTCACGTTAGGCTCTTTTCCTAGCAGCACGTTTTTGGTCCATCCGGTCAGAGCAATGAATTCTTTGTTTACGGCCGCCACTTCTCCAGTTCTTCGGCAGACAATAGTCGGCGCAGAGCAATGACCCATGAAGTCTTCGTATTCGAATAAAGTCCGCTGTAGACATTTTTCCATGAAAATAAGATCTTGCCGGTTAAGGTTCCTTGTGCATGCAATAAACGAAGGTCGGATACTAGCAAGAGACTTGGCGATACGTAGAGTCTTATTAGCGGAAAACCTTCGCTGGACAAATGCGATCAAGTTATGAAACCCAGTAAGATATGGGTAGGGCTCGGTGACGGTATCGTAGATCGCAGATGGGTCGCGTTGTCGTTTGCCTAAAATAGACTGAGGCCCAAACCGGCTCGTGGAACCTGAGGACTTTGGCTTTGGTCGTGTAGGCTGAGCGATTGGTTGAGAGCTGGCAGGTGTATAGGTGCTCGCAGTTGGCGACTTATCGAATCCATAGCCTGTGGGTTGCGGGCTTGATGTATTGTCTGTGCTTGGACTCGCTAAACTATTTGGTGTTGGTCCAGCAGCCGCCACGGCGTACGCATGAGGCAAGCCATGCTGCAAATTACCCGGATATGTGCCGCCGTTGCTTGGATCAACGTTCATGAAGCCGTCATTCATGCCATTCTCGTACATATGATTATGACTATATTGATTGACCCCATTTCGATATACCGGTGTAGATCCGTAGTTAACATCCGTCCCCGGGGGGTGAGCTATAGCGTCTCTAGGAGGAGTCTCCGCGGCTCCAGAAGACATATGGCCAAGCATCCCAAATTCAAGCGCACCGTAGTGGTTCCCAAAATTCAGGCCTTCGAGGTCAAAATTGAATATTGCAGGATTGCTGGGATCAAACAAGGCAGTTGAGAAATTATGGCCCATTTCGCTAGATACTTGGGGAACTTGCATAGAGCCTATCTGTGTTGCTCTCGATGTGTTCGGCGGTTGAAACCCAGGTGTCACCGGAGAATGCTGGCTGGCGAAAGACATATTGTCGGAAAGCGATGATAGCTGGCCCTGAGCATTGCCATTGAATATAGAGTAGGTAGACGAATTGGAGGCTTCCGAATAATACGGCGAAGTTTCGGAATTTCCATTAGATAGATGTCTTCCATTTGTTGGCTTCGTATGGACCGCTGGGTTGTAAGTCGGTCCCAGAACCGGTCTTAAAGCCTCTGGAGGAGCATCGTGAAGATATTTGGCTTTCTTCCGAACTCCGTCTTGGCAGGCGTCCGCAAGACCGCGTTTTATGCACCTTTGGCATGGACGCTCATCCCCTACTGAAGTGTTAGTAAATCTGCTCAGTCTAGCTTCATGGTATTGCGACTCGATTCACGCTGAGACACATTGGCTGTAGCTCAATTGTGGGGTTGTTGAGACAGTTGGACTGCGATGCAGGCCTGGGCACATAGGCGTAGGGCTGAGACTTACCGCATGTAAGATGCGCTCTCTGGCAGGCATAACACGCACGTCTCGCCTTCTTTCTCCTTGGGCGGTGCGGGTCTTTAGGATCGTATTTCTTCTTGACCTCTCCTGAATGGTCGGCGCCGCCAGGTTCGGGCGACGTGTTTTGGTCAGTCATCTTAGCATCTTCGTCCTTGATAGGCTGTTCCATGTCGTCGTACTCGTTCTCATTATCGGACAAGGCATCTGAGACCTCTGTCCCATTTGCTTCAACGTCTTCCGGCATCCTGTCTTAGTTATATAGAATAGCTCCTTTTCAGCTTTCCACGCCGGTTGAAAGGTATGGCAATGCAAGTCCAAGGGTAAGTCTGGCACAACCACACTGATCCAGAACAACAAATAGCTGAATTTTGCGAATCCCCGCAGGAGTATCACAGTCAGAACCAGGGGGGGGCTCTCTCTCAGAATTTCAATATTCTCTATTTCAAGCACTAGTACAATCTTCCCACCGCCTCTTAGCTTCAACTTCAGCACAGACCTTCGGCTTGGATCGTGGTCCAGTAGCAATCGACTTCGGTGGCGTATGCAAGCCAATGAAGTCGCCCGAGAAGATGTTTATCGAAGCTGGAGGTAATGACGAGCTAAAGATACTGCGTGAGACGCTAGCTTAGATATTATGGTGCTGTGCGCTGCCGCGGTGCGACAGCCGTGTCTAGGGGCCAGTATCCCCCCCAAGAAGGCTTGCACAAGCACGGCGCAACGACAGGCCGCTCGTATTCAGCGTGGTCAAGCAAGGCGGACGCCAATGGGCTAGTTCCCCGTTCCCCGTTACAAAGAGGCGTTCCTTGTGCAACGGGGACAAGGCTTGCTGGGGGCCCCGTCGAGCGGGTCTATCCGCTCTGTTCGTACAGATCGCGGGGGGGGGGAATGTTATTTCGTTTGAACAAGAATTAGAACGGGCCGGGCTGCGCGGGGGGACAGGTCTTTGCTCATGGAGTCACGCGGCGACGGATAAGGCACTGGGGCGTCTGGCTGGGGTGGTATGCGGGATGGTCGACGGTGATGCAGCTAGCCGCAACTTCTGAGCTTGTTCGCATTTGGTACTGGGGCGCACAGAGTTTTGTTTTGTCGTCGGCGATTCGGATATGAATAGAACACCTGAAGGGGGGGGGGGAGGGAGGGAGGGAGGGGAGGAGGGCGGGAGATATGAAGAGGTAGCTTGAAGTAGGTATGTATGTATAATGTATGTATGTATATGTGCGTATATGCGTAGGATATGTGTGGTATGTATGTGTATGTATATGGATGTATGTATTTACTTTGGATCGGCGACCTATGTAACTAATGTACCATACGCAGGTAAGGAGATAGGTAGGCGGCTGCGTATGCGCTATTGCTGCGCGGCTTTGAGAGGAGGGTCGAGTATGGCGAGAGCTGCACAGGAGATTTGGTACGGATGCATCCAGCGACTCGACGATCGACGACAAACTGGGTGAACTGAGTGAACGGATCGGAGAGCTCTACCTAAGCGGCCAGATCAAGCGAAAGCAGAGCGAGAATTAAAAAAGCCGAAACATAATAATGTAATGATACAATATTGACGAAGGGATGTCAGTAGTCGGGATTTTTCATAGTCAAAAAGGCGTAGCGCCAATCAATTGGTAGCAAACGGCGGTGGCGCAAAAGTTGAAGAAGATGGAAGAGTGAGGTTAGTAAGAAGTCGATGTCGACACCAATGACCCAATGACACGGGCCTCGAAGCTTGATGAGGCAGCAGACCTGAAAAAAAAATATAATAATAAAAAGAATTGACGATATCGGTCGGTAGAGTGGTAAGCCGAGAAAGAGGAAAGAGGGGCACCTCATTGGCTACTGCTATTCCGCATTCTCAAATTGTAAGTCCCTCTGGTCCTTCAACCGAATTGCGGGGTTCATTAAATCATCTAAACTTTAATTCATTTTTATTTTGTCAATTTTGTTATTGAATTCATTTCTTCCCCTCTTCGGACATACCTTTGTTTAATTCTTTTTTTCTCTCTTTATCGCATGTAAGCCGAGTTAATCGTAGATGGAGAAAAAGCCGGTTTGCCGGTATGCATGGGAAGTGGATTTTCCCATGAGAGTCCCATAAGAGAGAACAAGAGCATTTATCAAAAAGGAACAAAAAAGGCGAAAAGCCAAGCGAAGCTAGACCTAAAACCGCATATCCTAATGCAGTAGAGAGCCCCACAAGGTCTAATGGACCAGTCAGGCACGGACCAACCAACGCCAAGATATATGCCAAGGATACGATTCGAACCACGCTACCAACTTGGATTACTAACTATAAAAAACGTGAGAACCTTGCACGACATCATTTTTAGGTGTCTTCTCACCCACACCCAAGCCTGGTGAGTCCCGACAGGGCTCTTTACCGTTGATGCAGCGCTTCCCCAGACAAGCCAAGGAGTTATCTTGGCAAGATCATTGCATCCTAAGCTCTACATATCAAAACATACCACCTTACCTATTTACGTGTTTCTATGTAATAAGCGAAGTGTCAATGAATTGTTATCGCATCTTATAGGTACATGCATCTAAGATTGGACGCCCATGGAGATAGGTAGTGAGGTACCGTGTGTGTTGCTGTAGCCATCATCGCTTCAACTAAGGCTTGTTCTTTCCTTACCACGGGTATGCTATGTACAAGGTAGGAGGTACATACATGTAGCCATTGCCCCTTAAACAGGTAGACATTCAACTGTACTTGCCTGTACCTAGTATATACCTACCTATCTCCAGGACTATTTGCATGTACTTTAACCTTATGATTATACATAGGTATGTACCTAGGTACATATCTCAGGGGTATGTTAGGTACGTTAGGTTAGGTACCTATGTACCTATTAATTACATGTATCGATTTAATGTCAGTAAGCACGAAAAGGCTTCATGTTACTTCATCCTACATTCTCCATTTTCTCTACATATTTTCCAGCACAACCTGTTGCAAGTCATTCAACCCCTCTACCTCTTTCTCCGTTCCGCTACTTCATCACGGGCAATGCTCCCATGCGCTCATTTCTTCCAGTTCTAGCAGGTGAGCACGCTGGCGTCCTGTCTTCTATCTCCTCGTACAGACACGTATACTATCTCTGATATAAATCTACACGGGACCACTATGGATGGACCATCGGTACGTATGTATACCCAATAACAACGATAACACCTCCAAATCAGCCCCCCTCTCGTCAAAAAGAATGGCGCTCTCTACATGCATAGCGATGGCTGAATATAACCAACGCAACCGAGCGACCTTTCGTCGAATCATGGCCTACTTCTCCGTTTTGCCGAGCCTGACTGGGAAGGAAGACGCAGAATGCAATGCCGAGTAATTGTCCCAGCCATGTTTATCATGGGTCAATCCATATGCACATGCAGTCAAAATTTGATAGGGACCAATCAGATTCCAACAGGAACAGTCGAAGCTTTCTCTTGGACGCGTCACTTGGGACGTGGAATCGATGGATGAATCGTTACATACAGAGATTCTCTCGTTCTTTGCAGATGCTCCAATGCTGTTGCTACGCCCACTGCCCGCTAAATCGCGGTGAAATAGGAAGGTCGCCACGCTGATCTAGACGTTCTGTCGCCCGCTGGGTCGTCCTCATCCTATCGCCAACCTTCCCGAATTCTCCGGGGTACCTGAAGATCTTCACTGCAAGAGACCTTCATCTTTCGTTATACCACCACCCAAAGGGCAATATGTAGTGATCACCATCAGTGTGACCAAGGAAAGTCCGCATCCGACTTCTAGATCGTCCTTTCGCGACTATTTCAACATGCGGTTGCATGCAATATGTATTAATATTGCTTTACCCGTCATTATTACGATACAATAGCGTTCAACACAGCCAAGATAGGTTGCCCACATATACGGAAACCCTATACAGCTTTCCAGCTTCGATATAGTCTTGTCCATCTCAGATCGCTTACCCAACTCTATGCAGTCCACGGCGCCAACCGTCCGCCGCTGCAATGTCGTGCATTGCATGAATAACGCGCTGTTATTATTGCGGAATGCAACCTCATTGAAGGCTTGTTATTCCCCTTATACCCGTCGTGGATAGTAGATGCGGCCCTTCCACTAGTATAGTCGCATCTTTTTTTAACGCCGGCACTGCTTCCATCGTAGGATATCATAGGGCATATCAGCCCTGCCCTTGGCTAGATGGGCTGGGGCGACACAGCATGTTAATCCTTTGGAGGATCATGCAATAGCACCGATCAGTTATACTTGAACCCCAAAAGCACGGCATTTGAGTAGCCCAAGAGTTGTGTTTACAGGCCGACCAGTTTATAATTAAGGTCACGTGTTCCACCTGCATACGACCTTTGCGCGTTGCAATATAATCTAGGCTACACGACTTAGGGAAGACAGGAAGCCATGGAAGAGACAATGTAGGGACAGATTACCACCTAAGTGGCTAATGTGCCTGTCAACAAATTGTGGCAAGTGGCTAGTGGCTAGAAATGTTGCTCGAACTAGAAAGTTCATCAAGAATAACAATTCCCTAGGAAAGCAGCTGAACGGCTACAAGCTTCGTGCAACTTGGGAAGCGCTCTCCCAAATGCAGCCCGGCTCGAAGCAGTATCAACGGTCCTAGACATGAACAACTCATGAAAAATGTGGGCGTTCATTGCGTCTTGATATTGCAGTCACTCGTTGTGGTATCACGCATGATGTCACGGTTCGAAGCATGCTGCACATAAGAACTGCGTTACCTACAATGAGGTGTTCTACAGTTCATCCCAACATGTCACACAGAACTTTAACTTGGAAATGTTGCTTCGGACATGCAAGATCACGATGGTCCGCAGGAATCTGACAAAGCAATTACAAAATATTTCGAGGGGGACTTTCGACTACGTACCCTGTCTTTGTATCACGGCGGTATCATCTAAGCTTCCATCACGGACTCGCACTAGTAGTATTCAATACTATGAGTTACGTTAGGCTGCAAGGCTTAGGCCCTACATATTCTTGGCTGTCTACCTATAGACAGTGTCAATAACCAGTCTCTAGGTCAAACATGGCCGTACAATTGTTTGTTATGAGCAACGTACTGGATAACGTTCCATCATAATAGACTAGAGTCCTCCTAAAGAGGAAACCACCTGGCCCAGCCATGATCGAAGGTAATCGGACTTCCGGACAGACGACGCTAGGTCACTTCTGAGCTATTCCAAGTTGGTCTATTCAATGTGCCTATGCAAATTATTTCCCATTAACTCTGCAATTATAGTTATTGATACAGATATCTAACATTCCCGACGCCCAGTTGGGTAATAAATACCCAGGGGCTAAGTTAGAAGATAGGCGTTATATTTTCCATCTGCAGGTGTGAGAGCGGCTAGAAGCAAGCAACCCGTCAATTTGGTAAGGTGTCGTATCTTGCGTGGAAGACCGCCCATTAGCTCTCCTCGTACGTCGGTTGTGGGCATATATTGAAAACTTGATACGAGGTTACAAGGCCGCCGCTAAGGCCTCTGACAGTTAACCAATATATCTATTGCCAAGTGGTCGAAACAACAAGCACGTCTACAAAGCCACCAATAAGCTCACGCGTAGCCGGGCCCGACGGACTGGGAAGAATAGATGAGGAGAAGTATGTCCTACAGCTCGTACGCTCGGGTCAAAACATCATTATGTGGCGCTGCATATCGCAGACGAGAGGAGCCAATGGCCTACCTTACAAGAATTTTTGACATCGTTCGATATGAAGTGGCGCTCGATAGCATCTAAGTCCAGGGTAACAGGAGATAAGAGGAATGTTGAATCGCCACGAGGAGTTGGGGAGTTGGTGTATTCGGAAGGCTTAGGTGCTACTTCCGACCGCGACGGCCATGAAATGATGCGTTTGCAGCATCAATCGACGTGTCTCTCGGCACTCGTACTGGGATTCAGCCGTGGAATCATCTTTACGGCCGCAGGTGCATGAGGCACTAGTGCAGGTCCTGCCTTTGCATCCCAGCTACACATGTCGTTTTCTCTCAACTACCGATTCGTAATCATCGTTCCTATAGACCAAGCTTAGAAATAACCGCCGGAGCAGGTCGTATTTACAAAGTACAAACCTAGGTTTTGAATGGCGCGATTTCTAGTTTCTCCCGAGATCTAGCTATGTGCCTAAGGTAGGTAGGTATGCTCCCCTTCGTTACATATTTACGTTCCTGGACTTTACAATAAGCTTGTCTAAGTATGGAAGTAACTTGCGAACCGCAACCAGCCGTGGACTTGGCAGATATTCAAACGGCTATAGGACGGCAGGAATCCTTTAGTTTTGTCAGACAGTGACAAATGGAATGGAATAGACAGTCTACTAACCAGGTTATTGATGCTCTATCTTGCTATCTTTTCCACATCACGAGGCTATCACAATCAGAATTAGATCTTAGGTTGGGTCTAGAACATCATCACACCACGGGTCGGCCCTTTCTCGCATTCAGCTAAGGCACCCATCTACCTGAGGCAGCCAGATGAAACTGTGGTAAATATGACGATGGGTGGTAGTCTGCAGGACATTCAGCATTCAGCATTCAGCTAACCGGCTATTCTACGTAACCACGCTTATTTCTCACTTTATTTCCACCTCTTGAGTATCGTACGAGTCGCTTATTCAGTATATGCGGTAATGCAATCCAATCCCGGGCTTCTAGCCTCATAATACCGTATTCGGGCTCGTCCGTGGCCAGTTGGTGCGATTCAAACACCGACATCAGACGCGGACATATCAAGCCACTTCTCGGTTCTCTCCTGATCAGTGACGCCCGCCTTGGCCGATCTAGATTTTCTGTCGACCGGCGAACCTGTCAAAAGTATGCCTACCTAGGTACCTAATCAATGTAGGATCAGCCGCAATGCAACTTTGTGGCTTGGGGAGGCGAGAGCAAACGCAAAACGCGGCAAGCAAAAGCCAAAGCGTGAACATGCGTTCCATCAGCCTCTTCTTCGGCGGCCCCCACCCTACATCATCGGCCTCGGTGTGTAACGGCTTGTCTTCCTAGAGGCCGGGCCTAAACGCTCCTGGTAGCCACACCGAGATCATCTTCATGCCATGCTACGTTATCTTTTGTTTGACATTTACTTTTCGACCGCAGAGCCTCATAATCCTACCCTTCTGGCACACACACACCTCTCATGCCATGCAAGGCGGATTCCGTATATAGCGCCTGATACAATAATTCGGAAAGGAGAGCCGTACCATATGCTGGATGCCAATACATATCGGCCGAGAACAGTGCGCGTACTAATTCGTTATTATTACCTGTTGCAATCATCAAAATTCTCCGTAGAGTATATACACAGCTCATCTCATAGACCTAGGCCACATCTCGTCCGTCTCATAACCCCCAATCCCCCCAATACTTCCCCCCCCCTCTTTGTTCTTCCCTACTTCATGTACAATATCCAATATATATGTCAATAAAATCAGCTCGCCTGCGAATGTGTATATGCAAAACGCTCATAGTCACAACCAATCTTAGGCGCACCAAATAATGTCTGCGCTCCGGCTTCTCTAGGAGCCGAAAGAGACGCCACCGGATGCGGGATACTCGCGGCTAATCCTTCCTTCTCGGCTTCTGTACGCCACTTCCTCTCTTCCCCTTTGGCCCGTTTGTGACACCCGGTCTGATATCATAGCTGAATTTTCCTGCTTACTTGCTTGTTTACCTGTTTTTGACCATATTACGCACCGTACTTAGATCTCCTCTGCATCGCTAGGAGGCTGTTGTGATTGGCAAGCCCGTCTATCTGTAGATTACTCGGCCTTAGCTTAATTTGCCATTCCACGAAACAAAAATGAGTAGAGATGCGTGGAGATCATGCAGACGGTTAAGATGCCGAAGCCTGACACACACATACACCGGCCCAGCCTCCCCAGACGCCAACCCCCACGCAAATTAAACAGCAAAAAAAGAAAAAGGCAAAAAAGCAAAAAAGCAAAACCCGAGCAGAGCCAAATGACAATGACAGAACCTAAATTTGACCGCGATCGGCCATCAAAAACTCTCACTCAGATCTGAGAAGTCAGGCACATCTGCGTCGCAGTTGAAGTCCTTATCATACGCCTTGTCGGGCAGGATACCGGCAGCGAGGCCCTTCTTGTAGCTCCACTGGGGCGCGCTCTCGGTGTCCCAGGTCCAGTACCACCAGCCGTAGCCCTTCTCGAAGCTGGTCATCTGGGCCTCGGCGAACATCTTGAGGAACTTCTTGTACGAGGCCGAGTAGGAGCCCGGGTCGGCGTTGGCGTCGTCGCACGTGCACGAGGAGTCCTTGGTTGGGCACTTCGGCGTTAGGGCCTCGGTCGACGCGTTGCCCGAGTCGTACGTGCCCGTCCACCGGTTGCCCCAGCCCACGTTGGTCAGGTGTTTGGCGCAGTCAGTGTCGGCCTGGGACCACTCTGCGAACATGGTGGGGCCGAAGCCGGTGGACGTGTCCATGCTCTGCTGCGTCTGCTGCGTCCACCCGTCGCAGGCGTACTGCACCTTCTTCTGATGCGAGAAGACGATCTGGTCGTTGTTGAAGATGACATACTGGTGCACGTCAAGCACCAGCCCGTTCATACCCGTTAGCTTGCCCTGCCAGTTGCCTAGTCCCATGAAGCCGTCTCCGAACACGACGTTAGCTTTTATGCCGTTCTTGCGTACGAGGTTAAACGCCTCTGATGTCCAGGAGATGACGGCGTCTGCGGAAAGGGACACCATGCGCGGCTCGTTTGCCAGGCCGTAGAACGTGATGATGTTCTTGTAGCGGTCCTGCGCGAAGAACTTAGTCAGGCGATCGTGGACGTCGAGTGATCGCTGTGAATTTAGGCTGCCGTCGGTGCCGTTGAGCCAATTGACCACGCCTTGCTTTCCACTGTGATTCCAGCCATTCTGACTTCCTGGTAAGGCGTGAAGGTCCAAGTTTACTCGTAGCCCGTACTTACGCGCCCACTCGATCGCGCGCAGGAGATAACGCCACGAGGTGCGGAAGACGTACGGGTCGTCGTCGTACGTCTGCACGGCCCAGTAGCTGTAGGGGATGCGGACGTGATCTAAACCCGCGGCTTGTATTTCCTTGAAGGTCTCTTCCGTCACAAATGTAGCGTAGTGCTTTTCAAGAGTTGAAGCTGCTGTTTTGGGCCCGAGGTGTTTGCAGAGAGTCCATTCGTCGATGATGCCCAACCTGCTGTCATAGTTGAATAGCGAAGGCGTAATGAAAGGCTCGAGCGAGAGCCAACCACCCAGATTAACACCCCGTGCTGGTGTTTCCGCGTAGTCGCCCCAGGACTTCTCAATAGCCGGGACCTTGTCGTTGGCAGACTTGGAGTCATCCCAATCCATAAAGAGCCCCATAACCGGCAGGTCACCCACCGTCTCGTTCGTATAGGTTACGTTGAGGTCTGTCGTCTCGTACCATGTAAAAGGGTCCAGATAAGTTCCCCGAGCGGCTGCGGGGACGCTATTTTGTGAGATATCGTCGAGACTGGACTTGTGCGAGCCAGAGTCGTTGGCCTGGTTTTTCTTGCTCACGACGACTGCTACCACAATGATAATTATGAGTATCACGAGCGCGACGCCTGCTATGATCCCTATTTGAGATGTTAATAACGTGCCTGGAACTAGTGTCTTTTAAACCTACATCGCTTCTTCTTTCTGACGGTTCCTGGAATGTTCCATTGCATGCCTGCTTTCTCCTTTGCAATGCTGTCATAGCTATCATAACTACTATGTTTACTCGCGGCACCGCCCCTCATTCTCGAGGTTGCCCTCCCTTCCTCTACGATAGCTCCGCTGACTATTCTTCGGTCCTTTTTGCGAGGTCTTCGTTCCTTGTCTCTTAGGATCACCTCCTCGTCTTCAGTATCTATGTTGCGATGTCGTCGCCGATGTCGTCGATCTTCCCTATCCTGAGATTCGTATCCTCTTTCGCGAACTCTTTCCCCGTCTCGGTATTCTCTTGTCCGCCGTCGTTCCCTTCTAGGTGATTCATACTCTCCTTCAGAATGCGCATAGTCGCCCCTTGAGCGCCGCGCTACCCTAGGTGACTCATATTCAACATCGACGGCCTTATACTCTTCTCGTCGGTGTCGGTCTCTTTTCGGTTTACGCTCCCGTTCTTTCGGCGGTTCCTCCGCAGGCTCGAGGGAGTTATGCTCGTTCAATTGAGCAAGTGCGCCCATAGAAAGCTTTTGAGCTGCACCCCGTGATGTCCCCTCCGGACCCGACGTAGGTCTCTTTGAGCCATGCTCTCTAGACCTTCTTTTCTTATGTCGTTTATGATGCGCATCGGAATCCCTACGTCGGTGGCCGTCCGATTCCACCTCGTCATGCGCCATGGGTAGAAGAAATGGGAAATGTAAGAATACAATACAGATATAGATACACCCACAGACATGCAATGCGTCTCTTAATCTACCT
Organism: Daldinia grandis; assembly: GCA_022432525.1. Classification (NCBI taxonomy): domain Eukaryota; kingdom Fungi; phylum Ascomycota; class Sordariomycetes; order Xylariales; family Hypoxylaceae; genus Daldinia; species Daldinia grandis. Next base: position 1,348,577 of record JAJKLB010000007.1, read on the forward strand.
ATACAGGAGATAGATATGCAACCCTTTGAGGAAAGTATCTGCAATAATTTATCGATTGCGTCAAGTTCCTTGGAATATGCCGTTTAAGCTTGCGTGGCCAAGAGTTTCGTATAATTCAACGGTGACTTTGTGGTTGACCGGGCAACTATCTCTTCCAAGTTAGAATCCTTGCAAAAGTTGCACAATACGAGAGACACCGTCTCCAATTGCGGATAAAGCCAAGACTTTCCGACACCCAGCAGCCTGGGCCGTGACGGTAGGTACGTGGGTACAAAGCATATAGCTAAGACGGCGGGCTAAACGGTACAGCTAGCGGGGCTTAGCTTAGGTACCTCTCCTAGCCTAGCCTAACACTGAACAGGTCTCGTGGGCTGCGTAGATTGTGGGGTTTTAGTTCAATTCGAGATTCCTTAAACCGAATGCCGCAACTAAGCGACGTCCGGTTCTCAGCTTCTCCATGCGTATGACGGCCTTGGACGGCCTCGGTTGACTTGACCGATTTCTTACATTCCACTTCTGCTTTTCGGAACGCTTTTGATCCATAGTTAGACATGAATCCGTACAGGTAGCAGGTAGCGCTGTAAAAATGAAGAATTGTATTTCATTTCGTCCACTCGCGAGAGCATCTACGCCCATCAATGGGCTGTATAAGTGCAGGCGACCGGCTCTCTGCTCGTCACGACGTCGAAACTACTCAACTCATCCGCCGAATGCGCGGCTCAACCTACCGCCTGACTATTCGACAACACCACTATTAGCACACAGCTCGCAGACGGCACTTTCTAACCCAGAATTATCGCCTGAAGCTAGAAATGGTACAGCTAAACGTATGAACCTATTTCAGGCCATAAATGATGCCCTGTCGATAGCGCTTGCCGAGGACGAGAACGTTCTAGTATTTGGCGAAGATGTATCCTTTGGTGGCGTGTTCCGCTGTACGATGAAGCTTGCCGAGAATTTTGGAGGAGCTCGCGTCTTCAATACACCTCTGACGGAACAAGGTATCATGGGATTCGGCATCGGATTAGCTGCTGAGGGTATGCGACCCGTAGCCGAAATCCAGTTCGCTGACTACGTCTACCCTGCGTTCGACCAATTGGTAAACGAAGCCGCAAAATATAGATACCGCGAAGGAGGGACCGGAAGAAGTGCGGGCGGGCTGACGGTAAGAATGCCGTGCGGAGGCGTCGGCCACGGAGCACTGTACCATTCACAGTCGCCCGAGAGTCTTTTTACTCATATCCCTGGTCTAAGAGTGATAATGCCGAGATCTCCACTACAAGCCAAGGGGCTGTTACTTTCTGCTATCAGTAGTAATGACCCATGCGTTTTCATGGAACCCAAAATCCTATACCGAGCGGCCGTCGAACAAGTGCCGACAAATCCATATACCTTACCCCTCTCCAAGGCGGAGATACTCAAGGAGGGCAAGGACATTACTATTATCTCATACGGACAGCCACTATACACATGTAATGCTGCCATTCAAAAGGCAGAGGAAGATTTGGGAATTTCGATAGAACTCATTGACCTGCGAACCGTATATCCTTGGGACAAAGAGTGTGTCTTCGAGAGCGTACGAAAGACGGGGAGATGTATGGTGGTCCATGAATCCATGGTAAATGCAGGAATAGGGGCCGAAGTAGCCGCGGCGATCCAAGAGGACCCAGACACGTTCATCCGACTCGAAGCTCCAGTGTCGCGAGTGGCAGGATGGAGTATATTCACCCCACTGATGTTTGAGAGGTTCAACATCCCCGACGTAGCTAGTAAGTTTTTGAAAGCTTTCTCTGCTTGCGACTAGATGGTGCTAACCATAGTATAGGAATATATGACGGCATAAAGAAGCTATTAGAATATTAAACGGTAGATATTATACTTGAGACATGAGTATCCTCCAAATGCCATCATGCGTATAAGTCGTGGTTTGGTACATCTGGAATTTTGGGATGAAGGGAACAAAGAAAATAATGTTAGGAAAGCCAATAAATTCATGAAGAAGCCCTAAGTAAATACTTGAGCTACATACCTAGGTACATTATATATATATATATATATTGCACCTTAGGAATAAAGTTAGAATGCTATCCGTCTACAATAGAATGGAATTAATATAAAAGCGGATGATGAAAGAGTGCATAATAGATAAAATATGTACGGATCCGTATCTCCATACAAGTTCCTTATCGATAAATCATATTGCCCCCACTTAGCTGCCCCGCGCTCCCTGCGTTTCAATAATAAGTCAAGACTAAATTGGGGCGACGGAAACGACAACGCTTGTGATATTTTTACTTGATAGTACCTTAATTAATCCCTTCTTCGGATTTAAACTTATTCACAATATTTACAATACTTAAGATGGCTACCTCTTTAGAAACCGTAGAGTCCTTTGTAGAGGGTGCACCCCCAGGCGAGGTATGTTCAACAGCTATTTATTTAGTTATACAAGTTATACAAGTCAGGCATCGCAAGCTGACTTACAGATACCGAATAGCTCGCAGATGTCATAAACGGTACATTCGAACCCCCTGGAACCTTGATGCAACCATGCCACCAGAAGCCGGGTCTAACACTCTATCCTATCTACAGATATCAAAGCCCTAACTTTCAACGAACCCGATATTGTCTCTAGATTGGGACCCGCGTTTGAGAGGTACAACGAAGAGCAGTTTGTCACCGCTAAGCTGCCCGGCAGCAGCCAACAAGTTATCATCAGCTCGCATAGCTCCCTCGGCGACGGCCGATACTACGACGTTGAGAGCTCGTCAAGCTTTACCTTCGACCATGTCACCCAGAAAGCGAGCAACGTTCAGAGCTACGTGCTAGAAGGGCCCCAGGCAGATTTAGTGTATGCACGGCCTCCCCAAGTTATGATGAATAGATAAGAGACAATGAGAAAGACAATATGTCTGTGCGTATTGGTATAGAGTGGCTAGCTGATAGGCGGCGCGCAGGAAGTCGACACTAAAAAGCGTCTCGGCATACGTTAAGGAGCATTTCCCCAACGGCTCGTATGGCGTGTACTCCATCGAGGGTGACTCTAAGGTCGCCGTTATAATCGTGGCCAACAAGTACAGCCCGAACAACTACTGGTACGCGAGCCCCTCCCCCCCTTTCATCAGCCATCAACCCCCAAAACACTACCATTAGCCAAGCAATATAAGCAGACAGCTCACCCACTTGCAGGAACGGCCGCTGGCGCTCCCTCTACATCTTCGATCCTTCAAGCAGCAGCCTCGAGGGCAGCATCAAAGTCGACGTGCACTACTACGAAGACGGCAATGTACGCCTACTCACCAACAAGCCCACTACCGCATCCGTGTCATCAAGCACCGGCTCCGGCATCGCCAAGGAGATCAGCGCCGGCGAGCGCAAGTACCAGGAGGAGCTGAACAGGGGATTCACGAGCCTGAGCGAAGGCGCCTTCAAGGGCCTGCGAAGACAATTGCCCGTCACGCGCCAGAAGATTGAGTGGGATAAGGTCGCGAGTTACCGCGTTGGCCAGGATATTGGAGGGGCTGCTAGAAGATAGTAGTGGTGGCTGGGAGGAAGGGTGCTGCTAGATATTTTGTTGATGGCAGTCGTGGACTGTGATGTATTGGTCGACTTTGGTGAAGCTGGGGTATCATTGCGTTTGCTTGGCCAGCCTGAGTACCTAGTTTAGCTTAGCATAGCATAGGCTGAAGAGGGACATTTTGATGAATATGAAGGATGAGTAGAGTTTTATGTCTCGGATATTTACCCAGGCGACTTATAAGCTAGATGGAATCCATGTTGCTTATTTTATTTGAGTACTATGGGTGCGAGGGTTTCTGTATACACCTCTAGATGATCAGACATAAATGTACTTGACCCTCGAGGGTGCTCAAGTACCTAGTCTTACGGTTGCCAGGTGCAGCAGTTGTCCGTCATAGAGATCGCAAGGTAAGTTAAATATTGCAATAGATGTACAGTCCATCATTTCGGGTCCGAAACCCTAAGACGAACCGGCCATCTACCTAGCGGTTAAGGTGATAAAACGATAGAAATGACCCCTCAAGGGTGATTTCATAGGATTTATATTTTCGGACCTAGCAGTCCTATGAGAAGGTCAACTCGTGTTTAGACGAATGCGACAAAATGTAGGTAGGCAAGTTCAGACTGATATCCTTTTCTTTCCTTCTTATTCATTTATTCATTTTTGTCTACCATACTAATAACGTCATCTAGTTCGAGAAACAATTCTATCGCTGTGCAATATAATCAAGACAACATAATTCTCCCCTCATCCTGTCCGATAGATTCATCCCGCGGTGCTAGTCCGGTGGTAACCCGCGGCATAAGCTCGACACCAGGGCCTCCCAGTGTTCGCGTGAAGACGTATTCGTGCCCAGCCCAATACGCAGCGAAATATGCCAGTGCCGCCAGCGCTGAGAAAATCTCCGCTAACTCGACGCACTGCGACGCGCGGAACCACCATCCCAGTGCAAAGACCCGTCCCGGGCGAAGAAACCAGAGAGGTGATATGATGCAGGTATAAGGGGGGTCGAAAGGTCTTCCGCGGCCTCCGGCAGTGAGGGAGAATGTATATCCCGCGTAGAAGAGTGTTCGAGAGCGGCAAGAGTAGAAGTCTTCTAATTCGCCTCGGAGGACCATAGAGCTAGCCATGGTGAAGTATAGCGATAGCCCTATAAAACTGCCGAAAAGTATCGCAAGAGCCCCCGGCCCATCTCGTTGGAAAAAACTTGTCATAGACAATGTGAAGTCGAGCATCGAGCGGATGAAGCACCAAAATAGACTGATACCGAAGGACAGACGCCAGCGGCGGGAGCTAGGAGGCGTCTCTATCAAAAATAGACAGAGCGGGAAGAAGCTGAGTAGCGCTTAGAAATGGTCCTAAAAGAGTGATGGGATAGTTCAGAGAGCTTCCTAGCAGACATACATCATATCTAATAATCTAACCACTATCTCGTATTTTCGGAAGTCATTATGAGAGTTATCGTATGCGACGATCCAAAAGACTCTAGTCAATATAAAAGAGGCGGCTGATAGAACACCGAACCTGGAAGAATGAGTTGAGTAAGAGTGTTGACATATATCATGACTGGTTGTGAGGTAGTTACCATTGCGCGTAGACAGCTATATACTTGCTCAGTAACGAGCTTTGACTTATTTAAGGTACATACAGGGTTGCAAAATTAGTTAGTTTAGTAATTAAAATCTACTTTTTAATTAAATTAAAAAACTAAAAACTAAAAATTAACTAACTAAAATTAAGTGGAAATAAAAATTAATTAACTAAACTAATCTTGGCATTAACTAAACTAACTAAAAACTAACTAAATTTTTAAATATAAAATAATAAAAAGAAAAAGAAATATATATATAAATATATAAATAATAAAGATAAATATATTAAAAATAAAATAAATATATTATTATAATGAGCGAGATTTGGCGGATTTAATGGTATAGGTCCCGGGTTTTTCCGGATTTTATTTAAATTGTTTAGATTTTTTTAAGTAAAATTGATAAAAAGGCGTGTATCGGTGCGAATATTATTCCGGCCGATATATATAATATATTATTATAATTAGCGGAATTTATAGGAAATGATACAGTTTTTCCGAAATTTTTCCGAATTTTATTCAATTTTATATAAAGTTTTTAAATAAATAAAATAATTATAAAATATAAAATATACATGCATCGGGATAAATATTAATCCGGAAAGTATAGGTCTATTAAAATAAGGGTTATTATATTTAAGTAGATTTAATAAAAGTTTTTCGATATTTTTATATAATTTTTTCAATATATTAATAAATATAAATAAATAAAAATAAATAAAAATAAATAAAAATAAATAAAAATAAATAAAAATAAATAAAAATAAATAAAAATAAATAAAAATAAATAAAAATAAATAAAAATAAATATAAATAAATATAAATAAATATAAATAAATATAAATAAATATAAATAAATATAAATAAATATAAATAAATATAAATAAATATAAATAAATAAATAAATATAAATAAAAAAATATAAATAAATATAAATAAATAAAAATAAATAAATATAATAAATATATTAAAAATAAATATAAATAAATATATTAAAAATAAATATAAATAAAAAAATATATATAATAAAATAATTAAAAATTATATAAAAGATTTAATTAAAGTTTATTTTATAACTATTATATAAAAATAAAAATAAAAATAAAAAATAATATAATTATTTAAACGTTTAAATAAAATATTTAATTAAAACTTATCTTATACCTATTTTATAAAAAATAAAATAAATTTTTAAAATAATATAATTATTTAAACTATTAAATATTTTAATAAAATTTACCTTATAATTACCTTATAAAAAATAAAAATAAATTTAAAAAATAATAAAATAATTTAAACGGTTAAATAAAATAATTTATAAAAATTTACCCTATAATTACTTTATATAAAATAAAAACAAATTTAAAAAATAATATAATAATTTAAATAGTTAAATAAAATAATTTATAAAAATTTACCTTATAACTACCCTATATAAAATAAAAATAAATTTAAAAAATAATATAATAATTTAAATAATTAAATAAAATGATTTATAAAAACTTACCTTATAATTACCTTATAAAAATAAAAACAAATTTAAAATATAATATAATTATTTTAAATTTTATATAAAACATTTTATTAAAATTTACCTTATAATTACTTTATATAAAATAAAAATAAAATAAAAATATAATATAATTATTTTAAATTTTATATAAAATAATTTATAAAAATTTATCCTATAATTACCTTATATAAAAAAAAAAAAAAGTTAAAATATAATATAATTATTTAAACGGTTAAATAAAATAATTTATAAAAGTTTACTTTATAACTATCTTATAAAAGGAAAAGTTTTAATAATAAAATTAATATATATATTTTTATTTAAAATATTTTATTAAATTTTACCCTATAATTACTTTATAACTACCCTATAAAAAGTAAAAAAATAAGTTTAAATATTTTATATATTTTAATTTTATATAAAATATTATATTAAAACCTTTATTTAAATAACTTTTTTAAATTTATAATTTTTATTATATTATAATGTTGTTATTATTTTATTTTTTTATTTTATAATTATGTTTTAAAATGAAATAAATGTAATTAATATTATATTTTATTATTTTAAAAAAATAATTAATATTTATTTAAATATAATATATTTAATATAATTTAATATTGTAACATTCTTTTTAATATTATTGAAAATTATTTTATAATTTATTATAAAATAATTTTATAATATTAATTTAATTAAATAATTAAAACCGTAATTAGTTTAAATATTAAAATGTGAAATATTTATTAAATATCTTGTTTAATTGAATTGAAAATTTGGTGAATTTAAATGAAAATTTGTATAGTATTTTATTGTTTTCATATATTTGATTAATATTAAAATTATATATTTTTAAAATTTGTTAAAATAACGGTCGAAGTTTAAATAAATATATAATTTTTAATTTTTTATATTTTTTGATGTTTTTTTCCTATTAACTTTATTAATAAATTAATACTTTAAAATAAATAAAATAAATAAAATAAATAAAATAAATAAAATAAATAAAATAAATAAAATAAATAAAATAAATAAAATAAATAAAATAAATAAAATAAATAAAATAAATAAAATAAATAAAATAAATAAAATAAATAAAATAAATAAAATAAATAAAATAAATAAAATAAATAAAATAAATAAAATAAATAAAATAAATAAAATAAATAAAATAAATAAAATAAATAAAATAAATAAAATAAATAAAATAAATAAAATAAATAAAATAAATAAAATAAATAAAATAAATAAAATAAATAAAATAAATAAAATAAATAAAATAAATAAAATAAATAAAATAAATAAAATAAATAAAATATACTTTTTTTAACTTGATTAAAAATTTAATAAATTTGATTATAAATTTATATAATATAATATCTTTTTTATATAAATTTAAATTTTTTAAATTATATAATCCAAAAATATAATTAAATAATAATCAAATTTCTTAAAAAAAAAGAAGTTTTAAAATAATAAAATTATTAATATTAATTTGATCTATTATAAAAAGGTGTAATATATTATTATATATATAATAATGTAAATTGATGTAAATATTTTAAAAAATAAGTAAACAATTAATTTTTATATATAAAATAAAGCTTAAATGTTTTTATAGATTTAATAGCTTTAATGGATTTAATGGCTTTAATAGATTTAATGGTTTTAAAAAATTTAATGGTTTTAATGGTTTTAAAAGATTTAACGGATTTAACGGATTTAAAAAATTTAATAAAAGTTTTAAAAATTTAAATAATTTATATGGATTTAATGGATTTAATGGATTTAATAAATTTAATAGCTTTAATAGTTTTAATAGTTTTAATAGCTTTAATAGATTTAATAAATTTAATAAATTTTAATTGTTTATATATACAACCTTTTCATTTTTTATTTTTATTTTAAATTTTTCTTTACTATCGTATTATTATTTACTACCGTATTATTATTTACTACCGTATTATTACTTACTATCATATTATTACATTATTAAATATATTATTTTATATATTTATATATATACCTATATATATACAATGGATTCCAACTCGATTATAACTACTTTTATTTCTAATTATCATTCTGATAATTTTGAAAATAATTTATTTGAAAAATATAAAAATTCGAAATATAATCATTCCAATTTTCAATTTTAAAATTAAAAAATTTATATTTTTTAAAATAAATTATTTTTATACGAATTACTTCCAATCGATTATTCGAAAGAAAAGGAAATAATAATTAATTGTACTATGTAAGTTATTTTTATTTTATTTTATTTCATTTTATTTTATTTTATTTTATTTTATTTTATTTTCCTTTATTTTATTTTATTTTATTTTATTTTATTTTATTTTATTTTATTTTATTTTATTTATTAATTTATTAATGAAATATAGGTGTAATTACGAAAAAATCGAAAAAATACGTAACTTTCAAGCCTTTAACTTTCAACGCCATTATCAAACAAAACACCCTAATATTGTTTATAATTTAAAGTTAAAAAACCAAGAAAATAAAATAAATCGTACGTTTTATTTATTAATTTTTTTTTTATATACAAAATTTTAATTTAAAAGTGATTAATAAAATTATAGGATTAATTTTACCTTTCGAAAATAAAAATATCGAAAATTTAGTTATAAATTTTAATATTCGAAAAAGAGTTCGAAATAATACGATTAAAAATTTTAACGAAGAAATAGTTTATAATAAAATATTAAATTTTATTATTAAAAATAATTTATCTTTTAATATTTTATTTTTAAAATTGTTTAAAGATTTATTAAATTATTATAATCGGTAAGTTTAATTGTTTATATTTTTTATTAATATTAATTTATACTAATTAAAATTTAAATTAACCCCTATTATAAATCGAGAAAAAATAAAACTTTTATTAAATAAAAAATATAATAATTATTTTATTAAATTTTATTTTTTATTAAAACAAAATTTAAAAAGTAATGGAAAATTTTCTTTAGTTTTTAATATTTGGATTTTAATAAATCAAACGGTTTATTTAACCCTTATAATTGTTTTTATTAATCAAAATTTTAAACTTAATTATAAATTATTAGGTATATTTATTTTTAATTATTTTATTATATTTGTAATTAATTATAATAGGTTTCGAAAATTTTTACGAAGTGTATATAGGTTTATATATTTATGATATAATATTTAATATTATACATAAATATAAATATTTTTTTTTAAAAAATATTTTTAGGTAAATATTTTTTTTTAATATTTTTAATTTTATTTATAATATTAATTTAAATAGTTTTATTAGAGATAACGCCTTTGAAAATTTGATATTTATTTCTAAATTTTTAAAGTAATTTTTAATTGAAAATAAATTCGAATTTAATAACGATATTCGATATATTGTATATATTATTAATTTAATAGTATAAAGTATATTATCAAATTATTTATTAAATTCGAAAATAGAAGAAGAATTATTTTTATTTTCGAAAAGTTTTATAAATTTTGAAAATATTAATATTCGTTTAAAATTTAATAGTAAGTATTTATTTATTTATTTATTTATTTATTTATTTATTAATATTATTTTTAGATATTACGGTTAAATTATGGAAGTTAATTATGTTAATTAAATATTTAAACAAAAATAAGATATTATTTTTAAAAGGAATTGAAAAATATAAACGAGAAGGTTAAATTTTTGAAAATTATAAAAAATTAAAATTTTTTTAGGTATTTATTTTAGTTATTTTATTTACTTTATTAATAAATTTTTAGATAATGTTATACGTTAAAATTTTATATATTATATGATTAAAAATTTTTTAATTTTAAAAGAGGTTTTAATATATGTTGGAAAAAATATAAGTAAATTTAAATATTTATTAAATTTTTTAAGCGAATTTGAATGGATTTGTTTAAAAGATTTATTAAATATTTTTGAAATATTTGTAAAACTATTAATAAAATTATAAGGAGAAGTTTATATTATTTTAAATTTAGGTTTATTATATATTTATAAAATATATAATAAATTAAATTTTTTTATAATTTCGTTTGAAGAAAAGAAATCTAAAAATTTTGAAATGGTACGTTTTTTATATATTTTTTCAAAAAAAACTTTTATAATAAATATTAATTTTATTTTTAGATTCAATATTATTTAGATTTTTAATCTGCTATTATTGTTGGATTTAATAAATTAGAAAAGTATTTTCCTAGGAAAATAATATCTAATTTATTAATAAAATATAAAGCTTATTTTTTAGTTATTATATTAAATCCTTGGTTAAAATTAATTTAATTTAAATTTGGGAAATATTTCGATTTTTATCCAATAATAATCGACAATATTACAAATTTATTAAAAAATAAATATATTTAGTAAGTTATTTTTATTATTTAATATTTAATTTTTTTTATTTTTTTATATATTAATCTTTTATTTAATTTTTAATTTTTTTAATATTAATTTATTTTAATAAGGTTCGAAATAAATTAAATTAAAACGATTTAAATTAAGAAATATATAATAATCCTAATATTAAAGATTATAATAATTCTAATTTAAATATGGAGTTTTTTACATCTCTTTAAAAGAAAAATAAAAAAAAATATCTAATTTATTTAAAAGAAATTCTTTACCTTAAAAAAGTATTATTTATTTTAATTTTTTTAATATTTTAATATATTAAATTTTAAACCTTTTTTTCAATATTTACTAATATTAAAATAATATAATCCTTTATCTTTTTAGAAATCAAACGTTTATAAATTTCCAATTTTAAACGTTTTAGTTAAACAATATTTAGCTATTCCAGTAACATCAACTACTATTAAAAAGATATTTTCAATTTTAAATAATATTATTAGTAAAAGTTAAAATCGATTATTACCTAATACGGTAAAATAAATAATATTATTAAAACATTAAAAAATTAATAATATAAAAAAATATAATTAATTATTAAAATTAGAAAATAATTAAAATTATAATCATTTTATTTATATATTTTAATATAAATCCTTTTTATATAAATCTTTTTTAATTTTTAAATTGGCTATAAAATATTAATAAAATAAAATTTATATTAAATTTAAATAATTTTATTATTATAAAACAATATTTTTATTTTTTATATAATAATTAAAAAGTAAATTTTAATATAATATTTTATATAAAATTAAAATATATAAAATATTTAAATTTATTTTTTTACTTTTTATAAAATAGTTATAAAATAATTATAAGGTAAAATTTAATAAAATATTTTAAATAAAAATATATATATTAATTTTATTATTAAAACTTTTCCTTTTATAAGGTAATTATAAGGTAAGTTTTTATAAATTATTTTATTTAACCGTTTAAATAATTATATTATATTTTAACTTTTTTTTTTTTTTATATAAGATAATTATAGGGTAAACTTTTATAAATTATTTTATATAAAATTTAAAATAATTATATTATATTTTTATTTTATTTTTATTTTATATAAGGTAATTATAGGATAAGTTTTAATAAAATTCTTTATATAAAATTTAAAATAATTATATTATATTTTAAATTTACTTTTATTTTTATAGGGTAGTTATAGGGTAAGCTTTTATAAATCATTTTATTTAATTATTTAAATTATTATATTATTTTTTAAATTTGTTTTTATTTTGTATAGGGTAGTTATAAGGTAAGTTTTTATAAATTATTTTATTTAACCGTTTAAATAATTATATTATATTTTAATTTTTTTTTTTTTTTATATAAGGTAATTATAGGGTAAGTTTTAATAAAATTTTTTATATAAAATTTAAAATAATTATATTATATTTTTATTTTATTTTTATTTTATATAGGGTAGTTATAGGGTAAGTTTTAATAAAATTTTTTATATAAAATTTAAAATAATTATATTATATTTTAAATTTACTTTTATTTTTATAGGGTAATTATAGGGTAAGTTTTTATAAATTATTTTATTTAACCGTTTAAATAATTATATTATATTTTAAATTTTTTTTTTATTTTATATAGGGTAATTATAAGGTAAGTTTTAATAAAATTTTTTATATAAAATTTAAAATAATTATATTATATTTTTATTTTATTTTTATTTTTTATAGGGTAATTATAAGGTAAATTTTTATAAATTATTTTATTTAACTATTTAAATAATTATATTATATTTTAAATTTACTTTTATTTTTATAGGGTAGTTATAGGGTAAGTTTTTATAAATTATTTTATTTAACTATTTAAATTATTATATTATTTTTTAAATTTATTTTTATTTTATATAGGGTAGTTATAAGGTAAATTTTTATAAATTATTTTATTTAACTATTTAAATTATTATATTATTTTTTAAATTTGTTTTTATTTTATATAAAGTAATTATAGGGTAAATTTTTATAAATTATTTTATTTAACCGTTTAAATTATTTTATTATTTTTTAAATTTATTTTTATTTTTTATAAGGTAATTATAAGGTAAATTTTATTAAAATATTTAATAGTTTAAATAATTATATTATTTTAAAAATTTATTTTATTTTTTATAAAATAGGTATAAGATAAGTTTTAATTAAATATTTTATTTAAACGTTTAAATAATTATATTATTTTTTATTTTTATTTTTATTTTTATATAATAGTTATAAAATAAACTTTAATTAAATCTTTTATATAATTTTTAATTATTTTATTATATATATTTTTTTATTTATATTTATTTTTAATATATTTATTTATATTTATTTTTAATATATTTATTATATTTATTTATTTTTATTTATTTATATTTATTTATATTTATTTATATTTATTTATATTTATTTTTATTTATTTTTATTTATTTTTATTTATTTTTATTTATTTTTATTTATTTTTATTTATTTTTATTTATTTTTATTTATTTTTATTTATTTTTATTTATTTTTATTTATTTGTATTTATTAATATATTGAAAAAATTATATAAAAATATCGAAAAACTTTTATTAAATTTGCTTGAATATAATAACCCTTATTTTAATAGACCCACACTTTCCGGATCAATATTCATCCCGATGTACGTATATTTCGTATTTTATAATTATTTTATTTATTTAAAAACTTTATATAAAATTGAATAAAATTCGGAAAAATTTCGGAAAAACTATATCATTTCCTATAAACTCCGCTGATTATAATAATATATTATATATATCGGCCGGAATAATATTCGTACCGATGCACGCTTTTTTATCAATTTTGCTTAAAAAAATATGAACAATTTAAATAAAATCCGGAAAAACCCGGGACCTATACCATTAAATCCGCCGAATTTCGCTTATTATAATGATGTATTTATTTTATTTTTAATATATTTATCTTTATTATTTATGTATTTATATATATATTTATATATTATTCATAATTTAAATTAAAGTGGAGAAATTAATTAGTTACTAAAAAACTAAAAATTAAAAATTAAACTAACTAAAAACTTTTTAGTTTTTAGTTAGTTTAGTTTTTAGTTTTTTAGTTTTTAGTTTTTTAATTTTTAGTTTAGTAACTAAGAAAAAACTAAAAACTAATTAATTAATTTTGCAACTTTGGGTACATAGGGTCGGGGGTAACTATTGTTTATTCAAAACTTACTAGCATTCCGTAACGCAAGATCTCTCTTGATGTTGAAAAATATGTTCATTTTGTACAGATAAAATAACCTGGCTCTTATTGCCCTAAGATAAATTTAAGGCTGTATTTTTGATGAGAAAGAAGCTGAGGTTGAACATGAAAGTTGCGAAAGTCGTCTTCTGCCCTATTATGTGACCTGTCAACCCAGTCCAAGGATTGGCATCCATCCGGCATCAAGTGAAACCCCGCCGTACCAAAGAAGTTAGATATCCGTAAGGCAGATATGTAGTTGAACACAAGCGCCGATTCAACGTGAGCGGTTTCGAAACATTGTGGCTTATGAGAAGGCGTTTCGCGTAGGGGCAGTTTAAATAGGTCAGATGTATCAGATCTACTTCTTCAAGTACCTTAACTACGGTATTCAAATCGGATACCGGATATCGACATTATCATTTATGAAGGCGGGATAGAAGAGCACTTATCGTCTCAAGCGTGATACGATGGCAAACCAACAGATTTACCAACCCCTTCCGGCAGGGTCTATACGTTTATTATCAATTGTCCCTGGATTTGCATCCGAGGCAATCAACTGTAGTCTAGTCATAGTCGCCGACGTAGAACAGGCGCCGACGTTTGACGCGATATCATACGTTTGGGGTACCGAGCTATCCGAAGAACCCATCATGTGTAATGGCCAGAGGATGACAGTCACAAAGAACTTGATCGAGGCCATGAGATATCTCCGTCCACTTCCACGCTGGGACTCGGTGATCACTTGGCCAGAAAATCACCCTCTTCATTCGAGTCGCAACGTTTGGCGCGAGTTCGCTTCTAATCGACAGGAAGAGCGAGGGAATTCCGACTTTCAGCAGGTGAGGCATCTTGTTTCGGTTGGGAACTAGTTACGTTTGAATCTTAATAACCCGATACAGGAGAGGCCCATCTGGATCGACGCACTCTGCATTAATCAAAAGGATAATGCCGAGAAGTCGCTCCACGTAAAGTCGATAGATAGAGTCTATACCAACGCCCATACAGTCAAGATATGGCTAGGTAAATTACCAAATACCCCGTATACTACTAATCGGCCGCCCCCGGAATTGCAACTACTAACAGGGGTACCCGCATTCTTAACGCAACGGAGCAAGTCCGTCAGTCAGCGCGGGAAGATGCCGGTCATCCTCACGATGATTGCACAAGCCTTGAGGAACGTCCAGGCCGGAGAGATTTACCCTACGGCATCAAAATCTGCTGCAGATGCCGTCTACCGAAATTTAGTTCACGGGTTTCCCAACGCGTCCGCTGAGGATTGGCAATACCTCCGCGAGTTCTTCGACAACCTATGGTTCCAACGCGTTTGGATTGTGCAAGAGGTTGTTCTCGCACCACGAGCAATAGCTATCTTGGGAGACTGGGAGGTTCAATGGACAGCCTTAGGGCAAGCGGCCACGTGGTTTCAGACACATGGCTTTGCATTGCCTACTAACGTTGAATTCAAGGGAGAACTAGGAGACCTGCTGCCAATATCCGAGGTAGCCGCGATGTGGCATATGCATATGACACCGGGAAAGAGACGGCCCTTACTTCAGATGCTACGGGACCTTCGAGGGAGGAAATCAACTCTCAAAGAAGACAAGATATATGCAACCTACAGTTTAGCAGAAGAGACTGCAGATACAGACAGGCTTGACCCGCTAATCGAACCGGTCTACGGTAATTCCATCAATGAAGTCTATCAGAATGTGATTCGCTTCCTCCTGATAGAACATGGAGAGCTTTCGGCATTATCTCATGCCGGTGGAATCCAAGGTCTGAAAACCACAGCGTGGCCATCTTGGGTGCCCGACTGGAGTCAGCCAAAAGCATGCATTGAGTTGGTTAGCCATAACCAGGACAACCCACCATACAACGCCAACAGTAATGAACATCTGACTATTGGTGATTCCACCGACCCAGGATGCCTTTCCGTCAAGGGAATTAGAGTTCCTCTAGGTGAAATAAGAGCGTACGGGGATAAACTTGTAAGCTACGGATTCAGGTACAAGACGTACAAAGAAGAGCGTGACTTTGTTGGGGCGGCCTGGAGTTTGATAGCTCATTGGGCCGACAAGGTGAATAATTTGGAAGAGAGACCAGATATGTATCGGCCAAAGAATATACTGCATACATTTGTTTCGACGCTCACGGCAGGTCTCAGCGATACGAAACGGCCGATTAACGAGGATCCTGATTTCCTCGATGATGCAGCGCAATGGCTGCTTCACCAGTTTGGGAAGCGAATACCAGTCTCAGGAATCGGCCAAAAATGGAAGTGGCCAGATACTCTTTGGAAGTCTTCGGGTTCGATCCGGTTCCACGAAGCCTTTACAAGGATCTGTTTGCATAGACGATTTTTCGTCACGGTAGGAAATTTGATGGGGATAGGTCCCGAAACAATAGAACGGGATGATATGGTAGTCATCTTATTTGGTGGTAAGGTGCCTTATGCAATCCGGGAGCTCGGCGAGGGTAAGTATTCTTTCATCGGAGAGTGCTACGTCCCCGGTTTGATGGCTGGGGAGGCTATTGAACAATGGAAGAAGGGCGAAAGCCAGGCGGAGTTTTTCAATCTTGTGTAGGGGACTTTTTGCAACTCATTAAGATGCCCTTGGTAACCCCCGCTCTTCGTATTCGTTCAAGCAAGCAAGCCAGCTCGGATTCCACGATGTGGTATCCCGAGTCTGTCGAGCAGGATGGATTCCACCGCCCAGACATACTTCCTTAGCATATTGTCTCCGAAGATGAGACGTTTCTTCTGTAAAATACGCGGAACTTTTCTGGTATGTACATACCTTTGCTCAAAGGGTGAGTGTACCTAGTGTAGGTACCTAATGTAAGACAGCTACCCCGATACGCTCATAACTGACAGGTCATGACTATCTTATAGTATCAAAGGTGATACAAGATGTATGCCATCATTCGGCACGAATAAGATCCAGCGGAACTCTCGGGACTGGACCGTAGCAATTGGTTTATAAGTACGGATTAGATATAGATCCATGATGAATTTATAAGGACAAGGTAAAGAGCAACGTGTTCGGTCTTATACATAATGCGTGTATTCTGTAGGCGGCGTAACGAGCAACTCTGCGGCGTGTACTGGGAATCATAATCAGATTTGCCAATTATATACCTAACATCGTAACAATTGTCTTACATACCATACCGTATGTATGTTGGTACATATGTGTGAAAAGTTAACTCGACGTCGTGACCTTATCGGAATTTGAGAAGCTTAAAATTAAAGGTTGTTAATTGTACCTCTATCGAATAATGAGTTGTGCAACATCTATTACTTATGCTCACATAATACCTACCTACCTAGGTACCGATCTGCTATCCGGTCCTTCGAGGAGTACATAACCGACCAGCCGAGGAATGCATAAATGGTACATAATTCCGAGATAACTTTCAGGTAGGTACGCCCTCCCACGCGTCTACTAGGGTGTAACAGCTTTACGGTATGGAACCAGCTAACCAATCTCAGGGTCCATTGACCCATCATCTTAGGTGAGCTCACCCAATAACCCCCACAGCATCCTGATAAATGAATTAGGGAAATCGTGATTGGCTATAATTTGTCAGGATTAGGGCGGCCGTGTACTCCGCAGACCGCTAGCTCCGAAATTTCTAGGGGAGAAGACAGTCTAACTTAAAGAAATCAACCACCAATACAATTTCACAAGCCTTCTTATCCCCCAACTTCCCACAGTTCCTCTCAACAATCCCCGAACTCCGTTTCCGAGTGTGCCTTCATCTCGACTCGAAAGTCCAGATCGCATTCTTGTGTCTGCATAACAAGCCATCGCTATTGACAAAAATCTTCCTTTATCCTCAAAGATTTAGACAACAGATTCAAAATGGCGGACAAAGAGTATACCTACCAGGATGTTGCCGAGCACAACACCAAGAAAGATCTTTTTGTTGTTATCCACGATAAGATCTACGATTGTACAAAATTCGTCGATGAGCATCCGTAAGTGCCCCAGCGCATTGTACGATTGCCAGTCGCAATCCCTTCTTATGCTCCGGCAACCCATTGTTGCCGTTCGGACTCACTAGCATGTAAGCTGACTCGTTTTCGTTGCAGCGGTGGTGAAGAGGTTATGTTAGATGTTGGTGGCCAAGATGCGACAGAGGCTTTCGAAGATGTCGGTCACAGCGACGAAGCGCGAGAAACCTTAGAGCAACTCCTCGTCGGTACTCTTAAGCGAAATGTGAGAACTCCATACTCTTCTCTACTCTACTCTAATCTACTACACCTCTCTTGTCCCGATATGCTGACAGCCTTTGGATACAGCCCGGTGACCCGTCCCCCAAGGCTCAGCAGTCCTCCCTTGCGCCCGCCGCCAACACAAGCTCTGCTGGTTTGGGAACTGCTGTATACGCTATCATCTTTATTGGAGGTATACTCGGTTTCGGTGCTTTCCAATACCTCCAGTCGCAGCAAGGCAAGGAAGCTTAAAGGGATCCGTATATTTGGCAGGGAATGTTTGGGAGATTAAGAGCGTACAACATGATTCAAGCGATGGACGATCGGCATCCTCTCGGCAATGTATTTGATGAATACTTAATAGATCGGGCTATTTAGTTCTTCACAACTATTAACCTAGTCCATATCCCATTATCATCATCAGACTACTTGGTTAATTGAGAGCCAGGAGGTCAGATGAAGAAATGGTCATTCAACTTTAGTAGAGCTGACTTAGGTACCTAACCTAAGCTAGAAGATAGGTAGCAGTCACTTTAATAAGAAGCAGTTTTAATAAACCCGATGATCCAAAGCAGTAGTAAATGGTAATCTATTAACCTAGTGCAATTGAAATACTATCTCCAATCAGCATCTAATTTGATGTTTGAGCATTCACCCATCACGGATCAAAATCACTTTTCAGTTCCAGTTGTCATTTTTCCTTTCTTTTCAATTCTCACGCGGCCTACATATGTATCTTCAACACTAGGTACCCAACTTGGTTAATTACTTGATTTTAAACTACAGTAAATAAATTCCGGCTCCTTAAATGTACCACATCATTCAGTCATTTCAAGATCTACCTGTTACTTTGTTCGGAAAATATATGGTCATTGAAAACAATAATAGAATAATATCAACTCGTTAATTCACAAAATACATATATTGATATTTGCAACGAAAATATACGTCAGGTTGTCTTACACTAGGTACGTACCTACATAGAGCCACCTCTTCTCATTCAAGCCCCCCACTAATCCGTACATCACTGCACTTAGGTAGGTTAGGTACTTTCAAGCCACGTGTGGACGTACACTTAGGTACCTAGGTAGGTACTCAATCGGAGTAGTGGATCTAATATTAGCACATTACCTAACAGTTGAACTTTACCACTCAGCCTCGTCTTTCCATTCCTCTTTCTTTCTTCATCCGTCTCTTGACGAGATCGCTTTCACCAGCCAACCTTCTCGTCGCTATATCACATATATTGCAAGAATATATTTCAAACCGCCCACCATGTCGCCCTCTAAAGCGACCAACGGCATAAAAAGATCAGCACCCTCCTCATCGGCCACATCAGCCGCATCTCCATCCGGCACGAACACGAACAAGACCGACAACAAACGTCAGAAGCGCGACGGGAATGCTACTACGACAAATCATGCCTCAACTCCAACCCCCGCTGCTGTTGCTGCTGCCGCTGCTGCGAAAGATTTCGGCGAACACAGCAATACGCATCTCTCATTCGCTGTCGAATTCCTCAAAGAAAAGCGCAGTCCTAGACCCTTGCAGGAGATCTTAGATCACCTGACGCTACAGCACCTCCCCGAGGACCAGCAACGCGCGTTCGTTCATAGTCTAAGAACCCATTCGCGCATCCTGTTCAGCCCAGCCCCCAAATCCAAAGCTAGTTCAAGCCAGCAACCCGAATGGCGCACCGGTACATACGAGTATAGGGCCAAATTTCCCGGCGTGGTTTCTAAGATAAAACTGCTAGAATACTTGCAACAGAGGAAGGATCAAGGAGGCATTTCAATCAAGGATATTAAAGATGGTTGGCCAGACTGCGACACTGCTATCGAAGAGCTGGAGCGGGAACACAAGGTCATGGGTATACGAACCAGAAAGGACACCCATGCACGAATTATCTGGCCTGATGTTCCAGAGTTGCATCATGAAGTAGACCCCGAATTTCGGGTGATGTGGTTCCAAGAGGCCTTACCCTCTGTCGATGAAATGCCCAGGAAACTGAAGGCGTTGGGTCAGAAGGCCACAAGCGAGGTGAAGGACGTGAATCTCGGCCAAAAAGCCCCGCCGAAGCGGAAGAAGGCCTCTCGTGTTCAGAAGAAATTCGAGAATGAGCACATGAGAAACATCTTCGAGCAGCACAAGCGCAAGTGAACTCAGCCCAAGTCACCCAGTAGGAAAATTCAGGGCGTGTCCGTTAGTGTGTTGGTATTGGATTAGGTTATTTTTACGGTATATTCCCAAAATCAAAGGAAGGGGAAGGGCGAAGCAAGCATTTACGGCGTTTGGTTGGTTTTATCTGATGAGGTATTTCGGAACGAAAAGGGGAGGGCAGCTTTGCACATACCTACCTACCTAGGTAGGTAGGTACCTAGGCAATCATGGACACATGCATACACGGCTAGGACAATGAGGACTCTCCGAGTATGTAGGTACTTACCTAGGTACCTAGTTGTATAAAAAAAGTTTAGGCATAAAGTAAATTTAAGATTAAATGGTTCTATCATTCTTATACTTTACTAGGGCATACCTTTAATATAAGTCGGCCGAAAAGTGATAAAAGGGGAACCAGCTTTACGAATTATTCTAGTAACTTGGTTAAAGCTAATCATAAAAAGCTATCTTTTTTCTCTTTATATTTTTAACTCGTTCTTTTTTCTTTTTAGCCAGGATTATATCATCCAAGTCTTAATATTAGAAGAATATCGCAAAAGATTTAAGTTAATTAGCAACTATTAAATATACGTAAAGTGGTAACATTAATTATCATATCATCGTTTTCATAATTAATATTCTAGCCCAGGAAATATACTCCAGGGGAAGATCGCTAAATCGCATCTTAACTAAAGAAAGAGATGGTCAAAGATAATAAAGAAACATATAATTCATGCTTAAGTTTTATTGTAAAAACTTTCTGCCAATGCATTATTAACACAGGTTTATTTACAACCAGCACCACCTTCACATAAACATTGAGTTAAACGTTATAACTTGTAATAACATTATTAAATAAGTAAGTAGCATATATTATTAACACCATCCTGTGTTTGTTTGCTTTACAACGCACCGCTTATAACAACTAATAATCCCTTATATATACCTTTCATAATCATGTTATACATTATGGTTAACAGGAAGTTAACAAGACGGGAAATAAAATTACAAGTAGTGGATGGCTTTAGTAGCTTAGTTAAGTTCTTTATCCAAACTCGCCTACTACATCCAGGGCCCATAATGATAACAGTAGTTTCATCGGTTAAAGGCTTAGATAAATTTCCAATGAAGCAAAATCAAAGTCAAGGTCAATTCCGACTCTTAAAATAATTAGATTACCGCCAACATTAATATAGCCTTAGCATCTTATAATCGAGTGGCTATAATTCCCACCACAGAAGTAATATAGGTATACACTATGAAATCTAGTATTATATACGGATATCTCCCTTACCCATACAAGATAGAAGACTTCTTCTGCTTTTCTTGGTCAGCATGGCAAACTTGAGATTGTTCGGTGTTTATGTAGCCACGTATTGGCGAGTGATAAAACTAGTAAAGTTCTTTACTTCGTACTATAGTTCCTGATCTAACTCCTTGCGCTTATACCTAGGAAATGAAATGTATGCGGTACATACGTTTGCTGTCAGTATATTACTAGTATACCTAGGTAGAGGGGACAATAGTGCGAGATTGGGTCAATCATGGAATTAACTTTGTTATTCCACGTGTAATTCTAACCCCAATTATCTAAATGTGAAAGCTCAATCTTCACGTATCAAAAGTATTCTCTATTACAGATATCTCATCTGGAATCCTTGCAGACAATACTATCAAGAAGTGCAAACGCCTAGGGCTTACCAATGTGCATCATTAAATACCAAGAGCATCTAACTAACCTAGTACGTTACCAGTCATAGTCATAATGCCAATAAGAGATGATAGTTACAATAAAAATAGGCTAGGCATATCCTCACCGAATAATTCGATCATTCCTTGGTTGCACTCCACGATAGCAATAGGGCAGATTAAGGATGCTGGTAATAGGTACTTAGGTAAGAAAGGTAAAAGGTAGAAATGGGAGCTGGTAGTGCTGACGGCGGGCACTCCTAAAATATGTTTTAGGGATTCGTGTAAGTCTTTAATTTGCCTAATTGACATAACCTAAATGTAAGTCCGGAAGAGTTGTTTGTGATTGGTTGTGGGGTTTAGACTGATTGTAACTACGACTATAGACATTTAAATAGTACTCACCACTATTATACCCTCAGGGATAAATATAAACCAGGTTTAGAAGGGATTGCAGGTAACTAGCCACGCTACATAGGTATTCGTGGCTCCAGTGGTATTGCGGGTTTGTTAATAAATCCTTCATCTATTAGCTTAATCCACTTCGGTGAATTGTGTTAAGGATTGGGGGTATTTATTGGTAAAGGGGTCAGCTCGTTGAACAACTAGGCGAAACGACAGCGGATGATCAACATTGGTGGTCACTGATGACTTGAGTAGGTAGGTACCTAGGTAGTTATACTTGACCAACAACTTATTCTAGTCATATCTATGTCCAGTTGTCACTAATATGGAACCCTTTCTCTGACTCGGCTAATGTGGTTAAGTTCGCTGATTCTTAGCTACTTTGATGCGTTCTTGTGTAACCTTAGTCAACCCAGTCTTCACACAGTAAGACCTAACTTGATCTCTATTAGTGCCATAGGTTCTAATAGAGATAGTAAATCGAAGACCTTCATTTCCATGGTATGCCAGCGAGAGAAGTATGCAATTCTATGACCTTTCTTAGTCGTTCCTCTTTCACCAATTGGAATTATTCGCACATTAGAATCGACTTGGTAGGCTGGTAGTAGTTGACCTGATTACTTATGCGACATCTCCTCCAACGTTATATTAGATCTGCTAGCTAATGGCCTTCAAGTGAATCGATCCCATCTTATTGTATGTTTTCGTAACGACCCAGAGACATTTGTTGTCATCATGTGGGCCCTCGATTTCGGTGCTCTAGGGTCGGGGATTTGATGATCTAATATTGGATCGGTCGTATTAGGCAGCATGAATCTAGACGATCGAGAGAAACTAATATTGCGATCTTTTGATTAGCGGTTGTATTTTTGCGTAGGTAGCTTTAGGTTGGACCAGGGACTAATCTAGATTGCCTACCATTGAACTATCATTAGAATAGCCGTCCAATGCAACATCAAAGTTGTTTACTCTCTGTTCCGGCTAAGACTCGATACCGGTAGACAGATCGTTCGCTAGCTCCACAGTGGAAAAGAAGCCGATTCTGTTTCCTGGGCCTAGCCTGAGTAGCGCCGATATGGTTATGTCGTATCGCCCCGCGCACCAGTTGATAATGCTTGCGCGATGCTTGGCTCGTGACGTTAGGATGATCCGTGCCGGCGAACAAGAACACGTGTGGTATAGACTGTATAGTAAACATAACCATTAAATAACCTGTGAGGATTTGGCAGAGGATGTTCTCGTTTGTTTTGTAGACCCCTATCTGGGGGTATGGTGTGTGTCTAAACGTATGCCGTATCTCCAAATGGAAAAAATAGCATACGTTGTTCCTCGTTAGTTATAGCGAGGAAAAGACGCGTATTCACGAGAATTATAAGCATTTTCGGCCATCTCTTGATAACAACGTGTGTTTCCTCAATTGCTTAGGTGTTATCCAAATATGTCGGGTCATTGGTATACATTTCTTGCGGAATCTTTGGTTCGGGGCTCGAGGTAGAATATGCTTTAGTGAGTAACTATATCGAAGGGTCTGCTTATATTAGCATTTCTATACTTGTAAAGTAGAAATTAAAGATCATATAATTATAAGGGCTGTAACATACTAACAGCCAAATACATTGGCAATATGTGCTAAACCAAGCTTCTCGGGCTTAAGCCAGTATAGAGTAGTTTGTAGAGTTGGCATTAGGTAGTATTCTTTTTTTAACGGAGTGCTTTTGAAGGATGACTGGTGGTAAGAAGCCGATCATGTCTAAACCATACTCTGGACTAATGTAAGTTTACCATATCCTACTAACTTCTAGTGTTGAGGTATCTTATGTTTTCGAGTGTAGTCATGCTTTTGGACTTCCTATGGGGGATTAAGATACCTAGGTAACGATATAATGAGGCTGACAGAGAGTATGGTTGTAAAGCTTAGCCTCGTAGCGCGAGATACTGCAGTAACCTAGGTAATTTGCAAACCCCCAGAACACACATATACCTAATACCATTTTGTTACTCTGGGTACACTACTTCTGCAAAATTTACCTGCATCCTTCCACTTACCGAAATAAATTATCAGTACTTAAATCCCTACACTCTGCTTAGAAATGCATTAAATTCATTGACAAGGCTATAGCACCATATTGGGAATATTTACTATCCATCACCCGATTTATAAGGCCAGTAATGGGCATGACTTTATCGCGCCGGGGAATTTGTAGCCTCGGGAGAAATTGTGAACTTGAGACTTAGTGTAACGGAATTTTCGGTGAACTACTTCACGTTCTCATCTTGTCTTAATGGCTGCTTTCTATCGGACAGGGGATGTTGCAAACATCTTTTAAAGCACAACTAATATACAAGCATATAACTTTCTAATGGTTGAAATATTTAGATACATAGGATTAGTGTTGTTTTTTCTATTACGAATTTAAACCTATTTTTTTTGTACGAAACAAGGTAAATATTTGTAGATGAAAAATTTTCTTTCTTTCAAATACAAGGCGTGTCAAAAGGTTGTCATGTATTTCGGGGCCATTTCTCTTCGAGACAAGAAGGAATAATTCTACGCCGTAGCAAATCGTAAGTTATCGAAACCCACCTTGACTACTAGTCACACGGGAAGCTATCTAGGATATTTGCGACGCTACATCAGGATCTCGCTCTTTGATGGGAAGCCCCTACCATACCGACTTACCTGATATGCCGTTGTTTTGTATTTTGCCTATGGACCTGTCAACGAACTTAAGGCACCGCTTTGACTTGCTAGCGTATCCCTTTAGCTTCTAGTTCAAGGCCCCGTGGGGGGATGGCACCAGAGAGGTGGAGACAACACGGCCAAGCTAACAACACATTCCCAAGGATGACGAGCACCTTGGTCCAGGGAGGTCAGAGGAAATATCTTGGGAGGATAATGGCGCAGCACAACCTAAAATCCTACACTAGCCAGCCGTAGTCGATCCGGCTGCTTCGCTCACCTGGTTACGACGAGCCCTAAGAAAACGTGGTTGCCCCCCTAACTGAATTATCTAGCCTAGATCAGACAACCCAAGTAGTATCCAGCGAGATAAGTGGTGCATGAAACAGATACTCGTCGCTGGACTAATCATGTCTCGACTTAGCAATATGGGTCTGGCCAATGCTCCAATACTACAATACTTATAAGCCTCGACAGCCTCATAAATACCTAATTCAACAGGTCTCGCTGGATATCGTAAAATTGGTTCCTGGTGTTAAATATTTTCGCCTAAAACAAATAGTCCCTGCCACCCCTTTCTCATATACCTACAATGTTCCTACAAGACCTATAGGCAAGCATGGCTACCTAGGTATTCCTCAGGCTTAAGACCAGGCTACCGCTGCGAAATTACATCTTAGACAGCCTTAGCTCCCGTCAACGATTCAGCTGCCGTCAACTAATGGGGTATTATCAATGGGGCCGCCGATTCCTCAGGCTAATAACGGATATGCCGCAAGTAGCACGCAGCCCAGCTTTTGGGGGAAATTGTGGTGACATCCCATGAATCTTGAGGCACTTTATTCCACACCTCGGTGAAGTACTCTTAGGTATTCGTCGATTATAAAGATGTACCCGTCAAATTTAAACATGTACCTGACCGTAAATCGGTCATATGTCATTATTATTGGTCCTGACGGTTAATGCGGTGACGACCACGGCACGAAATATACATATGAATTCTACGCCGTAGCTCCCGCCGTGGGTTGGTTATCTAGGATGATCATTCGATTACGACGTACAATAAGCGAGTCTCATTATTAGAGCTTCCCTTTTAGAATCCACAAGTATATCCTTGGAATATTCACTTGAAGACATGACATAACCCGCCTTCATTGGAGCCATACGCGATGTGATGTACTGTTTAGACAAAGAAGCCCATAAACAAATATACCGGTTTCGAAAAGGGTCTTATGTCACTTTGCTGCGGGTGACGAAAAATTAGCAGGTTGTGAGGATTCTAGATGAGACGCCTAGAATGATTAAAGAATACTTTCAGTATGTATAGCCGTGAGTTCTCGTAGCTAGCTTGGAGTTCCTCGTGGATTGATGAAACTATTTCCTTACTTCTTGCTCCACCTCATAACATACCTAGGCAGCAACCCGTAGGCTTAGTAAATCAGTTCTATAAGGCGACAAGTATCATCATTACACACACAGGAGACCTAGGTGATGAAATGGTGTAGTGGATCGAAGAGTATTACCCTCAAGATAGGGGTTCGCGAGTCCATTTACAAAGTATGATGTTGATACAATACTATTAGAACGGGTCTACTACTATACACAGTAATAACTCGGATTTGATAAGCTGTGCGATGTCTATTCCAGAATTGGATGGCTTGCAGCAATAGGTCCCAACGTTTACAGTTACCTTGAAGGTGGAGGATTCGAGAAAAGCGATCACGATCTCGAGGTGCCACCGCATCCATTCCAAGCCTTGAATTTTCAGGGTTGCCCTCGGTATGTACGGTACCAACATTATATACCTACTTTAATGACGGGTTGTTGACTTCGCTCAAGCACATAGCTTGTTAATACGTTATAGATGAACGGTGTTACATCTTAAACCTATACAAAATACCAATAACTAGGTCATATTTATCAGTAGACTTCATCGATATGATATCCCATGTAATATGAATCTTAAAGACATCATGACCGTGTACCTATATCATCACAAGATTTTACACGATTTTGGCTTTTTATCGATGCATTATAAGGTAAGGTATATAAGGTGCCTACCTATCTATATCATCGTTTCAAACAGAGAGCAAGCCATCTCGGCCCGAGTGTTTGTACGGAGGCCTGTTGCGATGTCGGGTTTCGAACATTGCTGGTGGTGGACGGCATTCAAGTCTGTCAAAGCCATAAAGCTCGTCCGCCTCACGAATTCATAGGCTGTGGCTTTACCGCACAACTGGCTCACATGCACGTCAACGTAAATAGAAAATTATGGGGATTGTAATGAAAAAGCTATGGGCCCGCTCGAAATGGCGAGAGACGTCAAGTTCGGAGGTTTGACGAAACTAGCCTAGGCAACGTCTCAAGCCCTTGCGCACGAGCATGGGGGGTGCTCACTATGTATTAAAGAATGAGCCTACGTGCATTTCACGCGTGCTCGCCCGTGGACTTAGCTGCGGAGAAGCTTGCTCATAGCTGGACGTTCACAGAGATAGCCGTCCGGACTAACTAAAATGTGAGCTGTGCTCATAGGCGAATGTAGTAGTGGTATGTATGCAAGAATAACGCGCCTAAGTAACCGTGCTTCCTCTCGGGCATTTCTGCGTCCCAGAGAGTCGGACGACCCAGAAGAAGGGTCTTCAAGGGTGGAAATGGTAGGCAAGGGGAGGGGACTCACCGGTTCTGGGTTCGCTTAGGGTTGTACTGGACCATTACTACGTAGTAGTGGACGGGGCGCGGATGCGAACCGTGTGCCGGGAAGACTAGGGCACTCCCTGCTCAGCGGAATGGAGTCGATAGGCTAGTGTACTGGTGTAGTAGGGTTGACTGCTAGGCGTTGCATGTAGTCGAATGATGTTGTGCTGACATTATTTTTGACTGTATGTATGCTACATCAACAGCGTTGCTGAAATCTTCAAACAAGTTGTATCAACTTTGAGGATTCAACTCCAGAATCCTAGATGGCCATGGAATGAACATTCGTATATACATTATTGTTAAAGACTACTTGGGTACTTTGTTATTCAATTTTATTGTGTTTTGACCGTAAGCTAACCCCTTTATGTCTATGTTACTGCTCCGGTAGGTATGTTCCTAGTGACACCTCTACAACCCTTCCGTGATGTCGTATTGGAACTTTTCACACGCATTAGCCGAAGTGACACGGCACCCGAGATAAATCCAGGAGCTTCTCCGTGGCCGCCGGCCGTGAAGCCCCCGACGGGCATTACAAGGCACGGCAACAAGCCTAACGGGGATGGGCGGTGAGGGCATTGGGTATGGTGTGTGGACTTCCCAGGTAATTATAAACCAGTCTTATACATAGCAAACGCTTGGTGACGTGGAGACATTCGCATAGGCAAGACTAGCCAGAATCGCTACGGGAGCATTCTCCCAGGTAGGTATTCCTGTTGCGTCGATCTTGACTGTGCGCCACCCCTTTTGGGGGACCTAAGACTGAGCTCTTGATGAGCCCCTTCTCCAGTAAGTATATTTTTCTATATGCCTTTTGGGATATGAGCCTCACATTGCGAGGTCAGACTGTCGTGCTTGTTGAATGGACGGTTGAGGATTATTACAATCTCGACACGGATATTGGACCAAGATACACACATAGCAGACATGCTGAATAAACTAGGTTACCATGTATGGTTGGATGAAATACTCCTACCGGTCGTGTGCTCTGCCAACCAGATTTCTGATAATGATAGCTTCCGTAGGGGCTAGAGAAAGCCAATTTTTGGCTAGTCGAAGATAGAGGAAGGGGATGCGGATGCGGGTGTTGTATCATCACTTCTATCCTTGAAGTTCCACTCACATCGCGATGACTAGTACTCGGGGCGCGCCGAAATCTGATAATTCCGCTTTTCCCTAATAGAGTGCCCCCCCTATACCGATTGGCCTTCTCATTTCTCGCTCGGACGCCTTCAGCTTTAGGTATGTAGAAGGTCCCTTCTTAGTATGGAAAATTGAAGGAGTATGGTAAGTTGGCTCTAGTGTTAGAGCTTTATTTTAGTTACCTTTATTGAAATGACTTATTAGCGAGCTGCCCTCCTCAGGCTTATTAAGAATAACAAACCAGATCGATTACATACACCCTACCTTTGCTATTAGCATCCAAAATATTAGCCTCGATGTGGAGCTAAGTCTGACCAAGCTATGCTACCTATTACTTGATAGATACATGCACTAGAACAGGAACGTGTTCTTAATGTCGGCTAGCAACGTGGCATACGCCGGCGCTTTCTGTAGCTCGGGTTTTAGTTCCAAAATCGATACGTGCGTAGTGCTGTCCAGCGTTGTAGTAAACTTGGCATATCGTGAGCTGGAATACAGCTATTCCAATGTAAAGTCCAACGTAAAGTATCCTGTGTTACCCAAGGGGGATAATTGCTGGTGGAAGAGTTTCCTACGTGGCTTATGAAGCAACTTTGCTGGTAAGTCATCGGGTTTAGCTACAAATCGAGTCCTCATGATAATGAAACTACTCAAATCACAGCCAATAGTTAGATTGTTCTAAACTTATTGCAAACTACCTAACGTGTGTTAGTATAACGGCTGAGGGTGCTACTTATTATTATTATATAGAAAACTAATAAACTTGAAAGTCACTAGTTGCTCTATGTATAGAACATGCTGCATATTTACTAAAATGAGGCCATCTAACACTATGGCAGTTTATATTTCACATTGGCTGCGAGTAACTAGATCAATCGGTTCATGTTTTATCGACATCTAGGACCCAGGAGCATGCACAAAGAAGAAACAGCAAAATATTGTTAAATACCTACCTAGCTCGATTACTACCTATCATATCCTATTGACTTCTACTACCTGCTTAAGATTATCGTCTCGCCTTGACCTCATAGACAATCAAGTGGCAGGATGAATCAACCATTCTGAACACTTACCCCGATAAAGAGGATGGACGGGTTAGGAGGATTGACAACCCTTTCCACGGATGATAACCGGTATATGATAGTATTAGATATACACTACAGACTGCTACATGCTTGTCAACTTAGGTTGTTAGTTATACCCAAGACCCAGGCTGAAATTATGTTTGTGGTTCTAGAAGAAAAGAGTGGAAGTCATGGAAGCGCAGGGGGTTGCTCCGCTTTTGGCAGCTTGGAGGGCAGAGCTTCGAGAATGTTTTCATTCGCATGGTCGAATAAATTGATGTCATTGTTGGTAATGCCTGCGAAATGAAGGTGCCGCTAGCAAGGCGCGGGAGATTCCCATGCCACGGATCAAGCAACGATCCATTGCCTTGGACTAACTAGTCTACATAGTAAGGGGGGACCATGTCCGGACAAGGTGCTCGGCCGAAGGGATAAAGCATAATCAGATCGAAAGATTGTCATAATTGTTGAAATAAGGAGGGGAGAAAATGTAACTCGCCGTAGTAATTATGCCGTGGCTAGTATAGTGTAGTGTAGGTAGTGTAGCTAGACGTTCGCGGCGCCGTTACATATTCCCGTCCACGCAATGTTGAACGGGGATTGTTTCCAGAGAGCAAAAAAAAGATCCTTTCAATGTTGGCATGTCCGGGTCCAACGCTTTTCTTCCGCTTCTCGAAATCTTCCAGAATCTTGCTATGTTGGGGTTAGGGCCAATTTCAAGCCTGTTTGAAAACCTCATGCGCCGGGGTGCATTGGCTGATGGAACCCATGCCTTTCCCCACAGCTATCCAGCCATCTATACCGTACCATACCGTACGTGCGATGGCAGAGGCCACTCGAGAGGGTACACTGTCGAAAACGTGGTTATGTATCATTTCGTGTCCTACTCTTACTGAGCAGCTGAAGATAAGCGTGATCACACGAGGCTATAAGCTGCGGACAGCTGCGTTGTTCTCAGCTGGTAATGCTGATAGGGAATGCTACGCTAAATACGACTTGGTCTTTCTCCATGATCTCGGGTTGATTTGGGACTGGAGTACTGTATGGGATAGAGTGCGAGGAAGGGTGTTGCTACCTATAAGCCCTGGATCTTCCCGGCATTATCTGCGTCTTCCCGTCGTGAAAAAAGTGACGTGTTAAGTTGGAGATTCATCTCATTCGACGACGTCCATACGTATCCGACTGTTAGTATTAAAAGTAAAAATTCGATATCTGAATTATAACTTATGAGCTATCTAACAGAGAAGGGGGTCCCCTGATTGGACGGGCATGGCCGTGGAAACATTTGGGAAAAAAGGAATGATACATTCATCCCTCTTACACTCGGGGAAGAGGTAAAGAGTAGGTAGGTAGTGTGGGTGTGATGTGATATACCTCCTTTACGGTACGTACTCACTTCGTACATGGAACCCCCACCGGGTTGCACGTATCGTTGTTTGGTACTTCGTATATTTTAATGTTTCATTCCACTGCCACACGAACAAGAGGTAAAGAGAAAGAAGATAATCAAACATTCGAAATCCAGGCATTTGGTGTCGCCGTTGCATAATAGCCCATAATAGCCCATACTAGTCCGGATTTATTATCACCAGATTAGCATCATTACCATCATGGAGTTAAGCCTGGATATGCAATTTTGATTCTACCTGGTATTCTTTACGGCCAGTGAGGGTCACTGACCGGAATGCACCCCCGTGGCTAGTGGCTAGTCATGGCTATGTAGTCCCTATTTATGGAAACGATGAACCCCATTGAAGCCGAACAAGCAGATAGGTACATCTTATTTACAAGGATATTTCTCTTGTTTTTATTAATTCTTACCTTCTTACCATGTCTTCGGTACGCGCCAATCCCACGTCCTCCCTTGGGCGACTCTTGGGTTGACTTGAGCTGCTTGCCGAGTCTGTGAGTCTAGGCAGCTCCGACGGAAAATGACTGGTGACTGGTAACTGGTATTTTCATTGCTCAGTATTCGTCACCCTACCAAGATTTATCACCAGCCTTCCGAGATACCGTACTCTAATTCCGATGCCGAATGCGCTGGTATTGCACAGCGTATGTGTGTACTACCTATTCAGGTACCCCATGGTTTGTATACCTATATTAAGTAGGTATGTAGGTAGGTAGGTAGGTAGGTAGTGTATGATGTATATCATATGCATGTATGTACTTTATGTGTCGTGTTAGTTACCGTTATATGGATATTGCCCACATGAAAAAAGCCCCGTCTGTCTCATTCCCCGTGGATTTCAACGTTCGTACATAAAACTTCACCCTTAATGGTGTTTCACTTGCTGTAATCAAGTGATTATGTACAATGGCACGTCTGGGGGAGATCATGGCAATATCGCGGATGGTATGAGCTGGTCCCGTTCTATGGGTCTTTACTGGGATTATATGTACATATGTACATACATAGTTGTGCCTGGTGCCAAGGTAAGCAGTGTTCAGACCGGTTCTTCTTCCTGGGTCCTGGGGCAGTCTAGGTACATGATCGAATTATGCGTTTGATATCTACTATAGTTAGCATATAATCCATAGTAGCCCATAGTAGCCCATAGTATCGGTATCTAAGCAGCTCACATATCGATCTAATAAGAGAGAGGAATATATAGGTAGAAAAGAGAATTAGCCTCGATGCATCTCGATAACTGTACATATTTACATATGTAGAAAGTTGAATGAATACTGCCGAATCGGGACGATCCGAAAAGCCCCGAATGTTTTTTTTTCTCTTTTTTCTTTTCTCGCTTTAACTAACCTACAGGGGTCAAACTTCCAGAAAACAAATTCAATGCCGAAAATAGTTTAGCGGACGTTAAATCAGGCTTAGTGTAGACTACTTCGCTTTATCGATACCGTAGCGGCATTGTACGCGCATGTACATATGCTACTTTGGTACCCGTGTAGCTGTAGCCCTATTAAAATGTGGGCTTACTGGTCCATTATGGAAATGAACAAGGGTTGGTTAAAAAAAAAACAGATACATAGGAAAAGGAGAAAAGAGTTATTTGATATAATATTTAGTTATATTTGCGTAGAAGTTTTTCTTTTATTTTTATTTTTTTACCTTGCTATCGGTATAGACGCGACTAGCCTGTAAGGGTTGCTGCGTTTTTGCTTGGATGAAATACCTACGTCAAAGTACTTAGCTTGGTGTAGGTAATGTTTTCATTAAAGGTTGAGGTCTGAGGTCCTTAGGTACACTAGAGATAGATACATAGATACATGCACCTACCTAAGGGTATGTACCCACGACAACATTTACCTTACCTGCGCATTGTGGCCCCTGCTCCCGTTCCTCACCATCTTTACAGTGTGCGCACTTACCAACCTTTACCAACCTTACCAACGCGCATGCACCATTTTACCTGCCCACCGCCAAATTTATATCAAATGTACCCAAGACGCAAGTATCTAGGTACCAATCTAAGTACTCAAGTACTATGATACACCTCCCTCGACAAGCTTACCTAAAATAACCATCGATTTGGTCATTTCATCACTTCTATTATTTTTCCTTCCCTCGCCGTCACACATCCTTTTTCTAAATTCCTTCGTCAACCTTTTTTACTCTGAGCCGGTCGTCTGGATATTGATCACCATAAGCAGCGGCGTTCTTGTTCCTCTTACGTTGTCTACCGTTGAACTTGGAAGAGCCCGAATAATTCCTCGAGGTATGTTAGGATCACAAGCTGCCCCATTCCCTCCCGCCTTAGTCGCCTAGCTCCGGATCTACCACGCGCTTTCTTCTGTTGCAGAGATATAGCATGTTCGGTTTGCACGAGGTGTTTCTGTAGCTGCTATACAATCTGACCACTTCCCTCATGTATTCGTCACGCGTCGCATTCAAGCGGTGGTTTGCCTTGATCGATTTGCTATACGTGAGCTCGAGGCATCTTGCACCACGGAAGTCTTTGGTGTTACATAGCTCTCTCGACAAGGTCCAAGTCAACAAACATCACTTTGTATCCCGCATGTGCCACGAACGTTACCAAGCTGTTCTTAGTCCATAATATGCATACTTTTTCCAGAGTGCTGACTCGATTAGGCTCGTTCAGGATTGCAGACCTTTTGCCCCATACTGCCCTAATAAACGCGAAATCGTGACTGGACTACCAAATCACTCGACTGTTTTTTATCACGTCCTGACGAATTCAGCTCCACGGCATACGGCCGCGACACCACTACCCCGCCTTCGTCATCTTTCCTAATGATCGAAAGAGGATCATTTCTCTAGAGATTGTTACTTGTCCTGCTGTGCAGACTCTCCTTAAGATCCGATAGAAATATTTGGGCGCACCGAGTTCCTTGAACGCAAATAACCCAGGCTAAAACCGTGCGCAACTTCTATCAAGGCGAACCGTTCACGTAACGCTCGAGTGTTAGGTTGGACTCGTCAAGGTCAAAGCTGACGCATACCAAGTCTAACGACCTGGAACACCCACCACTGGCAACAAAGGCGATACTTTGTGTCTTGTTGGCTGATACAGACTAGGATACTTGGATTATACAACACCTTTATATCGAACTTAGTGTATTTGGATTTGGAATTCATTTGAAGCTGTCTAAAAGAGGAAGAATATACCCCCCTATAACACGCGCAGCACGGTGAAGAGGTGATAGTCCTATCGAGATTCAAGGACGCTGGGAAGCGCCATTTGGTTAATTTGGAAATTTGGCCTGGGCACACTATGTCCAAATCGCCATCATCAGAAGTGATGAACATCACAAATATGTTGGACAAGAAGAATGCGGCGGCAGCAGCGGCAGCGGCAGCAGCAGCGTCAGGTCCCTCGCCAGAGCACCAACTCCTTCCCCATCCGCAGCTGACTCCGATCGGCATGGATCGTGCGAACTCACCGCACGGATCCGAGAGCTCCTACCACTCAGGCCCCCGCCCTGGCCAGCAATTAGATGCCCTGAATGGGATGGGTAACGGTCGGCCCTATGGTTCCCCCACTGCAATGCATGCAACGATGGCCCTGTCCGACCCTAGTATGCCTCCTATGATGATTCCCGGCATGCCGCATCTCTCTCATGCACTCTCTATGCCCTATAATAAGCCCCCTGAGCAGCCCCAGCCCCAACCTCAACACAAGGCATATCCATGCAGTACATGTCAAAAAGCCTTTGCGCGGCGTAGTGATCTGGCTAGGCACGGTAAGTTGTCCTTTTATGAAATCAATGAAAATAGGATGACCCTAATGTGTCTTAGAACGTATCCATAGTGGCATTCGTCCGCATGTCTGTGACTATGAAGGATGCGGAAAACAGTTTATTCAGCGATCAGCTCTGACGGTGCATCAACGAGTTCATACCGGCGAGAAACCTCACATGTGTGAACGATGTGGCAAGGTATTAAGCATCCCTATCTTAATCTAGAAGACGTACTGACTTAAAATATTTAGCCATTTAGTGACAGTAGCTCGTTGGCCCGGCACAGGCGTATTCACTCGGGCAAACGACCGTACAAGTGCCCCTATGCTAACTGTCAAAAGACGTTCACTCGAAGAACTACGTTGACTCGGCATCAAAACTCTCATTCTGGTACAGTTGAAGAAGCAGCGGCAGCTACAGCCAATGCTCTAGCAGCACAGGCCAGCAGAAACGCAGCACGCGTAGCTCGTAGTGATGGTGACCCCGGATCAAATCACGGTTCACCACTGAATACACCTTCGCCAGGCCAGAGACATATGTCTATGTCGCCTAGTGCTGAGCTCGCTGCCGCTAATGCGATGCGCAACAGCGACTATTCGTACGTGGGCAACGGTTCACTTCCGGTACACATCCGTACCGATATGCAGTCTCAGAGTCCTACTTCGGCCCCAGGATACCCCGCAGGCATGCGACCTACTTCTCACCCAACGGTGTATCCGCCACCCCCTACTCTAGAGCCCAGCATAGAATCGCATCAGTCAGGGACTGGTAGTACAGGTGGAAGTCCTCATATGGGTAGTGTTGGATGGCAATCGCCTTCGCACATGGCTTCACCCACTCACAGCAACAGCGGCCACAGCTACGTGTATCCTGATCCGGACCAGCCATTTCTGGGCAGCAACAACATGGGCCAGATGTACTACAATTCGGGCGCTCAAATTCGACGACCAACAAGCACGGAGCCTAGTTCGGGAGGATATGACGTTAAGCCACGTCCTAACGAGCTGTGGGCTGGTCAGTAGGATGACTTCCAAAGCGGCGTAGGATGGCGTTACGATAAGATCACGTACGCCTACGGATATGATCTTGCATAGATCTCCTTTGTTTCTTGCATCTTCCTTTTGTGTTATGGACGGCTCAATACCCAACGGCACGGCAGGTTTGATTATTCGCGACATGCGTTTGAGATGGCAAGTGGCGTTTGTCTCTTCTCTTTTGTCTTGTTTTCAGGCTCCAGATCAGGAATCCCACTACGAGGCAGTCTCGACTCAGTCTAGAGGCGTGTACGCCCTCGCATTAATCGGCCGAGGCATAGACCGCCGGCGCCACAAGTGGAACTTAATAATATCACGGGCCTATACTTGCATCTCACTTGATGGATTCAACTGAGATGGGAATGGCCTGTTGGGACTTCGCTTCTTCCTGCCGATTCGAAATAGACTAGTCGGCCTGGCGGTCTTCACGATACTACGCATAAATCGGCATAGGTGGAAAGGGAGGAAGTTTAGGGATAAGGATCGGAAAAGATTTGGTCATGGGACATTGGAGTATTTGTTTGCTCTTGTAAGTGGATGGTAAATATGTAAAGAAAGACAGGAATCTGCTTGGTGCGATGGATTTCGCTTTGAAAAAGCACAAACGTGTACAGTGCGATGGCATGTCGATAAAAAGACTAGGTTAGTCGTTGATATTGAGCATCAAGAATGAAAGGAAGATTTCGGTAGCGCTTTTAAATACAAGGCATAAGCTTCGTTTAACGTATGCCTGGTACTTAGTTCCATTACCTCGCGGGATATACTTATCCTACTACATACATCGCTTATTGATAATTATGGTTGAGGCTGCTATAACATCCAGGCATTTTCGTATAGGGAGAGACAAGGCGATATCCTATGTATATGCAGGTTATTGCACTAGTCCCGTCTTTAACAGTTTCCTAGCCCAGCATGCGCACGCTAAATCCCGACGCGCAGGCAGGGTGGATGCGTGGCTAGGCTTTTTGAGGATCGAGCACCATGTCTTGTCTCTGTCGAATACTACTCTACAAACGTCGATCCTCAGGGCCGTTTAACATCTGCCGCGCGAGGGTTTCTTGGCGGCGCAGTAAGAAAACCAATTCAAAAAGCGAACATTTGTCGTTCTCGTACGATTGTGACGAAATTGGCACCGCCGGCTAAGGCGGTGATGGCGTGGCGGGACCTGGGGGTCTAGCGCCCGGGGGAAGCTTTTGGCGATTTTTTGATTTGTGATCATATGTATGGGATATGTATTGGATTGGGGGGGAGGGAGGGGGGTAGCTGCATAATATGTAATCCCTCCCCCCTTTTTTTATTCTTCCCTCTCTCTCTTTCTGCTTCTTCCGCGCGGCTACTAGCGCATCGTGCTTGGAGCTAGGTACCTTTTATAGCTCGGCTCTATGCTTCTACTCTGCATCGTATTTATTGATTATGTGATCTTTAAACTACCATGAGGGAAAATTTGCTGGAATGATGGTGCTTTGATGCGGGTGTATACCGCGTCTTGTTTCTTCCTTCATGCATGTTGGATACAGGATTTTTTGGTATTGGGGTTTCGTGCGGGCTGGCGGCGTGGGACTAACTAACTTACCTACTTAACTGACTATTTATTCGTTCGTTTATGTCTTGCGGTATCGACTATTCCGCGAGGATGGAACCCCTAAGGATGTCGTGAAGTCATCAATCGGGCTTCTGCCCCTATTTCAACTTTCTTATTTTCTCTCTCTCAAATCGAGACTTCGACTATTCGATATCCGAGTCCCTTGCTCCTTTCCGGTGGTGGTCCGAGTTGGGATATCATTTCATCGAAGGAACTAAGGGCCTGTCTGTAACTCTTCTAGGAGTTCTGCCCTCAGCTTTTAGGATTGACGACGCCTAAATCCTTGGAATATGGCGAGTATACGAGACTTGCTGCTGCCTGTCGGCGACGAGGATACTGCAGATGGGGTAGTAAAGAAGGAGGAGGGGGAGGAGGATGCCAAAAAGACAAACATTATACCCCCAGAGACGACACGGTTTATGGTGGAATTCATCTTGGATTTGATCTGTCCATACTGCTACATCGGTCTCAAAAATCTAAAAACTGCTATCGAGACTTATAGAACCCGTCATCCGGAGGCGATGTTCGAGATAGTCTGTACTCCGTTTCTGCTCGACCCTCTGGCAGCTCGAAGTGGTAAGTCGTACGTCTAATCTTTTATATATCATGTAACAACAACTCGACAAATGCTGGAGGGAGGGAGGGAGGGATGAAGGAGAGATATATTCGTTCAACCTTAACCCAAGACACAGCACACACACACTGGGAAAGCTCGTGGCCACTAACAGAGTGCCTATCCAGCTAGCTAACCTGGTCTTACCATAGCATACAATAAATCCGACTACCTAATCGCACGTATCCGAGGTCCCGCGTACTGGGTCGGCCCCGGAGAAGCAGCTGGTATAAACTTCACCTGGGCCGGACGCACGGGGAGCACCCGGGACGCGCACAAGCTGCTCCGCTTCGCACTAGAGGGCACACCCACAACAACCCGCAGCGCACATACTACCCGAAGGGCACCAGCTCCATCATCTCCACGTACCAACACGCGGCCACCTCCAGCATCACCATCATCCGTCGCGAATGGCAATGCCCCAACCCGAGGCGCCGCCCTGCAGCTCCGTCTCCTGGAAGCGCTTTTCCACGCCCACCACGAATCCGACGGCGACATATCAAACCCGTCGTTTCTCGCCGAGACGGCGTCTGCCGCGACGGGGTTCACCAGAGCCCAGATCCGTGCCGTTCTCGAGGACGCGAGCGAGGGGTGGGGCCGCGCGGTGAGTGCGCTAGTCGCGGAGGTGTCGTCCCCGCGGGGGCTCGCGGTGCGCGCCGTGCCTACGTTTGTGGTCAATGATCATTATGTGATTGGCGGGGTGCAGAGCGCCGGGTTTCTGGTTGCTGAGTTTGAGAGGATACGGAGGGGTGGCGGGAGGTAGAGGGTATGGGTGTGGGTGTGGGTGTGAGAGGTTAATAAGGGATATCTTTAGGGGGTTGGTTGTTGTATTAGTTCCATCCTTGAGTTAAGGAGAGTTCGAGCTCGCTTAACCGGGAAGTTCAACTAACTAGTCGAAAATAGCTACAATTGGAAGTTTGGAAATACTTAGTAAAAGGAGATATATCTAGGTACCTAGGTAGCTATGATGTTGAAAAGAGCAGCTAGTCGCTTAGCATTGTTGAATATGGTGCCTAAGAGCGCAGTGTCACTCTATGGGTCTTCCTATATTATTAGCATTGATGAATATAGTTGAAGTGTATGGACATTAGTTATACAGTCTAATTACAACGCAATATGTCTATAATGGCCCTTCTTGTCTCTACACAACTCCCCCTAATATTATCATTCTGATAGCAGAAGAGGTATGTTCATTGTAGTTGTCTTGAATATATATATATCTCTAATCTCCCTAGACACCTAAACGCAGATCGCTGTGTAAACCCATTCATTAGTGGCATATGTAATTGTTATTAACTATAACTACCTAGGTAGGTAACCTAGTATACTATATTTGACCAGTTATTTTGGAGGTCTATGCTTCTCTTGGCATAAAAGCAGGTAAGAGGCTCTACGACATGTGCGTAAACTGGGTAGTTGCGGTGGGTCGACACAGGAAGGCCATTCGCGTTATGATAGCCCGATCGACTTCTCCGCAACCTCATGCTGTTAATTACCGGTACATGATGCCGACTGGATGCCTGGAAGTCCCACTATGGGGAAGGATAATGGGCTATTCGCGGACGTTACATGTATCAGCTCAAGGCCAAGGCCAAAGGCTAAAATGAAAAACAAATTACTACCTAGATAGTAGAAATCGAACTTTACTACGGTGCCGCCTTCGAATTTTCCTCGAATGATATCTCAACGCTAGCTCGGGACGACTTAATAGCTTTGTTATACCCTTTACTGATCGTCTAATAAAGGTGAGCTGGTGGAATATTGACATTACATGAAATTCCAAACCCTTTTCTTGGGTAGGGATCTGATGTATCATCCTCTAAGCTCTGGGCATGGAATCTGGGGATACGATGTGACAGTGGATCCGGAACAAGTCCGGAATTGGGACTTCATCCGGGAAACACGTTTTCTGCAAATGGGATTATTCCTCGGCAAGCCAGAAAACTAAAATCTAGGAGTATAAGAGTAACTGCTTGATCCCTCAACGAGGTTCGACAGATAGGGAGTTGATTAACCCCTTACGAGAAAGAAAAGGCTCCAGGAATTATTCGCAAAATATCAAGGATTATGCTCACCAGATATCTCCTCTTCACGGCTCTCCTCGAGGCTGCTGCCGCGACACCGATCAATCTCGACGAGCGGCAAACTGCCTGCGAGGACATCCACTTTTTTATAGCCCGTGGATCGACCGAACCATACCCAGG
This sequence comes from Daldinia grandis, assembly GCA_022432525.1. Lineage (NCBI taxonomy): Eukaryota > Fungi > Ascomycota > Sordariomycetes > Xylariales > Hypoxylaceae > Daldinia > Daldinia grandis. The sequence goes on from JAJKLB010000007.1 coordinate 1,389,495, forward strand.
TAGCCAGAAAGATCTCGTTAACAGAGTATGCGAAGGCTTGACGAGCTGCGGGTACGAGGATATCATATATCCCGCCACATTTGAGGACTATTGCAACTCGGCATATGGGGGAGTCGCCAATGGTACTGCGCAAATCACAGCATATGCTGAAAGCTGCCCTGAGGCGAAGCTGGTTTTGACTGGCTATTCCCAGGGAGGGCACGTCGTAGGCGACATACTTGGAGGCGGCGGGGGTCCTTTCCAAGACTGCACGCAGAAAACGAACACACCTTTATCACCTGAAACCTCTCCCGGCAATCAGAGTACGCAACTCCACATCCCCAAGTTTCGATGGCGTATACTAACTACTAGATCTTCTAGTCGTAGCAGTAACCTTCTTTGGCGACGTGCGTCATACGGCCTCTCAGACTTACAATGTGGGAACAGGCGCTGCCGGTAATGGAGTAAGTGGTATACAACCGTCCAGACTTACATCGTACACTAACAGGTAGCTACTTAGATTTGGCCGAGATCAGACTCGGGCCTCGAATCTTTGAACAAATTCTCGGAATTAATGCACTCATGGTGTTTCGTAGACGACCCTGTCTGCGGTGGTGCTGGTGGCTCGGATTATAGCGCGCATATTGCGTATTTCAATGAGTCTACCCCCGAGGCTGCCGCGTGGGTGAAAACCAAACTCTGAGGTAATCGTGTACTTGCGAGGGTTAGAACCCAGGTACTTTGCATTCGAGAGATGCCTAGAGGGTGGAATATAGTTGATGTTATGATAGGTGATCGTTTTGGAGGTATGAATGAGATGACGAAATGTTGTATTGTTGAAGTGTAGCGGGGCCGGTCTTCTGAGTTTGCGCTTGAATTATCTGAGCGAGCATCGGGAATTGCATAAATACCTGATAAAGAGGTACCCAACAATACGCGTGGCTTAGCGGTGCCTGCCTTATTTGCAGCTATAACGCGGGGCAAATGAAGCTTTATAGTTTACCCAAGGAAAGGAAGGTACATATCTTACGTAGACCTTCGCTTCTTCTACCTATTTATATCTTAAGTACTTTGTAACTAGCTCAATAAATAAGCCAACATCCTCCCAACTATATGTAGTGATTACTCGACGGCTACAAACACCCTTTTAGACACCCTCTTACATCCCTGTTTGCCCACCATGACTACCAATCTCTACGAAGGTAACTTTTATATCTAGTATCGATGGACAAATGGGAGTTGGCTAAACTGACAATTAAACCTACATAGTCGAGCATAACATTAAGGCTTCGGACCGCCCGCCCCATCGGCGGCGTCCGGACATGTCGAGCTTCACCTCGCATTTACGTCAGATCTCTCCAGACCCGGCAACACGTAATACACGAAGGCGACGGGAGCCAACGGGCCCTACACCCGTGGATGCGGCAGCGCTGTTCCACCTCTTGCGGGATCAATTTCAGGTGCTATATACGGATGCCCCGACGGAAGAGAACCGAAACTTTCTCAGGTCCCTAATGTCGGCAGTGGAGGACGACATCAGAGCGCCTCCTAGGACGATTCCCGGCGTGAGCCAAGAGTACCTTGATGCGCTAGACCGAGTGCCGCAGAAGAGCCTCAAGAAAGACGATAGCTGTCCCATCTGTGCCGAGCTCTTCGTTGATGATCCTTACCCCCTGGTGGTTAAGTTACCGTGCCATGGGAGTCATAAGTTCGATCTAGAGTGTGTTGGGCCGTGGCTGCAGAGTAAGGGCACGTGCCCTATGTGTAGAGCAGATTTGAACGAGAAGAAGGTCATCGAAACTCCGAAGGATGATGAGGAAGAAGACGACGATACTGATGGGTTGTACGGTTAAGCATTGCGGATAGGAGTTCTACAGAGGCAAACAAACATGGAGGTTGTGATGATACCCCCGAAAATGCATTCATAAGCTCTCTACGAATAACACTGTAGCATGGAAAGTATTATGAAGTTCATATGATTGCATAGATGTCCACCAACAGCTATAGCCAGCCGCCGAACTCCTATTCTTAAATGCGAAATTTGTGGGAAATGTGCAACTAAGCTTCAGCCTCTTTCTCCAGACTTTTGTTTTCTACCAAGCCGTAGATTAGGTGCTCATTAAATCTTGCCCTTTTTAGGCGCATCGCCAGCGCCGCTTGCCTTCTTTTTATTACCTTGCGTCTTGTTCTCCGCCTTACCCTCTCCCTTGCCGCGACTACCTTCGGCAAAATCTTTGTTCGCGGGACTACTGTCCAAAGCATTGCCATTGCTCTCGGCGCCCGCGGCATTCACCTCGGTTTCGGGATCCGTCTTGTTCGGGTTATATGCGGCGTCTTGCTTCGAAGCGATTTCCCCGTCAGTACCGCCCGTCGTGTATTCGTGCGCCTTGGGCTTGAGGGACTCGCGGTCCATGTCATCTTTGTAAGGCATACGTAGCGCTGCTGATTGATGGATCTGTTTACTTGCGACAAGACGGTTCGTGGTTGACATGAGAGGAGCTCCCGACCGAGCTCGTAGAGCTGCGCGCATGGTTGTGAAGCTCGACATTGTTTTAATAGGTTGGTAATTGGTGATTTATTAATAGCTATTGTAGCTTATATCGAATGAGGATTGCAATTGAGGTTATTGTCTAGCCTGGGAATATGTTGATATATGTGAGTTTACATTGCTGCACTTGTAATTCTGACGGTTCTACAGAAGGTAGAGTTTAGATAATCGTTATAGTGACGTCACCGAATCAATCAAATGCGCAGGGGCATCGCAGATCGGAGCTTCCCTCAGGGATGGAAGCTCCACCATATCATATTCGCAATTCTGTCCGTCTTATTAATTTAACCTTGAACCTTACTTACAGCCTTTTCTTCCACTCGTGGCATGAGACGTAAAACTCTATATATACCTAGCCTGGAGTCTTCGTATTATATGTGTTGCTTTCAATGGGTTTACATAAAGAAGAGAGCCTTTGCGGAGGACTAATATGTCTTTCCGTTGGGGATTCTAAGAGAATACACAAAAGATCAGGTCCGGGATAGCAATCAGCGAGCCAAACGACCAAGGACAACTCAAAACGATGTAAGATATGTGGTAGTAAGCGGTTCTCATTCCGGGGTATATAGGTGCTAACTACCTACCCAGCCTTATCTATCCCATTCCTTGTAGGAATACTACATAATCACACTCGCTATCGCTTCATATGCCATATTATCTAAGTATGCGACAAGAATCGAAGTCCCTTTCCTAATTATAAGGTACCGCCGCTATGCTCGAATAAGCCGTCATGGCTGGGAGATCTTAAACTAGCAACGCGGCAACGACGGCAAGACCAGCTGCGATTCTGCCGTCGGCTGTGAAGATACCGCCCGCCTGCTGCGATACGGTTGTAGTGACTACGGCGGTAGGAGCAGGAGTGGCGGGCGCTTGAATGTTCGGGTCTACGGTGGTAGCCGAGTTGCTCGAAGTCTTCTCGCTACTGGTGTCGCTACTGCTAGTTTCGCTACTAGTTTCGCTACTTGTGCTGGATGAGCTTTCGTGATGGATGGTGAAGGTTGCCGTCGCTGTTGTCTTGCGGCTAGTGGTGGAGGTAAAGGCATCATCCGTCGCAGAACTGCTGCTAAAGCCCGGGAAGCTGCTGCTATCGTCGTCGCAATCGTCGCCAACATCACAGCAGTATCCATCACTGGTACACGTGCCGAACTCGGGACAATAATGGAGTCCGTCAGCGCAGCATGTCCCAGTCAAGGGCATGCATAGGTCGTCACATTCGGTCTCACCAATGTCACATGAAGCTTCGTCATCGCTGGATCCGCTGCATATTTCCCCTTCAGGGCAGCACGCATTAGGGATGCAGTAGTATCCATTGCGACAGTACTCGTCGCTGTTGTCGTTGCAACATACACCGTCGATAGGCATGCATCCATTCTCGCACTGGACGCGACCTACGTCGCAAGTTGCGAAGACATTGAGAAGCTTGGATTGGGCGAAGCTCTTCGGCAAGCCAGAACGCGCTCGTGGCGTCACGGCCATGACAGCCGGCGCGATGAGCAGAGCAAGAGTTAGGGTGTGCATCGTGCTGTTTGATGTTTTGGATATGATCTGTATGAGTTTGACGGTTGAGTACTTGGGGCTTTGGCGGTGTGAAGCTGAAGGGGCGCTTGAAATCCACCACAACGGTGCCTGGACTACCACGTACCTTTTATCTTCTTACCCTTCTCGATCTCATCACACTCAGGACCTAAAGCGGCACAGTATTCTCGCCGTAAAAGCCTTGTCTATCTCGATGGGCTGAAAAGCCAAGCGGCTAGCTTCATTTCCCGGCCAGGGAGCTGCATCTCCAGAGTTATAATACCTATCCGCTCTATTACCTACCATGCTTGTCCTAGAGCTCCAATAGCCCGGCATATTTCCCAATCGGAAGGCTTGGTATGTTTGCTTAGACTTGGGCGAATTTACCCCCGTGTGACCATCTAAAAGATCAAGTCGGTGAGCTTAATACGCAGAAGTCTCTTAGATGGGACATCGTGGATATTCAATCTGTGGTGATTCGGTGGAGAGTAGAGATTAGCGTTACTAGCCCTCAAAAAGCGCACTTGGCAGCGTCTGGTTCTACCTCTTGTTATCCTACAAATTAAGTCGTACGTGCGACACGGCGAGAAAGGCCTTCAGCTTCGAATTATATCATTTGCTAGGACAAGCGAGGACAGGATACGCATGTAATTTATCAAGACCCCAAGCCTTGGCTGCGAGCGACACGACGATAGACAACAGCAAAAACATAAACGAGCAATGCCCCCATCTCCCCATGATTTTCTTGGCCTCTTGAGGGGGAGTGAGGAGAAAAAAGCCACTCCATAATGCTTTGCAAGCTTTAGAGCCTGGGCTGAATCAAAGTTATTGGTCATAGCGATTCTTGAGCTGAATCAACCCTTGAGCATTGACGGTCTGATTTTGGTAATAGTCACATCTTTTTACCAATACTCTTCGTCGTTGAGATATCAAGGGGCAGCTAGCCTTATTAGCGGAGCAAGGGTCCGTTGAGCTGGCCTACAGCCGCAATGTATCAACCCTGGTAAAAAGGACGTGAAAATTGGGCGCCAAGACATCGCTAGACGTTGAAGACTCATCACGACCATCTCGTTAAGCTTCATGTAGAGAGTAGGTTGAGATGTCTATCCCAATGGTGTCGATGTAGCGATGTGCTTTTCGCTAAGCGCGCAGCTTCGTTTTTTTTTTCTTTTCCGAAGAGGAAATCATTTTCCAAGTCTAGCGGGGAAAATAACCACGTATACTCGTCCCCCTTTAGTTACCAAGTCGCTATCTGATATGCCAACACGGCTGGCCTAGGAATCCGAGATAATTAATTCAGCGGCGCCGGGTAATTGGGGTATCTACCTACATAGTAAGGTATCCCATTGTCTTTCTTATACACTGCAGCGACCTCAGTACTATTGAGGCATCGAGAATGACCTAGTTGAGATATCGAGCTCTCTATAGGTAAGGATGCCTAAGTCTATTCTTAGTCTCATTTACCCATCTGTACGAGTGTAAAATTCTATAACGGACACAACATCGTCTCCGTATTCTTGATATGAACACCTTATCGAATGTAGGTTCTCTTTATGGCCCCTTTAGCTCTATATATGATGCCTTATCTTTCATAGAAGAGATGATAACGGGCAATTCGCATAGCTGATCGCTGACTGAGATTATAAATCCCAACTGTTTAGAGCCATATTATGAGGATTCCTAGGATAACTAAACGTGGAACATCGCGCATATCTATGATGGGACACTGATGGGGGTTAGACTAACCAAGACAGGGTGTTAAGTAAACCATATACTCGGTGTCAACTCTCCACGGACCATCGGATCTTGGAATGGTCGGACGGTCTCAAGTCTTTGAACTCTAATAGACCAAGTGAACAGCGATCAATGACGACGCACCAACCTTAATGGTATTCTTACCAGACGACAGCTTGCCAGATAAGGTGATTATTTGGTGGATATATGTGTATTTTACGAGGAAACTTCGTACAGAATCCTCAGTCGAGCTCTAAATCTCCTCTGCTGAGATTCAACCACCTTCCTGGGTGTCGTAAGTTTTGTGCTCCTTTTAAGGATACCTTAGCTTAGGACTATGATTCTCGCTCAGTCGCTCCCGTCGGAGTCCTTCGGCACTCAAATAAGCATGAAGCCCGCAGCATGCATAGAGCCTATTTACTACGTCTCCTCTCCAGTAGCTATCGAGGAGAATGTGTTCCGCACCCTCTAGTAATTCACTCACCTGGACATCGCGGAAGTCCCGTTGTGGTCGATATTTACGTGTTCTGTAATATCGATTCTCATCACCCTGCTTGTATTCACTACTTAGTTATAGGGTGTCTTCACTCTTCTGCTTTGCTATACATTGAGAGCTACGAGGGGTTTACTATCTGTAAAGGTGACGCGGTTATTCCGAGCAGATCAACAGATCACGTATCCTAAGGGGTAGCAGATATCCAATCCTCGTAATACAACCGGAGGGGGCGTCGACATGTCCATCTCAGCGGCGGATACCGTTACGAATTCCATCGATATTTCGGGTCCCTGGGAAGATAAGGGGCTATACGACATCGACCTTGTTAACATATCCAAAGCACCGTCTAAGGAAAACATCATCCAAGATGAAGACGAGAATGAATATCCAACAGGGCTCAAACTACACTTGGTTATCCTATCTCTCTGCTTGGCTGTCTTCCTTGTAGCCCTCGATCAGACTATTATCGCCCCGGCGCTGGGCGCTATCACCGGTGAATATGGTAGCGTCAAGGATATAGGTTGGTACGGTAGCTCGTACCTCTTGACCTCTACGGCTCTACAACCACTATACGGCAAAGTGTACCGGATCTTTAACATCAAGTGCTCATTCCTAGGTGCCGTCGCGCTCTTCGAACTTGGCAGCTTGGTCTCGGCCATGGCGCCCTCGTCTACAGCCTTCATCATCGGACGGGCCGTGGCGGGAATGGGCAGCGCAGGCTTGTTCTCTGGCTCGATCGTCATATTATCGTACACTCTGCCTCTTCGGAGACGACCTCTCATGTTTGGTATGTTCGGCTGCATGTGGGGTATCGCGTCCGTCGCCGGACCCCTACTCGGGGGCGCCTTCACGGACCATCTCACCTGGAGGTGGTGCTTCTATATCAACCTGCCGATTGGGGGACTCGCCATGGTGGTGATATTCTTCTTCCTTAAGATTGCCCGTATTAATAATCCGGAGGGCCAATCTTTCCTCACGCGGGTTCTGGAACTTGACTTAATAGGGGCTGTGGTATTAATGCCAGCCATCATTATGTTACTCCTCGCGCTTCAATGGGGAGGTTCTCAATTTCCGGTATGTCTGATAACTCAACTGTAATGTCAGGTTTCCCGTGCACTCCAGCCACTAACTCTAGATATCGCAGTGGAGCGACCGACGTATTATTGGCTTATTTGTCGGTGCTGGTGCCATGGCTTTGATCTTTGTTGGCGTTGAGCATTACCAGCAGGACAAAGGCTTATTGCCTCCTAGGTTCTTCAAGGATCGGAACTTGCTGTGCGCTATGCTAGTAAGTATAATCCCGAATTTGCCTGTGCTTCGTGGAACTATTCATAATTGAGACCCATCAACCATCCATCCTAAGACCAAAACCGCTTGTGAGACATTCCAAAAAAGGCCATTATTAATTTGGGATGTAACAGTTCGCCGCCTTCTTCGGGGCCTCATTCTTCCCCCTGATCTATTATCTTTGTCAGTGTACTCTTACTATTCCAGCTATTGGGCGATGTGTAGCACAGACAGATATCTAACCTACAGCAGCCCTCTACTTCCAAGCCATACAGGGAGACAGCGCCGTCAGGGCAGGCATCAAGCTCTTACCCCTTCTTATATCAGTAGTCGTCAGCTCGATCATCTCAGGCGCCCTCATCACTGCCACCGGCTACTATAACCCGTTTATCCTAGTCGAGATCGCCATGGTCGCCGTCGGCGCAGGACTAATCACGACCCTGGACCTGCATACCCCCGTTTCCAACTGGTTCGGGTACCAGGTCCTCGACGGGCTGGGTGTAGGCGTCGGGTTTCAGGCCAGTGTCATCGTAGTGCAGAATGTAGTCGAGAGAGAGCTGGTTCCGCAGGCTACATCGTGCGTGCAATTCTTCCAGGTTCGTCGCATCAACAACATCAATCCATCTTCAAACCCACACCTAGAAACCAAAGAAAGGTACCTAACCAAAAGAAATAAATAAATTTAGTCCCTCGGCGGCGCCCTCTTCATCGCCGTCGCCCAAACCGTCTTCCAAAATGGCCTCGTCAAAGGCCTAGCCCGCGACGCGCCACACCTCGACCCGGGACTCTTCACGCACAGCGGCGCATCCCAAGCCCGCCAAGTCCTAGCCTCGATCGGCCAAGAGCGCATGCTCAACGCCGTCCTAGGCGCCTACATGCGCGGCCTGCGGCACACGTACTACATCTCTGCGGCCGCGGCCGCCGTTGCCTTTCTCGCCGCGCTGGGCCTCCAGTGGAAGAAGATCGAGAAGAAGAAAGCCGATGGCAACGCGGCTACGGCCGCGAGCGAGATCTGGAGGGCTTGTACGCCGGCTGCTGAGTTCGATACGTATTACGAGGGCGCGGGCGAGTTGTGTGCTGCGTCGAAGCTGCAGAAACGTCGGCATGGGTGTCCTTGAGGAGATGGAGTGCATATTCGCTGGGTTGGTGTGTATCTGGAAGGGAGGATGTTAAGATAACCATCTAGCCTAGACGTACTACTTACTGTATGTTTGGTGTAGGCTTCGTTTTCGGCGTGGGTAGGGGGATCGGATAAACCTGCGTTTATGTATTCGCTGTCTGGATATAATGTTTTGCTAGTCCGTTGTTAGTCCGCTTGCTCAGTGTCACTACCTACCTCCTACCTAGGTAAACAACCATCAGTACCCCCTATCATCTACACAATCACAATAATAGTCACAATTTCACATAAGCCAATGACGTGAAGACCAACCCGAGTTAAAAAAAAAAAACCATCGCTTCATAACCCAACGCTTAACCTATTGATTGACCTAATAGAATCCATACACATGCGCTATATGCTATGCTTAATTGCCACCGGCGACCGCGAGACTGAACCCGGAGTCAACTTTTAGACATCAGCATAGCTCGTAAAGCAGTGCTTCCTGTACGCGGGTATATTAACCCGAAACCCTCCCCTGAAAAGCAACCTCCATTGATCTATCAATGCATCGCAGCAATCAAATCAGATCGAATCAACGCTGCACCGCACCTTAAATGTAGTACATGGTGTTCTCTAAATTTCGGTGGATATTTGGGGTCACCACTGTGGACTGGGAGCTAGTTGTGGACTGCGTCTCAGCGCGCTCGAAGTAATCATCGAGATATAGCCGTTGTCGAGTACACACGATGTCGGCATAGTAGGCCGGGGGGCAAATACTAACAGCCTTGGTTGCTCGACCGAAGAGGTAGCACATCTCGTGCGTCAAGGCCTCGAGACCATTGGCTGCTTCCGATCCGAGCGCCGGGCGGAAGACTTCATCTAGAAGAACAGTGTAATGAGCTGGTCTAGCCGTGCCTATATAGCGTCCAAAGGTTAGCGGGATGTGTGGCAGCGTTAGAGAAGAGTGCGGGACAATTACCTTGAAGGGCCTGATGGGCAGTTAGGAAGAAATCCCATACTGTAGCCTGAGTGACTCCTCGGTCTACTACCGTCCCGCTCTTGATGTTTCGAGACCTTGTCATATGTCCGGGATCGGTAGGGTAGAAACGTGTATGATGTCTCTTTACCGATACTATAATAGAGATTTTAGGTTGCTGGTTTGCTGGGTATTTTTGCGCGCAGGCTTCTCTGATGTACGGAAGCTCCTTATCCAGGACCTGTGTGAACTGGCCTTCGGACACACCATCTCGGAATATGATAATGTTCTGCGGCAAAGACTTGTTGTTATGAGACCTCCATAGCTCCAGGCGCGAAGCAAACTTCTCCCTCAACGTCTCATTCAGCATCTCGACTTTACCTGTTTGGGACCAAGCCGCTGCTGGCCACTGAGCCAGGTCCCGGTCGATGCTCGATACCATCCCAACCAGGCTCGGAAGGCCATCTGAGCCGCCTGCTAGGTTCGTCGGATGGGTAACATCGTACCCGAGAACCATTGTCTTACCATCTTTAATGATGGTGACATCATCCTTCAACTTGTGGTTGACGCCGCCCATCTTCAAGTTGACCTTTAGGCCGACGTTCGCAAAATATTGCGAGTTACACTTAATAAAATTGGAACGAAGCACGCACACGGTGTGGTATCCGAATTCAACATCCCCTAATAGCTTTACGACCTTGTATATATCCTTGTCAGTCTTCTTGCCAGGGAGGACGACGAACACAAGCTGAGGGGGATTGTTCCGAAACTGGTTAAATTTCTCCTTCAAGCGAACAATAGGGGGCTCGTTTCTCGAACAGATGACTGAGTTATTCGACGACGTAATTGGAGCACTGGCTATGCTGATGCCCGTCTTTATCAAAAACTGGACAAAAGATGTCATGACGTTCCTAAGGTCTTCCAGGTTGTTATTTTGGAAGAAGTCAACACTAATCCACGTCCACTTGGTGATTGGTCGACCGGGCTTGACGACTTTCACTTCCCGCATATTCCAACTGCCATCATTAACGAAGGTATTTTGTAGCCTGTTCTGAAGGTTTAGATAGGAAATAGTAGGTGGGTTTAGCTCGCGTCCCTTCACTGCCAGCAGCTCCTTGCCAGCGGTAACTTTGAAATCCAACTGTATGATGATTAGCAAGGTTTATATAAGATGGGATATAAAGGTAAACACCTACAAGAGCCTGGTTCCCATCCAGTCCCAAGCACTTACGACCCTCGTTCATGATTGACGTCGCATTAGCCCAAGGCGACCGACAAGCAAATAAGATCATACTGGCCGTTTCTTCGCCTGTTGTCTTGCGCCTGAGAGGCTGGCCTGGTATAACTTCGAGCAGCTCTGCCGGCATGTAGATCGGCCTTGTTGTGCCAAATTTGACGACAGGTAGGTTGGGGTCTACTTTGTAGCCATATCCTATATAATGGTTAACATTGAGCCCGACCAAAAACAAGACAGTACGGACTTTTGAGATAATAATCTGCAACTGTGCAGTATGTATTTTCCTTGAGGCCCTGGGGAGCAGAATCCGAGAGGAAAAAGGAGACTTCCGTAGGGCCGCCACCGGCGCGCTTCACCAGCGGCTTATTTTTCTGGCCCTTTCCATCGTTGGGCGTAGCAAGGCCAGCGATCTGCTTCCTTATTTTTCTTTCCCCTGACTTCTGACCACCTTTCGAGCCCGGGACTGTTTTTTCAGGAAGAATTCTACAGTTGCAACGCAGACCTGCCAAGAACTTGTTCAGCTGGTATGGAACATTGGTACCAAAACTTTTCATCAGATCAGCCACGTTTCCGTGAGTACGGAATACGCCGTGGGATACATTAGCATTTAGTAGGATACGGCCTGTGGTTAGTCGAGCACTTTGGAAGTATCCACGAATGACCGTATTGTTGTCTGGATGGCCCAACTGGTGAATTTCCGAGGGGAGATTAAGGGGGAAATATCGGCTTCGGCCTACGGACGCAATTTGATCATTAGAGCGAGCTCGGTATCCAGTGATTATGCTGATTGCATCCATGGCCTCTATAAATTTCGGGAATGATGTATCTCCAGTAGGATCTTGCATAGATTGAGCATATGCCCTCAACTTATCCATATCAATGTCGGGTGAACTGGCAAACTTGACGTCGTAAACATCATTCCTGCCTTCATCGGTATACGGAACCTTGACCACCTGATTCCCGGGTAGTGGCAGCGGTTTGAGGGTAATAACTTGGCTCTTGAACTCGGTTGCACATGGAATTCCTTTGGCGATCTGGTCAAGAGCGGACTTGACGATAGCTTGGAGCTTCATCCCTTTCGCTACCATTGGGCCGTCATCCTTCTTACCAGATTTCTTCGCGCCCTGCTTCGCTTCTGATGAGCCCTCAACCTTCTTGGCACTGCTTTCTTTGTCCAATGTCACTTCTAGGGTGTATTTGTATAGCGACGGCGTCTTTTTGACGTCCAATGCGAAATAGTTTGTCCAAAGGGTGACTTCTGTACCCCTGCTGCCAAAAGCCGGTCGAAGAGGCATCTGTTCTCCTGCAGAAGGCTTTTTGCCCTTGCTAGATGATAGCTTCAAGGCTGACATTTTAGCCGCCACCCCAAAGTCATCGAGGATCTTGTTCTCGAGCAGAGTAATGCTTTCATCTGGGCGAGGTGCATTATTCAACCTATAATTATGTTAGCATCAAATCACACGAAGATTGAATTGGAACTTACTTATACACCTCGTCCTCACCACTAAACCCGCCTCGTCCTCCCCGTCCGCCACGGAAATCACCACCACCTCGGCCACCACCTCGGCCACCACCACGGAAATCACCTCCCCCTCGGCCCCCACCGCGAAAGTCACCTCCCCCTCGGCCACCACCGCGAAAGTCACCACCACCCCGCCCTCCGCGAAAGTCTCCTCCACCTCGTCCCCTACCGCGATCCCCGCGGAAGTCCCCTCCTCCTCGGCCACCACGATAATCGCCGCCTCCCTGGTCGAATCCAGAAAAGGTGGCACTCCCGCCACCTCGTCCGCCACGAGGGCCACCTCGTCCTCCACCACGGTCTCCACGACCACGATTTCCTCTGCCGCGGTCTGCCATATTGGGTATTGTAAAAGGATTGAGAAAGAGTGACTAAGAGAAGCTATACTAAGGTAGGTAACTAAACTTAGGAGATATGAAGCTCGGGAATGGCTAAAATGCTAAAGCAGTTCCCAGAGGTAGTGAAATAACGACGATCGATAGCTATAAAGACAGTTATAGATTTAGATGGGTGCCGACGACCATAGATGGAGTTAGGAAAGATTATTACCTGAAAGTGTGTAGACGTAGATATCTAGGTAGATACGTATGTTAGGTCATAGACAACACAGATGTCTAACTATTTGATACGTGTTAAGGTATATCTGTAAGAGTATGAGATATTGATTTTCATAGGTCATAAGTGTAAGAGAGGGGGGATTGAAGCACATGAACAGGGTATGAAGTAATATTAATGGTGCTATATAGGAAAGTACGTGTATGTTGGTGCAGCAAGAAGGCAACGCCCTTTCTATAGCGTGATTGTCATCAGGGCAAGTACCTAAGGTAGGAGAGTTCGACTGTGAAAACTGTTTGATCGTGTTTGATTCTGAAGTAACAAAAGCTGTAGGGGTTGTAGGGGTTCTGGAACTAATGCAGCGAAGCACTGATCCACCAGGATAGCTACATACCAAGGACGATAGCAATTACAAAGAGATGGGATTGACTTTACGGGGTGAAGCAAAGCAAGGTCTGCTATCTAATGGCTCCAGACTAATCGGTCAAGTTCGGATATGGGGCGATAGGAGTAGCGTCTAAGTCTGATAGACAAGTCCTAGAAGCTCTATAGACAAAGAAGAGAAGGAAATAAACCTCTAAGGGGTTCCTTCTATATAAGGCCAAAAATAACAAAGACGAAAGCTAAGGGAAGCATTATAGAGCAGAATCTTGGAAATGGGAATGTAAAATAAAGCCTACCTCGTTAGCTTGCCAACATCAAGGACCCATTAAAGATATGTACGTACCTATGTAAGCGTGTGTGCATATATGTAAGTTGCATATAAGTCACTTCCATACAGGGCTCACGTAAAATCGAAGCTGTCACACAGGATACCTACCTAGGTAGGTACATACATACAATTTCTATCTTGACATGGAAGTTACCTTAATGTCTTCCATAAGATGAAATCCTTCTTGTCAAACGGTTCCTCTTTCTTCGCGATTCTTCTCCTTTCCCCCAAAAGCGGTGTGTAGTCGGTTTGTTCATATATTCGGTACGTTCCGTATGTATACGTTCCAACTCCGGGTTTGTACATATAATACACATTAAATCCGTATTCACGATACTCGGCATCCAGATATTGAACCATTGAAGCCCCGGTTGGGCAGCTAAACCGTTTAAGACCCAATTTGGCGTTTTTAGGACCCGCGCACGCGGATCGTAGCTGCAAGATACATGTACCCCTGTTTGAACCTGGCCTCCCCCCTGCCATTCCTTGCCCTACGACTGTGCGTCTTGGATTAACAGAACGTCACCCGCACCAAATGAAAATTTAAAAAGAAAATTATATTTGTCTAAATATTACTTCATCCAGTAACATTCTTTATATCCAACACTGGCCCATACGTATTTCATAAGAGGCGAACATTGTATAGATATCAAAGGGGTATAACTAAAAAATAAAAATAAAAAATAGAATCATTATAACAAGATTTAAAGCAGATAATCACGGGCATCCTTGCTCTGGTCCCCATCCTCACCGCTAAACTATCTTGGTTTACTTTTTTTCTAAACAGGGATCATCATGTACCTAGGTAGGTATGATTCGGTTAAGAGAATAACAGGAGTAGTCTCCGGAGCCCTATCTCAGTAACCAATCGCCAATCTCACTTATTAGTGAAAGCTTGGTGGATACGAAAAACATACATGCACAGCTTTGCAGCCTTTGATGTGCTTCAAAAAAAAATGATACATCCCTTTGAGGGCGAAACTTGTCAGCCCACTATTGCTGTAAGCCATAGACATCCAAAAGTCAACCAGCTTATGAGTCACTCTGGCTGGACTTCCGAAGTCATAATTACCTTATGTGCAAACAGAGGCGACCCAATCAGCAATTCCAGATCTGCCCTTTATATATTAACAGCATATCGATAGAAACTAACATTCAGAGTCGTCACCATGTTTCCTTGGCAAACTACAGCACCTTTACATATTGGTAATCTATCCAGTACATCTTAGCCTACGACTCGTCAACTACGTAATAACTAGCAAACGGGCTTCAGCCTCATCAGACCATCAATTGGCTATATGCCGCCTGGACCGCCCACGTGCATATTGCGAACCAAAGTACCCGCGCCACTTCTTTCTTTGCAGGACGCCGACCTGCATAGTGCGCCTCAAGACGTAACGTCTTATTGGAGGGTGAGAATTGGGCCTCACAACATGTCTAGGTATTAACCTCGTCAGAGTCTGACACGTAGACTCCTTAGGCACAAGTTGCCCCCAATCTTCCCCACAACCATCGAGGAATCAGAATCCCACAGCCGTGATCAGAAATGAATATGGTACAATATGAGATTGAGGCCATTGCACGATCCAGGACCAACTAATCCCCATGGGGATATTAGTACTACCGGATCGTCCCGCTACCCATGCTGCTGCCTTCGTCTCCATAGCCCCCCCAGGCCGTAGAGTGGATGCCGCGGAGGCGCTTACTCGCAGTCGGCTCAGATTCCCTCCGGGATTTGGATACGGATTATCCTAGCGTTGTTCGCTCGGCTTGGAGTGATGTTAGGGTTTACGGTCCGTTTGTATGGCCTCATTCAGCCAGATAGATGGGCATAGCCCCGTTAATTCCGAAATTACTGTGCTGTCATGCAGTGCTGCCAACCCCTGTGGTAAGTATCGCATCAATCCCGCTGCGAACGGAAGTCACTGGCCCTCGTCTGGACTTCGAGCCGGGTCCTTACAACCAGTGTGGCTCATAGGATACACGACATCCCATAAATAGACCGTTTTGTCTCAACCATTGGGCAACTTATCTTCTGCCGAGAAAGATGGGTGGACAGGGTAAAGACAGATTGTGCGACATACATAAGCCGGAAGCTGTCTTACACAATAGCCCTTAAGCAAAAGTCAACTATGAATCGATGACGATAGAATAGTATAGAATTTACGTTTAGAAAACCCTCTTCAATAACGATGCGTTAGTAGATAGCTTCAGGCCAAATCCAAGGCCATGCAGAAGTATCGAACTCAAACCTTAAGACTACTTCATTAAGGAGCAGGGAGGAAATCTTGATTATTGGCAGATATGCCATTCCTGCCTAGTACTCCCATTGATGTAATCGACTCTCCTGCTAGCATTGAACTAATTGGCAAAATAGCTTCGATGAAACCATTCCCACTTACCCCTATTAGATTTCTCAACCCCTGAAACCCGTCCCCAGCTGTATTTATTAAGATTCCAGAGGAAAAAATAAGACTAAGGGCGCTTTCGGTATGTATAGCTGTAGGCTCCCATAGTTACCTATCTTAGAGTTCCTCGCGAAACAATGAGGTTGTTTCCGTACTTCTTATTCCACCCCGTAATAGCATCAGTAGTCTAGTCGAGTCTAATACATATGTCTATCGTTCTTCGTGTAGTGACTAAATCAATTTCTTACCTCTTACTCGTATTCTTATATTATTATTATCCACTCAATGCTAATACCCGTCTATCCTTGCCATATGTCTCAACTCTCTCAGTCTTCCCGCCTTGTTCTTGACATTCTCACCAAATCTCCCAGTGGCATTCGTGTGATCTCTGGCATTTATTGCATCATTGACTACCTATTTCCCCAGCACAACCTTCATTACCTAGTATCCTGCTGCGGATTGATAGTAACTCCTTGAACCCCCTGGCCAGCATAAGTTTTGCTTAAATCTGATTAGAGCAAAGCGCCACAACGACGTAGAGATAGGAGTCTTGTGGAGCATATTATAAGAGCCGTTCAGTACGGGCTATATTATGTCAACTTAAAAGTAATTGGGATAACTAGGATAAATGCTTAACTAAGTATTTGCATTTTTCCAGCTTTCCTGGAGAATATATAAATCCAGAGATATCTTAGATACTGCCGTAATAACTTACTGACCCCGTTTTCTAGTCCCTGTGTGGCCTAATACCCGAATAATAGACAGCCAATCTTTAGTTTAAGGGGAAACTGCACACTGGTGAGTCATTATTCAGAATCGGAATACCTCACGACCTTAGTCACATGAGCCAATAAGCTACAGCAGCATTGGATAAACTAAATAGCCAAGTGATATATACCTACATTAGCCGTGAAACATAAGACCCCTTTAAACAACCACACAGCTATAGCTTGCGTGTGTTTTCAAAAAGCCATAGCTCTAGGATTTTGGTATATCTTTTTATATGCTTGTATATTCTTAAGGGGCAGTGATAAATCTATAGGGCCTAAACTAAGAGGGCTTTGTAACTTTCCTACCATTTCTAGCACGGTAAGCATCAAAACTAGTACATAGTTCTTTTATTGAATCGGTTTTGCTTTTCTCCTCTCTAAGTAGAGAAAGGGGAAACCCACCAAGGCAGTATAGCTAGCCCCTTTTTATCAACTGGCAACTGGCAACTGGGCAGCTTCAGTTTCACTCGTTGTATTCAAAGCAATACCATATTATAGAGGATATACCGGAGAAACTGGCTCCAAGTGTGCCGTATCGAAGAGGATTAGATAATAGAATAGACTATGAAATCGAGATAAGCAATTCATGCCAACTATTAGGATATCTAGGAACTTCCCTCGTCCTAGAGAGGACGCTTTGGTATTTTGATTTAGAAGCCGCTTCTGGTTCACTTAGCTCCGTTGGAGGGTAAGGATAGGGGAAGACTAGGCGAGTTCCATACGGAGGATGCTTTCCGCTCGATCTATGATGACACCTTTCTAGTATTCCGCCCGCAGCAGCCAGTATCTTTAGAAGAAGATTTTAGAATGCGCGCTTAAGATATAACAAGGGCCCGGGGCCTTGGTTTGCTCTCAGTTTACCGCGCTCTCTATATTCGATGCTAGTTTATTGCAGTTTTAAAGTCTACGAGGGAAGTTAGTCGCAAGACCCTCTTAAAAGGTAGCTTCACACTTCAAATAAAGCAGTAATAACTATATTGTGGCGCTCACCTATATTAGTCGTAGAGCTGACACATTGTATTTAGTAAGGTATGCTACTAATGTATTCTCAGGTTATCACATCTACCTTCGATGTCCTTTCTATTACCTAGGGCATATATATAAGCCGACCTCTATCCTCTAGCGGCTTGTACTCTTGACGTTTCTCTTCCTCTTTTATTTCCCTCTCCCTCCTCCTTTCCACTCGATCGGCCATCCCGACTCTGCATCCTACCATCTTGCTGCCTGTGGGACATGCAGAGTGAAGGCTGTATATTCTATACGGCAGGCCGGACCGTTCGGTATATGTTTCTTAGTCCGTGCGGGCTTGTCTAAGCACCAGCGCATTAAGGGTACCTAATCATTTTGTTCTGATACCTAGGTCTTGAGATGACATTATAGCTACCGCCCAATCCTAACCCCATTACATGTATCTTAGTATACCCTAAAGACTCGGATGAATTATGGCGTCAGCCGTTTTAAAATGTGCCCAACCCGCAGTTTGCACCCGCTCTTCTCGAGCACATTTTAACCCTGCATCTGAGACTGCACCCACCTTACCACACCTCCCTTGGCGACGATTACTTGAACGCTGGGAGGCATCTCGCCAGCTTTTTACTCCTAGGAGGTACCATCCTGCTCTGTAATGGTGACTTTGGAGCGACGTACATCCCAAAGTAGCTTCCAGCCCGTACGGCGAGTCAGGGGTTTCTCCGCGTCGTCCTTTTACGCTTCACGGAGCCGCTCGACCAACTTCGGGATTTCAATTCACTACTGCGGCTGAAGATTTTACCGAAGCTACCAGCAACAACGATAGGAATCTGATTGGCTAAGATAGAAGTGGCAGTCTGCGCACGGGAAGAACCGCATCCAAAGTTGAACCCGGCCACTAACACATCATTTGGTTTAATAATTTTGCGGAATTCGGTATAGTAGTTCTCCATGCACACCTCAGCCATTTTCTCCGTGTTCAAGCCTACGAGTAATTAGATAAGGAATATGAACTGGATTGGAAGGCAAGATGGGATACGTCATGACGACTTGGCGATTATCCTTGACTCTGATGGCGCCCATTTCCATATACCTACACGGCTTACTTGGCAAGTTATTATAGGAAGTCAAGCAAGCGTTATTACTTAGTGATTACGGGCCAGGAGTTATCGTAGGTCATGCTCTTGTGAGGCCTTTTGTAGTGGTATTAGCTCGGCTTCTTGATATCCGGACTGGGCCTAGACCAACCGCAGTGTAATGTAATCTCAGTTCTAACTTTTCTTCCTTTACGGAGGCCATCTGCGTGAAGTTGTACAATTTTCTCGATAAGTGTTTATGGGTTGGTCGGGGCGATGGGGCTCAGGAAGGACTGGAGCGTAGAGGAATTGGGGGTGCTATCAATTTGTGACTGGAAGGCCTGTTGCCGTCGGGGACTGGTCGAGGCATAAGCACAGAACCGAGTCACAAGTATCGACAGTAATCGCGAGCGGACAACCGAGGAAAGGCCCTGCCGCATCGAAAGGGCGGCGGCATTGAGAGAGATGACTATCCGCTAAAGAAGTCCCACTATCAGCCCAATTTCTGGGAGGCTTGGACGAGAAAGCTACACGCGGCAGAGCATTGATGGTTGGTAGAGAAGCATACAAATATACCTACTTAGGTAGGTAGCCATGGTAGTTCCAAAGAGGCCGTTCCTGGCCGTTCGCCATCAACAGTGAATAGGGAGGGGTGGATGTTGATGTTGGTGATAGCTTCGACTCCCGCTCTGCATCTCAAAAGAAAGAAAAAAGAAGTAGAAATTCAAAAATCGATAATCCGACAGTTGTGATTGGCTGTAAATCCCTGAGGGAATTGCCCCTCCATACAAGATAACGATTATTGTTAAGCTTAACAATTGCTTTATTGGCAACAATAACTGCATGTCTAACAATCATCGTAACTTGGGACAATTATTGCGCAAACCCACACGCTCCCGTCGCGGTGCAGGGAATAAAGCTTTTATTTTTTAATGTTGGAAATCCTTATTTATATGTCCATGTATAAGCCTGTCCATGGCTTTTAGTCATCGTGAGCCCGTAAACTACTACTTATACCCACCCCAAATAGTCTTCTCAGTGAAGCTGGTGCTAAGTTCAGAGAAATGATTTCTTTACCTACATATGGCGAGTTGCTTTCCAAAGCGGAAAAGGATATGAACCTGTTTCTAACACACTATATTGACATAACGCAGGCGCGTAGATGGACCGATACAGAGGAAAATGACGACGAGGATGACGACGACATGACCTATCTTGAGCAACGATCTCTCGAGGGTGACCCGCCAATGGTCGAACAGTTAGGCCAGTCGCTATTCCTCTTACAACCCGAAACGGCATTGAGGTTTCTAAATCGTAGCGAGATACAATCGGCTTTCCGGAAGGCTTATCTGGAACCAGTACTGCTGAAGGACGGCTTTGACAACCTGCCAATCGACATGGTACCGGTGCTCCTGATGCTTGATAGTATGCACGAGGCGCTGCAACCACATGAATACCTCCAGTCGGAGATCGCGATGGATCCAAAGGGAAGTGATGCCCGCGTTGTAGAATTCATCATCGAAGTTATTCTCTTTATTATGAGCGACGAATGTCAAAAGGAATTTGGGTGGGAGATAATCGACCCTCTGATTCTTGCTACGAGAGATCTCGTTTACATTGCCGCTATGATGATAGATTTGCTTGCTAGCCAGGCTCAAGGAGTTGATCTGTATCTAGAATTATACGACGGCACCCACGCCCCTGTTGGTACTCCCATTCATTTGTAGTAGATGTCGTGAGAGCCCTTTGACATTTAGATAGTTAGTTGAATTAAAGTAATATGTTAGCTTAGCTGGTACATTAGGAGGTATCATAGTAATGCATAGGTAGATTATTAGTATTATTAGAACAAATCCGTTTTCTTGATTGTTGGAATATAATTTCTATTCGATATATGATTAATGTCTTTGATAGTTAGGTACGTATACGTCTGATACAGTGTGAATAATAACAAAGGACAGTGCACACACACAGATGGCATCCTAGGGTTACAAAATACCTCCCTCGGCCTATCATAGCACACCATCGCTGCACGAACTATTATATTCTGTAAAATGCAACTGTCTGTCACGCCCGGTTAGCTCAATCGGTAGAGCGTGAGACTCTTAATCTCAAGGTTGCGGGTATGTTATTTCTCCTCACCTAAGACTATTCACGCAATCATATGCTAACATCAACATGAAGGTTCGACCCCCGCATCGGGCTCAATTCCTGATGCTTTCCAGTCTGCTGGGATAAGCAACCCCTTAATTTTTTATCTTTATTACAACGTCATCCTTTCTTCAAGGGTTAATGCTATTCGACATCTTTGATCCTCGTATTAGGTTTGACTTCATATTTTTGTGGCTTTACTTTTTGATACCATTTAACTATGCCATACTCTTTTTCGGGTTTTAGGACGACTCCGTAGTCGTGCTCAATTCCCCATGCGTCAAGTCACTTTAAAGAGTTTTTCTAAATCTAGCTCCGAGATAGATTCATCCCCAATAGTTATATTTTTCACCGTGCCTCTTTTAAGTTCATCCTTTTTTTATTTTTAACTTTAATACCTCTTCCATACCTAGGTTGTCTGCTTATACATCCGTGGGACGTATCGTTAATGATACCTTTGTATGTTGAAATAATTGATACGTGCTTCTAGCAAAAGTAGGGTGGTGGATGCCGAACACGATAGTATATAGGTACCTAGGTAGGTATACATCATGACAGTGAATATGTCCCATCACCAGTTACATTTAGCTGGCCTTATCATGACCTGCTGTTGCAACTTCTAATATTTCCTTTTCAAGTCCAGATACGTGCACGAACCCAATGTTCGCATCCTCCAACTTCCGCTTGCTAGAATTATCGCTAACAAACTTTTCTGGTTCGTAAACTCCGACATATACCGTCTTGATCTTATTCCCTATAGCTAATATCCTATCCACACACGGTAGGTTGCCGCTAAGCCTTTGGGAGCATGGCTCTACCGTGGTGTAAAGTGCGACTTGGTTCGGGAGGACTTCACCTATGCGGCTTGCTGCGATATTGTACTTTTCTGCAAGCTTCTTAAAACAGCATTGCTCTGCGTGAGTGTTACCGGGAAGCTCGAGTGTATACCCTGTTGCCAAGATCTCGTTCGTAGCTATGTCCACGACCACCGCCCCAACTCGATAGTTGGTGGGTTTTGGCGGGGATTTGGTGGCAAGAGATAGCGCAAATTTCATGTACGCTTGATGGTCTCCCGCCTTTATATCACTCGCTTGCTGAGGAACGATTTCCGCCATTTTCTAGAGTAGCTGGCGAAACAGACGATAAGATAATAAGATCGATAATAGAGATGTATAGGTAATGTTACGTACAATACAGGTAATGTACACTGTTCTATGCAGATACCCCGCTATAGGAATTATGTAGTTGCTGCATCCTTATCGATAAATCGCGTAAAGAGGAAACGCGTGTAACGCGATCCCCGGACTTTGTCAACTTCCAATGTCCAACGTCCAACTGGAGATACTAAATAGAATCTTGAATCTTGCTACTCACAGTTTCGTACTCCATCCGCCATTTACTACCCATCATGGACGACTCGGACGACCTCCTCGCTGGTGAACCGCCCATCATCGATCCGTATGAGGTCCTTGGCTTAGAGCGCACGGCGGATGAGGGCCAGATTAAATCTGCTTATCGAAAGCTCGCTCTGAAAAACCATCCAGGTAAGTTATCCAATTGATTAGGAATGCTTAAATTGTACATATTCTTACGTGTGGGTTTTCCTTTTTTGTAGACAAGGTTTGCGATGATCAGAAACAGAAAGCCCACGAGGTCTTCCAGTCTATAGCGTTCGCATACGCAGTGCTATCCGATCCAGCGAGGCGCAAACGTTACGACGAGACGGGTTCGACATCCGAGTCCATTGTCGACTCTGATGGCTTCAGCTGGTCAGACTTCTACCGAGAACAATACCGCGACACAGTCACTGCTGATGCGATTGAAAAATTCGCAAAACAGTACAAGGGCTCTGATGAAGAAAAGGACGACGTCCTAATCGCATATGAAGAATACAAAGGCAAAATGGACAAGGTTTACGAGTCAGTCATGCTTAGCGATGTACTCGAAGACGACGAACGATTCCGCACGATCATAGACGAGGCCATCGCTAATAAGGATGTCCCTGCGTTCAAGGCTTACACGCACGAGAGCAAAAAGTCTAAGGAAGGCCGAGTCAAGGCCGCAAAGAAGGAGAGCGTCGAGGCCGAGGAGTACGCCAAGGAATTAGGGGTGCACGATAAGTTATTTGGCAAGAAAGATAATAAAGACGGCAAGAGTAAAAGCAAGAAAGGATCATCCGAAGATGACTTAGCGGCACTTATTCGTCGTAACCAGCAGGGTCGAAGCAACTTTATTGACAATCTAGCGGCCAAGTATGGCGCAGCACCGAGCACTAAGAAGGGCAAGAAGCGTGCTAGTCCGGAAGAAGAACCTTCTGAGGAAGCTTTTCAGGCTGCGGCAGCTAGGTTGAAAAAGAAGAGCAAGAAGTAGGATCAGGTCTAGTTTTTCTTTCCGGCGCATATGGTATTCGGGCAAGTAGGGAGGTCAATTATCAGAGCAAGCGTGCGATAGGTTTGGACTTGTGAATGTGCTAACCTAGGTATTAACTGCTACCTCGGATATAAAATTCATTAAGTAATTCAAACCTCTTGGTGTTGTATCATAATATTTTGCGATATGTTAGCCAGGGGTAACCGTGCGCACATATGTAGGAGGTACATATCACAATCGGTATGACGTACATAGGTACATAGGTACCTATGTATCTTACAGGAGGTACCTATGTACCATCAACTTGCGTGGGTGGGGCGCTAGTACTTTAAGTGCCTAGATAAGCTTCCGCGTCAGTCGCGTCGGTCGCATCATCGCAGTCAATCGTCAGGCCTCTTTCAATATTCTCAAATATAACACTCTAGTCTCGTCAGAGTTGCTTTTCAGTAGTTGATTCCGTTTATCAAAATGCCATGACAAGTGCGGAATCATTAATCTTCTATCCGGCGTACTGCTTTCATCTGTCCCCGACGATAAATAAATGGTGCCCTCTACGCGCCGCTGATATCCATGGTCTTGAAGGTCGACCTGGATTTGAAGGTATATCTTCTTAAACCCAGCAGATGAGCTACCAAACTTGCGACCTAAGGCTTACCGTGTGGAAGGTGACAATGTATTCTTCTCCTTAAACCACCCCATTCGTTGGGTTCGGATTGTCGGCGTTGTAGTTGGAATAGACGAGTATTATGGCCACCGAAACTACACTGTCGACGATAGCACCGGTGCGTGCATTGAATGTAGCATAGATATCCCGAAGCCGGCCGACAGCCGATATCGGAACGGCGCAGAGGACCCGGCCCCCGATCCATATTCGGAAATTGATATCGGCATGGTCGTCGAAGTCAAGGGTAGTACGAAGGTCTTCAGAGAACAGAAGCAGATTAAGGTCCAAAAACTACAGAGGGTCGGGTCCACAAATCAAGAAGTTCAATTCTGGAACAAGATTCGCAATTTTCGCGAGGATGTTTTGAGTAAACCCTGGGTATTGGAGAAGAAAGAGGTTCGGCGGTGCAAGAAGCAGTACATGGCTGATGTGGACTCTAAGGAGAGGAAGAAGAAAACGAGAAAAGGAAACGGACTTGCTATTGATAAGCATAAACGGGATCCAGGGCTTGGGAACAAGAACGGAGAGGTATGCAAATCTGCAAAGGAAGAGTCTCCAGCCATGCTAGGTGCCCAGAGACCCTATGCCAAAGACCAATACAGCGCATTAGGACTGTGAGTACCTATACTTATGACTTGTTGAATTCGCATGTCAGATGGTTATAGTAGAGATCAACACAAGTGAATGAGAGTATTGTAGTAAATACCTACCTATTAATGTCTTATGTTTACTCTAAGTACGGCTGTCGAGACACTTTATAAACCTTAACAGGTAGATACACGTCCCTTTCTCAATAGTCAAATACCCAACAATATTAAATATTTACATAATGTAATAGCGATTAAAGTGGGCCTATTAAATTTAAGATACAAAGGGGAATCTGCAACTCACAGACGTTTCTTCAAGTAAGCACCTCTCAACTCTAAATCTCGGAAGAGCACGTTCTTTCTAAATATACTAAGCTTCAGTTTAGAATATGGAATGAGCAAATGAATAAGGTAGTTGCGAAGCTTTCCTTAATGATTGTGTCCTATGTTGTTAAAATCCACAAGCTTGGACTTCTGTCCGACACATTCACTAGTTACAACAAATATTCTTCATAGCTTCATCTATCCCACGACAACTCCTAAAGACCTACAGCCACTATTAAAGCTGAATTATACTTTTTATCCTTTAGATTTCAATATTCTCAGACCGCATAACCTTTTAGCTTACTTCGCTATTCGCCCGTGGTATCTCGCTACCGTTGGTTCTCATTCCAGTGACTCTTCTAGACTCCTTCGCTTGCTCAAGCTTGTCACTTAGGTAGGACCTCCCAGCTCCTATTTAAGACAACTCATTCCTCTCCTCGTGAGCTGCTCTCCACGCCACCTAAAATTAGCTACCTTGAGTCACTCGTCGTCTGGACACCATCATCATTCTTGGACATCTTTGCTCCAGTCACACACCCTATCACCCATCAACACCTTCAACACCTTCAACCCGCCCACTACTTATGAGCATGGGCATTAAACTTCAGATCTCAAACTCCAACACTATCTTTCCAATAACATATATACCAATATAACCATTTACTATCCTACTATCCGCGAAGATATCATCAAATCATATCATTTCGAGTTGAGCGTTGGTAGCTCTGATGAGGCTTCGATAGCCCATAAGATACATTACTAAGAATTTCCCTCTCGATCCCCATTTGCTGAGCCGCTATGTTGTTACTACATTGGATACTGACATTGGCCCAGGTCTACCCTGTTCTGACAGCCCGACCTTGGACCCTAAATATCGAGGTCAAGTCGCATCATAAAGGTAGGCCCGTCAAAAGAGACTCTTTTCGAGAGAAGTATTCGTCCCTTCCGAAAAGTCAAAATATCCATCGTGAGGGTTATCAACCTATCGCAGTGACAGTTAATTCTACATCCTCGCCCACCTCAGAGTTCTATGCGTCATCTAGTTACAACCCCAATACAACTACATCGCTCGAAACTAGCACGACATCAAGTATAATCACGCCATTGCCGTCTAAGTCGGACGAGAACCCGTCATATACTTCCACAATGTCTCCAACAGCTACATCGTCAAACATCTTTGGGACGCCAATTGCAACTAGCGCTCCTGCATCGTCTTTCCCTGTTCAGAAGGATCATCCAGTATCTCGGAAAGGTGTCAACAGCAAATCTGCACCGATAGGTACAAATAAATTCTACGCCAATTTCTTTCTCGGTAATCAGACATCGCCCACATTCGTGCACCCGTATTCAGTTGTTTGGGCGCATGGCCAGGGAGCATCGTCCAGCTGGGGGTTGGCGATCTCACATATTGACGCACACCAGATAGTGTATGGTCAAGTATCGAATGAAACAGGTGCCGCGCAATACTTCTTGAGTCCCGTCGGCATTCAGTCATTATGTCTCTCGGCGTTGGAACTGGGTCCAAATACTAGTTTGACAACCGATAATCTGTCTGCACACTCGGCCAACGTCAACTTACACAGTGATCTCACAGCAAAGCCCCTTGTTACGTTCCCATTAGTGCAAGGCATGGGGTTTGTTACAGCTATCTATCAGGGAGGGACTCCGCTTATCAATACTGGTATTTACTTCAAGACGGTCACAAAATCAATCAAGGGGCCTAAACCAGGCGTAACCAAGTACACGCTATATTTGGAGGACGGAAAAGTATGGCACGTATACGCCTATTCGGAGGAGGGCGACACCTTTGACCTCACCGTCGTCAACAATGGAATGGCTAAGGCCGAGAAGCCGTTCAACGGCATCATTCAAGTTGCCAAGGATCCCGGCGACGCCGAGACCGTCATAGACGCCGCATCTGGTGCATACCCCGTCAATGTGACGCTGTCCGGCTCAGTATCTGGGTCGGAGGGTACATACACATTCACTTTCGAGAAGGCAGGAATTCCAGATGTCAAGCCCCTTATTTACGCTCTGCCACACCATGTCGACTCCTTCGACGACGCGACACATAAAAGTATCACAACGGCGAAGCTACAAACCACAACCAAGGGAGTAGCCGTGGGCGTGGTTGCAGATTCGTGGACGATGGTTGAACCTCATATGCCTGTGTCGATGGGTCTTGCTCCTTGGGATCCCGTCGATGGCGAGAAGAAAACGTTGAAGGATTCTACAATTAACGTAATCAACCCAATAGCTATGAACGAAACCGCCCAAGACGTAATCCACCAATCGGACCAGAATTCAATGTATTTTAGTGGAAAGGTATAGTTACAGATAAATCAGCTTTCTGCCTCTGAGGATTACTAATAGTCATGATAGGCATTGGCGAAGTTCGCTGGGATCTGTTACGTAGCCAACGACTTGCTCAAGAACACAGCATTAGCTGAGAGTGGGTTAAAAAATCTGAAGGTCGCTTTCAGTCGGTTTTCGGCAAACAAGCAGCAGTTTCCACTATACTATGAAAGTAAGAGTTTCTGTATCTATAGTTAACCTGAATAGAGCTAACTTTACAAGCTGCCTGGGGAGGTCTTGTCTCTTCTGCGACCTACCAGACCGGAAATGACGGTGCAGATTTTGGCAACACGTTCTACAATGACCATCATTTTCACTACGGTTATTTCATCTACGCTGCAGCCATCATCGGCTATCTTGATCCTAGTTGGCTTACACAAGACAATGTCGACTATGTGAACACGCTGGTCAGAGACATCGCCAATCCTTCTCCTTCAGATAAATACTTTCCAGTCTCGCGCAATTTCGACTGGTACCATGGCCACAGTTGGGCTCATGGCCTATACGAAACCTCTGACGGAAAGGTTTGCAGCGCCGTCGATTCACTCGAGATGTAAGGGCACTAATGTATGTCATAGGACCAAGAATCGAGCTCGGAAGACGCAATGCATGCCTATGCTATCAAGGTATGGGGAAGTACGATTAAGGATGCTAATATGGAAGCCAGGTAAGGTTGAGCGCCCCAAAAGTGATATTCTGGTGACTAACGTGGTGAAATCTAGAGGTAACCTAATATTGTCGATCATTGCTCGTTCTATAAACCAGTACTATCTCTATACTGAAGACAATCAAGTCCAGCCTTCCCAGTACGTGGGAAATAAAGTTGCCGGAATTTTATTCGAGAACAAGTGCGATCACAATACGTACTTTGGGTCCAACATCGAGTATATCCAAGGTATCCATATGATTCCGCTTCTACCCAGCACGAAGCTCACTCGACCCGCCAATTTTGTGAGGCAAGAGTGGGTGACGTACTTCGACAAGGGCCGAGCCGAGAACGTTGAAGGAGGCTGGAAGGGGATTCTCTTCGCCAATCTAGCCACAGTTGACCCCAAGGCTGCGTGGGATTTCTTTACGCGGAAGGACTTTGATCCTGGGTGGTTGGACGGGGGCGCTTCGTTGACGTGGTACCTGGCGTACTGCGCAGGTGAGTCCACATTAATTGCTCTTCTTAGGGTTTAACAGACTAACAATATGCCAGCCTTTATGTGATAGTCCGGCTGGGCTCAATTGCTTCTACGACAGCCTTGGGACATTTGCTAGCGAGTGGAAGAGGTAGTGTTTACCTGGATATATTAAAGGCGTTGGTGGCTTGCTTAATTACCTATTTATCGGCATGAGCAATGATTATGATTAGAAGGCAAAATTTGGAGAATAGGGACGATAATACAATTGGGTTTTGCGTACCTAATCGACTATCGGAATAAATAGGTATCTATACCTTACTGGCGGTGTACGAATCAACCTCATGCCACCTCCTATTAATGTGCCCCTAAACCCTATCTCTCACAGCTGGAACTTCCTGATGGCTATAGATCGAATGGCAGTTGACAGTAGGAGTCTTTGACTCCAATTTCTTCTAGTAACGTGCTGCCTGCCGTCTATTCTTACTTCCCTTCTCATTTGCGGTAATTTAGGAACGTGTAGCCGCGTTGGTTACGTATCCTTTAAAATACGCATGCCTTACATCGCCCATTGCCTTGTTGTAAGCCCCGTGCATGGCATCCGACAAATAATGGTTAGACCTTGGCATCCGTACGGGTCCGGGTATCATGTCAACTTGTGCAGGGCGACCTGTCGATAGTTTCAGGGTTTGTTATTGGCTACGGCAGAGTGATTTCATATGTATACCTTAGGTACCTAGGTACCTAGTTAGGTATGTTATGGAGTGGTGGACTTGGGAAAGGCTTATCTAGATTTCGGTAGGTACCAAGGTAACTTTGGAGGCCTCTGATCTTATGTACATATAGACATGTACACAGCCACACTTGGCAATCTACACTACATTCTCCTTCCTACATGTACCTACTAAGGTTTCGTAGGTTAGGTACGTTTCCGCAAGTTTCAATTCCCGCCAAATTGGACACTTCGCGCAAGCCATTGGCACGGATAGTTATTAATGATATCCTCGCATTCTATACCCACTTTTACTTCGGATGAGCTGGAAAGGATGGATCGTATGTAATTGTTTACTACCTACCTAGGTACCTAAACTTAGGCAGGTATTTGCATTTATATTCGCAATCGAAAATTTAGGTTAAGTTAAGCTTACCACATTTCGTCCCTGGTGAGATCGATTTATGTATTCGAGAATCGGAGCTACGTACTATGTATGTAGGAACTTGGTTGGTCCTAGCTCCTTGCTAGACTTGCATCCAATTGACATATTCCGTCGTATTATAGGATACCGATGCGTAGTGTATTTGCCCGTAAGCACCCCTGTCCCTGTCTCATCGAATCCGGTGCGACCTTAGAGCTTACGCCACGTTTTAACTGCAGGTAAGGTCTGATGTAGGTAGTGTAGGTACATTATGTAGTGTGCACTATTCCCCTTCACCTTGTTTGGGAGGTGGAGTAAGATGGGGTCTTTAGCTTCGGTATTGTACATACAATTAGGGAAAAACGACGTCAGCACCTGGACGGTCAACAAAGGAGAAAAATTAGAGAAGGTTATGAGATAACTGACTCGTACGACCCAGGTCCTAGCAAAAAGAGAGTTGTCAAGGTTTCTCTTGGCAACTTACAACTTACAAGCCCAAGACATGCCCAGACATTCTTCCATGTAAATATTCTGTACCAAGAACAACCCAAGAATCTAAGGAAACCCAGGAAACCACTTACAAGAAAGTCAATCACAACCCGTCAGCCAGGAACAGCAAAAAGTTACTTTGGTCTCTTGTCATCACAGCTAAGATAACGCCCCAACTACGTTACGCCCAGAAACACTTGTTTCTTTTCTAGCGATCTAGTAAATCCCCCCTTTACCAGCTGCGAGTAAAAACAAAGGGCTTTTTACCTTACTCAGTCTGCGCCTCGTTGCCTCGCACCCCAAATTCCTGCACATTCTTTTAAGCTTGGGTATCTTTTTATTCGGTTGCGTTACTTTTCGGGGAAAACCCCAGCGTCTTCCCAATGGTGTGTAAGTAGGCTTTACTTATTTGCACTAGATCTTCCTAATCTCCCAATACACTTACTGCACCTCCCTGCCTAATCAATTATACGCTCAATCCCCAATTCCCATCTTTATCTTACTTACCTTAGTCCCCCCCCCTTCCTGTGTTTCCTCACACCTCTGTATCCCTTTGTGCGCGCTGCTTTCTATAGAGTAATGTGGTGTTCGCCGACGTGTTGGCATTAATCTTCCGAGCGAATATTAAATATTTATATTGTCTGGCTAACGATGACGCGACGATGGACCGTGATTCAGCCTTACCGAGTTTCCAACACCAAATCCGCAAGACCATAACAGGCCTGACTCACTCTCACGAGAATGGAGAGCCGAACGAGACTACATCTCTGTTAAGAGGCAACGGTCACTCCGTCCAGAATGGCTCCGCTCACCAGAACGGACACGGTGGTGGGGCTTGGGAGTTCTTTTTCAATTCGCACCACACGCCCGGCACTGAGAACCCGAAACCATGGGTCAAGTATCCGGCCCATACGTGGCATATCGCCAAAGCTACTTTATTGAGCAGTACGTATACCAAGCGAATAAACCCGGGGAAGACAGGGATGTATATATGTATAATGTATGTGTAGCTAAATCGACTTTGTAGGTCCGGTCAACATCCTTCTCGTCGCAGTTCCAATTGGTATTATTGCCGGTCAAGCCGGTTGGGATCCAGTTGCCGTATTCGTCATCAATTTCTTCGCCATTATTCCGCTAGCTGCCGTACTCTCATACGCGACGGAGGAAATATCAGTGAAGCTGGGCGAGGCTCTGGGTGGCCTGCTCAATGCCACTTTCGGCAACGCTGTGGAGTTGATTGTAAAAAACGGCCCCCAACCCGCCATTACTTGCATGATGACCTTTATTAACAACTTCCCTGCAGGTTAGCATCATCGCATTAAGAGATAGACAGATCGAGGTTGTCAAGTCGTCTATGATTGGTTCGATCCTATCTAATCTACTTCTCGTCTTGGGTATGTGCTTCTTCTTCGGCGGCATCGTCAATATGAGAGATGAAGAGGGTCACGGCCAGGAGCAATCTTTCCAGACAATTACTGCTCAAACGACGGCCTCTCTTATGACCCTATCTGCTGCTTCTATGATTCTTCCTGGCACCGTAAGTACTTTATTCTATTTTGCAGAGGCCGATTGAAGATTAACAAGGGATACAGCTGTTTATGATCATAAATGGTACCGGCGGAGACGATAAAGATGCGCGTAACCAAATCGTACTATCGCTTTCTCGCGGCACCGCTATCATCCTGCTGCTTCTTTACGTGCTATACCTATGGTTTCAGCTGAGAACACACCACAAATTATTCAGTGCCGAAGCGGCAGTTGTACCGGAGCCCACGCAGAACGGAATCCAGCTTCCTGCCGAGGCTGCGGCCGAAAATATCCGGCCGGCAGTAGCCCAGGTGCATGGAGAAGAGCCAGAAGAGGAGGTGCATATGAGCCCATGGTCTGCCGGCGCGGTTCTAATCGTCACAACTGTTCTAGTCGCTATCTGTGCGGATTACCTGGTCGAGAGTATCGATGCTCTAGTGGAGCGTGCCCATATCAGCCGCAGCTTTATTGGTCTTATTCTAATTCCCATCGTGGGTAATGCAGCGGAGCATGTTACCGCTGTCGTGGTGGCAGTTAAGAATAAGATGGACCTTGTAAGTATTGTCCTGGGAAACTCGAGTAACATGGAGCTTACTTGTCACGCAGGCTATGGGGGTTGCTATTGGTTCTAGCATTCAGATTGCTCTATTTGTGACACCGTTCCTTGTCGTTCTTGGTTGGATCATGGACAGAGAGATGGACTTGCACTTTGAGACCTGTAAGTTGAATACAATTCTTACTGCTGTCTCTCGAGCTAACGAAATCTAGTTGAAACGGTCTCGTTTGCGTTGGCTGTGCTGGTCGTAATCTACACGGTCCAAGACGGAAAATCTAACTACCTTGAAGGAGCAATGGTAATGTTACTGATTCCTATCGGATTAGTCAGATGTACTAATATTAATTTAGTTAATGGCCCTCTATGTTATCATTGCTCTGGCTTTCTTTGTTACTCCCAGCCAGTACTTCGACACCGACTGGGTTGTCGGCAAGCTTGGTGGTCTAGTCAGCTCAACATGATCGATATTCCCCAATCTTCGTAACCCGTCCTAGAAGGGCGCGGGTCGCAATTTTATGTTCAACTTAACCGCCTCCCATTATATGCATACCTAGCGCACCGTACTAGCAGGTCGTATAGCGTATCGCACCACGAGGGTCCCTCCGATCCCATGTTCTTATAGTTATTCAAACAGTTTTCTTTGTTTTTCTATATATGTATATTAGTGGAGTTAAGGTTGAGGAAAATTCAAGGCGCCAGCTGTCTACCTGGGGTTTGGTGGCATATGCAACTAGAATACAGAGTACAGAATAGGAGTTTGTTATGTCTTGGGGATGGTCGGTTATTTCCTATAAATGATATGCGAGATATCTCTTGTTTACATTATTCATTATGTATCGAGGTACTTATTATAACATGAAGCTATTCAAAGGTACATGAATACACTACATTGTCTCTGTTATAGTGTAGTGTACATGTAACCCCTGGTTCCTGGCTAGCGTCGGTGGAACTCAAGATGCAACGTGGGGCTAGAGGGGTTAGAGGGGTTAGCTACACTATGACAAACGTCATTATTCATTATTCCAGGTTAGACGCTAAAGACATATTCATTATCGGTACTTGAAGACATATACCATACCACGGCTATTGGATTATACCATTTACCGTCCTCAACAATAGGTAGAGCCACCCTTACTACCTCTTACTACCTCTTACTATATGTCTTGTCTCCGCTGCTTGTACAGGACAACAACGCGATCATATATACTACGTCCATCTACACAGCTCGCGAGTAGACATTTTCAATATCTTGGTCAGCCATTTAGACAATCTCAGATATCCAACCAATCTTTTAAGACTACAAGTGCTTGGCGCACATTTGCGACAATGGCGACGACTACGGATACGAACAACTACAAGTTCAATCACTCGATGTAAGCCAACGAACCCGCCTTTCAAGAAGACAAGCTACTGAATCCAAGGGCTCACCCACAGGATCCGAGTGAAAGACCCCAAAGCATCTAGTATGGCACCACTGCACCACGGAGTCCCTCCGCCGCCACAGCACAGACTAACCATATACCTATCATGACAGTCAAATTCTACGAATTCCTAGGCATGAGCGTAGTCAAGCACCTACAATTCCCCGACGCCAAATTCGACCTGTACTTCCTAAGCTACGACGGCCCAACCGCACTCTCGCACGGCAACAGCACCTTCGACCGGCAGGGCGTGATCGAGCTGACGCACAACTACGGCACCGAGGACGACCCACACTACACGGTCAACAACGGCAATGCGGAACCCCACCGCGGCTTCGGGCATGTGTGTATTGCCGTCGACCATATCCAGGCTGCGTGCAAGAGGCTCGAGGATGCGGGGTACAGGTTCCAGAAGAAGTTGACGGACGGGCGCATGAAGAATATCGCGTTTGCGTTGGACCCGGATGGCTACTGGGTTGAGATCATTAGTCGCAAGAAGGGATCGAAGGGGGCGGAGGATCCGGAGGAGCAAGGGGTCGAGACGGATGTTGGTACCTATCGCATGGTAGGGCTATTTCCCCGTCTCCCCTCGCCCTTTTGCATGTACGGCTAACGCAAAAGCGGGACAGAATCACACGATGATCCGGGTCAAGGACGCCGAGAAGTCCCTCAAGTTCTACCAGGACGTGCTAGGCATGAAGCTGTTCCGCACGGCCGAACAGTCCACTGCCAAGTTCAACTTGTACTTCCTCGGGTACCCCGGCTCCAAGGGCGTTCCGGAGGACGGGTTCACGGCGGATTATGAGGGGTTGTTGGAGCTGACGTGGAATTATGGGACGGAGAAGGATGAGAAATTCAAGTACCATGATGGGAACTCGGAGCCGCAGGGCTTTGGGCATATTTGTGAGTTTTACTTCCCTTATTTTCTTCGTATCTTCTCATCCCTACCTGGGAATAATGTGTGCTGGTGTTTGGGGAGGGCTAACGTAGGAACAGGCGTTTCGGTCGATAGTCTGGACGCGGCATGCTCGAGGTTCGAGACGCTCAATGTTAACTGGAAGAAGCGGCTTACGGACGGGCGCATGAAGAACGTTGCTTTCTTGCTTGATCCTGATGGATATTGGGTTGAGATTGTACAGAATGAGCGGTTCTCTGGACAGGAGAACTTTTAAGTCTGGCTGCCATGGTGGGCTGTAGATGGATAGTGGGTTTATAATCGTTACTATCGTGGGTTGTTAAGCATGGTGTAGAGTATGATGAATTGGAGTTGAGGGGGCCACCTAAAAGGGGGCGAAGAAAAGAACGATCTAATGGCCGAAAAGCAAATGAATCCTTAGCTGGGGGGCAATATGCGCATTGATACTCAATATACACATACCATACGACTTATCCTTAGACGAATTGCTTCCAGCAATAGGTGGCAGGACTCTTCGGATGGTTTGGCATAAGCACATGAGACTTAGAAACGACGGGGAGACTAGGTACATAAAAGGTTGGCGACAACTGGTTTCCATTTGATGTACTACGGTCACCAGCCCATCAAAGTGCCCGTTCTATTGCTGCTATAGATTAGTACCTACATTTTGAGATTCTCAGTTAACTAGGTACCTAGGTAGGTACCTAGCTTAACGGCTGACCTGGTCATGTCGTCCTTCTTCACCTCCCTGAATTCTCTCCCGCTCAGCTCTCTCCCGCCCCTTCTCCTTGTTCTTGAAGAACGCGAGCAAGCCCAAGTCGTATAGTATTTTCAACCCTCCCGAGGCGACAAAGGACACCCAGAACAGATTCCGATCGACCAGTATACCTGTCAGCAGCGGGCCGAGACTCTGCGCCGTAGTTTTAACGACGTTTACAGTCCCCATGACCGCCGTCCTCTCCGCGGGCAGCACGATAGTGGCAAGGAAGGCGGAGCGTGGTCCCGTGTCCATGGACTGAGTGCTCGAGTTCAGGATGAGGAAGACTAGTGCTAGGTGCATGTCGCTAGGGACGCCAAGGAGGGCACGGAAGATTTGCGAGGGGAGGTGCGTGAATATCATTGTCTTAGAATGTCAGCACAGGGGAGGGTGGATATTCATACGGAACACGAAGACCGAAGGAATAGGGGAGCTTACGTTGACATTACCAAACCGCTTAGCTAGAGATGAGGCAACGATCATGGAAGCGCCTGCGATCGTCTGGGTGACGAAGAATATCGAGCCTAGCTTTCCCTCTTCGATATCGAATTGAGACTTGAAGTAGTATGTGATCCAAGATCTAGTAACATTTAGCTAGATAGACTGAAAGCATGATATGCCGGTTACTTACAGCGGAGCGAGCCCAGAGCCAAATGAGTCCAAAGCAAAAAGGAGGCACAGCGTAACCACCACAGGGATGCTCTCTTTACTGATGTCTGGGAACAGCGCGCGCAATCCCCGTTTAGGGGGCGCGCCAGCCTCTACGCCGCTCTCCAGCAATGGTGTCGTCTCGCCGTCTCGAGCGCGGTCCTGCGCCTGCTTCTTCTCCGACTCTACCGCGTGGCTCAGGAGCAGAGTCAGCGTTAGTTTTAATAAGCCGAGAGCGGCATATCCGAAGTAAATGGCGCGATACGCGCGGACGATGTCCCATCCGAGAGTTCCCGTCAGGTGGTGCAGGATCCAGCCGCAGGCTATGCAGCCGCATGCAGCCCCGACGAGACCTAGGAGGTTGTACCAAGCGTAGATGTCGCTTCTCTTCAGGGGGTCAGTTAGCTGTGCTACGATACTTTCCTCGATGGCGCGGAAAGGGCCGATTTCGTTGCCGCTGGGAGGGAGGTTAGTATTTTTGTAGATCTGATATTTTATTATATAGTTGGAGAAGTAGAGCGAGGTAGATTGAGTCCCTCACCTCGGACTTATAACCCCCACGACCGCCGCGACCAGAAGCACCCAGTACGACCCAGACACAGCAAACACCACGCCGCTCGCGCCCATCAGCAGCGCGCCGAGAGCAAGGACCACGCGGCGCCCGAGCGCGTCGGCGAATAGCGTCAAAACGAAGCTGAGACACACGTCGCCGGCCAGCGTCAGCGTCATGAACAGCCCGACGTCTGTCTTGGGGATCGCGAGCGCGGAGAGATACGCGACTAGGATCAGCGTCGATGTCCCGTATGCGAACATGCGCGTGAAGCGCTGCAGGCAGAGCAGTTTGACGTCTCGCGATGAGCCGTGCAGGGATTGGAGGCCTGTCTCCTCGAGGATACGGCTGAGGACCCGGTGGGGCGGAGGGGGCCGGGGGGGCGAGGACATGGTGTTGGTTGATGGGTAGAAGTAGAAGCGGTATGTGGGAGGTAAGGAAGGAAGATGTTGTTGTTTTTTCGTATTTAAACTAAATACTTGATTTGAAGGAGCGATGTATAATTTATATATGGCTTGTATAAATAAATACTAATCCGAGCTATACTAGCGTCTCGTTGAGCGTAATCGAACGTATAAGTGTATCTAGGTATATATCCGAAACTACGAGATGCCTCGGAGATAACATCGGTAGAGGGACTCGTTAGTTTAGACCGAATAAGTTGCCTATATTATAAGGCAGTAAGGTGTGTATGCCCATATGTATAAGCACCTAGGTAGTATTAGCCGAGCTCTGGGATTGGATTCTGACGTAGTATTAGGTAGGCGGACTTTTTGTTCTAAATACACGAGTGAGGCTACTGTGAGGTAGGATAGACGTTGCTGTCAAAGCTCGGGGCTCGAGCTTGTCGCCTTCTAATTGACCAATCAGCGACAACGACGGCCGATAGAATATGATCCCCGCTGAGTTCACAGGTGGTAGTGACTGGGAGACGCGCTAGCATGGATACCTAACATCATACATAGATGTATGTCCTCTGTCTTCATCACGTTACAGTTGGCGGCGGCGAGAGCAGTGTCTGCTTTATCTTAATATAGTAGTCTGTAAACATCAAGGAGTTTCATATTCATACTAACTAGGTACCTAGGTTAGGTACCTAGTTATAGTTACCTATAGTCTATCTTGATCGACATTTGTAAACAGCTCCCCTATTACGAAAACGCTTGAAAACATATTTACTCTTTATCAACTTATGGATAACTGTAATATCCTCCGTAGTGCCTTTAAAGCTTATACCGGAAGTGTTTATTCTCTTTATCAGTTAAGTCCTCGAAACCCTCCAGCAGTTCTGCTTCTGTTACCTCACTATGAAGAGCCAGTCGGTCGCGTTCCCTATTATCAAGCCAACACCACAGCGTGTATATTCCCTGGAGGAAGACCACAGCGCAATAAGTGCCAAGAAGGCCTTTAATGGCGGTTGGGTACCTAGGCGCCTCCCACGATAGGAACAAGTGAGGGCCGATAATACTACATTCGTTGATGTTAGCCGCTGCTTCTTCCAACTCGTTCATCTTAAACTTACTTTCCGATAACAAAACAGACGAAATAAATCCCTATCACCGTGCTTCTCTTGGTATGTCCAGCTACATTAAGACCGGGAACTGTCCAGTTCAAGACAACGGGCGATCCAAGGAAGAATTCCAGCCAGCACATAGCGACAAGTGCATACCGATGCTCAATATCGATGGTGAGGATACCCACAAGCCCGGCTATACCAGGTAAACATCCAAGGATGATAGCTACACCCACCATGTTAGGGAGTTGTGAGAACAACCCTAGTGAAATACAAGCAACGACTTGGACCGCGCCCCCCGGTGTCTGTAGCAGAGATGTTCTGAGCGCGTCGAAGTTGAACCCCTTAATTATAGCGGACATGAAGGTGGTTACAGCGCCGTTGAGGATTCCGAATCCTATCCCAGTTAACCACATCAAGTAACACTTTCCGTCTAACAGGGCCTCTTTGACTTGATATGGCCGAAAAGTCGCGTCTTTCAGTCCAATCTGGTTGTTAGAGACACGCCAGACAGCAACCGCGCGTTCATACTTTGTGAGCATCTTCGCATTGTGTGGCCCATCAGGGAGGTAGAGTAAGATTACAAACCCCCACACGAACGTGAGAGCACCGACTATCTAGGTAGACACACTTCACATTAGCCCCTGCCGTAAGGAGAATAAAAGGGGGGTTCCCACCAAGAATATTAGTTTCCATTGTGCTATCACCAGCCCCTCAGCAACGCCCGAGGCGTAAGCTAGTAAGGCGCCAATGATGTTTGATAGGCCATTCGTGCATAGCCAAATAGAGCTTCTCAAGGACTGCTCTTGGCGAGTCCATAGCATTGAAGTCAGGAGCACCCACGCCGGCGAGATGCATCCCTCAAGCATGCCTAGAAAGAATCGGACAGCAAAGAAGCCGCTAAAGTTAAAGACCGCGGCTTGGAGCATGCAGACGGCCCCCCAAACGAATAACATCCCGCCAACCAGTTTCCCGATGGCGACGCGTTGTAGCAATAGGTTCCACGGCCACGCTCCGCCTTAACGGCTGGTGTTAGCTTTTCATCCACTACGTTAAGGATTAACTCATGGCTAATGGTTCCTACGTACAGAGCCAACCAAAGTAGACGGCCGACGCGACCCAGGAGTAATCGTCCCCAGTCATCTTCGTGTCTCCTTGCAAGCCATATGCGTTCGAGTAGTTGAGGCTGCGATTACCCCGTCAGTATGAGGCCACCTAAATAAGGATAAGTCGGTGCCAACCGTACGTCTGCTTGTCGAGGAATGATAACATGTACGTGATCATCATCTTCGCTCGGGCCTTGTGTTAGGAGCAAATATCATATAAGATGCGTCAATGGTTATCATCGTACCATGGGGAGCACCAGAAGATCCAGCTTCCATCGGACTTTTACGGCGTCTGCTTCGAGTTGCGCTCGGTCGTATTGCAACGACTCCTGCAGCATGTCTCTGCCCAATTCATTGAGGTCATTTTGTCGGTGGATCAAGCCCCCTAGTATGTTCTTCTTCGGCAATACGACGCCAGTCCCGTGTTCTGTATCGGAGGCCCCCCTCTCGGCGCCGGGGATGCCTTTTTTCTCTGACATTGTTGTAATATCCTAGATATCGAAGGATGGACTCTTAGAAGCAATGGGGAATTGTTAGAATTTAGGAATGCTAAAGGGCATGTTAAATATTGCTCTGCTCTACCCTAGCTCTACTTGGCTGAGATGGTTGTAATGTTCTCTGCTCCGAATTATACCTGGTACCTGGTATGCTGATAAGATCCTTGCTATGTATTCGTCGGGGTACAAAGGTGACGCCGCCGTCCCGTGTATAACAACTCTGCTCGAAATTATTCACACCGAGGTCTCACGTCCAGGATTGTTATCAAAAATGGGTATACCTAGCGATTGTATGTTATATCTCTTATGGTATACCGCACTTAGCTTTGCTACCTATCCTTTCATAGACCAGCATTCTATAGATAAAAGGGATAGACGAGCAAGACTGATTACCAGATAGGCAATCCCCGATGCCAAGAGATATGATTATCTTGCGTCAAATGTAACGATGGGGTAGGAATAAAACAGGTTATACATGAGGAGTTATTGG
This sequence comes from Daldinia grandis, assembly GCA_022432525.1. Taxonomy (NCBI): domain Eukaryota; kingdom Fungi; phylum Ascomycota; class Sordariomycetes; order Xylariales; family Hypoxylaceae; genus Daldinia; species Daldinia grandis. Next base: position 1,429,559 of record JAJKLB010000007.1, read on the forward strand.
TATAGTCCCCTTATCTCCAACTATTCGGATCTAATGAAGTTTAAGTCTATTCCCTTAATTCCTCCCCCCACTCTTCGGGGTTATATCGCGGCATGGCGTCTCGGGGCTGCATCAGGCACTCGTATGAGGGGTCAAGCTTATAAGCATCTCTCTGCTTAGATACTTTCTATGCAACGTCTATTATTAGATGGGATAGAAAAACGTTTGAATATGGACAGTATCGAAGGATCAACGACCAAGAAGTCATGGCAAGAGTTGCAGGCAGCAAAAGAAGCCGAACGAGACTCGAGAATACCAGCAGAATGGAAGTTGAAACCAGAAGACATTCCGCCGGAGGACACAGTTGACCTCCGCCCCTTTGTTAGCACATACGAGATATTGTCCCCGGTTGAGTTAGCAATCACCAGCGAAGAGTACGACGCAACATCGCTGGCGGCCGCTATTGCCACGGGCAAATTCACCGCCGTAGAGGTGGTGACGGCATTTTGTAAACGTGCTGCGATAGGCCATCAGCTCTGCAACATGTTAACGGAAATCATGTTCGCAGATGCGATAGAGAGAGCCAAGGAATTAGACAGCATCTTCAAAAGCACAGGGAAGGTGGTCGGGCCTCTGCACGGGGTTCCTATGACTTTCAAGGAGTGCTTCCATTTCAAGGGGTACGACTCAACGAACGGGTACATGTCCCGAGTCTTCCAGCCGGCCGACCGCACGTCACCCCTGCCGGAACTCTTGCAAGCTGCCGGGGCGGTCATCATTTCGAAGACAAATGTCCCGCAGACGATGCTGGTTGCGGAGAGCCATAATAATGTGTTTGGGCGCACTAAGAACCCCGTGAACTCCCGCTTGACATGTGGCGGGAGTAGCGGTGGCGAGGGCGCAAGCCAGGCCTTTCGTTGCAGTGCCCTCGGCGTCGGAACTGACGTAGGCGGGTCGGTACGGATACCAGCTGCGTGCAACGGCGTTTATGGGTATAAGCCGAGCTCCGGGATCATCCCCATGATCGGGTATTCCTACTCCGGCTGGACGGGTTCCAACACCGGGATTCCGGCTGTCACGGGTCCTTTGGGCCATTCCGTGCGTGACCTTAGCCTGTTCACTCGCATTGCCAGGGACGCGAAGCCCTGGGATTTCGACCCTGCCGTCATTCCGGATATCATGGAACTCGGCACCACAGCGACGCGCAAACCCATCGTCGGCGTTATCCACGCATCCGGCCTCACGCCCCACCCGCCGGTGCGCCGAGCCGTACGAGAAGCCGTCGCCAAGCTCTCGGCAGCCGGGTTCGAGATCAGGGACTTCAACCCACCGGACTTCATCGGCATCCGCGACATATCGGAGCAGCTGTTCACGCTAGACGGGCTCTCGTTCCCGAGGCAAGAGTTCGCCAAGTCGGGCGAGCCGATCGTGCCCAGCGTCAAGAAGATCGGGTTCTTGGACCTGCCGCGGAAGACCCAGGAGGAGACGTGGCAGTGGAACACGAAGAAACTGGGGGTCCAGAAGCAGATGCTGGATGAGTGGCAGAGGGTGGGCTGTGATGTCGTTCTGGCTCCGGCTGGTCCGCATACGGCGGTGTTGCCGGGGGAGTGGACGAGCGATATTTATACTGTGGCTTGGAACGTGGTGGATGTGAGACCTTCTTTCTTTCTTTCTTTACGCAGCAAGCAAAGTTATGAGTACGGAGTGGCTGACGTTAATCCTAGTATCCTGCTATCATCATCCCCTTTACGCATGTTGATCCGGCTCTCGACCCCGTGGATGCCGGGTTCACGCCTTTGCACGACGCCGACCGGAAGAATCAGGATATGTGTAAGTAAAACAACATTTACTTACTGCCTACCTACCTTGCTATATTATGGCTATTTAATGCGTAGCTGACATATCGCAGATGACCCGGAGCTTTTCAAAGGTGCGCCTGTGGCATTGCAGGTCGTTGGGCCGAGATTAGGGGACAAGCAACTACTCGCGGACGTCGAGCTCCTTGACAGCGTGCTGAACGGTAGCCCTTCTTGCTCGCATCCGTCTCCTGTTGGCACCCGACTGCAGGACAGTACGTTCTTTGCTCGGCCGCCGGCTTTTCCAGCTGGTCTTAAGGCAAACTAACGACACTGTCTTTTATATGAGCACCCTTGGTAGTCTAGATGGTTATGGCGTTCGGCTGTAATTGTAAACATGATTGTTACCGAAAAGTCACCGGTTCGATTCCGGTCCGAGGGATCATATTTTTTTTTGTCGTCATGTTCGTGTTCGTTACTGCGTATGCTTTTGTGCTTGTGCTTGGATCCGGGATTTCATGTCCAAGTGTAGTAGCGAGGGCTAGGGTTTTAAGCCTTTATTTTAGTTTTAGTGCAAAGCCTAGCGTCGAAATGTAGCCTTATTTTCAGCTGTGGACTTTCTATGAGCTAAGTAAGGGGTAAATATGAGCCCCCCTATTAGGGTTGTTGGACCTATAGTCGCATACGAGGATGGATAGGTATCTAGGTAGGTTACATAGGTACCTAATGTAGGATGTCAAAAACTATGGCTTTTGGCGTGTCCGTATTAATGAAACTCGCCTAATAAGCCCATTTATATGAGGCGGTTAGCAAAACTTCGCCCGGAGCATGTGTTGACGCCACAGAATACGCGCTGCATGGATTTAGCCGGGACCGGTTCCGACTTGTCCGTTTGTAGACCGGGCGGCTCCCGGGCCCTTGCATTAGGTAACAAACTTCGTATTCACATCCGAGGAATCGGGAAAGCGACAGGAACTTTAACTTTTATCTTTATTCTTATCGGATGCTACGTCGTGGCTTAACGTTACTCAGTAGTACGGTGTCATTTAGGTGCTTATAATGGAATGTTCTCGACGTAAAATTTAGTTGCGTTGTGCTCTTGAATGCTGTATTACGCAAACTCGCGGCAGCTGACATATCCTCATGTTTACATCGAAATTGACTCTTAGTGTAAACTAGCACCAATTAATTAAACGGGACATTCGCATCGACCGGAAAGATGCAACTCCCCGGGAGTCTCGGGATCTTAACAGTTGTCCTCCTCTGCCACACTAGAGTCGCACTCTCATACGATCCTACACCGTTCATCGGACCGCTCGATCCCTGGAAGGTAACCCGGCTGCAGATCACGGCTCCAGAGCCGGGCCGCTCGGGGCCCCTTGCCATTGGCCTGGCAATCTCAAATCCCAATAAGGTCTCAGCAGGCACAGCGCCGCACGCGGCTGGCGGTGGATACTTGCCGTTCGCGCCGAGCGCTGCGAACTGCACTGTCGAGACTACGGATGGGGGTATAGCTGTGGGCGACACCTGCATTGAGACGACGCAGTACTCGTACGGAGTGTGGTCGGTAGATTTGCCACCTGGAATTACTGATATTGACCCTCGGAGTTTTGACCTCGTTTTCACGTTGAACTACAACGTTACCCGTTGGGGAGGGGTTCTATACAAAGTATACGAGGGTACGGGACATTTCGCAGTTGGTGACGATTTGGAAGAGGGGCCTTGTAATGATGTGAGTGGGACGTGCTTGTTCACGCTGAAGGCGGATAGCACGCCAGTTTTGATACCGCCAACGATGACGGCTTGCCAGGGGACTTGTAAATTGGGTTAGTTAAGGGGGAAGGTTGCTTGTCTTATAGTTGGTAAGGATAGGTACTAAACACTGCTTTTGTAAGGTGGAACAGGAAGTTTTGTACACGATATTTCCTCATTGATCCTGAATAGGTAATTATCCTACAGAGTTATCCTCAAATGTATTTATTTACTAAAGTCTCAACACGTGAAAATTTGACTAGATGCTAAAATATCTCGGTAGTAGAGAGGCTTAAGGGGTAAGCGCTAGATCAAATTACTAGATTCTCGTCGAAGGAAAGAGGATTTGAAATTTCCTACCAAATGTATTAGGTACCTACCGTTTCTTATGTTTGGGTTCAGACGGGGTCCATTTAATATCTGATTGATTGTTTCGAGATTGGGCTATTTAATATTTCATTGAGAAACCCATGATGCAATATAGAAATTTCCTATTTTATATATGCTTAATAATAGCATTGCCAAGCGCTCATAATTGCGGACTTGTACTACGGATGACAAGAACCTCAAATAGAAATTACTATGAAAAGATACCTACTCCTTTAAAAATAGCAGTAATTCTCCCTTTTTACCTTGATCGCTTTCTCGTATTATATATCTACCTTACCTAGGTATATAACAACAGCATACCTATCTACCTAGCTTGATTGTATTAGTGAAGAGTACTAATCACCTTTTCTCCCAGTTATAAGCATTGATTACTGCCATATTCGAGTTAGTAATTATAATTGTGTAGCCCATTAAATAGAATCAACCCAAGCTAGGCATTTTCTTCGAGGTCTAATGACCCTTGATGGATAATACCAAGCACCAGGCGAAGAAAGGAGCAACTAGTCCTTCTTATGCTTAATAAGAATATAGTACATTTAATTCATATTTTATTAAAATAAAAACCCGAGAACTTCGTTGCCGTGAGTATTTTTAGCTGGTTAAGGTAGCTGAGATTGCCAGCCCCTCAAAGCCATTCATGAGCCACCCTAAGGCTGTTCTAGAGCTCTGGTATATGCAACATACTTAAAAATATTGAATGTCTGTATTGGGGGTTGTTTTGCCTTGATAGGGCCCTGTGGGTGCTCTCGCGAGTCTAGAGTCTAGACGCGTACAGTGCCGCCGGCAATGCGAGTTGAGCAGATTTTAGAGAGCGCCATAGGCGCGATAGACGCCGAACGGGATGTCAGTTTTGCCTCATTATATACCATGTATAATTCACAAATATGCAGTTAACTGCCGAACTTGCTATATTAAAACCCAGCAAGTAGGAAGAGAGCAAGTGCTCTGATCGAGATAACCCACGCTTGGACGGGCTTATGAATTGATATTCGGCCGCGAGCACCAACGGCAAATCCCTCCTCGTCGTGGAAATACCTAACCCACGACTTTCAAAGCGGAGGCGCTTATTATCAATGACTGAAAAACCACGCAATTCACCGCCGGCAGCTCTCGGGCGTGACTGATAAGCCTTGTCAAAGTCGGATTTTAAGCTGCATCCGGTGTGTATTTTCGCCTTGTACGCGGTCTGGAAAAATACGGAATTTTAATGAGCTGCATCCGGTGGGTAGCACAGCTTTAAGAAGCATCGAGGTTGCAGTTGTGTTCGAAAAGCAAAAGGTCTGAGCCGGTGAAGGGGTTGATATCAGGCTATAATGGGGAAGAAAGGAGGGAAGATCTAATAACAACCTCTTGCCCACGTAGGTAGACATTATATAAGCGAGATCGGATTTACTCGTTGTACAATCCTACCTCTTATCGGGTCGGATCCTGGTCCATGTAGCCTTACGTAAGGGAACAGTCACAGATGTTTGTTATTAATTCGCGACATGCAGGTCGCACGTGGTCCGACTATTTCTTTTTGCGCGGCAAGACCGCAGTGAAAATGGGAAGACGTTAGGAAAGAGAGAGTTAGGTTAGGTCAAGTATAGGAATTATGGAAGTTATGGGTCTCTACATCTGCCGAGTTGCTATTACCGTATTATATCGTCCCCACCTTATCGAATCTGTCGATGGCTCGATTTGGTTAATGTCTGAAACTTACTACGAGATTCCCTTCGTCATTACAACTCGGCAGTTTTGATGACCCATTTGTTTGCGCTGGTTAACAACACCTTCACCATCGCCATTTACCATTACCAGAAAATACGGGAATCCCACACGCCTGGTCTCGGATGCTAGATTTATTGTGTGGTCTAGAATCTAGATCCTGCTCGGCTTGCAGCTGTGGCTCGTGTACCTATCATGGTAGGTAGCATATCATGTAGGGATCATTCTCATGTACAATGTATGATGTATGATGTATGATGGCATGCTACACACGGCCATGCAGCAATACCATACCATACATACCTAACGTCTATAGAGACACACACTTTGATCTATGGTTGGAAATAATCCCATCTCAATCCCACGAGAATCAAACTGCATCATACACTCATCGCGGTATCATACCCGTCTGCAATGCTGCTATCATCTCTATAGGCCGCCTTCCACTTATGGATGTGCCGAGGCTTACACTCAAATTCGACGCTACCTTCGCCGCCTCTTGAGCTAATTACCATCTCTGGTTTGCTGTGGATCAGAGCCGCATTGCCTGCCCCCTACGCGCTTAGTTGCCCTCTTCGGCGCCATTTCCAACGAGAGGTACTCTATTCGCCCAAGCGGATGGCGGAAAGCGGACTTAAGCTCCCTAAGACAGTGTTGAGAGGGTAATATATACGCCTCGGGTTTCCAAGAAAGTTCCCGAGACGGTTACCGTGTCACCAACAGCGCCCTGGTCAACCCAAGCTACATCAGTTGATCATCGCGGATATGACCCGAAACATAACATATTCTCCGGCTTGTGCTATCGTGCTCTTGTTTGACTATACCTGCGAAACCATTGGACTATCCATCTGCCGAAATCACGTCTAATACAGCCCCAAGCGCAGATTCGAGCTATTCACGTGTCTACCCACTTGGCGGTCATGGGTTTTCTTGTCGATTTCCCCAATTCAACCAACACTAGGCCAAACGCTTGTTTCCCCCGCTCACCTCGTCTGATGGCCTTGTCGACAGGGCCCCTTTTCCTCTTGGGTGGGTCGGCGGGGTCCCCAGAGTCTTGGGTCTCTAGTAGCCTGGCTAGTCCTGAGCGGAACCTCAAGCGGGTATGGGGACGATCCCACGGGGACCGAGAGGCGCCGGGGAGCTGGTTCAAGCTACCTCGAGGTCCTGAAGTGCCATCACAAGCGTAACAGTTCATATATCATATATCTAAATATTAAGTACGAGTGTACCTTCCATCCTCAAGCCGTCTCCCATCATTTAATCGAACAGGCTAGCCGCAGGTACTGGGAGTCTTTATCCTTGGTCTAATCATCGTTAGATAACGCCGACATGCCCGTGGGATAACCGACAAATAGGACCGCATATATACCCACCTTGGCACACGTTGTTAGCAGTCCCTGATATTCGGCCTCGGCGTTTCTACTTCTCATATTTCTAAGGGCGTAGGTGCACCTATAATTTCTTGTTTTGGTTGTATTACCAGGCCAGAAATTCTACATCGATAGTTAAAAGTATCCAACGTTTCCAATAACCTATAGGCCCTTATAGATTCCTCGCCGTTCTTAGAGAGTGGAAGTCTGCTATTACCCGTCTCGTTATAACTCTAGCCTATCTTACAAGAACAGATGAACCCGTGGGGCAATGCTGGGACTGGAGAACTCCGTGATTGGGGGCTTTATAGCTCACTTTTGGCTACCCCTAATCGTTTCAGTAATTCTTACATGGTTGGTTAGGAATCGATACCACAATGGCTTGAATAAGTACCCGGGTCCCTTTCTGGCTTCTTTGACAGACTTGTGGCGATTTTGGGATGTCTATGGACAGCGACCTGACATAACACATCGAAAATTGCATGCAAAGTATGGCGATGTGGTGCGTCTGGGGCCTAATTCTCTGTCATTTGCAGACCCGAAGGCTCTCAAGACAATATACGGTCTTAATAAGGGATTTGTTAAGGTATGAACCCCTTGTATGACTTCCGGTGGGAGGTATCGGGTTTTGACACTTTCTATTAGTCCGACTTCTACGTTGTCCAGCAGTCAGTAGTCAAGGGGAACTCTCTTGCCTCACTATTCAGTACGACGGACAACAACTTCCACGCCCAATTCAGGCGATGCGTCAATTCAGCCTTTGCTATGTCTGCTTTAGTGCAGTACGAACCTTTTGTTGACAATACGACTAAACTGTTCCTTAAGCAAACGGAGCACCTCTTTGCTGGTAATCCAGAAGGGTGCGACTTCACACGATGGCTCCAATTCTACGCCTTCGATGTAATTGGCGAGATTACTTACAGCAAGCGCCATGGATTTATTGAGAAGAACGAGGATATCGATGGCATAGTTGACTATTTGGGGAATCTGTTCCTCTATGTTGCGCCGGTATGTTGGAACTTGATGTGAAATACTATAAAAAGCTACTAACACACTTGATCAGATCGGCCAGATTCCGTGGCTCGATCGCGTCTTCCTCAAAAACCCCATCTACCTCAAACTCTCCCAGTGGGGGCTCATTGATGCGACTTTCCCTGTTGCGCGGTTCGCGCGTGCTCGCATGGCCGAGCGTCTGGGACCTAACCTTTCAGGCGATCCTTCTAAGCCTCTTCTTCCGGTCTCCACCGAAGGTAAAGCCGAGCCCAAATCGCCCGATCTGCTATCCAAGTTCCTCGCTTCGCATGATGCCCGACCGGAGTTCATGAACGACACTCTAGTGCAAACCATGGCCGTGTCCATGGCATTCGCCGGCTCCGAAACGACCGCTATCTCACTAGCTAGTGTCTTTTACTATCTGCTACGCAACCCGTCTGCGCTCTCAAAATTGCGAAAAGAGCTGGATGACGCTGCTTTGTCTGGTGTATTTAGCGATTACGAAACGGGTCTTGTGACATGGACTGAGAGTCAAAAGTTGCCGTATCTTGACGCTTGCATTAAGGAGGCATTCCGGTTACACCCGGCGGCTGGCTTGCCGCTCGAGCGCATCGTTCCCGAGCCTGGCGTCGAGATTGCAGGCCATTATGTCAAGGGTGGGACTATTGTTGGCTGCTCGGCGTGGATTATACATCGCCGACCGGAGATATGGGGTGAGGATGTCGACACCTTCCGACCTGAGCGGTGGCTAGTGGACGAAAAACTCACAGGCACTAAGAAGGAGGAACAGGAGCGTCGCGTTCGTGAGATGAATGGAATGATGTTTCAATTCGGCATGGGCGCTCGCACATGTATCGGAAAGAATATTAGCTTGTTGGAGATCTATAAGGTCGTCCCAAGCTTGCTCCGGCGGTTCGATGTAAGCTTTCCCCTGTATCCTCCAATCTGATTAGCAATGGTATCTAATGCTAATACCCACTGCAGATCCAATTCAAGGACCCCAATCAAGAGTGGAAGCTAGTGAATGCATGGTTTGTCAAACAACAAAACTTCGATGCGATGTTCGAGGTGCGGGACCTGGTGAAGCCCCTGAATGAAAAACTTGCCTCGTCTTAAACTACATTGGGTAACGGCTCGAGCCGAGAGGGAAATAATGAAAGCTTTGTATATACTTCTCATGTTTAGGTCCGCCACTAAGCGTAATAGATTTGCTTCTTGTTGCTTTGACGTGCGTGGGTAGATTTGGTTTAGTGTTCAGAGGTAGAAATACTTAAGCTGCTCCTAAGGATTGATATAAACTAATACTCAAGTTAATCTTTGAAAGAACGTCATAAATTCTGGCGTTTATTTCATGAAGACTTCCTATTGTAGCTGACAGTACGAAACTTAGCAAACGAAAGTCATCAGCAGGTAAAAGGGGGTATCGTCCATTTCAACTACTAGACAACCTGACTACTACAATATCGACATAACGTAGCTCTTAAGAGAGAGCAAAGCAAAGTAACATAACGTTAATCAATGAAAACGGAGCAGGAAAATATTCCCTTCGGCATTACCTTAGCGCGCAGCTGGCTGTTCCGCACAACTTTCCTATTCTTCTCATACACGTCAATCCATGCCATGCCATGTCCTTCCATCCCGGGCGCGACGACTCACAACGAAGATGAGAAGAAAAAGAAAAGATAAAAAAAAAAAAAAGGTCGCGCCCTTTCCCCTCCCCCTCCCCCCTAAAGGTATCTGTATTAGGACCCTTCCCCCCCTAAGAAAATAGTTCATTACAAAGCGTGTCGGTTTCCGAATAATAAGTGCAAATTCCCGATAAACGGCGTGCGTTAGTTAGGGATGGGCCCGGCCGTAAAGGTAGCGGCAGGCGAGAAGATTGGTTGGATGGCGTATCCAACGCGTTGACGTTGAGAGTTCGTGGGCGAAATAAAGTCATCAGAGGGCGGGCGGACGAGTCATGCTGAGGGGGCATCATCAAAAGCGTGGAATGAAAGAATCGCTATAGGAGGTACCGAGAAGGAATTTCTCGTCATAGCCGACTATCGTTCAGTTCCAGCTTACGATTTCTGGGGAATATTGGTCATGGACTTGAGCATGCTGTGTCCTATTAGCCTGCTGATCGAACCGACACCTTCACACACGTATGATTTAAGAGGCGAGATTAGATATTAGATCTACGTACCGCAGATTTCGGTCCCCCATTTCGTCACTGATGGACTGCAGGCCTTTGATGGATAGATTAACTTGTGCTAACTGTTATTACACATGAGTCAGCCACTTTTTCTCATGATGGCTTGAAAGAAATTTGTGTAGGTGAATGTAGATGCAAGCGGAGATGCTGCGACTGGCAAGCGAGGGTTTGTATAGGGGGGACTGCGCACCGCACTCATCGCAGCCGATGAATGGTCAGGCTCCTCACCTGCAGCTGCGGGAGCCTCCGAGTCGGTAGCACCTTCGTTATCTTCTTTCTGGTCAGCTTCATTGTCGTCTGCGAATCTACTAGCTGACAAACCCTTCTTCACTGGCGTTTGCGCCGCCGCCTTAGCCTGGTATTCAGGTCAGCATAATGTATTATAGATTACTACTAATTGAGTTTAATCGGGCTTCATACCAGTGCCTCGGCAATTTCCGCGTCCTTGACCTTCAGCTGAGCCTCCATCTCTGCAAATCTTGACTTAATATCGGATGCTTCCTTCTCAATTGCCGCCCTCTTCTTCTGCTCTTCCTCTGCTATAGTAGACAGATTCTCGTACATATCCTTGTAGTCGGCTTCCTGGTTCTTCAGTTTGGCCTCGGCATCGTTCTTATGCGCCTCCAGATCCTTCTGCGCAATGAGGGCGTCCTGCTTAACTGCCTCTAACTGACCCTTTAGGGATTCAAACTCTGCCTTTGTAGCATCGTGCTCCTTTAGCAGAAGATCAAAATCGCCTGCGGATTTCGTGGATACCTCTTTGACAGCGGCCAATTCTTGAGCGTGGGACTGTTTGAGCTCTTGGAGCTCCGCCTTCAACGCGTCCGCGATAGAGGTATCTGGCCTCTGGTTCTTTAAAGCATCAAGCTCAGCCATGAGTTCTACGTTGTTCATCTTGGCTTCTGCAAGCTGTTGGTGCAAGTACTCGTACTCTTCCTGAATCTTAGCCAGTTCAATGTTCTTGGTCTTGATTTCAGCTAATTCTGCTTCCAGGGTTGTAGATTGCTCTTGGGCCTTAGCCAATGCCTCCTTCGCTGCGATTAATGCCGTCTCGTGCTCGGTAGCGGCATCTAGATGCTTAGCCACATCAGAAGTGGCTGCAGAGAGCTTGCTCTCGTGATCTTGCTTCAACTCCTCGATCTGCTGGGCATGCTTCGCTTCAAGAGCTTCGATAGCTTCCTTGTGAGAACCCGATGCGTTGTTCTTCGCGGCTTCCACGGCCTCGGATTGCATTGTTATCAGCTTCTCAATCTCGGCAGAGTGGGCATCCTCAGTTTCCTTCTTGAGGGCCTCGAGAGCAGCGGCGTGACTAGCTTGAGCCTTCTCAAGTTGGGCTTGCGAATCTTCGACTGCCGTCTTAAGGGCTTCTAATTGGGCTACATAGGCGCTTCCATCGGCATCTTTGGTAGCTAGCTCTTGAGCATGACTAGCCTTAGCTTTGTCGAGTTCCGTGTGCGCATCTTCGAGGGCCGCCTTCAAGACTTCCAACTGGGCACCATGGGCGCTGCTGTCAGCCTCCTTTTCAGCGAGCTCTTGTGCATGGCTGGCCTTGGATTTCTCTAGTTCGGCCTGCGCCTCCTCAACAGCTGCCTTCAAAGCTTCTAGTTGCGCCACATGCGCGCTACCATCAGCGTCCTTAGTGGAAAGCTCTTGGGCGTGGGTAGCCTTCAACTCGGCAATCGCCGTGTCTGAGTCTTGCTTCTGAGCATTGAGAACCTCAAGATGGGCAGCCTTAAGAGCTTCTAGCTCCCTTGCGAGAGCAGCTTCACTCTCGGCCTTAGAGATCTCAATTTGTTTCGCATGGCTGGCCTTGAGAGACTCTAGTTCAGCCAGTTGTGCTTCCCTGTCAACTGAAGCACCACTCTTAGCGCTTTCCAAATCCATTGCATGGCTAGCTAGTAATGCATCAAGTGCTTTTTGATGCTCCTCTTCTTTAGCGGAAAGGGCTGCAACAGCAGCCACATATTCAGTCCTTGCAGCCTCCAACTCTTCCGTGTGGCCCTGGATAGTCGTTGAATGCGTACCGGTTATCTCGTCAAATTTAGTCTTTAGTTCGTTATGTTCTTCCTCGAGGACGTGAAACTTGCGTTTAAAGAGAGTATCACCCTTGAGGCTCTCAATCTCTGTCTCGTAGTCCTGGGATACCTGCTTCAGTTGGGCTTCATGTGTCTCATCTGAGAGTTTATGCTCCTGCTTTAACTTCTCGTATTTTTCCTCCGCCTCCGTGATCCGAGTAGCGAGATCGGCACCGGATGATGCGTCCGCTTTTGCCTGGCCTAACTCCTCCTGTAGGCTAGCAAACTCTTCCTTGACCTTGGTTAGCTCTTCCCTTGTAGCATCTACGAGTGCGAGGGACTCCTCAAGCTTCGCTTTAACTTCTTGTAGTTCTGCCTGAGAAGCAGCCAATGCAGCTTTATCTTGCTCAGCAGCCGACTTCAGGTCTGCGAGTTCATTCTCAAGCGCAGAAAGTTTAGAAGCACTTTCGGCACCCACGCTGTCGGTCGAAGAAGTTAATTCATCAATTTTCTTCTGAAGCGCTTCATTCGCGGCCTTCAGTTCTTCAAGTGCCTTTTCGTGCTCGCCGGATGAGGCTTTGCTTTGGTCTAGTTCGGCAGCATGCGAAGTCTTCAGAGCTCCAACAAAAGCTTGATGCTGTTCATCTAACGATTTTCGAAGACCTTCTAATTCAGCAGAATGCCCCTCAGCCGCCTTAGCCAAGGCACCTTCGCTATCCTTGGCACCGGTATCTTTCTCAAGCTGGAGAGACTCAAGCTTGCTCTGTAGGCCATTAATCTCAGTGTCTTTGACTTTCTGGGAGCTAGCTAATTCAGCTAGCTTCGTCCTGTGGGCTTCAAGCTGCTCCTCGGCAGCCTTGAGCTTGTCAACAGCCTCCGAGATTTGAGTGCTTAAAGTCTCCTTCTCAGAAGCATGGGTGGACTTCAAGGTTTCTAGAAGTTCTTCATGTCCCTGACGCACAGCATCTTCGGCACCCTGGACGCCATTTACCTCGGTCTTGATCTTTTCTTCGAGCTCGGTGACCTTAGCCTGAGAAGAAACAACCTGCTCCTTCAACAACTCCACCTCCGACTCTTTCTCGGCGAGTTTCGCTTTCAAATCTTCGATATCTCTTGCTGCCGCCGCAGAAGTCGGCGACGCGATAGAAGGACGAGGGGCGTGTCTCGCAACTCCAGTAGAAGAAATTGGAGAACCTGTGACGCTGGACAGCCGCTTTCTTGCATCAGCCACGGCACCAGGAGCTCCAGGTCGGGTGGCTGTCGATGTCCGTGCTGACAGAGAACCCCCTGTGCCCGCCGTAGACGGAGCGGGCTTTGCAAGGGTGCTGGTTCTCGAGGCTATGTTGCTAGTAGCGGAGGAGGGCTTCCTTGCCGCGGTAGTAGTAGAAATGCCCGATCTAACGCTAGATTTTCCGGGAGACGACGTTATACTTGGTGCTGTCGAGGTTCGACGCGCCGCGGCAGAGGTCATAGTGGACCTCTTCCTCTCATCTTCTGAGATAGATGGTTGGGGCCTATGAGTCGTAGTAGTGCTTATTGACGGCTTCTTGACAGCGGTCCCAACAGGTGGACGAGTTGGAGGCTTGGTCAAGCCGCCACTGGCACGAGCTGTTGGAGTTGTAGTAGTCTTCGGAGCAGTACTGGTTGCTGTTCCCGGACGACGGACACCGGAAGTGCCAGCAGCTGGTCGCTTCACGGCAGTGTCTTCAGTTTTAGATCCATTGCTCGACTTAACCGAAGATTTAGGCGATTCGGTAGCCCCAGTACCAGCGGTACCAGCAGTCTCCTCGCCTGATAGAACCGACTCGTCGTGCTGGACAACCTCAAATCCTTCGGCGTCAGACATGATTCCGGTCTTTATGGGATAGAGAGAACTCTATTATCGGATACGCGTAATCGGTCGCTTATCAAATACCTCCAGGTCGGGAAAATTAAGAGCGCTACTAATACAACTTTCTAGAAGGCCAGAATGTTAACAATTGTAAATCTTCAAACACAATTGGTGACTATAGGTTGAAGCGAGTGACGATTAGGATGCATGTAGCTTTAGATTCCCATTGATCAGGAAATCAAATAAGACTTCAAACAGCTAATATTCGCGGCGTCGACACGTCACAAAAAGGGGGGGTTCGAGCGTTAATGGTGGGTTGAATCGGGTGTTGACTGACCTGTCGTCTTACCAACTCCTTTTTTTCCCCTTGTTCGTCTTGATATCGGATTGGCGCCGTGTGATATTAACCAGTGAGGTATAATACAGTAAAGTATTTTACTTGTTACTGGTGTAGTATTGATGAATAGAGATTTAAAAAGTCAGGTAAAAGAAAGAATGGCCTAGAAAAGAACGCGTATTTTCTTTCGCGACGTGGATGACTTTTTTCTCAATCCTTCGCGACGCCCTTTTGCAAAAGATAGGAAAGTGTCGAATTGGGGGGTGGAAAAGGTAAAAAAGAGAATGGCTTCTCCAAGATTCTGCACCAACGGTTAAGACCGCCACAAAACGACCGACTCTCTCACTGGCTTAGAGCCCGTCTAAGCACTGAACCTAAACCCCGATAGGCAAGCATCGCTAGAGGGGATCACTTAATTACAGGGGTCCAGACAGGGGCATCACAGGGGCCCTAGCGGGTCGGTTGTCATTGAGCAATAAGAGCTCTAAGCTCACCTGTAGTTATTTGGGCCCGTGCTTGTGCCGGCTAACCCACCTACCAATCCACTAAAAACGAGCACTAATGAAACCAAATGGCTGGTACCTCTAGCCGGCATTTAAATGCCTCCTATAAGAAAAATTAAGAGCATTCTTTAATTTACTTGTTACGAAGGAGAATTAGAAGCAAACTTGACCAGCGCATCGACATTGCTTACTTCTACATAGTAACTCCTCACCATCTTGTTTCATTACAATGTTGCTTTTGCAACGTCGTCTCGGTTCGGCTACGTAATTGATAACAGTCAACCCAATAATAAACATGTGACATGGAATTGGCCTGTCCGCCTCGTTTCAGTGGATCTACCGATTACCTGCATGTACATACATTCATACATAACAAGCCCGCCTTAGCGAAAAGTCAATTCTACATGTAGTTTCCGACCTGCTAATGAGAAGCTCTGAATGATGGATCACAGCTAATCTAACCGCTGGGCCTCAACTGGTTCGGTCTGCAGGCACGACTTGGCCAAGCTGGAGGTTAAGGCCGGGAATTGGCCAACTAATGCCGTCGGCCCCCCCGTTGATGACCCGACAGCATGCAGACCGCATGTACGCAATCTAATAATTGGGTATGCTAACCTCTCATTTGGCATTGAGGCTAGACAACTCCCTACTTGTAAGCCCAGAAAACCTGTCTTAAATGTTCTCAAGAACCACAGGCATGCTTATCCGAGAGCCAATTAAATCGATCTAGCCCTCCTATACGTTAGGTACCTAGGTAGATAACCAGACCGGAGAGGATTCGCAATTCGATCACATCGATAGCAGTACGCCAGATTCATACAGAGCCAAAGTATTGTAGCCTTAAATTTTGAAACTTGTTATTTTGAGAGCCAAGAGCTAAACATTGTACACGGGTATAGTAACTTTCATTCCACAAACCAATAAACTCAATGATCCCATGTACGCCTATAATTCTGCATGATCTCTTGGATATGCGCATTTCTGTCTGCTGCTGTTCGTTGCGGACATACAGCTTCCAACATATGTCCCAGGAGCTCTTCCGCCATTGCCTCGGTGTCTTTCAGGGTTCTATTCAGTTCCCAACGGACATCATCCAAATCTAGCAGATTGGGGTACGACTCCTGTATTTTCTTGAAGAGGAATATCTTCTCTTCGTCAGTCCAGTCGCTAGCATTTTGAGACGGTTCTTGGATTGATGACCCTCGCGTAGACGTTGATGTTCGTGATTGTGACAGTGGTATGCGAACTCCCCTGGTAGATAACACCGACCTCTGTTGCCGTTCCTGGATAGACATCCTCGATGATTCTTCCTGTTCCCGTTGTCGTTGAGCCATAATTTCTTCCTGTCGTTTCAGTCGCTCTTGCTTAGCCTGATGTTCCACGTCTCGACGACGTTCTTCTCTCTCGAGGATATCAGGACCAGCATCAACAAGCCGCTTCAAGTCATTTAAAACTTCTTCAAGTTCTTCTTGTTTTTCCCGTTTCAAGTGCCGGTATCTTCTCTGGGCTTCAGATTCCTTTTCTTCATCTCCCTCTCCATCAGCATTGGATGGCTGTTGTCTTAGTGCTCTAAGCAACGGGCGATATAACAACCCGATCCAACCAAGTATCCTCATAAGTAACTCAATGGTAGAAACTGTAAATGATGCATGGCTCCCATACCTGCCACCACCTAGCCACCACGCAGATGCTAGAACGTGAAACAGCATAGGAATGGCAAGCGAAGAAATGTCCTCATTCAACTGGTCATGCTTCTTGGTTTCCCAGTTTTGCTGTGATTGGCTTAGGCCTTCCTTTCCAGGCTTCATTCCCCGAATGTGATAGAGCATAAGTTTGATCTTCGAAAAATAATAACCAAAGAGATCACTGTGTTCATTAAGAAACTTATTCTGCTCTATAATTCGAGGGGCTTTTGGGGTTGCCACGAGCAATCTCTCGAGCTTCGTTAGAAGCTTAAGAAGGATTCGGATGGGTCCAGATTGCATAAAATCGAAAAGAAATGGCCGCTCATCCCATTTTCGTCCTTTGCCAGACCAAGCTTTATGTCCAATGAGCCGAAGCGCCTTTTGGAGGCTAGAAGAATCGATGTGTATAGTAACATCATCGTCTTCTTGGGGACTATCAAATATTTCACTACCTCTATAGCCACTGGGATATCGAGCTCGAAAATTTGCCACGTCCTGAGCGAACCTATCTTCAGACAAATCGAAATCCGAGAGGTCTTCGTCGTCTAAGGAGAGTTCACCAACATGCTCCGAAGGAATACTCATTTCATCCCCCTCCCGTATATCCTGAACGCCAACCCCAAGGTCTGGCTGTGCTAATTGTGGTGAACCATTTTGATCCCCTTCCGATGCAGGTCGAGAATGCTTAGAAGTTTGAGCTTGTTTTAATTGAGATGATTGGGCAAACCTCGAGCCACGTCGTGGTATGTGAACTTCGATACGCCTCACACGTAGGGGCAGTTCTCCTGAAACATTAGAGACTGCTGACTGCCTACGTAACAGTTGTTGGTTTGGTGACACGGCTACATCCCATATCTCAGCCTGGCTTTGAAGGTCATCCGGGCCATGTTGAACGATACTACTGTTGTTCAGGGCGGAATCTAGTTCATGCCCCTCCTCGTGGTCAATGGCGAGTGCGGGTGGAGATTTGCCGCGTCTAGGCGTGCCAGTTGCATCATGGTCCTGGGATTCCTGCAAGCCTATATTCTCATAATGGTTGGATTGAACCTGAGCATTGTCCTCTGCATTTTCTTCTGAACTAGTAGTTCCATTATTCAAATGATCCTTTGCAGACGCTGGAAGTTGCTGATGGTCTTCACGACCTTTCTTTTTGAACGCGGCATTGACACTGCTTACCAGGCCCGGAGGTACATCATATTCGGGACTTCTACTTGCTTCTCGAGCAGATATGGTCCCGGCCGACTGTTTAACCAGGGGTAATAATGCAGGCGTTGGATATAGGCGTGCACTCCTAGAAATAATTCTAGGCTCAATCTTCCGTCTTTTAGATGGACTAAACTGTACAGATGGGTCATCATCCAGTTGTCGGCCTCGCTTTCGACGGTGATCTAGCGACCGTACACTCGGATCGATTGGACGTCTAGGTGATAAGATATAAGGAATTTCATCCTCACCACTGTCGACGTTTTCAGGGCTAGGACTACGCCGTTGTGTTCGCCCTCCGTCTGAAATGTGATCTTTAGCTAGAGCCTGAGCTCCACTCCGAGTCTCCACCATATTTCCGGCCTTGGATACAATAAAGACGATAAAAATTACGTGAGACGCGTGACTGAAATAGGGTATCAACTAAGGGAAATAAGATGGTAGGTTGAGCTCCATCTACTTTCGCAAAGACTTCGAATAAGGCTTGATTAGAGGTGACCATCGGTAGTAAATTGCGTGAGGCTCTCGCGAAAGTAATTATTACAACGCGTGATTATCCCGGTCTTGACTTTTGGGTACACAGCCACACGGCTCACTTACCGGGCTGCCGGGCAACGTAGGTACTTGCCTCTTGAGTGTATAGAAGGTAGTGTATGTAGAAAGCGGGTTGTGGGGTTTCGCGAAGTCGTTGAAGGCAAGGACATGGGAAGTGTGCTGTCTATGTAGGTACATACCTCTTATCTAATTTAAGCCCGGTGCGAGAGCTTTTCGATGGCAAGTACATAGGTACCTAGGTACATTCTATATACATAGATACATGTACCTGGGTATCTGGGTATCTGGGTACATGATACAATGTACCTAGGTACCTATTACCTATATGGTGGGGGCGGGGCATATGTTTTGCTCGGGAAGCTGTGACGCAGCTAAGAAACGCCATGTACTACATTTCTACATCTGCATAACATCAGGAGAAAGATATTAACCACATTTAGACTTGGTATACAAGACGAATTTCTGTTGATATGGCAGCCGTTCAGGATTCGCAACGATCCCAAGGGGGTGCTGATAGCTTCCCTGTCTTAGAGATATGGGATCCCTCAGAGAAATACACTTTTGTCAAGCCTACAAAACAGATTAACGATGGGCCTGACGTCGCCAGGTTCCTGACTTCAAAGGCATATCGAGATATTGGCATATTTGTCATGCAACTAAACCGCGCCATGTGTCCTCGAAAGTCCGTAGGAGATGACGGAAAGGACAAGATTTTAGCTTTCCATATTGGTTCAGAATACGAGACCAACCCGGTCCAGTCGGTATTGAAGCTGCAAAAGTTACTTGTCCGAGTAGAGTCTTATATCGACGAAGCTCCGCCCGATCAGGGCCCGAGGCGCTTTGGAAATGTTAGCTTCCGGAAGTGGCATAAGTTAGTAGAGGAGAGAGTCGTTGACCTCCTTGAGGAGTTCCTACCTGATTCTGTCTTAAATTTTGGCCCTGGAGGTGAATCCGATACCACCTCCAAAGACGAGCTCATCGCTTATCTACTTGGTGGATTTGGGAGTCCACAGAGGCTTGACTATGGGACTGGTCATGAGTTAAGCTTCCTAGCTTTTCTCGGAGGCCTATGGAAACTTGGCGCATTTAAGGATGGTAAACCGGGTGGTGACATTGAGCGCAGCATCGTGCTCGGTATTTTTGAACCCTATCTTCGAGTGGTGAGACGCTTGATTCTAACATATACGCTTGAGCCTGCGGGATCCCATGGCGTCTGGGGTCTAGATGATCACTCGTTCCAACCCTATATCTACGGCTCAGCACAACTAAGCCGCGCGATTACAGATTCAGAGCCCATGCCCATCGAAGGCTCCCTGTTTCGTGCACCTAAACCTGCACAAGTAGTCAAATCCGAATATGTTGAACAAGAAAGGAAGAAGAACATGTATTTCTCAGCTATAGGGTTTATCAACGATGTGAAGAGCGGTCCTTTTTGGGAGCACAGTCCCATACTGTTCGATATATCCGGTATCAAGGACGGTTGGGGTAAAATTAACAAGGTATAAGATACAGACATAATGGTGTTTCTCGCTCATCGCTAACTCTGCGGCAGGGAATGATTAAGATGTTCAACGCCGAAGTTCTTTCCAAGTTCCCAGTGGTGCAACATTTTCCATTTGGCTCACTATTTTCTTGGGAACAGGATCCCAATGCCGCGGCCCCCCAGCAGAGTATTCATATGGCAAACCAACCCCCTTCTACAACACCCATGCCGCCAACTGCAGCAATTGGGTCCGGCACAGCTGCACCGTGGGCACAGACAACAAGTATGCCGCCACCCTCCGGGCCTGGTATTCTATACTCCCGAGCGCCGTGGGGTCCGGGACATCCTGTCCCTAGGCCGTCTCAACCACGGACCAGCACACCAGGTACCCAATCACCTAGCACCCAAGCCCCTTGGACCAAATCTAGCGACAGACCAAGTGGATAGGTGCGCAAGTTATTTTACGAAGTTCGTCTTCTAGAAGCTTTGATTTACTTCTACGAAGTATCCTTTTACCCAAGCTTCTTAATAAGTCACAGAGCGACGGCAAGGGTTCCTCAACACTTATCAAGCCCCATAGTCCTAATTACAATGACCGCGAACCCCAGGCGCTTTCTACAAGTATCGTGTTTAATAGAAGCGATAGTTATTGCAAACTCGACCAGGATATCTGAAGGCCCCTATCTCCAGATCAGTATTAAGGATAATTAGTTAGTTACGTAGAAGTACATACATAGAGTTATGATCACTCTAAGACCCGTGAATAGATACGGTAATAAAGCGCGTAATGAGAGCCCACAATGAACCAGACTTCGCGTTTCTATTTACTTTCTCGAATCTTACCGTTTTCATCTATCCACCTAATCCAGAATTACCACGACGTACTTTACAGAACTAGCATTCCAAATATACACGGGCGTTATTGCCCATAGACAACTTCCATACACTCACCAAACGCGCATATCAATTTACCCCCTAATCCTCAAAAACGATGGGATTGTTTAAATCATATTGTAGCTAGGAACACTCGTAGAACAGCTGGATAGTATCTATACTAGGTCTGCCAGACAAGAGGACCTCGAGAATATGTGAACATACACTTGGATATGTCTATTAAAACAGCCCGTCTGGCCACGAGGTGAGATGTAAGTACCTAAGGTTAGTACAGTTCCTGTCACATGCAATAGCGTTCATGAAAGACCAATAAAATAGGGTGAAAACGGTACTAGAGGTATAGTGGTATCACGTGCTGATAGACTCCTAGCTACGATAAAGACCCCTTGTGACCGAAGGATAATGCCATTGTGCCAAACCAGTATTATTAGGGTATCTCTCAAACTGCAAACTCTGTGGGAATATCCTCCGTCCATTCGCAACCACCAAGCCATGAAATCAAAACCATTGTCGACAATCTGCGACGGAAAACAGCCCCGTTCACTCCACTTGTCCAACGACCATATTACTTCAGTTTATACTGTCTGAATTGATTTGATCGGAGACCATTGTAGATGACGTCCGCTTAGATAGCGGGGGCGGGCTTGGGCTCCTCCTTGGTCGTAGCGGGTGCTTCGGCGGGTGCAGCCGGGGCAGCAGCCTCGACGGGAGCTTCGATCTTCGGGGCCTCAAGCTTGGGAGCCTCGGCAGTAGCAGCCTCTGTTTGGAGAAGATTGTTAGCTAGTGTCACGCGCAATTCCGATCCCAGTATGATGCGTGTAACACTACGGGACATCCCTCGGGCATATCCATTGGTGCGCGTTCAACATGAAACAAAGGAGGGGTTCGGGTTGGACTTACGCGCAGGGGCAGCAGGTGCCTCAGCGGGCTGATCAGCCTTGGGGGCTTCGGCGGCGGCTGCAGCTATGATAAGTTAGTAACAGTTCAGCAGGGAAATCCCCTATCGTGTAGCTAAAGGATGCTGGAGGAATGATAGAGCTTACCAGCAGGAGCCGCAGCGTCGGTCTTCGAAGCGTCAGCCTCGGCAGGCTTCTTCTCGGCCTTGGGCTTCTTGCTCTTGCTGAAGATCTTCTTGAGCTTAGCCTTCAAGTTGTCAAGAGCATCCTTAGCTATAACGAGTGTGGCATGTTAGTATTATAACCTTCCACACGAAAGGTCTTGGGGCATTTAGATGGTAAGATGGGCCGATCACATCGGATTGGAGGAGTCGAAGGACAGAGTATTCGCAACTGTTCATGATCGGGGAATGATTCATATCGATCACGTCCAGAGCAAACATAAGTCCCCCAAGAGTGTGTAGCGAAAGGAAGCGTATGGATAACTTACGAACACCAGGCATGATTGCGGTATTGAAAGTGAGAGGCTTGGATGAGAAATTGAAGCGTGGTGGTACAAATGAACGGCGCGTCTTGAAGACAAAGACTTGAGGTAGGAAGCGTCGATGTTGATACTTGACGTGAGCACAAATAAGTGTTGTTCGTAAAGAAGAAGGGAAGGCAAGAAAAGGCTTTTGGGGGAAGTTGTCGAGATTAAAACTGGGGAATCGATAAAGTGGTAAATTGAAGAAGCAACCCTTTTGCTGCACCCTTGACAACTAATGTTGACAACCGCCCATGCAGCCCACGCAGCCCACGCAGCCCATGCACGCACGTTGGATTATTTCTAGTATCTCTTTAGCGCCGGGCCGCCAATAAGGCGCACAAGCCTTAACCAACAGACAAGACCAGCCAAGGAGCTTTCAGGCAATTACAGACAATTACACTACAGCTCAGGGGTTGCTCATTGGCCATTACAAGTACCTATCTTAGGTACATATCTACATACCTAGCAAATATGCAATCAGGTACCTATTAAATGCATATGAGTACTATATTAGGTATCTAAAGTACCTAGGTAGTAATTGAACTAGGTACGTCAGCTTCAGATTTGATCATGTTTAATTTAGAAATGGTCACATTGTGTACCTATTCCTTTGCTATTTGTACACTATTTGCATGTACATACTTAGGGAGGGGTTATCCAGGGTTATCTAGGGTTATCCAGGGTTCTACCAACTACCTCACTACCTACATACGACGAGCAATTCGACATTGCTGTTAGTGCATACCTAACTTACACGTTATATCTCCGCGTCTCACACTTGTGTTGGGCACGTCCCAAGCGTTCCCACGGCAGTCTTAGACATTCTACTCTGGGGTAGTTAAGACGACAGGTATATGATGCCTTGCATGCTTCGTACATATTAAATTTTATTATTACCTCGAAGAATCTCACCTGTCCGTAAACCCAGCGGCAAGCCAACCATTGGAGAGTTATTCTAAATCCGACAATAGCGCCGATCTAGCGAGATAAGTCGTTGCACGAGATCCCGGAGGCCTTCAACTGAAGTGTACTATGTACCCCGTAATCGTTTCCAAAATAGTTACAGACTAACCAAATCGCAAAATTGTTAATTATATCTTTCGTACAGGTAATTACTGAGTGGTATTCCATATGACCTACATACACGAACACACCTCAATATCTAAAATCCTCAACGTTTCGAATTGTTGCAATGCAGAACCAGGTTATTGGGTTGCAGATCCTCGGATAGCTGCAGCATTTGAAAGCTCCTGGCCGATTAGAATAAATGTTCCCCTTTTTAAATATGTCACAGCTTAAGCTATCTCCTACGTAGGTAGGTAAGTAAATTCGTAATATCAGTTCAAATTGCGTATTTTCATAATTACATAGAAGTCAGTCAGGTAACCGGTTTGGGAGGTCCACTGCGAAGAACGGTACTGCATTATCCAAAAGCTACCTCCCAACCTAAAGACTTACCTAAACTGTCAATCATTTAATCCAATCAGAGTTTGCACAATGACTCGTGGCTCTAGCATCACCGCAATCGGGTCCCGAACAGTCATCAGTGGTCTAAATAAGGTCCGAGACAAACGACATCCGTCAAAGAAACTGCCCTAGACTCGAATAAGTGCTTAAAGGATAGAAAGAAGAAAAAAATAACTAACTAGAACTCATCTTGTCTCAACTCTCTCTTCTTCATCAGGAGCCACATTTCTTGAACCCCCTAAATTATCTAATTAGAACCACTGTAGTTATGGCTCCTATTGTTCATCTCGTTCGCCATGCTCAAGGTTATCACAACCTAAGCGAAGCAAATCAGCAAATCAGCGATCCGGACTTAACGCCTCTAGGCGAGTCTCAGTGCGATGAGCTCTGCAAGAAATTCGATGCTCACGATAAAATTACGCATCTCGTCGCTTCCCCTTTACGGCGGACGATATTTACTTGTTTGCGCTCTTTTGCGCCGGCGGTTAAAGCTGGGAAGAAAGTGATCGCTCTCCCAGATGCTCAAGAAATCTCAACGTTGCCTTGCGATATTGGTTCGGATCCCAGGAAGCTGAAAGAAGAATTTGGTGAACTTGTGGATTTCCATCTGCTTCATGAGGGCTGGAACGACAAGTCTAGCGAAAGCAAATATTATCCCACCCCTGCCAATCTCGAGGCGAGGTCACGGGCCGCTAGGGTATGGCTTAGGGACTTGGTGAGCAAAGCCGGAGATGACGCTCAGGTTGTCCTTGTCACCCATGGCGGTATTCTCCACTTCCTTACCGAGGACTTTGACGGAGTGAAATTAGAGAGAGGTATGTAAACCATAGTTACACTCCTTCGAATAGAACAATAGCCCTCGCTACTAGTTGATAGGGTAGATGGCCACTGACGGCTAATAGGTACTGGCTGGGACAATACTGAGATACGTTCATATGAATTCAAGGATCCAACCGGCCAAGATCCTAACGCAACACTGAAGGAGACCCAGCCAAGCTGGCGTCGTCGACGTGGCAGCGCAATCCCTCTCACCGAGACTGAGCAGATGCAGATACGCCAAGCTTTCCAGACTGCTCTCAAGGAAGAAACCAAGAAGCAAGAAAATCGCTCGGCTCAGGCATCTGAGGCTATTGTCGATTAAGAGATAGCCAGCGCGGAGGGTTCGTTAGATTTAAGACTACCTAATGCTTGATAAAAGGTTTCCAATAGATTAACACATATCGATAAGTAGACAATGCAAGACTATATACCGCTTTTTCTACCTAGAATATTGATATATCGCTAGATAAAGTGTATGTCATAGATACCAAAAGAAGCCATACTGGCGGATGAAGGTTGTAAGTAACCCGTAGTAGCCCTTGCAACCCGTGCTCAGCTTCATTCCTTACTCCTCTTCTATTCGTGTTAGATGTGCCATTAGGATGCTATCACATCCCAGCATTACCTAGATGCATTTCCCCAATGACATGTATAGGCGCGTTGCACCTGAACTACAAGATACTTTCGCCCCAAGATACATTACCTAAAGCTGTAAGTGCGAGTCTCCTCCCAATCACTAATACGATTTCCATTTTTAGTTATTGCATTTTGTAAACTACCTACCACCAGCCATAGAGCAACTTCTTCCATAGGCTTGGGTGATAGAAGCAAGCTT
The DNA here is from genome assembly GCA_022432525.1 of Daldinia grandis. Taxonomy (NCBI): domain Eukaryota; kingdom Fungi; phylum Ascomycota; class Sordariomycetes; order Xylariales; family Hypoxylaceae; genus Daldinia; species Daldinia grandis. Next base: position 1,454,789 of record JAJKLB010000007.1, read on the forward strand.
ACGGGCGCAGTTTACCACGTAAAGGAAGCGTGAAACGGGTTGTCCCGAGCCCATATGCATATGGTGACAAACGTCACGCATGCACCTAACTCAAACGCCTGGAAAGAATGAAATCGCAAGTTCCTATAATTACCTGTTTATATAGACTTCCAGGGGAGTTATACTAGCAAAGAGCTACATGCATCATGCGTACCCAACATGCCCCTTACCAAGTTAGAGAATCCATATTATTAGGAACAAACGCTGACCTAGGAGGCGCCGTGATACCCATCCAGTCAGTTGGAGGCTTGAATGATATAAGGTAAGTTGAGTCTCCTAATCACATGCGCGTGGCTATTGATTAAAATATAGGGACCTACACGTAACCTACATACACCCATAATTTACAGCTTGCATCTAGGTACATATGTACCTAGGTACCTAGGTATCAATGTAAATACACATTATGTAGGTAGACATTGCACCTTCAAGATTCAACTGTATATATAAACCTTATTAGGTACCTTGGTAGGTACGCAGTTGCTCAGCTACGGAATATTCGTATGTACATGCGCTGTTACCTCCCCTGTGAGGCTTCCTGAGATCCTGAGTCGTAACTGCCAAATGTATACCTTAGGAGACAGCAACACTCTAAACAAGAAACTTTAGACGTGCAACTGCCTTACTCGAGTAGTTTCTTCAACTAGACGAGTTATATCAGTTTGGTAGCCTGGAACAACTTGCTCATAGTCTGTTTCACCGCCGTATAGAAACTTGTTTAGGCAAGAACCTCCTAGGACCCTTCTTGCAGGCAACTGCCAACGTTCAACATATATTCGAACCCTAAGCAACAAAACATTATCCACACCATCCGCAACATTTACAAAACAAACCACTCCCTATTCTTGTCCCCAAGGCTTAGGATATTTAACTTGAATTTCTCGTCCAAGGTAACAGGAAAATTCGAGACATTCTGTTATTTCTCCACCTAAGCCTGGCCTCTCGTTACTTTCACATTTGACTCTAAGCCTATCACTGTTCGTTTCCCACCACACTCTTTCACAATTTTGACAGAGTATCACCGCAATCATGCGGTTCGCATCCTACTTGGGATGTTTTGCCTCCTTGGCTACCACCGTCATTGGTGCGTGGAACGACTTCACTGACCTGCGCCCGGCGCTGGCCCCTCGCTACGATGTGAACAAGTACGCCAACATGGTGCCGATTAAGAACGTTAGCCTCTACTATACCCTTGGCAATTCCATGGATCCCCTCAACAGTGTCAACATCGACCTGCTAACTAAGCAACCTGTAATGCTACTTGAGTCTATCGGATCAGTACGCGCGGTTACTTGCACGTCTAACACGGTGACTATTACTTTCAATGCCACAACTACGTTCGAGCGCGCCCTCGGAATATGGTCCATATATGACACCTTCTATCTAGTCACGAATAGCGCGGAAGGTTGTGACGCTAAAGGTGAAAGAGGAATCTACGAAGTTAGGGGTCTCATCTGGCAAGACAGCATCGTCACGGTGACAGCACAGACTATCAAGCTGAATTTTGCCGCCGTAACTAGTAAGTTAGACACTATTAATAAATCGTACTGGCTAACATTGATTCAAAGATTCTATGCATGTCACCTTTTCGCATGTCCGAGGCTCGATGCAGAATAGTAGCGGGAATATCACATTCGATGAACCTGGTATCAATGTTGCCTCCAACTTCTCGCTTCCCCCAGACATGGAAATCTTCTCGGAAGCACCGTACTTTACTACCATAGCCAAGAATGGATACCTCACCGACGCCGCTATAATCCGCGGCTATTTCAGCTATGATGTTCCGAGCGCGCACCTTCAGAGTCTCTGGTTCGACATAGACGCGGCCTTCATCGGTGACCTATCCGTCACTTTCAACCTCACCGCACCTCTTAACAACAACAACTTCCTGTTCTCCCCCGGACAGTTCTTCCCCAGTGCTATCAGTGTGCCTAATGCCTTCAGTCTCAAACCAGCACTTCGTTGGGCCGTGGGTGCTGATGTTGGTGCTGTGGGTCCCATATACCACAATAGCAATATCACGACGGAAATCAACGACGGTCACGCACATATTGACTTCGTAAATTCCGATGAATCATATGCCTTGGGATGGTCACCACGCCTCGCTTCTGCTGTCGAAACTGCAGAAGCAGCCACAGGACACGCATCGCCTTTCCTTGATTTCACAATTGAGTTGGCCCTTGATGTTATGGATGGCCTTTACAATACTACAGGCGGAATTACGGCACGACCTCAGTTTGTGAACGAGTTGAACGTGGCACAGAGCCAAACGCGCGTCAGAAAGGCCAGCCGAATGATCTGGCCTAGGAACGTTACCTGCACCAACGGCTTTGAGCTACTCTCGGCCTTCAATTTCTCCCTGAATGCATATGTCGTGGGCTCATGGGAGAAGATGCTGTATAACACCACAGTCCCCATTGCGGATGAGTGTTACCGTTTCTAAAGTCTCATTCAGTAGTCCATCAATGGTGGTGTATAGCCCTCGGTGCCACATTACAGACATTCAACCTTACCAAAAGATATTCATTTGAGCCGACACGGAGGAGCATGATAGGTAGGAGAGATGCAGATTTGAATTATCGCCAAAAAAGGAGAGAAAATCGGAATCTCGTTCAGTTATGTCAGGAAGAATGCGGTCATGTAATTATCAGTCCTGGGCGCAGATGCCAAGAATGGGGCTGATGATAGGGTGGCAATGGGACTATGCAGTTATTGAAGGTCTTCGGATTTCGTACTTAGCCCTGCTGCGACTTATTGGGGGGCATCATTCTAAATCATTCTAAGCCATCAATTTTGGGTCGAGTCATCGCCCTAAGTACCTACCTAGATAGATAAAAACCACAAAATATATCGATGTCTCACATATCCCTTCCGGGCTCTCGAGTGTAAGGATAATTTTCTGGTCAACTAGTACTTATTTTTCATTTCCGTATTCAGTGGAAGCCCCGTTGGTGATTTGAAGTGTCCTTTTCGGCGAAGCCCGGCCGTTTGTTTTCTAGCATCATGATTTCAACTAGAACTGCCCATGGAGGCGCTATTGACGGCCGCCAAGCCGTGGATAGAGCGCCTACTAATCACGTCGTGCCAAAGCCGATCCCCGACTCACAGACTCGGGATCCCCGGAGATACCAGCTGAATCAGATAAAACGGCGCTTCTCTCCTATCGAAAATACGTTGCAAGACGGAACAACAAATGTACTATTCCAGCTCAAACCATCCGATCCAGACTTTCCTTTCGAGCTAGATTATCTAGAATGCGAGCTTCGGGTACCTGCCTTATATCCAGAGAGACCCCCCGCTCTTAGAGTTAGGAACAAGGACATTCCTCGTGGGTTCGCCGTCAATATAGAAAGAGGATGGGCCAGGCTTGTCTGTGAAGATCAAGGTTCAACTCTATTAGCTCTTATTAATGCTTTAGACAAAAACCTCGAAGCATTTCTTTCGGAGCAAAAGATCGAGACTATAACTTTATTATCCTTCAAGGATACAAGACACCTGGACAACTCAGCCGCTGTATTAGGCGAGGCTTCATCTCCAACGGTTAATGCACAACCAAAACCTACTCCGGCGCCTCGAAGCCAGTATGTACCAGAGGAGTCGTTCACGGAAGAGCAAATCGCCACCGCGAGAGCAAGGCGAGCGCAAGAGATCAGACAACTCGAATCTCGGATGTCTCGGATGCCTCACTACCAAAAGTCCGCGGATGGGATTGTTTACACTTTACCCTTAGAGCCAAGACGACGGAATGAACTACCGACGGGATTACAGCAAATTCAATCGGTTCAGTTGATCATCCCCTTGCTTTACCCCCTACAGCCCTTGAGAGCTCTACTTAATAATGTCGAATCACAAGATGCTGAGGCCTTGGAAGAAATATTTGCAGAAAGGGCTGTTCAACAGAAGCAGATGAACTTGACGAGTCATCTGAATTATCTTTCACAGAATATTCACACAATGGCTAAACAGGCCCACGCAGCCAAAATCCAACCCGAGGTGGCTTCGAAAAGCAATATAGAGGTGGCTAATACCACAGCTCAACAAACGGGAGCTTCGAAGGCTGATGATGATGATGATGATGATGATGGACGAAGTCATATTCACGTCATTCCTCGTCCTCCGGAATGGGGCTACGGTAATGAATCAGGAGAGTCGGACAACTCTGACGATGATTTCTGGGACTCGGAGGACGAGTCTGACGACGGGGGTGCAGCAACCGGCATACGAAGCGAAGGCGTCTCAGTTATTATGCAGCAGGCCGAAAAGGGCACAGCAATGTCATTCCCATCAATCGAACTACATGGTATCGAGTTACTCCAAGTATCGATATTGAACCTCAGCGTTAAATGCGAACGCTGCAAAACGATAAACGAGGTAACGGGGTTGAAACCAGGGGTGGAGAAGACGGGCAGCTGTAAGAAGTGCGCCGCGGCATTTACGGTTAAGTTCCGTCAGGAGATGGTGCATCAGGGCTCAGCCAGGGCCGGATTCATCGACGTTGCCTGCTGCACCGTCGCCGACATGCTCCCTAGGTAGGTACCTATGTTATTCTTAAATTTCTCGCTCCGTAGTATTTCACGCACTAACATTCCCCCTAGCACGTTCGTGCCTACATGCTCTCGATGCTCGACGCCAAGTCAGGGGCTAGTTACCGTCCGAGGAGACGCCATCACCAACGTCTGCCGAGAGTGCCACGCCAAATTCACCTTCAAGATCCCCGAGGTCAAGTTCCTCGCCATCAGCCACGGGTCCCTGCCGCCCCCGGCCGCGGGGCCGCGGAAGCGCGTAGAGAAACCAGGCCTGCATGCAGGCGACCCGCTGCCCGAGAAGGGCACATGTCGGCACTACCGGCGGTCGTACCGGTGGTTCCGCTTCTCGTGCTGCGCCAAGGTACACCCGTGCGACAAGTGCCACGACGCGGCCGAGGACCACCCGCAGGAGTGGGCGAACCGCATGATATGCGGGTGGTGCAGCCGGGAGCAGAACTACGCGGTGGAGGCGTGCTTGTTCTGCGGCCGCAGCGTCATCGGGAAGAAGGGGAGGGGGTTCTGGGAGGGGGGCAAGGGTACTAGGGATAGGAATAGGATGAGTAGGAAGGATAAGAGGAAGTTTCGCCGCGTGGGGGGGAGTGAGGGCAGGAAGAAGGATTAGGGGGGCTGTGAAGTTGGGGATGGTGGATGGTGGATGGTGTTGCGGATCCTGAGGGAGTCGGGGATACGACGGCTTGAGCTATCTACCTAGGTATTTATATTGACCTAGGTACCTATGTGTCCTAAATCTTGAAGTGATAGTGGTGGAAGCTTCTGTGGGATGTGCTCGGGTGGGTTGCAAGACTGGAATTTCTACCTCCGATCTAACGCCCCTCGTTCAGGGGTAAATAGGATGTGCACATATAAGCGAATTTATATGACTAAACACCGACCTTGAGTGGGAAAAGCTATGTTTGTTTAACGCACTTATGGGATATTGGGATGACTATTAATATTAATGCTAATATCTGAAGGGTTTGGCCATGAGGGAGGAAGGTAGGTAAGTGGGGACTGGGTATAAATCAGGTCCCCTTTTATAAGACTTGTCTGGTACATTGCAGAATAGAGTACGGATAGATGGGTCCCTGGTGATGATTGCAGGAACGTTTACCAAATAGGAGTATTTCTCATATGGATACGTAGGAGTGCTGCTAAGTTATCATAACCATTTTCCCGCTTCAAAATGGATAGGAAGGATAGGAGAGGGGAGATTTAAATACATAACGTCTGTTCAAGATGAGTACAAAGATTGAGTCACTACATTTTTCAGAACTTGGTTGTATCAACAACCTTTCCGCCGTTATCTCACCGGCGAGGTATTTTAGTGTTAGAGAAGGTCAAGATCCACACTCGCATGTTAGATGAGATTTATTAGCTGAATGTCATGATTGCCTACCCACCTATGAGTTTAATATATCCCACGATCATTATGAGAGCCATCAGGACGTGTCGTATAAGTGATGACGATGCAAGTGACAAGACCAACCACATACTAATCACGTACTCTGGCAAACGATAATCCATCATAGCAGAAACAGGTGCAAGGTAAGGGGTTAGAATTATAACAGAGTCGATTCACAAAACTAAACGTTAGGCGTAAGACGGCGCACGACTCGTACAGATATTATACAAGTTAGAATTGTTACAATTGAAGGTGTTGTTGCGCCCTCTCGCTCATAGTGTGCTATACCTTTAGTCAATACTTACCTACCTAGGTAGGCAGGTAGACCGAAAGGCAGGTTCTATTATGTAAAGCCCAAACAAATTACATTAACCTATAACAGCCAACCTTTCACCTCACTTTACACTTTCATCACCCTCACCACTACCTAGCAACAACAATATGTCTGAAACTGACGGTAATCAGCTGGAGAAGCCTGCGATAAGTGAGAAAGCAATGCTAAGAGTTTGGAATCCCTTAAATCCCCTTGAGTGCTTACCCTCCGAGCTACGACACTGCATTCTCGCGTCCTTGTCAGATGTCACATCCCTCATCTCCACCGCTTTGAGTTGTCGTACTCTCTCCGCGGCCGCCAAAGAAAGCGAGAGCTTCATTACGCGCGGCATAGGTACTTATCAACTCCCTCGGATCCAGTGTTCTACATACCCATAGCCACTACCGCCTATCAATTCTCTCTACCGTTCTACAGCGACGACGTCGAACTATTACTAAGATTCCCGAGTGGTGAGCAGGTGGAATCTTTAAAGAGTTATGTACGCATCTGACTTTATGGAAAACCTGAAGCCCCCAACGCCTTTTCCTACTGGATTTTGCATGCGTGGTGCTATAGCGCTTGGTGCTTATCATCATCGGGTGGTCTTGGAACTCACAGAACATTTCGTTCAAAGCTGTAGTCGAACTTTGTCATCCTACTTAAACGTTAGGCAGAGCCTACAGACACTTCCGCCTTCAAGCTCAGAGAAAGAGCAGGTTGCTCGATAGTTCTATCATTTCAAAATATCCCGCAGGCTGTTTGGCCGCCTGCATAGCGTGTTAAATAGAGCACTATATTTAAACCTGGTGTTTTTCTCCAAATTTTCTCCTTGGGAGAATACACAGTTAGCTTGCATTCATGATTTCTTGGCTCGGCAGGTGATTCCAGGTGCGTACTCACTACGTTCCGAGTATAGTTCTCACAATAGCATCGGGACTGGAAAGAATTCTCCTATTTGCCTCTGCCGAGTCATACAGAGACCGAGAGGCACTGCTTATAACTGATGAGATTCCACCTTATGAAAACAACACGTTCCCATCGGATTGTCTCGACGACACGCAGGCCATTTGGCCCGCCCGACAAAAGGAGGAAACGCCGCACGCTGTACCAGAATCCCTTGCGGAGGCAAAAAACTTTTGACGGACAGCATTCAGACTAGATAACAAGCAGTGGACGAAATTTCAATATACTCCCATCATGCAGGTTCGTATCGTAGGACTTATTCTGGGGTCAGCATCATTTCTCTTACCCTGTATGTCATTGGCTGCTGTGCCGTATCCGGCCGTATTAATTACTAACTCCTAACCTTCTCAATCCTTTGTCTGATGCTTAGCCAAGGAATCACCGCACGACGAGCGCAAGTAGTATCGATCCTGGATTTTCATTCGCGTCTTCGTTCGGCCGAATGGGATCTGAAGCTGTCTTAGATAGGCTATAACTGCATATACTTGAGAGGTAATCTCGTAAATCCAACCAACAACAGGATATTATCTAACAATGGATCCCCCAACTTCCGATTAAAGTGGCACAGCTTGTCAGCTGGAACCAACGCTGTTGGACTTGAATATTTACCAGTATAGGTAGAATTTACTTACCTTCTCTACTTCACCTACTCTAGATGCTAACAACCTACCAAAATGAGTATCCTCGATTTTATACCATCGGCGGTGACGTATCCTGCTGTAATCTATATCCCTTACGTGAGTCTCCAATCTGCTATTGCAGCGACGGTTCACTAACATACTGCGAAAGTATCTCATCATACTTGTTTACCGTCTCTTTTTCCACCCCCTAAGAAAATACCCAGGACCCTTCCTTGCAAAGCTGTCCGGTATCTACACGGGGTTCTATGCCTTGTTGAGACGCCTTCATTTAACCACTTATTTAGACCAGAAGAGATATGGTAAGCACAAATAATCAGGAGAAATGATTGACTCCCATACTAAGTAGGAGGGCATATAGGAGGACCCGTATTGCGACATGGCCCCGACAAACTAGTCTTCAACTCAGCTGAGGCGTTACAAGGTAAGCGGCGCCTGCTAGGACTGTAAGTGAGATACATATACTAACTTCAGTAGACATCTATAATAATGAGAGAGTTACAAAATCGTATGTCTATAAGGTCACCGTGAGGTCGGGCAAACCAAGCATCTTCAGTGCCATCGATAAGAAACAGCATAGACTTAAGCGAAAGCTCATCGGGCAAGCCATCAATGATAAAGCGACTCGTGCTTTTGAGCCTACTATGATAGAGCAGGTCGACATCTTTATCAAACAACTCATGGTTTCGTCCCAAGGCTCTAACCCCGTTGACATGACGGAACGCTGCAAGTGGCTCGGCATGGACATTGTAGGCCTTCTTGTATTCGGCTTTGCTCTTAACATGCAGACAGACCCGGAATATCGGTTCGTCACCCGCGGGCTTAGCGTAGGGACGTACCAGATGAACAGCATCATGCAATGGCCGCTGCTGAAGAACCTAGGGCTCCACCACTTGCTACTCCTCGTGGGCTACGGCCAGCGGGTGAAGTACCTCCGTGCGCTGCAGACCATGATCAGCACTCGTTTATCCCAGGAGAAACATGCTAAGAATGACCTCTACTCGTTCGTTGCCGATCATCTCGACAACGCCGCCGACGGAGTTACGACCAGCGAGCTATGGTCCGAGGCCTTGTTCTTCTTCCCGGCAGGTCTGTATCCTACCCTACAAACTTTCCACCTCTACACTCCCCCCCTATTCCTATCATACCTATCCCCATGCACTATTAACCCGAACACAGCGGGCGACACAACAACCACAGCCCTAAGCGCACTATTCTTCTACCTCTCGCGCTACCGAGAGGTCTACAAAACCCTAGCCGACGAGATCCGGCGCTCCTTCTCCAACAGCGCCGACATCAAAAGCGGCCCCCAACTCTCCAGCTGTCGATACCTGCGCGCCTGCATCGACGAGGCCCTGCGCATGTCACCGCCCGTCACAGGGACGCTATGGCGAGAACTCCCGGCCGAGGAACACTTCCGCGAGCCGTGGGTCGTCGACGGCCACGTCATCCCGCAAGGCACCCAGGTCGGCGTGTGCACGTACGCGCTGCACCACAACGAGGCCTACTTCGCGGACCCGTTTGTCTTCCGGCCCGAGCGGTGGCTCGACGAGAGCGGCGATCCGGAGACCCTCAGTCGCATGCATGCTGCCTTCAGTCCGTTTTCGGTCGGCGCGCGGGCTTGCGCGGGGAAGGGCATGGCGTATCTGGAGATGGGCTTGGTGGTTGCCAAGACGCTTTTCACCTTTGATTTCTGGGCGGCGCAAGGGGAGCCGGGACACGTGGGCGCGGGGGTCCCGGGTCGGATGGATGGGAGGGGCCGGCCGCATGAGTTCCAGCTGTACGATACGTTTGGCTCGCAGCACGTGGGGCCGGAGTTGATATTTCGGCGGCGAGGGGAGTTTGGAGGGGAGGTTGAGAAGGAGGTGCTGGGGTCTTGATTCTGGGATTGGAAAAAAGGGGGCTTACTCGATGACAACTTGTGCCACTTCTGAGGGCTCTATTTGCCTATGATTTACTGTATGCATCGGAAAACGGGCTGGACTAGACGGCTGTACGCTGCGGCGTTTACGTATGAATAAAATTTCTTCAACAGATTTCTCGCTCTAAATGTTCTACGATCATCTTGGACGGCCCCCTTTCCCCCTTGGCGGCTCTTCTAGATAGTTCTTACACATACTGATACGGCGTTAAGCTACCTAGGTACTTTGTGGTATTTATGGCTTATCTCATGACACTAATATACTTTACTGCGATGTTGAGCTAGAGTATTCAGTAGCATGCTGGTTCAAGCAAATAAATATCCTTTACGGCTACATCGTACAGCTTACTACATTGAGGCAAGTCAAGGTTTCATAACTATCGAGGCACTATACTTGGGAATTATACCTCTGCCCGGTTACCTAGGCTTCTGCTTGCTTGACTGACCCAGCCCTTGAAAACAGAGCTACCTACCTAAAGTTGATAAGGGGTGCACGCCACCATCACTGCTATCCCAAATCCGGGACTTGATATTTGCACCGATGATTTCCGCTTCGTTAGTTTGCTCGCTCTCCAACCTTCTCTGCTGATCTCTACCCCCTATATATAGCCAACATGTAAGGGAGTTTCTTGCCTATCAGGAGGTGTGAAATATGGAGATTCTCGTGGCTCTGGGCCTTGTCAGGATTCTAGATGATACATCTAGAACAAAGGATACATGTGCATATACGATCCGCAAGCTAATCAGATAGGATAGAGTTCCTTGCGGAACAACGAAGTTGTTACCATACTGTTTGGTCCTGCCTTGTGGCAGGCCCGGGGAGTTCTAGTTCGACTCAAGGGAGCCAAGTCGTAGATAAGAAGCTAAATTATGGATATGGATGGTATATTTGCGGAGGACTAAACTAGCTGACGAGAATTAAACTTAGAAAACTATATGAAAGCTGTTTCCGAAGATTTCGCAACCTATAATTAGGCGAGATATTAGATAGCTGCTAACTCTCACGACTATAGTATCAATTATTTAATTGGTAAGTTGTTAGAAATATCATGTGGACCATCTGGTCAACGTTCAAAAGCTGTAGATATCTAGTAAACAAGGAGCAAGGTTAATTTACGATGACTTCCTAGCCATAGGATTAAACGTGACCTCAACCTTTCTTTATACGTAGCTCACTAGGTTAGGTACTTGGTCAAATTATTCAGTGTGAAACTATAAAATTAAATATCAAGCTTCAGGAAGTACAACTTACACTATGCTATAGTACTACATAAATAACAATGAACTACACCAGATCTAGGATCTTAGAGTCTGTAGGGCTGTATATTACAAGAGCCTCATGGTTATCCACGTGGTTACCAATTTTACAATACTAAACTATAACCCTTTTTCTACTAGTTAAACGTGAGCCGGATATACACAATTGATACTCATACTAGCTTATATTTAAAGGTCTTAAGAGCTTTGTTAGGGCTAAATTGTGAAGGTCATAGAAGCTTTACCGCCTTTACGTTCACGTAAGGGAAGCTACTAATATCTACCTTACGCATTAAAATGAGCAAGCTTCTGTTAAAATCACTAGCTAGAAAATTCGAGAATCTTCATCTTGCCGAGGTATAAAATCCGCTTGACTCTTTTGGATGTTTCTATTGGCATCTCCGGTTTGCTGCTACCAACAAGTCGGTACAGCTAATAGTACCTAGGTAGTTAGTGTCAAAATACCTTAGTGCATATGTCACCTATTAAGGAGGTTACCGCGCCGTCGGTAAATACACGCGGCACTGCTCAAGTATTTCCCTTTCTCCTCGGAATAAAATAATATCTTAATATTCTTTCTTATTTATTTATTTTATCTGATTTTATTTTATTCTAATCCTGGAGTGCTTTCATTACCGCTCAAACCACCTGTACATGCGACAGAAAAATCCCGAACGCACTCCAAACTAATAATCCGCCGTCATCCCTGAAGCAACAACGACATGTCACATTTCCGCTTCTCCATGCGAACTGCTCTCCCAAGCCATAGCCTCGGGATGGGCATCCTCGTGCCTTGGGCAACTCAATGGTAGATAATAGTAGATATATTATATTGTGCCCAAGCGGATCCTCCCCCCCTGGCTCTAAGGCTCCCGGGATGCACCGGCCTCCCTTCCGCCTGGAACTCAAGGTGACATTGCTGCGGAGCCGCAAATCGCTCCCAACACCCCCTGGGTTTCCCATCCCATGTCGATAGCGCGATATCAATTGAATACATAGCATGGTCTGCGGGAATTTTAACACGCCAATACCGTCTTGAGTAAAATTCTTGCCGAGCGCCCTTCCGCTTTGGAACACCTACAGCCAGTGAACCCAGATGTGCCGCCGACAAGGCTCTCCTGTACCCGGCCCCCTACCACTCCGCTGCTCCTATTCGGGGCAAGGGAGATTAATTCCAGGCTGATTAGCTTCTTACTTTACCGGCACCAGAGAGTGACAGGACACTCCATTATCGAGCCCGGCAGCATGGCGCTGGCGCGATGCTCCATCAAAACCGTATCGGTCCATCTACGGTGTAATCGAACCCATAGTCATGGAATTGGTAGTTTGGGAGGCGAGATAACTCCACTACTCTAATGTCGCGTGTGATAATCACCACTCGACTTTCCCCATGAACATAACGATTTTCTGGAAATTAAGAAGGGTTTCCCGTCACGGTCCATGGTCCTGGATCAGATTGGCGGTTGGGTTTTTCGGCGCGTTGGGCAGAGTGTTATGTAGAGAGTACAGACATACACTGCGGACGCGGACACAGATACAGACACAGACACGGGCATAGACATGGTTCGGGCAGTGTTAATGACCGGGCGAAAATCTACGTGCGAAGCCGACAGGGTTGACGATGTTGACACGAGGCGGTAAGTCGAATTGAAGGCCTAAGCAGCCGCGAACAACTACATACACGCACCGCGGCAGAACCATGCAGGGCTACAGACAAGGCAACCCAACCATTCGAGCCGCGTTTCGCAGAAGCCGCAGCTAATAAGCGTCCCGCGCCGGCGGCTCACCTACACATACATACCTACATACCGGTGTAAATCCGGGGCAGTACATATGTAATGTGTATTGCGTTATGTAGGTAGGTCTCATCGTCGCGGCAGAAGCCAATCACAGCGCGCCAAAGCTAACTCCGCTGCAGGTCGGGGCTTGCGGTGTAGCAATGGTGAACATCAATGCAGAAAACAGTTCCCCAGTCCCTGTGGTTACGAAAGCATGCGCCGCATGCGCCGGCCGTCACGAGGTACGGCAGTTGTTTTGTGGTAGTTGATTGATCGAGTGAATGCTGTGCTAGACTGCATGTATGTACATATGTATGTACTTCTAAGATGAAGTGTATGTAAAGACCAACACGACGAAACCATGCCATTATATCATGTAAATTACAAGACTAAGATATCGAATCCTACGCGGGATGTTAGGAACGGTGTCCCGTCCGCCCATCCCGCCAGACCGCGACGGGAAGATGTGGTGCTTCTATTGGCGTGCTCGTGTTTAAACTTCTGACAGGAGCTTCTCCATTTCAACAAGACTTAGGTACATTAGGTATGTAGGTAGGTAGCTAAGTGGCTAGGTTAAGTGGTTTTCCAGTGTAAGTGCCCTTGGGGATTTGGGGGTCACCCATTTAACTTACTGACCTTCCCCTTTCGGCGACAAGTGGTAGGTTCGAGCCACTCACGCCTCTCACCGAGAGACAGTTGGTGGTGTTAGACCGGGGTGATAAATATCAGTGTGGTCTGGTGGTCAATTGGATGAGTTCAAGCCATAGCAAACTCACGATATGGAACCAATGCCACATGGGTTGGTGCCATCGGAGTTACCCTATCTCGAGGACCCTGCATGAGCCTTTTTGCATACGACTGTAATAGGTGCGTTTCATTCCTGTGAGGTAGAAGGATTCATTATTAACAGAAATCCCATTGACTGCGGTCAAGTACCTAACCTTGACGTCTGTCTGCTATGGCTACTCGCGCACAAGCACACCGGTACACGTTTTCAAATCATTGGCCGGCTATTCTTAGTCGTATATTTAGATAATTAGGTAGGAGGTATGTATTATTGCGCTAAGTTAGCAGACATAGACTATCGTTTTACATGTCTACCGAATAACTATTAAGGTGTAGTTTACTTATGACTTGATTTAATATAAGTACTTGAGGTTTGGGAACATCCATATGCAAGGTACTATTTGTGGTGTTTCTGCTGAAAGGGTTGTGACCTTACCGGAAGGGATCAACCGCAATGCGACAGTAAGCACTTCACAGTGAAATAATATATATATATTCCATTGCTTATTGTTTATTATTTATTCGAATTTATCTCGATGTAAATATGGTTCCTCAATGTCCAAGTATCTGGTTGAAGGAACATAGCCTCGCATTTCGCCAATGTAGTGTGGGGGGAACTTTACGTCCACGTGGAAGTAAAGCTCCCTTATCTCATCCCATTAGCAAAGACTATTAGCTAGGTTAGTGGGTGAATAGTTACCACGAGATCGAGACAATCAATCCACAAACTTCTCCAGTCTTCATCATAAGATCGTAGAATGGAGCTCATCGTATCCACACATGCCGCTGTACATAAAATATGTAGTGTATGTAGTTGTCAAGTCCACCAAAGCCATGGCCTCGGGTCGATATACCCTCATATTATTCAACTTACTTGGCGACAGGCTTTGAGCGGTCCGCAATTCTAGCTTTCTCTGGGGTTGTCTGCGTGCCGTCCTAAGTACGAACAGATCAGAAGCACCACGAGAGTTGGTAAATTAAAGCGTCCAAATACACCAACTGAAGCTGAAAGTGTCTTATGTCCGATGGAGATATCGTGGTGGAGAACTCCTCGGAGAAGTCGATTAAAGAGCCTGTCAGATTTCAGATTATGGGAAGCAATTGCTACGTTGTATCTGCTAGTCCAACGCCTCACGAGCTGCAAGGCTGCTATTTCGCATCCCGGAGCTCCCCCGTGATTGCAAGGGTTTGAAAGGGCAGCTAACGCGGCATAATAGTGTTGCTACAACGTGACTTTGACAGCGGCGATACCAATTGCAGCTATGCTAGAAGCTTCAAGACGCGATGTCCTCATGCAAGTGAGTCTCCTTTGGGAATGGCGTCTTCAACCCAACAATGGGCGATCCATAACATTCGCTATGACGAAGTTTCAGGGGGCCTCGGGGCAACGATAGCGTGATTGGATGTACGTAGTGTATGATATACCTCTCTTACACTACATATGTATGTATGATATGGGTCAGGCGCTCCGCTTCGCGCGAAACACCTAACGCCAGGGCTGTCGGCGAAATTCCTTCTAGCTGGCGTCCTAGTGTATGTAAGTCCTAGGTAGCAGGGCCGAACGCTTCGAACGCTTCGAACTTCCTTCTAGAAGGACCAGGCTGTATGGAGTGGCAGAGCCCGGTAGTTCAGTTCGGCTAAGTTAAGCGGTGGTCGCTCTAGCAGCTAAGAGAGTCATGGCAACGGCAGCGCGTTCGAATTGGGAAACGCGCGCGAGTCAAGAGATTGGCCCGGGGTAAAGACTAAGGTTGACTAAGTCGACGATGCCCTTGTCGCCGGATGCTCACCCGTCCCGCGGGAACGCTAGAACGTCTGAGAGCCCGCTGGTGTCATTTCATGCTAATCACCCCCCCGGGGCAAAACAGGATATGGTATTCCAATCGTCCCAAGCACAGATGCGTATGGGTTAGGATTGCTACAAGGAGAGGCCGTGCGTGAGACGGGGGACTATGGGTACCTAACCATAGTTTTCTTTTCACGAGACGATAGTTTGAATAAATATACACTAATAAAAATAAAAGAAATAAGAATATTTATTATTTTATTATTTTATTTTGAATATTTCCTTCGCTTACAATATTTACTTCCGTCGCTGGGACCTACTTCATGTACATCACCACGTACCCATCTCATCATCATCACGACTAGGATACCTAGTCCCAGTCCCACGACTGACAGCGGGAACATTCCCCAGATCTTCTCTTCAGCTCAACAACATGAATATTTATATAACATAAACAACAGGTCAAAGGCCCATACGGGTTAAAGGCCCACAATTTCAGACCTTTTATATTCAATTAAATATTATTCAATCACAACACATTTAATTTAATTAAAATTTAATTAATCTTCTTCATTAATATCTTTTAATTTAACTTAATATATTTACGTATTATAACTTATATTTTTATAAATATTATAATGTTAAAGAATTTATTAAAACTTTTATAAAATATTACTTTTAATAATAATATTATTAATTATAACACTATTACCCTTTTTCTTAACCTAAATAATATTTCCTTCGATTTAAATAAAAGGTTTTTTACATTATAATTACTTATTTTTAATTTTTTAACGTTTAAAAAATATATAATTTATCTTTTAAAGATTTATAACTTTTTTTTTTAATAAAACTATTTTATATAATAATTTATACATAATTTTATTTAATTTATTTACAACTTTAAAAATTTTAATTAATAAATTAAACTAATAATTAAAAATTTTATTCTTTAAAAAAATAAACTATAAAATAGTTTTTATAATATTATATAATATTTTAAATACCTAAAAAAGGTTAAAAAAATTAAAATTTAAAAATAACATACAAATAATTTAAACAATATTAAAGTTTAAAATAACCTTATCGCCATTTAAAAAAATTAACCTTATTATTTTAAAATTAACCCATATATTACTTTTTATAAAAACAACTTAAAATATAATATAAAATAAAGAAAAAAAGTTTTTTTTTTTGATATATATAAAGCCTTAATAAATTAAATCTTTAATAACCAATTTATACATACGTTTTAAAATTAAAAATATAATTATATTTAAAAATTAAAATTTATAAAATAAATAAATAAACATATAAAAAGTTATAATATTATATTTGTAATAATATTCTTGAAATTCTATTAAAATATAATTTTTATAATTATTAAAAATAAAAAAGTGTTTAAAGTTTTTTATATGCAATTTTATATTTTTTAAAATATATAAACTATTTTAAACTAATTTTATTTATTATTTAACCATTATTTAATAATTTAATAATTTAATTAAGTAAAAATATATTATTATAATATTATAATATTAAATATAATTTATTTATTACCATAATAAATAATAATATAACTTAATCTTAAAAATTAATTATTTAAATAGTTATAAATTATTTATAATTTTTAAATTAAATTTAATAAAACTTAAAATACTATTTTAAACTTATTATAACCATTCTTATAACTATTATACCTATTATAAACCTAATTTTATTAAAATTATATATATTTTTAAATAAAATTTTTATAAAAAACTTTTTAATAATTAATTTAATAATTTAAATACGTTTTAAATTATAATTATTATTATATAAAAGTTATTATTTAATTAATTTTAATACGTTTTTTATTATGTTTATATAATAATATATTAACTATTTTTTTAATATAAATAATTTAAAACGGAAATATTTAAATATTTAATTTAAATATACGTTTAATAATAATATCTTCTTTATATTAAATTAATTTTTGCCATATTTTTATAATATTAATATATAATTATTAACCATTAATTTTACCATATAACATTATAAAAGTAATATTATATACATACGTAACGCGTTTAATATTAAATTTTTTATTATGTTATATAATGTTAAACGTTAAATTTATCTTAATTTCTTTTAATTAATAAAATATTTTATTTTAATTAAGTAATATATAATTTAAGATAAAAGATAATATTTTATATTAACGTGGGCCTTTAACCCGTATGGGCCTCTAACCCGTTATTTACGTTAAGTCTTTATTGATTATCTAAGTTTTTAACTGTCGGGGATAAGATGGAATTCTTGCTCCTTAGATATCTAAAGTGTCGTTCTCTATAACTAGTAGTCACTATGTGAAAGAAATGTCATATGCCCCTAATGGCTGTTGCTTGTTTGCTATCCTTTAGAACGTGATGATCGTGTGACATGTCATCGGCCATCCCGACCAACAACAATTAAATGGGGCAATACCGTCGGCAAGTTGTTTGATATCATCGTGAGAAAAGCAAAGAAAATAATAATATGATAGATAAAATAAAAATAATCGCATGGGATAAAGGAAGGGGAAGCGCGAACCAGGGGTACGTGAATTACTTCTCCACAATGCGAACTCTGGTTCAGAGCGTCCCAAGAATCTTCACCGGTTAGGAAGATCTGGAGCTCGAAACGATCACGGGATCTGTGCTTCCCAAGTGTAGTGTACCTATTCGCATTGTTGCGGTACTTATTAAAATGCAATTAAGATGACGGACCCGCCGACACGGTGATTGGTTTGAAGCCCAACTAATAATAGTCCCGAGGTTGTCAAGTGATCAAAATGGGGCAAGCCGGATAAGCCTTGTTATCAATGCTATCTGCTATGTATCCGTCCGTCAATGCGATACCTGTATGTACCTCATATTATTATCATCCTCGTAATTATGCCGTTTCGAAGATCATTTTATGATTGGTGGAGTTTCTTCCTCTGAAGTCCACGGGCACCCGATTGCTATGGATCTTATGTAATTGCGATATTCCCCGCCTAAAGGTCACAAGCCTGGAAGAGCATTCCGTCATGTTTGTTTCTCTTACCCCCTTTCCCAGTAACAAAATTGTTAAACAGTTAAGGGGCTGACATCATTCAATCACATGTATTTCCTTATCTAACTACATAATTACTTATCGCCTAACTAAAGCTTAATAACTTTGTGCAACATAGTGCGGTTTTAACGAAACCTATTGTTATGCGAAACGACGTCATGCCGCAAGACGATGTTTTCAAGTGGAGATCGAGCCTCAATTTGTCAAGCCACAACCAAACAACTACCTACTTCCAAAAGAGGAACCTGCCTTAAACAGATGAGGCTGATGCTTTACAACACTTAGACGCTTTCATTGGCATTTGCAGTTCGTTTTATAGAAAGATTTCTCTTAACTAGAGTATTACGGCACGCCAATCTTTCATGTTAGCAATGACAGGCGACAGCAGCAAAGAAGAAAGCAAAGAGGGGCAGAAGAATAGACCGACAACTAAGGAGAAGCTAATAGAAGAGATCACCTCGCGCATCGAAGAATCGAAGAAACTCCAAGAGGAGTCTGTACAGTTCCACAAACAGGCTGACGAAGCAGAAGATCCCGATGTCGCTGAGGATCTAAAATTCCGCGCTCGGGAGCTCGATCGGAAAGCTGCAAAGCTGCTGAAGACAGCTAAGCGCCTTGAGTCTGGGTGGCTAGAAGGTGGTGTCACTGGTGCCGGCATAGGAGCTGGGATTGCCGGTGGACTCGGCATAACTGTCGGGTCCTTGGTCAGCGGTTTAGTAGCCATCCCCACCACCGGCATAGGTATCTTAGTTGGGATGGGTACGGGCTTGGTGCATGGTCCTTGGGTCAAGTTCAGCGAGGCGTTCAGTAAGGACGAGGTTGACGAGATTGATAAGGAAGCTGAGGAAGAGGCTCGTCTGGTCGGGGGGGCTTAGAACCAGTGACATTGGGGATCTGGGGAACGGTCTTATGTTTCAATGAGGACATATATTCGGAGCGAGCGCAGGTTTGGGTTTAATACGAACGGGTATGAGGCTATGTAATATTTTATCCATTTTTCTAGGTAAAGGGCGATGATTGGGTACATTACTTGGTTATGATGTCTACGAATTTGATGATATATTATAGTACTGATCAGAGGACACTTATGCCCTATCGGGCCTATCGGGGCAGCCATCTTCTCCTCAACATCTCATGTGCTTCTCTATGGTTAGTTCAAAAGGGGTGTTCCGTCAAGTTTCTTGGGCAACTTAAGGTTATAAGGTTCTTACCCATATAGACGCTAAACACTCAGCCTTGGACTTAATAGGCTGTTCACTGCCTCGGTGACGAATAGTCTACCTACTAAGAAGGTTCTTATGCAAAGACAGCTGTATCTTAACTAAAGATACATGTGTATATCATATGACACTATCCCATGGCGCTAACTATTATCTCCTTCCTCCCGTGATCACCTTATTGCTCCTTACAAGCAAGTAATGACAGAATGACGTGTTTTAGTTGCCTATAAGTTACATATAAGCACCTACTAACCTAGGTACCTCTCTTGCCTTCCCGGTAGAAATTATATATTATAATCTAGAGAATTTATCTCTCATGCCGTAGTAGCTTAAGCAAAAGGAGGCTGCGAATTCAGTTAAAATCTCGATAAGTATAAGAGCTGCTAGGTATAGGTTAATATTGCTGTGCTGGCCCAGGTCTAAGCCCCTATGGAATGCCAGGTACGATTCTCTCTCAAACAAAATCAAATAAGCTCTCAATCATATTATCTAGTAAGGACCTCTGGCTAGTACGTTTGGCCATGTTCAAGGCCATAAGCCAAGTGTGGTGGCTGCTTTAAACTTATGAGGCGCAAACCCTTGATTGAACCGATACCCCTTTATGTCTGACTATGAAGTCTAATTCGATCCCATCGTAGAAACCATACAATTTACCCTTAAGCTTCTATTTATTATCGCTACTCGACCCTTTATGTCCAATAATGCTACGACGGCTACTTGATAGCCACTAAGAAACCTTATTTGCATGTTGCTATGCTTCTAGCATCAGGGGCAGCGAGGAATCCTTACTCCTTCATGCAGATTCAATCAACGCCCATTTTCCTCCGAGGTTCTATTAAATCCATGGCGCTTCAACTCACTGGGTTATAATAATTAATGAGCCTAATAGGCAATGAACAGGGCAGTGCAAGGACTGAACCCCTTTATCGGGCACCGTTCTTTTGGATCACAAGGGTTCTCTATCTCGAGACAATTTCAGATACCAACTCAGAAGAATATTTAACAATCAAAGGGAGATTGTAGTCGCCTTGCCATGAATAAGTCAATCATGCAACAAGGCCGTTATACTTAGATCGACTCAGATCAGCCATTATAATCAGAGATATGGTCAGATGCCCATAATAGCCCACGAGAGCAGCAACCTACCATGTATCAAAAGCGCCTTAATGCAAACATCCGTGACTCAACAGCAGTTCTAATGTGCTCCTAGTTGAAGCTACTTGTCACCATGGTCCATCGTTCTCGTATAAAAAGACTTAGTGCTTTGCCGGTGGCCTTTAAGATACGGAGGTTAGTTACCTAGGTAGTTTTGGCGACGCTATTCTAAGGCCGCCTGGACGGAGTTTTCTTCTACTACAATAACCTAAACCAATGACTTAGGCACTTTAACCCCATTGCTCGTAGCGTAGGATCCTATTCCTAGGAGGATCCAATTTGAAAATCAAGGAACGTATTGAATCTTGCTTGAGTATATCAGGATATTAGGATGACATACTAGTTACGACTACGAGCACCAAGGGCCAGAGAGATAATACTCAAGCATGAGCCTGATTTCTCACACTGAATCTAACCGCCATCAGAATCCATCGGGCCCCCTTTTCTAGTTTCGTAGGCTTCTATTAAGAAGTGCATCTAGATAAATATCTCATTTAAGCTCCGTAGACTATCGGAGCCCCATTTAGGATCAGGGGTAGTCAATTCCTTCCCGATGTCTACTTCAGACAATCATCTCCAATGCGGATTACGTTGATGTCCTCGTGTATATATCGTTTATCTACAACGTTGCAATAGCTACATTTATTTTCAATAGATATATTGATCAAAAAATATAGGAGTGCTAAGAGGTTCTATATCCAATAGGCAATAAGTAAGACTTGAAACTAGAAATGCACATTATACTTAAGCATCCTAAAAGCCTGCAACTAAACAGACATGAAATCGAGCCGCGCCCTAAATCATTGGTACTCTAGCGGTGTTAATTGAAGCTGAATGCCTTCTATCCAATTGCTTTGGTATGGCCTTCACAGACCGAAAAGTGTCGAGCCTTGCGCTTAGTTAATACCTCTTACGGGAATACGAGTGGCTGCGCGGCTACTGTAACCCTACAACTTGTGTGCCGAATCGGTGGTGACACGAAGAGCTCAGGTGCCTGTCAGGGCTTGTCAGGGCCAGATCCTCCTCTCCGAGACACAATGGGAAGGCTGAAGAAACACCGTTGTCCCGAGAGATCTATTGAGGGTGTGAAGACAGTTGTCAAGGCTGAGTTGTCAAAAATTGTCTCAAATCGAACGCGTGACAGCATCCTACGTCCTGGGAGGGGTTGGCACCGAGCCTCTGAAACATTGTCCCATTCCCACGAAAAGGGTGTGCTGACTTAATTCGGGTCTTACCCTACCTTACCTTACCTAACAACTGCCTGGCCGCCCTCTCTCCAGATCTCCTACCGTTAATCTCCACGTCGTATGGCGAGGCTCTGGAGAGGACGCGGGGAAGGATCATCAGACCAAGCATAACAGAGCCCGCAAACGGAAGCTAGGCCTGGCCTCCCCGGGGGAGCAATCTCGTGCATCGCCAAGACTAATTATAGGGGTTTTGATTACTCTTAGTACACTCCATCATATGTGTCGCACGACTATAGACTCTTCACCGCCGATTACATTATCCGATCATCACTCGTAGTGTGTCAGTTGCGTCGCTGGCCGGCTTAAGATAGGCCCTACGAGTGCCCTTAGAGGAAGAGCCGGGTTTACCTAAGACTCAACTTACGCGTCTCACGCACACATGAGCGAGCTCACGGCTGTCGCAATAGTGCAAGCCTGCGGCACGGTTTGATCACAATCCAATAAAGTAGTATGAGGTAAGAATAACGTCACTAACGGGAAGCTATTCAAGGAGGAAGAAATGAATCTGCCACAGTCCTGGCTAGACCACCTAGCTATCCATCGAGTCTAACTACGATGGCCCTTTTGACCCAAAAGCCAACGCAACGGTAGCAGCCACGGAGATATTTTTGACAGCCAGCTAGCCATGGAGTGCCGTATTTGATGATGCCTCGTGAGTGCCGTGCCTTGTTCCTGGAGACCATGGGGGAAAGCAACCCTCCACACCGGCAAGCGATCCGTACCCCAGCAGTTGGAGAAGGGGGAAGGAAAGAAAACTTCAAAGAGGGAATAAGAAAAAAAAGAGGATAGTGGCCCCCGCAGCGAGATCATGACCTTATGAACCCTCGTGTCCTCCCTCGCCGGCTAAATGGCGCGCAGTCGAGGCGTGCCGAGCCGATTTAACCGGGGAGATTACCCAAGGCCCTGAGAGCCCGTCGGGACTCGTACGGAGCAGGGGGCGGCAGCCCGCCCGCCATTGCAGAACCCTGGAACCGATCTCCCGGGATCTTTGGGACGGAACTTACGGGGATTATCGAGGGGCGTGCCGCTGCGCAGCCAGCCAGCCAATTCCGCCGCGATGGCTTTTTCCTTTCTTCGGCTGCGGCAATGCATACATCACGAACCCGTCGGTCGGCGAGTTGCCACAACGAACACGCCTAACCTGGATCCAAGGCAACGCCAGGGGTAGGCCACTAATCCCTCTTCAGGTCCGCCACCTGAGGAGGTTAGGAGTTCCAGCAATATATATTAATTATATCTCCATCTAATAGACTACAGCCTACAGGCTACGTGTACGTGCAATACGTGCGTAGGGACTCCAAACGATTTCTGGGGTGCATGAAGTTAAAAAAACTCGTTCGGTACGACGGCCCCCAGATCTACCCCCGTGGTACGCCAGCCCACTTATGCTACGACATGCCTCATCGTCATTATATTCATTATTCATTTTTTTTTAATTTCTTTTCTTTAGAAAAAAATTAAATTATTATTTTTCTCTAATGTTCATCTTCTTTATTTCTCGGTGTCCAGGGTCGTCGTTGATGGCTGAATGGTGAGACGGATCTGACTGGAGTTTGGTTCAAAGATCTGAATTTAGAGACATCCCCATCCTAGTCTCCTTGCCTATACCTAACCTATTCTTGCCCCATTTTGACTACTTTCCTAGGTCAAGACACTTGTAATAAGACACTCTTGTAAATTGCTGTTGTAACGTGACTCGTCCTACGCCGCGGTGCTGGGTGATAGAGATCCCGCGTAACCGGTTCTTCAAGACTGCTGTTGGTAGACGTTGTGCAGTTTACTAATTATATTCACTTGGCGGAGGATGATGGTACACGCTTGGTGGCCGGTGATGGCCATGCTTATCCTGACTCAAAGCTAGAGTTCTGCCTGAGACCCTTTCTTACTGACGATCATAAGGGGCGCGTATATGGGATTGCACATACGTTCCTATTCTGTATAAGTGGCAACCCTGCTTAAGTTTCACTACAGCGCACAAGAGGATCGATCATTTCGGGGGCACTACTATAAATGGTATACTTGCACGAGTTTCGGCATCGCGTGACCCCAGGTCTCAGCTACTCACATATACGATCGCGATAGCACGTCGTGACAAATCAGAAGAGACGTTGTGCCTGGGGCTAATAGGCCTAGTCTAGGAGAATGTGATGCCAGGACTTTGTTCTTCGTTTCTAGAAGTCGAGATTGCCCGTGGCCGACTGGGACCTGGATTGAGAACTATATCGGGTATTAGTATTGCAGATATCTTGGCTTCCCCACGGAGTAGTCATCTACATACGATTCCTAAGATCTGCTATTTGAATATTTGCCTCGGCCCTTGAGTAATGTCCGCCAGCCCGAGGATCATTTGCATGTGCTATTATACCCACGCAACTAACCTAGCCGTTGCCTCTTTCTATGCAACAATGCGACCTGGATTCACTTACCTAAAACCTATCTCCTAATACCTACCAAGGTTAACAGAGAAATCAACCCGGACTAGGTATTTGCTGGTCGGCGACTTCTCAACACGGCGGTGTGCATGTGCCTCGGGGTGCGTCAGGATATGAGCAAGTGCAGACGATAGTCCATGTACAACCCATATTATAATTAAGAGTTGAGCAGATAGAGAATCGGAGCGCACCGAATTTCGACTAACTTTTACGCTATTCGCAGGGAACCCACGATCTATGGCGCCGACTAGATTATACGATTGGTCATGTTTCGCAGGGTCATCTCGAAGAAGTACACGTTGGTACCATAGGCCAACCACATCCCCTGTATTGCTGGCGCTGTGCTTCCCACCTTAAATGATGCACAACGGCAATGGCGGGCTTGAAGAATAATCGAATAGTTGAATAAGTAGTTAAATAAAAATGCTTCTTACGTCTGCTTGCTGACCGAACCCGGGTCTGACTACGCCCGTGGGGGCCAATTCTCTTCTTGTTGTTCCTTACCTGTAGTTACATTCATTTTGAACTAGATTAAGGAGGAGGAGGAGGAGGAGGAATCAACTATAGAAGTGCGCGGCTGACCATCCGGTGCAATAGCCCTTGAAACTAGCTGGGAATATGGTGTTGCCACTTGTGCAGTTGGATCTGACTATTCGAATTAACATGATAAGGGACGGGCCGAGTACATAGCAAAGAAACACTAGACAAGCCCGTGCCGCATGCCGTCAGCAGAGTTGAATACCTATGTAGACTTCTTCTAACATCGTCAGATAGACTGATCCCTCATATTACCCTCAACATGTCGTGTTGGCGAAGCAAGTCTGACGGGCGCCGGTCATGTCCAGTCTCCAGATGGGAAATTCACGCCAATCTACCCAATTACCAAGTCAACGTGAGGCAGATTCGTCAGCACAGCAATTGGCCTTGGCCCGTCAGCATCCGTATGACCCCGCGAATGGGCGAAGCCTTTTCTCTGGGGGTGGGTGGGGTGAAGGCTGAGCTGAACGTTGGAATTCCCACGGGGATGGCACCCTCACAAAGTTCTTGGTAAGATATCTAACGAGATACAACTGCAAGAAATGTTGCCGAAAATCTCACTTACGTGTAAGTTAAAACTATTAACAGACTAATTGGCAGACTAATTGGCAGACTAATTGGCAGACCATCCGCCACACCCGCGTACCTATTGGGACCCTGAAGCTAATTTTGTTCGAATTCTTCACAAACCACCTGCCGATATCCTCCGCGTTCTGCCTTACGTGGCAATGTGATGATCCCAGACTCAGACTTATGGTCCATGATCCTGAAATTTCAAACAGATAGCCCACCCCGCGCCGGTTGCCTAGAACGATGAGGGTTTTCCAGATATAATATAGCATTAAACCGTGGCTCGTGTAACCACCACATTTCGCTTCACCTCACCGTGGTATTGGTCACCGTGAGCATCTGTGCTACAGAAATGATCCAACTCCAACTATGTGTTACGTTGGAGTTACCTGGATGAAAGGGGGTAGGGGGTAGATGGGATTTAAAGACTTTCGCTGAAAGACCGGGGAGAGTCTTACGATGCGTTGGCTTAAACCCCAGACCTACGTCTCTAGGTTAGGATTGTACACATAGCAACTCAAGCCGGGTTTCATTGGGAGAGGTAGATATCACACTCTATAGCTTCTGGTCCCTTGTCAGGAGAGAGGCAGATGTCCACGATGCTTGGAACACATTGTAAGATGACCCAACGATGTGGATGAGAATACTACACCCGGCCCCGACAACACTAACATCCTCGACTAACATATCCACTCTCGTCACGACACACCGCTGCGAGATAATCGTAACCTGCGAGATTCTAATTGCGGTTCTCGTCGTCCCTGGACGGGAAGAGGGAAAGGGGTCCGGATGGAACACTACGAAACAAGAACACGTCGCGAGAGGCCCTTTCGTATTATGTGAGAACGTATGTCAAAGTTACAAGAGCTTATAGAAGACGACCTTATAATAATAACATCAACTCGCCCGTTGGCAGCAATCATGACGAACAGGTAAGCACGAAGCACATGAGGAAAAGGGGGCCCGACGTTCATCTGATGGGAGTCTTCGGCTGTTTGCAGATGGCTCGCGTACGTAATAATTGCTGAACAATATTCATGTCACCCGTCTCCTAGAGCGAAAGAACCAATCGCTACAGTACCCCCCTTGCCGTTGCCGTTGCCGTTGCCGTTGCCGAAAGAAAATAAAATAAAAATAAAAAGTAGAAAAAGAGAGTGAGAGAGGAAGCTCTCCGCTGCAACACCACACACGCACGGGTCCATGATCCATGGGGCACGCAGGTCTCGTTCGCACAATAATTCCTAACTCATCTCGCTGCGCCGTAACACATCGAGAAATCGTGCTTTGCGGAGAGGTGGTGATCCCCGAGGCTGGATGATCTAAGCGGGACCCGGAGAAGTATGGGGAATTACTTGCCTCGTCGTACGACGGGTCTTAGCGACTCCTTTTTCTCTCCCATGCTCACTTGCGACGTGATGACGCGCAGGAGGGAGAGGAACTCGCACGGCATTAGTGGTACGTATGTATGTAGGTACTTAATGCATGTATAATGTAAGTAGGTACCTAATAAGCTTCACATATACCGACTTCGTCTGGTTCGTATGTATCACCGCATATGACCCCATCCTTTTTCTTTTTTTTTCGTTCTTTTCTTTTTCTTTTTCTTTTTCTGCTGCAGCTGCCGAGAGGACGATATGCTAGTTTATGCAAGCCCGCGCATGTGAAGAACTACTCAAGTCCCACGAGATGCTACATCCCCCACGGACAGGCACTCTCCCAAGTTAACGGAATGCCCTCATGTAAGTCTCGGGCACGAACTGGCGGAACATGACCACCCTTCCTAAGGAGATTGCTTTGGAAAATGCACACAGAAATAAAATAAAGCAAAACATACTGGAATCGAAATGAAATAAATGATCCAGGATGATTAATTACATATAAATCACTTGACGAATAATCCCCCTGCGCATAGAAGGATTCTTTTCGGCAGCCCACGTGGTATCATCGATGAATTGCTTGCTCCTATGTATTAAGGAAGGATATCTAATCCTGTGAGGATCAAGATCCAAACCAGCTTGTTCGTTGTTTGTTACTGACTGTATCCATGTAGTGTACAGCGAGGGCCCGGGTTGCATCCCGTCGATGAGAACCCGGCCGGTTTGATAATACATAATACTGGCAGGTTACAATTTACCATCATGCACGAAATAGGACGTACATGATGTACCGTATGTAAGTAAGTACCTAGGTTAGATACTTGTTTCTTTTTTTCAAAATTCGATATGATGTGAGCAAAAACTCCGGAGCAAGCCGGAAAAGCCGTATACACCATATCGACCAATCCGATCCAAGAATTAGGGTAACAACTGACCCTCTCGAATTCACCAGCGGCGCAGGACCCAACATCGATATCGGATTTCTACGATAGCCATTCTTGGCGGGGTTTGTTATCGGTCAGAGAGGTACCTATCTACCTTGGTAGGTAACAACCCACTTTCACCTAGGTATCGGTTATCAATAAGCATAGTTATCAAGTTTATCTAATTCCTCCAACCCCCGGCGGAGAATTGCGGGCGATGACGTCACAAACGGCCAGCAACGTTGAATATCATGGAATTTCACTAGATCGACAGCTAATCGCCATTCATAACTACCTATCTACCTGTATTGTAGTCCACTCAGGTGACCCGCTGACGCAATAAAATCTCTTTGATACCAAACTTTAGACGGTGAGTCTATCTTGCATCGAGTAAAAATACATACCCAGACGGACGCCCTGCTGAATTGCTAATAATATGACCCACCACGAAAGCCCGTCCCGTCTCCGTCTGCCCGCGATCTGGGACGTAATCTCGATGAGCATTGCTTAATCCGGACCGGGTCTCATTAGTTGTTCATACATACATACCCAAGACAGGTTCGATCTCGAGGAGCGTCCCCAGGATTTGCATTCGTTAGTGTGCTTTAGGTAGGTCGATTAACTATGGGAATCTGGGGGAACGGCGCAAACAGCTTTTGCCCGCTTCGAGGTTTGAGACTATTTCATCGCTGTGGTGACATTTTTCCCGATTCACCGCTGCGATTTCTGTAATGGGGAATACTTCTTTCGTCATCGGGGCTGACGCCAGATCCCTTTCGCGCATCCGTCTATCATGAGACACCGAGCCGTTCGAATTGGACGGCGCCGATCGAGATTTAGGGGTGCATGACTGTTTAATACTTGCCTGTTGAGTCTTGATTGCTTTCTTTGTCTGGGAGATAATTGGACCAAGTAGGTAATATATCATAAAAAGAGATGTATATTAATAGAATAGAAATAATTCAAGGAATAAGAACATATAAAATAATAATAATAATAATAATAATAGCAATAATAATAAATGATAAAATACGATACATGGTAATCATTAATAGATATTCTCCAATTATTGGTATTATCTATCGAAATACTTCGCGCGCACGCAATGGTAACGTGAACAACGCCTTATCGGCCATAATATTAGCCATGTTATGAACGGGAAAGCAACATCATCATCACTTTTGCTACTTTGCTATTTGCGAGTGAAAGGGAGAGGGAGAGAATTCCTAAACCCCGATGGCCATTCTCGGCGTCACACTTTCGCATTCCTAGGTACCTACCTATATAGAAGACGCGCATAGCTTGACCCGAAGGAGAAATACTCGGAGTTCGTTGCTTGCTTGCCTCGCTGCTCATTCGGGCATTCGTAAGAGGTATGTACACCTTGGCTTGAGTAGGAAGGGTTAGTAGCAGGTCCTTACGATTTCCTTTACGTGGGGGTCGGGTTTTCATCTTCTTTCACGTTCACGACCCCTCGAGAATTCCACACTTGTGCATACCTAGAGGTAGGTATGTATAACTAGATGTAGTGACTTTCCCATATTCTCCCCTCCTCGCCATCGTCGTCAGTTCTCACAACTGCCAGCTGGCACTTTGCATTCGCGGGTCAGGCCGCTGACATTCCGGGCGGGAAGGAAAGGTCACAAGGTGCGGTTTTTTGCTGGCCGTCCAACGTAAGACGCCTAATGCGAGCAAAGACGATAGGGTAGGGCCCGCACCGAGGCGAGGGTATGGGGGAATTCAAGGGAGGAGGGGGCGAAAAAAAAGAAATAAAATAAAATAACCCCAACGTCTGAAAGCGTAAGATGGATAGATAGATCCAAGATAGATAAACGGCTCCGCTGCAGAAAAAGAGTCAATACTTGTTAGATCTAGGACTTTGTGGCTTACTCGTATGTATTCCCCCGCAGTGAAGTCGATATATGAAGTAGATTAGGTACTTTATGATGTAGATATATAGGTACGTACATACATACCTTATAGGTAGGTAAGGTAGGTAACTATATGACCATTAAGAGATGTCGATATCCGCGGCAGCCCAGCGAGCGCGCGCCAATGGGGGCGCGAAGTCTCGTTGCGCATGACCGACATGGGGCTTTGGAATACCCCCGCGCGCGGCGCAATTGCAATTGGGAAGGCAAACTCATCGATCCCCCCCCGTGCTCATTTGTGTCGTCCTCACGAAGCTGTTGGCGAGGAGTCACATATGTGAACGTCAGGCAGTTGGAACGACAAAATACCTTTTTTTAAGATATGCAACGTTTCGAATTCCTCGCGAATGTACCCCTAGGCTTACACATGTGTATGTAAGTGGTATGTACGTATGTATGGATTGTATGGATTGTATGTAAGCATGTATGAATAGATAAATGGCTGTTAGTTATGTGCAAGTAGATACCCTATTCGGGGCTGGTCGCGCAAGGGAAGGGTGGGTGATCACACTGCCGTACCTGAATCATCGTATGGATCATTGCGAACTCATCACTGGTAATGCTTCCCAAGGCCGCCCCGGCGTATCGTGCTGGCCTGTCTCGTGTGGCACACCTCCAAGGCCGAAAAGGGAATCTGGAGTTCCCAGGATTCGCAACGGCGGGACGGCGAAGGGTGGGAGAGGGAGTTGATCACAAGAAGAGATATCCCCAGGAATGGAAATTCGTCACAGTCGGGTTCCCAATCGGGAGAGAGCGCATGCTTCTCGACAGCGCTGATTCCAGCAAAGCACCGATCCTACCTAGCTGATCCATTTCGAGCCAAGAAATCAAGAAAAGAAACACGATACGCCGATGTTGTTCGGCGCAGCGTCAGCCTCTTCGTATATCCTGTGCCAATTGCATCTGTCTGCGATGGCGACGAGAATGTGGAATATCCGATAAGCGCTGGCGATAGGCGGGGCAAGGAGGGGTTGTAATATGTAGGAGGTAGGTATGTAGAGGTATTTTGGGAAAATAGACTGGTCCTATCCTGTCACGTCCCCCCCCAAGCCCAGGGGTTGATTGCCGAACAGGGCTGAGAGAGGCGATGTTCATAGGTCGCGACACTCCATACTATTCTTACTTGCAGCGCGGGCAGGCAGGAAAGCTACTGTGCCACATGCACGAGTAGGTAAGTCCTTATGAAGCGCATATTGCCGTCGTATATACATACTAACTACCTACCTATGTATGTCTCGGTATACTACAAGTACGTATCTCGTGTGTAACTCTGCGTTGCGATGATTTGATTCGCGAGCGCCCGCCATTCAATACTAATTTCTGAATGGTGCAATATAGTAATATTTAATTCGATCGAAACACGACAGCTGAGGGGTCTCACGAAGAATTGATCTGCGAATATTACCTGGACTTACATAATATAGGATCCGAGAGACTAGAAAGGGAGTCGAATCCAAGCTGAAGCTTTATTTTCTTCCGGGTATTGATTGTTTTTTCTTCATTTTACTTCACCGGTTTAAATTCTTTCTTGGTGACGATGAAAATTGATACCAAGAACCCACGGCTAAAAGGACCAAGCACATGTTTAGAAATGCTCAAACGTGACGAAAGCCCCCAAATGTGTCCCGTTGCGGAGAAGCAAGCCACCAATCCGAATTTCTTGGGGAAGATGGTTGGCACCCCGGAATACATAATATCCTCCTCCAGATCCGCCCGCTTAGCCGACGGCTGGGAAGATAATACCCCTTATAGATTGGTGCAGGTCATGTGAGCATGAGACTTGCGAATGGTAATAATACTTGGCCTCTTCTAGTACGAGCCGAACAATCTCTTAGGAATCTAAGTGAGCTTACGAACGCAGCGGAGGCATCTTACCGTCAGGCCTCATTCCGAAACTGGCCAGTATACGGTCCGATTTCCCAAACTACCTATCTTCTAGTTGATGGGATCAATAGCGTGATACGTTCCTGATATGCCATCCCTCCTGCGCTACTAACCAAACTATAGTGTAGAGTAGTTATGGTACCTTTGTTGAAATAACAAAGCTTATTCCCTAAATGGGATGGAATGTTATTGCGAGCCTTACTCGCTTAAGCGGAAGCAGGGAGAACAAGGCTCACATGACACCGAGATCTGCTGGGCCTGGGCTCTTTCTTGGATCTGGGGAAACTGGGGTGCCAGCGCGGCTCCGCACGCTCTCGCCTCCTCTCATGGATCAAGGTTGGTTGAAGATTGACTTGTTTGGCTCATCCCCAAAGCAGCTACGCCTTGACCTCGAATAGTCATGTCATGCTATCCCATATCTGACGACTGTCGTGTAAATTGCATTCGGTATGTTCATGTAAGCCCATATGCAGGGTCCAAACCTAGGAGACATTGGAGGCCTTGGCTAGGAATCTTCCTTTATGCGGATGCGGGGAAGCATAGCAGCAAGCAAGCAAAGCATTCCAGTTCTTTGACATCCGCGGGCGACCCCCCAATCTACCGAATTAACCGCTAGCCGACGACGGCCGTTGCTCTGTTCGGCTTCACGAGACTTGGACAGGGTGTCATCGTCAAGCCTCTCCCGAAATCCGGCTTTTGGGCCAGGTTTATCCGTAACGGGCTACCGGAATTATCATGGGTTAGTGGTAGGACTTTGGATGGGCTCGGATGGGCTCGGTCGCATGGCAGCAGAGCCACGTGAAAAATCCTAGCTCCTCTTGGACCTTTATTTTATTTTATTTTACGAAGCGTCCGTAGTGGAACCCGTGGACCCGCGGTCATGCCGACAGCCAACTTCGGCGTAATTTTCAATCGTCTTATGTTCTTAGCTCGATACCTTTTTTCATGCTCTCGGCATGGTATGGCATAGCTTGAGCCTTGCATGCCATGGACAAGTCGTGAGAGAGGGGAAACGGGACCACAAGGTCATTGCGTACGTACGTATGTACCTACATACACTAGAGTATGCCGTATGTATGTATATAGGTATGTACCTAACCTAGTGTATTCCGTAATGCAAGCGGGTCATGCTGCTGAGCCGCAAGGCCAGAATTCGACTTGCATTAAATCATGGCTACGCCAGCTAATCGATACGAGATGAGGCGGTACATACATAGGTACATATATACATACGAACATGTAATCCATATTTTATTTTATCTAATCTATTATGTATACTAGACATGTATACTAGGTGCGCATAACAGGGCATAATACGGATTACCTATAACGAAAAACAGTGGGTAAAAAGGTCTAGAAGACCAACGAAACCAGCGTCGGCGCACATGGGTCTAGAATTCCCGACGCTCCATTGATTGACCGTTGTTCAGGATCGCAATGTTGTATTTTCAGGGTCCATCCCACATTTTCTGCGGCTCTGGATCCCGAGTAGCCCCGAGTAGTGGTAGAACTGGTGAGGGGATCACGCGCGCAAAGCGTTAAAGCGTAACTCTTAGTCCTCTACAGCCGAGCGTAACCAATGAAGGCTAGATTGATGGTTGTCGACAGGATTGAATCTGTAAGCGTACATCGTGACAGTTACTATGGCTGTCTTGATAGGCTACTAAAATTTGAAGATGTGCTACCAAGTACATAGTTTCGTATTGTAGGTAGTTTTGTTTCATGACTTAGTATTCCGTCCAGACTTGTATGTATGAATACCTACCTGATAAATATGAGGCGTATTGTATAGGTATTATTGTCTGTGCTTCTTAGCTCACCTTGGTATTCACCGAGAAGGGCCGAGTTTCTGCCGTCCACTTTTATAATCGCGTCGGACTTGATGTGTTCTGATTTGCAGGTCCAACGATAAGTATATTACCCCATTAAAAAAAACGAGCGAGATCTTTCATAAGCTGAAATGCCCCTGAAATTTGCTCTGCGGTGCCTGCGGCAGTACGAATGCGGGTACGCAAGTTGGCTGGCTGGATGGGTAGGATCTAAAACCACGAATGTACGCTCTCGTCACTGAACATTGCGCCATGGAGGCGATATGTTTTCCTTCCTTGGACGCGAAGCTGTCATATGTGAAATTTGAATCTCGAATCTGTTGTAACATCACTCATCACTTTTCATGTTCCGCCCGTCGGGCTCGTGCAGCAAGGCGGGGCGGAGAATTGCCTAGAACGGTAGTCCGGTGAGCGACAATTTACTCAGTTATAGGGATGATTGGTATAATACCAAACGGATCCACGTGATCAATCCCTTGCCACGGTGGAGGACGGAAGACTTCGACATAATGTATGTAAGGTTGACGATGATGATGACGATGAATTCATCGACCCGAGGACTTGTCATCTGTATACACGGGAGACAAACGCTGCGGCTGATAAAATCGAGACAAAGATCGCGGGGACAGCATTAGATAAACCCTGGTCGTGCGTCACTTTAGTCTGGCACACGCCAATCGTTCTTCGAGGCGCTGTAAAAGGTAATGCCAAAAGCAACCACAAGTCCCGGGAAGGCGTGAAGGCGTACTTGACTTACACAGGTTAATAATCATAATATTTAAACTAATTATTCTTTATTTCTTTTTATTTATTTCTTTATTTAATTGCCCACAGCTACCTTATACCAAAAAGCACGAATATCTGGAACTATCCGCCGGTACAACGGTTAGATCCCGCTGCGGCCTCCTCAGCCTATCGTGCATCCCTTTGAGGCTTTACTTCTCGCTTATCTTAAAAGGCGTTCGCTTCCAGGTTTTAGACCTTGGAGATCGTGAGCTATCCTCTGATCTGCTGCAGAGCTCAAGCATCATTGGTGATGATCTTACAAAGCCTACTGTGATACATGCAGCAGATGACCCATTAAGTTTCGGGTCCCTAAGATCGGATAGAGGTAACAAAGCAAAACTCTCTGCCGAGCTTCAAGTTCATTCGAGTAGACTCCCGGAATGTGGGAGTCGGCTCTCGAGCCCAACTAGGGTATGCTCTTCCCGTAAAGTATGCATCCAACTCCGATCCAAAGACGCTGCGCGATGCACTCCAATCTCCACATTAGCGTGCCGTTCTGCTGGTGACTGGTATTTAATAATTATTGAAAATTCATGACGTATCGTAAACAGTAAAAGAGGCTGACGGAGCGTCTTCCGCTTGGGTGCAAAAGCATTTAGGTACCGAGTCGCTGGGTTTAGTAGCGTACGTGTATATTGCGCATATCTTGCGGTCTGGGAATTACTACCTATCGTATACATACCTAACCTGTATGAGAATTTGCTTTCCAGGTTTCAATGCCTAGTGCCCTGACACGCAAGACATCTCGGGCCAGTGAATAACCAACGAATTACCAACGTCGCGCGAAGGGAGGGAGAGGGAGATTACAACAGCCGAAGCGTTAGAGCAATACCCGAGGGCCAATGGCAAAAGTTTCGGGGAGCTGCCGAACGCGATTATTTATTTATTTGATAAACCGCAAAGCAAGGCTCAGGGTTCGAGCAAGGCTGGTCGGGAAGATTTGCTGGAGACGGCAGTGGAGTTCTTTGATACTTTCCGGATAAGTTCCCCGAGAATAAAGAAACGACGTAATTACCTTAAAAATACCGTAGGAATGGCCTCAATTGAACTTGCGCCCTGACGATGTGGGGTACTGGTGCAGCTGCTACGTATCATGTTTCTTATGCAACGGGCTTTTTGGGGCACATAATTGGCTGCCCCGTTCTCTGTTTGTAACTCACCTGACTTTCTATAGCACCAGCTACACGGTAATGGCTACCCCGTTCCTGCCCCTCGTCGTAGTGCCCCGTTCACCACGTTTTGAGACTCCCATCGCAATTCCCAATTACCAGAAGCCGAGTTGGGTCTATTCAAATTTCTAAAATTGCCGGTTCTTAGCGTGTCTTGTTTATGTAAGTTACGACGACTTGGGCACGTAAGGGATCGTAAGTGTATTAGTGCATGACTTATTACTTTTCTCGAAGCTACTATCAAGAATACGATATGAGCGCGAAAAGCATGAGATTTACTCGGTTTCGTTCGCCTTGGAAATCGCATGTGAATGCAAGTACCTTACTTGAACAAATTAAAAATTAAACGTTTTATGCAAGAAAACGCGATCATCCCTAAGCTATCTTAGTAAAGTAGTATTAGTCTCACATGTAACTTGCTATTGAAGAAGAAAAAAAATGAGATGGCATTGGAAAACTAGTCATCTTGCTGTTTGTAATGATGTCTCCGTATTCGGTCAAATGTGTGCCGACGATGCTTACCTCGTGTAAATGTAATGAATTTTCAATGCTCCCTATCCCTTGTCACAGCTCATCACACCCCAGTTCCGGGGAAGTGTGTCCGGCTAGGATTGTCAGCCAGGTCAAGGGGTAAGAAAATGGGGGGAAGAAAGTGGGGGATAATTAAAGAAACCTTGAAGATTTCCCAAGGCTGGAGTTATCGATTGTTACGATCTGATAATCGATAGACGATTACTACTATTAGATTTCTTGGAGTACCTAAACCCGGATGGTCTCGCTCGTAAAATGAGTATGACGTGATAGCAATAACATGGGGTTGCGCAGAATTGAACTATATGTGCGTCGCCGGGTAGTTGGTACTGCAACTAAGACAAAATAGCAGAAATGGTAATTGAGAAGAGACATGTTCTAGCAGGATGATGGAAGCTTCTAACCTAGGATTGTGGGGGGAAGCCAGCTTGAGATACAATTGACAATTTGGCATGTAAACACGTGCACTACGAAGTAGATATGATGGCCAAAATGCATCGCCGAGGGAGACTTTCGGGGTTAACTCGCTACAGTAATTTCTAATGTGCGTGGGGGGCTTCAAATCCTTTGGCAGTTTCCATCAGCACCTAATCCGGCGGAAGCCAAGACTGATGTAGGTCTACAACGGCAATGCGCAGATACTCGATGTAATGCACGTCCGTTCATGCAGCTATGGCGCTTCGCTTCCTGCTTGGCCGACGATGTCAACATGACACATTCTTAGCGGGGTACTGCATCGTGGAGCAATGGATATAGTGGAAATAATATAGTGTATGTGTACCTACCTACTTACCTATATATCATATGCATAGGTAGCTGTAGATGTATAAAAGGTAACTGTGGTTCCATTTACACTACTTTCCTAGGAGTGTACTTAGCCAGGTTTCTCCAACAGCTTCCCGAAGCGTTGGCTCGTCCCTGGATTTTCTTATTGGGGCTGTTGTCTCTCGTATCTTGCCCAATTTCGTAACTTGATGCCCAAATGGCGAATGAAGGTCGACCTCTCCTCTCAGATCCAATACTACACTACACATCCAAACTACAAGGACTGATTCAGGGGTCACGATATTTCCAGAACAGAGGTACACCTCCAAACCCGTATCCCGTAGTCTCGCGATAGTTACTCTCCTTCTCTTCCAAGCTCCCAAGCTCGGTTCTCTCTCCATGACGAGAAGCTGGTCGGTAGTGCAAGTGGGTCTAACAGAACGTCTGGAAACTTAGGGTTTCGTCAAAGAAACGTACGAGAAATAGTGGTGCATGATAGGTACGCTTCTGGCAAATAGGCCTTGCCGCCTGCCTGATCCAATGTAGCGCGGTCTGTGCATCCCACGTCCCAGATGGGATATCTTAAAATGTCGAGAATACCGGTACACCACCGTAGAGACTTTGCCATGTAAAGTTAGGTACCTAGGTAGGTAGGTAGCAGTCTAGGCTGGGCATCATTTCTTCTAGAATGCAATTATGGTATCATGACTTGCCAACGAACTTCTCAAACCTGCTATCAAGAGATGATCTGCTGCGGGATGGGGGTGTCAAATGTTCGGTTACTGGTAAAAGTGTACACTAGTTACTACGCTTGCAACCCGCATTTACACAATAGTGGTTGGCTGATCGTTCGCCGCCGTGCCTGGCATGGAAGGTTAGGTCTAGCTGGGGTTTCGATCATACATCATAATTAATTATAACACACCTATAACATGAGAGTTGTAATGGGGGAGGAATCACAAGCTCGGTATACGGGACGAGGCTGGTGCCTATTGGAGAGCCTCTAGCAAATCCCCGTTATCCGACACCTGTGGCCATTGAGAACGACGTGATGATTTGAGATGATTTAAACGCAGCGTAAGATCAGATGATGGCTTTGACGTAACTTACAATGCTATTATTACAATTATATGACCACCCACGTCATGACACGATTGAAACAATGACACGGGCGTTCTCCCTTACAATTGTGCCTTGTCAACATCTACTGAGGCTCGCGCGCTGGTGACGCGCGCGGATGGGCTCGATGGGCTCGATGGCAGCTCGAGCGTTTATGCGGTAATAAGTCACGATATAAAAATTTAGCGCTCGTCGGCGGCGCGCAATTGTGACGGGAGTGTTAGTGTTAGGTGCTAGATGTGATAAGCGACGAATCTACCATCTCGGCGTGGGGTTGCGTTGGCCGATTGGCGGGTATTATTTATTTGTTGGCGCTATGCTGGCGAGGCAATGCACTGAAAATGTAACGAAATGGTCACAGGCTGCGTGATATTGATGCTCTGGAGGAGAGCAGATGTGATTTTGAATTATACCCTTGCTAAAGACTTTCGTGGATTTAACTTTCTCATCTCATGTTTGTCTCATCCCAATTGTTGGAGTGAAGACGGTTAGAGAATAAAAGTAAGGTAGAAGAGGATTAAATCCTATCACCGGTGATCCTTCGGGGTTCACTTACACCGTCTACGTATTATCATGAATATAACCATAACCATACCCATGTGTTTCGAACATTTAACTGACTACGTGATAATCTTAATAGTAGTCCCTGCAGTATTCAAAGAATAACTAACTAGTTAATACAAATGATGTTGTTGCAGATCGCATGCTGACTTTTACTTACTACATCACAGCATACGTATCATTTGAGATCTTTGTACAAGGTGTTACTTCGTATTAGATTGCATCGTACCATCGGACACAAGGCTGTTGTGCTCCCTTATGCCTCTATGGCAGATTCGTGATCCGAGGCCAAGGTATACACACCTGTGGGGGTAACCGGGTTCAACTGGAATTCTTGACTGTGGCTGACAGTTCAGCTGACTCACCGTCCATTGTTGAAGTATGCGGAGGTCAATACCTACATATGGCCGCCACAATATCCCCCCCGTACGAGGCAATGTCCTCCGCAGCATCTGCCGTTTGGTACATTCTTGTGGTCGTGAGAATGCCGGAAAGGACAGCACATACGTAGCTCACCGGTTTGTCCATGGCACAAGACGAGTGTCTGCCTGATCAAGTTGGGATACCTTCACGGCGCTACTCATGGGTATAGCTACGATACGCAGAAGATAAAGTGAAGAGGTCTAAGCTAGGCCTCATCTTACACTTGTGTTATGTGTTGGCAACTTGTTTTGCGGTAACGTGCTCGGAGAAGATTGTGTTGTCATTGTCACTAAATCGTTCAAATGACTAGCCACGACGGTCTAAGTCAACCTAAGTCAACAGCCGCACTCAAGCTCGTGGGTAGCTATGACGAGGGGAAACGCGGGGGTGGTCCGTTGACTAAAGGATAACTCAATGAAGTTTCATATTAGAAGGGCAGTATCACGAGGGGTATTTGCAAGGCAGTCCTCAACATTCTAGCCGGATCTAGGCAATAAAGGACCGTCGATCCAAGCAGCGGTCTTTCAGTCAGCACGTGCTTCCGTGTTAGCAATAGCAATAGCAAGCGGCAATGTTCTCCAGTGGGCTATCTTGTATCTATTCGATCAGAGCCAACGTCGGCCGAACGAATTAACGGCCATACATCCTGTAACTTCTGTTGATTGCCCAACTTCGCGGACATTGGGACATTGTGGCATTGTTATCACCCCTGTGACCTCCAACGGCCTCAACATCTGGCTACAAATTAACGCAGCCAAGGATCACGATGCTTGAAAGATTACCATATTAAGCACAGGCAGCAAACGAGTGCCAAATAAATCTAATTACCCAACTCGAAGCAGATAGTCACGATTGCTTCATCGATCGTCCCTACATTTGCGGGAATATTTATTCATTAGCTAATGTAACAAATATTCCTAGCGTCAACAGACCCTCTCTTATACAGCAACTAAGGGCTCGTTTGCTCGCTTAGTTTAACAAATTGTAATGCGAATTTATAATTACCATTTTACCATGCTCTATCCCACGCAAGACATGAATAAGGTAAAGTATCTCATAGATGAGTTTGGTGCATGAAGCTTGTCGTCAGTAGGCTACAGTTGTACCTAGGTAATTGGCATGTTACCTCTTCACAAACACCACGAAAGCATAATCCCGCAGTCATCTTCCAAGATTCACAGTGGCGTTGCGACGAAAGCGTTTGGAAAGGGAATACAAATGTTGGACCATAAGCCGTCATGTGTAGCTCATAATGCCACTGATGTTAGCCTACCAATACCAGTGCATATTAGACGTTTTTTTTATTGGGGTCATGGTTGATTGCTGAAAACGTATGGGATGGGTAAGGCGAAACAGACCATGAAGATGGTGACTATGTGTCGATAGTATCGATAGTATTGATGTATTTGCCATTTTCTACTATAAGCTTGCACCCATTGGCCGGGTTCGCAAAATCGTGACCGCTTTGGAAATTTGGAAACAACCAGCCGAACAAATGGGTAACATGTGCCTGCCTGTGGACAATGAAAACGAACCGCTTGCAGTCCCAGGCAAAAGGGTCTGCTGGTCAGTTGTACATACCTAGGTACCTACGTAGGAAGAAGATTGAATTGGGAAACTGGACCTATTGACCGCGGGCGGGTTTCCGGGTACTCCAGAGAAGGGCCTTAAGTGCCTCAATAGGCATGTGATACCTAGTTTGGTCTAGATGCTGCACTAAAGATTTAGCTATGCCCTAATGGGGCAGTATTTTAGATACACTAAAGAGGACATTTCGGGGCGAGTCTGGCCGCTGTGACCCATTTATCGGAGAGGGAAGCGAGAGCCGGTACGTACTGCTCTAGGTACGTACCGCAGTACTGAAAAACAGGTACCTCTGCGCGTGTTGTCAAGGGTTGCTACAGCCCCTGATCCCCTGATCCTAGTTCCGCCGCCACCACCCCCCCCGGAGGACCCAGAGTGAAATAATAGAGTACATCAGTACGTATCTACACAGGTACTTTAAAAACAGTACGTACCGGGACCCAGTCAGTAGTGGCCTTGCAAGGCCTTGCACACCGCGCCTTCTGCCATCCACCTATCCTCCCCACTCCACTCCCTCCTATCAAAATACATATGTACAACACCTATCCGCTTCCCTTCTCCCCTTCTTTATGAACCTACACCATGAACCACGAAGAGTTTGATAACTCTTAAGTGTTAATAACGTCGGCGGTCGTAAACATCATCTCGACTAGCATTAATCGATAGCCACAGCGACATACCATTCCGACGAGTATCTCATATAGCAGCTACAGCAGCTACATCAGCATAGTACCGGTTTCGGCACATATACCTCCCTTCTTCCGCCGCCATACTTCGACGAACAACCGAGAACATTCTCTCGCCAGCAGTCTACTTTCGGTGCCGATTATCTTGTTAATCAGCCTCTGGGGAGCTTAAGGAACCGAGTTCTTGTCCAATTCGACATTCGCGATCGACTTCGCGAAAACCTAATTCACCATATATCCACTACTTTCTCATAGTCTGCTCCAGCAGCCGAGCAGCCATTTAGACGGCATGCCTTGTAAAGCTGAAGGGTTGGTCCTGACCGTGGACCCCAACGTCATCCACAAGGTCGACACCAATAATCCCCAGAACCTTTTCAGCATGTGGACTGGTAGGTCTTTGATCTAGTAACTGGGTCATGATGTGGGTCTTAGCAGCAGCTTCTAACAAAGATTTTAGTTTTCTCCAGATGCAAAGACTCCGTCGAGCAAGGCCGAAGGTTAGAAAATCTCAGTTGGCGATTATGGAATAGAGAGACCTTCTGCTGCGAAGCGAAGGAACTATCTGCCGCCTCTGCCACCACACTACCGCAAGACATCCCCGCCCAGCAGCAAATATCAGACCTCCCTCAGCTATCGGGAAGTGTCGATTCCGTCGCAGACGAAGAAGCAATTGATTTCACTACCATTTCCGATCCTATGGAAATCGTTCGCCCTCGGATTGTCCGACAAGACTCCTGTGCCAGCAGCCGAAGTAGGGGTCGTGAGCGCCATATCACCTCAGACCATCTCGAGAAGATGGTAGTTTCTATTATTCAAGAGAAGGAGCCGAACCTAGCACCCTTGCCCGCCATGAGCTCTCCTTCGGTCGAGTCATCAAATGCCTCTCAATCTTCTTGCCTAGAAGCAGAACAGACCCCCGCGACTCAGATGAGCGATTCTGGGTGCGAGTCAGTAAATGCGCCCCCCTCGCCGCACCCGAAGGCTGTAGAGACTCCTGCTACCACCGTCATTCGAGGTTTCTCGCCGTCGCAGATCCCGTCATTCCGTGTATCTCACGAACCCAAGTCAGCTGTGCAGGACCCAATCCCTGAGCCTCAGTCGTCTCCCGCCCCCAAGCCAGTGCAGCTTAAGAAGCAGCCTGCAAAGTTTAAGTTTGGCGACTCCTCCAGCAACGAGTCCTCGCCTCAGAGTGTAGAGGCCCGCAAGGCCATGCCCCCGCCCCCGGCCCCTAAGAGGCCCATGTTCGAAGTTGGCGTTGGATCATCTGGAGAAGACGACAGTCCTTCTCTAAAGAGTGCCATGCACTCTTCCCGACCGGGCTCTATGCTTAACTGCCAGAAGAAACAGACCTCGTTCAACAACCACGTTACAATGAGGACAATCCAAACGCCCAGCGATCATTCCGACAGCTACATGGATGAGAGCGCTATTGATGACGACGAGGATGATTCTGAGTGGGAAGACTCCATTGAGGAGAGTGGCAAGTCTAGTGTAGATGATGCAGTCACATTCAAGCGGGTACCATCGAAGGCGAACCTTACTTCTCAAAGATCACTGATCAGCCTCATGTTCGCTGGACAAGAGGAACGAGCTAAGGGTCTCAGCAATTACGCGTCGCACTCGACGCCTGCTATCCCCCAACGCGCGCGAGCACTTCAAACCACTTCAAATATGAACGTTGTATCCTCTCCCAACGATTCCGATAATGGCCTTGAGATGCGTAGAGGTCTACGCCCTACGCCACTGAAGCCGATTAACGAGGTCACGAGAACCGGCGCCCAGCCCATCATGGTCAACCCTCAGACCCACTACCACCAAGCCGCGCTATCGCCCAGGACAACTCGAAGGAACATGTTAGCCACAGAATTGACAGAGTCACTACGCCGTCAACTTTTGTGGGAGCGACAACAAAAGTCGTCTACCGCTAATGCCGTCTTAAAAAGGCGCCATACCTCCCTCGACGTGGCCAACTTGAAGCAGTATCCCGAAAAGGCCTACATGAGCAAGGGTCAAGAGGAGCCCAACTCGAGCAGTTGGAACCAATACTTCTCCCGCGACGATTTCGGCGGCTACCACGCCCAGGGTTGGTAATCTACCCTATCCTACGAACCTCGACAGAATATACCCTCAATCGAGTCGCCAGCATGCACTCGATGGCAGATCACAGGCTGCCTTGTATTTTTTATTTTCTTTTTTTCTACGAAGCATTGCGAAGGTGGTTGCTTTCTACGATACCGATTGCATTGCATGAGGGCCGGCGTTTAATGATGTTGTTTAATCACGAGGCGTCCCATCGCCGATAATCACACACTGCATGGTTAGCCAGTGGGTTGGTCTCAGACCAATCACGGTGTGACCTCACCGTTACAGCGCATAGGCTGGCTGCTTTACGGCCCGCTCGAGACTTATCGTCGTGTCTATGGCACTCGCCTTTAGTTTTCATGTTTATTTGGCACTAATCGGCGTTGCTACCCGGATGATACCACGGTCCGCATTTGATTTTGCCCTAACGGAAGGGCTGCATTTGCTTTCTACTACTCATAG
Source organism: Daldinia grandis (assembly GCA_022432525.1). Taxonomy (NCBI): domain Eukaryota; kingdom Fungi; phylum Ascomycota; class Sordariomycetes; order Xylariales; family Hypoxylaceae; genus Daldinia; species Daldinia grandis. Next base: position 1,498,545 of record JAJKLB010000007.1, read on the forward strand.
TGTGTATTTCAAGGAGAATTAGAGGGCGACCTCACGAAGAAGGAATGATGAACCAAAAGCAGGAAAAGAAAGGAGGTGTATTGTACCGCCCGTCGCGGCGAAAAAAGGGAGGGAGGTTTGCTAGCTAAAATTCAAAAGGTGCTGAAGAGAAGCGACCTAGCAAACTGGCCCCAGGAAGATAAAATAGCATGCGCCATGACTACAAAAACATAGTAAAAATCTTCAAGGCCTACCAAATAAAAAGAATAAAATGTGCTCCAACCTTCAGATCTCGTCTTCATGACCCAATCGTATTGAAGCTTAATTCGCCTGTTAAAAGTGAACTTGTATTATCGGGTAACTAAATCGAATCATCAACGTAGAGATGAGTAGAGATGAGAGTGGGTTCATATGACGTGACTACTAGGAAAGCTTCCAGAAGTTCTGATGTTGTCGGGACGTAGTAAATAGTGACAAGGTCAACATGTGAAACTGAAGCGAACGACAGCATCATTGGTCTCATGGATGCAAACCTATGGAGATAGCCAAGCTGGCATCCATACACCTGATCAGGCCTGATCAGGGACGAATTTGTTACCCATACGATTCAGAACCATGGATGAAGCAAACGGGAACTTTTCTTATTAAGCACTCTAATAAAGTGAACAGTCCTACGAAGTAGGTACTAATGCTATAGGCGTATGGAGTGGTACGGGTGCGGCTATATCCTACTTTTACTTGCTGTAATTCGTGTGCTGTAGAGCCCCTCTCTTCTCTCTCTTCCTCTCTCTTTTAAGTAAATGGGGGGTTTTTTACTCAATAACTAACCTAGGTAAGCTACGTAGAATGTGATCACCACGAGTAACACCACAAACAACACATAGTAAGCAACTAGCAGCTTCGGAAGAGCAGAACATCTTTCAGCAGACCGATCAAAGACGAATCGGCGCGGGTTGCGACAAGGTCTACGACATCAAACAGATAGCCCCATCTGTGCCCCATCGTCGCTTGCGATTAACCTCTCTGTTATGTAGATGATGCCCTCACCTGTATGTAGCGCTCTGCGCGAGGTGGTCATTCTGCAGTTGGGACCCTGGATCGACGAGTGGAGGATCAACGCTGAAGTGCCTCGTTCCTAAATATATATGGGTATGGATACCTATTTTCGACTGCCGCCGCCCGCTCGAGAGCTTTCTGTTTCCAACTTGTCTACCGCCTTACCCGCATTAGGGAACTCGTTCGAACTTTTACGGACTCTATAAGACCCTTTTTTCTCTCTCTGTCTCTCTCCAAATCCTCAACGTCCCCAGCCTGTTCGAAACTCCCCACTTCGACATGTCTTAGAGTCACAAGAACAGCAGCGTAAGGCTGTACTGGAGAGAAGACCGTAAGCAGACGATATGGAGTTTTGTCGGGATTAGCAGGGCTGGGTGTGTCGAGAGGTATAGTGCGCATCGTACGTGGATATGTGCCTAGATAGGTAGGCCGATTACTTGGGACTGCATCTCGGATGCGCAGCGAGGATATTCCCCTGTCTAGTATGCTGCTTGTTACTGGAGATACCGACTGCATCACTACCTGACTGAATATCGGTGAATTTTCAGCTAAAATCTTATTTATTTTTTCTCTCTCTAAGGCTTCGCGACAAGAGTTCCCAAGCAAGCTTCTCTTCCTTAGCTAGCTGGTAGATTTCGGTTGCTTGGGATCTTTGCGGGACCGTCGTACATACGCAGCCAACAGAACTAACCTCTAGCAGCTTGCGGTCACCCAGACCGCCCAACGCCCTTCCTACAGAAGTTCTGATCTTGCTCCATTCATAGTGTATACAGTAACTAGCTACCTGGCTAAGCTACCTTGCTAAGCTAAGATAAGAACCTATACTATATCTGTAGCTCCGGAATATTAATGGCGTTAACGACGCTCCTGCGGATTACCGTGCCCTACCATGCTGTCATGTAGGCAAGCAGGCAGGCGGGCGGGCGGGCAGTATAAACCAAGGAACGACCCTGTACTGTAACCGACGGCGCAATTGGACGCGAGCTCTACCAAGCTAGAAGGCGGGCCTTTACTCGATGGGAGGTGGGAAAAAATAAAATAAAAAATAACTAGCGCGCGCGCTTGGCGGTATAGGACGGTAGGGCGGTGAGTTGGCCGTCAAAGACCTCTCTCAACACACCTCCAAATCACACTTGGTGATGGGGTGTTTCGGAATAGCCATGTGCGAGGACACGTTCCGTATGTTGAAAAGCATGAAGCTGTCGAGAAGCGGCAGGATGAGGTAGGTGTGCAGCAGCTTACATGATCCGTCAGTATACCCCCTCGGTGGCTATACTGACTACCTAGGTACCTAGGTAACCTACTTACCTTATTAATACTATTACAAGTAAGGTCTACTATGTATGTTGAAGGTTGATTAAGTCCGATGGATGTATCTAGCTACCTTACATACACTCATATATACATACATAGGGAACTACAGACTTACAGACTTACAGACAGACCTACAGACCTACATAATGTAATCAACGTACCTACATAGATACCTTACATACATGTAGCACCGCAGTATAGTACCGCAGCAGCTCGGCACTCTGTCATGTCAGACGGATATCGTAAAGTTGCAGGTTCATCGATGATATATCAAGCTCATATCGGATGCCAATAGGATGCACCCCGCGCGGGCGGTAAGCGAATGTAAAGTTCTGGCAAACGCGACTCTATTTGGTGGGAAAATCACCTATGGTTACAACAGCTCTCGTCTATTTTTTGAATCCACTACCCGTCGTTATCGTCGCGAATATAAATAAAATTTATATATAGGTAGGTAGGTATATAAAACATATATTCCTTATTTCTATTTTTTTTTATAAATCCTTTTATCTTTTTTATCATTGGTCGAAAAGGAGGTCATAGGTCTCTCCGCGATTGAGTTGTTTCTCCAGTTCACCCCCTCTCCTCCCTCCTCTCCGCCCCTCCATTCGATATACATACCTACACTAGGTACCTAGGTAGGTAACTAACTACCTAGGTTAGACACTTACATAGTACATTTACCATTGCCAGCTGGGTAGAGGTTAAAAGCTAGATACCTACCTAGGTACCTAGGTATACTATGCAAAAGATATAGGTACCGTAAAAAGAGCAAATATGTATATGTGTATGTATGTGATGGTACGGTGCATATCTTGGTCTTAGACATTTCAGGACAACAACAACAAAATAGTCCACTTTGATGCATGACACCTTCACTGGCGATAGGGTTCGATAGGGCTTATCGACCGTTTATCGATGGGGTGGTTGCCAGCACGATGAGTTGGCCTACCACACCCTTCTAGACGTTCGTCGCCAGCGCGCAAATCAGCGCTCGAGAACCGCTGCTCACCGACTTTTCTGCCTGCAGCAAAGCAACGGCGCCTCCCCGCGCGCCTGGTATCAGATGCTCAATGCTGCACCACTGGATACAGCTACCTGGAGATCGTGACTAGCTTAGCTCTATTTTCGATAATGCGTCTCCTCGTCCTGTTGTATCTTTCTTTTTTTGTTGCCCGTTTCTCTGACAAAGAGGGAATAAACAACAACGGGTTTCACCAAGGTTGAATGGATTTCGGTGCTCCCTCCGCGGGTCTCTTGCTTGTCCGATCCAGCATCAGCTGCTAGCTTTCACGGGAAAGCGAAACGTACCTCCCGAGAAGCCTCGTCCACCAGCCATTCGGCGGAAAACATCTCATCGCGATACAAGCTACAAAGCTACGAGCTACGAGCTCACCCCTCCCTTCTCCCCTCTTCTCCTCACCCCACACGTGAAGAGAAGAAAAAAAAAACACCACAACCGACGCTATCTCTCCTAGGGCCCGCTATGCTTGGTGCAAGGCTCTCCCGTCTAGCATATGCCAGTCATTGATTTGTGGCGTTGTTTAGGGTTGCCTAATGATATACATACATTGCCGGACAAGGTAGAGTAGTAGAGATGATGAAATTTCATGTATGTATGTAGGTAGGTATGTACCTAGGTATGTAGTATGTAGGCTAGGGGATGATGATTGGAGAATATCTCGTGACGGCGACAGGCTCCTGACAAGGCAGAGAGCAGCAGCAGTATGTAGTAGTTAGTAGTAAAAATAAAAAAGAAGCACTTACAGGGTAATTCCATTGCCGCACTTACATAGCACATTAGGTACATACATGGGCAATATACAAGTACATAGCGCGGCGTCATGGCAGATGCGCACAGAGAAATAATTCACCAGGGCCAGTGGATTGGCGCTGATACGAGTTGCGGTCGAGTCATCAAGGCGTTACTGCGGGTTAGGCCATGTTTTTTTATTTTTTATTTGTATTTTTTATTTTTTGGAGAGGCCCGCTGACTTGAATTCCCTTACCAAGTTCTATGCATCAATGCGTTGTCAACCGTAGCTTGTGACGACTTAACAGGGGGATAGCTACGCAATACTAAATCTTTAGAAATATCGTATCTAATGGCAACTTATCAGCCATAGTTAGCTGATTGAAATGGATAAATAATAATAGAAGTATTTTCATACGTGGGCATGTATCGACACTGAATAGTATTCTTCGTATTTTTAATTATTGGTATTATCATTATTATTATTTATTATTCCTTGGTACAAGGTATACACTAATTCTGAGACGCACTATTTCAAATAGTGATAGCGATGATATTAAGACAAGTAGCAATATAATAATACCTATTGATCTTCCTCCCCCTTCGATCATGTACAAACCCGGAGATGTCAAGAGACCTCTAGGTAAAAGTCACCTTGTTGAATTCATCCATGCCTTTTTATCTTCCGTGCACTACTTTGCCCATGTACACAAATTTCTACTCTATCCATCGGTCCTTTTCTTTCTTTGGGATTCCGCTTCGGCACCCATTCGGCTCAATTGAGGATTTGCGGACGGGCTCTGACGGCCGATCGGGTCTGGCCAACCGATACTTCCAAGGTTAGATTTAGCCGCCAAGTGATTCGCCACTGCGGAGAGCGGCCCCGTTATCTTCTAGAAGCCTTCTAGCGCTTCCACAGGTTTCCCAGGTACGAGTGTACATCCTATAAGGCTAGCATGGATGGGAGTGGGAAAAGCTTAGACTGGTGGAGTTTAAGAAGCATCAATCAGAAGCTCGGAAGCATGGATTGGGGAAGGGGGGGAGGGGGGGAGGGGGGAAGAAGGTACATACTGCTCTGCTTACATAAAGATGCCGACTGGCACATGATTTCGACTCCAGAAAGAGACCGAGAAGTTAATCCAATTTCGGTCTACTTCAATCGGGATAGCGCTTTTCTCCCCTTGTATTGTTGTTGTCAATAACACCGAAATACACTATGTCTAGTGTAGACTCCAAGCGAGGGGATGAAAAGAAGGCAGAAAACAGCAACGGTGTTGCACGACACATGTGATCTCGAAAGGGGTTGGCAGATATGAGTCTTCAGGCCTCCCTTTTTAACTTTTCGAGTCGTCGCTCACGTTACGCGTCCCATCCCATGTAGCCGAGGAGGGAGGAGGGAGGAGGGGGGAGGGTTGAAGGGAAGCAAATAAGTTTGCCTCGTCTCCTTGCCGCGTGCTATGTGCTGTATCAATCTCTAACAAACATACAGTCAACTAGACTGAAGCAAATATCACATGTCCAGATATAGATACACATACACACATACATACGCATACATATACGGTGTACTGCACACCTGAACCCTGCGGATTCTCTATTCCATTTGTCAAGGAAAATCTTGATGTACCGACCTCCCTGAGTCTGGTCCTGGGATGAAGCTACCAAGAACCGGAGAAAACATCCAGGAGCGTGGATCACGTCCGGTTTTACTTTTTCTTACCACGTGGGGCCGAGACGTCGGGACTTCTAAGCTCTAGCTCAGATCTCGTATGTAAATATACACTATACACCACGATACTAGTTACCTACCTACCTAGGTATGTAGTTACCATACAAATATGCCTGTCTGTATATCTGTCTAACTTAGACAGATATGTGGTGGTATACATGTGTAAGTACATCCATCCATCCATCCATCCATCCCATACAGCAGCTAGTTCCTCGAAAGTGGAGCGCACCAGATAATTTCGCGGGTGCCAAAAGTCGTCATCATAGCTCAGAGGAAAAATTCTAACGGACGGATTCTCCCAAACCTCCACAATTTCATTTCCTTGCAACAGCCAGCAAAGGAGAATATGTAGAATTTTTTCCACCCCTTACCATTCGTTACCCCCCCTGCTGCTACGTAACGTAGCCTCCAAGGCTACATACGCTATGTATAGCGTAACAGAAGAGCCGCTACGGTACATCGGATGTTAGATGGGAGGAGCGGCAGACCCTCGAGGCTCGAGGTTGTTCGCCGATCACTCCCAACCCGTACATAGCTAGCTGCCCGCGACGCCCCGACCTGGACCCCTGGTGGCCTGATACTGCTGGACGGTGCGGCCTATAACCGTTACGGCGCCGGTGAGCACCCTATGCATCGGCCCCGAAAACGCGTAACGTGAGGACCCGCGTAGCCTGCCGGTAAGGAGGCTATGTAACGTCAATCTGACAGTGCCAGTAAGGAGTGCTTTTCGGTTGCCTATTCAATAGTTCCCCGAGCAGAGATCCGGGCCAACGGAATCAATTACATTATCAATTCTTCGCCAAACATAGCACGATAGTCTCATGTGAATTACGAGATAGTAAATAAACATGTATGAAGAGAACGACTCCCCATTATATTTGATCTACGTCAGCCCACAATACTTGGAGGGTATCTATCTATGTATTGGACGTGGCTTGTTCTCTCCGCAAAGTATTCCCAACTCAAATCATTACCCATCGAGGGTAACCCCATGGGCATGGCGCTCGGGTAAACTCTAAATACCTCGCTATGGAGAAATATATATATTATATTATATTATATTATTATTTTGTATTTATTGAATTTAATTATGGGCAGCGCGGACCACCTGACCTCAACGTCAGACAGAGTTTTGAGCCGCATTAGAGCAGAGGACCTAGCTCCAACCGAAACCCTGGGAAGAGAGTAGTTAGAGTCTGTCCGGGAAGAGGCTTTGGCTTTGGCTTTTCTCTCCCCCAGCCTCGCGGAGCTCGCTTTAGCACCACCATCTTAGCTCGAGAGCCGCAGGCTACGCGCGCTGCTGTTAGCCAACTACACGTACATCATTACGTGATGCCCACGTCCCCAGCCCTCCCTCCCAGGTAGTGTAGGGTAAGGTAGTGTCTCCGGCACACTGGATCGAAACTTCATTTAGAGCACATGTGGTTTTTTGGCAAGGCTGGGCTAAGCAAGGTCATTGACTCCGTCCCATCCCACCACAGCGACTCGTGGCCCATCTATTCCATCCATTCATCCATCCTAGCTTAGCGGAAATAAAATAAGGAAGGTAGGCTAGCTAGAACTTTCGGCCGGAGACTTACTTGGTGTATGCTTCACCATGATACCATAGTGCCCAGTTTACCAGGCGCTACCGCCTTGCTGCCGGTAGACCGTAGCAGTACCTCCGTAGCCTCCCCGGTGGAATTGGTAAGGCTCTAACTAACCTAGCCTACTGCGTTACTTGGATACATAGAGAATAGAATAATCCGAACAGTAGCCATTCCGGCACAATTGACGACATAGTGCTTTTAGGGGGGGCGTGATCAGTCCGGCTTATAATGCTAAGGTTTCGCTAACGATCTAGTTCACTCCCGCAGTGCGTGAGGTCTGGCCTGATACATACCTACCTACCCAGGTAGCTAGTAGTAGCCTCGACCGCCTCGTATTTCCGGATAGACAGGCGTCCGCCGCTGGGAAAAGCGGAACCCCCATAGCGTCGTCGTTTTCTTTTTTTCCTTTCGGGAGAGGAGAGCGTTGCGTCATAGGTAAGGTAGGTAAGTAGTTGCGGGAGCTTGGCTCTGCACGCAGGTGCCCTACACCTTACTCGACCCATCTGCTCGGGATCTGTGGATTGCGTTAGCGATCTAGATGAAAGGCGATTCGCGCTGTGGCTAGCGGGAGTTTGTTGAGGGTGCGCGGCGTCATGTTACCGAGAGGAGGGATGGGATGGGATGGGATGGGATGAGACGAGATGGGATGGGACGGAGGTAATGTGGCTAGGTGGCTAGCCTAAGGATGGATTGGATGTTGGGCTATGTAAGAGCGAGGCGATAGGCTTTGCTAGGCGATGAACGTATATCTTAGAGAGCGCTGGGCTTGCTAGGCTCGTAGAGTTGCTTAACCTACATAGTGGACATCCGTGCCCTAGTCTTTGTGAGGTCGCGTGCGTGCTGCTATTTGGCATCTGACAGTGGTCGCGTGCGCGTGCGCGTCTAAGGAATATTTGGGTTCAGCTACCGAGTTTCTACTGGCGTCTACTGGTATAGTTGTCGCCCCAACCACCCGCCCAGATAGGGGGTGGGGATGAAAGACGATGCTCAATGTATAATGTGGCTCTAGCAGAAGCTTTCGCGAGAAAGACTAGTGCTACTATGTACCTCAGTAACTCTGTCGATAACTACTAACCTAGTAAAAAGGGGTTTAATATAGGAAATAATGCCCACAATGTCATAGACACCATAGTCGACATATAAGAGTCTACCTACACTAGGAATCTCGGGCACGGGCACGATAGAGCGAGTACCTTAGCTTAGCGCTGCAATTCCTAATATTGTAGAGATATTGACGGAATACTTGAATCGCTATTATCCAACACTTCCTATGAGGTAATAAGGCAAAAAGGTAAAATCTGAGAGTGCACCTATTGGAAGAATAGCAGGAGCTGGGATACATAGAGTGGAAAGGGGTAATAGACCTAGAAGCGGCATGGCCACCTATCGAATACTATTACCTTACCAACTGGCAGCTTATATGAGAGAAGTCATATATAGGTATATAAGATAAGAGTTACGAGATGGTAGATTATATAGCTTCGACGTAAGTCTAAAAGTCTATATGTTCACTTAACTAGCCTCTTCGTAATCGCAAGCATACACACAATGCATCTATCTCGTGGCCAGGCAACGCCGGGGTTTTTCTTTGCCGCCAAATCAATTCCTCATTCTTGAATGAAAAAATAAACACTATTCTATAAGGTTTAGATGGTGGAAGAACTATACTTATTCTAAAACCGTGGCTATCAGCTAGGGCCATGTAGTAATAGCTGGGCTTCGTCATATCAATATGGCTACTGGGAATTAAGAATGAATGGAAGTATATTTTCGTAATCTCATACTAGGTGAGTTGCTCAATAGTTCCGCTTAACTAGTACAATTTATTGAGTGTTAATTGATGAAACGTAACAGAACTCTTGATACTCCAGGGTATAAAAGAGATAAAACTAATGCATAGAGTTGATATTCGACTTGGGAAAGGTATCTCGTAATTGGCCGATACATTATGAAACCCCTCATGGAAGAGACCATGTCAATCCACATCGAGCAAGAGAGTATCTACCACTTAGGCTCATCCCCTTCTACCTTAGGCGTTACGAGTGCGTTTCTATCAGCAAAGGGATCGTTCTCATCTTCGTCTGCGTAGTCATCTTCATCCGAGTCTGGAGGGGAAGGTTGGCGAGGAGCTATCACTGGCTTGGACGCAGCAGATGGGCGCGGAGGCGGCATCGGCCTAGGGGGAGGGCTTGGGTTTATACTGAGTTGGGCCATGTCTGACACGGGGCTAGACGGGCTTGTCGGCGACATTGCCTGCTTGTGCTTCTCGGTCGCCACTATCTTTAGTCAGTAATAGATAAGGATATCATTTATGGAAGGAATATCATACTCCTATAAAGATGTGCTTGTTCAGCTAATTCGTCCTCCGAATCGCTATCGGCGTCGATAGAACGATCTAGTTGCTCATAAGTCATGAGGGCAACTACGAGTTCATCGTTGGCATGGAGAAGACCACCAAGCCATTGTTCATCTTCGACATGGTGAATCTACTAAGGTAAGTAAACAGTCATATATTCAACATTAGCCTAAGACGTACATAGCGTAGTATTTTTCGTCGGAGCTTTTTGCAAGTCTCGAATCGCTCCACCGCTGAGGGATTTTCTGAGATCCTTTCCCGTTCTCGATTTATGCTTTGGAGAGCATTGGTTAAGTTAGTGGCTGCGAGGGAGGACTCGGCGATTGCGACTTTCATGGTGTCCTTTTCTGCTTCGAGGTTGAAAGGCTTATGCTTTCTCTTACTTCTTTCCTTATCCTTCTTCTTCTTATCCTTGTCCTTGTCCTTGTCTTTAGCGGAACCAGAGAAAAAGGAACCAGAACCAGAGCCAGATGATGATTTGACATGACTGAATGACTGTACAGTTTGGGCGGGCTGAGGGAAGGTAACGGGCTGTCGCGAGGACGAAGCCTGAGATGGAGAAGTTGGGGAGACTGGGGTCTGTTCGGCTTCGTCCTCAGAATCGCGGAAGGGGTCTTGTTCCGTTTCACGTAAGACCTTGGATTTCGCTTGAGTAACGACTTGTTTACGCCGCGGGAGTTCCTATCATGGTTACTTTTTAGAGTTCCAAGTTTGCCTAGGTTTCTTACCTTATATAACATGGCAATTCTTTCGAGACCTGGCGTATTCTTGTACTCTGTAGCCCAGCCTCTAAACAACTCGGAACATTTCTTCTTGACATCGGGATCAGACAAGTCCGAAGTGCCACAAACTCGCAAGCGCTCAAGCAATGGTTCATCTATAAAGGTCCGCTGAAAACGCGGACCAGCATTCTGAATTAAGCCATCAAGAAGCACAAGAGCTCTAAGCTGCCTGTGGACACTACCGTACTTCAGCTTTTTCCTCAAGGCACGAGCAGCTTCTGCGGGGCCAGATGCTTGAAGTTTGATAACCTCGACCAGGTCGGGGATCCCACTAAGATCGTCTTCTTCAAACTGCTCACTAGTGAGGCGCTCAACGGTAACGGTGACAGCCGAGTATGGTTTCTTCTATCAGGTAGGTTAAAATAGTTCGTATATTATGGCGGGATGTTACTTCGTCTGTAGTCTTCAGAAGTAGATTGGGGTTAAAATGGGTAACTATATGAAAGTCTACATCTATGTAGATGGAGGTGGTGATTATAAAATGGCCTAAGATATGGAAGCTATTGACGCAGAAGTCTTATCCGGAATCAAAACTTTATGAGACTTTAAACGGGTGTGCAACTTACCTGAGAGAACATGATTGCAAATAATCAAACTAGGTACCTAGTTAGTGAAAGTGTATTTGGTACAATATTTGGACAATTTGGGTCTCCGGGAAGAAGCGAAGAAGAATCGAAGAAGAATCGAAGACGATTTAAAATAAAAATATGCCTTTCGTAGGCTGTGGTCGTGCGTGATATGTAACAGCCTCAAGGTAAGTGATATGTGTAATATGTGTAATGCGTGTGAATGGCGAGGAGGCACACAAAGTGAATGCTTCACACCAAGGCAGCACAAGATAGTAAATAATCTCATCTATCAGTGATTCATTCCTATACGTAAGTAGATATTGTATTGCCTTCTGTGGTACTTCAGGTCTGCTGCAGTATGCAACGCCTAGCGCGCAGCCTCAAGGACCAGGTACGTTTACCTGACTTTTCCCTGTATGATTGAACTTTGATCGGCAGAACATGAGGAGGGAACTCCGACGATACAGATCAAAGTCAGCACTACATGTAGCGACATGTAGGTATCAAGATTAGAAGATGGGGTGAGTTCAAAGGTGGGAAACCAATTTGGAGCGGGGTGATGGAGCAAGTGGTATGTCACTTCTTTTAAATGAATCACATCACCATCTTCAATTAAGGCTGTTATTGAATTATGAAGGTCTCTCTTTTAACCAACCCAACTTCCAATTGGTTAACACACACCTGCCTATTTGTTCTCAACTATAGACTTGGAAGTTATCCCGTGAGCGGTTTCCTTATTTGGGTTGATGCAAGTAATTTCATTGGACTCTAGTACCTAATTATTGGATTATGTAAATGTCAATAAGACATAGGTAGGTACCTCTTACACGTAGCTGCCAGTTTGACAGACAAAGCCATTATGAAAAAGCTATTATACAACTGACTCTAGTCTTTCCACCTACTTCACTTATACACGTTCCCTCATGATAAACACCCGGGTATCTTATAATGAGTAACTCTAGTCAATTAAACGGACAGAGACATTGGCTTTCTAAACTAACACGAGAAATCGCACCACCCTACGCCCATTTCAATGTTACTACAACCATTAGCAAAGAAATACAGAATGCACTTTCAGGAGAACTCATCCATGGAGCTCAAAGCCAGAGCCTGAAACGCAGCCGAGAGAAGTATGAAGAGGAGGATGACGTAAAACACTCACCGCAAAGGTTATCTCCACCCGCCGCACCATCTTTTGGCCCCTTTCAGACACTCAGAGTCACGAAATCTGGTACCATAAACGGCAGGATCCCACTTCTTAAGATAGAAGACGCACAAGCTTCTTACAACACAGAACAGAGCCAATTTATCGATCCTCGGTATCCACTAGGACATACCACTATAGGACAGTTAACCCCTTATTCTACTCCGACACCATTCAAACCCGGGGGCCAGCAGAATCATAACAGCATAGTAGAGTCATCGAAACAGTTAGATATAGTAAACGGCTCCCCCCTAATCAAGAACTTGAGGGGAATTCCTGTGACGCTTCCGTATACACCTAAATCAATCGATGCTTCTTGGAATTCGAGCCACGACAATCTAGTTGGCATAACAGCTCTTAGGCGACTCACCAACCTAACACATCCCACCACATTAGGTAATGCGCATACCTGCAATGGCAATGACAACGACAACGAAATGCTAAGCAAATCGTCTAAACCGGATGATCTGAATGCTGATCCCAGCGGCGATGTCCAAGATGAATATCCCCTTGACAGTGACTTGATGGAGGAAGACATGGCCTACCTTCTCAGAGCAGCCCTCGATAATGCCCAAGAGGCGCACATACCCCCTCCTAGCGTCGCCCAGGCATGGGATCGTGACTCGAGGTCGGCAGTTGAATATGACTCGACTCTACAACACTCATCCCCAAATGCACTAAGTGTCTCGCATATAATAGACGTGACCGAGGATCCCAACAGCAACCAGGATGATCTTCTCGACGAAGACGTCGACTGGAATATCGTATATACTATGACGAGCATAATTCCGAACGGCGCATCGAGTGCCAGCCTTAAAGACATAGCTAATCCTTCGCTACACGATCAAACCACTCGCACAGAGGGAATTGTCAAGTGTGATGCTCGCGTTGAGGACACGGCGCCCTTGAAGCCATTCGTGCGACCGCCCTTCCCTGAAAAGGTCCGTGATCGTTCTGCCGTCTCAGAACTGTCGCCGCGTACGGTATTGCGGACCTGTTTTCGAATAGGAGAGTTGGTCAACCAGGCGATACAATGTCTGAACCATCAGCAGGATGTAGTCTTCGAGCTGTTTGCGAGGGTAACGTATTCAAGCCGCGAGAGTCTTCAAAGAAACCAACATTTCCAGTTCATTGACCTATTTAAAGATCAGCTTCCATGCCCCGCGGGGGTCCTTTCGAACTGGCGAGTAGGTACGCAGTTGGATCGCCAAAGTGCGGCGTTCCTAGGCACGAGGGTAGAGCCTAAATTATGCCGCTGCGTATGCAAGCCTAGGAGAGATCCAAAGGTTGCAATCGGCCTAACTTTTATCGTTACTGCCATTAGAGAGATTGACTGGGCGCATATCATATTGGCCAAAAAGACAGTCTGCGGGGCGTCGGATGATGCAGCCCAAGATGCTGTCACACAATAAAACTACGAGAATCAAATGGGCTGATAGATGGGTGGCTACCTATGTAGAGAAGTGCCAGTACCTAGGTTAAGTATCTATCGACAGGCTTGCTGTGATACAGGTGGAGAAGAGGTTTGGGGGAATGTCGTAAAGGAGGCCAATTGTTTAATGCATTTAACGATAGTTTTTGTTCCTGTTCGTACACAGCAGATGGGTACATGATCGCTGATAGTCAAATCAAGTAAGAGAGTATGTAAATTGCTGGGTAACGTCCGGTAGCCAATGGTTTAACATAATATGAGGATAGCATGATACTGTGCCAGGACCAGAGCCCGGTGCTTAACATATTGGTAGAGTCTGCCAAGTAAATTTAAACCAAGTTTGAGGGTGCGCACCAGCCGATGGACACTCCGCACGGAGGGCAACCCCTTAGAAAGTGACATCGAGGTGATGAGGTCTTATGTACTAGGAATACCCATTAGGTGGAGAGTGAAACAGACCTAGGGCTTGAGATTAAGATGGAGAGGAAGGGTTTCGGAAAGGTACATTGCAACATAACTGCATTGAAGACTCGCAGAAGGCGATTTGAACGGAACAAATAAGTTTTACCTAGGTACATAATAGAAATCATGTCCTCTGCAGGAGAGAGAGAGATAAAGCATTGCTTACCTAGGTACCTACCTGGTAGGCATTTCAGGTATTTCAGGTATCTTCCTCGCTTCGTTGAGATGGACGAATACGTTGAATATGCGATGCTGCATTAAAAAATTTTATGATAGAGGAGGTAATAAAAATGGTTACTTGTAGATTGCTCACACAGTCACTCCCCCGTTTTTTTTTCTCCGGGTCTCGTATGCCCCCCTACATACGTCGCACATATCACGTGCTGTTCAATCTCCACAAGTTCTTAGCTAGTACCTACCTTAAATCATGAGCTCCATTTGGGCTCGGAAACCCTTCAACCTTTTTGCGACGAGCAAAAAATTAGGAGAACGCGTTTGTCGTATTTTCAATCACATCTCAATCCGGGCTTCTATTTGCTTTCCCACAAGGCTAAATTATGATTAAAGAGGATATTCCATCCCCGTTCTAGTCCTCATTGAAAAACAAAAATCCACTGTCCTACCATTACCCTAGCCTCCTGAGGGGCTTCTATCATTCATCTTATTTCACACTTTAGGCGGCAAACCTCGAAATTTCGTCTCAAAGCTATCTGTATCATCGCACGAGCTAGAAGCAACGTCCAAAACAGTATCACTCTCAAGCTTAGGGGGGCGGATTAATTCCCAAATATAATAGCATTAAATTGTCACCTATAAGTTGCATTTATGGGGTCCTCAATGTTGATAAAAGGACAAGATCCGACTGCTTTTAAAGCAGAAACAGAAGACCGACTTAGTGCTTATTACCAAGTTGATAGCGAAAGGCAGGCTTTCATTCACGTATGTTAGATGCTGGCACTCCTGTTCCTACCCCTGGATCCTGGGTGAGTATTTGTTGCGCTAATACATATTTGATAGAATATGCTCAACAAAATCGAGGCAGATGCTAAGAAGATTAATCAACTTGAACTTGATCTAGACGATCAAAGGACATCCCGAGCCGAGTATCAGTTCAAGGCTCGTACCCTTGAGAATGAAGTGCAGAGGATAGCACATCAACTTGTCTGTTGCGCTGTCCGCTATCTTCAAGTGATATATCGACTGACGCTTGCAGTAGAATAAGGATTCGTTTGTGGTCGTACTTATTGATGGCGATGGGGCTAAATTTCAGGACGAATTCTTGCGTGATCCTAGTGGGGGTGCCGAAAGAGCTGCATTAAAGCTCAAGCATGCCGTTCGAGAGAACCTTAGAGATTCAGGAGTCTCGCAAGATGATATTCCTATTCTTGTCCGAGTCTATGCTAATCTCAATGATCTGTCTAAGTCATTACGCCTGTCGAGAATTATTGAATATGATGAAGATATGCGCTTGTTCGCTGAACGTTTCACCAACAGCCGTGCGGACTTTGACTTCGTTAACGTTGGCAAGGGCAAGGAGAATGCCGACTCTAAGATAAGACGTACGTCCTAGCGAACGCTCCGTCATAAGAGCCGCAGCATCGTGCCTGATTTAAACTTACGTGCTTTTAGGTATGCTTAATCACTACCACAGGAACCTGCAGTGCAAGAAGATATTCCTCGCTGGGTGCTGCCACGATAATGGTTATCTACACGATCTTCGTGACTATACAGGATCTAGCGAAGATAGACTGGTGCTTTTGGAGACTACACCCGCAGAGCCGGCTTTTAGGGCCCTCGGTTTTCCTATTGTACGATTTGATGATGTTTTCCGATCCGAGCCATTGGGCAATGAGACAAAGCATATATTTTCGAACATTACTGCTCCGCCAGGATTTCGCTCGCCTATCCAGCCGTCTGCTGCGCCTGGCCCGATTGCTCGGCCCATACAGCCTGTGCAGAGATCGGCCACGACGACCGTGTCGCCTGCTGCGCAAGAACAAAGACAATCATCTACCCCTATTCCTACTACCTCTACACCCGTTTCTATTAGTACCCCGTCGCCAATACAGCGCAGCTCTTCCCCTGAGCAGCAGGGAACTGCTCTGCAACGTGCGTCGAGTGTCATAAACTCTGGAAATGGTGGCACTTCGATCAGTTATGCCACTGCGGGCGGAGTCAACGACCATCAAAATGTCACTGTTAAAGCACCCAAGCCTAAGAAACAACCAAAGGTTATATTTTACAACTCAGATAATTATCGTATTGATGCGCCAACCCAGCATCCGCCCAGAACCCCGGCGCAGTCGTCTTACCAGGCTAAGTTTCAGGCTATCAAGCCCTCGGTTTTCTGCAACGACCATTATCTTAAGGGCCGCTGTAAATGGGGTGTTGGCTGTGATAAGACGCACGACGCTGAGTTAACCGGGCCGGAACTCGCCATCCATCGTTACAAAGCCCGAACCAGCCTCTGTCCTGCTGGCCCTTACTGCGTCGACTACGACTGCTATCTTTCTCACCATTGCCCTCGCATCCCGTGCACCAGGGGAGATATGTGCCCTTTCTCCCGTACCGAGAAGTGGGGGGATTTGCATCTAAATAAAGAGCAGCTTCAGCCTTCGTAAGTCATCCATTGGACACCGAGTCCTTGCCCTTGTCCTTGTCCTTGCATATTCTAGCTTTCCCATTATATTGGATATCGTGCTGACGTAAGATGCCTCATGTAGGACTAAGTGGACAGAAGGTACTGAACTCCCCGAGCATATCTAACCTAACCCGAGCTTACATCTGAAAATGAATGGAAGGTGGGAGAAACAAGCCCTTATGCACATGCTGGGGTTGATGTTTTACTACTACTACTACTACTCTTAGACGTTAAATTTTACAACAAAGTGGACAGGAGGGACGGCCGGCTATTCTAGCGGAGGCCGAGAGAAATGTTTGAGGGTGGTAGCAAGTGTTGTTTTTTTTTGAAGGACATGATGCACTCCCTCTTTTTCCCCTGACCGGCAAGAATAAACAATAAATCGGATACAGGATGGATATCACTTATGGGATTGAGAGCAGCTAAGGCTATATATGTCGATAGCAGAAATGCCGTTACTACTTATTTTTAGAAATATCGCCTCTTTACATTATTACACATTATCAAAAATTGACTCGACGTACTTTTATTCGTATCTCTTCATTAGTATGCGTAAAACATATGGGTACCTATATACTCTACTCTTTCCGTTGCTTGGGTATATTAGGAGGTAGGGACCTAACCTACCTAGGTAGGTAATTAATTATTCGTGCTCGACCGGATGGGTGGGTTGGCTTAGTAGTAACCCGATGCCTTATTCTGCTCGTTCTGCCGCTCCTCCTCCTCGACTCTTCTCAGCGCATCCTGGCCTCGCCCGCCTTCCCTAACGACGGCCCGTAGCTCTTCTCTAAGCTTCTGCTCTAGCTTATCCAGAATCCACTCCGCCTCTTCGCGCGTGTCTAGGAGCGGGCTTCGGTGTCCGATCCAGCTCCACTTCGGTATTTCCGCCGCAGGGCTCGTCTCCTCGCCGTCATTTTTGTAGTTACTACTACTGTTATCTTCTTCGTCGTCTCTAGATTTTGGACCATCACCTCGGTCTACGGAGGTGGCGGATTCCTTGCGTAGTCGATCTGCAAGGGAGCGAGGACGTCTGCGGTTGTGTCCTTCCGGCGGCTGGTGTTCGGGTCGGCGATGGTTCTCGGCGCTGCTTTCGTCCTCGCCGATGAGTCGGAGATACCACGCCCTGCTTCAGGTTAGCGCGGAAGGGATGGCTGTCGATTTACCTAACGCATGCTAATATCTAGCAATCCGTCCAAGTATAAGACGGAGAGCTAAAGATGCAGAATTTGACAGCTAGTAGAGGGCAGGGAAGGCAAAGGTAAAAGGAAAGGGGAGATACGATAGCGGGGAAACGCGGGGATGACTCGGGTTTACTGACCACTCCTTAAAGGTGTACTTGCGCGGTGGCGAGTGCCGCAGGTGCTTAGTCACACGGGATATCTCGTCGATTAGGACGAGGTGGTATTCGGCGCGGGATTTGGGGAGTTCGGTAGGCAGGTTTTTACGGGCTACGGAGGCGGAGCGTCTTGGTGACCTTGTCTTTGGGTTTTTGGCGGGCCGGGATTTGGGTATAGGTTGCGATTTATTAGGATGTGATTTATTAGGAGTTTGCTTGGTTGAAATGTTTAGCGGCGGTGACGTTGGCGGTGACGTTGGCTGTGATTCTCCATTTTCGGCGTCCTTACGGGCTCTCCGGTTGCTTTCTGCATTGTTGATATCAATTGAATGGGAAGTCCTTTCTTCATTTTCCTCCTCATCGTCGTCATCTGTGTGCTGCTCATGCACTGCTCCTAAAAAGCCTGGGGCTGATTCTTCGATATCGTCGTCCATAAACAGTACACCGCAGGACAGTTTTGACAGCAACTGCTTCATTTCATTCTTGAAGCCATGTTCTCCAGGCAAGATTGTAAGGTTTCCGAGTAAAAGGGTACCGTCTTTAACACCCTTTACGATCGTGTCTCCCGCGTTTGATATAAGAACAGTCATAGTGGGCAAGGCGAGCAAGGACCAGAATACGAAGAATGCCTTAGCCGAGTTCGACACTGGGGTGAGGTCACCGTACCCGATAGTTGTTAATGCGGTAAATGAGAAGTAGAAACCATCAAAGTAGGACCATCCTTGATAGGGGTACTCGCACTCTTGGAAAATCTTGGCACCCACGAGCCAGAGCAGCAACCAAGTAATAAAAGATATTATCATAGCGGTCCACCTTTCTCTTTTTGATGCTCTGCGATATGTTAGTATCATAGGCCGGTGCATAGATATGTACTATCTTAACATATTCACATATTAGGGGGAAAAATAGGAGTCCTTGACATGAGAGAATGTGTAGGAAAGAAGGGTTGACCACTTACTACCCCGAATTAGCATATCGATAGAATTAAAAATAATAATAGGAAAGGGTGAGGGAGCCCCTAGGGGCCCCGAATAAACTGTACATACCTGTCGTTGGACCTTGCGCATGAGTTGAAATTCTTTCTGCCGGCGTTCAAATTCTGACCATCGGGTATTCGAAGCGAATGTATCTGAAGCATCGCCGTCGATCGGTTCAAGGACACCGCCGTGCCCTTTCCGCAAGACGCGTCGTATTAATAACCGGCGTTCCCTCTCTAACATACGTGCATCGAGCCTATGCTTGCCGCGATCAAGAATCAAGCTCCGGATAGATCCAATTACCAAACCGAGGCTGATGACACCAATCAGCGCGTATGGAACGAGGAGGCCACGGCCGAGGCTAGTCTGCGGGGATATTTCTCCGAAGCCAACTGTGAAGAGAGTGACATCGGCCCAGTATACAGAATCAAGGTAATTCCAACCCTCAATCTTAGAGAAGATAAAAGCACCTAAGAGTAGATAGACGAGGAAGAGGATAGTCTGAAGCATCAAAGTCCTCTGGCTGGTTGTCAACTCGAAGTCCTTGCCATAATGCCCGGTTTGAGCGCCCCAGACCGTGATAACCATAAGAGAGGCCACTATGAAGTAGATGATAGCTGCGAACAAGCCGTAATAGAAGGCTTGGGACCAAACGTATTCAACCTGTGGCTGGAGATCTAACGGCCCAGATGCTGTAGCGCACAGGGCTATGAGACATATTGCTGATATGTACCAACCAGCTATCGTTATAGGTTGCGCGATCGAAAACCGCACCCTCTTCGTCATGTTTAGCAGGAGAAACACGTTCGCAACTATAG
Source organism: Daldinia grandis (assembly GCA_022432525.1). Classification (NCBI taxonomy): domain Eukaryota; kingdom Fungi; phylum Ascomycota; class Sordariomycetes; order Xylariales; family Hypoxylaceae; genus Daldinia; species Daldinia grandis. Next base: position 1,518,542 of record JAJKLB010000007.1, read on the forward strand.
CTAGAGCTAGTTGGACGGCATTCACTACTGTTAGCCATAAAGGGTCCTTGACGTATACTGCTTTAGTAACGTCAGACCCTGGAGGAATATGTTGTCTCCAATACTTGACAAGCGAACAGATACTGAAAGCCGAAGCAACAGGACCTAGGGTGCCTGCTATCATGGGGAATGCGGCTGACGCAAACCACCAACGGCTATGAGTTTATGTTAATGAGACTTGACGTTTCGAGTAACAGACACGCTGGGTTTCTTACCTAGGATCGAGATGAATTTGGTCATTCATGATACCTCTATCCCCAACCTCATCATGATTTAAGCCGTCGACAGCTTGTGACTGTTCGTCAATGTTATTATTGAGGTCTGCGTCCTCCATCTTGATGAGCGAGAGAGCAGGCGCTTGCTCATATCTTAATCATAGGTATATGGCCTGCCTTACATAGTTGTCAACTGGATACCTAAGACTAAAATTGACTTCTTCTTTACTGCAGGTTGAAATAAGGAGCGCCGAGTATGCTCTCCCACATTTTAACTCTGAGGTAGGCAGATATGATATTTATGAGAATATACACGGCGGAATAAGAATAGATACTATGTATAATATATATAGTAGACAATGGAGGGTCAGGCGCATGTCTTGACATGGACGTTTATGTGGTATGACGTCGCTTGGCATCGGGATCGCGAAGCTAAGCTTTGCTAGGACCAGGGGGAGATAAACCTGTTACTAGAATATGTAATACATATAATCCGCATGTTCGGGAGAAATATGCGACAACCGATCTCGTACCACCTTAGGTAATTTTTATCGCTTGGCGCGTAAAAAACAATCCTTTTGATTCTCATTGCATTATTTATTACTTTTCTACCACGCATAATCCAAGTCACGCTTTTGATAACGCCGATGCAGAACTGCACCTGAAATTATACACATTTCAAAGGAGTCGCAGAGGGAAGATGAAAATATGGATTCCGAGTAGGAGTTCGATATTTGCTGGCCTTCGCGGTCACAAACCGAGGCGCTATAGCGCTGTTACCAACAGTGTAGAACGAGTGAATGTTTGTAGCGGCTCATCAGGCGATATAGCCATTGAGTAAGTACCTTCTATAAAATGCATGCATACCTAGGTAGTAATCGGATTTGTTAAGTCTGACCTATACATAAATGAGCAGTCTGTACAATATCGAGGAGTTGTCGTCACAAAATCACTTATTGGTGTATCTACCACCATTTTCACCAGCCTTCACAGGTGAACCTGTCCAGTTGCCAAAATTCCTCCAGAGGCAGCCAACGGCTGTGATTAACTACCGCTGGTATGGCTTTCCTCCCATCTATACTAAAAAGACCGTCGCTTCAGCATCTACGGGTGGATCGGACAAGGAGAAATTATCTCCTATCTTACACTGGCCAACCCCTATTCATGACGCTTTAATCGGCTACAGCTGGATTGTCAAAAATCTAGGTCCACCAGAGGATGTACGTCGAAACGTATACCTCTACGGCTCATATCTTGGGGCATCTCTGGCAATGTCTCTTGCTCTTACGGAAGCCCATCCCAACGAGCGGATGGCTGTTCAGGGATGCATAGCCTTGAACGGGATATACAACTGGACTAAGTTCCTCCCGGATCACCCCATTAATAATCCACCAAAGCCATATCGGACCTTGGGAAGAATCACACCCCGCCAGTACGATCTCCACTTCCAGCAGCTGAAATACTGTGTCGAGGTATTATTCGCAAGTCCAAGTGGCCTCTTCGACCCGTTTGCAAGCGCTACTATGTTCTTTCATAGCCCTCCCCTTCTCGTGCCACCAGACTTTACCACATCGGCTCTCTCCCCCAAAGCATCGCCCCTAGCGAATGTATCTTTACCGGACCCAACGACGGGTGAGCCAAGGTTAGTCCTAAAGCATCCTAACAAGGGCCATCTCATCTTCCCACCGAAAGAATTTCAGCTGGAAATCCCCGCGACACTACTGCTCCACACTGAGCCGCCCCCGTTATGGCACTCACACTCAAAAATGCCCCCTAAGTGGAATGAGAAGAAGGGGGAGATGGAAAATAATTTTAAAACCCAGGCCAAAGAACTAGCAACGTTCATGCGTGGCAGTATTGATAGGATTGAGCTAGGAACAATGTTCTCGTGGGACGATGACTACGAGAAGTGGGTGGACGACACTGTTGGGAAGGTTCAGATTCATGATGTAGGGCCCAATCCTAGGAAGTATGAACTTACTGAGAGAGGGGAGGAATTGGCTGCGACTTGGCTACAGGATAAAATTAGTTAGTAGGTGCAAGCACATAAATCTCGGCTCCTATGCGAATATCTGCACTAGATTCCATACTTGGTCCTAGCATATAATCGCCACTCGTAGATGAGTCCTCTGGCGTCGAAAGGGGGGACTCGACGTAGTTATTGTGCATGTATAGGTACCTACCTACACAGCGTCAGGCATACTTTGATACCTAGGTATTCATTCGAAGTAAATAAGGATTCTATTTGTCCACTTGCTAAAACAACAACAATGCCATTGTCAGCAATATCGCCCTAATGTAAGTCAACCAACCAACATGCGCTAAAAAGTGCATGTAGGTCTAAACCCGCCCCCAAGTCTCCGCCGCACTAACCCCTCTAGATATAGCTCCCCATACCTTAGCACCTAGCGCTAAGCCTAACCTATATAACGCTGTATAACGGCCATTCTTTCAACAACTACTAGGGTCTGATGGTCTAGTGGTAGGATTCTCGCTTTGGGTTCATTCGACATGAGTTCAAATTGCGAGAGGTCCCGGGTTCGATCCCCGGTCAGACCCTGCTTTTTGCAATTTACATCTTTTTGTATATGTTAGCAATAGCATAACTGATGGATTAACGCTGGGAAAAAATGCTACCTCTTTTTGCTTTGCTTTGTGGACGGATGAATTGGCGGGATTGGCGGGATTGGCAATTAATTGTGTCGATGCTACGTGATTGACATGGTTTCATGCAGAATACCCGGAGCGCTTTGTGGGGTAGAGACATCCATCTATCAACGATCGCCTTTGGGCTCGATTCTTAGAATTGAGCTGCTTTATACGTTAGTGCGTTGACCAGGTATTCAATCAAATATTCTCAGGTTTAGTGAGCTTTTATATATCTTTCGCATTAACAAACGTTCTGCCATAAATTAGTTTGCTTATCGCTCTTCACCGTTTGGCACGTACTTGCAACATATCAAATAACATCACAATCTACATCCTAGCTATCGTGCAACCTTCCAAGACCATAGTCTTTTTAATAGAGGTATATATATATATACATATTCTCTTCTAATCAACATATAAGGGTATATATAATACAGATAAACCGTAGTTTTCAGCTGCTTTCCTAAATATCCATTCCATGCTATATGTCCACGTCGTATATAAGTGTATATGTGTACCTTACGCATGTATATATATATTCATCTAATTGGCACTTTCATCCGTAAACCATATTGTATCGCATGATATCTACCTTGTCTACCTCTAAAATGCGCAACAGTAGGAAATCCTCTTGTATGAGATGAGATAGGATATGATGCAGGTGTGTACCTAGGTAGGTACCTATCTATGCGTGCAAGTGTATGCAACCCGCCCCTCTACCTCCACGCCCACCATGCTTTCTTCTTCTTCTCATTGTACCCCTCCTCGCGAACATTGTGCTGCCCGACGATCGTTAAGAACACCTGGTCGAGCGTCGTCGGCGTGCATGAGAAGTGCTCGATGCCGAGCTCCTCCTTATGCTCCTCCAAGATCACGATGAGCTGACCGACTGCGCTGCCGGTGCCTGTTATGGTGCTTGCTGGTATAGAGAATCGCATTTGTCCGTGGTACGTCTTTTGCTCTATATCTGCTCCCGGCCATTTGCCTGCGACCCATTGCCTCACCCGCTCCATCTCCTCGGGGGTTGAGTGCGGCGCCGATTTGCTGACTAGATGCACGTGGAGGGCATCGCCGAAACGCTGACGTAGATTCTCTGTGGTCCCCATGGCGAGCATACGCTTCGCTAGTATACCGGCACGGTTCGCGAGCGCGTCAGCTTCCTCCATACTATGCGTGGTGAGAAGGATGGATCGACCGGGTACGATCGAGTGTAATGTCCGCCACATTATTCGCTTAGCTGCCGCATCTAGGCCAGAAGAGGGCTCATCGAGAAGGACAACACTGGGATTACCCATCAAAGCGATACCGAGAGATAGCTTTCTCTTATTTCCGCCGGAAAGCGCATGCGCCATACGAGTCGAAAAGGCCTCGAGACCCACGGCGCGAAGAACAGCCTGAACGTTGTGGTCGACGTCAGGGATACCCCTAATCCGCGCGTAGAAACGTAGATGCTCGAGGACCGTCATCGAGTCGATAGCATCAAATTGAGGACACACACCCAAGTGGGACCGAGCTTCAGCACGACGACGACTCACAGACGTATTCTCGACGAGAACATCACCTCCATTGTAGCTAGGCTGGATGTCCCCGCGGATCAACGAGATGGTCGTAGACTTTCCAGCACCATTGGGCCCCAATAGCGCAAAGACCTCGCTATGCTGGACGCCGAACGTGACATTATCAACAGCAGTATTTTTACCGAACGTCTTTGTCAAGTGTAATACCCGGAGACCGTCACTCTCCTGAGGCGTGCTAGTTACGCGGACGAGTTCGTTGGCGATTTCTTCATCCGAAGCAGCAGGGTCATTAGAGGATGGCGGTGTCTTCTGTGTGAAGCGGTTGAGTAGACTACTTCCTGACCCACTGTCGTGCCATAGTAGGTAACCGAATAGGAGGATCGACTGTATAATCAAGTACAGAATTGGACCACCATAAGCAGTTATAGCAGCCGGGTTGCTCTGTATTTGATCCCCATCGCACGTTACCGAGAAGAGGTTAAGGGTGATAAACATCGTTCGAACGACCGAGCCGATAGGGACAAATGCCGATATAACGAAATGGGCAATTAATATAGACGAGTCAATAAGGATAACCGGCGAGTATGTGAGGACGCAAAGGTACGCAATCAAGTAGATCAGAAACCCGACTGCCTGACCGGCTGCCGAGAAAGCATATGTCGATAGCTGATTGTTGCTGAATAGAGATATAACGTATGAGAGCAAAGTAGACGCCAAGCCGTATAACATGAAAATGAGGAAGAGGTAAGGGACGTGGTACCAAACATCAGAAGATGCAGCAAATGCGGCGGTAGCAAGTCCAGATGAGACGATGACAATTGCAAAGTCGAATAGCGTATAAGCAGCCCAGAGCGGCAGCGAGCGAACTCCGTTCGAGTACTGTAATCCTCGGACGTTTCGACGTCTCTCTATGTTTGGGTATAGGCCAAAGAAGGCGGGATATATAGACATGGCCAAACAAAAGTAGATCAGCAGCTGCAGAGAATCTCCAGTTGACGGCGCCCAAGGGGTATCGAACGGCGCGTAGGTCGTGGCAATGCTAGTGTTAGCTAGCATGGTATCTAAAGCATTCAGAGCAAAGACTGAGGTAAGGACATCTCCGCTATCTGCTTGGTAGAAAACAGTAGGTACAGAATTGGCATCCCCAAGCCACCACCCACCGGGTGTAATGTTCTTTCGCATCGTTACGACGAAATTATTAAACTCATCTATCGAATCTACCAGATGTAAACTCTCCATGAACGACGTAAGTGGATTGATCGCTGCCCCGGTCAGATTATCGGCTCTGATATGGAGCTGGCTCAGGGTCTGGTTCTGGCTTTCACTTAGGAGGACAGGAGCGAAAAGCCTCTGGACCGTCTCATTGCTGAATTGTGAAGACGGACCGGCGACTAACCACAGGTTATCATATAGACTCAAAGAACCAGATGAATCAACATTCATTTGATTGGCCGGGCTACATCCCACTGGGTGTTGATCCGCGACGTAGAGAGCGGTCAAAGCTGCTGCTATTATTGGGATTAGGAAGGCCGCCACGTAAGGGAACCAGTTTGTCTTAAAGATAGTGCACCGCTTCATGAACAGAACCCCCGTCTGCCTCAAATAGCCGATTGGATGTCCTGACAGCAATTCTAATCTATCCTTCTCGAGCTCGCTTCCAATACTATCCTCAGCGCCTACTTGCGTGTCGCTAGCAATTTCAGCCGAGGATGAGCTCTCTGCTTGTCGTATGGCATGCTCGCCTCTGACTTCTTCAGCGACCTGTAGGAAGACATCTTCGATAGTGGGGTTAGAAAATTTGTAGTCGTAGATTCCTGCAGACTCAAGAGAGCGTATGACGTCCGCAGCAAGGCTAGACGTTGGCGCAATATAGCTGATCACATCGAAACCTATCTTGCGGGTCACGTTTTCGATTTCTGGCGGATTCTTGATCTCTCTGGCGTTGAATACATGGACCCGATATCCGGCACCTAACCTCTCTTTGAGTTCGACAGAAGACCCTTGGGCACGCAAAGTACCCTTGGAGAGGATAGCAATATGATCGGCAAGCAGATCAGCTTCGTCAAGGAAATGGGTAGTGAGAATGATGGTTCGTTTTCCACGCTCAGCTAAAAGGATGTCCCAAATTTTGCGCCGGGAAAGAGGGTCAATTCCAGACGAAACCTCGTCAACACAGCAGACGGCGCTCCCACCAGTTAACATCATTCCAAGCTGTAGCTTTCGTTTCTGACCACCTGACAGGGTTTTGGATAAGGCTTTAGCTTTTGGCGCAAGGTCCACCGCCACCACCAAGTCGTTGATCTCCTGTGAAGATGCAATGTTATTAGGGGACTTCAGCTTGTTGAAGACCCGGATGTGTTCTTCGACGGTCAACTCATCCCATAAGACATTCTTCTGCGGCGCAATACCCAGCCCTCCTGTTCCATCGATTGTAATATCGCCACTAGTCATCTTACCAATTCCAGCAATCGAATCGAGCGTCGTACTCTTTCCGCTACCGTTAGCGCCGAGTAAGGCTAGTATTTGGCCTCGTCTCGCGGTGAGTGTCAGCTTATCAACGGCCACAACTGGATCCCTTGGCGCCGATTTAAAGGGAAGTAATCGGCTGAGGAAACCGGGGTAGTAGATTTTCGTGAAGCCCTCCAAGCGAACGGCATCAGCCGGTGCTGTATCTGCGTTTTGCCCTTGAAGAATCGTACGCCCTTTCGTGGTCGTGCCGTGGAGCGTCCGTTCGAGATAAGCCCCAATGGCGGGATAGACAATAATCTGAATAGCGAGGAATATCCAAAAAACATAACCAGGTATGTTCCATGGATTGTTAGGGGGGTTCGTCAATAAATCAGCCGGATATGATAACCTTTCATATCGCGCTATATATGTCATAAACCATACAAAGTTACAGGGTGTCTATGATAGCGCAATATTAGCGATTATCCATCTAGAGTTCAGATGACAAGACAATCGACGGGGAAATAAGTAACTCTAAGAAAAATACGTACGAAGAGTAAACTCAGAACTGCGACGGTGGCAGTACTAGGCGACGTCAGAGTTTGGGCTAAGATTGCTAGCAGGATATACGCTATCGTCGTCACAACACCTGACAGCTGTGACTTATTGAAGAACGCGCCACCGAGGATAGAGAGGGAGGCCAAAGCGAGTCCGTTAAGTATGAAGTAAAGAAGTACAATGGCGACGCTCGTATCCGCCCAGACTCCTCGCGCAATTATGATAGACCCAATTACCCATCCCGGAAGATAAACTGTGGTGAAGGCAATATGGTAGGAGAGGAGTCTTGCGACTTGGGGTTCCCATCGGTACTTGGTGGGCATCATGGCGTCTAGCAACTGAGACATACCTATTTCTCTTTCAGTCGCCATGTGGCCTGTCATATGGTAACATATTCCGATAACGACAACAAAAAACGATACGCTCAGAAAGTTTGTCAATGCCGACTGGTAGTTACGCCGAATCCGTGCGGCCCGTTCCTCTTGAGTTTCGGGAGTGTATGGGTACTCGTCTATAGTGTCCGGGATCCGGGACTGGCCGCCGGTGCTAGAAACGTCCGATATTGCGGCATCTACAGCCCGCTGCAAGGGAAGAGTGTAGACCTGGGCACTATTATCGTCCCGTGTTACATCAATCTTCGACCCCAACTCGCCATCTGCTCGAAGCGTGTAATTCCATATTCCCCCTTCACCTTCAGACGGGGAGGAAAAGAATACTACGGCGCCGTAACAAGACGATACGCCGCGCAAGGAGCTCCGGCACGCATAAGACAATTCGGACAAACTCGATAACCTCGACGCATTCTTCCCGGCTCCGGTTACCGTTTCCGAAAGTGTATCGATAACACGCTCGATGTTACCACCCACAAAACCACTATTTACAAAAGCGACTGTATTACGATTCGTTTCGGTCGCAGCGGCAAGTCCGTTCTGTAGTGACCTAATAGCGCGCGTGTCTCCAATGCCATAGACAGCCGGGGGTACGAATAGATTCCGCGCAAAGGTAAGGAAAGCGGCCAGAAGAACAGGAAGGATAAGCGCTCTTATGATAGTTGCGAACCAGTGGCGGAGGACGACGATCTTGAGGTTCTTGGCCGTCAAGGTCCATGTCTGTCGCAAGAAAGCCATGGTCGTCAATGGCGGACAGACTCGCAATCTATCTCGTCTCGAGAGTCGAGAGGAAGTAAAACGTCCTTTCGAAAGGCGGTCGAGTCGAATTGAAGGCCGGCGTCTGCTGACAGATCCGCGTCGTAAGGAATAATTTTTATCGCGCCATGTAAGATGCGGTCAGGTAGCTTATAGTTTAGATGCCTAATGTATCTATCTCCCGTAAATGTAAGAAAAGTCGGGAAAGTCGGGAAAGTGGACAAAGGATAGAAAGTGAATTGAGCATATATTTTTGTACAGAATAATATAATAATATCAAAGTAAGTAATCCGTACTAAGCCTCCTAATCCTTACGCAAGAAACCCATCAAGAAACCAAACCCGCCTGAATCATGTAGCCTTGCTCAGACCAGACGTTGCACGATTTACCTAGTCTCACGAGCTCTTATGGGTGATGGGTATGTATGTATGTAGGTATGTATGTACAATGTATGTAAAAAGAAATCGGCTACTATTAGATTGGTCCGAACGTCCCGGAATTTCCTACGGTGTTAATGTATGAAATGACGAGGACCTAAGCGATGCGAACCAAAAAGAGGTACAAAGACCCGTAGACAGTGGCAGTGCTTTCTAAGCTTCGTGGAATATTACCCACCTGAGAGGTAAGGCCTAGTAACCAGCCAATGGCAGCCGAAGGAGAATTTAGCTGCCTACAGATACCTGGGTACTTAATGTAGGCCGATGCCCGATTGAAACGGCCCGCTTGGCTCATGTCAAACCTTAAAAGTTTCTATGTACGGATCCGTAGGTACGTAGCGTGTAATCCCAAGGTCCACTACGTAATTGAGCCATTTCCAATCAATGGATTTCAACGCTGCCTATCAAGATACATATTCAATATATGTAGGTAGGTACCTAGGTAACTACCAAGAAGGTAATACTTCCCGAGGAGTAAGAAACCCATAAAAACAGTGACTACGAAACTATCGTATCTCATCAGTAGAAACACTCCGTACCCTTCCCTTTGAGTAAACACCACGTTTCTGCTAAGTCCTATTTGCCAATTTCGATGGAGAGATGCTGCAGATTCCCATAACAGGCAGCAACATACATGGGAAAATCTACCTTGCATACATATGTACCTAGGTACCTAGGTAGGTAGGTAGGTATGTACCTAATGCATCCTACCTACATCATGTTACGCTGCAGGCGAATAAACGAGCCATACAGGATTGACGAATCAACTCATACATAACCCGGTGAAAAGAATGACGAAAGGCATCTCTGAAATATTAGGTAGTTGTCTACCTAGGAAACCTACCTAAACTACCTAAGGTAGGTAGGTACCTAATGTTCGGGTTACAACAGGTTGCGTTGCACCTCATATTATCGCACTTACGAGATGCCAACATCTCCCCAAGAGCATCGCCTCCTCCTGATGGAAGACGCGCACGTTAAATCCCTGCCATGGAGCCTGTAATGCGGCTGCTTACTCGCCCGTTGTTATAGGTGCAGGATTGAGATCAGCGGGCTACACCGGTTGAAGGCTGGCCAGATCTGACAACAAAACCTAACCCATACCTGTACTTTGCATACAACCTTACTGTATTAACTATATTATTATTCCGCCAAGGTAGCTTGTTGCGTAAACGTTTAAAGGCCGCATCTATGCATTAAGCCCTTAACTTAGTCGACCATGAAGCCGCCAGCACAGTCGTCATCTATCATAAAGCCCCCAGCTTCATCGCTGTCATCACTTTGCTGTGCCACGTCCTCCATGTCGGGCTCCTGTGCTACCCCCTTTCCATTATCAGCGTCAGTAGTATCTTGATTCTTAGTTTCCTCCTCAGAGTCAACACCTTCCCAGATCCGTTGCCGAACCCTAAGGCCCCTCAAAAATAATTTCCAAGTCTTGAGAGCTTCGCGGGTCCGCAATTCTTTCTCTATGTCGGCTTCCCGGTCTTGAAGACCTGTGATCACAGCCCATATAGCCTCCTCATGTTCTGCGGCGACGACCACTCCGTATAAGACTGCTGTGCCTTGTCTACCCCTAAATTGAAAGCCAGTGAGGGCGGGCACGTAGTCCACACCTAGTATAAAAGCGGCTCGGGCGCCGAGCTCGTCAGCCACGTAGGCGCCGCCCTCCGGAACCATGCTAGGCACGTAAATATCTAAATTTCCAAATCGGTTCTTCGGCACTCGCCCATTGACAACCGGGGGGTGTTTGAATTCTACAGTCTGATTAATTGTGAATACTGGTGTTCCAACTGTCCCTTCGGGATCGCTATCCTCATCGCCATCGAATGAATTCGTCTTCTGTTTTGCACGTTTAGGTAGGAACTTAACAGGTATCTCATTCTGGGGAACCTCTCTACCCATTCGATACCATTTTTCCCTACTGCGGGCAATCTGTACATCCTTACGCCTGTAAATCTTCTCCAGGGGGCCGTTACTACCAGCCCCTATAGTTCCTGACGCAGAAGCACCAGGCACAAGTACTTCGTTCCGCCTAAAGTGTCGTTCCAGTGCATATATAGGATGATCCTTAAAGTCAGCAATGTTACGAGGCATCGGCTCCCGTAACTCCATGGCTGTCAATTCGTTATCCTCGATCTGACCCAGGTCGGAAGTGAACCCGCGGGAAAAAGCCTTAAGAACTTTTCGCCACCATCTTGCACCAGTGGTCTCTGCACTTTCGATTCGCATCTTTCTCGTTTTTGCATTGAACGCTTTTGCATAGCGGCGAGTCACATCTTTTGCCGTCCCATCGGCTTCAAAAGCAATAACGTAGGTCATACAATTTTCCCTATCAGAAGCTGGAGGTTCCATTTTCTGGGGTTTCCAGAACGAGTCTGTTACTAATGGGTCGACGGGCTGCCATTTCTGGTGGGCTTCGTCTAGAATTTCAACCCAATAGACTGGATATCGTGATTCCCGGATCTTTTTAGGCACGGGAGGAGCTTCGCGAGATGAACTAGTAGGATGGACTGTAGGAACCTGGAAAGCCATAGCGTTCGGATGCCCTAACCGCCTGCGGATTGGGCAAACAGTCTCCTCTGGCGAATCGACCGTATTGCTATCATTTGCTGCATTCTGTTGCATCTGTGCATATCGCGCTGCGATGGATAGCTTTCCTTCCGACTTTGGCGGTTTCCCTAAAGAAGGGCCCCCGGAAGCAAAAGCAAGAGGTTGAAGAGAACATACAAGCCTAGCTTCAACCCCAGCGCTACGGAGAAGTGCACAATATAACTGTGCGCCGACATCACGCGAACCACGGAGAGATTTCGCCGCTTCTCGGAAATCTGGCTTTTCTCTAGACGATTCTATGTCGTCTGGGAGCTTGTACTATGAAGATGAATTAGTCTACTCTCCATAATAAAAGAAATCAGGTGGGCATACGCCTTTAAGATGCTCTTCGCTCTCAGCCCAAAGTGCCCGTCGAAGTCCTCGTTCGGTGATCTGAAATTTTGTTTTATATATGGTTCCCACTTGCTCCAGACCATCCTTGAGGGACTGCGCCCATCCAAATTGAGTAAGCTGGGCCCCCGGGTTGAGATATTTAATCATTCTCTTAGTCAGGAGTGTTCGCAGCGTGTCTTGAACGACGGCATCATTGCACCACCGATTTCTACGAGCGACATGGGCTAAGAGGCAGAGCAGATGCGTCTTATGTATCTCAATCCGATGGTCCTTTTCTGCTCTGCTGATCGGCTTTCGCCTATCCACAGTCTTCTGGGAACCTATAGCAGTTTGCGTCGAGAAGTCAAGCACCAAATCCTTATTAGCATCTTTGGCATCTTCGATAGTATTTAAGCTCGGAGGTACCGAGAAATCGACATCCTCAAATTGTATATCATCATCACCTAAATCATCATCGTCCGAATCCCTATATATCGTCTGCACAGTTGCAGTTGGTAACGGCACATCTTCAAACTGTATATCCTCTTCTTCGTCTGCACTCTCAATCTTCGGCTTTATCTCTGGGGGATTCGGTTTCTTAGGTGATTCTTCATTTTTCTGGCCGGGTCGCCGCCTTTTCAAAGGCCGCTCGGGTAAAGGCGCATCAGATTGGACATCGGCTTCGACGAGCATTTGGCGATAGATATCCGGAACATTGGAACGCCTCGCACTTGACCTCGTCTGTCGGGAGGACCCAGAGGCTGTCGTGTCCGTCGCATGATTTTTAGACGCTGCACGTTTCCTTCCGGCCATCAGAATGAAATCATAAATTATAGTATATTAAATAGCGAATTAAATGAGTGTTAAAGGTAAGCGTTATGTCGGCATCGACAAATATAATAGTTGGGGAGGCATGGTGCTATTGCCAGTTACATAGTTGCATTACAAATGCTTTAACCTGGAAAAGGCGCCTGAGCTTGACGTAAGTGTTCGGCATTTAGGTGCAGCCGCGAACGAGGGGCAAGAATGCAATGCGCCAATCTCGAAAGCACGTGACTTTGCAGTTTCGCGTTTAATGAGATCCATAATAGGTTAGAGGCGCCTCTTTCTGTTCTACATACATATCATCACTTATCGCTTTCTGCAGATTTAATATCCACGGCATACCTTGGGTACCTAAATGTAACAACACTATTACAGGTCGCATTTAGTCTAATCTGGCTTAGGTATTTATTCTCCATTTGCGTTATATCAAATTCACAATTGAATAGAAGGCTATAGCACAATACCTCATACCATCATATATTCATTAGACACTAGGCACTTCCTGAGGTAGTAGATGTCCTCCGCAAAGTCCCGCATCAAGTTCTGCGCGTTCTTGAGTGCTAGCTATCTATCTGTCTTTGATTCCTAACTCTCCTCTTTGCTGCGTCCTATTTCGCTGGTCTCAACAGACAGCACCGTCCACCTATACCTTAACTAGCGAAATGACTTGTCAAAGAACCAGAAGCTATAGCGAGTGCCTCAGCTTCATCTTCGGCCTCAGCCATCTCCCTCGCTTCTTGAAGAAGCCTATCCCAGCATTCATTACACATCCCCTCATTCCATTTGATGACAACTTTGTCCACCTCGCCTCTAGGTCCTAAGCATCTCTTAAACAGTTCAGCGCATGTCTTAGGTTGCATGAATCCCCAACAAGAGCAGCCGTACCAACGCTGGTATAGCTCCTTACACATTGTCCGGAGGCGATAATGGAGAAAGGACGAATTATAGATTAGAACGAATGATACTATAGTGGCTCGAGTATTATGATTCTTCTCGTGTCAAGACGGTGTAACGCCGGACGTTAAATTCGCAGGTCTCAAAATACTGTTGAGTAGAACTTGGAAACTTGGATATTCGATACCTGTGTTTCGTTTCAATCCCCTCTACTGGCAATCGACAATAAGTATTGGATGATCGAAAACTCTCTTTGGCTGTCTAATAACAGCGTCGATCACTTAAAATTGTTGGGTTGTTAACTCGTCAACATCGCGATGTTGGCGTCGCGTACTGCCGTTTCGTTATTTTGAAGAATCTGTTTATAGCGGATGACATCTAGTTGTCTAGTAACAACGGGATCATGCTAGCAGGAATAAACGGGCTTAAAACTTGGTAAGACCATAAAATAGTCGAAACGAAACAAAAGAAAACGAGTTTCCGTGGCTTCGTGGCTAAATGGAATAATATTCATGAGACGGAGACGTTATGCGTGCCGGATCAGATCACCAATGTATTTCTGCGATACTTGCGGCAGCTGCAAAGAACCCCACTGTGGCTGGCTGTCAGAATCCCGGGAACTATACCCAAAACCACGTTCGGCCGTACGACACAGCTGTTAAATGTATTATGTGGTGTTCGGGAGAACCATTTCATTCTACTTACACTACTTACACCACACACACCAACATACACGAGGCATTTTTGAGGGGATCGAGATCTCTTTCATATGTTTTAACCTGTCACAGGCCGTCTTCGGCACGACACGGTGAATCACCAGGAAGATCATTCATTTAAACCCTTGAACCGGTCTGCCAACCTGCGAACTTACAAACCTACACTAATATAATATCTAAGGCAGTTCGAGAATGTTCCACAATCGGAACCCTCTTGCATTTCAGCTGCCTTAGGGACTCGCATGAATATCGGCGGATTAAATTAGCCGCATGTAACTCCCCAACATCTTCATCAGCCTCAATATATCTCAACCTTTACACTCCCCTACTATATTAGTAAAGGACACCGAGAGGATACGCTAGAGAAACGTTGGAGATATTTGGGTGCACCGTCGGCACCGAAGCATAAGGTTTCGTCGGCACGGTATCGTTTGCGAACGCTGGCGTCTTGCGCAATGGCCGAAGGCAAGTAAAGTGATTAGCAATGTTAAGCAGCTTCTCCTCGCTGAATGGAAGGCCTAATATCTCCATTCCAATGGGAACACCGATCGGTGCATCCAGCGATGGTTGCGAGAATCCGACTGGAACAGTGAACACCGGAACGCCGGTCAGTGCGGCAAGAATACCATTACGTCCAGCCTGGGACGGCGAGCCGATTTTGACTACGAGATTTTTTTGCTCCGGATAGATGACAGCATCAAGCTTATTGCTGACGAAGGTTTTATGGACTGCCGCTTTGAGGCGATCAATCCCTTGCTAAGCCGTTGTATATCCCAGATCAGCTGGCGAGCAAACCCTAGAATTATTTATGAAGCTATATTGAGCAGGGACAACCAGGAACTTTCCACTCTCATATACCTCGTCCCAAGTAGTCGGTCTATCCCCGGTAAGGTTTGGACTAGACAGGTAATTTTTCAGTGATTCTTTAAATTCGTATTGCTGGACATCGAAATCGGCTATTGATGATGTGTTGTAGATTGGTTCTGTCATGTTGATGATTTCAACACCCTCTGATTTGAGGAAGTTAATAGTGCTTTCCAAAGTTTCGATTACCGGAGTCGTCTCATCAGATGCCGTGCGGTTCCAGAATCCGTTCAACAATCCAATCCGAAGTCCATTGAGACTACCGTCTTTTAACCCTCGTGTATAATCTATCCCCCTAGGCTCCGGTGGGACAAGGAAAGTGGCATTATCAGCTTCATCAGTGCCAGCGCTCGCCATTACAGTTAGCGCAACCGCAAGGTCTCGGACGTTTCTTGCGATCGGTCCAATACTGTCCTGTGTGAAACTAACGGGCATAATACCCACTCTCGATATAAGCCCCCGAGTCGGACACATGCTGACGAGATTATTCGCGCTTGCCGGACTACGAAGACTGTTGACAGCATCTGTGCCTGTGCCAAAGACTACGAAGCTAGTTGCAATCGCGGCACCGGTGCCACCACTACTACCACCCGGAGTCCGGGTTTATCGTCTGTCCTCCTAGCGAGGACACTGTGAGGCCCTCCAGCGCCACTATTCCAGTCTTGGTCAGCAAAACTCCAATACGTAAAGCCATCCATTAAAACGCCAGGAAACGCCTACTTTCATGTATATTCGTTTTGCCTAGGATCACCGCGCCCTCCTTCTTAAGTGCCTTAACGAAAGGAGCATCGGCGATGAGGCGGTTGCCGGCCAAATCAGCACACGACCCTGTCGTGTTCATGCCTACAGCATCATAGTTGTCCTTCAGTAAGACGGGAACACAGAGAAGCTTGCCTGCTAGGTCACCGGTGGCAAGTTTCTTATCTAACTCATCTGCTGCGAAGAGAGCATCAGGGTTTAGACTAACGATTGCATTGATGGCCGGATTAATTTTCTCAATGCGGGAAAGGAAAGAGGACACTACAGTGCGGCAAGTAGTCGACTTCGTGGCAAGTGCAGTCCGGACACTCTCGATGGTCGACTCTAGAGGCTCGAACGCATCGGTGTGAGCGTGGACGGTCAATACCTGAAGGAGTAATGTGCCGAGTATCCAAAGCATCACAGACCTTCGGGCGCGTAGTAAGCTCTCAGTAGCGTATGGGATGAAGAATCTCATGCTGAGTTCTGGTGTTTAAAAAAGGCAACTTGCATATAAATCAGGCACTTAATCTTTTCAAACTCAATCGACACTTTTACCAGACCCGGATTATATACAACCGTTCCATGACATGACCAACGCCTTTAAGATACAGAGGTTATTTGAATGTATGTGGGCTCTCGACTCCTAGGTTGCACAAGCAACAGCAATTCCGTTTCCCAACTATATTCTCACATAATACGGGCAACATTTCTCGCGAGCAAATCAAAAGAGCAATATCGCCTTTCGAGTAGATGTTGGTTGATAGTTGATTTTATTCCGAGTCACATTGACATTTCCAATTCACCGAAGGTGGTATGCTAGATCTGAATTCTTAACAGACTTACCTAGGTTAGTACTATCAGTAGACTCATAGGCTATCACCATTACTGGGTAAGTTCAAATTCATAGAGACTAACAAGGTATCTTCCGATCCTAGACCAGTTCTTAGCCTACCTCTCGCCTAATACTGTGTCGATTTGCGAAGATGTGATGATTGGGGATTCTATCTAGTGACATTTCATATCCTTATCAAATCGTATGTTGTACCCATTCCCAGCAACTAGTCGATCGAGCTAGCTTCGCCGCATGATCGCGGCCGCTAGATGAACCAACAGGTTCCTAATGGAAATAAGCAAGAAGCAAGTCTTCTGATATAGCGATCCGTCCAGAAAGTACACAATATATGTATGATAGTAATCTAATAAGGCGATTTAGCAAATCCCGTTTGTTGCGCAGCGTCGAATGGTGCTCTTATATCACGTACGTATATTTGACAGTTGGCAGACTCCCAAGCGACAAGCACTTGGCATACCGCTTCATATCCATTAACGATAAAAGCCAGTCCCGGCGTCTTGGGGCAGCGTCTGATTGGCCGACTTTGAGGCTTGCGGTGTAGTGTATGTTAGGTAGTGTATGTACGGCGGGCAGCAGGGTCAGTGCATATATGTGCATATTACGAGAGCCGGGTCTAACGCTTTGTTCGATTCGAATACCGCATTCAGAAAGCCGTCGTGGGTATGTCAGTACCTGGTTGGACGATACCCCGGGTTTCCACAGGCAGGGATTAGGGAAATCGAACCATGGTCCCCCTGTATGAGCACGCAATCTACATATGTACGGTGGAAGGTATTCTGGAGATGATGCAGGTGATGGTTGCCAAGTATCGAGATGCTTTGGAATTGGTCCAAGTGTCGTGATCGTAGGTGTGCAACTCGGTTGGTGGACCGTCACTCAAGCCTACGGAGCTGTCGTCGCATGCTAAAAAAGCATCAGGTGAAGCAGTAAACTGCTTCAATTCATTCATTGTCCCTATGTATGTACATACAGATCGCGTCTCGTAAGAACAAGGGGAGAATGGCATATGTAATATCTGCACCTCGGTAACTCCGCAAGAAACGGACCAATCCAAGATTCCACCCAACTGCAGCCCCCGCGGTCTCCGTCTTTTTAACGAGACGACGATACATGGAACTCGAGCTTACGGGGGGGATAACTAGGCCATCTTCCTTCCTTCATCAAAGGAATAGCACGAGACCCTCCCTCAGAACCCGAAAATCTCATCATCTAGTGAGATGTGGCGCCTCTTTTAGGCCTCACCCGGACGTTGCCCTCTTGGAGGGCTTTGTCTGATATGTCGGCAAGCGGATCCTTCTTGTCGAACGCGTAGCCGGCGCGTTCGTCCCGCGACATCTTTAAGATGTTGAATCTTTCACCGCCGATCTTGTACTCCTTGGAGAACTTCTTGAACTACATACGAGACGAGCGCGTATTAGTACATAAGACCAGATAGTTTACATCACGAAGGGGTTCTAGAGGGGGGCATTTTACCTTCTTCTTCCAATCCCACCTGTCCGTCTTCGGCGCGCCAGGAATCGGCTTAATCTTGCCCCCAGCCGCCCTTTCTAGCGCCTTAATTTTCTCATCCGTACCGTAGCATCCGGCTAGGCTAAGATCGATGCCGGCTTTCTTCGCGTAGCCGACGACTTCCTTACGGTACGGCAGCTCGAGGTCTGGGATCTCCAAATCTTCAACCCAGTAGAGGTAGAACGTCATAATCAGCCCTAAGTCTTTGATTTCAGAATCGGCCTTGAGCATCTTGGCCCGGTCAAGCTCGTTGAGCACTGTAAGCAGAGCACGGCCAACGAGGTTGACGGTGGTATTTATTCTCTGCACGTCGCCCGTGGCTATTGACGAAAATGGTTAGTTTAGCTGGCCACCATATGCTCTCTTCAGCTTTCTCAATAACTGACCTATCCACCCGTGAAGGGGAATTTCTAAGAGCCACTGCATCATAGCAGCTACAATCGCCCACATTTGCTTCAGGGCTCTCTTGCTACGCTTCTTCCGCGAAAACTCTTTATCGAAGGCAATGAGCTAACAATAGTCAGTTATTTCGGTTCTAGCAATGGGCCTAATGTGAGAGTCGCTAGCCCCTTACCATGTTCTCAATCATTTCCTGCATGCCCTGGCCGTGGAAGTGCTTGTGAATATGCATTTTGAAAAAGTCGGGGTTAGTGTACGACGCCCGTCTTTCCCATGCGGAAAACAGTTTCCAGGTCTCCCACATAGCAATCCACCGATGGTCTGGATACTCGGTGGCTGGCTTCATCTCGATATTATCCTCAGCTCGGATTTCCTGATTGTATTCTTCAAGCAGGTCATCGTCGTCAAGCTGGTCGTCCTCATCCTTATCCTCATTCTCATTTTGGATGTCAAAGAAAGGACGGAACATGCAATAATACTCATAAGGGGGACGGAGGTCCGAGCTATCTTCGGGAGTCTATTAAGAGGGTTGAGTAAAACTACTTTCAAAAAGAGAGGATAAAATACATACCTCATCTTCATCTTCTTCTTCAGAGCTAACATTCACTTCATCGCTTTCGTCCATCCATTCTCCACCTCTTGTAATTCTTGGTGGTCCGGGCCGTTCACCTGAATTCGATTTTCTCCGGGATGTGAGGAAGCCCGGGGGTGAAAATCTATATATGAGATATGCGGATACGAGAACCGGCGCGATCGACAGCACCAGCGTCCTCTTCGACGGAATCGTGCTTAGCGAAGCCATCGCGAGGGTGTTGCGTTAGTCGCAAATTTCAGTTCAACTCCTTTTTTTTTTTCTTCCAACCTTTAAACCTTTAAATGTGTCGCATTAAAGTCTTTTTCTTTCCCTTTTTTTCATCGGCCCACTATGAAGACGCGAATCGATCGCGGCTGGTCACGTTTTTAAGGACGAAAGAGTGGATGGCGGCTTGGGTCCGACGCTATGGCCACGTGCGGAAATACAGCCCCTCCGGGTCTCTAGACCGCCCTTTCAGGCACTGACGCCCCCATGTCAACTAACCTAAATACATACATGTAGTATACCTATTAACGGCGCTTACGACGATGGTATTTAAGCCCTCTACTCAGAGTCAAGCGTCATCGATATTCACTTGTAAAGAGGCCCGTCTCCCTTTCTACGATACTGACGAGTCTTTCTTATTTCGATGTCAAACTACCCGAGTAAATACTTCAAATTTTAGAAGACAAATCCTACGACCGAGCAAGGATAGTTGGGCACAACCGGAGGCGCCGGCAACGGAGCTTTCTTCCAAACTTACCTAGAGTCCGCCACCCAGCCCTCGGAGAGAACTGTCCTTCCGCCCCCGTGAAATGTGCCCGTCTTCCTCGTTAGGAGCTATTCTACATGGTACTGCGCACACTACCTCTCTCACGCGCCTATCTTGAACAAGGGAATAACTACCTCAAGGCAATAAATTGGTTGTCTCTAACTTATTTACCTTCCAGAAGTAGATAACTGAGACAATCAATTGACACAATCAATTGACACTCTCTAATATCAATGTTACACAGATAAGACAAATGTGAGGGGTTCGTTCCCAGAGTCATCGTCATGTGTGTTGATACTAGTATGATATATTTGACCAGGTGAGCCCATCCAGTCTCAATCGAGCCCAACGGTCTCGGTGGAAGCTTTGAAAGGGAAGCCAGAACGTGACCTAGGTATTTAAGGCCAGAAAAGGGCAGAAAAGTGGGTTGATGGAGCTCCAGGCGGAGTCAGGGCCATTGATAGTGTATATGTCCGCCTATATCCACCCACTGACGTGACCGGTTGGATTTCATTGTAAGTGCCGCACTCTGCGCACGATCCAACGTATCTAGGTCAAAATTCAAGTTGTGAATCAACCACGGAGAGACTTATACGCCTCTTATGGTATTTGCCTGTTCAATTATCAAGCTAATCTAATAAAGTATTTGTAACTAACATTAGATGGTAAGTAACAAAATAAACTATTTAGGTTAGTCTCAACAAAAGTGCATCCTATAATAGACGTTTCCGCAAGAACCCGTAGACTAGACTTAGCGCCGGTTACCTTTTAACGGACGAAAGGTAACAATGGCATTATTACAAGATAGCTATTAGTGTAAGGTGGCGAGACCTTTAAAGTTTAGAAGAGTTAGAAGTTATTTGCTCATTATGAGATAACTACCTACTTGTTAAGAATTCATTTGCACTAGGTAAGCAATTGCACTTAATTGAGATCATATTAGGACTCTGGAGGATATATCTAACCTAGAACAAAGGATACTCCCAATACCTAATGTGTAACTAGCCATAGGCTCCAATAATTAGCTTAGAGTTCCTTGCGAAATAACTTCGTTATGTTTCCTTCTTCCCCTATGACGGATCGCTTATAGAGCCTTACATTCTAATTTATACTCTTCGGCTTCTCTTTGATTGAGGCAAGTTGAGTAGGTTGCAATTGAAACCCTCTACTAGACTATATACTCAATATTCAAGCAAGTCAAGTGAACCTTGTTAGATTCTTAGACTACTGTGACACCTAGGAGAAAGAGCTTCGAGCTATATCAACTGTCTAGTCTCGGATAAATTTATAGTCTTTCGTGCATTGATAGGGTTGCAATCTTATTTCTTGCTGACGTCCGCATGAGCTTCAATAGTAATATTGGTTAGTTAGCAAACAGCTTTGCGGTGTCGTCTTGTTATATAATTAGATGCTTATTTAGGTAGTTATCTTACTTCGCTCTAATAAAGTCTATTAACTAACCCTAATTCAACTTAGCTTAGATTGAGACAAGCGGCTTTTCTCTTATAGATGACTTTTTATTAGTCTAGACTATAACAGTCGTTACTATTTACTCTTTCGCTTGATTCTCTACAATGAAAGCCTATCACGTTTAATATTTAAAGCCGGAGAATTCGAAACAAGGGGCCCCTCATAGTGATTACCGCCAGGTGGAACCTCAAGGCATGGGAAAAGCTCCATCACGCCGTAAGGAAGTCTAATCTTAGGCAACTATGAGAGTCCGCAGCTATACCTATTGGAAATATTCTGTGCCTAAGATATCTCCTCTAAGACCTTAGCAATGATAGTTATCTTTAGTATTGAAATAAGTAGCCTAGGAACTACTCCTAGGTACCGTATATGGCATCCTGGCACCGAAGGTGTACATGAGGACCTCCCCCCTCACTCATACAGTTGATAGACTTAGTCACTTAATATATAATATACAACACATGTACTGCATCTTTCAATATTTAGATTGAGGACTATAGAGAGTACCTAGTATCAGAAAAGTCTTGAGCTACACCTGTCTCATGATATCGGTTTAATATATCAAAATACCCAGCTCTATGTTGTCTCTATATCGTAAAGTCGTAGTTGCAATGACTACGTTAAGGGAAGGACAGGTCCGTAAGGTGAAACAATACACTTAATCAGACTAACTAGTAATTTCATAAGACCTTGTTATTAGGTATGAATAACTTAAAATATTTGGTAATTACCGAGCATTAAACATAATTATTATAAAAGTATAGTGATATGGCAAGGGGTACCGTTGAGTTCTCATAGTTAGTAAATTAACTGTATTAATATGAGTCAAGAATTAACAAAACTAAAAAACACCCCCTTTGAAGATCTCATCTCAGTTATAATTCTAAAACTCTTATCCTATATACCTACCCCCTTTATGGTCTACAAGTAGTGGCATAATTTAGCAATGTGAAAGCTGTCTATCTTTTGCGACTGAGTTGGTACAGGGCTGCACAGCGTAGCAAGTATAACGAACGAGATAGGTGCGTTGATTTTAATATCTGTTCCGCAAGGAAATATAAGTTAACTATGGGAGCCCATGGATATACGTACCGAGAATATCCTTGGTTCTAGATGTCCCATTTATAATCCTGACTATGCCTTTGCCCACCGTCCACTCACTTACAGACTATTCTAGATGTGAGTTATAAGATACCGCAATGTGCTTTTTCTTGTTCGTATATTAGTCCGGCTGTTGAGACTATATAGTTAGGCAACCTAGGCGGAACCCTCGGTCGAAGGATGGGATTGAGAGATGATTTGTAATGTAATATATAGTTACAAACACCTCGCCCAACACTTCCCCCTCTTCTAGGCCACGGTTGGGCATATTCGAGTCTACTGTCACGTAAGAGTTTAAGTACTTAGATAGTTTATCTGAGCCCAACATCGTCTGACTGCAGTACGGAACCAAGAAACCCGTTGATGGTGACATATGGCCCGAGGTGGGATGCGGAATCTAGTGGATCCCAGGGTGTAGCTTACGAGCAATTATCCACAGGAGTTTCACATGCAGGGCAGGATAATGCTATCCATTACTCAGTACGTCATGCTCTATGTATGTTACACCCACGTGGGAAAGCAGGCATTTTTATCGTCTTTTGGCCGACGGGGGTCTACCATGCTAGAGGTACCGTACATATACGGTTTCTTGGAGGATTGGTTCATCTTGGGGTCCATGTGACCAGGAAACTGCATACTTGAAGGAGCTTGGCGACTATGCAGTTGAAATTAGATGTTGGGCATGCTCGCAGGATTCCACGACGAACATATATTGGGCTCGAGCTATTCTGCCTATACATACATAGTCACCACGTAGGTGGTTATAGCGGGCTTTTTAGGAACTGGGAGTATAATACAAGTAATTATAGGTAGTAATATATTACAATACCTTGTCTACGTTACATTTTACTAGGCGAAGAAGACGATCTAATCGAGCAACTGGAAACGGGATTGGAAGAGCCACGCCATATGCTAGATCAATCCAAGTCATATCATTCAAGCTTCGACTAATGGGAAAGAACGCAAATGCATCGCTGTTCTATGCGATTTGTTGATCACTCAGCTTAGAGGACTCTTACGTATGGCTTGAGGAATGAAATAATTATATCTTGTAGGCTAAGAGCTCAACTCCAATAGTGAAGACGTTGGATAAGAGTACATAACCCTGATATTAAAGCATATAATAACTCACACGTAAGGTATACGTACCTAAACTATCTTTCCATTGACTGTGAGGGGAAGTTCCGCTAGATAACCCGGTAATGCAACGTATAGATGGGGATATGCAAAGCCGTGTCCTACAATATACTCCCACACTTTCCAAGCACTACCCCCTAACCTAGAAAAGTGGCTGGTCACTTTTGCTTTTTATTGTTGGAACCAATCTGTCGGAAACTGGGTTGTGCATAAGAGGTATATATACTATGGGGTACATCTAGCTGCCGTCCCCGGTTTCGGGGTGTTGGGGCGTTCTAGATGCAGAGCGAGGGTTCCTATCAGATTCGAAGCTTGTCATTCATATTTCTCACGCGGATCGAGCCTCTACATAGCAAGACAAAATAGTACCTAACCTTGAAAGTCTTCGAAGATCATCACGCGATCAGCGCAAGGAGATAAAAGAAGATGCTTTGGATATTTTCCTTCCTGGTCGGGCTACTAAATCGCGCGCTTTTGGATGCGTATCAAGGCGACGCGTACTTCGTACGACTACCTAACCAATTGACGTGCGAGGAGGTTAGCCAGAGGTATATTAAAGGCAGGCTACGATAGACTGATGATATGATTCTCGATAACCAGCCCTCACCGGGTCTCGGCACGACAATGTAAGGGTATGATATAAGAGGCAGGCTACAGTAAACCCTCTTAAAGACTTTGTCACTATTCCAACATGAGCTCTATCGGCCTAGTCAGGGGAAATCATTTTTACGCAGTGGGCTATGATAATGTCTCCGTCTTATGCAGCTGAAGCCAAGCTCAAAGTGGAATGTGTTCTTCAACGAGATGCAACTCCAGCTGCTCTATATTAGCCAATATCACAAGGTCCGTGCTCACTACTTCACAAAAATGGCACGCTGCAGAATAAAGAGGAAGGGAAAGACGATTCTCTGACATTGCTACTCTGCCACTTAAAGCTGTCAACTTCTTGGAGTCCATTTGCGACTAGGTTGGGAAATGTTCGTCCTACAGGTCATCATTCTCATACGGCGCGTACATAGTGCATAGTAGATACATATGTACCTAATGTAGACCAGGTCGTGTTACGGATGGGCGATGCAGATTGCAGGAGGAGGATAACCTGGTAGCGAGGATTGAGACGATTCCTTCAACCTCGTCAGCCGCCGAAAATAAGTTTTACGTTCGAGCACATGACTGGACAACCGGACAGCGTGAGGCAGCCAACCATTTGTTGGAGTTGAGTAGATCGTTATAGGAGATGGGCGCGTATAATATGTATGATGTATGCATTGAGGAGATGAGTCTATAAGAACGAATTGACAGTGCCCCGCATTGGGGAATAAGCAGAAGATTAAAATTAAGTGCTAACCTAGGGAGGAGGGGCAAGACAGCAGCATGATGGGTAACAACATCGGTGGAGTTCCCCACCCCCCACATTACGAAGGTTATAACTTATAGTAGGTACCTATGTACCTAACCTAGTTAACTGGGTATATGGTAGGTAGGTAGGTAGTTACTTACAATAATAGAGGATGGAAGCCGCTACCTAACATTATCCTTTGAATCTTAATTGTATACACTTAATAAGTCTATATGAGGTAGGTGTGGATGTAGGCATGTAAGAATAGCAGTCACAGGTATTATATGTATCTTGGTCTCATCTTGTTCAGAAGGTGCGGCGTTTTATGTTGTTACTAAGCAAATATACTAAGTACCTAACCTACCTAGGTACCTAATCTAAAGTATTGTACATAGGTACTACCCGAATAGCCCCCAAACTAAACCCCCAATCCCCCAACTCCCAACTCCCAACTCTCAACGTGCCTGGGTCTTCCACGCCAATGCACATCATTCATTCAACACCAAACACCATTATGACGACAATGATGACAATGAGTGCAATGCTGTGATACTTTGACTATCCAAATATGTCACCTTCCCTTCACTCCTTGGATAGGCGACATGACGCCGATCCTCTTCCTACACATTTCACTTGCCGAGTAGTAACAAATGGCTAGTTTCGCTACCGATACACTTTGACCTAGTGTTACGGTGCCTTAGAGGGAGGACAAGCCAGCCGCCAATGATAACTGCTGTTTGAGCCTAAGACGTCGCTCACCCGTCGTAACCTTGGAGGTCCTTCCCAAATTTGGATAGCGATGTGTTTCCCGCATTCAACAAGCTTATTTATGGTAGATTACTACTACGGTACGACCTCCTAGTTCTTAGCCCAATAAATTATCCATCGGCTCGCCACATTATCGTCTACTCTCTTCGCTGCACTGGCCCTAGTCGTTCCGGATATGCCTGTATCAAGTCTCGGTCTAAAACCCCTCTGCTGTCAGTTCGAGGGAATCAGAGGCTCCTCTCTGCTCATGTCTGATATATCGACTTGTAATTGGTAATTGGCACGAGGAATTCGAACTACCGTGCAGTACTCACCGCTATTATGACTATTATGAGTTGATTAGCAACGATAGCTTAATGTCCGATGAAGCTGCATAGAGGTCATTCGCAACTTTTGACAGTTTTTCGATAAGTGACACTGCAGCCGCTTAGTTGCCAATCCTGAAAGCCACAATCACACCGTCCATCCCGGAAGAACGAGTAGACTACTTCCACGAGTCGTACGTAACTTGTATTCGCGCCTCGCATGCCGCTTTGCCACATTGCCTTCAGCCGCCTGATGAGACGTTTATCTGCTAGTCGTCTTTCGTCATAAACGATAGTCCGCATCCATCATCACATGGTCATTCTTGGCCTTGGCCCGTCTTCGGACTCGTGATAACACGGCCATCTTTTCCGCGTCGGCTCCTTCTACTTCCCCTTGGAAAACCTGACGTTGTTGAATTTCGCCAGCACCCAACCAGGTGTCCCAAACCCCTGCTCTAACAAGATGTGACCAGGCTCTGGATGACGACGATGCCCAAGCTGATAATCTTTTTTGCAATCACCCAGACGGAGGAATGTACTTTCACGAACATAGCAGATAGATCTGCCCTTGGACGGGTTTTGGCGACTAGATCCGCGGTCTTCTTCCGTTCAATTCCCTAGTCTATCTATGCCTGGGCCTACTATTGCCATGTTTAGGTTCTGCATGGCTTTCTCTATTGGTGCCAGTCTGCTAGCTGACCCCAGCTCCAAAATGGACGTGTCCCTTTCCATTGGCCAATCCCAAAGGCCGAATCGGCTGGGTTCTATAGAACCCGTATCACCAATGTCATCGTTAGCTAGTCGACCATTCACGACCCCTATACTCGAACGGAGTATTTTTTGGGGGACCACCAATATACAGTACCAACCTCAAGCTTACCCCCCACATTCAAATCCACAGTTTGGTCTGCTAGTACCTGACGAGTACCTACACTCCAATACGACCTGCGAGTCACCATGAGGTACATATAGCTCCAGACTCTCTACATGGCTATAATATTGTTCAATGTATAACAAATCGTTTAGTCACCATACCTCTAGCATCCGTGTTGGCTTTTGCGCGGGATACGAAAACATTTTGAGGACCCTTGCACTCGCAACTCCAGATATGCGGGCGGCGCAGATCTTCCCCTGCAACTGTCCACAGCTTTCCAGCTGCCATGCCTTGAGAGACGGTTGATCTGAAGTGTTCTCTTGAACACCACTGGTAGGGGACATCCGAGCGAGGAACGCGAGAGGGCATGCATTCTAGACTTCTATGGCAGTATGCGTTTCCCCCTTCGCGTTATAGAAATGGAATATTGTCTATATACCTATCTTCTCTTCTACTTTAATCTTCTCCTATTTGGGCTGCTATATTTTATTCTTCCGACCGATCCTGCTATCGAGATATAGCCACATCTCACTTTAACCTATATATACCACACTATCCCCCGTTGTTTTGTCTTATAGGACTTCTAGCACAATATTGATCACCACCTTTTTACTACAAAAACCTACTCTCCAATCTATATCACTGTCACTATAGTGTCCTCCTATCATTAGCCATGGCACCCCATCTTGACGCACCATCTCCCAGCGGAAGCTTCACGGTTGGCTTCGACGGAATTCCCTTTCGGCCAGCTACCTCTTCAAACGCAATAACAGGCTCTCTAGCACCTGCTGAGTTACACTCTTCGTTCAGTAGCTTCTCTGAAAGTGAGTCGGTAGAAGAAGGCTTCCATATAACACGGCCACTAGTACCAGGCGTCTATGTACCAACGCTTTGTTTTTTTGACCCGGAGACGGAAGACGTTGACATCAATACTATCGCCCGCCATGCCGTACGACTTGCCGAAGCTGGCGTGACAGGCCTTGCCACTCAAGGCTCTAACGGTGAAGCTGTTCACCTTACACATGCTGAACGTCAGCTAGTCACTCTCGCTACACGCAAATCATTAAACGAAGCTGGATTCTCGCACATTCCAGTTATTGTCGGCTGCGGCGCTCAGAGCACTCGTGAGACTATTCAGTACTGTCGCGAGGCATGGGAAGCAGGGGGCGATTATGCCCTTGTGTTACCCCCATCGTACTACGCACCTTTGTTTGCCCCATCATCTAAGACCATCGAGCAATATTTTACAACTGTTGCCGATGCGTCCCCGATACCCCTCATCATATACAACTTCCCAGGCGCCGTAAATGGCTTGGACTTATCATCCGACATGATAATCAAGCTAGCACAGCACCCCAAGATTGTCGGTGTCAAGCTGACATGCGGCAATACGGGCAAATTGAACCGTGTAATAGCTGCCACACGGTCGCATTCTGAGGACTACGATCCGGGCAAACCCGAATTTCTAGTCCTGGCAGGCTCAGCCGACTTCTCGATCCAATCCTTGATCGCAGGGGGACACGGCATATTAGCAGGTCTCGCAAACATCGCACCAAAGGCCTGTATTAAGACAATCGAATTATATAAAGCAGGCAAATACTCCGAGGCCCAGAGAATTCAAGAAATCGTATCACGGGGCGATTGGACGGCTATTCAAGGTGGCGTCCTGAGTGTTAAGGCAGGACTCCAAGCGTGGTCAGGTTACGGTGGTTTTGCACGAAGCCCGCTCCCGAAGCCGACTCCCGAACAAAGCAAATCGTGGAAAGACGGATTTAAAGAACTAGTGCTACTGGAAAAATCTATGCTGGGTTGCTAACATCCAAGGTTATAGCGGTGAAGAGATATAGCTACTAGGGTCGTATTTCGTTCATGATGAAGGGGCACTCTATTTAACCAAAAGTGTTTGGTATATGTAAAGAAAGTAAAAAAAACTCTGAAAACTAAAAGATTAAGGGGGTCCCTCTTATCAGTTCATAATTTCCATGCAGGAAATTTGAATTAGGCGTTTAAATGGAAATGGCCAGGACTTATTACTAGTCTCGCCCGACTTTCTTTTGACTGAGGATGGGTTGCCGTACGACCCTCTCTTCTCATTCGCTTTGAATTGGGGAAACCAATGTATGACCTAGAAGTCATCACTGCAATCGCTCGCGGCACGGCTCAGCTTCATGAAAAGGGGTATAGCATTACGACTGCGGTATATATTTAAAAGTGTCAATATATCTTACATATCAATATGAAAATTGAAAATATATAACACCCCTACTTATTTAAAGTCTATGAGGTGGAAATAGAAAATACGCTTCAATATCTCCTTTGGATTTCTAGTTCTATTTCGGTGGTCCCCGTACGTTAGGTAAGAATCGAAGTCCTAGGTAATATCTTAATAGTTGGTTATTTTGTCAAAGGCATATTCGATGTCTCGGCAGGTCTAAACGCCGCCCAAGGCGTCTTAGAAAGCTCTATTCTTACTAACGAAAGGGGGTCAACAACTCGTTGGCACTATTAGTCATTGCAGAAGCTACCTAGTAGTGACATGCTATTCATCGAGATCGCGGGTTACCATCCTTTGATTCCGTATACCTAATGAGGGTAAGAAAGGCGGACGATCTGAGACATACAGCTTCTGTAGCAAAAGCGATTATAATACTGGCCTATTCCTATAATAATCGTATGACCAGCACTGCCTTTTTCTACTTGACCGTCAAGAACACTTCTACCCAGAAGGCTGTCTATCGGCGTTAATGCATGAATCCACTCCAAGGGGGACTCTCAGAACCTGCACTCGGCCGAATAAGGAGGCAACCCGTACGTTACCCGGTCTGGCTGGCTGTCTGTCGAGTATAGGACGCATGCTCGACTGCATGAAGAAGCCACAGCGCCATACACATACCGTACCATGCTATGCCATGCTACGCTCTGCTCTGCCAAGGTATGCCTACATTCCCTAACCCCGACCCCGGCTCGCGTAAACTTCTCATGGCGGCATGTAGGTAGAGTCGCAAACCTACCTACAGGAAGGGGTCCCCATGCCGTGCGCTGCAAGCCACACGACGGGCGACAAAGCATTACCTGCAACTCCGT
Organism: Daldinia grandis; assembly: GCA_022432525.1. Lineage (NCBI taxonomy): Eukaryota > Fungi > Ascomycota > Sordariomycetes > Xylariales > Hypoxylaceae > Daldinia > Daldinia grandis. The sequence goes on from JAJKLB010000007.1 coordinate 1,548,697, forward strand.
CACTGCCGCCCTTCTCTCACGATGCTACCCCCGGATATTGGATCCACATGGGTCGGCCCCCGATAGGTTGGCTGCAGGCTATGAGGACATACTTACGTGCTGCTTGGCTCCCTAGTGCTGCACGATGCCGAGATGGCAGTTCTCTCTTTTTCTCTTTCTCTTTGTCTCTCTCGTATTCCGCGGGGAGATAGGCGCGGGCGGCTGGGAGGGTAAGATGGAGATGCGGTAGCGATGGTTTCTTCACAGGGCTTGGGACTTGCTCCAGTGGAGAGCGTCTGGCCGAGGGTCCGTCGAGTGCGACTTCGGACTCTGCGGGTTATGTTAGTATCTCCAGATTCGAGGCACGATCTGGCGATGGCTAGATGAGTCGCCCCTACTGCTGTGCTAGGGTGTGCCGATGCCGATGTGTCATGCCATCTGGACACGATGGCGGGCCGCGGCAGGGTGACATGTCGTCTCGTCTTTAGATCCCTTGGCTTGAGGAGCGTGGGGGAGGACCATACATACCTACCTACCTACCTACCTATGTATCCCTTCCTTCTTCCCTCCTAGCCTCGATGAAACTGGGGTTGGCCGCCTATCTCTATTCGCTCAACGCGGAATGTGTTTTATCTAGCCCGCCTCGGCTATTTATAGGAGCTTGCATGAATGGCAATGCGTAGCGTACTCTCCGGCGTCGGCCTCGAAGGAATAAATAGTGGACGGTGGGTGGTGTCTATGATGCCGTCAGTGGCTTAATGATACGTTACTGGAACTACTACCACTACTATCTTACTAGTTGCTCCCTCTCTGTCCCTTCAAAAAGTCTAATACTCCAAGTCCCCTGATATTCAGCTTGAGTACAAGATACAAGATACGATCAATGCTAAGGATATAGGTAGTCTGTAATAGAACATCCAACTTCTTAGATCGGTGTGAATAGGGGCAAGTACCAGACAAGAAACTACTACACCTACATATACTTCCCCGTAGAAAAGTTACCATTGCCCTATGCCTACTGTGTTAGATAGGTATAACATGTCTCGAAATCTGCTCTTGTGATAAACAGTTTCGATACGATGGAAGGCTATATATGCTATTGTATTATACGCATTGAGTAGACCAAGTATTTTACCTCACCTCTACAACACCACCATAAAAGCAGCAGTCATACCAGCAACAAACAAGCCAGACCACAGCGCACTCCCCTTCCCAGCAGCCCCCGAGTTACCGCCTCCACCCCCATCCCCATCCCCATCCCCATCCACAACCTCAAGCAACACCCCCTCCGCCCTCCTAACCCTAACCTCCAACACCCCATCCTCCCCAACCCTAACAACCTCCTCCTCCTCCCCCTCCCCCCCTGTCTCCCCCCTAACCACCTCCCCCGTCCTCCCATCAAACGTAACCCCCGCCACCGCCACACCGCTCTTAGCATTCGTCCCCGGACCCGTCAGCCTCGCAACCCTAACCTCGCGTCCGCCCGCCCACGGCGTCGCCACCCTGATCGCCGTAGACGGGCGCGTGCCGTTGCTAAACGACGCGCCGTCCGTCGCTCTGAGCGTAGCCTCGTTGCCGAGCCCCCGCGTGCCGTTCCACACGCCCAGGTCCAGGAACACCAGCTTGCTCAGGGCGCGCCGGTCGCGCGCGCCGGCGTACACGGCATAGCCGCTCAGCGCGGTGGTGTTGGCGCCCGGCAGCGCTGCGACGCTCAGCTCGGCCCCGTCGGCGGCGGCGGTGGCGGCGACCCGCGCCACGAAGTAGTGCGCGTACCAGTTGGCGCGGATGCCGGCCGCCAGCGTCTCGTTCTTCAGCGCGTACGGCTTCGGCGTGAAGGCGCTGTACTCGCTCTGCGCGCCCAGGTGGAAGTACGTCTTGCGGATGCCGATGGACGCGCCGAGGAGCACGTAGTCGACGCTCCAGAGGGCGGCGCCTAGGGTGTCGCTTATGCCGCTCTTGCCGCTGCAGGACACGGAGTTGGTTTCGCCCATTACTAGCGGGGCGCCGGCTTTGTCGGCTGCGGCGACTTGGGGGGCGTATTGGGATATGTTCTGGTGGGGGTTCGTTGTTAGTTGTGTTTATTATTATTATTGTTGTTGTTGTTGTTGTTAAGATAAAAAGGGGGGGGGAGAGAGGGGAGAAGAAGAAGATGTGGGTTTATTCAGGGGGTTGTTGGGCTTGGTTTAAATCTCTTGGGATATATCTATAGGAGACGTGGTGCCTATAGCACCCTAAGAGGTAATAAAGGGGGTTTGACCACTCACTGCCGCATAGTTAGTTAGTTAACCTAGTACTTTCACCTTTCACCACAACAGAGTAGGTAGCGAACGAGGCCAAAACTCACCCTGCCAAAGAACCGCATGGTTGGACAGCAAATCCAACCTCATGCGCAGCCACCTCGGCCCATCGCACGTTGACTGCGGGTACAAATGCGTAGCATAACTACCGATAATATCGCGGTCCTCTTTCCTCTCGACCAGCGTCAGGTTCTCGATGCTGAAGTCGTCAACCTCGTCCTGCTGGTCCAGCACCCACGGCGGGTCGGCAAACACGCCGGCTTGGAAGGTGGGCTTGCGCTCGGCCGCCTTGTACCACTCCGAGCTGACGATCTGGCCCGTTATGTTGCGGAACTGCTCCACGTAGGCGTTGACGCCCCAGGTCTGGTCCCGCCACCCCTTGTTGATGAAGTGGTCGATCTCGTTGCCGAGTTCGAACTGCACGAGCTTCTTGCCGAGGGACTTGTGCACTGCTTCGGCCTGCGCGACGGCGATGGACCATGCCGAGTCGTTGACGGCGAGGTTGAGCGTGTAGATGATATCGGTGCCTTCCGGGAAGTAGTCTGCCCAGCTATCGTACCAGTCTGGTGTGATGTTGAACTGCTTGGCGGTGAGGGGAGTCGGGATAGCGAACGAGTCGTTTCCGGTTGATAGTTTGTCATGCAGGTAAGTCTGGTCGGCCGTGTTGCCGCCGACACGGATTGGTGGGGGCTTGCCGGTGATCTTTGCGATGGCGTTTAGGAGATTCTTGGCCAGGGGCGTGCTGATGTAGTCGTTCACCCAAACCGGCTCGATCGAGTACCCGTAAACATCAGGCACAAGCGGTCGCGTGGCAAGGTCACTTGGGATATCGACGTTGATATCTTGAGCCACGACCTCGACTGTAGCCACAAGAGCCGCGAGGGCAACTGAGCGAATACTCATTGTATCGTGGGCAAATAACTTCACTGCACGAAGGCAGCAGCAATAATTCCTGTTATCCCAAACACAAAATCAGATGGGCTCGCGACAACGCCGCCATTATAAATAATAATGCCAATGCCATCCAGACGTCACCTCGGTCGGTTTTGCGTGCCATTCCCCAACATGGTGGATTCCTCGAACCAGGTACGAGGTAGCATTTCCAAGTCCCAAGACCGGGGCGGCCTGGCTGAATCGGGAATGGCACCTTTGACGATCCGGGGAAATTCGAGCCGAAGGCGCAGACGGAAATTGTCCACCTGTTGGAAGCCATTGCGGCGAACGTACTCCTAGGTTTATGATGGTCGTATTATAGGGGGAAGAGTATTGGTATTATAATTATAACATAGTATAACTTATAATGCGGGGGGACCGTGGAGTAAGTTAGCTATTTTGTATTCAAGTAGCATCTTTATGTCCATCCAATTTCATATATATAGGTAGGTACTTATTGATTTATTGATTTATTCCCCCTTATTCAAGGCGAAGAATACTTATACCCATACTTCTCCTTCGCCTCGTTCAAAAACTTCAACAACTCCTCATGCTCCCTCTTAGCCTCGGGATCCTCCTCCCTCTTCTTCTTCACGTCCTCGTTAGTAATAGGCAGCTTACTCGGGATCGCGTATCCCCTCTGAACCGCAGGCCGCGCCATGCACCTATCGATCCACTTCTCAATGTTAGGAAACGGGGACATGTCGATGCCCGTGAAGAGCGCGCCGTTAACCCAGCCTAGCAGGTTGATGTCCGCGATGCTGAACTTGCCCTTGCCCGCACCCACGATGAAGTCCCGCCCCTCGAGACGCTTGTTTAGGACGCCGTAGAGGCGCTCGCTTTCTCCGATGTAGCGCTGGACTGCGTAGGGGATCTTCTCTTTGGCGAAGCGGAAGAAGTGGTTTGCTTGGCCTTGCATGGGGCCGACTCCGCCGCTATTGTGCGAGTAACCGTGTCAGCCGGGTTTACTATTCAAGTGAATTATGTATGATGAAATTTAGATATTTCTTGAGGGCATCTCATATCAAAGTATCAAAATTAGGCAAGTAAGTAATCGATCAAACACGTACTGTTGCCAAGCCATCCACTGCTCGCAGACGCTATAATCGTCGCTGTCGACCGGGAAGCTAAACTTATGTTCCGGATCGTAATGGCGCGTCAGGTAGTTCAGGATAGCGAGACCCTCGAACACGGCGAAGCCACCCCGGTCATGGTCGACGATGGCCGGGATTTTGCCGTTGGGGTTTATCGCGGTAAACCAAGGCTGCTTTTGCGTGTTCTTCAGGATGTTGACGGATTGCCATGTATACTCTTTGCCGTACGCCTCTTTCAGCTCCTCCAGCAGGATGCTGATTTTTAGCCCATTAGGCGTGGCTATAATAAAAAGCATTAATACGACTAATACGACATATACAATATAATATATATCTTGCAAAAGGAGGACATACTAAAGGTCAAAAGCTCAATGCCACTCTTGGCGATGAGGCCGGTTGGTTCGGGTTGTTCGGCCATATCGTTATCTAGTTTATATAATGTCCGGGATGTAGAAAATAGAGCTTTACGGTATATAGTCTTCGAATGGCTTGGTTGCTTGATGAAAGCGACACCGAAGCTTTGAGAGAAGGGACGGGCAGCGAGAATATTTATACGCCGCAGTATCACACTACGAGGGATATTGAGCGACATGAATAACTTGTATATTTAGTTTTAGAAAACTAAAAGTATGGAAATGTGTACGTACGTGCGTGTGCGTGTGCGCATACACCTACCTTCTAAGATAGGTTCTTCCCTTGAAATACGGTTGGCTCTTAACTTTTCTACTTTGCAGATTTATGATTACACATCTACTTGGTACTTTGGTGGTTCCCGCTTATTGATGTCATTCGTATTTCTAAGCACAACATTCCTATTTCTTCTCTCGAGGTAGCTTAAGCACCTCAAAACCTTAGCTTGCTTGCCTTAACCCGCATCGTCGGTCTTTCGATTGCTCCGATATCAACTCTCTAATTTTAGCTGCGCCGCTACAGAGCATCAGTATTATCCCAGTAGCTCTAATTAATAAGGTATAGTGCCTCTTTTCTAGGCTGAGTTAGTCATTCCCTTTGCTTATTGGAATCTGTGGAGCTTAGCTTCTAAGACTATAGTGAAGAAGTTGACATAGGGGCTATAGGAGACACTATATAGCCTGTAGTTAACTATCATATAACAAGTATCAATAGCTTAAGGTAGGTGCTTAGTTGGGCTTGTCCGTCTTGGCGGTCAACTATAAACCGACTAATGCAATACCAAATCACCTATTCTCGCAATACGATACAGGTATACTATAAACGTCAAGCTTACTAAAGCATTTAGTTACTGGGAATAGAGGATTGCCGCTACTGCAAGGACCTAAACTAGTCCCGACCCAAGCAGCAGATCTAGCGGATCAGACCCTGGCACGATACCTACATGTAGATAGCTCTCATGTAGGTAACTCTTAGTCTGCATATGTGCCTCCTGGGTATGTATGTACGTTAAATAGATCTGTTGGATAGCTCCGTCAGCTCCTACAATACGTACAAAGCCATTTCATTCGTAATAAAAAAAAAGCAATTACGACTGCCTTGCTTGATCATACACACAATTAACCTGAAGCCAACCTGAGCATGGCTCAACCAAGCCGGTCAGAGAACCCCTTTAAATCCTGTTCCTGCCACCCTCATCAAAAACGTTGAAGCCGGCCCCGTCGAAAATTTCATTGCACTTCACGCGTAGCCTACCCCTAAAAGTGTTTTTATTCCTTATTTTCCTCGTTACCTACCACTTTATTTCTCAAGCTCCCTACAGACGGATCATTGCCACGGTACGGCTATCCGGCCATGTGTGGAGAAACGGTGCGGTATCTAAATAACGTAAGGGGGGTCCGCTCAAATAAAGTTGAATCAAGAAATTTACCAGTAACCGCCACCTCGGCGATATTCTTCTCGAGGATAGCCCCCACCCTCGCGGGGCCCATAGCCGCCCTCACGCGGGGGAAAGTCCCTTGGAGGCCTGTCATAAGGCCGGCCGTTGACGTACGGATCCGGCGGGGGTCCGTAGTCGCGACGATAAGGGTCTTCGTAGCGCCCACGCGGATTTGGGTAGTCGTCAACAGGTCCACGACGCGGCGGGGATCTATAGCGGCGATCGTCGTAGTATTCGCGACGAGCGGGGCTCCGGTCGCGGTAATCATCGCGATAACCGCGCGGGCTGTTGTACCCACGAGGCGGACCACGGCGATCGTAACCCTCGCCCGGCGGGCCGTAAGGTCGACGACCCATAGGAGAACGAGAACGGGCGCCACGCTCGCGGGTAGGGAAGTCCGGTTGGGTCTAGCATTCCATGTTAGCAAAAAGGAAAGTAGTAGACCCGGGATAAACATACGTCAGCGATACAATTGACTCTCTGTCCCTTAAACTCGCGGCCGTCAAGCTTCTCTACAGCAGTCTTCAGGTCGGCTGCGGTCTCAAACTCGACGAAGCTGTTTAAAACTCGTTAGCTTATTTGATCGTAAGCCAAGATAATCCGTTGGGAGCTGCTACGTACCCTCGGCCATTGCCGTCACGGCCTGTCTCCGAGTATACGACATCCAAGCTGGACTGTCGAGCAAAGTCTTTCAGGTCCTAGATCCAGATTCCATGTAAGTGGGGGGTCCGAGGAGCGGTGTAGAACATGCGAATGAGGCCAATATTCCCAACTCCAGAAGCAGCACCAGCAAAAGGAATGCGGTCAAACCAATCCAAGCAGGCGGTTACGTCTAACATTGGAAATCCCTAAGGCACCTTGGCTAGCTCCTGAGACCTGTCCGCCAGAATTTGGGAGAGCTAAAATCGATGGTTATGACATCACAAAAAAACTAATATGTTGGATACCAGCGTCCCCGTTGTTCAAGCGAAAAAGCACACGGCGCAAGATGGCTCGCTGTACCAAGGAAGGGAAAATCATCTAAAGCCAGAATCCGAGGGCGAAGAACGGGAAAACGGGAGTAAAACAGACCTGCCAGCTGGTATCATTGGGAAGTCCAGTAATCTGCATGCGATGGGGAGTGCGACGGGGTCGGGGAGCACTGCGCTCATGACCACCGAAGCCTTCGCGGTGGCGAGAACCTCTAGCGAATTGCACTGTTAAGCGTTCGCCCATGAAATCAGATCCATCTTATCGCCATATTAGCCAGGGAAACAACGGATAAATCAGGTAAGACGGTGGCCAGGGATGGTCCAAGACGTACGGAAAGCTGTGACACGAACGAAGTTAGTTATTGACTATCGCTGACGAAAACTTTGCCAGACGCGCGGGTTACTTACCAGGAACGACATCGCGCGCATCCATGGGATCCTTGTATTCGATGAAGCCGAATCCATTCATCAGCTTGACCTCGGTAATTTCACCAGTGCCATGGGTTGCGAAGTGGGCTTCCACATCGGCCTTGGTTGCTAGACGAGACAGTTAGCAGTCACGATAGGGCGACACAAAAAAGCTAGCTCGAAGCTTCGTGGCACTGCAACATGAGCTCGAGCAAGCATCCGGTATAACTTACCGCCCTTTGGCAGGTTGCCTAAGTAAAGCCGGGTAGCGGAAACCTCAGTAGACGCCATGATCGCGGTCGGTAGAAACGAGGCGCGAGTCCGGATGAGTGGTTAAAACAAAAGGTTGGAAGGAGCTCGCGTGCGCTGCGAGAAAATTGAAGATGACTCTGCAAATTCGTTGCGCGAATCACGAGAAACCAAGTAAGAAATGCCAGAAAGGATTGTTTACCAAATCGGATGGTTCGTATGTGGGTTGCGTGGGAGAAAAAAAAAGTTGGCACGAGGCCACGGAGTAGAAGGGAAAACCCCGACGAGAGAGGAAAACCTGGAGTTTGTTCGAAAAATGCGGGCAACGAAAGCGGCGGAAAAATTGTAAGGAGGGTTCTAAGAGATAGGCCGGCTATAAAATTGGTGGTTGGAAAAGGAAGGGGAAGTAGTCCTTGTGTTTGCGCGGGTAGTAGAAAGGACGGTGGTATTATGACCGTATCACTTTGCTTTGATTTTATTAAAGTTGACAAGTGATTGATGCAGAAGATCGAGGTGTGATGGGGATGGCAGCTGCTGGATGGGTTAGGATGAGAGGAGACTACCTACCTAACTTGAAAGAATGGAAGGTGTTTGAGCACCGTGCACTTAAAAATGTGGAGGCGGCAGAGCGGAGCTACCTGTGAGATTTTGTCTTTCGAGATCCTCGCCCCGCACAGGCCAAAAACACCCTAACCTTGAGTGGAATATACCAAGGTACATGCATGTATGTATGTAAGTTGGGTACAAGGATAAAAAGGTACTGATATGTACCGTCTACATCTACCTAGGTACCCAGCTTCCATCACTTACACAAAAACAAAGCTCAAGAGTATTTATTAACTACCAACTTCACAACAAATCAACGAAGCGGCGTATCAAACACATATACTAACAAGTGCGTATAAATAAATGCCTATCCATAAACACTATAGGCTATATATCCATATATCCATACATCGTACAAAATATAAGTTCTACGTTACGACGTATGTATGTATGTACCTACATACATGCTTGCCTTCGAATTACCCCTCGAACATGGATGCAACCTAGCGAGCAAGCGCCTCACTTTCTTTTCCTACCTAGTGGTACCTAGCTCTCGATACGACATTCAACGCCCGTCCGCAACGATCGCAATGATAAGAGCTACACCGCCAACTACATATGCATTAGATATCTAACATTCGTACCTGGTATTCATTCACTCGCGCCTCGAAACCATCCTAAACTCGACTGGTCCAAACGCCGATGCTATGCTGTGCCGTGCTGTGTAGTGCTGTGTAGAAGAAATGCCTACTTGGAAGAATTAAGCTTCATTAAATAGAACGTCGATTAGTTCGTCCATAATCGTGAAAACCAAATGCGAGCTGTGATCGTTCATTAGCACCATAATACGTCTATAGAGGGGTAGCATTACGTACTTCAACCTCGAGTTATTGAGTGTCGCGAACATCCTGCGACTCGCGGCTTGGGCATTGAGCCGTCCTACCACGTTTCCAGCCAAGTCCGGAACAAGAGTAGCCAGCATCAAGCTTGCTTCTCTTCGGGTCCGTGCTTTCTCCGACGATGTCCTAGGCTGCTTGTTTCTATTAAGCTGTCCGCCGGGCCACATGCTGTTCCTCAGGAGATCAATATATTTAAGGATGGCGTCTTCTTGAACCAGCACCTTGAAATTGTCTCGTACTTTTCGTTCAATAGTACCTCCGAGCATCTGGTGTAGCACAACAACAACAGCTCGGCCACGAAGCCAATTATTACCTCGATTAAGCCCAAAGACTTCGAGAAATACGTCGCAGATTGGTTTGATGAAAGGCTCGAGCTCTTTATTCTCAAAGGCATTCAATTCAGCTTCGGCTTCGGCAGCCGTTATGGCATCCTCGTTGACGCTAAGCGGTATCGTGCTCATCTGGCTTGTAGCCGCCGCGATTAGATTCTGCCCCGCAGTTGAGAGCTGGTCTAGGACAGGTATATTTCCCAGGATATCCTCCATGCCATCTGCAACGGAGTCGTATAGACGCGTGATCATATCCTTCTTATCCTCGCGGTTTATTAGGTCCTCCCCTTGAGTGATGACGCTTTGAGATAAAAAGGCTCGTAGATCTCTGCTGCGGCATACATCTGGCAGAAGAAGGAGTTCGCTTAAGTACCGCTCTAACGCATCACGCCGCTTGCGAAGAAAGTCGCTTTGAAGTTTCAGGACCATCCTCCGTCGCGGAAACTCTAAGTTTCGTACCGAGGGATACCTATCTCGTAATTTCTGATGGAGCTCGTGGAATTCGCTGTATCGTCTCGTCACAATCCAGGTGGCTGCTGGCATCTTCTCCCCCGCGTTCCTCTTTACCTCAATGACGTATAAGGCAAATTCCTTCCCGTCTTCCTCTCGTCCTACTTGGATAGACTTGATCTTGATCGACGCACGTCCGTATAGGCTATTATCGCTCTCTTGAATTACGTATTGTTGTCGCTGTAGTTCCTTTCGCCGAAGTTCCCTTTGCAGACTCGCTTTTGACTTTCGTAAGATGCGCAGTTCCGCTGTATTATTAGTTAATTCCGCCTTCTTCGTTAGTGATTCTATGACAGCCTCTTGGGCAGCAAGTCGTTCAATATCATTTGTAAGGGCTGTAATAGCCTCCGCGAGGCCCAGGTCGCCAGGAGCGGCTTCGTGTACTTCGTCTTCGACATTACCAACTTCACCTTCGTTATGATCTTCCTGCTCATCTGACAAGAACTTATCCTCGTCCGCAAAAAGGTCGTCGTCTACGAATACTCCAATCCTGGATGCCGCACTGACAAGTCCGAGAGACGCTAAGCTGGGCTTTTCGACTTCCTTCCCAGATTGTATTGGATGCTGTTGGTCCAGTGAGCCCCTAGCTGAACCGTTATCTTGACCTGAGAATATGCTTGAAGCTCCGTCATCATTCCCAAAGAGCGACTCGCGGAGGTCCTCTGCAGTCTGGGGTCGATCGTCTTCCATAATGTTATTTAGTGCTTCCTCCACTGCTTGGACTACCTGGGTGTCCGGCACGGGTCTTAACGGTTCCTGATCAAGACTCATCACCGAGTCCGCCATGGGATCATGATCCGGATCGTCGTCGTCAAACAGTGGTGAAGTCGTGCTGTCATCGAGTGATCGCCGGTGACCCGTTGAGGGATCTGGGCTATGATTGACGTTGGTAGCAACAGCTTTTAGGTCTGTGGCGGACAGACCTCGTCTAACCTGACCATTGGACGTGTTTATTTTCGGATTAAGCTTTGCCACAGGCGCTGGTTTCAACCCATACGACTGTGAAGCACGAAGCGGTGGTGGTCCTGTAGCTGGTCCTGCCTGAGACTGTTGTGCCAGAGGTATATTCTTCGATGCCTCTTCTGACGCCAAAGCCTTATAGAAGATCTCTGACCTTTTAAATGCATCAAGATGTTTGGACTGCATGTCCTCGAGTACGGCACTTTGAGCCCGTAGCACAGCCCGGCGCGCCTTATAGTATTGTGCCGGGGAAGCTGCTTTTCCAGCGTCGAGAAATTCGCGGATAACGCGCCGCGAGCTAGCTGGGACCTTGAGTTCCTTTTTAGATAAGTAGGCTTGATCAATTTGGGCAATGTCTGTACGATCGGATTCGGTCCAGGGGCTCAGAGTCGAAGGTAATTGCTCATCGTCGTGTCCATCATCTTCCAAAGGGTTTCGCAAACCATCTACCACTAGCCAGAACTGTACAAGGGGCATCAAGCCTTGTCTATCCATATACTCCATAAAATAAGAAAGACCGGACGTGTCACGTAGGATTTCAACTAAAGACGCGTTCTCAAGCCTTGAAGACCCTATATTTGGCGGCGGAGTGTTCGATAGGGGTATGTGCCGCCCATCACCACCCGCAGCTAATTGATGAACCCTCTGATCTAAGAGTCGTTTGCCCATTTCTAACCGACGGAGGTAGATCGGATCCTGTCCCGAGTACTGCGAATCTCTCTTTAGCTGGCTCGCTACTTCGCTTCGAAAACGTCTCGCGTCAGACAAATTGTTAAGTTTGCGGATCGTACGGATGAATTTTTCAAACCGACGCTCGCTATCCCCCGAAGCCAGTCGCGGGAAAGCTACTGGCCTAGAACTCTTCGGTGGCGGCGACGCATGCGCATCCAAGGCCGCACGAAGCTTACGAACTGTTGATCGGTCTTGCAGCATGCTTCGGCCATAGTTTTCCATGACCTGATTCCAGGTATCGGGCTCGGACAGAAGCTGCAAGGTAGGGAATAAGACAGTACAAGCGACGATTTCGCGGACGATGCTAAACACAACCCGGCTGTCAACCATGGTATTAGGTAGTACTCTCGGTAGGACCTTAGTGACTATATTTCGTAGGTAATCTTGCTGTAGTAGTTTTGTATCCGAGTATGCCAAAGACACGGCTGGGTGTAGTTTGCCGTCATTATATTTCGCGGCAATGGCCAAATCCAACTCTTCAGATTCCGTAACATCACGATTTAACTTACGGCCGCGAACAGCCCTCTCCGCATCGTAGAAGTCGCGAAAATGAGCTGTTAATATTGGGACAATCCTACTAGTTACTACTTCCACCAGGTCTGTTTCGAAGAGACGGTCTCGAATGCTAGCCAGCGCATACCTTATAGTCTTGTCTACCTCGTTCGCGAATGCCGGATTTTTGCTTATGTGCGAATACCATGATTTAACAAAATCCCGTATAATCAGATCGAGCAAATCGTCTAGGGCGTTGGAGATAGCGGGAGATTCGGCATATAGGGGATCTTTAAGATACGTTTGTCGAAGTCGTAAGGCGGTGGTTTCTTTGTGCCAAGAAGCGGAACCTGAAAAAATGACTGCATCGGGTCGTGATGTTCTATTCCGTTGGCTATACGTTGAGCCCCGGGAGGTAAAAAGTAAGAGGAGACAGGCTAGAAGGGTTACAACGACGCCGCTGACGAAGGCATATCCCATCCATCGAATGGGAGGAAACCAGCTTGTAGCATAACCCCATGCGATGAAGCAAACGACGCCAGCATAACCAACATCTCTCCCCTTAAGGGCCATACTCAGTTTGCGGCGGCTTTGAAACTGGCGTCATGACTTGTCCGTGGGGTGACAAGCATATGTGGTATCGTGGGAATCGTAAATGACGGCGGATTGGAGGCCAAGAGCTGCTTATCGATTGAGGTTGCTGTAAGTTCCAGCGCATTAGGTAAGGTACCTACCATATGGGGTAAGGTATGTACCTAATGCAATGCAAGAACCGCGGGTCATCAATGAATTTATGTACTTCGTACGGCAAGATCCCCTAGGTACAGGTACGTATATGTACCATGTACCTACGTACCTAGGTAGCCATGTACCTACGTAGGTACATACATAGGTACCAGGTAATGGATCAATAGCGGAATGACGCCCCCCATTCATTAGACGCGATTCTGAATGCAGGCCCCGAATTTGTCATTGAATAACAAAATTCTCGTCAATGCTAGGCGTGTTTCTCGAAGCGAAGCGATATGAGACTCCTTATATTTCATCAGTCAAATTACAGACAAGAGCAAGTTCCGAATCTTCATAGGATAGTCATCACCGGGTATCTTTATATTCCAATGCGGTGGTTGCGCAAGCTTTGTTTACGGGACCCCCCCATCTTGCTTCTTCTTAACCCAGAACGATATTATAGCCATGTGTATTGTCATAGAATTTGTAGTCGTAGTGGTGGTCACCACTGAGGGTCTTCCATGCGCCGGAACAGGGCAACAAATTTCTGCCCCTTATTTCTCTCCACCTTCTTCCCTTCCTCGGTTTCTGTCCTCATAACTTTCACGCATGGATCGGCATCTTGCTCCTCTTCAGGCACTCTCTCGAACGAAGGGTGGGCCTCAAAATGTTGTACCATCCACTCATGAAGATTCTCCACATCCGTAATGGTATATACAATTCCACCCGGTTTGAGGACGTATGCATACTCGGAATTAAGTGTAGTAGACACGATTCGAGCCTTATGTTTGCGCTGTTTGAAATGTGGATCGGGGAAACAGATGAATAGCTTCGATAGCTGGCCCTTTCGAAAGAAGTTAGGTAGGAATTTCATCGTGTTTGCCCGCAGGCAAGCGATGTTCTGGTATGATTTCTGCTCGGTGTCCTTCGCGCGAAGGGCTTTGATTCGGTCTTGGACGAATTCTGCTACTTGCGATCGGATCTCCATGCCTACAAGTAAGGTATCTGGCATTACAGGCGATAAGGCTACAAGTAGGCCGCCAAAACCGCAGCCTATGTCTACAACTTCAACGTCTTTCGTGATCTTCTTTGGGGACGATGTTTCCACTTCGGTAAACGCTGGAAAGAACGTGGACCAATCCATGGCTTCGGGTCTAACTGGACTACAATTTATAAGCATTGGTATTTAACAGACGACATAAAAGAGGCGATAGGCATACTATGTTAACCTATGGTCTGAGAATGGATTCGCATGTGCGCGCTGGCGATAGAACTTCTTCTTAGGCATATTCGTCGTGCCATTTTCTTTTAGCGCTTGGCGGTAATCTTGCCGCTTCTGTTTCTTATTCGGAGGTCCAGGCATGGCGACGGTACTTATTGACTAACAGCGGTAATGCGACAATCGGCAGCAGTGTTTTTTATTTTGTATTTTTTTTTTTTTACTTGCACATCCCAATCGCAAAGATAAATGTTTAATAAAAAGCAACACCGGCGGGTGTAACGTCAAAGCTGACGAAGTGGGGTTCCAGCTGAGGAAACAGCTGGTGGGGTTGGATACGCGATAAGACAGATAAGCACTCCTTTTTACCTCGTAACGTACGCCTAGCGATCCGGTTGCTGGGGCAACCAACCCCCAAATCAGGTAAGAAAAGGGCGGCGAGACAGAACTTAAACAAAAGGCTCCATGCATACAATACTCTCAAATCGATGTTACAACGTCAGATTTAACGTTGAAGCTTATATTAAATCTTAGCCTCATCTCGGCGCTTGTAGCTGTCAGATGAGGAAAGTTCAACTGGCTGCCCGTTAAACAAACAGGCTTTGCCATTGAACGCGTTTCTCATCCCAAACATTGCTTCATACACGACGCATGGCAACAATAAACGCTTTAACTATCTAAGTCACATCATATTTGCTTTGCTTCTAAATATTTGCTCTGTCGTCAATTTAGACGACGAGCATCGTATGAATCAGGGATTATGGCATCAATCAACGAATATCATGTCTCCGCAAACATTGGTCCTGTTGCTGGACGACCGCAACAGCATCAGCGCTCTAAATCCAAGGGAAATATTCTCAAAACCTGGATGCACAGGCGAAATAATTCCGATGGCTCTCCCCTACCAGCTACCGAATTAATCCCGCCAAATTATGTTCCAGAATCATCCTCATCCAGACAGGAGATAGGTGGATTTCCAAATTTCTCGCGTCCGGCTGCCCTCGGCGAGATCCAGCAGAATCAAATTAGCATTGTTCCTCGATCACCACCTAAACAGTACGAGCCACCGAGTGCTCCATCATCCCCAACCAAGAAGGGCTACAATACAGTATCAGCGAAACCAATGACTGCAAAGGAAGCAGAGAAACTAGCCAAGCTAGCCAAGCAGAACGAAGGCAAGCCTAAGAAAACAAAGTCCGCTACGAATCTCGTAGGCTTCCTAAGTCGCCCCAAGAGCACGAAGAATCTACAAGCAACAGCTACCGAAGACGAGATGCGTTTCAAAAAGAACAAGGAGAACCACCCTCCCTATGAGTCACCCCAGCGACCCCCGATCTACGCTCAGTTCTCGAGCGGCGCGCTAGAGAAGCAGAACGAGCAGGATTGCGCGAAGAATACTCACAGTCTGGACGTCCCTAGCTACCCCTCCTCGAAGAGCGGCGGGTCGAGCACCCGCGCCGGAAAAGAACGACCTAAATCGTACCACGCGCCCTTCGTCCACTCCCCCGACATGCGGAACAGCGGGAGCAGCGGCAAGACGTCGCCGTCTAAGATACAGCGCGGTCTCAGACTGTTTACCGGCGGCTCCGGGTCGCAAAACAGGCCCGCTTCGGCCGGGCCCGTCGAGCCTGTCCTCGACCCCAAGGACATCGACAAGCACCTCGAGGCCATGCTGGACCGACGGAATATCCCCGAGCACCAGCGGTACAAGATGCGCAACCTGGCAGACACTATCAAGATGGAGTTCATAAGGCAAGACTGGGCTGAGAGCCGTGGTCTGCATAGCGCTCGGCCCGAGAGCCACGGTAGCGATTCAAGCATCAGCGTCGCGCAGGCGAACGAGAACCGCAAGACGAAGAAATCCCGAGGCCGGAGCTTTACATTGTCGCGGGGCAAGAAATCGGGGACGTCTTCCCCTAAGAAGCAGAAGGGCGAAGGCTCCATAGGACGGCACTTTCGCAGCCGGTCCACGGATAGCGTCGCCAGCGAGCGGCCTTGCTCCGCTGGGTCGGGTACCGGTGGCGGCATCTTTTCCAAGGTGAAGTCGCAGCAGGGCCCCGTAGACTTCGTCGCCTACCTGCGTAAGGTCCAGAAGCCACAGTCGGTAGAGGTCGGCAAGCTGCACAAGCTGCGCCTGCTGTTACGCAACGAGACGGTAGCGTGGACGGAAGAATTCATACGACAGGGTGGGATGCAGGAGATCGTGGCGTTGCTGCATCGTATCATGGAGGTCGAGTGGAGGTATGTTGAAAATATTGCCACTTTTTACTTTGACTGGACAATGTTGCTAATTCTGAAACAGAGAGGAACACGAAGATGCTCTTCTGCATGAAAATCTCCTCTGCCTTAAGGCGCTATGCACTACAGCCCTCGCACTGCAGTACCTTAATTCCATCCAAGCAACGCTGTTCCCGGCCTTACTACGCATGCTCTTTGACCCAGAGAAGAAGGGCCCCAGCGAGTTCACCACTCGTAATATTATCACTTCTGTATTGTTCACTTACATACAATCTGCCGCCCCTTCTGACCGTCCTGTCCGCGCCAAAACGGTCCTTGGCCATCTACGCGACCCAGAGCCGAAGGAAGCAGAACGACCAATCGGTTTCGTCCTTGATATGCACCGAGAACGTCCCTATCGAGTATGGTGCAAGGAGGCCGTTGGGGTTACCAAAGAAGTATTTTGGATATTCCTGCACCACCTCAATGTGGTCTACCTGCCGCAAGAAAAGGAATCCAAAGAAAGGTCTGGGCCGTCCGGAATTGACAGCGCTACTTACATGCAGACACATTTCCCGCAAGAGAGGCCCCCGGTCCCTGCTGCCCCTTATGTCGGCGGTGTGGAATGGGACGCTACAAACTATCTAGCTTCGCATCTCGACCTCATGAACGCAATCATTGCCTGTACCCCAACAGCAGAGGAGCGCAATGCTCTGCGTAGCCTATTCAACATATCGGGCTGGGAGCGCTGCATGGGAGGCAGCTTGCGTCTCTGCAAGGAGAAATTCTACCCGGGCGTGCATGACGGGCTACGGACTTGGGTGGCGGCGGCGGCCGAAGACGGTTGGGACGTGCGAGGCGTGCGCTATGGACCGCCTGCCGAGCCCAAAAGCCCGCGCAAGAACCAGGCGGGAGGCGGTGGGAATAAAGGTAAGAAAAAGGAGGAGGCGCCGCCACGGATCGACATGCTAAAGTTCAATCTTGGCTCCGACGCTGCACGTAGCGCGGCTACTCCCGCAGGACGGTCAAGCGAAAACTGGCTCTCGTAGCTTCGAAAAACCTGGTTGCAGAGCTAGGGGCCAACAGCACCGACGATCCTTTGGAGAAATAATAGAGGACGGCTCGTGTTCGAACATCATAGTGCTAACAACACATTGTCTTGGCTTGGAAGTCTTACGCAGAGCTGGATGGCGGTATTCATGTCAATGTACTGTATTTGGAGTTTCTTCATTGGGTCTCAGGGGTGTTTTATTCGCGGGGTTTTTTTTTTCGTTGTCACGCCTCATGATATTGGGTTTCCATCTTTCCTCATCACTTGGTAATGAAGTCCGGTTGGACACACGGCTATTCACACGCGGTACGCGGTAGATTGAATGATCATGACGCTTATGACTAAGGCACAGCTCAATGAATCAAATGACTTTGGAGAAGCCTTGTCGTCTGTGCCGTGTTCTATGCTTTGATTGCCGCGACTCGTATGATCTCGTGCTCCCTTACCGTGTACGTGGCTGATGCGCCTATTATGTAGCTGCTAAGTAAGATCAATGATTTTGGTGGTCGAATCGGGTGTTTAAGACCGCTTAAGGGGCCACCTCTCAAACATAGGGGCGGTGAAGATTTAGTATAGACATTCGAGCACGGCTGGGGATATATGCCAGTCAACTGGAGATGCATAAGCCGCGTGGAGGACAGTCGAGACAGTGTGGCTACTATAACCCAGGCGATCTATACTCAGAACAATCTTTAATTATCTAACGCCCCAAAACCCACCGTCCTGTATTGTATATCCCATGGTAAGGGAAAACCTAAGCGATAGCGGCACTCGAAATAGTCCAGAAAGCCAAGCTCAGCTAGTCTGTTAGTAATGGTAGCCTGAAACGACTATTTCGTCCATGCTTGACCGCCATCGGCGACGTACAAGACATACGGTTCGCTTCATCTAGTCTCAAAGTGGATATAGTAGATTACTGCTCTGAGCTGGTTATAAATTTTGCATAACCATGTCGCGTGCTTCATCTGCCGGAGGGCCCGACGTACGGTCTGCTTCGTAACGCTGGCTAATTAATGCCAAAGGCCTAGAAAGTTGATCTGCATCAGTTCGGGGTGTTCTACCAAGCTGGTACATCACATGGATACTTATGTTATGAAATGTGATATAATTCAGCCTGCAAGTATTAGCCGCCGCAGAGGTACAGCGATGTGATAGGGATGATGTCGTTTTCGCCTAGTCGAATCCTAATACGCCGAGGAAGCATTCTAGACTTGTGCTGCGTAAATGTAATGCTGTTCACCAGCAAAGATCTTCAAGAAGCTCGTGCATTCTGCTCCGAACGTATCCGCCGACTGACGTGGTTTAAGCCGTCGTCGACAGGCTTCACGATAGGCCAACAAGTTTGGTTCAGGGAGAGAGATTGCCCAGGCCAGTGATCTGCAATGCATACTAACCCGACCTAGAAGAGCAAATTCGATTCAACATACCTTCGCAACGACATTGCTCCGTGAAGGATTTCACCCCGGAATCGCGGAATCGAGGCCAGCAGTATCTAGATTTAATTGACGTAACGTAACTCCCCATGAGAACAGTTTCCCAATCCGTCTCTATCTGGTTGGTTCATGGTTGAAAGCGTCTGATGCTAGCGAGACGTTGCGTCAAGTGGTCTCTATAAAATATGACAAGTCGTTTTTTTGCTGCGGAGCCTCAGTTAGGGACGAGCCAATCACTTGACACCCCGACAAGAAAGAGGGTAGATCCTGCAGAATGACAGTGCAATAGAAGAGGTAATTGCTCCAGTAAAATGGTATTGGAAAATATGCGAACCGGGGAATAGAATGCTCTCCGAAGATATCATGAGGGGCCCGACGCAGTCTGGCGACTCGACCGACCCACTAACAGACAGGGCCTTTGTCCCCAGGCCCGCGAAGTGATGACTACTGCAGGAATATTCGGCTTGGGTCAGTCCACCCGCTTCAATAGGCCCGGAGATATGGGCGTAACTCGGGAGGCTGGCCATGGACGCGGGATTCACAACCAATAAACCGTTATGCGAGGAACCATGTGTGTCAACAGAAGAGTTTTAAGCTCAAGAAGGTGGTAGTTAACCGGTTGGTCGGCAGAGACCACGGAGAACAGGGACCCTGGAAAATGAGCATGGGAACCAATAGAACAAGAGAAACTGGAAACCAAGTAGCAGTAGGTAAAACCAGAGGATCCTAGATCAACCTCAAATGTCAATGTCATGATCCTGGGGTTGTTTCTTCAACAGCCTTGATAAGGCACAAGGAAGCCCATGATGACGACGATCACGTTCCAAAAACTCTAACGTCGTCACACATTTGCTGATGTATGCATTGAACCAACCCAAAGTTGGTGACCGGTGAAGATGGAAGAGCGAAATGAGGAGTATTATCTATTTAAGCCTCGGGTTTCGGGTCGACATTATTAGTCCGAGGGCCCTGCTCGCGATGTAACTTGCGTAAGCGTTTATTTGTATTATTAAATTTATTTTGATTAGATACAACAGATACATACATCAGGTACGCTATACGCATGTATATAGTAGGCTATTTTCATGGGTGTGTAAGAGCTAGTGATATCGTGTCGGGTTGCTGGATGCGTAGAATAGCTAGGAAGGTCTCGAGGGGCTGAATAATAAATAATAACTTACACATAAACCCTAAAATAAATCTCCTGGGTTAGGTAGTTCCTAACTTAGAGTCATTTACGTAATCAGACAACTCTTGCCAAGCTGGACCCGATCTTTCCTGATAGGTCTAAACCTATTTTCATTCCCTCTATTGGAAATACTATTTTTCTGCTAATGCACCATAGTCTATTTTATGAGAGATAGCGCAAGATGGTTATGCACAAAAGGTAGTTGACCTTGATCTGACCGACTATATTTTTATGTAGCCATCGTATGTAAGTGCGCGATGTACATCGCTATACCTGGACGATATAAATGCCTATATAGCATATCGAAGCATGTGAAAGAACATATTAGTTTGGGGGAGCCAATGATGGAAACGGAATCCACCGAGTATAATCTTCATCCAAACTCCAAATGCTCATAGGCTTATGCCGTCACTTCTTTTCTTTTTTTCTTCTTTTTTTTTTGGACTTACCCCTCTTACCTCTTACACAACCTTGTGTTACCATAACTAATCAATCTTATCAAATGCTGGTACATGCTTCTGCACCTGCAGTTAGCGGTCGATCTATGTACCCAAAGCTCAAAGTCTACATCGTCACCACCTGCTAAGTTAGGTTAGTGAGTTCCATTCTTAGCTCCTTGCCTAAGGGTTTTTTCAACCATGTCTTGGCAGCGGCTTGGCACGCATATCTATCCCTATCCATCCCTGGTCTAGAGCCTTTTCTGAAGTTTTGCCTACCTTCGCCTGCCTTACCCTACCTAAGTTGTACCATACATCACGTATTCCTTACCACGCTCATCCCGTCGTCACCACACTGCGCTTCTCTATCTCGAATCGAGAACAAAGTTCCTTGTCGACATATCGAATTAAATCTTGGGGTTTCATGTTAACTTCGGCATTTCCCATTTCCCACGGGGACTGGACCCTTGGCCTTGGTCTAAGCGTCGCAAAAGTATTCCGTACATAGTAAGTCATCGAAGTCATCGAACAGGTAACCCGGTTTGCACCTTGCAGCTGAAGTTGAGGAATTCTCCCTATTGCCCCAATTGCTCCGCCGTTTATTCAATATCAATCTCGCCGCCCACACTAAAAGGCTACACTACCAAGCGCAACTCCACATCTGCGAGTCCTTGCGCAGTCCTTGCAGTGAGTGCCCTGTCAGGCGTGCGCCGTTCTAGTACCAGTTACGGCAGGGCAAGTTCCAGCGGGCTACCGTGTTAGTCGGCCCACATTTGCCAATATCAACATCTCCATCAAACTTCCTGCAAATCGTGCCGGTCCGAGACCAGCCTGCCAGTCCAGCAAGCCAGAGCCCACCGAGCCAGTTCCTGCAGTTCCTGAGACCAGAATCGCTGGAACCCTGCCCGTTTTCGTTGTGCCGACGAATCCCAGGAGTTCGGTTGGTGACTACTAGGACTTGTGCGCAGGACCCGAAAGCTGACCACCTTCAATTTTGCCCAAAATGTCAATAAAGTATGTATGAGCCTCTTCTTGCCTATGTAATAATTGTAATTCCCGTCGACCTGAGCCCCAACTAGCCCTCAGCCCTCCCCTTCCCTGTTCCCCCATCCACGACTTTTCTACGGCTTTTAGGATGTGATATCCATCTCTATTCTCCCCGAGAGCATTGCTCTTCCTTCCGCGGTCCAATTTGCACCGTCCATCTCTCTCGTCTATCTCATCATCATAATGGATTACGGCCTTCACGACCAGCATGCGTCATACATCCTTAGTCAGAGTAGCCGGGGTGAGGAGGACACTAACTTAGAAGCCAGCTGGGTTATGCTATCTCGGGCCGGAGAGATAGAGCCGCTGCCGCACGAGACTATTCTACATAGGACAAGAGGACGGATAGCTCTTAGCATAACCGCTCCGAATCAACCAACCGACGTACCTCCCCTTAATATCAAGAGTGAAAGTGGAACGGCGTACATAACGAATCAAAGAGTAAGTAATAGTGCCACCCGTTGCAGTATATGAATCAAACGATAGATTAACGTTCATCTCAGTTGATCTACCTACCTTCCAAGCCTACAGATCAGTTCAAGTCCTTTTCATCTAAAATACTAGGGTGTCAGGACAGTCGTATGTGTTCGTCATGGATCGGGCCTTGGTACTGGGAGGCTAATGTGCGCCCGGTCCCTGATGGCAATATCCCTCCGGAGTTTCCGAGAGTCAATGTGAGATTGACGTTCAAGGATGGTGGTTCTAGCGAATTTGAGTCCAAGTTCGTGGAACTCAAGGCGCGTCTGCACCATGCGGCACAAATTGCGGAAGAGTCGGGCCAGAGCAATTGGGCTCAAACCGTCCACGATGAACAACTGCCAGAATATAGCGCCCCTCAGGGTAGCGGTAACCCCAGTCAAGCAACCGAGGTAGCTCGACGAGCAGATGAAGCAGTTCGGGAGCAGCAGGCCCACCAGCAAACTCCGGACGAGCCCCCACCAAACTACGACGAGGCCCAGGCACAGGCGGTCAATATGCGTTTCGACGAACGTCTGCGGGAAGAAGCAGAAAGACAATGACAGCATACTTGGCGTACTAATTGTCCTAACCTAGGACTTTTATGCGGTCGATAAATTCGATTGCATGGAGACTCCTGACAGAGGGTCATTTATCTAAGGCGATATAAAAAGAATGTGATACCCTCGCCAATAAAGACGTAGCTTTCGGTATGTCAGTGCGGCCGCTCTCCGCGTGGTTGCATACCAAATATTGCTTTGAATCCTATCCTGTTGGTGCATTCGTATGCTGGGTTATCACGAAGCTGACCTTGTGGAGGAAACCAAGAGAGAAAAGGAGTTGATACTTATGCTTGCAGCCACTCAGATAGAGGATAATGCTTGTGTCTCCAGTACACGACTGTAGCTTACGCGCAGCATTCTACCCTCCTGACGATGTTTTATAGCCGGTGGTCTGTATAAAGTAGCCCCTAAACATTTAAGACGGTGTTTAAGAGGATATCGACCCGTACAAATTACTTCATGCACATCTAGGAAATAGGTACCTATTAGGACATATAAATACAATTTAAACATGAGGTGTCTTAAATTAATGCCCGTGAAATACGAATATATTTCTATAACCGGTATCATTGCTTCCAGGTGAATCTAATTGGTAAGTATGGATTGGTATGGATTGGTACGTACCTCCGGCATAGAGCGCCGATAGATCGGTCGAGTATCACGTGATAAGAAGTTTAAGCCGCAGCCAATCAAAATGCCTCAATTGGCGATGCTCTATTTTTCTCGGTTGTCAACGTTCCTTGGAGACTGCATTTCATCATCAACCCACGTTCATCCCCGAAAACAAGGCATTGCAACTGCCCGACAACCGTTTCGAGCACAATGGGTATCTGGGACACTATTACCGACCTCGTCGAGGCGGCCAAGCCATGGACCACCGCCGAAGCCGAAGCTCCAGCTGAGGTATGATTTTTCCCCATCGAGAAAGCTCCAAACCAACCGGGATTCCACCGGCTTCTATGAGCGCTTAGTACCTACGTCGTTGCGACTCCGGGCTTTCTCGTATACCTCCGTCCGTAACAGAAAGTAACTGATAGTTCCATAGGAACCCCAAGAGGAGGAGCAGTCTGAAGAGGAGGAGGAGGAGGAAGAAGAAGAAGAAGAGGATGACGATGAGCCCAAGGACCCGAAGGAACAGCTCGAGGAAGGTTCGTCGCACCCCCACGTCACCAACGCATATAGACATCTTGTACTTGGGATAGCCCCGATACGCAAGCACTATTGTCTCGGACATGCTGGCCGCATTATATGCTGAGATACTTGCTGACGGTTATATATATATATAGAATGCAAAAACTCTAAGCAGTGCGCGCCAGCTAAGCACCACTTCGACGAATGTGTCGAGCGTGTAACAAACACCTCGGATGACGGAGAGGCCGGCGAGGACTGTGTTGAAGAATGTAAGGGTCCCCTCGGAAATATTTACTTATCGACTATAAACTGACATACGTCTTCTCTCTAGTCTTCCATCTCGCACACTGCGCCAGCCAATGCGCAGCTCCCAAGCTCTGGTCCATCCTCAAATAGTCAACGCAAACCAGCCCCGAGAACCCCCAGCATCAGGCGCGGTATATCTATAGAACACTTGGAAGCATGTGCCGGCAGGTTTTCGGTCGGGCAAGCCGGCTATCATTGTCTGACACCGGTTAGATGGTTGAACGGTGGTGGCCTTGTAACACGATTTGCGGCTCAAAGCGGGTGACATGCAGCCGGGGTACTTTAACCCTCATATCCTATGTACCATACGCGGCATTCACATGAATAGATCTCTGTTCTTCAATTCTTCAAACAGATATGATTTCTCACTCATATTGAGAAGCTTGCTTATTAGTACGACTCAGAACATCAAGTGAAAGCATATGAAGGTTTATACTTGCCGACGAGTTCCCTTTGGTGGACATAGTTTGTATGTATGTGCTCAACCCTGTGCCGATTAGGAGGTACTTCAGCCACCTATCTGCAAGTAGTATCTCATTAGATACCTACCTAGTCACTTATTCACCCTTGCAATTTAGCAACATCGTATAATAAGGTATATGAGATTACATTGATACAATAGCGATTGTAAATTTAAAAACTGACAAATATACATATATCTTAAACGCTAAGCCATGATATAAATTAACATCATATATGATAGTTGATATGTTTATAAAGTAATACATTAATTTACTATAACTACCATGCGGTTACCTGGGTACTTTGATAGCAACATCGTAAGGCGTTTAAGTTAAGTTTGCTTCGTAAATATTGTTTCGGTATGTAACAAGTATTATAACCCCCTTTTAGGCTTGTTGCATATGACCCCTAGCAAATATGCAGCCAAATCACATAGGGAACATTTCGCAAAAAAGGAAAAGAAAAAAGGCCGAAACAAACATACCAGATGTCGAAAATGGACCGATTATGTACGGATGTGTGGTCACTTACAAATGGGCTACATGTACAACTTTTATGTAGGGTACAACACCTAAAGCATAAAGTCTTGGAGACTTGAAGAGAGTTAAGGTTGCGTTACACGGGGGTGTGGACTAGATACGGTAGGTTCCCCAGACTATTGGCCAATCACAGCTCTAGAGAAGACTGCTTAGAGACATTTGAGTTGTACCTACTAGCTGAAACGTTGAAACCCTACTGCTACTACCTCCTACGCTACTTCTGCCTTACCTCGGTAGTGTAATACTTGGGGCGCACCTTTCCTTGCTAGCGATAGAATCGACCGTTTAGTGGGGGTTTCCAGGGACGTGACCTCTAAAGTTTGACAAGATCTTAACAGAATCGGGACATATATTCGCAATTCCACCTATTAGCCGAGTGTTTTAGGGTCCTTCGTCTACACTAGCTCAACGATAACAACTTCCGATCAAGCCATGTATCCCTGACGAGCCTCGTAATAGGTACTATATTATTTAAAACTGCCGGCGGTCGTACAATTCGTTGGGGATTTGGTGTGAGACTGCCCGGTACATACCACGCGCAGGACGATTGGGATACCTAAGATTTCTCTAATAGTAATAGTTCGGGTTATTATCCAAATCTAGAATTATCAATGTGCCAATGATGGTACATCTCGCCTCTCGTTAAACTGCCTTCATTTTTTTTTAATCTGATCTTTTCCTTACTCTATTCCAAATAACATCTACTCAAAGGTGTTGCGATATTCGCTTTTACGCATACACGCGTGCGCGCACACAAGTCAGCTGAGCTGAACTTGAAGAAAGGATCGACGCGCGGGGCGTATGTACGACAGGATCCGGCGGGCGAATAAGAAATCGGAACTGTATTAAGTAACCTAACCTAGAATCTTAAGGTTACCTAGCCGAGCCTTAAGCAAGCCACTCTCAGCGCCGCAGGACGGAAACGCAAGGAAGGAGCCTGGAAGAAGCAGCGCGCACAATGTCTCGCGCCAGCAGCAGTCGCAAGTCATCTTCAGACGCAGCTGTCCTTACAACAACAGCACCAACTATATTCGACGACGAAGCTGTTAAGAAGGCCCGCGACGAGTACGCCCTCAACCCCATCGGCACTGGCTCATCCACCAAGTCCTCCCATATCAAGGGCGGTCATCTACGACTCGCTTCGCACTCGACGGACGGCGAAGACGACGACGAAGCTGCCGCGGTGCGCATTGCCGCGGGACAGCCGCGCGACACGGATAACGCTTCGATCGAGAATGGCGATAGTGTCACGTATAAGGTGTACAAGCGACGGTGGTTTGGCCTCTTGCAGCTGACACTGCTCAATATCATCGTCAGTTGGGACGTAAGTTACCGCATCATTTTCGTCTCAACCGACTAGATCTATTGTAACAACCCGGGGGGGCAACTTGTACGCTGCAAGAGAGACATATGCCTATATATATATTCTTTTCTTAAAAATGGGGGCTATGAGATCTACCAATCGGTAGTTATCCACACCCTTCTCTATTCGTCTCTTTACATGCCACAGCCTTGCCTTGGCAGGATGCTGTATCACGGCAGAGACAGCATCATTGTTACCTACCTACCTACCTGTTCTTTTTCTGTCATACCCACCACCTACCTCCTAACATGTCTAACATGACGTGAGACTCTGACTAACGATCGATAATATCCTCATCTAGTGGTTGACTTTCTCCCCGGTCTCACAAAATGCCGCCACTTACTATAGCACCACCGAGTCCGCCATCAACTGGTTCTCGACGGGCTTCCTGTTCGCTTTCGTCGTCATCTTCCCGGTCACCATCTACACCCTGCACTGGGGTCCGAAGCCGTCTATCATCGCCGCCGCGGTGCTGATCCTCGTCGGCAACTGGATCCGCTACGCCGGCTCTTACTCCCGCGATGGGGGTAAGTATGGGGTCGTTATGTTCGGCCAGATCTTGACCGGATTGGCCCAACCCTTCGTGCTCAGCGCCCCCACGCGGTACTCCGATATGTGGTTCACGGATAGAGGCCGTGTTGCCGCTACCGCTTTGGCTAGTCTGGCGAATCCGTTCGGCGCCGCACTTGGACAACTCATCGTACCGTTCATGGTCACGGGACCGGCCGATATCTCTAACGCCGTGCTCTACGTCGCTATTATTGTATGCTCCCCTCCCACATAGTCTATCTTATACCAGCATACTAATCCAAGTTTCTAACCTTTAGTCCTCGGTAGCCGCTCTCCCATCCTTCTTCATCCCAGCAGAGCCTCCTACTCCCCCGGGCTCATGGTGCTCCACACCTAAGGCGTCCTTCCGCTCCTCACTGAAACTCCTGAAATCCGTCGAGATCTGGCAGGTCTTAATCCCGTACTCTATCTACGTCGGCTTCTTCAACAGCATCTCCACGCTGCTTAACCAGATCATGATGCCCTACGGCTTCTCGTCCGACGACGCTGGCATCGCCGGTGCTCTACTCATTGTCGTCGGGCTCGTCGCTGCAGCTATCTCTAGCCCCATCCTCGACCGCACAAAGGCCTTCCTGCTCGCCATCAAAGTCGCTGTCCCGCTTATTGCCCTGTCTTATCTGGCGTTCATATGGATGCCCGGTACCCGCGACTTAGCTGGCCCATACGTCGTGCTCTCCATCCTCGGCGCCTCGAGTTTCTCTCTACTTCCCGTTGCCCTCGAGTTCCTTTGCGAGCTGGGCCACCCAATGAGCCCGGAGATCACGTCTACGATTGCCTGGGCCGGCGGCCAGCTACTAGGTGGCATTTTCATTATTATCAGCGACGCCCTCAAGGCGGGGAGGACGGCAAATCCACCATTCCATATGTACAATGCGCTCGTGTTTACGGCAATCGTTTCCCTGGTGGCGGTCATCCCGGTTATGGCGTTGGGCATGTTTGGACGCAAGGAGAAGTTGGCTATTAGACGGGTGGGGAGCGGGAGCAGTAACGGTAGCACTCAGACTGCGGACGACAGTCCTGCGTAATACGATAACTACGATAGGTCATGATGGGTTGGGATATCTCTTTTTTTACGGCCGGACGGATGGGTAGATGGGAGGACGTGGTGTCTGGTAGGTCGGTGGGCGGGCTAGGGGTACCCAACGGCGATATCCGGATCGGATCTCCTGGGAGAATCAACCTCGGGAGGGGGGACACGGACAAAACCCCGGACGTGGACGCGGATGTAATTTCTTTCCTTCTGCTCTTACCTTACCTACTATATCATCTTTCTCCGCCCCCACCCCTAGCGAAGTAGACGGTTTCTAGGCCGTTTTGCCGCACTACACGAGTTTAGTATATTTTGTTCGCGCAGCAATTGGACGCGGGAAGGGGAGGGGACGATATCCATGTCTTCGTGCGTATGCTTTTATTATTACTACTAGTTAGTAGTACACTAGTAGCAGCAGTAGTGTGTTATTACTTTACCTATACCCGTCCGAATCAAACATATCTGCTATCACTATTTATATTTGAGCTACATCGGGCTTTGATGGATATACATTATTGTTGTCTATCTCTTTTGTTTAAGTGCGTCTATACATATATACACCTAGGTAAGTTATATATAGGTACCTAACCTAGGTACTTAAGGCATGCTAGAAGTAATATAAACGTGATATTAATTATTATAACTCAGTAGTTTGCTAGCCAGGATTTGGGGTATATAGGTATATAATACGATACCCGTGGGTAGGTTAGTAATTAAAAATGCCATCTTCTTCATCAAGACATGTCACAGAACCCTTATAGCAACATATTGCTCTATCAATCTACTTTCCCTCTCCAAGGGCCGCCTCCCAAGCAGTCCGCAACCGTTCAAGTTCAGCCCAGCACTTCCGTCCATCCTCTTCGAACTCCTCTCTCTTTTCCTCCGTCAAGTCTTCGGCATCCCACTTGCGGCCTCGGAGCTTATGCAGAACCCCGGGGGTAGGATCACGTCTAAGCGTCTCGCGGTCTTCTATTACGCCTTCCCAGCCCCAACCGTCGACTTCAGCCTTCTTGGGCATGACACGACCTGACCGTGTCGCGCAGGTACCCCACTTGATACGCTCGGCGTTCAGCTCGTCGAGGGAGTCCTGGTCTGCGAGAGCGAGCCAGGTCGATGCGCATGCGCCGAGGTACGGTTCTACGGGGTGCCAGGGGGAGCCGAACCAGCGCGCAAAGTACATGGCGGCGTAGTAGGCCCAGTAGAGGATCCAGCTGAGTGGGAAGAGCGGCGTACAGACCACGCCGGGATGGGAAAGATAGAAACGCGGTTTTATGGGCTTATCGGCCGTGGAGGGAGAGGAAAAGTATGGGGAGGATACCTTTTGTACGGTGGGGAGATCTTCGGTTAAGCAGAGGAGATCGGTTATGCGCTTGCTGCTCTCGTATGGGGGCTTGTATTGGCGTGCCTGGAAATCATCGAAGCTGAGGTGTTCGTGGCCAGCGTCTATTGTACTTGTCCAGATAACTCGGCCTCGTGGTTCGTTTGGTTGTGAGCGGCTCAGGAGTGGTAATAGTTCGTGTGCTAAGATATAATGCCCAAAGACATTGGCACAGAAGACCTCAGCCAGTTCAGGTGGTGGAGTCTTCAGATCGGCAGCTGAGTCCCCAAGTAGCTTCTTCTGGTCGAGCGTAGCAGCAGGCAGAGCTTTCTTGAAGACGGGGAACGTACAGCACTGTACGAGACCAACTTGGAGGAATTGCTTTGCAAATGATATCCAATCCAGGCCAGACCAGCCACCGATACCCGCATTGAAGAGTGCGACGTCGAGACGAGGTATCTTCACATCTTTAACTAAACCAGTCGGGTCGCTCACTGTTCCATGGACTAATTTCTTCGCGGCGCCGTATATTGAACGTAGATCGCATAAGTCAACCTGAATACTGAGGATGTGGACTCGGGAGATAGCGGTCTGAGGGTCGTAGTCGTGACCCGCTCGAGACCGAAGCTGCTGCGAGGTCTTGGCCGTCTTCTTCAAGTGAGCGCGCAGAGACAGAATGGTATCGCGGGACTTGGAAACGGAGCGTGTTGTAGGTATAAGAATAAGGTGCGAGGATAGGGATCGTGAAGCGAGGAACTCGTCGATTATTCGCTGGCCAGTACCAAGACCGACGCCACTACGTAATCCTTCGTCTAAGATACAATACTCCCATGTGTGAATTCCCACGTGGCATAAGGAAGCGCATACCTATTAGCTCCAGTGAGCAGGACAAAGAACTGTTCATGACTCGCGGCCCCTGCCCACGGTGGAGACGCCATCGTCGGCTGGGTACTTGGAATAATACCTAATTTTTCCCAGGCTAGACGAGTAGAGTCGGTAAGGTAATAGAAACCCAGCGCAAATGTATAAATGTATGCGATATGAGGTAGAGATTGGGTAAATTTGCTTGTTTCTCCCTACCGACACGCGGTGCGACCTGCAAATATTAGGCAATATAGATGAATTAGGGCGGTCAAAACGGGCGAAATGTACGAAGACCGAGACCGAGATCCTGAGCAGCCAGATCAACGAAGGTGGAGCGATGGGCGTTCGGGATCAAGTGGAGTCTCGTAGCGTAACATCGCAAATGCGAGTGTGCTCGAGTGTGCTTCCGAGCATGAATCCATCTTGGAAACCGTCAGTTCATTCTACGATGTTCGTTCCAAGTTTGGGGGAATTATTAAAACGGAATGGTGCATGGAAATTTAATGATTGCAGAAGGTTCAGATGTGGTAGTACAGTAAGCTAGGTTTATGTAGGCACTTTCCCGTTAAGCTATCTACCTATACGTCATTTACGAGGTAGTTAACCTAGTGTAGATACTTCGAGTAAGTAATAGGTACCTATGTAGTTAGGTACATATGTATTTCTGAAGTGTGTAACACCAACAAGCTACCTACCTTAAGTAATTTCTATTGCTTAATTGGGAGTTGTTTCGATTAATTAATTGGTTATGAATATATAATAATACTATGTGTGAAAAGAGACGCAACGTCGACCTCGGCAGGTTAAGTGCCTAGGTGCGCATACTAAAACAATTTGCTTACACTTACACGTGCCTAGGCCAGAAGTTATCTGCGCTGTTTCATGACAGGTCTAGCCGCCCTACTATTTCCGACTTGACAGCTATGTATTATGAAAGGTTTTAGTTACAGTAAGGTTTAGTGGAGAGATTAAAAGGTGAAGTGAGATGAACCTCGGGTGGTTATCACGATATCTATAAAATTTAAGGTTCTGCATAGTCTTTCTTTCTCTTTCCCTTACAAGCCTTATGAATTAATTTACAGGGAGATAAGCTGATTCGGTATTATTCAGTATTGCGCATTATTAGGTGGAACGTCATCTTCATCTCGCTTCCTTCGGCTTGCCTACCTACTTGATCAATCATCTTTTTATTTTCATTTAACTAGGTTAACTACCTAACCTAGGTACCTACCTAACCTAGAGAGTTATATCTTTCTTCTTTCCGAACCATACCTTCATAATCTACACCATACCCGCCATTATTTGCATCCTCCATATCGTGTTACTTAACCTTGTCTATATAATTAAGTCATCATTACTCGTCCGGTCACACATCAATTTCATAGCATCATAGTCGAACGATCTGCGCCTTGGTGCAATATCCTATTCGGCTTGATAAGGCGAACGCAGCCACATCCAGCATTCCGTCACTCGTCAGCGTTTCAACATGAACAAACTACCAATAGACCTAGCCATGACTCGGTTCGCACACACGCTCCAGACTAACTTGCTGTCCGACCAAGTCTGGATGGTCATTAGCTGGATAGCCTTCTTTTTTGTGCGTCCCGATTCTACTGGCCCCTCGCTCCTCCACATTTTGCTAATAGCCATGTCCAGAAACTAGCCAGCTTATCTTTTGCCGTCCCTATTCTAGGCCTAGTCCTTTTCGACTTCTGCCTTTGGATCTATCGACTGAACCAGCCTCGGCCTCGGAACGCCTCACGAACAAATCGCACTTCGCGCAAGGTTACCGGTCATAACGGTCATAACGGTCATAACGGTCATAACGTCAACCCAATGTCGCCCACAAGCGACATTGGCTCTGCAACAGCTGTGGCTGCTAACTCTACTACGAGTCAGAGGCGTACCGTTTACTCGGATCATGCGAGCGACTAACCCGGAAATACGCAATCCGCTACAACAACATAATCGCGACAACCGTATATAATAGAACATAGATAATATTTTGTATCTCTTCCTTGACTACGAAATTTGGGACAGGACTTTGATCAAATCGCTGGTGACTCCCATTGCCGTCACCTCTCCTCCAGCACCAGCGCCTTGTATGATGAGAGGATTCGCGCCGTACCGTTTGGTGTAGAAACTAATGATGTTGTCGCTTCCTTTGAGGGCTGCGATCGGGTGCGATTTGTCAAACGTCTCGAGGCCGACTTTGACGGCATTGGTCCCTACGTCGATACTGCCCACAAACCTTACCACTTTGCCCTGCTTTTCCGCTGCGGATTTGGTTTCCTCCATTTGAGAGTCGAACTCGGGTAATCGCTGCAAGAACTCATCTCCACTAGCGACAGATTCCAGCTCCTTCGGGATCAGGCTCTGTACGGGGAATGAAGTGGGGGATTCGACAGGGAGGCCCGCCAATCGGGCAAGTATTGTCAGCTTCCTCGCCACGTCAAGTCCGTTTAGATCGTCCCGAGGATCTGGTTCTGTGTAACCTAATTCTTTCGCTTTCTTGACTTCGGCGGACCATTGGCCACCAGAACCCTCAACCGGAGCAAAAGAGTTGAAGAGGAAGGACATCGTACCGCTAAATACACCTTCAATTTTGGTCACCTCGTCGCCCGTCTCTACAAGGTCCTTCAGCGTCGAGATAACAGGAAGGCCGGCTCCGACAGAGGATTCATGGTAGACCTTGGCTCCGGACGTAGCAGCAGCAGTAAATATATCCTGCCATAACTTATACGAACCCGAAAAGGCCTTCTTGTTTGGCGTGACAATGCTGATGCCACGGCTTAAAAAGAGAGGGTAGGTATCCGCGACGTCTTGGGAACTGGTGTTGTCCACAAGAATGACCTTCGACGGCGCCGCAGCTAGATAGTCGGCTACCTGGGGCAAATTCAAGGGCGACTTAGTCGAGGCGGCGAGTTCTTGGAGGACATTTTCGGTGGCTACGGAGTAGTCATCATTGAAGAGAGCCTTCTTACTGGTCGAGATATAGCAGAGATCTAACTTAGGAGTCGGTCGTCTTTTGGACAAAGCCACGAATTGGGAAAGGAAGCATTTGCCAACACCTCCAGCGCCTTGAAATAATAAATAGATTAGCCAATTAAGTCACCAATTGTTTTATTCCAAGTTGTTGCTTAGTTCGTAACATACCGATGATAGCAACAAAGACTTTATTAGTTGCCGCCATATTGTTAGTACCTAGCCAGTAAACTCTTGCTCGTTTACTTGTATGTATTTTGCAAGCTTTCGATGGTAAGGACGTGGGGTAATTTTATGTAGAGACAAGGCCGATCACGGCTTTCGCGGGGCATTTCAAGGCCTAAATGTATAGTGGGTTTGGTGGATTCAAGTGGAGTACCACAGGTAGTACCTTGCCTATAAGCTAGCGCCATCCCGTCTCACCAAACGGCATTAACTGTTACAACATTCTTTCATATCCCGAACATCACAACCCGACCTGTGAGGCTACTTACTTTCGCACGCAATCCCCGTTCGAAATGCCACAAGATCCGAATCTTTACGGGCAACGACCCGCCAAGCGGCAAAAGAAGGAAATCCCGCTTTCGAGCTCTCTGGACTTTGCTTCTCAACTGACCTCCCTCCTCTCAACGTCCGCTTCCGACCCATCATCAGCGTCATCCTCCGCAGTAGCGTTCGGCCGCGCCCGCCCTTCCAAAAACAAAGACGACATATTCTCCGTCAAAGCAAAGCGGAAAGCGGGCACTCCCACCTCCAAGGCGGGAAACGACGGTAAAGATGGCGCAAAGATCCAGCTCAAAGAAGTCCGCGGTACCGAGGACGAGAAGCAAGACCTCGCCCGTGCACGCCGCAAGATGGAAGAGAAAGCACGGCTGTACGCCGCCATGAAGCGCGGGGATTACATCGCGAAGGAAGGCGAGGCTGCGCCCCTCGTCGACTTCGATCGCAAATGGGCGGAACGACATCCCGAAGATGCCGATAATAATAATAATAACACGTACTCAAGCTCCGGGACAGACGACGACCCGGACGCGGATGATGCCGACCAGGAAATGGTCGAGTTCAAAGACGAGTTCGGGCGCACCCGCCGCGCCACCCGCGCCGAAGCAGCGCGCTACGAGCGACAGCAACAGCGCAGCGCGCTCGGCGCCGCAGAGCTAGAAAACATGGCGGCGAAACCCATCAAGGCGCCCGAACGCCTGATCTTCGGGGACGTGATCCAATCCGGCGCCTTCAACCCCGAAGACGACACGCTGGACAAGATGGAGCATCTAGCCGCGAAGCGGGACAAATCGCCGACGCCGCCCCCGGACACGCACTTCGACGGGCGCGCCGAGATCCGGACGAAGGGGGTGGGGTTCTACCAGTTCAGTCGCGATAAGGATGGTCGGAAGGGCGAGATGGAGGCGTTGGAGAGGGAGCGGGATAATACGGAGCGCGTGAGGAAGGAAAGGGAAGAGCAGAAGGAGAAGCGGAGGAGGGAGATTGAGGAGCGCAGGAGGAAGATTGGGGCGAGGCGCGCGGAGAAGATGGCGGAGAGCTTTTTGGATGGGTTGGCGGGGGAGATGGGGGCGTCTGGTGTTGGTGGGAAGGGGAAGGGGAAGGAGAAGGAGAAGGAGTCTGAAGAGGGGGCATAAAAGAGAGAGCACTGGTTCGTGATAATCGATATTGATGCTGACACAAAGGGTTGCCTTTTCTCCCATCACTATAACGAAAGTACCCTTTTTCGTGGCTACAGACGGCTAGCGCAATAGCCATAAGAAAGGCAGATATTGCGGAAGAAGGAGGATTAGTCAAAGACTTAGGTTAGCAGTTTGAATATATGATACCCCCTTTTTATCATACCTAGGAAGGCTAGTAGGATGGATATAAATATAGTTGACGTTATTGTCATTCTATAATCTGCAAAATGCTACTTACATAAATAGCTGTAAAGTTAATAACTTCATGTTTACTTAGGTACAGTTAACGGTTCGAGCAACATTATCCATTATATAATCTCGCAAATCTAACATGATCTTACAGAAATCCTACTTTTGTCATAGTAGCAAATATTTAGTACCTAGCCTCATCAGCCAAATTCAGCCAGCACAAGCACAAGACACGGAGCAAAAACTCCTGGTAATGCTCGTACCAGGTAACTCGATAGATGCACTATAAGACTACAACTATATAGCATAATATATATATGGTAGATGTTTATATGATGAGGAAATGTCGCTCTCCTATCGACAGCCGCAACCAAGGAAACGTATCTCTCTCCTACCGTCGTGTATCCAATAACGCCGTGGCCAGAAAACGTACCCGCAAATAATAAGTATAGGGTCGACGGAGAAGCGGGAATCGAAGTCGCCCGCTAGTTTTCCCCCGGAAGCCTATAATAAAAGTACCGTTTGCCGTGTAAGCGAAGCTCCCCCGAACGCCGGAATATATATGCGCCCTCTTCCCAGATAATCATGCTATATACAATAGGTTTTCGTGCTCTTCGCTTTGAGCCGTCCGAAGAGTGAGGAATAAAAATGATGATGACACCGCATACAACCCCGATCGTTCAGGAGAGCCACCACATACAACCACAATCACTCATATCGCTCCCCATCCCAATACCACCCCCACGGCCTCCTAGGTGGCGCTCCACGACTCCGCCCTTTGGGGGTCCTGGTCCAAATACTCCTTCGTCCTCATTAATGATGATATCGACCGTCTTTCCATCTACTTTTATTGCTTCCGCCTCGTTGTTCCCATTAATCTGAAACTGGCGGCACCAGGGCTTAGCTGCCGATGGGTCGGCATTACGATGCTCCTCGACCTTGATGACCCGTGGGTATACGGGCGGGTAATTTTTGGGCATGGGAATGTCTTGGTCGGATATGCTGCTAGATGTAGGAGTCGAGGAAGCATCGGCTGGATTCGGAGGGCCATCAGAGGCCGCGGTAGTCCCATGGTGATCTTGGGGTGCACCATAAGGGACATCCGAAGGTCTTGAACCGCTGCCGTTGTCAACACCTTCAGGGAGTCCAGTAACAGCCGTGCCGGGTATCGAAGTTAGCTCAGTGGGGATATCCCCAGTCGTTGCAGGCGGCAGAGGACTTTCCATCGGTCTGATACTATTATTTTGATTCGCGTAGATAAAAGCCTCCAAGATAGTGTTGTCCCAATGGCAAATCCATATACGGTCTCCGATTTGGGCACCTTTACGCTTGAAACCACCCCCATACAGCGTCCGACGACGGTGAACAACGGATGGGGAGGAGGAGGGGCTAACTGATAAGGCCTGATCAGGAACGATGACAGTTTTATTGTAGGCAACCTCGAAATTCCACGCTGGACCTCGAGGGCCTTCGTGCATATCATTGACAAGCTTCAGTCGCACGTCGGTTAATCTAGGCGGCTGCATCCCCCAAAGGTACACGTTGTTTTTCAAAGTCGCGCTCTCATTATAAGAGAACCCTAGTAAATAATCAGATGTTTCCGGTTCATCAGGCAATCTCTTGATGTCCATGCCAAGCTGGAAGAAGAAGAGATCGCAGTTCCACGCTTGAGCTAACGTCGAGTCACTAAAGCATGTATTAGACATTCGATTGTTCCGGAGAGGCAAGGAAAAGTGTCCTTCTTGTAGGGGTGGCAAATCCGATGGCAGGGTACTGAGAGGTTGTGTGTCCCAGTTGCTTGGATTTATCATTGGTAAAGGCGGCCTAGTCATCAATTTAGCATTCAAAATCCAAAGGGCAAGAAACAGGAGAGAATTCTTACCCATCCTTATGAGATTTATTCTTCGGATCAGGATGAAGGAGAGTCCCAATGACGGCACCGAGTATTACCCCCATCAAAACGAGAACAATCGCAGCCAGGACGATGGCCCAGCATGGAACAATCCCCCAAACTCTCCTTTTCGCGGTTACTTGCCAGTCCTTTGGTAAATTTTTCTCATCTTCAGCTTCTTTATTAGTCGTAACAGCAGCATTTAATTCATTCCGGCTGTTCTCAGATGTAAAACTCCTGATGGACTGTCTAGACTGGGGGGACGATAATCCGCTAAGATCCTCAGTAGACGCGAATTCGGGGTTTCGAGTAGCCATCCCGATACCTCCGGCACCCGGGATAGCCAACAATGGCTGCACAGGCGCTGGCGCTGGCGCTGGCTGAGGCGTTTCTACACCCAACGCCTTTCTAGTATACGCTTCTTCCGGATATCTCGTGTAAGGAGGTAGCTGTTCCGTATGACCATCGGGGCCAATCAAATCAGCTACGTCCTCTCCATCCGGACCAATTCTTCTTTGGTAGTTGTCCGCCGCTCCAGGGAACCCGACATTAATTTCCGCCTGTACCGGCCCGCTGGCCATTCCACCCGTTTCAGGTACGGTGTTCTGCGGATACATGCCGTACGGATGCGCCGGCCCGCGAGGCCCATTGTACGACCGCTCAGAGACTGGTACCGTCGACGTCGTCGCTAGACTAGCCGTTCGTGCTACTCGAACATCCTGCGGATACATCTGGTACGGGTGAGAAGGACCAGAAGGGCCATCATACGGGTCTTCAGGATCAACAAACGGCGATACAGTGGAACCGCTCGAAACTCTACTTAGAGAAACTCTGCTTAGAGACCTACTATCCGACTCAGAGGACGATCCATCGTGTTGCAAAGCCAGAGATTCGCTCCTCCGATGCGGCTTTGTAATACTCGATGGACGTGGTGGTGGTATTTGTGCTATCGGCACATCTTGCGGCGCCGTCGCAGGTCTCGGAGTTTGATTGTTCGTCGCATCTACCGGGCGAAACCCGTCGGCAACCATCATGGCCTGCAAGTCATAGTCCTCATCGTCCCTTTGTGAGGTAGAAATCCTCACCGAGGTTCGGAGCGACGAAACACGGTTTAATTCGGAGGATTTGTTGTCCTCAAAGGCCCCCATTGCCGGCGGTAATTCCAGGGGATTGCTGTTATGCGCGCGAAGAATGGGCAGAGATGCCAGTGCAGCATCAGAAGCACGGCGAACAACGATCCTGGGCCAAGAAGATCATCGGGCAGACTGACAAGCAAGCGTACCGGGCTATTTGGCGATGTTTTGTTTTCTCGCTCGTGTTAGGTTCCTGTCGAGTCCGGTCGATCGAGAATCCCAATTGCAAGTTTGCAAGTTGTCCGTTGTAGACAAATGAATAAAACCCCCAGCCCAGCGAGTAGAAAACAGCCGTTTCTAGTGGGAGTGGCTAGTGTATTTTACGGCTTCGGCACAGGGAACCCCAGGAGGCCCAGCACGAATCAGGGGCCGAATGCTGGGACTAGCGGGTTTCGGACTTTCAAGAGGGGGGCAGGCCTGAGCAAATACAGTGCCGTACCCTCCAGGGAATTACCTGATTGCCAACCTAAACCCTCATTGGTCCGTACCTACCTAATATACAAGTATGTGCATGTACGGATTACGTACCGTACATATGAATATATCGTATAACTATCGTATAACTATCGTGTAGTACTTCCAATGAAGTTCCCCTGCACTTCCAAGTTTTTTACATGCTTTCCATACATAGTGTATTGATGTACATGTCTACCCTTAGGCAGGATGATCTAGATAAGGTAGTAGGACTATGGACCGACAGAAGGAAGGATAGGGTTGCTTCGATGCCGTCCACGGATAGTAGTCTTACTATTCACATACTATACCCACGACTGATCATCGCCTTTCTCACAGCTAGCATGCCAGGTACCTATATCAACCAGTTCGTGTCTATATGCAAATTCGAAGGTTAGGTTAGGGGTTTGGAATCTACTGAGCACCGCCAACAATGATTGGGTTGGTTATCCTGGTCCATCGGTTGGTCTCGCCCCATGTGCTCTTCCCTTCTTACCCTCATCGGGGGCACCATTCGATCTCTTGGCGATGGCACTTTAGGTTATTGTTAAATGTGCGAAGTCAGGGAAGACAAAGGGCCGCGCGGGGAGAGTTCGAGAGCCGTGTCATTAGCAATAGCCCCAGCAATGACCCCGTAAAGATATCATGCTTTAAAGGTTAGGGCCACGAGCCGTAATCCATGAGATTTCATTGATATATCATAATGTACCTGAAAGGACTTACGCCCCTCGGATCTAAACATCTCATCCGTCGGAATTCACCATAGTGCTGTCAGATGGCATCAGAAGGATTTCATGTCTAAGTAATTAAAAGTGGCCTGTAACGACGGTAATATGTCCCGGGGGGCACATATTCGCTACAGCCAGTTAAGCCTATTTTATGTTGCGAGAATATTCCCGGACGACTGACGGCACGAGGCCACGCGCAGAATAATTGAAAATGCGAGGGGCGTGCGGATAGAATCTCGGTTGCGTGCAGACTAAGGTATTAGCAATACAGCCGGTTCGATATAGTCTTCTAGCGTTCCAGACGAAATGGAGCCAAGCATGTTGGACCTTTTTTTACATAGTACGCTTGTCCTCTTTATTCTAATTATTTAAATATTGCTCGTGGCAAACATTCCATGTGTGACGGGTCATGCGATTCGCTCGGAACTTCCCATCAAATTGTTGCTCTTATACATACATAGAGGTACCTAGGTAGGTAGTATACACTACCTACGGCAAGACATATCCTCGTACAACAAGTGCTTTCTTTTGTTTTGTCAGGCGTCAACTACACCTGACAATAAAGAGAAATAAACTCTAAACAGTTAGGTAGGACAAGAAGCTTCATACGAATCGATGGTTGATGCAGGTGAGCGGCGATCCGGCACTTACTTCCCTAGAAGCGGGTCAAGCGTCTTTAGGCGTCTACTAATGTGTACTAATTTGCCTACTAACTTGCATTGCAGGAAACGAAAAGCAGGAACCCTCAGTGACTAGGTACCTACTATTGAGTTTCTGTAGGTACCTAATTGCAGTTAGATGTAAGTCTGCATAAGTCATAGCGGCAATATCAACAGAATATAAAACGATCCGAAAACTTGTAATAAGAACAGTACGCATACACAACATTGCTTTTACTACATAGTGTACCTACCTACGTAGGTAGAATGCATCATTGGTGGAGTGAGAGGGGACTGAAAAGCCAAGTTATAAAGAGCACTAAACCAAGATCAGGAACAATATATCGATCTCCTTGTGTACACGGCATTTTAATTCCTGTACGGAATAGGAAGGGAACCCGATGTATTAAAGTTCCCTTTAAACCACGCTAATCTAGGTACCTTCCATGTTTAGATGTACTTTCGTAATTGAATATACCCGGACTTTGAATATGCAGCATTTCTAATATCTTGCGCATGTGGCTGCAGCTCACAAATCCTCCACCAATAAGTTTTATTCCTACTGCACCTATTAACTATCAAAGGCTTCCGTTACAGCAATGTTTAGCTGTGCGTGTTCACAATAAGTCATGATTATTAAGTGTTTACCTTTAGAAATGACAAGTTCTATATTTGGCGAGACAAGGCTTGTGTAATCCAATGTAATCTTTTACAAGTCAACGTTGGTTCGTGGCGCGCAGCTGGGGGATACCAAGGATACCAAGGATAAGATGCTTATGGTTGATTACATCATTCGAGCCTTACATTGCTTGACCACCATTCAGCCAATAGCCATGGGGTGAGCTGTTATCAATAGTCTTAATGTTTGTTTACCTTGGGTACCTACTCAGCATCAAGTCACGATCAGAATATCAGGTTTCGATCTTACCACAAATCTTCACTATCAAGCCGTCCAGATATAACCCACAGTATGACAGCGCTTCAGGATGATTTGTCAATTACACCGACGACGATATCCTTCGGGAAACAAATGCGTCAGGCTCACTTTAACTTCGCTCCCTCGTACACGCCGTTGAATCACGGATCCTTCGGGTCTTTTCCCTCGGGGGTTCGAGAGTATCAGCGGCGGCTGCAACGCGAAACTGAGGCGAGGCCAGATACATTCATACGCTTCGAATATCCTGGACTCCTGCGGGAAGCAAGGGAAGCCGTTGCCCCGTTGTTGGGAGCAGAGACCGACGAAGTGGTTTTCGTTCCTAACGCATTAACGGCAATCAACACCGTCCTGAGGAATTTGACGTATCGCGATGGCGACGTCATAGTATATTTTAGTACGATATATGACGCATGCCACAAGACTATTCAGTCTCTAGAGGAGACTACTGGAGTTAGAGGATATTGCGTCGAGTTAGTGTACCCGATTGAGGATAATGAAATCCTCGAAAAGTTTCGCTCCGCAATCCTCGAAGTCCAGAATCGAGGCAAGTCAGTTAAACTGGCCCTGTTTGATACTGTCCTTACCTTCCCCGGAGTGCGTTTTCCGTGGGAAAGTCTGGTACCTATATGCAGAGAATATAGGATTCTGAGTTGTATAGATGGTGCACATGGGATAGGTCACATCGATTTGCGACATGCCTCTCAAGTCGGACCAGATTTCTTCATTACAAACTGCTATAAGTGAGTCTATGCTTATCTTAATTCCTGTCTACTGTTGCACTTCCGTCAAATCACGTAACCCTCATCAACCTCTAGACCTCCCGCAAGCTGAGTTTATACAGGTGGCTTATGGTACCTCGTGGCTGCACAGTGCTCTACGTGCCTTATCGTAATCAAGCTTTGATTAGGACGACATATCCAACCGGTGAGGGTTATCAGCCAGTTGAGCACCGCGTGGAGATGTCGGAAAGAAACTACTTTGTTAACTTGTTTGAGAAAGTATCTACGGTAGATACTACTCCGTATATATGTGTGATAGAAGCGCTCAAGTTTAGAAGCCAAGTCTGCGGCGGCGAGGAGAACGTGCGCAGCTATAGCGTGAGTTTAGCTAAAGAAGGCGGCGAGTGGATGGCAGCAATCATGGGAACGGAGGTCCTCGAGAACCAAACGGGGACACTTCGGGATTGCTTCTTTACTAACGTGAGACTACCCTTAGGCGTAGTAGCAGAGGAGTCGCAAGAGAATCAGACGGGTGAGGTTCTAGCTCGAGACGGGCAGGCAGTAGCCGATTGGATTACGAAAACAACTGTCGAAGAGTACGAGACTTTCATAGTGACAAGATATTACGCCGGCGCGTTTTGGGTTAGGATTTCTAGTCAGATTTACCTTGACCGGGGGGATTTCGAATGGGCTGCTAATGTCTTGCTTGAACTTTGCGGCCGTGTGAGAAAAGGCATACGACTATCGAAGCAGAGCAATATGATTGTCGCTTAATAATAGCCAACAGGAGATAGAGTCGCTATAATGGTGGCTTATGCAGGTATATATGCAGGTATATATGCGGGTATATTTAGATATTTCGATATTTCGATAAGTTGTCCAAATTGGGCGTCACGGTGAGGTAAGAGTTGTGTTACCAATTAATCCGAATGGCTGACGGAGCTTGTTTATTTACACTCAAATCTTCTCGTTGGTGAATGAAGATAATAAAGATAATGTGAAGATAATCCCGAGTGCAAGTGAGTGAGTTGTAGGTGGCGTGGGGGAATACGATATCAGATATCAGAACTCTCATTTCGTTAACATCCTACCTTTCGTCATTTAAGGAATTATGGCTCGAAATAAATGCCGCCAATGTCGTGGCTTGATTGACATGTCAACTGGAGGGGGCCTCGTCCACGCCTGCTCGGAAGTTTTGAAATGATGCGCATACATACATACATACGCACATGTAAGTAAGATGAGGCAAGCTTCACTTTCTTTCTTTCTTTTTCTTTTCTTTTTTGCTTCTTTTTTCTTTTCTTTCTCGTGCAAAGTAAGCCAATGCTACTACACACCCTCCCCCGTCTACCATCGTGAAGCCTCTCGTGCATCGCCAACTGTACCCCAGAAGTCGAAAAAGCTACCCTACTTTGGTGTTTTCGGAGCCTTCCTTTTTTTTTCTCTCTCTCTCTCTTCTTTGATTACTTACTTGCCAATCATCCATGTTGATGCAATCCAGGGCTGGCTAGGTGCTTTCTTCTCCCCCATGATCTTCACTCTAGGTTAGGTACATGCCGTGCCCATCCGCTCGCTCGGGCGTAATAGTAATCCTTCCATATACCTACCTACCTAGGTATATAATAGGACTCTAGAACTGAACTAAGGAATTAGTCCGCGGGGAAAAGGGGGGGGGGGGGGGGGGTGGGTTTTCCATTCCCTGGGTTTCCCCGGAATCCTACCTTGCGAGCCGGGCGGGTTGAGGCTCCGTCCGTTACTGGTCTGGGTTCTTAGGTGTAGGCGTTTGATGATGTTTCATTCACATTCATGTGCGTTTTGTTGTTGTTCTTACTGGCATGCTGCCGTTGCTGCTGCTGTTGCCGCACGCCACAAGAACCACCCCCGAAATTCTCGACCCAAGAAACGGGGCGAGATGGCATTCTCGGGCCCTGGTTCGTCAGCGCGGTCGAGTTCGTTTAGGTGTAGCCATGTGTGGTACTGGTAGATAGGTACATATGCAAAGCAGCAGCAGCAGCAGCAGCACATCCCGTCATCGTCTCCCTGGGGAGAAACAGGGCAGAGTGGCATGGCATGGCATGGCATGGGGTGGCATGACATTATCTTACCTTACCTTACCTTACCTTAGCGATTGCTGACTGGCCTTGAAGCAACAACGAGGCTGTCGCCCCTAGACGTCACGAAAAAAAAAAAGAGAATTAAAAAAATCTTCACCCAGATGCACGCATACTCCCCTTGCAATTTCTTTCTGCCATGTATTGGGAACGGGCTTACCTGTTTAGAACCCGTCTGCAGCTTCGCTAGCGGGTTTTCCTTCCTGCCCACTCCCGTGGAATCGATCTCTGTGTTCACCGTGGCTGACCACCCCCCGGCCAATCCCCATCCGCGGCGTGTAGCGGATGCATAATGTGCAGGGAAGACGTCGCCCCAAGCACACGAACACCGTCCTGATAGGCAGGACTGTTTTCTGCTTCTGCCTGGGAGCCTCTTGGGGGAGGTGGTTTGTATTCTTATTATTATTACATACCTACATGCCTACATATCTACATTCCTACATGCCTAGGTACGTACATACTTGCACAGTCCTGGGCTTTATTTAACGGTGTTTTATACCACCCCCTTAGCCCGGGTCGGTCCCCTATACAAAGCAGGCTCCCCCATCCCCGGACTTCCTCGCCTCGTTTTTTTCTTTTTTCACTTCTATGATACACGGGTGACTGTCACTCGCTCTTTGCAGAGGTTAGGTAATACCGTACCGTACCATACCATACCTTGACTCGACTTATATCTTCGTTTGCTTCTTACAGGGTCAACCCTTGTTGTCTAAGACACTTGAGGCAAGCAAGGCTGATTCGCCCCCCCGCCAAACATCCCAACTCCAGCGTTTCTACTTCCAAACATATAAGGAAGCTTTGCACCCTCCCCCCACCATGAACCAGCGCCCAGAGCTGCGACGCAACGGGTCCTTCGACTCGGACACGTCCTCGTTCTACTCGGGGGACTCGGCGTACTCGGTCTGGTCGTCTTCCGAGTCCGACTCCTTCGTGTGGAGGGACGATCCCTACGGGTTCTACGGGGTCGGCGGCGCCGTGACGCGGTACGTCGACAATCGCGACGACCAGCGCAAGCGGTTCGCGGCGCACATTTTGAGCGGGCCGTTCGCCCAGTTCTACAAGAAGAAGCGACACGCGAGCTCTCACGCTCGGCCGGGCCGCAGCGCGCACAGCTCACGCTCTAGCTCGCGTTCTGGCACGAACAATGTTAGTCCGGGAAGAGCCCACCAGCACGACCCCCGTTTCCACTCGCGGCCTCCCAGCGCCGAGCCTCAGTACCACGAAGAGCAGTTCCACGAAGAACAGTTCCACCAGGCACCCTTCCACCAGGCGC
Organism: Daldinia grandis; assembly: GCA_022432525.1. NCBI lineage: Eukaryota > Fungi > Ascomycota > Sordariomycetes > Xylariales > Hypoxylaceae > Daldinia > Daldinia grandis. The sequence goes on from JAJKLB010000007.1 coordinate 1,593,629, forward strand.
AGTTCCATCCAGGTTTCCATGGAGGACCACCGCCTCCTCCACCTCCACCACCACCACCACCACCACCAAATGCACCCGGCGTGTTTGAAGGCGGCTTCATCCAGCTCGGCGGTCCCAACGGTCCTCCGCCTCCACCTCCAGACCCAGTCTGGGGCAACGACGCAGGCTACGGACCCGGGGTACACGTTTACGATTAATGACCATGACGACCCAGTGTTGTGACGTGGAACGCTTTTACTGTAATGTTTACGTATGACTAGGATCCCATGACTTCACGGAATGGACGAGACAGTTTCTATTTTGTTTGTTCTATTTAGCGATCTTTGGGTGGGCTTTTGTCCTGGGGGTGTACGGCGTTTACGAGGGCTTCGTATTGGAAGGGGGAATGTATTGTATTTCTTAAGCATGCCAGTCTGCCAGCCAGCCAGCCAGCCAGTAAACCAACCAGTCCTGCGACGAACTGCAGAGAAAAATAACAGCGAACAGTTACAAGGACGAAGTCGTTCCTTGCAAATCAATATATCCAATCTACTACAATGTAGAAAGAGTAACGATCCATCCATTCAAGCACCCAGTGCACGGATGGAATAGCCGGCGGGTAGCAGGCAGTTAAATCTTGGCCTTGAATAATGATAGGTACATAGCAAAATCCAATATTTTGTCAACTCTACCGCATAGCGAATACCATCGCGGCAGTAGTATGTAGCAATTGCCAGTTGTCACCCTTGACAGGACGGGCATGCTTGCATAAGATTTAATGGAGCTTTCATGGATCCATTGGAGAAGGCGATATTCAGGTTTCCATATACCTAATGAGGATCGTGGTCTTACAGACCTGAACTAAAGTCTCTAAACCCATGGTTAACGTATAAGAGAATATATGAGACTTAAGAGGGTAGGGGGGAGTGAGTTGAGTCAGCCAGGTTGGCAGTCTGAACAAGTAATCTGCTGTTTGTACATACATAGCTGACTGCATTAGACTCCGTATACTAGTTAAGTATAGGTAGGTAGGTAGGTAGGTATGTTATGTTATGCAATGTCAAGTATGTAGTAGCATTCTTGGCTGGGCTGAGTATTCGGCGGGTAGGAACCTAAGCCACGCTTACGGACCGCTCCAGGTCAATACATAGTATGCCCTCCCACTTCTACTCCGTAGTCCGCGGCTTAGTCCCTTAATAATTAGGCAGTCGACCCCGCAAACAAACCATATAGCCAGGTACCGTATGCCGCCGATCTTTTGGTTGCCTCCCGAAGTCTCAAAGCCTACTTACATCTTTACATTCACACATTCGGCTTTATGAGTCGTGTGACTTATATGGCATGCATACCTTGATGCATACTACACACTTAGGCCTCCTGCAGATAATATACGCTAATAGAGTTTTCGCTATGGCCAGGGATAAATCGCAATTGGATTGATACCCTAATCCTTAAGGCTAATAACCTTACGACTATGTAGTAAAGGTAGGTGACAACGGCCATGTTGAGGCTCAAGCCGAGCCGGTCAACAATTGGATACCCTAACGGCAACCCCGATCTATAAGTCATCTTTGGGCTTAGGTGTCTTAGCGGTCTGACATCACCCTCTCTTATTTGTTGCATGTTCAATGTAGATGTTGATGTTAAATATTGCGCCACTTTTTCAGCGCTACTCTCTCCTGTGTCTAACCCACCCTGTACATGAGTGGCAGATGAGTCTTACGGCATCCAGTCATACGGCTATTCGGACCCATGGTTGGCTTTGTATAGGTCTAACAGCCACTGGATAGTCAACGCTACCATCTAACTTGACCAATAAACTGTGTCTTGATGGATGTGGACCCTTCTCCCTCTCTCATGGAGTCAGGTCGGTATTGGGAGGCGCATAGCATGATGCCATGCATGTATAGATTGCCGGTAATTTGTCTGCGGTTGCCTGAAACTATTTGGATATGTGAGATAGATATAAACATCCATTGCTGCCGTTCAATTGAACAACCGAGCCCCTTCCTCACAACAGCAGTGCCCAATACAGAGTGACCTTTTTGTGATCCGGGCCAAACGAATGTAACGTCATACTGAAATCCATATTTATTATCTCCTATAATCTTGTTAGCCTTAAGACTTACATATATTCTGTGTCTGGGTATTATTGCCGAGCCTCTTGTCAGCCGTCATGGCAACTCCTCAAGAGTCATCTCCTTGGACCAATGAGTCCGCCGGTCCAACTTACGCTTCTGGGACCTCACAGTCACCCCAGCTAGCAATGCTCGACTTATTCTTCCCGGGATTCTCTGTCTTCGCCGGCGCGGTACATAAGTACCTTCACGTCGATCTTAACCTATATATCCCACTATTGCTTATTATAGGCGCCTTAACACTCGCATGGAACTATATAAGTTCGTACTTGTGGGAGCAAATTGAATCTCACCTTATGTCTGTTGTCGACATCCGAACCGATGACGAGATCTACAATATCCTCATGGGCTGGGTGGCTAAGCAGAGATTTTCGCGGAGTGCCCGGCGATTCGTGGTGAACACCAACTTAAACTCCCGAAGTTGGTTTCTGTGGTACGATTACGAGGATGATGAGGATGAAGAAGACATCGACGAAGTAACAAATGCACGAAAGAAGAAGGGCTTGGCATACACGCCTTCCTTTGGTAGCCACTACTTCTGGTATCGTGGCCGCCTCCTTCTGTTCCGCAGAACAGCGAACAGGGAGCAGAACTCGTTTATGCTTGTTAGCGAACGCGAGGAGATATCGATTTCATGCTTTGGTCGAAACCCCTGGATTCTAAAAGAGCTGCTCCTGGACGCTCGCCAACTATACATGCAGAAGGATGAGCGAAAGACTCAGATCTACCGCGGAACGCTTAAGCCAGGGTCTACCGAACCAACCTGGCAGAGGTGTATGTCTCGTGCTTCTCGTCCCTTTTCGACAGTGATCTTAAGCGAGAAGACAAAACAAAATCTTATTGATGATGTTACCGATTATCTCCACCCCGCAACGCAGCGTTGGTACGCAAATAGAGGCATCCCTTACCGTCGTGGCTACCTGCTGTACGGTCCTCCTGGCACGGGAAAGAGTTCGCTCAGTCTTGCCCTAGCCGGCTTTTTTAAGATGAGGATTTATATCGTTAGTTTGAGCTCTATCACAGCAAACGAGGAGAGTCTTGCATCTTTGTTTGCCGAGCTTCCCCGTCGCTGTGTTGTGCTCCTCGAGGATATCGACACGGCGGGGCTTACTCATACTCGTGAGGAAAATCAGATACAGTCTAAGGATGATTCGGATGATATGGTTCCCGGTCAACTTACCACGGGCAATACGAACACTAGTAATGGGAGACTCTCCTTATCTGGGCTGCTTAACATCTTAGATGGTGTAGCATCTCAGGAAGGCCGTGTGTTGATCATGACTACCAACCACCTCGAAAAATTGGATAAGGCGTTAATCCGCCCTGGACGTGTTGATATGATAGTGAAGTTCGGCCTAGCAGACAAAGGAATGACTTCGGCCATTTTCCGCGCCATCTTTGCACATCTAGATGGTGACGAGGGTCCTGAAAACACCGCGGACGCACCTCTCCATCCAGAAGAAAGAGAAAAACAAGAGGCAGAGAAGGCTAAGAAGCGAGCGGCTGATGATGCTCGTGTGAATACCTTAGCAGAAGAATTTTCCACCAAAATGCCGTCACATGAATTCAGCCCAGCAGAAATTCAAGGGTATTTGATGAAGTATAAGCGTGACGCTCAGGAAGCTATTGCAAACATAGATGAATTCATTACGCAGACTCGGAAGGATCGCAAGGAGAAGGAGCTGAAGGAAGCTGAAGAGAAGCGGAAGGCAGAAGCAAAGGCGAAGGAAGAGGAGGAGAAAAAAGAGAAAGAAAAGAAAGAAAAGGAGGCGGAGGAGGCGAAAAAGAAGGAGGGTGAGAACAAGACGGCAGAGGAGGCGGCCACCTCGACCTCGTCCGAAGCAGTCGACAAAAAGGAGGTGGTAGAGAGTGAATCTAAGGATGACGAACCTTCAATTGAGAAGAAACCGGGGATAAAGGTCGAGAAAGAATTAGGTCACGAGAGACAAGATTCTGGCTATGCAACGCCATCAAGCATCGAGCCGTGATGATAATGTATATATCTTATTTAAATCCCGGAGTGGCGTTTCATGGGATACATGGCGGCTGAAAATATGCTTGGGTAGGTAGGGTATAAACCAGTAGAGGTCATACAAACAGTCGGATTGGTCTTATACATACGTATCTGCCTATATATGCCGTGCACACCGATGTTGGGCTAAAGTCCGGGGGTGTTGTAGTCCTATAGGGGAGATCAAGATGATGATGAAAGTGGTCTGATGTGTTACGTTGGAAAGTTGCAGATGCTGACCCGTTATGCCTGTCTGCTGGTCAGTCAACAGATTGATTCGTAAGCTAAATTATAGAAGACGGGCTTTCTGTATGTTGGAAGCTGTATATCGTATGTATGTACTATGTAGGGATAGTAGGAAGTAGCTAACTCCGAGCCATGTGGCTACCTACCTAAGATAGGATGCAGATGGCCATTACCTAAATAGGTATTTTTCGACTTAAGCCTGCAACTAGGCATGTACTAGGTATACTAATCGTATCATGGAAAGACCCAAGCCACGCCGTCATTTAGCTTGAAGCTAAGCAGATTGTGCCTGAGTTATCTGCCAATTACGTTACCTTGCTTGACCACTTTCGGTTACGTTGAGTTGCCCTGCGAAAACAAATCACTCGCAAAACCGTACACTACTACACAACTACAGCAGGGAGAAATTTCCAGTTGCGAAGGATGGCGAAATGCACACTTGGCAGTCTTGGTTGTTTATATGAAGGAAAGGCCAAAGCTACATACAGCTTATTACGGTAGTTATATGGATAGGTACCTAGGTACCTAGGTAGGCATGTATGTAGTATAGATATGGCAAGTTGCTCATGTACCAAAGGTATCTATGTAATATGAAACACACATAGACTTTATCTAACTGCAGGGACGTGTTAGATGATGTTACACCTTTGCGCCTGAACTTTAAACCTGCCGTGTACAACACATAGGTACATACCTAATAATCTATCGAACGCTACAGATTTTTAAAGTGGCGTACTTAAACGTATGTGTTGCGGAAGGTATAACCTATCAGTCAAGCCTTGTGTAACTACCTCAGCTTGATCTTTGGCTTACGGGAAGTTTTATATAGACCTCAATGGAATCATGACGCTGGCTGCCTAGATACATATGCACTTCAAGGTGAGATATATTAGAGGCAGTAAAACTCGGACCTTTTTTTATTTTTTATTTTTTATTTTTTTTACGCGCGCGTCCCTCAACTGAACCATGACTAAAAGTAAACAAGTTGAAAAAAGATGTACAAACGCATACACGTAGGCTTAGAGGCTACTTAGGTAATTGCTAATTGTACTTGGTACGTCGTACATTAAACTTAAAATCTGGTGGGGCATTAGGTACGTCTAGGTATGTATATGAAATGCTGTTGCCAACAATTAGACTAAACTAATCAGATAAGGTATTAGTTCACATCTTTTCTCTCCCCTTTTCTGTCCTTTCCCGTCATTTTAAAGCATCAACAGTATTTTTTGTTGGCCGTCTTCATAATTTCGGTTCGTCCCATCTCATCCGTTCATTTCTCCTTTTTCGCCTAAAACAGATAGACCCATACAACCCGTGTTGTGGCATCAGCTCGTGGCAAGCCTCCTCATAATACCACGTTAATACTGCAGATAAGAGCTGATAGGTGAGTTCAACTGGCAGAACCAGCAAAATCAGTCAAATACCCCTGGCGGTTTACAACACCTCTTACCAGATTCCCCCACTTGGATCGGCACACATGCAATCCCAGACTGGGCGTCGCAAACAAATGCTCGGGTCTGCCCCTGTCCGCTTGCATTGGGTTCCATTGCCAAATTGGCGGTGAATCCAGCCTTCCGAATTCAAACCCTGCCACATGCTTGTGCTAATAACACTACCCGCTTCCCACAGATAGATATACATACACTTATTTGGCATCGAATATTTTCCTTGCCAGAACAACTTTCTTCACAGCCCTACCACCACGATACCCATTGTTGTTCGAAACCATGGCCTCCCGTCCTCAGAACATTGGCATTAAGGCCATCGAGCTTTACTTCCCTAGCCAGGTAAGATATATATCCTACTCCCCAAAGTCACCTCGCTGTCTTCCTCCGACATCGCACCCGACACCAATGGACCCTGAACAGAAACCCCTACTGACACTCGTACCCCTCAGTATGTCGAGCAAGCCGAACTCGAAAAGTTCGATGGTGTTAGCACTGGCAAATACACCATTGGTCTTGGTCAGACCAAGATGACCTTCTGCGATGACCGAGAAGGTTAGTTATTATGCCATTGCTAGACCTAAGCGTCTCTCGCACGTGTGCTAAGACAGTCACGTATAGATATCTACTCCATGGCCTTGACTGCCACTTCCAAGCTGTTGAAGAATTATAATATCGACACCAACTCCATTGGCCGTCTTGAGGTCGGTACCGAGACCATCCTCGACAAGTCCAAGTCCGTCAAGTCTGTCTTAATGCAGCTGTTCGGCGAAAACACCAACATCGAGGGTGTTGACACCTTGAATGCTTGCTATGGTGGTACAAACGCTTTCTTCAACACTGTCAACTGGATGGAATCTTCCGCCTGGGATGGAAGAGACGCGATCGTTGTGGCCGGTGACATTGCCCTTTACGCCAAGGGTAACGCCAGGCCGACCGGTGGTGCCGGCTGTATCGCTCTGCTAGTCGGCCCTGACGCTCCTATCGTCGTCGATGCTGGTCTGCGTGGAACATACATGCAACACGTATACGATTTCTACAAGCCTGATCTTACCAGCGAGTACCCCTATGTAGATGGGCACTACTCAGTCAACTGCTACACCGAAGCTCTTGATGCTGCCTACCGAGCGTATTGCAAGCGTGAGATTCAGCTGAAGAAGGCAGCAAACGGTCATGCCAACGGAAATGGCGCTGCCGCTGCCGATGGTACCAAGACGGCCCTTGACCGTTTCGACTACGTGGCTTTCCACTCTCCGACATGCAAGGTTGTCCAGAAGTCCTACGCACGTCTCTTATACCACGACTACCTCGCAGACCCTGATAGCTCTGCCTTTGCGGAGGTCCCTGGTGACATCCGTGATATGGACTACAACAAGTCCCTGTCCGACAAGGTGGTCGAGAAGACTTTCATGGCTCTCACCAAGAAGCGTTTCAACGAGCGCGTCTCGCCCTCCATCCAAGTAGCCACCAACTGTGGTAACATGTACACTGCTAGCTTGTGGGGTGGCCTTGCTAGTATTATCTCCTATGTTGATAGCGCTACTCTCCAGGGAAAGCGTATTGGACTTTTCAGCTACGGCTCCGGTCTGGCTGCCAGTTTCCTGTCGGTGCGCGTCAACGGAAACACGGAACAAATCGCGAAGGTTTTGGACATCCAGAATAAGCTAGCTGCAAGGCGGGCTGTCCCTCCTGAGACATATGAAGCTGTGAGTTCCAAATCATCCAGTCTTGACAAGATTCAAACTAACAATTTCCAGTTCTGCGAGCTGCGCCACAAGGCTCACCTACAGAAGAACTTCACCCCTCAAGGTGACGTGTCCACTCTGGCCAGTGGCACTTACTACCTAGAGAAGGTCGACGACATGTTCAAGAGAACATACGCGATCAAGGCATAAACGAGAAAAAAAACTAATAAATGCGATATGCATCCTATATAGACAGGTATTAATTAGCCGGGATACTACCTAAACTGGTATGGTTGGCAATTCCTAGAGTCAAGACTTATGGCACGAAGATCATGTATACTGCATGAAAGACGATTGTGAGATAAGAGGGCTACTAATAGGGTTGGGTGATGATTGATGAATGCGCCCGACTTGTATATACTAGGAATTATTCCTGTGATGACTCGCACGAAGAACTTAATGAAGACGTTGATAGAAGTCGAATGGCTACTTGTTTCGGATGTGTCATAGTTGGTGATCCGGTAATATATGCCATTTTTAATGCGCTGTGGCCCAATTTTAATCGAAATGGTCCATCGTTGAATGACTAGGACAACTAGTCTCCATTTACTCAATTAACTATGCTAAAATATACATGGTGTTTGCTATAAATTAAATCGTTAATAATAGGGGGGGTAGGCATGTACTGTAGGTCCGATCCTCTATCATGGTCAGTAAGAGAAGGTTATATAGACTGACAAGCAAGGCTTTTCATGGCAATAACGTGCCGATCTATCCTATATGGATAGCAACGATCAGAAGTATATTGTTGTGTGCCGCTAATAATATGCGCATAGTCCTACAGTAGGTAGTGAATCCACTCCCTCCTACACTACGCCGACTTCTCCTTTCCCGTCTTAGCTTCGGCCCTTCCCCCCCCTCCTCCTCCTCCTCCCGTCCACTTCCACGTCGCTCGCCGATGTAGCATGTAATCTTTACTCTGGATCGCCTTCCAGATTCCCCAGAGCCCACCGATAGGCCACAGCGCTTTAAGCCAGGGCTTCCAACCCCGCGTTACCGCGTCGTCGTTGTCGACTTTCACGCTGACTTTGTCGTAGACGTTAGGTAGGCTCGTGGCGAGGTATTTCTGCCGTAGCGCCTCGTACTGCTTCTGCAGGGCGGAGCCGTAGACGCGCCAGAATTCGGTGGGCGGGTAGTATGTGTGTGCGTACAGCCACTTAGTGCCGCCGAGCTCGGCGACGCGGCGCTCTAGGGCGCGGTTCGCTCGGATGAACATGTTGCGGTCCGAAGGGCCCCAGCCCCAGACACCGATGTTGAGCATTTCGTCGTGGAGTGCTTTGTCTTTCCCTTTTTTCCCGTCGCGTAGATGGGGGTGGAAACTGGGGCCGGGAGGCGTCTTCAGCGGGCACAGCCATAGTGGCCAGATGGCTAGCTCGTCGGACACGTAGTTGATGAAGGGTTCGGCGGATTCGTACGGCATGCCGATATCTTGCACGATGAAGCGTGCGCTTTCGCCGCTACCGTGAAGTGCGCGGTATAGCATTCGTGTGTGCATGAAGTCGTCTAGAAACCATCGGAAGAATCGGTTGAAGGGTACGAGCTTGAAGTAGTCGAAGCCGGCTCGGCCGACCCAGAATCCACCGCGGTCGTATCGGAAGAGGTACTCGGATAGTGGGATGTACTCGATTGTTGTGCCTTCGGATGACGAGGGTAGTGTCTCGGTGACATCCCGCACGTGCATGTAAAACCACGGGTCCCAGGGGTGACTAAACGTCTGCACGCGCTCGTTCGCCTCCGGCAAGTCATCCGTCATCTTCCCGCTCACAATAACACCATAGTCCTTCGAGAACAAAATCCCATCAACGTAATCATTCCCCTTCTTAGCAGCACACTCCTCCCGAATGACCCTCACCGCCTCCCCCACGCTACTCGTCCGTCTATACGTCGTGCGCACAAACTTCTTCGCCTCGATAAGCTCCAACTCCAACAATGTAGTCGTCCCCAGCGTCCCCAGCGCGCCCGCCGCCCCCCGGAACAAATCCTCATACTCGTCCCCTTTGTCCGGGCGTGCGGTAACCACCTCCCCGTCCGGGAGAACCATCTCCACAGACCGGACCGTCTCGTCGAAGTACCCGTGGCGGAAACTACTGCTCTCGCCTGCGGTCCCGGCAAACCCGCCGCCCGCCGTGATCCCCGGGAACTCCATGACAACCGGAGGCACGAGGCCGTGGGGCAGCGTGGACTCGACGAGCCGGTCCATGGGGACGTTTGGCTCGACCAGGGCGGTGCGGGTGGCCGTGTCTACCGAGAGGACATTGCGCAGCCCGCTGATGTCAACGACGCGGACGCCGGCTTTTTGGTGCGGCGGTCGCGTCGAGTTCGTGCTACCGTGCCATATGCGGTACGGCTCCGACTGCTCGAACAGCGAGCGCACGGTTGCCGAGACCAGACGCACGGCTTGTCGGTGGCGTTCCATTGGGGAAAGATGATAGAAGTTGAACGACCTCCTGTTTTTAGCAGGGATTGTTTATGTGCAATTGAAGCAGGTAGTTAGTAAAGGCTTAAAGTTGACTTTGTATATAACTAGGTTAGGAGGGAACTATTTAAATATGAGTCGAGCGCCTTGCACATGCATGTAATGGTCCAACATGAAGTAACCGCAACTCCGACAAATGATGATTAGTGGCACCTTCCGCCCTACCACATTTGGCCTGTATGTATCTATACAATATCTTACAGATGAGGAAGTATCGACATGGTGATCTTGTCGTGGTTGTTGCTTCGTGACTTGTAGAAAGACTGGATATAAGGTAGGTATGTACCTAGTGGTAGGCAGGTAGTTTTTGTTTTTTGCTTTTGATAAATATAGGTACTTAGAATATGCGGGTCGATACCTACAAGTATGGGGTACCTACATACTCGGTATCCACCACGCACCAACTTGTGTCACCATAGAAATCTAGATATGGGGCCTTGAGGTAACGCAAGCAGGGTTATACTGTGTATTATATATGAGATAGTGAACTGCTTCGGTACTACCTAACCCACTCATCTTCATGTTTTATTGTTGTTGCATTTTGCATTTATACAGGAGTATTCCGTCGTTGTGTTCTTCATATTCCAAGCTCCAAAATGAGATCTATTTCCTTCTAATTAGAACAATAGAAAAATACATCCGTGCGCCAGATCACATTATATATCTCGTTTATTGCCATCTATACCCAAGACGTAAAAAGCATACACATCGTCTACAACCCTCCTTATTATAAATATTGCAAACCCAAGAACACCTAGTTATAAGAAACCAAGCCGAGAGCTCATAGCTTTGCCGGCACATCGGGAGCTGGCGCAACAGGTGCTTCTTGTATAGAGACTCTCTGTCGAGCCAGCTCCTTTACTTCCTCGTCGCTATGTGGGGTCAGTTTTTCCGCATTGATCTCCAATTCCTCTAGAGTCTTCGCCTCAATTGCCGTATAAGACGACTTGACGTTTTTCGGGTCTTTGCATACGGCCTTGACGAAATTCGCGTAACCCTCCCGGTTACGTTGCGACTCGGGGAGCTTAGGCAAAAGCTCCTCGAACACGTGCGGCATTGCTTGGTACTCTTCAAACACCACAGTTACACCGTCCTTGGTAAGCTTCGACACGAAGTATTTGATCTCGTCTTCGAGGCTCTCCCAGCCGCAGGATATATATATGGGCGGAGCGCCCTCCCAGGTGCCATTGTTCATCTGTAAGCTAGCCAACGGGTGAAGTATATAGTCGTCGTCGACATAAACATGTTTTCGAGGTGGGCTAGTCGGCCATATGCTATCCGCCGGTGGTTGATGTTCTTCCGAGAGCAGTCTTGGGGGAGGGAGATAGCACCATTTTTGGTTCCTAGTCAACGATGGCAGACTCTGCACCATATCTATCCATGGGGACATGCTAGCGAGACCGGCAGGCAGGGGCACTTCTCGCTCCTCGCCGAACCAATTGATCTTGCGGTCATGGCGTCGGAACTCCATTAGCGTTCGAAGGAGTGCAAGAGCGAGGTTACCGCCCGCGCTATCACCGCCGAATACAATGTCACCAGGGGCAACAGCTTCGTGTATCGATCCGGGAGGCGGGTAGAGAAGAGTGAAGTAGGACACAAAGGCATCTAATAGCGCAGCTGGAAACGGGTCTTGCGGCGCGAGTCGATACCTAACCGAATACGCGCGGCCACCCGTCAGCTTGGTCAACCGCTTCATCAGCAACCTATGCGTCCATGGGTCGCACAGATAGTAAGCCCCACCATGGAAGTACAAAATTGTCGTCGAGTTCTTACACTCCTTCATCATCTCGCGGTACTTCTGCTCCTCTGAGATCTCTGGGGGTTTCGAGTTCTTAGACGCGGCAGCTCTATATCCCGTCCACTCAGCCTCGACGGGAACGAGTTCGGGTATCTTAAACGACGGCTCCGTACCTCTTGCGCTGGGCTCGTTGAAAGCGTCAATGACTGCTAGTAGGGCGTCCCGAATTCCTCGCTCGGGAGGGGGCTCAGACGCTACCATGCTAACCCATAATTCGCCCTTGACACCAGGGTCCTTCAAGGTCATGGCTTGGACTTCAGAAAGAGATTTCGGGTTCGACGGGTCAGTAAATGACCGTAGAACCGCGATGGTCACATCGCTCTTTAGATCCCGATACCGAGAAGTCTCGGACCCACCGATGACATGTAGCAGAATGACCTTGACGATTAAGGGAAGTTTTGGCAGAATAACCCAGAGGAGCTCAAATCGCCCGCCGGGAGCCTTTTTCTTCTTATCGGCAGTAGAGACAATAGATTCAGACATGGCGATATCTGCAACCCGACTAGACCGCCGTGACACTAGAAAGTATACGCGCGAGAGAAAATAGCCTTCAATGGACCGTAGTCCACGCCGGGAGGCAAGAATTCCTTTTCAATTGCTCCTACGTGGCGTAAAAGGAAAATATACGGTGACGATATTACGACTGACCGACAAACAGGAACCGAACAGCAAAGACTAACTAATTAGTTGTTAACTATATCTATGCAAAGCGCTGTGTATAAATCGCATATATAGGTAGGTATGATAGATGGCAATTCCCCCTTATGTTTTATGAACCCTTGTAAGTTGATTGTTGATAATTTATGTACGTGGTATGTATAGGCACGCCAACTCCCCCTGCCGCTGACCCCGAATGGAACGCTGGAACGCTGCAGGTGAAAGTAAACCTCGGCACCTCAGAGACAGGTACCAGGTATCATGTACATACACAATTTGTGCGGGTACATCTGGGTCGCCACTCTATCGTTGTCGGTAGCGTTCTCCAAGACTCGGGTTTTGCTTGAATAGGGGGATTCCTCAACGATTTTTCAATTGCACATTATTATTTGTATACCAAGTGAGTAAGTAGGTAGCTTCAGATTTAAATCTGCTGCTTTTAGCTTCAGGGAATTACTGTATTAATTAAAGAAGAGAATTCTTACCATGCATAAACCCGTTTTTAAGTGACAAGCTTCTTACCGCCGGTGGACTAAGATAGCGTCCTCCACTCTACGGGAACAAGCAAAGTCACTCCTATGTACAACATTAGGAGGTACCTGACCTTAGGTAACTAAGGGAACACATGAAACACAATATACGCCATTGTGGAATCAGGTTCATTTATCCATCGGGGTCCTTAAACGTACATATTTTGCCCGAAGACTCATCATGTAAAACTACCCCATTACATCAACCGATGCTCGTCCTCACTCAAATATACTGCTTGATTCGGGAAAATGCCTTTCCTTTTTAACTAATAGAGTCCCCGGTCATAAAACAACGCCAAACAAGTAATGATTAGGTATATCTATATATGCAGATAATTAAGAGCTAGGTCCAGCTTCATTCTGCGAACTGCCTGCAGTAGCGTCCGACTTGCTCGCTGCTAGCTGCCACGCGGGAATCGATGCCTTTGTGGAAGGCATTCCGCTTCCGAAGGGAGACGATCGCGTCGAGAAGAAGTCCTGCCTGGTGCCGTTGCTCTGAGGCGAGTTCTCGTCTCGCACCGCTTGCTTCGCGTCGCTGAGGTCCTTGGCTAGCATATCAACACCAGGGCTCGAGGCACCACTAGCAGTAGGGGGCGCAGCGGTGTTGACAGTTGGCTTAAGGAAGCCGTTCGTGTTGACAGGCGGCGCGGTCGGGCTAGTGCTGCTGGAATTGCCCATTCGCTGGCTGATGAGAGACTTCAAACTCCTAACTTCGGTGGTGATCTCCTTCAATCGGGTATCCGTGAATTCTTTGTTCGCAGTCATAGAACTGGGGATGATCCCCTTCAAGGCCTTCATCTCTTCGCGTAGTCGGTCCGTCTCGTCTTCATGTCGTCGGCTAGCAGATTTCGTATCTCGCATGAATATGTCTAGCTCATCTAGCACCTTGTCGAGTTTATCGGTGCGCTCCCTCTCTGAGGCCTTAAGCTCCTCTGTGTCCTTCGATAGTTGCTCGAGCGTCGCGAAGGCCTTCTCGAACTGTTCGTCCACCATCGACTTGTCTTGTTCTAATTTCTCCGGTGTCGGAGGCGAGACTAGGGGGTAAAGATAGCGCTGCCACCGAGGTTAGGATCCTAATAATTTATTTAGACACGAGTTGGAATAATTATGCCATACCTTAGAAACAGTATATAACCCGTAACTAACTCCGCCCGCCACGGTTGCCATGATAAACCAATCTCGCCAATCCCTCTTGGGGATCTCTGGTGGTGCTTGCCATCCGTAAGGCTGCGTCTGATATTGGCCGTAGTATGGCTGGTTCTGGACGGGAGCGGAAGGCGCTGGCGATGGTGATGGTGTGGATGAAACGGGAACGGGAGCCGTCGATGAGCCGCTCCTTGCGAAAGCAATATCAATTTCCTCTTGCGTCAAATTCTTTGATCGTAAGAAGGACAGCTTGTTCTCGATGGGGGAAGAGATCACATTGGGATCTTGCAAGACTATGTAAATTTGAACACAATTTGTCAGCTATGCTTCTCTGGCTCCTATCTCGAACATCAAACAATTGAAATGGCTGGGTTAGTTAGTACTTACAATTGACCGCAGAGGCCACGACGTCCTCCCGGATTGCCATAATTAAAGTGTCGAATCTCAAGGAATATTCATGGCAAGTGGTTGATGACAATTAGGGAAAGCTGTCGTGCATGCGAAGCATTACTGTATGTAGATGGTAAAAAAGTGGTTAAGTTGTCGCGTTGAGGCTGGAGACAAAACAATCCAATGACGAACCCCGGCTTATCCATTAAAATGAACCGAGGCAAGCGGCTTGTTCGATAAGCGACCTTATTAGGTAGGTGCAAGGTACAATTGCTCAGGTAACTATCACGTGCTAAGCTGACTCATGAATACAGCTGAATTGACCGTTAACATAACATATTGTATTATTAATTTTACCCAGCTACCTATATTTTATTTCAAGTCTAAATCTACCTACTTAGTCCAAGTGCAAATACAAATAACAATTATAGAACATTGTTGACCTGCCTGTTCCTTTCCGTTACAGACTTTAGAACCTAGGTACCTAAGCTGTGATTAATAGAATAGCTCTATTAACAAAAATGGATCACGCCATTAAAGCCTTTACGAGCGAGTTTCTAAGCAGTATATCTCAAGCGCCAACTAATCCTAAAGACGCAGAGGACATAATCGTACTACCAAAGTATTGGAATTGGTTAAGTAATTTAGAGGGACTCTGGAGCCGACGAGAAGTCTGCCCACAGTGTGGGTGGGATGCTAATCCCGAACATCTGCTCAAAGTCCCAATTCCTCGGGATGAACCAAGTATTGTATTCAGTCGACCCGAGAATTCACATTGTGTCTGTTGCAAGATAATTGACCGTTTGTTTGAACGGCAGCAAAATCTGGATCGGGATCGATGGACTACATCTCTGTGGATAAATCAGGATAAGCCTTGTGTTCTTCTGGAAGATACATTATTAGAAGAAGACGAAGTTGAGTGGAACATTTTCCTTCCGTATTCAGAACGGAGAAGCCTGTCAGGAATACCCAAGGGTCCCCTTATCTCCGGCAACACCGCATCAGAAGCCGCCTGTGAATGGACGAAACGTCAGTTATCAGCCTGCTCTCAATATCACCGACGCTGCCGCACGCGAGACAGCTCGTTTCTTCCTACGCGACTCATGTCTATCGCTGGTAGTAACGATGAGGTAAGACTGATAGACAACTCTGACGTACCTCATGGTTCACATTATGTAGCCCTCAGTCACTGCTGGGGCTTAAGGCTACCCGAGTGTCTGACTACTAAGGAAAACATCTTGGATCAGAAGGAAAACGTTCCTTGGAGTACGCTTCCCAAAAGCTTCCAGGAAGCAATATTGTTTACGCGCAAGCTTGGTATAGACTATATATGGATTGACTCATTGTGTATCATCCAAAGAGACCCCAAAGATTGGCTACGGGAGGCCGGTCGAATGTTCCATGTTTATCAGAATGCGTTCTTGACAATTGCTGCATCTCATGCCGAGGACAGTTCTAAGGGGCTATTCTCTAGCTTAAGCCCCGGACAGCAACTACAATTGGGTAAAATACGGCACGGTACTGAAGAGTACCAGTTATATGCGCAACAATCTTTCCCGGAGATCACCAATCTATACTTGAATCACCGGACTGAGCCCCTTTTCAAGCGAGCTTGGACGTTCCAAGAAAGATTAGTATCTCCTCGAATCCTATATTTCACAAAACACGAATTGATATGGGAATGCTATTCAACATCCGTCTGCGAGTGCGGGTTCCACGGTCATGGGCCGTATAATCCGACAAGTTTGAAGATGCTACATGTTGACAGTTTAATGGACAGTCCGTCTCCTTCACAACAATCTCCCGTTAGCTATAACGAACATATTAGAAACGCCGTAAGGTTTACCAAGAAAAATAAGTTCTCGAAGGGCGACACCGGCAAGACGTGGCGAAAAATTGTTCAATTTTACTCAGACCTACAACTTACCAACCAAACCGATAGACTCCTAGCGATCGGGGCCATCGCAGAGCAGACTCAAGCTGTGCGTCGGAACAAGACATATCTTGCCGGGCTTTGGTATGAATCGCTTGAGTTGGACCTACTGTGGGCCCGCAAACGTAAATTAGGGCTCCAACAACGTTCAAAGAACTACATTGCACCCACCTGGTCGTGGGCCTCCATCCCTGGCCCAGTTACCTATGATTCTACAGCACCGCTTAAGCCCAATGTGAAAGTTTTGGACGCAAGCTGCGAGTACACGGACGAAAACCAGTTTGGGCAAGCTACTGGAGGGCGGTTAGTATTACGCGGGGAATCTATCATGTGTACACTTTGCAAGCCCTCTCAGGAATCCCCAGAGAATTACCGCATTCTGCATCCCGAGTTGGCGGTTAATGTCGAAGTTGGTGTAGATTACGAGCCCTTCCCAGAGATAGAGCAGCAAATAACTGTTCTCATGTTACGTGTAGCTGATACGTGCGAGTTTCCAGCACCCATTAGCATCATCCTCAAGGAGGACATTGGGGTGGGTGATGAAGTGTTATATACTCGCTTAGGACTTGTATCACCCCCAGGGACCACCATCGAGGGGCAAAAGGAGCGTCGGAAGCTTATAGATTGGTTCGACAGCTGCAGTGAAATTCGGACGTGCGTTATTATTTAGCCCGAGGTCACGATTGAAGTCAGGAGTATAATTGCAATCGCAGAAGCAAAAAGGGGGGAGGGGGTAAAACCTTTTTGAATCGTTCCCGCATAGTGCGCCGGATATCGACAGTATTCTTTTAGATGCCATCGGTGATGACTCAAAGCAGCTTAAAGTTAAATAAGGCGTAGACAATCCATTCCCCGTGCATAGTCTACGTTAAGCCCCATGGCGAAATTATTGATTAAGTTTAGTGGTGACAATGTTTCGAGTGTAGAGTTACCAAAACCAGCATCCTTTTATAAATGTCAGCCACTTTGACGTAGCTTTAGCTCCCTATCCATACCATGTTGTTTTCGGTATCAATATGATAGTTATACTATTCTATTAGTCCTGTTGTGCGCACGGCTATTAACTTTATGTGTTTATAGTATGACAGCAGCCAACGCGCTCGTAACTCCTGGCTGTGTCCTTGGTGTCCTTAGACTACATTTTCATGGACGACATGTGATGGACTGACATACTGAATTCTCATTTCCAGTGACAGAACTGTGCAAACGAGGGGCGTGAATGCAACTAGGTCAATGTGTTAATAACTATAATTAGATCTAGCTCGGATGGGACAACTGGTTTGCACATAGGTAGCTTTCCATGGGTTCTGAGCTAGAAGCGTTGAATATCGTGATATAATTACTCCTTGTATCTATTCCTCTATATGGAAGTTATCCCCTAGGGGAAGTATAGGTACCTAGGTACTCATCAATTAAGTATGCAAGTACCTCTTGCAAATAACTCTTACTCGTACTATTTAAGTTATTGAGAGGGCAAGTATATTCTACAGGTGGGCACGGAGCCGCCGACAGTAAATGTTGTGGAATAGCGACCTCCCGCAAGTGACGTAGAGTTTACCTTAAACTTCCATTGCTTATATGTTTACGTACCTACCTACCTAAGTAGCTTTGTGGAGTCTTCGAAGCATGGGATTATGTACTCGTTGTGCCGTTTCTTGGAAGCAACGACGAAATTTATAGACAGTACCTATGATGCTATATATTTACATAGTAGGCAAGGTTATAGCTAACTGATGGCTTATATGCTCAAGCCTGCCCAAAACTACGTGGCTGTAGCGTTACTTCCTGTCGAGATTCTTATCCGGTTGCTCAACAACCATACAACCTTAGCCTTTAAATAACACAGTACAACTAGTAATTCTCTGAAGGGGGCTTATGCTTCCTAAACTTACGCAAAACAAATTATTAACATAATGAAGGAAACTAAACTGGGCACTGTCGCGTTCAAACACCTCGCTTTGATATTTAAACTATAACGCCACTACGCTCAGTCAAAACGGCTCTTAGATGAAGCATCCTCCTCGATTCTCAAGTATAAAACTACACGCGTTAGACATGCCATTCTCTGAAAATAGTTTCCATCCTTCCTACAACATTATTCATCAATAATATTACAGCTACTACTCTGTTGACGACACAACAAACATTCAAGCGACTAAACTATCTACCCAAGTTATAACACTTAATATAACAATACATCCCCCTTGCAATACGCGGCATACTGTATGCTACTCTTGTCTCTATCCTAGGTTGGTCTTTTACTAACAATAACGGAAGCAATAAATTATACTATTACTACGAGGTCATCATAAAAATGGCTCCAACACCTTCTACCTCGAAGAGCGATAAGAGCAGCAGCAAGCGTCCTAGACCCTGCAGCACAATGGATGATCCAGATGCTATCAAGCGCATAAAAAGGGACCACCAGCAAAAACGGCTGGCGCGCATATACCGCGATAAACCCAACGGTACTAGGCTGGGAATGCATTGGGATTTCATTCGAGAGAAAAATGTGCCTTTTATAAAAAGCCACATGACCGGGGCGATCCGACCCGCGATATTGAAGGACGATATGTACGACATCATGTCCAAAGAAGAGCTCGAACGGCATTGCGAGCTACGCCAACGAATGGTCGAAGGCCTATCAAGGAAACAAGGCAAGGAGGGAAACAACTCTTAGGTAAGTCTATATGGTGCTATAGTTGAAAAGATATCTCTGGCTAACTAAGATGGTAGGAAACACCTGAGAAGTGAAGGCTAAAGAAGCGGCCAATTGCCCGAAGGTGGAAGATCCCCCCGCCGGTGAAACCTAAGCGGGATAACATAAATATACGTACGGGTTAGGAAAGGAACGGATTAGGGGAAAGAATCGTCGACATCGGCTGCGACACCCAATATATACCATGTAGATGAAATGGGCGATACTATGGGCTACAGGCAAAATAACGAAGGCAAAAGAGGTGCCTTCAACATTGCGAGAACTGTTATACATCACGACAACTTGGTTAAATATTAGTTTCAAAGCTCTGAATACTCTGCTTAAGATACCCCTTCATAAATAGAAGACAAATTCGACACGTTGATGAATGATTTTGGGAGTGATGAGTTTGATGTCGCAAGTTATTGTGAATGACGACGAGGTCATCTCGCCGACCTTAACAATTGATATAGTTACCAACTAAAGTGATTAACAGCCCTTCCTCGCAGATTACCCCACAGAGTAGTAGGTGCAAGTAACTACCGACTTGGCCCCGTGCTGCTCTACAACGTTCTTCAACACTCATAATTTGAAAGGACCAGTAAACAGATACTCAAGGTACTAGACTCGGCATGTCTGGCAACTGGGGTATACTATTGAGGTCTCTTACGTAATTAATACGAGACTCCGAAGTCCTTTAGTATAAGGCTTGTCACTTAGTAAGATCTTTCTTGAAATACGCCATCTCTATACAATTCACGATTACGTTGACACGAGCAATATATATATACCATGCATACTCTACCGTGACTAGCTACAATACTTGACGGCCGTTTACCGCAGAGACATTCTCCATCGTCGATTGCGTAACCATAATGGCTGCGTACAACATATTTCCGAAATGGCTCACCATTAAAAACATCACTTCGGTCCGAAGATTGATGGCCACAGTTGTAGATGGTACTACGAATAACATTTCCAGCCCGAGACGAGGAAGTGTAGTATTGTCGCCCCCATAAGTCAAAATACCGGAAGCCATGGCGGATTGCTTTGTGAACGAAGTTCAAGACCAAGACCAAGACCTATGAAAAGAATACATTGATAATGATGCTCGGAACTGCCACTGAATCCTGCAGTTTCGACTAAGACCTAAATATACCGACGGTGGGTTACACACTATTAAAGGTAAAGGTATACAAAGGACGAAAAAAAAGGAAGGGGACACACGGAAGATAACCTGAGCTCGGTTGTTGCATATTCCCCATGTTCCTTTCCTACATACACGTATACATTGGTCGAGACATCCACCCATGTGAAACAATATGTACCTATGGGTACACCAGGACATGAAACTCCAGGGCTGTTATATGCACGAGATGAAAGATGCATAATACGAGGTTTGTTCCGTCAACTATCAGAGCAAACAATCAGCTATAGATAACACCCTCCGGGGCTCGGCCCCACAACAAAGACCGGAAAAGAAGTTGGACAGTCGATCTCCCGACCGCGACAAGTCCCACAAATTTCCGGCATTGAGGCTAGATGCGACGGCAGAGCCCATAACATTTAAACCAATGGAATTAATCTTGGTCGACACGAGGCCGACGGCAATGGGAACGGGTACGGGGTTTTGAGGGGAAGTCAAAAAATCGATTTATTAATTTCGGGTTTATTTTTGGCAAGTTGCCGAGCGTCAGATAAATGGCTCATGGAGATATAATTTCTAAGCGGTGGAAGGATTGGTTGCACGTGGACAGACAAAGGGAAAAAGGGGAAAGGAGGTGGGAAAGAAAAAAAGAGGGTGAAAGGGAAATGGGGTATGGGGAATGGGGAATGGGGGGGAACGG
Source organism: Daldinia grandis (assembly GCA_022432525.1). Classification (NCBI taxonomy): domain Eukaryota; kingdom Fungi; phylum Ascomycota; class Sordariomycetes; order Xylariales; family Hypoxylaceae; genus Daldinia; species Daldinia grandis. The sequence goes on from JAJKLB010000007.1 coordinate 1,614,668, forward strand.
GGAAGGGAAGGGGGAAAGGGAAAGGGAAAGGGAGAGGGAGAGGGAGAGGAGGAAGGCTTTGTTCGGAAGGGGTGGGAGACAAGGGAATGAATGCATCGTCAATATCGTTGACGTATACTATGTACGGGAGGAATGGAATACGTGGCCAACCCCTCGGTCCCACGTCCAAACATAGATAATGAGTGATTATGCGCGCGCCCGGTGGCCGGTCACGAACACGACGTGTGTGAGAGAGATAATAATAAAACAGAACAAAAAAAATTTAAAATTTATCACGCGGATGTGATTATCGTGAAGTGGCCCCTCGCACAGATCACCGAGTTGTTGGTCTAGAGCAGGCAAACCGTGCCTGACCGCATCCCAGGGGGCGGCCTCGGAGGCTCAGATGAGAGGGACCCCCATGCTGCCATGCTGCCATGTTCCCAATGTTAGGCGGCTAGGCAGGGAATGCAAGGAAAAAAAAAAAACAGGTCGGGTCACGCTGGCCAAGCTTGTGCGCGTTGCGTGCTATGTGCTATATGTAAGATACCCAAGGCAGAGAGGTTGACGAGAATGGCAAAATCTGTTGAGTAATGGGAACACACTAAGGACGTTAGGGAATTCTTCACATGGGAAAGAGAAGGCAAAAAAAGAAAAAAAAAGAGAAGAAAAAAAAGAAATGAGTAATGAGGGGCAACATTCGGCTCCAGCTTTTTATTTTATTTTTGTTTCTTTCTTTCCTTCTTTGACACAATGGATTGCCAAATTTCCAGCGCCGCGCCGCGCCCCCTTTAGCAGCTAAGCTGACCTAGTGACCTCTCCTTGCCCCTCTAATACAAGAACGATGAGCTAATGGGGAGCCTCCCCCTTCCATGAGAGAGAATGTTCCACCAATCCCTCCCCCGAAACGGCAGGAATATTGGCCAAGAAGTGTGGGGAATACTTTTTATTTTTTATCTTTTATCTTTTGTCTTTTCTTTTCTTTTCTTTTTTAGAAAAAAAACTCAGAAGGATGGAAGCATCGATATGTACGCTTGCTCATGCGCTCATACGCTCATATGCTGGAGGAAGGCGCTCTGGGGTGGTCTAGGCGGTTCCTATGTAGCTTAGGTACTAGGTTTCTTAAGATAGCCCTGATAGCCCTGCTGCTTATGGCCGTGCCGGTATCGTGCCGGTATCTTGTCAGCAAATTCGAACCAAACAAAATCAACTTAAACCATCCAATAATGTTCCCCGCAATCCTCCAAAGCTTCTCCACCGTAGTTTACCTCTTACCCATCCAAGTTCCATACAACTCATACGCTCATACGCTCATATGCTCCAAGCTCTCTTAATGGTCCCAAACTTGCTCCCAAACTTGCTCCAGAGACACGGCTCGGCAGCTCTCGTACCCCTGCTCTTTCCTGCATTCTCGAATTTGCATTAGGCACTTTGTTCAATTCGCATGCTAAAAAGCTTCAGCCGGTTGAGATCGGTACAAGTACACTACACTACACTACACTACGTACAATACGTAAGTGCGTAAGTGTGTGAGTGCGACATTGTGCGATCTACTCGCACTTACCAAGATGATTGTCCCATTCACTGCCACTGCCACATCCACATCCACTTCCAGATCCACGTCCTTATCCTTTTGCTCTTTCTCCTCTTATTCTTCTTCTTACTATTTCTCTTCCGCTTCTTTATCTTCCCTCTTCTCCTCATATTCCTCTTACTCCTTCTCCCTTCGTACCTATCGTAACCTTCGTAACCTTCATATATTATCTTGTCGACTTATCCCCATCATAGCCACTGCCACGTTGCAGCAGAAGATACCAACAAAGATACCCTTTATCAACCGAATTTCCGCCCTAGGATATAGCTCGGCGTCCTTTCAGCCGACTGCGCGTCATCTCGATCCAAATTGCTAGGATAAGGCTAAATTGCCTCACGCCATCTCCCACCTTGAGCGAACTTCAACACCATCAAGTCGTCCAGTAATTGTCTCGCCAGTTGTCATTCGGAACAACCACCAGAGTGCAATGGGAGATAGCCGTGAGACCAACGGGTTGACCAACGGTCATGCCAATGGCCGCACCAACGGCCATACTAATGGTCAGCGTGCCAACGGTTATACCAACGGCAACGGCAACGGCAACGGCAACACCAATACCAATACCAATGGACATACCAATGGCAATACCAACGGCGGCGGTTTATGGACTAGCAAACGTGCACCATCGGAGTGGTTTATCGGCAGTATAGACCAAGGCACCACGTCGTCTCGCTTCCTCATCTTTAATCGCCACATGGACCCAGTCGCTAGTCATCAAATCGAATTTGAAAATCTCTATCCTGAATCGGGGTATTGACGTCACCCTGACCCCCTTATTACATCAACCATGAGCTAATGCCCCATTTTCGCAACGCAGGTGGCACGAACATGATGCCTTAGAATTGCTCAGCTCTGTCGAGTCTTGTATCGAAAGGGCGATTGAACAGTTTACTTTCAAAGGTTATTCAAAGTCCCAAATAAAAGCTGTAGGTATCACAAACCAGCGCGAAACCACGGTATGCTGGGATAAGATCACCGGCGAGCCCCTATGCAATGCTGTTGTATGGCCCGACACCCGAACCAAGGATATCGTCCGAGATTTAAAGAATTGCCCCGGCGCCCATGCCATCCCCGAACTATGCGGCCTTCCCCTAAGCACGTATCCCGCCAGCGTAAAACTGGTTTGGCTGTTGAAGAATAATCTGACCGTGAGAAATGCTTACGAAGAAGGCCGTCTCTCGTTCGGCACCGTAGATAGCTGGCTGATTTACCGCCTAAACGGTAAGGAGAAGAATGTGCACGTCACCGACACAACCAATGCCAGTAGGACCATGTTCATGAACCTGCACACCCGGCAGTATGATGACAGACTACTCAACTTCTTCGGAATCGACAAGAACAAGGTTGCACTGCCCAAGATTGTGCCCTCGTCGGACCCCGAAGCCTTCGGTACCATTGGCCGCGGCGCTTTGGCTGGAGTGAAAATTGCAGGTTGCTTAGGTGACCAGGCCAGCGCGCTCGTCGGCCAATGCGGATTCAAGCCAGGCCAGGCCAAGAACACATATGGTACTGGATGTTTCCTGTTATACAACGTAGGCCACAGGCCAGTACTCTCCAAGTATGGCTTGTTGGCGACGGTCGCGTTCGACTTTGGAAAGGGCCGGGAGCCAGTTTATGCCCTGGAAGGAAGCATAGCGGTGGCTGGCTCTGGTGTAAAGTTTTTAATGAACAATTTAGGATTTATTAGAGACTCAAACAGAGTTGGCGAATTGGCTGAGAGCGTCAAGGATAATGGCGGGGTGGTGTTTGTGACCGCATTCAGTGGCCTATTCGCACCGTACTGGATTGACGATGCGAAAGGTACCCTCTGTAAGTCCTCATCGATGAGCCTCGACGGGCCTCAACCTATTTAGATAAGCATCTCGCTAATCATAATCTAGTCGGAATAACACAACACACGCAAAGAGGTCACATCGCACGTGCGACACTGGAAGCAACTTGCTTCCAGACTCGCGCGATTTTAGAAGCGATGGAGAAAGACTCAAACCACAAGCTTGCATCCCTTGCCGTTGACGGCGGCATGTCGAACTCAGACCTGACGATGCAGACACAAGCTGATGTTACCGGCATCCGCGTAGAGCGACCAGCAATGCGCGAGACCACGGCCTTAGGTGCTGCAATCGCTGCCGGTCTAGCTGTGGAAGGTTGCTGGTCCAGCTTTGAGGAGCTTACAGAGCTCACACGCAAAAAGCCAGGCCGTCGGGTTTTCGAACCCAGAGTCGACCGGAAGAAAGCTCAGCGCATGTACCAGCACTGGGAGAGAGCTGTCGAGATGAGTCGCGGATGGGTCCGCGACGATCACCCTGATGAAGAGAACGAATCGTCCAGGCCCGACATCTTCAGGAAACCGACGTTGTAAAATTTCAGATGTCGGAGTTGGCGCCCCCTCTCATTATTAACTATAAGTCGCAATGGAGTGTGACGGGTAGGAGTGGATCTTGGACATGATATCTGATCATTCACTGGATGCACGAAGCGCTCAACGGGCGCAATGACCTCCATTTCCTTGCATTGGACATCTTGTTTCGGGAATAGATGCCCTGACATGCATGTCATATATAGGCAGGCAAGCGTGTAAGAGGTAGCTTACACACCTTTTTACTTATTTAACCTACCTGATTTTGTACGTAGCAAAAGGTCGCACATGCGGGAGGTTGGATGGGAGGGGGATGTGAAGGGTACGGCGGAAGGGTTGGAGGGTCGGGTATAATTACACATAGTAATGCTAGTCGTGCGTACCCCAGACATAATAACACAGTATCTCCATAAGTTTTGCTGCAGGCGCAAACGTATTATGTATTTCGCAGCCGAGCGGAACCATGTAATTGGCGTTTGGAGCTCGGTTTAATGTGCGGCCGTGAGACGGCGGCCCACGTAGATTCGCAAAATGCTGACCGAAAGTGAACACGGGACACGGCACAAGACGGCAACGATAATACGTACGTATAGCAGGCCGAATTGCGGTTTGCTACCTACCTAGCGTTTATCATGTGAGCATGTGAAGGCGATGGGGATAGATGGGATGTTATACTGGCTACTTTTTTTCCCTTTTTTTTTCCTTTTTTTTTTTCTTTTCATACGTATGGTATCACATTGCCACTTCGGGATTTTCACCTGGGACAGATGACGAGGCACGATACGATGAGGTGGGGGGGGGGGGGATGTACGGAAAGGGATTATAGACGGGTGGATGGATGGACGTATGGAATTGGTAGGGAGGTTGTAGATTGGGTTGGTAGGTTAAGTACCTAGGTTTAGGTAGATGAGTGGGTGGATGGATGGCTGGGTGATTTGGGTGATGGATAATGGATGGTATTAGGTAGGTGGTAGTATGTAAGTAAGTAGGTAGGTAGGTAATTGCGCGGGCGGGCGCGGACACCCGCCTATGCCTACGTAGGTAGGTACCGTATTTAGAATATAATACCTGGGCGTGTTTACATCTACATCTACGTCTACTTGTACTCCTATATCCATGTCTACTTAGGTAACTGATGGATGGTTTAGCTTAACCTACTTAATGCATCGAATAATAGATGGAAGTACATACGTATGTAGAAGAGAGTGTAAGTAGAGGTATCAATATATATCTACCTAGGTAGGTAAGTACATAACACAAGCAGAGTATAATAAAATCAATAAGTCTCGCCTCATCAACATCATTAGACGTACACCATCCATCCATCTACTGAACAACAAGCAAGTAAACACAAACACAAATACAAATACAAGCCCAAAACCCCCAATACACCCGAACCGGCGCAACGGCATCCGTACGGACGTATTCTCGGAGCAACCAAATAGGCGGCTACTACCTCATCACAAAGTGACCCCGGGGCCCGTCACATCGACGGCTACCTCCCCACCGTGTAAGTTCGCTACCAGTCAAACGTATGCGTAGCGTCTCCGCGAAGAAACATCACCACTCCTTGGGGAAAAATAAATAGATAAATAAATACTTACTATATGTATTGTATATAAATCGAAATCGAATCACTCGACGGACACAAGGAATGGATGGATATACACCAACGCCACTCGGTCGCTCATCACATCATATCGCATCGAATTCATCACACAAGCTTCAGATCGGATCTTAGTCATTATCTTTTCCATTGCTCCTATTCCTCCTGCTCACTTATACTCTCAGCTTATCTAACCCACCAAGATAAACCACCGGAGCAGGCCGGCTCGACGAGTCTGAGACAGTTTCACCCTCGCACATAAACAGTACGGAGGTAACAACCATGATCCCGATTCTCGATCCCGTCCCTCCCCGGCTGCTTTTGCTCATGCTCGACAGTCCCACGTATTAAGTCAACCACTGCAAACACCAATTGAGAATTGCAATTATACCCATCGCCGTAACGTCGTGTGCTCTTGCATCCATATCTTTTTTTAGAGTCCAATGCTGACATCATCCACATCGTTTCTCTTTTGCCGTAGACACTTTTCCTGTGTTTTATTTTGTATATATGCCCCCTAATGGGCCAAGGAAATAGGCGCTCGATATGGTCGCGAAGGCCCCATATAGATCAAGGATCACACCATGTGAGTGAAGGTTCCGGCTTCTCGTCATTTCTAGTCGGGCATAACTCGACTAGGTTAGACGACTAACTCCCGCCTTCTAATTCCTCGGACCCCAAATCTCGCCGGAATATCGGGCAAAATTATGACGGTCATCTATCATGACATGCGGACCAGAACGCCATCCTATTTGGGAAACGGAATTGAACAAATGCTGAGAAGAGAGGTGCCCAAACCCGGAGGGCGGAACAACTAACTTATTACGAAATAATAGACGTTGAAAAAAGGTGCCAGATTATACACAGGAAGAAGTGCCGAAAAAAACGAAATGGGCAGTCGAGAAGAGCGCAAAATGGCGTTGTAATCAGTTACATGATAATAGATGGGTAGTCGACGTTGGCCTTGATGCTCTTGTGCGGGAGGACGCTTCCGCCGTTGACGTAGATCTCGTCGCCGATGCTCACGTCGTCACCAAGGACGGTGACGTTCTCGAGGCGAGCCCACTTTCCGACGACGCTGTTCCAGCCGACGATGGTGCTCTTGATCCATGCGTGGTCCTTAACCCTGGATCCCGGGAGGAGCGTACATCGCTGTAGACGCACACCATCACCAATGACGACATTCTTGCCAATGACAACGTTAGGTCCAATGCGGCAATTCTTGCCAATTTTAGCAGACTCGTCAATCATGACGTTGCCACCGTGGACGTAGCTCTCGGAAGGAGAAACTAGTAGATGGGGCTGCTTCTTTGCGAGCGATGAAAGGTATAGGCAGGTACCCGTTAGGAAGTCCTTCGGTTGACCGACGTCCATCCAGAAGCCCTCGAGGTCGAAGGAGTGTAATTGTCCATCGCGAACGATAGCGGGGAAAGTTTCCTGCTCGATGGAGGTAGGTCGGTTCTTTTCAATGCGTTGGAGCACCGAAGTGTTCAGCATGTACATACCGGCATTGATACGGTTGCCGACGAATTCGATTGGCTTCTCGACGAAACGGTCGATTCGCGAAGGGTGGTTGGGCTTGTGAACGACGACACCATATTTAGAGGGCTCCTCAACCTTCGTAACAACAATAGTGCCTTCGTCACCGTGTGACTTGTGGAATTCGACGAGCGCCTTGAAGGGGAAGTCGCAGGTAACATCCGAGTTTAAGACAAAGAAGGGAGAGTCGTCCTTAGCTAGAATCTCCTCTGCAAGCTTAAGGGGGCCGGCGGTACCAAGGGGTTCGCTCTCGAGAGAGAAGTGAATCTTTACACCAAGAGAGGCTTCGTACTATAACCGTAATGTTAGCAAATATGAAAGGATAGAAGCTGCCTACATATTATAAATTGAGTTGAGTACTAACCTCCTTCAAGACTTTCTCCATAATCTCAGGGCGGTAGTTGACAGCAAGTACGACATCAGTAACACCTACGGCGGCCAAAGCCTCAATCTGATGTAGAATCATGGGCTTGTTGGCGAACTCTACCAGAGGCTTGGGCATGGTAAGGGTCTAAAGAACCATTCGTTAGCTTCTTGGTCCGAGTTTGAGAGATTATACATTTCTCCATTCGACATCGCATTATAGTAGATTGATCAACGTACCAAGGGCCGTAGACGTGTGCCGAAGCCACCGACGAGAATGAGGGCTGTTGAATAATATATTAGCAATGTCCATCTCTTAAATGCTACAGGATTATTCTCAGCAGCACTTACCCTTCATGATGGCGGGAGGGGTGAGTAGAATTAGATGTTAATTGTCGCGAAGCGAATGTAGACCACCAGACTATGCTCTCGCGCTGAGTGCTCTTGCAATTTAAGTAGCGAACAACGATGCTCAAAATGCGAAATTGGAGATCTAGGACGATGTGTCGGTGTAGTATTGAATACCGGCGCGGAAAAGGCCGAAGTTGGGAAATATAAGTGAATATAAAATAAAAAGGACGGTGAGGCTCTCAAAGAGTCAATGCAGTAGTGAATAATAGCTGGTAGTGCTAGAAAAAAAAAGGATGACTTGAGGACACTTGTGTCTCTTTGCTCGCTCGGAGGGTGGTCAAGGTGGTCAAGGTGTTTAAAGTGTGGTGGTCGAACGAGAGATTGATGTTCAGTTCAATTGTGTTCAATTCACGGAATGCCCCCTTTATTTCTTATTTTAGGCCAGTTAAGTCGTCACGCCAGTAAATGCTCGAAATTAGCGTTCCCCCCTCCCTGGACTAGCTAGGCTAGCTCCTTCCCAAACCCCTGGGCATCTTGGGAGCGTGGCACCTGATTTTTGGAAAAGCCTATTTAACGCCTGGTTGCTCTTGCTGCTACGCCAGGTGCACGGCCCTTCAGCCACAAAGCATGGCAGATGCAGCCCTGGGAGGTACCGACCAGATGTATCATGCTGCTCTGCTCGGGGGCCAATCACAGTCCGTTCCACCCCACGGATACGAAGCATTAAGATTGATTGATCATTGCACCTTTATGCTCTTCGATTGTTTTATTTAACTCGAAACTGAGTCAATCTTTCTTTGTAAGGTTCTGCAGGACTGCAAATGGACGCGAGTCTGTGAGTGTAGTTGGGAAGGTTGTCCACGATGTCCTTCGAAGTCTTCAATGTACCCTCGTATTGATGTGTTCATGACTACCTAGATATGACGCCGGCTGTAATAAATACGAGTTATTCTCTCCAGCTACCCGAAATCTTCTCGTATCATCCCACTGCCTCAGCACCATCAATCATCGAGGTATATATATATATATATATATATATGTGTGTGTGTGTGTGTGTGATAAGGGATAAGGGAGAGGATGTTCCCAACTTCCAACTTCCAACTACGTACATGATCAACAGAGCCATCATGTGCGACACCCAGCACGTCCCGGGGGCCTAGCGTACCTAACCTAGGAGGGTGGGTTAGATATAGGTACCTAATGTACCTACCTACTTACCCTACCTACCTACATCCTACCTAGATATGTAGGTTAGGTACCGAAAGGGGTGTTACCTAACCTTTCTCATATGCAGATAGAGTGTGCCTGTCTCTCCCGTCCCGGACTGGCAGACGCTGTGTCACGAGCTGCAGGCTCCGTGTGCCTGTCACAAAGAGAAGCAGGGCGACGACGCATGTCCACCCGCACTCCCGTCGAGGATCTAGCACTATCATCTGGAACATCTCGGGGAAAATAAAGTTGGGGACGATGATCCGTGGGGTGTGGGAAAGGGGGGGAGGAGTCGGTTCTTTTTTTAGACGACGTTTCGTTCCGAAAAAAACATTCCGGTAGGACTTCATCCCTAAGTTGACCTTGACTTATACTTAACTATACTTATACTTATACCTACCTACACATATATATCACGGGTATCCGCATCACATCAAAACATCCCCAAGCAAACAGGAAAAGATTATATTGGTGCGACCTTGAGATATCTCGTCAGGTCGTTGACGTCGTAAATTCGATTCTTCGTAACTATTCGTAATCATGATCATCATCTATCTAGCCGTGAGATCGTAATTTTATGAGTTTCCCGCGCAAAAAAATAAAATAAAATAAAATAATAAAGCAGAAAAGCCTCTCCCATCACCGTCCTCTTCGTCTTCTTCTTGTTCTCCAAGTGCTTGTTTGGTATTTTTATAGTAAAGAAGCAGCTGCAAAGCGCCCGCCCGAGCGATAGTCTCTTCTTCTCTTTTCCTCTTTTCCCTCGCGCTTAAATTTCCATCCCGGAATTTTCTACCCAGTTTTCCTTTTTCGTTTCATGTCATCCCGTCTCTAGAATCTCGGCCGATTTCTGCTTTCTCGTCGTCCGATTGGGGAAAATTGGATAATGCCAGCCAGCGGGGCTTTGGCCCAAAGAAAAAAAAAATCAACAGGTGCAATGAGCGAGCAAGGAGTGTCCCGCATTGCGTAACATGTTGTTTGGCCGCTCGCACAGTCCGGGCCATTCAAAAGAAGTCTATCTCGAGATAACCAATGTCCATTGAGCCAGGCCATTAAGGTGGTCGGTACGGTTCCGAAACCATACACGGATTAGAAGGACCATGGCTCCTTAACAGTGAGGTTTTCGCTAAACAGCAGAGTTGCCTCCGATAGAATCCGTTCTCCTGAACCGGCCTGGTTCTGTAGTTCCCGCGGCCTGAAGGAAAAATAGGGGGATCTCATCAAGTCTTTTTTTTCTCTTTTTTCATATGGCATATAGAAAAGGAAGAAAAAAAGCGTTTCAATAAAACGAGCAAAAAGCCTCTGTTCAGGACGATGACACCAGATTTGCCATTATTAGTTTGGTTCATAAGTTCGTTTAGTTCTTTCGTCAAGTCGTAATTCGTCGATTTATGCAAACTTTTGTCTCTCCTCCTCTCTGTCTCTCAGTGTCTCTCAGTGTCTCTCTCTCTCTCTTTCTTTCTTTCTTTCTTTCTTTCTTTCTTCCTTTCTCTCTCGTCGGGGGATATGCTGGATGGGGGTATTCCGCGGAATATGCCTGGGGATAAGCTGTGAAGCTTCACCACGTGTATATATATCATTCTTTGACGCCTCTCTGCTCTTGCTTGTAATCCATTGGTTAAAATTAGCCGATGGTCGTGTTTGGCTGAAATCCGTCGGGACGGCAGCCAATTTCCTTCCCTCACTCGAAGGATGCGGTCGAGCTGCTGCTCGAATGGTGCCCTGACCTATGGCGGCTCTCCTTCTGGGTGTGGCCATGGCTTGAAGAAGCGTGGCGGGACTTCTTGCGTCTAGTAGACTCATTGGCTGGAAGACCCTGGACGATCCCGTTACGCGCGAGCATGCCTCCATTGACAGAAAAGTTCCGACACACCATGAAGGCCCTCATGGCGGCATTCTCCTGAGCCAGGTGATCCGATTCGTATGCCAGGTCCGTCTGGTACTCGCGCCCATTTACCAGGACCAGGCACGTGTAGCCACTGGGATCTCTGTAACACTCGTACGAAGGGTCTCGCCACCCACGACGCCGGCACAGGCCTATCGGATGCTAAGTTAGCGCTGCTGATCCTGGAATTCCCCTTGTCCTGCCCCCTCATTCGATGCCAATAAATGCAAATAAACGCCCGGGAAGCATGGGCAGCGTATATGCAGCCCTAATGACGCGAAGGAGATCGAGCATGACATATGCATGACAGCCGGATCGCGAACACTTCAGATCAGACGTGGAGGTACAGCCGCCCATGCCCAGGAACGTGGCGTTTAACAACACACAGAGAAGTGCTAGCTAGCTATGGTATTTTGGGAAATTCTTCGATGTTTTCGTGCGGCGTCGAAGCTTCGACGCAGGGGGGTTTGTCCACGTGTGTGAGACGAACACATCGCTGCCCCAGCCCCACCGCGCGCATCATCGTGGGGTTGGTTCATTGGGTTCATTGGAGACGGCAAGTCGCCAGGGCGTACGTGCTCTTTTTTTTTTGTTGAAAGTAGGCAATGACTTACTCTCAAGATACTGCATGTAGAATCCTCCCATATTGCTTTGCTGACAGCACTGACAGCAACTTAATGCTTCACAGCCCAGAACTCGTGTAAGAAAAAATATCCAGCAGGGTGGTATTCTCTCTCAAAGCATAAAAACACCCCCACCAAGAAAGTCGGGACGGGTGTATGTACGGATAGGATTTCCGGGGAAGAGAGAGCAAAAAACCCAGCGTGTTGCTTACGGACGCGGGATGGGATTCCGGGGCGCGTTCTGAGTATGCAGTCAAGCCCAACTGTACGAGGGGATTTTATTAGGAGGGATCAATGGGGAAGCGGTAGGGCAGCACTGAGAAAAAAAAAGTTTCGTCGACGAGGTCTGTACTACTCAAAGGAGGTGTGGTTGTGGTGGTGTTGAAGAAGGGGGATGTTAGGCTACGTATTCGGGGCTGCGGTGCAGAGAGACGAGCCATCGACGGCGAGACATGTGTGCTTTATTGCAGAATTGGACTTCGTTAGTGCGGGGCAGGGATCTAGTAAAGACGCAATTAAACAGAACAAGGCCGAAGGGGTCGAAGGGGGCAATGGGGGAACAATGGGGACCCAAGAGGGACCCAAGAGGGACCAGAGAGGGACCAGAGAGGGACAATGGGGACGGAAGGGAACCAGGTCGATACATAGACGCAGGTGAAGATGCGGCTCTTGAAGAGTGTGACCCCATCTTGCTGTGCTGGCGCGTGTCGTTGCCAGTTGATAAAGCTTCGAGAGACTAGGCAACTCCACCGCGACACATGGGGTATGCATTCCCTTAGACGATCATCTCTGATAAGTCTGGCCGTGCTGGCCGTGTTGGCCGTGCTCCTTTTGGCAGAATGTGGTACCGCTGTCTCCGTCCGAGTTCTCCTCCATTCTCCTCCATAACCCTGTCCGACAATGGGACCTAGCTGGGTAAAAAGAGGGAAAAAAAGATGATGTATGCAGAGGTAAGCATATTTTGGAGTGGCGAAATGAAACTGGAACCAGTTCTGCGGCCAATACACGACCTCGGCGGAACTGGATTGGAAAATAAGATAAAATAAAATAAAATAAAATATACCAAAACAAAACAACACTAGTTGGTTAATAAAGAAATAAGAAATAATAAGAGATGCCGCCCACTAGGGGAAAAGCCAGAGCCCGGTCTACCAGTCACGTCTTCTCCCTCTCGATACTAACCCGGAGCACCATAAAGAAGGGATGTGTCTGGTTCGTTGTCTAGAGGGGGAAGGTCAAAAAAGGAGAGGCCCTCGACGTGAGAGTGAGAGTGAGAGTAAGAATGTGAGATACAGAGCTCCTCAAGATCCCCCTTCCACTTCGGCCACTAATGCAGCGGCAACTCAATCAAAACAACGAAAGGTCGGTACGGTATGGGAAAAAGGCGGTTTTTTAGACGACCAGAAAAGGGTCAATAATGATACCTCCCCACGTACGTGCATGTTGTTCTGCTGCTACGACGATGCCTGTATACCTAGTATGCTGTATGCTGTATGTATGTAGGTAGGTAGGTATCATGTATGTACGTATGTACGTATGTAGTAGTTATGTAGGTATATATGTATGTATGTACATGTATATGTATAGTATAGATCCATGTACATGACAAGGACTCGGAGATCGAACCTGAGAGATGAGAAAGAGGGGGTCCCCTAAACCAAAAAGACACCCTAACGGTGAGAGAAGATGGAGTCCCGGATCGAAGAGAGAGAGAGAAAGAGAGAAAGAGGGAAAAATAGAAACGTAACCACTGCAAAGCCAACCAACCTGCTGGATCAGACCAAGCCGACAGCACGTACATGGTTTACATGGTTTACATGGTTTATACATGGGGACCAAGAGGTGGGTTGAGGAGATGGGCGATTCGCACCGGTGCCAAAAGTAGAAAATAAGTAGAACAACGTAAGCAGAAAATGCCATTGGACGAATCACAAAGGTTAGTTAATAGCAATAGTCGAAAGTACATAAACAGCTAAAATAGAGGTAAAACAACGGCTGGTGCTTATTTGACAATTGTTGGACGCGAGCGAAATGCTAGTGGCGCTTGACGAACTTGTGCCGACGACCAATAGCTGTCTTGTTTCTTTATATAAAAAAATTTAAATCTTTAACATTAGTTAGGTACCTAGATAGTTAGTTAGTATTAGTTAGGTAGTTAACCTAGGTACGTTAGTTAGATAATTTTTTAATCTTCTTTTTTTCGTCCAAGTATTTTTGTCCCGTAGGTTAGGTACCTGGTCTCTCCTCATCTCAATTCCCCTTCTCCCCGCCGAAGTGCAGAAAAAAAAAACCGTCAGAAGGCGACCATAACAAAACAATAGCAACAACAACAACAACAACAACAACAACAACAACAACAACAACAACAACAACATGAACTAAGTAAAATCGAGAAGTTGACTGGTTCAAAGGCCGGGAACCATGAAGTCGGTGAGGAAGAATGAGATGCATGAACACAACTAAGCTAGCCCTCCCTGGGCAACCCCGGTCATCTTTTTTATTTTTTTTCCCTTTCTTCTTTTCTTTTCTTTTCTTCCTCGCGAACCTGGTCTCTGCCCTAAGAAGCCATTGGCGCGAGGAACCACTTAGAGCTTTTTTGGGGGGTGTCGGGCCAATGAGCGGCGACCGAGGCCCCGGGGGCAGCAAAGGCGACTAGGCGAAGAACAGACGTTTTAACACCTCATGCAATGATGAGTTGGCATTGCCGCTTGATATTAAATCAAGATAGACGTTATTTTGTGCATTTGTTAGATTGGGTACGGGTACCTAGGAGAATACTTGGGAATAAAGGCGAGCTGAGGTCGACTGAAGTAGCAGTACCGATCAACGACCTGGCCCGACAATACAGGCCTGACCACCCTGTTGCATCTGGTTGCATCTATTGTATCTGTTGCATGCCATACCATCCCATCCCATCCCATACCAACCTACTTTAGGTACATATGAGGAAATTCGATGCCGCTCATCATGACGATTTCCGTAGCTTGGACGGGTTTGGATGGACGAGGGAACCGTCGTGATTGCTACAATACATACAACAACAGCATAACACATAACAGCCCAGACGTAGACCGAGAATCACGGCCGCATGTAACTTTCGGACTTTAATGTAGCGGCCGCCGACTAGTCCGTCCTATGTAGGTATTATTTGTTTATCTTTATTTTTATTCCTATTCCTATTTCTATTCCTATTTCTTCGTAACATTCGAGGCGCCCAGACCAGCCTCAGAATCCACATAGGCGATACGCTAGACGCAGTACCGGGATGCAATATTTACATTTTACCTACCTGCCTTCTTCGTTTGGTATATATATGCGTGCGTATGTAGGGTAATGTTACCGACGGCGTTAATTAAAGGTTCCTACGCCACGGCGCGACGCGAGGGAAGCAAGCACTCGAGACACAGGCTATCAATATAAAAAGCCATGCGGCAGAGGGTATAAGCCAACTAGCGAAAAGGAGGTTAAAAAAGGCAAAATGGAAAAATATCCAATGTAGCTTATTATAATGTATGTAGTCAAGTACCTATATACTACGACACTAGCCAATATCCCGTAAGACGGCTCAAGACGGGTATTCCATTATTGCGTAACTTCAGCTTGATACATGTATGTCACTCTACATATTGTCAGCGTGCTGTTCTGGAATGCGCACACGACGTCATCCGTATCGACTGAGGAAAGCTGAAAAGCGTCGCGACGGTTGGGTAGGCTTCGCCGACTACGCTTGGTATACTAGTGGGAAGAGAGCATCTAGTCATCCTGATCATCCACCATACACTCGACCACAGCGTGCAGGCCAACGAGAGATAAACATATATAATATCTTCATGCAATATACATAACGCCATGTCACTTTGAGGTAAGAAAAACTAATGCCGTCAAGGATGCTGCCGACCAGCCCTCCGCTCCCACGCGCACGGTTAGGGAGCGCTCACGATCCCACCTAATCTGTGAGACCTGTATGGCTGCCAGAGACATAGATACGTAGCCCCAAGGTCATTTTGTCAGGAATGCAACGTGTTTGCGAGATCCGAGACCTCGGCGGCCAACCCATCCGTCCTGGCCACCACGGTTAACACGTCCGAGCTGCTAAGAGACAGGTCCGGCAAAGGGAGCCGTGGGATCGTCGCTGCCTCCTGTTAAGCCTTTCGGCAACACTCATTCGAGAGACGCCTTAAAGTAGGATCCCGGAGGTCCAATTCGTGCTTATCATACGGCGAAGCGAGTCGTTCATCCGGGGGAAGGCCCACAAGCGAAGGAAATTTCGTGCAGCAGGCCTTGTTTACCATAAACGCGCCGAGGCGCAGCCTAAAGCTTGAGGGATTGGCCACATACGTAGGCCTGCTTGTTGTTGGGGGGGTACATTTCCTTCCCAATTCACTCCCCAAATCTTTCTGCTACGTTCTCTATATTACGC
Organism: Daldinia grandis; assembly: GCA_022432525.1. NCBI lineage: Eukaryota > Fungi > Ascomycota > Sordariomycetes > Xylariales > Hypoxylaceae > Daldinia > Daldinia grandis. The sequence goes on from JAJKLB010000007.1 coordinate 1,630,590, forward strand.
TCCCCTTAAGCCGAATTAGGGGTGAGCGATAACAAAGTATGGTCAGGGGATGACATACAATCGCTGTAGAAAGGAATTGGGAATTTACCCTTGGACTGTAACCCTTATATCACGGTATCTAAGAATACAATCATATGGGCTAGTTCGATGACTCCCGATCATCATATCAACAAGTCTTTTCCATGTGTCTGTGGACTCGTAGCACAGCATCTTACTACGTCGCGTAGAGCATATGCGACCAGTGGGGACAAGGCCAAATGCTACCTCCCTACCCTTAGCTCGGTAGAGATCGTTCTACCGTCCGAAGTCATGGCCACCCAAGGAGGCCGTGATGGAGACTGTACACGTCAGGGACTCAATATGGCCGTAGGAATACAGGGTAACATGGGTGTAGGTGTAGGGACGGGATGCAAAACAACCGCACCATGTGGTCAACCCATCGATTCTGTTGAGTCGATCAGCACGTACAAAGCTGATGCAAATTCTCATAACGCCTCTCGACCGCTACATCGCGGCTGCTATAGGCTTGAGCATTATGGACGCCCTCGTACGATTCAATAGTCTCCTTACTTTGGCTAGAGCTGCCGTCTGCCGTCGACGTTCCGATTTGGACTACATTAGATAGAAGCTAGTGGCGTTTCCCGGAGTCTAGCAAGTCGGGTCGAATTCAGCATCTAGGAGAGCTTGCCACACTCTTACCAGCTATGGATGGCCCATCTGCGCTCGAACTTGCTGAATAAGGTACGGGTTATCGTGTTGGACTGCATGACCGCATATGGTGGAGATGGTAGATTAACGAATGCACAAGAATCCCTCTAGATGGTTCTGTCTCACTTCAATCGGGCGAACGTGCTTGGTGAACCTTCTCTTGTATTACCTCTAGAGGTCTAACTGTTGATTGTGAAGTGCATGATACTTCCTGTAGAAAAACGTGAAAAGGGTATAGTTGGGGTTTGCGGGCCCTTCTTGTACATTGAGCGAGCCAATCTTCGTTGCCGAGGTTCTCGATGCACCGTCTTGATGTGTAACTGCGGAGGCACGCCGTCCAGTAAGGATAAGGACGCAGCTATTATCCATTACTTGACTTCTTTCGCCCTCGGAATGCCCCTCTGAGTAGGCGAGTAGGTACACGAATTAGCTCACCTCGACCCAGGGGGGTAATTATATGGCTTATACTAAGTATACTAGGAGAGCTATACTATATAGCCCGGCACGTGAAAGAGAGGCTATAATGCTGACACTCAACAGCCATGGGCGGAAGGTCGAAGATTCGTAGGATGCGAGGGAAATTCTCAGCCTTCCTCGATTGGTCCGGCGTAGTGTCGGATATGGCCTCTTCATATGCGGCCACAAGCGGGTCAAAAACCCGGCTTCGATAGGAAATATGACATGATTTCTTTCCGTTTCCCCTCAGGTATGAAATACACAGGATCAGTAGTGTTGAGTCGATCCTCTTCATCATAAATTTGAGGGCTTCCGCGGAGCGGCGAGACGTCATATTCCGAATGCGTCATCATCCCTTCACCCTCCGAGGCAAGTAAACGAGTAATGTGTTGAGCTGAAGAAAGTCCGCTGAGTACGTAGCAAGTATGATACGCATCAGAAATTCTTTTTGTGGTATTTAGCCCATGTCTAGATTACGGTTGGCGTCTATGTACTTACTTGCTTGGCTTGTCTCTCATGCCACCCCTTTTTGATTGATCTTGCGCGCAACAGAGGATATATCGGATAAGACCTTCGCGGCTGTAAATGTTGTGGATATCAATATCGGGGCTTTTAGTTTTGTTTATGTCAAACATTAGACTAGATGGACCGGCGAGGCTAGCCTCGACCAATGGCCAGCAACAGCCTACCCAATGGCTGTAGCAGCCATCGACAAGTTTGTTCGTACGGCCGCTATACCCGCCTTCCGGTGCATACTGTCGTGATGACAGCCATGAGATAAGTCGTGGGACATCAAGATATCTGCATTCAGGGGTTAGTACAAGAGCAACATATAAACCATCAAGATCAGCAGAGCTTCTGAAGATCAGGCAATACAAACCTGGGAAATGTACGATGCGGAGCACCAAGGATCGCGAGGCAACCCAAAGCGCAGAAGGCATAAGCTCCATGGGCTTCGCCATCTGGTTGCGCCGAAATTCCACCCTCAAAGGTTTGACCTGCAGGGTTAGTTTGCATAGGTCTAACAGATGGATACTACGCCTGGGTCCTCTTACATCGCCGTACATAATCTCCCAGGCCTGTGAACAAGTTTGGTCCGTCGGGCGTCCATGCCGGAGAGTCGGGCGGCAACTCAAGAGGAAGGTTAAGCAGAGTAATCAGGACAGCTGCGCAATAGGCTCCCCTGACAAACATCATTAGCCACATGTCGCCGGGGCCGGTCTAACGAGGCCGCCTTACCTTATGTCGACTTCGCCTCCAACAGCCATCCGAAACCCCCCGCCAGTCTGCTTCAAATCACAAAGCCATTTCCAAAGAGCTCTTCGGTCAATGACTTCATACGCAGCATCACCTCCTACTACGGCCAGTGCCAAGACCACAGCATACGTACAAGCTAGGTGGGAAGCGTGGCCAAAACCTCCTCCAAACCCGCCAGTAGGATTTTGCATAGAGCGAGCCGTCTCGATAAGGCTATCGCGGTAAACAGAGACATCATCCCCTAGGAGGGATAGACCATTGAGACACCAGTAAAGGATCCACGGTCTGCTTGCATCTAACATCACGAAACGAGCGGAGAGAGGTGCCAGGTTCTTACGGAGAAATTTAATATGCCGTTCCCGATCGAGGCGTGGTAGGCCATACTTGTTGTATGACACATTATCAACCTGCGCTGCCAAGAAAGGCAGGCATTCATTCACGGTGATAGCTTGTACGTTGGAAGTTGCGGTAGCAAATGCTTCCCGAATAGGGGGCCAGCTAGTGAACAGATCCGGGATCATTGGTTCCTGACTTCCGTAAGCTGTTGGGTCGGCCATGGGTAAAGTGTGGTGTTTATTTACCATCTCATCCGAATCACCTTGAAAGCCTCGGGGATCCTCGAAACCCTGAGTATCTTCAGATCTATTTGTTAAGTTAGGACGAAAGGTTTTCCCTTTGTATGCTGTCCGTTGACGCGCTCGGGCGAGGCTAGTCTTTATTGGCATAAGGGAGACCAAGCGAGGAATACGTCTGGAATGTAGATAACCACGAGTACTTTAGTATCGAACAAATTGTATTTTCCCATAAAATTTGATGAAACGTGATTTTAGTATAAAAGGTAGTTTCCCTTTAACCGCACGTGAAGAAGGAAAACGTGCTTTGTAATGTCTCAAATTTTGGGCACCTGCCGCGTCGAAATCATCGAGCGTCTTTAAGGCTCCAGAGTCATTTGGTCGTTCTTTAGCGCAAAATGCGCTACTATTGGTCACTACCACTTTTAAACCCGACCCGGACTTTCCCAAGCTAGTATAATCGGTAAATTCCCGGCTAAGGAATATCTATCAGTTGATATCACTTGTCAATATTAAGCTACCTACTTCTAAAACTCCGTAGCATATCATATAGGAGATCCAAAAAGACAAAATATATATTTGATCTCTTCTAGTACTTACGGTTTTGTTTAACTAACTAACTAACCTAGTTAGTTACTTTGAAACATGCAACTAAGACGGTAACAAAGGTAAGTTATACAAGCGGGCGAGATAGTTCCTCATTCTAATCCAGTAATAATTTAAATATTCCGAAAGCCGCAATACCATGTTACTGTCTCACTTACCATCTTATAGCCAATACCTGTATATGTGCCCAAGCTTGTGTTCGGATGTCACTTTACCTAGGTAAATAGTATAGAAACTATCTACATAAGTAAAGACTATGCAAACAACCCTCAAGCTCATACTATATCTGCCCTTTACGTAATAAACATTACTCACGTCTATCTATTTATCCTCTACTGGAGAACTACTTTAAGATATCAAGATCAATAGGAATGAATTGCCCACTTTGATCGTGTACGATATAGTTTAGTCCATATTATCTGGCGATACACAAGTTAACAGCAATGGGCTTGCACGCTACAAGGGAGGCGATCTCCTTGTACTAGTCATGGACGCATACACTCATCTTAAATGCGGCGCCGAGTGGTGCGTTATCAAGACAACTATCTTGTGTCTATAATAAAGGCTAGGTTAAGGCTTCACCAGGTTGGTAGGAGTTCACCGACAGAGTAATCGATATCTGTACTACGATCCGCAACCGTCCGCAATAAGTCATCGAACCTCAGGTTAAAAAGGAAAAACATGCGTGTAAACGTGGCAGACGTAGTTTCGAGACAGACTCGGATGTGAACATTTATTATAATACACAGATAGTAAATAGCAGCTAAGTGGCGAATGGGCAGTTCTTAAAACATTGGGCGCCGTAAAGCCTACGAGATGCTCAGATGTTTAATTTCGAAGTCGCGCCACGTCGGAACCAAGTGGCGTCCGGCAGCGATTCCGGGACTCGTTTTCGACTCTCACAAGCCATCAACTGCGCCATCGGAACTAGGACTTCGTTTCGTTCATCTACATACCTTAGTTAGGTACTTATTAAACACGTTAGTCCTCGTATATTTTGGTGGATATAATAACAACTCACTGTTCTCCCTAGATACAGACAAATGTTATTTATAGCCCTCAAGGTGTGGTCTCTCCCATGGTGAACGCTGGATTGGATACTGATCTACAGTGTGCCGGATAATCCGTGTGGAGTTATCCCCAACCTCGCCTAGTTCCATCTTGACCAACTTCCAGCCTCCGGCTCCCTTCATCATCCTTACACTGTACATATAGACTACGTGTTTAGCATGAACACAAACTTGTTCTGCATTGATAATGGATTAGTGGCAAAGTCGAACTGTCCACCTCTCGCATGTTTGGCGCCGAGACGGCTTAGCGGCTACTTGTACGGGCAATCGTGGTTAAGGGCTTCTAGAACCCTGTCAGGGTTGATTTCGTAACGTTCCAGTATCGGAGAAAGCTTGTGCCGTCTGAGTAGCGATTGTCAGGATATACAATAAGACGTAATTGGCCGGTAATTGCACCTATGTAGATGAAAATAAGCTCGGCGGAATCAGATCTAATATGCAGTCAAGGGGATGGAATATCTAGGTAGGTAGTTAAGACTGTTAGGAGTATGTAAGTATACCTACCTAGGTAGGTATGTAACAGCAATAGCAATAGCAATGCAGCTAGAACTAACATCGAACGAACCCCCGGTTTTACCGAATGTAACCAGGGATTGTACCTACGTTTGTAGGTTCGTTAGTTAGCTAAACGCAACAATGGTGTGTTTTGCAAAGGTAGTAAGAAGTGTGGCCTATCAGGGGCGTAGTTTCACAAGCGCGAAGAAATCCTTCGCCTCCCGCGCGCATAAGGACCTACCTCCCCAGGTAAGTTGCCAACACCCTGGGTTAGTATTGTTTGAGAGTGCCGAGCAGAGCAGCCGCACACGTCGACACATACCCACGCACGTACCCACGGGCGGATGGAGTGGCCGAGACGCCCAGCTAGTCCCAAACTGCAGCCTCGTCGTCCGAGGCATTGAGGCTCTTTTATTTCAAGCATAGACGGGGACTTTAAAAGCTTGTAAACATGACACCATGATAATCGTCCTCGACGCGGAATGGGAACCGCAGAGCATTTTTATTTGGGCAGTAGACTGGTTGGACCGGAAGCAGTTGGATTGGACGGACGTAATGTGAAGATCCGGCGAATTCAACTGGCTCAATGTGCGAAGGGTATCACCATATCGTATATTTTGGTGCAGCTGACGACAGGGTGCCAATGCACAGTTCAGGAGCCAGGGTGGACACTGACCAAGAACTTCTTTCGGGTTGTGGAGTTATTTTTCTGTAGTGTAGTGTATTCTTTCGCTTCCAGATCCAGATCGTCTTAATTCTCCTTGTCTTGTATGTATGTAAAGGCAAACCGGGAGCAGCAGCAGGACCCGAAGAAGAGGTCCACCAGCCGAAGACTATTGATGTGGCCGGCTTTTTCCACCTTCCCACCTTTCCACCTTTCCACATTTTTCACCTTCCACCTTAGCTCGGCTCTTTTCAAGGTCGAGATGCGAGGCCGGCCCAGGGTATCCTTCCTCTCGGGGCTCCGAGGATTAGCTCGAAATCCCCGAGCACTATGTTTGCGACGCACGGTGTTGCATTAGAGCAATACATAGAAGAATCGATCGAGCTTGTAAGCATTAAGCATTAAGCATTGAAACATATATTGACCTAGGAGTGACGCAGTCCTACATATCTGCAGTTAGCCGTTATAGGCCGGTCGCCATGTCATCAACTCACTGCCTCAACATGAGATTGATGAATGTGGAGTTACAGTTGGATCAGACACAGGGGAGGGGGGGACGCTGGAGACATAGGGGACCTTTAGGTGGCTAAGACTGATAAGGTTGATACCCCGCCATTAAGAAAGCGGGTAAGCACAGTATGCTACATACCTATGCTTACAGTGCAGTTGGTACGTGTATGTATTAACCGGGTCTTACATGTAGATAAGCGATACGGTTTAAATGTTTGCTACGGCATATGCTGCCACATAAACCCATCAAACCCACAACGTGATTTCCATCCGACGCATCATATACACTATAGTACAGTCCCGTACAGTGTCGTACAGTGGGTTGAAAAATAAAAAAGGGCTCAAAAAAGGTTACATGCAGTTAGCCACCTTGAGCAGCTTTAAGGTCTGCCCCCGCCGTACTTGGCCGTACTTGGCCTTACTTAATTCATACTAGATTTACACTACAGGTACCAACCACCGTGCGAGCCCTAGCAGAAGAAGACTTAGTGGAACAAAATGTACGGTTGTCTATTGGCCTCGTGGTTCTCACCCATGTCCTATTTTGTATCCCCATCCCATGATTCTTGCAGGACTGTCAGTTCATGATTGGTTGCTGTGCTGCATGTTGCAGGTGGAGCAGGGACGCCAGCGTTATTCTTCTCACCGCCAGTTTCCCGTGTCTCCTCACACAATCTCATGCCTCCTCTCCATTGCCTTCAAGGGCGCCTCCCCGTCGACATCCTCGATCTCACTCGACCATCCACCGCAAAATCTTACCTCCTCCACAACCAGACATTCCCTCCCCCCCCTTTCACATCCCCAAAGCTGTCTATCGGCACCGCAAGGGAATTCTACGAAAGAGCGGTGTCGTCTCTGCTTGACAATAATACTAGCGGAACTCGTCCCAGATCCCCCAGTTGAATTCTTCTCCCTTTTCTTGACTTCTGACGACAATGACCCTCGATTTCAATGCCGCCGGGGGGGATGCCTTGTTGGACTTGACTACTTTCGATCAGCGGGAGCGTTATCCGTACACCACTACAGCACCCAGCACCAATCCCGCCCTATCGGCTACAGCAATGGCTCCCACTCGTCCCTCGGGTGCCTGGCCGATGCCTCTTGATATGGCCGCTCCCCAGAACGCAAATTCGAGCAATGTACACTCACCTGTCGAGTCTCCAGCACAGTCGCAATCACCCGCGCAACAGAGTGCGAGTCCGCTACAACACTCGCCTTACCAGAGCGCTCCTCCGCAGACTCATTCTCCCCCGCTTTTGACCGACTGGACATTGCTTCAGCACCAACAGCAGCATCCGCCTGTTCAGGATTTGGGTCATTATATGCAAGACAGCCAGACTTTGATACCGTACCCCTTTGCCGCAAATTACCAGACGAGCCCTATCGGTTATTTGCCTTCGGCTGCGCAGGCGACGCTTGAATCCGCGATGCCTATGGAGCAGCAGGGCTTTAGCAACGTCTCGCCCATCGAGGACCCTCGGACTATGCAGCAGCAGTGGGATGGCATGGGAATGGGGAATTGGCAGGATTTCGGGACTACTTTGCAGTTTCCATCCGACGGACTGCAACGCTTTGGAAGCTTAGGAAGCCAGTCTCCGACCGGAACTTACTTAGAGGTATTATCCCTGCCGGGATCTAGTGATAACGGCTGGACTCAGGTTGAGATGTACCAAAATTATGATTCGTATCAGCAAGCGCAGGCACAGGCCCAGGCCCAGGCCCAGAACACGGCTATTTTCAATCCCGGCCAGACGTTACACTTGAGAACGAACTCGGATGCTTCTCATTCGGATGGAAGCGGTCAGCGCACTGATTTCAGCAGCAGTAGTTACGAGGATATCTCTTTCAATTATTCTCCGTTTTCTCCGGAGTCTGACACGTACTCGGATCCGGCGAGCCATCGAAACTGTTTCCACGGTGAGACCCATCATTCTCACGAAATTATCAGCCCTGCCGCTGCCGTCGAGCCTGTGCCTATTAAGGCATCGACCTCGAACCGCCCTAGCCCCGCAAGCGGATCAGGCGTTGCGTCCCCGCCTCATAACAACCCTCGTAGAAACTCGGGTCCCAAGAGTAAGGGTGCGGTTGCAAAGTCCACTAAATCGGTCATAAGGAGGACTTCGAATGGAAAGAAAGACGGTACAGTCGAGAAGAAGGTGGGACGTCGGAAAGGCCCGCTTCTTCCCGAACAGCGGAAACAAGCCAGCGAGATCAGGAAACTCCGAGCCTGCCTTCGATGCAAGTTCCTCAAGAAGACTTGCGACAAGGGTGAGCCTTGTGGTGGTTGCCAGCCGTCGCATGCCAGACTCTGGCAAGTTCCTTGTACTCGTATTGATATCAAGGACATTGGCTACTTCATGAAAGACTGGAAGGCGGATTACGAACGACATCTAAGCCGTGGTGTTTCTGTCTACAACGTGAAGGGCTTTGCACAGAAGGAGACTCTGATGTGGATCACCCACGGTTATGGTTTCTGCTTGCCCGTTATGGTTCGTGAAGTTTTCGTGGCAGATGACAGTTGTTTCCAGGTGGACTGGGTCGAGTCTTATCAAATTGACCAGGAGCCTATTGAGTTTGAACTGAAGACTGAGAGGCTGGATGTTGGAAATGGTGGCATTCGCCCGGAGGCGCTTGCTGAGTACCTGGACAAGCACATCGAGAATGGCTTTGAGAACTTCATTGACGACCACTTCGAAGGTACTCCTTTCATCACGGAAATTTTCAAGACTGCCTACCGTTTCTACACCAAGGAGAAGTTGCCAGTTCTACGCAAGGCTTTGAAATTAGTGCTAGCCTACAACCTTACCCAACACATCACGCTAGTCGAGCAGCAAGGTTCAGAGCAAACCTTGGAAGGCCAGATCGATGATGAAGACTCCAAGTACTTCGGGAAATACGTAGCACCCGTCATGATCAACTTCCAGATCAAGTGTGCCATGGCAGATATGTGGCGTGAGCTACAGAAGGATATTCTAGAGGAGCTTTCGGCGCTTTACTCTAGCGTGTACAGCGGTGATCGCCTAAAGAACTGGCCCACTATCTTTATGCTTGCTTCCATACTTCTAGCTGTCTGGGAAGAGATGCAGTTTGACTGCCATTACCGTGTACCCGACCCAGTGGCGGTTGAGAAATTTTGCACCGATATGGAGAGCACACCAGTTGGTGTCATTACTGGTCTATTCCACGCCATCTCCCAGAAGCTCCCGGCTCTAATTGACTGGGATACTGAGCGCCATGGCCATCTACTCAACAACAACGTTGCTGTATGCGAGGCTATGACCGAAGTACGGCAGCACGTCCTTAAGCATGGTAAGAAATTTTAATTTACAGATATCCCCGGCATTCGCTAATATGATAGCAGAGACATACCTGAGGACCAGGCACACGTCGAAGTTTGACCGATACGACTTCGATTCATTGTCGAACAAGTTCTTATCTAAGTTGGTTATCAAGGCCAACTGAAGCACTCTGCTGCCGCCGTGACCTTAAGATTATTAGGCCTTATACATCCTAGAAACGCTATTATCAACGAGCGTAGATTTTGATTTTGCTCTTTCCTTTTTTGAAATTTGGGTGCTCTTTTTTTTTCTCTTTTGTTCAGATTGATGGAAACATTTAGCGACGGCGTTGTCTGAGGATATGATCTTATCATCATGACCTATCACTACTTATCGACTAACATACCTTCTTCTTTTCTCTCACTCACGGCTGGTCACCGCCAATTGACGCATGCGATGTTTTACGCCATGTTACTCAAATCTTACGACCTTTTTAACGGCTGATTTTCGACGACTGTATGACTTGGAATTTTGTTGATCGTTATCACGCGCAAGCACCAAAAGCGGCTCGATGGATCATGGTTTTATGAAATGGAAAGAAGCTACGGATTTTACGTACACACAAGACAAATGCAGTTACGTTCAACAGCATAGATTACATTACATGGCTTACGGTGTCTGATAGATCCTGCGAGGGTCCAGACAACCTTGATGAATTACTAGATGGGTGAACAAATGAGGGGTGGTATCCGTCACCCCCCCGGGGAAAGGATTATGATTATGGCCTGTTTGTATCTGCTTAGGGACAGAAGAGATACGAACATGAATGGATAATTAAATACGTTTCATTTAATGATTTCGAGCAAGAACAAGAACCAAAGAAAAGTCTAAATTGGAATCTATGTCATCTATACTTAATGTGCTGAGTGAGCGATTTTGTGCCCAAAGTTCCCCTATGCAGGCTTCACCGCATACTACCAACGGATTTGCAACCCCCTACACCCTACAACCTGTAAGCATCACAATACAACTTTATGTTGGTAGGTATCGGTCGACACCGCTGTTTTCATTCTCGTGGATTCTCTAAAGGCGACGACAAACAATTTCTATCGTCTCACTGCTGTCCTCTTCAGGATGCATCTATCCGCTCGTGATCGTAGTATCGTGTAAGCTCACTTTAAACCAAGATTCGGAATGAGACCTGAGTATCACCTAATTGACTAAGACTGACTGGGCATATGGTGCAGTTATATTATGCAACTATGGAAAAGGCTTTGCCGCGAAGTGGATGGCGAGGAATGGTTATATATCGATAGCCCCTTTACGCGGTATACAATGCAACCGCAAAACACATTCCATGATTCGGATCGCCTCATTGTTCACCGCTCAGCATGTTGAATATGATCCTTGTTGGGATTAATACGACCTTGAGGATTAGCTAGTATGACGTTGGTCAAGGCAAGCCGGGCTAGTGACACCGTATCAAAAATACCCCCGCACTCCTACGGGAATAGGTTTGGTCGGTCGCGCTAAGTGGAGAGAGAGAATCGACGGCGTCGTCGTGATTTAGATACACTACTTAGTGGTGGTGTTTTTGAAGTGGTTCCTTACTCGAGATTGAGCTAGAATAGTGCAATAGGAGACTGGGTGTATCAGGAACAAACCATCTAACTAAGCCAGCTCCATGGCACGATGGCTGAATTTTAGTGATCAACATAGGAGTACATATGTATACACTAAGCCCCCGACATTCGGCTTGCTCCGGAGGCGCAGATCTCGGTAGCTCGGAAAGGGGCAAAGGGAAACGTCCATTACATGAGTACGATCTGCTACATATCACCTAGGGAACAGGTAAAATCAATACCCATAGTAACCTGATAGATAAAGATGCGTAGTTGGACAAGTAGCTGAGCGACGAAGATTATCAAACCTGTATCGTCTCGCCAGTTAATGCCTCTTGTTTTCCTGTTTCGGCGTTCCACTGTTACCTTGTGATTCCTTATCTAAACCCTTGAGCCACATGACGTAGAATGAATACATGTGTACCTAGATAACAGAACCATTGCGCAGTATCTATGCTGAATCACTATGTACTGTTTAAATGTTCAGCTTTTGACTATATGCACTTGGTAAATCTGAGAATTCACACTGATTTCGTCATGTAGAAAGTTAACAAAGTCAGTCGGGATTATCAAGCAACAAAACGGCAGTGGCAAGCCTGGCTGTTGCAGGTGGCAGTTTGCCTCTAGAACGTACCTGTCACTTCTGGCGATTTCCCCCCGCTATCAGTAGTGGTTACCGATGATTCACCTCTCAAATCAGCCGGGCAACTAAGACGTGATTGGTTAAAGTGGAACTCCACGTCTCCTTCCATTCCCAAGGCTTCCATTCAGGTAGCTGCGCCTCAGGGTGTCCGTGTTTGTTTGCCGCTCCTCCAATTCCCTATTTGAACCCTGACTTACCTGCCTTCTTCTTTATTTCTTCCTTTTCTCTCCTCCACCACAATCTATCATCAACTGCTCTCATCAACAACAACGAGATACCATCTATCTGCTCTTGGTACCCTAAACTGACTATCAAGCAAGCACTCAATCTATCCGATCTATCCGTACTACACCGACAAGATGCAGATCTTCGTCAAGACCCTCACTGGCAAGACCATCACCCTTGAGGTTGAGTCCTCTGATACTATTGACAACGTCAAATCCAAGATTCAGGACAAGGAGGGCATTCCTCCTGACCAACAGCGATTGATTTTTGCTGGAAAGCAACTTGAGGATGGTCGCACTCTGAGCGACTACAACATCCAGAAGGAGAGCACTCTCCATCTCGTCCTTCGTCTGCGCGGTGGCATGCAGATCTGTAAGTTGCACTCCGTCTTAGTGCCTGTACAATCATTTACAATATACTAACTATTTGAATAGTCGTCAAGACCCTTACCGGAAAGACCATTACCCTCGAGGTCGAATCCTCCGACACCATTGACAATGTGAAGTCGAAGATCCAGGACAAGGAGGGTATCCCTCCCGACCAGCAGCGATTGATTTTCGCCGGCAAGCAGCTTGAGGACGGCCGAACCTTGTCAGATTACAACATTCAGAAGGAATCCACTCTCCACCTTGTCCTTCGTCTCCGTGGTGGTATGCAAATCTTCGTGAAGACTTTAACCGGCAAGACCATCACTCTTGAGGTTGAATCGTCGGACACCATCGACAATGTCAAGTCCAAGATTCAAGACAAGGAAGGAATTCCTCCTGACCAACAGCGACTCATCTTTGCGGGTAAGCAGTTGGAGGATGGCCGAACCCTCAGCGATTACAACATTCAAAAGGAGTCTACTCTTCACCTCGTTCTCCGACTACGTGGTGGTATGCAAATCTTCGTCAAGACCCTCACTGGCAAGACGATCACTCTGGAAGTTGAGTCATCGGACACTATTGACAACGTCAAGAGCAAGATCCAGGATAAGGAAGGCATCCCCCCTGACCAACAGCGACTTATCTTCGCTGGTAAGCAGTTAGAAGATGGTCGCACTCTGAGTGACTACAACATTCAGAAGGAGTCTACGCTGCACTTGGTGCTCCGTCTTCGTGGTGGACAATAGGCCCTTCGCGATGGTGGAGTATGACGACATTTACACGAACTGGCGTTAATGGGATTGGCCCCGGATTAGGTTCTTAGGCCTCGGCATCAATCAAACATACCTTAATGATCAAGGATGCATCATCAGATTGATGCTGAATATGAATATACCAAATTCATGACTTTTTAAACCACTCTTTTCGTAATTGTGATAAATGAAAGACAGACCTTAGACGTAATCTAGTACATGTGTTGGACGAAAGTGTTGTGACCTTAGTATTCGAATAGTACTGAATTACCTGTAGAAGTTCCACCAGATCCACGAGGATTGGGGGCACATGCGCAAGGAGGAGATGCCAACCGAATCGAAAGGAATGTTTGCGCTTTCTCTTTTCACAAACCCATACTCAGCTATGACATTTCTAATGGTTGCTACATATTCCTGTACTTGCTTTGACAATGGGAGCAACTTACTACTACAACCGACAACGGCATTTCCATAATTTTATTACCTTAGCAAATCCCATTGCTGCTTTGCCACATGAGTTGGCTCAGCTCCCGATATACGCATACGGATGATTTGCTCATTAAGTCTTGCGCATTCTTAAAGACATAGGCTATGCCATCGTATTATTACCATATCAAGCTCGAGGTTTATCCCACGCCGACTCCAGCGTCTAAGGGATCAGGGAAGGCATCGCAATCTTACGATAGGTCGACCTGGATACCGAAAGAGACATCAAATATCTTCGACAACCTTCCGTCGCATCCTCGGACGCAGACCGTAGCTCAAGCTCGTAGAGGGAAGATCCCATACAGCTGGCAGCAAAACCAAAGCCAGACACCGAATACCTTAAAGAAGCCTAACTCGAGCGTTATTGACTGCGGGGCCCCTCGACCGCCCGAGTCGCAAGACGACCGGAATATCATACGACTTACCGAGAGGCAGCTTCGACAACGAACGCTAAGCTATCCGCCTCCCCAGTCGTACGTTGCCATAAACCCGCATACCGCAGTTAAGGATTGGAGGTTCGGGCAGCTTAGGATCGAGAGCATCGACGTGGACAGCCACGACGATATGCAGGCAACATCTGCAGCGGCTGCTGCCGTCGGCCCTTCTATGGGAGGTGCAGGCAAGGCTACAAAAGCGAAATATGTCCCGCTGAACTCTCCTAAGAATACTGAGTTGGGTTGGGGAATTGTACATTTATACCGAGAAGAATCAGAGAGCCCAGAGCTTGACATATCCCCCGATCAAATATCCGAAGCCAACGGAGAACAGGACGGCGTGCAAATCGACTGCACTACTGTTTGCATTCCTGCAGTCCCAAGCTATTTGTCGCCAAGCGACTTTCTCGGGTTTGTAGGCGAGAAATGGAGGGACAAGGTCAGCCATTACCGTATGGTTATGACGGGTCGAATGAATAGATACCTCGTACTCATGAAATTTCGAGAAAGCAAGCAGGCTCAACTCTTTAGGCGCGAGTTTGACGGCAAGGTATTCAACGACATCGAGGTAAGAGCCCCCTCAAGATTCTAGTATAAAGGAAGCTAACACGACGAAGCCGGAAACGTGCACAGTTGCCTTCATTAGGTCCGTCACTTTCGAGAGTCCAACCCGCCCAGGTGACAGCTTTCCAGATCTCAGCCAAGATCCATTTACACCATCTACTTCAGCTACATCTAATTCGCTTAAGCCCTTTCCACCACCAACCCCTAATTTAATCGAACTACCTACCTGTCCCGTCTGTCTCGAGCGTATGGATGATACTACGGGTCTACTAACAATTACTTGCCAACATGTATTTCATTGCTCGTGTCTACAGAAATGGAAGGGTTCCGGCTGTCCAGTCTGTCGGCACACGAATCCAATACTATCATCGTCTTCGTCTTCGTCAAATGCGCACGCTTCAAACCCTTACGACTCTGATAACCCATATACACAACCTTTCGGCTCCCGCGTATCCAACCTGTGCTCTGTTTGCGACTCTCCAGACGACCTCTGGATATGTCTTGTGTGTGGTAATGTGGGGTGTGGGCGGTATAAGGGTGGCCACGCGAAGGAGCATTGGAAGGAGACAGCTCACAATTTCTCCTTGGAGATAGAAACTCAACACGTTTGGGATTACGCCGGTGATATGTGGGTTCATCGCTTGATTAGGGACAAGGGGGATGGCAAAGTAGTGGAGTTACCTGGTCGTCGAGGAGGGCCCATGGGATTTGGCGAACATGAAGACCAGGACGTAGTGCCTCGTGCAAAACTCGAAAGTATCGGTATGGAGTATACTCATCTTCTCAGCAGCCAGCTAGAGAGCCAGCGCATATACTTTGAGGAAATGCTCTCGAAAGCTGCGGATAAGGCGACGAAAGCATCGGCGGCCGCAGGGACCGCCGCAGCCCAAGCGTCACGGGCACTTAAGGAGCTTAAAATAGTCCAGGAGGAACAATATCGCCTACGCACCGAGACGATCCCGGGGCTCGAGAAAGACTTAGAACGCGAACGTAACCGGGCAACTAAATCTACAGATCTTGCGCGGGGACTAGGCAAGAGTCTACAAGAGGAGAAGAAGGTTTCGGAAGGCCTAATGAAACGGATCGAACATATGAACAAGGAGCTTGAAAGCCTAGGCGAACAGGTGAAAGAGCTCAAATTAGAGAATGCAGACTTGAAAGACCAGAATCACGATCTTAGCATGTTTATCTCGGGTCAAGAAAAGCTCAAGGAACTGGAAGCTGAGGGTAAAGTCGAGGAGGGCGAGGTTCAAGAGGGTAGCGCTTCCGTGCCCGAGGATAAGAGGCGTCGGAAGGGAAAGGGGAAAAGCAAAAACTGATATCCGTCCGTAATGGCAATGCCACGACATCCGTTAGTATTACATGACGACATTTCAAGCAACCCTGTGGGCTAATTGATTTTGCTTTTCCCTGTTAACGCACAGATCCAAACGGCAGTTTTTACGATCTGCAAGAGCATCAACATGCCACAACGTGTTACATGGCTCCTGGAAGCAACCGGAAGCTTAACAAGAGCAAGAAAGAGAGAGAAAAAGAGGAAAGTTAGGTTCTTATGCGAAGCTTGTATATCGACACGCAAGTTTATAAAGATAACTCGGTCTATCATCGCGATTGTTTTAGTCGTATATCAATCCCCATAGCTGGTGCTCACATGCGCAATTACCTAGGTTAGCTTTAATTACTTACCTAGGTACCTTACCTATGAAATACGCAAAGCCGTTTTTAATTAACCATAGTAGTATTATGACTTGCATTCGTATCTGCCAGCATCCGTGATTGCGCCTCGCCTTGCATGATTTTTACAGATATTATGGGCCTACGTGTATGTAGCAAGCTGCATTACCGAGACGGGCTGGCAGGTAAGCTATAACGACTTACTATAAGATGATTGACCACCTAGATAACTAACCTAGGGAGATAGATATTACGTAGTATCTACCCAGGTAGGTAGTAGATAGATTGTCTCGCATGATCGGTAAGGGTATAATGAATCTTGTCTGTTGGGGGTTTTTGAATCAACTTTGATCCAATAGTAAGCAGATATCTAACTAAGTCAAATAAAAAGTAGGCGCAGATACGTAGGTACATGTAGGTCAAGAATTAGCACGTCGAGAATTATGTACGAAAAAAGGCAATACCTTCGATGGTTTGTACACAGATACTTGGGGCTTAGCACGGCACTCCACTTAACTCCTAGTACCTTTCACAAGCTAGAAACCTCGGACGAATGGCCACTAAATGTACCTACCCCTCGGCCCCTCCTCTAACTGTGGCGCCGAAAGTTTGACATTTTGCCAAGGTTCCAGCTGCTTCCAGTATGTATGTATGTACCTATGTATGTGTGTTCAGGGTGTACAGGCAGCTGGCAGGGTACTACGAGCTGTGGCTTGCATTTTCATGCACAAGTTTGTCTAGATTTTGGCCTGTGATTGATTGAGTTTTTTTTCCCTCTTCTTCTTATTAACCTGCCCGAGCAAGATCTACATTGCGTTTTCTTGTTACTCTCCATCATTGTTCACCAAGAATGACGCTCTCGACTGCTGGTGCGTGCTAGAGCCAATTGATTAGCTGCCTTCTCTTCTTTTCCTTCTTCTTTCTTGTTTAGCTGAGCTGTCCGGGGCTAGGATTTCTCCTTACATACTAATAGTGTAGCTTGAGCCCGGACTTCCAATCTGGCTTTAATAACCTAATTCGTTCGTTTTACCACGTCAACCCAGCTTTTGACAACGTGACCGTTCCTGAGCCCACCCGAATCCGCGTGCAACTCCCCGAAACACTATTTGCAGTAGTTACTTGTACGAACCGAATAATCCGCCATCCCCGTCGCCGCTACTACCGACCGACTTCAACAGTTGGTATATGGGTTGGGCACTATTGCGATAACATCTGTCAAATTTACTTATATCCAGCGTATCCGCCTACCTTCGATTGCTTTTAGCCACCATGGCCGACGGCAAGCCCGCCGAAGAGGCACGGCCCTCCGCCGTTGCAAAGCCCAAAACTACTAAAGGAAAAGAATTATACCCGATGTCCGACTGGAAATACGACGCCTTCTTACATACATTTTCCGTCCTCGTAGACCTATTCTTCCGCGAAGTCCATCCGCGAGGCGCATGGAGAGTGCCAAGGACCGGACCTATCCTCTTCGTCGCCGCGCCGCATGCGAACCAGTTCGTCGACGGCTTAGTCCTCCAGCGGACGCTAAAGAATGAAGCCCAGCGGCGCGTGGGCCTACTCATTGCCGAGAAATCAGTCCACGGCTTCATCGGATGGGGGTCCCGCCAGACTGGGTCCGTCCCTGTCGGCCGAGCACAGGATAAAGCGAAACCCGCTTCAGGCGTTATCTATCTTCCCGACCCCATCGACGATCCAACCTTGATCCGAGGCGTGGGCACGGACTTCGAAAAAGAAGCCGAGGTTGGCGGCATGCTGTTTCTGCCCTCCGTGAAGGGTCAGTCGGGTAGCTCGATCGACATCTCTCAGATTATCGGACCTGAGGAAATTCGAATTAAGCGGCCGTTCAAGGGAAAGGTTCCCCTGCAGCAGCTAACCGGTCGAGATGATATCGATGAGAAGGGAAATCTTACCAATAAGGAATTGAAGGGCCCGAAAGATGGCTTTGAGGGTACTAAGTTTAAGCTGGCCCCCCACATCGATCAGACTGAGGTTTACAAGGCGGTTTTCAATCGTCTAAGATCGGGTGGTTGCATTGGGATTTTCCCCGAAGGAGGTAGCCATGACAGGACGGAATTGTTGCCTCTGAAGGCTGGTGTCGCCATCATGGCGTTGGGTACTTTGGCCGAAGATCCCGACTGTGGACTGCAGATTGTTCCCGTTGGGATGAACTATTTCCATGCCCACAAGTTTAGGTCACGGGCCGTCGTGGAATTTGGAGCCCCCTTCCAAATTCCAAGAGATCTGGTTGAGAAATATAAGAACAATGAGAGGAGAGATGCGATTGGCCAAACACTTGATATGGTACACCAAGCTTTGAGCGCTGTTACGGTATCGGCTCCGGATTACGATACCTTGATGTGCATCCAAGCAGCCCGGCGACTATACAATACTGGGAAGAAGCTACCTCTGCCCATGGTAGTGGAACTGAACAGGAGATTAGCCGTCGGCTTCTCCAAGTACAAGGATGACCCACGCATTATCGATCTGATGAACAATGTCAAGGATTACAATAAGCAGCTCCGCTACCTCAACATCAAGGACCACCAAGTGGCCTATGCTAAGATGACTCTCCCGATAGTTATTGTCACTCTTCTATACCGGATTAGCAAGCTCTTGGTTCTTTCCATTGGTGTGATCCCCGGCCTCGTTCTTTTTGCGCCCGTCTTTGCCGCATCCAAGATCATCAGCCATAAAAAGGCCAAAGAAGCGTTAGCGGCTTCGTCAGTTAAAATTCAAGGCAAGGATGTCATGGCCACATGGAAACTCCTTGTGGCCATGGCGTTCGCGCCCGTGCTCTACAACCTATATTCCATCATACTCTCATTTAAAGTGTACCAAGATCACTTATGGGGCTACGTACCGGAATGGGTGCCGTTCTGGTTAGTCTTCATTGCTGGTTGGATCGTCTTCCCGGCTATCACATTTGCCGCTTTGCGATTTGGCGAGGTTGGTATGGACATATTTAAATCTCTCAGACCCCTCGTTCTGTGCATTAGCCCAACATCTAGCTACAGCATCCATAACCTTCGAGAGCGGAGAGCAGAATTATCCGAGAAGGTTGTCAAGGTGATCAACGACCTTGGGCCCGACATGTACGAGGACTTCGAACATACGCGTCTGGTCGCAGACCCGCGCGCGGACGGCGCGATCTCGCTTAAGGAGCCCAGCGTCCCAGACAAGACAGAGCCGACGCCGCCGGACTCCCCGCACCTTTCGAGGAAGAATACCACAAAATCGAGCCAGGCCATCCCAAGAAACGAGTCCTTCAGCAACATTGGCGCCATCGGCATGTTCGCAACGCGCCCGCCATCCCGATCCAGAAGCCGCAGCAGCAGCAGTGGAGGCGGCTTCGGATCCAGCGGGTTCCCAGTGTCGGGGTTCACAGCGCTGGATACTAACGAGGGGTTCAACGAGGCGAGTAATAAGATCAGGGCGGCAATGAAGCAGAGGGGGCAGCTAAGACGGAGGAAGAGCGGATTTTCGTCGGATGGAGAGGGGAGCGAGGGGGTTTAAGGGTGACTTGTGGTTTTTTGTTCATAGGGTTTGATTCTTGTTTGTGTTACCTAAGATAGTTTGACTTGGACTGGACTAAAACGAAAGGCCTCGACGGATAATTCTGGGTTAGAAAGGAAAAGGGGGAGGAGTTGAGCACTGTAATATGGTGGGGGGTTTTGAACTACTAAGAAGTCTTATGTGTGTGTGCGTGTGTGTGTGTGTGTGTGAGAAGGAGAAACAGGAGTAATGTATACCCGGACGTACAGTACGTTAGTGGAGAGGTAGGCTGTCGTTGTTGCCTATGCGGCTACTGGTCGATCACGAGACGAATAAAAGGAAGAGGATGTAATGGCAATGCAACCCCAACTTTGAGTGTGCTTATAACTATGTGTGATGATGGTTGTAAGTTGCGTACTAGGCGTGAGTTATTGATTTAAGACTGATACTACAAGAACGTGGCAATGTCTACCTAGGCTTGGGGTTCGGTATTTATATATAGGTACTTACCTAGGTAGGTACAGACTATTATTATTTGTGTACGCGTGTGAGTACAGAAGCTAGAATTTGTCCTGAAGTCCGACTTTGCTACCTACGGTGTACGCATCTGTTACGGTAGACGAGACGGAGTAAATGAGACCAAAGTACAACCAATGGAAGGAATCCTTGGCAGGGGTCGGAGCTAATCAGAGTCCTGGGAACGGATCTGATATCTTACCTAATTGGAAGCGTGTATATGTGACTGTGTATAGGTACCTATGTATATGTGTATTATTACTAAGCCGACCATTCCTTCTGTCGGGGCTGGGCAAGTCGGGTGGGCGAGTGGTACATACTTGGCAGCTAGCCTTACCGGTATTCAGGGCGGATTTAAGGGGAGATAGGTACCTGTGTAAGTGCTATGCTGTATCGGTGAGATGCCGTGGCGGTTATTATTTATTTATTTATTAATCTTGGGCTTAACACCTGATGACATGATAGGGATGTTTATATATGTACCTAGCCTAAGGGACCTGCCTTCCAAGGTAATTCATACGGTATTAGTTAGGAGGTAGCCGTAGTCATAGTGCATGGCGGTGATGGCTGGAGCCAACAAACAAACAAACACGCGGCAGCTCGGAAGCCGAAGATTTACTCCGAAGGACGTGCCCTCTTTTGTCCGAGTGGGATACCCCCGACCGAGGCAGGTATAATAGGGAGGATCTCGAATAGCATTCTTTTTATTTCAAGTTTGTCATCCTAACGTCCCCTCCATACCCTCCCTTATTTCCCTCTTGTATTTTTTTTATTTTGTTTGCCTTGCACGTTGAGAAGAACTTGTTTGACCTCGGAGATATCAGCGCTCGGATTTGGCTGTGCGAGGGCCGTAGAGTTTGTCAGCGCAACGCAACGACGACATATACACAGACGGATCTCACCTGGGTGGTATTTTGTGAGAGGTGAAAAGACCCGTCACGTAGGTAGTGACTAGGAGAATAGGAGATATCTGGTCACGACAGAGTTGGCCCGTTTATGTAAGTGCTGTTACGGGTTTTCTACTTTGTCTTGCGTCGTGAGTAACGGAGTACAATACGGATTACCGTCCGGGTACCTACCACCCCCTACCCCCCTGCTTTCTCCTTCCCAGACACAAGCCCCCAAACCCAATTAATTCCCCAAGCAATTCCCCAAATAAACCCCCCACTCAGCTTGCAGCACTAAATCAATCTCTGGATCAGATAAGATATTGGCATCTCACAAACTAACTAGCGTAGTATACTCCCCTGCCCCACCACAGCTTCGCTTCGCTTCGCTTCTTGGACTTATTCCCCGTCGCGAATCTTGCATCTTTTTTTTCTTTTTCTCCGCGGTCAATTGCCGACCTAAATTACCCAAAAGGGGGAAGAAATCCGGGGGAGGAAGAAGAAGAAAAAGGAGAAGAAGAAGAAAAAGGAGAAGAAGAAGAAGAAGAAGATGGCGGCAGGTTTGCTCTCGCTGATCGGAGGGGCCCGGCGGGCATTGACGGGCAGCGCGCGGGCGGCGGAGCTGTTCCCGCAGACGCGGCCGGACGTCGACGGCGAGGCGTGCACGCACGACTGCGATAGCTGCACTGTTAAGTACCCGCGGCACTTCAAGGTCGAGGAGTCGCACCCGCTGTACGGCAACATTAAGCCTTGGAGCACGCATGTCATTGTCGCGACTAGCAAGTCGGATTGGAAGAGGGATGTTGAGGATGAGAAGGGTAGTGTGATGGAGGCGTTTGGGCATGCTAGTAAGCCTGGCAATGGGGTAGGTTTTTTATATATGAGTAACCTGACTTACACTAACGAACATGTAAATCCAGCGTCTCATGCTCTCCGCCTCTAACATGCATACGCCGTCGCACCAAGCTGACTACTCGCAACCTACGTCCATCTTGGTTCTCCCCGCCTTCACCATCATTGACAACGTAACGCCCCCTGCTGTCCCCTCCCTGGTCACCAAGTACATCTCGCGCGCACCCACAACCTCAGACCCCCTGGACCCGCTATCCCTCCCCAAAACCATCCCGTCGTCCCGCTCCGCCGTCGGCGACATGCCCGCGCGCCCCTGTCCCCACCGCGCCGTCGTCCTCTTGTGCTCACACCGCACGCGCGATGCCCGCTGTGGTCAGAGCGCCCCGCTCATCAAGAAGGAACTGGAGCGGCACTTGCGCCCGCTGGGCCTGGAGCGCGACCTCGACGACGAGAGGCCCGGAGGTGTAGGCATTTACTTCATCAACCATGTCGGAGGCCACAAGTACTCGGCCAACGTCCTGATCTACCGCCGTCCGGACGCGTTCGGCCTCGATAAGGTGGATCGAGGAAAGCTGCCCCCGGGACAGGAACCGCAGGTCAAGGTTGTGAAGCCGGTGCCTGCGGAAGATGGAGAAGGAGCAGAAGATGGTGGGGAGCCGGATGTCGGGGCTGGCCAGTGCATTTGGCTTGCGCGCGTGCGTCCTGAGGACTGCGAGAACTTGGTCCGGTATACGATCCTGCAGGGCAAGGTTGTCAAGGCGGATAAGCAGCTGCGGGGTGGCTTTGACCGGAGCACGGGGATGATGAGCTGGTAGATACCTACAGAATGTGGATTTGGTGCGGGTTCTAGAGCAGAAATTAGGGGGTTTACATGTCCATCATCCATCCAGCATCGCTAGGAAGTATAGATCGGTGCTATGGTCTACATGATGGGCCGGCGCACGGCGGGTTTCTTTACGTAGGTTAGGTAGGTACCTACCTACACATGGAGATCCTAGAGAGTTGGCGGAGTAATGGTTTCGTGGTGATGAAAATGGACATAATACTGTAGATTCACGGAGACGAGTAGACCGATGTTTTCTGCTGTTGCCGTTCTACGTTGTCGTCTTATATATACGATGGGTTTATGAATAGACGGTCTGCTTTTCATGGTAAACTAGAACGCTCAGGGGTTTAGATAGGATGAGATAATAGGAGATAATACATATGAGACAATATAAAACATGACATAGTGTAGGAGATGGGATGAATTGCCGGATGGGATAGACAAATTACCTAGCTCAATAGAATGACTTCGCTTTACCCATGTCTCCAGGATCTTACTCTCGGCTTGGCAAGTAGGTATCCCCCCCCCCCCCCCCTGTCTTGGATATGCTTGTTATAAAAGGTAGGCTACTATATAGCCCTTAGTTTGGCATGCGGCTGATAAAAAATATAAAAAGGTCAATATTGTTGCTGGGAATCTGGTGATGTGTACCTATTGCACATTTCCATTACACAAAAATCAGAGGTCAATGCAACCCCAAAGCTAGGTGACGAGACTCAAAATAAAAAAATAAAAAAATATTTAAAACTACGTTGAGTTGTTACTTGAAACATCAGATCGGAAGATTAAAGTCGTTCCTATGAGAGTATAACTCCTTCTTTGTCTGTTCACTTAAAGTGGTGCTGATTCTCTTTTTTTTAAGATGAATATATACTACTACAACTTGCAACCATACTGCTGCTACGTTCGTCACACTGGAATTACGTCTTGACATCTTAGCGTATTAGCAGCAGCCCCCCGGATATACATCTAAAGTCCTAGCCCACATCGATATTCTCCAGTGAGACGGCCGAATGCCAATCATATTGTATGATCAAGCACGCATTTGGCCGAGTACCATAGTGTATATATATAATATTAAGCGGAAAACACGAGGTCCGTGTTCTACTTCTCCTTTTCAAGACCTATAAAGAACATACTTTACTGACCCCAGCCACCTACGCTTCCTAACAAATATGCCTTACCCGAACCACCCCCAGGAACCCTTTAAGCTTCCAAGCTTCCAGGCTTCCGTGCCAACGCCATTCAGATAGCCCTTACGACTGGATACTCCTACCCGCCCAGCCTTATCCAACCGCGATATGAACTTTCTCTCGCCCGCCATTTGTCTTTGGACCTATATTTCTCTTTACTTAGACGCCGCTTTGCTAAGACTATTCGTGCAAGAATTTTAGGTTCAACTTTTGCTGGGTTCAATAGAAAATGAAGTATTTTATAGTATCTGGTTTTTTAAGAAGGGTGCATTGCCTTAAGTTTTAACTAACACGAAACATTTGTTGAGGTAGTTAGTTATATAAGCAATACCAGTTATTCATCAGGCATAACAAGACTCTTTTGCAACTATAATATAGCTATATGCAGTAACTAGACCTGCTAGTATATAGGTATAACTACCTAGGTACCTATACAGGATATCACAGGCGCTTATATACAAAACCAAACTTTATACATGCGAAGAAACTCTCTCCCCTCCCTAAACAACCTCCCCTCCCCAATCTATCTACATACCCATCGCCCCTCTACCCCTTGTAATTAAGCACCTTAATCCCCTCGCTATAATCGCCCTCCGGAAACTTGATCTGGCCGATGTACATGCGGCGCTTGGCGCCCTTGGGATTGCCCGGCTTGTCGCGGCCGTGGAAGGCGATGGTCTTCCCGTCGGACGCGATGTCCATGTGGCCTGGGCCGTAGAGGGGCTGGTTGGGCCCGGAGCGGGCGAGCGTCTTGCGGTGCTCGAAGTCGCCGTCGGGCTTGGTCGCCCAGGCGTATTGGATGTCGTAGCTGTCGCTGCTATAGCAGTGCGTGCTGAAGAATAACACCTGTTTAGCGTAGCGTGTCGGATTAGTAGGTGGATGCATATATATAGATACCTTATATATATAGAGAGAGATGGTGTATAGTATGTGAAGATAGGGGAAAGGGGGGGGAAAGGAGGGCTTAAACTGTTAGGGAGGAGGTCACTTACATAGGACCCCGGCTTGCGCTTGTACATGGCCGGGCCCTCGACCACCCCGTCGTCCTTATCCCCCGCGTGG
Source organism: Daldinia grandis (assembly GCA_022432525.1). NCBI lineage: Eukaryota > Fungi > Ascomycota > Sordariomycetes > Xylariales > Hypoxylaceae > Daldinia > Daldinia grandis. The sequence continues at coordinate 1,655,805 of JAJKLB010000007.1, forward strand.
TTGAGGATCGTCTTAGCGCCGCCCTGCAGCGTCAGCCCGTCGCGCGTCACCCTCTGGATGCGGATGGGCGTCGGCTTGTAGTCGCCGGTCTTGGGCCCCCCCGTGCACGTCGTCCGGCCGCCCAGCGCGTTGCCGTCGACCTTCCAGATGATCCACCGGTGCGTGCCGTCGTCGAACTGCACCGGGTCGATGATCCCGCCGCCCGCGTCGTCGCAGATCAGCGGCTGCGACGTCGCTTGGAACGGGCCCTGCGCGCGGTCTGCTGTTGCGACGCCCGCGCAGCGACGCCCGCGCAGCGACGCCCGCCTTTGCGTTGGCCGGAGACTTTCCACGGTTGCCGTTAACTCCTGCTCCTCTTTTCCAGGCAGGAGGGGGTAGGATGGGTCGGTCTACTTACAGTACATGACGTACTTCCCGTTGTCGTTCTTGAACACGCTCGGGGCCCAGATGCCCTTGTTCTTGGGGTCGATCCAAGATCCGACGTCGGGCATGGCGTCCATCTTGGTCCAGGTCCACTTGTTGCCGTCGTTGGACACGGCCATCGGTATGTGTCCGTTGTTGTCGCTGGATGTCGCGTACGCCCACCATATGTTGCCGTCGATGAGTAGTGCCGGGTCCGGGAAGCTGATGTCCATGACCGGGCCGTTCCATGGCCCCTTGCCCCGGGTGACGAGGTCGTTGGCCTCGAACTCGGAGAGCGTTACGTTTTCGAGTTCGATGGACTGGAGGAGGGTTAGTGATGGAGCTTGTATTGACGGGTGGGTGTTTATGGTGGCGGTGTATGTGCTGGGGGGTGAGTAGCCAAGAGGACGATTATCATTCGTGAGAATAGGTACCTAGATAACTGTCTAACCTAGTATAATACAACTAGGAAGCTTCACTCACACTAAAATCTGGCTGAGGGAGAGCCGCCACGAGGCCAGCGGCCATGGCGAATAGAATGCTCTGCCTCATGATAGTAGTTCAAGACAGTCGTACGTCCTGCTAACTACAAGAATATCAAGCTCAATAATAAGCTAATTAACAGCAACAGGGCCATCCGCTCCCAAGGGCAACTACGATTATTAAATACCCCTAATCGAACCCACGATGGAGCGCCCCCCTCCCCATCTTGCGCAGCACTCTAGCTTTTCCAGCTAGCCGAGCCGAGCCCAGCCCAGCCAAGCCCAAGCGAACAACTCCCACTATCCACCATCCACCTAATACCCAGGTATCATGGTGCTATTCCCAGACACGTCCGGGACTCCTCTGCCGACCGGTGCGACGTCCACAGGCGCCAAGACGCCTCCGCCTCTACATACTCGAACCACGGGTTTTCCCATCCCCAAAGTTGCTGCCTAAAAACACGCCGCCAGCTATACACGCCAGGAAGCCCCGGCTTACTACTCCTGTCCAAGCCGTCCTTCGCCCATGGTGCTAGTCCCATCCCACGTTTTCGGGAAGGTAGATAGGTGGTTTGGCAGCTGGTTCGACGTCCTACTTAACTCGCAAACAGTAGGCACAGAAATGCCTAACGTGGGAGGAGGGGGGCTCCGCGGCACCGCCCCGACGCGAAGGATTGGCGTATTCCCCCTTTTCCTGTTTTTTCTTTTAGGCGTGTATTATTTATATATATTAGATATAGCATCTAATAAAACATCGCTAGGCCTGATATATAATATGTAATATACCTTTACATAATACTACTGTAAGCCGCCTGCAGCAGTAGTGGTAGTGGTAGTGGTAGTTAGGTATCTCACTCCATCGATCCGAAGTACTCCAGCTTCCAGATTGAATGCGCGTATAACTTCATCCCATCATTTGGAATCCTAGACGTTCGATGGTTTTGCTTTACATTTGCTAACCAGACCGTAAGGTTACGTTACATGCCAGGTAACTCGTAGAATAGCCATGCTACCTCTACCTAGGTACCTTTGTAAAGCAAGAGTTGTGTTTGCCTATGCGAGTTGCAAATATAATTGATCATTTGACCTTTCTAAAGGTATATTGCAACGTTAAATCCTAAAGTGCTTACACACACATACATGTGTACTTTTGAGATCCTATGAGATCCATAGGGCTGGTGTCGAGATTAAGTCATATTAGATGTGTTTATGTGTGCATGACATGAAACATACAAGTCTAAAATTAGACTCAGACAACGGTCCGAGCCGAAAATTGGAAGATAGACCGAAATACCTAATCGAGAATCGGGAACAACTCAAACACCCTTTCGCTGAATAGGGAAATTACCTCTTGCATGACACGTGCAACTTTAATTCACTATCTCCGTCTAACTGCGTCAAGTCATACTTCTTAATTATCATCTAAAACACTATTCCAAAATCTAAGCAAGTCGAAAGAAACAGACTACCGCAAACGCTCATGTCGAGAGCGGCAGCAGCATGTGCAAGTAACATGCACAAGAGTATGCAAGTCACTGCCACAGAGATTTATACCCAAAGCAGTACCAAGAGAGATTCAACCCCAAATTGATTCCTCAAATGCGCAAATCGTTGATCTAGGTTGGAATTTGGCATTTACGTCCACGGAATGGCATCAGGCTGATAGGACACTCGTTGACTATGCGTCGCCGAGACCGAGCAACACAAGGTTGGCCACATTCATGGCCACCATTATAAGCCAGATGATGCCGGCGAGCACGGAGATATACCAAGGATTAGCCATCATGACGGGGCCACCTCCATCCGCAGGACCGAGTTCACCCTCGTTAGTACTAATATTAAGGGTATTGCCGTTGATGACGAACGTGTCTTTGCCTTCAGTTTTGTATCTAGCAAGTCCCGGCTGAGCCGTCATATACTTGTTGAAGCAAGTGAACCAGATAAGCGGCGCGGTGACAAACGGCAAGACGACGCTCAGCGCGACTTGGCTTCCATTAAGTGCGGCATTGAGTTTCTCCCGCCCTGCGGCGCCGGCGATGATGATACTCGGTGTGATAGAGATGGATCGTGTGACGAGACGTCGAAGCCATGGCTTCATCTTCCAATTCAGCGCACCCTCGCATATCATTTGGCCCGAGATCGTGCACACAATACCCGCTGAGATACCAGAGAATAGTAGCGCCAGGGCAAAGATTGTCCCTGCTCCCGGGCTGATACTTTGCACGAGTAGGCCGTGGATTCCGAAGATATCAGCCTCCAGGGCATCGGGGTTTTGATAAAGACTGGCTCCTGCCACAATAAGAATAGCGCTGTTCACGAAGAGGGCGAACGTGAAGAGGGAAAGGGACACTTCGGCATACGAGTATTTCAGCGAGTGCTTAATGGCTGAAAGACTGGGGACATAATATGTCTTCTCTCCTATCTTATCGTCCATGGTGCTATTGGTAGCAGATGGCGTTTCAAGGGGAAGTAATCCGCGCTTGGTATCATAGTCTTTAAGGCGGCTCTGTACTATACCAGAGCCTAGATACAACGAGTGAGGCATCACCTATTACCTTGTCAGCAACTAGACTTAAGGATATGATTGAGAAATTGGGCGAGTGGCTTAGAAGAATTTGCCATGGTGCCGTATAAGGTAGGGAGGGATGTGTAGATGTGTAACAAAAGATGATAAGAGGATGCACATACAGTAGCCCCTAGAATGCCGCAGGCCTGGAACAAACCCGAAGACTGTGTTATGGAATCATTCGGTACATAGCCTAGGAAGACTTCGCCAACGGATGTATCCTCTATAAGCGAGAGCTGAATGCAGAAGCAGACAACAACAGCCAGGACGAGAAACATCACAAAGCATTCGAACATTCGAAGCCCTCGAATAGAATCATTAGGTCTATAGAAAAAGAGAATAACCATTACGTCTAAAATAGATAGAGCGCAACCGGCGACGAGGGGTAGCTTAGGTATGAGCAGGTTCAACCCAATAGCAGTACCAATAACCTATCATGGATTAGCCACTCTATAATATATCCTGAATAGTATATTCGTAATTACCTCTGCAATGTCAGTTGCGATGATGGCAGCTTCGGCCAAGAAATACATGAAATAATTAAGCCATCTAGGTAGGAAAGCCCGGCAAGCTTCAGCCAGGTTGAGTCCCGTGACGGTTCCCAGCTTGATAGAGAGGCACTGCAAGAAGATGGCGAAAAGATTGCTCATCAGAATAATAAAAAGCAGACGAAATTGATTTTCAGCGCCTGCACTGATGTCGGTGGAATAGTTTCCAGGGTCGACTAGGGATTGGTCCAAGTTAGCAACAGCAAATGGGTAGGCACATATAAGTGCGCAATCGAGGATGAACCAAAGAATAAAATAAAAATAAAATAAAAGGGTCGACACATACTATACGCTACAGCGACCAGAAAACCAGGCCCGACAAACTTGCCAAAGGTGACGATGGTTTGACACATGCGCTGCAAAGGAGACTGCTTGCGCGATGCGATCGAACCGCCGTCGTTGTCCTGGTTGGTTGCCCTCCCAGGTATCCGACCAATCGTACGACGCGCGATGGTCAGATTCGGTGCGCTACCATCAGGGTCCTCGTCGATGGCAGGCGGCAGGCGATCCGCCACGGGCTGTCCAGAGTCGTCCATACTCCTCGATTTGTCGCCTCGGTGCTCTCTGGCATTCGCTATGCCGTTGAGGTCTTGGTTGGTGACGAGGTCGTTCGAGAAAGCGTTCGGGCTCTGGTTGAGCCCCTCGCCCTCGTACGGCTCGTCCGTTCGCGATGTCTGGTTCATGGTCAAACCGAACCGAACCGAACCACGCTCGCTAGGGGCCCTGGTAAAAAAGGGGACCGCAAGAACTTTCTCGCAAGCGCCTTGTTGATGTCTTCCCTTCTCTTTTTTTTTCTTCTTTTTTTTCTTTCCCTCTCTCCTTAGTCCATAACCACGTTTTTGCTTATTCTTTCTTTTTATGTAACCAACTAACTACTGGCAAGAAAGGTTTCTTATCGAAAGGGCACAAAGAATTAAATGTGTACCGTATACAAGTCCGGCAGAATATGATGATGAAGATAATAATGTGTAGATCTTTGCTATGGGACGGGTGTTAACGTTATTGAAGAAGGAAAGCTAAAAAAGGTTGTAAGGTGGCAACCGGCTCTAGAGGTTAAGTACTCAATTATACGAACTGATTCGTCGACGATTCGTTGCTTCTATGTATGAATTTGATCTGTTTGAACTAGGAACGCACGCCAGGGGGTGTTCTCCACTGAAAGTTACCCATACCCCGGAATTTACACTAGCGTAAGAGTTACAGCAGTTACAACTAAAGAAAAGTATGGAAGCTGTGGGCTCATACTCACATATCTGCGTCTTGTACTTGCGTCCTGTAGTTAGTTAGTCACTTCTAGTTCCGGCTCTGGTCCGAGATGGTGCATCACCCATAGAAACTCATCACGATTTCTTCCGTATCACGGTCTGATCCCGGCATCCTTCAACCCGAGACCGTGCCGGATTATATATGTGGTCCCTCTTCGGCAGATTTATAAAATAGTACGGACTCAATATCTAGTATAGGTTAGGTACCTACCTAGGTAGTATCTCCTCCTCGCCTTGATTTGGACCTTCTAGCATGTGCGCATATGTACATGTGTGGAGGCTGGAAAGGAAAAGCTAAGAGCCGGTTGGTTCTTGGCATTGGAAGAAACCCATAGAAAAAAGACTTGTGGTTGAGTAAAATCGTATACTACAAACCATATCACGGCGTTAGCTAGCCGAGAAGCATCTTAGATATGCAAGCAACTTCAACTTTGGTTATTATAAAGCTCAACTAGATTGCTCTCGCCTAATGCAGCCTTTTCCCAATTGATTCATCCCGTTTCTCCTCAACCCACCCAGCTTGTCCTCCCTTCTCCAACGCCATATCCGCCATGCAAACGCCTCTAGGTGCGTTACCGAATATACCACCATGCCAGTTTTCCCACGCTCGTACGTACCTTAGAATAATAGGGTCCATCCCGGTCCATACATAGTGTATTCAGCCACCCGTTGGCCCACCTTGTAGCCGGTAGCCGGTAGCCAGTAGCCGGTAGCCAGTTTCCGGTTTCGGGCGAGTCTCGGTAAATGTCGGTATGGCCAATGCACGCCGAGTGCTTACCCAGCCAGTCGCATCAGTCGCAAATCATTGCGACTTCTTGCTGTCCGTCCCTGCTGCAGCACGCTCTCTTTCCCTCTTTGCATATATTCCAGCTGTGAATGGGTTTTCGTATTTTAGAGCGATCTGGTAGACGACGAAAACCCAAGCCGTCAGCAGAATTCCAGCTGGCTTGCCGTATAATAGCGCTGTGCCGAGAAAGCTGCATGTCGAACCGTTGTACATGGGCGCATCCGTGACGTTGAAGGGGAAGCCCGTGATGATGTCATCCATCAATATTCCGAAGTAGTCTCCCAAGAACGTGCCTGTAATGCCTAGGGCCCAGGTCGAGGACACAACGAGGATATTTCCGACAGCAAGTAGCCCATATGCCAGATATTTAACCTCGTCCAGCTCGAGCAAAGGGTAGGATGGCTGGTGGCGCAGGGCACGCTCGTATAAGAAGTCGCGCACCAGACCAAGGGAGAAGATCGTGAGAGCTAACCCATAGCAGGCAGCTTGCGAATGTCCGCCGAAAAGTTTGGTGAGTGTTTTGTTACGGTATTCTATTTAAATGTCAGTCACAGTACCATGAACAGAGAGATGACTTGACTGAAGTAGGGATATAGGTGTTGAAACCTGGATGGACTTACCTTGTCGAGCTACGATGCTATAGTTCCTGTTAGCATATATATACCCACCCACCTTCTAAAGCTCTATAGCTAGGCGTCTAGGTTAATGGGGTGGATATTTCAAGCATGCGACTTACTTCCAGAATAGCGGGTTAAAAGCAATCGCAAAGGCAGAGACTAATCTTGTTAGTAAACGTATCATTTGCGATATTGCTTCACTTCAACATACGGTACAGGCTCTTCTGGTCCAGGTCGACCAGCTTGGCCACAGTAGGATCTAGGGGCGCCATAGCTATAGCTGAAGCTCGTACCAGCTGCTGCTGATGTATAAGACAAAATGATGAAATAATAAAATAATAGGATATTATAATACTGTGCAAATGGTGATGACGTTGGGGTTGGGGAACTTTCAATATGTTTACGAAATCAAGATGGACGTGGCCTGGGGAAACTGGGTTTTGTGGAATTAGAATTATTGGAGCCAAGCCTTTTTTTTCTGGTCTTGTAAAACAACGTATTTCATCCCGCTTTGCTCACAGCTATGGTCAAACCTGAAGCCCCTCCCGATAGCTTAATCGATCCGATCGGAGTGCACGTGCATCACTGGGCTTTGCATATAGGTAGTACCTATTATTTACTTCCATTAAGTAAAAACCGGCGACCGATTTTAGGACATTACCATTATACCGGTTTAATTTATACTACCATCTAGGTACGCTATAATAGTTCCGATATCATTGCTTTCTTTGTACTCTTAGGCTTCACATCATAATCCATATAAGCCCCGTTTAACGGGAATATGCTGACGCCATATGGTACGGAGTCCAGAAGGTAAGAAAAGGTTATGTTGACACCTTTTATCTCATTCCATTTATGGATTGGACCGCTGCCAACTATCTCACCGGGTATCCGATAACTAAAAACAGTTCATCACACGAGCCTCTTCTCCCTTGCCTTAGCTATCATCATCTCCGAGTTCTTGTCTTCTTGGTTGGCTGTGCCGTATCCTCTTCTTCTTCATCTTGACCTTTCTTTAAGTCATCTTCTAAGCCCCATTCTTCTTTATCATACCAGTCCTCTCCATCCGACATATCACGGTTTGGTCCAACATGGGCCTCATACTTAGACCACTGTAAGACTGTCTTCCGCATCCTATCTGCCCGAAGGAGTCCTTCATATAGCCGCTTTGCCCCGCGGCATACTTCTTCCTGCTTCTGTACATATAGTTGCAATAGCCGTCGCATATCCTCTGCTTCCGCCTCTGGGATTCCGAGATCTCTATCGGGTCGAGCTGATCGGGGATGTAAGAAGAGGGGGTGGATAGGTGTTTCCTCCGTAAATACCGACATCACCGACACCGCCCGGCTACCCTCATTTTCGGTTCCCTCGCCGACCTGGCTATGATGGGCTGTCTTATCGGCTTGTCCTTGCCCGGCCAACGCAGCACTGTCTGTCCCTAATCCACTTGTAAATTCTGTAGAGTGCGTTTCTTTGGCCCCGTTGATATCGGCATCGGCATCAGCAACGGTGCTTTGCTGGGTATTGGTTGCATCTACCCTCGCCTCCTTGTCTTCCGACCTGTTTGGCGCGTCGCCTAAAATATCACCCTCTATATTTCGCTTCTGCCCTTCAGTGTTGACTTGAGCAGCCTGCGCTGTTGTTGACTCAGGTGCACTTGTATCAACGTCTATTGGTGGTTCAGCGTCAATCATGGTAGTGTCACCATCAGGTTTTGCCCCGTTAGCTATTGTCTTAGCAGGTCCTGCGGAAACATCTTCATTCCCCGTGGCCGCAGTACTTTTGTTGGTCTTCGTCCGTGTGTCTTCTAGCGGAACCATGTTGGTGTCTGACTTGACAGACCCTTGTGCTTGACTATTTGAATCCATATAGTCGTCGCGATACAGTTCGATATCGTTGGGACCAAGCATTAGGTCGCAGGGGGCCCAGATATGATCTCCTACTAGCTTTGTCTGTAGGTGTTTAACCCTCCAAAGCGCGGCGTTCTCCTTATGCATGATATTGCAGGCTTGCTTCGTTAAGTCTGTGAGTGTTTTCGTACTATAAGGTCGCGATAAGGTAGGGTGTGTAGGAAGATCGGTAACAGAGGTGAGAGGGGCGAGGATGTCTGCAAAAGACCGGCTATTAGCAACTATGGATGGATTGGGCTGGGTGTAGTAACCAACTTTCGAGTCGCACGTTGGCGTACGGATTGAACTCGGCTGCTGCGTCGGCAACGTCTTGGATATATTCTTGATCGTCGTCGCTATCGATTTCGTAACCTTCGTCGTCAATAAGAACTGGGTTTCGACTAATGATCGCTCTTTGGTAGCCGGCGTGGTTAACGATCTACGAAGTCAAATTTAGTTAGATACCATCTATCCACCATGAATTGTCTCGGAAAGTATGGCACACTGACCTCCTTATATACTTCGGGCCCCGAGGGCGGTGCTAACTGTCCCTCGTGGACAAACCTAGCCCTCTTCATTAATTTGTGCCCCCGATTACCATGGTAGTGTATTTCAGAATCGGAATCGGAATCTACCAGACCAGTACGTCAGCGATTGACACGCAACATTTCTGCGAAGGAGCTCACCGTATGCCTTGCGCTTTCGTGCCTTCTTCATTGCCGCAATAGTCTCAGAAAAGAGAACTTGTTGGGTAGTCATTGCGATCGTAAACCTTTGTGGTCGGCTACAATGTGCAAGAGCTGAGTATGTTCCCGCGATGGCCCAGTGCCGCCAAGTTTGGTAGTCTTAATAAATAGAATAATGGCAACGTCGAGCTATTAATGATAGGAATGGTGTATAAGCTTGCCTCCTTTGACAATATTTTTTTAGTGTCTGTCGGTCGCAGGAATCGGAATAGCGAGACAGGCAGAGGCGTATCGAAAATGGGATGCTGAGACGGTTGAATTAAGTAGGTCCTGGGAGTATTATGAAGATGTAGGTGAATGGTTAGGTGTTGTAGTCGACCTCCTTGAACAATACAATATCGAAATGTGTTGCGACTGCGGGAAATTGTAAAAGAGCTGCAGAAGAAGACTTTCAAGTTTCGTAACGACACGACCAGAGCTGGGACAAGGCTACTGCCCGCAGTGCGCGCATGGGTTCACCAATCAAGATAACGGTGTTCCCTGACATGTAGGAAGTACATGTACCTGGATACATATTATGTACATATGTAATGTACCTACCGCGCTGTAGCACCATGCAATCCAAAATGGAAAAGATGGTCAAACCTTACAAGGCCGGCTCGGGTAAGAGTTGGTTGGTGACGGTATTAGGTGTATTAGGTAAGGAAACCGGTGTAAGTAAGCCACCAGGGTCCGACTATTTAAGTAGCCCCCACCTTAATGTAAAATGTACGGTACCTTTTAGTGTGAGGTCACTGACATGAAGCTTTGAATTCGATATCGGCTAACCTAACCTAGAACAATACCTAAGTTTACAACCTGGAAGTGCTGCATAACCAACTAACCTAGGTACCTATTATATGCGACAATGGGCCATTATATTGACCTACAAATTCGAGTCCTCTAGATATAACAGTACCTACCTACCCATGTGTCGAGTGCCTCGTTGAGTACATACTACCAACAAGCAAACAGTACCCAACTTAAGAAATCGTACGCATGCCAGCTACCTGTCCAACTCGGCTTAGAAGCCCTAGAACTAATTGAATACATTAGGTATAGAATAATGATCTGAGTCGACTAGAAACCCACATTGACCCGATCGTACTCTGGCATGCCATTTTCTGATCCGTTCGTATAAGCGAACACCAATGTCTTTCGAGCCCCTCTCCTATTAGACCAATGGACGACTTTCCAGCGGGTAGCCTGGACCATAACGTCCCATTCCTCGTCGTCTCTGGCTTAGGCAATGCTTCTTCTTCTTCTACGAAGTCTTTTCTAGCCGACCCCAGCTTAAGGGAACAGAGCATTCTTGTTCGATCAGAGCTACCCCTTATAGAGAGCCGGGAGGCAAAGATCATCCTCCGCTGCATCCAAGAAAAGGACGCCACTGACCTACCATGGAACTCTCGAGACGCGTCGAGGAAATACAAGTTTAAGATTGACACTGTTGGGAGGGTATGTCTATGCCCCATAGAGCTTTTCTTACGGCATGTTGGGTGGCCATGAGAGATGAATCTGACTTCGACTCTTAGGAATTCCTGCTGCCGCCTCGTCGTGCACGCCTTCCTGATAAATTTGAGGCGCCTCTATCACCACTCGTACTACATTCTCCATTCTCACCCCTTAGTCCGGGTTCTAGCTTATACCCAGACGGCTTAATAGATACGCAATGGCTTCAAAAGCACCAGAATCTCATACCCAGTGTGTGTTTGGCATTTTATAGCTTGACCTCGGATTCTAGCCTTGCGACCCTACACGATAACCAGCTTAAGGCAGACATAAATGCAGTCAAGAATGCCATTGGGCAATCTGGCTATAAATGTCGCCTCGTTGCGGTTATTCTTAGCGACCAGTCGCCAAGCTCCGTAGGCCAGTTTCAAGAAAGACTAGATAATATTAGGAGAAGCACAGGCTTGGACCCAAAAACCTCCCTTTTCGTCCTGCCTACCCAGCGTACTGCTGTAGATCTAGAAAACGCAGTCGATAACGTACTGACTGCGGTATTCGACCAAGCGATCGAGTATTATCGTGATCTCGGTAGACATTCCCGCAAAAAGAGGGGCAGGGGAATTGCGCCGCAGCCGACTATTCCTCCTACTACCGGCACTTCTCATACGTTGTCACTTCAGGGTTGGAACGTGCGTTATGACTTTAAAACTGCCGTCTTCGCTGAGTTTCGTCAAGAAATAGATGTTGCTTTGCGTTCTTATGAGCAAGCATATGACACTCTTCTCGGTGTCGATGTTCTCGAAACCATTCCTGGATGGGATCCTAGGTTTAACGACGCTCGGCTCCTAGCTGATATAATAGCTATCCGAGTCTTGAAATGTTTACTATGGGTTGGACAGAGTACTACTGCCGTTAGGAGGTGGCAAGCGCACCACGATAGAATACTTGATTTGGTCGACCGAAGGGGTCGAGGGACGCAAAACTATGGATGGAAAACCTGGCAAGCGAGATGGAATACGGTTATGGCCAACCTGATCGAAAGAGTCCAGTTCCCTGAGCTGGAACCGTCCAGTACCCTACCCTACCGCCCTCCAGAAAAGAATCTGTCAGCAGAGCGTTTACACCCATGGGAGCTTCTTCACCATCAAGGATACTGGTACCGGATAGCCGCACGGCACCTTTCCTATAGACGAAAGTTGGCGTGGTCTATGCCTGAAGAGGACCGTAAGCCGCCAGATGCGTCTTCACCGTCGCAGTCGAACAAGACCTACAGCTATGACACATACATGTGCCCGGAACCTCACGAGGAGTTCCCTTTAGAGGGAACGGGTGTAAATCATAGCCAGCTAATTTTCAATCACCTGATGTTAGCACACAACGAATTCCAGAAGCGACACCAAATTCGGACCTCGGCGGAGCTAGCGCTCGAGTGCTGCAAAGAATTAGAGAGGATGCAGGAGTGGAGAAAAATCTTAAAAATCCTGACGCCTCTGTGGAGAGACATGTCTTACCGTACAGAAGGCTGGTGGGATGTCATGGAAGCTTTCAGTTGGACTCTGAGGGGTGCAGCAGTAGAAGTCGGTCATAAGAACCTCATTGTTGCTATTGACTGGGAACTCTTAAACAAGGGTGAGAAGCACCGACTGCAGAAACTAGTAGCTTAGGAGTTAACGTTTAGTATAGGTTTTTCCCGGCGGCCGGGCTGGCATTACGATATAACGAAGTCTTTGGATGGCGCATCTACAGAGAATCAACCTGTCATAGAAATCGGCGACGAGCATGTAACATCATTCTTACATGCTTCATTTATTTTCAAAAATGATGAAGGGAAGGCTGGACAGAGCTGCCCAACCCAACTTTCGATCACGTCCAACTCCTTCCCGGATGCTGCACCGGTAGTGTTGGAGAGGATTCGAGTTGAGTTCGACGGCAGCTTGCATACAATATACTTGAGGCACAAAGCTAGTGATGGCCAAGTATCTCCCTCTTCAAAGCCACGGGTTTCGAAAGTGGCTTTAGTCGAGGCGGAGAGCAGTGATGGTGATGGTTCTGATGATGGTTCTGAATCGAACGCCGAGACAACCCCTACAGTTCTACTAGAGGGAACAGATGATTTGACGTTATTACCGGGTCAAACACGAGTTTTTGAAATGGACGTCCCATTGCGAGAACCAGGTGATGCCAGGGCGTCTTCGGTACAGGTTTCAGTAGCACCGGAATCTTTCACCCTTAGATATATGATTAGGCTCCGAGAAACCAACCAGGTTGGTCTATGGTATTCGCAAATATCCCCAAGGAAGAAGATCACACGGACGAATCCTCACAAAATCAAAGTCCTCCCAAGGCCTCCAAAAATGGAGATCAGGCTTATCAATATGCTCGAGCAATATTATGCGAGCGAATATATCCCGCTTGGGTTGGAGATACTTAATGAAGAAGATGCGGATGCCAATACTAAATTGGATATAGTCCTATATGGGCAAGATGTCCCTGGCTATGCAGTGCAGATTGAAGATGGGACAGAAAAGACTAGTAATGCTGGAGCGGAAGAATCGAGGCTTGACGGAATCTCAGCTGGGACAATACCGAATTCTAAGTCTGCAAAAGCTACAATTACTATTGACCCGGTTGATGGACCGATAGTGCTTGAATTGGTGGTGAGAGCACGGTATCATCTTGTATCGGATCCGGGGACACCGATCATCCAGGAGGCAACATACCACCTCAATATTGTTAATCCCTTCGAAGCAAGTTATGATCTATCTCCTCGGCTACATTCTGAGTGGCCGAACTACTTCAACCCTGAAGATATTCAAGATTCATCTGAGGGAGAAGAAGTCGTCCGCCGGCCTCGAGGACTGGCCCAAAAATGGTCTCTCGCCACTCGGTACGCTTCATTTGCGCATGAAGATCTAGGTATACTAGGTCTGGACGTCAACATTCTCTCTACACAAGGGAATGTAAGCTGCAAGGCGTCTAAGGGCCAACCGCCCGTGAAAGATGGTGCAGTTATTAGTCCCAAAACGATCGAAGAAGCACAATTTGAGCTCATCGCCCAGAAATTCGACCTGGATGATCGGTCACCGGCAACGGCTGATCTTGCTTTCACTATCAAATGGCGCCGGCTCACGTCCCCAAAAGACACAGCGAACATTACGATCCTACCGCTCCCGCGATTTTTCGTCACAGTCTCCGAGCCGCGCGTCCTAGCTAGCGTATCTTACTACTCACCGCCCAACCCATCCACCGCCGAGTCTCCCTCTTCTTCCAACCCCCCACCTCAACTACTCTTCCTAGACATCACGATCGAGAACCCGTCGTCGCACTTCTTGACGTTCGGATTGGTGATGGAGCCAAGCGACGAGTTTGCGTTCTCAGGCGCCAAGACCACGACGCTAAATGTGCTGCCTGTCGCGCGCAGGTCCGTGACTTATAGGTTGCTCCCGCTTGTTAGGGGCGCGTGGATACGGCCAACGCTTGTGGTTAGAGATAAGTACTTCCAGAAGATGTTGAAGATCATCCCGACGGAGGGCATGAAGAGTGATAGGGAGGGTGTGTTGGTTTGGGTGCCGCCTGAGGAGGAGGCGGAAGGGGATGAAGAGGCCGAGGGTGAGGATGAGGATGATAGCGAGGAGAGCGGGAGTGGAGAGACGGAAGGCGGAGATTAGAATGGATGGATGGACTTTTGTAGTAACGCCGGTGACTGAAATGAAGTATATGTGATTTTGTAGGTGTTGATATAGAATAATTGATATATCAGTGCTTATAGCAGTTTGTCCTAGATAGAATTATGGCCGTTCATATTGTGTATAATGGGGGTTAATCTTACTCTCTGATCCGTTGGCTCTATTTTACATATAACATTAGGCTCTTTAAGATAGTAAAGTAAAATCTTGTTAAGTAAACCCAACTATAGGTACCTAACCTAGTTATGACAAACTATACTCTATGCCGGTAGCCTCCAACTATTAATTATCGAGTTTTGCTGGGTTCGCATTCGCATCAAGTTATTTATAGGATGCGGGATAATAAACTTATCCCGGTAGAAGCATGTCATGACGGGCTAGATTTCTGCATAGTCTAAGAAAACCCTAGCTATACTAGATGAACGCCCTTACTAGTAGGATTTATCGGATCCAGAATTGGACCGTTAGTCCGAAGCTTTCTTCATATGGAGGTCATCTAGGTAGCTAAGACACGTACGTTAGCTGACCACGATATGCCTAAATAGGTGACGCGCCGGAGATGCGCCACTCTGCGTTAAGGATTAAATCCAACCTTACATTAACTCCGGTTGAGCTGAGAGGCGATGCTGAGTGAGAAGTTACATAACTACAATTTCCAAATCCCATATAGATACCTGGTGCGTCCGACCTCCTGGTCCTTCTCGTACCATTTTTCGCCATCTCATGAGTTTCTTTTCTCGAGTTCTCTTTAGAAGAGGACCTGCCATATCCTCGACGCAATTCCCCAAGATGGCCTCGGCGGGAGGTGCTACTGTCGCCCTCTCGGTGGCAACGTATTATAGTACTGTCACTTTGCGCCCGCCGCAACCAACCGAGGCGCAAGAATTCGACTCTAAAGCTCACCATGTTAAAAACCGCCACGGCGAGACTGTTAAATTCCGGAACCCGCACCCTTCATTCTCTTTCCCTAGCCAACTACAAATACTCGATATGACAGTGTGAGTTTCCAGGCGATTAACTATTATATCATTACTACATATGGTCTTTGGTCTTGGCTAACTTTAGGAGTATATAGAAAAGCGATTACTGGTACATTAAATTGGCCCAAGCCGAGTACTGAAGATAAAGTTGTACAAGTGATAAAACCTGGATTCCTACCTACACGCACGTCATCTTCGAAACTCCGCGCTACTTGGCTGGGCCACTCTTGCTACTACATAGAGTACCCGTCAGGACTGCGCGTGCTGTTTGACCCTGTTTTTGAAGACTGCTGTACACCTATCTACCTTTCTAGGTTTAAGAGGTATACCGAGCCACCATGTAGCATCGCCGACCTACCTTTCGTCGATGCCGTTGTTATTAGCCATAGCCACTACGACCACTTATCATACCCGTCCGCCAAAGAGATCCAACAACATCATCCCAATGCGCACTTCTTCGTCGGGCTAGGATTGGAGAAATGGTTCAAGGCGGGCGGATTCAATAATGTGACGGAGTTGGATTGGTGGCAGGAGGCAGAAATAACATTAACGCCGCAATCTAGTAAGGGCGAGGCGGAGACGAAGAGCGCGAGTAGTTCGGACTTGCCAGGGCCAATTAGTGCGAAAATATCCTGTCTTCCCTGTCAACACGCCTCCGGCAGAGGCATCCTGGATCAAAACAGCACGCTATGGGCATCATGGGCCGTTGCCTCGGGTGAACCAGCCAAATCCGTCTGGTTCGGCGGCGACACTGGCTACCGCGCCGTCCCAAAAGTACCCCAAGGCACAGATGACTACGGCCCAGAGTACCAACATCTGCCCGTGTGTCCCCAGTTTCGACAGATCGGTTCGAAATTCGGCTCGTTCGACCTCGGCCTCATCCCTATCGGCGCATACCATCCGCGACACCTATTCTCGGGCGTACACGCCAACCCGTACGACGCGGTGGAGATCTTCACCGACACCAAGTGCAAGCAGGCGATGGCGGTCCATTGGGGCACCTGGGTGCTGACGGCTGAGCCGGTGCTGGAGCCCCCGCAGTTGCTGAAGGAGGCGTTGAGGCGGAAGGGGTTGGCGGAGACGGGGGTCTTTGATACGTGTAGTATTGGTGAGAGTCGCGAGTTTTGAGGTGTTTGGGGATAGGTTGTTAGGTAGAGGGATATTGTTCCCCGACGAAGGGAATTCGGCGTGTTTTGCTACATGTTTAGGTATCTGATACCTATACAGTATTGTACGTATATATATGTGGGCGAAGGAAGAACATTGAATATGGCGTTTTGGAGTAGTGGTAGAATAAATCAGGCTGGGGAATAGAAAAATAGGTATGCGTAAACGTTACACGCACTACATAAATGCCTACCTTGATACCTTAACCTAGGTACCTATGTATCAATCTGCAACGTGCGCTACATAGTGACGGCACGGTATTGGGGTTACACCAAACGGCTAACCTTAGCACTGGGCCGGGAATCAGCAGATCATCTGGGAGGTTACCCACCTGAGCGCTAAATCTGCCACTGCGGGCACCGCTATATTTCAGTGGCAACAGGTGGTAGCAGACATGCATCTAAGAAATCTTCCCGACGAAAATCAGCGAGCCAATAAAAGACGAGCGTGCGTTTACCTTTCCCGTCTTCACTTACGCATTGCAAACATGAGAATCATTCACACACAGCCAACGCATAAGTCAGCCCTCAGCCCTCAACGTATCTCTTTGCAACAGTTTTATATTTATAATGGATCAACGACAGGCCCGATTCTTTTGGTTGTATAGTTCTGGTCTCTCCCAATTTTTCCCTCTATAGGAATGTAATCTACAACCTGACTTGAGATATCTTGGGTACCTATTCATTTTGACGATAAGGACGTATTGCGTTCTAATATTTGTTATGGGTGATCCTAGTAAGAAGTTATTGGTAAGTCTGCGAGGTACCCTTCCTTTGTTTCCCCTATTCCTACTATTGGGCTTTGCGCACTTGGAAAGATCCAAATGCGCCTTTGTGCCCTTCTCAGTCTAGGTTTTCTGCGCCAAGTCATAAAGACCGAGTCAAATAACTCAAGAATCATAATCAAAATATATGTGATGCGCCAAATTACTATTTACAACTATATAGTTCTACCAATAGTACCGCCTCGTCATCGGGCATATATACCTGGTTTTAACATAGCTAACGGATGAATCAAGGACGAGCTCCGGTCTCTCTTGGATGAGGCTACTATTCTGTCTATCTCTAGTGACTATAACTTGGAAGACCCTAGGGAATTCGCTGCTGCGCGACAAATCCTATTAACCATTTCTAGGGATGTGGAAGCAGAAGAAGCTACTGGCTTCAACCCGAGCGGCTTGGGCGTCGATGATATCGTAGATATCAATCCCTCAAACCAGGATGACGATGCGGAGGCCGCTGGCGTAACTAGCAGCGACATGAAGAGCGTTGACGGCTTCACTGTCACCACAGAGAATTCCATACCCCCGAGTCTTGTATCTTCAGGGTCGTCAAAAATGTCCACCCTTGAGAACCCCGAGATTCTCCATATAGACATCTTTGACGGCCTTACGGAGAGCGAGAAGGAAGAGCAGCTCGTTCAGATGTTCATCTCTCTGAAGCCCATCGATGTGAGGCTGTCTCTGCAGAAGTCGAAAGGTAACGCGAGCCTCGCCCTTGACGAACTCCTTAATCTGCAATGGCTCGAGCAGACCGGGCAACGTCCTAAAGGGATCGATGGCTTTTACGTATCCGACGACGACAACATCCCGAATAGGAGAAAGAAGAAGGGCAGAAAGAAAAAGAAAGTGGCTAAGGTGGCGTCACCCACACATGCCGATTCGGAAAATACATTTCAGGAAGCAAATGACAACGATACCGTACAGAGTGGTGAGAAGCTGAATACTCAAAAAGGATAGCCAGTTCATCGAGCTCGTATCTAACTAATATCTACAGCGCAGCATATTGCACTCATATCTAATAAGCTTAATTTGCCATCTTCAGAGGTAACAAGCATCTACCAAAACTATAATGCCTCTCCTGGGGCTACTGTAGTCAAAATCCTGGACAATTACATTAGTGTGGGCGTATCATCATCAGATCCCCATTTATTGTCTGACGTTCAGCAGGAGATAGGTAGATTTCCTTGGATACCTCACGAGTATATCAAAGCCACTTTTGAGATCTGCTCAACGCAGAGCGATGCTAGAAGCATTCTCAATATACTAGCAGACCACTTTGAGAAGCCGGCATACTTGAAATACGATGTACCGTACAGTGTGGTAGCGTCAGGCTCCGAGGAAATTGATATACCTGAACCTACAAAAGCGCCGGATTCGAGGCAATCGCCAAGGTCTCCTACAGCTATCCGTTCGCCAACAGCTGGTCTACCCGTGCGAGCTTCAACCCACCCAGGGAATCTTCAAGCTGCCGCAGCTATCACGAAGACAATTGGCGAGTCAAGAAACCACTCGTTCTCATTAGCGGCGTCAGCCTTCAAGAAGGGCAAATCCGACCCTCTATTTAGACAAGCCGGCGCGTACTACGCTGAACGCGCCCAGCAGCAAGCCATGAGCTATCGACAAGCTAATAGTGTTGAGGCAAACTACCTTGTCGATCAACAGAGCACGGAGGACACGATCGATCTCCACGGCGTCACGGTGCAGGACGGCGTCGAGATTGCCTTGGATCGAGTATCGAGATGGTGGCGAAGCCTTGGTGAGGAGCGGGTGCGGAAAGCGAAGATGCGTGGGCTTACCGTCGTTACTGGTCTTGGTAAACACTCTTCAGATGGGAGGTCGCCATTGCGTATTAACGTTATTAAGGCTCTTGTCGCTGATGGTTGGAAGGTTCAGATACAAACTGGATCGTGTCTCATCACGGGAAGACAGTAGAGACCACAGCCACAAGTTACCTCCTAATGAGGGGATACTCCGTTCTACCGAAATGGATTCTTAGGCACGGAAATACATGCATTGGCCTTAAGGTTGCTGTGCAAAGTACATATCAATACAACGAGGGGGCATTGGCGGTGTTTCAAGGCCGAAGATCACAGGGATATAGATGATCAATCGTTGTTACAATAGAGAGAAGATGCGGAAAAATCGATGGTTCCATCCGAACTTATCTGCTACTGCTGGACCATTTAATGATTTATCTGTTTCTATTATATTTATGGTTGATGCGAATATGAATTGGATGTAACACGAGCTTAGGTACCTTAGGTGTTATGAGTCTAACAGGGCAATGGCTTGTTTCGGTGTGGAATGGTAACAGATGGAGTAGGGGTCTTGTATGTATAAGTCACCTTGCGACTGACATAAGGCTGTGTTAAGAATCAATGTTCGACCTTGCGTAACTCTAGTGTAGCTAAGAAAGTAAGAAAGTCGGAGATAATTCTAGAGCAGTGAATTAAGTTTATACATAAGACACTTTTTACGATTAACAAGCCGAAACAGTTGTCAATTATATAAGATAGCAAGTAGTTCGAAAGAATAGTCTTATTAGTTAGGAGGCCTTAAATGTACGTAATATGCATTGCGTGACAGTCCAAGAATATTGGCCACTTCATAAAGGCTCACCCCCACAAAATACACTGTGTCAGACTCAACCGGGGCTGAGACAACCTTCCAGGCATGGAGGCAGATACTAAAGCGGGCTGTTTAAGCGAGCGGATCTCGACCGGAATTGAGACTGATCCTCGATTACAATGATGGGGTTTTGTGACAAAGTATTACTGATGCTGCCTGATTCATTCCTGGGTTAGGCAGTAGTTTGAAATAACTAGGTACCTACCTAGGTAAAGTGATTAGAATTATTGGTAGAGAGGTGCATAACTTAGGGATGTTTTTATTTTAATTAACTAGTTGGTTAGGTAGTTGGAGTTAAAGAAGTTCCTTACGTGGAGAAATTCACTAAGATTCAATTACTTAGAAGCTCAAAAGTCATATACGGAATGTACCAGCTATGTACATAAAATTAATACGGGCACTTACAAATACAGGCTTTTTTAGTCCAACGGTTATGCCGGGCAGCGGCCGACCACGGCCGCGACTGACACTGAACTAGTCACATAACCACCTAACCTAACTTAAAGTCACATACCTAATAAGTCACATAATAAGTCACAAGAGTAGGTACCTACATACAGGTACTTATCCTAGGCGAGGCCCACCTAGACTTCCTTTGATCAACAACTCCCGTTCCCAACCGGACCAGCTTTACAACTACCTACATACACATACCTACCTACCTACCTACATAAACCATACATCTCATTTGCCATACGCAAAGACCTTCGTTTTTAATTCTTCATATTTAACTGGAAACCCCCTTGATCTCTGCATTGATTCTACGTTCGTATCATCCTTGCGATATTCCCGAGCGAACAATCATTGACCTTTTTGAAGTACCAACTACTCCGTAATACTTATCGACAATGACGGACAACGCCGCCGCGGGGCCAGCGCCGCAGGCAGCATCAACTATGACGCTGGAAAACTACAGGTTTCCAGCCCACCGGCTCTTGCGACAGCAGAGGACACCCGACCGTACTCCCTTGGTGCTCGTCGCCTGCGGTAGTTTCTCTCCCATTACCTACCTCCATCTTCGCATGTTCGAGATGGCCAACGACTACGCTCGCATAAATACCCAGTACGAGGTTGTAGGAGGCTACCTCAGCCCCGTATCCGACGCATATAAAAAAGCTGGCCTGGCAGAGGCGCAACACAGGTGCGTAAATAGTAGCTCCATTTTAACACAATTGATGCACTAACATTCGGGGTCATTTAACAGAGTACGCATGTGCGAATTAGCAGCAGAAGAGACATCAAGTTGGCTGATGGTTGATCCGTGGGAGGCTATTCAGCCCGAATACACACCAACTGCCAAGGTGCTAGATGTGAGTACGCACTGCGCATGAATTCATTCGTAAGGGCCTAACAAAGCAATCATCGCCACTCGGACCGATTTCCGATATCGCTTGTAAAACAGCTGCTGACTCGAATTGTTACAGCACTTCGAACACGAAATCAACCACAATCTCGGCGGTGTTTTATCCGAGGATGGTGAATCTCGAAAGCCGGCCAAGATCATGCTGCTTGCGGGCGCAGATCTCATCGGCACCATGTCTACTCCCGGCGTCTGGGCCGAGAAGGATCTTGCCCACATCTTGGGTAACTACGGCGCCATGATTGTCGAGAGGAGCGGGACGGACATTGACGAGGCGCTCGGCAACCTGAAGCAGTGGGAAGATAATATTCACGTTCTCACGCAGATGATACAGAACAACGTGAGCAGTACTAAGATTAGGCTCTTCCTTAAGAGGGAGTAAGTATTCGAAACTCGAAACTCGAAACGGTCGTGAAGCAAGTCGACTAACAAGATGGCACAGTATGAGTGTACAATATCTAATTCCAGCAACTGTCATTCAGTACATCGACCAGCACAAGCTTTACACCGACAACGACGAGGCGAAGTCCAAAGGCAAGGAAAAGCAATAAGTGACGAAGTTGTCAAATAGGCTTTATCACTTTCGAATTTTGAATAATTAGGTAGGTATTTGAATCTGCAACTACGTCATGGCCGCACTTGATGAAGATCAGGTTCGGTATCGCGCAGCATGCGGTGGCTTGTATTTCTTGCTTTTTCCAGCGTCTTGTACGATCAGAAGACGGACACGCGAGTTGGTCCGACACGCAACGGTTGCAGACCTCAAGCCACGGAAGCTGAAATGTATGTACTCCGAGGCCAGACCAGGGCAGCTTTCAGCCAAGAGGAATTACGGATGAGGGGCAGAAGAGAGGGGCTTTTCTCTGTTCGGAAACGGCAACGTCCTTTTTCCCTTTCTGCCCCCACATTCGCTAACAAGAACCCCGATACGGTATTTCCGATGGAGTGTTCATTCGTGACCAGGCATCGTGTACCAGGGGAGATATGCGCGTTCCCGACAGCCTCGAGACGCTGAGTCATGGGCATCCCGCGTCAGCTTCGTCGTTTTTTCCAGTTTTCCTTTTTCTTTCGTCTCTCACTCGGGATGCGGGAATTTTACTGCGCGACCTCGTTAGCGGTTAGAGATGATATCCGTTACTTAACGTACTTATAGCATAGAGTGTACATAGGCAACAGTACAGTGCAGTACGATGCTGCGATTGGAATTTGTCGGGTCGGCTGATGGCCCTGACCCTCTCGCTCACAAGATTACTGATTCGCTGTATATCGTGATATATATATATACATATCTCCTAGTATTATTCTTAGTTCTATTGGTGATCTATATCTACCTTGTCGGGGCGTATTCTGTTTGTATGTTTGACATTTACGAAACTAGATAATTCACCGTCGGTTGAGTTTATGATACGGCGTATACATGCACGTACCTACTTCATCACGTTCTCCATGCAATGCAGATGGACGGTCAGACAGACAGACAGACAAAACTTTAACACAAGTTTAGACGTACCTACATATTACCTAGCTTCATAAGGTACCTATGTGTACATCAGTTAACCCACGGACAGATCTCCTAACGCCGATGGTATGTAATGTATGTATCCCTGGACCCCTGGACTTCCCTACGCTCCGCGCTACCCGGACCGATCTGAGCGTGGAATGGGCTCGAGCTTGGGTTCCCCTTGTGGGAAGCTGTATGTATGTATGTACATAAGTTCTGGTGGCGGAAGGTTGCGCACTTGTCAGGGCGGATCAAGGTTATCGTCGTTGGTTGTTATTCCGGCCGGGAGGACTTAGCGGCCTTGGGTGCCTGAGGCGTCTAAGGGTTATGGTTTCCTGGGCGTCCCTGGGTGAATAGGGGGCCGTGGCTTGTAGACTGAAAATAGGAACTGCACGGTATACTGCTATATATAGTTGTTTCTCACCCTTTTTCTCTCTCTTTCTCTCTCTCTCTCTCTCCCTCTCTTCTGCACGACCAAAACGCCCCAAACCCTATGCTCAACAGCCGAAGCATAATGGAACGGCATGTATGGCTAAGACAGGCCTCGCGCCTAGAAAGGTATTACCACAGAACGGCTTAAAACGAACCCCCTTCGCAAGCATCTCCCACATACCAATGTCGTACCGAATGTAAGCCTCCCCGGAGGAGCTACTATCTTTTTAGGATTACATGTCGTTATAAGATATTGGAAACTAGTACATGTACCTACTATGTAAATGTAGTTATAGTAGCTTTAGGTAGACAGATACTTTTGTATATTCCTTTCTTACTTGGTAGAGGTGAGTAACGATCAGGGTAGATTGGGCTGTTGTCAAGTGATGGGGACAAGACTGGGTGTTGGTAGAGATAGGCCTAGGATAGAAATATAAAACCTCTTTGGGACGTTATTTGCATATACTATGTTAACCCAGCTGCAAAGCCTCGGATACGAAGGCCTGGGGAGGAGTCTGGGGGTATTGGCACTGCTCCGTGCGTTGTTCTATAGCCCTCTTGTGTGCCTTGGGTAGGTACCTCGGGCAATACTACTACATAGTCATCAAAGCATATCCTGGCCGCCGGGGAAAACAGTTAGTTAGTTAGCTATAACTCTATACTTAGCCGTAAACCTAGAGAGGGCTTGTGCCTGGTTTCTAGTGATTGGCTTTATAGCTGGTGTAAACTCACAATGCTCAACGCCAACCCCCCCCTTTTTCCAAGACATCCCCATCCTCGTATCCCTCTTGTTCTCGGACGTGTTTCCTTCTCGCCACCAAAGCTTTCCGGGGTCAGTTCGCCGGTGAATGAGCGGCACGAGCGAGCATGTCTACCTAGGTGGCGCTGTGGAAGGTTGGGCTTAGCGTACGAGTGCTCGCCGCTGTGATATCATAATCACGAGCGTCATGATAGTGAGTTCCCAACGGCCATGTTCCGCAATATAATTCTCACCCATACACTGCCCCTCTTGTCTACCTTTCTAGACTGCGAGAGCGTCTCGGCAGAGGCTAGGGCGGGATGATGATAGCCTGATAATATAGCGTCGGTAGCCTGTATTTTGAGGCGTTATGTTCTTATATGTATCGAGGCGGCGCGCCCAAGTCGTGGTTAGAGTTCGTGTTTATCAGTCAGAGTTCTCAATGGTGCGGTTATAGTTATCCGATGGGTGATGATATCCTCCTATCCTCCTTTCCTCGTGCTAGTCGGAGTGTATAAACATCTTATAAACATCTACTCTCCCCTGCTGTGTTTTCTTCCCCACCCCTTCCCCCCTTTCTCTCTGCACCGCTTTATATCAACAATTTCTCATCTCCTATAACTACTCTCGAGGTTATCCATCTCGCTATTCTCACACATGCCCCCCACCGACTATCTCGAGCTTGCAGCCAACGCTATCGTAGGCTTCCTCTTGGTTTCCTTGGTGGTCTTCTCTATGGTATTTCTGGTCGTGGTGGCCTGTTGCATCTTCCAAACAATAGCAGGCGAACGCGAGAGCTGCAGTAGCTAGTCAGCTAACTCCTAACCCTTTCTGCCTTTAATGGATTTCCCACTTGACGATGACGAGCCGGGCGATGGCCTACACCTGCCGCCTATAGATCTCCAATCTAGGGCCTCGGCTAGACCTGACCCGGGTGTTTTTTGTGATCAGTGTGTAGCAATCATTCATCGTATGCTCTCGCATAGCTTCGATCTCCAGACCCTGATAACCAATTTCGCCGAAGACTGGCCAGACGTCGATCATCTGCGCCTAAGGGAAACAACTCACATGAACGGCGAGATTTGTCAATTAGCGCAGGAGATAAAGGAGAATCTCAAACGCTTTAGCCTCCTAATAAGAGGCGAAGGCGAGGGCGAGGGCGAGGGCGAGGGTATATCACGCTCGGGATCAACGGAAACACTCTTTTCTCTTCCTCTGCCCCATTCTCCGGTTCCCCCTCTCTTGCTACATCCCGAAATTCGAGGTCTTGGCCCCGTCACTCCCCAGTTTCCCTGCCGCATTCCTCTTCCCAGCTACGCTCTTATTCCCACACGACCTGCTGAGCCCCATAGACCACGTCTATTCAATGAGTCGGTTACATTGGCATTTCTGCGGCATGTCTGGACTAATGGGTATAACCGTAGCGAAGGGGCTATCAGCTGCGTGCAGGATCTTTATAGGGGCTACGGTTACGGCTACGACCAACCGTCTGTCGCAGGAAACAGGTTCGGCGAGGTAGGTTTCAGCCCATGTACCTTATATCATCTTCAACCTCTATCCCACAGCTTCGCCCCCGAAATTGATATCTTAGATCTACAGCTCATCCCTTCCTAATACACATAAAATCCCAACTTACCATTTTTCTAGCTGCAGCAGTACGACCGCCAGTATCAATGGTCTGAACAGCAGCAACGGCAGTATGAACAGCAGCAGTACGAGCGATGGCTGTACGAGCGGTGGCTGTACGAGCGGTGGCTGTACGAGCAGCAGCAGCAGGAAGAGGAGGAGTCGGATCACCCCGATCACCCTCAACAGGCCGAGCAGCACGAACAGCCCCGGTCGCGGGTCCCATACCGGGGCCGACCATGGCACCTCTAGTCAACCCGGGAGCCACCAGCCCACTCCTCCCCGTCTCTTTTGTTACCTACCCATCGACTCCTACCGCAATCGCAATCGCAACCGCTGCTGGTTCGAGACCTTGAACTGCCCTTACCCCCCCCGGTCATAGTCGCCAACTCACGTTCCGACGGCATCATCACCACCACGCGAACCAAGCAAAGAATTGGTTAGGTTGGTCGGCAGATGGTATGACCAAGACCACAAACTTAGGAGGCTATCCAACCCCTATACCAAAAACCCAAAAAAAAACCCCCCGGCCGATATTTCGCTGGTCGTTAAGTTTTCTGGATATCTCGAGTTTGGAATTTGGAGTCGTACGCACAGCAATTTGGGTTCCCAGTTTTTCCTTGGTGGTGGTTTGAGTGCTTTAAAAGTCCATTATCTGGAGCTTTTTAAGAGTACCTTGGATTTACTTGCTTGTTTGGTGAAATTTGGAATTATGGATGAGTTTTTCCTCTGGTTTCTAAAGCTATTTCTATGAATGTTAGCTAAGCACCTAATAGAGATATAAAAATATATAATTTTATATCTTGACACAAGTCTTCTATTTTTCCTTTCTTTAAATCCACTCATGACGTGACGTAGAAAGGGGAGGAGGTAAACGGGTCTAAAGCACAAAACTTCCATGTTGTTCTACATATTAGCCTAACATCTTTCAATTATACAGAACGCTACCCGAACTTCAAACCAATTTGCCGGTTCCTGTTACTCTGAGAAGACATGCTCATCCTTGTAAATTAATCCTGTTCGTATCTTACAGTTGCGATTATATGTTCGTTTCCAATTTATTCGTCACCTTCGTCGGAATCGCTGTCCTCAGGGTTGAGTGCTCTGTACCGCCTATTCGCTAGGTCTTCTACGAGGCCTCCCTCGCTCTCTGGGTCGACGTAACCCTCCCCGCCGACTAGCGAAAGGGCGACTGGCAAGAATATAAGGGCGTGCGTAGCAGCGAACGCGACGAGCGCGAGCCATACCCGGAAGTAGTAGATCTCGAAGATCTTGGATCGAGTAAAGGCCAGAACGCACACACCTAGCAATTTTGTGATAGTAATACCGCTAAAGACTGACCCGCCGACGTTGACGAGCGCCGTCCAGGCCCGGGCATCGCGGCCGCGGAAGCGATTCTTGGCACGTTCCATGACGGATCCTGACGGGAATGTGAAGGCGCGGGCGATGTGGGCGCAGAATTCGACAGCGATACCGACGCAGATAATTAAGTTTACAAGCGAAACAGCGTTGAGCGAGACGTTGAAGGCCGCCATCGCGCCAATGATATCTACGACAATCATAACGACAGTAAGGGTAACGACAAGTGCCGTCACAGGAGAACCTAGGAGGATAGAGGAAACAACGAATATGATAGCCACCGCGGAACCCAGTAGTGTGCCCGTTAAGTTGACGATATTGGCGTACTGGTCGAAGAAAACGTAAAAGACGCTGTAGGGGAATATTTCGACTCCTGTATTTGCGCTAACTTCATTTGCAATACGACGAGCCGATGCGTAAGCGTTGATGAAGTCGTCTTGACTACGAAGAGGCTTGTGCATCGTACGGAAATGACTCGCAGGAATTGCAAGCTTTTCATCGTCGACAACAACAGCTTGGCTATAGGAAGCCTGGCCAGCTAGGGGGCACGTGTCGGTGGTCGGGGAGTGTAGCCATTTTTGCAAGTAGTGGACGAACTCATCACCTTCGGGCATACCGTTGAGGGTAATGTTCCAGGCTGGGTCCCGATTGGCAAAGCAGGACTGGCGGCCATCCTTGCAGCAGCTCTCAAAGTCGGGATTCAACCAAAGGAAGAAATCGTCGAGCCAACTAGCAGTCGGGGAAGATATATAAGACACATCAGGTCGCTTCCGCTCCTGTTCGAGCACATTTGTGAGTGATAGCTGCTCACACGTCGTAAAGCGAGAGCAAAGTTCTCTCTGTCCAGCGCGCTGGGTCACGTTCACGCCTTTAGTAACAAAGTAAACAGGCGGGCCAGTATCCAAGTAGTTGTACATGTCATTGAAGTAGTCAATGAGATAAGAATCGTCGGGTAAAGCGACTCGCTGGTCCAATCCAAGTTGAACGTACGGAATCAAAGCGACACCAGCAGCAAGCAGGCCGAGGAAGATGGCGATAACGAGAACCTTCACCTTCTTACCGAGTAAAGTAGGCGCGTAGTACTTTCGAATAAATTGCTGTAACCAGCTCTCGTCCGGTACATCGTATGGGCGAGGACCGCCGGAGCCGTTACTGCCGCTGAGATGAACGCGGGCTGCCTTGACCTGAACACAAGGGAAGCAATCCGCTCTGTTATCTTCAGTTCTCATCTGGTTATAAGACAAGATAGATATAAAGAGTGTCATCTGGAGTACAGCATTGATGAATACCGCACCTGCAGCGTAGATGGCAAAGTTTCGCACGGCGGGCATTCCGACGAACGCACCGAGAGCAAAAGAGACCGTCTCTGTAATCCCCGAAAAGAGGATAGAAGGGCCCATCCGCCCAAGAGCCCTGGCTATCCTCTCTTCAACCATTGCGTCTGGGTGGCTTAGGTTAACACGCTCGAATTCATGAACAATTAAGAAGATATTGTCCACTCCGACAGCCAAGACGATGAAGGGGATGACTTCGGCGATAATGAGTGTGGCCTTGACACCCGCCCATGAGAATAGACCAATAGAAGAGGTGATAGACATCAAGACAATTAAGATGCCAACGAGGCCGAGCGTGAACTTGCTTTGAACCAAGGCCACAGCTGGGTTCCTCGTCAGCTCGCGGATAGTCATACTAGACGAACCCAAGGCAATCGAAGCGTATAAAAACATTACAAGATAACTGATTACGATGATTGTCGCATCCGAGTTGGTAGATTTGTTTAGCTCTTCCTCCAAACTGACCTCCGTAGAGAAGGAAAGGCGTAAACCGCGACCCGCCGCTTCTTTTTGAGCTTCTAGGAGCCGGTTCTTCAAGGACTGTTCCCAGTCCATAGCATGAGAAAGTTCAGAGCTACCCTCGGGGTGATTATTAACAACCCAAGTCACTGTGAAGGCGTGCGCCTCCGTAATGTTATCGATGCCATCGTAGCCACCTACGATCATATTTGGCTCTATTGGTTGTCCAAAATCGGGTCGGCAGTTAACAGGAGACCCGGCACATTCCCTGAATTGGGATTTCCAATTCTCTGTGCCATCGAAATAGATAGTCGGGGACTGCACGACACAGGCAGGGCCAGTTGGCTTTAAGCACACGTCTTGAAAAGTGGTACCAAAGTCTTTGCCCTTGAGCTGCTTGACACTTGCCTCAACTTCTGACCACCATGTTAATGTCTCATAACTGAGTACTGGTCCAGGGCCTGATGCTTGAGTGTCATTCACTACAAAAACCTTCTGTGCGCGGTAGAATGCCCCAAAATTCTCGTCGAAGAATGCCTTCTCCTTAGCTGCCGCCGAGTCTGGGCTGACCCATAACCTTGCTGGTTCCCTTTCTACGGCGAATTTGATCCAGCCAAGACTGAGGACGATGACCACCAATAGACTGATAAATATTGTGATCCCTGGGAACCTTGCGCAAAGATGGCCTAGCTTGCTAAAGGCGGTATCACACCAAGTGTTGATGGTGTAGTTCCTCTGAGGCCGATCCAACATGGCCCCGTTACGAACAAGATCGCCCTCATCTTCATCGTCGCTAGGTTCAGCAGCTTGAAGTAAATGTAGACGTTCGCTTCGCCGCTGTGCATGCTTCATCCAAGCAATGTGACCGACTAGTGCGGCGACGAGTGTAAACAGTAGCACACCATAAGTGAATATCGAGGCGAACGACAAGCAAGGGAGGACACCGACCCGACAAGATCCCGATTGTTCCACGTCCGGAAGTTCCGGACATACGGCGGGGCAATCAACACACGAACATCGGAAATTCGGATCTTCATCGTTACACTTCTTCGGTTTCATCTCCCTCGGTGCCATGCTTGGCTCGGAATACTCGGTGGGGAAGTTGATCTGGAAAGGCGACCCAATAGGCTTCTCATCGCCCAGAAACTTCAGTAACTGGGTGTAGTTCTTTGCACCGCCGCCGATGAAGTCTATGGCCTTGGAATTTGAAGCGCCAAACTTGACCTCCTTGCAGCTATCATAGAAGCCTTGACCATACTCTTTAGACACCAGCTGGTCCACCTCAGCGGCCAAGGTTTTTCCGTTCTTTTCGACCGTCTTGGTTACGTTGACGAATAAGGATTGGTCAGGGGAACAGGTAAAAGTACAGAATAAGTTGTAGAAGTTGTCCTTGCACGCAGGACAGGAGCCGATAATCTGATTTGGAGTGGACATTTCGGACTTGAGCGCTTGGAGCTACATGATCGTTAGTAAGTAGCGCTTTTATCTCTCTACATCTACGCATATACGTATATAATTACAAGGATGCAACAGCGATAATGGGATAGGCATGCAAACGCACCTGGTCAGCACTGCAGCAGACCTTGCTGTCTTTCCATTTGGGGCCGCATAGCGATTCGAGTTCTTTGGAAAACTCCGGGTCAGGAGTTGTAGCTAGTCCATTATCAACACAGGGGACTTGTTTCCCGAAGAAGCTCTTCTTTCCACAATGGCCTCGGATGGCGCAACGTCCAGCCTCATGTTTAGGCGTATAGAGCTCACCTGCCGCGGCGGTACTGACTAGCAGCAGAGCGCCGGCGGCGAGGTTAGATATTCGAGCCATGGTGATGCTCTATTATTCTGTGCGACAGATTAGTGGTACCATGGATGTAAGGTACCATAAGATGGTTGAATATTTGATGAATGGATTGAAATTCGAAAGTTGATGATGATGGAGAAGATGGAAGCTACAAGCTCCTAAAACGGTAGGTATGTAAGAGGTACCTAACGTATCACATGAGTTGGCCCTGCACTTGTCTGCGTCATCAAATGCTAGCCCCGTGCTACCCCAAGCGGTCCTGCATCCGATATCTTGGCATGGCTTAAAACGGTACCTAGTCAAATACCGTATTATGCAGATATTATACCTACATGCATATGTAAGTGGCTCGAGCTGAGGAGCTTTCCTTACAGGCAATTCAGGGGAACTAGCCAATCAGAAAGTAAGATGATTGTATAAGTTCTCCCAACAATACTCTAGGTTAAGAATGCTAAACCTTCAACTTGAGATCCCTCATTTAATATCTCCCTATATCCCAACCATATGTATCCCATCACCCCTTGACACCAACCCACAAAACGCCCAGTCCCTCCTTAATACTCAAAGCTTTCATAAACCACCTCCTCGCCCTCCGTCCACTTCAGCAACTCCCTAGTCATCTCCGGGCCCGCGCATAAGTAATACTTCCTCCGGCCCTTCTCGCCCTCCCCCAACACATCACCAGCCCCTACCCTCCGTTCCACCACTTCTACACCGAGCCCCCGTATTGTAGATATAAGAGCCCGCTCCCTCTCGCCTATCTTGCCAGTGACGAAGAGCTTAGCTGTGTGTCGTCCGAGCCCGCTTATCTTCTCCAGCACGTCTGCTGCTAGAGGCACATCTTCGCCTTTCATGCTCCAGAGTAACTTGAGTTCATTTCCTTCTCTCGTAGCTTCTGCAATACTAGCACCCTGTGAGATCAGCGGCGTGATTCCCACGCCCGCAGCAACGAACACGCTCGTATTTCCACCCCCCTTACCATTCCCCGCTAGTAATCTAAACCCTTCGGCGCCGCCGAACCCCAGCACCGGTATCTCAAGCGGGACCCTTATGTTCCAGCGCTCCAGCAACGCCGTCGCCGGACCATGTCTCCTAACCGTGATCTCAAGCTCTGGTTCCGTGTCCTCCCTTATGTAACCCTCTTCATCCACGACCCCGGCGTCTATGGGCCTACTAACCGTGAACGTGCGCACGAAGTCGTCATTCAGACTCTGTGGGTCCTCATCCCGCATGTGTGAGTATCCCATATCTAGCTCACCGCCAAAGTCCAACGTGACGTGCTGCCCGGGAAGCCAAGCTCTCAACCGCTTTCTTGTATTATCCTTTGCTCCTGAGGTAGTAAACTTAAACACGTATCTCGAGATCGTTGGTGTAAGTCTTTCCCGAGTAACTAGTCTTGCTGTAGTAGTAACATTACTACTTGAATCCGCCGCAGGATTATCAGATCCCTTCTCGCATGTCAATCGACGGACTGCCGGATTATACGGCGAGTAATCGATAACCTCGCCCCTGAACGACAAACCCTCCCGTACAAATCGAGCTTCCACGACCTCAACACGTATGGCTAGCTTCGCATGCGGCATCACCGCAGCCGCTACTTCACCAACCAGGATCGCCGCGTTTCCTGTCAGGTATAACACATCGCCTGTTTCGAAATCCGGGATCACGATGCCGACAGCTGGGTCATTATGAATATTTCCCAGCGTCTGGTACAATCGATTACCAGAGTATTCCGGGTAGACCAATGCAGCGCCGCCTGCACTCTCGTCTCTATTCCTGAGCACACGTGCGAATCCTGGCGGGCCACCGCGGATATTCACGTCCATGCTCTTAGCGCCATGCTTGCTCGCGATGAAAAATAGGTCTGCTTTTTCTAATAACTTGATCGCCGCTTGGGGTAGCGGGACGCCGGTTCCCTCGCTTACAAGCTGTGGTGAAGGCACGCGAGGCGAGATGCGTTTCTTATTGATGTATTTCGGGCAATTCCCCAAAGCCTCGTCGACGCGGAACGCAAGTTGCAAGTCCGCAACGCCAGGCGTTGTCCTTGTCGCAGTACCAACGGCCATTACGCCGGCAAGTTTGACTCTATCCCTTGTCTCAGGATCGAGCGACAGACCCGCCATTAGCTTCCCTCCTTCCGGCCTGACAACTGCATCATTGACGATCTGTCTTCCATCCCCATTCTTTCCTTCCCCTCTTTCCCCCTTATCATCCTCAACGGCAAGCAATTCCCTAACAACCGGATCCCACGCCTCTCCCACCGTCGCCCTAACCCCCAACACATTCTTAGCCACCGGCTGAGCGAACCCCTTCTCACCTCCCCACACGCTAGCCCACGGCCTGCCCTGCCGATCTAGCGTCCCGACTGCTACGAGCGGTGAAATCGCGACGCGGTATCCAAGTTGCGGCGGTAGGCTATGATGCGTTGGGTTCTCGCGGTGCGGCACGCGCAGCAGCTTATGAACTGCCTGCTCACCGGAATGAAAACTCGAGTCGAGGGCTATAAGTTGAGCCATTGGTGTGGTCTAACTCAATCCAGCTTGATCCGACAGTCTGCGTAGATACAATATAGGTATATCTTCGTACCTAGGTATATATAGAAGCACAGCGAGTCGTTAAGCGCAAGAGTAGGAAGACAGTCAAGTAAGAAAACCTCTCGGGCAATCCAACTCAACACAGGGAAAGACCTTAACTTAATAAATAAGTGCGTTCGTAATAGTCCAGGAAGAATTACTAATTCCCCTATCTGGACCTGACTAATAGCCAGACGACCACGACAAAAATATCATTCGCCTTAGCTTCCAACTGCCAAGGTTCTGTATAGGTAAATCGCATACTGGGTGTGCATATATACCCTCCGTAATCCCCAGAGACAAGGATTATGTGACGCCATCACAGCGATCGTATAAATCCCGCCGAAAAAGCAGCCTATAATACCTAAGGCGTAGGTTATTATGTAAGTGATCAAAAGGGCGCGCCGGGGAATTAGCATCAGCATTCAAACCCCAACTCCGCAAAAAGCGAGGGCGCAAAAGAACTAACTAACCTAGGTCAACCTAGGTACCTGCCTAAGGTACCTATTAGAAACGTTGAGCTTGTCACCAATACACGCGCGGGTATAAAGATCAAGGAATATCCATAGTATACCTACCTAGGTAGGTAAAACTAGTAGCCATAGCTTACTCAACAGGATGCCAGCAAATACGGTTATGTATAGTACATCGAGTCTCATTATTTAAAAATCATCGGATTTGTTTCTAAACGCCACTTTATTCGGACGCTTCCTAAACGCGACGGCCCCCTGCCTATTCACACCAGCCCCAAACCATAATCAGGGATATACCATCAACGTTATTTACGTAAGTGGTATGATATTAAGGTATCCGCGTCTATCCCACTCCACCTGCGTAGCCGTCATTTAGCAGTGAATACTACTAGTATCTTGGAAAATCACGCTGCGATTCCAAATCATCGCCATAATTATATCCCTGGCTCATATCCCTCTGGTGACCTGGAGCCATTCCAGGGCGCTGCCTGTAGTATCCATCCTGCTGACGGGGCGGCATCGGCGCAGTCATATTTCGCTGTGGTGGCATTCTCTGTCCAGAGGGCATAGGATTCGTGATGCTACGAGGGGGTGGGTAAGGGTGGCTGCCGTAGGACGGTGGCCCATTCGAAGGTGGCCCGCGGTTCGAATAAACGGACGGAGCTGGGCTAGAGCGTCCACCCATTTGATTAAACGGACGGGGCACGGGGGCGGGTCGGCGATAGCCGTCCATCGGAGACGAGTTATCCGGGGAATATGTGGACGGGCTTGCAGCATATCCCGCACCGAATTCGCCCCCGTTTGTTTGCACCCGGATGGGTTGGGGCCCGGGCCCGGGCCCGAAAGCCCTGTTGGAGGCTGCAGTTCCCGGACGCGCAGGCGGCTGGAAATTGGCCAGGTCAATCTGCGGTAGAGTCGGCACGGGAGATGCCGATCGATCAAAGCTCATTCCGGCTGCATTGCCTACTAAGGGAGTTCGCGAAGAAAAGCTGGATGCTGAGGCGTTGGTGGTCATTGTCCCCTGTCGTGACGGTGCTGGCCGTTTCTGATCCCAAGGATTAAGTTCAATGCTATGTTGCGAACTAGGTCGCGAGGTATATGGTGGTAAAGTAGCCATGGTATCGTTACGATTGAGCATAGGCATGCCCGGGAGTTTGTCTTCTGAACCGTCGTCCATGAGAGTTGGTATAGTCGGCAAGGTTGCTTGCCGTCCAAGGGGCGGCTTTTCACCGGCCTTCTTCGCCGCCCTAAACTCGGCCCTCATCCGGTCTCGCTCTTCCTTGGCGATAGCCTTATTCACTTTGACCGTCACGATTTTTGTCAATTGTTTGTTAATCTTCCGCTCACAGTAACCGTGAAGTCCGCCGTCCTGTCGGGGGATATAATGCCAGAGGAAGAACACGTAAAATAGAGCCGCGATGAGTAGAAAAAGTATAGCAAAGACCCAGATGACTAACGTGAACACCATACCCGATAGGATCACTACCTGCTGCTTGTTTTCGTCGGCGAGATGTTGGAGTTTGCCAAAGAATGTCCCAAGCGTGCTCTGCACCGAAGAAACGTCGGTCGGAATGAGATCCGAGCTGTAAACAGAGTATAAGGTCAGAGCATTGACAGCCTGTCGCGGTCCGGAGCAGAATATAACTCGAATCCAAGCTAAGACTAGGTCAGTAGCTTACTTCTTACTACGTTTCCGAAGATCGATACTTACATTGGAAGTTGAAGTACGTAAAGAGCGCAACGTATTCGGCACCCTTCCTAGACTTAGTCAATTCAGCGAAGACAAGAAAGCGCCTCCAGCCTTGACCCTCCCCGAACCGTACACTTTCTAAGCGCACGGCGAGATTGTCAAGATAGCATTCGGCTACACTTCCTCGCTTCATGACCCTCATGGCACGAATATGTTCGAATGCCAAGTTGATGAAGGAGGCGATGATGCAAATCGAAAAGATCCATTTCGATACGTCGGATGAGATAAGCTGAGTAGGTTTAATACTCGACGACCAAGTATCGAAAGCTAACAAATTGATGGCGGTAAAGGTATCAACACCATAGACAGCCACGGATAGAATAAGAGAAAGGTAAAGGTAAGCGTAGGCGAAAGGAGTGAAACATGACGTCGACTTGAAGTCTTTCAGACTCTATAGAGCAAAGTAGTCAGCATAAAATTCCATGGGTGAAGCGTGCGTCCGAACGGAACCTACAATGGCATCCCACTTCTGTTCAGGACGGATTTCCGCCTGTTTTCGACCTCGAATGCAGCCCATCTTGCTATATGAAGTCGCTGTGATAAAAACCTGCCCACCCAAGTGTGGGAAACTAACAAAACGAAGGGGATGGGGTATCAAAATGCTGCCAATCAAGGGATTGGCTTCGAAGAAAAGAAGGTAAGTGAATGTAATTGAAGTCGTGACACCCTCGAAACCAATACTGCTCCGTCGTCGTTAATCAATTGTCAATTGTCAATTGTTCAATCGGACCCGCCGTGTTGCACAGTTGTCGCTCCTCGCCCGCGAAGTAATCGACCACGCGCTCGAATCAGAAGGAGAGCTTGAGCTCGTAAGGCGTCAAGAAAAGACTTGGAGAGAAGAGAATGAAATCCCGGAAGGGTTGTTCGTAAGAGAGAGACGAACGTCGCCCTAAGACAAGGAGGCGTTGGAAATGATACCCGTCCGTAATGATAGGTCTCAGCGCACTAGCGGGGAGATATGCCAGACATGCTAGTGGGTATCCGAAAATGCGGGAGGCCGCTATCGCGGTCTCATTGCAGTCGAAGATTACCTAGGTATTCTTGAAGTGCGGAATTTCAATCGCCCCAGCAAGCTTTTCCGGCACTGGGACTTTGACGGTTCGCTTTTCGTTTGGAAGTGGGAGTGGTCCAAGGAATGGTCCGAGTAATGTCTCGGTTTGGTTGAATCTCCAGTACCGAAAGGTCAGAGTCGAATGACAAACTAGTTAAGGCGTGAACGACTGAAGAGCACAGGTCCAACGTTGGCTGGTGTCGCTGGGCTTTGTTTGATCGACTCCCAGGGCACAGGGCACAATGGGGAGGGAGTGCTCGGATGGAGTATCAAAGACGGAATTGGGTGAAACGTGGACTAAGTGGGTATCTCGGTGATAAAAGAGAGTGAGAAGTAGTGGATAATGAAAACCACAACACTTGATAGCCTATTGAACGAATGTCGCTGTGTTATTGTTACCCGAAGGCTTTTTTTGTTTTGTTTTGTTAGGTAAGGTTGAGGGACTAAGTGGTCAATTGACATTTGCGACCGAACGAAGGATTGCGAAAGGGGGAGGAGGACAAGGCCTGGGTTTAGAAGAGGGGGGGGGGATGAAATCGGGTCGACTATTTTGGCGGTTTGAGATTGCGCGAAGATTGAACACAACAGATGTACCTGCGTACAAGTTTATCAACTCGACCTCTAATTGGATCTCTTATCCCAGTCATGCAAGGTACGGACACTAAATTCAGATTAGCGCTAGATCCCTGTAGCTCCTTGGGGCTCCTTAGCTTCCTTTCGTCAGTTTGGAAAGTGCTTGTCTGCCATACATAGAGCGGGGGGATGGTGGACCCTCTTCCCTCTTCAGCAACTTATCACCGCATCCACGCGTTACATTCTGCAGGAAATACTATGTAAATGTACATACGTACAGCGGCTTTGGTGTGAACGGAACTAGACGGAAGTGCAACCCTGATAAAAATTACCTACCAACTACCAATTAATAAGCCTTACTGCCCAATTTAAAGGAAACATGAAACATTGAAACGCCGTGTATTTATTTGGGCTACTCTGACTGTTTCCATTTTCTATAACTATAGGCGGCTACACCCTTTACCGACCGTTACTAACCTACGAAATTACAATGTGTCAATTGATTCATGTTTTGCACTACGGGATCATCTAATTTCGGGTCGGTGCAAATTCTCACAGCCAACGGAACAGATAGCTCCAATTTAAACTGCCCAAGAGCCCGATTTCTACGCGCCTCTACGGTGGGTTCCTCTTCGGTGGACTACCGTCTCAGCTACATGACAATACCTTCAACAATCCTTAGATCGGATCTTCAAATAGGGCGGCAGGACCCTTCTTGGCGTCCGCTTTCGTCAAGTAGCGGGGTTATTTTTATCGTTCTCATTCGCATCATCCTGCAAGTCAGTCTACGTACATGTCGAATTCCTACCATGAACACGCATTATTGTATACGGCTTCCTAGTTACTACCTCATGTCGAGATAGGTCACACTTTTTACGGGGATGGGTTGAATAGCATACCAAAACATATGAAGGCATTCAATATGTCCTGCTACTATTCTAGTGGGCAATGGTCTAGTCACTAAGCGATAGCAAGGCCATAGCAGTTGGTACCTACCTAGGTAAGATAAAACATTGTGGTTCTAATTTAGAGGAAGAAAAGGAATCGAATTCAATAGAAGACTACATATATCTACCTATAGGTAGGGAAAGCTTCGTTGCTATGGCCTCTACCATGGCCGTAATGATATATCAACTCTTTATAAGCTATGAGTTGAATACCTAATACACGCCACACACGCATTAGTTTATTAAGAGGTTGCAATGCGAAATTAGGCCTACGGAATGAACAATGGACACTGTTAGAACCCAGCTATTTGTGGGAGAACCGAATCTGTCTTTGGAATGTAGCCTTTTCCTTGTACGGATATGAGGAACAAAGACATTAGAAGATCCCAGCATTCCAAAAGAATCGGCCTCAATATGCCTCTACATCCAAGTTAAGGCCTCCGTAGTCCAACCCATAACTATCATCCTCCTTACACCACATTGTCTATCTCTTAGTTTGAATAACGACTCGCTAATACCCGTCATGACCATGGAGTTCACAAGCCCATACGATGATTATCAAAGGGCTTTAGATTTTGACATCCACACCGAGCTCGCTCCCGGTATCTGGACGGTCTGCAGGAAACTTGACAGGACGACATTTGTGGCTCATGATATCACCGATATGTTGGCTAT
The DNA here is from genome assembly GCA_022432525.1 of Daldinia grandis. Lineage (NCBI taxonomy): Eukaryota > Fungi > Ascomycota > Sordariomycetes > Xylariales > Hypoxylaceae > Daldinia > Daldinia grandis. Next base: position 1,694,430 of record JAJKLB010000007.1, read on the forward strand.
GGATCCAGACCCAGACTCGAATGAACCTTCTAAGAATGGCCTAGGCCACCTATTGAGCTTACATGGAGGCGATTTACTCGAAAGTGTCAAGGCTATCATAAATCACGAGAACCTAATATGTCTGCGGGACTGGTTCACTAGCGGAATGCTGAAGCCTAAATCGAGAGACTACCAAAGACGGATTTTTATCGTCTGGGATAATTGCGACGCTGGAACCTTGGAAAACATTTTGGTCGAAGAATATGACAAGTACAAACCGGACCAGGAGACCGATGGCAGCAACAAGGAGGGCAGCAAAGATAGCAGCAAAGACAGCAGCAAAGACAGCAAAGAAGACAGCACCGAGGAAAGCACTGAGGAAAGCACCGAGGAAAGCACCGAGGAAAGCACATCGTCCCCTGACACCGAAGATGAAGCCTCCGACTCTGATGCCAAAATGACTGATGCCGATGCCGATGCCGATGAAACGGATGCGCCAAAGAAGTTCTTACCAGAATCCCTATGCTGGCATGTGCTCACGTCGGTCTTGAAGGCCCTGGCATGGCTACATGACGGTAGTCCAGAACTCATCCGTATAGGCCCCAATAAATTCGGGATGGATCCCACTCCGGACTGGAATCCTGCTCTACACCGGGATATCACTCCCGCCAACATACAATTTCAACAGCCCAGACGCAAAGAGACTTACGGGCAGTGCAAGCTAGGCAACTACGGCAGTTTATACTTATCGAGCCATCATAACGGAGACGGCAAGTCCAGAGTCGAACGGGTCAGGGGCAAAGCCTTGGTTCCGCGAAAGGGGGATGTCAGCACCTTTTTAGATGGCCTCATCCAGCAAGATAACCGGTATGGCTACACTTATAAGGAACAGGCAAGTCAACGAGATTCGTAAGCCTTGTTTGGAAATATTTACTAACCGCATCGCTAGCCGGACCAGCCTTACACTATAATCAGTGAGTGGAGGGCGTTTGGCGAGATCATGCAGGCGATGATGATACCCCCCTCAGGAACAAAAACAAACGTAAACGATCACATCCGAAAAATAACCCGGCATGGGGTCAGGTATAATCTCGCAGGCGCGGATTACTCGGTTGGGCTGAAGAACGTAATAATCAGGTTGATGACGCTCAACCCAGACGAGAAGTCGGCGGATGGCAAATACCTTTTCCCCAACCGAGACACCCTGACCTCCAACCTCTGCATAGAAGCCTTCGAGAGGTACAGGCGGTGGAGATTATACACCGACGAGGGCCGAGAGGTAATTTCCATCGAGTCTCAACAGGCCCACCAAGCTCTGGAGGACAGAAAAACGAACGTCGAGATATGGGACGCAACCGTGGAAATGAACCGGATCGTGGACAAACTTCAAGCGGCAAAGGGACCCTGGCGCTTCGATGATTATGACGATGATGAAATTGATGTGTTCGAAGATTCGGGCTTTACCTACCAGGACTTGGCGATTGGCGATGAGGAGAGACCGTTTCCTCTTCACGAAATTCCGCCCGATGACAATTGGGACTTTGATTCGTAGATGGATGGATGTATGGATAGCTTCCAATATTACTGAAGCCTGAAGGGTTAGTAGATCACTATAAGGGGCGTTGATTTGATGGACTGGGCCAAATTTCGCAAAAGGATACATTTATAACTTAATTCACTGATAGGAATAAGAACATCGTATATCTTAAATGAGGTAATATCCCGTGCTGGCGGCCAACTTAGTCCAGTAATCATCGTTAGAGACAATCAAAACCCTCATATATTCAATTTAACAGGTACCTGCTTGCTTAGCTTGCGTCTCCCAGCTCTTCCAAGTCCCATTAAGCCACAAGCTCTGCACAAAGTCGTGAATCCCGTAGCCTTTCTGCCAGCCATCCCCCTTAGCCCTCTCCTCGCTGATCTTCCAGAACAAAGTGCCCTCGTAGCACGCTCTCAGATCATCCTTCCAGACCCGGCCATCCTTCTGCAGCAAAAGCCACGTGGTCCAGACCTCCATGAACGCAAAGCTCCAGCCCGCCGGATCGGCCGCGCACCGGTCCTTGCTCAGCAGCAGCCTCAGGTCGTCCACGTCGAGCCCGCCGGCGCCGGACGTGTCGAAGCGCGCGAACATCCGGTCGAACCGGTCCGGGCTGAAGTTGCCGTCGGAGTCGTACACGCCCGAGTCGGAGCCGTGCTTCGCCTTGTGGATGTCGTTGACGTAGATGCGCAGGAACGGGTCGGGGATCCACGAGTGCCCTAGTCGGGTGGGATAGGAGAAGAAGATGGGGATGAGCAGCGAGCCGAGGGAGAAGAGAATGCAGAACCCTAGTTCGCGGAACCCGTTGTATATGTCCATGGGCCAGATGACTCCGTCATTGTCGCGGTCGAAGAACGCGATGTGCTGTTGCAGGGTAGACGGAGTGTTCTTCAAGGCTGGTTTTGTAGGTCCTCCATTCGCCAGCGATGGGCGGTCCTTAGTATCGCCATCGACATGCTTTCGAACCTGAGTGCCCTCCATGAGACTTCAAGCTTGACTTCGCTTATACTATCAACTTTCGTTATAACTATTTGAAGATCTAGAAATCCGCCTTATAGACTTATCGTGACTCGAGGGTTAGATCATTCGCAACTCCAGGGAACGGGAATAAAGTATAGTTAGTGCTGTATTATTATTCGTTGTTTTTCTTGGGTTGAGCGGATTTGGACCCCAGGCCCAACTGTTGGACGATAATGCAGCTCGCCGGAACAGCTGCATCTATTTATGCTTGTGAAGCCCTGCCGGCCGGGAATTACGAGGAATAGACGTCATCAGTAGGTCAAGTATCAATTACATTAGACAACACCATTTCTCTAGGCTTAATCTAAGATCGCTAACTCTCCTTCTAGTTACCATTCTGAATCATTCTCGAAGAATAAAATAAAGATGGTAGATTAACATAAGTACAAGTAAGCATTCCTTACGTACACATTTAATTATAGTTGTATCTTCCTAACCTAGGTAACTTAGTATACCAATCACGTGCATTGGTCTATAAGATAGGTACCTACCTAAGATTACATAGTAACCTAACCTAGTCTTTTCTCAGAGTCCACCTTTATTTACATTTATACTCAACCACCTAACCTAGGTTAATAGATATCGCCGTAGCATAGGATTGCTTCGATTTGAGTTAACCAGTTCTTAGTAGACTACTATTCGTACAAGCACGAGATGCAATATACCAGATGCCATACCGCACAAAAAAGAGGGAGATGCAAACTCAACCTTATCTTATCACGCTAGAATCGGCCGAGGTTAGGTACCTGTATGTAATTACAGCGCTGTGCGCTCGGACCATGCAAGTAAGTCATAAGCCCCTGACGCCTACCAACCAACCCTCGACGTCACCCGTAGCACCTAACCCAACCAACCAACCTTCTGCCACCATCACGACGATCATGGCCAAATGAGCAAACCAACATACGCACAAACAGACAGCGATACAATCCAACTCGAGAATCCAGAAGAAGTAAACAGCCAAAAGCTAGTCAATGAGAAATTCAGCGTAGATAGCGCTGGCGCGCCGTCGTCTTTCCACGGCTATAATTACAGCTTCCCACTTTCGTTATATCCCACCTACCCCCCTTCCTCCCTCCTTAAAATCCATACGTGAGATCGCACAACATACAACAACACAACTACTACTACTACCACCACCACCACCACGATGCCCAACCAACAGTCCTCCTCCCCCACGCCCTCCCTCCTCCTCACAAAGCGCCTAACCGCCTTCCTCAGCGCCAACCTCGGCCCCCAGGTACACACCGCCGTCCTAACGACTCTCTCCGGCAAGCTGCTCGCGCACGCGTCACCCCACTCCGTCGGCACCCTGCGCACGCAATGCACCGTGGCCGCTTCCGTGTGGGCGCTGTACTCGACGCCTGAGACCGTCGCCGAGGCCCTGCCCCGGCCTCAACTTACCCAGTCCGCATTTCCTCCTCCTCCTTCTTCTTCTTCTTCTTCCTCCTCCTCCCCTTCGCCGGTGCCGCGTCCGATACCCAGCGCCGTGACGATCCAGCTCGCGGCCGGCGTCATGGTGATCCGACGCCTGCGCTGCGGCTTGCTGTTCGTGTGTATTGGGCCGAGCGCCGCCGCTGAGGGGCCCGCCGCCGATTACGTCACGCATACCCCGGCGCGAACGGTGCCCGCCGCACAGCAGCAGCAGCACTCGAATTCGAGCGAGCCGCACCCCGCGACGCCGCTTGGGTCGCCGTCGGAGGTCGAGAGCGTGGTTAGTGCCGGGGCCGCGACGACGGCGAGTGTTGCAACGACGACTAGCGTTGCGGCTACTGCCGTGGTTGCGACGCGGCGGCAGGCGGAGGAGTTGGCGCGCTGGCTGGATGATAAGCTGGGCTCGTTGGGGACTCTCGAGGAGGGGTTGGGAGTCGAGACGAGATAAGGAGGTGTGGTTTTAATGGGCAGTTGTTCTACGAGGTTTAGGTCCGGGCCCTTGGAATTAGGGACCACGGATCTTCGTGTTACGGATCGGCTACGGATATTCAACGCGCTCCGTGGCAAGGAGACGCAGATGGGCTGGAGGGAGCTACGTGGTTATTAAACCTCGGCTGAGGGACGATCTTCTAAGTATGATGTGGTAATGACATAGGGCCCAGGTGCAGATGAAAGCTTTGCGATGGCCGTTTAGCTCCCTCGTGTAAAGTCGAGGGCTCTGGATCTTGACGAAATACGCCGCGTCTTATATTCTTATGTAAGGCAAGGCAGGGCAAGGCAAGGAAGGGCATGGCGGGGGACAGGCAGCTGGAGAGGATAGGGGAGCATGGTAATTAAAATCGTCGGCCTTGCACAGCTCAGAGCAGAACGGAGGTTCCCGCTCGATTGGGCTGTCCTTAAGGGGTCCTGTTTATTAGATGTTGTTTCTCAGGAATAAAAGATACCAATGTTGTAGGGATATTAGGCTAATAGAGGTGTTCACGATTCTCTAAGATGAGGCCTATCTACACTTAGACGGAGTAGAGTGACCAAGTATGGTGTGTACTAGCTCTTGCAACGAAGATAGACGGGTCTTTAGGTAGTAATGCTGAGGTATTAGTACTGAGGTAGGTAGATACTCAGCCAAATAATCCATCCTACCTCATGCTACTTACCAGAAAGGTGACATGCTAAGACAACACCAATCTTTCTCCCTCCACCACATATCCAACACCCCCTCTCCAACAAGCCCATCTCGCCACCGCCGTCACCAGCAGGAATAAGCACACATACACATACACATACACATACACACACGCATCAAAAAAAAGGAAAAGCCCTTATCCCCCCTTCTTTCCATCGGTCCCGTTATGTCGACACGGAAGGTCTCGGTGCAAGCGCCATCACAGCCGAATGCATCCCCAAGGGGGAAACGATGGAAACCATGCAAGTCACGCTCCGATGGGGACGGCCTGCCTGCGGTAGGGCGATCGAGGGAACGATAACGGGGGGTGGGAGTGGGTAGGATGTCACCCTGCCTGCATTAGGTACCTCCCTAGGTTAGGGGGTAGGGGGGTAGTTTAGGTAGACAGTCAGTTAGTTGTTTGTACTCAGCTGCGTCCGGTAGGTACAGCGATTTGGATAAAGAATCTCCCCTCCTTTGCTTGCTATCTGTCTGTTACTTCTTGCTGGTCTAGAAAGCTACACAATGCTGTGCTTTCGACTAACGTGACACGTTGCTGCTGCTGGTATTGCTGTTGCTACTGCATGTGTCTGGGGGACGGCAGGGGGTAGGGGAGGGGGATGCAGTGGTGTGGCATGGACGAAATAGCTATGTCCTGCTATTAGCTCGCAAGAGAGGGTGCTGTATAAACTAGGTCAGCTAGCTGTGCTTGTCTGCTAGGTCATAGATTTCCTTGTCAAGGGGGGCCTTTTACTCTCTATTAGCGTAGACTAGTCATCGTACGATATGTATGTACTAGACCATAGATTGGGATCTATCTGTCAACAATACTAAGCTACTTGACTGGTGTGTACTATTTAGCTACCTAGACAATAGGCTACATCATCTGATTCCCTAGGAGGAGTAGTAAACAAGCTAATACAAATCTCTACAGGCGTATGTAAACCAAAGTCCAAATACAAAAACCATTGTTTCATAAACCTCATACATCGTCCTCACCTTGATCCTCCCTTCCCCTCCCCCCCCCAAAAAAAAGAAAACAAGAACAATATTCTTCAAACGCTCTGCTATGAATCCCATCGACAGCATGCCAGTCCGTGATATATAGGTAGAAAATGGGTATCAGATGCAGATTAAATGCCTAAAAGCAGGAATGCGCCTGGCGACGAGAGACGTGATGATGCTGGTGCCTTGAAGCGTGGATTAACGACGGGGTATCATACTTCTAATTCGAAAAAAGGAAATAATAAAAAATAAAGAAATAAAGAATCGCTCCCTAACGCCCTTCTCGTCCTCGTTCCCCTCCCCTTCGTAGATTGTTGCTTAGTCGGGCTGGTAGTTCCCGACAAACGACTACTTCCCGCCTCACCAAGTCTTCTCCGCCAAGAAGCCCACCGAGTACTGCGGCGCTTGACTGTCCCAATGCACCGGGATCATGGTTAACACGTTAACGAATCGATCGCCGTTCTTCTTGAAATTAACAATCTCGACAGCCAGTTCGTCGTTCGCCTCCACGGATCGCCGCATCCTCTTGAGGACGTCCTTGTTCACGTGCTTCCGAGCTGACTGTTGTCGGACTCTCCCGCCTGGCGCTTGGAGGAACCGACAGTTCAGTCCGATGACCTCGGATTGCGAGTAGCCGGTCAACTCGGTGAAGGGGCCTGAGGCGTAGACGATGGGGTAGTCCTGTTGCTGGAGGTCGCACATGATGAGGGCACAGGAAGCATCGATGGGGCCGAGTTCGATGACGGGGTTTGGTCTTGTCATGACTCGTATCTTCGCTGTGTTAGAGAGACAATAATATCTGTAGGGGAGGTTTGTATACTTACGAGTATACTCATCATATCAAAGCCACTTGGAGCATAGAGTCCGGGGTAGATTATACCATCGTGTACGGTGTCTTTTGGATCCATTGCAACACCATCTGACACTCTTGTAAATGTTCCGCTGTCCTGGTATCGGTACTATATCGTTAAAAGTACGTCAGCGGCTGGGCCTGAGATGACGCTATCTGGCGTGTAATATAAATACGATGCTGCCTAACAGCCTGCAGTAGGAATATCGAGAAAGGGGATGTAGTAACATACTTGCAATGCACTCTCTTCCCAAGGGTTCATAATGGTCATCGTGAGATGGTATTTATTGGTGAGAGTATGGTCGTGTAAGTCTAAGCGTATGCCGAGAAGATAGGATCCCTGTGACGGGGAGGACGTGGCGGATAGACAAGTTTATATATAACTTGGGATTCCAGGATAAATCCCCACTATAACTTGGAAAAGCCTAGATATAGCAACGCTTGGCTAGGGAGGCTATTCCTTTGGAGGCTATAAGGCTGCGGCGACGATGATCTACTACCTATATTTAAACGGCGGGATATATGGGGCTTGGCAGTGGCTAGATACAGGTTATGTGCATCGTCTAACTCGATTCATGTCTCACACTACTGCGTGGCTTCGAATTTGGCGTTGAGTCGCAGAGGTAGATAGGTAGGTAACAAGTAAGTAGGTGTGAAATATGTCTTACTAAGAAGCAGACGTCGGATTGCAAACGGGCAGGACCGGCGAATAGCATGTTCTATGTTCTGGTCCGTCGCCATATAGAGGTTACCAAGGTTAAGATGCTCGGATGCGCCTCTGTTGGATGATCGGCATCGTCCCATGTCATAGCTCTGATCGAGCATCATAAAGGCCCCATCTTTGAGCTACAGAGCCCCCGTTCTCGGAATGGCGTAAAGCATCCCATGGTTAACGGGGACGCAACCATAGTCTATTCTAGTTTGGGAAGGGAAGAAAAAAAGAAAGAAGAAAAAAAGGGTGTAATTGGAGTTTTGCGCATCTGTGATCAGAATCCTAAAATCCGATGGTTCAAAATTATCCAATTGTTCAGTTTCACATCCTTTGTCTTAGGTCTCAGGTCTCATGTTGTATTCTTGAGCTCCCTTAGATACGCTTCTTAGACATGGTCGTTGCTATTGCTACTGGTATTGCTATTGCTATTGCTGTGGCAGACAGCCTCGGGGTCCGTTTGCTCTACATTGGTCTACATTGCACGGCATCAAAGACTCACCATAACCCGTAAACGAGCAGCGTACCCACATACTTACCTACCTAACCTAGGTATTTAAACGTGGTATTCGTTAGGTTGGCCGCATGAAAGCCTCGACCATGCCTGAGCCTTGAGGGAGGCTCTTAGGGCGGATGGCGACGTGACAACGGTTATTTCGAATCTTGGCTTTGGGCGTCAATGCAGGTAGAAATGACCTAAAGCAATGGCAGATGGATAAAAGACGGGCTTGGGCTGTTGAGCTGTTGAGCTGTGTTACCTCAGGTAACCCGATGCACATATTTACGCATCGATCGCTGCAGAAGCGGTTTCTGTCGAGATCTTGAAAGAATCTGTCATCGTCATCGTTATTGGATCGGGAATTTTAAGCTATCAGCCATGTGGGTCTCTCTTATGCAGATTCACCAATAGTATTACTAAACCCACTCGATCCGTGCGTAATGCCCGGTGCTAACCCCCGGCACATCGGCACATGGCCGATTCCAATCAGCCTCAAAGCTCGGCCTCCACGTGATGAGTATTATTACATAAGTACCTACCTACCTACCTAATTAATGTACAAAAGGGAGCCTTAGAGACACGAGAATAGCACTAACACGAATCGAACTTAAGGGTAGTCATCGCATTTTAAAATTCCCTATTTTAAATATCCGATTCTAAAGCGCCATTGTCGATCCTAATGATCCTAATGATCCCTCGACACTACACCGGCTTTGCTTTTTTAGTGACGATATAAAGATAACCGTAGCTGAACAACACCGATGCAACCCAATAGTTCAGTGGGCGCCTGCATATTCCTTTCTGTCACGAATAGTCTGTTTGGTTTATTGGTTTTGTATTATAAATCTAGTTACAAGTTTACCTAACTACCTACCTACCTAGGTACCTAGTTAGGTACCTAGGCAACTATAATACTGCAGTGTCATTTAAGCACCAATTCAAACTTCAAGTCCTTTGAAGTTACACCTATTTGCAGTATGGTTAGTTCATTACGGCGGAACAATTGCTCCAGTTACATCAAAACTGTCCGGTTGTTAATATAGATCCGAGCCGACTAACCTAAAGACATGTTGTATTAAGGAAGGAAATAGTTCAACTTACTCAAGCGAATTCAAGTTTAATCGTGCTAGTTACTATATTGATGCTATAAACGAGAACGACACCCTATCAGATATGCCTCTTCGTGTCACAAGATCCTAATCTGACTGCACTCCAAGATATCTAATTGTTTGAATGTGATGACGAATAAACAAGGCTGGTCAGGTTGACCAAAAAGATACCGGCAAACTTATCGGTGACAGATGGGGACCATGCGGCCTGGATCATGATGGGCATGAGTAGCGCTCTACATGTAAGTCATTCCCCTCCTGGGCCCTTGAGCCACCGCATCATTCTATGACGTGGGGTCTGATGAATTACGGCCACGAGGGGGGAGCCTTTTCGAGAAGCCACCCCGGGCCAATAGAAACTGGTGACGGATCCTAACATTCTCATGTGGCCCTGGTTACTTTATACTAGTTGCAGAACGATAGCACAATAACTTGCAAGATAAAGATGCGAAACAGGCCTCGTCAATAGTTCCCGTTCCAGTTACGCGTTTTATTCTTAGACCTCCGACTTAAAACAACGTGTGCCATTCACAGACGCCAAGTGGAAATGTTGATATTAGATATACAATGTCTTGAAGCCACGGCTTTGACATTTGAGTATAAGAAGTGCTATTGTATGACAACGGATCTCGATGGCGTGTTTTGAGATACAGTGTTTACTAACTCATGTTGATTTGATCTATATCATAGCTTAAGTTTACCTGTGCCACAACGGAGTGTTTACAAGGCAGGTATAAGCTTAAGCATGATATAAACTAATACCATTAGTCATCTACATAGTTAAAACAAACATGTCCTTAAGTGTCAATAAACTATCTAGACAACATAGCGTAACTGATTTAATATAGTGGTATATCTAATCATATTGTGAAACGATGCTATCATGGAAAGGCTGTAAGGTTTAGGTAGGTACCTACTTAACTAATTATACTTTTTTCGAGGTAGATACGCTATACCGTGTAGCTCGCTAGAACCTGAGAACGCATCTTACGAAGTGTAGAAATATGGAATACTTAGGTACGAACGGTGTGATATAAACTGAATAACTATTAGACCATAAAAAACGTACTTACGAACAGACGCCCTTGCTCACCACTGAGAATGGATACTACCTGTATTATCATCAAGACGAACGTAAGACTACAACACACACACACACACACGCACACACTAGGCACTAGAACACAAGCAAAGCAGAGCACAAGTAGATAAATCAAAGCACGCACGGCTCCAAGAGCCTACCATAGCCTATCCGACTCCTGGGACCTACGTAGTAGGCCAAATGCTGAATACAACAATACAATACAAACAAACGTGCTTGCGCACCATCTCTTAACGCCGTTGCCGTCATTAATACCGCAAACCGAGTCGAATTAGCATCCGTAGACTCTCATTCACAGCCTACTAAGCTGCGATGCGGACGTTGAGGTAGGTACTCTGCTGGTAAGCAAACGAGACTCGCACAAATATCATGTCATGATAGGAAGACCACGCATACACCGGTGGTTTTCTACGCTGGCTTTGACTCTGACTTGACATTCGCTACGGAGCCATCCATCCATCCATCCATCCTATCCTCTTCTCGCGTAGGTAAAACGAACGAATGCCAGCTACCATAGCGTACGTAGTCAAGCCAGCCAACTCCCGCACCCCCGCCCACTCAAACCAACGCGTCAAGGATTAGTACTGCGTAAAAACCCACATCTCCTCCACGCCCCTTAAAGCCGCTCCCACAACTGCACTAATAACAGAGTGTAGAACGCCCACGAAAGCAGCCGCCACGACCCTCGTAACCCACACCGCCATCGCAGCTGCGTATCCCGCGGACGGATCACGCGCGGAGCCAGGCAGTCAATGGAGGCCTACGAGGCGCCGGTTCCTAGCCTGGAGCTGTCTGAATTTCTTATCGAGGACCTCATGCTGTTTCTTGGAGAGGACGAGCGCCGCCTCCGCATCTTCGACGCTCATCAACGGGGCACTGCCGATAGCCGGGCCGCCATTAGCATTAACGCCGGGGACGTGGTCGTGGCAGGCATAATCGGTACTGCCGACACCACCGCCGGCGAACTCGTCGCCTGCACGGCCTCCAAACATCCTTCCACGCTCCTCGGGGTTTTCGACCGACGGGCAGATCCACGGCGCCAGCTGCTGGAGATTGACGTTGCGGCCAGTGGTAGAGCTTGGGCCGCCGCCGGGGCCGGCCTTGTAGCCGCTGAGATTCAGGGACGGCAGGACGTGCTGGTTGATGCAACTGATAGCTTCCTCGCGGTGCATCTTGCCAACGGGATCACTCGGGTAGTTGTCTGGTCCGGAGGGGAAGTATGACGGAGTCCCGTTAGGCACAGCGCGGTTCTTAACTAGGCTGAATCCTGTAGCGGGAGTGTGACGAGGTGCCGAAAAGGCGGTGGGGAGAGCGCTATCCGCTCTTATACGGTCTTGTAGTTCGAGGAATAGCTCTGCTTCTTCCTCGGTCAAGTTAAGAAGACAGTCTCCATTGGGTGTCAGGAGTACGGTATGCTCATTCACCGTCTTTCGGACGGGTTGGAATGCGTTGAGCTTGTCCTCATCTTCCTTGGTGACGATAGTCTTTAGCGTCGGTGGTAAGGTTGTGGGAATGTTACCAGGGAAGTCCGAGCGATAGCCGGGCGCAGGCTTAAAGAAACTAATCGCCTCGGCATCGGGGTAGCTACCGCTTTCCATGATACTTCGAAAGACATCACGCAGGTTAGGAATGTCGCCAACATCTTCGTCCATGGGCTGCTCTATTTTGGGTTCCGGGGCGTGGCCGACGTAATCAGGGGTAAGAACCGTAGTCTTCGTCGACTCGTTCAACCTTATTGAAGTGTCGATCGTGACAGGGCTTCTGGGAGGGCTTCTAGCTGGCTTATACTTCTGCGCTTCAGCAGCCACGGGTAGCTCAGATACCGAATTAGTGTTCTTAGCTTTACTAGTCTTCTCGCTTACTTCTGCGGGAGCTGTAGCGGCAGTTTCCTGAGGTGCTGATGTATCCAGCTGCTGCTCTAAACCACTAGGTGTGTCTGGGCGGCTTACACCAGCCATCTTTTTCTCTTTCTTTTGTTTCTTCTTTCTACCAAGGATAGGAGCTATCTCTACCTCTTGCTCGACGGGTTTTGATTCGACGATCTGAGCGGTGGCCTCCTTTGAAGCTTCTTTACGTTGTTTGCGTTGCTGACTCTTCGTAGTTACGCGTACAGAGGCGGAGCCAATCTTTGAGGGCGGCGGAGAGCTAGTCCGTGACACGGACACTGACGCACTAACGATGGACGCCGTGTCAGAGATTGCTTCGCTTGCAGGGGTTGCAGGTCGGTGGGCAGAACTGGTCATTCCAGCAGCTCGAATCGATGCAACAGCTGCGGGGGGCAGGATAGGCGACGCCTCCGCCTTTGGTGTATGAACAAGACGGAGTGTTTTTGGCGCAACCTTTGCCAAGGGAGAAGATACAGATGCTGTCGTAGGTGTAGGAGTAGATAAAGCGGAAGCTCCCTGGGCTTTGCTGGCCTGGGAAATACTAGTAGGGATTTGCTGGGGTCTATCTGTCCCACTAGTTGTCTCGCTAACAGTAGGTTGTGGAATGGTCTTAGTAGCGGCTGCGATGTCAAGCGTGCTGGGAACTGGACGTTTATCGGATTTGGTGGGTGTGGGCTTTGTTGGGGATGCCTTATATATATTATCGTTCGAAACCCTCTTACCCTGGGGCGCTTTGGTAGCAACCGGTGGCTTGGACGGCAAGGCAGGGGTTAATTTGGGAGGCGAGCTCGCCTTGACCGAGTCCAGAGCTGGAAAATCTTCTTCCTGGAGGACACTTTTCCCTTTAGACGTCGACGCTTGGGCAGCTATGTCCTTTGACAAGCCACTCTTTGCCGCCAGTTCCTTGATACTCTTCTTCGCTTCTGTTCCGATGGCAGGAGTACTTTCTTTTCTAGTTGAAGCTGGCTTCATGGGAGTTTTCGGTATGAGCGGAGTTACGGGTCGCGGAATAGCAGGCGACCTTCCAGGTATTGCTGCATTTTGACTTCCCTGGCCATGTGGCACGGGTGTTGAATTCCTTTCATTACGCTGCGCTAGCGGATGGGAATGATTGAGCTCAAGCCCGGGTGGCACAGACGGCATCCTTATAACGTCTTTCAAGAAGGGCAAACGAGGCTCTTCAGGGACGTCGGGATCCGCAACAAGAGCATCCACGGACGAGGAAACTTCATCGAGGGGTAAAAGGTCATCGTCTAAGAGATACGGTACGTTAGCTTTAGGTATTCTTACCAACATACGTGAGGAACTACAATACTAAGGAGACAGAAAAAGCAAGCGACGCATTACGGAGTTTCCATCGTCGTCTTCCACAAGTTTATATATGATAAGAGCATCGGGTACGAGGAAGAAATGCTATATTGAGCAGCCTCTCAGGCCTGGTCTGGAGGATCGACCTGCGTGTTAACGTACATGAAGAACTTTGTGGAAGACGACGATGGCTTGCCTGGCGTGACCATATGACCGAATAATGCGAGAAACAAACAACAGAATAGTGCCAGAAAAGAAGTGTGTATCATCTGAAAGGCAAAGCACTGGCCGCGAAGCCTCGTCGTTTCCAAGAGCAATGGGGACGCCAAATGCAACCTAGACCCGCCCTGGGCCATGCCTCTCTGCAATGCTCGCTCAAACAATGTTGTGGAATATTCCGATTATTTCCTTTGACCCCTTCCGAAAACCTAGACGCCCCTGACGTACCCCTGGCGAAGCCAAGCAGAAAAGAAAACAAACACGCCGCCATACTCCTTACGCGCTACAAAGCAGCTACCACCTGCCACCGTATACGCTATTCCCATAAACCATGTTGGGGTTGTACCCACCTTGGGATTGTCCTCCATACAGCCCCTGTCCGACTCCGGTGCTGGTTCCCTGTTGCTGGTGCTGCATTCTCGCCTGCAGGATACTCGGGTCCGCAAGATCTACTAAGCCACTCCCCCCAGAGGAGGAAGTGTTAGCGTGTCTGTGCTTCTTCCCCTTCTTCTTCTGCTTTGGTCCGAAATCTTGGAAAGCCCCAGGCTGGGTACCATGGAGCGATGCCAGAAGGCCCGGAGCCGGAGCAGGAGCTGGGGTGGAGGAGGTGGAGGGTGGATATTGATTACTGAAAGGGAAGTACTCACGCTTTGCCGCTTCGTGGGCCTGGGTGCTGCCCGCGCCCCTCCCACGGATGATAGACTGGAGGAGTTCACTAGAATTATCCTTCGATCCCGCGCCAAACGCCGATCCTCCAAACGAATGTCCCTGGCCAAACATGCTACCATTAACGGGCGTTGAACCAGCAGACTTGAGTCCGGGCGGGGGTCCTGGTATAGAAGAATAGAGCTGGCTGCCGGGCTGCGAGCGATATGTGGACGGCATCATAGATGACTGTTGTGCCATGTACCGCGGGTCAGCAGTTGACTTCACATTGATCGAGCTAGCGCTATTCTCATTCGCAAAGCTGAACCTGGACTGTTGACGACTGTGCCCCTGGCCCTGGAAGAGCGAGGACTGCGGCGAGATACCCGGCGGCATCTGGTCGGCAAAACTACCCTGGGGACGAGCGAAGAGCTGCTGCTGCTGCTGCTGCTGCTGCTGCTGTTGTTGTGGCGTCATCGTACGGCCGCCAATAGAGCCGATAGCTGTGGGATTCTGAGCGTAGCCAGATAAGCTTGGTCCAAACAGCTCGCTCGTGTTAGTTCGTTGGATCGGAGGTTGCGTCGGGTTCCGTCTCTGATCATAGCGACCATTATCACGACCCTGGTCTCTATCTTCCGGTTCTCCACCAAGCGCAAGGCTACCGCTCTCAGGTTCGCCTTCTGATACCTCCAAGTTCTCGACCTGCTCTTCATGGTCACCTAAGCGATTCTCTTCCTCTTCCCTCATAGCTCGTCTTTTCGCACCACCATTTACGTCGAATAAGGGGGGATAAGAGTCATCCTTGTTGTTAAGGGGTAGAAACGCATCAGGAGAACAACTGGCAATGACTTTAAACAGTTCACCAAAATCAGGCACCTCATCTTCCGGATCGAACGCAGCTATGGTGTTAGGAGATTCGGACTTAGCAGGCGCATCGGCTACCGGCTGCTTCTCTGCTTTTCGACTAATCGGAGGAGGCGGTTCTGTTGTTACCGCGGTTTCAACAGCCTCCTGTGTTGATTCACTGGTAACCGGCAATGAGGTCGAGATGGCAGGACTCGAAGCTGCACCACTCGTGGCGTGGCTACCTCTTCTACTACGCTGCTGAGTAGTACGCGCCCAATTGGCTGAAGCTGGCAGGGCCGGTCCGTCACCAGCATCTGACCCTTCTTTACTAGCAGTGCGGGCCATAGGCTGTGAGATAGCCGCAGGCAGGTGGGAAACCTGTTGCCGTGACGCAGAACGTGACGATGAGGGGGCATTCGATAGTGGACGTTGGGTATGAACACTGTTCAGAGAAGAAAGATCCTGCCTGGAGTAACTGTCCTCCTCGTCGCCTAGCTCATGTAGGAACATGCATTGTCGATTTCCACATTGCTCGTGCCTCAACCACGCTGAGCAGTACTTCGTCGTTCCCAACTGGGCCTTGAGGACGCGTTCGCCATTATGCGAACCGTGCACAGCTTGTATACAACGAGCAGCGTCATCCTTCTTCTCAAATGTCACATAGATACCTAGAGACTGAGGCTGGCCGTCGGCAGATTTACGATTACTAATCGATATTTTCTGGATGTTGCCATACTGGCCAAAGAATTCCGGCTTACGAAGTGTCTTAAGCAGTTCGTCCTCTCGTACAGTGGGTGTTAAACCCGTTACGTAGACAAGGTTCTTCTGTACGACACGGACGCCTTGAAGATTCTTGCGACTTTCCTTCTCGGCCTCGCGCTTCTGGACCTCTTTTTGACGTTGTTCCGATGCTCGCTTCTTTTGGTTCTTTTGGATATTGGCACGAAATTCTGCCTCCCTGTACCAAGTTAGTCATACACCCTCCTTGTATATATTCCGCTACAAACATACTCTTCATGTGTGACGACTTTCCACTTGATATCCTTTTCGTCATAAGGTCGTCGACATGCAGGGCACAGCCCGTTAAGATTATTCTTCAGGTTATTGTAACAGAACTGACAGATCTAGCGAAGAGCCATTAGTATCCTATCCGATATTTATAAAACAACTCGTGTGTTAAGTTCGTACCTGATATCCACAGGGGCACGGTCTAAAATTCCTATCGGAAAGATCGAACTCTTCTATGCATAGAGGACTGTATACGGGATGTCAGCTTTCTATCTTAAAAATGTAGAGAACGTGACTAGTTATATAAGGACGTGCTTACCATGTGTCTTCCTCGTCATCGATGAAACTGTCTTGAGGAGCCATATTGATCTGTGTGGAGAGCTGGCCTGGAAACTTGTGGTTGGTTGATAGAATAGATCCAGCACTAGGCTAGACCAGCGATGCTTAACTCGGGGTTTATATTGTCCAAGACCAGAGGCCAGTAAGGCTAAGGCGAGTGCGTGGACTGATGGCGCGTCGTGTCTATGCGTCAAGTTTGGGTTGAAATATCGGGTGGTTATGCAGGTGAAAAGAAATGGATATTATAGCGGGAGTAAAAAACATGCGAAACCCCTTGTGAAAACGCGACCGAAGAATAGAGGAAAGAAGAAAATGACTAGCGTGTCTGTAACGTCGCGTGTGTTAGGAGAGAGGGCAGACGTGAGGTACAGACCGTTAGTGAGTTTGCGGTGATGGCGTAAAGGTAAGAACAGGTGAAGGTTTGAAAAGGCAAAGGAGGTTTAATGCAGAAAGATTGGTTCAGAGCGCTGAGAGGAAAGATTGACCCGATTCGCGCTAGGAAACTGCAGTGGCCTGTTACGGCTTAGCGTCTTAGCGTCAATTTCGATTTTTGCCTCAGCTGTTGTCCCAAGGCTGTGTGTACCCTGCTACCTGCGTTTGCGAGAGCACCGGGGCAGATTGCTAGGTACCGATTACATAAGTTGTACTCGATCTTTTTCTTTTTCTTCGGGTTTTCTGGTTTTCTGGTTTTCTGTTTTTTATTGTAGGAAACAGAAATAAAACCCAAGTAACGGCGGGCTTTTGAATCTGAACCGACGGTTGCTAGGTGTTCACGAATAGCGCATTTTAATGCAGTCTCACCGCTGCAGTAAGCTGTTTCCAACTTTTCTGTGAATTTCTCTCTTGGTCTGGGTGTGAATCCGAGGGATAGGAACACTTATTACCTAAGTTAAGAACTAGAAGTGCAGAAGTCATGTGCTACGTCACGGATTCGGCACTATGTGATTTCGCATATCATTGGGCAGGTGCCAACTAAAAACTTAGTAAAGTACTTAGGTACTAGGTAAGGCAGCAGGCACATACATAGGTACATACCTACCTAGGTACGGCACTTAAGGTACCTACAACCTAAAGGTAGATTACATGTAGGTAGGTAGTCGGAGGGTGCCTTAATATTGTTCCGCGAATTGGGAATTGTCTCGACCTGATTGGACTAGTTCCCCGATCTATCTTGCACTGTATTTAGATATGGCCCGGCTCTTAGGTCATGAACTTCCTGAATAGTACATGTAATACCTAGGTTAGACGGCTCAATCCTCGACAGACTATAATTCCTCTATAATCAATTGGCTCGCCTGCCACCGTCTGTCGACCATGGCGACAAAGCTCTGCCGAAGCAGAGCTCTCGCCTCAGCTCTGCGACCTGCGAAACCCTCGTTGCCGTCCCGTACCGAGCAGGTCGCCGTTCGATGCCTCTCTGCGACCGCTCGCCAAAATGTCAACATGCCTAAGGATGCTCCGAATATGAGGCATGCGCCGCGAGAACACCCCAAGGAACTTAAGGCGCCCATCGTCAACCCTGCAGACAAGTACTCCACCAAGGCCGACGACCTCCACCGATACGGAGCTTGGCTTATGGGCTGCTTGCCCAAGTACATCCAGCAGTTCTCCGTCTGGAAGGATGAGCTAGTTATCTATATCCCTCCCGCCGGCGTCATACCCGTCTTCTCATTCCTTAAGTGTAAGACACGCATCCCTATTCCGGGCTGATATATATCTGCCTTAGGGATGAGCTTTTTAGCTGACGGAAAGCCAGACAACACTGCTGCCGAATTCACTCAGATGAGCACCGTTACGGCAGTCGACTTTCCGACCAGAGACCAACGATTCGAGATTGTTTATAACGTACTAAGTATAAGACATAACGCGCGAATCCGGGTCAAGACGTACGCCGACGAGGCGACACCAGTGCCGAGTGTCACGCCTCTATACGACGGCGCCAACTGGTACGAGCGAGAAGTCTACGACCTGTTTGGCGTCTTCTTCCTCAACCACCCAGATCTACGCCGAATCATGACCGACTATGGTTTTGAAGGCCACCCCCTGCGAAAGGATTTCCCGCTGACAGGATACACCGAGATCCGATACGACGAAGAGAAGAAGCGCATCGTCACCGAGCCGTTAGAGCTGACGCAAGCCTTCCGTAACTTCGAGGGAGGCTCAACAGCCTGGGAGCCAGTTGGTCCTGGTGACAACCGCACGCCCGAGACCTTCAAACTACCCACACCTAAGCCCGAAGAGAAGAAAGAGGAGCCTAAGAAATAGATGCCAGTTAGGCGGCTTGTACATAACTGTGACGCAATTGACGCTGTTGCCATTTGGCACTCTAGCCACATTATCATCGAGATGAGAAGAACATTGACCAAAGCACAAGTGTATTGCTATTAGGCTGCGGTAGGTCAGGAATGTAAACTTTACTAGTAGGCGCTGTTGCTTTTATTGTAGTCAAGATGGTGTATCTCTAGTCTTATGATTACAGATTACAGATACCAATACAACTATCTCGATTCCAACTAGTATTGTAAAATACTCCCCTATAAATCCTTGCATCTACGTCTCAAAGTGTTCAATGCCACTCCGCTCCTCTCCCCCAACGCCGCTCTTAGTCTTGGCCGCATTGCACATCGACGTCCTCACTGTCCTAGTCTGTTGGCTGGTAGCAGCTTCAGCCTTCTTACTTCCCTGAGGCTGGTTCGCGGACTGAGTGTTAGGATTCTCGTCTAGTCCGTTGCCCGGGCCGGGCGCAGCATGGCCGTACTTGGCTGTGAGGTATTAGCCTGCTACATGGTAGATGTACCAAGGCGACGCTAGAATTCACTTAGAGAGGGCTTGTCGGTGCTGTTTGCTTCGGCCTGCTGGAATAACGATGACATGGCGTAGTTGCTGCTCTGATGTGATATGCTATTCCTATTTGCTTGCAGCTATCACATTGATAATGGAGTTATTCTGAGGTGAGGTATGATCATATATTTCTTACCTTAGGTATCTATCATAATCAAGCCACCTAAATACTACCTATATTGAATCATAGATTACCTACACAACTTGTCGTCGCAATGATGTCACCGTGATGGACACATTACGCTGCTGCGTCTTCTATATACTTTATGAAGAAGACTCCTTTACATAGTATCTAACTAAATGGGATTGGCCTAAGTCTAGTTTACACCTCTAAGCATATAAACGATTTTGAGATATTTATACCCGAATACGCAGTCCTACATATGACTTTATGCCCCCTTTAATTCCGGATCTACGCTGTGTAACTAACAAGCATATCAACACTTTATATACCTTGAAATATTAAATGCTCATTGCCCTTTAACTATCAAGCAGGTACTTTTTGCTTACCAGATATCCCCAGTAAAGTCCATGTCATATTCAACTTGCTACATAGATGGCTCGGATGAGCCATATAATATAATTTCTAGGCAGTTTACAGGCCATGTAGTCCACGCCTCATTAACCAAATATGTTCCCCCTTTCTGGACATACGCGACTCTAGTAACCCTCGTGGCCGCCAGCTTGAGAGTTTCGATGTGCCAGTAACCCAATAGTCGTGATAACACATCAGAAGCCGTAGTATACCTATAGATACCGTGACAATATCTCTCTCTCCAAAGCCTTACCTGCAAAAAAAAAAAAAAACGTCCAAACCAAACACCTAGGCAAAACCTTACTTCACCTTGACTATAAACCCCTACGCTGAGCATTGATATTACCGAGAGCTTAACTGAAACTCCAAACCTCGTCAGACGAAACAAGTCCTTATACCTATACCTTATAGTCAGGCCATGGTAACTACCTCTAGAAACATGGATCTCTTGTCTGATACTTTCACCCCTATTCTGCCCATCACCAGTTCTGCTACTGGCATTCCCGCTGCTACACACGCAAATAAGCAACACCTCGAACCAGTCACATCCGGATAGATAGGTACTTCCTATACCAAGCAACAATTAAACATCCCCCCTCGACAAAATCAAAATGCCAAACCTCCCCATAAACCGTGTGACCCCCCGCGATCTCATCGCCAACCTCAACGACTGCTGGATCAAGGTGCCGAGCATAAACGGCAACGTATCCGTACACATAGACAACGGAGGTGCCTGCAAACAGTAAGCCCCCCTCTCCTTTTCTTTCTCTTCCCCATCCCCGTCCCATCCCCATCCCTACTAACCACCCCCTCCCCCATCACAACAGATACGAGATCGTAAACCACAACTTCTGCAACCTAGACCCCAGCTTCCAAAGCCTCTTCCAGCACGTCTGCCCCCCGACCACCGACGCGACTCCCAGCATCTGGCACAAGCCCGTCCCGCCGAGCGCCGAGGAATACGGCACCTTGGCGCTGATATTCGCCGGCGGGTTCCTTTCTATAATCCTCTTCGCCATCGTCGTGTACCGCTGCAATAAGGGGACCCGCTACGTGCACGAGCCTGGTTATAACTAAGATTGATGTTAACTGGGGTGTGTTTGCTTATATTAACTACATCTTATGGTAGTTGAGATTGGGGAGGGACGGGTGGATGTGTTTTGCGACCAAGAAGACGGACTGTTCTAATGTTATTCATAACTACTTGAAGAGTTATGATACTCTAATTCGGAAGCTGGCAATTTCTAATTAGTAGCGCAAAGTAAAGTAATACATACTAGGGTACTACGTTGATTCTTATCTAATACCAGCTTATCAACTAGATGCTCATTAGGCTAGAGTTATGGAGTTAATACAACCCGAATGCCATATAAGAAATACTCATATCATTATATAACGCTATATCACGACGTGACTGGACCCTAATACTCTTCCAAACCCGGGCATCATACCCTATCGTACTAGAACTCCAAGCTATATCTAGCAACCTTCCCTTCCTGCCAAGCCAAGTAAGCACATCCTATCCATGCAACGACGCCAATCCAGTATCTTACAGACACATCCATATGTCAATGTATTTTTCATCATCATTCATCAATCTGACTGCTCATCTGCAGAATCCCATACAATAGGCGGTGGTATCCGAATATCGTCGTATATTAGACTATCCGGTAGCATCTGACTCCGCGTTGGGAACTGCGAGGACCTCAGAGAGTGATCTCGCGCACCTCGGAACGCCGTCGGGCTGCTGCTGTGCAGGTTGCCGGCGGACGCGTCGCTAGCGATGGAGATTACTTGAAGAGGCAATCTCTCAGGAGATAATGCTGGGCTTGAGACTGTGGTAGCTTGTGACGGTCTGACGGCACTGCGTGTTCGTTGGCTCGGAGGTGCTGGGGGTGACTGAATTGAAGAACCTGACTGTAATCTAGGTGGCGCGGGCTTTGCAAAACCTTGGTTGCTTTTCGGTTGGCTTCTCTTGCCTCTGCCACTAGATCTACGCGTAGACTGGCTTGAAGGAATCACTTCGTCCACGTTGTCAGAACGATGCTGGGTTGAGAATTCAGCATCATCCTGTAGTTGGGCCTTGAGTTCTTGTGATTCGGTAACATTCGGACTGCTTGCCACCAACCCAGCTCCCGCTTCTTGCTCTTCCTCACTTTCACCGAACAGAGCACATTTCAAATTCGCTGTAAGTTCTCCAATAACTGCAGGAGGAACCCATATATACTTCTGCGGGGCAGCATTTACCCAACCCTTCTTCTTCATCTCATCAAGGGGGACCGGATCGTTGAGTTCATAGACCTGAAGTATCTCGTATGCATACTTGGCGATGGCTTTTCCTTGGTTGAACTCGACATTTCCAACTCCTTTGCTGTCCTCGATTTCTCCGGGTACTTTAGGAGGGCCGAGAGTACACATATACTTCAGCTCGGAGAACGGCCTGGTCGAATAAATCCAGACGCGGGTTACGGTAGGTGGCATTTTCCAAACCCTAAATTCGTGATTCTTCGTACCGTTGATTATCTTTGCCAAGGGTTCGGGGTGAAGAGACACCATGATATCAGAATTGTCAGTCTGGGGGCCAAGAGTATGAACCACTTCTAAGGGGAGTCGTTGGCTTTCGACGCCTTGAGTAAACATCTGAGTTTGTACCTTCGATGGACTTTCGTCTGACTGCCCTTTCTGTGGGTACGGCGTCGGTGATTGCTTTGTTACAGAAACCGGAGAAGGCGTAGATTTGTTTACAACTTGTGTTTTAGGAAGTACACGTATTTTCTTTGGATTTGGCGTGGGAGTAACCGACCGTGAGCGACTTGACTCTGCAGAATCACTCTCCTCAAGCTCGCGACTGATTTCCTCCGCTGAAGAAAGAAGCTCGGCCTGTGTTTCATCTCCAATAACGCCGTAGCAGGTTTCTGCCTCTTTAGGATCATCTGCTAACGGGATCTCATCTCCCTTTCGTTCCGCTGGCGCGTTCTCGTCTTCTGTACTGGCCTCATCATCTTCGGCGTTCCCCGTTCCATCGATGTCGTCATCGGAATCAGGCACCTCCCGTAGGGGTGGCCGGGCCGGTGTCTTCCTTAACGGCTTCGGAGTCTTTGGTTTAGTCCTTCCTGGCGTGATGTTTTCTTTATCTTCAGGAAGTTCGAAACGAGTCTTCTTGACTGGGGTGGCCTTAATAGCAGAGTTACGGGCTTGCACAGTTGGTGAGCTATGAGCCGTACTGTACGAGTCTGGAATCACTCGTTCCTTTGACGTCTTGCTAATCTTGAGAATAGGAGAAGGGCCTGTCAAGTTGGCAGATTTAACTACTAGAGGTGACTTGTGTGGTGCTGGGCTGTATCGTACAATCGGTGTCATTGGTGATGTAGAAGATGGGATAACCGTCTTCGTCTGACGGTTGGTTGGGGTCACAGATTGAACGAGACTTGGAACTGAGGATCTGATTCCAGAAGGTGGCTCGTTGGCTTTGGAAGGGGCAGGCACTTTTGCTTTCTTGGGAGTCTCCAGTATGAAGCCAGCATCATCGTCTTCTGAGTCATTGATTTGCCAGTCCTTGTTATCGTTTTCACCCTCAACTGATAATAATTGAGTTAAAGTCTGAGTGTGGAAGCTACTCGCCGGGTTTGAGCTAGGCGCGTCTCCCAAAGTCTTCCGTCTTTTGGCATCTCTTGGGTTCTCATTTTTGACAAGCTCGTCTCCCGCAGTTTTGCGTCGGGACCCTCGGGTCCTCTTTTTGGATTTAGTTGTCTCTATAGGTACAGGAGGCTCAGGCTCTTCATTATCAGCATCTTCGACGTCTTCTTCACCTTCAGACTTGAGTAAGTCCTTAGGCATTGATGGCGATATGAAATCCATCTGGGTTAGTGTGCTCTGTTTCAATGCCTTTTTGGCAGCGCGAGGACGTCTATATGTTTTTCCATATGTTTTAACGTTGCGCTGACGTTGAGAAAATAATACTTGCTTGGGGGCTGCAGAAGTTGACCTGTATGATTTGCTTTCTGAAGGATTAGAGGGATTAGAGGGATTGCCATGGGACCTCGTTTGTGGCGCCATGATCAAAATGGCCAAGTGGACCTAATGGGTAATTCCTCTAGTATGCTCCCAATACTTTCAGATCAGTCAAGTAAAAATTGAAAGGTAGTCCTGCTGAAGTTGAGATGTTGTTACTCAAGCCCGTTTAATTAGGCAGATAAGAGACGGAATGCGTCATAAACGCGGTTAGGGTAGAAATGTGGACCGTATGGCGTGACTATCGCGTCAAATGCATATCAATTAATTAAAGTCCCGCTCGAAATGCCATTTGAACCCGATAGATGCATCAACTTATCTACCCCCGCGATAAGCCCCCCGCCCCTTGCATCGGCCGAGGTATAATAATCCATTATCCCTGCAGCTATTGTGCATAAACAGATCGATCGGCTTTGAACCATCACAACCATTAAATCGGTAGGTTGGCTCTGTGTATTATATTTAGACGTACCTATACTCGTAACTTAACTTTAGATTTTTTTTGTATGCAAGCAGGCTATATAGTCTAGTCGAGTACAAGTCAATAATCTGTCCCAATTAGTTGTTTCGTTTTCTTCTTCTTATACGAGCGACATCTATCCCGGCGTTCTTGGTTTGGGAGCTATAAAGGACAGCCTCGGCTAAATATAACAACACCTCCTCGACGGCAAGACGGTAGACGATTCAGTTTAGGCCTATTTAGATGCTTCAATGCTTCTATCACAACTAGAAGCCCGTTGCTCGATACTCTCAGCCATAACAGTATATACCACCGCTTACTAGAGCCAAGGTTTATTATAACTCTCATCCTCTTAGCCAAACCAACCCTCACAAGAGATAAGCAACCATCCAAACATCAGCTAGACAAATATACCCATACATTATACCTAAGCACTCGTATATATATACTCACTCACTAACTCGCCCTCCCACCAACCGTCCAACCTTCCACCATGGCAACACCCAACCCCAAGCCCAAACCCTTCCCCTTCCACATAACCGAACACACCATCCCCTCCCAACACATCCGAGAATTCCCCCGCGCGACATCCACCTCCCAAGAAGACATCCTCTACATCAGCGTGAAGCAATACACCCCCACCGACAACCCCAGCCCCCAACCAGGCGACATAACCATCCTCGGCGCCCACGCCAACGGCTTCCCCAAGGAGCTCTACGAGCCGCTCTGGGCCGACCTGCACGCGCGCTCCCGCTCCCACGGCGTCCGCATCCGCGGCATCTGGATCGCCGACGTGACGAACCAGGGATACAGCGGACAGGCCAACGAAGCCGCCCTCGGCAACGACCCCTCCTGGCACGACCACGCGCGCGACCTGCTGCACCTGACCAACGTCTTCCGCGCCTCCATGCCGCGCCCCATCGTCGGCGTAGGCCACTCCTTCGGCGGCGCCGTGCTAACCAAGCTGTCCCTCCTGCACCCGCGCCTCCTCACGACCATAGTCCTGCTCGACCCCACCGTCACGACATTCTCCTTCCAGCCCTTCGGCCCCGGCAAATCCCCCGCTCGCGCCTCCGCCTTCCGCCGCGAGACCTGGCCCTCCCGCGCCGCCGCCGCCGAATCCTTCCGCCGCAGTCCCTTCTATCGGACCTGGGACCCGCGGGTCCTCGACGCGTGGATCGCGCACGCCGTGCGCGAGACGCCCACCGCCTTATTTCCCGACCCCGAGAAGGACGGCGGGGCCACGCTGCGCACCACGAAGCACCAGGAGGTGTTTACGTTTTTCCGGCCGCTGTGGCCGTACGTCGATCCTGTTACCCGAGAAGTCGACCGCGATGGGGCCCCGGATTTCGACCCGGATATGCAGGACAAACTTACGGATCCGGCCAGTGTGTTCCCGTTCTACCGGTCTGAAGGACCTAGTATCCTGAAGCATCTACCTGAGGTACGCCCCTCCGTGCTCTGGGTCTTTGGTGGAGATAGTGAGCTAGGCGCTCCGGAAGGCCGTAAGCTAAAGACGGAGACTTGTGGGTCTGGGGGCGGGGGCAGTGGTGGCCTTAAGCTAGGACGGGTGGACCAGGTCGTCTTGGAGGGCCGCGGTCATTTATTTCCGATGGAGATCCCGGATGAGTGCGCGAAACATGCAGCAGTGTGGATAGGAAAAGAGATGGTGCGGTGGCGGGAGAAGGAGCGCGAGTACGAGGTGTGGGTTAAGTTGCCAGTAAAAGAGAAGACGACGTTAAGTGAGGAGTTCTTAGACAACGTCGGTCGTCCGCCGCCAAGGAAGAGCGGATCCGTAGCTGGTTCTGAGTCTAAGTTATAGGAGTACAGTTGCCGTGTTTACACTAGATTATTTTCGAATGCTCTGGCTAGGAAGATTTAAAACGAAAGTATATATGCCTTAAGCAAGCATTTAGCCGGCAACTATTAGCTATAGGTATTCGAATTTTCATTATTAAGGCTATCACATAAGACCGTAGTGGCAGCAAAGCAGCAAATCACTAACACCTAAAGTAAAAGGGCAAGCGATTTGTGAACCAATACTTAGACAATTGGCCAGTCTATCTACCGATGAAAGCCACTCCTTTTGCGAAAGTAAAACAAAGTAAGCACTAAGCCTTGTGTCAGGGCTGTCCAGTCTGATGCCAAATCCTTCCGGGAATCATGTTTCATTCCTACGCCGAAACAACCTTTCCATGCATCAGACAAGTCCTCTCGCAACCCGTCCGTATCTCTCTTGTGCTTTGTGCCAACTTCCTTCTTGTCAAGAGTCATGATGGGGCATCAGAAAGGAATTATGGCTGATTTGCCAAGAGAAAAAAACAACCGATCCCTAGTCAGTTGCGCCGGGGAGGCGAAGGGGGGGGGGGGAAGTAAATAAATAAATCAATGCCTCATTTTGCTCATCAATGCCGTCCATGTACTGCAGTATTAGCGCTTATAATATTGCGCTTGCTTATTGCCCATTATACCGGTGGATATAGATATTTAGGACAGGTGGAAGGCACCTTGACCTTCCCTGATAGCAGTGAATAGCTGCCGCCTCATGCTATCAATACTACTGTAGTCGGGTAGCTTTAGGTAGTTGACACAAGTCATAACGCTTGGGAGGTAGTCGTCAGATGTGTAGGGCGGCTCACTAGGCTTGCACACCACAGTGAACATAGGGGTCAGACTCTTGAAACCTGTGGCTACGGTTAGAACGGGATCAATGAGACAGGGAATTGTAATACACACCTCCGATAGGAAGTTTTGGACTGCCAGTAGTGAATTGCAGGAAGTCGCGGCGCTGTGCAGGGCTAAGCTCGCTCATTGTCTGGAGCAAGTTCCTGACGGATTTACTGTCCATATTGAAGCCGTGATCTGCCTTTATAGAGTCCATGAGGGCTAAAAAAGAAAGGTCAGCTTCACCAGTATCACTCACAAGCGGATACAACTTACTCTCTAGAGACCAGTCCTCGTCAACGCGACCGAACAATGCTACCAACTCGTCCGGCGTGAACGCGCTCAGGGCAGAGTACGGGAATACCTGGGAGAAGCCAGTGCGGAATGCTTCGACCTGACGCTTAACACCGCGACCCAGAGTCAAATCGGTGACCTTGTCAAGGTATGACTCAACGTTATAGATCGTGACAGGGATATGAGATCCACCAGGTATGAGCTCAATTTCGGGATAGCCTGGCAGCGTGAAGTCCAACGCTAGGTCCTCTAATGTTCCATTATCCACTACAATCTTCTCAGTGTCGGCAACCTTCTGCGCGGGGTTACGGTTAGGGTCTTCATCGATAGCTTTCTTTGCCATGGCAAACTTCTTGATATGCTTCAGTGAATTGGCTAGCCCAGGGTCTACGATCTTGACAGCACCAAGAGATGGCTTTACACTCGAAGAGCCTTCGCCAATACGGAAAAAGATGGGATTAAAATTAAGGTCGATGATCCGTGAATCGATCATAGATCGCGCAACAAACTTCCCGAGCATCTTAAACAGCTGGAGAATTACGTTTGCGCTCGAGTCGTCATCGCTTAAGGGCCGAGGGAATAGTCCAGCAGGACCAGAGATAAATTCATCCGAGTCGTTGGAATCCATATCACGCCAGAGCCTGAGTTTCTTCTTGGAAAATTCTTTCGAAACGGTTGAATAAAATTCGAGAGTAGGTCCAAGACCCGTCCCAACCTCTTCGAAGTACTCAACTTCGAGTATGCTCTGCGAGCTCCCGTAAAGTTCCATCACTTTCAATGCTGACTCCAAGATTTTGGAACGAGAGATTCGTACCTTCTGACGCTGGAGTCGGCCGAGGAAAATGTTATCGTCACGCCGATCGCGGCGCAACATCTCCTCCTGCTGCGCATTCTGCCATCGACTCATAGATCGCGCATAGCCAAACGATGTCGACTGAAGGAACAGGTGGCGGGTCTCAAAGGGGAAGAGGAACGGATATAGCCGGGCTAGGTCTTCGCTCCAGCCTGGTAAACAGTTGCTAGCCACTATAAGAGGCTCCTCCAGTTGCCGATTGAGTTTGGCAGTCAACTTTGTATTGACAAATTGTGATAGGGGTTCGACATTCAATTTTAGAGTGTTTTTGTTTTCTACCATGATATCATCGATGTTTGCATTGAGATCATGTAGAATGTTCAGTAGACGGAGAATAGACGCCGTTGTAGGGTTGTTCGTAAGCGAGGCGGGTACACCGTTAACGTCGGGTGCGCCGTCAAACGAAGGCCCGAATCCGATAGGTTCGGCGGGAGGAGGTCCCGGCACGCGACGAAATTTAATGACATGCATCGTTGACCAGACACTGCGGTTAATGTGATCATCGGGAGGCGACGAATTGTTGTGAACAGCCCGATAAATAGTTGTTTCGTTTGGAATGACCCGGTCGTTAAGACTGAATTCGATATGCCAATCTTGGGGTACGGCTTGGATGGCAGCCGCGTAAGAAAGTGGTCGAGAAGTCGGCGGGGCGGTAGGAGTTGGCGTGCTCTGCTGCGATGCCGGGGGTTGAGGTGGCGCGCTGCGGCTTGGAAGGTTGGTACCACCAGTCTGAGCTGGAGTAGGGACCCGGGTTCCATCTTCTTTCCTAGCTGTGATCTTTCCTCCAGCCGCCTCCACTAAATTCACTGCGGATGGTTCGCGGGCAGGAGCATCTTCCATATCTTCGTCTAACTCGCCGACTATAGCGTCGAGGGCACCACTATCAGCGGCCTCGATTTCTCCGTCCTCATCAGTAATCGGCTTTTCGTCGGCGCACTCCAGCGCATTCTGCAAGTCCTCGTCATCTTCCGGCGGCGGAGGAGGCGGTGCCGGGGTATGAGACTCGCTTGGTTGAGCCGGTTGGCGTCGCGCCGATCTGCGTAGAATTGCCTTTTCGCGACCGGAACCTGCTACCGAACCCGGAGTAGACGGGGTATCCGACTGTCCCGGTTGCTTCGACTTGGATCTGCGCGGCGGACGAGAGCCGGAAGCCTGATTCGGGACCGGAGGTGGAGGAGCCGGATAGCTTGATCCTAACCGCTCAGCGAGGCGTTCGGCTGACGACAACCCTGCCGAGCTAGCCATAGCAGCAAGAGCTCGAGATAGTCCGTCACGGGGTCTCGGGCCACGAGGGCGTTCGTGTAGGCTAATTCGGGGTCGTAACCAATCATCTAGGGCTTTAAAGGTTGCAATTGCATGGATGTGGACATTGATACTGCGGAACGAACGAGGGATGTCAGAGTCCTCGTCAGCAACCAGCCTAAGTCTAATCTGTTTCGCTAACATGGACGCCGCGCTGCTGCGGTTGCCATCAAACGTGCTATGGTGGACGGTAATAACCTCGAAGTGCTCCGACCGACTAAGTAGATCTTGAAGTTTGTGGATCATGATACTGAAGGGCGTCGCAGGAGAATCTGCGGTTGCAGTCTTCAGTTTTGAACTCACATAACGGCCCATAAATACCTCGAGGAATGCAGCTCGCGCAGCATTTGCTAGCATCTCGTCGGGGTTGCTGAAGACCTCTTCTAAAACGCGCACGAGCCCTGAAGAGAGCAGCTCGGCGCTTGTAACACTGTCCAAGACGTCAGCATCGAAATAGGATGCCAGTTTTTCAAATAGGACGGCCCCATTCTCAGGAGATAGATCTTTGGCAGTCCTTCGAAGATAAAATGCTTCAATACCAGAAGCAAGGGCTTCAAGATTATCTAGGATCTTTTTGGCCTTCTTCTTCATGGATTTACTATGCTTTTCCGTCTCGTGCGTCTCTAAAAATTTCTTGGCGGTCTCGGCGATGCGGGTCTTCATAGATGGGATATCTCCGATGTAGGGTCGAGGTGGCCCGTCGATGGACATAGTAGATCCGTCAGAACTAGCAGGCGAACCAGACATGTCATCATGATGCTCATTCTCTTGATCGTCATCGTCGTTCTCATCGTCATCATCGTCGTCTTCTTCACGGCCCTCTTCGTCCTCATCTCCAGAGCCGTTATGTATCGAGACCCTGTCTCCTTCGTCTCCGGATGCCATACCATGATCTGCCGGTGTCCCAGTCGCCCCATTCTCGGGCTCTTGATACTCAGCCGCTAGCTTCATAATCTCGATAATAACTCCTTCGCGGTAAATCT
Organism: Daldinia grandis; assembly: GCA_022432525.1. NCBI lineage: Eukaryota > Fungi > Ascomycota > Sordariomycetes > Xylariales > Hypoxylaceae > Daldinia > Daldinia grandis. The sequence continues at coordinate 1,725,030 of JAJKLB010000007.1, forward strand.
GGTAGCGATAGATATCATCCAGCCGGTTCAGTAGAAGTTCCGTTATCTGAATGGCAGACATTACAAGCGAAGGATGATCCTGCTGCGACAGTATAGAGGCCAAGAACGAAGCATAGGGAACAGCCTTCAGGGCATCGACGAGAATATCTTTATCCAAGTTCGATAGCATCTTCAACTGGGCAGTGAGTACCTTTTGTCGAACGCTCAAGTTTACTGTGCTTGAAAATGCGTCCGTCAGCGTAGGGAAGAGAATCAACGCAAATCTCCGAACTTGGTCCTTGCACTCGTCGAGCAGCTCGAGCCTCTTCTCGTTCGATGACTTCTTCCGGGAACCAAACGAAGATGGGGTAACGGGCTCGGCAATATCAAGATCGGCTAGGACTACAGGGCCTGGACTGACCGTCCACTTCAGACCTGGGAGCAATTCGCAGACGACGTTAAGAGTCTCGATAATTTGCTCACGTGGCCGATGGATCAATGCCTGCATGATAACTACACTATCAAGCTTCGAAGCGACATCTTCCGTCTCACTAGGAGGGGAGACACCCGTAAGGATCTGATAGAGAGTCTCGACGACGTTTAACTTGAAGAGTTCTGCTGACAAACTGGGGCTTGCACGCGCTGTGATAGCCAGGACACGGAGGAATTGGGTGTGGATATTGGCGCTGATGAGATTCGTGGTTCCGGGAACTAGTAGCCGCAATATGACTTTCAGTAAATCCACACTGACGAGCTGCTCTAGCTTCGATGGCTGATATTTAAAACTCTCGATTATACGAGTAACGCAAAGTGATGCTTGCTCCACAACTCGCTGGTCGTTGCTGTTCAACACGTTTAGGAGAATCGGCATAACACCAGTAATTACGTTAAACGAATCTTCCGGGATGTTGCGGCAGCAGTTGGCAGCAGTCGTGACAGCAGTTCGCTGAGTACCCGTAGGGAAGAAGTCTAGATAAGTAAGACAAGCAGTTAAACCGCCTTCTCTGACGATGCTTGTGGGGTACTCCACAGAGATCTTTTCCAGCGTGCTCAGCGCTTGCTCCGCCAGATCAATGTAGCGAATCTCCAGGAGCTTCTGGCACAGGATTGGAACAGCGCCACCATAGACCACGTTGGCAGCACTAGCCGGCAGAGCTTCCATCAAATTCGCAAGACATCGGCAAGCAAGAAGCATAATCTCTGAGTTTTCTTCGCCGGTGATCTCATTGGGCTGCATTAGGATCACCAACTCCTTCACAAAAGCATCGGGGGAGAAATGTCCCGACAGATTATCCTCGTTGGAAACAAGAAGAATCTCGGCCAGTTCCTGCAGAGCAACCAGCTGTGACGATGGATCTTCTTTCTGTCGAAGATTATGGAGGATATCGCGTAACCTAGAGGAAAGTCCGGACATCATACCGGTCAACGCCCTAAGAGTGTTGGATAATCCTGATCCCGGAGGCATCCCGAACCCGCCAAACGGATCGTCGTCGTAATGGCGGTGGGGTTCATCATCATCGTCGTCATTATCGTCGCTGTTATCTTCGTCGGGATCATGTGCGGGCGGGGGTGGTGGCGGCGGCGGCGGCGGCGCTTCCTCTTCTTCCTCGTGGTCCTTGGTACCTGTCATAGTAGTATCTTGTTCAGGAGGAGGTGGATGGTTGCTAGATGTTCGCTTCGAGCGGCGCGTAGAGCTAGAAGCAGCTGTCGCAGGGGATTCTATTTATAAAGTTAGTACACAATTGGATGCATTGGCATAATAGTAGAATTATTTCATACCTTGGGCTGCTTGGCTATTCTTCTTGTTGCGACTCGACTTGCGGCTTGACGAGGCTGAAGTTAAATTGGTAGAGTCCTGCATCCTGGCGGGTGGGGGTGGGTCAGAACTACAGTGGGCAAATATTAGTATCAATTATGCATTCAAAATACTAAAGTGGCGCTTGCGAAACATACCCTGCTGGACTAGACATAGAAGCCGTATTCTTTCCTTTCCTCTTACGCGTAGCGGGAACAGGTGTAGGTACAGCCGGAGGTTGTGGAGCTTGCTCTGAAACTTTCTGCCGCTTAGATCGACGAGTCGATACAGCTGGCTCGCTCGGCGGAGGTTGGGTTGGCGAACTATTCTCACCCGATGTTGGTTTTCTCTTTCGCGAGGACGCCGGTCTCGATGAAGATTGAGTGGATTGGTTCGTACTTGTAGTATTTCCAGCAGTTGCAGGCGAATGGCCAAGAGAAGCTTGGGGAGAGTTAAGATCTCCCTGCAATGCTCCCTGACTCGCTGCGTTACGCGCAGAGGAGCGTGTGACTCTGGAAGACATGAGTATGTAGTTACTGGGGGGGTGAATACAAAATAATAAAAGATGGGCAAGTAGGTAAGTAGGGTAACTCGAAAAACAAGTATGGAGAGTGCAAGAGACTTCAAGAGAAGGCGAAGGCGAGAGGTTTTTTTTGGGGGGTTTTTTTTTTTTGGATAAGCCGTGCCTCGGGAAGCTTTGACGGCGGGCCGGCTCCCGTAACGAGAATTGAGTTTAAACCTGTCGACTATTTGCAAGCACCGTCAAATGCACCTTTACACCTGTCATGGACTGTGCTTGGCTGCCTTCGTGACAACTAGCATAGCAACTAACAAGGTCAACTGGAGGTGGCTTGCTGTGACTAGGGCAACAACACAAAGAGGGTATTGTACATAGGTACGAATCGAGGCATCAAAATACAAATATGTTGAAATATCAGAACTCGTACCCCTCCCTCGGAAATGTGACCGTTAACCACGAGGCACTAGCCTAGACGTATCGGCGACGAAGTGCTAAGGAGGAGGGAACAATTGACAACGAAGTAGAAATACGATAGAAGGAGGAGCGATGGTAGGCAACAGGGTGATTATTGTTAAAGTGGTTGAAGGAGGTTGAAGGGCAATCAGACCTGATACGGGAAAGGGAAAAAATAATAAAGTGGTACTGGTTGTGTTGTACCAAGGTATCGTATAATGTAGGTTGATTAAGGTGTGAGGTAGGTAGGCAGGTTAGGTACGTATGGATAGAGGTATCAAATGTGAGTGTAGGAGAAGGTAGGTATGTACATAGATGTATGTTGTTGTCTAGAACTGTATGTGTATCGTACCTGGGGGTTAAGGAGAACGGCGACGAGGCAGGAGCAGCCGATCGCAAGTTCAAGTTTAGATTTAAATCCGTAATAGAAGGAAGTCGCGCTTGAGGATCGTTATCGACTGCCGATCGAGAGCGCGGGTTGGCAGTAGAGGGTTTTCGTTCTGCCATGGATTACGCCATGAGGCACGGCGGCGTTCGAATTTTTCTGATGAGTTCGAGACCTCGGCCACGCGCTCAACCCTTTTCTTCCGCCTTTTAAAAACTACTCGTCGGAACTTGGGAACAGGAGTGAAACGAGACTTCGGTCGGGATGGATTAATGGGAACGATACTATTCAATTCAATACGTTATTCGACTTGATATACAGGAAGGCAACTAACGGGCCGTTGATGCCGTCACAGTTTAAACAATAGAAATGATGGAACTAAGACAGCAAAGGTGTTGTCGTCAAAGCTTTGGGACGGAGTTGGAGGTTCTATCGGAGGAGGTTCGTTTCGAATGCGTCGGCGGACGGCTAGACGGTTGGGCGAAAGGTAGGGTGGGTTGTGCGGGTGTACATATGGTAGGTTAGGTTAGGTACTTAAACCATAGTAGACCCGAAGCCAGGCTGTCTGTAGCCGTGCTATAAGACCCTGTAGTAGTTCGTGCGGGTAGGGCGTGTACGCTAGTAGTGCTTTATTGATGGCGTAACAGGCGTGTCGATAACGTTAATCCAATAGAGCGCTGCATGCAGGGATGTACTGTTTGTTACAAGGGACCTGGTAAAGATACGTGCATATACATGTACTTATGTAAGTACCTGGGTACCTATTAGGTCTGATGAGGTGAGACGGATTGGAACTGCTGAGCAGGGGTGTGATTAGATCTTTCCTGCTTTTGTACCTATAATACCCACCAGGCGATAACGTTGAGCCGTTTGATTATCAATATAAAAATTCACTTCTTGCAGTTCTTTTTGAACAGTATAACTACATTCTTTCTTATCTCGATGTTATCTTTAGAAGTCAAAATTAAATTACACTATGTACACGCTTATTTAATGTTTATAATCTAGTTATACCTAGGTACCTAGGTACCTATGTAATGACCTAATGCTTGTGCTTTGATATTTACCTACCTAACACTAAGCTAAGTGATGACATCACTAGTTGTCTTTCTTACTTTCTTTCCACACTTATTACTCTACAACTCAACATATTGGAAATCTTTCACATAAGCAAATCTGACAAATTAAGAAACTTTCTTATGCTCCTCCAACTTGACCTAATTGGCGAAATCATATAAAATATATTATAAAAAATTAGCACTCTCCATTTCTTTGTCCGACGTGGCTAGCAAGCGTTGGTTTGTCTCTCGGTGTCTACCAATTAGTGACAGAAATTTCACATTTCGCTGTCATACACCCATCATCATTTATCTATGTTCTTTGCAATTCTAATACATATATTTGGTATCCCAAAATGTAGCTATGCAGCTATGAGAAATCCATTTGCTGCCTCCTAATTATGTACGGATGCTTCTCTCCCTGATATTGAAGAGTGTCCCCCTAACCGAGTAGGTTAATTGAGTCATGATCTTAAGCTGTTAATACCGTCTTCATACTCAGCAAAGTCGTACTCGTCAGGGTACTTCTCAAGATGGAGCCTTAGCTGCTCCATTTGGGCTTTAAGATCAGGGGTCAGTTCCTCGTAAACATCTTCGAACATAGTCCGGATAGGTGGCTTCTTCTCTCGTTCTGCCTCTGAGAATGCCTTTAGCACATCCCGCCTGATGCTTTCTCGAGCGTCTTTCTCTTTTGACTCGTCCCAGAATCCCTTTGCCTCCATATACTTCCGTAGTCTCGCAATCGGGTTGTCCCGGCGTTTCCAATCTTCAACCTCTACTCGTGCTCGATATGCAAAAGAATCATCAGACGTGCTGTGGTGGCTAACACGGTAGCTCATTGCCTCTACGAGGACTGGCTTGCCTCCATCTTGAAGGGCCATCTCTCTAGCTTTCTTAATAACTTCTCTAACCGCCCACAGATCGTTCCCATCCACTCTCACAGTGTCAATCCCATAGCCTATCCCTCGACTGGCAATGCCATCGCCTCGGTATTGTTCTAAGGTCGGCGTTGAGATAGAGTAGCCATTGTTCCGACATATGAAGATAACGGGGCAGGACCGTGTTGCAGCGATATTCAATGCCGCATGGAAGTCCCCTTCGCTAGCAGCGCCTTCACCAAAGTAGACAGTGGCCACGCGGGGAGGTACAGTTGGATCATTGATGTGTTGCATTTTAAGGGCATACGCAGCTCCAGCAGCTTGTGGTATCTGTGTGGCTAGGGGGGATGAAATTGTATGCTGTACAAAAATGGTTAGTATTGAACCAATGAGATATAGATAGGCACCACATACGATATTCAACTCTTTACTTCCGTAGTGTACGGGCATATTTCTACCCTTGCCCAGGTCGTGCTTATTCGCGAAGAGCTGGTTCATAAAGTCTTTTAAGGTGTATCCGCGCTGTACGAAGAGCCCCTGCTCACGATATTGGCAAAATATAACGTCTCGTGGGTCTAGTGCTGAAGCTGATCCGACACTAATAGCTTCCTCACCAGCTGACACCATGTAAAAGCTTATACGGCCCTGTCGCTGCGCGTCGAACATGATCGGGTCCATTATTGAAACGGTTAACATATCTCTATATAGCTTTATAACATCCTCATTGCTAAGATCCGGCTTGAATGAATTGTCAACGATATTGCCATCTTGATCGACTGCTCGGTATGTCGCTAAGGCAGGGTAATCGGAGGGCACGACAAATTTGAGATCGCTAGTGAATGCACTCTTCACGGCTCCAGGAAAGGACACATGGCTCGACCCTGGGCGTTGCGATATGCTACTGGCTAACCGAGCAGGCTGTTGGAAGCTGGCATAACGGGGAGCGCGGAGTACAGAGCCCGCGGCCCTTCGTATCGACGCTCGAGAGAGTATTTGTGACCTCATGATGGCTAGATCATAGCATTTTATAAATTATTCACCAGTGAGATTTGAAATTGAGTCTTACATATAGTGAAGATGGAAGATTTTGTAGTAAAGAGTTGAGCCCATGGTCACTCCCCCGACATTCCAGGTGAGACGGGATTCCGAGGCTAAAGACATCACTTAAGCCGGCGTAAAGCGAAGGGTCTAGACCGAGGGAAAGCTAACTTCCCCAGCTTTTCCAGTTGGTTACATAAGCACGAGCGTAAAATGACTTCTCTTAATCACTTAGCTTTGGGATTATGTAATAGCGAGTCGATTACATTTAATGGGGAGCTAAATTTGGAGCTTTTTAGAAGCTGAAAATAATTGCTATTGTTATAGTCTCAATGTGAAAGGAACAGGATTAGTTTATAGCGGTATCAGAAATGATATGCCTAGTAATTTGAGACATTTAAGGACTGTTAGTTATATTGTCTTGTCAACTTTGCAAAAGCTTGCACTATAAACAATCAGGTCCGAGTAACTACAAGAACAGCCTAGGTTAGGTTAGATATCTCTGTAAATAAATGACAAACAACGGACACACATAGAATCAAGTTCATCTATACATACCTAGGTACCTAGGCACGTACCCACGGTATAAGTGACACTTCCAACAATAACGTTGCTCGAGAAACGATGTGCACAGAGCCGGGTCTAAATCGTTGCCCTCAACATAAGCACACACCACCACCATAGCAACAGCCCTCTACCACATGAATCATGCCAAAGCAACAAAAAAAAAACCTCTCAAGCGGAAAACAAATAAAACAAAGCTTTCATCCCTTCTTCGCATCATACCCGTCTAGCACACCAACCCATCCCAAAACGCCGCCATCGCCAATGATGTCAACAATAAACGAGTCCACCGTCATCGGCATAATAGTCATAGTACTCGTCCCGCTCATCGCAGTCCTACTATGCTGGGGCTACTCGCTATCCGAGAAGTTCGCCTCGCTGATGAAGCGCTCGACGCAGCATCAAGCCCACATGCGAGCACGGCGACGACACGCGGCCCAGGGACGGGAGGAGGAGGAGCAGCAGCAGCAGCAGCAGCAGCAGCAGGCGCGAGACTCGTCTACCGATGCTGCTATTGCGGTTTAATGAGGTAAGTACCTAGGTTAGACACCTATCTATCTGAGAGCTCTTGTTCGTTTATACCTTAGGTAGATAGGTATATACCTAGGTAGGTAGGCATATACTGGTCTGTTGCGTGAAGCACGTGTCTTATATACATATATACTTGTGTAATATCGGATGGAAGATGGATGCTACTATTTTAGCCAATCATCTCAAATACCCCAGACACCAAGCTAAAATATGTCAGATGTCTTGGCGTCAAGCCCAACATCCTGGACCCAGATATCGGGATATATGTCCCAAAAAGGTCAAGCCTGATAGGGCCAGCCCACTGTGGCTAGTGCTCCTTCGCGGAAGCCACCCGAGTTGACCCCCCCACATGGGAACATGCCGAACGGAGATCGTCGTATCGACCGTCCGATCCGCAACTTTTTTTTTTTTTTTGCCCGTACACTAGCTTACGCATCTCAAACGGGCCGGCTATCTTATATCTCTACTCGAACTGAACTCAATTAACTGCCCCAAGCTAATACCTATATACTCCCAGGACACCTACCCTGAATCCAGGCGACGGCCACAAACAGCGCAGAACCATGGCCGCTCGTCCGCAATCAGTCCTGCGCGCAGCTGTACGAATATCAAGGCCTTCCTCCCGCCAGACCCGACTATTCAGCACAACGATACGCAACCTCCGCCCCGAGCTCTCTCAAAACTCTACCTCCCAAGCACACCCCACCACCGCCGACAATGGCACTGCCACCAGCAGCAGAAATAGTACAACACACTTCGGCTTCCAAGACGGCCTCTCCGAGTCCGAGAAGACGGAGCGCGTAGCCGGGGTCTTCCACAGCGTAGCTGAGTCCTACGACCGCATGAACGACCTAATGTCATTTGGCTGGCACCGTGTCTGGAAGTACGCATATCCCCCTTCCCCTTCCCCTTCCCCTTCCCCTTCCCTTTTCCTTTTCCTTTTCCTTCCCCTCTCCGTACCAGCACGCCTACAAACCCCCAAGCTAACCCCCCATGCCACCACCGCCAGAGACCACTTCGTCGCCTCCCTCAACCCAGGCCTCTCCTCCTCCACCCCCCCCAAACCCCAACGAATCCTCGACGTCGCCGGCGGCACAGGGGACATCGCCTTCCGCATGCTGCACCACGCACACGAGCTCAACCACAACCCAGACGTGCACGTCACCATCTCCGACATCAACCCCTCCATGCTCGCCGTCGGCAAGCAGCGCTCCCTCGCCCTGCCCGCCTCCCAACAAGCCGCGCTATCCTTCCTCGAAGCCGACGCCACGACCTTCCCCCCCGGCGCCGTCCCCGACGCCTCCCTCGACCTCTACACCGTGGCCTTCGGCATCCGCAACTTCAGCAACATCCCCGCCGCCCTGGCCGAGGCCTACCGCGTCCTGAAGCCCGGCGGCGTCTTCGCCTGCCTCGAGTTCAGCAAGGTCGGCAACCCCCTTTTCGACGCCCTGTACAAGCGCTGGAGCTTCAGCGCCATCCCCCTCATCGGCCATCTCGTCGCCGGCGACCGCGACTCCTACCAGTACCTCGTCGAGAGCATCGAGCGCTTCCCCACCCAGCCCCAGTTCCGCGATATGATTCAAGACGCGGGCTTCGTTGTCGGTGGCCAGGGTTGGGAAGATCTGACGGGTGGCGTGGCTGCGATCCACAAGGGTATGAAGCCCCTGTAATCTGATCTCGTCCGTCCGGGGTCCCGCTTGTAGATCGGGAAATGGAGAGGGGAAGGAAGACCTTTGTACGCTAGTGACTACTAATGTTCCGTGTGTTTACTCCTTAGAGAAATAGACCCGTAACGGCATCGAGGCTTAGTAGGAAAAAGGTTGGACGGAACTGAGTAGGGGCTAGAGTCTAGGTTTATTGTACTATACACTAACTACCATATATAATACAGCGCAAGTGCGCGTGGCTTGTAGATTCCCCCCTTTAGGTAGCGTATGGGACACAACCATTGCGTGCAGTTAGACCGGCAAGGAGAGAGGCTTCTGAGGCTTGTTAATGGCACGGTTCGCCCTACGAGTCCTCATATCCAAAAGACTTACGTCGGCTCGATCATAGATCCCCTAATTAAATCTACCAGAAGAGGCTCTTATTCCATCTTATCTACGAGTTATGACCCCTTGAGACCAGTCCTTAGTTCCTACGAGCAGTGGCACAACTATCATAACTTTTCAGAGTTCAATTCATTCGGTTGTATTAGCAAAAGCCTATAACAACGACTGATCCAATCCGATCCTGTCTGGTCTGTTTCAGTCCCGACTAGGCTGGGCGAGTTCAGGGCATGCCCCTACGAACAAGCTCCAGAGATTGAATCATCATACTAGCTAGCCATCAGTGTCAGCGCGAAGAAGAAACTATTCATCTCAGTAGGTTAAGTCGCCGAGAGAAGAACGAAGAACGTTCGTACGAAGTACGTTGGCAGATTTACGTCGGTGCAAACCATATACATCTGTCCATCCGTCCGTTCAACCGTTCGAATCCCTGGCCTCGTCTCACCCCCTCTCCCCTTCCCCTCCTCCTTCAATATGACGAAAACGGCACTTGGTATTTTCTTTTCACTCCGAAACTCTTCCCTTCGCAGGCCGACAGATTCTCTGAACTCCACCTGGTTAACGACGGAAAAGTTGTGCTTCGCGGAAAGGATGTGCCAGAATACAAGCAAAAAAATAGTTGTCCCGCGCCCGGTCACGCGAGGTCATTAGTAGAATATAGGTGACAAAGTGGGTACAACCGTTACGTCGGACGGGTCCTCTACGAATCGCCACCGGGAGCTGGGGAGGCGCTGCCGCCCTCGCCTTTGCCGATTCCTCCACGGCCGCCTCTGCCACCTCGGCCACCACGCTCGCCTCGGCCTCGTGCTCCACCTCGACCACCACGTTGGCGACCAGTCTCGGGACCGCTCTCGCCACCGCTCAGGGTACCGCGGTCACCGGCACTTCGGTATCCGCTTGCGTTGTCTCTCCCTCGTCCGCTTCCCCAGGTCCCTGCGCCTCGACCGCCGAATGTTTGCTTGGAATCACGAGGTTGGAATATTTTCACAAGGGGTCTTGATCGGTCCTCGGAATGGCGGACCTTGAATTCGTCGGCGAGACTGGAGTAAGCAGCATCCCGATCCTCGATGCTGTGGAAATGAACAACTTTGTTGTTGGTGTTGCTACCCCACTTCTCGATCTTGGCGATCTTGGCCTTGTGCTCATCAGGGAATATCTCGCGAGTTTGCTCATCGCTTTGGACGTTCATTACGAAGAGCCCGATGATGCTGTCCGCAGAAGCTCGGGGAGCCGGCGATGGGACAGTTTCCGGTCCGTTGGTCGATCCATTAGCACCTGCAGGCTTGTCGCTCTCCCTTCCAGCAGCCGTGCTAGGAGCCGGGGATGAGGCCGTCGGCTTGGGTGTGGCAGGCTTGGGTGCCTGGAGAGGAGTGGCTGCGGTAGACTTTGAAGCCTGTGCCGCAGCTGAGGCGTTCCTTTGAGAACTAGCGACGGGGGGCGCAGGCGTCACAGAAGTTGCAGGAGCAGCGGGGGGTAGACCGCTACCACCAGCCGCCGGCGAAGGTGTGCCCTGAGGTATCGCAGTTTGTTGCTTAGCCCCACGGTGCGAAAAGTTGAACCCCTGTGCTCGCATCTCCGTACCAATACGGCCATCTTGAATCTCCAGAGCTAGCCAGCCAAATGCGGCGTCTGCCAAGTTGAAATTCCACATGTTCTTGAAAGCACTTTCATCAACTTGACCTTGTACGCCGGGACCACCGACCGGGCCACCAAAGGGGTTTCCACCAGCTGCAGTTCTAGGCATCTTGTCAACTAACTCAAGTGCATTCCTAAGCAGATTCTGCTGGGCTTCATTTTGTTGAATTGCCGGCTCCACTTCGCCCTTCACAGTCTCCCATACGTCGCTAAATGAGGCTTTAGAGGCGGCAAGCTTGCCACGGTAGTGATCCAGAGTCGGGTTAACGCTAAATTCGTTATAAGAGCTACCATATCGGAAATGTAGGCCGGCCGAAATAGAAAAGTCTGCCTTGAGGCTGACCGATAGCTGGTTCAGTATACCTTCACGAGCGGGCGAGGCGTGCGTGATGAAGATCCGAGTCTCCGTAGGGTCATAAACACGGTTCGCAGTATCGACCAGCTCGCCCATCTGCAGCAGGGTAGTCCACATAGTGCCTTGTCCACCTGCAATAGTAGTTCGGCCTTCGCCATTGTCAAACAGCTTGTGCATGACGACCGCACCGCCAAGGCCAAGCAGTCGCAGCTTGACACCGCCGATCTCCAAGAGCATGGATCGAGCCTCATCAATAATGTGCAAGTTCGGTACCTTGTACTCGCCAGAACGGAATTTTTCCAGCACGCGTACATCTTCGCAGGCACCCCAAACGGTGTAAACCGGAACTTCGAGTCTGATTTGTCCGCTGATGAGCATAGGCAGTTCGGACAAGGGCAGATCCTGAGGGTTGAATCGCGCCTTAACTGAGCCCGGTCCACCTTGACTGATACCCTTTTTGACTTCCTCGGAGATCAACGGCGAGTACTGGGCGACATGCTTCAAAGTCCTATTTCACAATATAGTTAGAATATTGTTCAACCCACAAAATCAAAATAACAAGTCCAAATCTTACTTCTCTGCAATGCGCTCCAAAGATGTGTCGTCATAGAAGCCAAAGTCTCCGGTGTGGATGATATGATCGGCTCGCGCTGTCTTCGCAAGTTCGTTTAAAGATCGCAGATTACCTTTGGGGGAATTGTTAGCTTCATTCCGCTAGTAATCAAAAGTGACAAGTTTATCTTACCTCGTACGTCGGCTATGCAAAGAACTCGAATGGGTCCTGATTGGACTACTCGACCTTGGTTAGGTAGAAGAGGGACGGCACCGGGCGCAGGTTGGCCTGGGTTCGGGTGGCTACTGGGAGCGCCGTTGGGCATATAGCCTTGATTGTTGTAAGAGCGTTGCTGGAAACGGTTAGCCGCGAATGATCGAGGATTAATTCTAGCTTGTGGAGTGAATCGGCGATCAGAGTAAGGCAGGCGAGGTAACTGAACACCGCCTGGTAACTGCTGACGAGGGCGATCACTACCGCCTGAGGTAGTGTGGTGAAGGCGATCAAAAGCGCGATGCTGGCCGTGAGACTGGCTGTTGGATAGATTGGGGGGAACTGGAAAAGACATCATGAAAGCTGTTCCACCCCGGACGCCCTGCTGTTGGAGAGGAAGCATGCGATGCTGGTGCTGGTGCTGGTACTGGTGCAGCTGATGCTGATGCTGGTGGCAGAGCTCACAGTTGCAGTGGTGAATAGTGGGAAAGTACTGAGGGAACGGCTGTAGCTGTAGCTGTAGCTGCTGCTGCTGCTGCTGCTGCTGCTGCAACTGCAGCGACGGCGCCTGGAAGGAGGGAGGTGGAGGTGGAGGCTGATGAAGCGGACGAGGCTGATGAAGCATAGAAGCTTCAGGTCTACTAGGAGTTGCCATGACGTTTTCAAAAGGAAGGGGAATACGATACATGATGAAAATATTCCAAGATTTTGAGAATAATCTTGAGAAGGTATGATCTAGGCAATAGGTTCAAAGGTGGTTGTTGAAGTTTAAAAAGGAAACTATTCCGTCTTTCAATGTGCAGGTTGTATGCGCATGATTAGGAAACAAGTAGAACAAGTACTCACAGCCATGGACAATCAGTCTCCGCAGTAATGAGGGACGTCGTCGAAGATAGACCGAGAAGGAGTCGTCGTAGCCTAAGAGCCGTCACCGGGGGGTTTCCGTGAGGTACGGGATCGTGGAGGAGGAGGAGGAGGAAGAATAGTCGGTTATGAGGCGCGTGTATGAAGACCTCGAGATGCCCAGGTGGCTCGACGACGTTAACGAGTCGAAAGTTCAATGGCAAATGAACAGAACGGGTATCTAAAATGAACAATGTATCAAGAATTGATATTGACACGACCTACGGAGATGAAAACTCGGGGCAGACGGCCGTTTGCCTGTAGAAATGTTAGGTGTCGGAAGGTGGTGATGAGTGAGGTCGGTAACCTTTTGGATTTTCAGCGGCGACAGCAAGTGTACGAAGGTTTGGGGCGCCGAAAAAGTTGGACTGGGGAGTAAAGGAACTCGCGACAATCACAAGCTTTGTCAATTGTGATTGGTTACAATGTTCAGCCTCGATCCACTTGATCATTTGCATGTACCGGGATACCCACGAATCCTAGTCATACCTGGGGGAGAGCAAGGTATACGGTACTTGAACTATTTCTTGATTATGTAGTGCACGTAGCTAATGCCTAACCTTACCTAACCTTACGTGTACCAGGTTAGGTTAGGTATACCTAAACACTCTTCATCCATAAACTACCCAGGTTAGGTTAGTTATGTTGTCTAGTTCCATACTTAAATTCAAAGTATTTCCTATATCAAGCACGCACTTATATAGGTGAATATCTATAGGCTAGGCACCTATATGGCTCGGTTGATAGGAGTGTCTAGATTTATATTCTGGTTACATCTATCAAACGCCTGTGCCACATTAGTAGCACACAGTTGTGGATTTTCTACCTACTATACCATATTAAATAGGCCCAGAGGTTAGTGAATATCGCCAGCCTAGAGCTCAAATGCATGAGCCTTGCTTACATGGATTTTGGAGAATGTAAGTTAAAAGCCAATCATTTATACCATAGAAGACTACCTGTCAGTATACTCCGAGTTGTATAGGCTATATTCTATATATGCTTAGGTATATTTATTCACCTATTCGCAAGTACTTAAAGTGCCTACTATACGGTATATCGGAGGGACAACATCTCAAGTTTCTGTACTTCATGAACACATAAAGGTCAGATACACAGCTCACAGGAGTATGTATAATTCTAGCCAACTACCTACCCGTTTTATGGAGCCTAGGATTTCTAGTGAATCAAGAAGAATCGAAAGTGCAATACTATCTTTAGACCACACAACTGCTTGATATGAAACTCCATACCTAGCAATGTAGCACTATCCTATACATAGCCCTGCCACCCTCAATGGACTTACCATGTCATTTGTTGAGTGAAACTTGGATCTTAGATGAAAGTCACTAACACCAGTGTGTTATTCCGTAGGAGATATCTAGCACCAATTCATAAATATGGCGTTGGTCTGGCAGATATACCTACCAAACGTATTGCCATATAGTTAGAACAACAATCTATAGACATCACATCAACATCATAAAATTTGCAATTAAGCAAGCAGACAGACAGACAGACAGACAACAATCACGCATTTGTGCCCAAAGGCTGATTTAATTCTTATTATGATCCAAGGGTGCTATTCTTCCCACCTATTCCACGACACCACACCCACGTCCGTACCCATCCACGCTCTAGGCCAGTCCGTGCCATGCTTCGCTTCATCCGTAGAAACACCCTAGTAGATGATACACTGAATACATGTATTCCCTCCCTCCCCTCGATTTTCTTTTCCTTCCTTGCCTTAGCTCGCGCCGGGTCCTGGCTGTATAGCAGCAGATAGTCGAACAGACTTCGAGGAGCAAAAAAGGTCAGGCAGTTAGTCAGTTCCATGTTCCTGCTGCAAATGCCATTCAAAAATTCAAACTTGGCCACCAGTGATGCTACCGCTACCCGCCCGAAAAAGGGGGAAACGCCGAGTTTCTATGGATAGGAAAGGAGGAAGAATGGGTTGGTGTCTTTCGTCGGGCTCCTGATTGGCTGCCCTGAACGAAACCCGTAGCAAATACTTCCCGTAGCCAAAACTCCGAGGCAATGCGCTGATGTGATCACTACGTCGGCGTGCTTGTTGATCCTTATCTGATACATAGGGTTATCACCACATTTCTTCCTCTCCTGGCTGCTGCTGCTGCTCGCGGTGGCCGTTTTCGTTGTGATGGTATTGAACATAAGTAGAGTAATAATCTTTATCCCCGTCCTGGCCGTTATAGTCATTCTGATTGTCGCGACTCGCCTGGTCTTTGCTGTTGTGCTCATAGTCGTAAATCTCGGCTGCTTCTGGGTAATCTCCTGCTTCGTGCTGCATACTAGGATCACCGTATTGCTGCTGCTGATTCGATGACTGGGGATAGGTTAGAGCTAAAATTCATCGGATTTTGTATAAGAACTCACTCGATGGTATTCGAAATTGTACTGATCCATGCTCTCCTGTGCTTGTTGCTGCTCCAAGTACTGCTGCTCTTGCTCGCGCCGCCGCCTCTCCTCTTCCTGTAATCTCTTCTGCTGCGGGGACTGGGGAACTTGTATCTGAGGGTGCATTGCTTGGACCTTTGCGAGGTACGAATACATGAAATTGCTAAGCAGGACTTGGCTGTATAGGGCACGGCGAGGATTGGCGAGCTTAATATGCGCCATTCGATAGATAGCTCGTTCCTCCAAGAGAGGAAACCTAGTCCAGTGATAGTCGACATCGGGCCGCTGGGGTCGGTAGGGGACTGGTTCTGGTGATAATGATCTTTGAGCTTGATGTTTCCTACTAGTCGAATCTCTTTCACTTCTTCTCTTGCTACTTCCAAAGAATGAGGCAAACAGGCCGTCCTTTTCTTTCTTTTGATCGGTAGACTTTCGACTATCTCTCTTCCTCTCTTCTTCTAGCTTGCCGTCGACACTGTCACGGTCGAGTAGTAGGCTCTCTCGTCCCTTGTGGATGGCTGTATCGATCGAGGTTTGGAGCACGTCGAGGCGAACGTTGTCGTGGGCCTTCTCCACAAGTGCTTTAGTCTTGGACTTCCTGTTCTCATCATCCTTCTTTTTCTTCTCCTTGTCCTCACTCTTGAACCACTTCCAGGATGTAGACTTGGACTTTTCGCTTTCGGTTTCACCCTTGTCTTTCTTACCCTTCTTTTCTGGCTTCCTCTCATCGGGCGCGCTGAATGTGGGAATAAAAGTTAAAGACTCAGTACTGGTGGCGCTGCTACCCGGGAAAGGCGAAGGACTTTGTGGCATGTCATTAAGAGGCCGGTTAGAGCCACTCGGAGTCCTGGTTTGCTGTGAAGCCTGGCCTGCGGCTTGCGGTTGAGAAGGGCTTTGCAGCGGTTGACCATAATTCGGCCTTTTACTTGAACGCGCTGGAGGCTCAGCAGGTGCCGCTGGAGATTGAGATAAGGGCTGGACAGCGTTTCTTTGGGAAGACGATCGTTCTGGGAATGGTCGATTGATTTCTATAGCTTGCGCTCCAGAATGATCCTCCTCTGCCACGGGCTGTTCGAGAATCTGTGGTGTCGAATCCAAAGCCTCGATAGCATCAGCAGAGGGTGTGCGAGTTGGGCCCTCTGGTCTCGCGGAAACAGCTTGACTTGAGTCCTGAAAATCCTGCTGCTCCGATTCTTCATATAACTCTGGGGTTGTATCTTTGGAAAAGGTTTGCTGGCGCCGCATAGGCTTTGATGGTCGCGAAAAGCTGTCCGAGATGGGTTCTGACTGGACACGAGTTAAACTATGCCCTGGTGGTGCCTCGATAGTCGATTCACTATTAGGCATGGCGCTAGAGTCATCTTCGGCTTTCTTTGCTGCTACACGCTTCGAGAAAGGAAGTCGCTCGTCAGACCTGAGCGAACCACTCTGCCGATTCTTGAGACTGCCGCCTTTTCGGTACGTTGTACGGGTCGACCGACGCAAGCCCATGCCTGGCGCAACGGGAAGTATGGGCATATCGTCTACATTTGGTACTTCACCCCCTCCATCTTGCCGTTGCGACTCAAGGGTGAGCTTTTGAACAACTTTTGAAGGATCATTTACCAAATCGTCAAGGCTGAGCTCTGATGGGCCTTGCCCCGACAGTCTTTGGGACTTATTCCTCTCCAGCCTCTCGGCACCATCCATATAGCCTTCCGCGCCATGACCCCCTACGTTGTCAATCTGCCTGGAGAGCATGGACTTCTTCCTTCGTAACCCGCTCGAATTGCTCCTGTCTAAACCATCTACAGAGAGCGAGGAATCGGCAGACCTCCGTTTCATGGTCTGTACCCTCTTCTCAACAAAGTTCTTGAACTCGGTCGGAGCTAGCTCTGGATGGACATTGGCGGGAACCCATAAAAGTCTCGAAGGGTCTGCTTCGTCGTCTCCTTTCGGTGCTATCGACGGCATTGCCATTAGAGACATTCCCTGGAAAGGAAGCAGGTCGGGATCGCTGTTATTAGAGACATCCATCGACATGCGCCGTAATGCTTGTAAGTTGCTTAGCTCTTGGGCAATATCGTTCGGATTGTCAATATTAGTTATCGGATATTGCTGGGCTTCTTCACGCATGTCGCGAAGCGTAGGCGACATGGGAGTAATGGGCGATTTCGGGCCCGACTCGTATGAGCTGCTCCTCGACGTCGTACTTCTCTGACTTGAGACTCGACCGGGGAGGGTTTGCGGTTTTTGCGAGATCCCATTTGTTGTAAGACCAGATGAGGTTTGCAAGCCAGTCTTATCCGAAGTAGTCCGGATAAGTGGAAGCCGACGTTCTTCTGGAGAAGGAGGATCTAATTCGCGACGTTGAGATATTTGCTCGCCACCGCCGGGAGCTGCGATAAAGCTCATAGGGCGTAAATCATTATTCGGGTAGTCGTCGTCATCGCCGTACATGGTTCCGATGGTCTCGGTTATGTGATGGGTCGGATCGGATATGGAGAGCTGGTTGGCATGGCCACGCCGGCTCGAAAAGCTTCCACCGACATCGCGAGGCCGTTGAGAGGTCTAAGCATTTCAGCACAGGTCAGTTGCGAATGGTCTCAACACAGAAAGAATAGGCCAAGGGTGAAGCAGGGTAAACTCGGTGGTATTGAGATATGCTTCACAGGATGAAATATGTGGTATTCCAAGGGCAAAGGCCGGCTCCAGGGTATGCGACCATGTTATCCTAGGTAGACAAAGGGGCTTACCATCATCGAGGGTTGTACGTAGCGACCTCGTGCGAGGTCTAAGCCTCTAAGGGATCCCCTTATAATATTGCCGGGTTGCACGAAGCAGAGTCTCGTCCGAATCGCGGCACTATCATGGAGGTGACAATGTCAGGCGGGTTTCTAAGGTCGTTGCTGACGTCCGATATCCAATAAGAAGATGTCCGGAATGCATGCAATGGGGACGATTCAGGAGAGTGTGTCCGGTCGATTACGGTGTGGATGTAGAGTATTACTATTGGAGCTGTTGATAATGTTGGCGTCTGGTCTCTCTTCAGTCGGGAATCGGAGGGTGGGCTCGCGTCGGGGAACGGAGGAGGGATGTCACGAGATAGTGTCGTAGTTGCGATTATAGCGTTTGGACGTGGACGTGGAGGTAGACGTAGAAGTGAAAGTGGGAGCGGGATCGAACGAATATTGACATTAAGGGCGTGGTGGCGGACGAAGACAATAGAGGGTAGAGAATAGACAGTCTCTCGGTTAAGGTAAATAAAGGGGGCGCTCGGTCAAAGCTGCTGCAAGTATAGAGTTGTTGGGCTCCGGAGTTGATGTTTATTAGGTAGACAACGAAGTTAGCGGTGCTTGGGTCCGAAATATCATGACTTGAATGACCTGAAATGAAATATCATGGTCTCATCGCTATTAATCACTCTTTTCCTTTGCCAAGTCATTCCCTATATTCCCTACGGTTAGAGAGAAAGGGAGATGTCTAATAAAGTCCTACGGTGGTATTAGTGGTTATTCATATCCATCCATCCATACATACATGAGATGGAAGGATAACCAATTCTTCTTCGCTTTCCAGTCCAGTCATTGACGTCCCATTACGGTCCCTCTTTTAAGAAGTTAGAACGTTGCATTAGCGCCATCAGGAGCCCGGCGCCTGGCCATCGTTTCTTTTCTTTTCTTTTCTTTCCTTTTTTTCTTTTTCTCTTTTTTCTTTTTTCCCCTCGGGTTTATCTTACAGCAGGTAAAAAGGTCATGTTTTGCAGTCCTGGGTGCCGATTTTGGCTAGCCCCGACCCGCTGTTTTTGGCACCCTCGACCACCCTTCAGAAGTACATACCTCCAAGCCCGGCCACAGGTACAGGCCAAAGTCTAGGTACTCTACAGCCCAGCAACTTCAAATGAGGCACCGCGATTCAGAGCCGCACAGGCATCACAGCATGGCCTGAAGGGGAGCCCAGGATCCGGGAGTCCGGCTACCCAGGAGATTTAAATCGAGATGCTGTCCCATCGCGCTCCTGTTTAGAAAATTCCAAGAAGAACAGTTTGCCGCAATATTGTATTTGATTTATTTCCTCTTGGACTTCCGCAAAGCTGCCGGGTACATCGTGCAACCCTGCCTGGTACTCCGCCTCAATGTATTTTGCCCTTTTGAGGGAGATCTCGTGGCGTGTTGTGGCTGGGTTCGTGGCTTGATTGGCGGCATTCGCCGGCACGAGCGCGCTCTTGTGGCTGAAATGGACCTGCTGGACCCGTCCAGAATTGAGCGATATCGACAGGAACTTCGCGACGAAGAGACTGGAAGGGCCTCATCAAAACCCTCAGCTGGGCGGCTTGTACAGGAAGTACAACGCTCACCCGCCGGAGAGGTCGCTCATGGATCACCTTCGGAACGTCATCCGTTCTGAGATTACGCGCAAGTGGGCGCCGAGGCGCTGAGGCGCGAACCGAAGATCAAGCCTATCATGGGCCCCGACTTCTTCATGTATCACCTCTACTTCCTCTGGGTGCGCGACACCTCGGCGTTCCACATCGGGCTCGACCGGATCGACGATGCGTGCCTTCGGATGTTCTACAGGTGGACTGGCTGTCGAAAACACGAGCTGATCTACGCGAAGCCGGCAGACCTAACGGCAAAAGTGAAGGAGTATGACGAGGAATCGGATGCCTACACAGACGTAGAATGCAGCACGGACAAGTACATCAAGCCACGCGTGAAGAGGTGCTGGGTGTGTGACCGTGTGGACGAGCGCGACAACGACCCGAGGCTCAAGGTCCTCTGCTGGGAGGACATCGACCTCTGGGTCCTCCGCGATCCAGAGGGAAACGGCGGCCGGGACCGCCTGGCCATGCAGGTTCTTCTCCGATACCACAAGGGCGAGAACAACAAGATGGTGCCGACCTGGTATATCTTCATCGAGGAGGCACTCCCCGCCTTCTGTCCCATCACCCATATCCTGGCCAAGGCACTGGCCGAGGGTGTCATTGCGAACGAGGGGTACCAGACCAAGGCCGAGCCGTTCTTTACCACCAAGCTCAACAAGCGCGCCCTGAAGGTTCGGTGGAAGAAGGAGTGGCTGCATAAGCCGGTGTTCCGCAAGACAGAATTGAGAACGAGCGTGGAAAAGAAATTGGAGATGGAAATCCGGCCTGCCACTCAGCGCGATGCCTTATTTGGGGAGGGGTTCAAGGAGAAGGAGGTGCATAGGGAGGTGCTCAAATTCGGCGACGGCAGCGACTTGTGGGAGAAATCGGACGATGCCCTGACCGCGGCCATATTCGACGGTAATTCGGAACGGCTCAGGATCGCCATGGGGCTGCTCGAGAAGTTGGCACAGTACTGTCAACGACGAGGGTATGCAGAATGCGTCGATAGTAAGTTTCCCCCTCACCTGGTCTGGCGGTGTGCTGACGTTGCGAAGCAAACTATCGTCGGTCTGTCCGCGACCAAGGGATGCGGCACAAAGCGAACAGCACCGTCTACCAGGAATACTACAACAACGCCAGGATGAACGCCGTCGTCCAGGACGCCTTCCAGGACGCCTTCCTCGGTCGCGGCACGCAATCGCCCTACCTGGCCATCTTCAACCACATGGGCCTCCGCCTGGACGAGAACGCCCCTCCCGACGCCAACGTCAGAGGTCATCTTGCCGATCCTTCCCGGACGGCCCATCACACCGAAACCTGGGCCGGCGCAAAGCACCCCAAGCCCTCCCGCGCCGGAGATACCGCTTCGCTCGCCTCCACCCCCGTATAGTGAATTCGACTCAGGAGCCAGGCACCGTCCTACCATATCTGCTCGCGATGCGGCCATCACTCCAGGCCGTCGGCGCTCTCCGTACGCTCGAAAGAAGCCGGATCCCTGCATCTTTTGCGGGAAGACGTACACACGGACAAACGTGCTGTGGGACCATCTGGACGACCATCTCGAACGCGCCAAAGGCGGACCCTTGGCCTGCCCCCGCGAGGAGTGTAAGGGCATGGTGTTGGAGAGCCCGGGGCGTTTCAAAGCTCACGCCGCCCGCTTTCACGGAAGCAGCTTCCGAGTGCGGATCAAACTTGTGACATCCGAGAGCGTGAAGCCGCCAGTGGGCAGTGCTACGGCCTCTGTGAGACCAATCACTCTTGTGCCATCGGAGAATCAGGCGCGGCCGCCGGGTTCCGGTCCTATGTACACACCTACACGGACGAGAATTGTGCTTCGAATCGGTGGAAAGAAGGCTTAAGAGGGTTCAGGAACCTGTTCCAACACCGGCCCCAAGGACAATTATGAGGCACGGAGGCATATCGCAGAAATGATTGCCTTACTTGGTCCGTCGCCCATGGAACTGCTAGACAGACATGTTATAACTAATCTATAGAATTATATAAAGTTCAACTGCATTAGCACCACCTCATGTTATACAGTCACTCTGCAGATCTCCACTTTATGATGCAGTCTGAGCTACATGATTATGAACGGGAGCCTTGATGTCAGGCGCCTTCAATCAACCTTAGTAACTGCCATTGGTTGCTTGCTGAGCTAGCCTCAGCGACCCTAGCTGCGCTACCGCTATAACTCAGTGCCAACCCCCCCCGGTTCAAGCGACGCTCAATGTCTCATCGCCCGTTTTGCTCAACTATTCCTTAGCCGTAATGTCGCTATTACCCATGGCCAATCCCCAAAGCAACGGATCTAACTGCGGTGTCTTTGCCTTTACTGTGGCCCGCTACCGCATTGCTGATACGACTGCCAGGCCAGCTCGACTCGTTTATATGGAGGCATCTCACGGGCTAAAGTCTTGTGGAATGCCCTTAGCTTCCAATATACCTTTTTCTTCGACTCTGTAAGGGCCAATGGCCTGTTCTGTAGCAGTGTAGACAGTGGGGAAGGGTAATCTTTGCATCTAATGCCTGAATTAGCTCAATGCCGGTCGACTGAGCAAGAGACTCACAAGGTATTCAGCAATGGGAGGCCAGAATGGCATGCCGGGTGATGTGTAAGCATAAGAGCGACGACCCTTTTGTAGTAGCAAAAGGACCTCAAATCCGCAATCCTTGTGAAAATTGTGCGACTTTCCGATCAATGTCTTGCGTCGCTTGATGACCTTTGTAGCCTGGCGTTTCGCCTCTCGCTTTGCAGCCCCAGTTGCTTGTGCCGGTTGCTTTGGGAGAGTAGCCATTTTCGACCTGTGCAAATTGCTATAGATTGCTATCTTTAGTCTTTATACTTCCTCCTCTCCAGAGAAACGCGTAAAGATAACAACATACAACTAGCCCTATAAAGCATTTAACCGGATGCCGGGGTTCCTGAATCACGGTTACCCGAGTCCGTAGCCCTGGATGCCGGCACGCCATACCCCCGCATTTCGGAGGCCCTTACCCCGTATTTCGGTGCCCCTATATGCCCCGTCGTTCCTGGACTTACGGAAAGTACCCCAGCCTTTCGGTGGCACCCCCCGTTACTAGAAACGGTGGATCTTAAACCTAGCCCAAGCCCGACCCTATTGGCCGTGAATCCAGTAACGACGGCTGCCCTAAATTTAGTTCCTAAAACTAGAGGTCACCCCAAGGGCTAACATAATCCTTAAGTTTTCGACTACGACGAGATTTAACCCACCCCCCACCCCAACAAGGCTAAGAAACTACTAGCCAATCAGAGCGAAGCTAGAAATTTCTTAGCCTGTTCAATTTTAACCCGACACAAAACCTTAAGAAAACTTAAGGCATAGATGTACTTGATCCCTTTCTTGGTCCGCTCGAGGCTCTTTCTCATCAAACATGCTTTCCCAAGATGGACGCTCCCGGGACGGTCTTTTACCTCGAACCATACAACAAATATGCCACAGTGATTGTTCAAGATCCCGCGAACCGCGACCGAACACGCAAGGTCCCCCACATCGCGGACGTGCCAATCTTGAGAATCGGACTAGATCAGCAGCTCAAAAGCCCTCCGTGCCTTATATGATTCGGCCGGCGTAAACACAACGATATAATCCTCAATAACCGCTTCTCGAGAAATGATCAGTACTATTTTAATTTTAATAAAGAAATTGGAAAGCTGCTTCTCCACGACATATCGGAGAACAACAACACGCAGCTCTACGACCCAGCAGAAGAGCACCCGCGTCCCCAGATATGTATCAAAGACCTGTCGGCAATGCGTCATGGTACTCAGCCCAGACCCGTATGCCAACCCCAGAGGCCCCGCCGTCGAACGCCAATGGATCTTCAAGATGCGTAACGCCGAGTTTCGCCTCATCCCACAAAGAACGCATGGCCAAGATAAAGCAACACTTACCCAAAAAAGGCTTGCATTCGCAGGCCAACCCAACCCTAATCGGAAAATCGAAAGGACCTTGCAGCAAATATTCACCTTAGGCTTACAATCTTTCCAATCTGAAAGATTAACAACCACTTACAAATCTGCGTTAATGATCACTTTTAACCTTTATAATACTCGGTTTAAAACCCCATTTAAGCCTAAAAAAGACGATAAAATCCAAATTATAAAGCTTAAACCGCTTGGGAAAAAAAGGTAAAGTGAAATGCATAAAGTTATTAACATATATACCAACGCGTATCACGCTTGCAAAATCGTCGCTATAAAAGTAAAGGTATTTTAATAAAAGATTTATTTAAAAAAAGATTTTAAAAAAAGAGTGGAAATGGAAGTAAATTTAGTTTAAATATTAATATATATAAATTTTTAAGTTTAAATTTACTTATTTTACGTTAATTATATTAGTTTTATATTATATTATATATTATTTTAACTAGTTTAAATTAATCCTCGAAAAACGGCGAGTTACGCTCGCTACTTCCCCCGTTTCCGTTAACGTTACAAACGCCACCCAACGCTTAATCCGTATATTTATATTTATAAAACTTTATTAAAAGATTTCTCGAGATTTAATTTAAAACATTATTACGCTAAAAAGCTTTTACGTGTTAAATTTATATAGCTTTAAATTAAACATTAAATTTAAAATTAATTAATATATTATAATAATATATAAAATAACTTTAATTAAAATAATTTAAAATTAACAATTTGTTTAATTTATCCTTTTAACTTTTTTATATATTTGTACGGTTTTACATTTTTATATTTTAAGTTAAAACGTTAAAAATGTTTATTAATAAAAACATTTAAAATTATAACCAACGTTATAATTAATATTACAATTAATTAACATTATAATTAATCATTACAATTAATTAATACAATTAATTAACCACGTATAAAAACATCTTTTATTTTATTTTTAACTTAATAATAAAACTATTATTTAAGCTTTCCCGACTTTTTATACACCCGTACAACGTTACGCGCTTATATTAAACCTCATTTATTATATTATATCGTTTATTATAACGCGTATTACAACGCGTGTTACGACGCGTGTTACAACACGTTTTAACTTATCTCGAAAATATATTTAATCGATAAATTTAATAATAAAATTAATAACTATTATATAATTAATTAATTACTTATAATATTATTGTTTTTAATGTTATTAATAATGTTATTATTAATAATGTTTTTAATAATTATTTTCGCTAATAAAAAGATTTTTACTAAAAAACATTTTATAATTACTTTAAACTATAATTTAAAAAAGATTTAAAAAAGTTGTATAGTGTTATAATTAATTAAAAAGTAATGTAGTTAAAAAAGGTATAACTTTATAAATTTAAATTTTTTTTAAAATTATAATTTAAAATCATTTAAAATAAATTATATACGTATATTTAAAAATTTAACATTAAATAAAACATTAAAATTTTTATATTTATTTATAAAAGTAACTTTTATAATTTATTAATTATTTATCGAAATATAAAACTTTTAAATATTTTTTATTTAAATAATTATTTTTTTTTAATTAATTTTACAATCGTTAAAATTATTAATATATTAAATATCGTTGTTAAAACATAATAATATATAACGTTTAAAATTTAAGAAAATAAGAAACAAACGCTAAAGGTTAATATATAAAGATTCGGCGTAACCGTCGTGGAATGTTTAATAAAACTCCTACTTAAAAAAAAGAAGAAAGAACGGTTTCCAAAGTGGGAGCAGTAGTATGAGTACCTCCCGGCAAGTCTAAACTAGCACCAACATGCACGTCCCTTTGCATCTATGCTCGCCGTTGACACCGATCGGCGTTCAACGGCTCGCGATCTGCTCAGCGTACAAAACCTATTGTTACTTGCAAGCCAGGCAAACAGAACAACAATAATATCTTCTGCAGCACCTACTCCCATAAATTGGACACAAACGGTAGCCACTGCATTCTTTCAAGGAAATCTTCAGCCCACGCAACGCAATAGAAGCATGCAACCCTCGCAGCCAAACCCAGTAGCGATTCCATTGCCAAACGTACCTCCTAATCGACCGGCGCATCCAGGAGCCATGCGTGGCAGGCTCCTGCACTACCAATTCCAAATTCATTCCAATTCACACTTGGATTTCACTGGAATGGACTTGTCCTATCGACTTCACATGCAACAAATTCCAAGGCAGCTCGTAGGGTCGCTATTCAAGCGTACCTAGAAGTCCTCAACCTCAACCACCCACCACCATTCGCACCACACACCCGAGATCTCATATCAAACCAGTACCCCATACGACGACGTTGCAGACACCAAAGGACTGGGCCTTCACTAGTGGTTTTGTTGCAATCCTCACACTATACAGTGCGTTCTATTGGCCATGGAGAATCACCCGGCGGTAAATCATCCGCTAGCTCCACTGGCCTCCACGACGGACGACCAAGATATCCTTGACAACATAGACGGCCGCATGCACGGCCCCATGAGCGGATTTATCAAAAAATACTTCGGCAACTTTCAATATGCCCACCAAGATGCTTTCTTGGAAATTCAGGCAGCCGGAAGAGTTAGTGGCCGCTGTGCCGTTCCATCAGCTGCCCCATCATCCGACAACTTCTTACAATGGTTTTCCAACTATACATCGCGGGAGCTTGACGGTGCTCGAGGCTCGTGGCATATATCTAGCGGCGGTGTAGCACCCGAGCACGAGAGTGATGACGACGGTGCACGTCTCTTCTTGACCATGTCCTCTTCGCCGGCTTCCAACGTACAGACAAGATGGGACTATATTCAAGTTATTGGCCAGTTTTACCACCGTGCTTGCGTTTGTTATCAGGATGGACTATTGCGTCTCTGTCGGTCCGCACACCAGGTCTTCGCCAGTCAGCCTACGCGGCTCTTCTTACATGGCTTCTACATACGCGGTTCACTGATCGAACTTTGGGTCTTTGATCGATCTGGCTTATATTGCAGCGACCTATTCGATATTCAGAAAGATTTCATCCAATTTCTCTCTATTGTTCTCAGCTACCAGCGGATGACCGACCAGGACCTGGGGAGAATCAACATCATTGAGACGGATAAGGGCGGTAGCTACATTGTCCTTGATAGTGTGGTGATGCCTTCTTTGGGAAAGCTTTATCTCGAAAGCCAGCCAATTGCGTCTCGCGAAGACCTTGTTGGCACCGGGACAACTTGCTACCGGGCTAGAATGCCTGATTCGAATCAATGGAATTACGTCTTGAAATTCAAATGGCGTTGGGCCAGGGAGCGTCCGGAGAACGAGCTTCTAAAGCTAGCCAAGGAGAAACGCGTCTGGGGTGCCGTCTCCCTTGATTATTACGAAGAAATTGAAAGTACGGCAAATCTGCGCCGAGGTCTCCGGTGGGGGAGACACAGAAAATTCGCCAGGATGCACTTTCGCAAGAGGAGTGGAAATATCGAAGGGCAACGACAGGAAATTACTTGCAATACTGACGGACTTGTCGAATATACAGAAGAAACCGACAACCTCTTTCAGAATCGTATCCTTGCCTGCATCGTTACTTCTCCTGTCGGCAGACCTCTTCACACTTTTCAGTCTCTCTTGGAGCTAATTCAAGTGTTTCGTGATGCTATCAAGTGTCACCGATCACTCTGTTATGACGCCAAGATTCTTCACCAAGATATATCCCCAGGGAACATGATCATTCTAAATGGCCAAGATGAAGGAAAGCCTCAAGGGATCCTGATAGATCTCGATTCCGCAATAGAACTCGCCGAAGGAGCAGGAACAGAGCTTGACATTACCGGCACCAGACCATTCATGGCTATTGGCGTTCTGAAGAGTGAACGCCATACTTATCGTCACGACCTAGAGTCCTTCCTTTACGTTTTCCTTTGGACAATCATAACGAACCACACGGAGAATCCCCCAGAGACGAGCAAGCTTCGACAATGGAGTAGTGGCGACTGGGACGAATTAGCAGTACGCAAGTCACTTGATATGGACCAAGGTGGCTTTCAGACTATTTTGGAGGAATTCACTCCCGAATTCTCCTCCCTCAAGCCGCTCGCCGAAAGTCTACGCCAAGTTCTATTTCCCCTACGGGCTGGGGTAATTTGGACGGGGACCGACGGCTCGCCCGAAGCTGTGGACAAGCTCTACGATGGAATGATCCGCGCGTTCGAAGAGGCCATTACTTCTGAGGGCGTAAGATAGATGTAATAGAATGAGCAGGTTTGTTCGGTACCACCTCCAAGTGTTGCTGTAAGTAGGACGGGGAGTATAAGAGTGACGATACGCCTAGTATAAAGAGCAGGAGGGAGAACAGGAGACCTGATGGTGAATAGAGTTATCCTAGCTAGATGGATAGAAGCAGTGCAATTTTGATGCGATTTCTTCCTAGCAACTCCCCTAATACTTCCGAGTTCGCCTTGCTATGGACTATTCTCTCTGATATGCCTGATGCTAGGTATAAAAAGGTTCCAACTCGCTAGTAGACCTTGCAGTAGGAATGGTGTTGGCACGTGCTGGATCTGGCTGCAAGTCTGCGATCTTGAAGTCGATCTTCACTTTTTTCCACTCGGTCCTACAGACAGCTGCGATCTTTTCTTTGACGACCCTATCTCTGTCGGTTTGGCTTACCTTGAGAGCAATGTCGCAGGCTGTGCCATCGCGCATTGTTCTGCGAACGTCTATATTGAACGTCATGTAACCATGTCGTTCCGGCGCAGCATGCCATCACGAAGGCAGAACACTAGATGCCCAGTGGATTCCTTCTGGATATTGTAATCGGAGAAGGTGCGTCCATCCTCGACCTGCTTGCCGGCAAAGATTAGTCGTTGGTTGGCGGGAATACCCTTCGATATTCTAGATCTTTGTCAGAGCCCTTCCCAGAGAGACTCATCTTCCCCTGATCGATTCGTTTGTCTCCTTGTCTATGGTAGCCTTAATCCAGCCATGGTAGCGAGCCGTGAGCAAATAAACAAGACGTATCTAAGAGACTCCATGCCACCCACCCAAGACCCCTCTTCTCCAAGCTTAGTAAATAGGCCAGCACGAGTAGGTGGGACGCAGTCGCAGACGACAGCCACGCGAAACTGTCCCGGAACTATACTAGTACCCACGACAGGTAGGTCGTAGACATCTTGTGACATCCGAGAGCGTGAAGTCGCCAGCGAGCAGTGCTGTGGCATCGAGAATCAGGGGCGGGCGCCGGGGTCAGGACCTGTGCATACGTCTGCGCACTAGCCCTGCTGCTGCGAGCTCGTGAGGGCCTGTAATTTCACGTTGTATATGCGACCGTTGATGGACAGTGATTCCTCCTGGCAGCAAGACAAGGCATGCGCCACGCTCGAGCATTCGATCCAATTGTGAATGGTTCATGAAACCTCTTCTTTAATCTGTTGGGCAGTGATCGCGGGACCCGCCGCAGTAGAAGAGCGGGCATCATAGATCGAGCGCTTGCCTCTCCCTAGTTGCTGAGACCAGCTCTCCTATACACCGGCCCACGGATCTCGAATATAGTCAAAGAGCACATCGTATACTCGAAGCTATGGGGACTCGGCGCTCCTCCTACGGTCTGGGAGAGCTGTGAATCGAATAATTTCGAATAATAGAGCGGCTAGGCATCTTCATAGATAGGGGACTTAGCTCCTGGAGACTTGCTCCGGACCATCAAGTGCCGGCGTCGCGGGCAGTGTATTGCAGCAGGTAAAACCCCCCTGGACCCCTGGACACCCTGGATATCGTCACGTGTAGACGCCTGGAATAGGGAACTAATCCCACTAAAGAGCCTGCCTACACAGTACTAATTATCAAGCCCAGCTAGCGGGCTAGGTATTCGGTAGCCATACTAGAACATATCCCGGCTCCCGCGACCCACTACATCCCA
The DNA here is from genome assembly GCA_022432525.1 of Daldinia grandis. Classification (NCBI taxonomy): domain Eukaryota; kingdom Fungi; phylum Ascomycota; class Sordariomycetes; order Xylariales; family Hypoxylaceae; genus Daldinia; species Daldinia grandis. Next base: position 1,754,531 of record JAJKLB010000007.1, read on the forward strand.
ACTTAAGTCCGCTACTAGTTTAGTGCAAGCCTAAAATAAATGATTAGCAATGCAATCTTCACGATCTACCTTTCGTGCAGTACACATCGAGGAGATCTAAGCATGGGGTTGATGATGGTTCTGCTCGGTAGCTTGGTGAGAGCGAACCAGAAACCTGTTAATAGCTATAACATATAATAATCTATACTCGTATAAATTAAATGAGCGACAGACTAACAGCAGGAGTGGGAAGCCAATGCCATATGCTCCTCTTATATTTAATATCTTTAATATGTTATTTCGGGTCCTATTATGCCCCGAATAGCACTGAGTAAGGGGTCGGACTCAGTCGCCTGACAAGCTTCTTTCCTCTCGCCATATTCAGAAATAACTTCGTGCTTGCTTTCTTCAACATATCAACTAACTAGGGTCCGAAGTATCCGAAGGCTTTATGGCGCGTGGTTAGTTCGTCTGGTGAAATCCAGCTAGACGATAAAGTTTCTCTACTAGACCAACCGCGACCTGGATTCCCCTGCGGTAGTATTTGATAGTTCGCCAAACGCGCACTTATTCGTCATAACCTTGGAGTAGCCTCTCCCCATTTACTAAGAACAAAATAAAAAATAAAAATATATCTGACGAGTAAACCCCTAACCTAAGACGATTAGTCCGATACTAAGCCACCTAATTCAGCGATTGGTACCATATAATCCGGCAGCGTGGATGTCTCTAAACCTAATCTCGCATGCAGCAGGGCCCTTTGGTCCTTCGCACGTTACCTTACCTAAGGGAAATACCTCATTAACCTAGGTATTTATATATACTTGTTAGGAGCTTATTAAACTAGTCCGCCCTATAAGCAAGATTTCAACGACGATATTATGCAATATAAAGTTCCACCACCGCTATTAGACAATTAATTGCCTACAAGACATCTCGGAATCCATACGGGTTCCAGACCAGAATGCCGGAGACAAGTGGATCTAAGAACGGAGCGGGCTTATGCGTAGTCGGCAGAGGAATATATACATACCTCCTAATACCCATGCCCTGTCGAGCCACCGAACAAAGCACCCCGCATAAAAACCCCATGATCACAGCAAGCCTAGCTGTGTCTGGAATGCATGCAAACAATCGTCGTTGACAAATGAGCGGCTTTCGACATGCCTCATCCGGTCTTTCCAGTTTTTTGCTCTCCAACATGCTGTCATCCGGTCTGGTCCAGGCGGGGGGCGCCTGCGGTGATTTCGGTAGGAAGATGGGACGAGCAGAGCAAAGCAAAGCAGAGCATACCTTCCTGTCTTATATGCTATGTACATGCGCTACTATACTCCCAATCCACACACAAGATTGATGTTTATAAATATAGTCTCAGATTATTCCCGACCCCTTTACTATAGGGTTGAGTCTTAATGGGCTGGGTATATCTAATAGATTAATTCTATATTGTGTCTCGGTATGGCGTCTTATTCTCTCTTTGTCCCTGGCTTTATAGTTTGGGTTTTAGTCTTCCTGGGAGGTGCAAGCGCTCAGACCTGCTGGCGAGATACGAAATGCACCGGCGCAGAGACATCTGCATTCCCTGGTGAATGGGAATCAAATATATTTGCTCCCTCATCACGCACCGTTACCCCCAAGGCCGTCTTCCGGTTAGACACTGAAGAAAGCATCTCGATAGAATCAGCTTCGTTGACCAGCACCAACTCAGGCATCTATTACGATTTCGGTCTCGAGGTTGGGGGCGTTGTTACGATTCGGTACTCTGTGTCGTCCACTGATGGCGAAGGCGCTCTCGGCATAGCTTTCACGGAAGCTAAGGATTATATTGGACCGGTCTCGGATAAGAGCGCAGACATATCTGAAAGGAATGATGGCGCACTGTATGCCATCTTTTCTTCAGCTGGAAACCATACGTATGAAATGCCAACTGAGCAACTTCGTGGGGGTTTTCGATATATGACATTGTTTCTTACCGGAACAACATCCTTTATCACAATCACCGGGGTCAGTTTGGAGATATCCTTCCAGCCAACTTGGTCAAACCTCCGCGCCTATCAGGGGTATTTCCATAGCAGTGACGACCTGCTCAACAAGATATGGTATAGCGGTGCCTATGTGAGTATATCTTAGTCGTATATCGACTCCCTATCCCAGCCACCAATGTTTCCTGCCACCCAGGAACCCGAGGAATGAGTCTTGTAAAGTCTATACACTCTTCTTTAAGACATTGTACAATGGCTAACCCCACTTTCTATAGACCCTGCAGACGAATGCGCTTCATCCCTTGACCGGACGAGTCTGGCCTGCCCCGGAGATCCAATGGCTGAACAACGGGAATATCGGCGTAGGCGACACTATCAACACCGATGGCGCAAAGCGTGACAGGACCGTCTGGCCTGGTGACATGGGTGTTGCGGTTCCCGCCTCATTCTATAGCACTGGCGATATCGAGTTAGTCTTCGACTTCCTATAGTTCCGGGGTTTTGGCTCATTATATTTAGGAGCGTGAGAAACTCGCTGTCGACGCTTTATGGTATTCAGGTCGGTGCCGCCTCTCATATAAGACTCGCTCACGTAAATTCTCCTCGCGTGAGCTCAATCTCACCGTACGTATAGGAACAAAACGGCCTGCTCCCGTTCTCCGGACCGCCACTTCTCGCCAAAAATAGTGCCACGTACCATATGTAAGAACCTCTGTTAGCAGTTAACCGAAAGACTTGAACTAAAATACCTATCTCTCTAGGTGGACGATGATCGGGACGTACAATTATGTCCTTTATTCTGGAAACGTGGATTTCATTCGAGGAATATGGACTAAGTATCTCTTAGCAATGAGCTTCATTACTAGCCAGTTCGATTCGTCCTTAGGCTTACTCAATATTACGGGTTTTACAGATGACTGGGGTCGCTTCAATGTTAGCAATACACAGGCATCGGCGCAAATGCTCTATTACAAGACGCTGATAACTGGCGCCGCTCTTGCTGCTTGGGTGGGCGATACAACCGAGATAAATTCGACGTTGCTCGAAGCCGCCGCGAAACTTAAAGATGTTATAAATGCACAACTATGGGATGGGAAGTCTGGTTCATTTCATGACAGCCTCGAATCTCGCGACAGCAATACTGGTTTACATCCTCAAGACGGCAACGCCTTGGCAGTGCTTTTCGACGTGGTGAACACCACATCAGATAAAGTGCAGGATATATCGTCCTCTTTGACTAAGAACTGGACCCCAATCGGAGCAGAAAGTCCGGAACTGACTGGTGAAGTGTCGACATTTATATCATCGTTTGAAATTCAAGCGCATCTATTAGCGGGCCAGACACAGCGGGCTTTAGATTTAATTCGTACTAGCTGGGGCTGGTACCTGAACAATGAGAATGGCACGCAGTCTACTATGGTCGAGGGTTATCTGGTGGATGGAACTTGGGGCTACCGCCACGATGCTGGATATGAGGAGAACTACTCGTATACTTCCCACTCTCGTGAGTATTCTTCAAACTCATCATTTAACCTTCCTATCCCAATTGTTTATAGGTAAACGGGTTTCGAAAAGAGGAATAATTACTGACAGTGAATTATTTCAGATGGGTGGGCTACCGGACCGGTCACAGCGTTGACGGAATACATCCTCGGTCTCAGTGTTACTGGTCTCGCGGGCTCGGCTTGGCGAATTGCGCCTCAGTTTGGAGATCTGTCACATGCTGAAGGCGGCTTCACGACTAGTTTGGGTAAATACTTCGCAAGCTGGACGGTAAATAGCGACGGCAGCTATACATTAGACTATAGTGTGCCTGAGGGTACCTCCGGCGTGCTGGTGCTCCCGACTGCCAATCAGAATGAGAGATATAAGGTGTTGGTTGACGGAAAAGAAATGCCAAAGAACCTTGGCAAGCCTGTCGAAACAGAAGGAAATAGGCAGCTGTACATTTCTAAGGGGACAAGTGGGCAACATCGCATCGAGGTCAGTTAAGGGGCCTCTTCGAAATTATCGGCCGGGCTAATGCTTCCTTGGAGATGTGCAGTGTTGCAGGCAGAAGCGCCCACGAAGCCTTTCTGCAGGACAACCAAGACGCTATGTATACCTGGTAGAGAATTGCGACCCAAGGTAGCACTGAGGAATACGCACCAATGATAGAATTAGATAGTGTCTGTTGGAACGAAATATACTTTTCCAGGACTCATGATCGGCCCGAGATATGTATATATTCTATGGCTTTCTTTAATTTGACTTGGTGTTGCTCTTGTTCTCATTGTTACCTGTTATTGAAAGATGTAAGTTGACGGAATTAAGACTAAGAGATTAGCGCTGGTCCTGATAGCATACCTAAGGTAGGTACCTCCTAGATCCCACATTTGTATATGCACGTAAGGGAACCACTATAATCAGCTGACCGCGACTCTTTCTCGCGTTAAGTACATTGCCCCAGGTGCCCCAAAAACGCGTCGGGCAATTCCAGAAAACAACCCGTCCCGCCTTTTTCTTGCCGGTCTGATGTCAATTCTGTTTCTTCCATCTTTGATATAAAACTGACAGCTCACCTAGGCAATCACTAGCACATGCTGGTGCAAATCCTTTGTTTATTCTTCACTTTTCTTCTTTTCCCCCATCTCATAATATAAGATAACTATCGCATCCATGAGAGGAATGCACTGAATTACTGACACTACCCTCCCATAAGACTAATCCACGTTGAATATCTCAATATGGCGGAGCAAGACGAGTCCGGTGGGCTTTTTAGCCTCTGCGCATTTACTTTCGTCCTTAGCAAGGACTTAAACGAGGGATTGATTGCCGAGGTATGTCGTGGCTCGTAATAAGTTCATTGTAGACAGCTATGCTCACTCACTATTAAGCTTTCTGATAGCCTCGTCAAGTTTGGTGGCTCAGTCTTGGAAGCGGGACGCGATGGTTCCTTACCACTTTCGCAAGTGACCCACGTGATCGCCAACTCGATCGATTTCCCCCAATATACCGACGCGACGGCTATGATGATCCCCGTTGTTAAATCTAAGTGGATCACGGCATCCTTAGCGAAGGGGAGGCAAGCTCAGATACGGCCGTTTACGCCTGATCCTCGAATGATCTTCTCCGACGTAGTATTGTCCTGCGCTGATATCCCACCAACCGACAAAGAAGCTATTATTGGTGCCACGATGGCTATGGGAGGAATGGACTCGGAGAATGTCACCAAGCTTACTACCCATATCTGCGCTCTCTCCATGGACCATCCCAAGTGTCAGCTAGCTACGGACAAGAAGCTCAAATGCAAGATTGTTCTTCCTCATTGGTAAGCACATTCTACATTTTGGATATAAGGTGTTAAATCTAACCTGATCAAGGTTTGATGACTGTTTTAAGCTGGGAAAGCGAATTGACGAGAGCCCATATCTTTTACCCGACCCTGAGTACCTACGTGCTAATCCCGAGGATGCGATCCGAGTACCCCCAAGTCAACACCTCGAGGGTGCCACTTCGGCTCGACCAGACTATCTACCCGGCCCTTCCGATGACGCTGTCGAAGTTCGCCCTAGTCTTACTGTGTTTGACGGTAAAAAGATCATGCTGTCATCAGACTTGTCGATTAGGAGTCGGCTCAGGGACATTATTTTAGGACTTATTAGCGATGGCGGGGGTGAGATGACTGATAATGTTAAGGAGTGTGACTGGTTCATCTGCCAATATCGTGATGGACCCCAATACATACACGCCGCGCAGGTCGGGAAGACCGTTGGAAACTTATCATGGCTATATCATCTGATCACCCACAATAAGTGGACGTCCCCTCTGCGACGCCTTCTCCACTATCCTGTTCCGCGCGACGGCATCTCTGGTTTCAAGGACATGCGAATTACAGTGTCAAATTACGGAGGAGAAGCTCGCATATACTTGGAGAATTTGATCACCGCTGCTGGCGCAAAGTATACGAAGACTATGAAGGCCGATAACACACATCTTATTACTGCCCGGGATAATAGCGAGAAATGTGAGGCTGCTCGGGATTGGAATATTAATATGGTCAACCACCTTTGGATCGAAGAAAGCTACGCAAAGTGCGAGATGCAAAGCATAACAATACCCAAGTATACTCATTTCCCGGCTCGTACGAATCTCGGCGAGGTTATTGGCCAGACGTTTCTAGACGAGAAGAAACTACGAGCGCTATACTATCCGGGCAGCCTAGAGGAACATACGCCAACGTCGAGGCGGAAGCGCAAGGTTTTGGAGATGGCCAACGAGAACTCGTTTTCTGATGGCCCTGCTGAAGGTATTGCGATTGGTCGCCAGGCTCACAAGGAATTCGACGTTATGAAGGATACGGATGCTGAATATGCGCAAAAGACCACAGAAGTATTTGGAGTACCAGCACCGCAAAAACGTCGGGAATCATCTGAGCTACAGACTCCGGCTAAGGGTCGCCATGTCCGTGCCGGTAAAGAAAACGAAACACCTTCTACGGTTTCTTCAAGCCGAAGCGCCAAGGATAAAGCATTAAGTAGGTTATCAGTTCTAGCGCCTGATATTGCTCTATACGAAAAGGAAAAGAAACGAGGGCTTAAGGATGGTTATGGGCTTTGGGGTGGTAAACGAGCAGCCGACTTTATCGACCGGGAAAATCTTAACCGCCATAGCCTTTCGAGTCCAAGTACAGGAGGCGAAGAAAAACAGATCAAGTTAGAGAGGCGGCCCGCGAAGAAAGCAAGACCGATGCTCCCGGATGTTAGTATGAGAGTAGTTCTTACCGGATTTCAGCGGTGGGTTAACGAGAAATATAAGGAAGATGCGGACCGAGTAAGTTTAACGAACGCTCATATCGTATATTTGTCTAACATCGTAATAGAAAAAATTACGCGACCTCGGCATTGCCGTCGTAACAGATGGTCAGCAATGCGATTATCTTGTGGCTCCACATCTGGTACGGACAGTCAAGTTTCTTCGTAATCTATCCAAGGGCGCTACTATTGTATCGTCGAACTGGATTGAAGAATGTCTAGATACAAAAGAGCTTCTGGACCCTCAGGACTTTATCCTCAAGGACAAGGAGAACGAGAAGAAGTTCGGCATCAAGCTTGAGACCTCGGTCCAGAAGGCGCGAACGAACAAGGGGAGGCTCCTCTGGGGCATGCCCATATACTGTACAGCTAGCATCAAGAACGGCCCGCAAGGCTACCAAGCTATTGCCGAGGCCAACGGCGCCATATTCATGGTGTACGGTGCGCGCAGCGGGACAACGATCAAGCCCACGGCGCCAGAGGACGACGATGAGGAGCCCGAGCCGGTGTACCTACTTAGCAACACGAGCGCCGAGGAGAAAAAGCTATGGCAGAAGTTCGAGGACATGGCGCACAAGGGTAACATGGAGCCGCGCATCGTCGCGGCCGATTGGCTGCTCGACGTTGTTATGAATCAGGAGATTAGCTTCGACGAGAAGTACCTAGTAACGAACTTCTTCGCATGAAAAGGAGGCTAGGCGTTGGTTCGTGGTCGTGGCGGCGAATACCATTTTTGTGTTTTATCTGTTTGTAATGCTTGCGTTATGAGTTCCGCGTTTCCGCTGCATAGCTAGGGGTTCTGGACGGGGGTGGTGTTTTCGGAGCATGTTCTCGCATCTTTACTGTTCTTCCTTTTCTGGGACTAGGGGATAAGTATTTTGCTACCTGCTAAACCCATCCACCGCATTCTTATGCCATTTCAAGTGGCAGCTTCGTACCCATATAAGTAAGCAGGATGGGGCTTGCTTATCGCATCGTTGGGTCTTGTATATATTATGGAACATATACTAGCAAAGCAAATTATGGTTTATCTTGGACTTGGACTTGGACTTGGGCTTGGGCTTGGGCTTGGGGCGGTGCTTAGAAGAACTTGACACCTTGTTGGTCTTGTCCGAAGATTTGGGCTTTGCCGCGCTTGACGAGGACTTGTAGCGCTTTTTGCAGGAGGTCGGAGTCGAGACCGTAAAATTCTGTGATTTGTGTTTGTGTTAGTGTGGGTAACTAGACTTTTCATACTCGTTGCTTTTACTATATTCGCTGTCTTCGCGTTTTCTCGTATTATACGATAAGGTAGGTAGGTAGGTAGGTAGGTTAGGCATATCTGTAAAGAGAACATAAAACTCACCAGTCCCCCTAGTCCCCTCCCCATCCGTCAGCTCATACAACGTCAACACAGCGCCCTTCTGCGCCGTCTCATCGACCCACGCCTCGACCAAGCCCGCCCACTCCTCCGGGGTCCGCCAGTAGACCCAATACACATCGCCGGCACCGGCACCCCCATTCCCACTCCCACCGTCTTTCCCCGCCGCGACCGGCTCCGCGCGACCCTCCTTGCGCATGAACTCGAGGACTTCGCGGGCGTCGGATAGCCGCAAGGAGCGGCCCAGCTTGCGGTTGCGGAAGAGGTCTTCGTAGGGGGCGCCCTCGTAGGAGAGGGAGAGGCGGAAGATGCGGTGCTGGCGCGTGTAGGAGAGGATGAGGGAGGACCACTTCTCGAGCTGGGCGTGGTGCGTTGTTAGGTTTGTTTGGCGCGTGAAGAAGGGCGGGAAGTGGTATTCGCGGGGGAAGTCGAAGGGGGGGTTTGGTGTTGGTGTTGTGAGTATTGGTGTGGGCGTGGAGGAGGACATTGTGGGATTGATGGGTTGGTGGTTGGTGGAGGGTGGGATAGGGTAATAAGGGATGGCGATGGGAGCGTATGTAAGGTGTGAGTTGGTATAGTATGTATAGTAGCAGTTGTCGCAGCGGGAGTTGATATGGAGCCGGAGTTTGTTTGGCGGGGCTCCGCGTCGAGCTAAGCTGTTGTACCCTGAAGCTTCGAACCCCACTATCGATTCACATGTGAGCATGTGAATGAAGTGCTAAATTAAACTCTGATTAGGTAAGCCATTCGCTATCTACATCTACAATATAATCTACAATACAGGACCTTTTAGGTTCTAATACTACATCGTCTAGGCAAGCATTATCATTTTTGTCTTGATTGTTTTGAATATTTACCTAGATGCATCCAAAAGACACGAGGAGGGCTGGCATAATACTGGAAATATGTGTAGAAAAGAAATACAGGGTATAGTGTTGTTAGGTACCTAGGTACCTATATATAGAGATATCAGTAGAGTATCTCGAACCTAAATGTAAGAATAAATAATCCCTTAAGGCCACTTTGAAACATCAAATTTCTGCTGTTACTCATATATTGAAACCTGCGCTATCCTATCCATAAACACGTGGGCATGCATACGTACCTAGGTACATATATGTGCATACATGGAGCATCCATTCCCGTCCGTATTCAATAACGTCCACAGAATCCTCATTACGGTCATCATGCGCACCCATCCAACCGAACTCCGTATAGCATAGCATCGTGAATAACTCAAACGCAAGTTCAGCCGGGCAAAAATCAAATATCAACACCGCGGGTATCATCCTGCATCTCGTCGCTGCCGAGCTCCTTCTCGAGCTCGTCCGTCACGAAGCCCTCGTAGTCTTCCAGGTTCTTCTGGATATGCACCTTGAACTTGATGATGTCGTTGAGCATCCTCTCGATCTCTGTGTGTAGCTCCTCGCGCAGCGCATTGGCTCGGAGGGTTAGTTGTTCATACCTAAGTTTAATGTTAGTATATATATCCTAAACAAAGGTGCCCTGGGTCGACCAAAGACATACTCAATGTTTGTGTTCATCTCCCTCTGCTCCATAAGCTGTACGGATTCGGTAAGTTGGGCTCGCATCTTGGCGAGTTCCTTCTCCATCTTTTCGATCTGCGCATCGGAAGCAAGTTTTTGCGTCGTAGTGACCTGGCGCCTGTTAGTAAGTAGTCGTCGAGACATGAACCATGATATCTACATACCTCCTTTGTCTTCTCGTACTCCTCTTCCGCTGCCCTGACTCTGTGTTCCAGAGCCTCGACCTCGTTCCGCTTGTCCTCGATTGCCTCCTTAATGCCGTCAAGCAGATCGTGGTCCTTCATCATGGCATCCACAGCCGCAGTCCGTCGCTCTGAGATATCATTGCGTAAAGCTAGGAAGTTGTTCTTAACGTGTCCGCGCAGTTCTAGGTTGAGGATATGTGCTGGCTGGTAGCCTGTTACAGGATCGGCAAGTAGCCGTTCACTCCCCCCTCCGCCCGAGTATGACCCCTTCATTACAGAGCCTGTGAAGTCCGACTCGTTGACAGTCACTGCTAGTTCGTATGGAACACCCTTGGCATTGACGGCCGTCGCGGGAATGAGGCCGATCTGGTAAGCGAGCGTGTTGTACTTGTCAACAAGCCTCTCTAGCTCATCGAGCTTACGGCTAGCTTCCATTTCCTTCTCCGCTACCTTCCTTTTGCCTTCATCGAGCCGCTGGGTGGCAGACTCTATACCCTTCTGTAATCTTTCTCGCTCGGAAGTCATGCGGTCGATATCCTGCATGCTGATACCTTGGTCGTCAACCTCCTTCTGTAATGCGCGGCGTTCCTCCTCTGCTTCTCTTAGTTCCTCCATCAGTTTGTCCAGTTCTTCTTGTAAAACTTGGATGCGGCTTTCATATTTGTCGGATCTCGATAAAGCCAATGCATTATACTCCTCGAACTTGACTTTGTCCTCCTCCATGATCTTGAAGTGGTTATCGAGAACACGTGGATCTGGGGTAGACTTCTCGAGATCCTCAATCTCCTTGAGTAACCTAGCATTTTCCGCTTCGAGCATCTCGAGTTCCGATAGGTACTTGGAATTAGACCTCTCGAAAGCTCCCGCCATACCTTCCACGTGGGGTGCAAGCACTTTCTCGGCATCATCGTCACCGGCGTCCTCATCCATAGCAAGCCAATCCCGGTACGCTGAGCTTAGAAAATCGAAAACAATATGATCGCTAATAACGTCTATTCCGCTCTCTATACAGGCTTCATCGTAGCGATTGGACGAGTAGCCTTCAAGCATATGTGCTAACTGCATCATCCAATGGAGCAATCCTAGAAAGGTGCTCCAGTTCTGGCCACCCACTGCAGAGATTTGTGATTTGGTGATGCTCTTCTCATAAGGATAACGCAGTTGCTTCAAAATCGGAGGGACCTCTTGATCGATATTTTTCTGGAAGCGGTAGCTCGGGTCGATACGGTGATATAACCATTGGAACATGTAGTTGAAGTCCTTCTGGGTTGGCGATTTGATTATATTGTGTGATAGAGTATGCTTCATTTCCATTTCGAAGTTGTGTTGCGATAAGTAGTCCAAAAGCTCCTGGCCTATTCGCGCTTGGAATGAGCGGTCCTTCAATGGTCGTGGGTCGCGCGGTACACCGGCTGCTTGGGGCGCTTGCTGGAAAAAGCTCTGGTGATTCCCGGGGCCGTTTGTCGAGGTTCGGGAACGATAGACACTGCTCCTCCGTTCGTTCTCCGAATTTCGCATCGGTACACCACCGGATGCATAGCTTTTTATTGTAGAGCCGGGGACATTCTGGAACGACGAGCGCTTCACCGAAGACATTCCCATATCGGCTAAGTTCGTACCGGATGACGATCGGGAGAACATATGCTGGCTGGAGCGCCCGAGCGCAAGGGATTGCCTAGATCCCGATACGGATCGCATATGACTACCCCCAAACCCCCCTCCATGTCCGATTGAATTTGATCTCTTCATTGCCGATGCGGGTTGTGGTATAGCAGAGTTAGGATTGATGCCACCAAGGGTCTAGCGAAAATTAGTTAGCCACCTAGGTACCATGTAATATATTCCCGTCGCGCTAAAGGGGCTACAAATTAGGCGCATCGCGTATCATACCTCTCGTGGTCGCCGAACACTCCAAAGTCCCGTCTCCTGGGACATGGTGTTCGGATACAAAAGAGAAATACACAAGTTTGCGGTCTAATAATGATATAGAGAGCTTTCAAAAGTTTGTATGTCATCTAGTTTGGTGTTGGAGAAATAGAAGCGGTGATTTAAGTGGTTCAATTCTTGTATTGTGCAGCTTGGTCAGTGCCCAATACCCCCAGTCCAAGTAAACAAATCGCAAACTGTTGTAATTGGTCAGACTGAGACTGCATCAACAAACCGAGTTAAAGTAATTATGTGGGGCAATGGGGCCGTTCTTGGCATTGGCTGACTGCCTCGACTGCCTAACCTAGAGGCTAAGATTATTAATTGTTAACTACTTGTTCATGCTTTACGACGACAACTTTGTTCGCTATACCATAATTCTACTCATATAACTCACATGCTCTTCACTCTTTCTCCGAGGACATGATGAGTTTTCCTTAGGTCGTAATGGTGCGGAGAATCATAATTCTCGCAGGTGCACCAGACAGTCATAAGTTGGACTGGAAAGAGGCAGATCTCTTAAACCAATTCTTAGATCCAATATTGGAGTTTGCTAGAATTGGCACTTACCCAATCCCGGTTACCGAAAATACCGCGATAGAATCTTCCCGCGATGCTGTCATCTGGAGATCGATACCGCTAGAAAAAACTGCATTGCCGACTGGCTTCTCTCAGCTTCATCAAGTGAGGCAAGATTATCATGGAGACGATGGCTTTTTCACAGTTTTTACTCCCTCGTTCCAAAGTACTTCTGACTTACCAGGGACCGACAAAGCAAGCCAAGAGCTATTAGAGCAATTTTACGACCACTCGTTAGCTGTTTACGATGATATGCCATCTTCTCAGCTGCCTGTGAGTTTCAGTACTGACGAATCTTCGTTAAACACCACCGAGGACATAAGTTTCTATGACTCGATCCGGAGTAGCAACTCATCCACCCGCCGGGATCAGCCTTTAATTGCCCAGGCAACTCGTCTCAGTGATCTCGAAGATGTGCCGAGCGCGTCGCATCTGCAATCCATTGCGCCCCAGACAATGACTGTCAACCTTATTGTCGGCATAATATCCATCGCCGAGCCACGTACCGTGAGAACCAGGTGGGGCTCAACGAATTCTCTCATTGAGCTTCTCGTTGGTGATGAGACCAAATCCGGCTTTAGCATTACTTTCTGGCTTTCGTCGGAGCTTGGCGAATCATCTAGTAAGATTCTCAGGGAACTTCGCAGACAAGATATTGTGCTTCTCCGGAATGTTGCGCTAAGCGTCTTCATGAAAAAGGTGCACGGCCACAGCCTGAGAAAGGGCCTAACCAAGGTTGACCTACTCTACAGGAGAAAGTTAGACAGAGATGATAAAGGCGGATTATATGGTATGAGAGACTTGTCCTCAAAGTCAGCACATCCTCAGTTGCTGAAAACAAGAAGGGTACAGGAGTGGGTTATGAATTTTGTTGGAGATGGGGGCGCGGCCCTGGGGAAGAGAAAGAAAAACGGAAAATCCATAAGAAGCTGGGACATGCCGCCAGCAGATACGCAATGAGCAGACATATAATGTCCACTATCTGATCTACCTAGCCTAACCGGCCTAGCCTTCTCCAAGTTATATGTGATAGAATTTAACTCGTCCCTATCACAGTGGCCAAGGCATAATGAAGGAAGTGTTATGCATTGTAGCGCTGGTCTAGCCATAGTCTTAAGTCTTTTAAATCCTCTCGGCGTGGGAGCCGGTTACACGAGAGCGTAATCCCCTTTAGATTATGAAACCTCTAATTGGCTTGAACCACGAGGGATCGTCGTCAATCATTAGCAAAGTTTTGATTGGCCGAGGAATTACTCTGTAACCGTAACACATTTTCTTACCTGCTAGATCAGCGCGTATCTAACCAGCGGTACCCGAGATCGGCTTGAAGTACCTAAGTTTGGGGAATACAGATGTGCAGGATAAGATAATAGGTACTATACTTAAATAAGTACATCTATGGGGTATATGCACTATATGTTTGTGCCTGACGTCAATTGGCCAATCGACACCAACAGCTGCAACTACGCCTTAGCTCATTATTCACCGCCTTCTATTTAAGGTTCAATTTACCCCTCCATAGAGTTTTTTGCGCCATCCACCCCGCCAAATGGCAATATGAAAATTATCGGCCCTAGGACAAACATTCGTATAGTACCTACATAAATGTACTCGTCTTCTGCCCATAACGCATCCTTACATAAACCTATAACGCGAATTCCTCAAGCTATTTTATTTTCTTCTTGTGCCTTGCGATCTAAGGACTTTTCCCTATCTCGGGTTATTTAAACCCTTTTCCTCATCCATAAGTTCCAGTTGTGCGCCTCTGTCCCACCAGGTACTTTTACAATTCGCTGCGCGATAAAATCATACTACAACGCCTATCATAATTATCAACCTACCCGAGTAGCTTCGCACAACGGCATTCCACAATGGCGGGCTACGATTATTACAAGACCCCTCTGGATTCCCGCTACTCCAGCGAGGAAATGAAGAAGCTGTTTAGCCAGAGGAGCAGACACAGCACTTGGCGCCAACTTTGGCTATGGCTTGCTGAAGCCGAAAAGGAACTCGGCCTCGAGTCTAGTAAGCAATCGACTACTTTTATTCGCCTCTAAGCCATCACCTTCGTGTTTAAATATTACCTTATAGTAGACTTGTAGATTGCCATTGCCATTGCCATTGCCAAGGGCCGATTACTTTTCATATCGTAAGAATTACCTATATTAACTTAAACGGCATAGTCACGGAAGAAGCACTCGAACAGATGCGATCCCACCTTACCGTGACAGATGATGACTTCAACATCGCTATAGAAGAAGAACGTCGTCGCCGACACGATGTTATGGGTCACGTTCATGCCTATGGCACTGTGGCGCCGGCCGCAGCCGGTATTATCCACGCTGGGGTATGATTATCTTATAAGTGTGCCTAGCCATATAAATACTAATGACCCCTAATAGGCTACTTCGTGTTACGGTAACCAGCGACATATTACCTAGCCTGTCACATCATTATTAATCATGTTATAGTTACTGATAATACGGAATTAATCCTCATGCGCGATGCGATAGATCTTATTCTACCTAAGCTCGCCAAGGTCATTAGGGTAAGTTAATACATAGAAGCGTAGGCTCTCCCATTTGTCGGATTCCAATACTAATATCATATAGTTGGTAGAATAAAGACCGAAAAATATTGGCAAGGGATATTAACGTTTCGTAGCAATTTATCCAACTTCGCACAGAAGTGGCGAGAGGAACCAACTCTGGGCTACACGCATTACCAACCCGTAAGCATTTTCTACGACAATTTCTTACGATCCCTATAAAGTTTTCCACTACGGACAACAAGATCTTGTCATTGCTAAGTAGTGCTAGGCCCAAATGATTACAGTTGGTAAGCGAGCTGCGGAATGGATCCAAGAACTAGTCATGGATCTTGAAGACATCGAGCACGTCCGCCAAGAACTTCGATTTCGGGGAGGTCAAGGAACAACGGGTACCCAAGCATCATTCCTTGAGCTCTTCAACGGCGATGAAGCTAAGGTTGACCGACTAAATATTCTTCTCTGCGAGAAGGCTGGATTCCCCAACGTGAGTAGGAACCCAAGTTATAACGAAAATATTCTGACCCTAAGAATCACAGTGCTACTCAATATCTACACAGACATATACAAGAAAGGTTGATCTTCGCATGTATGTATTGCTGATAAATTATTTTCCCCTTAATCTATCTAGAGAGCCCGGGGTTCTAATAGACACAACGAATCCACCACTTCTAAAATATACTAGATTTATCTATATACCCATTTTACTTAGGAATATCTACTAACTAATTGTTGTAGCTCTAATGCTATCGCGGGCCTGGGCGCCACTGCACAACGCATCACATCTGACAGTAAGTAATTTACCAATCTATGAAAACTAACAGTGCGATCCTGGATACTAACTTTTATTAGTCCGTCATCTTGCGAATCTAAAGGAACTGTCCGTAAAATACTGTCTTCGAGGATTGTGTTGTCGCTGGCTAACATCATCATCAGGGAAGAACCATTCGAGAAAGACCAGATCGGAAGTAAGTCACGCTTTCAGTCCAAACAGTATAACTTCACAGTAGCTAATGTTGATACCATAGGCTCTGCCATGGCATACAAGAGAAACCCTATGCGGTACGTAAAACCCTGCTCTCTTCGCTATCCTACTAGAGTATCGGAGTGAAAAAAAATCACAATATGGTACTAATTTGTCCAATTTAGTTCTGAACGTATCTGCTCGCTTGGCCGTAAGCTTGCGAGCCTTCCAGTTAATTTCTCCAACACATTTTCGGCACAGTGGCTCGAAAGATCCCTAGAGTAAGCATCCCCATTTTCATTTATATATCTCTCTTGTTTTGGGATCCAAACTTCTATGATCGACCTTGCTTGAAAGTAGTTGTCCCCGAGACAGGTCTTGGCTCTTTATATTACCCTATTCTGAGAAGTAATCGCTGACTTTTGGTGTTATAGTGATAGTGGTAAGCAGCGGTTTCTTCCGCGTTCAGTATTTATCACTAATGTATAAATATGTATAGCTATTCGCCGCATAGACATCCCCGAGATGGTAAGACTTAACACTATAACTTCATCTAACGTAACTAAGAGCTAATAATCCGCAGTTTCTATTAGCTGATGCTATATTAATCGGTCTTGACAATGTGACCAATGGCTTGGTTGTTTACCCGAAGCGAATAGACTCGCGGAATAAGCAGGAGCTTCCCTTCGTACGTCTATTACAATCCAGATTTAACCCCGTTTCGATGCTTGCTTAAGGGCATTGGTGTCATACCTATCTCAATATGATGTTTCGTATGCGGTCTACTAATTTCGAGTATTACAGATGATTACTGAAGCTATTTTGATGAAGATAGTTTCTAAAGGAGGCTCCCGACAAGAAGCACATGAGAAAGTCAGAGTCCTTTCCCACGAAGCTAGCCATGTCGTTAAACATGAGGGTATGTGCAAAATATTACAGCCCTGGATTCCACCTCCAGAATGGCCCGTTATACATTTGAATCCAGACTAATCAGTTCTCATAGTGTGTTATTAACCTCCTTTATCATAGACGTGTTTAAAATTCATTTTCTTAGAATGAAATAATATCAAGAATTGGGACTATTAATTCTGTACCAAGCTAACATAGGATAGGGCGGCAATAATGACCTTATCGAACGTATGAAGAAAGACGAGTACTTCAAAGATATCTGGGATGAGATCGACGCAATGCTAGACCCCAAGCTTTATATTGGCCGAAGCACCACAATAGTAAGTATTTATTTTTCCTTGGCGTCTGTATTATGGGGTCTGTTGAAGACGCCCATGAGCTGCATCCCCACGATGGTTCCCCTGCGGGTTTAGACTATATAATACACTCTACATGTCTCTGTTACTAATGATGGACAATAGGTTGATAGATATTGTGGTAAGGGTGGAGAAATTGAGAAGAAGCTGGAGCCGTACCGGGAATTCATTGCAAAGGCCGAGACTGCGCAACTCAACCTTTAACTCTTGTACCATAGGCTCTAGTGTGGCATATTTTCTAGGGGTTGCTTCCCTAGACCACTTCTACACCTACTTTTTGTTTCTCCTTTGCATAGTCGTGGTTTCTCCGATAATATATATGAAGCAAGGAGTTTGTAGGTATGATGTCTTGTCTATAGAATAAAAATTTTAATTAGTGCCTACTTCTTAGTTTTCGTCTCTGTAGCACCACATTACGGCAATTCAATTATTGGGTGTTACGTTGCCGTTGTGTCATAACCCCTGAGGTAATCGAACAAATCAAACTCCAGTAACTGTGGCTTTAGATATCTGACCTGGGTACTTAGACAATTTATGGGATACATCTCTTCGATGGTGTTGGCAGTATTGAGGATAGTAACCCAGAAAGGTTTCTGGAAAGTATTCGGAAGTATTACTGCGTTGGCATACATACATGGGCTAGTAGGCATTACAAGGTTTAGTTGGGAAAATTAGTGGTTAGAATCACATTGCATTGAGTTATTTCGGAATTATGGGATTATGGGGATATTGAATTTACACTACGCCTTATTTCCTTTTAATCGCTCTCAATCGCTTTTGGAAAAGTCTTGCGTTTCTATTTTAAGCAGCAAGCCTATCTCTGTGCAGTAGGATTTGTGACAAAGGGGAAACAGCTTTAAGTAATATGGAGTATTGTATAATAGTAAGTCTATTTTTAAATGTTTGGAACAAGGGGGAAGCATGGGCGATGCGGCAAAGACATGATAGGCAGCATCTAATCACTGTCTGGGGAAGCAAAGTAGTAACAGGGCTTTCCGAAACAAATAGTTAGGCTGACTGACTAGAATTATGATGGTTCAGTTGATCGTATAATGTTATTTATATTAGTCTTCTAAGCTTAATCAAGCCGCATCGATCCCACGAGAAAACAGGTGCGTACTCTAATTGCTACTCTTTGCCATCCCCGCTTACCGTCAAGAACGCTGAGAATGGGTAGCTTGTGAGCCTAGTGTTGGTGATAATCACACCATTAAAATAGAATGACCAAATCGAATCATCAAGACCCCTATATATTACTATGTATGAACTAGGTTAGAGGCTAAATGGAGCAGTCTTAACCTGTGTCATATCAATCCTGCGATGGCCGTTAGTTATAAAACATCTCAACACTAAGCCAGGTATACATGTAGGGCTCACCATGACGTCCCCTGAGAAGGAAAAAAACTAGATAGTCGAAACTGCGCAACATCCGTGTCAGAAAGCTGCCGCGAGAAGGAAGCGCGGGCCTTGGTATCAGCTCCAGGACCATAGTTCTGATACTCGCCAAGCAGAGCCCCATCGGTCCGCGGGTCCGTCTTCGACCAGACGGACCACCCCGCCGGCGCAATCGAGCCGTCTAGATGCGTCTTGATATACGCGACCCGGGAGTACTGGTTATACGGCCGGCCCAGGAACACAGACCCGGCAGGGGCATTCGCCGTCGCGGCAATGGTGGATTGGTCGAAGACGAGGCCGCCGGGGGTGCTGGCTGACGCTCGCTTCATCGCCGCGATGTACCCGCCCTTGGTATTGGGCGCGATTGTGCAGTTGAGGAAGTAAGCCGAGCCGGCGCCCCAGATGAAGTCGATGGACCCCCCGACCAGCGTGTTGTACGCGAACACGCTGGTCCCGGCGTTGGTGTCGAACGTGTCCTGGTTCCCGGTGACTTGGCACCCGTAGAAGGCGGCGCGGCCGTTGTTGCCGATGGCGAAGCCTAGGGATGCGAAGTTCCGGGCCTGGCCGAAGACGTTGCTTAGGTTAATGTTGTGCAGCTGGATGTCGGGGGCCCGGGAATACAGAGTCGCCGAGTCGGAGTTGCTCTGGTCGGCTTGGGTGTCGACGCCGTGGCTGTTCTGGATGGTGACTTGGTTGTGCTTGTTGGAGGAGGTGTCCGCGGTGTACCCGCGGAAGATGGTGGTGCCGGAGCGGTTGAAGACGAGCTGCTCTTTGTAGGTCCCGGGATAAATGAATACGGTGACGGCTTTTGTGCTTGATACTTTCTGGATGGCGGCGATGGCTGCGCTGAAGGTTGCGTAGACAGTTTTCCCTTGGATGGGGGATTGTGATACAATGTAGTCATCAATGGCAGGCTCCGTGGCGTTTACGTCAACGGTATTGATATTCTTGGAAAAGCCCTCGACAGGAGCTGCAAATTATTTAGAGAGAATCCTAATAAGGAAGAGTCGTTTATAATATATTCTGGCTACCTACAGATGCCCCCCAGCACCGGGACTATGGATGCCGCATTTGATATATCGGCTACGAAAGCCGATGAAATAAAACAGGTAGAGATAAACTCTACTACGAGAGTGGCTCTGGACCATAGCATCTCAGCGACTTAAGATACGTTTGTTGGGATGATGTTACTAGTTATCAAATAACGAGGAGAATAGTTGTTCTATAAATAAAGGCTCAGGGGTAGGTAGATTTATATGAAATTGAGCTATCGAGTAATCTATTGTTTCCGATAGGGCTGAGAACATTATCTTCTATCTGGAAGCAGGCTATGATTGACGGGATAAATCGCACCTGAATAGCAAGGAGCGGGGTGGTAGGTTGGGTACTTTCAGATGGGAAAGATACCATAGCATTGCTTGTATATAACCGGTGGGTCATTGAGACTGGGCCTTGCTTGTTGACTGTTTCCTCAAGTTGAACTATACAGCTCGTGATAGTATCGTTAGGGGACGCAATTGCTGTTGGGTTTGATAGAAATAGTCGTAAGTTGACCTAGTTAGTAACTATTAAATTTACGTAGTTATGTCTTTCTTATGAACTACTAAGACAGACAAGCTAATAGTATACGATACACTCAGTCGAATGAACCCTCAAAACTTTAGCTGGGAAGAAATAGTAATTCACCAAGCTACTCGACTAGATGTAGTATTTACAATTTAATATGGCCGTACTTTCTTATGTCTCTCGCTCGGTCTTCTCTTTAAGGAGTATGTCTACGATAAATATGTATATTTATACTGCAACTTTAGTCATGTAGTCAGACTAATTCGACTTGGCAACTAGTTGACATTTCCGCTTTGCCAAAAGTACATGGCCCATAAGAGATCTCGGACCAAGAATCATAGTGATTAACCTATTTCGATCGGCCATGCAACAGTGCCCACAGCCAAGACCCCCCGCATTCTGCAATTATACATATAAAATAGTTGATAATATTTCCGCAGAGATACTATTTCGGCCCAAGAGAGACCGAGACATGTATATTGATGCAGGTACAGCATTTTAGGCAGTCTAGACCTCGCAAGAACTGGCAACGATTCCCGAACATTTATGCTGAGTGATATGGCACCATTGCTGCTATATCTTGCAATGTGTCCCTCAGTCCTAATACGCGATTTGGCGTGAGATACATTTTGAGTCGAATCGTTTATTGGCAAGATGGTGTCGTTGAAGGCGTTGACCTTCGCTATTCTAGCCTCTCAAGCCAAGGCGCTTCTGGAGGCTACAGAGACTAGTAGCCAGTACCTCCTACGGAACGATGACCTGTCAGTGGCCGTGAGCAAAAGCAACGGGGCAGTTTCTCAGCTCTCACTGGGAAAACAAGATTTAATAGGTGCGGGAAGCGGGAGAGGCCCATATCTGGATTGTTCTTGTATTCCAAGCGGGTTCTGGACTCCGGGAGGAACTGCTCGATTCAAGCTCATAAAGGGTACCGACTCGACTGGAATACCGTATGGCGGTGTTGTGATGAGCGATACGTATGCGTCCACCAACCAGACCTTGGAGCAGTATTGGTTTCTGCGAGAAGGCGAAACTGGTTTGCATATGTTCTCTCGAGTTACCTATTTCAACCAAAAGACGCCTTTCCTCCGAGGACTTGGCGAGCTACGCACACTCTTCAGGCCGAGCACAAAATTATGGACTCACCTCTCCGGAAGCGAGGGCAACTGGGCACCGATTCCCTCTGCTGATGCCAATAGGAGAGCTATCACGGTACAAGACGCAACAACTTACCTCGGCAACTCGACAAATGATCCCTATGTAAAGCAGTACTCGGATTACTTTACGAAATACGCCTTTGCTGAGGTCTGGCGCGATCATGATGTTCATGGACAGTATTCGGACGGATCGACTAGTTCTGACGGAAATACATACGGTGCTTGGCTAGTTCACAACACGAGGGAGACATACTATGGGGGTCCATTGCACTCCGATCTAGTTGTAGATGGTATAGTTGTAAGAATTCCAACCCTTTCTCGGTTCCATCTTAGTGAGATAAATGACGCTTACACTCTCATATTCGTAGTACAACTACATGGTGGCTGGCCATCACGGCGCGCCGGTTCCTAACATCACCCATGGCTTTGATCGCACCTGGGGACCGCAGTATTACCATTTCAACAAGGGCGGACCTAAGACAATCCTCGCTGAACTAAGAGCTGACGCGGCACAATATGCGAATCCGGAATGGAATAGCGAGTTCTATGATAGCATTGCCCAGCACGTACCCAACTATGCGCCATCGTCTAAGAGAACTACATTCAAGGCAACGATCGAATTGCCCGCAGGCGCAAAGCGGCCTCTTGCTGTTCTCGCCGAAAACAAGCGAGATTTCCAATTGAACGTCTTCAACCAGTCTAGTCTGCAGTACTGGGCAGACATAAATCCTGATACCGGCGCAGTAGAAATCCCCAGAGTAAAAGAAGGCACTTATAGGTTGACGGTGTACGCCGATGGGATATTTGGATGGTTCATCCAGGACGACGTCAATGTCTCAAAGTCCGGGAGCAGCACCCCTTTCAAATTTCAATGGGAACCCGAAAACGCAGGCAAAGAAATATGGCGAATCGGTACGCCCGACAAATCAGCGGGCGAATACAAGCACGGCTACGCACCGGATACATCGAAGCCTTTGCAGCCCGAGCAATACCGCGTGTACTGGGCGAACTGGGATTTCCCAACCGACTTCCCGGACGGCGTCCGATTCAAGATCGGAGAGAGCAAGGAGACCGAAGACTTCAACTACATACACTGGAGTTTCTTCCCCGGCAAATCCAACTTCTTCCGCTCGCAGCCGTACTACGAAAACGTGAACAATTGGACGATCCAGTTCAATCTCACCGGGGACCAACTAGGCGATGCCAAGAAAGCGACACTCACGATCGACCTCGCGGGCGTGAAAACAGCCAATGGGAATGACAAGTGGGCGTCGCTCCCGAACGAGAAGTACTCCAACGTACCCTACACCGTTGCCGCAAACGGGCGGGATGTGGAGACGTGGATCATACCGTCGTACCGCAGCGGCTCGTGTGGAGTGCGGAGCAGCGTCGTGTGCCAGAACTTCGGCAGGAAGTTTGAGTTTTCGACGGGGTTGCTAAAGGAGGGCGTCAATGAGCTTGTGCTGAGTCTGCCGTTCAATGCGACGAATACGGAGACGGCTTTGTTGCCGGGGACAGTATATTTGCAGTATGACGCTCTTAGATTCGAGCTGAGCTGATTGTTTAGGTTAGTTAATTGTTTACGGGCGTACTTGTGAGACAGTGTTGAACAGGTAGTTAGGTTAGGTAGGTAGTTAATTGGGTAGGTTAGTTAGTAAAATATGTGAAGACAAAGAGGTTTCAGAGGTAGTCTTCGTAATATTAACATATGGAAAGTTTACCTAGTTCTTAGCTTGAAACTCTTATTTTAGTTTAAGCTTGTGTAATACACTAGGTTAGGTTAGATAGAGTCTAAAATAAAATACATATTAGTATTCACTCGGCATGTAATTTATGATGTCCCCATTACATAAACCCAGAAACTAGCAAATCATTGAAGTGAACTAAGAATAATCTTGTATGGTACGTCTTCGTTTCTTTGTAAGAAATAGTTACTAACGGTTAGGTTAGTCTTTTCAAGGCTTTCATACTACAATCCGTACCGAAGTCAGCAATGCCAATGTCTATTTATAGAATGCACTTTCCGTACAGCAAGTATCAGCATTGGAACTGCTGATTGGCGGTTAATAGACTTCGGCAGTCGTAATGATTCGTGCAACTCTATTATCGATAAGCTTTAAGATCGCTGCCCGCGTCTACCGTGACATGACGCGACGTCACAATTTCCACTCTCATTCTTAACTCCCCCCCATATTTTTCTATCATACATACCATAGTACCCTACATATCTCGAATAAGCGATGCTCTACTATCCCATGTCGGCATTACTACGACACAAAAGACAGGTCGGTTCGATACTCTGCGCCAGAGTTACGATCCTTTGACGCTCGAAACTAGCCAACGGACTTCTCGTAAGCGCTAGCTGCTGTGTACCTAAAGATACATCGAGGGCAGCAACTTGTATCGATTAATAAGGCTCGAATGGCTACGAATAGATATGAAGAGATAGCAGTGGTGGATGAAGATATGAAGGGTGAGGCTTACGGAGCCCAGGGGAATCATGGGTTTGGGAATATTGAAAGGTCGCCTCTCTCGAAACCACGAAGTTTATCTGATGGCGGCGGCACACAATTATCACCAGCTCCACATATACTCGAAGCATCAAGGCGCACATCAAAAGACGATACAGACAGTTCTCTAGTTAAGGATAGAAACCAAGAAACATCGACATCAGCTGTTATTGCTACTACTCCAGTTACACCCCGACGTCCAGAATTTCCTATGCGCGGATTGTCGATACAAATGCCACAGTGCGATTCTGTTTCGCCCGCTCAAACACCCAACCACGTCAAACTTGCCCCTCTTTCCCCTAAGCTCGACCATTCGCAGATCTATGCTTCACCAACCAACATTCTACCTCGTCGCTCTCGTGGCCTTGATTTCTCCAGAGCCGCCACCAGCTTACATCATTCCACCCTTGCCGAGCAGTCCTCTCCTGATTCATCCCCCACTATCGGCGGACGCGCTATGAATATCCCCGGTCGCGGGAATGGCGATTGTGGCCAAGAACAACCCTCAACTTCGCTATGGTCCATGATGGGTAACCAAGAGCGCATGAATATTTCTAGCTCCGTCGGCAGCACAAACCTCCTGGCGTCCGATTCCTCCTCTAGTTCCGGTGATGACGACCTTATGGATGAAGAAATGGAGGATGCTATCTTCAGCACACCGCAGGTCTCTAAGGGTAGCCAGCAGCTTAGGAACCTACCATTTGGCTCTGGGAATAACGTCGTCCCGTGGATGCCTGGCGCATCACCAGCCGCCAACAGTCTTCAGAGCTTCAGAACACGGCCGCGCAGGCATCCCAAGAAAAGACCGCGCGGTATAGCTGGACTAGGCTTCGGTCCTTCTGCTCCACCTTCCTTCTCTAAGTCGCCGCCTAATAACGTCGTCAAGGATCTGAGGGATGGTTCTATTCCTCATAACCGAAGAGAAAGCATCAGCTGGGCTGCCAACCAGCTACACATCTCGGGCAGTGAAAGCGACGATAAGTCTATAGACGCAAGCGATACCCTATCTAGAGATGGTACGAGAGGCGTTGTGAAGCGACCCGTCACGCGGCGGGGTAGTTTATTAGTGAGTCTTGCTATCTATCTTGTACTAATAAAACTACGCTTGCTAAACACGCCCTCAGCCAAAAACGAAGGGGTTCGCGCGTATTCGCGCTGCCCTCATGGAGGAGAGCGCCCCGGTAGACTCGGAGACTCGCCGAGAGGCGGAAGTCATTCGCCAAGTCCGCGAAAGCGACATGGACCTCGAGCCCCGTGTACCACCTGGTCCCCTGCCGGCTCTTGATATTCCCAACATGTCTACTGCCCAATCCTCTCCGAACCTAGGGACTGCACAAGATTCTCTCGACGACATACCGGAAGACGATATGATGACCGATTCCGGGTTATCGAGCAGCTTCAAACAACAGGTCTTGAAAAACTCAAAGGGCAAAAACTTCTGGGAAAACTTCTCCGAAACAAGCAGCGTCGCAGGTGCGCGGGTTACGCCACCGCCTTCATCTCTGATGCCTAGGGGGTCATCATCCGGGATGAGTGAGGACGTAAACATGGACTCGCCCTCCCTATCGGCGGGTCCAGGCCTGTTCGGTTCAGGCCAAAATACCGGCCCGGCACCTGGAAGTGAGAGCCAACGATCGGATACCCCGCAACAGTCCTTCCTCCCGCCGTCCATGCTTCAAGGAGGTGGTATACCGCCAACTGCAGCAGAGATCACGCGGCGCATCAATAATAAGAGGAGGCGCGATGATGACTACTTTGACACGCATGGACTCAAGCGAAGAGCGGTAAGCCCGGGCATGAACAGTGTCCACGGGTCGCCAGTGACGCAGAGCCCGCTGCAGAGGGACGGAGGGCCTTGGGGGCCCGGGTCCAGACCGGGAAGTAACCACGGCGTCGAGAGGGACAAGGAGAAGGCGTCAGGGACGGGCACGCCGAGTGAAAATGGAAGTGTCAGCGGTAACGGCAATGGAAATGGGAATGCGGGAGCAAGGATGATAAATGGCAAGGGACGAGTGGGGTTCCAAGGGATGGTGGATACGAACGACGGGCTCATGCGGATGAGCATTGAGTAGGGTTTAAGACGTGCCGTACAGGCACGGCAAGATGTTGCGAGGGGAAGGAGTTTTGAGAGGGGAACATATCAGCGAGCTGTGGGTTAGGGCTAGCTACTAGGGAATAGCGGTATGGGCCTTGTCAGATGTAGCTGTGGAAGAATAGGGGAGAGAGCAGTACTGCTGATACTGATACCCCGGGTATGACTAACATGTCTATCTGTTGCAAGGCGTTATGGTATGTTGTAAAGGCATACCCATGGTGTATGACGACTATTAATAAAATTAACTAGGTACTTATGTACCTCTTATTGTTGTATCTGGCTGTGGGTTTACATGTACTGTGTTAAGTACCTACCTACCTACCTACCTAGCCTAAGCCATTGGGTATACCCGACTGTGGGAATAGCCATGTGATGGCACGTATGGATTCGGGAGCTGAGATGGAAGTTCATGTCTATTAAGCTCTAATTTAGTCCCTGGTTATATTTAATTATAACTATCTTTGAAAGTAGCTGTATTCATCACAACCATACATATTCTACACTCACCAGTTGTTATACACGATAGAAATAACACTAGCCTCCTAACATCTAGATCAAGCCACTACTCGACTAAGTCTACTGGATCGTCTTCTCCCGAGCCCTGGCTCGGGCTTGACTAGATTTGCCTCTTCCTTCTTCTGCTTGCTCGACTTCCGGGGCGCTTTTGGGGCTGGCTTTTCTTCTACGTCTTCATCATCTTCCTCCTTCTCCTCCTCCTCCTTCTCCTCCTCCTCCTTCTCCTCCTCCTCCTTCTCCTCCTCCTCCTTCTCCTCCTCCTCCTTCTCCTCCTCCTCCTTCTTAACCTGTATAGCCGCCTTCGCCTTCGTAGTCTTAGCTTTCTTACTCGGCCGCTCCTCGACTTCCTCTGCGTCTACTTTACTCTTCGCTTGCTTCTTGGCTTTCCCCTTGCCCTTGAAGAACCGGCTCTCCGTCCCATCTTGCTCTTCTACCTCTACGGCTTCTGCCTTGCCGTCGTCGATAGCAGTGCGCCCCCTCTTCTTCTGCACGCTGGGAACCACACAGGTCGTCCGTCCGCCGACCGTGATATGCACAATCTTGTCGCCGTTCGGCAGCGTCGTGGCCGAGTCTTTCTTCCCCTTGCCCCAGCGGTGCTTAAACAGCCAGTCGTCCGGGAACTGGTCCGAGTCGCCCAATTTCTCCACCGCGGTCTCGCACACGTACTTGACGGCCTTGTATAACGTGCTGACGTCCGCATCGTCGAAGTCGTCGCAGTATTGCTCCGGATGGAGCTTAGCTTGGTACATGATTTCATCACCGACCCAATTACCTATCCCGCTGACTGTGGATTGGTCTAGGAGCAGGGCCTTGATGGGGACGTGTCTGCGCTTCATCTTCTGCCGCAGGAAGTCTTCGGTGAACACGTCCTTGTCAAGAACTGGGTCTGGCCCGTTCTCAACTAGAGGCGAGTGTTTTCGAATTTCCTCCCCGGGACAATCTACGAGACGGATGCGGCTGAAACGGCGGAAGTCAGTGAAGGCAACTTCTAATTTGGGATTGCTGGCTGTCTCAAGCTGGAATTTCCAGTATTTGGGGGGCCATTGCTCTTTGTCGTTTTTTGTCTTCTCGATGAAGCGTGTATATCCCGTTTGGATGCCCCTAATCTGAACCCAGCCGGACATACCTATTGGGTACCTAGGCATTAATATGAAAACTGATATATATATAGTAAGTGGTTGTTTCAACAAACCTAGATGCATGACCGGATGTGGCGGTTTAGACAGCACCATCCAAAAATACTTCCCCTGACTCCCGACCTCTACTACCTTCTTCCCCGAGAGAGCTGCTTCAAAAGCCGGACCGCTCGTCCCAACCTTTCCAAATACATTGCTATCGTCTGGGGCTATTACTTTACTGATGGTCTTGCCAGTTAAATGTATGCGGAGGAAATGGACGACGCGAGCAACTTTACGCTGTTAATATAAAAATAGACGCGTCCAGGGGTTGGGTATACAATGTAACGCTTATAAGCTTTTCCAAGTCTTACCTTCGGCGATCTCAGGCATGGCAAAGGCAACGATAAAAAAAGGGGAAAAAGCAGATTTGTGTAATTAGGTAAGTATTACAAGAAAGTACAGCTTGATTAATTAACCAATAGGTAAGTAACTAGGTTAGGTGACATTAACTCCAAATTAAATGTTATAAATATCTCTCCGGCATAAATACCTAACCTAGGCACCTAGGTGATGAACAATGATGATGGATTAACTGAACGGATGTAAATAAAAAGGTACGTGCCTCAGCCCCAGCCTCATGTAATTGATGCTGTGGCTTCAAATCTGGCCATCTGACTTAATTACATACATACCTAGATCTGATGGCCTCGACTTCTTGGCGGTGAGATCGGATGAATAGATGCCCCATGTAGGCAGTTAGTTACCTATGTACACAGGTGATAGCTAGCACATGTAAATAAGGTAGTGTGACCGTCTCAGTAATGAAATGATGCCAACTCAAGAATCAATAATAAAAGAGTTATAAATAGAGAATGTCTTATTGGACTTTGATTAATGAGACCATTAAAGGGTTGATTTGTTATGAATAAATGTGAGGTACCTACCTGGTAGGTACCTACATAAGCACTTGCATTTTGCGATATTAGCTTCAATGACGACGGGTTAGTTCGCAAGGTTTGTTTAAAGAGGTAGACTTGGCTGAACTAACCAAGGTAGAACGGAAGTAAAGTATGGCACATTATGGCACGAAGTCGGCAAATCTAGGAGGTGTTCGGCCAATAGCGGCTACTCCCCAAATAAAGAACATTAGTGGTACCGCCCCATTAATAGGCCTATGAAACACAGCCGGGGGGGTTTTCTGGGACAGCCTGGGACAGCGGCTGATAAGCCTGAACCTTAGTGGTTATAGGTGGAGTTGCAGCAGTTAGCATCAGGTTGCAGCAGGTCGTAAACGGGTAGTACTGACGTTAGTTCGTAGTGATTGCCACCAAAATCGTACCCACAATTGCCCACTAACATCACTGAGCTCCGTTTGCGTAACCCGGCAGAAATTTTTTATTTTTTTTTCCTTGCAGGTGAGCCCCGCGGTCAATTGGATTCAAGGAAATTCATCCCTCCAATCTTTCTTCTCCTGTTATGCAGCTGTAACCAGACTTTCAACAAGTACGATTGCGCACAATTCTATCCAAAACTAGTTATTGCAATCTTCACCATGGATCTTCTCTAAGGTTCCAGGAATCCCCCTTTACGAACTTGTTCACCATCGCTTCAGCTTGAGACCTGGACTTGTCTCGCTTTCCGTCTTCGGTCTTGTGGTCTCTTGTGACCTCTTCGTCTCCTGTCAAGCTCTGAAGCTCGACTACAGTGCCGCCTCTATACATAGGACCACCACCGCAATCGGACCCAAAATAGGATCGCTCTGCAGCAGTAAACCTTGAACCCATCCTCGAGTACGACAGACACTGCATACGACGCGACCTATAACCGTTGAACCCTCCTCTATAAGCCAGTCATATATTTTTATCAAACATCAACCTCTTTCTCCTCGACACCGCCTTTTCTTCCCGTATTAGATCATCAAGATGGTTAGAAACATTGTCATCCTCTCGGGGAACTCGCACCCAGCCCTCTCGGAGTCCGTGTGCAATATGCTCGGAATCCCCCCTGGGAATCGTATATTGAGCAAATTTTCAGTCGGCGAGACCCGCTGCGAGATTCAGGACTCTGTGAGAGGCAAGGATGTTTTCATCATCCAGTCTGGAGGCGGTTCCGTGAATGACCACCTAATAGAGCTCTGCATTAGTACGCACCATAGCTCAACCCCAAGTCCTCGTATTAGAACTAACTAGGGTAAATAGTGATATCGGCCTGTAAAACGGGCTCGGCAAAGCGCGTCACAGCCGTGCTTCCATTATTCCCCTACTCTCGACAACCCGACCTCCCTTACAACAAGGTTGGGGCACCTCTGTCGAGACCTCCAACTGAAGTCCCCAAGGACAAGTATACGTTCGAGAGCGTCCCAGCGACGCCTGCACCTGGAATCATTAAGAGCGCCAGCTTTGGCAAGGAGACCGACCTTGCTAGGGCCATGAGCAAAACTTCTCTTTCTAACGGCATCACAAATGGTCTACCTCGTACTAATAGCGAGAATTATTTTAACGGTAATGGGAGCACAAATGGAGACATCCCTTCGGCTCAGAACTACCTCACGCACTCGCGTACAGGAAGTTACACCACCCACGACTATGAGAACCCCGGACTTATTTCCACCTTCCAGGCCAAGCCCGGGTACAAGAGATGGGTTGCGCAGGCTGGAACTCTGGTGGCAGATCTATTGACCTGTGCCGGTGCGGACCAGTATGTGTCTCCTTAGCTCGAAGGTGGATATGCTATTGTTATTTGGGGGCTTCTATCTCGAAACCCCGTAACTTTATTTCCACTAGGCAGTTTTATTGTTCGGATGGCAGCTAACTTGGACTGTAGTGTTGTTGCTCTAGATCTTCATGATCCTCAATACCAGGGCTTTTTCGACATTCCTATGGACAATTTGTACGGCCGACCCCTGCTGAAGCGATATATCCAGCAGAATATTCCCGACTATAAGGAAGCCGTGATTGTGAGTCCGGATGCCGGTGGCGCGAAAAGAGCCACTGCCATCGCTGATAGCTTGGGCATGGACTTTGCCCTCATCCATAAGGTAAGGTGAATGTGTTCGGTACACGTCTTCAAACTCACTCGGTGACTAGGAACGGCGGCCGACGCGGATCACGGATCGACAAAATGCGACGATGATGCTCGTGGGTAACGTCGCCAACCGAATTTGTATACTGGTTGATGATTTGGCCGATACCGCCAACACTATCACACGTGCTGCAAAGCTCGTGCGTAAGGAGGGAGCAACGGCTGTCTACGCGCTCCTCACCCACGGTGTATTCAGTGGCGACGCTATCGCGCGCATCAACGCTTCGGCCATTGACAAGGTGATCGTAACCAACTCGGTTCCTCAGGACGAGCACAGGAGGCTATGCCCTAAGCTCGAAGTACTAGACGTGGCACCTATATTTGCCGAGGCTATACGTCGCATCCATCACGGTGAATCCATCAGCGTCTTGTTCCAGTATGACTGAGCAGTCCCGGGACTCAACAAGATCGATGTTTTACATTCCGATCGTCAGGGACCGCACCGGCTGCGTAGGGTTATTACTGCGGAGACAGTCTGCCAGGACATCGAGGACGAGTGTGACAGGCCGCATTTTACCATTAGACGAATCCTTCACGGCTACGACGATACAGTTGACGTATTTCCTGTTTGGGGGAATTCTTTGGACCTGAACCTCGAAGTTCAGTTTTGATCGTCTCTCGTTTTATATGGAATGCACCAAGCCACCGGCTATGGCTCCGAGTAAAGGTAGGCTGCACTTATTAGCTGGTTTACTTTTTTTCCTACCGTCTGCCTATTTCAACTAGGCGCTTATGGTAATGGTTGGAGGTTCTCACAGACACCGTAGCATCTCATAGAGGAGTTTCTAGGTCGAGAAAGTAAGAATACCTTCTCACAAGCCTACCTCACTGAGGATCGTAAATGCCATACCGACCTACACCAAGCTTCCCGTCTGTGATTTGCATTGTGGTCAGTCTTTATCACGATGATGCATGCGGAGATGCTAAGTTACTATACAGCTGCCTATGTATACCTAGGTACAGATATAGGGTGTTATAAGGTCCTGGCAGTTTATACACTGGCTCATATACTATAAAGGGTGAGGTTAATTTCAGGGTTGCGTATTTCGATATAGACCGAGGGTGACTTGACCGGATACATTGTCACGAGATTACTCTTAATAAAAAGAAATAGAATTACTAGATGAATATGGCTGAAAATCAAATTGTATAGATGATATTTAAAGAAAATACTTTAAGGGTAGTTCATACCCAATGTCTTGGAGACGGAGTAGACACCCAACTACTATCGATAGATGATGTTGAGTGAAACGGTAACTACCTAACCTAGGTAGTTAGTTGAGATGAAGTTGTCATTCACCGTATTTTTTAGGCATGGGCTTCCGTTAGTAGTCGATGTATGTAGGTATGTATGTACAGTGAATTATGGATTAACTACCTCTACTTAGGTATGTAATAGGTCAAGCACATGTTACACGGTCAGCTTTACTGTAATGGAAGTTACTCCGTTTAAGACACAACCGTAACCAATGAGAGATTCCAATTGAAAACATCGTCTAAATACGGAAAAGACGCTAAACTCTGGGGTATGTCTGGGTATTTAGGTACGTCCGGCAAAACGTAGGGCGAAATTGCCGGCGCAGCTGGAGTTTATACATACATATGATTTAGCGGACCTCGGCATGTGCTTGTTCGGCCCACTGCCTAGGTATCCTCCACGTCCCAGCTTTATTCCGTCACTTTATTATCCATACCGCCGGCTACACAGATAGACAACCTTGAAAGGAAAGTTGGACTACCACCGTACCGACCAAGCCCGAAATATAGCACAAACCGAGCGATTCTCGCAAACCTACCTTTACTTACTTGCATCACTACAAACCGGCATCTTACATACAATAGTTGGCATTAATTAATTGTTCGACCCATCACCAACCGTCGCTCCCTTCTCTCATCTCTCTTATCAACGGCACAGACACAAAGACAAAGTCACAATGGTTGCCGACGCAGTAATTTACCACCCCACGGTGTCGCACTACCTGAAATTCGTCGCGACAACCACGGGCCGCGACAAGCTCCTGCGCACAGTGCAGTACTTCGCGCGCTTCTACGCGTGGTACCTGTACCGCACGAACGGCACGCGGGGCGAGATCGCGCCGTACGAAGCCCTCAAGAAGCAGCTCGGCCTCGCGCGCAAGCTCCTGCGCCTCGGCAAAAACGTCGAGCACTTCCGGGCCGCGGCCGTAGCCGCCGACGCCATCAAGGCCGGGGGGGCCCAGGCTGGCGACCCGGTCCTGAGGTACGCTGCGGTGGGGAGACAGCTCGGCTACGCGGGATACTTGACCTTCGACGCGGCGACGGTCCTCGATGCGCTGGGCGCCCGCAAGTGGGCGGGTGCGAAGAGGGCCCAGAAGGAGGCGTATCGCTTCTGGGCGATTGGTATCTTGTGCAGTGTTGTTGCGCAGACGTATACCCTATATAAGCTGCGGGAGCGCGAGGCTAAGGTTGATAAGAAGGAGGGCGAGGGAGTGGTAGAGAGCAAGAGGATTGCCATGTAAGTGTTTTTTTTTCTCTTTATGGGCTTCAACCAATTTACGACAATCGAATGGACCGGGACTAACCAGCGGGGGATAGTGAACGCGATGCTAGCCGGATCCAGCTCATCTCAGACCTGTGCGATCTTACGACGCCGACGGCGGCGCTGGGCTGGATCGCATTCGATGATGGATTTGTTGGTCT
The DNA here is from genome assembly GCA_022432525.1 of Daldinia grandis. Classification (NCBI taxonomy): domain Eukaryota; kingdom Fungi; phylum Ascomycota; class Sordariomycetes; order Xylariales; family Hypoxylaceae; genus Daldinia; species Daldinia grandis. The sequence continues at coordinate 1,787,773 of JAJKLB010000007.1, forward strand.
GGCGGGCACGGTAAGCAGTTTGATCGGCGTGTATACGCAGTGGAAGAAGACGGCGTAAGGGGGGATAGGGTAGAGAGTCTACGATCACCGAGAGGTAAAGGAAGGAGTGCCTAGGAGCAAGCGTCTTGGCGGAGAGAAGAAAATTTTGAAGACAGGAATCTAGGCGATGCCCATGTGGCGACCTTGAGGCGTCCTACTTGATGCACGAGGATGAAGTCACATTGTACAACATGGACAGTTTCGAATCCGGTTCTAGACGATAGATATCGGGCTAGGAAGAAAGGAGTTTGTGACGTAGGGAGTTTACCTGGTGGGATTTTGATACAAGTTCGATGGAAGTATTTCTCTAGTTTTTTTTTTTTAGAAAGATTAACTTGGCGTTCGACGTGTTGAAACTGGGGGTTATTGTGTGTTGTCGAAAGTTGCTGCTACAGCAGAGTAATTGTTGGTGTTTTCTCGTAAAGACCTATTGATATGCTTGCTATGAGGTACCACTTACATGTGGTATTTTATAATTAATGACTGTATAGTCATGCTTAATGCTATATTTGTCTGTGTCTTGTCTTCTACAGAGGACGGATTAAAGAGCTAAAAGACATGTTAATTTCAATGGTTGAAATTCCAATAATTATAACAGTTGGTCTTTAATCGTCTACTTCGTAGTTGGGTCAAAAACTCGGGCATTAATCTCTATCACATGCAGCTTATGACATAAAGTCCCGAATGGACGGGTTTTGGTACAGCCAATGCATCTATGTAGACCTCCATTAGGTACTGCATGTATGTAACTCGGTTCGAGCTTTTTTCATCCCGTCATGGGCTAACGCGGGTGCTTATCTTACATAGCAAACCCTCCTATCATAGCACGGTAGTAGTGCGGCTGTATATATGTATGTCTTGAAAGTTCGGCGTGACCGGTATCATCTGGATATTTTCTGTAGGATTGTCTTGCTACAACATGCGAGCTTCATATATCGATGCATTATTTGTCTCTCTCTTTAAAGGTTATAAATTATCGGATTTGGTGACTTCATAAAGCTAGCTGGAAAGAGACAACTATATCACTGCATATTGGGTTGGGGTAGTCGTAAGTTTGCTTTCTAAGTCCTACCACACCGAGATCTCTAAGGGAAGCGAAGCTGCAAGAGTAAAACATGAAATTGAAAATTACAGGACATGCGACTAAAAAAAAACAATAGTTTCCGCGTATCTCGTAGAAGACCGCTGCAGCCAAGGCATCGGATAGTCTCGCCGAGCCAGAAAATAGACAGAATATGTAAAGGCTTGCTTTTAGGCCGGAAAAGACAAGCTCTTTGGAGGGACTTGGCACGGGGTAGATCCTCGGTATCTAATTGGCCAGTGGCAGACTTACACCCAGCTCGTATAGACGAATATCTACCAAAGCCGTTGTAGCGTGCAGTGCTAGTTGACGTTTAATAGGCAGTTAAAAGCTTGTTTAAAGTTAAGCGTGTCTTACACACCTCTCACAAACACACCATGCACATTTAGGTAGTACCTAGGGTAGGTAAGTAGGTACCTAATGTAGGTAGGTATGTACGTGCCTCTCTCACTGGAGGGGCCCTGAATCCCGTGGAAAAGGCGACTTAAATTCGAGAGCTTGCAAGAAAACTACAGGCGTGGCTTACACGGATAGGGAAGGTTGAAGGCTGCTAACAAGGGGAGGCACGCTATCATATCCCAATCAAGCCAAGGATGCGCAACCCGGCAAGAGCTCTTGTCCTTTTAGTATTCTTTTCTTATCAGTCCGAATCTCTTATTTATTTGCTCTTCCGCTCTCTTGTCTCGTGCTCGTCGAGCTCTGGGATATCTGGCGACAGCTTCAAGTAAGTAAGCCCAGTCCTCTTCGCCAGATCCTAAGATACCTACCTACCTACCTGGGTAGTATCCTTTTTAATCCGGCAATACTGCCTACCGCGTACTCTCTCTCTCTCTCCCTCTCTCTGCGCCTATTGCAATCATCTCACCGTTACTATTTCCATCCTTTTTACTATAGAGAATGTTTTGGCGCAAGGAGAAAGAAGAGGAACAAGCAGTATCCTCCGAGGTTCCCACCGATGCAACACCTCCTCCTATCGACCAGAAACCTTTCTGGCAAGTCATCTGGCCCGTCCTTGCTTGTGGCGCCGGCCTCTTTTCCGACGGTTACGTAAATAATGTATTACTTCACTACATCTCTTAGTCTCCCTTGCGCTTTATTCTCTAAGCATAGGCCGTCTGCTTACTTTTACACCACGTAGGTCATCGGCTCCGTAAACACGGTGCTAGAACATGAGTACGGAGATGTTTACAGTAACTCTAATGCCGCCAGCGTTGTACCGGCTATCGCATTCGCGGGAACGGTACGAGTACCACCAACATCTTTGGTCCAGATTTAAGCTTATATCTCCAGGTGGTCGGTCAACTTTTCTTCGGATATCTGTCCGACAAGTGGTCGCGCAAAGACTCCCTGCTTATATCAACCATCATACTGATCATATTTACGGCTCTCGCGGCTGGCTCTTACTACCATGGCGATCCCGTGGGTATGTTCAATATTTTGACTGCATGGCGGTTCTTTGTTGGTATTGGAATTGGAGGCGAGTATCCGGCCGGTAGCGTAAGTTGCGCCGAATCCAGTGGCGAGTTGAAGGGCGGTACTCGGAATACCTGGTTTATCTTGTTCACGAATTCGATGATAGACTGGGGTTTCGTCTTCGGGGCATTCGTGCCATACGTCGTTGCCGCTGCAGCCCATAACATTTACTACGGCACAATATGGCGAACAAGCTTAGGAATCGGCGTGGCTTTCCCATTAGTTCTCTTTGTCTTACGTCTTAAGCTTAAGGAGCCCGAAGAATTCTCGAGGAACTCAATGAAGCAGTAAGTCTGCCCTTGTTATCTTCATTATTTTCCTCCCAACCTAGAAGATCCGTTCTAGTCGCCTCATGCAACTAGCATATATAACGTATATAAATAGAAGTTTGCTAATTATGCACGGTTTAGTGTCAAAACTCCATACCTTTTAGTAATTAAATATTACGGGTTTCGGTTGCTCATTGTCAGTCTGATCTGGTTCATATACGACGTAGGTTTCTTACCCCTGCCTCCCCAAGCTAATCTAACTCCTCCTAACCTCATCAGTTCTCTGCCTACTCATTCTCGATTTACTCGAGCGCTATCCTCTCTAATATCTATGGAGGTACTGGTGTCTTAACCACTATTTTCGGATGGAACACGGTCATCAATTTGTTCTATATTCCGGGAACTATGCTCGGAGCCCCTATTAGTGACCGTCTAGGCCCTCGCCATACCCTCATTATAGGTCAGGTCCTACAGGCTATCGTGGGGTTTATCATGGCTGGTTGCTACAGCAGGATATCCCACCCTTCTGTGGTTGGTGCTTTTGCAGTAGTATACGGCATCTTCTTGTCTCTTGGCGAACTAGGGCCTGGAAACAATATTGGTCTATTAGCTGCTAAAACCTGCGCCACGGGTGTAAGGGGGCAATACTACGGTATCGCTGCTGCTATTGGAAAGATCGGGGCTTTTGTAGGTACATATGTGTTTAAGCATATAAACTCGCCCGACGGCGACGAAATCAAATCGGCACAGTACAAATTCTACGTCAGCTCCAGCTTGTGTATCTTTGCAGCTGCGCTTGCACTCCTACTCCCTAACATTGACCAGGACACCATTACTAAAGAGGACATCAAGTTTAGGGAGTACCTCGAAAGCAAGGGCTGGGATACGAGACAGCTTGGCTTGAAGAAAGGGGAGAGCATCGAATCACTGCCGGTGGAAGCCGAGGACAATGCTGTTAACGTGGCCAAGGCGGAGTGATATTAAGGCTAATCAGTTGAGCGTTATATGTTGGATACCCCCTTTCTAGACTGAAAAGCTAGACCGTTGTTTTATGTTCGATAATAAGTACCTACCTAGGTAGGTAGTTAACTAGGTCGAGAACAATATAATAGCTTATTCTTGCCCTTGATGATTTAACTACCTACATTATCGCTAGTAAGTACCTACCTAATACATATACACCTAGGACGTGCGGCTAGTAGTAAATCGGAACTTTCTTCGTAGGGGTCCTTGGGCATATTATCTTATTATGTCCACCACCTAATTCCGTCCCGTTACCCGTTACCCGTTAATTTAACTAATGATAGGGGAATAATAGAACGACCAAAGAAAGCTAGATTTCTTGCTTAGGAACCTAAAAGGTAGTTATTACCGCTTTACGGTCTTAATACAGACATCAAATATAGATCACATACTCCTATGGATAGGAGAATAGTCAAGACCTAATTTCAGCCAAAGCAAGAACTTATCCATTCTGACTATCAAAAATCGCAATCACATAAGTCACCAAGAAAAACCGGCTGCGCCATATGCCTCACCCTTATCGTGTTCATAATCCTCGACACCACAAAATTATGGCATTAGAAAAGCTTCATTTAACTTTCTTTATTCGTGCGGCTGGGTATGCTAATGGAAAACAGATCTATCTATCAATAACATATTACAACTCTTCGTGTGATGGCGGCTCGTCGTCGTCCGCGGCACCTCCCGCGTTGCCGTAAAGCTTAGATGTGATCGGGTAGGCGACGTTCGATAGCTTCTCCTTCTGCTCCTCGAAGTCCTCGGCGCTCGCCGTAGCGGCGTTCTCGTCGAGCCAGTCAGCCGTCTCCTTAACGGCGTCAAGGATCTAGTTGTAGATTAGTAAATGTGTGTATTTGGGGTTCAAAAGGGTTTAAACTTACGGTCTCCTTGTCTTCTTCGTCGATCTTACCACCAAGGCCATCCTCATCGTTGACCTGGTTCTTCAAGTTGAAGGCGTAGTTCTCCAGACCGTTTCTGGCCTCGATTCGCTCACGAGTAGCTTTGTCCTCCTCGGCGAATTTCTCAGCCTCGGCGACCATGCGCTCGATTTCTTCTTGGCTGAGTCGACCCTTATCGTTGGTGATGGTAACGGACTCAGTGTTTCCGGTTCCCTTGTCATGAGCTGACACCTTGAGGATACCGTTGGCGTCCAGCTCGAAGGAGACTTCGATCTGGGGAACACCACGGGGAGCCGGGGGGATGTTGGTGAGCTCAAACTTGCCGAGCAGGTTGTTGTCCTTGGTCATGGATCGTTCACCTTCGAAAACCTGGATTAAGACGACGGGCTGGTTATCGGCAGCGGTCGAGAAGATCTGGCTCTTACGGGTTGGGATGGGGGTGTTACGGGGGATAAGCTTAGTCATGACACCACCAGTGGTCTCGATACCGAGAGTCAATGGGTTCACATCCAAAAGGACGATGTTGGTACCATCTTCATCACCGGATAAAACACCGGCTTGAACAGCTGCGCCGAAAGCAACAGCCTCGTCGGGGTTAATACCCTTGCTGGCCTTCCTGCCGCTAAAGAACTCCTCGAGAAGGGCCTGGACCTTAGGGATACGAGTGGAACCACCAACGAGAACGATGTCATCGATCTCGTCCTTCTTCATCTTGGCGTCATCCAGAACCTGCTTGACGGGCTTAAGAGTTCGCTTGAAGAGGTCGATGTTGAGCTCTTCAAACTTGGCTCGGGTAAGGGTCTCGGAGAAATCCTTGCCCTCAAAAAAGGCTTCGATTTCGATACGGGTAGACATTTGGGAAGACAGAGTTCGCTTGGCCTTTTCGGCTTCGCGCTTGAGTTTACCCATGGCCTTGGGATCCTTGGTGATGTTAACTGAGTTCTTCTTGTTGTAGTTCTTGGCCCAGTGGTTGATGATCCTCTGGTCGAAATCCTCACCACCCAAGTGGGTATCACCAGCGGTGGCCAAGACCTCGAAAACACCATCTTCGATAGACAGAAGGGATACATCGAAAGTACCACCACCAAGATCGTAGACGATGATGTGACGCTCGCCACCAGTCTTGTCAAGACCGTAGGCGATAGCAGCAGCAGTAGGCTCGTTAACAATTCGGAGAACGTTAAGACCAGCGATGATACCGGCGTCCTTGGTAGCTTGTCTCTGGTTGTCATTGAAGTAGGCGGGGACAGTGACGACAGCGTGAGTAACCTTCTTGCCCAAGTAAGACTCGGCAACCTCCTTCATCTTGCCTAGAATGACGGCAGAGATTTCTTCGGGGGTAAACGTCTTCTTGGCGCCCTGGACATCGACTTGGACAACGGGTTTGCCATCCTGCTCAACCACCCTGTAAGGGAAGTGCTTGATGTCATTTTGGACTTCTTTCTCAGCCCACTTTCGGCCAATGAATCGTCTAGAGTAGGAGTGGCAGTTAGTGGGCAACGTCTTTTAAATCAAGATAGGGATTCAACTTACTTAACATCGTATACAGTATTCCTGGGGTTGGAAGCTGCCTGCTGTTTGGCAGCGTCTCCTACCAATCGCTCTTCTTCGGTGAAGGCAACGTACGAGGGGGTAATTCGGTTTCCTTGGTCGTTGACGAGAATTTCAACTTTGCCCTGTTGCATCACACCGACGCAAGAGTATGTGGTTCCCAAATCCTGTAGGAAAAGACTGTTAGCAAAAAGTGATGGAACGAGATTGCAAGACTAGGAGGGGGAGGGGGAGGGAGAGGGAAGAAGAAAAAAAGAAAAAGAAAAACGTACAATACCAATAACAGTACCATAGTCAGCGACATCTGCTCTCGCAGTTCCGACAAATGCCAGAGGGCTGAAGAGAAGAAGACTCCAGGCTATCATGCCAAAGGCGATAGTCCAGTAGCTCTGAGAGCGAGCCATGGTGGGAAGGTGTTTGTCGCCGATAGAAAAGCAACAAAGCAGCGCGGTAAGGTCTTAGACGGGTAGGAATAGAAATTGAGATACAGAAAAGGGAAAGGGAAATTCAACACTGAAGCTGGAGTGCCTTTCAACCTCTCCTGCTCGGTTGGTATGACACTAGAAACTAGTGAGGTATGAGGAGAATAAGAAAAGAATTTGGCGACGCACAATGGTGTGTCTGAGAAATTCTTATATGGGTAGAAGAAAATGATCAAGATGATGTTGCCAGCTTGCAAGAGAACACATTGCAATAAAGGGTGGGTCATGCAGATGCTCTTTTTGTTGCATGACCCCATTCAGCTACATCTAGCTACCTGCGTCCCTATGCAAAGTAGCCTTTCTTATCTGCTAAATCTGTAAATGCATAGGTACTCCTAGGTACTGGGGATTCAGCACCTAAGGGTGTAGATAGGTGGGTCTCAGAAGAAGTTAAAAGATGTAACTAGGGTATGTCGTGGGAAAGCATGATAAGTATCTCCTCACTTGTTTTTTGCCTAAAAGGTACCTCGATGCTGTAGTAGTCACTGGAACCTTCTTCGCCCCTCTGACGCAGAAGCCAGATTGTCCCAACTCTGTTTTAGAGCCCCAGCCCCACCTAATGCGGGACATCCTTGCTAGCCTTATAGTTGGTCACAGCGCTATGGCAGTATAGTAAACTGTACCTACCTATTGAACATACACTACCTGTAACTACTACATAAATCGTAGTTGAGGAATACATATTCACACATTATGGTAACGTGGCAGATACCTTAATCTTGGCTTAAAGCCAGATTTCCATATGTATTATAAAATATAACTACTATATTTGTTAATAAGAGATCTGTCCCTTTTATCTTTATCAACTTGCTATACTTACTTACCTACCTAGGTAGGTACATATGTAAGTACACTTTATATAAGGTACCTAATTCATTCAGGAACCATTTTTAACGAGATATTCAATCCTTTATCTAGATAAAGTGTGGCCTATGCTGGTATGGTATTTGCACTAGAGTCTCAAACGGAGCACTGCATTATACATAAGTAGCTTAATCCGTACGTCTTCTACGAATGCCAAGTAGAAATCTAAGTTAGGTATACATGGACTGACTGTTCACTATATCCGCTACTTATCCTGCAAGATAAACCTAATACCTAATAAAGCTGACTACAGTCGTGGGCTTGGTATAGTGTATTTTGTCCGCCACGTCTCGCAACCGTAGAGCGCGTCGTGCTCTCATTCTAATAACCCGGCGGCAACTGTCTCGCCTCCACTTCTCAACACAACACGCTGGCCTGCTTCAAGCGGTACCTTGGTTCCCATCTTAACTACCACTCTCGCCACGCTGGCTGGCTTTACTATCTTGGGTTTCTTTTTCAGCACGGTGCCTTTGGTTTTGTCGAGCAAGGCTGGTATCTCTAAGATTTGACCCGCGGCGTGCAAACGGCCCCTATGCACGTCCACCTGCATCGGCATCAGGATGTCGAACGCTAGTACCTTGACTGTGAATGTATCGATACAATGGATTGGCTGTTTTGTATCACAAATAATGTCTCCAACGCGCACGTGGATCGGTTCGATATTGCTGAGGTGAATAACGACATTCTGTCCCGCCACGGCCCAGTCCACTGACTCATGATCAAGTTCTAAAGACTTGACGTAAGCCTTCTCGCCGCTAGGCTGAACTATCAGTGCATCGCCCACTTGCACCGAACCAGCATCTATCCTCCCGGATATTGTAAGGGGGCTCTGTGCTGTACGATAAACTTCGGAAATGGTTAAGCGGAGAGGCTTGTCCAATGCTCGGGCCATTGGCTCTGAGCTCTCTAACTCCTCGACAAGCGTTTTCCCATGATACCAGTTGGCTGCTGCGTCTGTGGCTCTTTTTACTATGTTATCTCCATGTAGGCCGGACACGGGGACAAAGCTGACATTTTTGAGCTGGAACCCCGTTGCCGAGAGGAAACCAGATACTTGTTGCGAAATCTCATCGAACCGTTCTTGAGACCACCCAACCGTGTCTAGCTTATTAATTGCGACGATCACTCGAGAGACACCCATGCTGCGCAGGAGAAGGGAGTGCTCCCTTGTCTGTCCCTTGAGCCCAGCTTCAAATGCGCCAGTTGTTGCGTCCACTACTAAGATCGCAAAGTCTGCTTGACTCGCGCCGGCGATCATGTTGGGGATAAAATCTCGATGTCCAGGCGCATCCAAAATCGTAAACGATGTGTTTTCTGTCTCGAATTTATTTGTTGCGATGTCAATAGTTACGCCTCTCGATCGCTCTTCTGATCGCTGGTCCAGTACCCACGCAAGTGCAAACGAAGATTTCCCTATACTCTCGGCTTCTTTGCGGTATTTCTGTATCGTTCTCTGGTCAACCACGTTGAGGTCGAGCAACAGGCGCCCCATCAGAGTACTTTTACCAGCGTCCACATGGCCTTCTCAAATTAGCATGAGTGGCGACACACCGAGATCTATTTGTTATACTTACCAACAACTACGAAGCTTGCGTTCTTCTTCCTCTTGGCCTTCTCAAATTCTTTAAGCACATCAACATTCTTGCTCTTGGGTAATGGCGCGTCAGGGATATTGAGGCCCTTCACACCGTCCGTAACCTCTTCGACTTTCCCTCTTGCGCTAGCCTTCTTCTTAGTCGTACTAGCAGCAATCTTTTTACTGCTTGCTGATCCCAAAGTATTAGTATTCTTACTTAACAACCTTCTTCGCTAAGAGCGAACCTTGGGACTGTGCTGCCAAGACTACATCATCTGGACTTGGCGCTAAGAATGCGTCAGTTACTGATGAAGTCAAATTGATATAAGGAAATGGGTAAGTTCTCGGTGCCGAGTTCATAGAACTCTTAATGGATCCGAGAAGGGCCTGAGCGAAGAGAGACGGTGCAGCAGCCTCAAATGGCACAGCTTCTTGGGAAGAGTTCGTAAACACTTGTGAGTTGGTTGGCTCGGTGCTATTGTTTTCTGGCTGGCCTTGAACCTCGTCCTCCACAACCTTTGGACTTTTAGATTCTGCCCGTTGGGGCATACTGGCTATACTAGCACTTGTAAACCCCGTAGCTCCTCCTGGCGTTGTCGGGTTCGGTCGGACATTCTCTTTACTAGATTCAGGTTGCGTCGGAGTGGTAGAGAGGTTGCTTAATTTCTGTGTTGCATCTTGTAGGTGTTTCTCGTCTAATTTCCTATCTTCTGCTTTCTTCTTGCGAGCAGCAGCGAGTGCTTGGAGTTTAGAAACCTTTCCGCCGGTGCTAGCACCTCCTAGTAGTCCGCCTCGGGGTTGTGATGGTATGGTGAACGTAGTTTCTCGGTCCTTTGGGATGTTTAACCACGGCATGTCGCTAAAGAAGTCGGCAAACGAGATATGCTGTGCATGTGCTTCACCTTTACCAACCCCAGCTTCGGTGTTAGCTAAATGATCAAACTTGATTTCTGATATATTCACGCTGAGACGCACCTGGGGTGATGAAATGCTGCTGCCCTACGGCTGAGACCTTCGCATAGGTGCTATGTTGGGTGGCTTGGCAGGACAATGACAGAATAAGAAAATAGGTCACCTACCTCCCCCTTTCCTTTTAGTCGAAGGCGCGACATATTTAGTCATTAAATAAGTCACAGATTTTTCAACATCGTAATAGTAATGCCATAGCGCATCTTGAATTTGTTTGGTGGTAACCTTGGATGATTCGACACCGAGAGCGGTTCGAACTTGGGCAGTACCGACGTTCATTTGTGCTTCATCGGGCTATTAGCAGGAATAGACAGCATGGAATATGCATAACTTGATGTACCTTGATCCTCCGAACTTAATTCCTCTCCCTCATCTCCAAACCCGTCTGCTTCATATTCGTCGAGATCATTCTCGTAGTCGTAATTACGATACGCTTGGTGGCGGGACATTGTGTCTATTTAGGAAAATGATAATTCTTGAGAAAAGGAAACTATTGCTTCTTGATGGCTTCGAGGGTAAGGTATTTATAGATAATTCTCGTGTTCATACTTTAGGTAAATCCTATCCTAGGTAATCTAAGTTATGGGCCGAAGGACAATATGTAGAAGCTTTATTTTTTGAGCGAGTGAAAGTAACAAAAGAGGGGCAAGAGGGGTTTGCATTCAGACAAGCTGCCCAGGTACCTATACATGTACAATCAAATCATAAGGACCTTATTGGACGTGAATATGGGAAGTCCATTTATACATGTACATAGGTGCCTTAAGTATCTAGGTAGATATTTGACGGTCCGAGTGATGGTGACGTAGCGGAGCCAGGTAGGCAGGTACTTTAGGTACCCCACGTAAAGTGACGTGCGAGTAAAAAAGAATCGCACGGTTTTACTTAGCGACAGCGGCTAGCATCACTGTAACGACGGACGGGCCACAGGTACCTACATGTACCTAGGTATCTAACATTTAGCTTAACGTGTGGCTTGTACAGTATTGGCAAGCTATCGTAAGGACTTGGACATACGCTAGGTACCTTAGGTACCTATGCAAGACCGTTAGCCCAAGCCTTCGTATACCTATCTGGGTAATTGAGCCTCAGGTGCTTAGTCGGATTAACTAGCGCAACATCGGTTCTTTCGCATCACTTTGTTGCTCGTAACACATAAAACAGCTTCCATTCAGATTTGGATCTTCATATTCTATAGAGGAATAAGAGGAGTGCGAAAACCACGTGGAAGTTAGGCACAGCTTAAAATACAAGATTAGGTAATTTGCTACACGTCTCATGCGTTGCTCCTTCAGCAAAGGAGCTTTTCTCGTCGGGTTGACTATCTAAGGTACTATTAATCTCATTCCACTCACATGACAAAATCCCAACCTGCTTTGTCCTGTTTATCCTATAGATCAATCAAACTTTCTTCCATGGCAGGTTGCTGAGGCGTATGCTGGGGAACAGCAGGGAACGAGTCTTGTCTGTATCTTGAGTACTCTGCCCCGGCTGTCTGATATGCTTGAGGCGCTTGATCCGCATGCTGCTGCTGTTGCTGCTGCTGCTGCTGCCAATATGGCTGTTGCGCTTGTTGATTAGGTAGCTGATAGTGCTGTGGGAGCTGTGATCCTTGCGCAGGAATAGATGCAGGTGTTGGAGGGATAGACTGCCCGGCATAGCTTAAGCTGTGTTGAAGGTTTGGATACGGTGACGGTGACGCTTCTGGAGGTATACCCTGTGGGGCATGGTCAGCGCCCAGCTGGGGGTTGCTGTAATAATACGTAGCACTGGGGTCGACCGCTGATGTGACTACTGGCTCGGTGGCTCTGTTAAGAGGAGTTTGTGGGGAGGGATGAGATACGTGACTAGGCTGAGGGGGAACGTCGTTGGGTATGAAATTTGCTTGACTGGGATACTGGGCTGGTGCGGATGGCCCTTGTTGTTTTTGCCAACCCTCGCTTCCTTGTCCTGCATGATGTGGATATTGATTGCTCGAGGGCGTCGACGCCGAAGCTCTCTCGTTATAATTTGTAAACTGTTGTGGCAGACTTGGCTGGACATGCTGGAGGTATTGGTGACTTGCAGGCGTCCTACTTGGATCTGGAAGTGGGTCACCTGTGTAGAAATTCTCTGCCGACGTAGAAGCCCTGGCGGTAGTAGATTCTATTGGGGGATATGGACCTGTCTGTTGTCCGGAGCTGGGCAGAGCGTAGGTACCAATATTATGCTGGCTGTAAGCTTTTGAGAGACGCTCCTCCAGCATTCTATCGTAATATCGAACAACAGTAGAAAGTTTGGCATGTAGATCAAGCAGGGTATCTGAATCGCGATTAGCTGGAAGTGGCATCTAAAACCTTCAGAAGATAACTTACCATGCTTGCTCATCGTTTCGCCGTATGTGCGCGCTAGCTTTGGCCGTAACGCCCCGATAGAATCATAAAGCTCCTGAATCTGTGGCTCCCTCAGTATCGTGCCGGGGGGCTGCGTCTGCAACCTGTCGACTAACGTAGAGAAAAGGTTGATATTTTCGGCCTCAACCGGGGTGAGCTCGTAATCATTCTTGGGCAACGCAAATGAAGTAGCCGAAATGCTTTCAACTTTGTTTGTCTGCTGTTTCAAGGCAGCGGAATGTTTTTGCTTTTGCTCCTCCATGTCTGCCAGAGATGCCGCGATGGCAGCCTTCAAGTCTTCATCCTCCTCCTCGGCCGCGGTCGCAACCACTGGTGTAGATGAACGATCACTAGCCTTCGCATGGGATTGCTGAGGGGCGTTATCAGTTGGAGGGACATAGCCCGTGGAGTGACTTTGGACTTCCTCTAGACTCATTGCCAAGGCCTTCTTCAGGTCTTCGTCGAAGGCGTCGTCAACTCTCGCATTTCGAGGCAACATGGCGGACGAACTGCGGTTTTTATGAGGAAACGAAGGACTTGCAGGAGAGCGCTCCTGTCTTCCGAAGCTACTTTTAGTAGATTTGTCCGTTAGTTTGGCATAGCAGCCATCGTCAACCCGCACAGGTTGTAAGATACCCAAATGCGGCAGAGGAAGCGTCTTAGTAGAACATTGCTGGTCGAAACAATTACCGCAATTCCGACAATGATGTTTACGGTTCGTGAAGGTAAATGGGGTCCGACACCGCATACAGACATCGGAATCGGTCCATTCTGGGGGCTATCAGAAATCAGTTAGTCTCTTGTCTTAGCTAGGGGCTGCGCGTGTATAAGAACAACTGATAATATACAATACATACGGCGCTGCTGTCGATCATACTGCTCGCCACGGTCGTTCGAGGAGGAAATTGGAATCCTTCTCTTTGTAAGGCTCTGTAGGTCTCCTCAATATATTTTAGGTCATAGCGACCTTCGGTAGCAGCGGCCCAGGACTGTATCAACTCTAATATCTTGGCTCGGACCTCGATATTAACTTCGGCGGGGCCAACGGCATGAAGAAGAGACACCAAATTATCCATAAACTCTCGCGAAGCAATCTCGACCAGGAAATGCGAGCCACCGTTCTTGACGCAAGTGTCTGTCAACTACGCCACATGTCAGCACGACGGGAGAAGCGCATATGAATCTATACGACTGAGAGAAGCGTTCGTACGTTTAGCGCGCTCAGTTGAGTGTTGGGATTCTTGTTTCCGATGCGACGCTTCAGCGAGCGCATAGCTTCTTTAGGTTGTACCGTTTTGGATCTAATGACATCGGATATCTCGAGGTTAAGGGGAATATCCTCCCTAGTTATATTAGATCATACATTAGTAACCTAATGAAACGTTGGTAGGATAATTCGTAGAGTATAGAGTAGACATACAGACTACTTCCGGTTGCTTTATCAATCTGTTCGTCCAAGGCACTGTTGGCCGAGGACGACCACCAACCTCCCATCATGATGCGCGAGAGATTCAGGGGAGATATGTACGATTCGGAATTGATTATTGCTCTCTAGAAGCGACGGATGAGATGGTATGAAACTAGACTGTCAACCCGTTTGCCTGATTATAAGAGAATTGCGTGGGTACACGTCGGGATGTCTATTGATATTATGTATGCCTAGATGTGTATGTGGTGGGTGTATGGTGTATGTAGAGGATGTAGATATTCCAGTATGTACATAAGGCCGCGATTACGTATTATTATGTACCTACAACCACAGGTACATGGCACGGAAACGCGGAGGGCCTAGGTATCCGGGTGTACCTAACACATGCTGTACACTACAGTAAGGTACCTATCTAAATAGGTACATATGTATATATGCACTATGTACCTATATAGGTAAGTCAATACCTAGGTACATGTGGTATTTGCATGCGGGCGGGTAGGTACCCAAGGTATATGTATCGATACCTACCTGTGTAGGTCATCGAGTTTCCGCTCCAAGATACATTATACATATCACCTACTTCGCATCAATTAAACATCAACGACGCCTTCACACAAACACATTCATACATGTTATAAACACACGCAACAAACCTGTCAGCCGACACGTTACGCCCTTCTGCTCATATATATAGAGATGCGGGCAATTTAATTTTGCCACTGTGCATTTAATATCTTTTTCTTTTCTCTCTTCTTTTATTCTCCAGGTTCTTTCAACATTCCGTTCTCGTCCCTCTCCCACCTTTTCAACCTCTAGTGTTGCGCCGTTCACAGATTCGGCTCTTCTTTGAAAGAATGCCACTCCTATTCCGGCTCTCACCCTCAGAACAATAGTGGTACATAAAGTTCTCCCCTCCGACTGCACCCGCCCTGCTACATTTCCAGCTATCTAGCATCCAATCTACATACATCGGGTATCGCACTGATGAAAACATGAGTTCTATAACGTTCACAAGGGCTCCAGTCGCTCCAGTGGTGGGCGCGAACGGCACGATGTCTTCGAATACAAGTAACGGCCACCGGACCCCTGCGAACGAAGCCGGTACGAGCATGTTTAATGGCAGCTCGGGTATAGGAAAGCTTCCATATCGCCACATAAATGATTTAGTGTCGGTTGGTGTTGACCTCGACCCTCATACCCCTCTACGAAAGATCCTCGAGCTTGGAGACGCCCATATGCGACAGGCAACAACCTATAGCGATTTCCGCCGTCCTGATTTGGCACTGCAGGAGTACATTAAAGCATTTACAATCGCTGTTGATAAAGTGCCCAAGCACAAAGATTATCCCTCTATGAGTTCCGACCGCGGAGACTTGAACCGCCTATACAAGGCCCTCAAGATGAAAATAACTACCAATGGGGCTACTTTCGACAAGATTAAAGAGGAAATCAAAGAGGATAATAGGCAGAGCGGTGTGCAGCCAACAATGTATTCTAAGCGTTCCTTCGAACTCACCCGCTTGGACTGGCCTAGCACATCTTCGACGCTGCAGCAGGTTCAGGCGAAGCATTCCATAGGTTCCCAAAACAATGGTCTTAAGAACGAAGTAGAGGCTCTAGATAGAGTTAATATTACAGACGATGCTAGCGGCAACGCGGATGGGGGACGTAGGCCAAAGCCAACAATACAACCCAAACCACAGGCATTGCATGGGAAAGCTATTAAGCAGACCTCAAAGGACCTCCCAGAAGATCTTGCAAATAGATTTGCGCGGTTGCGTGATACTCAAAAGACTCGAAACGCTACCCAAACACTCAACCAGGCCCAATTGACCGGCACTGAAGAGTCCACTTCAAGTCGGGCGTTACCTTCAGTTGATACATCCATACTGACGATGCCAAAGCTTCCAGAAGCCATCTATAGTCCCGCGAGAGGTACCGTGACTAGCGAGATCGCTAACCTTCCATCCAGCACTCCACGTGGTATGTTCAGTCGGACAAATTCGATCACCTCAGCACCCAGTGTCTCAGCTCGCATATCGACGGAAAACGCCATCAGGGCGTTTAGCAGAGAGCAGTTCGCGGCGGCCCATTCTTATCGACCCGCCCAACCCCCAGCTCCGTCAACGGAATTCCAAATTCCAGGCGGCGACGACATCACGGCCGCAACACTCGCAGATCTCATAAGCCAGTACCCGCAGATTGACGTCTTGGTAATTGATGTTCGGGATCGTGAGTCCTTTGATGAGGGACATATTCAATCAGCCAAGACGATTTGTATCGAACCCGAGATTCTTATGCGAGAAAACATATCCGCAGACGAGATTGCAGATAGCATGGTCCTTGCCCCTCCAAGCGAGAGGCTCGCGGTTGAACAACGTGACAAGGTTGACTTGGTGGTTATCTATGATCAGGATAGCGCTTCAATATCATCTAGGATAACTGGAGATTCTTTAGAAATGGTCCTGTACAATATCCGACAAGCCCTGTCGTTCTATAGCTATAGCCGACCGCTCAAAAGCCCCCCAAAACTGTTGAGCGGTGGTCTGAACTCGTGGGTGGACAAATTTGGAGCACAATCTCTAGAGACCTCCAAGACTACGTCAACCTACACGTCCCCAAGCGCGGCTTTGAGGCAAAGGTACGGCGACAGAAGACGATCCCGGACCAAGATCAAGACTCTTAATCAAGATGAGATTAGTCAATTCGAGGATATGATCAAAAATGACCAAATGGGACTTGACACTTTCGACTACGTCAAATCAAGGGAAGACTTTATCCGTCGTTATCCCAGTATAACGGGCGGCCCCGAATCGATGACTTCTGTCAGGGAGGACTTGGATTCTCAGGAAGACTTCCTAGCCAGCATAGCTCCCACACCTCCCAGGGTGCCGGCACCTGCTATCCCAAGAACTAGGTATAGTGGTTTAGAATCCAGAGATGACGACTCAGGTGTTAGTGGTATTGCCATGCCAGCAGCCGCACAACGGTTGGCGGTTGGCCAATCCATAACTGGACTCCGGAACATTGGAAATTCATGTTACTGCAATTCATCCCTACAAGTACTACTCGCTTCACCTGGATTCGTCACCGGTATGCTCCAAGAAGAATGGCCCCAAGACTGGCGTGAAACGGTCGAAGAAAGAGGCGATAGGGAGCCTGTTTCACCACAGCTACTGTCCAAGATTTTAAAAACCACGTTGCTATGGCTGAACAGGAGGCGGCTTAGAGACGCGGTACCCACTGCACTTCTGGTATGTATCCCCCCTACTTCTACCTACCTGGTTATCATTGCCTTAGAGACTTTCTTGCTCACGTATACACAAGAAATATATGCGTTCTGTCCACGATGGATACTATGCTGGGGGAAAGCTTATTAAACTGGGCGATGAGAACCAACACGATATTGACGAGCTGTTTACTTTCGTGTTTGACCAAATCGGAGCCGAAACAAACGTGACCAAACGTTTCTCTCCAGCCATGGACGTTGTCACTATACCGCCCGGGACAAGCGATGATATTGCAGCATTGGTGCATAATTTTAAAGTCCATTGGTGGGCAACCCGTCCTCAGAGCTTCATCGACGCCCATTGGTTGTTGTTTTCATTAATTGAACTAAAGTGCGACTCTTGTGGGAACCGCACGTATAATCGAGAATCAAGTCGTAGCTTGCCACTGGCACCTATACCTCGAGATGCGTCGGGAGGTCAATCGCCCACTCGACCACTCAAACTTGAAGACCTCTGTGAGAACTATTTTCGCGCCGAAGCCATCGAGTTGAACTGTAGTAAATGCGGGGGGAAGCATGCTCATTCTAGACCCCAACTAGCAAGGATGCCTCGGCTGCTGCGCACATATATAAGGAGACAGACAAATCATGCCGCAAAGGATCTCACTCCGGTCTCTTTTCCCCTTGAGCTCGACCTAGCACCTTACAGCTGCGATGCGTCGGTGCGAGAAGGGGCCGCTGAAATCCTAGGTACTAATTTTGAAGACGGCCTTACAAGTACTACTAAGTATGAGCTTTACGCCATCCAAGTACATATTGGGGGATCCGCTACCTCAGGTCACTACTGGTCCTGGATCAAGGCCGAGGAGAAGGACACGTGGGTAAAATGCAACGACATGGAAATAACGCCTTACTCCGGGAGCGACTGGAAACGGCAACTCGATAAGATGTATAACTGCTTTAGGCACGAGACGCCCGTCCAGCTATACTACAAGCGCCTGGATATTACTTACCCCTGGGATGAAGCGAAGACAGTAGGAGGTGTCTAACCTAGGGGACTGTGATCTCTGGACTGATAAAAATTATAATATGCCAACCACGCAGTGTCGTCTCGGGGAGAATACTGCTGCCGTTAGCGATATGGTAAAGAGCGCCTTGAAGACTCGAATCGGTATTGTCACGGGTTAAATATATATTATTCTTCCCCCACTACACTACCTTACGTGGCAGGTAGCTAGACGATCTTGGGAGGACGTGTTTGAGATTTTGGTAGATGGACGCTTTGCACCATGTCTGTCTGGAAGCACGGCGTTGCGGAGGGGGTCGCTAGATACCGAGTTCGTTTCTTCCTATTTATCTTATTTTACCTTTACCCTCTTTACCAGCCTTTTTCCGTCTTGCGTCTTGGCGATTTCAGCTTTGGCTACCTATGTTCTAGTTATGTGGTCTTATGTATAGGCGTAGTGTAATATTAGGTACCTATGTTATAAACGGATTAATAGATGAGTCTTATTATTGCTATTACCTATCTACCTAGGTACTTAAGTCATATCAATAAATCGAGAGTTGTAATTGGGACCTTGGTTGTTAGAGCGAGTTTTGGTATATAGTAACCTAGAAAGGTAATATTACCTGATTAGCCTCTCTTCGACAGTCTTCCATACGCTACTTACTATCTGCCCTAGCAATAAAGGGTTAAGAGAAACAAGGCTATAGGCACTAATATCTGCTTAGATATATCTAACACTAACCTTGGCTATCTAGGAGACTCCTTTCACATGCAAGCTCGGGATCCGAGGACCCAGATAAACCCAACAAGAGGAGTCGACTAGGTTAGGTTAAACGAATGCGCATTCTTGGCTAACCTCAACGTTTCTGACCTGGCCTAGGTATATATCCGAGTAGGTATCCAGTTAAATAATCCTCCAATTCCGTAACTGTCTATATTTTCACATATAATAAATCCATAAATCACCACTACTTGAAAAAATATATATATATATAAACGAGAGGGAAGAATATCATTAGCACTATGTGAAAAATACAGCCAACCATCCCTGCGTGTATAAACCGAAAAAAAAAGCAACACGCCATACGGAATACAAGGAGTATACCTAATTCTACACCGACCCGTTTCCAACTCGCCCAAGAGCCAGCCGTTTAGCAAATTACATAGCGCCTGGAGACAGACGCATATTACATTAATACGACTCGACGCATTATGAAGTACGCTTAAAGCACTGCTCAATGTCTTTCTTGTAGGCATCCTTGAGCGCCCTCCGGTTCACCTTCTGCGTTGCCGTAACGAGCCCCTGATATTTCTGTTAGTGCTGATCCTAGGTCTAGGGTAGGGTAGGGTAAGATAGGAGGAGATGGAATGCGATTGAAACTTACACTTGCGGGCGTCCATTCTTCATCGACCAGTACGACACCAGAGACCATTTCCAACCCGGTCAGGCCGGCCTTCTTGCCTGCTGCGATTAAGTCCTTGTGGACTGTTTCCAAGACCTTGGGGTCACTGCGAACGTGGGCATGATCGACACCTAGTTTCTTCGCCAGGTCGTTCAGCGGCTTCTCGTTGGGGCTGACGACGGCAATGGCGCGAGGGTGCTCGCTGTCGCCGTATACCATGACGTTGTGGACGTATTCGCTGCCGCGGTAGACGGCCTCGAGCTTCTCGAGCGCGATGTACTCACCGCCCTGCATCTTGACGAGGTTTTTGACGCGATCGATGATCTTGACGTGGCCTACCGAGTTGAACTCGCCAATATCTCCTGTTCGGAACCACCCGTCCGATGTAAACGCCTTCGCGGTCTCCTCAGGGTTCTTGTAGTACTCCTTGCAGACTGGAACTCCCCGCAGCAGAATCTCACCTTGTGGAGGATTGCTCTTTGCATCGTATCCTAGGTCAGGTATACTGACGAGCTTGATCTCAAGTGATGCGGGAACGGGGCCGATGGCATCCCGAGTCCATTGCAGTGGATTACCTAGGGCACCGTTGGCGGTTGTTTCTGTAAGACCATATCCCGTAATCATTGGCGCAAGCACCAAGCTTACGAACTGTCTTGTGCCATCCGAAATACCACTGGCACCATTGAAGAGGAATCTTACCCTTCCGCCCGTCATGTCCCGGACTTTCTTGAATACGACGGCATCAAGTAAGCCACTCCCAGGCAGGCCGGTTGCCACAAGTAAGCTCTTGAGGTTATAAGCACCCCAGAAGAGATTCTTGGTTAAGGCACCACCAGAGTTAACTTTGGCCTCAATGCCCTTCCTGATGGTTTCCCATATCTGGGGTACCCCAACCATGACGGTAGGTGCAAGCTCTCGCATGTCTCCAGCGCAGTTGCGCATAGAGGAGTCAGCTAGCGTGCGTGGGGATCCGTAGCCTAGCGTACCGCCAACAAACATTACTAAATTCTCCACAGCCACCTCCAAGATATGAGCAAGGGGGAGATACGCAAGTATAACGTCGCGATGCGAAACGGTCTCGGCGATAATAGTCCATAGACCGGTGATACCCGCCACAACACCTTCGTGGGTAAGAGGGACACCTTTAGGAGTTCCAGAGGAACCAGAAGTGTACATGATACAGCACATATCAGTAGGTTTCGGCGGTACGGGGTCTATAGGGTTCTCCTCGCCGAGGGTAATTAGGTCAGAGTAGGCGATAATGGTAAGGTGAGAATTTGAGGTCTTGAAGTCAGCCATCTCCTTGTCAGAGATGGGGATGTTGGTCGAGTCATTGTAGATCAAGTACTTGACATCTTTTGCGTTCTTCAAAGGGCGGCTGGCAACTTTGAATAGATGAGGATCGGTATACATAGCCTTCGCATTCGTTTGCGTGAGGGAGTATTCGACAGCATCCGGGCCAAGAGTATCGTATGCGGTTGCGATTGTGATGGATTGCGAGGCGCAGGCGTGAGCCGTGCATTGCCAGTTGGCGCTGTATAAATAAACAAATGCCTTTAGCCTTCAGCTACTCTTTACTATGAAGGGGATACTCCGTACCTCGTCGCCGCAAATATGTGTAACACATCACCTGTCTCGAGACCTAGCTTCTTCAAACCTGCGCCTACATTTAGAGCTCTAGTCTTGTACTCATTGTAAGTAAGGAACGTGTATGGAGTTAATTCGAAGTAAGTCCATTCTTTGTCAACCTCTGTCTTGACTCCATCAACAACCTTTTGTACTTTCTTAGTCTCAGTATGCGTCTTGATGAGTTTGCGAGAACCTATGGCTGCTTTGTCGCCATACTTTTTCGCAGTCTCGATCAATATGTCATAAGTAGTAGTGATGTAAGATGCGGGACGTGTGATAAGACCGTCCTTGGCCTTGGTATGTCTGAATGGCTTCGTTTCTCCTTCCACTTCTTCGGCATCGGGTGATTCAACCATATAAGGGGGCTTCTGGACGCTGTAGAGCGGAAGCACGCCCTCGAACTGAGTTGGGAGGGACATGATGTAGGTGGGGGGGGTAGGATATAGGTAGGATGTGATTGATGACAAGCGTATTATGTAGAGGGCAGGGATATAGCGTTGACTCTTGAGCCCGAAAAAAAGCAAAGTTGGAGATCAAAACTGAATTTGGAGTTGAAGCTTGGGGAGCTGGTAGCTTCAGCTTAATATTTCAAGCGTGGAATTTTCAAAATTATTATTAACTGGCTGACTGGGTAGGTACATAGTAGGTAGTTTTTAGTTAGCAAGGGAATAAAACGTCAGCGGGGCAATCCACTCGGCCAAGTACCAGCATTAGGGTTCCACCAGCTGGGGTCTAAATGAATAGGCTAATTCTCTATCAGAAATACCGAGGAGTATATTTGTGATCTACTTCGTATGTGGGTATCGACAAATAGCCTTCCGCGGCGTATCTAGAATCAGAAGTTGGGAATATGATGTTTTTGTATTTCTATGGGTATTGTATGGATCTTGTTGGTTACTATGTATATTAATGCGAAGGGGTATTTGCACGTCCGGGTTGCCCGTACCTCGGCTCGTGAAAATCCATATTATGCGTAATCACCTAGGTTAGGTTAAATCGTGGTGGTTTGAGGTCTTCACATATTACGGCCGAGTATAGGGGGCCGAGATACTGATAGTTTCTTGATTGACACTGCGGTAGGTATAACCTCAGACCTTATTTGCAAACGTTACGTACCTAGGTACCTAGGTACACACATACCTATGAAGCTAGGAGGTATCACAAAGAGGATTACCTTCGTAGATGCATGCAGATGATATGTAGGTACATAGGTAGGTACCTACCTAAATAAGATAAAAGCTCTGGAGGAGGTACATATATGTATGTACCTGCCAGTGGCACGTCGGCGCTGTGAATTTTCCGATCTGGAAGAATGTGGGGCTAGATCTTTTAGAATTTCCGAATTTCGAGATTGGTACAATACAAATCCGTCCCACTAGACAAGGCAGAACTCTACCAAGTTAACGACTCCATACAACATACAACATACAACATACAACCGTGTATTTTGTCAAAACTTAGTAGAGAAGCTACAAACTGCCGGGATATTATTCAATACAGCACAGAAAGCTCTCTTGAGCAATAGAAACCGACAAAATGGCGATGAGTATGCAATCAATAACCCCGCCATGACTTTAATAATTTACTGATATTTGACCTTAGATCTCGACCTCCAGAATGGTATGCTTAAGAAAATAGTCTGTGGTAGCTACATATATATATACGTACTAATACATATTATTTGCAGCTGCTGTTATCAAAGATGAACAGGGACGACCTTTCATCGTTGTTAGAGAGTGAGTTTTGAGCTTTACCATCTATATTGATACATTTAGGCATACAATATACCTAACCTCCTATTCTCAGTCAAGGCAAAAAGAAGCGCCAATATGGTAACGAAGCAGTTAAATCCCATATCCTCGCCGCCCGAACCGTTGCAAATATCGTCAAGACCTCCTTGGGTCCTCGCGGTCTCGACAAGATCCTAATTTCCCCCGACGGAGACATTACGGTGACCAACGATGGAGCTACCATTCTACAGCAGATGGAGATCTCAAACCACGTTGCGAAGCTCCTCGTCGAACTATCTAAGTCTCAAGATGATGAGATTGGTGACGGTACGACCGGTGTTGTTGTCCTAGCCGGTGCTCTCTTAGAACAGGCTGCCGAACTTATAGACAAGGGAATCCACCCCATCAGAATAGCAGACGGTTACGACCAAGCCTGTGACATCGCAGTAGCCGAGTTAGACCGGATATCAGATACCATCGAGTTCAGCCGGGAATCGACAGAGAACCTAGTTAAGGTAGCTCGGACAAGTTTAGGCAGCAAAATTGTATCCAAGGCCCACGATCAGTTTGCCAATATTGCCGTAGACGCCGTTCTCTCCGTCGCCGACCTCGAACGAAAAGATGTCGACTTCGAGTTAATCAAGGTGGATGGCAAGGTTGGTGGCGCGTTGGAAGACACCATCTTAGTTAAGGGTGTAATTGTCGACAAGGACTTCTCACATCCCCAGATGCCGTCGGAGGTCAGAGATGCCAAGATCGCTATCCTCACCTGTGCGTTCGAGCCACCAAAGCCCAAGACCAAGCATAAGTTAGAGATCACCTCGGTAGAGGAGTTCAAGAAGTTACAAACCTACGAGCGGGAAAAGTTCATCGAGATGATCCAACAGATCAAAGATACCGGAGCTAATCTAGCTATCTGCCAGTGGGGCTTTGACGACGAAGCCAACCACTTATTACTACAGAACGAATTACCTGCGGTAAGATGGGTAGGCGGCCCGGAGATCGAACTTATTGCCATTGCGACAAACGGCAGGATAGTGCCTCGATTTGAGGACCTGAAGGCAGAGAAGCTAGGAAAAGCTGGTATTGTGAGAGAGATGACGTTCGGTACTACAAGAGAAAAGATGCTAGTGATCGAGGAGTGCGCCAACACAAGAGCCGTGACGGTGTTTGTCCGAGGAAGCAACAAGATGGTAGATTTCCCTCCGCCTCTTTTTAAAATACGAGTTTAACTAATCCACTATTAGATCATCGACGAAGCCCGACGGTCCCTTCATGACGCCCTCTGCGTCGTACGAAACCTAGTCCGCGATAACCGTGTCGTGTATGGAGGTGGTGCTGCTGAAATCGCTTGCTCGCTCGCGGTCGAGGACGCGGCTGTCAAGACGCCCGGGTTAGAGCAGTACGCAATGCGGGCATTTTCCGAGGCGCTAGACGCAGTGCCCATGGCGCTCGCAGAGAACAGCGGATTAAACCCCATCGCGACGCTCGCTGAGGTCAAGTCCCAGCAGGTTAAGGCCGGCGCCGAGGGCCGCGGCAGGCTTGGTGTTGACTGCATGAACGGCGGCAGCAACGACATGAAGCAGGCCTTTGTTATCGATCCTCTCATCGGCAAGCGCCAGCAGCTTATGCTTGCTACGCAACTGTGCCGCATGGTGCTCAAGGTCAACAACGTTATTATTAGCGGCTCTGGGGACCAGGACTATTAGGCGGTAAGATGAAGCTTATTTGTTCGCTCCTCTTTCTCCCCATCTGCGTTGATCTACATCTCGACGTGCCGTGTCGGCAATGCTCATGTTCTCGCGGGGGGGGGAAAGTGGCAAGGCACGTCGTCAAGGTTATAGAGATATAAATGGTGGATGCGTCCATTTATGTATGCACCTTGTATGGAATGGTAGTTGAAGGGCTCAATATCAAAGGAGTCACGATACCTTACCTTACCTATCCCTATCTATTAGAGAGCCGAGACAAGAATAAGAATAAAAAAATCTGCCGCTTCGGAATAGTTTATATATGTGCGCCTGGATATATGTGTTATCTACCTCCCCAGTAGAGCACGTTATACGTAACCACACGTAGTGTAAGAAGACTTTCATGTGTATATGGGTATGAACCCGAAAACGACCGCTCCGCCAACTTTTTATTTGCACGCAACGCTAAAACGACAGATACTGTACTATATACCAAATGACACCACGGGACGAGTAGAGGGAATAAGCAATGCCTGAGATGGGTACGTAGGTAGGTATGTAAAGGGGTAGGCAGATGAAAAAAACACGAGTAAAGTTGGTGGGTTAACTGAAAGCAGCAGTCCCCTAAACACCTAATATCCCTAGTCCATCATACTCCGACCCCGAGGTAAATAGTGTAACCGCGTGTGTAATGTATAATGTATAATGTGTAATAGGTGATGAGAGTAAGTGATATCGCGTCCTCCAAGTCCTACGTATAACTAGAGTTCTTTTGCCTTCCTATACGCCCCCTGCCCCTCCCCCCTCATATATACCCGGAAAGAGACGGTCGCTGAGGTACTTCTTATACCTTCTCTTTTAGGTACTTTTGATTTCCTTTTTTCAGGTTGTCTAGGCCCCTATGTTTACGTATCGAAGATACCCTCTATCCTCCTCACAGCATTTCCAACAGGCCGGTTGGAAGTACACCTCTGTCAAGACTACCCTATTAGATATCCTTATGTGACCTACAATGTAACAGCATGCCATGCCATATAGCTACACGGCACGATTTATGCGAATCCGAACCCTTGAGCGTTCTCGAGCGCCATGGACAGGCGCTCTCGGAGCACTTCCTTGTCGCGGTACTCTGGGAGCAGAAGCGTACCGTAGCACGTGTATGCGGTGGGTAGGTGCCCACCCTCGCCCTCCTCCTCGCCGTTCTTCTGGACTACGAACTGGATGTTGGCCATACCACCGACGGGTACGCGGTCGCTAGCAGTGACAAACTCGAGCAGCTTACGGCGCATACGGCTGTCGTATCTTTTTATAATAGACCAGAAGTCGCGCACGGTACGGTGCGATGCGTCCCAACCAACGTACCGTGCCGCGCGGCGAAGCTCTCCGACGTCGATCTCCTGCGTACCTTCTGCGAGATTTTGTAATAGTGGTGGCGTCAAGAGTTGCAGGGACTTTGGGTGCAGACAAGCTTGGAAACCACGGGCGAAGGCGTCGAATTGGGGAGCAACCGAGACGTCGGTTAGGTATCGGATGTAGTCGCTCACATAAGCGTTACGGTTATCGCCTGTAACTAGCGGCGCATCACTCGGGTTAGATGCTGGGAGGGGAGTAGACTCTGGATGACTGGAGAATTGTGGCCAAGATATTGAATTCGACGACTCCATTTCGCGCGACACGGGCTGGCCAAACATGGACGTGGAAAACTCGTAAGTTAGAACGAAGACGTCCTCTACAGAGCCATCCTTCTCGTTCCATTCGAGAATGTTGGTTAATCCATTAGCCAGTTCTGGCCACCCATCAGCGATATGATGCAGCTCTGTGACGGGCTCACCTAGAAGCTTGCGGTATAGGGCTTTTGGGAACGTGATTGGAAGAGTCAGTCCATTATAAACGGCCAGCGACATAAGCAACCCGATTAGTTCGAATTTCCACTCCGGTTGGACGGAACCGGGCTGAAACCACGTCATCCGCGTCCTATCGTCGATGACAAAGGCGCCGTAAGTAGGATTCAAAGCCTCGGCAATGGCGAGACGGAAGAATTCCTGTTGCACACCGCCAGAGTCGAACCCTTCTTCCCCACTGTCTTCTCCGAGATGAACCTTTAACGGCCTCATAAGTTCGCGCTCTTGCCGTCGCCAGAGCTGGTCGAAGGCATCTCTAAGCACGTTCTTACGGCTGATATCAAGGATTAGGTATTTGGATGACGGAATCTTCAGCAGGTCTTGAAGCACGTTCTTTTGGTGCGACTCTGTGACGAGGCTGTCGGCGGCAATGATGGCATTGATTCGGCTTTGCAACGAGGTAGACTCTTCGTAGGCACGACTCATCCGCGAGAAATTGATAGCCCTAAAGTATGAAACCAACGACGTGGGATTAAAAATATACGGATAATCCAATATATGAACCTTTTGCCTAGTCGAGGTAAAGGATAGCCATGAAACCGGCATCTGAATAGGATCGAGACGGTCGCCAAAATATTCGGCGCGAAAATGCACGTCACCTAGGAGGAGAGACTGGCGTTTCTGATCTACTCAACTGTCAGTTTAAATTTTTTATAATGACATGGGAATACTAACACATGGCCGTCATCAGCGAGAGGGCACCACCGAAGGGGCCATCCCCAGAAATATCTGGTTTGCCCTCCCATTCATGAAGCATCACGGCCCTTACCCAATCCAAAAGCAAAACCGGGACTCGTTTTTCGTGCATGCTTCGCTCCGCTTTTGAAAAATGTAACGTTGACTGCGTAGGAGACTCGAGGTGCGATAGTAATAACTCAACGACATCAGGTTCTTTGACTCTATCCTCCTTGTCTAAGTCTAGTTCAATTAGCTCGTCGAAGTATCGGCGTGTTGGGATCACCCTAAGTAGCCGCCTTGCTAACCGGAGAGCCATGCTATCTGTAAAGGCATCTTCATATTGCAAACATAAGGAAGTTGATTGTCTCGCAACTGTACCGCCACCGGCAAGCGATAGCCCATGGGCTCTAATACGAGACATGTCATTTAATTGCCTTGAATCATTTACTAATGGTGCCGCAGCGACTAGAGCGTGAAAGCATACAGACATGAGCGATGCAGCCTCTACATTAGTGAATGACTTTTTAATACCAAGGAACATCTTTGAAGTTGGTGACCTCGTAGATTGTAACGTCTTCGGCGGCGCAAAGAGGCCCGCCAAAGCAATCCAGAGGCTGTCGAAGACGAGGTTGGGTGCTACTCTTGTCAAGCGTAGCATGCAGTACCACAGTGTTTGCGAGTCAATAGTACCATTGGCGCTGGTAAACGAGTCCAATACGGCCTGAGGGTCGCTAAGGACATGGAATATGCTCTGTTCGACAAATAGCTTCCATTGTAACTTAAGATCTTGTGGATAAGAGGCTTGTGGTTTCCTTTTCCTCTTCCACGGCTTGAGCCGATTTGATGGCCGTCTAATAGATTCATCGATGGTTGGTGGCTCTAGGAGATGCCTCTCAGAGGTAGCGTCTTCTTGTAAAACGTCGCATATAAAATTGATTGCCTGGACATTAAAGCGTGAAAGCGATTGTGGTAAGTAGCAATCCAACTCGGACGTTGGATCTGTCTTGTCGGTGGTTCCTAAGGCGTCTTGAGAGTCATTAGGCGCGTCTATGGGCCGCGTAGTCTCTGCACTGCTTAATGTCTCTTCGCCATTAATTCCGTCTAATTGAGAGCAATGCTCATCTATGTGGGAGTGGGGGCTAGGAGGCCCTATAATTTCCCTTTCCAGTGGCGTATGAACATCGCTCTCCATAACCTGAGAGGCAGGTCGCGCTATAGCTGGCGGGGGCCGAATCAGTCCTTTAGATACTTTCTCCGGCTGGGTAGCGATGTTAGGCGATATGAGCCCCGTTTCATCTACGACAGAGTCGACTGAGGGTTCGGGTACGACTTTAGACTGTGATTTAGGGACGGAGGATGGACGAATCCGGGTATTGGAAGTCCTCCTTTGATGTGGTGGTAGGGTTTGGGGATTGGAGTTAGAAACTGACGAGCGTTCGGGATGTACTCGTTGGTAGAACCCGTTAACCTCGTTCTTAGGTGAGAGTGCTTGTGTAGTATATTGATGAACCTCAGAGGCCCCCCTAAGGCCGACTTCGTTTTCTGACTCGGGTCTTGAGGGAGTAGACGTTGGACTAGTCCTTCCGCTCTGACCTCCCGACTGAGATACGGTTTCCCGAAGCCGTTCAATAGACTCTAGTGTATTATCTACGGCCATGACTTTCTTTGACATGCTTTCCATATTATTCGGTGCTAACCACTCCAACATCTTAAACGCGACAGATCCAAACACATTAGCAGCGAACGAGCGGTAATCTTTGCTGATCGACTTTTCAGTAATCTGTATTTCATCAATGCCATCCGGTTGCGACGGCGGCTCGGTTTTCGTGGCTTCGACTTCGGGAGGTCTGGTATGGTTCTGTGCAGTCCCCTTCCGATTCACCTGCCCGGATGGCGAGGAGCTTGGTATCGGCGATTGTCCCCTTTTCAATGCCGCTCGACCTAGAGTTCCCTTGGTAGGTTTAGGCTTGGGCCCTAGGCCCGTGTAGGCTGGACCGCTCGCATCGTTGGAAGATGCCGCACGCTTTAGGCCGAATATGAGTGGTTTTATAGCATCGCTGGGACCAGTTGGGGGGTGTAGATGGGGGCAGAGTTGACTATCGGCATCGTCCTGGCTTGCCATGAATATGGCCAGAGTCCTTGCACTGGTAGGATTGTATCGGCGGATCGGGGCTTTGCCAGCCAGTCGTTTTCGGCAACTAAAACACGACGAGGTAGTACAGGCACTGAAGCCGCATCCGTAACGCAGTTGGGCTATGAACCTATAGCAAGTTAGCCGAGTGATTGGAGGATATGCGTAGGGTTGGACGACTCACTTCTCGACTAGTAACTGGAGATCGTGGCGGCGACTGGCGCGATAGATAGCATAGACCCTCTTGGGATTCTCAACATCGATAACGAGTTCCTTGATCTCGGATGGCGCATCTGCGGGTAGCCGTGGAAAGGGGACTTGTTCCCAGAGAGCAGCTAAGATGTCGACCTCGAGGACATTATGGCCAGGACCATCGTCCGCTGGCCGATTTACTTCCCGCGTCATGACATATGGTAACAGACAAGCCTCCTATATAGGAAGCAAATGTCGGATTGTAGTAGGTGTAGATTTCAATAGTAGAAGCTCGATGGTGGGGGAAATTTATGGGGGAGATTTGTCGAGATCGCGAAACCGGGTACCGGGATTTACTCGAAGGTGTTGAATGTTTAGAAGTAAAGGGAGGGAATTAGGAAGGATATATTAGGTATGAGGTAGGTATGAGGTAGGTATGTACCTAAGGTAGATATGATCGCGCAATCCTCGGTTATACTAAAGGTATAAAGGTAAGTATATATAGGTACGCTTAGGTCATCAACGTATCAAAGGAAGGTGTATTGAAGTTTGTCGGACGAGGTTAATATTCAACTTGTCAATAATATAAATGGAGATAGATACCTACCCTGCTACCTACATAGGTGCTCGTGCACCGGTGGATATCAGCTCAACTCAACCTGCACGCAGCAACGAGAACGTATGAAGTTTCCAAGGCTGAACGCATCCCCATCTCTTTCTATTGGCTTGTCTACATGTATTGGTTCTACATAGCGTCATGTACAACTACATATGTACATGCATGAGTTTTACCTAAGGGTGTATGTCCCCCCACAGCCCCATCCCACCCAATGAGCGAGAGATTCTAGGCTTGGTGATATACATAGTATAGTGTATTTAAAGATCGGTTTTACGCATTAGCAACATTTTTATCCTTTTACTTACCTAGGTAGTTGGAGACTGCTGGTTAAACCTGTTTGGATTTAACACTATAGGTATCTACCTACCTATCTAAAGGCTTGGTATGAATTGATAGCATAGGTAGTTAACATATTCTGACTTGAGCGCTGATTGAATGTCAAGTTAATAGAAGAGTATTATCACCTCAAAAAAAAATAACCAAGCGCATACCTATAAGCAATCAGATAAACTGTTCTGCAAATTGGCATCTAACGTAAAGACAATAAGGTGAATTACCTTAGGTACACATGGGTAACCAACACTTGCATCCATTTTAATTTCCTGTTGCAAACAAAATGAATGACTACCTACCTACATATGTACCTAAGGTAGATAGGTACGGTACTTGTATATGCATTTAAGAAAAGAATTGGCTAAGCACTTAAGGTTGACAGTCATCTGTCAGATTACAATGTACATATGTACCTGCCTCTCCGCCAGTACCAGTGTACATGACTGCTAAGACTCAGCCTCCATGCGTTCTAGAACTGACGTATGAGTACAACTTAAAAATAATTTTCTCGGCAAAGAGCGATAAGGCAAGAGGAAGGAGGGTAAAAATAGCCCCACCAACGCCACTCTGTCTAAGCAGAATTTCAACGATTTAATTCTGTATGTAATTCTGTAACTCTGATCAATTCCATTTCCACTTCGTCGTGCGACTTTTGTGACACATCAGTCCGACAGTAGGCCACAATTTCTTTATAAACAATTCAAAATTCATTTCAGCCGGATTGTTTATTCCTTGTACCATCCTGACCTTCCTTTCTCCGAACTGCGCTTTGAAATCGCTCAGATTTTGGTACAACGGCATTCGAGACGCTGTGACCTAGGTAGTCGCATCAAAATTAAAGCCTCATCAACCCCTCCCCCTCCTTGTCGGAGCGCTACACACAAAGTTCACCAGCCAGGATTAAAACTAGGAAACTTTATCCAACTGGCGCTCCCATTGTTGACATTTCCCGTGTTTCGTAGAAGCATCGGTTTTTGTTTCGACCTATTCTAATCGCCGTTGCGATCAAATCACAAAATCCTCATTTGTATTCACCAAACAACAATGGCTACTATCACGGGGAGCAGGCCCGTGGGCACGGCTCTGCCTAATAAGCAGGAACCCGCGCCATCTTCTCATCAATACACTTGCAACACATGCCAAGTAGCCTTCCGCTTTGCTGATACCCAGAAAGGTCACATGAAAAGTGATTGGCAGTATGTTTTCTTCTTTGTCTACTTTTACACGTATAGAATTATTAATCTAACGTATATCGTGATCTTACCTTGATAGTCGATATAACCTTAAGCGTCGCGTTGCGTCGCTGCCTCCAATTGCATCCGAGGTCTTCACCGAAAAGGTCCTACAAGCCCGTGCTGCGACCAGCGCCGAAGCGGATCGTGCCGGATTCCAACAAATTTGTGAGGTCTGTCAACGGACTTACTACAGCGAGAACTCTTTCCGAAATCATATTTCGAGTCAGAAGCATAAAGCACGAGAGGCAGCCGCGCAACACCGGGGACCCAATCACGATGACGCTAGTTCCGTCATGAGCTCT
This sequence comes from Daldinia grandis, assembly GCA_022432525.1. Classification (NCBI taxonomy): domain Eukaryota; kingdom Fungi; phylum Ascomycota; class Sordariomycetes; order Xylariales; family Hypoxylaceae; genus Daldinia; species Daldinia grandis. The sequence goes on from JAJKLB010000007.1 coordinate 1,819,882, forward strand.
ACCTTCTCTCTCGGTGACCCTCTACCTTCCAACAACAGCGAGGAAGTCGATTCTGTTGCTGAAGATGAGTTCAACGAAGTAGTTGAAGGCATTCAAAAAGCTAGTTTAACAGAACGTCCTTCCCCAGTCAAGCGCCCATCAAATCCCCATCCTTCAGCAGAGGCGCAGCACAAGAGAGAACATCCCGTGTCGGAAGACCCTAGCGAGGCTACGTCTAGCACTTCAACACCGGTTCCGAATCTTACGTTGAAGTCATGCCTATTCTGTAATTATGACTCTCCAACCGTCCCGTTAAACGTTGTTCACATGGAGCGCATCCATAGCATGTTTATTCCTGAGAAGCAATATCTGGTTGATATGGGTGGCCTTATCGGCGCATTACAACAGCGGATTCAAGAATTCTACGAATGTCTGTACTGCGGGAAAATTAAGAATAGCGCGATTGCTATACAAACCCATATGCGTGATAAGGGTCATTGCAAGATACCTTATACTTCGGAAGATGAGCAGGTCGACATTGGTGATTATTACGACTTCAGAAGCACATACTCGGATGGCGAAGACTCGGAAGATGAGTCAGTTGACGATGGTAAACCAAACGGAGGAGCTAAGCTCGGGGCCAGACGATCAGCCAAGGCTGTAGGAGAAAATGGAGACGAGATTATGGAGGATGAAGGCTGGGAAACGGACAGCTCTACTTCGTCTTGCAAGTCTGAAGATTTGGGTCCTATTCCCGTTGATCACCATTATCGGCAGTACGAGCGGCTCGAGAAGCATCCTCACCACTCATCCCACGATCCGCGGCACCACCATCAAATGGATGGATGGCACTCGCATGCTCACAAACATCGTGCTATCTTTTATGATGATACCGAACTACATCTTCCTTCGGGCCGTGCGGTGGGCCACCGATCTCTGGCTAAGTATTATCGTCAGAACTTACACAACCACCCTTCAGCCGAGGAACGTGCAGAAAGACTTGCTATTGAAGCAGCTTCATCTGAGGGTGATGCCATGGAGGTTGACGATGATGCCAAGAACGGCAACGGCCAGGTTTCTCGACGTGAAGGCCGCGGGCGTAACGGTGCCGTTATAAGCCGAGCGAATGGTGGAACCGGTATGTTGGGAGTGACAGACCAGAAGAAGAAGGAAGTGGCTCGTGCCGAACAGAGAAGCCGTAAACAAGAGCACAAGGCGGCGAGACAAAAGGAGTGGGCACTTAGCAAGCAGGCCAACCACCAGAAATATTACAACTACCAGATCTTGTAAAATTATATACAAGATATGGAGTTTTCCCGGCGTGTGGCTCGGGAATTGGAGTGTTGCCGTCATCAACAATTGCAAGGGTAGTCTAGTCCGACTGCAAATTTAGCTTGGCAGACCGAACTAACTAACTAGTAGATATATAGAACATGCAGTTGACAACAAAAAATAAAAACAACGTTGCGTTTACAGTTTCTGCTGTATTATTAAGCACCCAGTATAGGATGGTGTTTATGATTGATAGTCGGATAGGCGCGGAAATATGACGTCGGCCCGAGATATGAGGAGTATCAGGGTAGCGTGGATGCATAAGGTACCTACCTTAACCCTATCTGCCCGGGGTAGTTTAGGGACTTGCATACCGATCTTACTAGGTAAAATGATATAACCTTAATTGCTTAGTTCTAGCTAGCTGGTACGTAGGTAACCTAGGTACATACATAGAGGTACGTACCTAGGTAGGTAATGTTCTAGGTTATAGAAGTAGGTAGCAATTGCAGCTCTTCCTTTAATTCTATATATCATTACAACTCCAACTTCTTTTTACAGGCAACTTACATGTACTTGCTTAACTCTGTTTATCTACCTAAGTAAGTAGGTAGTTAAGTACCATAGCGACGGAGGGGGTAAATATAAAACCATTTTAAAAATACGAAACCATTTCGTAATTTAAAACCATTATATAACGAGCTTTTATTTAAATCTATAAGAATCGTTTTATTTTAATAAAATTATTCTATTAGATAAAATGTTTTTAAAAAAGGCGTTAAAAGGCGCTAAAAGGCGCTAAAAAGGCTAAAAAAGTTAAAAAGTTAAAAAGCGTGGGCCTCGAACCTAAAGCTCTTGCGTTTGTGTAACATTAAACTTTAAAGTAAGGAAAATTAAAGTTTAAAGTTTAAACAGTTAAGCTAATGGGATAAGGTGGCCAATTTCATCGAATTATTTCATTGTGAAAATTTAATTGATTTTTATCCTTATATTTTTTACTACTTTGAAAAATAAAATTTTTTTTTTATAAGATTTTTTAAAAAATTTAAAAAAATTGTAAAAATTTATAAAAAATAATAAAAAAGTTACGAAAATTTAATTAAAATTACGTAAAATTTAATAGTTACCATTTTAAAATTATAGAACGTTTTATAAAACGGAACAATTTTAAATAGGTAGAACGAAATTTTTTTTATTAAAAAAAAAAAACATTTAAGGACCCACTAAAACTCGGATCCAGCCAATCAGAGGCCTTAGAATCTTAGAACGTTCTATTTTATAAAATGATTTCAATCTTAAAATGATTCCCTAAAACCTCCCACCACCGGTATGGTAGGTAACTACAGGTAAATAAGCATGCCGTCAATATATCATACTTATCAATAGGTACCTACCTACCCACATGGAGCGGGCGTCGCTTTTCAGCTGGGTTCCATTCCGCACTATTGGAACGATGCTGTGCCTCTTATTGGACCAACAACGCCCGCATTTTACAATAAGATCCCAATTGAGAGGATCAACATCCAGGGGAACTAGCCAAGCACGTGTATTTATCCGTATTATTGATAGGTCAATTAATGACAACGCGTGCCCTTCACGCAACACCTATAAGAATCAAGCTTTGGTAGCTCTAGTCAACTCTTGATAACCCATTACTTGGCATTCCTATCGTTTCAGCTGGAGCTTAGGTAGTAAGATAAGTCGTCTAAAACAAGAAGATGCAGCTTATTAGTGCCGCCGTTGTCTTGTCAGCCCTGCTGGTTCAGTCCGGTACCGCGGCTGACGATACCGCCTTTATCACGGCCTCACCCCACGCCGGCTCAGCCACCTCGGACCTCTTTCCACCACCGAGCAGTACGTGTTATTAATTTCATTAACGTACATACCTATATTAGGTAGTAGTAAGTTCAATACTAACAAAAATATAAGCCTCGGTCGACTCTGCACTCTTCCCACCAGAGGCTGAAGTCGGCTTCCCAGGACCGACACCAACAGGCGTCGAGCCCGCTGCAATTCAAACTGCGGCGGCGTATCCGTATAATCGGGGGCCGACGAACCAGTTCCCGTTAGTCGCGCCGCAGCCTCACGGCCAGAGCGAGACATCGGATAAGTTCGATATTACCAAATATTGGGGCAACTTGTCGCCTTGGTATTCCCTATCTTCTGCCGATTTTGGTTTACCGGATACAAGCCCCCTCGCACCGCCAGGCTGCAGCGTCACCCAGGTGCATCTCTTGTATCGTCATGGTGCTAGATACCCTACTACCGGCGCGGCGCCAGCCCAGTTCGCGAACAAGATCGCGAATGCTACCAAGCAAGGGCTGCAAGTTAAAGGTGACCTAACATTCTTATCCGACTGGACTTATAAGCTGGGTGGTGAACTGCTTTCCCCATTCGGTAGAAGCCAGGAGTTTCTTCTCGGTATTCAGCACCGTCAACTCTACGGCCACCTACTTAATAACTTCACCGAAGCTGGTACTATTCCCGTCTTCCGGACCCAGTCCCAGGACCGCATGGTTAAGACTGCCGAGAACTTCGCCGCCGGCTTCTTCGGCGTACCTGAGTACTTAGATCAAGTGAGCATCGAGATTCTTGTCGAGGCACCCGGCGTGAACAACTCAGGTGCCCCCTACGATGTCTGTGACAATTCCAATGTCGCTAGTCGAGGGAGCATTGGGAGCTCGATAGCCTCGAAATTTGCAAAAAATGCTTTCAACGCTACCCTTGCTCGTCTGAACTCACAGGTGAGCCTACTAAACAGCCTAAATCAAAAAGGAAGCAATAAATTACTGATATGCCTAAGGTCTCTGGTATCGAGTTCACTGCCACTGACGCCATTGCGATGCTTCAACTTTGCTCTTATGAAACCAATGCCCTTGGGTACTCTGCGTTCTGCGGGCTGTTTAGCCAGGAAGATTTCTTGAACTTCGAGTACTACTTTGATCTTGTATGTCGTAATATGTCCATCTTCTTTCCTAGAGAATACTAACCCATCAAAGGCGTTCTACTATAACAACGGCCCCGGATCACCTGTTGCAGCTGCCCAGGGCAAAGGTTACCTACAGGAATTCGTCGCGCGCTTCACAGGTGAATACCCAGAGGCTTGGTCAGCTCTGAACCAGACGTTCGACAACTCGTCTACCTACTTCCCCCTTAACCAGTCCATCTACGCCGACGCCACCCACGAGGTCGTTGTCCTCGACACCCTCACCGCCTTCAACCTGTCGGCATTGTTCAAAGGGCCTCCCCTAAACCCTCAAGAAAACCAAAGAGAGAATAGCTTCTCGTCCAGCAAGATCGTGCCATTCGGTACCCACTTCACCACTCAGGTTCTCGAATGCTCGACCTACCAACCCACCAAGCAGATCAGATTTATTGTGTAAGCCTCCCCCTATTTTCATCAATATGCACATTGTTATGTAACAAAATATGCTCACAAGTTTCCCAGAAACGACGCCGTCATCCCCATCGCAGACACCTACTCCGGCTGTTCCGCCGACCCGCACGGGCTCTGCGCATTCAACAACGTGGTGTCGGTGCTTAAGGACCGTATTGACGAGATCGACTTCGACTATGACTGCTTCGGCGACTACACGACTGAGTCGGGTGTCGACTACAACGGTAGGGCGCCCAAGAGTAGCTAGGATGACAGGTTGCAGGCACCCGGTAGCCTGCAGAACGGAGTGGTCACCGCGATGGTTAAGGCTTTTTTGGTTCTGGGAAGTATTACTGTATTCGCGTTACGGATGTAGTTTGGGGTTTGGAGAAATCTGCATGAATATCTGATAGGCTTTGACCTGTTAAGGTAATAGAAAACATCCAAGAGTAGACAAAATCCCTAATGAAACAATATCATGTGCAAGTTACAATCAGTCATATATAGGTGTTAAGGATCTAAGTGCATGTAATAGCGTGTTGGCTACGATTTCAAGTTCGAGTTATTATAGTACGTATAGTAAAGAGACCACCATATGGGACACTTAGCTTATACCCCTTTGCCAACTTGAAGCCAGATAGAAGTAATACGCAACTCAAGCTTGGGTTAGGAATGGATCTGTTTCTATTGCGGTTACAATTAACAAAAGAAGAGAAAAGGCTACCTCGGAACACTTTACTATACTAATATCATACGGGGAAAGCTCGTGTTTATACTAATAAAACTTGTGTATAGCGGGGTATGATTTATATGATAGTTTTCCCAAGCGGCGAGTGAGATATTTATGAATCGTATTAACTCGACCCTTTTAGTCGGATGTAGGAGATCTAAATCATGAATATAAATCGCATGATCGAATTTATATTTAGCCAGCCATAATATATATAAAAGAAAAAGCTCTAAGATAGACTTAGTGGTAAAACCTGGAGTTCGTATTAATGTTGCCTCCGTAAACTCGGCAACCGCACTTCTAAAGGGGTGTTGCGTATTAATTAAGGGATCGGGCAAAACTAAAGATAACGTACGAAACTTTAAACGCTAATAAAATGTTGTTCTAATCTCTATCATACACTCAAAAAAAAGAATAAGAAGAATTATGAACTTTTATAAATGTTTGAAAATACCTCGAGATGGGTAAGAAAAGTATTTATTTGTAAATATTTTAAATCAATCCTTAGTTACTGCCCGATTCCTTAATTAATACCTAGCACTAATAATCATTTGTATTTGGCCTTTCTTACTGCAAATGCTTATGACTTATGATATATAAATCTATTAGAGTTCTAACAGCTCTAAACAGGTATTCCCATTTCACTAATAGCACCGGCGACTATTCGCTCTGGTAAATACATACTAAGATGGAAAGTATATATATTGGAAGCTCGCTAGATCTCTGGTCTCTAATGATTCGTTGCAGCTATTAATCGGACTTGAGCTCACGCAGCTTCAGTCGGCACCGCGGTAAAATTATGAGGCGGCCTCTCCCTTGCCCAGTCTTCTACAATGACGACAGTAAAGTTACGTCGCGTCTTCGACTCACTATAATCACATGTTAGCACACATAAACCGCCATGTAAAATAGGTAGTTAATGGTTAAGTCAACATACCGGTCGGCATTAAATAGATAACTAATAGCAATATGAGCACTAGTGAGATCCGGGTCGGGAAGTACACGGGCCAACACAGCCGCGTCGACAGTTCCATTGGCCTTTTCCAGATCACAGTCCGTGTACTCTGAGCTCAGGGGCAACCCGCCAGCACGCCCAGCACAATGAACAAAGAAGGCCGGGATCCGAGCCGGGCCGCCCCCATACTCGGACGCAGATACGTTGAAGTCTGGGCCACGCTTAGCACGAATCAGATATGAAACCGTCTCACTAAGAGGCCAGCGGTCTGAGGTCAGACAATCAAAGCTTTGCTCACCGTAGTATCCTGTCAGCGGCGCTGTTGGGGCGCCATGAGACTCTCCAGCTTGCCACTTGAGGATATCCCAAACGTAGTCTGCGGGCGGTGCTACGACATTGCGTGAAGGTTTTGTTGCTATGGCAGCGCCTGCCAAAGCGAGCATCTTAGCGTGCATTTTGATGGGCGTTGCCGTTTCTGGTGTAAAGTATAAGTCGAGAGAGCGATTTAGATCCTCGGATGCCAAGTTACCGGCTTCGCGGCTTTAAAAATAGCTTATTATATGGCATCATGGGTAGGTAGGTATATATACTATGTTGTTGCGCCGCGCAGCTATGGATTATGGCTAAATGCGAATAACTACGCGGATGTGCAACGTTACTAACCCCCAGACAATGTGGTATTACGTAGAAGGGGGGGGAGGTCGTTTACTATGAAAATGGCCAATTAGTATACAACAGTTAACGTAGTTTTGCACGTGTTGGATGTTCTAGAATTATGCGCTGGCGATAGTGACAGGACAGCATGCTGGTTAAGCAAAACAATGTATTAATTAAGAGAATGCGTAATTATGGCTAGAGCTTCATGATATCCATGTCCAATAATGAATACCCATTATACTTCCAACGCTTCCGACGCTTTTGTTGCCTTGACGCCTCTAGGGCTTGGGTATTGTTCCGTATGAAACCCAATATTAAAATAAAACCGAAAACTGAAATGCAGGTAGTCGTTGTGGCGATTGTAGAACAATTGTATGCCGATATGGGGGACTTAATGGTCCATGTTAGTCGTGACGCGTCCGTACGATATGGGCATGTAAATGTCGAATTCCATCCCAAGTTAAGAAATTGCCAAGTAAAAATTATAGCTCATGACGGTGTCCACCGAAGCTTGAATCAACGAGTTGTCAGTATACGCTGTATTGGCGACTCACACGGATGTCAAAGGGAAGGGATTAAGTACCTGATGCTCCAGGGCAGAGTAAAGCGAATGAGATTCTCTTCGATGCCTAGTTTTCCTTCTTGTGTGTAATGCTACGAATGTACAAGAAATCACCCGTGCGTATATCCTGGAGGGACTCGATGTGTCCCTTCGTAAAGGCCATTTTGATCGGCTTATTCGCGTCTCTGTCATGATGGTAGATATGTTTGTGAGCCTTCCTGTCGTAAATAGAGTGCAATCGTGAATTACAGCCGTTCTGGTAAATAATAATGACTCTCGGCAATGTCGATGCTGGATCAGGTCGTTTCGGCGATGGTTGTGACTGCAGCGATAACGCTACTACGGTATCTATAATGGGCTCGCCTAGACTGCTTTCGCCTGGTGGTTTTGAAGCGCTATCTCCTCCCGAGGTCTTCTCGTTGTGCGGAATAGAGGACATATCGGGTGTGGTAGGAAATTGTCTGGCAGTCCAACTACCGGTTGTACTAGGGGTCGGAGTAGCGGTTCTTCTTTGGGTATCCATATTGAAATAATGAGTATGGTTAGTTTGGGGAAAGAAATAGGGATATGGCCCGTATAAGTCGGGAGAGATGATGTATGGGGGGAGGGAGGGGGTGACGCTTTATTAATGAAATTTGGTTTTACTGTTCTGAGATACGGCAAGAAACGACACGGACTGATTTAGAGCTCGGGGCTTTGGAACTTGGGTCCCAGCCAAAATAAAAGTTTATTATTCTCACTATTGTGTGCTAGGTCCATCAGTTGCTTCCGGCAATTCTCACTACTTGCATTGGTAGGCAATAATGATACATCTGCAAGCAATATACAATTTAAAAGACGCTTTGCGTTGCTTCGTTTCTAGCTATCACCCTGAAAAGAATTCATGCTACAGGAAGACTAATCATGGCAAGCCTATCATTATTTTCAGATGAAGATTTGGTGAGTAGTAAGGATTATATGAAAGCCTTGACCATCGATGGTAACCAAATAGGGCCAAATGCTATACAAACTCCCTAGGAAGAGTAACCGACGTGTCCTTACCTTGGATCTCGCTAGCAAAAAGCACATGATGCTCCAGAAGAAGAATTTAAACCATTCGTGCGAAATACAGGTAATATATGATAGTGATATCGCCTTTGAAAAGCTCTGTTTATTTATACCTCCGACTGTTATAAGGTACTTATTCCCTAAAAACAATAAAAGTATTTTAGTACGAGACTCCTAGAATACTAAATCTGCACTATTTATCCCCTCCTTGGGCCGGTTTATCTTCTGGGGAGAAGTTTAAGCTGATACTGTTAACACAGTGCCTCTCATCCGTTGGAGTTGGATATCCCTCTCCCTTGAAGACATGACCGAGATGACCACCACAATTCGCGCAGCAAATCTCTGTCCTTTCCATACCCCACGAGCTGTCAGTATGTCTTGTTACAGCGCCGGGGATGCTGTCAAAGTATGCCGGCCAGCCGCAGCCAGACTTGAATTTGTGGTTTGCCTTATATAGGGGCGCATTACAGCCAGCACATGCATACACTCCAGAATCAGAGGTAAATTTATCGTACTTCCCGGACCCAGGTGCCTCGGTACCCTTTTCTCTGAGAATTCTAAATTGTTCTGGGGACGGTAAGTTAGTAAGTGTCTGAGCGCAAATGGGGGCGATGTTTCTCGGTTCTGGGAGAAGATCGGATATACATACCTTTAGTGAGCACAGCGCGCCATTCCTCAGGCGTTCTCTGATCTGGATACGACATATTATTCGATTGGCTAGAGCTTGATCCGAATAGACTTCCTATGAAGGGAATAGTCGGCATAGACTTGAATGGTGTTGTGTTGTAGCGTAGTGGCTGATGAGCTAAAGGACGAACTTTGGTTAGAGTAGAAAAGGTAAAGAAAGCTCGGAATAATTTAGAGAATTGAGAGAATCGCATTAGTTGTGATGGTATGAGGATAGATTTATATATCTGGTGATGGTATTAAAAATTGGAAATATGGTAGATAATTATGGTAGATAATTATGGTAGATAATTATGTGAGATTTGATGTTATGATTTGGAATTACGGTTTCGCTATTTGGAGGAAGTTGGAAGTAGTACATATAAGAAATGCTTCAAAGCCGCGCTACCGAAGACATGGATGGAATTAGTGTATGCGGATGTCGTCAGTGACCTGCCCCATAGATCTCGAACTTTTTGCCACACTTCAAATGCCTTAATGCATGAAGCGCCCCACAACCTTATGTGCTATGTACTTACACTACAGCAGGGTCCGCGGGTAGATATCAAGAACAAAGATAACGGATTAACACAAAATTGCCTTCCCGATATGTGGCGTCCCAGCTGCCCAGTCGTGAGCACCTGCATGTAATAACTACGTAGGTACTTGGACGCTCAGACCAAGACCAAAACCAAATCGAGGAAAGCCACAGTTTCATTCATTGCACTTCGTCTTCTTGCACATTACAATTCCATATCACTGCTTTTAGGCACCCCTTTCCAGCCACCTGCTTCCTTATCTCTACTTTTGGTCTGCAAAACCGCCAACTTGACAATTCACATCCTTCACTTCCATTCCTATTTGTTATCGGTAGCGACCACGCTATGTCTAGACGGCCTCCTAACCCAGCTGCTGAACGAGCAGCCCAAAATCAACAAACCATTAAGAGTCTCTTGAAATTAGACTCCAACAAGATATGCGCCGACTGCAAACGAAATAAACGTGCGTCCCCTTAAACATAACCTAGTCTACTAATTCCGGCCTACTGGACTCACGCTTTATTATAGATCCGCGATGGGCGAGCTGGAACTTGGGCGTCTTTATCTGCATTCGCTGCTCGGGAATCCATCGAGGAATGGGCACCCACATATCGCGAGTCAAGTCGGTTGATCTGGATTCGTGGACAGACGAGCAATTGCAGAGTGTCCTGAGCTGGGGAAATGCGCGCGCCAACAAATATTGGGAATCAAAGCTGGCTACTGGCCATGTTCCTTCCGAAGTAAAGATCGAGAACTTCATCAGGACCAAATACGAACTTAAGAGATGGGTAATGGATGGGCCAATGCCGGATCCTGCAAGCCTAGATGTTGAGGGTGATGATGACGTCCCACTAAGCATCGTGAAAGAGAAGCAAACTATAGACAGAAAGGAGTCAATTCGGAAAAGCTCTGTTGGGAAACAAGCTGCGCCGCGTGGTATAGCACCCCCAGGTCCTCCAGCAGATCTCATTGGTGGCGATGATATTCCCCCAAGAGCGAGTACCGCCGGGCCGGCTTCTTCACAAGTTCCTCCTAAATCGGCACCGGCTCCTCCAAAAGCAGTGAACACCAAGGACTCGCTCCTGGGGTTAGACTTCTTCGGCGAAGCACCTGCTGCGCCTCCGCGACCGGCAAGTACAAATAATGCGGGCGGTATAGGTAGTCAATCAAGACCAGACCTCAAGCAGTCTATTCTATCTCTCTATGCTTCGGCTCCACGGCCTCAGCAGGTGCCACAGCAGCCGTCACATTCCTCTTCCGGATCATTCGGGGGGTTTGGAGCAATGCAATCTCCCTTGCAATCCCCGACGATGGGACACCAACCTCAGAAATCGACAGGTGGGGGGCTAGAAGACGCTTTTGCCGGCTTGGGTTTTGGAAAAGTACCACCGCCGAAGAGTCCACAGAACGATGCATTTGCCAGTCTATCGAACATATCGAGCAACCGATCCACCCCCCAGCCTGCCGGTTCGTCCTTCTCTGGTCTCAGTGGGGGTGGCTTCTTTGACACCAAGCCCGCTCAACCGGCGCCGCAACAGCAGCCGAGGCCTTCAATATCGTCATCTGACAGCTTCGGCGCATTTGGCACATCGACCGCTCCGCCAAAACCAACGCAATCTTCTTCAGCAGCCTTGGGCGATCTCTTCGACTGGTCTGCTCCTGCTCAACCAGCTCCGTCCAAGCCAACCCCTGCGCCTTCATCAACTACTGACTCTATCTTCAACCTTTCCGCAAACCAAGCAAAGCCAGCCCCCACACTGGCGCCAATTGCAAGCACGACCTCCTCTTTGGGCACATCTGCATTTAATAATTCGGAAGTCTGGGGGAATGCGTGGGGTGCACCCGAACCTAGTCCAGCTGCAGCTCCTAAGAGTCCACTGGCAACCAGGTCCCCTATAGGTGGTGGCAACGACTTTGGCGCCTGGGGCAGTACCGGCGGATCTTTTGCCACTCAGAGTTTAGTACCTGGTACCTCTGGAGGGTTCACCGCTGCCCCAAAAGTAGCAGCGGACGAGGAATTCGGAGGTTGGACTAGTAGCACAGGTGGAAATTCTACCAACAACAACGGCGGACCAAAGTCCGGTGGAGGATTCGGGGGTGATGATCTATTCTCCAACGTTTGGCAGTAAGCTGCCGGTCGGTCGCCCGATATACTAGGGGATTAGACGGAATAGGGGTTTAGGCTGTCAATTTTGAGTTGACCATGGCTATGACTGCTCGCTATGCATGGTCTTACAAAGCCAATTGTCAAATACGAGCTTGCACATAAGGTAAGGCCAATTAAGATAAATTTATTGGACCATTTCTTCCTTGCAAATAACCTACTAGACACCAAGAAGGTCAAATCCGTAACGCCTGTGCTATGCTACAAGGATTGTAAGTCTTCGGTATTGAATAAACAATTTGACTCGTGTTCCCGTTTTATTAATAGTTGCCGCTGATACCGTCTGGGTATACTATCACAGATTGCAGCTCCATCCTTTGCTTCTAAGTCATGTGTATCCATGTCGTTTTAGCCAAGTGTAATCACCCGCCACTTTCATTTCATAAACTCCTACACCATCCAAGAAGGGTTGTAAATCTAAAGGGTCCAAATCCGCGGGGCGCACGTACAGGACTAATGGTATATCCGACAATAGCCTACCTAACTTTCCTCGATAGAGCTTGGTTGCTTTTTTTCCTAGTTCGCATATTGACGTGCCAATCCGTAGAGTAGCCGTTTAGAAAATCCATTTGAGGATATAGTATAGTACGAGAAAGGCGCCGATAAGGATTCCCGAAAGTTTTAGAATGGCGATCTTGTTCCCCGACGCTGCCATACGACCTAATCGACCGGCGGATCCCTTTAGCTGCGACGACATGGAGGAAAACGTATCGGACTATATAATGCGAAGTCTAGTGTAAGTATTACGCCTAAAAGACAGTTAAACGATAAGCGGTATTCCGTACAGTATTGTCGATCACGTCCTGCGCTCTCGCGTTATCGTAAATGTCCACCGTTACGCCGCGCAGCGACGACACCTTTGCGGATAGCTCTTCTAGGCGCGCATTGTTCTGACGCTCGCGCTCGTATGCCTCCGACATGTTGACCTCGATAGCCGGGGTTCCCTCACGAATGTTTTACGATGGTTGGACTAGTAAGAAGCACAGTGGAATCGGAATTTGCTTCTCTTTCGGTCTTGCAATGCGCCGCCAAAAGATCGTGGAATAAGCAGGAATATGAAGCGGCGGCTATGAGCGGATCGTTGCACTTCTAGGTTCGTTAATACACTGAGCCCCCCAGTGGGCGAGGATTGGTTGTCGTCTTTGTTTTCCGTAAATGTATTATTGCTATTCTTTTAGCCCAAAAGTCGGCTGTAACGGGAGCTTGATTTGATTTGATTTAGTTCCGTGACAAGAAAAGGAGGCAAGTTTGTGAGATGACGCAGACTGTGGCTGGTAAACTTTAGCGTTCTACATTCAGATAGCGCCGTGGACCCTTGCAGTGTTGTATCGGTACCAAAATTGTACCGTCTGCCACTTGAATTGGCATCTACCCCAGCTTAGCTTTCAGCTTCCAGCAGCTCGGAAATCATTACTCGTGGTACGTGGGGCCGTCCCAACTCTGACCTCACCATTCTGTACTCGCTAAGTATATACCTGTACCGTCCGAAATATGTTACCTCGGTACCTACATGTACCTTGTTTGTGTGCGTAGCCTTGCGTTATCTTTGGCGCTTTGGAGCTTTGCCGTTGCTGCCGCCTGCCCCGCCGAGGTGGCAGAGCTTCCGCAGCTGACGACATTAGTATTGGTTCTTCTTTCGTAAAGGTAAACAGCTAGGTTAGGTTACTTTTTTACATTTACTTTTCATACAAATATCACGTACCAACCTTAGTCAGGCACCTATTTACTACTTATCAATTCATCTTTCCGCCTTCAAAAAATAATATACGGTCGCAATAGTTGCGTGTAATAGATTCATATATCTTAACAACACATTGTGCCATTTAAAATCACCTTCTCACAAGATCCAGTTTAACTTATCGAGTTTAACCCCCGCAATTGGTGTTGGCAACTCACCACTATTACCTGCCAACTATTTAATATCCCTTACCGTCGCGAAAAGGTCTTAAGCTCGGAAATTCCGGATTGTATCGTTTTTCAACTTGAGACACCAACAAGAGTCTCAAGATGGGTATCAACAACCCTCTTCCGTCGTCTATGGCGTGTAAGTCTCCAACTACGAATACGTGCAGTCTCGCGCAGCCGGGATCGGGCACCCGCTACTACGGTTATGAATGAATACTAACACCTCCTATAGCGGAATGCAAGAAATGTGGCAAGATTCTTACTTCTTTCATCGATCCCCGCCAGGCGTTTGGCCCCGACAAGATAATTCCTCCGTCGGTCCTAGCGAATGCCAAAGTAAGTGAGCTTCCGTCGCATTCCAGCGAGACGTCCAGGGACAATGTTATCTTTATTCGTACATGCAAGGGCCATGGCTTACAAATACTCAGGGCCTTGCGATCCTCACCGTCATCAAAGCCGGCTTCCTCGGGTCTGCACGATTTGGTTCTGGGCTTGTCGTCGCCCGCTTGCCCGACGGTACCTGGTCTGCGCCATCGGCTATCATCACTGCGGGTGGTGGCTTTGGTGGCCAGATCGGGTTCGAACTGACCGATTTCGTCTTTATCCTTAACGATTCCCACGCCGTTAAAACATTTTCTCAGCAAGGGTCTATTACACTAGGTGGAAATGTCTCTATAGCGGCAGGGCCGGTGGGCAGGAACGCAGAGGCTGCCGGTGCCGCCTCTCTTAGGAGTGTAGCGGGTGTGTTTAGTTATAGCAAGACGAAAGGTCTATTTGCTGGAGTATCTTTAGAAGGGTCGGCCATCGTGGAACGACGAGACGCGAACGAAAAGTTATACGGCCAACGCTGGACAGCAGCACAACTCCTCACGGGTTCCGTACGACCGCCGCCGCAAGCCGCGCCGTTAATGTCCGTCCTCAATTCCAGAATATTTGCGGGTGTGCGCCAAGGTACTATGAACGATGCCATGTACAATGACGTCCCGGTTTATGAAGATCGCCATGATGACGTAGCATGGAACAGCCAACGAGGGAGTACCCACGGCGAGCCTCAGCACAGCAATGGTCAGGAGGAGTTCGGCGCGCCGAGGCGGGCAAATACGTGGCAAGACGATGTGTACGATCGGCCGGCCGCTAGTGGTGGCCTTTCTAGATCCGGCACTGTGGGCGCGCGAGCCTCAGCCCCCGTGGGTGGTTATTCAGAAGGGGGGCGGGCCGGCCCTGGTAGACCCGCGGCACCGAAACCGAATTTCGCAAGTAAGCAGGCATTAATGAAAAAGAACGAGGCCGTTGCATTATATAACTTCGAACCGGATCAGCCGGGCGATTTGGGTTTCAAAAAAGGCGATGTTATCACAGTATTGAAAAAGACTGATAGTGATAATGATTGGTGGTAAGGACATACTACCCCATGCGACTCGCGGAAACTTTGGCACTAACACATAGTTTTAGGACTGGCATGGTCGGCTCAAGGCATGGCATATTCCCTAGCAATTACGTCAAGATGAAGGAATAAAAACGACAAGCTTTCCGAGCTCAACTTCTTAAGGTCAGCTAGACGTGGATGGGCGTACTCGGGTTCGTGATAAGGGGCTTCAGGGAAAGGAGGACGGCAGTTATGAGATTGCTTAAGAGATACCTGACTCGTTCTTGAGATACCTAGATTCTTTTCTTCGCATGGGGTTTTATGATTCAGCTTTGGTGTAAACGGTGTTTTGCCTTGCAACCGACGATTTTGATGCGTATTACTATTCAGGTTTATCGTTGTAAATATGGGTTTAAGAATAACCAGTCGAATAAAAGTCTTGACTAAATGGATCATCTTAATGGAAGGCGGTGGTTTACAGTGAAACGTACTACTAGAAGTATGACTCGGTGTGCAAGGGATTGGATAATATAATCTTATGGGTATAGTAGTATTAATATGTTTATGAGTAAGGTGGACTTGTGGTTTGATTCATGAGAAATCCTTAAAATTAACTAGTTCGTTAAGACTAGCATAGTTTACTTCTTATGGAGATGTAAGATGTTTCAAACACTATAGCTTCA
Organism: Daldinia grandis; assembly: GCA_022432525.1. Taxonomy (NCBI): domain Eukaryota; kingdom Fungi; phylum Ascomycota; class Sordariomycetes; order Xylariales; family Hypoxylaceae; genus Daldinia; species Daldinia grandis. The sequence continues at coordinate 1,835,783 of JAJKLB010000007.1, forward strand.
TATCATGGTTCTACCTTGTTCATGTAAGTGCCTACCCAACCTATGTTAGAATTAAACTGAATTTAGATAAAAGAGCCTACCAAATGCCTACACTATACTACTGGATTCATCAGAATACAGGACTCTGGCCGCACTAGCGGCCCAATCTTAGCTATGCTCATATAAATAGAGGTCTTATTCACATACGGGATTTTGCAGATATTACTATGATAATTACAAGCAGGGCATACTTGGCGGTAGTAATTCTAATTCGCCAATAGTTTATTTCACTGCCTTACGCACGTAGATAGCATCTCCGACTTGATACCAACCATCCGTCTGATCTACGCCCATAGCCTCTTCTGTTAGGATTCTAGATGGGACATCTGGAACGAAGGATACTTTTGGGATGCACTGCCACAGGCTCCCCTCTTTACCTGTTTAGAGTTCCTTGCGGAGCAGCGAAGGTGTTTCCATGTCTCTGTCTTCTGCTCTACGTAGGTACCTCGTGACATCTTTACGCTAAATGCTCTCACAAGCAAGTACATTCAGAGCTTCAACAAAAGTCTACCTAGACTCAAGGCTGACTCTAAGGCTTAATACTCGGACGCATCGCATTGATTAGGCTTACTACATACACATGGGAACTGCCATCTTAGTCCAATGACGCATAAAAATCCCTGCCTGTGTTATGGTAGGAGCGAGATTCGGCCTTCCGGCCGTGCCTCAACCGGGAAATAACGGCTGGACCCCACTTTTCCGGCAAGATATCCGGGCGTCGCTCCTCGATACCACGCTAGGTCGGCTGATGAGATAAATCTGCATCCATGGTTCCGCTCCGGCACTGCCATGGCGGATTCGGCATGGTTCCGGTAGGTAGCTGCCCACCCGTCTTCCTCGAGGCGCAGACCTGCGACTGCGGATCTACGTGGTGGTTAACGCTTGACTTTGTTAAGACTATCGGATCCGGGTTTAATTTCGGATTGCTGAAGCGACGCGTCGGGTGTGTGGAGCTGAGATACATACATACATGCCTACATTGGATATCTCTTGACATGGCGCTTGTTTGTTTAGGTAGTTTCCACGTGCACTTACCGCTGTGTTTTACTTATACTACCTACATAGGTAGGGAGGTAGGTGGCTACCACTACCAAGCTCCGCCTAGCGGGAGGCGCTTCTTCCGCCTGTCGGTAGTGAAGATACCCGAAGCGAAGGAGCGCCACCGGGTAAAGGGATCCGGGGACCCGCACGAAGAACCCATTTTTACTATTCTGTGTTTGTTAAGATGGCCTGATGATTTCACTACATAGGTACTTTTTCTTTCTTTTCATAGCATAGGTATTTAGGTAGGTACCTAGGTAGACATAATGGAAGCGCCGACACTCTCGCGTAGGGGGGAAGTGCGGAATGCTATTTTTGGACCGAGCAGAATACGTGATTGGCTCTGTCGCGAATTAAGCGCGCATACATAGTGCACATACATACATACACTACAGTATGGATTAAGGAATCTGGGGTTCGGCGGCAAGCTGCGCACGTTCGCTTATATGTACATAGTATAATATTACATATGTATGATCCGGGAGCGTTTGTTTACTGCGCTTGCTGAAACGAGGCGGGGCGGGAAGGGTAGAGATGAAGGGGGAGGTTAATTACGGAGTATTTCGGGCGGATAGCTGGCTTTCCGGCGGTAGACGGGCGCGTATGTAGGTAGGTAGGTAGAGATGCCGTGGTACACATGTTACGCCGGTAGACGCGCGCGCGCTGTTGTTGAAGCCGGTAGCCGGCAGCCGGCTCAGCCTCGAAATACCGCCAGGCCTCCGCTTGGGAAGCGCTGCACTGGTGGTCCCTAGCGTGCCTAAGCAATGTCGTGTCCATACACATGTGTGTTTCAGAGACACGTACGCAGAAAACTTAGGTTGGGCTGGTTTAGTTTGTTTTGTTATTGTCTGAAAGCTGGTGATCGAAACTCGGACGCACAGACGCGAGATCAAACCTGTTTACTACCTTACCTACCTAGGTACCTACTCACCTAACCTAGTAATACTAGGTAGTCTGCCCTTCCATTTCGTCGAGACATGCAGCAGACTCAGCCGGAGAGGACTGAGGTGGGACGTTCTGAAGTGGCTATTTGTCAGAGCGAGAGACAGTAATATTATCGTCGCTTATTATCCCCCCGGGTACTGCTGTGCGGTGCGGTGCGGTGCTGCTGTGATGTAATCGCCCGGGGATTCAACATTTGGGTGTAGTGTGTCGGCGGTGTGCACATCGGCCGATGTATAGGTCGATGTGTAAGTGGAGCGGAAGAATCGCGGGTTAAAGTCGAGTGGCGGAGAGAAACATACATAGATACACCTAACCTAGGTTGGTACATACATACATGCAGTAGGCTACCTGGGTGCCTGAGGTATACCGTCCCAGCTACATGTGTGTGGCTTCTATGTAGTCGTTGATAACCACTCACGGGGAACATCGACGCACCATCTACTACGCAGCAAGTTTAAAATATCATCGGAGACGGAGAATTCTACGACATGCAGTGGCTCAACTGCCGCGTGAAGATGCTTCTCGGTATTGATAGGCCCGAGTTGAGATGAGGAATAGCAGGATAGGTAGGTACATATGTACCATAGGCATGTCCCTCCCAAGCGGGACTCGCGAGACATTGTAAGGCAGTAAGCCACAGCCTTGGCTCCCGCTTGGGGAAGAGGATCGACGGTTCTTCAGCGGGGGAGGGTTCACCAGGCTGCTGACTGAGGGATGATTGGGTTGCGTAGAGCGTGAGCCACACCCTTTCTGTTTCCCTTTTTGATGTAAACCTCCCGACCAAGGCTTTCTGCCACCCTCTTTACATATATAGATAGTATACCGCCGAATGCGTGAGGGCAGCTGAGATCATCAGGTCACATGTAGGTAGGTAATGGTAGGATCTTGTTATTCTAACGCTATTACATACAAGGCATATTCTGCTTAATCGTCGCAACGTCACGTCCGTTAGCTGCGGGCAATAATAGGTAAATACATACATACCTACCTACTAGGTTACTGTATGTGCAACGTGTAAACGATAGATTGCTTTCGATTTCCTCATTTGTTTATGTGTGTTCCCAAGTAATAATAATATACATACTTATGTCTGTACATGTAATGTACTATGGATGTAGGTAGGTAGGTATGTATGAATGCGCTGTCTATCGCCTCGTGAGGCCGAGGCATGATGTACGGAATACGTGGCTGATCCATCTGCACCTCCCATTTGGTCTACCGAGCACCAATCCTTACCGGTCCGGAGAGAAAGGGGGTTCTAGGTCATCTAGGTCATCTAGGTTATCAGCCACACGGCATAAAATACTGCTGGTTTCCGTATAATGGCTAAGCACTTCTCCATCATTGGATCGCCTACTTGGCCTGGGTTGTTTCGATTCGAGCCGGCTGCGACCAATAACCGAACTTGATTAACTTTGGTCCCTGCATCTCTTCCAGCCCGGCAGCTATCCGGCAGGAATACGGACGACTATAGCAGATACATACATGCATATATAGTAGGTACCCACGTACAGTAATCTTCAGCTTCCTTCTACGGATAGCTGTAAGCGGAAACATATTGTCTTTCAGATGTTGGTGAACGGCGGTGAAGTCTTGGCCCGAACGGTTCTGCCCAAGTGCAAGGTTTGCTGTGGATGGGTCGGCCCGGGTGCGGCGTGTAGTCTAAGAGTTGTCGGTCAAATGCGATGCATTCCTTTTTTTTTTTTTTTTTTATGCTGGATACTCGAATCGTTTTAGTCTACAAAATCTTGTGGGTGCTATACGGTGAACTCTGATATTGATGGTATTGTATGCACCTTTACTGCCTGCCAAGTCATCGTGACGTTCGTTCATCGATGTCCTGGTTAAGAGATGCGGTAATTAGGAGATCAGGGATGATGACGATGCTTGTGAGAATCATGATTGGGCCTGTGGTCCGTGACACTGGCTAAGATCGCTGGCTAGGGCTGGATAAAACATCTCCAGACCATAGTAGGTATTTAAGAACCTTGAGTGATGGAATGTGTGGCTTCAGGGGGGAACTGAGGGGAAAACTACCTACCTATATCCAAGCCCCTCCCTAATCAAGGAGTTACTAACTGGAGGGGGAGGGGGACTTCATTCCAATGATATTGCTGATGATGTCGATTTTGATATTCAAGGGGTAGGAGTGAGATTTCGGATAAATCTTGAAACGCCACAGCAGCGACATATTGTCCAAATTAGGAAATACATATTGAAGATATCAGAGGGGCCTGCCGCAGATGTGTAAATCCCAATGTATGAACACGACTAAATTGGTCAATTTGATTTTACGTGATGATACCGTACAAAGAGGCCGTATCGGGTCATATTTTCATCATCCACGGCTACCCAAGCAGCTAAGTCATCAAAAACGAACATACGTGCATATTAGGCCAGGGAAATAGGAGGGGCTAGAGTGACGAGCTTGTCGATAAATGGAAGCAATATGTATTATCGTTCGTTACATAGGTAGTCATTGGCATGCTTTCCTTTGCCCCTTGCGTGGGCCTTGCCACGACGTAGTAGCGTATAGGGCACGCTATTGGTTGTAATCGTGTTTTTCACCCTGAGGATACATACATTCCACCAATTGTCGACGATGGACGATATCGTATCGATATGCACACCTCGCTGCTTGAAGATGCATCAAAGTCTTACCTAGGTGGGAAGAGTCGGTCAAAAGATCTCACAAACAAGGGCCTCTCCACGTAAGTTGGGCATTGAAGAACAGAAAAACTGGGGAAAGACCCGGGGTGATGAAAAAAACCCCATGTTCGTTTCGTTTCGAGGCCGATCTCGAACCCACACGATGATACATAGCAAGTTGTAGATGTTGTAGATAGACGACGATATCTTCGAGATGAATGGAGTACAATTGAATCAATATTCTGCAAAGGCCGAGTTATCTTCTGGCATAGTATCTGATTTCTTGTTATGCAAGATTGATTGGCCTCGATCAGGTGTAACTGTGGTAAGCTATTTTCGACCTGTTTTCCCAGATCCATGTCTCGACGCAGGTCCATTGGCAGGTCATTATTTTTATTTTTATTTTTGTTCTTATTTCCATTTCCATTTCCATTTCCACTTCCATTTTCATACTAACAATAAACATGGCTAAGCGTGCGGACAACTGTCAAGACACGCGTATAACCAAGTATTGTACCATGGGCTAGCTATAAGGTGAAAAGGTCGCTTCCGTTGCGACCAGTTCTCCATCGATCATTCGCTCGTGGTTTGTCTAGGGCTGTTTCGATTCTAAGTTAAGATGGATGATCTATAGTCATTGGTCGAAGGGGACTGAATAATTGGCCTACAGCAAATCTGGGCCGTATGTACTATTGCATGTACCGTTAGATGATTGCGCTAACTGGAACCTCGATGTGCATGTTGAAGGTCTTACTGACGAATGTCTGTGGCCCTTCTTCAGGTATGTAGGTACCTATGTAGGTAGGTAGATAGGTATTCCTAGCGCTACCTAGGCGCCATTACAATATCTGGGTACATTAGCGCATTAGCGTATTAGTGCTACATTGTCAGATTGTTTCTTGTGGCGGGGCCCTGGGCGACTAGTACGTTAGTCTACCGCTAAGTCCCGACCCCTCTCGCTTGTTTCATGTCTTTAAGCTCTGAACCACTTACACCAATGAACCACTCACCCGCTTCTATCACTCCCGTCATTCCCAACCCGTCTCAATCAAAGGGATTATGCGGGCGCATACTGTAGGCGGGCGGGTCCTTGGATGAGTTGTAAGCCGCCAGCCATTCACATCATCGCGACTCCAGCCTTTTGGGGTCTACGTTTGTAAACATCCCAACTTAGGGGCGAATAGTGTAGTGTATGTACATACACGCATACTCATACTACATGGTATACCTTTGCCTGAATCCACGATTCGCATCAGATCGACCCTATTCGGAAATCCCCCTGTATAAAGGTGACCAAGGAAAAAGTAGATATAGATCTGAAGACGCACACTCCTTTTTACATACTCCCCCTCCAGATCCCTTCCATCAGTCTTCCCTTTCATCATATAGAGCACCGCTAGTCGACAGCCTGAAGAGAAATCCACCGTGTGGAATGAGTTTGGTTTTGTTTCGATAATATTGAAGGGAACCGGTTATTTATCATTACGACAGACAGCTACCCACGTTGACATTGACGACCGATACGAGATTTTGACGATACGAAACCCAAACCCACTTCTTCTAGACTCCGGCTAGTCTATCATCATCACTGCCTTCCCTCCAGACGGGACTATTCGGCAATTAATTGCTATCGCATATCTTCAATCTACCATTTGAAAAGCCCCTCTTTTCCACGACAACCTCCTTGACAGGATCGACAAAGTTGCCCCCTCCCCCGGGTCTTAATAATAAAAAAACCACTTGGGTAGATCATATTATATATCAGGCTTTGCTTGCACTCTAACCCAGGGTAACTCTCGGGACACAAGACACGACACAGTTCAGTACAAGACACAACCAGTCACACCGCTACCCGACGACAAGTTGCAGTGTTTTGTATTTTGGTCTGAATTGTTATTATTCACTTCTTAGTGTTACGAGGCTTTGCGCGTCATCTTATTACATAGTCCTCGTCACTCGATCCGTCTTAAGATCTTTTTGCATTATTCAACTCTTATAAGACCCCGCCAGACCCCGAACATACTGCGCCTTAAGGCTCGGAGCCATCGGGAGCCACTTTTTCACTAGTCGTTAGCAAACGGCGAGAGATTCGTCAGTCTTTTCACATACACGGCCATTCAGCCTACGCGCAAGACAATCTCATTCGGAGATAATTTTTTCTTTCTTTTATCGCCAGGAATTTCTCACCAAGGCTCAATCGTTATTCGCAGTTCGAGTTAGTCGAACCCTTACGATCATTCCCAACCAATCTAGTAGTCTCCAGGTCTTCCGCCGGCTCGGGAACCTTGCCTTCTTTTGCACCCTCGCCACTCTTTACTGAGCAGGACAAGTTTTCAAGCCTAGCCGCTTAGTTACCTTAGCCATCGCCTACAAACTGTTTGGCAGTCTCTCGATTTCATTGAACGCCTTCTGGTAGCTACACCCACGTAAGCACCGCAGGCGTTAATATTCATTAAAATCGCCCGCGCAATCGGTATTGCACGCACTAATACACCTTCGACAACCCGAAAGGGAGAAAGGAATCCACTTCAGTAGTGAAGCCACATATCAACTACGCGTACAAGCGGCAATTGATTCATCATCCCAGTCCTAGCCCATAAGAGGGAAAGGAAAGAACAGAACAGACCAGCATATTGCGATTAATTGAATTTTGCAACGATTCGATTCCATCTTCTCCACGTCCAGAGAGAAGCGAGACAATTCATTAATCTTTAAACAACTTAACGAAGCAAGCCCCGATATTCCGAGGCAGACCCGGGAGTTCCGCTCTACGGACGAGTAACAAGTAACGTACCTTCAGTTTTTTGAAGGTTCAACTTAGGCAACTGGGAACCCCCCTGTCGGTCAAATCCGGAGTCCAGATAGGGAACCTGACCCCTCCCTCCCTGCCCCCTGCATAGGCATCCGCACAAGCAGTTGCATATTTAAGCACCTGCCACTAGCTGCTGCCACCTCCTTTTTGGTAGGCTTTGCACTAATAAACCTGACCCCTGACACAATCTGGGTGCCCACTTCTTTTTCCGAGTCCAGCCCAGCCCAGGCGACTTGAGTCTTTTGGCACGTCAGCGGTCGATCTTGCCAGGTATCCCAGTACTATCCTTGTACCATCCCAGTACTTTAGCTACCTTGGCTCAGCCTCGACCATCCTCACGTCACACACGTAGACGTACCCTTTCACAGTAATTTGTGGGAATTGGTTGATCGATCCAGCGTTGCGCCTACTAGTCAGTCTGTCAGTCTGATATGACCATTGGCTCCGCCTCGTGATACACCCTTCCACATCCTCCATCCTATTGCATACTCCCACACTCACACTCACACTCACACTCACACTCACACAGTTGAACATCCCGGTCATACGCCGTTGTTGTTTAATATATTACCAACTGTCCATCCCATCCGTCTTCGCTTCCCCGGATTTTATCTTTCCTTAGCTGTTGCGCATAGGAATATATCAGGTCGCTGCCGGACATCATCACATTTGGTACCTCGTCTCAGCAACGCGCATCACATCATACATAATGTCTTCGACATCCGGGATACCTATGGGCGAGCTCAACGCTGCCGCTCTTGAGCACTTTGTATATAAGCCAGTGAGCCCGGCGATGATCGCATATCTGGCCCGTGCAGCGCGCGATGTCATCCAGTGCGATCCCACTATGATGCCCCCGCCCGTTCAGAACAAGTCGCAATCTCCTACACCACCGCGAACGCCATCGCCCAAAGCTGTCCGTTGTGACGACAGCAGCCTACCTACGCTAGAAGAGTTTATCACACAACTGGTTCGCTCTTCTAACGTGCAGGTGCCAACTCTGATGTCTACGCTGGTCTACTTAACACGATTAAAGTCTCGACTGCAGCCCATGGCCAAGGGTCTACGATGCACGACCCACCGGATTTTCTTGGCTGCGCTCATTCTCTCTGCGAAGTACCTGAACGACAGCTCACCCAAGAACAAGCACTGGGCCGGCTACAGCCACATAAATACTGATACCTACAGCTTCGGTTTCAGCCGGACGGAAGTGAACTTGATGGAGAAGCAGCTGCTATTCCTACTAGAATGGGAGCTGCGCATTACCGAAGAGGACCTCTACCGCGAGTTAGACCTCTTCTTGGCGCCCATCCGTGACAACATCGAGGCCTCGCACGCCCGTCGCATGCAGCGCAAGGAAAAGCTACGGAAGCAACAAGAGGCTGAAGAATGGGCAGCTACTCAGTTCCCTTCGCCGCCGAGCTCACGCGACAGCTCACGATCGAGGCAAGCTGCGCTACCTTACGAGACTGTCCGCGTGATGCAGGATGTGTCTACGCCACCAGGATTAGTTTACAGCTCGTCAGCGAGCAGCAGTGGTAGCTCATACGCTTCTTCTGTCTCTTCCTTGCATCATTCGCGATCTTCAACACCGCTATCGGAGCCGGGGGACGGCTATGTCTCCTACGTTGACGGTTCGCTCTACGATTCCCCCGTCGAAGTGGTCCTCGACATGCCGCAGCCGGCTGCCCGCCTCAGAGGATACCGCAGCAAGGATGCCAAGCAGCTACTTCCATACGAGATCAGCGCGGATGATTTACGAGTTCTTCAGGACGGCAGTGCTAAAACGAAGCGCGCGAGAACCGGAAAGGGCATGTGGGGCCGCATGTTTGGAGGCGGCATCGCTTCACGATAATCATTTCATTTGTTTTGCTTCGCTGCATTATAGCCAGGAGTTAGGGATTTTGGATAAAGGCGCAAATTGTCACGAGCGGTATTAAGACGCCAAAGGAGGTCGAAGAATTCTTAGCCTCTACTGTTGCTCCTTTCCCCATAGAGTGGGTAGAACCTCATCGTCATGATACCTACACGCACAGCATTTCTTAATAATAGGATGGGTACAATAGGTGCGGGACGGGGCGGGCTTGGGCATAATAGGTACTAGGGAAGAGCGGCGGATAGCATGCATTCTGGCATTGATTGCCTATGGGGGCACAATGATAAAGGGGAATATACAGACGACTGGAGTTCCGGGTCTCAAAGGGGAAGCAAAAAATGAATTGATGGGTTGGGCACTATGGGTATTGGATTGTTAATGACGTCAAAGCATTGATGGGATCTGTCGGCCTGCCCGACGGATAGACCAATAGATAGCTGCCTTAGGTAATTTACTGAAATGGAAATTCAACATTCGGTAAAAGGATGACTCTTTCTTGGATTGTGACTTGAGTGGTTTGAGTGATTAATATGAACACGACACGAACGGCGAAGAGATGGCGGCACATAGGTGCAGGGCAGGATCCATAGCCTTAGACTATGTAGTTAATCCGTACACTACAATATTTCCTCGCCTCTATTTTCGAGTAAACCCGTACCCAATAAGCTAACTAGTATCGTTTTTAATTCCAACCTACGTTATATTTGGGCACCACCCACGTTAGGTAAATATACATATGCGAGATCGTCTTAGTTGCATCGTTCCCGTCTTAATAAGTCCCTAACAATCAAACTCGCCGCCGCTCGGTTGCACTGACCGACCCGTTGCAACGTAGGACGGTCGGTCGGCATTTGGATTTTTATTTATTTATTCTTTTGGGATCCCATGGCACGGGTATATAATGTATGTATGGCAAATATTCCAGAAATAGGGCAAGAGGTGCATCTGGAGGGGTTGGAGGGTTTATAGCCTATGACATCGTTCCGTGGGTAGTATGCTTGTGTGCTAGGTAGCTTCCTGAAGTATCATCTGGGAATATGTATTGATAGCCTATTGCTACCTCTTAGGGCAGTAATAGTTGGTGTTTCTGGCTATCAACTACCTATGTTGGGTACTTGTAAGGCGAAATGAAATGAAACTGCTCGGCACTTTTCCTTGGAGGTTATTACATACATAGCACATAGGCGCATCGCTACGCAGCTGTGCCACCGTTAGAACATACGCAAGGGAGGAATCTAGCCCCGGAGTTACATGGAGTTATTAGAAACGCACTGACGGTGTGGCACGGTGAGCAGGCCTCATGGCACACCACTAACTAGGTACCTAGCCAAGCCAAATAGAATAGCAAAACTCTAGAGATGCAAAACAGACACCGCCGTATTAGAGGAGAATTGGAAGAGTAGAATTGCATGGGAGATTTGTGAGGATGACCTAACCTAGGTGAGTGAGTAGATGAAGCTTCTCGAAACGGTTGAGAGGCTTCGAGCAATCCTTCCGCGTTTCGAGGAGCCGCGAGATGGCCCTTTTGGGGAATTCTATAAGCGGATAATACCGAACGCCAGACCTGGATGTAACAAGCAAACAAACATATTGAAATAAGTCATCGGTCATTGGATTATTGGATCATTGGATCATTGGATCATTAGCGTAATGCTTGCCTCAATGCAAAGTTGCCTCTCGTCGCGTTGGATGCAGGAATAATCATTACATAGAGAGCATAGCCACGTTAGGATGGATGAATTATCTATGTACTTCGCGCAAAAGACTGTGATGAGGAACTATAACTACCTAAATGATATTAATCCGAAATAACAATCACTGTTGGGGGATGACGTAGGCCTGTGCTTGACGGCTTACTATGTATAAATAACTATAAGGTACTACTACCTGTTATAAGGTACCTACCTTATAGTTAACTAAACAAAAAGTGCAACTCATAAATCACAATTTCAGCTTAGGCAAACTCCAACTTAGATAAAGTATTCATTCAAAACCACCATTGAATAAGTCTGCCTGCATATCCCGTCCGAGTCTAGCCTTCAGCTCCCAAAGCAAAGTCAGCCGCACAATATCCGCATCCAGAAATGCCTCGCTAGGCTGTCTACAACCCAGCTGAAAAGACATCAACCAGGTAGTTAACTACCTACGTAAACCTCAAACCTAACATCTTTCCCTCGCCCAACTATTACCTAGGTACATAGTATACCTACCTACCTACCTATGTACATCTCCGATTCCTCCATGCGGCGCAGACCCGTATCTCAGCCAATCCGCCACCCTTGGTTCTGGACCTTTACCGTAAAAACCAACGATCCCCCCCTTCCCCCTTCCCCCTTCCCCTTCGCTAGGTACTCACCGCAGAGATCTAGAACGCCTTAGGCGGGCGCGCTAGTACCTAGGGGTGATGAATAGGTAGATCGACCCGTTCAGTCGGAGCGCGCTAAGACGGCACTACACTTTCGCGCTTTGCTTGGCCTGGGGATGTTGGGCTGTAGGCTAAGGATTCGCCAATATACCTAGGTACCTAGGTAGGTAACTTGTGGGATCCGACGGGCTAAGAGGTTAATTTGCGCAGCGGCTTGTCTCTACGCCCCGTTGCAGAGTTCGAGAACGATGTTAGCGTGCGGGATGGCAAGGCGTCATGTATCATATCAGGGGTAGACAAGTTGCTAGCGAGCCTTTCGGCTTCACGACCCATTTAGCGGTTCAATAGGTGGATAGGTAGGTAGGTAGGCTTGGTAAGACCTATACCATTTCATGCTGCAGCAACTGTATATTGGCTCAGGTGGCACTAGTGACAAGCGGCCTGCTGTGCCTCTTTTTTCTATCGACGGCACGGGAGGTTGTAATCTTCGGACACGGGGAGAGGATAGGTGGTAGTTACGTAAAAGTCACAGTGGTCGTATTGCTTACTTCGTATACGGTGAAGAACATATAACTGGAGACGTTAAGGCGTATAGTTAGTCGGGTATAAATTGGTTTTCAATACGAGTAATTTAGTTAGATTAGGTCTTGCTGTGTTGGTTAGTATTTGTTTATTTTCATGTTTTTATTATAATACGGTGGATGATAGAATATTCGATAGTTGAAGGGTGCACCCTGAAACCAGGTGTCTATACTATTCCTAATCAACTCAGGTATGCACCCTTGATCGTAGCAATGACAGTATTAGCCAATAGGGTAATGGTTCTGCCCACCCCGGCCGCCTCCCGTGCTGTAAGCGCCCGCCTTCCGGTTTGCAGTGGGGCCGGGCGATCGTTTTCCGTAAACCGGAGCTGTTGAGGACCCGGATCACATACTCATACTGCTCCGGCTCTTCGGGACGATTAGCATCTCCTACTGGAATAACCTGAGATAGCTATTGGCCTGCAATCTCCCTTACCAAGCCTGACTTAACCCAACCCCTTGCGAAGTTTCTTCCTAGACTTAACAGAACTATAATCCACCATATCCGTCCAATCCATCCATCATACCACATAACCTCTTCCAGACCCCTTTTCTTCCTTGCGCTCTTCACAGCTCTCGCTACCGCACCTTCAACCACAACCGCAAGACCGTTCAGCGCAAAGAACTTAGCTTCGCCCGCGGCGCTATGCCAATCGCCACCCAAAACCCCCCTTACGGAAAAGGAGTGGACAAAGGCGCTGGAAAGAAACCCGCCTAACACCTTGCCTACATCAGCAGGATCCCCATCGCTCTTCCCCATTAACCTCCTCTCGAGCCACTCCCCAGGCCAGACGCCATATACAAGAAACAAACGTGCAAATAGCCGATGCCATCCGTAAGACCAGAACTTGCGCACCGACGTGACATCCCAAATCCTGGTGCTGTAAAGCGGCGGGAAGAAGGCCAGGGGACTAGGCGCGAGCGGGCTAAGCATTATTGCGAAAAGCGAATGGCCCAACGAGAAGGCCGCCATGAGAAACGCCCCCAAAGCACCCGTGAGTAGATACTGCACCAGCAGCGGTAGCGCTTCGTCGAAGAGCTCGCGGGACTGTCTTCCGTCGCTACTAGGCCATGGCAGGTCTCCAGCCGTAGCGAGATAGCGTAGATATACAGCCCGGATGATGAGCCAACTCGCTGCTATGGCTGGGGTGGTGTGTACGAGGATGCTGTGGACACGGCTGCCGACCGTAGGCCGCCACGTCTTGCGCGTGTGCCGCACGTCGGCCGTCGTCCATGTGAAGCCGACGCCACGCATGCTTAGCTCGAGCTCGAGGGCCCAGGAGGCGCGGTCGCAGAGAGTCTGCGGCCAGCCGCACTCGGTCGTCGCCGTTTCGAGGACAGGCTGTGGATCCGGCCCGTGCAGCGTGCGCTGTACGGCGCGGTAGGAGTCGCAGGCCGCGTCGGGCATCGAAGTCGACATCCTGCGGGCTACGTGGCCGATACCGACGGAAAAGCCTGGACGCCTTTCTTCGCTGGTCTGCGCAGAGTTGCGGTTTGCGACAACGTCGACTTGGGGCGATTTGCTGGCCGCAATCTCGTCGCCAGCTTTGGTTCGCTGCTTATGGAAGTATGGCTCCTTAACCCCCCCATCGGACCATTCTCTCGCTATGGGAGCCTCTGCGCGCGCGGATATTTCAACTCTGGGCTTATGCACGTACTTGACTCGCCGGGGAACATGCCCGAAGAAGTAGGGGCTTATGAAAAAGGCGTCTATCACCCTACACCCGCCGTAAAGGCCGACGAGGCCGAGCTGATACGTGAGCCCGATGCTCTGGGGGACGTGGTATGCAAGTGGCAAGCGAAAGAAGAGGGTGCCGGAAACCAAAGCAAGTATATTGCGAAGTGCTTGGATGTACACGGAGTCGACGACCGGGGGAGGCGGCGGGGCGAGGAGAAGAAGAGCGGCGTAGTAAGTCAGCGGCGGCAGTACCGCTGCGCTGAACGTCAGAGGCTGGCTTCCTGGTATTGGATGGAGGCCTGGTCGCGGTGTGGGATCAAGAGCCAGAGCGTGGAGGTGGGTGGTAAATCTGGAAGTAGATAGCATCGTTCTACCGGCATAGGAAAGAGATACATAAGGCACCTAGTTATATTGGAAATAGGATTAGTATTCCAATCGTCTCGCAGCTTGACACTTCCAATCCGACGAGCGCTATTCTGATTTGGAGATGATGTTAAATGCCCAATCGGGGGAATTGTACCCGGATATTTGCTTGATGACGTGGGAATTAGTTGCGCACATGACATCAATACCTACCTAACGAGTTATTTGATTAGTATTAAGCTTGTATAGAAGCTTTAGACATAGAATTTTAAGTCAGTGCAAAGGATAGTTTTCTCGGTTATGGAAAGAGTAGGTTTGATACTAATAATTGGGAGTCACAAGTGTTGAGTTGTATTAGCTTGTCTATTACAGGATGGAATAAAGTGAAAGTATTTGGTTAATATCTCCCGAAGAGTCAACTAGACCCCACAGCTTCTTCCGTCTAAATATAATTAAATACCTAGGTACCTAACCTAGGTGAGTTTGGTATAACATTTCTAAAATTGTGGGAATGTATCAACTTAGTTACATCGATTTATCTGTAGGTAGCGTACAATAAAGGACAATGATGCGTGCGTAGCTGACGGGGTATACCCGAGACAAGAACTTATCGACGGAGGTGAAAGAAGAAATTACGTATTTCCTTTCACGCAGATGCTTTATACCGGCCTCGACGCACCTTTGTCAAGGCACATTATTTAATGCGCATACCTCTTAGTAGAGCTTAGAGGTACCAACCTAGCTATAATCGACGGCTATGTTATATGATGTGCCATAATTATATAGGAGTTAATTCATGCACCTTTTAACGAGTATACACTACTGCTATTTCCATCCTTGTCCAACAGTCCAACATTTCACGCATAAAACTCTTAACAAAAGTTAACTTCAAATCTCGACAAATAAATAGGAGATGATGAGGCCTCTGATAATAGCCGCTTCCCTGTTGGCATCCGGGTGCTTCGCATGGAAGAACTTCCTAGCGATCGAGTTCGAGTCCAACGACTGCACCGGGTGGGTCAAGCATGCGAGTGTAGGCCTAAGACCAGAGTTCTGGCAAATAAAGAGTCAGTGCCTAAAAAGGTTGACCCTATCCGAATAAATTTGGTTGCTTCCCAAAGATGTCCGAGGACATAGCTGACAATATACCCCATAGTGAATAACGAGACTAATGCTGTATATACATCAACTGCAAATGATGGCATCTATCGATGGTATGGATTCCCTGGTACAGCCGAGCTGGGATGTGGCGGTGAAGTATTGGGCCGTCTCTCTAGTGGATGCTCGAATTTGGGTCAGTATGGGGAAAGGATACAATGTATTAGATGGTGTAGCACTTGGATGCATGACGACCATTCATGTAAAGCAATAGGGCAAGGTTGATACCCTATACGATGATACCCGAGGGCTGATCAACCTGGCTGTATGGGTATTCTATAATCGCTCAACGCTTAGAAGCAATCAATGTTGCACCCGGTACCTCTATCATTGTCTTTCATTTCCTTCATAGGCTGCTCGGTTATGATTTCAGCGGCAGCAAGTAATAACATGTACCCGAAAATAAAGTCTCAAGTAAAATCCTCTCCGCGACTCGGCATAAAGCCCAGTGCGAGGTGAGAAAATGAGGGAAGCTGACGCGCCATAAGCAATATCAACCCACCTGAGCTGGCTTATCACGACTCGGTTGAACGAGAAGTGTATGCGTTTTCAATAAAGCATATGAACTGTGAACTGTTAGCAAGAGATAGCCTCCGCTATCGAAGTAATAAATTTATCTCAAGGTAGAATTGGCTTAGCACTATTCTCAGTTAGCAAGTAAAACAGATCATCCGGGGTCAGTCACATTCATCTCTCCACTGGAGACAGTATCAGATAAAGAAAGAGTAAAATCTGTGAATCTGAATTTTCCCTTGCCACTTGGCTAAAGACCACCTAAGCTGGCCGGCATAATGGAGCAAGGGGGGTATGACAAGACTGCAGAGCGAGGCTCGGCAACGACATGGGAACGCGTCGGCCAAGCGTTCGGCTCCTAAAATACATTGTGCCATCTTCGGCGGAGTGGATGACTCCTGTCGAGCACTTAAGCGGTTGAGAAAAGCAAGAGAAACAAACGGTATCTATGCACTTGGCCGCCTTCCGGAACGCCGTATGTCCATGGACCTTAATGATACCTGGGGAGATTCCGGTGTCGGTGCACTCTCTAACATGACTAGCCACCTCGAACCAAACACTAATAATAGGTCTCATAACCATATGATCATCATCAAGGACTGTCCGGAATGCCTACTGCCACGAGCAGCATCTTGTAATTTCTATCATGGAGCTCCAGGGCACACTAGTGAGCGTGGTATCACACCACTGGATTACCAGACAACGTCACCAGAGTCGTGTCCCCGAGGTTGGTAGTCGGAGACCCCTTGTGCTGCTAGTCGTTCTAAATAGTCTCTCTGGACCTGGAAGATAGAATAGTTGCCCGCAAACACCGGTTCAAGGATTGTGTTACCGGCGGCTACGGCCTTGGTTCCCTTCGCAAGCTCAGCCATACGCGCTCGGATTATCGAATGAGCTTTGGAGAACTGGGCTAGGATAGTTGGAGTATTCTTAGATCCGCCCGCAATGTCATTTTCGGGGTTGTTGGGATCGAGAATAGACAATCGATCCAAGTTGCGATAAACGACATTGCTTACTTTGCTCTAAGTATACATAATTAGCACAAATTACGAGGAAAACTTTATAGAACTCACCTTGGAAACAAGACCAGGGGGGTTCATGCGAATCGCGACCGTGCTGTACTGGAAATGGTTCCCATAGTAATCCAGGAATTCCATTAGCAGCTCTCCAAGATGATGCTCGGGTTTCATGGAGCGACTTTGAACCTGTGGCATCTGATTGAGTAAGTTGACAACCATGCAGATAACGGAGAAGCCTCCAATGCCACCATTGACAGGCTCGTTGAGTCCTCTCATAAGCAGAAAATGCTTAATGACGGCAACGAGGATTGGCATCACTGGGTACTTCTCTTTCCAGTCTAAGAATGTCTTGATAGCTCGATGGCCATCCATCTTCTCAAACGAGATGTCAACCTTTAAGCCAGTTTTGCGGTCAGCAAATTTCACCAGTGGGACTTTAGCTTTTGCGATCACTTCAACGTCGTTCCTATAAGGAATTCCGTGATGTATGAGGTGTGTCTTGAAGGCCCACAGATCCTTCTTCTTATCGTATCGCGGAAGATCACGATTGATGAAGGTATTGGAACAAATGGCGACATCCATATCTGCAGTGGGTAGATAGAGACCAGACATGAAGGAGCCAAACGGATAAACCTCAGCATCGGTCCACTTCTTCTTAACCACCGCCCGGAGATTATTGAGCAGCTCGTTGCGAACACGCTCTTCGAAGTCGCGAGGACGAACATACAGGTAGAAATCAACAAGCTCCTTGTGTAGCCTAAAACAAGTAAGTATAGATCCTCGAAGAGGGAAAATCACACTTACCGCGTAGCCATAGACGGCGTTGTCGAATGGTCTACCATAGCCCAAGGACACGGGTTGTCATCTTTGGGTTGCCATGCTGGCAAAACGTTTCCACCACCGCTGAACTTCATCGAAACTTTCAGAGTCGTGTGGGGTAGCTTGATTGTATCGTCAAAAGTGCGTTTGCGAGTACCGAGCGATGTGGAAGCTGTTAGGTCAATAGGGTTATTGCTAGTGCCTCTGCTATTAGGTTTGACGGTTTGGGTCTCTGTGCGTTCAATTCGAATCTCCTCGGTGGGAGGGTTGCGTGAATAGGTTGCTGGGAGTGTCGATGTTGCCTCGCGACGGTTAGGACCTATTTTGTTGGTTAACGATTGCAACTGTCTATCCGTATCATCCCGGCTGTCCGCAGTTGCCTTACCTTCACCTTCGTTGTCACTGAAATCGCAAGAAATGAAATCCAACCCCTCTACGGGTGCTGCCGGCTGCTTTGCTTCTGCTTCTACGCGTGCTTTGCGGATCAGCTGTACCATATCTTTCTTTTTGCGTGTACTCTCATCAGGGGGAGGCAGTGCGGTATACGGGTCGGGGTTGGACCATTTCGGCGCATCCTGTTCTGGCTTCGTAACGTTTGTCTCGGACGTTCGCATTCGCTTGGCTGCGGGTTCGGCTACATCTGAATCGGAGTTATCCGAGATATCCATCTCTGCCTCGTCACTATCTGATAGCTCATCAACATCTCTATAAGTAGCTCGACCGGCTGTATCTCCCAACATCAATTCTGGGTTTTCATCATGCTTCTTAAGCAATAGTAACCGTGTTGCCGGTATCGGTGGCTTGTAGGAACTATATTGTCCAGGCCGAGTGCGATTTCGCGTGTCTCGATAAGGCTGGTGGCGCCTGCGATCGTCATTGCGGCGTGGGCGGCCATCGCGGCCGGTTGATCTTCCATTCTCGTCACGACGCGGTTGATGAGGTGCGCTTCGTTCATCGCCGTAACTATGTTCATGATGAGTACTGTAAGTCCGTGGTTGAGGGCGGTATGAGTTATACTCTCTAGGAGCTCGTTGCTCTCGGTCCGATGGTACATATGAGTCGACACCGGCAGGGCGTTCTACGCGAAAGGTGAAGTCACCTTGAGGAGGGCGGTAATTATCACTGTCGCGATAGTGGTCGCGATATTCCCCATCAGCTCGGCGGTGATCATCGGGGCGATTGCGACGTAGATCGGAGTAGGGACCTTGAAACTGATAATTATCGCGACGTTCTTGCGGAGGATAGCCGTTCCATGATCGAGGTGGCTCATCGGTGCGCGGGTATGGAGGCTGCGGCGGTCGACTGTAGCTATCGTAACCCGGAGGAGGGGGAGGGTTAGACGATGATGGCTGGTTATAAGAGTTTCTATACATCTTGGGCAAAATTGACGTTCTCCAATTCCCACAATGTGTTGAAGGAAGGATGGTTAAGATATAAAAAATAAGTTGGGACGGTTCGCGCTTTAGAATCCGATGCGATAAATTCAATTAACTCGTGGCACCCGATCGCCATTACATAATACGTAGGTAATTATGCACACCGCATTTGGGCCAGTTTCGCGCTAGGCTTTAATCAGTTAGGGCTAAACCTTCCGGGGCAACCTCGGTACTCGGGTGAACTTTTCTGTTTGGGGTTAACTGCAGATACACCTTCTCCTGATTTAACTGAGGCATCTTGAAAGGCAACTGAAACTTGATTAAGTACCTAAACTAAGAGTACATTATTATTATTATTATTATTATTATTATTATTATTATTATTATTATTATTATTATTTCTTTACAAACACTCTAAATGCATGAATGTCTGAATAACATGTAACCACAAGTCACGTGTCTGTACATGGGTACATGTACATCTCACACATCTTTGTCCAACTCAAGATGCAGCCATAAGTTTTAAAAACAAGAACAGCATAAAACAATCTTAGCGAATTAGTTACAATGGCAATATGTTCTCAATTACCTCGTCTTGATCCTTACATAACTTGGAGACCTATAACGTACATATATAGGAGAAGCTCGGTTAGATTCCATATACCATTACTTGCCATCAACCATGGAAGCAATGTATATGATTTTTAAGAAGATTCCATCTAACTGTTATCCTTCAGAACTGAAATTGAAGAATAGACATAGATGATCGATTACCGACCACCTAGAGAGCCAAGTACGGCATTATGCGATTCCGTTTAAAGTGAAGTTGTCATTCTACTGGCTGCTTAATTTACCTATATTATCACGGATCTACAAGCGCCGCCCCCCCTAATTGGTGTTATAGTATCGCGCCTATAAGTGAGCGAAAGACTCCCACATCATACGAGGATTATTGCCCCGATGAGTTCGTCTTAGTTGGTTCAGACGTAAACTGGCGCAAATATGAAGGTGCAATCGATTATTCTCGGCCTTGCAGCTCTGGCTTCTGGCCATACCATCTTTCAGAAGGTGTCTGTCAATGGAGCTGATCAAGGTCAGCTGAAGGGTGTTCGCGCACCGGATAGCGACTATCCCATTCAAAATGTCAACGATGGCTCATTTGCTTGCAACAAGGACCTTAAACATCTTGACAGCACCGTCATCACCGTTCCGAGCGGAGCAAAAGTCGGTGCTTGGTGGGGTCATGTCATCGGAGGAGCACAATCAGCCAACGACGCCGATAACCCTATCGCGAAGAGTCACAAAGGTGCGTCTTAGCATTAATACGTCTTGGTCGGTTTCAGCTATTAATCAATATTTATATTACTAGGACCAATCATTGTCTACCTCGCTAAGGTTGACAACGCTGCTACTGCGCAACCGACCGGTCTTAAGTGGTTTAAGGTTGCTGAAGATGGCTTGAGCAACGGGCAGTGGGCAGTCGACAAGATGATCGCTAATAACGGATGGCACTACTTCACTTTGCCTACATGTGTTGCGCCGGGTGACTACCTCATGCGAGTCGAGTTGATCGCACTCCACGGTGCGCAGATGTCAGGACAAGCCCAGTTTTATATGGAATGCGCTCAGTAAGACATACCTCCCCCCCTATATTTTATATCGTGGTTACATTTCTAATGAAGGGTAGGATCCGTGTTACTGGCTCCGGAACCAATACCGGCTCGAACTTTGTGAGCTTCCCTGGGGCATACAAGTCCAACGACCCCGGCATTCAGGTGAATATCTACGACAATACCGGAAACCCATACATGGGTGGTCAACAGTACAAGATCCCCGGCCCGCAGGTCCTCACCTGCTAATTATGAGAGTGTATTTGTGGTATCCGAGAATGCAACCTAAGGACATACGATTATTAACGCCCTAGTACAGCACATAGCTACGGTTGTAGCCGTCCATAGATAGAATACCAAATATACAACCCAGTCTTCACTATACCAGTAGCTATCTTTTCCACTCGTGACTAAGGGATTGTAATATCATTTATCTATTACAGTTTAGATGCGAAGCACTTGGGTAGAATATAGGACGTATCAATGGCTAATAAAGATGAAGCTATCGTGAGAAATAGGCTACTAGAGCTCACTTTATATGAGTAAGCTCTACTAAAACCTTAGTATTCTAACCTTAACAACGCTCCCCTAAACTATATCTCTACTATTTTATAAAGCACTATTGGACAACATGTTCAAAGGCTAGACTCATAATGTAAAGTTGTATCGCTCTCATGATTTTTGGAAGTTGTTTGGATTGGAGTAAGAATAGTTTATGAAATGGGGTATCGCAATACGAAAGTCTTTCCCTAATACATAGATACCTAGGTAGGTTAGGTACCTATGGAAGGATAGAATACATGTATCCGACATAACGATGGCCCTATGCAACAATTCAAAAATAGACTTAGCTTTAAAGTTATTACCACATTTGTCAGATAGCCAATCGGATTAGCAATGGGATTCAGGGGTTCCCTGAAATTCATGGTTGATCAACGAAGAACATCAAAGATCTTCGCGATAGTTGGGATCTTCATGCATTAGGTACCTGAGCTTAGGTACTCATCTAATATGTATTTACATCTTTCTACCAAAGTATCTTAGGTATTCTAACCATCGCGGTACGAGTACTACGCCTATAAGACATGTACCCGAGGAGCAGTTTAGTTAACTAGCAAGACAGATAGCTGAAACTTCTCAGCCGACGAGTAAATATTAGCTTAATTCGAGCTTACTATTCAGTCTACAGTGCGTCTTAATTCAGCAGGTCGCTCAGACGAACGAAACCGTTACACAGCGACGACCGACAAAAATAGAACATTTGTCATCGGTTCTGCATCAGCCATTGCGTCTACTGCATAGTGTTGATTGCTTCTTATCCCCACTGTCTAATCCTATCTTCTTAGTTTGGCCATAGCTAGGGAATAGTTATGATTAACCACGCTCGTAACATCAGAGTCTTGTCGGGTTGAACGAAATTATGTACTTCGTGTGATGGCGACCCTGTCATTTGAGATTCAGGGGCTTGGCTGATATGGCTGATGTCAGCATAGATCTTGGAATGTCATGATCACCACATGAAGTAGATTGGAAGAATCATATTGTACCTGATGTACACAGGACTGCCTTTCGCTTCTAAGCCCTTTAAATGGTCAGTATCGAAGCCAACCTACGGACTGCAGCGATGTTTTCAACAAGACTTGTTTACCATTATCTTTATACACCATCTAAAGGCCGGCTTATCTTTGGTGGTCTAAACATTAACTTATTAAAATGTTATTAAAATCGATCCCATCGGCCGTCATAGCTTTAGCTAGCATCGGGGCCGTCAATGGTATACGTAAGTCATAATTCGCTTAACACATTGCAACCCCTACTAATATGCTCGTAGCACTTGAGTTATCTAGCGAGTCTTCGCGACTTAACAGGAGATGGATTTCAGGCGACGATAAAGTCCGCGGTGTTAACCTGGGATCACAGTTTATTATCGAGCCCTGGATGGCCCATGACCAGTGGTCTAGCAGTAAGTGACCTTGATTGATACCAAGTCTATAGCTAACATATAATCTTCTAGTGGGCTGTGGCAATGCCAACGACGAATGGCAATGTGTAGAAGCACTAGGACAAGAAGCTGCTGATGCAGCTTTCAAGAACCATTGGGATACATGGACTACCCAGGACGACATCACGCAGATCAAGAGCCTGGGCCTAAACACCGTGCGCATCCCAGTTGGGTTTTGGATCCGCGAAGATCTTGTCAACGAAGGGGAACATTACCCACGTGGTGGACTCGAATATCTCGATCGACTCGTCGGCTGGTGCGCCGACGCTGGGATCTACGTGATCATGGATCTGCATGGAGGACCTGGAGCCCAATTCCCCAACCAGCAGTACACTGGCCATGGTGTACACTACCCCGGATTTTATAACCAGGACAACTACGAGCGCGCAGTCAAGTTCCTCGAGTGGATGACAGAAAGAATCCACACTAACAACAGTTACCGCACCGTCGGCACCTTAGAGGTCATGAACGAGCCAGTCCACGCTGGAGAGTACGGCTCCGAGGCCGCAGACATGATTGCGAACTACTACCCCAACGCATGGAATCGCATCCGCAGCCGCGAGGACCAGCTACAAGTAGGGACAAACGACCGTCTGCACATCCAGATGATGGTATAGTTCCAACCAACTCCCACCGCCGTAGCCCGAGCATGCTAACACCCACCACAGGATAAATCATGGGGCTCAGGCGACCCCACCAGCAACATCCCCGACACCACCTTCGCGCTCTTCGACGACCACAAGTACTACAAGTGGGACAACTCAGTGGCGACGACGAAAGACGGCTACATCTCGGCGGCGTGCAACGACAACCGCGGCGGAAGCGACGTCATCGTGGGCGAGTGGTCGATTTCCGTCGCCGACTCGGTCCAGGCCAACGACGAGTTCCAAATCGACAACAGGCCCGACCAGGCGGAGTGGTACCGGCAGTTCTGGGCCGCGCAGGCGCACACCTTCGAGAAGTCGGGCGGCTGGGTGTTCTGGACGTGGAAGTGCAACTGGATCGGCGGCATGGACGAGTGGCGGTGGTGCTATAAGTCTGCGGTCGCTGCTGGTGCTATTCCGAAGGATGCTGCGAGCGCTGCTAGTATTAGTCCTTGCTAAGTCGCCTTCTTTGTGTTTAATGGTGAACGCTTGTGTTATTTATAATTTCTGTTACCTGTACCTTTATCCTTTATTCACCCCTTGTAGTATATTGCCAAGTATAATATGATGATTTACCTACCTAGGTACCTATCTATTCATACAATGCAATGTATTTGACTTGCTGTACAGCTCTGGATAGGCACCTACCTGCCTACCTACCTACCTAGGTACCTACCTAGATACATACTTTATCTCTCGCTATGATTCAAATGGTACTACTCCTATTAGGTTCTTCTGACCTGGAAAGCTGGATCGTCATATTTTGGCTGAGGAGCTCTCTTTTCATATCCCGGAACATCGATGCCAGCGATACTATTGCTAATTGGGCGTACGTCTTATTGTAAAATCACCGTTTCGAAATTCACTACTATGAAATTAACAATACGCCCTGTCAAACAATTCCCTTGTTTCCCATTTTAAAACATTGAATTATGCAACAATGACATTCACTATTACGAGACCATTTTCTAACAAGGGGGCCATTGTGACTGAACTATAAGTCTAGATTCCATTGTGCAAGAGCTTAGGTTAAAATTGCGCGAATTCACTATTAGCAGTTGGGAGTACTGATTGCCATACATTTCCATTCGCAAGCACCCGAGTCTGGTCTCTTGTAAATTTCTCGCTATATAGGTACCTAGGCAGATATATTCATATATTTGCGTAACCAAGGTGGGAAGTATTCAAGTGGAACAGTCTACGAGTGCCTACCTATTTAGACGGGATATCATCCTAGAAGTATCAAGCTGGTCTTGATATAGCTACTCCGAGAGCGGTATACTTACTTTAGTCCCAGTAATCCCCGGAAATCATCTCAGCTGTCTACCTAGGTAATCAGGGGAGTATTCGAACAAGATGTGCCGGAGAACCATTACCCATTACATGCATCATGATGTGCGACAACTCATGATAACTGGTCTCGCACATGAAGGCCATACTGTTTATGCTAACCCACTACGTACAACCTTTCACCAGTGTGAGATAGGCACCCCCATACCGGACCAGTGGCTCCTCAATAACCCCTTTCCAACATGCAAATATCACAGCTGTTGCCAAGCCTCTAGTAAGACTGATTACTGCCCCGACTTCATCAAGGATCTATTAGAAGCTTCCTGTTCAGGAGACGACGAGTCCGAGCTCGAACCTGAGGAATGTCCGCAATTTATACTAGAGCACCGGCACAAACGTCTAGAGTACCTCGGCCAGCCCGAGTCGTACCCTACAGATTGTCCGGCAACCTGGGACGAGGGCGTAGAGGAGCTCGCGGAGATCTCGTTTCCCTACTTCCGGCAAAGCAAGGAGAAGCTTGCGGGGTTTGCGACCGCGCTATTTCTCTCGTGCGAGGAATACTACCAGCTAGAGCGAGACGCCGAGACGATGTTTCTGGTCTACTGCGACTTTGCGAACAGCTTGCCGCGAGGAGATCCCCGGATAGCCATTGCCGAAGCCAGTGTGCTGAGCCTCCAGGACAAGCTCACGCAGAAGAAGAACGAGCTGTTTTCTAGGATGGTCTGGGCGAAGGGTCTGGATGTCAAGAAGTATGCGATGGGCTTTGTACCCGTGTGGTGGCTGCGCATGTGGGCTGCGCAGCAGGAAATGGAAGAGGAGGAAGGCAGCGATGATTACTTAAGTGATTCTGGTCGCTCGAGTGATTCTTATACTTACGAAAGCGAGTTGAGCGATGGTAGTACGGAATAGGGAACTCATGTAGGATATACGACTTTACTCTTATGGACAAAATAAATAATCTTGAGTTATGGTATAAGTAAGGCCATCTTTTAGGTGGCAATGTCATTGGGGAGTTATGAGTTTGAACAAATCGTGGTTATAATGTAGGGTAGGTACCTCCTATGTAAATACCTCAACCATGCTAATACTTGGGGAAGGTTGTTTATAGTCTAGCAGTGATCATCAAAGCAAAGTAGTCAGGCGGGTAGGTAGGAAGTTATGTGTTTATATAATATAATTGTTTATTTTTTTGCCATCACAGCGCGGAAAGTCTTGCAAACACCCATCCCTACTTGGTCTTTTCATGACACCCTAGTGTGATAGCCCCTATTAGGATCAGGGCAGTCCAGGCTACTCAGGAAATTCTAACATAAGGCTCTATATGGACTACGCTAGAATGAGCTGTGGTAGGATCGCCAATCGAGGCGAAGTAGAAATTGAGCTGGGTGTTGGTCATAGTGAATGTGCTATGATGAGATCAGCTAAAGGGTGTTGATTTCGGGGTAGTATATTGTGGGAGTGTATACCATGGACGTAGCAGTGGCAACTCCTTTAACAAGATGATATGTGGAAGGAAGATATAATTTGGCGGGGACTGCGCTATATAACTTAATAGTAGAACCCGCTCAACATAAAGTAGGAATGCTATGATACTCTTGTTTTTCACCCCTGAATGGAAGAAGATCATCCGAGATAATATTTGACCATGATATTTGAGTGGACTGGGCACCTTACACTAGGTAATATTGTAATGGCAAGACTTTGTTGCTATTTTGACTTTTATCCGGACGGAGAACAGGCGTAGAAATCCTGTTTATTTCTCCCCAATCCCAACTAATGCAAGTCTTCTGAAGGTGAGCCAAAGTGGGCAACAAACGTTAGGCGCCGGCTCTTGATATATTATGGGATGCCGCTTTACCACGCATAGTAGTTGCATTAACTCCTTTACCTAGTATGACTTGGCTTGGAAGCATTTGTTGGGTGGGTGAATTCATGAACTTGGAAATAGTAACTTATCCCTCTCTCTACAAGGTATTATAGGGGCCCACATGAATAATCCCAGTATGCATGGCATAAGCGGTGGTATGTATATACAGACCATATGAGTTGCGATTTAAATCTTGCCGGTCAGTCGATAACTTCTGGGGTGGGCCTACTAGCCGCTTTGTTGGATATTAGCCGTAGTCTATCTCCTGCTGTTATACGTAATATTCTATGCTACTAAATCTCACCGACAGCTTTGAAGGGAATTGTCTAAAACCTACTTTAATTTTTACCTCAAGCATATCCGGAAAATTATTGATCTTATGAAATGTTTGGTTGGCCAAGTTCTCACGATCACAAAACTCCCGTTGTGGCGGTTCTCTTCAGCTGACGTGTTTCGTATGAGAGGCTGTAGTTGAGTTGATGTAATGCCGTAGAAGCAAGGCGTGCTTGGAACCAATACTCGACGAATTATGGCGCGGCAAAGATTCTGCTCAACCTGGTCTATATGGTACAAAGAAACGTTCGTGTAACTGGTTTTGACGTTGCTTTTACCTTCCAAGTGCGACGCACCCCGCATAAATTTCACCTGTGAAGGGCTGGATAAATTAAACAACCTGCATATATCTAATATGCGGCTCCCGGGCATCGTATATATATCTTGATCTCATTACGTACTAGATTCGTAAATTAGTATGACGCGGCAACTAGCTGCGCGTGGTTATAGCTATTCGTTCCGTTAATCTATTAAATAGGGGCCAAGGGGTTGGCTGCATTTTCGCATTTCAAGTTCATTGCTGACGGCCCGGAGATGGCCGCTATAAGTGGCGATATTAAGCAATCGCGCTTCTACCGCTGTGGTATCAACACTATGGAAGAATGGTGTTCATCTGTAAGGACGTTAGATGTCTAGAGTATGTTCTAAGTGTTCGCTATGGCATATTTTTCTCATTCAAAGATACATACGATCTCTACCTAACTCACGTAAATCGGTAAGCGAATTGATCGGCCAGCAAACGATGGGATCGTCAGTGGGGAGTAAAGAAGCTTAAAAGTTGACAGCTGTGATCGTCAGGTCCCGGTTCCGTTGCGTCAAGCCGACGTTGTAAAAAGAAAGCAGGATGACTTCTTCGTTCTAACGATGAATCTTGACATCATCGAGCATCTAATAGATGCATCGGATGTCACGTAGATCTTTCATTGTTACTATCATGGGTTTGTTTCCAGGCCAGTTCCTGGTGAGATCGATACCCGACAAAGACGTTGTCAAAATTGCGTAGCAGCACGCAAAGCCAGGGGTAGGCAGACGAGAGCCAATAAGGAAACGAACCACACCTCCTTCGTCATAACAGGCACAGAAGGCCTTCCAGCATACTTCCCCTATATACCATAGAGCCTATTCAGACATTGTAGGAGTATTGTTCGGTTTCCGGACACAATATCCGCCAATGACAAGCGGAGCTTACTTACCTAATGATCCAATGAGAAGGCATAACCATGTATTGCTCACGAGAGGTTGTATTCCGGTAGTTTGAATTCATTGATCTATATTGAGCTGCTTCATTAAATGAGCCAACGGTTCACGATAGGTGAACTTGGTTACTCAAGAATATCGACGTCATCTCGCAGTTCTGGTAGTCTTCGTGCGGTAGGACAAGCATTTTGAAGACCGTTTCGAGGAGAGTGAGGATGCGAAATCATATGGCAGTTGTAATTTCGACGAAGTACGTAATGTTGATCGGTAACTAGCTCGAAGGTAGGAAAGGATATGCCATAAAAAGTATAAATAAAGGACGTCGATCTCATAGAAGATCCTCTCTTTCTGTTCTTCACCAGCGACAACAACGCGATCGATATAACCAGCTTCTCTACAGTCCTCTTCTCAACCTCAGCATCTACCCTACCTTCAACTCATCTTCAATATGAAGGCCACACTTTTCACCCTCTTCGCTGTTGGCGGCTTAATTGCCACCAGCATCGCCAACCCGATCAATGTCGAAACCAGCGTTGAAAAGCGCCAGGACATTGATGCTATCGAGACAAGCCTAGAGTCTCTTTACACTCAGATCCAGGAGCAGACTGCTAAGATCAGTGAGTGATCATGAGAGATGCCGACGAGTAGAATGATCTAACACATAGCTAGACTCAACTCTGACCCCCGTGGCTGATGGTGCCCCTGAGGCTGATGCTTCGGCTGTTGCTGAGTCCATCGCTCCTCAGCTTGACGCTATCGCGGATCTTCTTGACAAGTCTGCTGCCATCGCCAAGCGCGCTATTGTCGAGGCCCGATTCGTTAAGGAAGACATTTTCAAGACTGTTTCCCTCATCCTATTCGAGCTCCTCGGCACCGTGAAGTTTATCCTCATCAAGCTTGGCCTCGGTAAGAGAATCTTGTTACTATGCTTTCACGTGTGAAACTAACGGATAATACCAGGTCCCGTTTTGATCCACCTCGTTCCTCTCATTCTCGCCCTCGTCAAGCTCGTCAAGGCCCTCGACAAGGTGGTTGATGGACTGCTAATTGCAGTCAAGTTTATCGTCGATGACCTTCTTAAGGCTGTCGGTCTTGGTCTTCTGGGTCTCCTCCCCTAAATGACTTCGACTTATACATGGCCTTTAGCGAAGAAACATTCACTTGGCTGAGATGGAGAAGTGGAGCACCTATTTTTTCACTGGTTGCTGTCGCTGGCGTCGATATACATGTTTGGCGTCTTGGATGATTGTGGTCTTTTGGTCGAACTTACATTCTTTCAAGGAGCAATTGGCATAGACACAGACAAGAACTACTCGGTAGTCTTAGAAATGAGCCATGAGCCACGAGTAATAAATATGTTGTGTTAGTCAATATTGTTGTATGCAGGTAGTGAACTCAAATTTAATATACCGGCGACTCGGTAGCACTGTAATATTAATGATAAGAAGGGTTGTTATAGTGGGGTTGCGGTAAGACAGGGAATAAGGTAACTGACACAACATCCCATCTTTTAATTGGCCAACAGCCCTAGTGAAACCTCCTGTCCCCTGATAAGGAGATCTCCGTTGAGGCTCTTTGGCCTTGCACAACGTCAAATACCCTACAATTAACCAACAATTAACCAATAAGAAAACAAGACCCTCGTATTCATTAAGCTTAACAACCCCGTCTGTCAACTTTCAAACCAAAGTAACCGAAGCATTTCGGACATGAGACGAAAGACGGCTAACTCGGTCTTGGTATTCGCTTGATGGTTCGACCTTCCGCTTCACCCCCGTGTTGATCAGCGGGTAAAAGTTGGTGATAAAAACTGTCAAAGATCTCACTTTCAATATGATCGACATTCTTCTGCTCATCTATCACTTTTCGATTCTATCATCCTTCTGTGAAGGGATCTTGCTTCATTCGTAATATTTTATTCATTCCTTGGCTGGTTCTGAGCATTCTCCCTTATACACATACCCAACCCGTCTATTAATACCTACCTACTATCCATACTCGCCAAACCGTCATCATGCGCACCTCATTCTCTATCGCCGCTGTCCTTATTGGTACCGCAGTTGCGGCCCCTACCATCCCCTTCGTCACTACGACTGCCGTGATACCCCTCCAAGACAATGCCGCCGGCTCGTTAAGCGCGGCTACAGAGATTGCCCGACGACAAAGCAGTAAGAAAGCCTGCTTCGTTGTCGGCAGCACAACACTACCCAAGGAAGTCGCCGACATCGCCACTAGTTTAGCCTCAACTGTCACATGCAGCAAGACCGCTAAGACTCTTTCTGGCGTGCCAGACGTAACATCCGGATCGACGACCTTCTCATCTGTCGACTTCAGCAAGTCTAAGCAGACTGGACTCGAGTTCGCGCTGTCGCAGTTCGCAACAGCTCAACCTCTTGCTAGCACGGACCTGAAGAAATTCCAGGACATGCTTAACGTATACCAGGCTACTGAAGCTGGTATCCGTAGCGTCGGTGGTTCTTTAGCTATTAAAGTTCCTAAATTCTTCCTCGAGATGCAGGTGTCACGAATCCAGACCGCTCAAGGGAACCCGCCGGCCGCTGCTGGGCTCCAGGTCGACCACCTCCGCGACAAGGTCCTGAAAAACGCACCCAAGGAGGCTTCCAACCTGCTAAACCAGGTTAAGCAACTCGCGACACAGCTGAACTAGATGGATTGGAGGAGGATTAATGAATAGTACTGATATTTGTACATGACAATCGCATTATTCGCAAGGCGTCAAACCTAGCTGATCTAGCTAGGGGACGTTTATAATGAAATATTTTAGGGAGATTTGTATTGTCCATGTACTCGTGAACAGTTCCGTCTGCCTGCGCCTATGTATGCAGTTCTATGTCTATCCGTAACCCCTGTATATGGATTAAATATTTGGTGATAACAAATCGTATTTAACACATCTCTCAACCTGCGCGAGGGTATTTAGTATCGTATTTATAGTGAAGGGAGGGATTATTGGACTTACGTCTTCGATGCTACCTTGCATAAACCTTCTGGCCTCTAGTCCTGCCCAAACGAAGAACATCGAGAAATCGCCGCCCTTTATCATATCGGCTCCACCTTGCGTACCCAGCTGTCTAAGAATCGGCAACGAACTGCTAAGTAAGTCCACGTTGGGATCGAGGCTACGACCGATACCTTCGAGAAGCAGGATACTGATTACAACGTTCACGAAATCGCCTTCCAGTCTTACATGGTGCTGTCTAACCATGTCTAGGACCTGTTGCAGGATGTCGCCAATTTTGACGCTGCCCAAAGCTAGAGTCGAGCTCTTGACATTTAGAACGAGGTGTTGCATCTTTAGGGCGAACACTTCCTTGTCAATAACCGCATCGGGCTGACGGCAACGTTCGCACATTAAGTGGCCAGCTTTATATCCGTCAAACTCGGCTACGGCGCGGAAGAGGTCTAAAAAGTTGCGACGATTTGTGGCATTGAGCTCAGTCACGAGCCCAGTGTCAATGAATATGAGCTGTGGTCTAAAACCTTCCTCGTCGATCTTTTTAAGCTCTGCTTCCCACGCTGCAAAATCTCTTCGTTTGCGGTATGGACGAAGTCGTGCTAGGACTTGCTCCGTCACATCAGCTTGCTCTTGGGGATGAGGCTTTTTACCGTCTCTTGACTGGCGCAAACTAAGCCCAGGTGTATCCGCTTGATAAAAGCGAACCATAATATTGCCGGGATGTAAGTCAGCATGCACGAAGTTATCGATCAATAGCATGCGTAGGAAAGCGTCGAGGCCCTCTTGCGAGATATCCCGTTGAAAGACCCCTCCACCGTTCTCTAGAAAATCTGCTAGAGGCATTCCCTGCGCGAATTCTTCAATTAAAACTTCTCGTGTGGTGAACTCCAGGTACGGGAATGGGAACCAGGCTGTTGATCGATCTTTGAAATTTCTTCGAAATTTAGCGAGATTGGCAGCTTCTATACGTAAGTCAAGCTGTAGCTTCATCATCTCGCCGAATTGCGTGACTTCGTCAGGCAGAGATAGCCACTCGATCGTTGGTATAATATTAAGGACGGAAGCGAAAAAGCCCATAATGCGAAGGTCACGTCGAACAGTTCGTTCGACTCGCGGGTGCAATACTTTGACAGCAACGTAAGAAGAGGGGACGCGCTTTGGTACGCTCTTTAAGACCGTATCGACTTTGTGTCGAACTTGTCGCCGAAGGTTGCCGCGAGTCTCTAAGACATCGACGTCCCCTGGCGCGGCAAGGTCTGGCTTTAATTTTGCTCTATACACCTGCGCAATAGCTCCAACACCAAGAGGAGATTGTTCGAATTCTTCAAAAATATCTTCAAATCTCCTCCCATCGAATGCCTTTTCCACTATCCGCATTGTCGCCTCCAGGGAGTGCGCGGGAGCATTGGAATGTAGTTTAGCCATGATGTTACACATCTCTGTCGGAAAGATATCAGTTCTTGAAGCTGCCCATTGACCAAGCTGCATTGGGCCTATGTTAGCTAGGATATTGCAATATCAATCAGCAAAGCATTAACAAACCTTGATAAATGCTGGCCCAGCTGTCTCCATTGCCTTAACTAGGAAGTTATACCACCATAATGTACCAGACCGTTCGTCATCACGGTGCGCCTGGCGACTCCCAACCCATATTGTTGGCACTGCTAATATGACCGGGATGAATATGAAGACCAATTCGATGAATCGTATACCAGTACAGAGGGGTTCCCAGAAATAGGAGTCCAGAAATATGACCAACGTATGGCCTAAGCGGTAGATTCCTCTCTCGTCATCGCGGACGGTCTTTCTTAACTCCTCCCGCGACGCTTCGAGCATGCGACCTTCGGTTGTCTTTTCCGTCTCTCCATCATCGTCTTCGGATAACTTAACAAAAACGGCGGTTCCAAGAGCAGCATTTGCTGTCGCTTTGAGTACTCTACTTCTAACCTGTACGTTCCTCCATGGGGGAGGACGTTGTATTCTAGCTCGGAATGTCGAATGCCATCGTGCAATGTTTAAGGGAGTCTTCGGAGCTTGGGGGGCTCGACGGGCGCAAAACCGGCTAAGTAAGATGACCGGTCGCATATCTAGGAAAGAGTGTATTTATAAAGGAGGTATTGAATTGATTGGCATGATGGGCAATCCCATAGAATATTGACCAGTTTGGTGGTTTGGTGGTATTACTTGCATGTGAAATGGATAGCGTCGTACAGAATCGCGTGGCTCGAAAAGCTACTGCAAACAACGGGTTCGGCTTCGACGGGTGTGACGTATTAGATCTATTTGGCTTCGAGCTAAGGTTCTAAGGTTCTGAGGTCCTGGCGAAACTCCGGCATCGAATTATGTAAGGCTTCTTTCTAGTGTACATGTACGTACCAAGCATATGGGTATTACGTAACATGTAATATGTATGTAGCTTCAGATTTTCACCCATTGTCCCGGTCATCACATGGATCGGCGTTTCCCGCGACTGACTCAGCCTTATAGAAACCGACGCGGCAAATAAAAAAAGTTACCTTTGAAGTTGAAGGCGATAAGCCCCTCAGCGACAACCATCTAAATTCTACTTTCAAGTCCAATTTCATACCATTTCACACAAACCTCAAAATATAGTAGAACTTTCCTTTTATCTTCACATTTTTTTATCCCTAGAATTCAATCGCCACTATGGGTTGGTTTTGGGCGGACAGTCAGGTCAAACCCCAATCACAACCTTTATCGCATCGTTCCTTTGGATCCCAAGATGCAGGGCGTGTACCCCCTGTAAGCCATAGTTAGACCCCTAAACGCTGTGAATATGTTCTAATTATCCTCGACACATATAGCCAGGTTGTCCGATGCATAAACACCAGAAGTCAGCTGATGCATTGACTTCGCCCCCAGCTGCCTGCCCAGTGAAGCATACCCCCGATGCGACTAAATCTCCCTCGGGATGTCCTGTGCCTCATGAGTCTAGGGGTGACTGGAAACAAGATCGCGATTCACAATCGTCATTCTCGAAACTAAACCCTCTGAATTACATGTTTCGCGACCTTTCGCAGGCACCGGCTCCAGACCAGACACAAGTTCTCCCAACTTCTCGAGAACCTTCAACTATTCCCAGAGGCGATGGTGACGGTAATTGGGAATACCCGTCCCCTCAGCAGATGTATAACGCTCTCCTCCGCAAAGGATACACAGACACAGATGTTACTGCAGTGGAGAGCATGGTGAGCGTGCACAATTTCTTGAACGAGGGAGCTTGGGCCGAAATTATGGATTGGGAAAAGCGATTCGCGGGAGGCTTATATAAGGGATGGCGTTTGTGTAGCCATGGGGAACATAACTTTGAGAATATGGCGAAAAAATACGGATATGAGAAGGAAATGGAAAATTTGAGCCCGAGCCTTGTTAGGTTCCAAGGGCGACCAAAGGACATGACGCCTAAGGCTACTATGTTCCAAGTCATGGGCTGGCTATACCCTTCGGCGTTTGGGTAAGATTCTAGTATTTCTATTGATATAACTTCAAACTAACCCACTTCATAGTACCGAGCCACCCTTCGATCGACACGATTGGTATGTATCCCGAGATACGGACGGTCAACAAAAAGAAGTTCGTTACATTATAGACTACTACTCTGGACCACCTGAGCCTACGGGAGAGCCAGTATTCTTCCTTGATGTTCGACCTGCTATGACACCAAGCGGAGCAGCTGAGAGGGCATTAAGATGGGGATGCGATGTATGGTGGAAGGCCATAGGAGGTGACGCCCGCGAGGAAGAAAAATTGAAGAAGATGAAAGGGTGAAGCGGTTATATATGTGGCGACTACGATTATAATTCATGTCGATTAGGCACGGAGTTTTGGATTACCTTTTGGGGTGTACTATAAGGGAAGGCTCAACGATTCTTACGGCACCGGGCGACGCATCATGATTCCTCAAAATTCACGAAGTATTTGTTTTCCCCTGTATCATAGTTCGCAGCCTCTACCATCCCCTCTTCAGCTAAAGAGTAGGAGTAATAGACTACTTGTCTAAATGATAGATAACTCCAACAAATAGCGCTTATACCAGGTATCTTTAATTGATACCATATGAAGCCTGCGATTTTAGAATGATGCCGCAGACACAGACGCTATGTCGTAAAATGCCGTCAGGGGCTACTAACAAACCGGGTAAATTGTCGCGGCATATTACCTCTTCGGATACCATAACAAAGTCTCATATATTCCTCAAATTCTAGATATGCTAAATTTGCTATCTTTTATTAATAATAGTTACCTGTTATTACTATAAATGCCATTCCAATCCCTTGGCTTGTCAATCCCCCGCATATTCGCTTGCGCGCATCCATCGATTCCCGTAGCATATTCAGATCCTACCAAGATCCTTCAACGTGTCCAGTTCCGGAATATGGTAGCAGTTTGCGGGGCCTCGTACATACATATTTAAGCATCGCCTCTGAATTATTGGTTTCCTTCGTGTGCTACGTGTAAACGATTACCCTATGCGCACCTCTATACTCCTACCTTCCGAGCGTAACCTGGTTTTCCAAGTTGCAGTCTGTCGTACAGAATATCTAGTTCTTCCACTCGGGTACTAGAGATCTCATTTGCTTGATTAGATGTAAAGCTAAATGTAAGTATTTATCTACACCTTCGCTCCTGGAGAACTTAAATTTATGTGGCAAGATCCTATATATACCTGTAACACTAACCAGTCAGATCAAATTGGCACCGTCTCCTATATAACAAGCCGAATACATAACGCCATATCCTAATGCTGCAGCTAACATACCGCCACCTACTCAAGTGGAACGTTCAGAGCTGGTTAGGAGGCTACAAGGTGACAACTCTAGACGAGCTTTGGATAGGGCTCTTGGCGCTCGAAGCCCTGTTGATTACAGGTGTTCTTGGATTACGGGTCTTGGAAGCAATAGGGTGGGCGGCGCATAAGTCGAGGTGGACAAGGTCTAATACTATACATTCATAGTACATATAACCACAATATAGAGAATGAAGAATGGAGAAAATCTAGTGGCTAGGTACCTACCTATATTACAAGGTAAATGGATATAATCTCATGAGAGGATACAGGGGGCTTAATAGTAATAACGGCATTTATCAACTGATAAAAATTATGATTCACGGGTACTGTTACAATATCCTAGGTGTGTGAGAAAAATACCTAGGTAAGCAGTGCAATCTCCTAGGCTAGTGCCTTGCTAACTAAAGGTAACGCTTATGAGTACCTATTCAAATAATATGACAGAAGGAATGAGCTTGTTTATACAAGTTAAGGTTGTATTCTAGTAGATTGTACCATTTTCTATACGTGATATATTGATCAGAACCCTAGTCATAGTAATTATTGCTTTGATCTGTTGTCTTTGTATGATTGGGTGGTTTAATATCAAAGTGAAGATAGTCATAAAATTTCACTCATCTTTATATATATTCAGTTTCGGCTAGCCATTATATGGGAAGTTGTATAGGTGAATTGTCTCTTGCATTTATGTATGCTTAATTCGTATATGATAGTCTGCGGGATAATTAGTGGGGTTACGAGTTACCCCTACTTGGTCTGTAATAATATATCTGTCTTTAATATGAGTACTATTCTTTAACATCTTCACATATACATGTCGTCTCCAACTAAGGCTCTAAACGGCTACCGGAGTAGTTGTTGCGTAGTATCTTCCTTCGTTATACCGTGTGGTTATATAACGCCGGGTAAAGAATCCCGTTCGTGTCTCGGCCAAACAGTTGTAGCCGAAGCGATCTAGATTCGTTCCGTGTGGGGAAGCCCGTTTGGAGCGCGAGAGACGCGAGAGACTGGATACTAGGTCTCGCTTAGAGCTATTCTGTAATCCTGACGGAATTAACTTAGTCATCGGCTCACGATTAGGCGCGATATTGCAGTCCTCTAGTTACTCAATCCAAGCATCGGCACTCGGGGTATCTTTGATATAACCCTCCTTTTCACACCCTGACTATTTGCTGGTACCGTCATCGGCTCTTCTCGTGTTGATAAATATACTCGTTTTCACTGGCAAAAGAAGAATATTGTTTTTCATCGAGGTCTATTATTAACATCATGTCTACAGCTCCCTCAGGCTCGGTTCTCCTCTCCCGTGGAACTATTATAGCATTCAACGAAGAGGATGAGTCTATCGAGGTAGTTCGGAATGGTTCACTACTAATTAGCGGCGATCGCATTGCGGGAATTTACGACACTGCTCTTCCGGACAATCTACCTTCAGATATAGAAATCGTGGATTGTACGGATAAGATCATTTCTCCTGGTTTCGTCGATACGCACCGACATGGCTGGCAAACGGCGATGAAGACCTTGGCTCCCAACACCACTCTACCGGATTATCTAGGTCGCTATGCCGGGTATGCGCCTGCACTCATATACTCAGCCGAGGATGTGTACATTGGACAGCTCGCAGGGTTACTCGAGGCTCTTAACGCCGGTGTAACAACCACGCTTGATCATGCTCACAATACTTGGTGCAAAGAGCGAACGAATGCCGGCCATCAAGCATCCGTAGATAGCGGTGCTAGAGTGTACTGGTGCCATTCATTCTCTAATGGCGATGCTTATTCGCTTACCGACCAAATCGCCAATTTCGAAGAGTTAGCTAAGTCTAATTCGGCGTCAAGTCTAACCACCGTAGGCGCCGCGTACGATCTTTGGACGATATCTTCGCCAAAGGATGTTGAAGCTGTGATTTCTATTATCAAGTATGCGAGTATACAATTACCTGTCAATACATTACTGTATCACTGATAAAATATAGGGAGTTGAAAATCCCGGTGTTGACAACACACTATTTAGGGGGTCCGTGGTTAGGTACGTTTCTTACCTGCAGGAAAATACGCGACCTAGAGAAATTCCCGAGGGGCTTGCTAATAGTTATGGGATTCAGGTGAAAACTCACCGGAACTTCTTCACCGTCTCGGAATTTTGGACACCGAGACGGCGGTTATCTTCTCCCATTCCATGGCCATTACGTCGACAGGGGCCCAGCTTCTTCAATCGACTAACCAGTTCATCTCAATAACGCCCGAGTCGGAGATGCACTATGGCCATTCTCACCCGAATGCGCATCTGATACAGGAGCAAGCCTCGCTTGGCGTGGACACCTTCTTCACCTTCTCAACGGATCTAATGACCCAGGCACGAATTTGGCTCCAGCGTACCCGCTCTAGGATCTACGACCAGGTCCTCGCGGGTTGGAAGATCCCTAAAAATAACCCAATGTCCGTCAACCAAGCCTTTCTGATGGCCACCCGACAGGGCGGACTCGCGCTTAGACGTCCCGACTTAGGCGTAATCCGTGTTGGCGCGAAGGCGGATTTGGTCGTCTTCAATGGCCGGTCGCCTGGGATGCTAGGATGGCTTGATCCTGTCGCGGCGGTGATTTTGCATGCGAACGTCGGAGATATCGAGCACGTAATAGTGGATGGCAAGTTCCAGAAACGAGACGGAAAGCTGACCTACGACAACTATGATGCAGTTGTCGACCGCTTCCTTGCAAGTGTGGAAAGGCTACAAAAAGCCGCCGTCGAAAGCCCCGCGCCTGTTCTCGAGGGCCGTTTCTGGGGCGGTTGCGAATAGTAAGTACCATTGGGAAATGTTGAACTCGAGGACATGCTCAGACTTCCGAATCTCTGGAGAGTAATTGCTAATGTTCGTCCTTGTAGTGGCCATGCTACAGAAGTGAATATTTCCCGGGGGTCCGGCACAGGTTACGGAAAGCAGTTCATTGAGAAATAGGGGTCTGTATATCAGGAATATGGCGTACGTTAGGCGCTTAAGAAACTCAAAACTCGGCTCCGGAGTTATCTTATTTGAAGCATGTGTAAATACTCGTATTGGGTCGCGCGACTTGGTGTTGGGGATACTACAGAATTTATGTGCCCTATTAAAGTTAACGTATTTAGGAGACATGGAAAACTTGGTGGTTTCATCCGAGTCATGATATCCACCCGATTTGAAATAATACCTCAGTAAGCGGCTTCTTTTTTGGATCTGGAAGAATACTCCAAAGAACAATCTGATGATTATGACAAAATGCTATATGTTCTGAGATATATAGGCCGGAGTTGAACCGCCTCTTAAATTCTATTAGGTATAACCAGCCTTAATCCGTCCCCATGTTTATTTACATAGTAGGTCGCTAGCTGTACGGGCCGCGAATAGTTCTATACGACACTTCCCTTTGATCAAAACTTGCAGACTTGACTCAGTTCCTGGTTTCCTTGCCTTAAAACCTGGAACAAGTGGGTATTGATGCAACCACATCTCCGTCCCCATACATATTTCCCCATCTGAGCGCAATGTGCAAACAGGGCTGGGCTTCCATGGGCATGGTTCGCTACCAGGTACATGTGATTTTTGATTGCCTATTTGATGGCTGGCACGTTCCTCAAATGCAGGTGGTGCATACTATGCAAATCACGTTTTATGGTTGGAATTTAACTATTAAAAGGAGTTACCGGAGCAGACTCAAGTGCCTCGTGATACTACATAAGGGGGCTTCCCTGCAGCCCTTCGGCGGTCAGAGCTTGTTACGCTGCCAAGATTGTTGTGATGCCAAGATAATGCCCCATGGAAGAGTCGTATCATTCGTATTTTGGTGTACCTAAAAAGTAGTAGATTAAACCGATGAGGTTTCAGTATTAATCTAATTGCCATGAAATGGAATTGTAAGTCTTTTCTTTCACCGCTTACTACCCATCTATATAAGCTACCTCTTAGAGGTATTGCATATGGATTAATGGTCGAACAGATCGGTTTCTATATATCACGAAAGCATACCTACCTACCTACCTAGGTAAACAACCACACCGATGAAAAAGACAAGAATAAAGTCTTATTTGCACTTTGGAATTTAACCAAGCGGTATCTAAATACGAGGATGCAGTCTTGTTCTACTTTAGGAGTCGTGCAAATCTGCGACAAGGACCAAAGCCCATACACATCGTCGGTCATTAAGTTCCTAGGGCCAAGATCCTCTAAGTTATAGCTTTACGTAAAACTGGGAAATTCTCCTTCGGGGATACGCAAGTCGATATAGATACCCGTAATCTCATCACCAAGCAAGCACACACACATGCGAAAGCTTGTCAGGGCCACGTGCCGCTTACCCAGGATCTCATGGTCTAGGATGTCTGCAGCAGTTATCACACGCTAATGTCATGTAGATTCGCGTAGCAAAAAGGTACCTGTTATTGCATACCAATCTCAGGAACGCGTGCCGTTTGCTGTTACCGATGCGGTGGGCGTATCCGCTCGTTGCGCTACATTAGACCGGCCTTTCGAGAGGAACTTTTTTTCTTTTTGGACGGGTGGCTTTGCCTCTAGTTAGGAACGTTTGTTTACAATGAACTATGGTCTGGCCAGAATTGGATTCTACCGCGTACGTTTGCTACCTGGGTAGAGAGGAATTCGATTGACTTATGTTCACGATAGCCCAATCGGGATCATGCCTTTTTGGCTTTAGTCGACTGGGATACCGGAGTCTAAGCGTAGAACAGACTTCCATCCCCCGGTTCTAGACTCTATTCGGCAAGGGGCTCGCCGGGTACTTTAATTACTACCCACTGCGTAGGTAGCTTAATGGATAGCATTTAGGGTGGCCATCGGCCGATTACTCGAACGCCAGCAGGATACTGACATGACTACTGCAAACCTGAAAAATAGCGTAAAGAAACTCCGAGTTCTAGACAGGAAGCCAAGCGTGGATTGTGAGATATAGGGGAGTCTGATGTGAAACTAACGTCAGAAAAGGGGTCACCGGCTGCGAATCAGTCAAGTTCCATTCACTTGGGATCGCATGAAGCTGCTAATGCCGATGTTGTGGGCCGATCAACTACAGATATTATCAAAAATCGTCATAATCCTTTGCAATACCACGTTCGCTTATTGGTACCTAGATTTACCTTTCTTAGATTTATTGTTATAGTGGTACGCTGTGGACAACAGGTGGTTTACCGAGTGTATGGCGACGCATAACTCCGCTGTATTAACCCGCGATAGAGTCATTCCTGACTACTGAGCCGCCGTCAATAGGTTACGACAATCAGAAGATCTATTTACGCACCTATCAACATGATTGAGCTTGGGCGAGATGACTACGATGTCTTCGCCAACCAAGTACTGTGGTCTCTCTTTGCGATCGCAACAAGTACGTTAAACACCATCTACTCTAACAGTGCTGTATTCTTATTACTTTCAATATATAGTCATAGTTGGACTGAGGATCGTATGCCGTTTGCGTTTTGGAACATATCAACGGGCGGGGCTGGGCTTGGACGACTACATCACAGTATTCTGTCTCGTCCTCAGTCTTGTCGTGTGCGTTCTTGTCACAATAGCGACAGACTTCGGCCTCGGGAGGCATGCGTACGACTTGGATCACTACGAAAAAACGAACGCGCTTAAATATAATGTTATCATCAACGCGGTTTTAATATGGCAGTTCTCACTGCCGAAGTTCGCTATTATCGCTATTTTAAAACGAATTCTTAATTACGGCACAAAAACGGCGGTCCTATTTTGGACACTCGGAATAACCTCTCAAGCATGCGTCTTAGCTGTGTCGGTCTGGTGGTTCAAGCAGTGCGA
This sequence comes from Daldinia grandis, assembly GCA_022432525.1. NCBI lineage: Eukaryota > Fungi > Ascomycota > Sordariomycetes > Xylariales > Hypoxylaceae > Daldinia > Daldinia grandis. The sequence continues at coordinate 1,877,558 of JAJKLB010000007.1, forward strand.
TCCTATGGAGTATGGGTGGGACAAAACCATTGATGGGGGAACTTGCGTCGACATCAGAGTCATGTCGAGCCTTGCGTATTTCACCTCGGCCTATTCCGCTTTCTTGGATATATTCTTCGCATTATATCCAATCCCTTTCATTATGAGCTTGAACATGCCGCTTCGAAGCCGCATTGCTGTCGCCGGAGCTCTAAGCTTAAGTTCCCTAGCATTCGTCGTGTCGGTTATCAAACTATCTGCCCTTGGACAAGCCTTTGCTATATCTGCAACGGATCCCACTTGTGAGTAGTTGGTCCGTCCGTTTATGATCTTAAATAGCAAACACTAATCAGGCGCAAATAGATCCTGTACCTTACCTCGATATCTTGGGAATGTCGGAAGGGTACATCCTAATAATTTGCTCCTCGCTCCCAACTCTCGGGCCCCTCTTCAGGGCGGCCAAGGGGAAAATAACGAGTCGTGGCGCTAGTACTAATAAATCCGGAGCGAACATTGGGTCCAGCCTACATAGCTTACGCAAGAGTTACATTCGTTCGAAAAATCAAAGATCCACGGACGAGATTGAACGGTCGATTGGGGGGAACTCATCCAGTGTTGATGAAATACCACTGGTAACATCACCTATGCCGCTATCAACCAATACGGTTCAAAAGACCGTAGATATATCACTGACTACGGAGGAAATTAAACCCAAGTCAACAGGCTTGCATAGATGGCGATAGAATACCTATTTTGATAAATAATATACTAAAATTATAATTATATGTTCCACCATTGCTCCTATAATACCTAGTGTTTTAGAGGCGTTCGGTAGGATCTATAGCCCGTAACAATTTGATCTCCTTCATACAAAGACACCCTTCTACTACTAATAGGTACTTCGTCTGATAATTGGGCGATTTTCTATGTATATCATATCATGAAACTAGTGGTATGTTTGTGTTCGATATAAATCATTGAACTACAGTTATTACAACTTAAGTACCCAATTACGCCTGGTTCGTAGTGCTTGCTTTTTAATGTGAACCTCGACTTGAAAAAGATTGTATTCTAGTAAATACTAAGAGAGTATCATCATCCTTTATTGCCTCTTGGCTAGTGGACCTTTAGTTAAATATCTGCTTGATCGATGCCAATTTTCTTGTATAAAAGCTTAGTAAAACGGGGCATAGTTTGACGCGGCATGAGTATTTAGTTTAGCGCGAGAGACTGTTATATCATGAGTTATGCGCTAGTTCCCTAGGTTAGGTCCTCTCTCCTAACTAGCGAGCCAAGACAAGAAATACTCTCCTATTTTACAAGTTTTGTTCTCACTAACTGACCCCGTAGCCGCGTGTAATCTCACATGGACAAAGCCCGGCTCGGATGCCAGATACAGATCTCACAGACCATACACCACGTGGCAATAAAGATCTTTGCATAACTAATATGCACTATATGACGACTCCCGTTCCCGAGGGGCATTAGCGTAGCGTCGCTAAAAGCACTATATATGAGCTGAGGCGAAAAATTATCGTACCATGTAGTGAAGGTAGTTACTGGAACTCGTATTTAAATCATTTACCTATCTATAACTAAAGACTAGCCTTCGGATAGCACTTACTTCCCACTTGCGCCACTCTCTCTATACGTGAGGCTAAAATTTATTTACCTGCTGTCATATTAGTAACGCCTCGGTAGGATTTCGATTAAGAATTTCATAAGGCCTGGCTACCTTATAATCCGTACCAACATCTTAGATGTAAGGAGTGGAGACAACCCGGATGACAAGCACTAATATAACTACTGCCCCCGACCTGCCGTACTCTTATATGTTAATCGTGTAACGACTTCCGTAAAGAATTTTGGGGCTGAAATGAGTGGTCAAGGTACTACTCTCAGGTACAGTACATGGTATCTTGGCATGGAATGCATATATAAGAAGGACCTCCCTCCTCACTCATACAGTTGATAGATCAAGTCAATATAACATATAGCTCTCATACCGTATCTTTCACCATTTGGCCCAAAGCTTTCGGGCCACCTTAGTGTGAGATGTTAGGGCACTTAACAGTCTCAACAGAATCAAAGGTTTGGAATCTGCCATAGTACGGCAACAACGTAAAAGATACCTACCTCATAGTCGGTTGTGTGATGAAATATCCTGGATAGATATACTAATTGCGTAAAAAGTGTAAGGGCGTTGAATTAGACGTAATCTATCTATCTTCTAGCTAATACACACCCTACTATAAGCATGTATTGCTGCTTACCTTGAAGGCCAGTTTGATTTATAACAAAGTTAACGGCAACAGACCGGGAAAAAGAGACCTAAAGATAATAACTTCAATTTTTTCTTCACTTTACCGGGAACATTCAAGACTGCTTTTAGTTCGCCAACACTAAAGTTTTGGCAATTACTTGCCTAAGCTACCTCGCCTATTTCCTCGCCCACATCTTGTCGTTGAATAAATCTATAATGTAAATAAGGCTTAAGCATGAGCCCCTTAACGAGATAACTTGTAAGACCAAACTATCTTATATAGCAATAAAAAGGGGGGAGACCCTTAGAGACATAAGCTACGCTAGCAAGAATATCTATAATGAGATTGTGAAACTACCTGCGTAAAGTGACGATAAGACCACGCGAAAAGAAAGAAACATATTCACCGTTACAATTTTGGAATTAACGCCTATAGAGGGAGAAAATGGAGTGGAAGGGTCGTCTTAATGCTAGGTAGACCTAGTTCATTAGGTGCCTAGCCGTATGATTCAGTGAGTAAAGTCCACAAGGCTACCACATAAAATAAGACTAAAGGAGTCTTATATTGAAAATATGATGGAAACATGTGATTCACTAACTCAAGCCAGGGCTACTAGGCACGTTATGATTAAATACCTAGATAACTGACAAAATGAGGTAATATAAGTCATTTATACATTCATACTCCTATATGATAATGTTCTGTCATTTTCATCTATATCGACGTCCAATATATCACCCCTCTCCCATTTCATCCATGCAATGTAACCTTTCAGCTCAACTCGAATTTCGCGTCGTTTCAATGGATTTGGTTGGTTGCCAATCAAGGATTATAGTAGGTATTCTTTCTGATTGGATTGGATACGACGCAAGCGGAACCCAACCCAGCTGAATTGCGGCTTAAATATTTCTTCCCCAAGTTTCTCCTGGCACCTAAGAACCCTTTCTCCTGATGTTCTAATTCCTCTTAGAATAATCGACCAAAATGCTCTCCGAAATGGGCCTCGCGTTTTGGGTCCCATTCTGGATCTTCTTTGCTATTTTTGCATTGATGGGATTCCAGCTTGTCTTTGTTATTCAGTTCTACGTATTCCTCATAATCATGAGGACGACTAATAACCAAATGTCGGAGCACTGTTGGGTTGCTTTCTGGCTCAGCTTATTATTCTCGGCTGTATATATCTTAAGTATCATGGAGACGAACGTTTTCCTCGCTGCGGCGGTCATCCTGACTGTGGTCCGTTTCTTTATAACTTCGGATTACGAGATGCCGACTCTGGTCTTCTGGATTCTCGTCGTTCTCCTTGGACTAACGTGCTATGGAGCTACGAGGGGATTCTTAATCCAATATGCGATCATTATTTTCAACTCCCACTTCACGAATGATGGTCTTCACACCCCTGGTCTCACCATAAACCACTATGTGATAGGCCTGTTAGTAGCACTTATTATAGTTGCTGCCAGCCTTATCAAAGACCCTGGATACATTGGGGGAGTATTGATATGGTTTGTATCTATCGGAGTATTGCACAATCAAATGTGGCCTTATAACGTCGACTTTGACTGGCGCTGGATTGGAGCTTGGTATCTTTTGCTTCTGGCTTTATTGCACACATTCGCTCCCAGTATGCCCATCCCCTGGTATATTATGTGGGTTGGTATTATTATTGGATTGGGTTATGGGTTCCGTCCGGATCACTCTCTGTTGGGATTCATACTATGGGCCCTCACTATTTGGGTGCTGCGGTTCTTATTATTTTTCGTTTACATGTTTTACTTCTCCGGGCCCCCGAGTCCGGACCTATTTCCTTTTAACCTTTTCAGTCATAAGTGGATGATGAGCAAACCGCGATGGTACCCTCTAAATTTGCGTCACGATCATCTCAATAATGCGAGGCTATGTGAACGCTGTGACAGCTTCACGAGTAAATCCAAACTCATCATGGGTTCTTCATTATTATTTACTCCGCTAGCTGAAACGCACGACTTCTGGACGAGGGATGAGTTTAAATCGCAATTCGAAACACACAATTTTGCCCAGCAAGTGGCATGTGACAACACTACAGTTCCTTCTGAGTCGCCTTGCCGTCTTTGTTGCTTATTCTGGTACTCCATGAGCCTGAAGCGCCAACAAGCAATCAAAGAATCAAAAGATCCTGTCGATGAACCTATCCATGGGGGAAATGTTGAACATTCTGGCTCGCCGATACCCCCAAAGCCAGACGAAAAACTACGTATAAAGGTGTGGGAGGAGCGGCCACTGTCCCTTTACACATACATGCAGCTCCTGTGTGGAGAAAAACCCATTGGGAGCCGGCTCCTTATCCATCGAAACAACGATTTTGCAACCCGTAAGTCATTTATTTATCACTGGGCTTAATACAATTGCTAATTTTATACAAGCTTCACGGGCTACGAACTATAGCACCACGGATTCTTCCGAGCACTTTATACAGGCTCGAAAATGGATTGATATGTGTCAGGCAAACCATAAACTTTGTCGTGGTGTAGGTAACGAACCTTTAGAGCTTCCTGGCAGGATGCTTTATATTTTGGGTGGGAATGATTGGAAGCCCGGGAATCCCCCAGAGACCCTTAAACTAGTCGATACCAGTAAAATCGGCTCAGAAATGAAGTATTTGGCATTAAGTCATTGTTGGGGGCGTAGCGAGAAAATGAAGTTTAAACTACTCGCGAGTAACGTCGAAGCGTGCTATGAGAGCATCGATTTCTGCAGACTCTCAAAAAACATGCAGGACGCCATCACAACTACCCTGCATCTCGGCATGTCCTACCTATGGATCGATTCTCTGTGCATTATCCAGGAAGATTACACAGGTCAAGAAGTTGGCAAAATTGCAGAAATATGGAAAGATGATTGGGAGAAGGAAGCCAAGAAGATGGGAAGCGTATACGCTGGAGCTGAGTGTACCATTGCTTCAACAGGATCTTCCACAAGTGCTGGTGGGTGTTTTCATGAACGCAATGTCACTAGCCTAGAGCCGTGCAAAGTTGGCGTCTCCTTAATAGATGGGCTTTCTGTGGATTGGATTTTCGCTCGCCGGGACGATGGCTTTGATTTTGAGCGGAGTGTTGATTTGGCACCTCTTAATACTAGAGGCTGGGTGATGCAGGAACGGCTCCTCTCTCGTCGTATCTTGCATTTTGGCGCTGAGATGATCTATTGGGAGTGCTGCTGCCGATCTGCATCCGAGCTCAATCCTCATGGTTATAGTTATAAAAGATTCCCGGACGACTTCGAGGATAACTACACCCCTGATCTGCGTTCATATATTTCCACACGGGCCGAGGTTAGAGAGGCAGAATCGGAGGGACGAGGGATTACCTGGGCCAGAACTGAAGCAATACGGCTGAGGCCTCCCCCAGTAACAATTGACCCGGATACCGCATTGAGTAACGAGTCGGTATGGCAGTATAAACGCGGCTTTTGGAAAAACGTTCTTAAGCCCAATAACGGTTCGTGGGCAGACGATGAGAAGGACGAAAGTATTAATCGGCCCCGTGCCGGTTTTAGGGCTGCATTCGAGCAACTAAGGGGAGCCAATCCGATGCAATTATCTAACACTAGAAAGGTTGGAAGAGATAGCTTTAGCCAGTTGTGGTACGATGTAGTCGAGCAATACTCCCGACGCAAGCTTACAAAAGCAGAAGACAAGTTAATTGCCATGGAGGGTATCAAGAGTGAAGTCTCACGCGTGACAGGATACATATATCTTGGTGGTCTCTGGAAAGACACTTTACTGACTGATCTGCTTTGGTTTGCCATTGATGGTCCGGGTCAGCGCCTTTTGACTGAGAAAGGCTTTCTAGTGGCACCAACTTGGTCGTGGGCGTCTATCGAGGGCGCAGTTGCACTCGATTTACTTCCAGAGAATGCACTTCGAAGCATCCAGGAGACAGAAGCACTCACAACTATTGAGAACTTGGGTCCAATTTCTGATAATCTTCAAGAAATGATCATTACACTAAGCGGGCCCCTCCTTCAAATAGATCTACCGAAAGCCCACGGCACTGGTTGGAATATTACCATTGGTCGAAATAACCAAGCATCGGCAAGATTCTTCCCGGACGTTGAATGGAAGAACGAATCCTCGGACAAATTAGCGTGCCTTACCTTCCTAGTTCTAGATCGTGAAAAGACGAGATCGCTGACACCCTCCTCTAGCGAGGACGTCCAGGGGCTAGTACTACGACTCGTAACCAAGAGCGAAGGAACTGATACGTTGGATACATACGAGCGTGTTGGTTACTTTACTACTAGCTATATTGCCAGAAGTATATGTGCCCGATGGGGACGTAAAGCACTGAAAAAGGCAGAGATACAGAAGTTGTGCTTAATAGGGTGGCAAAGTAAAGTGACCCCTCAGCCATCATCTTCCTCGCCCTAAAAACCAATAAGGTTCCTTATAAAGTATCTACAGCCTTTAATTACGGAAATGCTTTGCGGTATTTGTGATATATTAATTTAATTGTTAATGAAAACAAGTGCTTCTTAGCAACGCATATTGTAACTACCTACCTACCTAGGTACCTATCTAGGTGGTAGTTAACTAAAAAGACTGACAAGCAATGACGTAGAAATACTACTAGTCATATGAGGTAGCTAAGATCTAGATATATAATAACTAGTACTAATTATTACATCTAGGAGATATCACGACGTTTTTATTTCGTACCATGAGTCCATAGGATCAGCGATTAGACTATTCCTTGACAGTTTCGCGCATGTTGCTAGGTTCAACGTTCTAAAAAACAGATCCTTTAGGTTGAACAGTTTATACCTACTTCAAGGATTTCTTAGAAGGAACCCGCTATTCTGCAATCTCTGAAATAGTTGTTCAGGATCGTACTTAGCAGAAGCTTCCTGTAATCGCTTCATGTTTTCCAAGCCATAGCTACTAAGTACCTTCTGCGAAAACTCAGCATCATTCATAAACTTGAAGTCAAGGTATAGGCCTTGATCCTTAGCCAGCCTTGAGACGTCCTCAGTAAATTCTTCTAGATCATGGGCCACTGCCGCATCATCAGACTCCTCTGACCATTCGGCGACCAGTGACCACCCTACATCAGTTGTTTAGCCAATGAGTCTAATAGGAATCTAGGTGATGATGGTAAGTGAGACTGACATGTCTGAGGAACCTTCTGGAGCCCTAAGGAATTACCACCCTGTTCTTCTCCAATTTGCACTGCGGTTGTAGACGTAGGTTGGATATTATACCAAAGATTGCTAATCTTTGTATACTTCCTTGCTGAATCTAACCAAAGATTGTGGACCTGTACATAGAAGTCATAGGACACCTTCGTGGTGGCTGTCGCCGTAAGTCGCCTATTTACAATTAGAGTTAATCTACTTCTAGTAGTGACTAAATAGGATACACACCTAGTAGAGGGGCCTAAAATCCCAATGGTTTCGACTAAAGACTTAATAGTACCTTTTGTCGTTGGCACTGGGGCTTGCATGAGGCTTTTTAAGTTAAGAAAATTCTCAATAACCTTTGGCTGCTCCGCTTCTAAGTCGGCATAATAAATTCCAATCACGATGAACGTTGGGTTGACACTAGCAAACATCCCTAGTTTCGGATCCGTTTCCATTGCCTCTTGAGCCTCAACAGTAGCATGGAGGACTTCTTCGAATCCAGATGGATGGTACATAAGGACGTTATATTGGAGATATATAGCAGGGTACGTCTGGATGTCGAATCTTGTCACAATACCTATTCTTTCATATTAGTACTTATCTAAGGTAGGTACCTACCTAGGTAGTCAATAGAGCGTGAAGGATTGTAATTTAAAATACCAAAGTTGGAGCCACCACCTTTCAAAGCCCGATGGAGATCCGTATTTTCATGAATGTTAGCATTGATGACGGTCGAATCGGCTAGCACAACCTAATCATAAGTAACGTGGTCAGAATGCAACATAATAGGATCATGCGTGTGCCTTGGGTACAAACCTCGAAATTCTTTACACTGTCAATCGCCAGCCCATAGAGATTGGGAAAGGCCGGCATTCCACCTCCAAGGAGGTAACCTGATATACCAACATCACTCTGGCGCCCGCCTATTGCCGAAAGTCCTTTCTTTTCCAAAAAAGCATATATATCACCCCATGTATTTCCAGCACCCGCCTGCAAGATACCATCCTCATCTATCTCTAACGTGTTAAGATCCCGTAAATCGATCAAGACGCCGGTATCTATGCTGCTGAAACCGGGATTGAAATTGTGGCCCCCGGAACGGATCGCAAACTTAGCATCGGCTCCCTTGACAATTTTGATGACTTCGGCAACGTCTTTGCTATTCTGGGGTCGGATGAAGCAAGCCGCAGGAAGCCAACAATTACGACACCTATATTGATTAGGTTAGGCAATGTAGATATTGGTAGCTGAGTAGTATAACTTTACCATGGCTGACATTTCGCAGACTGGTATTGGACATGAGAAGGAACTGTCACGCGCCCGGGAAAAGCCAAGTCTAGGAGTTTACAGGCTATTTTTGCAGCCGTAGCCGTGTCTGATTTAGATGCCATTCTGCAGAGTTTTATGTTATGTAGCAAGGGCTAATTACTGGGTGGATGGCTTTGGGAACTCCGAGTGGGATAGTTATCAAGCACGAGGGTTCTTTTGAATAGTTACACCTGCTTCTAGATCGAAAAGAAATATAAAAAAGATAAAGGGTAAGACTGAGAGTAGATCTACTGATATTAGGACGGGGGTATGGTTGGTAAACATATAGATAATCAAGTACACCGCTAATTACTGGAATGAGTGGATGGGAAGCTTTTATTATACGACAGTAGATAGTTTGCATCATGTACGATAATGCTATGTACATTGTGTTTAGGCACAGGGATTGACTATACCAGCATTGTTCGGCGCGTATTTCGCAGATCGACGCAATGCAACCACATGCGTATATCTCAGGCACCTGAAGAAAATATTCGTTAGGCCACGTTCAAATCAACGGTATAGCTGAGTGCATAAGTAAAAAGGAAATTGATATAAGAAAGGTAGCAAAGTGTGAGATGTACATGTACTCATGTACATACACGTGACCTGCTGTCACGTGTCACTCAGACATTCATGTACTCAGAGTGTTTGTAAAGAAATAATAATAATGTACTTTTAGTTTACTTAATCAAGTTTCAGTTGTCTTTCACAAAGTAACCTATTAGCCTTGGGCTACTTTGGCAGGACGTACTTTAGTGGAGCATTTTATCTCCCCAAGTGCCAAATTGCTACGTATATTAACAAATCAAAGCCTTAAAAAGCCTTCAAATATACCATTTTAGGAATAGTGCATATAATTCTAACCAATCAATTAAGACAAGCCCATGCATTGTAGCGAGTTGGCACCTGAGGAGATAGCGTGGATTATAATGAATACTTTATTGTAGGACATAGAGACATGCTTCGTCATCAGGTCCTCAAAGCAATTGAATATATAGCAGTTCATTAATTGAAGTCAAAACTTGCCACTCGAAAGTTCTAAATTTACAGTCTTCGATCTAAAAGGGGAGCGTATCTCCTCAAGTGCTAGAGAGACACAGTACATTGCTTATTTAAATTTGATTAGCTAACACTTTTATACTATTCCTAAAGTAAGTTTATGTGAAGCCTTTTCGAAGTTTTCATTTGATTATATACCTAACTACCTTAAATAGAGTGTGTACTTGTGTCTCTCTGGCGTTTGAGGAGGTAGTAAAAGTTGCTATTATAGAACTGTCAACTCTCCTCAAAGTGAGACAATGCTTTAAAACTAAAGACCGCCTGAAGAATGCATTGGGTTGATTAAATGAAAACAACTTTTCACGTAAAGAAAGGCCTTTGATGTGGCCGCAATAGGGTTAGCTTTAGCCGATAAGAGATTGCGAGAGTAATGCGAATAATGGCTTTATGGGGGCGATAAAATATTAAGCGACGATCATTTGAAATTACACAGCTAACTGAACCATCCGAATCGACAATAATAGTAAGCCATTTCATATTAAGTTATAAATAATGTTTCCTTGGGAAAGGGCTCAAAAAGACGTCGAAGAGCTTGTAAAATACTTCTCCCAGGACGACAAATTCGATTTTCAATATTTCATCGCTCATGGAAGTTATGGCTCTGCGAGTCGCGTCCGTTACAAAAATTCCACCACCAAAACATGGAGAGATTTCGTTGTGAAGAGGGCGTTTCAATTGCCGGCCCCGGAGGAAGCTATGAGAAAAGAGCGGGAATACCTCAGGGTATGAGAAATTGAGAAAAGCTACAAGTGTGTAGACGATATTTCTGTTAATAAGCTAACCTCTATGAAACACACAGAAGCTTCGCGGTGCTTTACATATTGTTCAGATCCTAGAGATTGAAAATAATCCTTTAGCCAAAAATCCCGTTCAGGGTGAGTGGATTATTCTGGAATGGCTGTCTTGTGGTGCACTGTCGGATTTTATCGTTAGGGCGAGGAAGAAAGTAAATCGTCTGCCGAATCGGCTGCTTTGGAGGTTCTTTTTATGCCGTAAGTTATTCGCGCAGTGCCTGCTTCTTAGGAGGCAGTTAATCTGTCACTTAAATACTTGGCTTCCTCAACAATACATAAGAACTCGGTGATCCCAAGATATTTGTGAAGCTAATAAATAGCTATATAGTCATAAGAGCTTGTATAGCCATGGCGGTAGGTAGCATTTAATCCATGTTACAGTCATATCTATAATTGGCACTAATCCTCTACTGGTCATAGGACCCTCCGAACCGTACTGACGAAAAGGTGGAGAAGGAGAGAGTATTAGGCGACCTTCCAGAAGGGGGTATATCGCATGGTGACCTTCATAATGGGAATGGTATGCGAATTACCTAACCATTTACGAGTATTCGATATAGAATATATTAGGCTAACATAAATAAGTTGTTCTTGGAGATCCCCCTGATGATTTTGAGCATACGATTACGCCAATTTTGAAAGTCATTGACTTCGGTAATGCCGGAGAGTGGACCTGGATCGATTCCACAGGTACAACTACACATAGCAACCTCTGGGATATAGGAAAGGTGTCTATTTTACTTATGATATTAACCCAGATCACTGATCATAGGCTAATGAGTGTGGTAGCTTATGATTGGTTTGATTACCTTGGATGAACGCCCTCATGTCGTAAACGTGGGCCTGGGCGCAGTTGCACTGCTCGAGCGCGGGATAATATTGACAACAGACGCCGAAAAAATCCTCCCGCTCGACGATCCCGGCGCGCCGTACCCTCTGCTCGACCCGTTGTTGGGAAGGCTCGTCTGCTGGTGTCTGGCTACCGAACCCGAGGATCGTCCTACCCTATGGGACATAGGTAACCAAGTAGGATTTGCTGTAGGAAGTAAGCTGGAGGCGGCTTACCCTAATCGCCCCGAGGAAGGTAATGACGATATATCTCAGCTCTGGAAGAGAATAATCTTCGATGCGGATACGTAGGCCTCAAGGAACGGGTTAACTTTCGTCGTTGCATTTTATAGATTTGACTCATGTTTTACTAAATAGTGTACAATCAGGGCGATAGGAAATTACGTCCCTTTGAATACTTCAACACCTGTACAATAATATCTCATAAGTCGGTAGGGGGTTAAAAAGGTACTGTTAAAATTAGACGCAGGTTATGAGGTGTACATTCATTGTATTTAATAGCTATATAGGTAGGTAGGTAGTTACATAACCCGGCATATCCAGCCTCCTGAATTACCAAACACACATATTCCTAGTATTTAGTTCCGGCTCTGGCATAATCACAGATATGAGCTCAAACAAGGATTTAATAACTTCTCAACCGGAGTAAAGAAGTTTATGTCAGTAAATTGTTTCCGGAAATTTTCCGTAATAAATAATAATAAAGAAAAGGTGCTAGCATGGGCATTATACTATCTATCAATTTTTTAATGACATTAGAATAACTTCCTACCTATCTACCTACCTTATTTGTGAAAATACTGAATCATAAAAGAGCCACTTGCAAGAAGATAATGACCTAGAGCCCGTCTTGTGTAAGGTTTGAGATCTAACTAAGACGTGAAAATTCTACAGCGAGCATATGATTCTATTTCGTGGTTTAAATTAGGTAGGTAGTCATTACGTCGTTTATATCTTGGCATACTACGGCTTCAAGCCCGGTATATCTCATCGTCGGTATTTGAAAATAATCCCGCCTGTGTCTAAAAATTGGTTCCATTGTCCGTAGTATGGCATCCGTTTTCATACAACTTACAAAAGCAACATCCCAAGCGCTACTTCAGGTACCTACCTAACCTAGGCATATACCTAATTGGGCAACTTATGACAGCGCTGATTGGTTCACCGTGTGTGTTTGATCGATGTGCTCCACCTATCGGGCTCTGCCAGATCCACATTAGAATATATTGCTTGTAACCACTTCTTTTCTTGACAACATTATACCTTTTAAGTCATAAACCTCCTACGATCTCTGCGGTCCGGTTAGAAGGTAATCTTTAACAGTCCTTTAGGTACCACGTTAGTGAAAGCATGCTCCAGTCCCTGCTACATTTCGTCGAGTTTATCGACGGTTACAATAAGTAGATTAAACATAGACTCAAGGTTTAGATAATCTCTATTTAAGGCAGACCTCGCCTCGAACTGATGAATTGCTGGAATGGCGCTACCTTTAAACTCGACCCTTCTCTTACTGTAAGCCTAACTACCTTAGGTACCTACCTACCTACCTTACCTACCTTACCTACCCCTCCAGATGCTAGCGTATCGTGCTGGTCCATCCCTTAAATAATGGCACCCATTCCGTGGGTATTGTATAGATATAGAGCTAAGAGGTTGCCATATTCAAGAAACGAAAATTAAGTTCGGCCAATATCGAGGAATTATACATTCGATTCTTTGATTTTATACCTAGCACCAAAGAACTGCTCTCTAAGGGTGAACTGATATAAAGGGTCAGATCAGCGTCTGATTGGTTTTACAGCGCTTTAAGCTATGCATTTCCTTATACTCGCATGGCCGGCGATGCTGGTAGCTTCATCGGCCTCTTCTTCTCGTTGGGCACGCACTTGGATTTGAACAGCGACCTCTCCGTTGCTATTACAATTGCTGCTTCTATACGAGGGCGATGCGATGAAGTGGCTGCTGCATCATGGCATAGTATGACTTCCATTAACTATCCTAGTTATTTGCTATCCATGACGTTGTTGTCGTTAATGTCAAAGGAAAGCTAATACAAGCGTATATACACATGGCTTACCCCTATTCTCTAAGGTACCTAGGTACCTAGCTAGGTTAGGTACCTACCTACCTACCTAGGTAGATTACCTAAGGTACTTTTATACGGTGACTGCTCGGAGTTTCAGGATTTGTCGCCCCGCTACCGCCTTATCCAAGCATTCATTCCCGGATCTGTGTTCTATGCCCACTGCCAAGTTTAAGTTTGGTTGTGTTAGCCTGAAGTATTACAATTTACAACTAGTAGATGGGGTGGGGGGAATCATCCCTTTAGTCACTTAGCCTAAGATAGTGGTATCGAATACTGATAAAATGGGTATATGCGTTTACGTAAGTGCTTATGGAGTTACCCGTCTTACGTTTAACCTCCTGGCCAATATCCCCCCGCTCTTAGTTCTCATAAGGAAAGTACCATAGCTTCTTCTTCCCAATTGAGCTTACCAACATTATCTCTCTCCAACCTCATCTTTCTTCCAACTTGTTATATGGTCTATAACGCTGTCAGACCATCCCCCTCATTTTTCAAACTTGATATTATATAATTCTCAACTTTCGGAAAGGAAACATGGCTTCGACTAGTCGCCCCACTACTGCCGTTGTGGAGCGGGCCTCGGTGTCCGACATTCCGGAGCTGATCTCCATCTGGTGGGAAGCGTTCGGCTCCGAACATATGCAGCGCACATTCCCCCAGACCCCCGATGGCAGAATCTGGCTCGAGCGCGCTTTTAAACGGTTCCTTGAGCCTGTTTCGGGTCCCGATGAGCTAAAGACCGAGTGTCTCCTCGTGCGCAGTCCGGATACCGGTACGTACTCAGCGCGGGTCTTCACTTAGGCGCTCTCTACTAAACCGTCCCTATTCAAGGTATCCCTGTTGCGATAGCCATATATCGCATCGTGCCGGAGGGTTGCGACCCAGCGAAGCAGGCGTGGCGCGCGAGGTGGCCCGCTGTTGACGACTTACCGGATTTTAGCGATGCAGCCTTGGACAACTTCTTTAGCCGTATGGAGAAGGCACATGCTCACGTTCTGGGCGATCGTGGTCATGTCTGTAAGTACCTAACCTTACATACTTTTTAACCTCTTCCAAATTCCGCACAGAACCTAAACGACCCAAACTGAGTCGATTGAGCTAAATATGATATAAATTACAGTCTTGGAAGTGCTTGGTACGAAAGAGGCATTTCAGAAAAGGGGCTATGGCACCGCGCTAGTCAGATGGGGAACTGATTTAGCCGATCAGTTAGGAGTCGAGTGCTACTTAGATGCCAGTCCTGCCGGAAAACTACTTTACGAAGCAAACGGTTATGTAGAGCAAGATGTGTCTACCATCATAGATGAACAGTCGGCGGCGTCAATGTTACGCCCTAAGAAACTGTAGGTCTGATAGCTACCTTTGGAAGTACCTACCTCTTAACGCTACATTCAATAGGCATGTTTGATACTGGACTTAGTTTATGTTAGACAGACTACCATCAAAACAACCCCGACCCGATAAGAATAATTATAAAATTCCTCTTCCAATTGCCAGAACTTGAGTATCAGAATCAGCGATTCCTGCGTCCTGTCTTCAGGCAGTACACTACATACCTAGGTATTGATATACTTTCATATGGAAGACACACAGGAGTACAAAACGAAGTCTTACCCTATAACCCCCGATCATTGCATCAGGGAATGAACAAGAGTACACGAAACCTAAGGCGTTCGTAGCCGATAGTACCCGCACTTTAATAGCTTCAAGCATATCGAATCCAGTAGAACCTAACGAATACCTAGTTACTACACACAGAACAATCAAGTATAAAATAGTTTGCCAAAAGAGCAGTTGATAGCGCAATATAAATACACAATACATACCAAGGCTCAGATGATCCCAATATCGCTTTTTCTTCAGTCGTTGGAAACTTCAGCATAAAATTGAATGCGAAATTAGACCAAGAATTCTAAATTCAAAAGCATCGAAACACACACGTCAGACCTCTCAAGCCAAACACACTGGATTATGCCTTCGTCTTTAAGTCATCCAAATGGCCATCAATTGGAAGAAACTATAATGTACGTGCTGTGTCGTTAAATAGTTTTAGGGGCGTGCATAGGTACCTAGGTACCTACCTATCTAACTTATCTCTAGCCAGAACGATAGCCAGGTGCCTT
This sequence comes from Daldinia grandis, assembly GCA_022432525.1. NCBI lineage: Eukaryota > Fungi > Ascomycota > Sordariomycetes > Xylariales > Hypoxylaceae > Daldinia > Daldinia grandis. The sequence goes on from JAJKLB010000007.1 coordinate 1,893,180, forward strand.
ACATGGTAGCAGCATATCTCAACGCGGAACCAAATATCCACGAAAAAATAGCCGCTATAGTTCGATTCGAGGAAGGAGGAGAGATCAGGGAGAGATATTATGAAGACAAGGCCAAGAAAGCGCTGGACAGCTTCGACAAGGCTTGGAACAACGTAAAATAAATATTGCATTTAGGGATGAGGTAGGCTGTAGAACTTGTGCCAGAGTATGTTCTTTAGACCTGGCTAGAACTTGGTCTCAGGAAGGGGAATTTGAAAGGGGGTGTAACTAGTAGAGTCCCCAGAGTTGAAAGGATAGTAGGATATAGAGTAACAGATCGGCATATTTATTGCACAATAAACTCGAGGATATCTTATCAAAAGCCGATACGCCAGACTTAAAAGACCTTACTCACCTGTTAGTAAGACTGTGCTTTGAGTCTATATAGCTTGTCTCACACGTACTGAAATAAGTGGTCAAGGTACTATTCTTAGGTATAGTATATAATATTTTGGCATAGAATGTATATATAAGAAGGACCTTTTTCTTTATTTATATAGTTGATAGTTTAAATTAATATAATATATAATTTTTATATTATATTTTTTATTAGGTTATAAGTTTAGGTTTTGCGTTAATTAATAAATATTTTATATACGGATTAAAATAAATTAATTAAATATAATTTAAAATAATTAGGAAAAATGTTAAGCCGAAATTATATTAATATTTAGTTATATTTTTAGCCAAAATTTTAACAATTTTAATTTTAAATTTATTATAATATTTTTTAAAGAAAATAAAAATTATATTTTAAATAAAAAAAAATATAGTAAAAGTTAAAAATTTCTTATATTTTATAATTAATTTAATTTAATTATAAATATTATGGATTAAAATAATATCTTTAAAAGAATTATTTATAAATATTTTATTTAAATATTTATCGAATTATAAGCATTAATTTTTAAATATTATCCAAATTTAATAGATATTATAAAAAGGATATAAAACGAAGAATAATATAATTTTTGGGAAAAAAATATTAATAATAAAAGATTATAATAAAGTTAAAAAAAAAGACGTTATATTTGAAAAAATATTAACGATTTTTTTTATATTAAATAAACGGAATATTTTTAAAATTATTATTAAAATTTCATAAATTAAGGTTAATAATATTATTTTATTATAAATTATAAATAATAAATTATAAATAAATATTTTAATTTATTAATAAAATTCGATATTTTCTAACTTATTATAATAATAATATTATTTTAATTATAAATTAATAATATTTAATATAATTAATTAAAAAATATTATTTAATAATATTAAAAATAGTAACAAAAATAAAAATATTAACGTTAGGGAAAATAATAATTTTTAATAATTATTTTTAACATATTAATAAATAATATTAAATTTAATTATTTTTTTTATTTAACAAAATAAAAAAATTATTATAAATAGCGTAAAATTATAAAGATAATTATAAAAATATATAATAAATATAAATATATAAACAAATAAATATTTAATATTATTAAAAAAATTTTTAAATATTTATAATTATAATAAAATATTATTTAATAAAAGGTTATTATATTTTTAAAAAAATTCTTTTTTTAATATATTAAAATAAATAGTAAAATTTAAAATTATAATAATTAAAATATTTTTATAGGTTAAAAAGAAATTTAATAAAAAAAAAATTTTATTATTATTTTAATTGGTTAAATATTAAAAAGGTATTAAATTAAATAATTTTAAAAATGTTTAAATTTTTAGTAAAAAAAATATTAGATATTTAAAAAAGATATATTAAAATAAGGTTAAAATATAAACTACTTATTAACTATTTTATTATTTATTTTATACAAAAATTAAGTAATTAATATTATATTTAATTTTAAATTTTTTAGATTTTATATATATTAAAATTTCCCGATTTTATAAACATTATATAATTAATAAATATTAAAAAGATTTATTAAAAAATAATTAATTAATTAAAAAAAAAATATTAATTATAATAGTTAAAATATAAAAAAAGCGCGAAAAAAAATATATCGATATTAAGATTTTAATATATAAAGAAAAAACGGTAATTAAAAAAGTTAAAAAATATAATTATTATAAACGGTTATATTATTTAAATATAAAATGTTAAAATTTATATTTTAAATTAAAAAAAGATAAAAAATTTATTAAAAAAAGTTTAAATTTAAAAAAAAAATCTTTTATAACATTTTTAATATATAAAAATTTTTTTTTAAACGATTTAAATAAATAAATAATTTAAAATTATAATTTTAAAAGATTATTCTTTAATAAATATTTAAGTATTTAATTTAAAATACAATTAATATATTATTTTTAATTATTAAAAATTTTTTTATTTTAATTTTATTTTATTTTTAAATAATTATATTATTAATAATATTAAAAATTTTAAAATATTTATATTAAATAAAAATATTATTAAAAAAAAGTGTAATATTAAAAAAGGATTAATATAAGTTAATTTTATTAATATATTTTACGTTTTAAATTTTAAAGTAAATTTAATTTTTATTATTTAATTATTTAATTATAAGGTATAAATAATATTATAATAAAATTTTAATAAAATTATATTTTTAAAAGATCTTATATTTATAATATATATATAATATTTTAGTAATTTTTTTATATTTAAAATTTTTAAAAATATATAATTTATATTAATAATATATAATATTAATCTTAAAATAAGATTTTAGTATAAAAAAATAAGTTATTTTAGTAAATAATTATTATTAAAATTTAAAAATATTATTTAAAAAATAATTAATATATAAAAATATTATATATATAAAATTTATATATAAAATAAAATATAAGAAAAATTTTATAAAGGTAAATTATTATAAGGTAAATATATAAAAAATGTTATTTTTATAAATATATATAAATTTTTTTATATTATAAGATATAAAAAGGAAAAATATTAATTTATAATAATTGATAATTATATTTGTGTTAATAATATTTATTTAATAAATAATTACTAAAAAATTTAAAAATATATTAATAAATTTATTAAATTTTTATAAAAATATAAAGTTTAAAAATATAAATGTATAATTATTTATTTTAATAAAAATAGTAAATTTATTTCGAAAAATTTTAAAAATTAAATATTATAGTATAGTATTTAATTTTAATAAACCCCCATTAAACAATATTAAAGTAATAATATAATTAAAAATTTAAATATTATAATTAAAAATAAGTTATTATTTATTACGAATTAACTATATTAGAGGAATTTCTTACAAAGGTGTTAAAACACAAACCTAAATATTTGGGATTAACTATTCGTATTTAGGTAAATAATATAACGTTACGTAATATAATTAAAACTATTTTTTAATTATAATAGAATAGTGATTTAAATTACTTTTTAATTATAACAAAAGAAAAATCTAGGTTTCTTTTTAATTCCGTTTAATCCTTTTTCTTTATAATAGTATTTAATATACCATACGAATAAAAGTAAAAAAGAAATAATAAATATAAGAAAGATTAGATTTCTTATATATTTAGTTTTTATTTTCCAACTATTAATTCCATAATAATATTTACTTTTTAAATATTAGGAGCGTACCATAAAACCGCTTTAACAAATATACGTATTTATAAATCGTTTTTGAGATATTATTACCTTTAAATTGAAAGATATAAGACGTAACCTATTAATAAAGATAGTTGTCTCAATATTATTAAAGGGTCCGTTATACTTTAATAGCTCTTCGATCAGTACTCAACAACGACAAGTAACGCCCGTAACAGCAGAGATTGGTTCTAACCCTGGAGGAAAGAACCAAAGTCAAGAAGTAACCCTGACAAATGACTCCCACAGAAACCAGGAGTCAGAAAGAACAGAAGAAGGTAGCACAGAAGGAGACTACTTCTGGCACCAGTTCAACACCACCGTCTCATCAGCCTAAAAGGACACAACAAACGCAGACTCAACAACAGTTTTCCGAATCACCACCACCAAAGGAATCGATTACCGTACGAACTGGAAGTACTCCAGCGCCTGGAGTAAGACCCCCAGACGACGGTGAACCAGACAACAGTGATTCAGAAGACAGCGAGTCAGACGATAGCGACCCAGACGATAGTGAATCAGGGGTTAACACGATGTCAGCACTAGATGTGAAGGGATTCAAGCCCACTGCCCCGAGCAAATATGACAGCACTGGAGACTTGGAGGGATTCCTCACACAAGTAAAAGTGTACTTAAGATTCTACACACAGTCAATAACTACTGAGGAACAGAAAGTTATGGTGGCCTCACAACTATTTACTGGAACAGCTTTGACTTGGTTCCAACCCATCCTAGAGGAACACCTCAAAGGAGGTAAGGATAAGGGAGAGATTACCAAGGAACTGTTCGAGAAATATGAGAACTTTGAGAAGGGTGTCAGATCCATGTTTGGAGATCCCATCTTGAAGCAAAAAGCAGAATCTCGACTACACACCTTACGACAAGACAAGAAAGCAGCAGACTATGCAGTGGAGTTTAAGAAGTTGGCAGTACAATCGCAACTTCCACCAGATGCCCTGTTTTTCTTATTTTACCAAGGATTGAAGGACCATGTAAAGGACGAACTGTACAAGGAAGGCATCTACAGGGAAAGAAACCCCAAGAAGTTCGACGAGTTTGTCACCATGGCCATTGCGATCGATAATGAGAATTTCGAACGCTACATTGAGAAAAAGAAGACCCAGAGGAGGTCAGGTACTTCCAAGGGCGAAGGATTCAAGAAGGAAACCAAAGCCCAAGGCGGAGGAAAAAAGAAGAAAACCGACGATTCCAAGTCAGGAGCAGCTCGAAAGGACAATAAGCAACAACGAGCCCCAAGGGACAAATCAAAGGTTAAATGCTACGGTTGCGGACAAAAAGGACATTATAAGAACGAATATCGCACCAAACAGCAAGAACCCAAAAAGGGAAGTATTCCTCAGCCAGCGGAAAAGAAGGTTTCTTTTAGCAGAACAGAGGAAGACGAAGATGTCTTCACTCTTGCTGTCACCAGAGCTAAGGTGGAAGAAATCAAACTGAAAGATTGTAAGATCTGTCAAGGTTGGGCTACTAGGGCATGTGAATTTCACCCTGGGTACGAACGTTCGCAAAAGGCAATCAACAAAGGATGCCTCTGCCATGTCATGGACTGGGAGGATTGTCCTTTGCATGCGGGCCAGTACTCAGATGGATGGACCACACCCGACGAGTTTAGGACAGATGAATCTCCAGAGAAATGTTCGCTACACTGGAGCAAGTGCAGGGACGACACCTGCAAGAGACATGCGAAGACAAAGTATGACGTTTTAAATTGGAAGTTTTGCACCATTCCAGCCTGTCAAGTTCACGAAGGAGGGAAACGCGACCATGGGCACTGGCCAGAAGATGACCTAAACTACGATACTGACAGCGAGGATGAAGAATGTGTTTGCGAAGAAACACCCCGCTGGTCAAAATATCCTAAGGCTTATTACCTTCACCAGACTTCTGAGCGAAGCAGGGAAGCCAGCAAGAAGGGATGTATGTGCCATGTGAACGTCCCATGCGACTTACACGATCTACTGAGAGAAGGGGTTAGCGAGGATGCAGTGGAGTCTCTATTGGCACCCACCCCAGAACACAGCGAAGAGGGGAACGACGATGTTCCACCACTCGAACCACTTGAGCCAGAATGCGCTATTGGATGGCGAAAGTGCACCAACAACAGCTGCTGGGTTCATGTACAACGACAAGCACTGGAATGGAGGAGACGCAACCAACCAAGGAAACCTAGGTCCAGACAAGTTTCAAGACTGGACGTCAGAAATGCATTTTACCACGTTCCAATAAGCAAACCAAAGAAATTCTTTGGCAAGCAAAAGAGATCCTACCACCCGAGCAAAGATGGTTTTGCGGAGTCGGGAAAAGGACGAGGCCCTCGTCAGCAAGGCAACGTAGGGCTACTGTTCATAACAGAGCCTTGTACATGGAACCAGAGCAACCAGAGCTAGTCTATTACCTGCGACAAGCCAAGACTGGATTATACAAGCCTTTGATAATTCCAGTGGAGTTTGGTAACAAGAGGTATAGGGCTCTGATTGATTCCGGATCACAACACAGTTATATGTCTGCTAGAGTGGCTCAAAGGGATTTGATTCCTTGGAAGTACAAGCAACACTCGTATCGACTACGAACGTTCGATGGAAATCTCACGACATATGAGAATGGAAGGATCCTGAGGGAAACAATTGAACTCCCTCTCAAGATCCAAGATCATTCAGAAAGAATGACCCTCGATATCGCCGACATATCGGAAGAAGACATTATCCTAGGGATAGATTGGCTCAGAACGAGCGATCCACGGATAAGGTGGAAGACGGATAGTCTTCGGTGGGAACACAGGGAGAATATTGCCTCTAGGGATCACAAGCCAAGTGACACACGCTATTCCAGATTGGCGGATGCTAGGAAGAACCACATAATGTACATGGTTCGGGCAGCCAAACCTGATGATCCATTACGAAGGGTACCACGCGTATATCTTCGTTTTCAGAAACTGTTTAAAGACAGAACCAAGGATGAACTACCACCACACAACCAATGGGACCACCAGATCAAACTAAAGGAGGGAGCGCAGCTCAAACTTTTTCAGGTCTACCCTATGAATCCAGAAAAGCAGCGCGCTTTGCTGGAAAACATAGAAGTAAACCTGGAGAAGGGGTATATTGAGAAATCCACAGCAGCATGGGGAGCACCAGCCCTGATGGTTCCAAAGGTAGACAAAGATGGAAAACAACGAATCGACGACAAAGGAGACTTGGTATGGAGACCGGTGATTGACTATCGACATCTGAACAGTATCACTGAGAAGAATGGCCATGCCTTGCCCTTGGTTAAGCTCATGAGAGCACAAATCAGTAGAGCAAAAGTATTTACGGCTTTGGATCTACGAGACGGTTACCACATAATACGTATGGCGAAGGGACATGAACAGTATACGGCGTTCAGAACAATATATGGTCACTACCAGTACAAAGTTATGCCCTTTGGACTAACCAATGCGCCAGCAACATTTCAAGATATGATCCTAACGGTACTACGGAATTATGTGGACAAATTTGTGTTTGTTTATCTCGATGATATCCTCATTTACTCAGAGGATGAGAAAGAACATGAGAAACATGTGACATTGGTTCTGGAAGCTCTAGAAAGAGCAAACCTTTTGGTGCATCCTACCAAAAGTGAGTGGCATCAGAGCGAGATTGATTATCTCGGATTCCGCATTGGAAATGGACAAATTCGAATTTAAAAGGGTAAAGTGGCAGCAGTCAAGGATTGGCCTGAACCTAAGAATGTTACAGAGGTACGAGCGTTTCTCGGATTCGCAAACTACCTTAGACAACTTCTTAAGGGACACGGAAAAAGAGTCATTCCTCTGACAGAACTGACAACCCTAGCAAAATCGAAGGGACCATTTGAGTTCACAGACGAAGCCAGAAAGGCCTTTGAAGAAATCAAAGAGGCGGTTTCTAGTGATCCAGTTACAAGACTTCCTGACGATCGGAAGAAGAAAAGGCTTAAGACAGACGCTTCGGACAAAGCAATTGGAGCGGTCTTAGAGCAACTGGAAGACAATGGAAAGTGGTACCCCGTCGCGTACTTTTCCAAAGCACTGCATGGTGCAGAGGTAAGATATCAGATATACGACAAGGAATTATTGGCCATCATTCGAGCACTCGAAGAATGGGAACCATGGCTTAGTGGAACTAAGGAGACAATCGATATCTATTCCGATCACAAGAACCTGACACGGTTCATAACAACACAAACCATCAACCAGAGACATGAAAGATGGATGATCTTCTTGTCTCAGTTTAACTTCAAAATCCATCACATCAAAGGGAAGGAAAACATACAAGCTGATCTTCTAAGCAGAAGAGGAGACTACGACCCCAAGATCGAGAAAAGGAATATCCAGATGTTCGGAGTGATTGAGCCAGGAGTGCTTAAGCTGAACAAGATAATGATGGATACAGGTCAGTGGACTCAGGAGTTCCACGAGTACCTAAATGACCAAGAAAGAGAACAAATCACCGAACTTAAGGGAGAGAAAGACAGTGTTCTTCTCTTCAAGGGCAAACGATATGTACCAGAGGCATTTCGACAAGAATTCGTGAAGAAGTTCCATGAACACCCGTTGCATGGACACCAAGGTATCTTCAAAACAACAAAAAGACTGCAGGAAGAATTCGACTTTCCAGAACTACAGCAGGTAGTCAAGGAAATAGTCAAGAATTGCAACATTTGCAACAAGTCTAAGGCAGCACGACACAAGCCATATGGACTACTGCAACCAACTGAAATACCAGAAAGAGCGTGGCATACGATCGCTTGGGACTTCATAGTAAAGCTACCAGTATCTAAGGATCCAACCATAGGAGTTAACTATGACAGTATATGGGTTATAGTTGACAGACTCACAAAGTATGCTTATTTTGTACCATTTAGAGAGGATAGCACTGCAGAGCAGTTAGCTTTCGGATTCCTCAGAGAGGTAGTCAGCAGACATGGACTACCAGTACGAATTGTATCGGATCGAGACAAACTCTTCACGTCCAGGTTTTGGACGAGTCTAATGAAGAGAATGGGAACAAAGCAAAAGTTGTCTATAGCACACCACGCACAGTCTGATGGTCAGACTGAGAGATTGAACCAGGTGTTGGAGGCATACCTACGCAGTTACGTCAACTACCAGATGAATGATTGGGTTGAGTTATTGCCAACAGCTCAATTAGCATATAACATTTCAATCAATCAAGACATGAGGGTATCACTACATACCGCGGTATATGGTCAGGATGCCGTGACAACTGCTAGCGAGTTATCGGTTGAGGAAGTACCAGCACTATATCCAACAATTGCGCCTAGAGCAGAGGCATTGGCAACAGAAATCAGGACAGTTTAGACGAGGTTGCAGAGAGAACTACAATTCTTGCAAAACCGAATGACCAAGTATTACAACCAGAAAAGAATTGAGGGACCAATTCTAGGGAGAGGAGACAAGGTCTATTTGCTACGGCAACGACAAAATGCGACAGCAAAAACTCCACAAATCAAGACAAAACGACCAAGTGAGAAGCTCGACTTCAAGAAATTGGGACCTTATGAAATTGAAGAGGTCATTTCGAGTACGAATTACAAATTGAAACTACCGAAAGGATCCAGAATGCACCCAGTTTTTCATATTTCATTGCTTGAACCAGCGCCAGCAAACGCCCCATTGGAAACCAAGAATGAGATTGAGGAAGAACCAAACGAGTATGATGTTGAACAAATACTGGACTCGAGAAGAGTTGGAAATCAGCTACAGTATTTGGTCAAGTGGGAAGGTTACCCACCAGAAGAAAATACATGGGAACCACTTAGGCACCTGAAGAACTTGACGGATGGGCTTGCTGAGTTTTACCGACAGAATCTGGATCGACCAGGAGGGCCTGGAACTCAGGGGCATGAGATAAGAGTGAAAAGTCAAAGGAGGGGACGTCCTCCGCAGTAGGCAAAGGCTGTTCGAACTCCGGTTGACGCAAAGACTCCTCCGCCTGTTGCCGTTCCTTGCTGAGGCGTTTTTGGTCTGCCTCCACCCGCTCTTGTTCCTCCAGCTCTTCAATGGACGAGAGGCCACGCTTCAACATTTCAAGACCTCTTTTCCGCAGGAACTCCTCTTGTTTACGTATACGAATCATTCGACCAGCTAGCGCTTGAAATTCCTTTTCGGCATGACGGCGCTCCGCGGCGAGTCTCTCTTGCTCCCGAACAATGTTTGTCAAGTTGGACATTTCAATACCTGAGCCGTCGCAATGACTTCGGGCTTTGGCGGTGTAAGTGGAGCAGGTCTTTAACCTAGGAACTATGAAGCATGGAGAGTTAGTTAAGAAATAATAGGAATAGGGGAACATTTCGTAACCGGTAAGCCGGATAAACGAGGCGGAAGTGTCGCGAGATTCGCGCTGTCTCTTGCGAGGTCTCGCAGCCGGTTTGGAAACACCGGACATGTTGAAAATGGTAAAATGGAAGTACTTACCAAAAGGAAAGAATTTTTGAGGATAAAGATGTTAGGAGGGGAGAAATAGTGTTACGAACCAACTATGTTGGAGGAATTTCTTACAGGGGTGTTAAAACACGAATCTAGATATTTGGGATTAACTGTTTATATTTGGATGAATAATGCGACGTTACGTGATGTAATTAGAGCTATTTTTTAATTATAATAGAGTAGTGATTTAAATTGTTCTTTGATTATAGTAGAGAAGAAATTTAGGTTTCTTTTTAATTTCGTTTAACCTTTTTTCCTTGTAATAATATTTAATATATTATACGAACGAAGGTAAGAAAGGAATAATAAGTATAAGAAGGATTGGATTTTTTATATATTTAGTTTTTATTTTTTAATTATTAATTTTATGACAATATTTATTTTTTGAATATTGGAAACGTATTATGAAACTGTTTTAATAAATATACGTGTTTATAAGTCGTTTTTAAGATATTATTACCTTTAAATCGAAAGATATAAGATATAACCTATTAATAAAGATAGTTGTTTTAGTATTATTAAAGGGTCTGTTATATTATTAATAATAATAATAAAAAAAGTTTTAAAAAAATATTAATTAAAAATATTATAAATAATTAATTATTTTTAAAATAAAAACTTATATAATATATTAAATATAACACCATTTTAAATGGTTTATAATTAAAAATTTAATATTATATATATTAAAATTATTAATATTAAAGTTTAATATTTATTATTATTAAAAAAACGTAAGAAATTAAATAAAAAGGTAAAATAGGGTATATTTTTTAAATATTAAAATAATTTTATTTATAAGGTATTTATAAATATAAAGATTATTATAAATATAGTTTTATAAAATATATATTTTAATATTAAAAAAGGTATAAGTTTTATAATAATATTTATAAATATATAAATTAATATTTAATGTAAAGAATTAATAAATAGTTTTATAAAATTTTTATTAATTAAATAATATTATTAATTTACCTTTAATATTAATTAAAATAATATAACTTAATTATAAAAATTATTATATATTTAATTAATAAGAAATATTTTAGATATTTTTCTTAACCTAAATTTTAATATTAATATTATTAATTACCCAAAATTATAATATCTATTAAAAAATAAGATATTTAAACTTAAGGATTAAATGTTTATATTATATATTCCATTAATATTTATTATTAATATAAAAATAATAAAAGATAATAAAAAATTAATAATATTAATTAAAACGTAATAAAACTATTTTTAACTTAAGTAAAAATTTATTATAAAAATTAAATATTAATCTTTATTAATAAATAAAATTTAAACTTTAATAGATATAATAAACAACTTAAATATTTTTAAAAATAAATAAATTTTTAAGTTAAAACGTAAATTTAATAATAAATAATTAAAGGTTTTAAATAAATAAAAAAAATAAATTATTTTAAGATATTTATTTTAATAATAAAATTTATAAATTATAAAATATTATTTTTTATAATTATAATTAAAGACCTTAAAATTAAATAAATAAATATAAAAATAGCTTTTTTTTATGGAAAAATAAAAAAAAATATATATATTAAGTAATTTAATAAATTTAAAAATAGATTTAAAAAGATATATAAATTAAAAAAAATTTTATATAGTTTAAAATAAGTTTTTAAAATTTGGTTTAAAATTTTAAGCAATTATCTAAAAGCTTTTAATTTTTAACCTATTAATATTAATTATAATATTTTTATCAATATTAAAATTAATATTTATATAATAATTTATATTAATAATTTATTAATAATAAAAAAAGATATATAAATTATAAATAAAATTAAAATAATATTTAATAAACGTTTTTAAATAATAAATTTAAGGTTTTATTAATATTACTTAAATATTAAAATTAAAAAATATAAAAAAAATCGAACCATTTATTTAAATTAATAAAGAGATATTAATAAAATATTTATATTATATAATATAAAAAGTTATAAAATGGTTAATATTTTAATAAATATTTTAAAATTATAATTGGTTAAAAAAAATTATTTTTATTTAAAAAATAGTAAATAATAATATTAATTTATTATAAATTTATTAATATATTTAATAATAAATATATAATTAAATATTACTTACGTAATATTATATATTAATAAATATTTAATAAATTTTATAATAAAATATTAATAAATAATAAAGAAAATTTTTTATTATTTATAAAATATTAAAAACTTATATTTAATATATTATAACAATTTAAAACTATTTATTAAATATTTTAATATAAATTAAACTAAAAATGTTAATATTTAAAAATTTACCTTTAATTATATATTTAATTTTAATAATAAAACTATTAATTAATTGTTAAATAATAAATTAATATAATTTTATTATTATATAAAACCAAATATATAGGTTAAATATAAATTATAAAAAAAATAATATAATTTTAAAAATTATTTAAAAAGTTTAATATAAATTTTAAAGAAAATAAAAACGATATTATAATTAAAATTAAACTTTATATAATTATCATTTATTATAATAATTAAGGCATTATTATATTAATAAAAAATTTAAAAAACTATAATAAAATTAAATATATTAATATTTAATAATACTTTATTAAAGAAAAAATAATAAAAGAAATAATATAATTAAAATATATCCCTACCGATAAAATAGTAATTAATAATTTAATTAAGTTATTTCTTTAAAAAGCTTTTTAAAAGTTTAAAGATATGTTAAAATTCATCCCAATACTTAAAAATTACGTTTAAAAGAAAAAAATAACAATTAAAACTTATTTTAAATTATAATAAAATAAAAAAATTAAATAACGTAAAATATTAATAAAACATTTTAAAAGATTAATAAATATTAAAATAATATAATTAACAGAAATATATTAAAACTACAAAATTAACAAAAATATAAAAAATGTAAAAGTATAAAATTAAAAAGGGAAAATAAATAAAATTATTTAAATATTTAACCTGCAAGAATAAAATATATTAAATAAAGTTTAATAAAAAAACTAAAAAAATAGTAATTAAATAATAACGTTAAAGTTTAAAATATATAATAAATAATTAAAATTTAATACTAACCCTTAAATAAACCTTAAGCAAAAATGTTAAAATAAATGGTTAAAATATTACTCTTAAATATAGTATATGATATCTTGACATAAAATATATATATAAGAAGAACCTCCCTCCTTACTCATATAATTAATAGTCTAAATTAATATAATATACAATTTTTATACCATATCTTTCACCAACACGCTTCATAAGCGTACCATCCATTTTATAAACTAGATACTTCTATAGGTAGTGCTGTTGAGGCTTACTTAATGTTCTATTATCAGTACACTAAATATCCCTAGATAGGCTTTACTACAGGTCCATCTTCTACGAATCTTATAACACCCGATAGCCATGTCTCGTTATCCTCCAACTTATCTGGATCTCCACCCCAACGCAGCACGCTAGCAAGCCAGCGGTAGTCACCCAGACCAGGTGAATATTCAGTTCCGTTTGGCAGAGTAGCCTTAATCCCAGTTCCTTGAGGCCAGTTAAAAGTAGACGGAGACAGTAATCCGGTAGAATTCACTAGAGTACCGTAGGATGGCAGCCCAAACGCCGATATTAGCGGTATCGTATTCGAGGAACGGTACTCATATGTTTCAGCCGGATCATAGCCGTAAAAGTCAGGTTTTATACTAATATTGGCAGGCACGAGATCAATCCGATATCCACGAGTGAACTGGTCGCGGCCGATGAGTGAGCGATAAGGCATCGAAGAATTAACTTCCAGCAAGCCTTTGTTAATAACCCAGTCGTCTTGGTACTTGTACGATACTTGCGGCTGTATAGTTGTGCTCGTGTTTATAACATGGATGTACTGGGCGTTATATAAGGAGTAAGGGGGGCCTGAATATGGCACACTAAACTCTTCGCTATCGCTGGTCACTTTTATGAAGCCACCGAATACTGGTAGTCGTTCGGGCTTAAGACCAGAGATAGGAGGTAGGATTTTAAACGATACAACTGTAGAATCCCCTGCTTGGACTTCGACGGTCGGTGACTCGAACTCGGCGGATCCATATATCGGGAGCTGGTTTTCCTGAGAGAAGATGGGGTTATTAGGGGGGTTAGGTTCCGAATAGCTGGCGCCTTCGTGGGATAACGCATATTTCTTCGTCGAATTTGAACGGTTCTTGATTGTTATATTAACTGCTCCGAATGTAGTGTGAGTATTATCGGTAACAAGAAGTTGGCCAGGAGACACGCGACTCTGGTACGTAATGGCGTTATACGCATTGACCAAGCCAGCCCCCTGTTGAAAGGTCCCCGCGGTCATAGTATCGTTATATACCCATTTCATAGGCCTTGAAGTTGACTGTAGGAGCGAAAGTATTTCCGTGACAGATAGATCGGGGAACTGAGATTTGACCAGTGCGTAACAACCGCTAATGAATGGGGCTGCCATTGACGTGCCCGATAGAAGGGAGTAGTAACCTTGATCTCCAAGAGGCCAAGTAGAAAGTATTCCGCCCCCAGGAGCTGATATTTGAGGCTTAAGATCGTAATTTAAGTAGATAGGTCCGAAGGCTGAGTAATAGTCCATTTTACCACCCACAACCTGTGCAGGGCTCGAATAGGAGGTATCGTTGAAGTATAGCCTATATTTTTCGGACCCAGTGGTGTTCATATTCGTCAAAAGTGTAGTGCTGTCCTGAAAATTCACCGATATATACTGAACCGAACCATCACCTATGGAGCCTGAAGAGGGCATCTCATAAGCTACATCATACGGATCTGACATATTCGTATACAGTCCCATTACGTAAGGAATACTGCGTTTCGAGCAGCAACCCCTAGCACCACTATCGCGGCAACTACTAGTGATAGGAAACGCAACTATAGTAGTGTTGATCTTTCCATTCTCCTCCAGAAGTGCTACAGCATCATCCCACTTGCTAGTGCCGGAGCAGCCATCGTCAAGCAAGTAGACCTCTAAGCCATCAGGGAACTCGATGGGCCATAGG
Source organism: Daldinia grandis (assembly GCA_022432525.1). NCBI lineage: Eukaryota > Fungi > Ascomycota > Sordariomycetes > Xylariales > Hypoxylaceae > Daldinia > Daldinia grandis. The sequence continues at coordinate 1,908,357 of JAJKLB010000007.1, forward strand.
GATGCATATGAAAATGCGGCACCTTGGGAATCTGTAAATGTATAAACGAGTGGGTAGTTTCTATTCGCAATTGAACCGACAGATATAATGCTCGGCAGCTCAGCGGGCGTCGACGTGCGATAAAGTTGGGGGTCATATTTGCTGCCGGACCCGGCATTTCCCTGAGAAACGATAACTGCTATTCCTGCATCCACGAGGCGCGCGGCAACTTTGGTTAATGGATCAGTCCCGTCTTGCCATGACTCTTGGATACCTAGCGACATGCTTATTATATCAACGCCATCTGCCTGCGCCCGTAGCATTGCTGCCATAATGCGATCGGTCGACCCACCGTTAGTCGAACAGTCAAATACTCTATACATATAGATCGTCGCCTCTGGAGCAACACCAGATATATTCAATGTTCTCTCTCCATCCAAAAGGGGGTCCATGCCAACAATTCCTATTCAGTGCATCAGTCGAGCCAGTAGGGGGGGGCGCAGTTTTTGGGTATCTCCTTACCCGTAACATGAGTACCATGTCCTCCGCCGTAGCACGTAATAAGGGGGTCGTCGTGCTCAAATGCAGTCCCATTATCGGCTAACCAAGACCAACCCCCGGCTACCTTGAAGCCGGGGCCAAAACCACCTCCCAGTGCCGGATGACGATAATCAACGCCAGTATCAACAATACCTATCTTTACACCTTTACCCTTCACCCCAAGCTGGTGAAGCTTTTCTACACCAGCCATTTCAAGGGCAGAAGATAGATCTCCATCAGCTTTCGGCAGTATTGCCGGCATTGCTGGCGGGTCTGCATACGATCGAAAAGGGTTGTCGATTGGACGAAGGCCTGGAAAATCCGGATCCGACAGAGGTACCTCGTAGACAGGACTCACCGATACAACTCCAGGGATGTCGCTGAGCTGGAACTCGGGAGATCTAAGATCATCATTCCTGGAGACACGAATTGACAAGCCAACATAGATACCTGGGTAACGATATTCATGTGTGACGGCGTATTCAAAAGGAAGCCTTGATGCGTGTTTATGGAATTCGTCATGCTGGTCGAAACCCCTCGGGTAAATCCCACCCCCTACAGCATCATCCACCAACTCAATGATGAATGCTCCATCAATAATCTTGGGGGTACTAGTAACAAACCCCAGCGCAAATGAAAAGAAAAACAAAGTTCCAAATATTAGTAAACCCATAGTTGTGCCTCCAAATTGTTTGGAGTAATTCATACAATAAATCGAAAAGGAATGGCGCAGGTCGACGGGTTTATAGCCATGTCACGACTTTAGCCTATACCATACATTACACCCAACCGCAAATCTTCCAATCTATCAATCTCGTGGTCCGATGGGACATCCCGAATGCGACTTGGGATGTACCAGTTGCAGCGAAATTAGTTAAACTGGAACCTCAATGACGACATAAGGGGCTGACTAAAAGAATCACATTGGAAATCGACCATCATATTTAATGAAGAGTTAATATATCAGACTCCAAATACTATCATAAGTGTACCAATTACAGATATAGAGGGTAGCTTATAGGTGGTCTTGATAGAATGCTCATCTTATCGGTCGATCTTTTATGGACATGATCTACTCGGACGGAGCCTTTATTGACAGCAGGTAGGTAAGGCAATAAGCCAATAACCGCTAAACCGCCAGAACACTTATCTCAAGTAACTTTTAATATATTACGTATTAACTATGTGGTATATATTTACATCCATTATAAGCCCTTAAACTTACCACCAACTATTCCTTGATCTTCACTCCCTACCCAGAAAACGATCATGTACCAACTCATATATTGCTAATTATTTCCATGTAAAAAAGCCTAAACTACATTCTTTGTCAAGAACATTCTTACATGCGCGACAAAGATTGGAAGAACCTTCCTTAATAGCACGTACCCCGTTTTAACATCAGCCACATACTATTGGGAAGATATATGCTCGATTATCTTCTGTCAAAAACACCAACTCCCATCTACCCCCCATCGAAGAGACCGACTCCCAATTCGACCCCACCAAGGGGTTAAACCCCAGGAGAGATCTTAGAATAGCTCCTTGGCTTAATACCTAGCACCTAGAACTATTACCTTCGATCAGAACCTATTCAACATACATTACCCCAAACTTGATCACAATGGCTGTTGGGAGTGGGATCACATGACAAGTTGTCATGTGATCGGCGTGGGCTACGGTTGACCGGATAGAGTACTGTGCCAAAATGAAAAAAAAGTGTAAACTAAGCTTAAACGGGTAGTCAGCCACAGGTTTATCCAATTAGCTTGGTACTTTACACCTTTATATGGGCTAAATGCTTATTTTACTTAAGTTCAAGTCTTATAGCTTTATACATAATGTGTATGATTAAATTCAATAATCCCATACTTACCTGTGTACATATATACCTACCTATACACTTAAATATATATTTATAAGTATTGATCAATATTTTGAAATTTTTTTTTACTAATCTTAGAATAATATAACTTGGATCATTTTATAGCCTTAAATGATGCGAAAATATTGATCCAAACTGCAGCGTTTCATATTGCGAACTGGATATGATACAGGTTATTTAAATACCTACCTAGGTAGTTAACCTAAATGGTATGTTGAAAATTGTCACATTAAAGGGTGTCACGTGATCACATCACACATAATCTTTTCAGCCTCGTAAAACTCGTCTATACACATACACAATAGATTTAAATAACTTGACACCATCATTGTTTCAAGTAATATAATTACTATCATTAAATAGTACTGGCTAATGCGAAAATAATGATCGAGGTTGCATGTTATTTGAATCTTTTGAAAGTAAGATATAATTGAATCAAATCCATGAATTGAACTAGAGCTATGGCTTTGCAAGTAAGCACGTGATATCTATACCAAAGACTTTGATTCAATTAGCTATAGCGTATGTATTTCATCAACGAATTGTAAGCCTATTTTGCATCTTAACATACTGAATTTTATATTATTATTTTCGCATCATTTAAGGCTACAAAATGATATAGGTTATATCATCCCAATGTCAATATTCATAAAGTTATTAGGTAGGTATATACTTATTATTAATTATTAAAATAAGAATTAGTATTATTATAACCATATGAGGCTTAAAAGTATATATTGAATTGTGGCGTGCGACTTTCTACCAATTTTAGCTTAGCGCACGATCTTTTTTTTCATTTTGGCACAGTACTCTATCCGGTCAACCGTATGGGCTTCACCCCACCCACACCTTAGCTATTCTCAACCTAAGTCATAGATCGTAGATAATCCTTCAATCAAGCATCATCCAACCTATTTTCCGAGTATAACGTTATACATTATTGACCCTTGTCAATCCAACAATGGCTTCTAAAACCTCATCCAGGCGTAAGATATATGATTTTGCCGGATGTGCATGCGCGGATGAGAGTTCTTAATAGTAATTATGTGTCGTATTTGTTTTTCATTTTTGATTCTGGAAATAAAAGGCCCCCAAGGATTGTTCGCCATAATTACGCTACACACGTAACTTTATCATACCAAAGTTCCATCCAAAAAATACCTTGATGGATCTAATGGGGTAAAAATTAAAGAAATAGCTATATTCCATCAACTATATCAATGCTGTACGCTTTCCGCATTATGCATCGCAACCTGATACTTAGGTATGGCTATGCTACCGGTAACATCACCATGGTCTTTCGAGCCAACATTCTTCTCGGGCTTCAAAACGAACGGGTTTGCTACAGAGCTATCAGTCCAACCACCGCTACTAACAGTAATAAGAGATTGCGAAAGGGGGGTGGATTCGCTGCCGAAGCTCTCGGATCGTTGACGCTTTCGGCCAATACGCCTGTTATCATCTATATCAACAGCGTTAGACAATACACTTTCAGTATCGTTGTCGAGATGTATGATTTGGTCACCGATAAAATAATATCCACGGATACCCATATTGGTAGTCTCGTTGTCGATGGTGTCGCTATTATTACTATCGCGCTCGAGATGTATGATTTGATCGCTGATGCAATAATATCCCCGGGAATTCTTATCAGCCCGAGATAAAGACCGCTTTTTAGAAGGTTGGCCTAAGTCTGGCAGGTTGGCATAAAAAAGTGAACGCAAGGGAATTTGGCCTGTAAACGAAACATCTTCAACTTTGGCTTTGGGATACTCTACATCTTCCACGGAAAGTAAAAGCCTATATACACCTTTTTTGGACTTGTGAAGTGTAACAGTGTCTCCGTGAAAGATAGACCAAGCAAAACGGGCGAATAAATACTCTCGACGAACATTATATAGTTCTTGGCACTCGAGATTATGGTATTGCTGCTCTACTTCCATATTACTGGCAGGGCATGTTTTGAATGCATGGCTAACCAAGTGATATGTACCCTCATGTTGCCTAGGGAATAAGATAATTCCCATTTTCTTATCCCATAAATGATGTACGTCTTTGCGAAGCGTTAACGAGTTTTCCAAAGCATCGATATTTGCACCGCTATAAAAATGCATAGCATTGACCCTATACCATTCGTGTTCGGAACTGGGTATTATATGGGCGCGTTCTAAAGGGGTATAAGAGTTGGTTATTCGACATGTTTCGTTGCGGCTTATTGTTATAGCCCAGTTATCTAATAATTCGTTGGAAAGGTGACGAAATACGGGTATTGCTTGCCAAGGAGGAGGTATATCGTCGTGAGGAAATATCCAATGATTAAAATTTGCCATAAATGGATAGTGTACTATATAATTTATTAACTTTTTGCAAGAATAGAATAGAAATATGTTACTCTACTATCGCCTTCAATATTATGAAGGAAGTAAGATCGTTTCGTAAGAATACTATTGTTAGGGCAAATGACGGCGTTTTGTACGTTAGGCTTGCGAGAAAGTGATAAATAAACATAGCTAAGCTTCCCTCCATCAGCTCGCGTAATATTCCTTGGTTGGCCTATCATTTCAAGAGGCCAGGTATTGCCGGCCACAATACAACAAGTATAAATAACCAAATCGTAATCGATACCTTCGCCATAATGGATAAACTTTAATAGCGAATCATGCGCGTAACCAGGGTAGTTAATAAGGACAAGACACCGAGAGCCATCGTTGCAGTTGTCAGGAAAGGTTAAAGGAGGTATTCGAGGACGAAATTTCATGGCAAGATTGATATATTATGAGCTATCATTGCACAAAATAAGAAATGATAAAGGAAGAGGCAGCGTAAGATTAAGATTCTATTAAAATAAAGTTTAATGTAGGTAACGTATTAGGTTAACGCATTGGAATAATAATAAATCGAGTTAATAATAACTAATTAAATTTGAAGATCAATCTTGACTAATCTGTCTGTGCAGTTGTACCCCCTTTAGCCACATAACTGCTTAACTGATCTCAGATTGACCACATGGCCAAAAAGTATGCTTCAAGTTAACAAGGGGTTATTGTGTTGCACTTTGCCTTTATCTCAGCAAGCTTAACCTATTGCTTAAACTGGAAACTTAAAAGATATGGTTAAAAGGGATGCGATTTAACAAGGGATGTGGTTAAAGGGGATGTGGTTAAAAGAGACGTGGCCAGGTAAGGGATGTGGCTAGGGAGGATGTATGGTATCACGAGACCGATAGGTCATAAAGGAAGATGATGATGTTCTGGGGAACCTAGAACATCACAAGTTGCAAAGCCTTTAAGTAAGTAAACAAGACTGAGGCCTGACTCCTGACCGTGACATATGGCTTTCCAACCAATTATACCAATTGCCTGGCCTGCCTCCTGTTATTGTAAATTTTCTTGGAATATTCATTAGTTTGCAACATTATGCCTACTAAAATAATCGGGCGCCTAGTACGTAAGTTGATCTAACATGCACTAGTAGCAAAAATCACTTGTATAAGACTACAATGGAGAAAACCCATTACCAACTCCGACTTGCATATCTATATTAAACTATTTAGATTTAGGTTCACTAAGAGCTACGAGAATACTATAATATAGGACAAGTACCTAATAACACATTTGTTCATATAGTCCCATCTGCCTAGTAGGTATATTATTCCAACGCTTTGTTCACTTGCAGTTTGTTTTATTGGCCTATACTCATTCCCTCTTACCGCACCATAGTCTAACATAGCAAAGATTAGAAGCATAGAGAATCAACAGAGAATCAATACACTAGTCTTGGATACATAAGTAGTGAACGTTTCTTAACTATTCTGCTGTTTTCTGGTGATGACAAACTAACAGCATTTCATTAGCGAATTTCGCTACCCGCTTGAAGCTGGTTGTGTTGAAATAGAAGTGCTGAGAATGAACAATATCTTACTACAGGCATCAGGCCATGGCCTATAAGAACACCCTCTCACCCCCTTAAACAGCTCAAATATTTTTTTTTCTCATCATCCTGTCTACACTGATAAAGGTCAAATAATAACAGCAAACTCCGGAAAGTTTTATTACTAGTCAACTGCACGAAATTAACTGAACTCGACCCCCCAAAAGCTCTTCCGCCTAACAAAAATGGCTTACAACGACGATCAACCGTACAATGCCCAACGGGAATCTGCTTCAGCCTACCTTGTAGAGGCTTCTGAGGACGACGCCAATATGGATGGGCCCTGGATGTCATACGAAGGATTCACGGATGGGTCTGTATCAGCCAGGCAGTTCTCGGTCAACATCCACAACATCAACATAAGCTTTAGCTATGGGCATCGTTCACCTGACTATTTACAACCCACTGATCCATTACCACCACGTAAGTTTGTGCCCGATAGTACTGACCCAGCGCCACCCGGGACAACTATCGAATTAGTAAGGGATCCTACTACCGGGGGGTGGAAAGGAGTCGGTTGGGGCCCACAACCTTGCTACGACAGCAACGGACGGTTGATCCCACCAAGACCTGGTGTCAACCTTGGACCTGTGCCGCTGGAACTGCCAAAAGTCAACCCTGAAATTATAACCATGGAACTACCAAAAGTCAAACCTGAACCTGTGCCGACGCAAGTGCCAAAAGTCAGCCCTGAATCGGCGCCGCCGGTAGTGCCAACCCCCGGCCTTGACCCTATACCGACGGAAATGCCCAAGGAAATTCCGGCCTGGGCTGCGGCTACCCGCAACACCATATTTTCGCGCCCTATTCCTCACATCCTGCCCCTACTGACTCCAATGCCGGCCGTGCCTCCGAACCAGGACGATAACCCGAACAGGCAAGGACCATTCAAGGCCATTAGTGGTAAAGGCCCGGGATGGAAACCCAATCCCAAGAGTGTCAATGGCCCCTTGGCCCGGATCAAGGTTGAAGATTCTACCGTCCGGAAGTCGTAATCGGCAACCGAGTAAGAATATACTAGCGATAATAGGCCGAGGGCGCCGTCGCTACCACAGGATGTCCACTCTTGTGTCTATGGATTTTTTATTTCATTTTGCACATGTAGTCTTATTTGTCTTGTTAGCGGATGTAATTTGATAGCTACCTAGTCACTTAGAAAATACCAGCAAAAGAGTTAAACAAAGAAAAGCACATCCCCTTAAAGACTGCTTTATGTCCTGCAAAGTTGTATGTTTGACTATCATGACCGTCTTTCCTAATGATAATCCGGCGATAGCTTGCGTATAAATAAACTACGATCGCTGGAGTTAGCAACAACGATCGAAATGCGAGTAGAGGCTCATACGATCCGGACACGGATCAATAATCTCTCCGCATATAGGAACCCTAGATATTATAAGAACGATTATGATTGGCTAATATATTCCTCATTTTACTTGGACTATTTTATCTCCGGTAATCTCCATTGATCGTAAATTTACGTGATGCTTTCACGTCGTTAAGGACGGTAGCTGAACTGTAACAGCAATGTATATAAATAGATCGGATGGGTAAGATTGGTTTCTCGTTCCCATAGGCTTCTGACCGTAGTATATTACTTCTCTCTTTTGGCTAAGACCTACGTTAGCAACCAATTGTTCCCGTACCTGTATAGTGCGTATAATACATTTTCTCAAGATATTCTAAGTGAATTCATTAGGTGCAAGGCATCTCACTATATTGCTTACCAAAACAGAGAGTTCACAAATATTATTTGGACTTTACGGCCCGAGCCTCGAAACAAGACTTTACTACAAGAATAACTATCAAGGCGTCAAGACACTCATTCATACATAAAGACCGGGATTATCTTGCAGTTACCCCCAACAAGAATTTAGGCATCATGTCAATGCTCTGGAACTTCTTTGCCATGGTTTGGTACCAGCTGACTTTCAAGGCTCAGCCACTCCCCGATGATATTCGGCTTGATGGACTAACGGCTGTCGTGACGGGCGCGAACGTTGGCCTGGGCTTTGAAGCTGCCAAGGAGCTAGCATCTCACGGATTATCAAGGCTGATTTTAGCTGTGCGTGATCTATCCAAGGGAGAGGCGGCAAAGGCCGAGATTTCTCGGGAGGCACCTGAATGCGAGATTCTGGTATGGCAATTAGATCAGGAATCGTGGGCAAGTATGGTGGCGTTCGCTAGGCGCGTGAGCAGCGAACTTGATCGTCTCGACATCGTGCTATTGAATGCGGGGCTGAAGCGGCTTGAGTTTACTCGATCGCCGACGGGCCACGAGGCACACATCCAAATCAATCACCTTGGCACGGCGCTGCTGTCGCTACTACTCGTGGAACCACTACGAAGAACTGCGCGACAAGCCAGAAAACCTGGTCGAATGACTATCACAGCGTCCAGCGTCGCCTTCGACGCCCCTGTACAGGACATCCTGGAGCCCAAAGGTGGGAAAGGCATCATTTCCTGGCTTGACGATCCGGCTTCATTCATCCCAGGTCACAGTCGCTATTCCCTTTCAAAGCTGCTAGATGTGTTGTGGACACGCGCCCTCGCTGCTCGCCTCGACCCTACCGATGTCATCCTCAATACTCTCAACCCTGGGTGTTGCCAAAGTGCGTTCCACCGCGCAGATGCGACCGCAGAATGGGTTTCAAATTTTCTGGCCTGGACTAGCGCCGAGGGTGGCTACCACTTAACGGATGCTGCTGTGCGACACCCGGATAGCCACGGTGAGTATTTAAGTGAGCAAAGGATTAGACCGTGAGTCAACCCATTTTGCATCATTAGCTGTATTTCTTCAACTAACAAACCCCCCAGCGTTCCCAGTATCGCGTTGTCGGCCAAAGGCAAGGAGGCCCAAAAGAAGTTATGGGATGAGACGATAACCTTGTTCAGAACGGAGTGCCCAGATGCTAATATCGAAGAATTCACTAGAGGCGAATAGGGGTTGACTGATGGGCAGCGGGAATGTGGGCCATAACCGATGGACATCTATGGTTCAATAAAGGGGGTCTACCCATCTGGATATATTAAAGGTTGTTCAGAGACTGCAAGTAGGAAATGCCTTAATCAAGAACCAAGGGTTTTATCTACGATCTCAAACTAGAAGATTCATTAGAATGACATGTGGTTTAGGCCCGAAGCCCTAACCTCAAGCCTGTGTAGAGCCTCCTGTGAAATATTCAAATCGAGAATGGAGACGAACAACAATGGGATTTTTATAAGTGCGTACATAACCTGGATGCTGTAGATGACTCCGAGCCGAGCTTATTTAAAGATGGGAAATACCGATGTTGGTCACATGGTGCCTAGCAATGAAACCAACCACATATTGTTGGCAATCATCTTTAGAGATGATAAATGACCTACCGTGCAAACAGGTAATGTAATCTTGTCCTAAAGTTCCCCATTTTCAGTCTTACTCATTTCGCAAACATGGCAATAGAAACCCCATGCATAGAATCATGCCATGTAGCTGGGCAGAGATGTCGTAAAACAACTAAGACATGATGTGACAGCACGAACTGGAAAGAGGGGTCTTCATACTACTGACCAGAGGTAAGGATGTCATATAGAATAATAAAAATAGTCTGAAGTGATAAATATTGGTTCAGTAATTGATCGTCTTGAAGTGGTCTGTCGGGGATGGCCTATCAGTTGAAATAGGCCGTGCTTGGACGCGCGAAAAGAGCAGGGGAGGGATAATGGAGGGATGGTAGGTGAGGAGATCCGAGTAATAGCACGATCTTGCCAGCCGTTCTGTTTATCCCCGGCAAGGTGCTGGGTGTTGATCCCAAAATGACGACAAAGGATTAAACGGTAGATACCTACCTACCTAGGTAGGTAGATAACCAGGCAAATTCAATCGGGAAGAATATCAAATCAGGTCATTCGCTCCTCGTTTTATTTGTCGCATAGCTTTACATCGTACCAGGTATAATTTCAGGCGCGCGGCAGCGGTCACGCACCAGTGAAATGATCGAACGTGGTCGTGGTTGAGTTGGAGGACCCAGGTAGAAGTGGAATAGGTATGTAAGGCACCTATATATGGTATATATATGCCCTTAGCTTAATTCAGCAAAATCAGGCGTCGTCAATGATGAGAGATGTGCGAAACATGGAATGATAATTAATTAGGTGCGCTAATGATAAAATAATGGAAAAGGTTGAAGAAGAGGAGGGGAAAGCGGGAAATGGATTTCCGATTAAAAGAAGAAAAGAATACCTACATGTACCTCATACCGCATGCCTCATAAGAAATCAATTAACATACCTATATCTAGTAAGGTAGGTACCTCTTAGGTAAATAGTTTAAACTGGAAACAGCATAACTGCGGAAAGAAGAGGGCAGCAAAAGCAGTAATAAAAGATCCAAGGGTTTTCGAGCAATCACGGACATTGTGTTATCAAACTCATGCGCCCCAACCCTTTCAATCCTATCTTCCCATCTTTTTTCGTTTTTTTTCTCCCCTACCCCCCCTTCCCCTTCGATCACATCGGACCAATTCTAGACCTGATTAGCCGGGTCTGTTTATGCGACATGCTGTCACTCTGATTTTAATTACTATTATTACCTTGTTCCAAGGTATTATTCGAGGTATTATTTCGGCTAGGTTGGGTGGTGTTGCGAAGGAGGAGCTATCGAATCTATCGAATCAGTGCCTGGGCGCGGCAAGAACAACAACACACTTCATGTAGGTACCTGCCCTAATCACCTTGCTGCCCTTTTGCCCTTCTGGCTCTCTTCGTTCTTAATCTTCCCTCACCCTCCCCATCGATTCTATTTTTCCTCCTCTTTCACAACTTTTATTCTTCTACTTTTCGTTTTACTCTGTACCTATTCAAACCCACACAACCGATTTACCAATTTTAAGCCGGTAATTTATTCCACAAATTTTCGCACTCGCGTCCACTCACCGCTTAAAAGTTCTTGTAAGCTGCCCAACCCAAATCTTTCCTCTCTATGCCCATCTCTGTTCCCGGTCGCATTGCATTTCGCGTTCGCACCTTGTGTCGCTCCGTGCATCTCGCAGCTTCATTCGTCACGCTACGTTATTTGCTAACATTTGATGTAGAATTTATCAAACTTTTCTCTTAAGTAAATAACCGAGATGCCCCGTGAAGGAACGCGATCTGCCACCGGCAACTCAAAGCCGCGCGTCTTCCAGACAGTTGACACCGCGCCCGCTATTAAGCGTACCACTAAGTCTAGGGTGAAGAAGTCACCCACCGCTGGCACCAAGCCTGGACCTAAGGTGAAGGCTGCAAAGCCGACTGGTGTGACCAAAAAGAAGTCTACGGCCCCTAAGAAGGACGGTGTCGCGACTAAAGTAAGTTTTCTACCCTTCATTCTAAATTTCCATGTTATGTATAGTATCATATCACCCATCACTGAGAAGCTCTTCGTGGGCTAGATCTCCATCCAACCTTACTACTCCTGGCCGTCCCTTCATGGATCCTAGTCTTTACATCCTCTTGTCTGAGGGTGGATAAATCCTACGTTGCTATAAAGCGCTCGATATTAACCTGTTTTCTAATATTGACCATAGGTTAAAGCCGCTGTTAAGAAGGCAGAAGAAAAGATAGATAAAGTAGAAGAGAAGGTCAAGAAGGTGACTATTTATTCCTTGAGCCAATACCTAGTTTACATGTGGATATCTTATTAACCTGTTTCATAGACCGTAACCAAGCCCAAGACAGCTGTTAAATAGATCCGCTGTCATTCACCATCAGTATTAGTTTTAGTCTGTATTGCTCAGGCCATGGACTTGACAGTGTGAGATGATCGCAGAGGATTGTATCATCTATTAGTTCCCGATTTGATGTCCCGGGCCCTTTCTATAGGAGACTCGGCCGATATATGCCCCTTACCTCTTTCGACATCAACCCAGGCTCAACAATTGTGTTGCCTCAATTCCTCCGGATTGTTGGATGTCTCGGCAACGCAGTCTGTAACTCTATCTTAGATATTTTCTCTTCCTATTCCATTAATGGCTTCCCTCTTTGAGTCACCTCAATGTAGCCACGGCCGAGAGAACCCGCCATGTCGACTTTTCTAATTTCTACGGCCGAGGATCAGTGTGGTAACCAAATATCGGGTTATCATGCAGTGGATTTACAAGCTCACACATTGAAATGGACAGCGGAATTTTGAAGTTGACGGGCTGTCGGGCGTCTTGGCTCTGGGACAGGTTTCGTGATGTGGTGCGCGGAATTGGGACGGACGTAATACAAACATATATTGTTATGTAGTCCTAGTGGGATCTCATTAGGTTCCTGCAACTCACCTAATCTATTCAATCCGGTCCGTTTAAGACCTTTTTAAATTTTATATGTACCGCATAACCCTTGTGTTTGCGTCGTAGTGCGTCTTTCTATTCTAAGTCCTTCACAGGAAACAAAATAGCGGTGTAAGCTGAATTATAATTTTCGAGCCTATAAACCTTAGGTATTTATTTCTATCAAGAGTAAACTTTGTATTCAGTACCCCTATTCTCCTTTTGATTCTACTGTACAAGTAGCTAGTACTATATATCAGCTCTCCTCAACATCTCCCACAGCATAAGAAGGGTAAAAAAAGGGGAGGGGGGGAGCGCGGAACTCCTTATTAAACCACAGAGTAGTCGTGAAAAAGGGGTAGAATTGGCTTTGGTAATCACATACATCACTAGGTTAGGTACCTAGACTCTATGCCTTAGGTGCTTAACCCAAGGCGGGTGCTCTGAGTCGACGGTATTTTAGTGCAATCTATTCTCATCATGGTTAAATATCTACCTACCTACCCTCCGAACTTCTATTCTTGGGCATTGGCCCCTTCTCTTAAGAATACACTCCAAGCTCATTGACTTCACTCGCTACGCCCCTTTAATCACGCTCCGGACACTTATTAGCTTGTAGGATAGAAATATTTCGAGGCTTTGTTCTCATCTCGGCTAATACTCGTAGGAGGGTGACAGCTAACGTATCATATGAACAATAGTAATAATTAGTTACTTCCTATCTCTGTATTCTACGCGTCATTAAAACCGATGGTTTACCCCGAATACAGTATACGGCGTCTCTCTAGCTGTCTCGGTTAGCGAGACGATCTAATTTGGCACCCTTTGTCGATGCTTTCCTCCAACGACCAGATAATATTACCTCCACCAGGACTTTTCATACATGATCCTTAGAAGGGAGTTAAGTAGAGCTGGTATCAATGTCCATGCCGAACAATCCAAGCTATCTATCGACTATCGCAGCCGACTCCGACCAAGATAGTCTGCATCTTTCTTGGCAATTCTGTCTTATATATGTAACCCAGGAGCCGATATAATTCCGTACCGCAACTCCAAGTCTTGTAACCAATAGCTGTAACCTTAGGGGTGTGTCTGATCCGATTTACTTTGATACACTCTGCGGTGCAACAGTAGCTGGTAGGACTCCAAAGAAAGTGCCTTGCTCCCACCAAGGGTAACTTTCAATGATTTGCCAGTGCGCTGGAATATTTAAGAGGATTCGAGTTGCTGCTTCTTGCGAGCTTTCTCGGCCTCTTCTCTTATTCTCCAACTCACCATTGGGTCCCACTTCTCACCTGACCGTTGCACCTCTCCGTGCTATGTGGGAAAGTGCATTACCTGGCCAGCAGGGATCTTGATATTCTCCCAGTTCTTGTCTCCATCGCGCTCATCTGGGTTTAATATTAGTATAGAAATTGGCAGAGTTCTCGTGGAAACTTACCAAGCTTTATGGCTTGCATCTCTCTCACCCCACAAAACATCCCATTGCGGCCCTCCCGCTGTACTAACTGCCAATGGCCAGTATTGCCCTCCCCAACCCAGATCTCTTCGGTGAATATGTCACCTTCTTGGACTGTACGGTGCGGGTTGCGCGTCGGTAAAGACAATATGTGCGATGATAAGGCGTGTGGAATGCTAAATAACCGTTCGAATCTTCGAACCAAAGGCAGCCAGGAGAGAGTGTTTTCTGTATATGCAACTCGAACGTAAGGATTCATATATATCCCCAATTCTTTCTCTCCGGCTTTCCTTGCTACCTGGGCCACGTCGGCATGGAATAAGCAGCACTCACAGGCGTCGAAGAAGAGCTCAGGCTCGTAACGGAACCGGACTGGTGCGGTAACGTTATGTGGCTTCGCAGGATCGATAACATAGCTGCTAATATCCTGAAAGTGAGAATTCGGCAACGTCTCATTCATATTCTGTACATATTTCGCCTGCATCGCTACCATTCCGCTCCAGCAAGCCTGGACAGGAACGGCATCCTCTTGGTTTAATATGGCAGTCCTCGATACACCTTCACCAGCATTGAGGAATACTGGGAAGAAGGGCAATCCGGCAGAATAACCCTCGTAGTCACGAGTGACATAAAGGTCATAAAATTTCAGCGGAGTCCAGAAGTCAACGGCGCATGCCGACAAGTAATGTGATCGTCCATCAGACTCGGCATTAGTACTAAAGAGTAGATGCGCCGCTTCCATCGCGTGGAATACAACATCGTTTAGGAAAAGAATCTTATCATATTGAGTTGTCCCAACACTTGGATCGAATCGATCGAGTGGTCGTAAAGCCCGGTTCCGCATTTCGGACAAATAAGCTAGACGCTTCACTCGCTTGGTTTCATCAGGTAGTGTGACGGTCGGGAAATCTGACAGGGGCACGTGAGGATCGTTAACAATATAATTCTTGCACCTTAGCTGCCGTCTTAGGCTTTCAAGCGCCGCCGCACCCTCCGGACCGCTATCATTCTCGTAAATGCTCAGAAACACATTATTGTCGCCGAGTAGATGAATTAACTCCAACAGACTCTCTCCCCAGAAACCGTTAGCCAGATGACCCTCCTTATCATATAAAGAGACGGCGATAAATATCTTCTCATTATTGATATTGGCACACCCCGCTTCTCGAATGGGTCCTTGGCATCGAGATTCCAGGTCTCGGTAGTGCTGAGGGAGTCGCGTGTAGGACGGGGCAAAGATAGGCGTCCCTATTAAAAGTATACATATAATTATAACGACGTATTTGAGAAATGCGAGAGCTAAGCCCGCAGGGCCTCTCCGTAACTTCCGTCGAAGACCTCTCGGCCGAGCCAGACACCAGGAGAAGAGTCGCCTATCCCATCTCTGATCCGACCCAACTGGCTCCTCTGATGAGGCCTCTAAATCTTTTCGCGCATCGTTTCCGAGAAGAGAGGAAGAGGCAGACGACGAGGCATGAGCCTCATCGTCGTCTAGGAGGCCTATTCGTTTCTCTGATGATATAGAGCTAGGCATTGATGGAATGGCGCATCAACGCGGACAGACGATGATATATAGGCCGACTTTAAGTCAGGCCAAGTGCGCGTAGCACAACTAAGGCAGTTGTCTTTATGCCAGCTTGACTGGTGAGTCGTGACACCCGCCAGATATGCCGAAGTATAACAGATTGCAGGAAGGCGACAAGCCGAAGATCATCTATGTAGATATCGATCTTGCGGGGAAGTACTATCGGGTACCAAAAAGCATATTACTCCGTACCCATGAAGCGGTCCGTGGTTGCTGGTCCTACCAACAGAAGGGACAAGGTCCTCTCTTTCTCGTATACGACCCGGCTAGCTTGGAATACCACGGGCTATAGATATGAAGGATGGAATATAGGAGTGACGAAGTTGGACGAAAGGTTTAAGGTCGAAGCGGGACAAACGCGGTCGGGGGCTAAGCTCTATTTGGCAAATTCTGCAGGTAGGCGTAAGATTGCTAGGTCAATTATATCAATTATCTGCACTCCTTATGCAGTTGATTGGAATTACGCGGTTGACAAGAAGCAAACGAAGTACTAAAAAATGGCGTGAATATGCTGTGCGGTTGGGCGCTACATGCGGGCGTAGAGTTTTGTTACCTGGAATTAAGGAGTTGAAGGTGGAGTTGGAGTTGGACAGGCAGGGAGGATTAAAGAGGGAGTTGCGTACTAGCAGCCATGGATGAGTACTAGAATAAACGCTGTAATGAAAAATGGCTGCGCCGCATTACGTAGTGGAGAGGAGGCTTTGCGGATCTTGGCGAATAAGGCAACTGCTACCGTTTTAGACCTAGCCAAAGCAACATTTACATGATTAATCCATTGAGGCCCGTGCCGAATCCCGCGTTAGGACTGATAAGGTCTATGTAATTAATAGAGTGTGGCTATTTATCTAGCTTCAGGTGACGTATGCAGAGCCAATACCTTTAAGTATAATAAACATAAGGGGGTAGATGCCTTAGATAAATCACCACCGAGGTCAGGTCATTGATCTTAATTGGCTGCCTTGTAGCATTATCTAAACGAATATGTTAGACACATAGGTACCTAGGTAGATTATAATCCATTGGTTGCGGCAATTGAAGTTTGTTAGTTGTAGCTACTACCTAGGTGGCCACTAATACGCCGTAATCAGATAAGTGAAAATGACTACTAGCTAAGCTTTTATGCACCCGATCTTCATTTAACGTCGTATACCCGATTCAATCATCGTCCTACCGTACATAGTACCTAGTTACATCCACGTACATGGATGTAATACCTAACACAAGACATCCGAGATAAAGGTTTTCTTGCACCGTCGCGTATTTAGTGACAGTGGCACCGATCCCTATTTCTCAACTCTTTAATTGTAGGTACCAGGCAATTAATATACAACGTAATGTCTTCATGTTTTATAGTATCTCGTTGCAATCCCACATTTTAAAGAGCAACTACCTTTTCTTGAATATATAAAGATGTGATGCTCATTTTTCTTCCGCCTACCCCTAGTACATAAACCACAAATATACGGTGAAGGATTCCGATAAATACTGCGCTGAACCGGCTTTTATTAACACAGCCACAATGGAGCTCAGAAAACATGTAGCTCTATGTAATTTTGGGTTAGGAATGGCATGCTGACTATGTAGTGTACTATACAGCTAAGTCTATGCGAACTTCATGATAACCAATAGA
Organism: Daldinia grandis; assembly: GCA_022432525.1. Taxonomy (NCBI): domain Eukaryota; kingdom Fungi; phylum Ascomycota; class Sordariomycetes; order Xylariales; family Hypoxylaceae; genus Daldinia; species Daldinia grandis. Next base: position 1,925,643 of record JAJKLB010000007.1, read on the forward strand.
GTAGCTACGTACAAAGGTCTTCAATTGCCAACATTCTCATGCAACCCATACACATGTGCTTTTGTATAAAAGCACCAGCAGGAGTCCGGGGTGCCTACCTACGTAGGTACCTAAGTATCAGCTCGAATAATTATAAATCGGTTACATGAGGGTTATGCACCTCCAGTGATGAATAGGTAGATATAAATCACTTTGGTTTTTCTACTCCAGACAGATACTTGCTATTCGTTACTTAGGTACGGATGCTATAATCTGACTTTGTAGAACGTCACGTGTTCCGCACCGTTTATGAAGACAACTTGCTAATGACAGGCTTTTATCTGACATGCGCTTATATGGATGTTAGCTGAAAAGCTGAGGCTTGCATATGAGACAGGTGTTTTGGTTCGTCTTTCGAAAATAAAAATTGGGCATCTTCTAACGGAAATCGGTATTGCATTTACCAAATCAAGTATGTTGGCGCGATGTTCCCCTTATTCACTGAATCCAATCCCAACTCAGTCCTTCTATATACAAAAAGCTAGCCAAAACTCCATAGACCGCACTTTGTGTCCCTTTTAAGTAAACTATTTCGACATCGATCGATCGACACACTTCAAAGATGGTAGGCGTACCTAGATCTAAGCGATGCCAGCGCTGCAAGCGCATCAAAATTAAGGTGAGAATAAACCTCTATAGATGAAAGACCTAGTTAGTTGAACTAATTATATCTCATCTACCTCGTTTAGTGTGATGAGAACTGGCCGACATGTACTCCATGCCTACGTGCCGGGGTTGTTTGCTCTGGCCCTCCTAATCTGACCAAGTTTATCCATACCAGCTCACACTCCTCGACCACTGACGAAGCGAGGGGAGATAATGTTACAGCTCAGCTCACGACTCGTGGGAGAGCGGTTGGTAACCTAGAGAGCATCCGCCAACGAGGATTGCCGGGTGGGGCTTCGTTTGGACATTTCCGTCTTGCTCCCGATGGACCACGGAAAACGCTCACGACTGTGGCGGAACGTGTAGGTGCTCGTCTGGTCGGATATCTCTCCCACGAGAATGCCCCGTGGGATATACTAGCCTCTTGTGGGTATGTTAAGCACCTGCCGGTTAGATTGGGCGAAAGTGCTGCATTGAGAGACTGTGTTGCTTTAATGTGCTCTACTTGGATCAACTCACGACGAAGCTCTAAGTCGACTCAAATCATGGATTCGAACCTTTATGTCAAAGCACTGAGGACTCTTCAGCGTGCCATAAACGACCGTAACCAACAGCTCAGGAGTGAAACGCTAGCTGCTGCAACCATTCTGGAACGGCTGGAGCTTATATTCGATTCACAGCGCCCACATTATCGATCCCGCCACTGGGAAGGAATCCAAACTCTGATGATCAAGCGAGGCCCACCGAATCCTGAAGATGACTTAGATGTCCATCTAGCATTTGAGAATCACGCAGCCCTGGTAAGCGCCGTCTCCTTTTTTTTTTTAAAAAAAACCCCCAAAAACAAGAAACTTCCCCTTAAGGAAAGATATTAGCTTGACTAACCTGACCGGTTTAGATATCACTTTGGGTTACCACGGGAGGTGAAAACTTTTACTTGAGCTCACCATGGAAAGAGGCAATTGAGAAATCGTTCCTAGCTGTAAAGCGCTCCGTCTCAAGTGAGCGGGCTGATTGCTATAGCGTAGGTTACTACTATGGATTCTGGCCCGACATCGTCCAAAGGTTTAGACTTGTTATCAGTAACCCAGACGTGAGCTCGCAACAAGTACAAGCCTTGGCTCTCCATGATAAAGTCGCGGGTCTCGCCGCAGATATTACATGCGTCGGCGAGCCAATCCTACTAAGGATCGATAGTGCGGGTCATATACTTGAACAAGCAGATCCCAAATCCCCGATTGGCACGAAACTCCATTTCGGCAGCTTGCATAGAATGTCATTTTTTATATCATATGTCATGATGCGGACAATTTTTAATCGGATTCTGCACCACTTGACAGTTATGCTACAACAGCCAGACCCAGCTCTAGATGAAGAGCATAGAGATCTCTGCAGGAAAATGTGGACATGCATCCCATTTATCAAGAGCTTAGGTGCAGTAGCCTCCATCGCATTCATGCCTCAACTATATTTAGCATATGAAGGGGCGGGGGAAAATGAGAAAGAATACTTGCTTGACATAATCATGGAAATAGTGTCATATAAGGGGAATGGGAGATATCCTACAGACAGACAAGAGATGGAACGTTTTATACTCAATGTCGCAGGGGCTATGATCGGTCGAAGCTATCTTGCTCCGAGCATCGCTTCCCCGAGGAACGTCGTTCAGGCAGAGGAAGCACGAAGATGATAAATCGATGATGAACATCTTCTTGTAAATTATCTAAAAATAGATTTCCCTTTGGTAGCTCTTCTAACTATCTCTAGTCTACCATATGTCAATCTAAATGTTATGACGCTGTAACATGGCCTCACTTACTCCAAGGCCAAGAGGAGGTAAAAGAGGCCATGAGACTATTGTTGTTGGCGCTACGAGCGCTATATAACGTATAGCCTATATTATGATACTTATAGAGTTACCTTAGGTGACCTTCAACCATAATTCAAAATTCATTTGATTTATTACACCTTTTCAACAACTGCGTTTTATATATAAGGCACTTGGGTAATTGTCAATCAAGTCAATGTCGAAAGACCCATTTTCATCAACTGTAGAACAGGAATATCGAAATCACAAACAACAAGTACATTCAGAATATTATTGATATTAACCGTCTATAACTCCTGATCAATTCAAGACGAACTCAATCTTCGACTCCAACCGCTTCTCCCGCCAGTAGTTGGTGGCTTGCAATACCTCAGGACAGCCCTGTAACAAGACACCTTATTTACTAAAGAAATCTGGACTGAATTCCCACCCGTTGATATCCCAAGAATCCCCCCAAATGACCAGAGACGCAGCTGAAGTAGTTTCTAAATTGAGGAAGTCACAGATGAGGTCGTGGGATACCTGATCTTCGTCAATTTGTCCTGCCTGGATGCCTCGGAGGATGTTATCTCTCATGCCGGGAATCGGGAAAAGATCAAGCCACGGGTGGTGTTTGACTGTCCTTTGCAACGCCGTCGGGGAAAGACGCACCGGGGAAGTCTGCGATGCGCTGTCCGCAGGTTGAGGACCCTGCAAGGTAAATGGAGAATTACCGTCTTCACTCTCTAGTACCTCGACGGGAATGGATAGTATCATGGCGTTCCTAGCCAAGGCATCGAAGGAGTTGAGGCGGCTCAGTAAGGGGAGGTCTTGGGGTCTTGGGAGATTGAGGCTCCAGTTAGCAAAGGCCATTTGAAGGAAATCCAAAACTTCCTGACGTATCCGAAAACGTCTGAGTAAATAGAAGATCGGAAGTTCCCCGATCGTGGCCACGTTTTGGCCTTCTCGTCGAGTTAGTTCAAAGCTGGTGGTTCCAACTGGTACATCTCCAGTTTGAGGGACTGATCCGGACTCGTCGTCTAGAGTTATACGTCTGAGATGTCTCCTCTTGCCTAGACATTCTGGCTTGGCTTGTTGCTCGTCGCGGATCCTAGTGCCGGACGGGCATTAACTAACGATACGCCCTCTGATGGAGGCGGTTCTGACGTCTTCTCCTCTCTACCGGGCTTGTTATTCCGGTCCAGTCGTCGTTCTCGTCCCAAGCTTTCGACAGCGCTGGCGGCATGGTAGTCAGGGGTTTATGCACGTTGCTTATTCCCCTGGATTTGAAGGGTGTGGATCTGTACATGTGGTAGGTGACTACCAGATCTTTTATCCTCTTTCCTTTGGCGCCAGGTGCAGTATCTAAAGCCATTTAAGCCCTTCATTATCATCACGTAATGCTAGTTAACGATCTTTGTCTTTTCGGTATTGGTCAATTGACGAGTTGCTAAGTACATAGTCCCTCTATGCAGTACATGCAATTAAGCTTCATTCCAGTAAGTGTTCCCGGATCGATACCAGACAGAAGGACAAGCATGACTACCTGCGGAGTCTGAGGTTTCTGAAATATAAAGGTAACCGTCTTCTCACTTTCCGATATGAAATCAAGGGCGGTATGTTACCTATGAACGTGCGACTATTCTTACCTCGATAATTTGTCTATATTGTATTCTTTCTTTTTACTGCAGTACCATACCCATGCCGAGTGTCACGTTCACACCCGATCAGGACATACCTGACCTCGGTGGACAGGTGATCATTGTCACTGGAGGTAACTCCGGCTTGGGCCTCGAGACCGTACGACAACTAGCCAAGCATAATCCCGCCCGCATTTGCCTAGCTGCCCGATCGCAAGAGAAGGCTGAAACGGCTCTCAAGCAGTTGAGGGAATCGAACCCTCAAATCTCTCCAATCTCCTTTCTGAAACTCGACCTTTCTTCATTTGCCAGCATCAAGGACGCTGCAAAGACGTTTCTAAGTTCTGAGTCTCGCCTCGACATCCTCGTCAACAATGCCGGAATCATGATGACACCTGAGGGCCTAACGACGGACGGCTATGAGATTCAGTTTGGAACCAACGTCATGGGCCCTGCTCTATTCACCCAGCTGCTTCTGCCAATCCTCAGAGAAACTTCCAAAATAAACCCGCAGACGCGCGTCGTCAACTTGTCCTCCGGCACCGAAAGATTAGCCCCCAAAGATGCCTACCCGTTCAACGAACTGAAGACAACCATGTCTCATCGCCATACGGCGATGAGGTATTCTCTCTCCAAGCTCGCCGACATCCATTACACATCTGCACTTGCTGAACGGTTTACCGATGTTAAGTGCATATGCGTCCATCCAGGCGCGGTTGCAACGAACCTCCACGCCAACACGACGGGGGTATTTCTCAGGCCCTTTCTCTACGCGGCCGCGCTCTTCACTACGTCTGTTGAGCAAGGTGCTTTGTCCCAAATATGGGCAGCCGTCAGTCCAGAAGCGAAGTCGGGAGAATTCTATAGCCCTGTGGGTGTGCCTGGAAAGGGGTCAAAGGCTAGTCGGAACCGCGAGTTGCAGGAGAATCTGTGGCAGTGGATTCAGGGGGAGCTTAAGGACCAACTCCAGGCCTGAGTGGCTGGGAAACAAACCATAGTACCTGGTTGTTGAACATTTCGAGTGAAGAGTTGACATTGTTAGATCCCTAGATACTTATTAGTAGGACATTATCAATTAGATAACTTGGTTCTTGTCCTGCCGCTCCCTAATACTATCAATGATTTGTTTTGGGCGCCTCGTTTCCATCAAAGTCCTTGGCGTATTGACGACCTTTGCGATGCCAAACTCCGTCGGAAGGAACTTATCGCCCTAGCCCTAGTAGAAGATGTTCGCAGATTTTGTGCCTCAATAGATGATTAGCGAATCGTGCGTGTGGATTTAATTGAGTGTGTCCAAGGTCTGAGAGAGCATCCTGTTGGTCATAGTTCTCAATGCAGACCAGAGAGCTCACATGCGTCAGTGCCTGAACTTGACGCCCTTATCCTAAAACCCCTCTCCAACTCCGAGTATATCCCCCAATCCAGTACCTCTGGCTTCACCGCGAGGACTTTGCAGGCATGGTGATTGCCACTGTACATGTCGACAACCTTGTGCCCTTCACCCTGTCCTCCACCTCCAAGCGGTCTCAGCTTCATATACCGGTGTCTTTGTTAAAGTCGAAATAGTACTGGTCGCTTCCCGAGAAGCTGTTATTGGGGATCACATCGTTGCGTTCGCGCCGGCCGAATCATACGAGGTACGGTGGACTCTTGGACTTCTGGTCCAGTCCAATTGGTAAGACTGCGTCGGGGTCGATGTGGGGGACCACGATGCTCGGTCGCGGGTAGCGGAATCTCGTATGATCGCTTTGGCATATTCGTTACTTTTGAAGGGAACGAGGCAAAAGGCCGTTCCGAGAGCATCAATAGTTAGCGAGCATTTTTCGGCGAGGAAAGAGGCATGAGCTGGCCAACCGAGAAGGGCTACAAGTGCATCTTTCTGGTGGTAGGTGAAAAGGAAAGTGAAATTGAAGATTGGCTGAGACGGGACGCGGGGAAATAGTTATCCACTAGGTTAACTAGGCGTTATCGTAGTAAGCTTAACCTAAAATCAAGAAATATATTTGTATCATACAATTTCATTTAAACATTAAGATAAACTTACTAACCTAAAGAAAAGCATGATAATAATACAAAACTCATATTTGTCTATATCTAGGTATTTAATACTTTCTTCAACATTCTTACAAAATGAAACTAATTAAAAATAGTCCAGGAGACTAGGTTAACCGAATGAATAAAATCGTACACATATGCCGCTGCTTGAATCACCATCAGTGAAAGCGCTTTTAGCGACCTTAAAGCTGGTAAAGTGCAGCGGGAATGACGGCTAGAGCGACAACCATTGCGAGTGCTGCCTTATTACCCTCCAAGGTGGTAGCTCCAGAGGCTGAAGAAGAAGAAGACGAGGAGTCGGAAGAGGTAGAGGAGCCTGAAGCCGAGTCAGAACCAGTAGGGCTGGGAGTGGAAGATGCCGTAGGGGTGAGTTCAGCCGATGAGGATGGCGATGAACTAGATTGGGAAGCTGCCGTACCAGAGAGCGCATCTTGGACCTTCTGGTCGTAGTCCTGCGTATCCAAAGTTAGTAAACATCCCCTTAGATAAGAAACATGAGGATGAGGTATATGGTTCGGGTTTATATTTACGTACAGGGTCATCCACAGATATCTTGACCTTGCAGGTGCCGACGGCATTTCCGCAGAGCCCGATGCCCTTGCAATTGCCATTGTTGCCCTTTTCGGTGATGCAGCAATCTGCGTGGTTTTCGCCGCTGATTATGGCATAGCCAGGACAGCACTTGTTGTTGGAAATCAACGTCTGACCCGAAGGGCAAGCTCCCTGGGGTAATGGCTAAGTTAGCTCTAAACACGAATGTATGGTATCTATTGATGGCCCCGAGTATCTCATATTACTTAGGTACTCACCGTGATCGTCGCCGCGCTGGATATGCCCAAGATGGCGAATAGGACGGTGACGTGTGCAATCATTTTGGAATGGAAGGAATTTATTATGAAGTTTCAAGTTTTATTTGAAGAATGTCGGGCTTCACGATGATGGAATATTGCTGTAGTATGTTGATGCTGATGTGATGAAGTTAGTGATGTGGGTGTGTCTGGTTCAAGTCTCATAACGAGGGAATCATTGCACCATTATATATACATTCCGGTTCGAATAAGGGAACGTATATCACCTATGATGAGTTGTCGACGTCGCTAAGCACCCGCTCATTCTTACCCTTTCAGGATCATGAGGCTACACAGGCAGCAGGGGACCTATGGTATCAAGGACTAGAAATTATAGAAATCCTAAAATATTCGCTTATGATCATCGCAATACCTGTAAATAACCAAGAAGCCTGCCAAATAAAATAGGAGTAAGCTTCATGAACCGCCTTTTACTTCCCAAAACAGATAGAACTTCAACATTAGTACAAGGATCCACTATCTTGAGTAGCGGTGCGGCTGAATCGTAACCAACGATATAGCCCATAACTATGCTCCTGCAGTTAATTTAATGCAGCCTTAGTTCTGCGTTCCATGGCCCATCGTATAGGAATACCGTTGCTGTAAATGAAATGGATGCAATTGGGAAGATGCTGCGACAGTAATTCTATGTGGGTACATGAGCCGTCTGCTGATCCACAAGGGTACTATTAAGCGTAGGAAACGTATTAAGATTAATATTGTCCTAAAGTCTTGTATATATCCTCTTACTACTCTTGGTGAAACTGATGTTTTCGAGTCAATAGTGGAAACGGGTGACCAAAATCTGCCATTAGGAGCCGTGGGAGACATTAACAAAAGTACGTCGTTATTAATACAGGCCTCAGCCATTTAAGACACAAATACAACCCTTATCTTGTCATTCTACCAAGTCGGCGTAATAATTCATATTTCATATCCTCTTACTATGAAGTTGTAACCTTAGGTTTCCAATAGTCCTCCATTGTGCAACTCAAAAAGGTAGTCTAAGTGAACCTTTCCGCTAGTTCCATTCCAAGTCGTCGACAACATATCCATAACATGTCTTTCTTAGCAAGTTAACTACTTACCCATTATTAAATATACCTAGAAGAATATGGACACTCGCGAGGGTAACCCAAAATAGCAGCCCTATAAACACCTTTTATCCATCTAAATCTTGAGTTTTGAGATAGGAGATGGGGAAATACTTAAAGCTCACATTTATATATCTATGGATGATTAAAAAGGCTAGTTAGGCTGGTATGTATCCTAGGGCTTGTTTTAACCTCAGACTCACCTTATATATTGTACATTAATAGGCAAATACTAGATCATCATCAGACAGCATTCGTAAATAACCGTAATTAAATATAATATACTTTCCAAATTATCTTCCGAAATAGCCCATGGTGTATTCATACTTGCTGTTTTTGATATGTGTTAAAATATTGCGAGTATGACATATAGAGTTCTAAGAAACTCATATTCTTAGTTTCAGGGTACCGACATTAGCAGGCTTACAGCTTCATTTTAATACCGGAAGGCTTCATAACCCGGGCTAAGCATATTATAAAGTGTTATAAGTTAATAGCAATACTGTTGTATTCGATCGTAGTACTACCTATAAGAGCATCAATTGAATAAACATACGTACTATAGTTACTCAGACTAATCAAAGGGGAATTGCCTTTGGATCTGCTTGTGGCTGAGCCACAGCTATACATATATCCCCTCCCCTTACAAATAAAACAAAGCCCTCTCCAACAGGTACATGAATCATGATACCAGTCAACAGGCAATAATGAGTCATTTTAACTGAATTTCACAAGTGGCTGCCTATTTCGTAATGAGAGTGTGAATATTATTCATTTGGAATGGATGACTATCAATGAGTATAATTTGATGTCGTATTCTATATGCTTTGGTAGGTTATCTGGGTTTAATAGTATTTTCTGACCCCTCCCTACCGCTACTAGAGGATTCTTTGAACCAACACGCCTTACCAGCATTATTTAATCACCAGTTAATAGTGATCCACTTACGCCCTACGCTGCCTGGAATTCTGCCTTCGTGGTGTTTATCATCATGCAACATGAAGTTCATTATAGGTAGCGAATTCTTGTTTGGGTTAGCAAAGGTCCATAATAGAGATATCTGCCTTGGAGCTATACCGGTTGCTGCCTATTATTATTGTCAAATGCGACCCGTGCGTCATGAGTTTATAAACCACTTCATATCTGGCTAGTATCAACTGCCAACAAAACATGGAATGGTGTGTTAAATAATGTCGACACCAATATCACAGGCTGCGGATAATGCTGACTGGCGTGGTCGCCGCTCCGGCAAACAGGGGGCGGATATTCCACAGCTTAGCTGCGAGCTATGCAAGTATGATTTAACGATACTGTCTGTAGTCAAGTTTATGCCAACTAATTCTATAATAGGAAACGAAAAGTCAAATGCGACAAATCCAATCCATGCTCCAATTGCGTAAAGGCGGACGTGGTGTGCGTCCCTATTCATCGCAAGCGCTTACCCCGTGGTCGCCATACCCACCCCCGGTCACTCACAACACTTAATACTGGAGAAGAGTTGATGTCCCGGATACGAAACCTGGAGGCTATAGCTTCGAATATCAATGAATTAAAAGATTCATCGTCGGAGCTCGGACCGGCGACCACGGCTAGCGCTGAAGTGGGTGTAGATACTGAGAATGATGTTGGGTGGAACTTCTGGGCTCAGATTGCTGACGAGGTAATATATATCCTTTCGAGATGCTTCCATAACAATTAATGCTATAAAGGTAGAAGGTCTCCGTGATATCGTCGAGCGGGCCTCGGATGACGAAGAGAGCGTTTGGTCAACCCCGAATTCTAGTTTTGGCACTAATTTGAGGGTAATTGGCATCGGATCCTCTAGTCATGGTGGCCTCCCAGCGATTGATGACCATCTAAAAAACCCTGCCGTGACAGCTCAACTATGCGAAATCTACCTCCGTCAAGTAGACCCCATCATCAAGATTCTACATCGGCCCTCGCTAAGCAAATTTATGCAAAACGGTCAGCGCTATTTAGGATACGATACTAACCACGTATCTACAATATGTCTCAGCTCGGCCGTCTGCTATTCTGCTGTGGCGAGCATGACAGAAGAACAATGCCAAAATATGTTCAAAACAAGGAAGCTTACGCTGGTGGCACAATTTAGAGCAGCTTGCGAAGCAGCCCTCGAAAGCTCAGAGCTATTAACAACGAGTGATATTACTGTCCTACAAGCCTTCGTATTATATCTTACTGCTAGGCGGACAGAGGACTCAAGTCGCGCCGTTTGGACTATGATCGCGTTAGCTGTTCGGATAGCGAAAGCTCTGTCTATCCATATAGGAAGAGTAGAGTCTTTCTTTAATCGCCAGATGAGACGTCGGCTATGGTTCACGGTGTGTCTTTTAGATCTTCAAGGGGCGCTTGAAGAAGCCACAGAGCCACTCATAGAAGTTGATGCAGTATCATCAGATTTTCCCGTCAACATCAATGATTCCGAGTTCGACATCGACACTCCAGGAGAACTTCAGGGCAGAGATGACCTGACTGACATGACATTTGCTCTTGTCACATATCATGCACAGTTAAGCGGACGACTCCTAAATTTTCGTGGCAAAGAGGCGGAGAAGCTCAGTTGGGAAGAACGAGAAAGGCATGCCTCACTTTTTCAGCAACATATTTTGGATCTTTTGAAATTCTGCGATCCAGAATCAAGCGCGTATGCGTGGTTCACTTTCCACGGGGCACAGTCACAGGTAGCATCCATGCGTCTTGCAGCTCTGAGGCCATTACACCGCGTTTCCAACAAACCCGCTCCTCGTGGAAAGTTTACGGAGATCCTTAACGACGCCATAAAGACTTTGGATGAGGTACACCTAATCAGAACCAGTCCTAGGGGAGAGGGGCTTAGATGGTACGTGATAATTCAGTGGCATGCGCTAGCGAGCGCTATCGCTGAATGCTATGTCGGCACAGATGTCGCGACTCTTCAAACCGCTTGGCCGATTATTGAGAGAGCCTTTGAGCATCACAAGACAGACATGGAAACCTACCGCCGAGGGATGTTTAAAAAGCCTTTGGAAAGGCTAATGATGCAGACTAGGAAGAGGGTCAGCGTACTTTTATCCAACCAGAATTCTCGCCAGGGGTTGCCACAGCCTTCGTTTATCCCAGACCAAGCTGGTTATAACCCGCATTTAGCATCGTCAGATTCTACTGCGGCCGGTATAGACCCCAACTCGATGGATTTTTCCATGAGCCAACTCGATCCTCAACTCGCTATGACTTTCGATTTCAATGAGGTTAATCTGTTCCCGCCTTTTGAAAATTCTACTCTGGCAAATCCATCGATGTCGCCATGGTCCGTGTCACAGATGCCTCACGGTCAAAGCCCGGGGAGTAACGATGCCCCTGGAGGGAATGGTGGTTCTTCTGAAGACGTATCTTGGAAGACATGGGAAGATTTTGTCTCTGAACTCCCTTTTAACTAATTCACCAAATGACCCCCGTGATGGATTCCTATATATAAGTAGATCACTAAATTTACTTACCAACATATTGTTAAATGCACCTTGCTTGACTGAACGAATGCGTCGGGTCTTAGGCCTATATATGTTGCATGACGTGGGTACCTTACCTAGGTACCTACCTAGGTACCTATACTTTTATATGTAATTATCAAGACCTTAGCTGCTTGGTATATGTATGCAAACCAAAACTCGAACGGTAATATATTTAGATCTGCCTAGCTTTAATGTCACTCTAGTCCGTATGTACCTACCTATTGTTCCAGTATAAGCTCAAATAGCGACTTACAGACATAATTATATCTCAAAATAGGTAGAGATAGCTTTCTAACTACGGGGTAAGCAATTACGATAACGTCTAATAGTGTAATTTAATGTACACAATTAGATGACACCAACAACGAGGTCGAGTAATAAAACGTTTTATTCAATTGGATCCGAAGATTCGGCCTCCCGACGGTAAGGCACAGCGTACTTTTAATTCTAAGCATGTCTCAGACGGAACTTTTCAGACAAGACGAATATATCGACTGGGTAACCTACAAAACAGTTCCCACCTATGGTTCTTTTAATTCTGTCTCAGTAGCCGAGTAGCGGACACTGTTACTCGTCCTGTTATTAGGTGTTACTGGGAGTAGCCCCTGAATCCGGCTTTTATGGGCGCTTTCAAGGCCGAAATGTCAAAACCCGAGCGGTCAGGTAAGCACCAGAATAATGCCTGATGCGGTCCCCGGATAACAACCAAAGGCTTCCGTCAGAAGGCTTCGTTTCAAATTTATCATTTGACGACATAACTCTATCACCTCAATCTACACCTTCAAATGGACTATCCTAGCGATCTAGTTAGAAGTCTAAGATCCAAACGGCTTAGAAGATTGGAATTCGAATTTCTAAACATGCTATTTGCTTCTTTACTACGCCTTTAACACTCAAGTGCCATAAGCCAGAAACTCAACATGAAGGCTCTGGTAGAGGCTTCGCTTACTATATCGATCCTCGTCCTTGGATATGCCATTGAACCCCTGTTCCTTGGCCTGCTCTCTGAGAGCTATGGTCGATTCTAGTATGTCCTTGTAGGAATATCTTTTATGATAGGTTGAATTTGGGCTGTGGTTCGCTACGAATAAAGCTTACCTATTTTAATGTTCCGTTTTCCCGCTTGCCTCGGGAAAAATGCACGCTTAACTCAAAGGTGGAGGAGTATCGAGATTAGTAAAGACCCATTATCTTTATTGTCTAGATGAACGCTAACCACCGGCATAGTGACTGCTAGGTTGCCGAGAAGTGTGGAAAGACCGTAAGAATCTACAATTTCGTTTCACCTATAGAGTTAATTATCGGGCTAGTTACAGGAGGCTTTATAACGGAATACAGTACGTAGCGCTGGGCATTCCGGTCAACCGGCACTGCAGGGGATATTGCATAGATTCTATGCCGTCTTTTCTTTTTCGAAACACATCATGCGGCACTGATAGGATGCAAACTGGACCGCTTACGGAAGGTCGCTGAAAATATAGAGTAATATACAAAGCAGGAAATTGGGTAAAGTATACTCTCGATCATTGGTGCCTTCTTTTTGAGGCTGGCTAGGATATTGGCCATGCAACCCGTCGTCCAACTCATTGGCTCCTACATGGCTTATCTCCTCGGGATCCTATACCAATTACCTGCAGTCCAAAAAGAGGACTAGACGGATATATTGCAAGAGTGCTAGTAATGGCGACCTGGACGCACATTCACCATTGAGAACATATTGTAGCTTCAATCTACCCATCTTTGTGTAACCATTCCGTAAAGTCGGTGTAAGCGTACATCATCCCCACGAGGCTTGTGGGAAGTTGCAGAAGATCGACCTATATTGATACTGTGAAACGATCTGATTGGCAAGTCAAGCGGTAATTCACATGAGCAATCGTATATATTTTGTTAGGAGTATAGTTAGTATGCAAGACGTAGTGGGCATTGTGGTACAGCAGGGCCGATTAAGAATCCATTCACATATTATGGAAAATGGTCTTCCACCATGGATTTACTTTTCGAACATATGTCGAGGCGCTAATTAACTGGGCGCCGAATGACAAACGAGAAGATCTTGACGAAAGAGGCGATGAAGCCATTTATGGTGGATACGTAGACGAGGAAAGCAGGTGAGATGAGTATCGGAGGAAGGCGACTCCGAATGTAATGTCGAACTGTACGTAGACAACAGCGTTATGAGGCTATTCGAAAGCGAAGCAAATCATATGATCAAATTTGCCCGACTTGTCCTTAAAGATGCATGGTTCATTTATTTTAAGGTGCATAACACATCGCGGAGGATTATTTAGAGTTTGAACAGGTGGTACCTGGATACCTACCTACCTAGGTACCTACCTTGGTAGTTGAAGACGAAAGAGCCCTGTCTTACAACATAGATAGGTACTACCTGTAGCTTCGTCAGGGGAAATAAGGTTTGGGTGGAGGATATCCGAAATTAGCGGGATTGAGAGCTACCTACCCCATACAGGGCACGCTTCATGCTTGCAGCTGGCAGGTATTAAAAAAAGGAGGTATCCACCTGCCTATACGGGATGTAAATTGCCGATCTGGAAAAGGATCTAACGCTAGAATCTATCCGTTAATTTGACTTGATTACTTCGCCAGATTTATTACTACCGCAAAATGTTGATCACAACTCGTATTATGCCAGGCACCATAAACGCATGCATCTTGTTTCGAAGAAGAGCCTCATTTTCTCAAGGTTCTTCGGATCTTCGCCGCTACATTGCAGATCCCAGACGTCTGTTATATTTCAACGACCCAGCGATCTGGATTCCATCGATGATCTCGGCCTGAATAGAATGGGCTAGGTCTTGCTAATCAGACCCCATCTGTTGAAGGCCCTAGAAGCAGGTGTATAGTCTTGGCCCCCTAAGGCCACCTGAAGGAATGACGGCCCAGTAAAGTTTCCTCAGCTACTTCAGTTAAAAGTAGTGTGTAATTAACGCCACTATTAACGTACTAACTAGTAAACTCGGACTCGAGCTCGGTAAGGACAGCGGACCAGACTTGCAAACCATCAGGGTCCGTACGCTTCCCGCAAGTTCAAGGGTTATTGTATGAGGTATGAAGACGTCAAGACAATGAGGTAGTACCGTTGAATGCAACAACGTGGCATGGCTAATTTTCACCTGCTAGGCTTGCTAGGCAGACTGTCGGGAGTTTAGTAGGGGTACCTCGGTCGACGAATTAGCTGGCGGCTGTTTTTGGACGTCGACTGTTTCTGGATGTCTTGCTCCAGGAGGGTCGGTGTTCGGTCCGATGACCTTGACATCCCCCCTCGCCCCCAAGGATATACTCTGCAGAGTCAAGGACAAAACCGTCGCGCGATTCATGGATTCCATGTAGGTCTTTGGTCGCTTATCAGAAATTCTACATTCGATATTTCCCTTCAAAAGATCACCTATCTAGATGCGCGGCACTTCTGGCGCTCGGTGACTACGGCCGCTATGGTTGCTATGTCGCGTTCCAAATGCGACCACCGAGGCGCAATCGCGGGATACCCGTCCCTCAGTTCCAAACCACACAACCCTATTGCATAAGGTTCCTTTATGTTATCACCTAGCGTTAACACTTCATATCCCTTGACGCGATGGCGTCGTGGATATCGGACACATCGCAAGAAACTACTAGAAACTAATATCATCCTCTTAGATCCAGTAACGTTGCAAAAAAAAAATATCAATTCTACCTAATCAATGCAACCAAAGCTATGGCGGGTGCGGGGTGTGCCGAGCCAAGCTGGTCAGCCTAAGGTCTCATCGTGAACCTGACCTTCTCGAGGCAAGGATAACAAGTTCTTGGACGCGCTGTAGTGGAAGAACAAGCCCGATTTGGAAATACCTTATCTCCCCACACACTAGAGAGTGGGTGTGGCCTCGGAAACTAATAACCCAAATAACCCAAACTCGACATTAGGTGGGGTTTAGACGGACGTGTTATCTCCTCCGTCATGTTTAAGACATGCCTTCTCTATATGTCTCTGTATGTCTAACAAATTCTGCCACATTTCCCTTACGTCCGTTAGCATGTATTGCTTTCAAAATCATTTGATCTTTTACTCTAAATCAGCTTCCTAACAGCTTGCACACCTCCGATATGATTGTTGTCCCAAGATCTAATTTGGTCAAGTGATAGTGGGGTATGAGCTACGACTCGATGGGCGCATACAACCCTGTGATAAGCTATCACCCCTTGTGCTAATCTCGTCCGAAGAGCTCTTGATGGTACTCTGATCTTGACTCTCCCAGCCTCCGATTGGCTACAGCTAACAGCTTCCCCTGAGAAAAAGCCACCCTCATTACCGCGACTGTCAAAGTCCTACTATGCAAGACACATTCCAACATTCACCTTCCGCGTACGGAATAGGGAAGGCGACCACGAGGGCTACCGGGTTCCAACATATCTCCCCAGTTCCATGAAGCTCTCATCAACTTTACTAGCACGCTCATGACCGGCAACCAACCTTGAAAGGAGGCTACAACCGGGGATATGACGGGATGCACCGGTTTAGAGACGTATCTGGCTCGGTGAACAGTGGCAACGTTGCCGCCCTGCTTCGCAGGTCTCCATGAACCACATGTCGAGCTCCTTGGTTTGGTAGTCGTGCCTTTACTCGGAGCTCGAGAAATCATTGCCTGGGTACGGTAGGTACTGTTTCTTTTCCCATAGTCACATCTTTGTAGCACATGAAAGACACGCGGCTATGATGGTAGTGTGCCGTAGTTGTCTCTTGTCTGGCCGAAGTTGTCTCTTCCCTAGGCTCGTCGATTATATAAATGCATCGACGCGCCCATTTCTTGTCCACGTTTTTAAGAACCAAGTCAGATCTCGATCAAGAGCAAAGCTTCTTCACTCCCTCGACTATTCTAGTCACTTCATTCCTTAATACCCATTCCGGTCCTTACTCTAAAGTTATCTTTCGACATGTTTTCCGTCAAAGGTCTTCTTGCGACTCTCCTTCTTCAAGCATCTCTTGGATTTGGTAGCCCAATTGCTGCTGTCGAGAAGCGGGCTTCTGGTTTCCAGAACAAGGTTTACTTCACTAACTGGTTAGTCTATCAAGTCCTTTTTGAATATAACCAGCTGACAAAGTTACTTCAGGGGTATCTATGGTCGAAACTACCAGCCAGCGCAGCTTCCAGCTTCGCAGATCAACCAGGTCCTCTACTCATTCGCCAATCTAAGGTCTGATGGAACTGTGTATTCGTCAGACTCCTACGCTGACTTGGAGAAGCACTATGATGGTGACTGTAAGTTATTGAGACATGCAGCTCGCTGCTGAAGAGACTTGTTAACATAGCCGTCTAGCGTGGAACGATTCGGGCACTAATGCCTATGGTTGCATCAAGCAGCTATATCTTCTGAAGAAGGCCAATCGACATCTCAAGGTACTTCTTAGTATCGGTGGCTGGACCTATTCCACCAACTTCGCAGGCGCCGCTAGCACGGACGCAACCAGAAAGACCTTCGCCCAGACGGCAGTGACCCTGATGAAGGACTGGGGATTCGATGGTCTTGACATCGATTGGGAGTACCCCGTCGACGATACTCAGGCCAGCAACTTTGTTGCACTTCTACAGGCAGTCCGATCTGAGCTTGACTCGTACTCGTCTCAGTACGCCAATGGGTATCATTTTCTCCTCACTGCGGCGGTTCCCGCAGGTCCCACAAACTACCAGAAGCTTCACCTCAAAGATATGGCCCCGCTACTAGATCAGTTCAACCTCATGGCTTATGATTACGCCGGCTCTTGGGACACTACTTCTGGCCACCAGGCGAACTTGTACCCTAACCCTCAGAACCCCGTATCCACGCCATTTTCGACCGACGCAGCTCTTTCTGCCTATGTCAACGGCGGTGTCCCGAGTAACAAGTTGGTCCTTGGTTTACCTCTGTATGGTCGCGCGGTATGTGATTTAGAAATTTCCCCTTTTAGTTACCATTTCTTAAGAACTGGTAGCATTTCCTTCCCATCGAACCCTCGCAAGGGTTATTAATGACGAGACGCGTCCAAATATAATAATTCTCCGCTCAAAAGCAATCACTAACTCGCTCTTAAATAGTTCGACGCTACGGATGGTATCGGAAAGCCCTACACGGGCATCGGTCAAGGTTCATGGGAAGCTGGAATCTATGATTACAAGGTGCTACCTCGAGGTGGCGCGCAAGAATTGTACGATGACGTAGCCGGCGCCACGTACAGCTACGACAGCTCGGCCAAAGAGCTGATTAGCTATGACAACGTCGACATGATCAAGAAGAAGGTCACATACGCTCAGAACAAGAACCTAGGCGGCTCGATGTTTTGGGAAGCCTCGGGAGACCGAACGGATAGCGGCAGTTTGATCGCAGCTGCGTACAACGCCCAGGGAGGATCAGGCTCTCTTGACAAGACACAGAACCTCCTCAGCTACCCCAACAGCCAGTACAACAACATCAAGAACAACTTAAACTAGGTTCATACTTGGTTTAGACCCTCCTTGCTCTGACCTTTGCGGCGGTCATTTGGTCCGGGGGCTGGCGCCCCGTCTTAGAAGACTGCTATCATTCTCTACTGTTCAGAGTTAACGCCAAATAGTCATTCGCTTCTTTTCCGAAATCGATTTACAGAACTGTATATACTTACGATCGTTTGCGGACGAATGTGGCTGCCTACACGTTTCGTCAGGCTCGTAGCCTAGGACTTATATTTTACTTCACTGTATATAGTTGCAGATACTCTTATTGTATATAAGCGTTTTAACTTAAATTTGAACATATAAACCCATAACTACTTAAAGCATAAACAAACCCTCCCAACTCCCTAGCTTGATTTTTGAGAAGTGGTTCGATGTAGCTAAGATCATATATCCAAGAACAATCCCTCGCAAAAGTAGATAAACGCTGCTATCACAATAAGGAATGGAGATAAAATAGTGGAGGATGGCACACAGATAACCCCGAAACGCCGTTGAGCTATGTGAGTGCGTGTAAAGACGGAAAGGAAACCCCGCAGTGAGACAATAAATAGAATCTGATAATCACATCATACGGCAGGTTCCGGGGAACCGGCGCTTCTTTTCTTTCGGTACGTCAGCCGGCAGGGCTTCGGCGGGAGGAGCAATCATGGGAAGAACCTCGGGGACGGCGTTCAATTCCGCATTCTCAACCTCTCTTAGCGACGTGGATGGGGAGGCGTCCTCGCTGTTTGGGGAACGGGTCGACTTATGTGTGCACTGAGTGCAAGTCCCTGCGAGGGTCTGCCCGCTGCAATTACTGCATGTTACTGAGACATCGTCACTGCTTCCGGCCTCGGGAACCGGGGATACATTCTGGCTTCGGACTGGTGCGCTTACTGGCCTCGCTTGGCTATGGTGGCTTAGATGAGGACTATGCAGTTGGTTTATGACCAAACGCTCCACATCCAGACTGGAGGGGCGTGTTGTCGTCGGAGTGTTGGTAGCAGATGGGTAGCGCGAGCCGGCTCGGCTACCTGGTAAGCTCTCAGCGGGTAGGAAGTGGACTATGCGATCAACGTTGAGGAGATCCGGATTTGGGGTTTCGCCGTTGATATGGGCACCAATGTCATTGGGACTTTCAGGACCCGCGTGGGGGCTGTCTACATTAATTTCTAGCTCAATATCGGCTTCGGCTTCAGCTTCTGCTAATGTCTGCGCAAATTTCGACCACCGGCGTAGCCAGTGTCCGTAGAAGTAGACGGCGATCATCATTAGGAACAACGCAGCTCCTACCGAAGCGAGCACAAGAGTTCCAGTGAATATGGACAGTTTCTCGTACCTATTTCATTCGTCGAGTATGTGTTTAGCTAGGCATAATATTTGTGCGAATAAGGGGTTGGGAGTAGAGAAGGGAGGGAAGAGATGAAACTAGGGGAACATACTAAAAGACATTAGCATTTGGAATAACCACATCAGGGAATATGGTATAATACTAACCATAGGGACAGCGTAAGGTGTAAGTACACCGGCAAGGAAATCTCTTGCCCACCCGTTACCACCTGTGGCGGATGCAGCGTAAGGGCCATAGGCTCTAAGCACATAGTCGATAGTACCCATGTAAATTGCGAAATTAGCGATGCCTATCATACAGGAGGCGACCATACTAAGTATCCAGTGAAGAGGGTGCTCAGTATAAGCGGCCGTGAAAGCAAAGAGGACAAGGCCCAAGGGCAGCAAGGGCGCCGCAAATAGTAGCCAAAAGAGTCGAGCCTCGTATTGCGCTCGTTCGCACATCGGTTTTCTCTCGCGAAGGGCGATCTGTCGTCCGATGAAGTAGTAGGCCAGAGCATATCCGATCATATATCCAATTCCGATGGGCAAGAATGTACAGCCAAGCAATATAGCGCTGAATCCCCATTGCCAATATACGAAGCCGAAAGATTGAACCATCACTGGGAGAAATAGTGAGTTAGTCCTATCATTAGGTATCTAAATGAATACACGAAGCGGTCGATTCAATATGGAGACGTAGGCAAAGATAGGTACATATGATAATCTATCCAGAACACAAACACTAATTTGCGCAAATATGAAATACTAAATATGGAAATAAAATCGAACCCTAAGAAACTATATATGAACTTACTAAAGATAATAGCGTCCGAGAATCCTGACAGCAGCGAGAAGACCAAGACGATAGGCTCGGTAAAGAACATCTTAAAAGGCCGCAACCAAATCTTCCAAACCTCAGACCAGTTGATGCGCCGCCCCCCGGAAATCTCGTTCGGACCGTATAGCGAAGGGTTTATTCCGGACTCACGCAGTTTCTTAGCGGTCCTATCCATAACGATAGTCGTTCGCGTCTCGGGGACGAGGAAATAGTGGAGGAGCTGCACCATCACGCCGAAGATTATCTGGATCCAGATGACCCAGCGCCAGGCCAGGTACGTCTCGACGATGCCGCCGAATATGGGGCCGAGGATGGAACCGCCGACGGACGAGAACACGATGAATGCGGTGGCGTGCTGGTGCTCCGCGCTATGGGGGTCGAACATATCGGTGATGAGGGCAAGAGTTACACTTCCGCCGGCGCTGGACAGACCACCGAGTGTACGGCCGGCGACATGGCCGTACCAAGTGGGAGAAAACCCCACCAGGAGAGCCCACATATTAACGAGGAACAGCGAGGCCTGCAGGACGCGTCGACGTCCGTACTCCTCGGACCACGGGGCCCACAGCTCGCAGCCGAAGGCGTACGCGATCAGAAAGGAGGCGGCGCCGCCCCAGCGGACCTGGAAGTAGCTGAGGCCGTATTCCTTGGCGATGCCCTGGATGCCGTTGGAGTAGAGGGTCGTGTTGAGGTTCATGGAGACCTGGACGAGGAAGATGACGCAGAGGATGTACCACTTCTCCTTCTTGGCCCATCGGATGGGCAGCTTGTCGCCGCAGTCCGAGGGCTTGATGAGCACGCGCGTGAATTCGCTCTGCGAGTTGCGTCTGGCTTGGGTGCCGGCGCGGCGCCAGCGGAGCGTGTGCATGATGCGGTTGTGGCTCCGCGCGATGTGCTCGCCGTTGTGGGCGTGGCGGGTTCGCGGTCTGGGGTTGCTTTCCAAATCTGAATTGTTAGCATGGTCCTGTTGCTGCTGTTGCTGTTGCTGCCGCTGCCGCGGATGAGATTGCTGTGGGATCATCTCCTGAAGCCGGGCTGCGAGGTCTTGGAGGGGGGTTGGTGAGGAAGTGGGATGACGTGCGGACGACGACATTGTTAAAGATGCCGTTTCGTGGTGAAGTGAGCAGCAGCGAGTTGGTTTATGAGTGAGTTTGGATCGTCGGGTGGCAGCATTTCATAGCAATCTATCTCTTTTTCTAAATTCTTACTATCGTAAAACCTTCTTTCTTTTTTTTCCCCTTTTGAAATAATAACTTCTCAAAAGAGAAGGAGAAAATTTGCGGAATACGAGAACCGAAGTTGGGGCGGTCCGGTGCGTATTTATACTGACCGGCTGTTAACCTCTCAACCCCTTCCAAGACCTAGTAACCTGAGTGGGAGTATCTGGGGGCGTGCCTGTTGTTTGAATCGGGGGGTATTAGGTTCACTTTTGTCTTGAGTTAGCTTAGCTTGCCTAGGTACGGTGTGTGCACCAGTTGACTGGCTGGCTGGTTGTGTCTGAGGGCATATAGACCGGACAGGTTTCAAATCGGAGGTGAGGCAGTTCGGGGACTCGCCCACACCAAGCTTACCATAGTTTGGGCAATACGAGAGGTCTAATGTGAGAGCCTCAAACCACCATCGGGAGGGCAAGTGGCACCTAGCGCTCACGAGATCAAAACTTATAAACTATATGACGCCCCATTCTGGGGCTCTAGAACATCAGATGCAGTTACGATGCTCAGGGGTGTGCTAGGGCCTTTGAAAAGATGCGGCAGCTCTCAGTCACCATGAACTCTATTCGGTGGTGTTGAAACGTCTCGGTTTGGTCTTAGCACTTTTGGTCGTTCGCGAGAAAGGGGAATACCTCCCGTAGAACTCATTCATATGCCACCACTCTACTTTATGTTTATATCACTGTGTTTTATTGCCGAAAACACCAGTTTAGAAACTTCCAACCAAGCAAAATCATTCCCTGTAAGTAGTCCGACAACCTAGTTCACGATGGAGCTACAAATGTTGGTGATCAACTGGGTTGGGAATGCTTCCGCATCGGGTCCCAACCGAGTCAGATTCGAGAGGAGTAGAAAACTCTATTTTCCCATGTTACATGGAAAGTCGTTCGATAAAATCACGGCAAGGATATAGAGTTTATTGTGAAAATAGAGCACCAAGGGTCCAAGCCCGGTTGTTACATCGACACTCGAGTTTTAAACCTCTGCCTGTCCTCTGGGGTGTACAGCTTTTCTAACTGGGACTTCTTACATTGACCAAAGGCTTCATATAGTACTAGAAGACCTCATTTCTGAACCAGCGCTTCTATATCGGATATTTACAAAAGCAACCTGGAAAGACAGATATCGGGCACCCAGCGTGTAAACATATTAAATACCTCGGCTACCTATAGTTATACGGTTTACTATTACCATCGAGTCCCGTATTCCGCTGTAGCAGTACCAAAGTCTTAAGGGGGGCTAGTTGGTAGTACCTAAAGGTGCGTTATATAGATTGTTACGTGATATGATATCTATCTGCTCTATAACTCAGTTTGGGTACCTAAGTTACCAATGCAATCAAGGTACTTAGGTACATATCAACCTCAACCGGCCAGGCCGGGACGATCTATATGGTGATGTAGTACCTCCAAACTCTAACCGAAAAGCTCCGGTTGGCCGTAGATTGGCCAAGCAGTACTCACGATGTTTAATGACTATCAGAAATGGACAAACTACAAAACAGTGTATTGACGTTACAATATAAATAGTAATGGTTTCGATGTATACAGCTGGTTTATTTATTTATGTTCGGCGTTCATTAACTCCATAGGCACTAGTTAATGTGTTTTATTTCATGGGTTATAGAATTATAGAGCCGAAGTTGTCTACCTACCTAGGTTAGGTACTTGGGAACCTCTTCCATCTGCGTTGATCATTTAGGGCATGATACTTGAGGTCTGTGTGCATCCCTTCTAGGAGGTACCTAGCCTATGGGGCAGGCAAATCATCATATCCCAAAGACAACGTAGTAGAGCACTGAGCATTGCTACGTAGCAGCGGAAGTTGGAGCTAGATCATTCCGCTTACGGGTAGCTCGATATTCGTCGCCAATAGGAGATTAGAAAGCTCGATAACCTTGACCTCCTTTCAGTAATCCGTAAATATTTAGAGTTATGCTTAGATGATATCCTCGCTATAATGTTTCAATATCAAGGCCGTTGACTTTACCCAAGAACTCCCCCTTAGCACCGCGGAGTAGCTCGTCCATATCTACCATACCGGTCGCGATGTACTTCTCGCTCACGCCCGCGTTGATTCGCTTGGAGAGGAGCTCTCTTAGTTCGGCGCGCAGGGCCCCTAACTCGGCTTTGGTCATAGCTCTCGCTTCGTTTTGCTTTTCCTTTCGACCTCCCCCTCGTCCTCCCCACTTGCCGACCTGCTGTATTTCGTCACTATCGTATTCCACACCTAGCTCATCTGCTGCGTTACGCATCCAGTCATCCTCCTTACTCCCTTTCTCCTTCGCAAGCCCCGCGTCGGCAATCTTTTTCGCTATTGTGACACGCGATTTTAACCGATTGACTAGCTTTCGGTCCATGTCTAATGTCTGAACGAAGAAGTTCTTTCTGGATCCTTTATCAGCGCTCGAATGCACTTTCGCGATGAGCCGTCGGGTCGGCACAACTTCATCAGGTGAGCAGAGAAGTATACTTAAGCCTGTTTTGTTTGCACGCGCAGTACGTCCAGACCTGTGTACGTAGACATCCGCAGCTCGAGGAACGTGGTAATGAACTACCAAGTCAACATTAGGAATATCTAAACCACGAGCGGCGACATCCGTTGCGACGAGGATAGATGACTGTCCTTGACTCGTGCCGGTAAATCGTTCAACTGAACGTAGACGCGCCTTTTGAGGCATTTGAGAGTGAAGCGGGTTGGCCTGAAGATTTAGATTTTGAAGCATAGGGGCTAATCTTCGGACTGAACTGATGGAATTGGCAAACACAAGTGTCCGCACGTTTGGATATAATATCAGAAGTGCGTATAGGTAGAGATCCTTTAAACAGTCAGTAGAGATTCCATTTCTTAATCACATGGAACTCACCTTCTCCATCGCGCCGCATTCCACCAACCCTTCCTTAAGCCCTTCAGCCATTTGAGAGACCGGATTAACGTCGATGAGCTTGGGCTTCTCTTCCCGGAAGTTCAATTTTTTTAGTAAATACTCCATAGAGTCCTTGTCGCTCATTAAATTAGATCGTCCTTTACCAGCCAGCTTTTGCTGTAGACCTTTGTGAAATGTTGCTGAAAATACAAGAGTTTGCCTAGGCGAAAGTGTAGCTTCTTGCTCTTCATTTTCATCCTCTTCAACTCGGTCTAGAGCATTGAAAATCTCAGCAGCTTCTTGGAAATGTCCCTCTGTTAAAAGTCTGTCCGCTTCATCTACCACAAGATACTGGATATTTCTGAAATTACTCATCAGTTCTGAGCTAGAGCTTAGGACCTCCCACAATCGTCCAGGGGTTCCAATGACAATATCTGCCTTAGCTAGCTGGCGCTGTTGCTTGTAGACTGACAAACCACCGGTCACCGAGCATACATAGGGTGAATTCGGTAAGCCGACACAAAGGTTCTTGATGTGCTCCGTGAGTTGATGTGCAAGTTCTCTGGTTGGTGAAAGGATTAAGGCGAGTGGAATCTTAGAGGTATCTTGAGAAGCGTCGTTGTCCGATAATTCCAACCACTTCTCAACAATCGGAATGCCAAATGCTAGTGTTTTACCTGAACCTGTCGAGGCTTTACCTATAACATCGTGACCAGCCAATATTTGAGGTATCGTAGCTGCTTGTATGCGAGTAGGTTTCGGGAATTTCAGCTTGGCCAGAGACTCAAGAACAGGAGGAGATAGGTCCAATGAGACCCATGCAGAAAGATCGACATCATCTTGCGTTTCATCCACAGCGTCCATTCCAGCGAAGATGTTGGTCTCGAGCTCCGGATCCTCGATCTGTTTTAAATCTTTTTTTTTCTGTTTCTTCTGCGCCTTTGCGCCTTCTTCCGGGATAGCCTTTTTCTCTAATTTCGTATTTTTTCCCATGTTCGTTAGGCTAGGCGATGCGCTTTCTGAAGTAACTTGCGCCAATGGCTCATCATCAAATCCTTCAAATTCGCCATCGCTCTGTATTTCATCACCCTTATCCTCTCCATTTCTATTCTCTCCGTCCTCTTCGTCCTCTTCATCAGTTGAGTGCACGGCAGCTCTCTGTTACCTATTAGTCCCTAAACTGCTAAAATATCAGGGGTTCATATACAAATTCAACAGTATTATCGCCCTTGCGGAAAACTTCCACGTCGTCAACTTCCTCTAGGCCGTAGAAGCCCTCGGCATCGTTGAACATATCGGGCAGCTTGGCTTTGCGCCATCGCAGAGAGTCGGCAGTTATTCGCTTCTTTGCTTTTGACTGGGTGGATTTTTTGGTTGGTTCGCGAGCTTTGGCCTTCTTTTTTGCGGGCGCGCTTGAGGCTTGGCTGGTCGCCTTTCGTTTCTTTATCTCGTTCATGATGCTGGGAAATTAGTTGGTGTAGATGGTTGGTATCAATTGCTCGTTGCTGTTAGAAAAATGCTGGAATTTTTTGGGATCCCTGTCCAGATACTTATCAAGGTTATCCTTATCGATTTACTTTTGTATGAAGCTGATAAGAGATTGACGCATTGGCCACACCTTAATTCAGCCCTACCAACAACTCTAACAGCCCCAATTTCTGGCAGCAAAAAATTGTACATGGGTGGAACCAAATATACTTGTACATAATGGGGAAGTCCTCAAAGGATAAACGTGATGCGTATTACAGGCTCGCTAAAGAACAAGGTTGGCGAGCGAGGAGTGCTTTCAAGCTCTTACAGCTCGACGAAGGTTAATCCCTCCCCCCTTAATCAAGAGCATATTCTTGACAAAGATACTAATCGAAGAACAGAATTTGATCTCTTTGCCAATGTCACTCGGGTTGTGGACTTATGCGCTGCGCCTGGTAGTTGGTCACAAGTCCTATCTAGAGTTTTAATCAAGGGAGAGAAATTCGGTCGAGCAGCTTGGCAAGATCGTGATGCTCGATTCCGACAACAGATGCTGGGACTCTTTGGACCTTTACCCACCGCAAACAAACCAGAAGTCCTAGGGTCACAGAAATCTTCCATAACGCCAGATCCTCGTCAAGATGTCAAGATTGTCTCAATCGATTTGCAACCCATCAGTCCACTACCAGGGATTGTCACGCTACGAGCTGATATTACTCACCCGGCTACTGTTCCATTACTTCTAAAAGCGTTAGACCCTGACTACGACTCAAAAACGAAGAGTCAGCAGGCTGCCCATCCGGTTGACCTCGTACTTAGTGATGGTGCCCCCGACGTAACCGGGCTGCATGATTTAGATATTTATGTGCAATCACAGCTTCTCTTTGCAGCGCTAAACCTAGCCCTATGCGTCTTGAAGCCCGGCGGGAAGTTCGTGGCAAAGATCTTCAGAGGGAAGAATGTGGACGTACTCTACGCACAACTCAAAATATTTTTCGAGGAAGTTCATGTTGCGAAGCCGAGATCCTCGCGAGCTAGCAGTGTGGAAGCATTCATCGTGTGCTTAAATTTCCAGCCTCCTAAAGGATTCTCGGCGAGCCTTGAGGAACCGCTTGGCGTTGGATTTCGCCTATCAAAAATGACGGAGCAGAACTCTGCAGTGCTACCCGTTACCCCCAAGACTATTCTCCAGAACCCGGAATCCGGTGCATGGAATAATACACCAGTATTCGTTTCGACAAAAGATAAGGACGGTGTCACCGAAATCCAACTAGAAGACCGCCGTCCCAAATATGAAGGGGACGTTAGATGGATTGCACCTTTCATTGCTTGCGGCGACTTATCTGCATTTGATTCTGATGCTTCATACCGCCTCCCACCAGACCATGTATCCCTAGACCCAGTTCAACCACCAACCGCACCCCCGTACAAACGTGCTCTGGAGATGAGAAAGACATTCGGGGGCGCTTACGGAAAGACAAGCAAGGAATGAATTGAAAGCTTTTCGAGCCGTGCTAGGCATGCCTCGGGTGCTGAGCCGCAGGTCCCTCAATCAGCCCGATGGAAATGCCTTTCGTATCACATTCGCGCCAGTCCTTAGCACCGAGGTACTTCCGATATAGATCCATCTTATCGCTGGTCAAGAACATAAATCGCCGTAGATGAGTCCAGCCTTGGATGACTTCGTTGAGACATTCCATCGTCCAACGGCCGAGGCCTCTCCCCTGATATTCGGGCAAGATGTATACGTCAGTGAGGTATGCGAATGTGACATCATCGGTCACCACCCTCACAAGCCCAACCTGTTTAGGGCTGCTTTGGCCTTTAAAGTATATAAGCTGAGGCTCCATGGATAACCTGAAAGGATCTTACCAGCCATCTCCGAAGTGGATTTAGGAAGCACGTATAGTCCAAGACATAAAGAATTATGAAGTGCCTTTTTGATCATATCCCGTGGTAGCCCCTGTGCCCACCACATTACATCCGAGCTCAGAGCTTCGTTGACTGCATCAACTTGAACGAGCAGCGGTTCTGTTGAGATCAGAAACTCATCTCTATACCAATTACGAGGTGCTGTTTCGAGGACCATTGTGACGATTGCAGTATCAAACGATATACCTATCTGCTGAGTTTTATGATAAACGCCAGGCAGCACGGTTCTTGACAGCGGTCTTGGGCTAAGTTCAAATTGGTCATAGACTAAATTCCAAGGCCATGACAGCAATATATGAATCATAACTTGGCGCTCCTCCCTCACGTGATAATTAACATACCTAGACTACACTTAAGGGGCAGCCAATAAGCTCGACCAATGATTGAGAGGCATGCAGGAATCCTAGCATCAATTATAAACTCTTATTTTTACCTAAAGTGATACCCAGGGGTAGTACTTGTAGGTAGTCCTCATAACAACCCAATTTGAAAAATACTAAGCTACCAGAGCAATAATATCGAAGACTGATATCAATTCCTATACACCAACTGCTCCAGCATGTTTAGGCTTCGCCTGTGAGTTAAAACCTTGCCAGGGGATATCTTTCGAATTCAAACCCCAGGCTGTCGGACTATCATCGTGGACTGTCGTTCTTCTCAAGTCACGCTTGAACTTGCCTTCGAAGGTACCACTACCTGCTCGGTGCAGCACGCATCGGTTGTCCCAGATAACCAAATCACTAGGGCTGTCCCACTGCACGCTGGTGACGTACTTCTTCTGTGTGGCGTGCTGGTTAAGTCGTTGGACCAGATCCCACGAGTTCGGAATCTCCTTGCCATTCTCCTCAATATGGTGTAAATGAGCTCCTATAAATAGATTTATCCGCCCGCTTGGCTCGTGGAGTTGTGTAATTCGGTGGCGTTGCATCGGCGATTTGGTTGGGTCGACATCCTCGAAGAAGCTAGGCGATCCGAGCTTTCGCGAATGAGCCATTGAGTGCGCACCTACGTAGTCGTGTAAAAGGAGCTCCTCTCGCAGATCTTCGGGTAGCTCCTCAAAGGCAGTTCGCGAGTCGGCAAAGTCCGTGTTGCCGCCGTGTCCCGGTGGTGGGAGCTCACAGGCACGTAGAAGAGAGAAAGATGCTCGCCGCGGGTTGAACGTCGAGTCCGCGTGAAAGATCCCATTACCCTTATTGGAGTGCGCTCGTGGACTCTCCGGGTCCAGGATCCCACCAGTCTCGGTATCTATATTTCCAGCATCGAATAGTTCATAAAGTTCGTATCGGGGTTTCCGCCCTCCCACAAGATATCGGCGGATGTTGTCAAGCTCCCCGAAGCGCTCGGAGAATTTAACGTGGGCTTTGTCATCTAAACCCGTGTTCCTGAAGACGCACACGCCATACTAGCAGTAGAATTTAGTTATTAGTCTATTAAACAAGGTTATATATAGCCATATTAGATAAGTATCATATTCACCTTGGCCATGGCAGCAACTATCTCTCCAAATTGCTCGTCAGACAGGTCTTGAAAGTTAACGCCACTAACTTCAGCAACAAACGTAGGATGTAGCTCCTCGACCGTGATGATCTTAAAGGGAGACTCTTGGATAAGCCCAGGCATCCTGTCGTTATTGCTAGTTGTAATTAGATGCTTGATATCACATCTGCAGTCCAAAGACCCTCAGTCCAGAAACAGAGTTCAAGGTGTAGCATCACGACAGGAAGGGATTGAAACTTAAATAAACCCATGGTAGTCCTTAATCGAATCAAATGCCTGCCGAGGGTAGGCCACAACCGCGAGCAAGGAATCGTGCGGGGTATGCAACTGGCGGCAGAATCGCGCAGTCTCATGACAATGCCATTTAAATCCGAGGACTCGGATACACATAATTGAATCCCGAAGGAAGGATTTAAATAGCAGATCGCTACCCACCCGCAGGTTGAGCGTTAGTCTGGAGCTAGGTGATGACTTCAGGATAGACACTGCGTCGGCAGTTACTAAGTTATACCAATATATTCTAGCTACCAAGATTAGAACACTATTCCACAATACAACTTTAATACTTTCAATTGTTTCGTTATTACAGAGTCCACTAATATATTCAATCTATTAGTTAAGTCCATATTCACATGTGTTTTCCAATGGGTAGTAGTCTGATTTACTATACTTAGGGGGTATGAGGCCCCGGCCCAAACAACATACACAGACAAGACTGTATAACGTCTCGATTAACTATCTGATAACCCCAAATTCCAGACACGGACAAGGGGAACGGCATAGAGATATCGAATCAGGAAATATATTGGTGCGCCATTGTGCAAAGCCTTGCTCATTGGCTTTGGTATGTTCTTCGACTTTAGGGATGAAAAGGGCCACGAAGACTAGCGTCGTAGATACGGAACACCCAAAGTATCTGGGTTCCAAGTTCGAAATAATAGGTATAATATTGGGAACTCGGATACTATTATCCTCGGAAGTATAGTTACTCTGAAGAGCAAACCCATGAGGGAAATATATAACTACTCAATATTTCATATGTTCTTACGCATTAACAAACGCCACAGCCCTCAAGAAATCTAGTCCAAGATATTGTAGGCGTTAGTTATTTGCTCCCCATGAAATATAGGTATGCTGAAGTACGCCGTCATGTACACGCCTTTCGATTCAGTATATGAGTAGGACAGGTGGCTCTGCCCGTGGGCTTTCTGTTGTCCACTTCATTGTTTACTTGTTAGTATTCTTGCGTGATGAATATCCTATTACTACATCCACAAGGTATAGGGGAGGTTAAGAAACACTCACAAAACAGACGTGGCTACTTCATTGAACCGTCCCTCCTGGCCCCACTCGTGGTCCACGATCTTCAAGACGGCATTGGTGTTCCTATATGCCGTCTCGGTATGCTCGGCATACTGGAACACTGGCACGTATATCTTGATATCAGGCATTTTCTTGCCAGCCGCCAGGTCGATGCTAAAGAGGACGCCCGAAAAAGCCGCGCCAGGGGAACGCTCCTGCTTTGACCAAGTGTCGATCTCGTCGTCTGGAATACCGTCAGGCTCGTTCAGGAGCAAGTGCCAGATGGACCGCAGAAGGTTCAGCTTCTTAAGTATAGGCTCGCCACTTAGACGCCCACCGAGAGTAATAACATCTCGGGCTATGGCGAAAGTACAGGTCTTGCGGTGGACGTATACCTTGACGCGGCTACCTTGGTTTGCCTTTGGGTCTAGACAGTCAATGCCTATCATCACGGGATAGGCCTCGCCTTGGCGGCTAGCTAGGTATCTGTTTTCATCCCATGCCCCTAGTCAGTCGTCTACAGTTTCTATATGCCGTTTAGTCAAGATAATAGACTTGTACATACTCGTCAAGCAAATCCAGGTTGTACGCCAAGTCGTATCCTAGGGGTTCTAGGTCACGGAGTGCATTCAAAGTGATGTCTGCCGCCGACTTTCCCAAGGCAGCTTTTCTCAAAACTGGGATGTAGGCCTTAAGTATTTGTCGGTGCCCTTCAAGCTCGAACGCGATGCAAGCCGGTGGGATTTGCATGTGCGGCCGGACTTTATCGCGCAAGGCTTCTGTCTCGGATGGCGATAAGAAGAAAGCTTTTATGAGATGGTTCATCAACCTAGGGTCACCACCTGTAGCTGAGCATAAACGGTGTAGCACTTCGCGTGCATTATTCTCGCCGAATGCATCTGGTCCGGTTCCATCTCGTAGGAGGTCAAAACTTAAGCGTACTTTCGCTTTGCCCCGTGTCGTCAGGTTGAGACTAACTTCAAAACGCGTTCCGGCCAAGTCCGGGCTTGCCCAGTACTCTACCTTGGGTTCTACCTGCTGTGACCCAAGACAAGATGCAACGTGCTCGTCGAAGAACCGGAGATGGGAAGCTTGGTCCGAAGCTGTATACGTCCCAGCTAAACTCAACAGCGGTTCTAGAGTGGAGCGGGCGTGTTTTGACCAAAACTCTTCATCTGGTGTTGCTGCCATTATGAGCTTCTTGTCTATGGCTTCAGGGGGGAGGCTAAAGTGAGTAGCGATTTCGGTATTCGTGGAAGAACTTTACACTAATCCGCGAATGAGATGAGGCTAGAGGGCCGAGGTATTTATTAAGTAGGTACCTATTAAGAGTTGAAGACTAAACGAATGGTCTTGTTTACGATAAAAGACTCTATAGTATACCTATTACGAGGTGGAGCTAACGAGCAGGGAAACAACAAAGTTGCCATGCGAGAAGCTCTCAACTACTCTCGCTCATGGGACACGCTATGCATACCATGTTCCGATGGTAGCTGCCAACAGGTCTCCCCAGCGGCCTCCCTTGTCCTGAACCCTGGTCCTGCTAGACCCTAGTTATTAGTCCTCCAATATATCAAATCTCTAATAGCCACCTTTCATATAACTGCCGGATAGCCGTCTTTGATTTTTCTTGCATATTCTTTTTCCGAACTTGTGAGATTGTTAATAATAGGGGGGAAACATGACTAAGAGCAGTTAGGCATATACGTGTTCGGCGGTCTTACCGTCTTAAAAGCGGGATTAAGAACCCTTAGCCGCCAGTTATTCTTATTCTTTCCCGTTGAGTTAATTAGGTGTTTAGCACCTATGTATGCCATGTCACATTCTTACCGGCATAAGATGTTATATTGGCCTGCATAGAAAGGCTCAGCTGAACTAAGATCACCCATCAGCTGATAGGAGGGAAACAGGTGATGTTCCCGGACGACATTGCCAAATTTCAAGGAATGCGGAACGGACAACATGATACGGATCTGGTTAGGGTTGCGCGGGTTTGGCCACATCGATGGAAAGCTGAATGCACACCCGAGCCTTCATCCGCAATATAGGTCCTATATAGGTAAATTATCTACTAATTGCATACTATAATGCTCAGCTCTGAGTGGTGTCAGGCATCCGGACCATTCGGAGAGGATGGCTTGGGATTCCCCGTGCAGTAGTAGCATCGCTGATCCTTGGTCTGTTAAATCCGAGTAGTACCCGAGTAGCAGTGTCTGATTTACCTGTTGGAGTTCAATACTGCAGTGTTCCTGATGAAGCAAATTATCTAATCAGCTAGAGTCGTGCTCTAAGGTCTATTATGAATGAATCAGATAAACCAGGTAGTTATAGAAAAGTCCAACGAGCTTCAATAAAAGGGAGAAATGCATTATGCTGTTTACTAAATCTGCAAATTTCAGTCTTTGAAGGAAGGAGTTATAGCTTTTTAAAAGCACCAGAAGAGAGAAGACGCGCAACTAGTCCGTAACAGCCACCGGTGATCAGAATAGTACATATTTCACCACCCTCTAAGGGATCAGCACAAGCCTTTCCTTCTCCCCAGTAGAGTCCCAAGCAGTCTCGATATCAGCCAAAGGAGCAGTGACGATATTTGCAGGTCGCTTTATCTTGCTGAGAAAAGCAGCTAGTCTTGGCATTTGCTTCACGATATCATCCATTGTGATACCACCCATGCCAGATCCGAGGATGCGGATATCTCGGGCATTCAGTAAGCTAGCCGGTATAACTAAGGTCTCATGCCCTGCGACACCACCAACACTGACATACTGTAAACCTCTGCCGTCTTGTATCTCGACAGTTTTCATGACAGCCACATTGGTAGGACCGCCAACGTAGTCTAACACGATGTCTATAGGTCCAACTGTTTTTGGTACCTCGAAAGGATCGGTGAGAAGAACACGTTCATCAAGGCCCTCAACCTTGTCCAAAGTTTCTTTAGTTCGTGAGGCGCCTACAATCTTGGCAGCGCCGAGCTGGCGAGCAACACGGACGGCATGACGGCCGCTCTCGGAAGTAGCACCGACGATGAATAAGTTACGTCCCTTGCAACCGCCGGTGACGCGGACGTTAAGGGCCACTGCAGTAACACATATCAATATATCACATCTTAGAAGAGTATGTAAAGACGTAAGTCGTATGACTTTGACCGCGTATCCGAAGACTAGGTGAAATCTCCGGTGAAAAAACAAAAAGAAAAGAAAAGAAATTAAAATAGAGTTGAAAGATGCGGAAGCGGTGAGGACGGAATGAACCTAGGAGTTACTCACTCCAACTGCTGCTGACGGGATTCGCTAATGCGGCCACAGTAACAGGGTCAGCTTCAGAAGGCAGCTCGGTAATTAGATGTTTCTCAACATTAGCGCGCTCGGCGAAAAGGGGGGCTGCCACAGGCGCGATATAGTACTTCTTCCCCGTGGATTCATCTAAGCCAACGCCATCGACGCTAGGATCGTAAGGCAGCCCACCCTTGACGCTAGTATGCTTCCCGAGGGCGCGACCTTTCGCGGCGCGGGGAACGCCCACGGCTAGCACTTTAAGCTGGAGCTGAGATGGTGATGGGGCCGGAAGGGAGGGAGCCCCGGTGATATACTTGGGTGGCTTGCCCCAGGCGGTAAGGAGAGCAACGTTCATGGCTGATGGTGCAGAGTTACTGAAGGATTGTTGTTGTTGCTGTTGTTGTCGAACTCGTCCAAGATGTAAGAATGATCTGAAGAGCCCTCGGCCCGTGCGTAGCTGTTTCCAAGCTGATGACATGAGTGAGAAATTGAGGGAATAAGTCTGAGAAGTCTGAGAAAAAAGTAGGGGAGCTATAGTTATTCAGGACGAAAATATTCGTGCCTCGGAGGCAGAAATAAGAAATTCGGACCCGAAGGCGTTAGTACTGCCGTTTAAGCATACGCAAGCCATATATCACTTACATCCCTCCTTACCAACCAACAGAGACCTTGGGTTGCACAGACCTGTAAGCTCAAAAACCGGATCGTTGGTCCGGAAAGATATTGCTGAGCCGCAGGAAGTAATAAGGACGCCACATGGTGTTAAAATAGAATAAACCCCTTTGGAAATATCGAGGTTATTAAATAAAGCGGGTCACGATCATAACTCTATATCTTATAACTACATGATTAGAAAAGTCTAGGTGGGTTTTCACCATTGTAATTTTTATTATCAAATTTCCCAAGATGGAGTCTATGGCTCATTCCAGAGAAGCGGCTGCATTCGACCCAACGCCCCTTTTGTCAAACCGCGTGCAGCGATATGCACCAGGGGCCAGTGAGTGATGGCCCTCTCACATATACCAATGATATCAAAAACAAATCATAGCATGCTAAAATATCCGCAGTCAGAAGCCTTCTCCCTCTTGAAAACCTCCCGGGGATGATCTCACTTGTTGCTGGTATGTATCCTCTCCGCCCGTCACCATAATTGTTAACGTAAAAGCCCAGGAAAACCCAATCCAGAGGTATTCCCTTTTGAAAAGATTACCCTATCTCTCAAGGGATCAAACAAAGAGATCATCTTGACACGGGAAAATGGTCTTACAGATGGCCTACAATACGGTTTGCCAGGGGGCAATCCAGACTTAGTCAAGGTTAGAAATACATCCGTTTGAAAGTGAGTACGTTTAGAATATATCTAATTACCCAAATTTGTAGTGGTTTGAAGAATTCCAATGTGAACTACATGGCATCGATAGGAGCCGAGGGTGGACTTGCTGTATTGGAAACGGTAGCCAGGAACTCTTGCATAGGACATTTCAGGTTCTCACAGATCCAGGCGACTCAGTCCTTATTGAGACGTAAGTTCCTTGATTTCAAGCTCAAACTCTAATATCTAAGTGATATAAAATGCCAAAGTAATTAGTCCAGCATATCCGTAAGTTTTCCTCCTCCTGTTATCGTTGAATATTGGCTGATTACAATATTAGAGGCGTTGTAGGTTTTCTCCAAGCAGAAGACCACAGGCTAGTCCAGGCCAAAACAGACAGACACGGCCTAGATCCCTTCGCACTAGAGAGGTCATTATCCCAGTGGCCTGAAAATCGGCCCCGTCCTAAAGTCCTATATACCATTCCTACTGGATCAAATCCAACCGGCCGATCGTGTCCAGAGTGGCGCAAGATCGAAATGTGAGTAGTATATCGCCAACCAAGATTGAACATGTATAGTTAATGATATTATGGCAGCTTGCGTCTAGCCAAAAGATTCAATTTCATGATTCTAGAGGACGACGCATACTATTTTCTTAACTTTGAGGACGGCTCAAACAGGAAATCACGTAGTTACCTTGCCCTCGAGCGGGAAGTCAATGGAGAAACCGGCCGGGTGATCCGATTTGACTCGATGAGTAAAATCGTGAGTGCCGGAATGCGGCTGGGTGTCCTAACCGGGCCTATAACAATCGCCAAAAATGTCATCAAGCTCACCGAGAATATAAAGTACGTTACCAAAACAAGTTTTAAGCCAAACGGATCATAGTTCTACAACATCCTAATGCATGTTTTAGCCTTCAACCCTCATCCACCACTCAGATCCTAGCTCTATCCCTCTTCCGACACTGGGGCCACGCAGGTTTTCTAGAGCACTGCGCCAGGGCTAGCGATTTCTATCGGCGGAAGCGAGATGTGTTCTCAGCCGCCGCAGAAATGCATCTTAAATATCGCGCCACGTGGGATGTGCCAGATGCAGGATTATTCTTCTGGCTAACCCTACGACTTCCGCCTGGGGAAGACACATTCGAACTACTAAGCAAGAAAGGATTGGAATGCGGCTTGCTTGCTATCCCGGGTGTTGCCTTCATGCCAGATAACCGCAAGACTTACCAATTAAGGGCCAGCTTTAGCCTCATCACGGAGGAGCAGGCCTATGAGGCTTGTCGGCGGATGGCTCAGCTAGTAGATGACGCTTGGGTGGACTGGGTGAGAAAATTCGTGCCGGGGTGTATAAACAAGAACGGATTGTCTAGCCCAGCTACGGCAGTATTATTCTAGCAACATCACCTATAGAACTACCGGCGAGAGTAATACTAGGTAGGTAATTCAATAACGTAAGGGGTAGCAAACAATATGACCAATCGCATTTTCTACATCCAAGGAGTACTAACTAAGTCCTAGGTTAGAGAAATTATTAGGACTTGTCTGTAAACTGTGCCTCAAGCATGGACAAGGGTAGCAACACCATTAAAATCTTTACGAGCCCCCTATTCCTTCAAGATGAGGTAATAAAGCCACGATGGTGGTGGCAATCATCTCCGCCTTTCATGTTGACCCTAGAATTTACCTAGTAGCTAAAAGTTCATTTGCATAAGCTAAAAGCCAATTTTGCGTGATTTATACTACATTAGGAGATTTGTTAATAATATTGATTTGGATCGGGTCAAGTCTGGCGCGATCTCAACCAGAATAATCCATAAATCCTTAGATCAAAATAGGGATTTCGTGGCTGGATATTAGCTGCTGAGGTGGTTAAGGTTAACTTGAGTAGAACGTTGGGTACTTGATAAATCCGACGCGTTCATCCTAACTCCGCTTGTTGCGTTAAATTGCCAGGAGTAGACGTAGATCTTTTGTATATACAAAGTCCTTCGGAAGCAGGACAGCTGAAATAACCACCCCAACCCAGATATGGCATAGGCAGAGCCAACACAACAAAAAGAGATAACCATTGTTACGCAGTGGCGGCTCGAACTGCCGTGGAACTGCCGTAAATGTGGCAGAGGCGGCTTATATGCAGGCGGGATTAAGCTGCATTGATGGCCTGCGATCTTACTAACGGCGGTAATACAATCGTAATGGTATATACGGACTTCCCATCACAGCCCGAAAACGTGCTATAGAGCATCAGTATCTGAATATTGCGTGATAATAATAAGTACGAGTGTTAATGCGTACCTAATCGAGGTAGGTAGACATGTAAGATCTTGATTCGTATTTTGGCTTGATCGGATGCTTTTCACGGTGAGACTGTTTTCATGTCATACGATTCCTACCGAGACGATGACGAAGGGCCAACGGTATCTTCCTTAGGACGGCACGATGGCAGTTGGATTCAGCGTATTTCTGACTAGCGGTCACAGATGAGGAAATATTTGAGACGCCTCAAATAGGCTACATTGAGCTGGGTTGCCCGCTATCCGCATCCTAATCCTTCGATGCCTCGTCATCTTCTCTGGCTAGATTCCAGTATAGTCTTCCCTGTCTTCGGCTGCACCAACAGTGTTTAGGAATATTTGTGTTAGCAGGGACACTACGTACCTTAATATATAACTAACCGGTTTTATCTATTTATTCTTTTTTTTAATATTATAAACTATGAAAAGCCTCATATCTAGGTACCTAGGCACCCAGTATAACGACGACAATAGTGATTTCTATGATAACCACCATGTCACAAAACGACTACCCGTTCGACAATGTTGTCGACGCCCTCAAATTTGCTGCGAATCATACAGCAGAGGGCATCTTGGCATACCCAGCGAACAACATCAGTATCCCACAAGCAGCGCTCAAGCTCTCTTATGGAGAGCTGCTAAATCTAGCAGAAACAAATGCTGGCAAACTCAAGCAGAAAGACCTGTGCAAATCCGGTTCTGTTGTGCTCGTCCACTTCGACAATGCTCTTGATAGTATCATCTGGTACTGGTCTGTTCTATTCGCCGGGGCTATCCCGTCCGTCACGGGGCCGGGCATGTTTAGCCAGGGTGCCTCAGATCGCCAGAAGCATCTCAGCCATCTCCACAGCATATTCAAGGGACCGCTATGTCTTACTCGACGGTCCCTAATTGGCCCCTTTTCGGAGCAAACTGGCGAACAGCGTATCAACATCATAACCATTGAAGAATTGGATACTGTAGTTCTCACACATTCGAGACCCCTGACACCTTCTCCCGATCCATCACCGTCAAGCATAGCGGCCGTCATGCTCACATCGGGAAGCAGCGGTAACGCGAAGGCTGTCCCCCTGACGCACAAGCAACTCCTCGCCGCCTTCAGGGGAAAGAGAGATTCAGCCAACTTACGACACCGAGAGAGCCCTTTCTTGTCGTGGACTTATATGGACCACGTGGCTAACCTCGTTCACTGCCACATCTTCGCCATCGTGTCTTGTGTCTCCCAGATTCAGGTTGCGGCCGCTGATATCCTTATCGACCCAGTACAACTCTTAAATCTAGTTAGCCGTCATCGCGTATCACGCATGTTCGCTCCAAATTTCTTGCTTGCCAAGATACTCAGACTCATCAAGTCAGGGGCATCCACGTTAGACCCGGATCTGAACTTGGAGGCACTATACATAGATACTGGAGGAGAGGCGAATGTCACCGAAGTCTGTGTCGGGTTGCAATCCGTGCTGAGTCGGTACGGCGCTCCTGCTGATGTCTTCAAGCCGTCCTTTGGCATGACAGAGACTTGCGCAGGATGTATTGTCAACGACAAGTGTCCTAGCTATGATAGTTCCCAGCGTCTCGGCTTCGCCTCATTGGGCGAACCCATACCCGGTTTGAGAATGCGTATTGCCCGCCTAGACAGTCCAGGAACTGAAGTCGCTAGAGGCGAAAGTGGCAGTCTAGAGATCACCGGCGAAGCGATCTTTAAGGGGTACTATAACAATCCTGCAGCTACAGCCGAGGCGTTCACCAGCGATGGGTGGTTCAGAACCGGAGACAACGCCTACATTGATGACCAGGGACAGCTACATTTAGACGGCCGTACTAAAGAGATGATCAATATCAACGGCGTTAAGTATCTACCCCATGAGCTCGACTCAGCCCTAGAACAGGCGGAAATCCCCGGGACAACACTAAGCTATTTCTGTTGTTTCGCCGTGCGCGACACCTCGAAAGCAGACACCGAAGTTGTCGTGGTACTCTACCTGCCTTCGTACGACGAAAGTGACGATGAGGCCCGATATGAGGCCCAGAGCAGCATCATTCGCACCTGTAGCATGCACACCCACTCCCGCCCTATGGTTGTGCCCCTCAGAGTGCAAGATATGCCCAAGTCCACACTAGGCAAACTGTCGCGAACTAAACTAAAGGCATCCCTAGAAGAAGGTAGCTTCGCAGACCAGAAGGCCGCCAATGACGAAGCCGTTGCAAGATATCGTCAGAAAGTCCGCGGCCAGCCTGAAAGTATCGAGGAGGCCGCAATCCTGTACATTATCGGACAGCAGCTCGAACTGGGATTCGAAGACGACTTCTCAGTCAACGACTCGATCTTCTCGACGGGCGCAACATCTATGGATCTCGTAGCTATCATGCAGCGCCTGAACGGTTTCTTAAGAGCCTCCGGCCACGAAAAACTCATCCGTCTAACGGACATCCTAAAGAACCCCACAGCTAGGGGTATCGCGTCCCGCGTCGCCGTGTCCACAGGAAAGAAGAAGCACGAGTACGACCCCGTCGTGACGCTCCAGCCCCACGGGACCAAAACTCCGCTATGGCTCGTGCACCCTGGCGTCGGCGAGGTACTTGTATTCGTCAACCTAGCGCACCACATCACCGACCGGCCTATCCACGCCTTCCGCGCTCGCGGCTTCAACGCAGCGGAGGGCGAGACGCCCTTCAACTCTCTCACCCAGGTTTTCGAGACGTATCGCGCGGCTATCAAGAAGCGGCAGCAGCACGGACCCTATGCCATCGCCGGGTACTCGTTCGGCGGGATGGTCGCGTTCGAGGTGACCAAGCTACTCGAGGCGGGCGGCGACGAGGTCCGGCTATGCGGCAGCTGGAATCTACCGCCGCACATCAAGTTCCGCATGCGCGAGCTGCTATGGGACGAGTGCGTCATCCACCTATTCTACTTCGTCGGCCTGATGGACGAGGCCACGGCGTACACGCACAAGCCCGCGCTATGCGCCTTCGAGCGGGAGGGCCGCCGCCTCGACGCCATCCGGTACCTGAAGATGTACAGCGACCCAGCGCGGTGGGACGAGCTAGGCCTGGACGAGGAGTACTACCTGCTCTGGGTGGGACTCGCGTCAAACATGCAGGGTCTTGCGGTCGACTACGAGCCCGAGGGCAGCGTGGCAAACATAGATGTGTTTGTGGCGGACCCGTTGAGCCATGTGGCCAAGAACAGGGAAGATTGGATCCAGAATAGATTGGCGGCTTGGAAGAGCTTCGTGCGCGGTGACGTCCGCTTCCACCACGTCGAGGGCGCGCATTATACCATGCTGAATCCTGAGTATGTGGTTAATTTTGCTAAGACGCTGCGCAAAGTGTTGAGGGAGCGCGGGTTATAAAATCGAATGCTGGTGTGGTTCAAAATACTACCTCATTAGGAGGCAGGCAACCTCGTACATGAGTTGATGGGTGAGTAAAAATAGATATAAAATCATTAATGTACATACCTGTTAATTCAGTTGTAGTAGATCCTTAACCCCTCAGGTTCATCGTCAAACAAACTATGCTTCATGTCAAAAATACGCAGATCTTACGCCTTTTTTTTCTAATAGCCGTAAACCCCGCCTAATTACTCCTCTATTAAAGCCTTCTATTTTTACTTTGAAATATTTGGTCCGCGGTTCGGTGGCTTGCGGCTCACCCTTAATTGACGACGGGTCAGAAAACCGGCCGGCCCAATGGATCAACACGGCGAAACACTTTTTTGCGCCACACAAAGCCTTGTAACTTGATTGAAAATATGGCAAATAGTTAATTACCTACCTACCTACCTACCTTTTGTCCAACGAATCGGTATGAGGTGGCTCTTGTTGATAAGTTATGGCTTAGATGTAAGAAATAGGGGTCTCATGCTCCTTTTTACCAGATACCGGGGCATGGAGTTTCGTAGGAGAATGATAGGTTATAATGGACATTAAAATACGATTCACTAATATTAGCTTATAATCGTAACCTTATGTAAGATTTGAACGACGGCGTTCTTATACGACAGTCGGTTAGACAACAATAGGATGTTGATGACTTACCCTAGGTACCTATAGGTATCTTCACTTCATGCATCTAAGAAGTATACGCCATTCTTCATCTTGTAATCCCATTAGTTGTTCCTCTGTTTTATGATATGTCTAGTCCGATTGGCTAGTCAACTCCCAGCCTCTTCTCAGCTTCTACGATAACACTGCTTCATATTGAGTTAGATTATTTTTACAGCCATAAGTCCGACTTACAAACTTATTCAAAGTGAGGCTGAAAATGATATTCCAAATGGCTAATTACTACCTACCTAGGTAGGTACTCATAGCTTGCCCTGCTCAAAGGATTGTGACTAGTAACAGAAATAGACCGCAGATACTAGGCAGCAGCCCTGACATCTGTGACGGAGCCACATTTTTCTTGTTCTCGGTTTCCGTACCACCACTCTCACCATCTCCCTTGTCCTCGTCGCTGGTACTTGCCGCATCTGTAGGCCGTGATTCTGCACTTTCTACCGTTACGGTACGCGCAAGTCCATCGTACGTCCACGTGTACGTTGCCCCGCTGACTGGGCTCGTGATACTCCCGGCGACATTGGAAGGGGTAGCTGTTCCATTAGGCGGGAACTTCCCGGGCTCATAGAAAACTGCAGAGTCATTTCCGCCAGGAGGCGTATACCCAAGCGTGCCGTCACAAGGATACGCATCCATATACGTGGCGCACATCGGCCAATCCTCGTCTGAAGCAACGAGGCTCTGATAGATTTCATCCATACCGAGGAGAGACGGGTCGGTATTAGGGCAGATTTGCGAAAAGCTGTATTATATTAGCACATATATTCTCTACTATTTATATGATGAGATGGCAGTACTTACGCCGACAGCATGCCACTTTGAGAACAGCAGGTGCATGCTCGAGGGAATGTCTGCAACTCTTCATCCGAACTCAGTTGACCGGCGATTTCTTCGCCGTTGGCTCCACAAGTCTCGGTCTCGTCGACAGTCTTGTATAGCGAAACAAGAAGTTTACCCATGTTGCAAGAGCAAGAACCAGGAGCATCATCAGGCGGCGGATAGAACGGAATATCTTCCAAGTGAGGATTTAAACAGTAAGTTGCTATATCGCCGGCAGTCGTCTGATATTCGCAACTATACACCTAGGCACGGTACCCTCTTAGCTTGCTTCCATGCTTCCAGGTGGTGGATGCCGACTTACCTGGTTCCAGCAGTGTGCGCCAGCGCAGTCTATCTGATTCCGCACATTTATACAGTGGCAAACGTTGATACAGTCTATATTCTGTCCCTTGCAGTTGCTGGTCACGCAGTCAGACAATCTCGCATCTGCGTCGCTGTAGCATTGCTCCAGACCAGACGGATCCACGCAAGAGGCCGAGTCAAAATAGCCAACATCCGCAGCCGATACTGCCCCCAAAGCCAGTGCGGTGGTGAGCAGAGATGATAATGGTGATGGATGAAACATCATGTCGCTGAGCCCAGATCTTGAGTGAGTGATAATATTTTAATAATAGCCAGCTTCCACCTACATAGCACAGAAGAGGCAATAGAAATATTGACCTACTTCTTCTTCTCTTACCTAGACGTCCCTTTTTGTTTACTTCCCTCGGTTCCCTGTTTGTAACCCGCCATTCGTCCGATCCACTGCGGCTGAAAGAAGAGTGTATTAGTCCTGGCCGCCGAGCCTCGTAGTCTCTATTAGTGGCCTGCCCACATGTTGCCAAGCACATCCCCAAACCACCTAATTGCACCGGCCTGTAGATTTTAT
This sequence comes from Daldinia grandis, assembly GCA_022432525.1. Classification (NCBI taxonomy): domain Eukaryota; kingdom Fungi; phylum Ascomycota; class Sordariomycetes; order Xylariales; family Hypoxylaceae; genus Daldinia; species Daldinia grandis. Next base: position 1,968,789 of record JAJKLB010000007.1, read on the forward strand.
ACAACACGAAGTTGAAATAAGTGGGATTTTGATCGACCGGGCCACTCGGGGTACGAAAAAGGCAGTATGCCTTGCCCAGGCACCAATTACTACCTACGTAGATGGCGGAAGCTTAAAGGCTTAAGCCCTAAGTCCTATAGTGCACCTATCTGAGTAAATAGAAGCCGAGGCTAGTTATTACTTACCTCCCTCCGCATTTCAAACTATGACTTCATTCCTAATATCAATTCCAAAATCCTCTCCGGTCAATTCCGTATCCTCTCTTGCTACAAGTTGACATCTTGAGCTCGGTTTTATCCGCTTCTCCTTTAAATTGACCGTCAGATTAGTTATGCCATATCGGTATCTCAAGCCGCTGGGTCGATCTCTTTACATTTTTTGTTCTAATTTGCTAAATATGCACTGTCTATGTTGAAATTAGACGCAGGTTATGAGGTGTGTATTCATTGTATTGAATAGTTATCTAGTTAGGTGTATCATATGGGTGTGTACGGTATATAATAGTCACGGGTGTGGGGCGTATATCCAGCCCCCTAAATTACCAGCCACACATATTCCAATAGTCTAAGCCGAATCCATCAAGATGGATGACCTAGTTAAAATATCGTGCACAGCCTCAAAGGGCACAGTTTTGTAGTAGACAGTCAAATAGGTCAGGTGACTTGTTATTCCCGAGTCAGGGGTTCGGGGCTCGGGTTCCCCTATCTAGTAGGCGCTACCAATCCGACCGACTGGAGTCCGATATTTCCTTCCGGGTAGTTCGAAATCCGGAGGTCAACGGTGTAACACTCCACGGGCTCGGCATCACATGAAAATGTCGTGTACTTTAGAATTAGTTCATCGGACATAGTGTAAGCGTGTTGGAAGAGGTGGGTAGCATAGGAGTTATAGGAATATATATTGGTCTGCACTACCTGAATTTATGGTTGCATCGGGCGGGACCGTCGGCCTGTCAGAAGCCACAAGCGAGGTCAAGATGCAGACAAGCTGCAGGACGGGAGGAACATATTTTGTCTTAGCCACACAAGCGCATAAGCCCACATGATTCCTCCTTTTTGGCACTTTCCTGAAGTATTCATGTCAATATCAGCTTAAGTACCTACGTATGCCTCTTTAGTACATCTCAAGCTTCCCCAGTTGCTCGTAAATGCAGTTTGATGACCCCGGATGTTCCCGTGGGGCATAGTAAGTAACAAGAGCAATATACAATCAAATACTTGGCACTCTTACAGATTTTAACATACTTTAACTCACAATTAACTAGAACGTTTAATGGCCCAACTTACTATATAGAATTTCATTTTCCCGCACATTATACGAATGTTTAATCCCGGTATGCCAATAAAGTGGCTCACAACTATAACAACTGTATTAAGAGTTTAGTAAGCCACACCCTGCTAGCCAGATGAGGACCAATAATGGAAGTTGAATTGTGATCAGAGAACGATAGGTAACGTGCAGGCATACAATATAGGTTAGGTACCTAGGTAGGTACTTTCTAGGTCTTATATGTCGGTTGATGTCTCGTACACCAAAGTGCTGTAGATATTCTAAGTAGACAAGAGCCCGGTAAATAAAAAAGGGCTATGTAGATGCCATATTGTCCTAAGCAGGATCCAAAGGAGGTAACAGGTCAGGTGTGGCATGTGCCGCGATTTTACTTATTTCCCATTCATCTAATCGCATTTAAATAACCGATCTGATTTGCTGGTGCAAAACAATGCGCACGTACTCGTTATGTATATACTTTATCTAGCCATCCCACACTACGGCGTATCCCCGTATGGAAGCGGCTCAGTCGGTAGGGCTGGCAGGTAGCCCTAAGGAAGATGTGGTAGTATTGCATATCAAGCTTTTTTCGGACCACCCGGCCCAATTTAGTTTAACCATTACTTCCTAGATCTTCATTCGCTACAATGCATGCGGCTCAGTGCCGGCTGGGTATCGAATGCCGGATGGCATATATTACGGCAACCGATATTAAGGATTCAATATTGCCATCCCGACTACATCCAAATCCAAGATATAGAGAGGGGTTAGCAAGTAACTTTCCGTATAGGGACATCATTTCACGATACTCATGGGTAATCAGCGGAAATGGCGATGGCACAGATTGAGTCAACTTTATTAACGTGGGATTCTCATTATGACTTCAACCCCCAACTACGCGCTGGGTCGATTTGGCGAGCTGATAGGCACATGTACGACCATCACGAGAGAGAGACAGAGAGAGTTTCCGAGCTGAGGCGGTCGATTTCTCCGTAGATGTAAATAGAGGCACGTACAAATATGAGAATTCGTGTTGAGGATAGGGGAGGCGAGGTATGTCATTCTATATAAGCAGAGGATAAAATCAACGGTGAGCTCAAGAGAAGAATCGATGTGCTCATCAACAACAGCTTCTCATCGACAAATATTTAACAATTCTCCAGCAGACCTTGAAAACATGACTTTCGGAGACCCTTCGGGTGGAGCATCAAGTAAGTATCAGAGAGAATAAAGGCTAGTAGTACGGACACCGAAATACTAACCATAGTGAAGACAACAATGGTCACTCCAAGAAACCCCCCAAGAGTGATAAGAAGAAGTCAAAGGTTTGGATCTGTCTATTACAAGCACTACACAGAGACTAACGAAAATCAGGACCCGAACAAGGACAAATCCGAAAACCAAGGTGGCTCATCAGGCCAGGGAGGTGACTCAGGGGCATATGTATCACCACCGGACTTCTTCTCCTTCAACGACCCCGGAAACGGTAAATGATGATTGGGAAATAACGACTTAAATGATTGGTTATGGGCTGGGGATATTATGAGACAGGATAGGGGATAGGGGATAGGGAACAGGACGACCGGACATTATTTTCTCGCAATCCGTTCTAGACGAACGTTGAAATGACTTCATCCATTCAATATAGACTAGCCGCAATAAAGCCTACCTAGGTACCTATCTAGAAATTACTCGCGACTCTAACATACCAGGTGACATATGGTTCATACGAAGTGAGAATTTTATACAATATGAGCAAAGCGCCGCTTGATAGTAGCCAATAACGACCTGCATATAAGTAATCTTTATGTAGGAGCGCTGAGTATTGTAAAGCCGCAGATAATCCATTAACAGCCCAATTAGAGTATGAGGAACGAGGAAAATTCCATACAACAGTAGGCGGCTTAACATCTTGCCCTCGAGCCGGTTCTTATATTCCCATCGAGGGACTTAACCTTAAGATGGATTTTCATGTTCTATTATATATAGGACTCAGTAGGGCAGGCATTTAGAAGAGAGAAAAAATAGACTGTCCGTCTTGGTAATCTTTTGAAAGGTTCCTCTAGGAATGGTGTCTCCCACTCCTCTATTTATAAGTATTGACATCACTTAGAAGCCAATTCTCTACGGGCATATGCCATTTACCCTAACCATACTAATTAGGTACCCAGTTATAATTGTTTAAAATGACCCCGTGCCTAGAAACTCCTAGAAGTCTTTGGCGATCACTAGACTTAACTGAAAACTCATAGACCTGATAGTATGAAGTGACAGAGTCCAACAACTCACAAAGGGGCTTTTATATAGGTAGAAATTATAACACTAGAGTTACTAACAGTGCCGATCTTGAATAAAACAGTACTATGTAATTGTATATGGACTGAAATAGTAACTATCTACTAAGTAAGTAGATGGAGTTGTAGAGAAGAACCGAGCCTAATATTTGATCCCAATTAAGCAAACCAAGGTTAGCCTTCATTCTCATGCTTAAATCCTATTTCTTTCACGCCCCTCTAAATGCCAACAATCTGATTGTTGAGCTTAGACACTAATCATAGGTAACTAGAAGTAACTAGATTCTATGCCTATCCATCCATACGTATCTTAACAGATCACCTGCTTAATTAAAAACAACATCATATCATAACATGGAAACGTGTTAACAATTCATCCGACGCAAGAGAAGTTAGGCAGACAAATAGTCTCAGAAAGACGCGTCATAAAAGGGGCTAGGGGAGGAAGCGAAAAAAGGCACCAGCGCAAAGGCAAAGTATGAGCCCGAGTTTGCAACGTGTCCATGCAAGACTTGGGGTTTGTTAAATAGCCCGGCATGGCCTCATGTGATTTCATATGATTTCATATGATCTCATCATACATCGTATCGTATTAGAGAGTTACAAGATTCTTATCCCAAGTGCGCCCAAGGAATTTCCGAGGATACCCTTATCAAGCCTGTCAAGTCCGCATGTAAGTCAAACTGCAATACATGAATAACTACCTACTATATGCACCCCGATGTGGCTGGAGCTTTGAATAAAGTTACGAGTTCCATGCCTATGCGGCTGCAAACGGCCTATGTATGGCAGTTAGCTTAGTGATTCGCAGGCTAATAATAGTGGTAGACTTTCCAGTTGACAGGTCCGCTATCCAGCACCCCGAAAACCCAACACGGCTTAGCTCCCCCGCAAGCCCCGCGCGACTAAATAAGGCACCAATGCTTATCTGCCTGCAGCAGGTGATTACTCTGTGCTGCTTGTGACGTCTAGCGGGGTCATTTGCCGTGATCTCTCTCAGCCGTCATTTATCGGCCTTAGCTACTCTAGCTTAAACTTACTCGCATTTTACGTTCACATCCGCATTCACATATACGTGCCTTAGGTTAGGTACCATTTGAGTTTCCAGCTTCTACATTCCAGCTTCTGAATTCTAGAATAACTAGGTACCTTACCTTACCTACATACATAACCTCTCATACCTCCCCGACCTCCCCGGGCATCTCTCTCCAAGACGTCTTTGGAGATATTCCGGTCCTTTCTTTGTTCTCGCAATTCTACCTTCTTTGCGATATTGCCTAGATCTACGTACCTTCTAGTCGGACTGATCGTCATCTACTTAATACGGTCTCGATTACAACTCGCTTCCTCTTGGTCTCACCTCGGACAAATCTCTCGTAGTCTTAAGTTAAAAGGCTAAAAGAACGGACGAAGACAAGAAACCGGCGACTTATTATATTTTACTCATTTCTGTGGAAGCTCTATCACAATGTTTGACCTCATTCCGAAGCTCCTCTCGTATGTTTGGCGCTTCCCAAATCCCTGATCTTCCAATTTAAATATCGCTGCTAACTTTTGATGCCTAACCCAACAATAGCTCTATAGCATCCTTCCTCTTTCCCCTCTTCGCCTCTTACAAAGCGCTCAAGACCTCCGACCCCACACAGCTGACACCATGGCTGATGTATTGGTCCGTCCTCTCTTGCGCCCTCCTTATTGAGTCCTGGTTCGAGTTTATCCTCTACTGGGTTCCCTTCTACTCCTATATGCGCCTCTTCTTCCTGCTCTACCTCGTCCTTCCCCAGACCCAGGGCGCTCGCGTGCTTTACGAGACGTATCTCCACCCATACCTCGAAGAGAATGAGGTGGCTATTGAAGAGTTCATTGCTAGCTCTCATGACAAGCTAAAAGCCGCGGGTATAGCTTACCTGAAGCGCGCGATCGACTTGCTCCGCACTCAAATTTTAGGTATGCCGCCGCAAGAGGTGGAACCGGAAGAAACAAGGGCCTCTGCGGCACCACAGGGATATACGCAGGCTTTGCTTGCTAGGTTCAGCGTGCCAGCCGCACGGTGGGCTGCCAATAACACTGGCACAACGGGGCAGGATTTCTTTAACCTACTAGCCAACGCGGTCGGCACTGCTGCCGGTCCCAGAACTCCCGGGGGATCAACGGTACCGACCAGGGCTGATACGCTGTCTGCCGCAAACTTAATCCCCGGGGACTTTGGTGGCGCGGAGGAGAAAATAACCTTCATCACCGCGCAGAGGGAGAGGCTAGCACTCATGATGGGTGCGCTGGACAAAGAGGCCAAGCAGCTGCAGATGTCCGAGGAGGAACGTAAGAGGGCCGAGCAGGCGGGGAGAGTAGGTAGCATGAGTCTAGACGGCCAGGAAGCAATTTCACGACCGCCTAGCGGCCACAGCGTGTGGAGTGGGCTGAGTAAAAGCCGGAGTGAAGTCGACTTCGAGAAGATCGACGCCGAGAGCGGCGCCGAGGACGATAACAATCTACGTAGAAGAGCCCCTGTTGGCGAGGAAAACCCAGCTGCTGGAAGAAGCGGCTGGGGTTTCCTAGGCTGGGGCACTGTGGGTACTGGAGAGGAGACAAACCAACAACCGGATGCCGGACACAGCTCTGGAGTCCAGAAGTAGGTAAAGCTACACCTACGATATCATATTTAATCGCGCGGAGTTATTGGTTGGGTTTCGGATTGGATCGTACATCAGGAAGGATGGATAGACGCAGTTAAACAAGGGGTTAGAGCATAGGATTCCACTCCTACCTGGAGCATAGGCTCTGGAGTTAAGAGCCGCACGATCTTGTACGTACGGCTTTTATCATTATCTTCGCTGCCAACCGTCTATCATTGAGGCTCTTAATATACGTGACGTTGTAGAGCCATATACACGTATATACGTATATACGCATGTGGTAGCTCAGGGCAAGAGCTTGCGCAGTAAGCCACCCTGCCCATGTCTGGAGTGTAGAATTCTTCGGGGTATATTTCCCACCTCGTGATATCGTACAGCGTCCCCATCAACAGAACCTAACCGGGACTTTTGCCCATCGCCTTACATCAGAATCTCCCCCGCGTAAAGTTATCAACTACTACGTCTTCTTGAACGGATAGCGGACCTCGTCGTCCTTGCGCAGCCAGATCTGCTTCCTCTTCTTGGTGGTGGCGTGCTCAACCCAAACCTGCACAGCATGCTCCTTCATGAACTTGCGGATGAAACGCGGATCCCACAGCTCCGACGCAATGCCTAGGTCCTTGCAGCACCGCATCAGCGCGTTGGACTTGCATCCCTCGGCTGCCGTCGAGATGCCTTCTTCGCTGAAGTACGACATCTCGCCTCGGGCCTGGCCTACGAATCTATTCGACTGTTAGATATGTTGTACTAGGGTTTCTCAACAGGGAAAGATAGAAAAGTCAAGCGAAAGAAAAAAAAGAAGGAAAAAAACTCACCGTCCGTGCACGACAAGCGCATAATCCCGCGTCACTAGTTTGTCGTGAACCATGAGCTGTCCCCGCGGCGCCAGGCCCCAGCCACCAGGTCCAAAGGCCGTGTTTAGGATCCGTCTGTACTTAATCTCGGGGAGGTAGATGATGCCGTCGGGCTTGACCTCGATGTCCTCAGGATTAAGGCGCGCCTGCAAAACCGCCGAGGTCTCGGGGGAGAAGGCCGAGGTGCCGAGGCCGTGGAAGGATTGGGTCCAGTCGATGGGGTCGCCGGTGTTGGGTTCCTCGCCGCCCGGCGCGTCGGGGAGGGGCACGCCTGAGACGGCGGGGACGGGGGTTCGCGTCCCTGAGGGAGCGGCGGCGGGCGTGGCTCCCTCGGGCTTGGGGGCGGCTGACGAGGAGAGCGGTGCCGGGCTGGGCTTTGCCGTCGCTGTGGAGGTGGTAGGGGCCTTGGAGTATGGGCTGGACACCGCCTGCGGTTTCGAGGTGCTAACGAGAGTCCGGATGGATGGCTGGGCGTGGGCTTGGGCTTGGGCTTGGGGAATTGATATTGTGCGGACTCGTCGAGCCGCGACGCGTATAGGATTTAACGTTCTTGAGGCCATTGTTGTCGTGGTTTGTGGTTTGTGGTTTGTGGTTTGTTGTTTGTAGTTGTATAAATTGTGTTGATTGGTGGGTTGGTAGGCGCCACTTAATATTAAAAAAAAGTCGAAGAGGGACGATAAGACGTTGTAAATTTTTAGGCGTTACGTACCTACCCGTGTATCGGCACGGAGTAGCAGAGTGGGTTTCTTCACCTAAAGCGAAGAATTATTACATATCTATATCGGATAACGAACAGCTTATCGATAGTCAATTGGCCTTCTAATTAATTGATCTTTCTAGGTTAACGGCTTTGGCCTATGACCTATGACTTATGACCTAGCAAAACAGCGCAACCAATGCTATAATTCTGATACAGCATCGACCAGAGGTATGGCTATAGGAGCGGGATTAGTGTAATATTAATACCTCAAACTCTCTATTCGTACCACCGTATTCTTACAAATAGTGATTGTTTTCTCTCTATTTAGACTGTACCTAGCTCAGCAAACTTAACCTGAGTAGGTACCCAAGTCATGCATCCTTCATCGATGTTCTCTGATCGTTATTATGTTTTTTCCAGCAAGCTTTGAAAATCTCCATCTATCATTGGCGAAGTCCGTTAGCGAACTACCGTGAAAAGTAAGTTCCTAACCTAGAGATAATCTCTCAATTATTTACGTACCTCCTTTTTACAAGCTCGCCAGTCCTTCTTTTCATAGTAGCAATCGGTCAACTTGGTATTTTCATCTATCCTGGTCAGTATTTTAACATGTACAATAGGTACCGATTTATTTTAAGCCTATTTATTTACCTGCACAACCCGTACTAAATATCCTCTTATCCCTAGAAGCATCAGACGAGAGAATTAGCCTATAAAAACTGACAATTATAGATAAATAGTTGCTTTCAACAATTCTTACCACTCATCCGGCTCGTCGTCATCTTGAGCAGCAGTGGTCTGCTGACTTGTGCTTTCGTCCTTAGACATTATTCACAACACTTTATTCCGTATGGGCCAAATCTAGTGTTAAGTCGCGCGGTTCGGTGTTGCGAATTTAAGAACTGAATTACGCTAGAGGGCGGTATAAAGGCAGAAATTCGGGGGGATCCGAATTGGTCCTAAATTCATCTCACTACGTACGCTCCCGGGGACTCACTAACAAAAACCCCGTACTAATTTACCTCGCTTTAACCCCTACAACTTCGGGCTGAAGAGGACTTCCCCTACCATGACGTCGCGAAAACTAAATGTGCTCGTCTACACGGGCACGGGGTCTACAATTGAATCAGTTAAGCATGCAATCTACTCCCTACGTCGACTTCTCTCTCCAAACTATGCAGTCATCCCTATCACCGAGACTGCTCTACTAAAAGAACCATGGGCACCTTCTTGCGCGCTGCTTGTTTTTCCAGGCGGCGCTGATCTTGGGTACTGCCGCGTGCTCAATGGGGAAGGCAATTCAATTATATCTCGGTATGTGCGCCGAGGTGGCGCATACTTAGGTTTCTGCGCCGGCGGCTACTATGGATGCAAGAGGTGCGAGTTCGAGGTTGGTAACAAGGCTATGGAAGTTGTCGGATCCCGAGAGCTAGCTTTCTTTCCTGGCACATGTAGGGGTGGTGCATTTAAAGGTTTCCAGTATCACAGCGAGAAAGGGGCCCGAGCAGTCCGAGTGAATGTTGTAAAGGATGCATTTAGGGGGGCAGGTTTAGTCCCAGAGGTATTCACATCCTATTACAATGGCGGCGGCGTCTTCGTTATCCCAACAAATGGAAACAGCGATATTGAGATATTGGCAAGCTACGCGGATGAGCTCGATGTTGATGGTGGTCGTGAAAAGGCAGCACTGGTGTATTGCAAAGTCGGTCAAGGTGCTGCTATCCTCACAGGACCTCACCCTGAATTTTCCGCGACAAATCTAAGTCGACAGCACGACGTTGAGGGATATGACGACCTCATCGCTGCCCTCAAAGCCGACGATGATGCACGAACAAGCTTCCTAAAGGCGTGCTTAACTAAGCTTGGGCTAGAGGCCAGCCAGGAAACAACAGGTGTGCCATCCCTCTCTCGACTTCATTTGTCGTCCATATCTAGTAACGATGTGGACGACTTATTACACTCCTGGGAAGATATCATTAGCAAAGAAGACGGCGAAGAGTATATAAGAGCAGAAAACGACACATTTCATTTACAGAAGCCCGAGACGATGTGGTCCGTCACTGGGTTAAAAGAGGCACTAATACCTGATGGTAGCCAAGATCAAAAGTCTCCTGACTTAAGTAGTCAAGGCATAGTCGACTATAGCACAATTGTTAAGCGTATTGTAACGCATGAAACAGCCTGGCCGGAAGCCAAGGCAACTCCATATTTCAACCACAACGCATTTTATTCTAGCCTACAAGATTATCGGCGGACGGAGCCTGAAGCGGAGGAATGGGGTGACTTTCTGATGTACGGAGAAGTTGTCACGAGCACTAACACACTGCTGGAGAAAAACTTCAAATTGCTTTCCAAACTACCGTCGGGGTTTACACTTACAGCAACAACTCAGGTTGCTGGACGGGGACGTGGGAATAATGTCTGGGTATCGCCTGCTGGGTCACTGATAATGTCCACCGTCATCAACCATCCAGCTCATATTGCACCAAGCCGACCTATCGTGTTCATCCAGTATCTAGCCGCTATTGCCATAGTCGAAGCCGTAAAGAACTATGATCGAGGATACGAAGAAGTCCCCGTAAAATTAAAATGGCCCAATGATATCTATGCGCGGGACCCGAGGCAGCCTTCTTCATCCCCCCCTTCTTACGTCAAAATCGGTGGTATCTTATCCAACTGCAACTATTCGGCGGGAGCTTACCAGATCGTCCTCGGCATCGGAATCAACGCCACTAACGGGCGTCCTACTACCTCCCTTGACGCCCTACTGCCATCACACCTGGCCCCGTTCCGAATCGAAAAACTCACAGCAGGAATCATTGCCCGGCTAGAAGCTCTGTACAAGACGTTCGTGCGAAGAGGCTTCACGAGAGATATGGAAAGTGCATACTATGCGCATTGGCTGCACGGACGGCAGATCGTCAGCCTTGAGGCTCAGGGTGGAGTGAAGGCCCGCATCGTAGGTATTACTAGCGACTGGGGTATGCTGAGGGCGGAAGAGCTAGGAAGCGATGATAGACCGACGGGGAAGATATGGGCGTTGCAGAGCGATGAAAATAGTTTTGATTTTTTCAGGGGCTTGGTGAAGAGGAAAATCTAGGTCTCCGATATTAGATCAAGATTTGCATGGCCTTCGTACCTATAATAGACATGCCTTTAAGTTACACGATGCTGATATTAGTGTATAGAGATGAGCGGGTCAAGAGTATCCAGATCGTTACATATTGCCAATATTCGCAGTGCAGCATAGGTACCTACCTAGGTAGGTAGGTAACTTTGAGTTATTTCAATATGTAGACCTCATGTATTCTTCCGTAAGGAACCCGTCCGGCACCTATGTAGCACATAAAGAACCACTATATCTCATCGCCCCTTTTTGTCGTATAATGTACAATAATTACAGTAGTATACGCAGCGTCGTTTCTCGTCCAACTCCGACTAGGAACGAACCGGTCCATGAATGCGTCAAAAAGTCCCAAATGATAACGCCAGGCCATGCCACAGTCGAGTGAAGATGCTTTCGTAAATGGTTGTTGCGTATAATATGTGTCCGATTCCCAGCGACACTAAACCCTCCCCCGGGTCAAACTCCTATTCTCTTCCCAATCCGAAGTCACTACCGGTCCTTGTACATCTTAGGCTTCCATCCCTCTTTTATCTCCGCCTCTTGTGCAGCTTTCTCCATCACTGGTCTAACCTCGGCTTCTATACGTTCCCTCGCTCTTAAGACTTTGCTCTGTAGGTAGAAGCTCCCCCCCTTCTGCGGATCGTTTGCATCGAAGAGCTTCTTGAATCGCGACATGACCTCTTCCATGTTTGCTTGCCCACCCTGCGGCGGCTTGACGTTTAGGATCTTGCACGCCTCGTCTAGGGTCATACCACTCGAGAGACTCGCCCGAGCCGATACTCCGTTCGGATTCAACTTGGCCTGCGCCCGAGCATAGTTGGAGGATGCTTGTGCCTGCTTATAAGCTTCGGCAAATGCGCGGCCGAGCACTCGACTGCCTACTACGACGATCTGGGTTATGATGCGGTGCGCCTAGTCATAACTGTTAGCGGCAATTGTCGGTGGCGCAAAGGTGGATTAATTTCAACTTAGGAAAAAGTTACTCTACTAACGTACCATGTTTGCAGCTTCGCACTTATTATAGAAGATAAGACACAGCAGCGGTATCCCGTACACTAAAGGGATTCGCAAGGCCGTAGATCGAGGTTTGCGATCGAGGCGATAAGGTGCTTCCTATTGATGGTGTTGAAAGAAAAGAAGTCGCCCGAGGCTCGAAAATTGTCGCGATAGCGGAACGATTGGGAACCCACACATCGGAGTTGTGACTCCGGGGCTCCGGGACTAAAATACCCAGACAGCCTGGGTCCATGCCCCCCTGCAGTGTCACAAGGATTCGACATAACGCCACAGTCTCGCACTAGCCACAGTACAGGGGAAGCTAGAAGCCCTGGAGTTACGTAGATGGGCTTGATCTAAGCTTTCGCAGCCACGTCGGTGAAGACAGATTCATTTTTGGCGATTCGTTAACTTGAATTCCATCATCGTCGTGACGAACGTTTCGAATACGTCTCAAGGCTTCTTATGCCATATCAACTCCAACTGTTTTCCCTCTCTATCGACTCTTTCATCCTTTGTAACTACCTAACTACCTCTTAACCTACACAACTTTTTCTTATTTTCAATTTCTTCCAAATCAATACTCTTGCCTCTAAAACCCACGCAGCTTCGAGTCGATTGCTCCCATTCCAGAACTACCTCGAGCATCGGACCGCAAAACATGTCGCAATACTACGGCGCACCCCCTCCAAATCAGTTCGGCGGTGCGGCGACTGCGCAAAACCTTCAGTTCTACCCTTCGTCGTATTCACCCGGTATACCAGCCCAAGGAACCCCGGCGCAATCATACGGCTATGGCGCGCCAACACCTAACCCTGGCGGATATGGCTTCGGCGCTGCGCCTAGTGTAAGTGGGAGGATGGGCGAACAAGGTGGCCTGCGGACGGGCTGGCTCGCCGCTTTCTCTACAGAAGGATATGATGGGGAACCGCCGTTGCTAGAAGAGCTAGGAATCAACTTCGACCACATCTGGATGAAGGTGAGCTCCCGAACGGTCTGCATCCTATTAATTCGACAGTAGTACTAACTAACCCCCTTTCAGACTTTAGCAGTTCTCAACCCCTTCGGACGTATAGATCAACATATTATGGACGACTCCGACCTCGGCGGCCCCATCCTCTTCTTCTTCCTATTCGGCACATTCCTACTCTTTAGCGGCAAAGTACACTTCGGGTATATCTACGGATTGGCGCTCATGGGATCGGTCGCGCTACACACAATCCTATCACTTATGTCTCCCGACAATACCAGTCCCACAACCCCTGCTCAGGCCGCATATTCCTCCACCCCTGGCTACCCTGGCGATCCCAACGTGGGCGGTAGAGACGATCCTAAGGGTCAGTTCAGTAGTACTCTGACATTTGCAAGGAGCGCAAGCGTGCTCGGGTACTGCTTGCTACCGCTAGTCATAACCAGCCTAATAGGCATTGTCATACCAATGGACGGACCGCTTGGCTACATCTTAACCAGTGCAGCAATTGTTTGGTGCACAACAAGTGCGAGTGGCATGTTTTGCGCAGTTGGACGGATGATGCAGATGAGGGCCTTAGTAGCATACCCGTTGATGTTGTTCTACGTTGGCTTTGGTATTATGAGCATCTTCAGCAGTCGAGGATCCGGTAGCTTGGGCAAGGCGGCAGGCGTGTCGTGAAAGGGCATTCAGCTCATTAAAGAAACTGAAATACCAGGCGTCTATCGAAGGTCGATGCTAGCGGAGAGAAGGCTCAGTCCGCGTTGGACCACGGTAGATTATGATATTCTACCAAGAGGCAATGTATTCGGTTGCTGGTAGCCGATAGCGGCAGTCCTGGGGATGGGGGATGGTGGATGTGAGACAGTAGGCGAAATAAGTCGATGCTATTGGGAGTAATGTGCCCGCCATCTACCTATGTTTACAGCATTACAGCATTAAACAAATAATACGATAAAATATACCCAACTACTATGATTTTAATAACTGGTAATTACTTGCCCCCATTTAAAATGATACATCTTGGGAAACTTGGAGCCACTTAAGATTCAACAGCGAAAGTGCAAGACAAATACCTACCTCCTCCTACTATGCAACTTGCCTACCTTACCTATAGAAAGGTCTCATGGCGTACAACGAAAATGTACCCCATTACAAGCGGACTTTCACGTGTCTAGACTTTTCCCCCTTAGTAAATGATCATCGTATCACCAAAACCCTGGAATTGGGGCACCTTTTATCACTATTGAGTGTTTGATTTACAGTAGTTACCGCAACATACTAGAATGGAGTTTAATTAATTCACGTCCTTTCACGAGCAGTTTTGTTAAAACCAGTTATTTCGGGTTGTCCTAATCTTTAATGCATAAACAGTTACCATGGATCTGTCGAATACAGCTGCCATGCAAATACCACTTTATATAGCACCGCCAAACCTACTGGGCCGCCCGAGGAGCAGTGCTAAATATCGTGCCTACTCGGAAGACGACATGGCAAAGGCAGAAGAAGCCATTGCAGAAGAAGGCCTATCACTCCGCCAAGCCTCTATCAGGTTCAACGTCCCTAAGACTACGTTGGCGGAGCGGCTAGGTGATAAACGGCCTAGACCGCCTCCTCGCAAGTCGGACGAAGAGAGCAAGCAGCGGACCAGGTATCAATGGGCTGAAGCTGATATGGCAAGTGCTATTGAAGCAGTCCAGAATGGAGACAAGATTGGCGAGGCAGCCAGACGGTTCGGCGTCCCGCCTAGCCATCTAAACGCACGGACACGGGGTAGAGCACCCAAGAACCTTCGCAGCGAACTATCTCGGCTGACTCTCAGGCAAGAGGGTCTGCTCGCCGACTGGGCGACCGCTCAGTCGGCGCTAGGATGCCCGCCGACTAAGAACGAAGTGTTCGGCCTTGCAGAACGGGTGCTGAAGAAACAGGGGTCGGATAAGAAGCTGGGAAAGCAGTGGATTGTGCATTGGATGAGGAGATACCCCCAGATCGACATCCTGGAATGGGAAGCTAAGGAGCTCAAGCCGAAAAAGAGCCAGAAGATGGATTCTACCGTGGCGTTTTCTGTTAATTGGGTTGAGCCGGCTATTGATCTGAATGAGCTTTGTTACGACGTCTCTGGGACTGCCTAGTAGTGCCCTGTTGTTAGCTTTGAGCGTTAATGGTAGTTATGCGATGAAGATGATGGGAGATAATTTATCTAAGAGTCCGATACCTGTATCTTATTATAGTCATATCAAACGCCCGTGGCTGCTCGTCTGGTCTAGGAACAATAGTATTACGGTCGTTAAAATACTAAGAATTGGGTAAACAGTCAGAAGAGCATTAATATTAACGGACGAAACACTACCTAGGTAGTCTTGACATGAGCCCGCACGTACGCACCTTCGGCTCAAGTGTAAAACACCGAATCCATCGCGTAATGCTCAAACAAGCAAGTACTAAAAGGGGCATACGCAGGTATCCGTCGAGTTACGGAAGGCTTCCGAACTGTCCAGGTCAATGCCGGCATTCCCCTTCGGAACCGTGATCAAACTAGGAAACATAAGTGCCCATCCCCGAAGATTTGCATGGCGCAGCTCGGAGGCAGCACAGCCAGATGAGAGGTTCGGTTATCTAGTCCGTCCGTCGGTGAGAGAGGCTTGGGCGTAGCTTACCTTAGGGTACATACCTCTTTAAACCCCGTGCCCCGGCTGATCCGGGCTGTCAAGCACACATAATTACAACTAGGTAGTTAAGTGCTACGATGGGGAGGCGGTATTTGACTATCGACATCGAAGCGGTATGTACGATTTAACAACATCCCACCATTCAGAGCAAAACTTCAACGATGTTGTCTCCCACTCCTGGGGGCCTTTCAATAATATCTATTAATATATAATATACCAAGCGGCTTAATTCTAGAAGCCTACGAAGAAGCCATCGCCAAGCACAAGCGGAATGTGGGGTATTCGTCGTGTATGTACTAGATCAGATCAACCAGTCAATCAGAACCCCTGAGTCCCGAAGCTTGGCATGCGCGGGCCGCTGCAGGCTAACATGTAAATTAAAAGGAAAAAACGAACTGTTGTACGTTGGGAGGTACCTACATGATCGGAATCTCGTAGGGCTTGATGCTGCTGTGTCACGCTCCTAAGTTGCTTTGAGATGTGTTTGTCATGTAGGTAAGATACTATAGTTATAACTACCTACCTAGGTACCTAGTTACGGTAACTATAGGATTTGGTATAACTACCTAACCTAGTTGATAGTAGTTAGCCCTATGCAATAGGTGTAGTCCCCAAGTCATGTTAAGTCCGATACGCGTAATATCCGACGCGTATGTAAAGGACGTATGTAGGTAGGTATGTCTGGCGACTGCAAACTAAACCCCATGACATCAACAAAGAATCTCATTAGTTACTTTGATTAGGTACCTAGTTAATGAGTCTCTTTCAAAGTATAGATCTTTTGTTTCTACTATGATTGGTTGAAGCTATAGTGTTATAGCCTACCTCTTTACATACATCTCGGAATACTCTGACAAGGTTGGGGTTAACACTCACACACACCCCCCATTCTTGACTCCATAGTGTACCAATGCCAAATGTAACGGTTACCCTGGTAATCCTGATATGTCACCTTGCTATTGCCTCTCGATGATTTGACAACCCTCCGACAATCGAGTCCAAGCTCTCTACATACCTACCTAGGTTACATAAGTACCTAACGTAGGTACGCATGCTAGAAGGTATGTAGGTACCTAGGCAAGTTTGCTAATGTCATATCATGGTATCGGTATAGTCCCAGGGAAACCGATACAAACGTGACTTAATTCGTACCCTGTTAAACCTCGCGTATCCCGTAGCATCGTTGACCAAGATGCGTAGAATTCTTATTAATGTCCTTTCACCGAAGCTCCCTATCAAAAGGATCAGCTCTTTGACACCCTCCCTACCAGGATGCCCATACCCTGCATAGCTACCTACATACATACCTACCTACGTAAACTGCCATCTGCGCAGAGATAAAATAAACTACTCCGATACATAATCCTGCAGCTGGCCATAAGCTCTACCCTCGACGTCAATTCTCTTCTTTTCCCTTTCGATCCCGCCCCTTCCCACTAATACATACTCCATACCTACCTACCTAGGTACATTATTTCTCCCTCCTTTTCCTATCCACGGCCCTATGGCGACGTCCGACGCCAATGTTCCCGGCAAGGAAGAGGGAAACCTCTCGCAGGAAGAGCGTGTCGAGAAGGACCTGCACGCCGCTGCTGAGGAGGGCGTCGCGGCAACCGACAGGTGAGGTGTTACCTAGGTACCTAACGCACATCACTATAGTGCTGGGTAGATATACCTTAGGTCAAGAGAGTACAGGCTTACCAGATTCTGATTGCAGTCGCGATGTGTCCATCGCCGAGTTCGACCGGGAAGCCGAAAGCAGGCTCCGTACTAAGATAGATTGGATGATAGTCCCGACGGTGTCTATCTTGTATCTATTTTGCTTTATAGACCGATCAAATATAGGTAAGTACTTACCTACCTGTACGCTTTCACGCCGGATCCTTACGGTTTAAGTTTTGTCTTGCTTTTATCATCATCATCATCATCATCATCATTTAGGAGGTAGTTATACTAACACCCTCGCAGGCAATGCAAGACTCGCCGGGCTCGAGGAGGACTTAGGCATGAAGGGCAATGACTACAACATGCTTCTGTCCGTCTTCTACATCAGCTACTGCCTTTTCGAGGTCCCGTCCAATCTGGCGTGCAAGTGGCTTGGTCCCGGCTGGGTTATCCCCATCCTCTGTCTCGGCTTTGGCATTTCCTCTCTCGGCATGGCCTTCGTTCGTGATTTGCCGGCCGCTTGTGGCGTCCGCTTCCTCCTTGGCGTCTTCGAGGCCGGCATGATGCCCGGCATGTCCTACTATCTTTCCCGGTGGTACCGCCGCTCCGAACTAGTCTTCCGGATCTCTCTTTTTGTTGTTATGGCACCGCTTGCCGGCGCATTTGGAGGACTGATCGCTTCTGGGTACGTATGCTAATTAATTACTCACGTCGTATAGATTTCGTTTTGTTTAAACTATAGATTATGTTGTATATGATGTTTACGGATTATCGCTAACCCGAGTGCAACACAACAGCCTCCTAAGTCTATCCCACATCGGTAGTGTTACCGCTTGGCGTATGATTTTCCTGGTCGAAGGTATCATCACGATAGGGCTATCACTGATCTCGTTCGTCACGCTGACCGACCGTCCCGAAACGGCACGCTGGCTCACGGAAGAAGAAAAGACTCTGGCAGTCGCCCGTGTTAAGTCGGAACTTTTGGCCCAAACTGTTGTTCTCGACAAGACCGACCGCAAGAAACTCTGGCTGGGGTTCTGGAACCCCGTTGTCCTGTCGACCAGTTTTATCTTCTTACTGAATAAGTACGTATAACTATCGCGGTTCGCTCAACGTTTCCGCGATCACTGACTCGGAAACTACAGCATCACCGTCCAAGGTCTAGCCTTCTTCACGCCTACTATCGTAGCCAACATCTATCCTCAGTACACGACGGTCCAGAAGCAGTTGTACACAGTCCCGCCGTACGTTGTTGGAGCCGCATTCGAAGTTGTTATTCCGCTCCTGAGCTGGCGTATGGATAGACGACAAGTCTTCTTGATCCTCACCGCGCCCTTGACAATGATGGGCTACATCATGTTCCTAGCAAGCACCGACCCCAAGGTGAGATACGCGGCAACCTTCTTCACGGCCATCAGCTGTTTCGCCGTTGGGGCGTTGAGCAACGCGCAGGTAGCGGCGCAGGTTGTTAGCGATACGGCGCGTAGCGTGAGCCTCGCGACGAACATGACGTTTGGTGCCCTTGGCGGTCTCATTGCTACCTGGTCATATCTGTCTTGGGACGGACCCAATTACCCTATTGGCAACGGTCTGAACCTTGCTGCCTCTAGCATGCTACTGGTTGTAACTACCGTGACCCTATTCTGGATGAAAGCAGATAACAAGAAACGCGAGAAGCTGGACGTCCGCAAGGAGTTAGAGGGTTTATCACAGGCGGAGATCGAGAGTCTCGAATGGAAGCATCCTGGCTGGAGATGGAAACCCTAAGCCTTTCTATTCGAGATTCGACATACATTCTAGGCTGCGGGTTTATTGCAGGCCTTTTGAGAATCAGCCCCAATCTACTATTTAATACTATTTATTCTACAGATAAACTAGGACGTCTCCAGTACATGTACACCTGCGGCCTTTGATATACATTATGCAAGTAGGTAGGTAGGTAGGTACCTAGGTATCAATACATGAAGCTATGTTAAGTCTTATTTACGTATGAGCCTTTCCATATTCAGTGTGCTGTAGGCTTTCGAACGCACGGTAGGCCGTAACCTAGGTAGGTATATATGTCAGGTACCTAAGACAGATGGAAGCAACTTCGTTGTCGTTTCCTATTACCTCTAATTTGGGCCATAAAAACTAGCAAGGCAGCGTAGCTAAACATAGAAACGAATTACGACATGTCCTTCACGCGGCTGTCTTAACCCTCTTGAATAGTATCTCCTTCGTCGGGTCAGGGAAAACGTCAGTGCCCATGCTAATGTTGGCATAGCGCTCGGTAAGGCCCTCGGGCATCTTGACGTCGTACTCGAGAAGGATGCGCGCGAGGATTAACTTAATCTCGTTGGCGGCGAAGAAACGTCCGGGGCATGAATGACGGCCGTATCCAAAATGCATAAAATCCTTCGTCACCGTCACGAACTGGTATTGCTCCCTGTTCTTGTAGCCTAGGGTGTCCTCCGTCGTGCCGTTTCGTAGGTTCAAGAATCGGTGGGCGTCGAATTCCTGAGATGTTATTAGTTCTTTGCTTTTTGGTATTCATACAACTAGGTAGATGGAAACCGCGGTATCTTTGGGTGAATCTTACCTCGGGATTGCGGTACAGGTCGGGATCCATCACAGCCAGCGCGTGCGGCGCCTCGATTAAATAGCCGGCGGGTAGGTGAGTGCCATCGCTAAGAGTAACGGGTTTTTGGACGTATCGCGAAAATCGAACTAGGTTAGCAGGGTTCATCCGCTGCGACTCCTTCATGACACTGTCGAGTAGCTTCATCTCGAAAAGAGCGTGACTCGTTGTGACACCATCGTGGCGGGCAAGGACAGTCTTGATTTCTTCTCGTAGCTCCTCGATTATATCGGGTCTTACTACTAGGTCGTAAAGGCTGCAAGGAAAGGTTAACGTAATGCTCTCTTCGGGAAGATACCAAGGGGTTAAAGAGATCAATCTTACATCAGCGTAACCGTGAGGGACGTGGTGTGAATAGCGGCCATGCTTAGATTCAGTTGGGCTTCGGCGATAACTTCGTCAGTAAAACCCATCTCATCGGCCTTCTTCATCATCCACTGTAAGGCATCGTCAGAAACCTCCTCGCCTGCCTTCATAGCCGCACGGCGCTTTTGGAGAACGGGCTGTAGAAAATCATGCGCCTTCTTGCGATCCTCGAATAGCTTTGTGACCTCAGGTGTGAAGTATCGACCAATCCATCGCAACCATCGATTCCACTTCTTGAGCCCCTGAACGCCGTTGACATAGTCCAGCGTGTATCCGATACTGGCCTGCAAATACTCATCCGAGCGACACAGCTCAGGTCCAATGAACAGAGCACCAGAGATGGTAGCAACCATGCGTAAAACTGTCTGGTAAACTACCACGGATGTCCAGTCATCGCACGGCGGCAGTTCCTCGTGGATAGTACGTTCCGTTTCCGCCGAAAGCCGGGGGTTAATACGCACTTTAATAGTCGGTTAAAAAGCCGATCCCAAAACACCTTCGATGTATAAACTTACCTAGGCTGCGGGTAAGGTCACCTCGAGCAACGCTCATGACCAAAGTTGATACTTGCGGTCTACCAATACCGAGGCGGTGGTGTTCATTCGTCTACAATAAGTTAGTACGCAGGATTGTAGCTCAAGATCGCTGATATATCGTACAACATCGAAAGCTTTGTCGAGGCTTATAACATCGTCCGGTAGATGCCTCACTTCCTCCATAAGTCTTCGTGGTAATACAATACGGTCGCCTATCCAGCAAGATCAGCATTTTCTTATCTGTTAAGAAACGAGTCCTCTTCGTACCATCGAGAGTAGTCACTCTGAATGCCGTAGTAGATTTGAACAAGTCGTATCCCTTCTTGTAGAATTCCAAGCCCCGCGTCATGAACGCCTGTCTTCGCTTTGATGCACTTCCATACTCCCGTCCCACCAGCGGTAACGTACTACTACCGCTTCCAAAGAGCACCGTGGCGAGGAATACCGAGGTAACGATAACAGCAACGGACGCAAGGACAGGCCCCCGTTCCTCGAGGAAGCTTGTAACCACTTCCATCGTTTTTCTTGATAAACTGTGTCCGTGGAGATTGTGCTGTAAGAGGTCGACTACTAAAGCCGCCAGCGTTGGAGAGGGGGGTGACTCTGAAGTAGCAGATGGGTCCTTTTTATTCTAAATCTGTAACTCTTCGTGATCTGCGCAGGGCAAGGGAAATAAATATAATTGGATAAGGGGACCATGCACCCATCTCCCTAGCAGTACACTAGATACGTGGAATGGTTTCAATACAACCCGGGACTGAGCTTCCCCGTTCCACTAAATTACACGATAGACAAGGAGAGGGTGTATAAGTGGCACCGTTGATGGGGTATGAACCAATTATCTCCATCGCATTTTAAACTCTCAGCCTGGGAACGAATACGACTTCTAACTGACGTCTAATACACTACAGAGTGACAGGGTATGCTTCCATGTCACCGCTTGCTATTGGCTCCCATTAAAACCGTAGCCCCAACAGTCACTACCTATGTTATGTAGGTACCTTACCCTGTGGAAAGAAGGGAGAGACAAACCCCTTGCATATCCCGTGCTACGTATACACAGCAGACTGTTGAACAATACCTAAGATATGTCACATGGCTCAAATCGCCAACAACCCAGAGACAGTTCCGAATGCCCCGGCTGCGTTGCGCCCGAAACCCATCGTAGGCATTGTGCATCTAAAATCATAGCTATGGAAGCGAGGTAGCATCATCCAAGTCAGCGTCACTGATCGTCGCCGCAGGATCTACTACATGCGGCAAGTGCAGAAGATTGGCGACATGCGGTAGTTAGTGTCCTTGGATTATGATCCTATTCCATCGACTGGCAATTCAGCTGAAGAATACGCCTACGAATTAAGTGTTCCCGACCTTAGGTCATATTTAAAGGCCCATGATTACCAAGTCTAACATTGCACGAGCCATCAGATCAGCGGAGTAGCCGGGTTACCCTTGGTTCAAGGTAGCTTTTAAAAGGTGCTAGAAATATCGTACCAATTATTAAATATGGCACCTAAAGAAGGACTCAACAGCCCGAGTTCATGTTGGAAGCTATGTATGATTCGGTATTTTCCTAATCTGGTCATTCTTCGCCTTACACATCCCCATTCAGACACATCCGAACATATCTCGGCCCAGCCACCTTTAAGCTTATTTCTACATCCATACATCCATCCATAAATCCGTAGGGCTTAGACAACGCGCGTAATGTAACCGCAAGGGTTCCTTTCCTTCTAGAAGCATTTCTAGCGGAAGGCTTCCTCTCCCCTGAGACATACCCATAAATCCAATAGGATGGAAGATATTAAGACAAACAAAAAGCTTGAAAATCCAGGGCAGAAAAAAAAGAAATTACGAAGCGATTTGGGGCTAATTAGACCGGCCATTTTGTGCTTGGGCGAGGAATCCGAATACGAGTGTTTTGAACTTCAATGCGCAGCTGAGGATGGTCCAGTATAACCATGCAGCCAAACCCACAACTATGCGAACCAACATCTACAAAAATGGCTTTCGAGACATGCATGAAATTTCCACCACAGGCAACAGCGAGCGATAGTAGCGAGCGATGAGTTGTCGGCTGAGGCCAGTCCCTAGTCCCTTAAAGCAGTGCCGAACTTCTGAAAGGACAGCTCACTTTACTTTCTACGTCCAAGAACACCTTCTAGTTCTATCCGAACTCATACTTCGAATATCCAGTAGTTTTCTCGATGGGTGACGATGATGGTGATGATAACTTTGACGTCTATTAGTGGCTATAAGCTACGTAGGTAGCTACAGCTAGAGTTCCGCCTGACATGAGAGATCCTCCACTTCTCGCCTTGGTATGCATTCCATACCCTCCTACCCATAGCATGACTCTACCTAGTTAGCGCCGGCGCCAGGTAGCCGACTTGAATCAGGGGGAAACCCGTCGAACATGCCTTCTTATGACGGAGATAGGCAGAAGTACCCTCAGCGCCCAGCAATGCCCAGCAATGCCCAAGGAAAAACCTGAGCCGGAATTTTATCGATTGGGATTGGTTTATGGGTTGATTCCCCATTGCGAACTTTCCCTGTTCAGCGTGGATTATTAGAGTGCGAAGGAAATCGGCATAGCCTTTGTATACTCGTCCATGCATCGATTTGTATTCATTATCGGCAAGGAGAAAAGTAATAGACTTAACACAAGACTAGGTGCTTAGGTACCTGTTATATGAGACTCAAAGCCATTCTCGATGTAATGATGTAGTGTGAAATCCACCTCTATCGCATCTGACCGATTTTCAAACATTCGGTAGAACATTTGAGCGACTTGGGCTCTGATATTAGAAGGTTGACAGTTGTGGAATGTATTCAACTAGTTACTATCACAATCTTCAGCCAGCCCAGTCAACATACCATCTCTCGTCCGTCACTGCCACAGTGCCAGAAGTCACCAAGAGCGGTGTCACTTTCCAAATATTTGTCGATGATAACGGTGCCTCAAGGAAGAGTTCCAATTGTCCTTTATAATTTCTATGTCATCGATATCCCCTAGAATAAACCTCGTAGTAATTACACTACCCCTTGATAAAAACACGCTCCTTGCTGAAGGATGATAAAGACGGCCTAGACAGATTGGAGGTTATTAGATTTGCAAATATTTTGTGACTTTTTCTCGCGTTATTCTATCTTATACACGTTTCTACTAATCCTTCCAGACCTTGGAACGTAGATATATCAGGGGCTCTAGGTTAGGTACCTACCTAGGTAATCATTACTTATACTAGGTCGGAGCCATATCTCTGCCGTTAAGGCAATGAGTATTTCCCACTCATAACCATTTCTCTAAATCTAAAGTCTTCCCTCTAGAAAGGAGCAATATATGCATACCTAAGGCCGATATCGAGGCTATGTTTCCTCTATATTTACTAACTTAGGGGACAGGAACAGTACGGGCCAAGATAGGCAACTCAAAACATAAGGCTCGACCTTAGCCTTGCGTGTGCTAAGAGGCGGATGAATGAAAAGGGGTTCGCTTAATAAGGAAGCTAAACAATAGAATTGTATGATTCCAACGGGACTAAGTTATCCTCTGAAGCATCTTATATTATAAAAATATTACCACGGTTAATAGTAGCAAGTAAGCAGCCGGCTCGTATACATTCACTAGCCCAATATAGATGCCAACTCCTCTTTCGGATCTCGGCAACGTCAGGTCGAAACCGGATTTTATCAGAGAAACGCCCAATGTCGAAGGTTTCCAGAGATATTATTTCCCATTATACTGTTTACGAAATACCTAGGCCCTAATTTCTTATCCCTAACAGTTTTCCATTGCGACCATGCTCATATTCTCGATTCCTTGATAGCCCATGTAGACAAGAAGCGGCTCCAGGGTCCATAAAGTCTATCACCTTAAATCATCTGCACCCCAGATACAAAATATAAGCACCTCCCATGAATTATATTGATGGGCATAGCAGGACTTACTGCCTTGCCCGGTGGGAGCGTGAAATGCGGGAAGGGGAGTATGTTAGAAGCTGAGAGTTTTGGCCATACTAGGGGATGAGATGCCGAATAATGTCCTTCCTTGATAGCACCGATATAATGCCTCGAGGCACACATATATCTCGATCTAGTGTTCTAGATCCCTCACTAGTAGGCGTTAACTACTTTCCCAGATTCTATATGGGCGATGTTTTGGTTCCTAGAAGCTACTACGCAGAACTTCTCGGTACGCTTCCCCAGTGATAAATTTTAGAACTACACAAGCTACACAAGATGGAAACTACTCGCGCTTGGTATCTTGAGTGAAAGGGATAAACGTGGTTTAGACTATGATACGAGTTTACATTTACCGCAATTGCCACACCACTTGCTGCCGCTTCTTCCAAGCCTAGCGGTTGATCCCCTATGCTTGAGTGAATTTTCCGTTTGCCGTTTTACCTCTGTTTCCGCTACTATCTCTATGGATATAATAAGGCGACGAAAACTACCATGAAAAGAGGACGCATTGGTAATGTAGGTACCTAGGTAGCTAATTGTACATAGGAAGACTATAACCAGAGGCGCCTCAAAGGCTGCAATTCCAAATATAATCGGCCCTTCCTGGACCATGTGTATATATAGGGGTAAAAGTTCTATGCCTAGAGTAGATACGGTCTTACGAGTATGTATTATATGCACCACTCAGCTAAGGCATGACAACCTAGTCTACCTAGGTACCTAGCACTCTTAACCCCTATTAGCGTCCCAATACCATTTCTCTAAGACGCAAGACGTTGTCATATCTCATCTTCGTCTCAGTTATACGCGCTGTACAGACTCGCTTGGAATCCGGAACGTAGGGCTGTCGTCCCGTCTGCTCTCCATGCGCCCCGGATTCCCCATGCAGATGCAATATATTTTCCCCGTACCCATTTCCCAACCCGTTACTGTTCTCACCAGGATTCGTCATACGGAACGTTCCTAATTCGACATTGATCGACTCGCAGCCAATCAGCTGGGGCCCAGATATGATCTCTGGCTCTACCGGCTATATTACCCCAGGCCCACCGGGAGTACCACAATCTCATCCAATATCTAGACAGAATTAGATCTTGGTCTAATCTGCGCCAGAGAATTCTGAATGGCGGCTTGTTAACCTTGGTTAAAGGCTTAGACGACCCGCTGCGTTACGGAGATAGAGTTGAGGGGGTTCGCTAGTATCAGCATCGCTTGCCCCTACTTTATTCCGTTCGGCATATAGTCGTATCAACCTTGCATGGATTATATACTCATCTATATATATATGCGCGATGGAACTCTGGGGCGAAAGAAAGCAGACTTGCTACCTCAAGCCTGGTCGCTCTAACGTACCCTGCCCCATAACTAGCTGCCAACGATAAGATGAAGCTCTCTTTGTTCGCGGCTGCGGCATTCGCCCTATCGGCTGAGGCTCACTGCATCTTCCAGGTAAGCCTACCTACTTGAAAAGCAGCCTGCGAAGGTCAATAGCTTATGAATTATGATGTATTCAGGAAGTCTCAGTCAACGACCAGAAGCAGGGTTCTCTGGTTGGTCTTCGAGCCCCGAACGACAACAACCCCGTCTACGATGTGACTTCGCAAGGTATGGTTTCCTATTAAGATTAGGAATAACAATGTTTTCAGATTATTGACCCTTCACTCCAGACATCATCTGCCAGAAGCAAGGCCACACCTCCGACAAGGTCATCAGCGTTGCCCCGGGTGATAAGCTGGGAGCCTACTTCGGCCACGTCATTGGCGGTGCACAGTTTGCCAACGACCCTGACAACCCAGTAAGAACAACATACCTGCCTTAACTTACCTGTCCGAGAAGCCAAAGAAAAATGATCACGGTCCTAACCTCTACGTAATAGATTGCCAAGTCGCACAAGGGACCCGTCACGGCATGGCTCGCTAAAGTGGACAACGCGGCTACCGCAAGTAAGACTGGGCTCAAGTGGTTCAAGATCTGGGAGGATACTTTCGACACCTCGAGCAAGCAGTGGGGTGTCGACCACATGATTTCCAACCAGGGTTGGGTCAACTTCCAGCTACCGCAATGCATTGCCCCCGGCGACTACCTCATGCGTGTCGAGATTCTAGCCCTGCACTCTGCGAAGTCGCCGAACGGCGCCCAGTTCTACATATCGTGCGCTCAGATCAAGGTCAGCGGCAGCGGCAGCTTCTCGCCCAGCCAGACCGTCAGCTTCCCCGGCGCCTACCAGAAGAGCGACCCGAGCATCGTCGTTAACATCTACGGTGCCCTTGGCCAGCCCGACAACGATGGCAAGCCTTACAGTGCGCCCGGCAACGTCCCCGTTATCCAATGTTAATTGAGCGACTTGAAATGGTGCGGGATTCGCTTGTGAGCGAAGGGTGTTGATTGGCCGCCTGGTATATTCTTCTGCATAGAGCATGTAATCTTGCAAATCTATATTTATAAGTGTGACAGCCATCAAGAAACACATCCCGACTATTAGTAAGCGAGTCAGCGTGTATAAGTCCAGTTGGGAGTTCCAAACGAAGTTGGCGTGATTGTTATAATGCTAGGAGCTCACTTTAAACGTTGCATGTAACCGAGTCCCATCTGCGTGACCGCTAAGGGGTGCTTGTTGAAAAGTGTGGTTGGGCTGGCCTTTTGAATCATGTTATCGAAATAAGAGCTTATTAACCTAGTGCTTACTGAAGAGACTGGTGGCATTAATTTCGTTGATTATGGCATGATCTGGGATTGAACAAAGTATCGCCGTGAATGCGGGAAATATGTAGACTGTCGATGTCTACCGTTACGCAACCCTCTGCCGTCTTCCGACTCAAGGGATAGAATCGTTTCATCAGCCGCTCTCTGACCCTAGATGTTTCTATATTTGAAGGATTGTTTGAGACAGGCAAATCCTTCCGTGCGGGGAGGCAAGGGGAAATTTGAGCAAAGTGACGAGACGATCCATCCTACCTTCTCAGCTTTCTCCACCAACCGTGTTAAATCTTCCCTATGCAGTTATTATGGTCTTCTACCTCAGGCTGGCTGGGCAGTTAGGCACCTCGATCGACCCATAGAAGTGGCGCCGTGGGGCAAAATACCCCGTTGGGACGAGGGGTTGTGCATAAGCGACGTTGCCCTACCAATCATTATCCTTCTCTTCCTTGCTCTATCCAACTAGGATTTCCCTGGGTATTAACTGATTTGAAAGTAGGCTGGTTCAGCTGAACTGACTGCATATCGCGGCAGCTAGGGCTATGTGGACCCCTGTGA
This sequence comes from Daldinia grandis, assembly GCA_022432525.1. NCBI lineage: Eukaryota > Fungi > Ascomycota > Sordariomycetes > Xylariales > Hypoxylaceae > Daldinia > Daldinia grandis. The sequence continues at coordinate 1,996,709 of JAJKLB010000007.1, forward strand.
AGAGCCTCTTGGGGTCCAAATATTTTTAGGGTACCGAGTGTCCCTCTGCTGCTCGAGTTAAAGTTGGTTAAGAACAATGGAGTAGAATAATAATATATGATGACATGAAGCCTGTTATTTCATGACATATTAGTTCTTAAAAGAAGTGTATATCGTTAATAAACGCCATAGCACGTGCCAAAATGGCACCGCCGACATTGCAAACTTCAGTTAGTGCGTTGAGCATAAGCTCCCCTATTGAGAAAGCGGCAGATGTATCCGAACAAAAAGAAATCGACGCAATCTGGAAAGATGTCTACAACAAAGTCGTCGAACTCGCCGGTGGGGATCCGAGACGGGTTCAAGGAACCATCGACATCAATACTGTTCTAAAGTACGTTGACGACGTGCAAGCCTCGAGCAAGAAGAAGTCCGAGAAATTCGGTACATTCCGAAATATAGTCAATAGAACGTTACAATGTATAAATACTGTCGGGGGAATAGTTGCCGACGGCGCCTCAACCGTGAGTTTATCCATACTCGCAAGCCTATGGTCTTGCCCATCGACCTTCGATGCCAATAACAAGATATACTAACAAAGATTCATAGGTCTTTGCCCCAGCGGGGATGTGCTATAACGCACTCACCTTCGTCATACAAGCTTGGCAGGGCTATGAAGGCATCTTTGATAACCTCGCCGAGTTACTTGAGAAATGCACAGAGTTCCTCGAGCGTCTCGAGTCCTACAAAGGAAAGATGGATAAGAGGCTTACACGCGTTGCGGTCCAGAACCTTCGACTGTTCGTTGAAATATGTGACCACACAATCAAGCTGCGCAAAAAGCACAACAAGCTATTTGCCTTCACAAAGCAGCTATTCTTGAATGACAACGGCATTCAGGGCCTGCTTAGCTACATGGATCGGCTTAATGCTAAAGAAGCCCTTCTGGTTAATGCGCAGACCTACAAGCTCGTGAGTGATAGCGCCGGAGACATCAAGTTAATTCTTGATGGTCAGAAGGAACAGAAGAAGGAACAAGAGTCAAAGAAGTGGAGAGTGGCTATTGCAAAAGCACTAGGTTTCCCTCCCGCGTCGTTGGACAAGGACGGGGAGCCGATTCCATCTTGGCAAAAGACTTTTGATGCTCGCAAAAACATGCTGGTCGATGACACTGGTAAGTGGATTTTGGAAGATGAGGTATTCCTGGAATGGGCGGACTCGAAATCTTTTAAGAAGCCCGTGATGGTTTTAGGAGGTAGGAATGGCTCTGGAAAGACGTCGGCGATGGCCAACACTATGAAATATCTACGGAAGATAAGTCAAGTCGGGCCGGCCTCTCGAATCGTCACGCCTTACTTCTTTGTAGATGTCGACAAGAAGAAATCCGACGACGAAGATATTAGCACTGTTCTAGAGTTGATTTCGCGGGCGCTACTCTGGCAGATTTCGACCGCCTACGAAGCGATGACCAAATCCGTATACCAAATTCTCGAGCGGGCTCCCGAATTTGATGGCTCGCTCGACCTCTGGCAACAGCTATTCATTAACAACAAAGAGCGCATGAATCCAGACACGGAATTCTTTTTGTTCATTGACAATTTTGACGAGACGCTCGTTCCACTGCTCGAGAAACTGACCTCCGGAGCCATAGGCAGGAAGACTCGGGTCTTCTTGACTACCCAGCCGCAAATGGTCTCGGAGTGGCTCGAGAAGAAAAAAGGGATCGAGTTTAATATGATTCCAATTTCCGAGCACAATCAGGATGATATCGATAAGTATATCATTTCTCGGATGAATAGCATGCCTATCCTCAAAGATTCTAGTCGCCCAGGAATTTCCGAGTGGCGGGATAAGATCCTGAGGACGTTACGGTTCAAGTGTGCCGGCGATTACTTCAAGCTAAACTCGAGCCTTAATGCCCTTGCAAAGGTCGACTTGATTGATGATATCAACGAGGTACTTGCGGACGCCGATAAGACACGCGTCGACCAGATAGATGCTGAACTTCGGCGGCTCAACACCTCTCGCACGATCAAAGAAATTCAAGAAATGAACGAAATTATCCTATGGATCGAGACCGGCCGACGCTGGTTGACGATCAACTTGATGGAAGACCTCTTATCTGTGAAATACCGGAATAGCTCGGTTGCGCAACTCCCTACCCCCATTATCCCGCTTACGCGGCGAAAGACAGACTCGCCAAATATTGAGAGCATCGCCCAGGAGGCTACCCCCAAAACTCTGACCATATCACTACTTCCTTTCGCCCAAAAGCTAGCAGAGAAGTATCCAATATTTGCCGTAAAAGATTCAGGATACGTAGATTGGCGCTCCCCAGAGATCAAAGATAGAATCCCATCAAAGGGGTCCAACCCAAATGCCATGATGGATGTTGCCGCATCGGGTCCGCAGATAATTCAAGAGTCAGAAATTGCTATCGTCCAGCATTTCCTGAACAACGTATGTCCTATCGAGCTCTACGAGAGGTTTGAATTCGAGCATTTTTTCCGTACGAAACTCGGCGCGAGACATAAGGAGTACATCTGCCTGGACCCTGATAACGCTGATATTAAGGCTGCTATAGCCTGCTTGACTATACTCACGGAGGAAGAACTGAGGAACAACCGAGATCTCCGTCAATATGCAATCAATTGGCTACTAGACCATTTGAAAGAGGTTGACCTCTCAGCAGCCGATCGAGATTTGAAGGCACAAGTTGGCCCGCTCCTCGTGAGGCTATTCACAGAGGAATGTGGAATCGACTCCTTGTTTTGGCCCTTTGAGTTGGGTGTGAGCAACCAAACTTGGGAAGACAACGAGAACGTTGATATCCGCTACACACGGATCGAATGGCTCTATTCTACGGCTGGCGTCCAGGAGGTCTCCCGCTGGCTACGTGACTCTTCAGTGACGAAGCACATCACTAGCGGTCACCCAGGCGCGGCATTTGTCGCAGAAGTAAAGGGCTCCGCCAATCTACACAAGACGGTGCTCTCATATGCTGCTAAACATTTGGCAGACCATCTATTCCGCCGTGTGGAGTTCCTTAATCGTCATTTCCGTTGTGCGTGTTGTTTTATTCGCGGGTATTTATCACGAGTAAGCCCTCGAGCCTCGATTTCATAGCAAGCGAAAAGTTTTTAGCTGATAACTTCTATTTAGATTGACCAGGACAGGGCATCACAGATGCCGAACGATCCATCCGTATATACTGAGGAGGGCACCGCGCACATCCTCGACAACTTTGAGAATGCGCAATTCACTATTGAGCAAGTGAATGAGATTGAGGCATTTGCAACGGAAGTGCTTCAAAAGTCGAATGATACGCCGGAAGAAGAATCGAGTTGGGAAACTCATGGTGCACTAATTGTATTTCAACTATGCGCTTCCGAGGCCAACACTATCGGGATTTATCAATCCCGAGCACGGAAGGCGGTCGATCTCAACCCTCGGAATTGGCACGCGGTTCATTTCATCGCGAAGCAGCCGAACACTGGCGACGAAGAAGCTGTGGAGCTACTATCGCGGGCTAAACAAGAGATTGACAACATTCGTGCTCGGGATCCAGAATGGATTAAGGACCATTCTAACTCAGCATTACTGGCGCGTATTACGTTGGATTTAGGAGACCGCCTATGGGACTTGTCTCGGGACTATCAGCTTGCCGCACGCACCCACAGGGAGAGTCTCGAGTACGACTACGTCCGCTTCACGGATTATACCGAGGTCCTTACTCGATACCAGAAACACGGGGCATTTTCCGAGTTTATTGCTTTCATCGAGACGTTGAACAAGACTAGCGAGACTTGGGCCGAGTATTTCGACGAGTTGGTTTACGCCTTCGTCTATGAGCTGACAACCGATGCGGACCCTAACAAGCTAACCCAAGCTGCGGATGAAACCAACCGCTGGGATGTCATTGAGGCTTTCTTCACCCTGGCGTTAGATATGGGTGTGAAACGAGAAAACCACGATCTCCTCTTTCTTCTCCGGCACGGCTTTGCAAAGACACTTGCGAACGCCGCCGACGGACTACAGGAAGACAAAGTCATCGCCATCCAGGAGAAGGCCCTCGAAGATGTGAAGCTTAATCCTAGTGATGCTTTATCTCGGTATGATATAGACGATATGACTAACTCTCTCGCCGAGAGCTACTTGCGCAAAGCGTTCCAGCCTAGTTTAATTATTGGCAAGGTTGACTTTTACGGGTCTCGTATTGCCGACTTGCTACCAGATGTTACGGACGAAAGGCTAAACATTTGGGGGACCAACGTTAATATATGCTGTCTGATACGATACCATTATAAGCGTAACAGCGGCTCGAAGCTTGCCAAAGAGTGGGCGCAAAGGATGGTACGAACAAGCATTGAACTTCTTTCAGATGAAGACAAGGAGAACGATGAAATGGCGTACTGGCTGCTAGATCGCTTACTAGTTACTGTCGAGGATACAAGGGGTACTCGAATTGTGTGGCATCTGCGTAATTTGGCGCACCATGAGGCTCTTGTCAAATGGCAGGATTGGACGGCCAATCCTGCCAATGCACCAAACGTTACAGCCACAAACACTAACTCTAGTCCTGTAGCTATCGACGGTGTGATACAAGGAAGCGAGAACGAAAGCAAGTCTCAATCAGGCGAGGGTCCTGATGGCGTAGTGCTCGAGCCGCCTACGCCATCAAAAGCCACTAACGATAATGCTGCCGCAGCTCCTGAGAAGCCATCTTGGTTCGTGTGCTGTGATGGCTGCGACAAGCAGTGGACTGTGATGGATGTGCCTCTATATACCTGTGCAGACTGCTTAAGTCAAATTCAACTTGACAGCGAATGCTACGAGCTGCATAAGAAGGGCGAGTTGAAGAAGAAAGGGTTGAGGTGCACGAAGGAGCATGCCTTCGTCGAAATATCCGCTTTCGACGCAAGCTTATATAAAGACATTCCAAAAGCTGCGGTGCCTCTGCCCGACGCCAAGCCAGGGGAGAAGAGATGGATGCCTCTTGACGAGTGGAAAGATGAGCTGAGGAAATTGTATTTGAATGGCGATGCTGTGGAAGTTAGTGTACAAACGCCAGAAGTTGTAGCCTAAGTAAGGCTGTTTGTGGACTGTTCTGGTGCGAGGCGTTTGTGGAAGCGTTAAGGGATGGGAGAGCCATGTCGCAGTATTGGATGATTAATTACATGGCGATGGTGATGATAATGATGGGTCTATGAAAGAAGGGCGAAGATATATGTGTAAAGATTGGGGGACTTTAATGAAGCGAGTGTTGCAAGGTTAAAGACTACGGGGTCCCAGTGTAGCAGGTACCTTAAGGTACCTAACCTAAAACTTAAGCCCCTCGCACTTGCTCGTATTTCATAAACTTTCGTGTAACCATGAAGACAGTCAACTTATATAAATCTTGTGATCTAATGTCCCTGCTCATCATATACATATAATGAGTTATGTAATTTACAAGAACTACTATAATTTCCTAAACTTCGTAAACACACACACACCCCATCACCTCCTCAAATCCCCCACCTCAGCAGCAATAGGCGGCACACTCACCACCACCGTCCCATCCATCGCGCCCCCCCGATACGCATACGTAAAAGTCCAACCAGACCCAGCGCCCCCATGCTCACCATCCCTATCCACGACCACAATCCCGCTCTGCACATCAGGGTACTTGCGCAGCATCCGCCGAACAGCGTCCTCCGCCGCCTGCCGCGGACGCATGCCCCGCCGCAGATTCTCGACGGCCTGGTAGCAGGGGAGGAAGCGCATCATGACGTCGCCGTCGCCCGTGGCGCCGCACCCGCCCACATCTCCGTCGACGTAGGACCCGCTGCCCGTGATGGGCCCGTCGCCGACGCGGCCTGGCACCTTGCGCCCGGCGCCGTTGGTGGAGGTTCCTGCTGCCATGGTGCCCGAGGAGTGCAGCGCGATCATGGAAATCGTGTCGTGTCCCTCGGGCTTGCTTCGCGGCTCTAATGACGATGGATACGTGGCTGAGCTCGAGTCGAGAGAAAGCGGTGTATAGGGGCCGCAAGAACTAGACGGGTCGGGCGATACGTTGATGCGATAGTTTGGTTGGCAATTCTCAGCCTTCCATTGCTCGTACGACGTCGCAGAGTTCTCCGTCGTCAGGTTTTGCACAGTAAACCCGTTTGAGACAGCAAAGTCTGTCGCAAAGTCACCAGCAAGTAGCGTATGTGTTGTATGTTCCAATACCGCCCTCGCAACTGAGATTGCTTCCTTAACGCGCCGAAGAGCTGCGACAGCTCCTGACTTCATGCTTGTGCCATCCATTATCATCGCGTCAAGAGTTGTCTGTTCATATTAGTATGGCTAACACAGCAGGGACTTGACGAACCGAGAGTTGCTGTCCCCTGTCTTACCTCACAATTTTCATCAGGGGACCCGCCATAGCCCACACTCCCATCACACTGGTTGACCTCGCAGGTAGAACACCCAAGTTCAACAGCATCAAGAGCCGAAGTTTCTGGCTTCAAGAGAGACAAGTATGCCGCATCTGTAGCTGCAGTAAAAGGGCCGCCCCAGGTGTTAATTACCATCGGTAGACCAGGTGAATTGTCAGTATCCTGCCCACATGTGGTGACAATGGACATTGACAACCAGGCAACCAGAGACGTCAGCCCGACTCCACGAAGGTGAGCCATCATAACGATTAAGCATAGGGCCAGCGGAATGAGGTACCGAAGTCTAACGAGCGATACTGCCCCGTTGAACAAAGAAATAATCAACATCCATACATAGGTATTCAACCAACGTTGGTACCTAGGCACCTGGTGTTTAAGTTGATAACAATGTTCCAACAGCCAAGCTTTCTCCAATTCCTTATCATTTGGTGATGGGGCGGTCATATCATGGAGCTAACCAGCCAGAGCAACTGAAAAGAGACAGTCGGAACCCCCTTCTCCCCGCAATTAACTTGTAGGCGATATCCATCAATCTTAGTCTTGATATTACATTTATATATATAGGTAGGTAGGTACTCATTCATCTTCTAGATTAATCTATGCATCCGCCGTATTTATATATTCTATATGAGCTATGTCCCTCTAAAGGATGAATTTGTTAGAGCTATTTAAATAATATACCAAGCTTTTGATCGAATGGCATTTTTGTGCTTCGCTGCAAAGTACAGCATAGCCTGTGTGTAGGTGCTTCAAGTAGGTAGTAAAGAAGACGGTGTATTGGACGTAACCAAAATACGCTATGGGTATATTCAACGTCATTTGCCGGTTTAGACCTGGTCCTTTTAATCCAATTCGACGCTGGCAATCGCTTCTTTTACGAATATCTCGTCACCTAGTGTAGGTTTTCGTTCGGCTTGGGCATTCGCGGAACCAGGCGTGCCTGGAATCGACTCCCGAGACTCAATACTTGCCCAGTCGGTTTCCTCGTCAGCCTCACTCCTACTAGCCTCGCTATCTGTCTCGAGGACGGCATCGACCCCGGTGTGTCTCATATTGCGTTTAAGCATGCACATCTCGATGGCGATTCCCGGGCCAAAGGCACACCCCACTACATAATCCCGTACCCGGCCACCAGGGGCCATTGCGTCCATATCTTTACTCCGTAGGCGGTCCATCACGCTGAAAATAGTTGCCGAGCTGGAGTTCCCGTGATTCATGTATCGGTCATAACTTGCGCGCATGTGCTCTGATGAGATGCCCATCACTTTTTCAGCACCCGTTAAGATGGTCAAGCCACCCGGATGCATCACCCAATCAAAGTCAGATGCCTCTCTGCATTCAGCAGGGAGACCCGAAACATTTTCTAGCAGGTCGATAAAACTCGGGCGTAGTACTTCGGTTGCTAGCTTCGGAACTCGAGGCGAGAGTACAACTTTCCAACCAACCGGGTCTACGTCAAAGCCAAGATCAGTTTCGGTCTCGGGGATGATCTTGTGTTCCCAGCCAAGTAATTCGTAGATTGGTTCGGCTGTCGGCCGTCCGATTCCGTTACTGAGAACTAAGGCGGACGCACAATCGGAGAATAAGCAAGCTCCAATGCGCGTTTCTTGGAGCTCATCAATGCTGTTGAGCTCGCTGCGGACCATCGTTGTGCTCACTTCAAGAGCAACGCATAGAATCCTAGCAGCTTTCCTTCTCATTGAGTGACCTAAAGCTAAATTAGCAGCAGTGCGCAGTACTGCTAATCCACCGGCACAACCGACTCCGTGCAACAGAAACTTTTCTACTTGGTTATTAATACCCAACCCCTTCGCAACGAAATGATCAAATCCGGGGTTGGCGCTGTCAGTACATGTTGTCGAAACTATATGAGTAATCTCAGATAGATCGATACCAGCTTCTAGAATTGCTTTTCTAGAGGCCTCGATGGCGAGCGGGACACCATCTGACATGAAAATTCTGTGGAGTTCTGCTATTGACGGCGCTTCAGGTAGGTTTACGGAGGGATGATCTGAGGTACTAATTGATGAGCGCGTGTCGATACCCGTGTATTTGTTTATTGAGAGCACCTTCTGCATGCTTAAGCGGCCGTCTATCAGTACATAAAATCATTCGTTTCAGAGGGAAACCTACGCGGGAGAGTTAGGATAGTATTTAATTGCGATTTTGTCTACCTCATCCGACTTGAGGGAGTATGGAGGGTATCGGGCTCCTAAGCCGATGATGGAGAGGCCCAGCTCCCCGAAGGTATTTGACGATTCCATTGCCCTTAGTTGTGCGTCAACGTCTTTTGTTCGATTAGGTATTGAAGTCTATCGTGATGAAAAAAAAAAACGGATGATAGTAGAAGAACGTAGGTTAAGATTCTAGCCTCGGTAACGTTTGTTTAACGCGGTAACGCTAAGCGCCGACGGTTTAGTACATAGAATATAGCACAAAGCTCTCGTGTACCTAAAGGTTATCCCCTGGCTAGACTAAGCTAATAAGCTAATAGAAGAAAAAGAGATTAACCACAAATGTTACAGGTATATACCATAAACGATTTATACATTAGGTAGAGGTGGGTTCAAGATAAAAGAGGAAGAAAGTTGACAGAGCCGATCATTGGGTAAGGACTGATGATAAAACTTTAAAGCGTCTGGTGTTTCGTCCGACAGGTGCTACTGATATACTACATGTAGGTAAGGGATACCCAGGTAATATGTCCAGGTAGCGTAACCCGAGGCACAATTAAAGGGTATAGTGGTTGATCAGGGTTACTATCCGGGCTATTAGGGTATGACGTCCGAATTTGAAACGATTATGACACAGGCGATAGCGGGTGGTAGCAGCGAGGTAACGAGGCAAGCAGTTGCCAAGTACCTAGCTTGGTACCTACCTAATATCTGGATCTGCCTGCATATGTTGAGGGCTAGTGGCTATTACGTAGTGTGGTCCAGCTCGTAAACCCGGAAGAGATGAGAAAAGAGTATTTTTTACAATTCATAATTGATAAGTGTAGATTTGAAGATCTTGAACGGGATAGAAAGACGATCTAAGATGTCTATTTTGACCCGCATCGTGCGAATTGCGCTCCTCCGTCCGTACATATGCTTGTACTAGTATGTACATACCTAGGTACATAGAGATTTAGCTTCCGTCATTACATGTAACTATCGATGTAACCTTGGGTCTAGAACATACAGGGCAGTCACATAGCCCGGCCATACTAAAGAAGGAAATAGAGCCTTAGGTAATTCGTGAGAAGGGACCTCGTCAGACTCTGGGGTAACATTGCAATAAGCACTATTAGATTATACCAGACCTAATGCACATACATGATACATCAGGTACAGATTCCCAACCGAATGTGTACAGTCTCAACTTAGGTACTACAGCTCTCGCTAATTCCACCATCCAAGAAATCATGAATCATCATTACTGCGCAAGGTTTCTTATATAAGTGATATTAAGATTACCGCGCTGGTGGAATAATGCCAAAAATATACGGCCAAGTTCGGAGACCTCTCGCACATGGCATGTACTACACAGGTACATAGGTACCTAGGTATGTAGTGTAAGACAGGGCTCATGCAGGGGACACAAACAAACATAGAATTGACCTTTTCACATGCATCCTCCGAATGCATGTGCATCAATACCCCTTCCAAAAGCATGGGTTCAGGAACAATCGGCTTTAATATTTGTATCTAGACGGCGTTTGTAATAAAAATAACATCTTCGCTACTTCAAACCAACACCTCGCCATCCATCTGTACCAATGATTCTAGCCAAGTTCCCCTTCGCCATACACGCCCTCGTCGAGACAGCAGCGGCTCTATCATTTATATTTAAGCCAGAAAGACAACTCCCCGGATGCAACACGGCTGCAAAGCTCATCTTGCGCCAGTACGGCGGCTTACTGCTATCAACTAATCTCATCTGTCTTATTATTCTTTTTGAGCCTAGCTTCACTGACACGGCTCGCCTACTCGCAGCTGCGTTGGGAACATATCACATCTGGCCATGCCATCGGGCTTATGTTCGTATTAGTCAAAATATAGAGGGAGAAAATAAGGGAAAGGCGGTTCTAGGCGGTCCTCTATTACATTTGATAGTCCATTTGGCCTGTTTTGTAATGTTTATATGGACTTCCTGTGTCTCCTAAGAGACGCCCAGCGACAATTCGCTCATCACGACGCAGTCTCATGATTACTAGCATAGTATTCTCAGATATCAATCCAAACAAGGCAAAACTTTCGCCACATGCGTGTCCGTGGTGAACCACTCATGATCAGTGCAAACACCAGTTAAATCCACAGACCAAGTCCCATCTTCAACCAGCGACGCCCAGTGACGAAGAACCTCAGCAAGTTTAGGATCTCGAGGCGGACCCCAGGCCAACCTATGTCTGAATTCGCAAGCATTAGGCAGCCCCGAGCCTGCGATGAGACGCGCAACATCGGCGTTGTTCGTGTCGGATATCATGTACAACCCGCTCTGACGATTGACCGTGAACTTCCCGAAGCCCCAATCACGATCGAAACAATTGATATGGATATTCGGATCATCGCTGACGTTATGAGGGACTGCGTGGATGCCAGGGAATAAGAGAGTAGGCCAATCTTCATCTCCGGCGTTCCCCAACCAACGCGTCTGGCGTGGCGACCCGGATACCTCTGCCGCATACGTGTCGGCGAATGATTCTGGCGTAAACGTGCTAATTCCCGGCGCAATGAATGAGAACCCAGGCCGTTGCGCGCTAGCGAGGAATTGAGCAGCAAAAGTGCTGATATTAAATGGTGCCAGCGACTTAGAACTCAAAGGCTCAAGTCGGCGAGGAGGAGTATCCCCAGTTCCAGAGGATATGCGTAGTTCAATACTCGAAAGCAGCCGGCTCCAAGCCGTAAGAGCCTCCTCGACATCGCTCTGCGTCCAGAGCCTAACAGCCATAGAAGCCTGTCCAACATCCCAGTAAAACTTGCCCTTCCCCCAGGCATCAAGTGACTTCCGAAGCAACACTTCCAACGGCAACCATTGGTCGGCGGGTGGGAAAGTTAGAAAATCCCTTTGATGCCATGCGGCTTTATATGTTACTACATCAAGAAAAATGCCACCGTCCATAGGTGCATCACTGCTGTTCTGTCCATAAAGCAGGATGCAAGACGGCTGAGACTCGAAAGGTTCGCTCCAGAAAATGGTCGGGTCCGGCTGATACATATACGGCGTCAACACACCCCCAACACGTCCAGGGGAGACGGGCGTTGTGTCGAGTAGTGCGAGAAACCGGTAAAGGGGCAGTTCCGGAAGAGACGGGATCCCCGCAAATTCCGGGGCGGCGTCCAAGAATCGCGTAACTAGATTCCTCTCAGTCCGTTGTATGGGGAGATGCTCGATCGACTTTGCTAGCAGCCGGTTATGCAGGTCCGCGCAGCGTTCCGGGGAGAATGATGGACTCGGTGGGCCCATTTTAGTGGAAACGAATGGTCTTGAAGATTGAATGTGAAGGACATTGAGATACAGAATATTTAAACAGAATATTTAAACAAAGTTCTCCGCTGCGATTTTGAAGAATCCACCAACTACAACATATTAATTTACTCGTTCCAACTCGACCAATCCTCAACACGACAACCCTTTAAGATGACCACCTCATCGTCTATGCCGCTGCTCCATTCCAATCTATGAGGTCATTAAACTCTTCGACTTCATCAAGCATCCGTAAGTCACCATCGTCTTGTAGATTCGCCCAGTCCTGGATTAAATCAGCCGTCGGGAGATGCCCCTGTTCGCGTGCCATTTCCATTGCTTTCTTGAGCTGCAAGCGGTCTTCACCGTCTGATGCCGCGCCCGCATTTAGGAGGATATGTACTGTATCCGTCCGCCCGTTAAAGGCAGCTCCTTCAAGAGCCATCATCCCGTTAGCCCTAGCTGCCGGAGCATCGACTTTAACTTTGTGACTGAGCAAATAGCAGACTATACGGTTATAACCGCCGGCTGCTGCTAGCTGGAGGGCGGTCGCACCACTCATAACAGCTGGCGGTGCGTTTATGTCGGCGCCAAAGTTATGTAGCAACTCTACCATCTCATAACATACAATCTCTGCCGCCCGCTGCAACGGCGTACGTTTTATACGGCCGGTCATATTAGGATTGATCATGGCACCATTCCGCATGAACAATTTCACCATCTGGGTGTTTCTTGTGCCAACAGCTGCAAGGAAAGCTGTGATTGTTCGATTAATCACAGTAGATGCCTTGCGCATTGGATTAGATGACAACATTGCGACTATGCCATTAGGATCGCAACCAACTTTCAAGAACAACTCTACCAAAGACAAGCTCCCAGTTTAGCTCACACCAATCGCTTCCCCAAATGGGCTCATGGTCTCCAGATAGGGGCTAAAAACCCTGCCCTGGCAAGGCTCCGAAGCCCCCTGAATGCAATGTCCGTTGGTAAGTAATTTGTTTGGATCAACCCCCTGATCCAATAAGTATTCTACTCCAATCTCATCACGATTCCGAATAGGCAAAGAAAATGCACACGACATTGACCGTCCTATTCTTCTATAACTTACATCATCGTTGGAATATAGGAGTAGTTCGAAAATTGGTCTGTATTCCGACTGAACCTTTTGAATGCTCTGACATGAAATATGGGGATCTGCGCCGTGGGAAATGAGTAGCTTAGCCATATCAAGATTCTCATATTGAATGGAATGCTCAAGGTTATCTGAGTTGGCTACACCTAGATATTTCCCGAGTAGCAATGATGCTAGCCAGATATTATTTGCCTCTGTAGCACTTGAGAGGCTGTAACATTGTCCTGATAGCAGTGACGTCTCCATATCCTTCTCCGTGGGATAAAGAGACTCCAAGTTGAGCATATAGCGAACGGCTGCTACCTTATGGTAATCATGTACCACATGGTATGGGTCAGGGTCAAATGCAAGAATTAATTGCACAAGACTCTCATTACCTCCTCGAATAGCCTCAGAGAGTGCATCCTGAAAGACCTTATTACCTATTGATAGGTTAAGCCGCGTTATGCGATCAAGTAGCATGTTTGCGGCCTCGTAATCTCCAGTCCTTGATACCTCCATGAGAGCGTGGTAGAGAAATCTGAAGGTCGTGGTTGGAATATTCAAATTCCTCAATTCTCAAAGACTTGTTGAAAAGCATGGCTTTCATAGTCGCTAAATCCCCAACTTCGATGGCACCCTTCAAAAGACTTTGTGCAATCGCAAGTATAATAGTGCGTTGGATGTCTTGACGGGGGTAAGATCAGGGGATAGAGGTTTATACTAACCTAGTAGTTTCCTTGAGGATCTGCAAGATTTGTCCAACAGGAAAGGAGCTGAGCCCAGAGAAGTTGTTCCCGGCAGAGTGTAGGATTTGGCGATATAATGGTGGACCAAGAACAGTCGCCCAGTGGATTGTACAGGGGATAATGGAGCCCAAAGCATTCAGAGCCGCGGTGTCAGTGGTGAAAATAATCTCACCCACGGAACTATAATGCTGGGAGACATTATCAATGCTCTTCTGCCGTAGTACCAAGGCGTTTGCGGGGGTTGTTTGCTGGTCTGTGAGAAGTTGGGCGTTGACCATTACATTGGGAATAGGATTAGAAGTCGATGTTCTATCGCAAATCGACCTTTCGAATTGGAAAAAGGGAAGATCATGAGTAAATGAGGAAGTTTGATCCTCCATTGGCGTTCGGACAACAAATTGCGCCGGAAGTTTGTGCTGGTTCCCTGTACCTGTCCAATGAGCATCGAAATCAGTATACTCGACGAGTTTGTTCAACCCACTGATAAGTTCCAACCGTCGAAGAGTGTTGGGAATACTCTTCGCAACTCTCTTCTTTACATCTTCCTTCTCCAGTAGTTTGCCCCATTCGAATACATTGCTTTCTTTTCGACAACTTTTTCTCTGCTCTATCAAAATTGAGAGCATCTCCGTATCTTCGACCTTGCAGTTCTTGATCCATTTCGGACCCCATTTCTTGAACTGAGTACGATACTGGCTTTCCCTTTTCATTGTTAGCTTCATATTTGCAACCCAAGGCTTAGTACTTACGTAGCTTCGAAGTTCCTCTGGCTCATCTCCATCCTTGTATCTTTTAATGATTTGTTAAGGGTAAGATATAAGTACCTACTTAATATCTGGCTTTGCAGTGGTCCATTCGGCCTCTGTGATTTTAGAGGGTATCGTGGGTCGGCGAGCGAGACTGAATAGAACTGGACAAGATGGTACCTATGGAGTAATTGAAAATGATGGATAATGCTATCAGGCATTGCCTCGTGTTAGGGGGTGTTCGTGGAACACCTCTAACTATACGAGACTATAAGTAGAGATCAAGGCAGACATTGGCTGATATCTAAACGCTAGTCTGATATGACAGTGCTTAATATTTTTACCGAAACCCTCAATCACCGTAGAACCAGGGAGTACTTCATTTATCTGCGCCCTGATTGTTTAAGCTTTCGAAACATTAAGTCTAGACGCCAAAGAGGATATGTTCACTTTCAATACATCCGTCTTGCCTTTACAACGAGAAGGAATGTAATTGGACAGGTAAACTTTGATGGCTACAGGCATCAGGCCCTCTCCCATTTTGCATCTTGCCAATAAACATGTCTGCAGAAGACTCTTAGTAAAGGGGCTCTTCATCATAAATGATGGGGACTAGCCCTTACTTGCCCTTATGCTTCACTTAAATAGAAATAATTCAACTGCCAGCTCGTTCATCACCTCAAAACCCTACTATTTATCACACATACGTTATACAACTAGCCTCATGGCATTCCCTATTGCAACCATTGTGGCTATTGCCAAGGCTTGGATACACTAAATACATACACGGCCAGACTCTTGGTATATTAGTATAATATACCCACGAAAAATTGTCAAGTGTGTATATACGCGTGGATTAATGTAGATTAGTAGATAACTAATAGACCGGGGTATGAAAATTTAAATAAGGCTATTTTTACCCGTTAATAACACGTATTTAGCCTTAACTTTAGTATTATAATCCTTCTTAATATTAAATAATTAACTGTAATAATTAAATAATTAACCGTAATAATTAAATAATTAACCGTAATAATTAAAGTTGAAATTATTTATATTTATATTATCTTTTAAATTATCTTTAATTACGGTATTTAGCCACGTTGTAGCCCATGTTTTTAACTTATTATTGTTTAATTTATTAATTTCTTAATCTTTTTTTTTATTGTTAATTAAATAAAAATAAAGTTTGTTTTTTTAATTATCTTAACCTGTATTTAAGATTATAATATTTAATATATTAATATTATATTTTTATTAATAATATTATGTAATAGCGTTATTATACGACTTGCTGTTAAGAAAAGTTTTTTATATTTAATTAATATAAGTTAAATTATAAGGATATTTAAAGCTATTTTTAAAAATTAAAAATATTTATTTTAATAATTATGTTAATATTTAAAGAAATCTTAAATTTTACTATTGTTAGGTTCTAAATAATTTATTTAATATTAATATTTATCAATTCCAACCGATAAAATTGTAAGGTTTTTTTTAATTATTACGTTATAAGATTTTTTAATAAATATTTAAAATAAGTTTTTTTAATAGTGTTAGCGTTTATAAAGCTATTTATTAATTTTATTATTTAAAATAACTATATTATTAAATTTATAATATTAACTAATCTATAAACACTTAATAATTATATAAATATTTATAATTTAAACTTTCCTATTAATTTTACTTAAATATTAAATAAAAGGTTATAATAACGTAATAAATAAAAGTTTTATTAAAAATTAAATAATATTTATTTATTTTAAGCTAAACTAAATTAACGTTAATTAAAAAATAATTTAAATTAAAATAATTTTAGGTTAATATTTTATATTTTTCGAATTTTTTAAAAATAAATTCGAAAATAAATAGTATATTTTATATATAGCTATATAATTTTCGCCAACCTTTAATACGCCGTTTAATCATCTCGTTACTTTTTAATAATTAAATTATATTTTTATAATTATTTAAAATATTAATTAAATATTTAATAATTTTTTAATTTTTATTGAAAAATTAATTTATTAATTGGTAAATAAAAAGCATTAATAAATTATTAGCATAATAGCTTTATTTATGGCAAATAAATTTATTCCATTATTATTTCTTTTTAAAAATAAACTTCTTAATTTAATAATAAATAAGAAAAGCGCGTTTTATTATATAATATTAAAATAGCTACTATATATTATTATCTCGTACCATATTATAAATAACGTTGTAAAAACTAATAAAAAATTAACGTTAAAACTCTCGTAACCAATATTTAAAATGATCTTTTTTATATATCTTTTTTACAAAATTATATAACTTTTTAATAAGTCCTTTTTTACACCAAATATTATATTTTAATATTGTAAATTATACTTCCTTTAATATTTCGTCTTTAAATATTTTAACGTTAAATTTAAATAATAAAACTTTTATAAAAAAATTAAATATATAGCTAAAATAATAGCCATATTTTTTTTTACCGTTAAATATTAATTAAATGCTTAATTTTTATATAATTATATTATTATTTATAACATTATTTAAGGTAAAATAGTCAATTTTATTATATATCTTATAATTGTTAATAATATTTAAAACTTAAGTTGTAATATTAATTTTTATATATTTAATTAACAATTTAAAAATGTTAAAAATTAATTTATAAAGTTTATTATTTTAATTTTTAAAAAAATAAATAATTTTATATAATAATTAAAAATTAAAGAATTTTTAGCTGTTAAAAAATATATAAATTAAATTAAAAAATTACTATAATATTTTAATAATCTTATCCTTATATTTATTAAATGTTTGTTAAATTTGCCGTTTAATAATTTTATCCAAAATATAACCGTTTTATTATTTAATTAAATAGTTTAAATAATTTAAAATTGTTTAAAATTTAAAGCATTTAATAATTAAAAAAAAATAATTATTAAAAATATTTAATATTAAAGTTTTAAATTAAGGCGTTAATAATATTTTATTTCCTTATATTATTAAAGTTTAATCTTATTTTTTTAACAATTTTTTAAAGTTTAATCTTATTTTTTTAACAATTTTTTAAAGTTGTATAATTTTTTATTTTTTAACTTTAAATTCCGCCGCTAATATGTTATAATTAAAAGGTGCGAAAATTTTATAATTGTAATATAAATAATTTGTAACGTTTTATAATCTTAAAGTTATATAAAATTTTAAAATAAAATTATTTTTATAAATATAAACTTTATAAACTTATTTACAATCTTTAATAACGTTTTTAATATTATATTTAAATTGTTATATTTAATTATGTATATTTTTAATATGTTTAACCAATTATTAACCTTAAAAATAAGTTTAAAAGGAAGTTTTTTATTTATTAATAAATTAGGGAATATTAAAATTTAATAGATTTAAGGTAGGAGTCTTGGAAGATATAAGTATAAATTAATTTAATTTAAAAATATTAAAGAATTAAAAAGTATTATAAAATTTAATAGATTTAATAAGTTCGTTAATAACGTTTAAAAAGATAAGGGACTTAAAGAACTACGTTATTAAAAGGTTTAAAAATATAATAAATAATTATTAATATTTAAATGTAAAAAACGCAATTATTTTATTAAATTTAAAGATATATTATAAATTAAAGAAATAATATTATAATTTTTTAAAAACTATTTAAAATTATTTAATTATACGTATAAATTGTATAGAAAATTTTATATTTAAAAACGGTAATAAAAAATTATTCTTAATTAAATTAAGTATTAAAATTTTTTAAATTATAGCGTTATTATAATATTTTAATATAAAATATATCAAAATTAAATATACCGCGTTTTTTTAAATAATTTTAATACGATAAATATAAAAAATATTAATTTAAATTTATTTTTTTTAAAGCTATTTAATAATATAAATTTTATTAATTTAATAATACGTTTTATTAATATATTATTAAGTAATATTATTAATTATATTTTTTAATTTAAAAATGTAATATTTTTAAAATCTTTTTTTTAATTTTTATTTTTATATTTATTTTTTAATTAAAATTAGCCTAATTTATACGTTATATATATTATTAAAAAAAGAAAAATTTAAAAATTTTAATAATATAAATTATTTTATTTAAAACGTTATATTTAAGCCGTAAATAAAAATTTTTATATAAATATAGAATAAATATTTTTTAATTATTATACCACGCCATAAAACCTTTTACTTAACGCTTTAGTTAAAATATTAATACCACCACCAAAATTATTAATAATATCTAATAATAAAACTAATAACTTTACATTTAATATATATACGCATTTAAATTTATATTTTTAAAGTTTTAAATATATTAATATATGTACGTGCACAAGCCACGTAGATTTAAGTACGTGTATGTAGATTTACGTGGGTGTATACGCGTGGATTAGCGTGTAATGGTTCCGAGCCTTGGCTATTACTGGCGTGTCATTAACGTTTCTGATCACGGCCATGACTCCCTGGGAGTTTTACCGCCGTCAGACTCGGAAGCACCACGAGCCAGGTGAGTCTATGATTCAATAATAGATATATACATTAGGTCAAGAACCATGTACTAACCCTAGATACCTCCAGGGCGCTCTGTCGAGGATGCAGTCGAAGACAATTCTAGTGGCACAAACGATGAAGGTCATCATTAGTTGCTCGTATCAGGATATGTAAATATTCCGGTCCAATCTAATATAGACAAATACTGATATACTAGTGTCCTAAGGCTGTAAGATTTAATTGTAGGTCGCTATAAGCAGCTCCAACACCTAGACAATAATTACTTCTATAGAGGAGATGTCTTTTTACATGGCTACCATATATTATAGAACCACCGATGTATACAGCAGTGGGTCACATAGGTACTGCCAGGGATAAGTGGGTAAGGAGTAGATATAGGGGTATATTGTGTACATGAGAGGCGCATATCGCCCTCGCTGGTTGAGAAGGGTAGGCATTACTGAACCAATACACCTATCCTAACGGCCACTCTATGTATGACAGCCATCCCGGGTCCCAATCTAACAGGTAACTACCTCTTAAGGTAGCAAGAATGGGTATCACTTAACCCTCTAAGGATTCAGAATTTGAAGGAGACTTTGAGGGGATGGCAATAGAAATAACTATATCATCACAATATATATTAAACTACTCTGCCGCTATCAATTCGCTCCATTGGAGCGACCCTCCCTTTCCTTCAACGCCTCGCGTACCTTGGGTAGCACGTAACGTCCATAGTCAATGGCATCGTTTAGATTGTCATAGCCACGGATAGAAATGAGCTCGGCCCCCAGGTCGACGTAGTCGAGAAGCGAGTCGACTATCGTCTGCACCGACCCGACGAGCGCTGTCGATGCTCCGCGCGCGTTGGTAGCCGTTACAGTCGGATACCACAGCGCGCGGTCCTGCACCTCGCCGCGCTTCGCGATGTCGAGCAGGCGCTGCGAACCGACATTCTGCGGCGGAGGCGCCGCAGCCGGTACCTTGCTCTTGCCGTCGGCCCGGTTGGCGTTTAGGGCGTCGAGTATGCGATGCGCCTTGGCCCACGCCAGCTCTTCCGTCTCGGCAACGATGGGTCGGAACGTGACCCAGATGCGCGGCCGGTCGGTGCGTCCCGCCTTCGCGGCCTCGGCATAGATGCGGTCGATCTGGTCCTTGGTTTCCTTAAGAGGCTCTCCCCAGAGACCGAATATATCGGCTAGGCTTCCGCCGATACGATACGCCTCATCAGACGACCCACCGACGGAAATGGGGATGCTGGTTCCATTCACGGGACGCACTCTGTTGCTGAACCCCTTAAACTGATAATACTTGCCATCCCAGTCGAAGGGGTCTGCAGACTGCCATGCACGCTTCAGGATCTTGATGTATTCTTCAAGTCGAGCATAGCGCTCTTCCTTGTTCAGGAAATCGCCCTCCCTTGCTTGGTCCACATCACTGCCGCCGGCGATGAAGTGCACTACGGCTCGGCCCCGGCTGAGCTGATCTAGAGTGGCTAGCGCCTTGGCCGCAACGGTGGGGTATAATGTGTTTGGGCGAAGTGCAATGATGACTTTCAGATTCTTAGTCGCGGCGGCGATAGTAGCGCCGGTAGTGAAAGGGTCAAAGTACGACGAGTCGTACGGAACCAGGGTGTAGTTGAATTCATAATCATCCAGGTTCCGGGCATACCGTTCCAAGAAGTCCGGGTCGATGGCCGGGTTCGGGAGCGGGTTGAGCTCCGTGGATGCGTTCGGGAACGTCAAACTGATGAATTCTGTAGGCATCTTGATTATCACGGCCGGAGATTATGGTATTCCAAAGATCAGATAAGATCTAGGAAATACTTGTAGGTATGGTGTTTTATACGGATGTATCGGTGGCAGCCCCGATGGCGACAGCTGCTCCAGAATCACGCAATAGCCTTTGGGCCGGTGCCGGCCGGGTATACTCCTCATCTCAACCCCGACCATATACATACCTAGTGAACATAAAGGAGTAAGTATCGATCGATTCTTGATTTATAATCGTATGGCCAGACTGAAGGATTTAGTTAGGGGCATATGTTTGAGAGTAGGCTAGCCACATTATGGTAATGTCACATTTTAGAATATTGATATCGTTTAGTTATTACCAGAGAGAAATTACACACTTCTAGTCGACTAACTAGGTAACACGCGATCGATGATTTTATATACCATTTCAGTTAGGTAATAGGTATATCAAAATTTCCTATAAAGGGGGCTAGAGAAACAAGCTCAAGCAATAAAAATAATATGATAATGTAAGGTATAAATACAGACTAAATATAAAACGATAAAATAGTGGTTGTACATATGATGGAAAGTGACGCCGAGGACAGACCTCCGGGATGAGTCAAGAAGTAAGTACGGCGCGAGAGATAGGTAGCTCATCGACGTAAATTGATGATAAATGTAAATCAGGGGCTTCGTAAGGAACTGTCCCTCGTCGCTACATAATGAGAATTGCCAATAATCTATTCAGGGAATATACCGTGTATCGAGTGTTATAGCTTACCAGCGTCCTTTACCTCATCTATATCCTACCGAAGCTCAAACCCTCGCTCCTCTAGCACCCCACGAAGGATATCTCTTCCGTGCAATGACTCTACCGTAGCTATACGATGCGCCGACCGATAAGTCCACGCCGGCGCATCGCCGCGCCCCTGCCTCGCATTAAAGTCTGCCAGCGCCTCGTCGTACGCCGCCAGATTCGCCGCCTTCCCCTGCTGCTTCTGCTGCGCACTACCATCGCTAGCCTGCCCCCACGTCTCCCGATGAACCACCTCACCCTGCGCCAGCCGCGGCTTGACCGGCGCCGGCGGCGCTCCCGGGTCCGGCCTCCCGACCGCCAGCCCGAACAGCGCGACTACACGCGGCGGTAAGGAAAGCAGGGAAGCTAGCTCTCTCGGTCGGTTGCGCGCCGCGCCTACGTAGCACGCGCCTAGCCCGAGGGACTCGGCGGCTACGCACGCGTTCTGCGCGGCGAGGGATGCGTCGATCGTGGCCATGGTGTACATCTCGATGAACTCGAGACCAATCCCAGGAGTACCGTGCTGTGCGCACGTAGTAGTTAGGCGCGCGAGGTCTGCGCAGAAGACGAGGAGCAGGGGTGCGGCGTGGATGAATGCTTGGTCGCCGCATAGTGTGGCGGCTTGGGATTTGAGGGAGGGCGTGGTGATGGCGACGACGCTCCAGGGTTGCAGGTTGGATGATGTAGCAGCGCTTTGAGCCGCAGCCGTAAGCAGCTCCAGGGTTCCCGGGGCTAGGGGGTCCGGGAGAAAATTACGGACGGATTTGTGCTGCAGGAGAGTCTCGATGGTTGAGTTCGCGGCGATGGGAGCCGCGGGGGGAGCAGCGCTGCCGCTACTGGTGGTACCATACCGAGCTTCAAGCAGGGGAGAGAGGCTCGCCATTTTGTGACTTGTTATTCCTCTTTGTTCGTTTCGGCTTCTAGGTTAGATAGACTTATAAACTCCAAGGGCCCCTTTTCTCTTTTCATCATGGCCAAACATAAGAGACAATCAACATAGGCATAGGTGGGAGGTATCTAACCTAGGCATTATCACCGTATGGCGTGCTAGCGAATCGGGATTTTGAAATACGCCGTTTCTCGGCTCGGCTTCAGACAACGCCAATCCCCATGTTAACTTACAGTTCCCTTACCGCTTTATTTAACACCGTTCCGGTACTTCAGAGCTAGCAATGATTGTAACGAGAGCATCTTATTATAAAACTCAGTGGATATCCCGGCAACGAATATGAGACAAATGACAGCTAACCTGAAATGGCAAAACCAATCATAAAGCCTTAGTTGATGAAGTATAGAATTACTAGGTTAACCTACATAAATTAGTAACTTGCGAATTTAACCGTCAGTTAAACATCATCAAGCTTATAATTGGGAAGCATTTAGAGTTATCATATGTATTTAAAATAGAACTATCTTCGTCTACTATAAAAGCACATGACTGATACCTTTTCAAAACCATCAATCGGACGATTGAAGTAAATAAACCCCACAAGGACTAGAAGCTTGGGATTAACGCGTGAGAGGCTATGTCCTAGAATAGATAAAATATCCCAAAAACTATTCCATAACAGACTATGCCAACATTTAATACTATTATGTTCCTGTAATGATCATTACATAGCATAATTAGAAGAAATGTACACAAGGCCAGACATAATTTCTGTCGTAGGTGAGTTGGTTTATATATATGATATTACCTGTCTCTTATTACACGATTTTAAAAACAGGACTATGGCGTGTGCCTTCAGTGGAAGCACTAGCTGGTGCACTTTTGCTTCCTCCCGCTATTCTTAGCTAGGGAAGATTTAGTACCCGTAGTGGTGAGCGAGTCAGTCATAAGGCTTGACCTACGCAATTTACGCATATACCTAAATCTATTTAATTCTACATATATCCCATTAACCATAGAGAGAACAAATTATAGCGTATAGACGGACCTGAATAACACCAACACGTGGGAGTCGGCAAAAATTATCTACAATGGATCGAGGTGCATATTTCTTTATTACCACTAGAATTCTATAGTACTACATAGAATGAGAAATATGGTAACAAGAATCTGATAGGGGGTTAAGTCGATTTTTAGGTTCCCGCACCCACATATAGTTCATTACACAGTAGCAAGAAAATACATGAGGGCCGACCCGAATCCTCCTGCGCATCACAGTCAGCTCCGACGAATTTTAAATAAAAATATGCAGGTGCCTAGTTGTATTATACAGGATATCTTGTAGGGAGTATAAGAAAGAAAGCACATCATTCTATCAATTGCGTAGGAAATTATTATGAGTGATGCTATTTCTAGATTACCATGACAGCCCTTCCAGGTAGATTACCCCACAGAACAGGTGCAAGTAACTGGCAACTAAAATTATCAGTAAAATGACATGGCCCCATTCGGATCCACAACCGTCTCAGAAGTCTTCCCATTTTCGTAAAAAAATCTCACGATCTTTTAAAAGTAAACAACAACAACAACAACAACAACAAAATATTACATTTTATTACGATCTCTTCAATCAATCAACCCCCGAATCGTCGCGAGTCTTCTTTATCGTCGGATAACTTTAAAATACGCGTAAATCGCATTCCGAATCCTCCTAATAGATATCGAGGGCTAGAAACAGGCGCAGTACTCGTCAACGTACAAATCAAGGCACGAATACGACAACACCTGGTTATACTGGGCCATCTACGCCTCCTCGTACTGAGTTACGCTTACCAAGACGGCCACGACGGCCTCATCTTATTATATCGGGAGAAGGTGGCGCATAAGGCTATTTTGATTGAAACGAGCCGATCTAAGCAATAAAAAGGAGACGGCGAAGATTGTTAATGGCTTAATTGCTTCACCAATTAGATTCCGAGGCTTATTTATGCGTTGGGAATCAAGGAGATTCGAGTCTATCGAGTATTTTTACTTGTAGATTACTTCCTGTCACTTAGTAATATTTTGCCCTATTTACGTTATTCTCTTACAAAACTTATACTAATAGATTCGTCTATTTAAGCTGGTTAATTTGATATAGGTATTTTTCAGTGAAAACGTTGTTGTTGACGAGAAAGTTGAATATAAATATTGCTATTCGTAGATTACTTGCCACTATTCGCAGATTAGTATAGTCTTACTTATAGATTAGTACCTCTTATCCGTAGATTACTTTTTTAATTACAATACGA
The DNA here is from genome assembly GCA_022432525.1 of Daldinia grandis. Lineage (NCBI taxonomy): Eukaryota > Fungi > Ascomycota > Sordariomycetes > Xylariales > Hypoxylaceae > Daldinia > Daldinia grandis. The sequence continues at coordinate 2,021,391 of JAJKLB010000007.1, forward strand.
AATACGGTCGCATTCTTTCAAATTTAACATCAATCAATTAATTAAATTATAAGTAATCGAAAGATATTAAAAGATTCGTAAATATCTATTGTTATTATCAAAAAATATCAACGTTTTGTAAAGGTATTAAGGTAGATTAAAAGGATGTCGATTTATGATAATTTTTGTGGCCAAGTGTATACACCTGTTTTATGGGGTAATCTACATTGTAGGCCCGGCAAGGTAATCTAGAAATAGCATCACTCATTATTATAGGGTTTCCCTCAGGACCTTGCTTTCATTTACTAGAGTTCTATCATACATATTTCAATGCTTATTTTTATTCTTCGTCTTCATAGAACATACTATTCTAGGAGGTACACCTATATGAATTTACCATACGTCTAGAGTAAAGTCCCCCACCCCTGGATATATGAGCGGTTATACCTGAATCTTGGCTACAAATCGATGAGGTAACAAAATTAATTAAAGGCAATGCAAATCCAGTTATAAAAAGCCAGGACTACCTAAATATTAACACTCCAATATCATTCTCGAGTTCACCTTACGACTATCTCTCCACTTCTCTAGTAAATACCAAGATTGCATATACAAATTGCATATTTGCCAGGCCCTCAATCTATCCGCAAGGCTTCTCCGATCCCTTTTCCGATATATGATCAGCACAAACCCAGTCTTAACACAGACCATCGGATACTAATCTCGATCTCCTTGCCATTATCCAGGCACCCGAAGCCAATAAAATCCGCCGCCTGAGGCTATCCCAAGTGGCAATTCCTACGAAAAATTCACACCCTCAAACCGACTATTTTAGAGCCCGCAGCCTAAAATAATCCAACTGCCTTTCTTCCACTAGGACCGGGTTAGGCTCGCGATTTGGCGGCCTTCTCTTAACATCAAGGCTTAGCGAAGAGCTTTCTTATGTAATGGGAAGATAACTCTGGCGCTTGGATTCGTAGTGCCTCCTTTACCATCCTCTTAGTACTGTTGCCGAGAAGCCCCTGACGTACGACGAGCCGCAAGTTTGCAACAGCAGACGAAATATGCGATTGCCAAGTATAAGCCGTCTGCTATCTAGGCATATCCGTAGTCGAGACTCAAGAGCAGGTAACCGTTCTAACAACACCTTGCTAGAGAAGTTCCAATCACGTGTAAGTGCACAGTTGGGTGATATTACTGCTCCTCTTCGCGGGACCGAAATTGCTACATAGCAAAAGGCCCTAAGGTTAACCCGGTACGGCAGGTCGCAATGCTCTGTACCCGGCACCCTTTCGCTCAACGTAACGTTGTCTAGCCCTACGCAGATGGTCGCAACGGGTATCGCAAACCAGGCGTTCGGGATGCGAGGCAGAGCAGCGCATTTCAGCTACGAAAGACAGGGGTAAGGAGGGCTGCATGTGAGAAGGGAACACCCGACGAAGGATTCAAGCTTAACGCGCAGGATCGCTTTCATGTGAGCTAGCGCATAAGTAAGTAGCAAATATTCATGTCGCTTTTGATATGAGACATAGATACAATACACGCATATCCCCCTGTACGCCGCTCGTCATTGAATGTATCTCTCAACACTAACAATCCCTTCTATGCCGTAAGAAACAGCCCATAAAGGGATGGCTAGACAGGGGTATCCTATGATAACCAAAAACCAAAACGTTCCGCCGGCAGACGTGAAGAATCTAAAAATCACCGCTACACCCATTTTACGAGCTATCTCTAGCGCGCCGGTGTTAGCCATGATATTCGTGCCCGGTGGCCATGCCGACTGACTCGCGTCCTGCATCGTTCCCCTCCCCCCAATCTCTGTGCATATGTCATAAACTAGAGCGAGTGAAGTCGTAGGTAGGCGTAGGTAGGTCAGAGCAGGCTAGTATGTCGTCCGCTTCGAAATGTCTCGGTCTAGTTCTCCGGGCAGTGTCGTGGGTCTAATAGACGTCACTAGTATAATGAACCTACTGCAGCGGGATGGCCGTCGTAGGCTAGGGAGTAAATTTTATATAAGAGTCTCATATAAGAGTCTCAGAGTGGCTGTTCTAGGGATATATCAGCAGCATCCTCAAGCATTCCTCCCTACATCCCTACCTAGACATCTCATTGCTCAGTGATCAGTAGTTACACATACACACATACACTTTTCTCCGCGAGGCAATCGACAAGACCATGATCGCCTCTCAGACTCCCCTCTGGGCAGCCGTCCTAACGATCCTATCGTCCCTAGCCCCCCAAGCAGCCAACGCAGCGCCCAACTGCCACTGCTACCTGACCAACGGGTCGTCGGCCAAGTACTTCGCGAACCACAAGTTCTTCGACTTCCGCAGCATAGCGAACCCGCGCGTCCCGCCGCCCATCAACGACCGGGACGGGTCTTCCAACGCGCCGGTGACCAACGCCTACTTCAACAGCACCAACTTCACCAGCACCTGGTCGATACAGAGCTGGGTCGACTCGGGCGCCATCTACAACACCTACTCCAAGAACGACGTCTACATCGAGAGCAACACCGACGCCAAGCCCGCCTCGCGCACCTACCTCACGCTGCGCACGTACCGCCACCCCGCCGGCAACTTCCAGTCCTCGGCCGAGATCCAGACCATCTCCGCCAACTACAAGTACCTGTCGATGCGCATGTACTCGCGGACGCGCGGGGCCGCCGGCGGCGTAACCGCCATGTTCACGTACCGGGGCGGGGCGACGGAGGCCGACGTGCAGGAAGCCGACGCGGAGATGCTGACGTCGGACCCGACGAGCCTGGTGCACTACACGAACCAGCCGTCCATGGTCGGCGGGGTCACGCGGGCCAACGCCACGCACGAGGTGACGATCCCGGGCGCGTGGACCTCGTGGCGCACGCACCGGTACGACTGGACGCCCGGGTCCAGCGACTGGTACGTCGACGGCAAGCTGGTGAACTCGAACCAGTTCCAAGCCCCCGTCGACCCCGCCACGATCCTGTTCAACGCCTGGTCCGACGGCGGCAACTGGAGCGGCACCATGGCTTCGGGACAGAGCGCGCAGTTGCAGATCCAGTGGATCGAAATCATATACAACAACACGGCCGAGCCTTCGCGGTACGCTCATTGCGCCAACGTGTGCAGTTTCGATCGTGGCACGCAGCCGGGTGTGCCGTTGCTCGTCAGCTCTGGTCCGTAGAGCCAGGCCGGAATGAGAATCTATCTCATTCCCCTTCTCTTCTTCATTTTCGACCTAGAAATGTATATCAATGATTTATATGAGATGATCTAAGGCAATAGGCGTATATTCGGATGGCATAATTGTTGGAGGCCCCTTTTGTATATTATAGTTTAGAAGCAGATGTTTTGAATGAGGCTGCGCAAAGTATATATTTCAACATTATGAATAGATTTACTACAAGTTTAATGCATGCTATTAGTGACTAAATTAGAATATCAGCATAGATAGTCCAGAAAGGGGGTTTAATAATACATCACTTGCTTGTCACTAGAAGATATATGTCGCGTGATCGCATCTTTACCCGAAGATTTCTTTATGCAGCTGAGAATACCTAACATATATCTAATAACTATATCGTCAGCAAAACCCAAGAATAGTGAAAGTCGAGTAAGCTTACCACAGGGAGCACACAGTATCTCAGCCAGTACGAATATGAAATCAACAGGTTCAATTGATTGCTCACTGCTACGTAACAGTCTTCCCAGAACCAATTCGTCCGTCATCCATTCATTCATTCATCCATCCATCCATCCATCCATCCATCCCAACCACACAAATGCATTTTGCTTTTCCGTCGAGGACAGCACCCCGACCCAGCCGGCGAACACAATCCGCGATGCAAGGTATCCAGTAACGGCAACATCGAGTGGCCGCCAACAAATGCAGAGCAGATGATCTCTAGATAGGGTATCAGAGACGACAAGATATGAAACAGAATCAAAGGAAATAAGGAGATAGTATGCTAAAAACCCTCTCCAGGATATTGTCCGTACCCAAGGGATATATAATGGGGTATCCACGGACCCCGTTAGTCGTCAGATTTCGTGCCTATGGCGTGACCTTGCCTCATCCCAGTCTTTTCTATTCCTACTTCATTCGCAAACCCCCGTTCTACCATGATATGATACCTAAAAAGTTGGAAAATAGGAAAGGACTAAGAAATGCTCGCGTGACCTCTTCAGTCACCCATGCCTGCCAGCCCGGCCATTGGGGCAAACGTATCGTAATCCTCGTCGCTACTATCGATTTGGCTTTCGGGGCTCTGGATGTTGCTGATGTCGGCGCTGGCCATACTGCTATATTGCTCTCCTAGAGTGATGCCCATGCCCATGCCCATGCCCATGCCCATAGAGAAGATACTTTGACGTCTACCGGCTTCGAATTCGATAGCGCTTCCGCTACGGCTCAGTTCCGGCTTCTCGGGGAGTTGTTTCAGCAGCCCGGTCGATATATCAAGCATGCCCATCGCAAATTCAGTAAGGCCTTTAGATTCACCGGGCTTGCTGCTAACGCTTAGCGTCCAGCGATACTCTCCAAGTCTGCGTCGGTACCAGTCTGCCTCTTCGCGACCTGGAGAGGTAGCCCAGAGAAGTGACCCAAAGGTGCCGATCAAAGCAAAGTTGGTCTTTGAAGCAAAGTACCAGAAGGATCGGAGATGCTGAGGCGTCAGCCGATTAACAAAGTCCATAGCGGATATCAGACGGGCTTTCGCTGCGCTACGGCAAATGTGTTGGACGTAGGGGTCAACAGCCTGCGAATCCGTCTCTAAAGACCGGATAATCCGGCGATGGAGGGTGATTTCCGTTGCGAAGTAAGCCAAGTGCAGATATCCGATGCTCGACAGTCGTGTGGATGCGACGGCGGGAGCAACAGTACCGGACTGGAAAGAAGAATCCATCCGGATTACGCCTGGGAGAGCGGCATACCACTCTTTGAGCTTGAGCTGTATGGGTTTCGCCAGGCCCAGAACAAGGTGAGTGCCTTGCGGCCCGGCATCGGTAACGTTCTGCATAGCCTCAAGCGTGTAGAAAGTTTCGAGGATCTCGGCTAGCACCTGCGTAAGATAGATCATTTGAGCAAACAACGTTCGACCTCGTTCTATATCCATCTTTTCCTCTGGATTCTGTTCGTCTAAATCTGTCTCTGGGAAATCATTTGATGCCAGAGGCTGCACAACCCAGTTAGAACTGAAGATATGTGACGGCCGTCCATGAACAAGAGCTCCCCATTTATCTTGCATATACAAAGCCCAAGCAAGTCTTTTCCTAAGTCCCTTCTCCCAAGGCGGTATCTTCCAGTGCGTACAATCTAGGTGGAGGCCCAGTTCTTGAGCGATCGCTACGATCTGAGCGGTTGGGGCCCATTGGTCGCCCTCGGGTCGTTGCGAGAGTAAAAGTCCGGCTTGCACGGTAGAGAGCTTCGGGCGCCACATAGCATCAGCCAAGGAAGATCGTATTAACCTCTCAATTTCTCGCACGTTTGGTCGCTGGGATTTGGCTAGCTCCTCCGAATAGTCCCACCAGTTAATAGCAAGGATGTAAACAGCGGCGAGCAGCGGCGGCGAGAACTCCCGGTAGTTCCGATCGTATTTCTCGTAGAAGACATTCTTCTGGATGATGGGAAATGCGGGATGTACAACTTCGAAATAGAGATCAATCAACTTGCGGCCGTAGGGAGTCACAAGCCGCTGGATTTCGTCGACATCGTCGTATTGATGCTCGTGGCCAGGGGTCGTACTATCAGGCAACATCAAAAAGGTATCACTGTCGCTAACTTTCCTAAGAGTACCTCGAGCAAGGAGACTCTCATCTTGAGGGTCGAATGGAGAGAGGTTGATCAGGGACGGCTCAAAGTCAGTGGTCGGACCTATGTACTGGCTATACCGGTCTTCCTGGAGACCGAGCGTGCGCTTGAGCAAAGTTGGGCCGCCAAAATTAGCCATCTCCTCTATTAAAGAAGTGCTTGCAGTTGTACTTGACAAGCTGGCTTGACGTTGCCGCAGTCTTCTGTTATCAGGCCTGCCAGGCGAGCTACATTGGCCAATCGTATGTCAGCGATTTCTCTCTCTCTCTCTCTCCTTTGCGTCGGTTGACCATGCTGCAAGGTGATAACGTAAGGTTGGGGGTTCAGCGAATGAAAGTATCGGTGAGTACTCACCCTCTCTTCCCGTTACTCTCCTCGGTTGAGTCACGCGCTAGCTTTCTTTTACGAGGCTGAGGGCTCTGATTTAAAGAACATGGGATCCCCCGGACTTGGCAAGATACGCAGCTGTCGTCGTCATCTCCAACAACGCACTTGAATCGCCTTCTTAGACAAGATTCACAAGGCGTTGAATTTCCACTTACGGCTGAATCTGAATCGGTTGAATCATTACTGTTCATACTATTCAGAGATGCGTCGTTGATATGATGGCGGCTAGAAAAGAGCTGAGAGGGTTTAGGCGCAATGGCAATGGGAACCGTCCGAGGAAGAGTGCCAAGATTGGACATGACTGAAAATATTAGGCGGGTTACACACAACGCCGCTATCTGCTCCTTTTGAGGTCGGCCTCGCCGTATCACTATCGGGGCCCGCCTGGATGCCCAATGACGGTGAGTGGGAGAGGGAGGGGGATGCTAGGGTAGCCGAGTACCTAGACAGTCCGTGGTAGCTTCTAAAGAGACAGGGTCTGCTGCCACAGTACGACCTCGAATCGTACCAAGTAACGCTGATCTCTGCAGACGGCTCTCCACTGCCTCCAGGAAAGCCTCTTAAGGTATGCGTGATAAGAAATAAGGGAGGGTTGGGGAGATAAGGCTGTTAGTGGCACGGGAGGCGTCGAGGCGACGCAGATTAAGCCCACGCGAGTTCCCGCGTGCTTCAGCAGTCCAGTCCAGTCTGGTGGGATCTGCTTTATCGAAATGAGAGGCCGGGGAAATCAGAGATGCCTTAAGGCTGGGACCTATCGGTTTCTAGTAAATAACCCTTAGATACAGGTCGCATGCAGACCCAAATGGCGCATGCAACTCGTGATTCTTCCGGTTAAGGGACGGGGGGGCCTAGAATCTGGGAAAGTCGCCGTGCGATAGGCTAGATTAATGATATGATGATATAATTGCTCCGGGTGCCGACGCAGTGCAATACTAGGTAATGATGGACGCAAGTATCAAATAAGCTTGGCTTACTTTCGTCATTGAAGGACCCCTTTAAGGTGAGCTGATAGGAGAGGGGAAGGTTATCTACAAGAAGTCTTATGAAGTAATAGACAGACACCATGGACCATGAACCGTGGGCCGTGGACCGTGGACCGTGGACCATGTAAATCCCGGCCGGGTAAGATGCAGCGAAGTTCAGACTAGGTAGGTGAACTTGAAGGCGGGTCGGACAATGGTTAGTTGAAGAATATGGCCTTGCAAGTTGCAACTAGCCTTGTCATTGGGAATTGGCTACTTCTTCTTTCTTGATCTTTAGTTCTTATTCCGGGGAAGAAGAGAAGGCCGATGAGAGTCGCGTGCCTTTTTTTGACGTTTACCGCCAAACTTGGTACGCCCAATCATACAGAAACGGTACACCCAATGGAAGTTGTACAGAATTCTCCGTAGTCCGCAGTGATGTTATTCCATTTAGACTTGTGGACATATGGACATATGGGCTTATGGACTCATGGGCTCATGGACTTATGGTTTGGATTATGGTTCAGGGAAAGCAAATGACTTGTCATTAGGCTTGGGAACAAAAACAAACGGGCGAATTATAATGGAGTAATTGATAACCCAGAGATAATCTTATCTTTGATCGAATGACAGAAAATAAATGGTAATGATGAGAGTTTCGGGAAACGCTTCCATGAAGTTAGATCAGAGCCATGCACCCTACCCGTGCTAGCTCGTGCAAGGTAGACGGTACTTAGATGGCACTTGGATGCAAGAGGGACAGCCTCAACTAAGATGAGGCGGTGGCTTACCTAGGTGATAGCGCAGCTGTAGCCATACTAAGCAAGCTGGCAAGTAGGGAGCTGCGGTATGACAAAGCGCACATGGGACACAGGGGATCAGAGCCCTAGGTATCTTTTCTGTACAGGGTACTTATGCACACTGATCTAATCTATGCCTCTAGGTTGCAAAAAAAAATGTAAATTAGGGGAATTTCAGGGACAGGCCAAAGCCTGTTCGAATTCACTCCCATTACCAAATAGAAAAGATGTCTTTGGTGGAATACGGGCTAGCTGGCCGAATATATTTAACGTAATCGTTCGACTTATTCCGAGCAATTGCAGGGTTCCTTGGGCGAGAAGGACAACAGACAAGTGGGACAATATGGGAATTTGGGAATTTGGGAATTGGCAATGGGTAACTTTTTCTTAGATTTCGGCCATAACGAGAGTGCCAATGTACGAAATGTACGTGCCACAGCTCAAAACTCCGTCCCGATCGGAGACTGCGTCCGTGTATTTATCTTGTATTACAAATTACAAATCATAGTCGCCGGCATTATAGAGTTGTATAGAAAAGTATGTCGCTTATCTCTTACACCTATATTAAGAGTTGGTAGGGTTAAGGTACCTCATAGTCGTATAAGAGATCCGATGGCGGGGTAAAAGTAAGTTTGTTATCGTTAAGAATTATCATGAAGAAACAAGTATTTACAACAGGACAACCAAATAATCTTGATGTTTCTCTTGATGTTTCTCTTGATGTTTCTCTTGACGTTATAATTTTAGTAAGTGACCTATATAACACAAACATCTATAGCGGTAAAGTTGTAACACGGCGTCGACTAATAAGAAAAATCTTAACGCCTACACGCAGCCAAGACTTACATGCGTATCTTGTCGTTTTTTTTCTTTTCCCACTCATCACGAGCTTCTGTCGGCTGCAAGTCAGCAAGCATTCGCTTCCGGAGGATTCGGCTGCATTATCGGAAGAGCCAATGAATCTAGTGCTAGCGTCTTACAGGCATGGATGAATTATGTCACCGTCTCGGGCCTAATAGGGCATGGCGTTTTCTTGGGACGTCACCGCATCGTCGGTAAAAGAGTAAAAAAAGTGAGGGAGAGGAAGAAGAAGTAGAAGAAGAAACTAGAATGACATCCCTAGCATCCCTAGCATCCCTAGCATCCCTAGCCTCCCTAAAACAAACTGATCTACCCTTCATAACCCTGGACTTATCCCCCACGATCCACTATCAGCCACCATCTTTATTTATCTCCCGCCTATGATCTTTCTCCCCGCGTGTCAACCTAGTTCTAACCCAGTTCCAACCCGGTCTGACCAGCATGCGATCCCGCTTGTGGCTTGCGAAGGCCGGTGCAGATTTGCTTTTAACCTATCCCCCCTGAGTACCTAACATATACACTACATACATATCATATAACAAGACAGGTAAGACAAGACAACAGGGTTGACTTGATTCGACATGCAACGTTGATACCTAAAAGAGTCCTCGACTCCATAGGCCCTGCATCATCGCCGAGGTACTAGACGGCTCTGTGCTGTCTCGTGATGCGCTGTTACTACATATGTACGACGTACGTTGTGGTAAATACCTATGTAGAGAGATTTTATCCTCGACCCATGCCTGCAGAGCCTCTTGGCGCTCAGGTACTGACGCCGGTGGGGAATCGGAAAAGCCTCAAGTCTAATTATTGTTATTTGGTATGCTGGTATGCTGGTATGATGGCGTGATGGTACGTCGAATTAAGACGAATTAATAAAGAGGCTCACATGTGCGACAATGCCACAATTACCACAACTACAAGTCATGAGCCAATGCCAGTCGAATGCAAGATAAGATACCTATTTCCAATATTTCCAATACCAGCAACCCATGGGAATATCTGCCGGTCCGTCATTTCCGTATTGGCAACGGTAACCTTCTACATCGGTAAAGTCCTTAGAATGACTGATCATCTTATGGTTTAGGTATGTTCGTGGGGTGCATATTAACGTTGGCAACGGTTGGCCGCCGTCAGCCTATAAGGATCTAATAAGCTCCCGTCTCCAAATCATCAGACGCGATCACTTTACCACGCGCGCCACCGCTGCCGAAATCTTTTACGCAGAGACGGTCGGACCATCTCTTGGGTTTCTTGGCCTCCTCGGCAATCAGATATTGATATGAGATGTCGACCTCTAGCTCCATGCACGCTCATGAAAATCAAACGAGAGACGAACCATACGGAACCTTTTCCAGCCAGTTATAAAAGCGAAAATTTTTCAATGGTGAACGAGGGAATGACCTAATGGCTCATCTCAAGTGTCATCATTAGTTGTGATCTCTACCAGGCTTCGCATCAACTACTCAATAGAGGTAACTTTGCGAATAGATTAGTCCTATTGAAATTAGCACCAGAAGAGAATCATCTCTTATTATTATATATTAGATGATATTAACAAATATGAAACGAACGAGTGGGAATACAGACGATAGCCTGACTTTAGAGAAATCGTTTCATCATCACACTTCTCATACCTCTCTATTTATTTCCGATGTCTTCCCTTGAAATTCACTGGTTTATCTTCCGGGGCGCAAAAGGAAGAACCTTGGAGTCTGATTGGCTAAAATCGCTTACGTTATTCCTCAAATATACATATACCTATGTCAAGCCTTTATTGAGTCTTGATGTGCTCAAGTAAACTGGGAACTTTACAGCGAATTCCTCAGCATATAATATGTCCTCAACTAATTTCAAATACATCTATGCCTAGAATTTCAAGAATTCGAGTCAGCGTGTATACCTATAAGGTCTTTGATAATACAGCGTCTTATAATAACTACTATATATCCCACAATGATTTCTCCCACAAGGGTAACTTTCGATAACCGAGCCAAATTTCACTCGAGGTCATTTCTAAATTGTGAGTTGGTAGTAGAAACATGTTGCCATTATAGGCTAGTTATATCGTCTATGAACTTTTAAAGGTCAACTAGTTAGAACTAATACATAGATGGAATAGAATATTCATAACCTACAAGAGTTAATGGTTACGGTACCTCACGAAGACACTGTGCGGTTCTTAAAACAACCTAATATTTTGCTAGTTACCTCAACAACATTTCCCTACAATAGTAATTCGAATTATACCGAATCCAACATTTAACATAGTTCTAATTTCTCTTTACATAGGACCCTTATGGACGTTTAGTGGGTGATATGTCAAACAGAGGCCTCAACCCATATTTCATTAAATAATATTATGAATAAAATTCTATGTGCATATTCAAAATTAGCCATTGCAAAAGCCTTTCCATCTTGAAGGAAAAATCACCTAGCTATAACAAGTGTTACCTATATCATATTTATCGATGCTAGCAGTATTAGGTCCTTAGGGAATCCCTTAAAACAAAGTACTCCTAACTATACTGATGGTCTGCTCGTAGTTAGGTCAATAGTTCCTTGTGTTTTAATAGAGTGATAAGTATTCTCTCTTTTTGCTTGAACTTAGATTCCCACACTGAGTACATGTATGAGTTAGAGTTATCGATTCCTCTTAGTACCAGTGTTACTACTATCCTAACCTAGATTAGTCTCCGAAAGGCATCCCAATTTCTTAATATTCTAACAAGTATCAATACCCAGGTCATCTAGTGATTTTGCGTGATCTAGACTACCTTAAGCTCTACAATCCTAAGGTAAAAACCTCCCGTCTAATAAACCAAGAAGCTTGAAGGTTGCAAGAAGCTATATTATCCAGGTATAACACTAACCTAGAAATGAACACGCGTATCCAGCATTAGAGTTTCCTCCCATAGACATAATACCAACGGTTAATCGAAACTTCACGAGGAAACGCCTCCTATATCCGAGAGCAAGCCATTATTCCCAAACCTCGCACTTGCCCGAGAAACCATCGCAGCAAGTATACAAATCACATTACTAAACATCGAGCTCTTCCTGATATCCAACAACAGTACCTCCATGCTATCGAAGCAACTCTCACCCCACCCCCCCCAATCAACATGTGTCTCGAATATGGAATAGTTAACAAGACAATAACACATATCCAGTATTGTCCCATTAATTCTTCCACAAAAGATTTACCAGGAGAAAGGCCATAACCATCCCGGCACTAGTCCGTCCCTCACACCCGCGCCTCCAACATACAGATACCAAAATGACAGACCAACACCCCCTATCCACCTACGACTTCTTTGAAGCAGCCGGAATCATTTCCCTCGCCATCGCACACACACACTTAGTCAGTTGCCGCTTTATTGATCATTGCACCGTACATTCCCCGCTTTGATCACGCCGTCATGCTCGCGTGCTATATCCATCCGTGATTCTACTACTCATTGCAGGGCTCATCAGCTACATGCTACGCTTCACCGACAGCAACGGCATCAAGGACATCGAAAGGGTGGTACAGCTACTGCCTGCTATGTAAGTAGGCTCTTTGGCGGTCTTGTTGTGGATATGCACGCTTGTAGTCCCCTATTAGCTTGGTGTCACTCCAAGCATGAGTGCGAGAAAACTCGTGAGGACGTTTGCATGGCATTCGCGTGGTATTAGGTTGGCTACATGCTCTAGTACAGGCTCGCCTACTGTTATCACCTTGTGGAATATACAGCCCTTGATCTTGATATCTAAAGCTCTAGGTGTTGTCAGACGATCGAGGTTTTACTGGGGCCATCCTGTTTATGGACGATATTGAATACCGGATATCTGATGAAAGAGCTACGTCCCAAGATGTGGCTAGTCTCTTTCTTGAGAGCGATCGGTTTAAATAACCTTTAGTTGGACCGCAATGTGCATTTGGTATCTTTACTACAATCGAACTTGGAATAATTCATAGATAAGTCGCAATATGGGATTTCCATATCCAATGATATGCGGGTAAACCAAACAGTAGGTATTGAGCCGAACCCGTTTTGAACTATGCCTCAGGTGTAGAAAGCCTACTGTACACGCCTTATACATGACGTGAAGAGTGAGCGACTCAGAATGGTCAACGAAGAACATAATGACCCATCCCATCTAATACGGGCAACAGACGCTGGGAAAAATAACATTACCAATTATAGTCCACTTCCGATGAATCGTCTCGTAATCTAAGGCAAGTAGTCTCATCGCATCCCTAGCCGGCTCGAGGTTATACCCGAAATCAAACGCCCTCCCTAATGGAACCAAATCAGTCCTGACTCGCGCTGAGATCCATGCTCTTGTCCCAGAGATTCCGCAAGATGCCTGCGACGCCATCGTCTTCCCCATCCGCGTAACTAGACTCGCTTATTCGCTCGTGAAGTCTTTCCTCATCACCGTCAAAACCAGAATTCACCCCGTTCGCCCGTATCGATGCGCCTTGTGACGGGGTTGTAGGTCTCGATTTCGCCCGATCCGTAAGGCTCTGACTTAAGCCGAGACGGCTTGCACCGCCCAGGCCTGATGTTCTTTTCCCGTTTGCTGTTCCGTTGCTCCTGTTCTGATCAGGTATATGCTGGTTCTTTTTGGCGCTAGGCAGATGCGATAACCTCGCTATTGAACGCGCGATCGGGTTTTGATATCGTCTAACCACAAGGTACTCCATACCTGTGCGCTCAAGTAGCTTGCCCATGCGCGGATCCCGGTTGTCGTAGCTATAACCGCTAGCTAAGGGGCCTACGCCTACGCCCACAACCCCAACACCGCCAACCGGTTGCGGTGGTTCAATAGATGAGCTCGCTCGTTGGAGGTTTAGTTTTTGCTGCGTCCGTGACTTTTCTGCTGGCGCAGGTTTATACACCGTTTTTCTTGTCCGAGGAGCTAAAGCACTGTCGGTCTCATCGTCGCTTACTGAGATTCGATAGTTTTGGTTTAGGTTACCGAGCGACTGAGGCCGCCGCACACCCTCGGGGCGGTGGCTCGGATTTCGTGTTGGCGGATAGAAACCCCCATTTTCGACATTTGGACCGGAACCGGGACCGGAACCGTTAACAAAGCGAGAAATTAGCTCTTCCTGTCCACTGCCTACCACAACGGTATTTTTGGGTGTCCCGTACAGACTCGTTTGGCCGTTACTAAGTTGGGACTCGGGCGAGCCCGATTGATGACGCACGGATACAGTCTCAGTGGACATCTGGGGCGGAGCACCAGAGGAGGGTGTACGTTGTAATAATCGCGAAGTTAAATATTGGTTGTGCTGGGCAGTTTCGCGACGTGGCGAGGACTCCTTTTTGTGAATTGATATATCTTCGTGGGGAGTTTGAGGTCGTGAATTATCGCGGCTGTGCGACGCTTTTCCTTCGCTACTAACAGCTGAGCCGCGTCTTGACAAATATGGTGATGCAGATGCGCTCGCATCAACCCACTCGTCTTCTTGTTCGCTACCAAGATCGAAATGGACTTGGTTCTTTGCGCCTTTTAACTTGTTAACGTCCTTGTGGGACGAAGATCGCTTAAGACTTGTTGTAGATTTGGGTCGCTTTCCTATTTCGACGTGCGAACGGTTGCGCTTCAAACTCGACTGCGAGGGATTCTTGGTAAGATTGGAGGATGACGGGTCTTGCTGCAGTTTAACATCTGGATTGGAGTTACGGTGTGATTGGGCGGCCACAGGCGCGCGTTCAGGAGAGGGAGAAGGGGGCCGTCGTGTCAGTTTAGAAGTGGATTTGTGTAAGGCCTTAGACGATGGTACTCGAGGGTGGAAGCGACCAGTGGCTCCTACAACGTGTTTTTGGGGTTTGGATCGGTGGTGTTGGTGGGATGCATGGTCGCTGACTTGAGAATCGCTGTCATGGCGGTTGGCGGGCGGCCTTTTTGATTGGGGGGGATTTGCGGCGGAATTGTCATTATCCTTAGCCATAGTACATGCAATTTGCTAATTCGCGCCTATGGTAAGATTCCGTCTGTCAGCCAGCCAGAACTGTTCAGCTGCCCAAATGGGCGTGGGTGTGCCCGTCGGTGTACAGCCAGACGGCCGGGGGAGGGGTGTCCGGGGATAAGGTCTCGGAGGTCTGAGTGTTTTTTGGAGAAAAGATGGGTAAGAGTAGTAGAAGGACTGGATATTATGGCTTGGAAGGTATTGTCGTACAGAGGTAGAATACAACGTAAGATGCGCAAGCTGTATGTATGTACCTATCTAACTGAGGTACTGTCGTTATGTACAGTCGTACTGATTGTACTGTAAGCCTGGTTTGACAAGAGATGTGTCGGCGGGGGAATGGTCGATGTGGCTTAATAGACAAGTCTTAGATGTTTCTTTTGACTGGGCTGTTCGATAATCCCAACTCGGCTGGATGACTGGATGAGGATCGCTATTACGAAATAGTAGTATTAATATGTGGGATGGAAGATCAAGTAACGTGCAGTATATGCAATGCAAGCTCTATTAAGATGGCAAGCTATGTCCGCTACCACGGTAGCTGCCAAACAATTACTGTGCAGAAGACAGAAATGAAGACGAATATTAAGGGTATGAATAATGCGCAGGATGTTGTGAAGTAATGGATTTGATAGTTTGACGATCGGGAAAAAAAGAAAAAACGAATTATCTAAGATTGATGTCTGCTAGAAATAACTACGACGCACTGTTCACATCAACGACTTTAAGTTAGATTAGAAGTTAGACCCAGTTAAGGTTCGAGCGGTTCCTAAACTAGAGATATCCACCTTGACAGAATTCGCTTTGAGTCTAGATAGGTCCTTTCCTTACCTATCCGGACCGATCATCGGATCCGGAATTGGCGTTAAGCTAAGATACGAATGTATCTCACATTGTTATCCAATTGTATTCCATACCTCTACTTACACTATGCAGGTTACCTCATGTATATGTAAGTAATTCCACCACGCCTCGTACGTCAGTAATACAGGGCGTCTGGGCGTGTAAATTTATGTATTATGCAGTTTCGCCTCGAAAAGCAAACGAACATCGGTATCTCATTGCATCACCAGAAAACATCACTACCTATTTTCGATGAGTGGCGGTGAATCATCTTTCCTCGGTAGACAGGATTGGCTTTGTTTCTAAATTACCACGTGTAGTAAGTGGGAGACCGGCTCATTCCGAGTAGCTAACAACGCGACGCGGGGGGTTTTCCCTTCGGTTTATGAAAAGGTACAAACGTGAAGACGGGAGGTTACACACATTTAGATAGGTACATACCGGGGTGCGTACCTAGCGTAGATGCCGTACTACATGCACTAACACCCGTGGGGTTCGTCCCGAGAGCTTCCCCGTATTTCCTCTTTCGGCTGTCCAGAATCCATTTCGTGTTTCCTCGTCAGTCTTTCCTCCTAGAAATCACTACAAACTCACTATGGACACACACATCACCGGCTGAATAGAGCCTCATTTCGTATGCGATCTACATCTCATCCTTCCCTAGATGTTTCGTTTAATAGGATCGCGGGTATACTAGCCAGCATACCCGTCAATATGGAACAACCTTCCAAGTTTCTCGAACGTGTCTCGTCGCAGCACCGTCGCGCTCGACCCTCACCGGGTAATCTCAAACGACAAGTGTCAATTTCGTCTATGTTTATGTGTACCATATCTTGAAATAAAAGAGTGGCCAGAGTATCATTTCTCAGCATCGTATCCCACATCTTGAAATGTTGAATTAGCGTTAAGTTATAATCAATTGATTGACGGAATCTTGGCAAATTGTATATCTACCTACCTAGTTAGACATAACACCGTCAAGATGGGCTATTACGAGACCAGCTTCTATGGTTTACTCACCCTCTGTGCAGGCTTGCTTGCTTCTCAGCCCACCCGACGGAATGAGTTAAAAAAGCTTGCCGAATCGCGAAAGCAGGTATCACGAGATGATGAACATCCTGAAGCAAATTGGTATAAGGCTTACGCTCTCGTCATGGGCGCCGACTGGCTTCAAGTATGTTATAAAGGAACGAGACGCACGTACTGCCGCTTTCCACTGGCTAATTTGGAACCATCGTAGGGACCTTACCTATATTCCCTGTACCGCGATGAGCATGGCGTGTCTGAACGCTTAGTATCTACCCTCTTTGCCACAGGTTTCTTATCTAGCGCCATCAGCGCATACTTCATCGGGGCTTTAGCAGACAGACATGGTCGCAAGGCAATCTGTATGATGTTTTGCCTCCTCTACGCCATGTCGTGCTTTTTCACTGTCATCCCCTTCATAGGATTCCTTTTTCTAGGACGTATCCTTGGTGGCATCAGCACAAGCATCCTCTTTAGTGTTTTTGATAGCTGGATGGTAACCAACTTCCGAGAACGTAAACTGGTCGAGAACGGATGCGACTTGTCTAGGACTTATGCTACCACTAGTATCGTCAACAGTCTTTCGGCAATTGTGAGCGGAGTTGTCAGTGAATGGCTTGTAAGAGTTACTGGTACCAAAAAGGCACCATTTCTACTCAGTTCTGTCTTACTTTGGCTAGCCCTCCAGCTCATTTGGGCGCATTGGGTACGTAATATCTCTCTACCAACTTGTTCCTCAAGACTAATGCGCAAGTAGGTCGAAAACTTTGGTTCAAATGCTTCGGGGTCTTCTGGCAAACCCAAGACCTCCAAGCTCTGGTCTACATTGAAACAGCCATCGATATTAGCTCTTGGCTTTGCTTCGACCATGTTCGAGGGATCCATGTATCTCTTCGTGTTCTTCTGGACACCGACCCTAAAATCCGTACAGAAGTCTACAGGGGAGCTTCCTTACGGCTACATTTTTTCCAGCTTCATGGCGTCATCAATGGCAGCAGCGTTGATATTCAACATTGTCATGCAGAAACGGCCCTTTAAGTATTCCCGTCTTCTTGTTGGAATCCTCCTAGCGGCCAACTTCTGCTTCGTTAAACTAGCCGGCCCCAAAACGGAAGATGCTACTTTCTGGCTCTTCTGCCTTTTCGAAGCTTGCGTTGGCATGTATTGGCCCTGTACCGGCTACTTGAAAGGGCGTCTTGTGGATGACGACGTTCGCGCCAAAGTCTACAGTATCCTACGAATCCCGTTGAATATCTTCGTCGTCGTGGCACTAACCATTGCTGGTGACAGCCAGCATTTCGGTAAAGTGTTTTCAACATGCTCGATGCTACTAACGGCATCTTTTGGTGCAATTTGGGTAGCAAGTCTAAAAGAAGACATGCCTTAAGGCAGGGTGTGTCGGGGAACACTTCAAAACCGTTCAACTTCAGAGGGTTTGCTCAAGTCAATTCGACCTTAAGGGTCAGGATTTCCTGGAACTTGTATATATGTGCATCTCGGACCTAAAAGTTATATTTCATTTTGAATCAAAGTTACTGGCCCTAACCTACAATCGTATAACTCAACTGAATGGCCGTTTGAGGCGGGTTTGCCAAGTTAGGTACCTAGGTAGATACGACTTAACGTAAAGACAGCACACCTTCACAAAACTCTAGGGGGTAAGCCCAAGCAAAGGCCAACTACCTAGTTAGGTAGGTATGTATAAAATTAATAATGGGAAGATGGTTCATATCTAAATAAAAAGTATCTTTTATTTCTCCATCGTCTTCTCGTGGCGTATACCTAGCTTGTCCTAGTCACAAGCAGTTCATAGATGGGTTGCGTCTTTGATTTAATAATCGTTTTCTTATATCAATATAGGGTCACTATGTATATCTTCGAACAGCGATAAGGGCCAGTGGCAATGTATCCAAGGCGTTTGCGCATTCAACAACTTTCCTGGTTGGATTTACCAAAGTACTAGGACTCGCTCATAGCTCGGTCAATACAGGAAAACACTTTCGTTGATAATCAGGTGCACCTCTAACCAGCATAGACAACACGCCCTATCATCTTCCACTTGGTAAAGCTCATAATACATGAGACGTAAGAAATGTACCATTAGATATCATACCTACTAACCTCTTTCCTCTTAGTTAGCACTTACCAAATCCTCCCTCTAGTATCGCTTCTTCAATAAGAATCGTATATCTACCTATGTTACCCAGTATAAGTCGTACGTTTCTTTATCTAGTAGCTCTGTTTTAATAGGGAAGAGCGAATGATAATCCTCACGAAGCTCATCAACAGAGTTGAACTGGGCTTCTACAGTTCCCATTTAGCATGATATAGATTCGGATAGTTCCTCGGCTAGAACTAATCATATTTCCGCACTCCCCCAATATACCTGGTTAGCACTCACCGAGATACATAAGTTCACATAGACTACATTACCTACCTACACACCAATAGCATGGGATAAATATCAATAGCTCTAACTACCGAAAGAAAAACTCAGTAATGTCAATACCAAGTGCACCAACTACATTACAAGCCGGACTCTCACTCAATACATAAACTAAACAAATAAGGGAGGTACTTATATATATACCTTACCAACCTTCCACACCGCCCCCAAAAGTCTCAGCCGCAAGTACTGTGAGTAACACCCCAAAAATACAACACCGCTCACCTCTCCGGCAATCCCTCCTAATCCATTCCACTCGCCCTAGCCTACCAAACATCAACCCAGCCAAGTATTCCAAGCGAATACAAGGACTTGGCGGAGCCAGGTAAACCCCAATCAAAATCAAATATTGAGTGTAGACTGTATCTCCTTTGTCGGTACCTACCTAATGTACATTCGTATTATAATCCACCTGACTACACATTAGCCAAGGATCGCCGTCGCCTCAGATCAATTTACCTACATGCTCAGGTACCTAAAGTAGGTAGTCAAGTCATAGCGAGGCGATTTTCGCGCCGAGACGCCGGAGCTAACAAACCTCGGGTAACCAAACAGACAGGCAAACACCCCCTATCTAAGACTCGAGTTTAATGAGCTCGGCGAAGTCCAAGCGCAGACTTACTTGGCCGAGCTAGCTAAGGAAGGATTCTCTAGTATACTAGTTAAGATGATATTGAGTTCACCTAGATTTCTAATACAGCCATGTATTAACGTTCAGAAAGGTTCCGCGAAAAAATTCAACGTCAAAAATCGAGTTCTAAGATATCCGATAACTAATAAATCAGGTTCTAATAATATCACAAACAGTGGGCATAAGAATGACTGCAAAATGAACATTTATATTTTCTGTAAGTCCTGGTATCATGCGTTGGATGGCAGCACAGCCATTAAGCTTGCAAGATTCCGTCCAATCCTATATATATAACTCGCCCCCAAATAACCTCCGCTTAGGTATCGTCTCTTCAACTCCATATACATGCCAATTAATCGTTCCAATGACTGACCCATCCCGTTCGCCGGAACAACACAGCAGCCGGTAGTCTGTTGGACGTCAAGCCCCGGGTAACCCATGTGAACCGTAATTATAAGCAATAATTTGGATATAAAGAGACGGATCGTCTTTCCCGTTGCGTGTTATAAGACGTACGGGAGGGCAATCGAGCTCTAGCTATGTGCAGAAGGATCGTTCAGAAGAAGTAAAAACGGCCGGTTCGTAGCAGTGGAAACCACAGATTACCAATTCACATTGCCAATGCCAAAAGGGGCGCTATTCGCAAAATTCAACGTGAAATGCATTTATAGCATGAAAGCGGCCATAAGGCAGGCACCGATAGCGGCAGTGCTAAAGCCGACCTTCATGCCACCGTTGGTAGTAGGCACGCTGGTGGTAGGAGCAGCGGCAGTACTGCTGCTGCTGCTGCCAGAAGGAGCGGCCTCGGTATCGTCACCACTGGGGGTCGCAGAGACGGAGGCAGAGGCGGAGGCGGAACCAGAAGCAGAGGCAGTAGCAGAGGCGCTGGCAGTTGAGGTGACCGTAGCTAGGGTGCTCTTGGCGGAAGTCTTAGTGGAAGTGGCATCAGATGAAGTCTTGGTAGACTTAGCAGTGCTGGAAGCGGAGCTGCTGGTGGTCTCATCGTCGCTGCCATCACCAGTGATAACCTTGATGCTTTCGTAAGAACCGTCAGAGCCATCAGCCCAGGAGTACTTCTCGGCGTTCTTAACACCATTGCTATAATCTTGGATAGTGAGCGACTTGTAGTGAGCGATGAAAGGAGCCTGGCTGAAGTCGGTCTTGCCACCCGCCCACTGGACGGTACCCTCGGGGGCATCGGAGCGACCAGCAACCCAGGTACCAAGCTTGATTTGCATGGGAGTCTGGGGGAATCGAGAGCCGCCCTTAGCATCGGCATACTTCAACTCGCGAACCTGCTTGTCGTTGATGAACCAGCGGACGTAGTCCTTAGTCCAGTCGATAGTGTACTTGTAGGTAGTGTCCTGGGGGTTGGCAACATCGTGGTAGGCACCACGGTCATAAGTGGTGGTGTCACCCTTTCCGAAATAGTTGGTTTGGACCTGGGCCTTGTCGCCACCAAGCCACTCCCAGTCGATCTCGTCAAGGTCGTCTGACTGTAGCACGAAGCTAGTAACTATACCGGTACCGGCGGATGCCTGGACCTCAACATCAACCTTGCCGAAGAAGATGTACTTGTTGCTGGTGATAGTAGGGGCCTCAGTTTCCTTGTTGATGGTGAAGACAGCACCGTTCTTGTCGTAGGTAAGCTTAGTACCCTCGGCAACCTTGAACAAGCTGTTCTCGCCCTTGGTGAAGTCAACGGTGACGGTACTACCTAGAGCAGGGTCATCGGCGCACTCTGATATTTGGTTAGCAATCAAAAAAACGATACTCTCCTGGACATGATTTTAAAGCTAAACTCACTCTTCTTGGTGGGATCGCAGTCAGTAAAGGTCTGAGCTGAAACGAGCTGGGTGGCTGCCAGGACCACCGTAGCGGTAGACAAAAGCTTGGAGAACATTTTGGTCGGTGCTGAAGCGAGTGGGTATCTAGGATTGCTTAACTCTGCGTGATCGTGAAAAGATGAGCAGAAGAGCACAGGGTAGGGGAGACAGGAGTAGATTTATTAAAAAGTTGAGTATTAGCTGAAGGGGTCTGTTTTAACGAGAGACAGAAATTGGTTTTTAATAAAACGAAGTGGACGGACCACGCTGCACAGTAAGACAGACAGCTGTAAAGAGGAATGCGTTGTATGGTAAACGAAGGTGTGGGAATAATAGTAGAAAAGGGGACATTTTGCAGGGAAGCGGGAGCGGCTATGATTTTATTTACGAGCCAACGACCGAGTAACCAGCTCTTTCCATTAACCATCCTTTCTCGTTCTTACTCTGTACCCGAGTTACTGCCTGTCCTGGACCATTCTTGGACGCCGAGCCTGCTTGTTTGGGTAGGTAAGGCCTCTTCTTTCCCCTGTCTGGGATGGGTCTAGGAAGTCCAGACTCGGCAAATCCACTAGTCCACAGGCAGTTAAAACCGAGACTGCCCAGCTGGGAGCGCTCCAGATTTGTGGCTCTGCTGAACCATTTTAACCAATCAATCTTCTGAAATGCTGGTGGTCCTAGAAAGTAACAGGGGTTATCCCTGACTGCGCCCCATCATCTCGCATCGTAATAATCCCCTGTTCGTATCCCAGGGGCTATCATGGGTCACAGTACTTCTTACATGGAAGAAAAAAATAAAAACGGGTAGATCGTATCACCCCATCGCCATCCCCAAGAAAGTGACGTTGCAAATCTTGTACATAGCTTCTTCAGCATCGTGGTTAAACAATGATCGTGACCTTTGTGCGCACATTGCTCAGGTGACTAAATAGGCATAAGTGGACTTTATTAACAAAGTGAATAAGGATGAGCAAGGAAAAACACGTCCAAAGGCAAAATGATAGATGGCATATCTCGCTATCTCGTTAATCATCAATGCGTGTCGCGCATATCCATTCAACCGGGGATGGAGTGGATATACATAAGATGTTGTTGTCGCTTCGGCGAAGTCCAGTGCTGGCTGATATTGGACAGCCCTGACATTCGGCTTTTGACAAAAATCCGCTGGGAAAATTGCACTTACACTAGACTTATTACACCTTACTAACACTTACACGCAGTAGGTACTACCTAAGTCAAAAGGCTGCGAAACGCCGGCACTATGTACGGAACAGGCAATGGACTGTGCCGCAAGGTCTGGGGTTTCGTGGGTTTCTTGGGTAAGTTAGAATCTATTGAATTCTTGTCAGGAGTTGAATGGAAGGGTTCTATGAAAAGAGCCATCATCATCTTGGATTAATTGATCCGGACCCAGAAAAGCAGTTGCTAATGACGCCCGAATCCATCTTCCTAAATTCCCAAATTCCTAAACCCGAAGTAACAATACCTAGGTACCTAGGTATGTACCGAGCAAGCCCCATATTCCCCATATTCAACCTTCTTGTTTAACAAGTAACAAATACATCCTTTCTCTTAAAATGGACTCCAAAAGCCGTCTTCACTTTAGGTACCTTAGGTCTAGGTAGCCTTTATGTTATTTAAGGATGCATATGTATACGGTTCTTGGCTGCGGCACGGCGCTTTTTGGAACCAACCGTTTTACGGTTATACGGCAGCTATTGGGGCCAGCCTGGGTTCAGCTACATACACTACAGCATCTAATTCACGCTAAATCTCAGCTTGCATAAGGGGTCCCTTTCTACATAGGGGCAACCATGCCCTAAAATGTTGTAATTTATGCCAGGTACAAACGAAATGCGCGCTATGCAGGGATTATAAGGAAATAGCCTATTGCGTACCTAAATTACCTAACACCAAGTGGTTTAGCTTGACAGCTTGACAGCTTGACAGCTTGATAGTTTTGACAGGATGAACTGGGAGGGGATTTGTAGTTGATACTTATACACACTAAAAGAATGCACTATTAACCATGGTTTCGTGGTGTAGTTGGTTATCACGTCAGTCTAACACACTGAAGGTCTCCAGTTCGAGCCTGGACGAAATCAACCAATTCTTTTTTTCGTAAATCTTGACATGGATTACCCTATTGCACTATTGGCTTAATTGATTTGCTTTCGCATTTTACAAGCTTAGGTAATAAATAATAGAATAAAATACATAGTACTTCGGTAATTCGCAATTCCCACGTGAAATTGTTAGCAGGTACATACCTGTATTTGATACCCGAAATGATATCGATACTGACCAATTGTTGTTGCTGGCATGTTTTTAACGAGAACCCCTCCAGACCGCCAAGCAACGCCACAAACAGACTGAGAACCGATCGGTCGTGCGTTAAAGATGGCGCATGCAGCCCTGCGACTGTACGACTGTGCTGTGCTACCTATGATATCGATCCGACACTATGGTTGAAACAAGCCCCGATTGTGTCAATCAATCCACCGATTCCCTCTCCATACTTCCGTCAGGAGCGCGCGACAATTCCGAAACCTGACCTGGAGTTGACGACGCACAGCCCCTTATTATTCACTATTATAAGTACCTACACTAGGATAACTATAAGTAGAATTAAGAATTAACACAGGAATTCCTATCATTATATTTTCGAATTACAATTTTGGCTCGTACTTGTCGAGTGGCCTAAGACTAACGTGCATAGATACGCTGACGTGCATAGGCGGTCGCCGAATAACGAACAGACAAGAAGCCGCCCACATCGCGAGATGAGCAACTATTTGATGCCGCCGGGGTTGGCTTCGTATTCCGTGTTCATATGACCGAACCTGGCTGAACACGGTCTCGGCGGTTCCGCCATCACGAGGGGCTTAGACGGAGGGGGGGAAAGAAGCGAGGAAGAAAAAGAAAGAAAGAAAAAGGCTTGGTTAATTAGTCATTCGCATACTACGTAGCAGCGTACCTAATGGGAGGTAAGGTACCTAGGTAGACCGTAACTTCAAATATAACCGCTTTAAGCAGACTTGCCAAGGGGAAGGGAAAGCGGGTAGAGCCATGGTATTAACTCTAAATTTAACTTTTTCGTCATCCTTCTTTCCTACCAGCCTCCACACTTCTTTACATAGTACGCATTCCTTCGCGGCCACGCAACTTCTGCCGACTCTCTGCCGAACAACAAAGACGCTATAATTCTAGTTGCAACTATATGTTGTTGAAGCCCAAAGAACTTCGCCTCGATTATGGATCTCTCTAACCTAGTTTGATTTCCCCACGAAGTGCCTACCTGTCCGCAAATCCTTCTCGAATATTCCTCTTAGGAAACTAGCCTAGTGTAAGTCAAATAGCTTTCGGCTGTGACCGCGTTTACACGTGGCGTAAGTCATGTCTTTAGTAATGCTCTAGCCAGCTCGTACTTTATTACCTGATATTATGTCAGTGATATACTACACGTTTAAGCATTGAAAGTCGTCCTTACATTACTATCCACTACCTAGGGTCACTAATAAAGTGTTACCAAAGCCATATTGCGAATATGTTTTAGCGAGTCATAAGAAGAATAAGGAGTAAGAAATGTTGATAGTATAAGACACAGTCAGACGTTGCGAGTACCATCATTCACCCCAACAGATGATGATATGATGGGTAGCCAGTAATGACCAAGAATATTAAAGACCTGTCACCCGAGTCACGAATATAGATCGGACTTGGTAACATATTTCCCATGAAGCTTCATAACGATTACCTACATTCAACGGTTACTTGTGTTGGGCGAGGCCTCTCGTAAATTATGTCTCAATCTAGGCGGCATGTCTGCCAGCTGTGCAACTATAAATACCTGGGTACCTATAGCATACACTACTCTGATAAGAAGTAGGTATATTGTAGAGGGGTATCTGAAGAGGTTGGCGTCGTGAATCACTTATGAGCTACTGACCCCTTTCGATCCCATTTGCCCCAAGTCCTATGATAGCAACCACCAGTCATGAGGGCAGGATGATAAGACCACCCCTGATGAGGATGTTCGACTCTGGCCTATCATCTCAACTGTTGTCTCAGATGATACATGATGAATTCGGCATGACTAGATTTAATTCGATAATGACTCCAATGCGTGTCGAACATGCAGTTGATCTTGGAAAATGCTAATAGATGCGGTCAATCAATCCTCATTGCTTTTTACTTTAGGTACTCATAGCGCAATGTCTTAGTATAACTCATGAGTATATCGACGCCCGCATAATTGTAAAACGGATAATAAATTCTGGAAACAAGATACGCGAAAGTAATGCGTACAATTCTATTCATCGTATCTGACCTCAAGGCAATATGGAGTTAGTAGCAACTGTCGGTTTATTTAGTGCAGCAAATTTAGCCGTGGAAGCGAGGTCTGCCCATCTACCACCAGATGGACTATCCAAGATATAATCAATATTTCTACTAATCAACGCTGGTAGTGACCACGGCAGGTTACGCGAAGCCGATATCCCAAGTCTCAATATCAGCGCATCTGCAAAAACCGAGTTGAGCTGGGGTTTCTTCACCCGACACTATGAAGACGATGCGTGCGCTAAGAGAATATGAAACTGTACGTTAAGAAGTTGGAATAGAATCAATGTTTCCCCTGAAGATGATGCTACCAAGGCCTATGGATCTAACAGCTGGTTCCGACGACTATCATACCTTGGGCCCTATACACCAGCGATTTAAGTTCTGCCTCCATTATCCTCTCAGCCGCCTCTACAATAGGGATCTAGACGGATAGTACCCTCAGTTACATGCGAAAACTCCACCAAGGGCAACGACGTTGCCGGGAAAGCGAGTCCACGACATGCGCAAGAAGCCTCAGCAACCCAACATCCTTAATCTAAGTATTGCCATCGAAGATAGCGCAGAAAACCGCAGATCGTCTTGGTAAGGTGGGTTTGTCTCTTATTTACCTGCACCCCGACTCACCCCCCTCAAGCCACACTCTCACAGCGTACGCGTACACGTACGTATGTGTACACGCACTACATTTGTCTTACACAAGCTCCACAGCACTAACTAGATGATAGCTCTCGGGGTATGACATCAACACCAACAACACCAACAACTCTCCAGACCGCGATAGTACTTCGGTGCTTAGCCGCGTTCTCTTACCTATTAGTTCACCTAAGTGGAAGCGCTCGACGCTACTGAATTGGGCCTACGACATAGCCACGGCTAGGGACGCCGATGGCTCGAAGAATCACTTAAACATTGCTCTGTATTAGGTCCTCTCGTTACCAAGAAGGCCTTTGATACTACGGCCGATAAGTCTAAGGCTATCGGCATTGACTACCTGTATGGCGAGGCTTTGTACCGGGCCGGCCCCCGATTTAGCCCCACCGAAAATCCGGCATCCCCGGAGCCGTCTCGGCGACTCGGGAGGTCGTCGTATCAGAGGACCTTCGACATGCCATAGATCTTGAAACCCTCTGGCATTAGTCCCGCTGCAGAGCGGGGGAGATTGGATATCCCAGTTCAGGACCTTCCCGGCGTCAGCGGCAACCTACAGGACCGGTATGAAACCGGTGTAACAATCTCATCGTCAAGTAATTTCACGTTCTTCAGCAACCGCACGCTCATCACAACAGACGACGAACTATGCTACAGAATATGAATGCAGCCAGGTCCCAACCCTTTAGCACATGGTGCATACGCTACCAACCGCATCGCCATGGGGATCTTCCCGCAATCATCAACCTATGGGTGAATAGTGATCACGCCGACCGAAAAAAAAAACCTACTTCGTGTGGCTGGTACTCAAAGCGCGCTACAACGCCGGCACCGTAACCCTAGGGGGCCAGTGTCGGCCCCCGCAACGCGCCGCGTATCACGTTCCGCAACTTTGGCGAGGGTGACACCCCTCCCGTGGTGGACTCGATAAAGACTTGCAGGCTGTGGTGGTATGTAGCACCGCGTTTTCCCTTCCCCTTCCCCAGTCACATTACTCGTTGGTTGGTTGGTTGGTATATTTAACGCCGGGGTAAGGGGGAAGGACCAGCCCTTACAAACCTCCCTAGGGGTATGCGGCGTGCAAAGCTATCTATACTAATATACGTTTGTGTTTATATATATTTGGTATTTTTAGTTTCCAATATTTTGCAGGTTTAACCTTAAAAGGCATACATGATGATGTTCCAGCCGTTCCCGTTGGCTCCTCTAGGTGAGCTTATGTTCGGTGCAATATTGGTGTTCGGGGGTTGCCTGTTGAGGCGCCGTAAGTTTGCCTTAAGCCTTTCTGTATCACGCCTTCGTAGGCGTGAGGCTTATTCTAGCTATTGACGCCGTTCCATTGCGGTCCGGCTGTTTAGCATGTCTTTCGGGGCGCTCTATTGCGCAGTACGCCGTCAGGCGTTCAGTCACATTACTCGATCTGTCTCGGGGATCAGTGATTTAATCAATCAGTCAGCCAGTCAGCCAGTCCATCACTATAACCAAGGAGCTACTACCGAGACATGCATAGCCGTACTCCCAGGGTGGTATCTTATCTACCGAGGGAAGAACCTGTTAACTACCTCTGTTATTGTAGGACGACATGCGTCTCGCGACCTAATTCTTCGATACCCTGGAGCTGCTTGGGATCGGCGAGTCATTTGAGCGCGTGTAGCTGCCTGCTGAGATATAGTTGGACGAGGACTTGAAGCAGTGGGCTCATGATGAGGCTTGGGATCGTCATGCTTCGTGTACTTGCCCGATCGGTGCGGATGATGACCCCTTAACTGTTTTGGATGGTCGGTGTTGTGTTCGTGGGGTAGATGGGTTGGGAGCCATGGATGCGTCGGTGTTTCCCAAGATCCCGTAGGTATTTTAGACTATAGTTTTTTCCATCCATGTACATAGTGCTGGATTTGGGTGATATAGGGAGGGGGTTGTTGCCCGTGATGGGGATTTATATGTTGGCTGAGAAGGCGGCCGGTGATATCCTCGAGGATAGAAGATAATGAAAGGTACCGTCATATATGCATACCTATAGAGTTAGGTGTAGTGCATAGTATATATACTGTTTCCCTGGGCAGGTTAGGCATCACGATAACTGGGTAAGAGGCAGTTTGTGATTATCTCTACTCTCTAGTTCGTGTACATGAAGTAGGTACGTAATATCCCGACTTACATACCAAGGCCATATTCCGCCCAAGACAATAACAATTATTCTGTTATGTCGGATTCACCATTATACAACTCCACAATCCTCTTCCCAACCGATTCCCCCGAGAGATACGCGCCGGCAACAGTACCAGATTCCTCAAAAGGAGCCGCATGCTCGCCACAGAACCACAGCCCGCGGCCAACGCACCCCTGCCGGATCGCAAGGATATCCTGATCTGCCTCCTCAACGCCGACCTGGAAGTTGCAGTAGCTCGCGTTGCCGCACAGGTCGTCCTTGAACCATTCGGTAGCCAGGATTGCTTTTGGAACACAGGCCTCGCCCGCGGTGTCGTAGCCGGGAAGCCGTGAGTAGTACGGCTGGAAGAAGTCCCGCAGGAAGGCAAACTTCTCGGCGCTCGATCGGCCGGAGATCGTGTTGACAATGTGCCGTGAGCAGTCGCCGTATGTGTAGAAGAGGATGGTGGGATGGCTGTTGGGCGCGGCGAGAGCGGCTAGGTTCCAGATTTCTTGGGGCCAGCCGTGTGGATTGGTATCGCGCGCATACGATGGTGTAAGCCAGTTTGTGTAGGCAGGGAAAGAGTCCGGCCCTGTGTCTGATACCCAGAACGCGGAAGGGAACGTAATGAAGACTTTCTCGAGTTGTGAGAGCTTCAGATTGTGGAAGGCAGAACTTAACCTTGGCGGCAAAGCGGGTTTGAAGCTGTCCATATTCTTTTGGAGCCATCCCAGCGGTGTCGCCATCACAACCTGGTCAAACTTGTACTCATTCCCACTCTCTATTCCCAGGATGACCTTCGTTTGAGATTTATCGTGATGTGAAGTATCAACTGATATGACTTTGGTATTGAGTATGATCTCAGCCTGTTCAGTTGCTGGCTTTGCGATTCTGTTTAGAATCGCAGAGTAGTTTGACTCGACGAAGACTTCTTCTATTATCTTGTTAGGTTTTGGGTATATGTGCGCCTTTATGTAGCCTTACCACCACCGCAGCACTCCTCCATCCAAGCAAATCTCAGGCTCTGTTTCCACACAGGCTCGCCAACGTAGGCACCCCACATTTCACTCATTTGGATGAGGACTTGTCGGTCATCCTCATCTTCTAGCTCCTCTGCTGCTCTGTTGCTGATGAAGTCGTATAGGGACTCTTCTCGTGGAATGCTCCCCCCCTTATCCTTCTCCCGGGCCGCTTCACTGGTCTTAAATGCCTTTTCGATTATTTCCCATAGGAGTGTCGAAAGCCTCTCAGACTTCTCCTCCGGCACTTCATTCCCCAACGAGTCATATATAAGTTGCTTCCCGTTCCAATGGTGAAGGGGTGTCTTAGTTTCAGCTGCAAGCTTGAGGATTGGATGTATATCGCCGCTATCCCAAGTGTGAATCCAGTTTGGGCCACTATACTTAGACAACGAGAAACCCGATTCAGCAAATGTCTTTTTTAAGAGCACTAGGATGTATAGTTTAATCACATGTCAACAGTATAGCCCAACTCATCTGATTGGCATATCTAAATAGACTCGTTTAGCTTTTACTCTAGTGGCTGTAAGGGATTCACTCACTCTCCCACCGATCCTATTCCTGGCCTCGAGAATGGTTACCTTGAAGCCGTGGGACAAGAGGATATCTGCGCATCGAAGCCCGGAGACACCCGCACCTACGATACCTACATGCGGTTTATCGCCACTTCGGCTTTCCATAGCTGAGCGCGATTTGCTAACCTACTATCTGTCGGTCTAAACCGAACTATAGATCTTGAGGGTTACTGTCTCATATATAAGGTATTTTGATCTTGAATAGAAAAGGAAAGTATTCAGTAAACAAATTCATGATATGACCAATTATCCCGCATAGTTCTGGACGCACTCATTATCGAAGAAAGCATGTCAGTCACTAAAGCAGCTTTCAAGGCAGATTATGCCGAGTCTACGCGTGAACGGGCCTATAGAACTAAAAACGCTGGCGCCTATTTGAACTCTACGGTAGGTTGTGAACGCCACCGATTCTCGGCTAGAATTCAGCTCCCGTATTTTAGATCAGACGCTATGTACGTACCTACAGCCCACTCGACTACTGCTACTGCTACTGCTACTGCTACTGCTACTGCTACTGCTACTGCTACTGTAATAACGGAGATATACGTAGATATAAACGATGAAACGATTTTCCATAAAACGCCGAACTAGCTGCTAAGAGGTATAATGCAAGATAATCTATAAAACAGGGAAAGTAATATGAGGTATATAAATAAATAAATATCACAAGCTATGTGACCTTTCCCACTAACATGCTCCCTTCATACCACGTGCTGTTTATATATAGATTGCCCAGTATATGATCAATCCATCCCTTTCTACCTAGGTAGGTATCTTTCTACACGCGCAACCGGCTTCCCACAAGCAAACCAAGATACGCAAGGACACGGTATATAGAGCCAATAGCAAGCAAATATCCCAAATTACGCCAATGCCAGTCCAGATGGAAGCCCACCTGCTGCGCAGCCAACTCCACATTGTAGAGATACCGGAACGGGTTGACGAGCTGCCCAAAGTACAGCTCGGCAAGCCACGTACCCGGCGACGCTCGCCATAGCCACTCCACGTGCCAATCTTTGACGCTGGACAAAGGCGGCGCCGCGCCGGATAAGATACCGACGATCAGGCTGATCATGGTCGCTATCAGAGGCGCGTCTTCCCGTCGGACTATCATGCTGATGCAGCTGGCGAGGCCGTAGATGCAGTAGAAGTACACGAGGTTTGCGAGGAAGGCCGTGCCCCACGGGATAATAGGTACGGAGAGCAGAAGGATCACCGTCGAGAAGTGCATGCAGCCGAACACCATACGAGGTAGGACGGAGATGTTTTTCGCAAGGTAATATGCGATGCGCGAGTGGCCTGCCTCGGATTCTCGGCGGTATAGTAGCATCTCTTCGGAAAAGACCCTGACACCGGGTGCAGCGGCCACGAGGCCAATGGCAATAGCCATCAGAAGCGCTAATTCGGGAACCGACTTGATATCCGTTGCTAGGGATAGGACATCATACGGCGCATTGTAGATTCCAGTGAATAGCACCCCCTTTTTCGAGTTCTCGGCCAATCCAAGGAGTAACCCTGCCACCGTAGCCAGTCCCATCTCGAAGCAGAACGCTGACTTTGTTCGCCATTGCTGGAGCATGGCGCGCGACAGACATAACCAAAGTTGCTTCCATCGCGGCGCACCTCGCTTCCTTAACAACTCTCGACCCTTGGAGTTGTTCTCCGCAATAGACGTCCTTGAATACCTGACCGAAGCATGCTTTTCCTTGATCGACGCGTTTCTACTCGATTGTGCCCAATTTGCAATCAGTGCCTCCTTCGATATGTCACCCGTCCGCTTGTATATCCTGCCATTTCCAGTGATGATATCCGTAACAACGTCGCCGAAGTTGCTGTGCGGAGGGAAGCTAAATCCGACATTTTCAAAGAATTCCTGCACGCTGGCCTCCGGTCCCTCGTAGATGATCTGTCCGTTTGCTAGTAGGATCAGATCGTCGAGCATTTCGAAAATCTCCATGCGCGGTTGGTGGATGATGACAATAACGGATATGCCTAGTCGTGCAATCGCTTTAAGTGTTCGCATAATAGAGGATGCAGCCGTGGCGTCGAGACCGCTGGTGGGTTCGTCGAGGAAGATGGCCATAGGGGCTGCGGCGAGTTCCATTCCGATACTGACTCGTTTCCTTTGACCACCACTAATAACGGGCTTTCCAACGCTGCCAACCAGCGAGTCGCGGACGTGAGACAATTCCAAACAATCGATGACTGAGTTGACGTGAGCTCTTATGTCGATATCCTTCCAGGTTTGAGGTAAGCGTATTCTTGCCGAGTGGAGGATATTTTCGTAGACAGTGAGTTCAGGCAATACGACATCGTCTTGCGGCACGTAACCGATGAGCTTCTTATATCTCTTGATCTTCCCAGGCACGTTGTTAATCATGACCGAACCGCCGGTATTAGTTGTTTTCCCCATAAGAACGTTTACAAATGTACTCTTTCCGGCACCAGAACCACCCATGACCGCCGTTAAAGAGCCACGATCGATGGACCCCGTAACGTTTTCTAGAATGGGCTTCGGGTTGCCCTTGGGCTGGAAACTGAGGTCGGAATACGCGAACGATAGACCGAAACGAGCGCCGTCGGTTGCTCTCCGCATGGACTCGACAAACGCTCGGAGCTGCGGCGAGAATCCGCTTTCCGGAATGTCCAATGTGGAACTCTGCGGTGTTGGGATATCCAGCGCAGCTTCGAAACCAGTCCACGCATCCTGACCCGGCATGTACGTCGCCTGCATCGGCATCATCTCATGGTCATTGTCTGCCTCGCCGGAGATCTCCTTGTAGCCTGTGGCCTGTCTCACGAAAGTAGTCCTTCTTTTCAACTTGTTGCCAATGGATTGTTCGCGGGCCCTCCAGAATCGCCTGCGGACGTAATATAAAACGAGTAGAATAGCTATAAGGATGTCGACGAGGGCTAAGACGAGGATCGGGATTACGAATGTTTCGAACGACGAACCTTGGGGACACTTACTCCCAACGCTGCACGGTGTAGGCGAGGGAGCACCGGGTTGACAATACGAGCCGGTTGGACAGGTAATCATTTCGTTGCGTCCGGGCGGACAATAATACCCCTGTTGGCAAACAACGGGCTCGAAAGGACCCATTCCGAAGTTTCTACCATTGTAAGTGCAAGTGAAACCCGCCAGTCTCGCTATCTGGCACTCCGTTATAGGAGGACAGAACTGCGGCAGCGAGTTTACGGTGTTATTAGTACCTAGTCCAACCATTAGCACGCCCTTCTATCTTACGACTATTTAGACTTCCAACTCACATAGAAAACCCTCATTACACCCCTTCGTCTCCCAACTCGACGCATTCTGAATCGTAATCGGGAGGGCTCCAGGCCGCCAACAAGGGGCAGCATCGACAGGCGTGTCATCTCTTTCGAGTTCTGCTGCAGCCCTATAGTAAGAAGTAGAGAAAGATGTGCGGTTCTCGCCCGTGCACGCTTGATCCCAGACGCTAAGTTTGCTGGGGTTGAGATCGATTAAGGCATGAGTAGAGTTATCTACCATGAAAGCCTTGCTAGTATCGGGGTGATTCGTCGCATCCGATATGAGGAGCTCCTCGGGTATCTTAGAAGGTCCTATACTATTAAACCACTTCCCAGTCGTCACATTATAGACACCCTGTGTCTGGTTTCCTATACACTGCCATGCTATATTACTGTTTGAATTTGCTGTTCTCTGTAGGGCGCAGAGACATGCCTGCGTATCGAGGAAAAGCGGCCCTCTGGATGGCTCTTGAGGGAAGAAGGGGTCTTGCGGGATGGCGAGAATCGACATCGTGACAATTTCTCGCGTAACGTCCACCTTGGCCAGGATCCGCCTCTGGGAAATAGTCGGTGTGATATCTCTGTCGAATCAACTCTTTGCGATAGACCTATTCATGGCCAGTCGATAGTACACAAGTTAAACACCGTTTAGTCTAAGCCGTATTTAATGAATGAATGCTATACTTGAGTAATAGTGTAGGTTAGGTGGTTATAGAAATAAAAACTTAGACAATGTTACTTAACGAGCGCGGTTTACCCAAGACAACTCCTCGGCAGACAGTCTGTCATTTTGGCAACTAATCCTAAAGGCCGTAGGAGGTGGAATAGGCGGCCACGACATTCTACATAAGGGGCCGGTATGCTGATCCCGTATAGGATACGGGTCCTTTGACCTGCGGAAAGTCATCCCTATCGGGAAATGACCTATCGTGGCTGCGCATGGCGATGAAGTTGAAAGGATCGACAGTAAAGGACTTTTCTCCAACGCCCTAGACCCTTACAGCTGTGTAAATTACAAACTATAACTGTCAGCCTTACCGACTCCCTGTTTCTTTGCTTCTCCCTAGCATCCATCTCCCTAGCATCTCTAGCGGCTCTTGTGCGGCGATGCAGCTCTGAAATAGCTTGGCGGTGCTGAGCTCGTGGGTCCTATTAATGGAGGTGCTACGTCAGGTTTAGCATATCAGACAGTGTGCATACTAGGCTGCAGCTATTTTACTCGAAGAATATGTAAGACCTAATGTAGTGATCGAGACATGGTTCCATTAATAACACAAATAGCACAATGCCAGCTCTCGGATGCTTGACAAATCATACCACCCCGGTGACCCCCATTTAGACAGAAAAGTCGCAATCGAAAGAATAATGTAAGAAAGATAAAAGAATGCATAAATAAAGCAATAACAATATAGAGAATTGCTCTCTAAACGAACAAGATCAAGTCATAACACCTTAACTACCTATGTTCGGGATTTAGCGGGTATGCAAATCATCCGAGCTACATCACGAATAAATCCTTCACCGTGCTACTGAGGCGTGGCTGGCGCGGGTAGAAAGACTGCGGGTTCGCAAAGCCTACCAAACCCTTGTTGGTTTGGTTTGGCTCATTTTGCTGTTGGCTCAGCATCTAGTTCCCGCGCCAGGCGATCTCTCTCGGCCTGTGCTTCATCAAACAGAATAGCTACTTCCGAGTGACCGCGGGTTGTAGCTATCTGCATCGGTGTGTCACCGTCGACATCGACGTTGTGTAGGTCAGCTCCGTGCTCAAGGAGGAGCCGGGCTATGGCGAGATGTCCCCCATATGCAGACATGCTGAGTGCCGACCAACTACATAATACGCGTCAGTGTGTGTCTCAAAACAGCACCCTGAGGGTTTACTAACCCCCATCGATCTTTTGCATTGACATTGCACCCGATGCTAAGCAACTTGGCAACTTTGTCAATATCGCCATCACTAGCTGCTTGTACAAGTGCATCATCCTTCACAAAGAGCTTTCGGATAAGTCTAGTAGGATCCGTGATCGACTTCTTCCTTATCGATGGAGCGGTGGATTCGACAGTAAGTGGTTTGAAAACCTCGTCTAGAGGCCTTTCGGCCTGCTTCTTTCGCATCTCTAACTCAAAATGTTCATTCGCTGTGTTCATATCAGCAGACGAAGAGACGATGCTGTTGCCATAACCAGAATCGGGAGAGGCTGTCTCGTTTGATTCTGCGACGGGATCCTCATTAATAAACCCCCGTGCTAAGACAGACTTCATCCAGTTCGATATATATTCGTGATGCTCTTCCAAGATAACCGGCGAGATGCCGATGTCCTCAAGTTCGCGCCGCAGTTGGGCCCACACATCGGGAGATTCGATCGTCTCGACAACATCCGGGGTTGTAACAACGGATCCTTCCCGATATCCCGCACGTACTTCGCAGATGAATTTATTTAGCTTCTTTTCGATTCTCGTCGTCGATGAGCTTTTGATCAATGTCAGTGCTATTTAAACGTGTGCGCATGTTGGCATCACGGACTTGACCAGAGTGCTGTTAAAGGCTGTCAAGAGTGTTGCATTGCTCACCAAGCGAGATCTAATATCAGCAAGGTCTTCCAGTCCGAAACGCATCCGGTCCCAAGTCCTTTGGGCTTGTGTCCCAAGTCGCTCATAAGACTTAAGCAGCTTCCGCAGATCCTCCAACGTTGCGTTGCAGCCATCAGTTAAAATATTCAAACGATTCTTCCGAGAAGTGTCAAACTCTAGGAATTCCTCGATGTAGTCTTCGGTTTCTTTGAGTACGACGTGTAGGGAGGCTACTTCGCTTGACAAACGCTTGAAATTTTCGCCCGAATCTTTGCACGCCTTGTATACATTCCAGGCCAGTTTAGAAGCGAGCACCAAATCACCGAAGCCTACGCCAAAACTCATATTGGTTGACAACCTAAGCTGTCTAAGGTTGAGACTGGTTTTGAAAAGCAAATGATATGGTAATACGCACTCAGCGCAAATATCTCAAATGTAGGTTATGCATATCCGCCAATATTTATCACGCTGGCTGGTACGCGATAATACTATAGATCGTTCAAAGTCATCAGCTTCTCTCGCTTCGCGAGTAAAGCTAGCCTCAACTCGGAACTACTTGGCAATCCACGAAGGCAGGACAGAGCAGGAATAGACAATACAAGGCACTCCAAGTTATCACACCTGAAGCTCTTGCATTTGGTAGTGGCTAGCTTACCGCTGTGGCGCTCAACTTGAAGGGATATACATATTCCTGCAGAAAGCGCCAACACTTGTCGACCAGTCAGCTAGTCTTAGACTGGCCAATAAATGATAAGGTATTCTCGTCTAGCATCAGCTACAAAGATGAAGATGCTATGAATAGTCATCCTGCTGCCAGATATCGAGTCTGTCCTGAAATTAGTAAACTCCATGTACTAAAAACTGCTATTAGTTCTGGAAACTTCAATGATGCTCAACTCGTAACATAGAAGAAAATAAATGAGATTTAACCAGACCGCTAAATTCCTAGCAATGGTTGACGGCTGATAATGTAGTTGCGAATATTGCACTGTGCTCCATGGGTGACGACGATGAGCCTTGCGCTGGAACCAAACACTTGGGTCTTGGCAGCTTGAATTTATCAAATTCCTCCCGGTCTAGTCCCGAACATTCTATTGGCTGATAGGGTATTCAGCTGGGTGGAACCATACAAGGTGATGATGAAGCTCGGGGGCTGAAGGATCACACCCTGGGCGCAGCACGCCGAAGGGAGATTAAGAGGTAGGTTGGTAGGACTCTTTTATCCATTTAGACGTATTCAATACGGATGTTGGTTTTCTGACTAGAATTTGAAGTTTAGAATTGCACCCTTGCATGCGATTCCATGGGTGGATCTGGGAGAAGTCGGACAGAGTTAGGTAAAGCAAATAAATGGCCATCTGTTTAGGTTGTTAAATAGGGATATGGCATTATTGGGTTCGCGCTTGGTCGGATTCAAGAGCGAAACATTAGCGAAAGGTTAAAATAGGTAGATATCACATGATTATGTATCACGTGGTAGACAAATATGCCCCGCGTTTAGACGCGAGTACCTGTGGAGGTACATAGCAATTGGCGAAATCGGTGCGGTGACTCAATTTCAATTCGCAAAAAATACCCCGCGATCAACTTACAAAAAATCTACGTGGGGTCGACTAACAATAATTTTGCCAACTTACACAATATCGCAACCACATTTAGTCACCATGGCAGACCAAGCACCTACCGCAGAGGTTGCTAACCTGCATCTGGATGAAATCACCGGCGAGAAGGTGTCTAAGTCCGAGTTAAAGAAAAGGCAGAAGCAACGCGAGCGAGATGCTAAGAAGCAAGAGAAGGCCGCCGCTGCCCCGCCTAAGCCTGCCTCTGCGAAGAAGACAAATGCTGAAGCTGATGAGAAGGAATTGACTCCTAATGTTAGTTAATTGGCACTGCCATAGTACTGATAATAATACTAACGAATTGGAATTAGCAATACTTCGAGATTCGATCTCGTGCCATTTCCAAGCTCATCGAGTCCAAGGAGCCCTATCCCTACCCTCACAAGTTCCATCGCGACTATGACCTAAACGATCTAGTTAAGGAGTACGGCCACCTCAAGTCTGGAGAACATGACAAGTCTAAGACCCTGCGCGTCGCTGGAAGAATATACAACAAGCGCGCTTCAGGTAGCAAGCTACTCTTCTACGATATCCGCGGCAACAATGGCGTCAAGGTGCAGATCATGTGCCAGGCTCAAGAAATCCGTGAAGGAGCACCTGCATTCGAGAAGCAGCATGATCACATACGGCGTGGTGATATCATTGGTGTCGTTGGTTACGCCGGCAGAACCGCCCCCAAGACTAAGCTCGAGAAGGGTGAGGAGGGCGAGCTCTCCGTCTTTGCTACAGAAGTGATCCTTTTATCACCCTGTCTGCACCAACTGCCCGACGAGTACTACGGCTTCAAGGACCAAGAGCAGCGTTACCGTAAGCGCTACCTCGACCTCATCATGAACCCCAAGACCGCTCAAACCTACCGCACCCGGACCAAGATTATCAAGTACATCCGCAATTACCTCGACAATGCCGGCTTTGAAGAGGTGGAAACTCCCATCCTAAATCAGATCGCTGGTGGTGCCACAGCCAAGCCCTTCCAGTCTCATCTTAACGATTATAACATGGATATCTTCCTGAGAATAGCACCCGAGTTGCCCCTCAAGATGTTGATTGTTGGAGAGTATGACAAGGTTTACGAGATTGGCCGTCTGTTCAGAAATGAGGGTGCCGATCTGACCCACAACCCGGAATTCACGACTTGCGAGTTTTACGAGGCCTATGCCGACTTCAACGATCTCATGAAGAGAACGGAAGAGCTTGTCTCCGGTATGGTGAAGCATCTTACCGGAAGCTACACAACCTCATTTACCACACAACATGGCGAGACGTACACAGTTAACTGGGAGGCCCCGTGGCGAAGAGTGGAGATGATCCCTGCCCTCGAGGAAGCAACCGGAGAGAAGTTCCCCCCTGGCGACCAACTACATACAGACGAGACAAGGGAGTGGCTCAAGGGAGTTTTGAAGAAGGTCAACGTTGTTTGCCCCGAACCCCAGACTACCTCTAGGATGCTCGATAGATTGACTGGCGAGTTTATCGAGGAGACGGCAGTCAACCCGACCTTCATTACGGAGCACCCCAAGATCATGTCGCCATTAGCCAAGGACCACCGCACCAAGCCTGGTCTAACAGAGCGATTTGAGGCCTTTGTCTGCAAGAAGGAAATTGCCAATGCCTACACCGAGTTAAACCAGCCGTTCGAGCAAAGACTGCGCTTTGAAGAGCAGGCCAACCAAAAGGCTCAAGGAGA
Source organism: Daldinia grandis (assembly GCA_022432525.1). NCBI lineage: Eukaryota > Fungi > Ascomycota > Sordariomycetes > Xylariales > Hypoxylaceae > Daldinia > Daldinia grandis. Next base: position 2,060,789 of record JAJKLB010000007.1, read on the forward strand.
CGACGAAGCCCAAATGATCGACGAAACCTTCCTAAACGCTCTTGAATACGGTCTGCCTCCGACCGCCGGCTGGGGTATGGGTATCGACCGACTTACCATGTTCCTCACCAACAATTACACTATCAAGGAGGTGTTGCTATTCCCATTCATGAACCCCGAACAGAAGAAAGAGAAGCTCCCCGCCGATGTCGAAGAGGCAGGTGCGGAGGAACCCCATGTTAAGGTCGAAGGAATTCGTAAGTGTTACACGTCCTAGTTCTCCGCGTATTGATGCATCGTACTAACAACAACCTCCAGCCCACAAATAAGGAGAACGTTTCGAAATTGTTGGAGAACAAATCCTGTTTATATGGGTGTTGGCTTGGAAAATATACTGTCTACGGTGTTTGTACAGTACTTAGCTAGATATTCCGGGCAACACCAACGCCATGATCGGCACACCATAGGGTGGAAATAAATTAAAAAAAAAGTTGAGACTACGTATAATACATGGTATCTGTCTAGTGAACAAACAACGTCTTGAGAATCGTACATTCGTTAGTCTGACATAGAAGATGGCTGTATTACCGCGGCTGGGTTGCCGACGCCAACCTCTTCTGAACCTGCGCAATCGTCGCTTTTGGTACCCGTAGGCGATGGCCAAGGACGAGGACTCCGGTTAATAATGCCAGACTTCCCGCTTGATGCGCGGCGGCAAGCGAAATAGGGACCATGTATATAAGTGTACTGATACCGAGAGCTACCTGTAGACATACGAGATGCACAATACCCATCGTGCCCTTCTTCACATTCTTAGGCAGTACGGTGGCAAGTCGGCCGGACCGCGAGTACGCAAATAGCGCCAGAACAGCACAGAAGGTAGTCGTGGCGAGGATCCGGTGATCTAGCTGTACCAGACTCGGGTTCTCTAATATGTTGCGCCACCATAAATCGGAGTTATCCTCCTTTCGCGAGTAGAACTTGTCCCAGAGCTCGGACTTTGGCGGGGTTAGGCCCAGGCCCATCATAGGGAACTCGTTGTAGATGAGTCCAGCATCGAGGCCAGCGACCAGAGCGCCGGAGAGCACAGTCGTGAAGACTAATACAGTGAGGGCTGATACATAGCGTCGAAAGGGGGCAATGGCGGGGTTCTTCAGGGCGGAGATGACCTTGCTGGCGGAGGCGGGGTCGGCGAGGAGACGGCGGGTGCGCAGGATGGTTAGGCCTGTGAGCAGCATCCAGGAGTAGCAGACGAAAGCCGTAGCCAAATGCGCAGCAAGGCGGTACTGTGAAACACGGGGATGCGATCCCGGCGCAAACAAGTCGTCCTTAAGCCCAGACTTCACCATCCACCATCCAATAAAGCCCTGGAAACCGATAAGCGCAGAGATACCAACGAGATGGCCGGCGACGCGGGCGGATACACGGCGACGGGCAATCAGATATATGGTCGGCACCGCGAATGTCAACCCGATAACGCGCCCCCATAGCCGGTGTGTCCACTCCATGAAGTAGATCTTCTTGAACTCGTCGAGGTCCATTTGCGAGTTTAACATGCGGAACTCGGGCGACGCCCGATACTTCTCGAATTCGGCCTCCCAGTCGGCTTGAGTGAGCGGTGGCCGGGAACCGGTTACGGGCTTCCATTCTGTTATGCTGAGCCTATTTGTGCGCAATTAGACTTTGTGGTCCCAGTAGCAAGAGAGGTACAGGTTAATGTATACCCAGACTCCGTTAACCGTGTAAGCCCACCAAAAACCACGATACCAAAGACACTCGCAGCACTCCCAATCAGCCAATATGCCACGCCCTTAGAGCTCGCCTCGGGGAACACCCTCTTCGCAACTTGCGGCGCATCAGTCGAGACAGCCGCAGACGTAAAATACCGAGAAAACCGGGCCTTCGACTCGCCACCAGCACCGGTACTAGCCTGTCGCGCCTGAAGGGCCCGGAAGACGCGCGACGAAGCAGCTGCGCGAGGCTGCTGGCAGAGGCATTGGCGACATACAAACTGGCCAGTCGTCAGCTTGGCCGTTGCCCTGCGTATCCCCGGGAGAAGAAGCGACATTTTGGGGGTGTTGTGAGGATTATTCCCCTCGGAGAAGACAGAGTTGAGGACGCAAATGGGAAGGTTTTCATTTCCAATCATACGATTGGATACCGAGGTACAAAGTTACTGTATTACATAATGAGGTACCTAACCTAACCTAACCTAACCAGAGGTTTAGCTCGCCGCTAAGAGATGTAAGAGGTATCAACTAAACCTTACCTAGGAGGTAGTTACCGAAATCTCTACATCTCAACTTTCTCAATTCCTCTTTTTATTTTGAGTACGTGGTCGGCATCTTGTGCAATTCAAATGCTTTACTATTTTTCTTACTACATTTATGGTATATATGTGTATATGAATCGCTCATCGCTCGTCGCTCTATTGTACAGAAACTAAAATCATCGCACTTATTATAATCGTGTACTAGTGTTCGCACTGTTTGAATAGCCTCACCACGCCTTTGTTTAGTGGTGTAAACCGCGGCTCTCTTCTATATTCTTTTTTCGTCTCTCATGTCCCTCATACCACCCTCTTCCTCTTTCCCGAGATTCAAAACGCTAGAGGTTGATGGGGACGCCTTATCCCGATACCTCCTGTCTCCTAAGTTCTTCTTCCCCTTCTTTCTTTCGGAAGAGCAGTATATCTTTCAAAGTCCGACTCTGCTTCTTCCCTTCGTAGAGGGGCTTGTGCTCTTCGTGGATGTCATGATCGTCGTTGTAGTCAACATGGACGAATGCTCGTTCGACATCACCCAAACCTGGAAAATTCTCAGCATATTACATATATTTGCCGGGCTTCGAATACGTACCCTCAAGCTTCCTCTGCAAAGATTGGCTCACATCGTGTGAGATCTTCAGCGGTATATCTTGATCCATAACAATATCAACTTCGACATAATATTTCTGTCCGGCATGGTATGCCCGGCACTGAAACAAGCTTTTATTAGTATTATCTCCACTAGATTGAAGCCAGCATTGGCTTACCGTGTCCACCTTCTGAACTAGGGGATCGTGGGTCATGCTCATGTAGATGAGCTTAGACACGAACTCCTTTGGAGCCGACTTGCCCACGAGTAGCCATACTTGCTCGAAGGCGTTGGAAATCCAGGAGAAAAGAATTAGAAGCGCGATGCATATAGCACCAATAGGATCTAGATACCAGACAAACCGGTCGCCGACTACCGACATGACCAGACCGAATATGTTGACAACGATATCATTGCGATGGTCGATCTACACCTAATTAGTAACATCACCTTAATAATCATTAAGGGGCTATATACGAAGAAGACATGGACTGATGGATATCTGCGGTACGTGAGGCAGTAAAGCATCAGACTACCCTTTGCAAAGACTAAATCCTTGTTAGCCACAAGATATAAGTATATGGATAGTTTCCCTTACTGGCAATCCCCACGAATACGATGGGAATGATTTGGAGCTCATTGGATTCGGATGGCCCTCCTCCGAGGGTACGTGCCGACTCGACCTATAGGCCAAGAATTAGAACCACCGATCTCAGCGGGCTGAAACGCCATGGGGTGGCAAACCTACGAGAAGTTGGATTGCGACGGTAGTCATCAGCGCACAAAAGAGGATAATTCCGATAGTCTCAATCCTTGTGCGGCCCTACGTCGCTATGAGCTTACAACCTTGATGGCCATATTGTCGATAAGTACTCACTACTGGATATTTATAGATGCTGGCTCTGGCCGCCATACGCGAAGTTATCAGCATTACAAAAGACGAGACGAGGTCCATCTATCTCTATGGTCAACCGGCAGCACTTCATCAGCAGTTTAAGAGGATTACGAACAAAAGCATCAGCAGCAGTGGCGAAGAGCTATTTAGACGGTCAACTAAATTCACATCAAAGGACAATTCGCACTCAGGGTCATTTACCGATAGCGACCCAGTCGAGATGGCGGCGTATAACTGAATTACGAAGAGGCAAAAGTTCGCCGTGAAGGAGGCGTTGACGGCGAACTTGATCTTTGGAGCCACTCGGGCATCCTCCTCCACTTGCAAGCGTTCTTCATCGTCGGCACCCAGGAATTGATCGATAAGCTCATTCTGTCGGGTATAGAACTTCTTGAGCTCTTTCTTATTTCCATTGGGATGGTCGATTTCCATCTGGCGCCGACTGATAATTTCACGTCGATGGCGACCGAAATTCAAGGGGTCAGTTGGGTTGACTTCAGCTGCAGAAGACATTGCCGCCCCGCCCGCGTGCGTGGCTGACGACGACTCCTCGACCGGTGTCGAAGGCGAGCCATCGTCCTTCTTGGAGTCACTTGCCTCCTTGGGCACAGCAGCTGCAGGCGTAGAAACAACGGGACCGGCGCTTGCTGGAGCAGTGTTGTCTTCACCTCGAAGTCAGTTGGTGTGCTTGTCTCAAGCCTTTTACTGCATTCCTAATCGGGGATAAAAGGATTCAAAACGCATGCGCGTCCGGATGTGGATGTTTCCATGGAGCCTCATAACAAAATCGGACGAGTATTGCAGTAAGAAAACGACTGACCTGATGGCTGAGCGGTGTTTCCTGGTTCCTGATTCGCCATCTTGAGATTCGTGCTCTGAAAAGCCTTCGGGGTGTAATACAGAAGATGTTTCCAAATGACAGTGGGAGAGGGTGATCGCTGCAAGACGGCTCATAGTTATATCTAACCTGGCTCGAATACAAATGTGAGGGAGCCAGCCGTGGTCATAGGTTGCATTGCACTCCACTAATACCTCGAAGAAATACAACACCCTTCCCAGTCATTTCGTCTGCCAAGAAAGCTTTGCTGGTCTCTCCTCAGAAACCCCCCGCGCAGAAAGCGAAAGAAAAAAGCTAAACAGGGATTCGATATGCCGGCCCCGGTTTGTTAACTGCTCCGCTTAGACCGCGATTTTTCTCCGTCTCAAACAGCAACGCTCTTGGCAAGGGATTGCTCGCATCGGTAGAGAGCCGATCACTATCAAATGCGGAATGCCCCATTGGCCTAATTCTGTTTCGATTCAAACGGACTTAACCTTTGCCGTGACTATCACGTCCTATCTGACACAGCTTAGATGGCAAAACCTCCTCACCCACCAAACAACATAGCCGGAGACAAGCCATCTTACCCCGGACTCTCGTCTGCCAAGCCGCATACTGTTTTGGGCAGCGTTCAACCTTCCAGCTTTAGCATAATAACTACGCAGGCCGCATTAAAGTAAACCCACAATTATTGATACTGCCAAGAGCCTTGCTTGTTTCTCCCATACATCTGCGAGTCTTATTCCTAACAAGGTAACGTCGACTATCAGACAACCCCCCCGACTCGCTGAAGTCATAACAGCCGCAGCCATACACTATGTAGATGCCTCTTCTACATATTGTGGGGTTGATTAGGAAGGTTGATTTCCATATGTACCTACCTATCTATGTGGCTACGAAGCTTACTATGAACATACTGATAGTTATATCAAGGTAAATCTCCTAACTAGGATAAGTAGTGGGCCTTGTTTCAATCCTACACCTTCACTGTTTACACTATTTTCAGCGTCATCTTGGCCTTGATCGTAAAGCTTGATTAGTATTTTGTCTATCTAGATGAGGCTAACAGCAATGGGGCGACGTAGTAGCCTCAAGAGCGTAGCAGTAATTTATCGAGTAATGAAATGGAACTTCACTGAAGTTATAGGTGGAGCCTCCGGGGTGAGGCTCATGCCAAGCTCTCATAAGCACAGGCATGATCTTCAACATTTAAATGCCCACTACGGTAGAGATTGCACTATTATTGGGTTTCTGCACGATGCAAAAAAATCGCTGTGAAACAGCTCTGGCAGCATGAACCAAGCCGATCTCTCATCCAATACAGATAATGAACTCGACTAAGACAAGGTTTGCTGCTCGCGAGGAAGGGATTCAAGGAGTTGGCCTCTGTCATACGTTTGTACGAGCAAAAAAACGACAAGAATAGTCGAGAATTCCTATTCTGAATCCATGACAGTGCAGATGCATGCAATTTCAGCATCGAGTACCATGGATCGTCGTCTCGTCCTTAGCCGAGATCGCCGGGCGAAGTTTTGTCATAGTAATGCATATTAAAGCAAAGGCCCTGCCGGATCTTCCAAGACTTTTGATCGATATTCATATTCTTCTGTGCTGTGTCCTGGTCGAGTGTTAGGGGTCTTCGTTCTCTTTCACATTCTCTCTTTCTTCTTTTATTTACATTCTCTTCTCTTGGCGTGAGGATTGAAGCCTCTCGTCTGTTGTTTCTATTCTACACCTAGGAGTCGCCGGACGTCTTCGTATTATCCCTTATTTTTTGTACTTTCTCTTAAACGGGGTTTCCAGTCGCCGGGTTTTCGACTTCAGCCTTTCGCTTTTTGTGTAGTTACTCCTTTTGGTTAACTAAGTAACTTGGGTATTTGAACATCATGTCTCAAAATATGGGAAATGCAAAGCCCGCTTGTGGCGGTGGTAAGGAGGCCGGAGAGTACGATCTTGCTCTACACACGGTTGGACTGTGTAAGTGCTGAAATCGAGGTAATCCGAAGCGTAATCAGCTAACAATCTCTTAGTCCTTGTCCTGGCTGCGTCGATATTTGGTATGCAATACTCTAGATGTTCATAATCCATGGGCGCAATATTAACAAGTCATTTTAGGAGCCGGCTTTCCCGTGGCTGCGAAGAAGATTAGCTGGTTGAAGGTACCGGAAAAGGTGTTCTTTGCCTGCAAACATTTCGGAACGGGTGTCCTAATAGCAACTGCTTTTGTCCATGTATGTCGTGCCAGGGGATGTCTCTTTGTATTTACATCTAACTAACCTGTATCTCAGCTTCTCCCTACGGCCTGGTTTAGTCTTTCGGACCCATGTCTTCCGGATCTCTTTACCGAGCAGTACCCCCCGCTTCCTGGTGTTATCATGATGGCTTCTCTCTTTATTCTGTTTGTTATTGAGATGTGGATGAACAACAAGATGGGCGGACATTCCCACGGCGGCGCCGCGGGTTTCGAGCAAAACGCACCCGCCCCAATTGTTGTTCCTCAGCCCCAGTCACAACCTCAGCATCGTGCACAGCCCTCTGATGCGACTATGGTGGGGTTTGAGGCCGAAGACATGGAATACGAGAAGAGAATGGCAAAGGAGGTATATGACCACAACCAATACTCATACGGTGAGGACGACCTAGATCTTCCCCGATCCGAAATGCCCCCTTGGTTCGTCGTTTTCTACGAGCAATATGTCCGCCAGCGTGTCGAGCTCGTCAACATGATCAAGGCATCCGGTGGCAACATGCCGGTACAGTCGGAGCCCAAGCAGGAAGTAGTGGTCAGCGAGAAGAGCATGATGGACGAGGAGGGCCAGCCGGTTGACCCCATGGTCTACAAGAGGATGTCCATGAACATCACACTGCTTGAGGGTGGTATCCTTTTCCACTCCGTCTTCGTCGGAATGACTGTTTCCATCACCATCGAGGGCTTTGTCGTTCTCCTGATCGCCATCCTTTTCCACCAAATGTTCGAAGGACTTGGTCTCGGTTCCCGTATCGCCGCCGTTCCTTACCCTAAGGGCAGTATCAGACCCTGGCTATTAGTGTTCGCTTTCGGAACGACCGCCCCTATTGGACAGGCCATCGGTTTGGCTGCGCGTAACAGCTACGACCCTAACAGCGCCTTCGGCTTAATTATCGTCGGTATCTTCAATTCTATGTATGTGTCCTTATATCTCAGTATGCTGAGATTTAACGCTAACCCATTCCAGTTCTTCTGGACTTTTGATCTACGCGGCCCTGGTTGACTTACTCGCTGAAGACTTCCTCTCCGAGGAATCCAGCAAAGTGTTGACGATGAAGGACAAGAAGATTGCCTTCATGTTTGTCATCCTAGGAGGTAAATTCCCGTACAGTCTGCTTTAATTATTCCTGGCTAAATTGAAATAGCTATCGGCATGTCCATCGTCGGTGCCTTCGCTTAAAGAGCAACAATGAGAACCGCGAGAAGATCCGGGGAAACGAAAGCATGAAGCCACGATACCATGGTAGTATTATCGTACTACTTAAGCTGCGCTACTTGAACGGGATGGCATAAAGTGAGTCATCGAGTGGGTAGGGAATAATAGGGTGTGATGGCTATGGCAGGAAAATAGGACGTCGGAAGTTGTTGTATGGAAGGGCCTCCCTTGTCAAATTCTCACGAGTTGTTTCCATACATGGAGAGTAATTTTACAACACTGTCCTTACCGCATGCACCAGTATTAGCATCATCATCATCTACGCAGCGTTTGGTTGGATTGAGCATAGGAGCGAAATAAAGCACGATAGGAACGTTGCTTTCAGCTTAGGCAGAACGAATGACCGACCGACGTCTACAGGACGGGCCGAGTCGAGGAGACGGGGAAATGCTGCCGAAAAATATTGGAGCGTACGAAAATACCGAACCTCTGCCAAAAAAAAATCCAGAGACGAGGGCGACGACAAGGCCGAGTCGAAGGATTAATTATCAAGTCATGGGGAGCGCACGGAACACATTAACGATTCTCATTGGAGCGAAAAATGGATTAATAGAGCGAAATAGGTACGGAGGCTACTCTGTAATTATAGTGCGACATCTACTCTACATAAGGTAGTCATGATAGCGCATAGCATATGAAGAATACCAAAAGTCAAGTCAAATTCAGTGACTGTCTTCTTTTTCTTTTTCTTTTCTTTTCTCTTCCCTTTCCTAATATCCCGTGCATAATAAGGGAAGCTGGTCACTAAAGACTCTATCTCCGAAATCTCGCATTCCTAGTCCATACCCTATGCATATGCACGTAGTCAGCCCGGAACTGGATCCGGATCCGGACCCGCTGGCTCTGCGGCAAACCACCCCCGGACTTTTCTGAAACGAGATTGTCGACTTCCGGCGGATGGTGGTGTTGGGGATGTGGGCACGTGTCTCGTTGCCTACCTGGTTGGGTAGTTGGGGTTATTACATACGATATGTGTGTGTGTGTGTAGGTAAGTGTATATGCACTACGCCTCTCTGTCGGTATGGCTGTGGGATAGTTTCATGGCTCCCGTGGTAGAAAAGGGACGGGTGGAAACGGGTTCTGAAGTACATACCGCGATGCTGCCAAGGACGATGTGAGGAAGGTTTTCCCGAGGACAGGGGCTTTTTGATGTCATGTAGATTGATAAGAGGTATGTATTGTATTGTATTGTATACGGCATAGTTAGTTTCTATTTTTATAGAGTTTTGAAGCCTAACATCGGTAGATGGTATGGCGTTTCGAGTTGTTGATGTCTATGTAAAAGATAGCTAGGTACCTATTTAAGTACGTGGGCAGCTTGAAGCTTACTGCTCGTTGGTAAATTTGGTACAATATCAGTTATAAATTCAAGTTCTACTGACTTTGCCTATTACATATTCATTCTTGTGTTGTTTTCTCTCGTTCTCCACTACCATAGCCTGAAGCCTCATTTTGAATAACTATAAGTTAAGTACAAGTTTTAAATACATCCATAGCAAGCAGGATATTATCAGTATCTACTTTGCAGCCATAACGTTCTATACCATAGTTTCCTATACAATGCAACAAAGTAGTTTTCTCGCCGACTACTAAACCAAATGACTTTGATGGCTAGTTCCAATGTCTCATTAGTTAGACGCTTTATGCCGCTTAGTTCTTCATATCAAGAGAAACTTACGATCCTTGGAAGTAAAAACCTTTGCTAGACGTATTTAACACCGCACCTTCACCCAACCATTAATTTTTTAGAATCTTCATCCCAACGTCCGACCAATCTTATATTAGGTAGGTAGGTACCTACCTGATACTGGTATCATAATAAATTTATTAGCTACCTCTAAGTGGCCATCTTCAACCAACAAAGCAGCCCGATTGGCCTGTCGACTGTATATCTTAGGTGCTTTTTACGCTTTATTCGTATCTCGACCTCGCCAAGTACAACAAGATCCTAGAATTCGACTTGTGTTTAAAAGAAGTCACGCCTTGTAGTCTTGAGATAAGACATGACAAGGCTGGAAGTAAAGGCTACTTAGAATATGTTAAACTTTTAACGGTTGACTATTGTCAATGTATAAGTGGGAAAAGGATAGATTTAAAGGTAGGTAGATCTATTAGGACGGTATATATAAGAGACGTGTGTAGCGCCTATTAAACCGGTGGAAAGCAGGCGTTAATAGTCTAATTTCATCTATCTTCACATTGACCCCGTAGCTCGGCTGGTCCTGGGCTGTCCAAGGTAGTTTGTTATACACATCAGGACATAAGTTGGGTAAATGAGCAATCGTATAATACTTACATCAATGTCCAACCCCAAAGTTATTGGAAGAACTTCCACGAGCTCTGCTAAATTTACGCTGGTGGGTGTTCCAAACATAGTCCTAATGTCGGCAATAGTAGCAATACTGCAAACATAACAAACCTACCTCATTTATCAACTATCCTATAACTGTCTCTATTCATTGTCCAACAATTTAAATCTAAAGTCTTTACTAATCTTTCAACCTATTCAACACATACCCCCTAACAAGCCGAGAAGCTTGAACAGCAGGCGTTTGAAGTCTTTACATTTACAAGTCGACTTCCGTTCTAGGCTTTGCTTATATACAGCAAGACTTTTCTTCCTGTGCCACTAGTTAAAACATCATGGCTACCTGTATACACGTTGTCGATATTTAACTACTTCGACAGGATTACTTGACGGGATAAGCTTTAATTAGCATATTCCCACTAGAAGTACACTCTTAAACTCCCAACACAAACCCGACTTCATATCATGACGTGTAATAAACAACAACCTCCCAATTAAAAAAGTTAAAAGTTGACAATGTTTATGTGCAAGAAGAATTAGAATAATAGAAAATTAGCTTAGAGAGCTCAAGATTACAAGTCCAAGTACAAGAGACCATGCTTTACAAAAGAAAAAAAAGACGTGATGCTAACAAAATTCATTAGCTACCAAACGTGAGCTCTACAGAATCTATCAATAAGAAGCCGCCAATCCTTTTTCATTGCCATATTCGCCGTATAACACCGCCGCACCCGCCTATTTGCCATCCATACACATACAACCGGGGTAGAGACCGAAAAAAGACTCATATCGCACCGAACCAAGGTTTGGTTTGCTTGTTCGGCCTTGCGTAAACATGTACACGGAAACCGAGTCGTCGACGTGATTTGTGCTGCTTTTCTGGAAAAGGATCCCAGATGGATAGTGCAACTACATTGAAAGCGCGATACCCCGTCTTGTGTATGGGTATAACTCTTGTCGAAAGCCGATATAGAACTCTAGATACCCCCTGACCCTTAATGAGTACATTACTAAAGTAGAGGTGGAAATGATAACCTCATGGCGAGAGGATATCTGTCACTGGAAAGAGAATGCCTACCCAGGGATAGCATTGTGATCTGGGAGGCGCATAACATAACATAAATTTCAACGGTCTGCGCATGGTTGGCGACAGATTATTAGAGAGATTTGCCGATGAGTGATGAGTGATGAGAATGAAAGGTTCCAGGTCGTGTGCTGAGACGAATCCCTCAACCCAGACTAAATAAGATCTATGGGGATTAAACCTGTCCCTAAATAATATCGGTATAGTAAGCTTCTGGAGATCTGATCTGCTATCTGGGACGGTTGACTCCACACAAACTCCGGGAAAGGTTTCGGTAGTAGCAAAACCAATGATGATCCCGAAGCCGAGGTGCCAATATAGAATAGCAATGATAGAACCAACTATAATTTCGTCATCGTTTTAAAGGATCCATGACAGGTACCGTGCCGTCAGGAAGAATATCGTTCCACGTGATTCTCATACTCTCATTAATTATGAATAGATAATAGCAGACCCAAGCTTTTAAAGACTTGGAAGTGGTTGTCGTGGGGAGGGGGGGGAGGTATCTGTTGAACAATGTAACTGCGGTAAGCCTAAATACGCTTTATAGCGCATGGCTACTATTGGGCTCCACGACATTATCGGAGAGGTTAATCAATAGCTGGGCGAGGCAGCGCTTGGTTGCCGCATCATCACGGAGGACCGAGCTGAAGGTGGCGTCGCGAAGCGGTTCCGGGAGGCACTGGCGGAGAGCTTCCCTAGCGCGGGCATTATCACTCAGGCGGAGGAAGCATCGCACAACGTGCTTGAGGAGGCGAGCGGTCTGCTGCTCGACAAGCTGGGCAACCATGTTGCTCAAGACCGTTCCGACGGCATAGAAGCGCTCATACGTGGCGCATATATAGTTCAGGCCATTATCATCCAACAGGATCTTCTGTACGATGAAAATCGCAACAGTCTTACTAAGTTCAGATCCAGTCTCCATGATTCTGAGGCAAAGAGGGATAATCTCGGTCGTGAGGAGAAAGTTAATCACCTCACTAGAGTCATTCTTAACTAACGCTCCAATCACACCCAGCGACGTTAGACGGAGATACTCGAACGGACGAGATTTGGATGTAGTGTTCAGGAAAGGGTACAAGAAAAGAGGGATATGGGCTATATTTCCATCATGTTAGTGTGATATAATTATCTCGCCTCAAGATCAACGTACCATTCAAGAACAAGGTTCTGGTGTCATTATGCGACGCAACGCACTGCAGGAGTGCAAGCGCATTGCAGACCCGGTTGGAAGCAGCAGCGGTCAACTGGGATGGGTTGAGCAGGTTGTAGACCGAGATAATCTCTTGCATAAGAGAAGTCATCACACCTGGATATTCGGATTAGAATTGACCCTTGAATCAGGTTTAATGCAGGGAGCTACGAACCAAATGAATGCCACAAGATGAGGGCGAGCTCGGGCACCTGTTCTCTCTTCTTGCTCAGTTCAAGAAGGGCTGCCTCGCGCGTAGTTTCGTTAAGCAGGTCGGCGACGAAGGTCAACGTACGGCGATTGTCCTCCGACACGTTTTCCAAGCCGTTGTCCTGGACATGGCCACCAACTGATGCGCCGATGTTCGTGGACACGTTGTTATGAGCACCTGCTAACCGATTGTAATGCTGTTGCTGAGCTGCGGCAGCGGCGGCGGCAGCCTGTTGGGCCTGGTGCTGGTGGCTTTGCTGTTGGTGCATCCACGACTGGTCGGCGTGTGGGTTGTATTGGTGGTGATTGTAGAGGTTCGGATTTGGCAACATGGTGGCGGTTGATGATCGCGATCGCTCAAATCACTTTGGGTACGGCGTGGCTAGTTCCCGAGTATTATTTCCTTGCTTAGCTCGTGGTGCGTTAGGCTCTCCGCACTCTTGGTCGGATCTAGAGTCTGTATTTACGGTCAGGGCTCTCCCTCGCTATAACCTCTTCATTCGTCCCTCTCACCCAACCTACTTACGGGGTATAGATCCTAAACAGACTGAAGTTTATGTCTTCGTAGACTTTGACGAGGTGGGAAAGAGGTGGGAAAGAGGTTTCCGGTTGGTCGCATAGGTTTTGGGGATTAATAAATCGGGATTGGTTGGTATCGGTTGATCGCGCCGGCCTTGGGTTTAGATATACTAGTTTCGTAGAATTCCAGTTTACTCGAAACCCGACGGTCAGGTACACTTGGGCAATCGTTAGGTAATAGCCTCTTCTTGAATAAGTTAAGTAGGTTAGTGCTAGACGTAAGAGGGCACCGCACAATGAAGAAGAGATATGGTGGTTTGATCAGGGAAGAATCGCAGGTTTAGGTCTGGATATCGACAAAAGTTGAAGAAAGTTGAAGTAGTTGCAGGGCTTTGCTGTTCCCAGCGACGAAGCACCGCGTCGTATTTTACCGAACGGAATGGAGGTCTATAAGGAAGCACTGACCATCTAAACACCTAACCTAGGTGCCTAAGGTATCTCGTACAAAGGCCCGGGCCAAAAGTTTTGCACATTTAAAGCTTCGCAAAACTACGTGCAAGTAAAAAAGGATCGCACGGTCTTGTTTTAGACAGGCTATTGTATTAACCTTTAGTTGAACGTCTAACTTGAACAGTATTAATAGGTCAAATAATGTGTAGAAAACCGTATTAAAGATTGAAATATATGAAACTTTTAGCTTGGGTCTTTGTACATTCTCAGCCCTAGCTTGGGTTGCGCCGCAGCGGGGTTTTGTGCACGGACCACACATATGCCTTTAAGGATATATATATCATACTGTATCGATGCATAATATGTAATCCATCCCACCTATTAACATCCTTTTCGGTACTCCCCACCTAAGGTACCTGGGTACCTACCTAGGTTAGGTACCTACCTAGGTAGTTACCCAATTCAAACTGTATGTAGATTCTTCAATGTTACTTCGGTAGCTGACGTCAACACGCAAACGATATCTCCTAGGTTAATAGAGTGCAAACTCAAACACAGTTAGTTAAAGTATACCCCTTCGCACTTTAAGAGATACACTATGTGTAAGGTATCACCTACCTAGCTCTGGTATATCTGTGTTATGTAGTATAGGTAGGTACCTAGGTAAGCAAATAACATACATTCGTTGTACAAGAGGAACAGACAATTCCGGGGAAAAGCATGATGACGATCCTTCATCTTAATGGTATAGAGAATTACTGATTAACGTCCAAAACAAACAAACTAAGTTCATTTTAGAGGAATATTACTACTATATTACGTCCGTCGCGAATAATAATAATGATAATAACGTGATGAATCACCGCACGTCAGCCCAAACGGCTGCCGCTGCTATCCATTTATCTACCCGTCGCCGAAGATGTACTGTCTACATTACTACTTGTATTTGTTATTAGGAAAACATCAATCGTCGTGAAGTCCGTTCGCCAAAACCTGCCAATTCCATCATATCCTTACAACAGGCTCTAGGCACAGCGCATGTCCTCGAAGAACCCCTGTCGACAACAACACAACCCACTCTTCAAGTCTTCAAGAGGAATGAATCGAGAATCAAGATGTATTCCAACACTAATATACGGTCCTTGGTTCATGGGAACCCCGCATATAGAAGACACTCGCATTATAATAGGGGGAATCCATGCGCTCCGACCCTTTCGATCACCTTCCACTAGGGGCCACCTCTAGCAGATCCAAAGAATTATCGACTCAGCAAGATGCTCGCAGTACGTCTTCAAATCATAGGCGTAACTCCTTTAGGATCTGGTCTGCCATGTTCTTGAACTGCCACGTATTTCCTGCCATACGCTTGAACTGGATCCCATGCAACGAAAGTAAGGGAACCTTCACAATGAAAATTTCAAATTCCAAAACCATATTTCCACCCAGGTCGCTGTGCACATGAGTCGTCGTTTCGCCCGGTACTCTCCTCGACGAAGTGGTTGCATCCCGGTGAATACTTTCGGGGTCGGAGAGTTCCGAAGTAGAGTCGCTTCGATCGGCCGGTCCCTTTCCTGGCGTCCGTGGCGTGGGTGGCACACGATCCGTTTCTCGGAGCTCGTCACGCTCTTTATCCGTCCTGATACCAAAGCTGAACCTACGGCGGTGATTAGGCGTCGGGGCCGGGCTACCCGGTGCGTCTGATGCCTTTTTGAGATCGATACTAGGTGCGTGGCGGCAAGAAAAGCCACCACGAATCTCCGTATAGTCGACTCCAAGTTGCTTTAAAACCCTCTTAACGTCCGTGCGGATAGCAGGCACTGATTTAGTCGATGTTGTGGAAACGCTGAAGAGACCTTTCAGGAAAACCGGCTTTGCTAACTCCGAATCATCTAGACGCTCCGCTGAATTCCCGCTTGCTTCACCAAGCTCCTGATCCGTCTCTTCGGGCACATCAGCGGCACGAGCACCTTCCCTACGCAATCTCCTTGCCTGTATGCTCTCGCGACGAGCATGGCTTAATGGCTTTGCCCTCATAGATGTAGCTCGGGAGTTCAAGGCGGTCTTCGGCTCCGGCGGAAGCTTATCGGTAGCTGCCGACTGATCAGATCCGCTAGTTGGTGGCGGCTCCTTGTTGATTTTGTTCGCAGATCCGAATGGTCGTCTTCTAAATTCTGCCGAACTCACGCTCGTCGATCTTCCTAAACCCTTGTTGCTCCCGGACAAGTTAGCGCCAGCAGAAAGAGGCGGGCTAAGTAGATCTCGATGCTGTGGCTGGCTGCTCCCAGACCGTAACCTCGTCGGCTTATTCTCGTCACGATCACGTCTGGACCTGCGTATACTAAAGCTCTTTCGTGGTGATTCCAGCGCATCGGCTGGCGAATGAACGTGAACCACAGGCGGATGCGAGCGATCTTTATCGAGCCTCTCTGGTTCCTTACGACGCCTAGTGCTGAACCGTCTAAGGATGCCAGCAGCGGTGCTCTCCTTCTTCGGGGGCGGATCGGATGGAATCTCCGGAGGTGCAAGTGTGCCTTGTGGCGCCTTCTTAAGTTCCTCCGGAGCATCATCTTCTCCGTGAGTTCTGGCACGAGGCCTGGTCCTTCCTCCGGTAGTCTTCTCCCCAGTCATTTCATACGTCGCCGTATTTGTGTGAGCCTCAGGAGGTGGGACGATTTCCGGCATCGGCGAGTCTGCCACATTCTTTGGCGGATGAGACTTCGGTACAGCATCTATCTTGTCTCGGTCTTGTTTCTCTTTTACTAGGTAGTATATAGATACTAGAGGGCTGAATGCATTAAGCGGGTCGACGCCGATCTGGAGCGCATCCGAGCTTGGAGTCGTCAAATTGTCGCGGCTGCTCCCGGAGTTGCGTCGCTTATAGAAATCGAACCCAAATCCACGTTTCTTCTCCACGTCCTTGGGCGCAGGTAGCACTTCCTTTTCCTTCTGTAGAAGCGTCACGGCGCGCTTATAATCTTCGGATTCAATAACTTTGGTGAGCTGAGCTTTAATCAGGTCTGGAGGTCCAAAGTTAAAGCCGGTCATAGCGTTGATGACTTCTGGTTCGAGAGGCAGCGTTAGAGGTTCTCGAGCGGGGAGGTAGTTCTCGGGAGGGCCGCCATAGCCTTTAATCATCCAAGGGTGGTTCATGACTTCGTACATAGTGGCTCGTTGTTTCGGGTCGGTAACAAGCATACGTGAAAGGAGATGGCGGCATTCTGGATCCATGTTAGAAGGTAAGACAAACTAACCGAAACTAAACAACTTGCCATTAGATAGCCAGCTAGGATAATCCACAAGCCCCTTCTTAATCTTCGCGTGGAGAGCTGGCATGCTCTGGTCGTCGAAGGGGACTTTACCGCACACCAACACGTATAAAACAATACCAAAACTCCAAACGTCAACCTCGGGTCCAGTGTAGGCCCGTGCCTGAAGGAGTTCGGGGGCCGCAAAGTATAGACTGCCACAGAATGTTTTGAGGTGACCCCGGGGGGCGAAGAGGTTGCTAAGACCGAAGTCAATGATTTTGATGTCGCCAGTCTTACTAATAAGGATATTTTCAATCTTCAAGTCGCGATGTACTATGCTATTTCGATGGCAGTAGTCGAGCGCACTGGCGATTTGCCTGCTAAACTTCCTTGCTTGCTTCTCCTTTAACTTTCCGTGGGAGATGATATAGTCTAGCATCTGTCCGCCATTCACGTATTCGAAGAGCATATACCAATGGTAGTTGGTTCGGACCACATCACGCATACCGCAGATGTGCGGGTGCTGTAGGAGAGTTACAATGGCTGCTTCACGCGCAGTTCGTATTTCTTTCGATTGGTCAGCCCTCTCCTTATCAGCTCGACTGTGGTGGTTATCTTCGGTAGAGCCTCGAGGGATAATTTTACAAGCGACCTGCGTAATCATAGTTAGAGAATGGACTTAGAAATCTTACAAGATTCAAGGGAAAATAAGGACACCAACCTGTTCTGTCCCATCTTCTTTACGAGCTAGCTTAACCTTACCCATGCTACCAGCACCGATGGTCTTGCCTAGAATCCATTTCCCAGACTGGGTAGGGATGGAGGTTCTCGAGGTTCTTTGCTTTGTAGCCCGGGCATCTACCGCTGCTTGCATAACGGGGGGGATAGCAGCAGGGCCGGCATTGTTTGCGACAGCAGTAGGACCTGCCATGTCGCTCTGGGCGTGGGTTGACCGAGTACTGCTTCGACGGTGAACTACTTTAGAATCGTGACCACGCGAGACTAGAGGAGGGCGATCGTTGCTAGAATTTCGCTTTGACAGATGATGAGCAGCAGCTACGTCAGAAGTCTCATAGTCTTTCTGGGGCAAGATGTCTGGGAGAGGACGACCGGAAGACGAGGGCTGACGGGTGTGATGGCGGTGATGCTGGGAGGCCGAGGCAGAACGAGTTAAAGGTTGAGCAGAATTGTGCTGGGAGGTCGAAGCAGCAGTAGAGCTCGTCGGGCGTGAACGAGCCGAGTGGGCGCGCACGGGTGGCTGGGGCTGGTGTGACCTCGGGGATGATGAGGAGGAGGAGGAATGACGGTGGTGGTGATGACGATGCTGATGTTGGTGTTGTTGTTCAGTTGCCGAAGTGGACATCGCTTGGTACTGTTATTGCTACGGCTACAACAATATTGTACAGTATAATTGTTGAATAACAAGTACAAGGGGGACCAAGCTGATGTGACAGCGCCTTATTCAAGGGCCGATGCTTCTTCTCCATAAAAAGGTAAAACGAGAATTGGTTCTTTGCTGGGCAGTTTCCAGAGATTTGGGCAGCGGAGGGCGGGCAATGGACAGTGGACAGTGGGCAGTGGGCAGTGGGCAGTGGGTAGTGGGTAGTTAGAGGGACAGCCAGCCTGCAAATGGCAAATAACTAGCCTGGGCAGGCAAGCGGCGAGAAGACACCCCCCTGGTTTCCTGGTTTTGATTTTGGTTTTGATTCTGGTTCTGGTTCTGGTTCTGGCTTTGGTTCTGGCTCTTGCTTGGGGTACGCCGCAATTATTGCAAGGTTGCTTTAAACCGCTGGAGCGACGTGGTACGGTTGACGGTTCGTTGCTCTTCCCTTTTTCCTACTCTCTACCTACCTAACCTAGGTAGGTATCTATGTACCTTCCCACCTTCCTCCCCCTTTAAAGAGTTGCTAATTGGCCTCGGGGATGTGTAATGCGTTAGCGTCTCATACGCTAATACACAGGTACTTGACACTGTAGGTGTACGACGGTAGATTTAGGTAATCGGTATCGCATGTATTGTACCTTAGCTCCTAAAGCAGGTGGGCTCGCTGGCAGGTTGGCTTGTATCAGGTGTGCTTACCCTGCCTACGTGTAGTAATAAGAAACGCCAAATTGGAAGGGACAACCTCCACCGGCGAATTTAGGACCGGCGACCGTTCAAGCACGTATGTACATTAGGTACGGAAACCAAGTACAAATACGTGTGAGGTAGTACATGGATTTACGTGCCCTGCATCTGCTTCCAGAACACGAGGCCAATCAACATCTGATGATACAGTGGCAAGGAAAGAGAAGATCACAATTGAATTGAATTCCACCCCGCAACTGCTACGGAAAATCCGTAAGGCGAACCTGGGATGTATGGAGGTGATAGGCATACATTAGGTACCTATTCGAGATACGACAGTATGTGGGATCTGATATCTTGTTTCGACGCTAGAAAAGGATACCATATCATATGAGGGGAACGAAAAGAGAAAAAAAAGGAAACCAACCAACAAACCAACAAACAACAAACAAGCAAACCTTATTGAGATAAGATGAGTGCCACACCCATAAATTCGACCCCGTAGTCTCCGTTGAAATATCCAGGTAAGGAACTCAATAATTCGTTAGAAAGACTTGGGTGAACAGAAGCTGGGCTTGACCGAAGCTTCACTAATGCATTCTTTCCACATAGTGCATCGAGCTTTCCCTAGCCGCATCTCGCTACCAAGTACATGTCTTTAGTGCGGACCTGAAGGAGCTCGTTAGTGGTCGATGTGGCTTAGGCTTAAACAGAATGACGAAATAAAACTTAACCCCTGGAACTAAAAACATCAACTGTGCCGTGTAAATATATTTTTTTTTTTTGAGATATGTAAATATCTCCGCTTCTAACAGCAAAGAATTATTACAGCTCCATCAACTTCAAGAAGACCTTATTTAGAGCAGTGGTTACTAAATAACAAGGGTCGCTTAACAACCTCGCTACTATATTTTAAAGTGCTGGATCCTCTTTTTACCTCTGTTTACCATATGGCGAGTTGATCAAGTTGATTTGCGCATATCAATGTGATGATTGGAGGGGTATGACGACAACACCTAAGTGCTTCCGCCCACTGGTCGACAAGGTTGTATGAGAAAATCGAAGCTTGACAGATCAGGAAAATAATCCCATATTCGTTTGGTCAGTCAAGGACGGTGATAGGTTGGATATTGGCGACCATGCCGTTTCCGTTAACTTATTGAATAGGGAGAGCTTGATTGGACAGTGTAGCGAGTTGGATCCGAAGGAAGTAATCGTAAAAAAGCACCACTCTGTTGAACTGCAACAGAGCGTCCTACGTACCATCATGTTCTCGGTAACTGTTCAAAGATGCACCTCAAACTGGATGGTAAACTTAAGGAGAACTATCTTGACTTAGAATTGAAGCTTTTAGGTTTCCAAATACTTGCAGCTAACGAGCACCGCGCGGGTAGAACAGGGATGCTCCATTAACACGATCTTATAATATGAGACTAGGAATTAGCAATGCCAATAACCACTTATACATGATACCTACCTACGTACTCGGTGTGAGCAACGTCGAGTTGTTAATCTACAATACTATCGAGCCGGGCTTAGCCGAGTATGTAAGTCAAACATAGTTCCTTTCCATTCCCTTGAACCTCTCCCCCCAAGTTTATATTAGATACGGGGGTTTCCGGTCATGATAGATGGCTATTATCATACGGATAATGTTTCCATAGACGATTAGTGGTTAGAATATATGATTGGGTACTTCCTTAAGTCAGGAGGGAAGGGGATAGTATCTTCTATTAATATATTCTCGGTATGGCTCCCTACATTATCTCCTCATTCGATGGCAAGCTAGGATGACCTTGGAACGGTACTCAAGATCGAATATGGAAGCTGACCAGGATAGCTACATACTGCTTTGATCTTGTACAACAGAATAAGCTGCAGCGGTGCGTACAGGGATGGGCCGATATGAGATCTGACATGCGTTTCTCAATATCCTGTGGGCGTAAGATTATCCTGCACTGTGATTCCAGATCGATAGGAGTGGTACGAGCTTATTGACAGTTTGACATGAGAGACCGGACTGACGGTTTACTTTCTAGTGTATGTGTTGCTATGTGGAGCGGCTACGGTCCTCGTTTAAATTACTGCCGAAGCCGTCGGTCGTTCACCCGGTATTGTCTAGATACCCGTTCCTTAGTTTAGTATAGTTGATTTAGTTTCCCATAGTAGGTAACTAGCATCCACCGTGTTCATCCTCTGGTCTTATTTCACTTTGCCAAGTTTGATCATATAACTAACTAGGTTAGTTAGTTAGTTAGTAAGTTAGTTACTTAAACTCTTTAGATAGTTAGGGCAAAAGGGAATTCTATGAGAAATGAGTTATAGTAATTATATGGATGAGTACTTGAGATTAATAGCATTGCGATATTTAAAAGAGACTAAGTTGAAGAAGGCTGAATGAATAGTTTGATAACTTAGACAGGTAGTAACCAATAGTTAACTCCCCAACTAATTTGCTAGGTTAACCTATTAGTTATATCGCCCTTATCGATAAATTATCGATAAGAGACTTCAATAAAACTACGAACGCGCATGTACTTCAACTTACATATTCATGTACGTAGGTACCTATGTATGTAGAATACATAATCTTCTCACACTTAAACATCAATTTAATAACCTCGTTCCCTGTTTACCTCCCCTCTTTTATTACCTGATTTACTCAGTGAACTGGCAACAAGCTTACAAACTGCGCGAATGCCTTCTACTCCCCCTTACAGTTAGTTAGCCTCATGTCATTCAAGCGATCCCGCGCCACCTTCGAAGCCGACCTCCAAGCTCAGCAATCACCCTACGTCCTCTTCGGCACCCCTCTGCCACCTCTCGACCCCGAGGTCCGCGACGACGGTTCCTACGTCCCGGTATGGAAGCAGGAAGTGCGGGATGAGCGCGGTCGAAAGCGTCTCCACGGCGCCTTCACAGGCGGCTGGAGCGCTGGGTACTTCAACACCGTTGGGTCAAAGGATGGATGGACGCCTTCGACCTTTGTCTCCTCGCGCACGAATCGCCGCAAGGATGACACGACCCCTAAGCAGCAGCGGCCTGAGGACTTCATGGACGAGGAGGATCTAGCTGATGCGGAAGAGGCGCAAAAACTACAGACAGCACAGGGGTTTGCCGGCCTAGGAGCTACGGATGAGGATGGGTTATTACGACGAGGCGGTGGGCTTGCCGACCTATTCCGGGTTCAAGGGGACACGATGGGTGTTAAGCTTCTGCGAAGGATGGGCTGGAAGGACGGCCAAGGAATCGGTCCCAAAATCCGGCGAAAAGCTCGACTCGATATGAGTAGTAAACCCAGCAGTTCTATCCAGGAAGGAGAGACATATCTATTCGCGCCAGATGACGTAGCTTTGATTTCTTTTACAAGGAAGCTAGACCGCAAAGGATTGGGCTACGAGGGAGAGGCTAGGTTGACGCCGATGAAGTCGGATACAAGAGTAGAAGCCGGCTCGAGCTCCGACGAAGACTCGCACAATGGCCCCTTAATACGTCCAGGCGCGCTTAAGAAAAAGAAGCCTAGTAAATTTGGAAAAGGCGGGATCGGTATTGGCGTATTAAACGACACGGGATCCGACGACGAAGATCCATACGAGATCGGACCGCGAATATCATATAACAGAGTTATAGGAGGGGATAAAAAGAGGAAGAAACCAACGAACATAACGACATCAGCTAACCCGGCATTGCGCTCCGCGCCTGTTTTCATATCCCGGAAGAATGCCCTCGCGCAAGCAGGCAAGAACCTACGAAAATGCCACGACGGCCGCCTACCCCTTGACGGCTTCGTCTTTGGCGTCGAGACGGACGACCTATCATCTACTACCAACACCGAAGTTAACAAATATCCGCCTCCGGAAATACCACCAGACTGGAAATCCAGCAAGCAACGCGAATCCGATCCGTTAGCACCAGGGTACGTATCCACCACCGACGCAGCCAAAGCATCAAAACTAGACCCTAAATCGCGCGCCGCGCTCCTCGGCGAGACCCAACTCCCCGGTAAATCCGTCTTCGACTTCCTTTCCTCCTCCGCGCGCGACCGCCTCGCCACCGCAACCGGAAAGACTAATCTCCCCCCCGCCCTGGGCGAGATCCCCGACGGATACGCTTTAAGCGAGGAGGAAAAGCGCCAGGAACTCTTGCGCCAGATCCCAGAGCTCGATAAGGTGACTGCTGCGGCTGCAATAGCTCGCGGCGCAAGCGGCGGCGCGGCTCCCTACGTAGATGACGAGGCGAAGCGCGCGCGGTACAGGACGTATCTCGAATGGGCGGCTGGGTTCAGCGCAAACCCGCCCTCTCGAATCCCCAGCGTCAGCGTGGAAGATTGGCTGCGCGAGCTGCACGAGTTCCGCAGCTGCGCGCTGATCTTCAAGCCTATGACCGGCGCCATGGCCTCGCGGTTTACCACCTCTTCCTCGTCGAAATTGGCCAGTGGTTCTTCCGGCACCGTCCCCTCGGACCGCGACCTACTCTCCGTGCCCCCGCAGAAATCGGTTGACCCCGCGGAACAGGCCGCGAGCCTGGGCATGTATGGTTCTATGACGAGGTCCGTGGGCGACTTTTACCCGACGAGGTTGCTGTGTAAGAGGTTCAATGTGAAACCCCCTGCGCACGTGCAGCCGGACCAGCAGTCGGAGTCGGATAGGGGGCCGGCAGCAACGTCGAAGAGCTCGTATGGCGCGGGTGCAGGTGCGGGCGTGCCTGTGTTTACGACGGGTGCGATGACGTTAGATGAGTTGTTGCAATCGGCGCAGACACAGGCTAGTAGTAGCAACGCCGAAGCAGCAGCAGCAGCAGTAGTACTAGCCCCGGAAGCAATAGAAGCACCGCCGTCGAAGACGGAGGAAGCAGTGGTAAACGCCGAGGTCAACGAGGCGGTAGAGGGTAAGCGGGCGCAGGAGGATGTGCTAAGGGCTATATTTGGGGATAGTAGTGACGAGGAGGATTAGACAGTAACTGCTAGGCATGAGATAGATAGGTGTGTAGGTACCTAATGTATGATGGGAACAGTTGGTAGTTGCATAGTTTATACCCCGCCTCGGACGATTCCATACGATATGGAAGTGAAGAATACCTAGGTACCTATTTACCACGAAGCTCTAGGAATATTTGGTATCGCGTATCGTATTACAACATGTTAAGTGCTTTGAGGGAGACAGATCCCTAAGATAATAATAAACACGGCCTTCCGAGTATCTTCGTCCCTCTTTTCGTAGTATTGTTACAGCTCTAACTACCTAAAATAGACTGTAAGGCTTTCATCACCGATTTACGAATAAACCAATATTAACCACACTTAACACAGAGACCAACAAGCTCCACGGCTTTATTTTATTGCTGAAACAATCCTATCATGATATTCCATCCCCGAGAATGCCATATAGGTAGGTACCTGATATAGACAGACACACAACCTCCTAATCCAAGCAAGACAAGCAAAACGCCAGCATGCACCACAGTTAGTTGTCCCGCTTAATGCGTAGGTTTCATAATAGGCGCAATAATACCCTGCTTCATCAAAATCCTCGGCTTCGTCGCCTCCTGGAACGTCTCCTTGGTCATCCACTCGGGGCCCACGGGGAGCCTCAGCGCGCGCTCATACTGCAGCCTAGACTCGTACGGATGCGGTAGCTGCGAGGCCATGAATTTGTCGTTCTGCGGTTATTAGCAATTGGCTTTTATCTCGTCCGAAAATAAGTGACAATAGCATACCTTCTTGATCCTCTTCTCATTAACAATGACATTCTGCATCTCTACGTCCTTGCGGTCCTTCTTCTTGACGCCCTCCTGCTTGGTCAGGAACCGCCCCTGATGCCGCTTCTTCTCGCGGTTGCTGACGCCGTCGCCGACCCAGCTACCCCAGCCGGGAAGCGTGTTATCGATAATCTTGTCGCCGTCTTCCTCTTCGATTGCTGCTTTTTCTTGCTCGAACTCGGCTACTACGTCTAAGCCACCAAAGGCTTTCTCGATGAGATCCTGCTCGCGGAATTGGATGGGCAGGTGACTTGTCTCCTCGTCTGAGGAGTCGTTGCCGTTGGCCATCGCTTGTTTCTTGCTTGGCTTGGGTTTCTTGGCCGGTGCTGCAGAGACTGCAACAGCCACCGAGTCGATACCAAGCTCTAGCACTTCTGCGCTGGACCCCGTCTTCTTACCTTTTTGTTTTCTTGCTGGTCCAGCTACTGTAGGCTGACTCCAAGCACCCGCTATGGAACTTGGGTCTGCATCTTGTGACACTGGAGCTGAGAGGCCCTTTGACCGACCGGACTTTGTGGTTGCAATGTTGTCCCTGGCTGCTTGAAGGACCGCAGCCTCTGTCTTGTCCTTCTTGTTAGTTTTAATGAACTTCTCGCTAGATTTCTCCAACTTGCTTCCTGACGGCTGGCCAAACTTTCGTCGACCAATCTCTGCACCTTCGTCGTCCGAGTCTGCAGCGGCCTCATCATCTGAAGCTAGGTCCCGCCGTATTTCGGCTATTAATTCATCATTGGCTTTCCTCTTAGCTGCTTCTGCCTTCTTCATGAATTGCATAGCCATCAGTTTCGATTTTGGCGCATCGTCATCGTCGGAAACATTGTCAAGCTGCTGGAGTAGCCTCTTCCGCTCGTCGACATCATCCGAGCCCCCCGAGTAATCGGAGTCTTCATCGGAGTCACCATTTGTCTTTGCTGGTTTCCCCTCGATACGGCGGCGCAACTCCTCGTCTCGCCGGGCCATATCAGCGATACCCACTCGAACGTCATCATCCCATGCGGCACGCTTATTCTTGTTGGACATCTTAGCCCATTTACTTTCACGATGTCGGGCACCCATTCTCTCCACAGCTCGCTGACGGTCCTGGGCCTCGCGCTCGTCTTCCGAATCAACCTCACCAGCAGCAACCATAGCTTCGTGCTCCTTCATCTCGTCTCTTTCCTTTTGTTTCCGGTGCACACGATGGTAGGCCTTGCTTTTAATCTTCTTAATACGCTTTGATCTTGCATCCTCTCGGGACTTGAACTCCCTCTCGCGACGCTTCTCTTGCCATAGGGCTTTAAGGTTATTTCCTGACAACCCTTCGACATCTGTGGATTCTAGGTCGTCCATCTTCTTGGCCTCTTTCTCAGCACTCGGTCCAAGCCCACTTTCTTCCATAATTGCGAGGATAGTCCTTTCCAATTCCGTTCCCGGCGCCTTACGATTCAGGGGTTGGATCTCGGTATTGTTATGCCTGGCGAGACCGGTCTCCGTCTGGGGGAGCGGAAAGACTAGATGGTCGGCTCTTCTGTTGTGCTTTACGGTTTCGGTCCAACGGTCCAAAGATTCGTTAGTTTTCTCGTATGCGACAGTGCGGTCTAACTTTGCCTGCTGACGTCTTGCGAGTGGCACCTCTAATTTCTGCGGCTTGCTCGATTTCTCCTCTTTGGTCATGAGCTTAAGAGACTTTTTTAACTGAGGATCTTTGATTCCTAATAAGCCTAAATCTTTCAGCCCAATCTTTGGCTTCTTAGTTGGCACGACATCTTGATCGTCTGTATCTTGCACCCCGGAGAACTTGGAAACCCATGCATTGATTCCGGAGTCTGATACATCATCATCCTCGTCGTCTTCAATGTCAGAAGACTCGTTGCCGGATGCCGCATTGTCTTCGTCAGATTCCTCTTCATCGGAACCGGACTCATCGTCAGCTCCGGGCTCCCCATCATCCTCTGACATGGACATATCTAGAGCTGCAGCAAGATCAATGGCATCGGATCCGAGAGAAGCACCGTCGGCATCGCCAATGTCCTCATCGCTGTCGTCATCCTCATTATCGTCCTATAAGTCGCATTAGATATGGCTACAGAAGAAGAGGGCCCTAAGCTATCTCTCGGTACCTTTTTCTTCTGCTTCTTTTTACTCCCACGGAAAGTATAGTCCTCGAAGCGTTCCTGGTCGCTTTCCCCAAAAGCATCGTCACTTTCTATCTCCGAGTCGTCATCTTCATCGACACCAACTCGCCACTCGTTCCCGCTGCTATCGCTCCCATACTCGACATCTTCATCGCCTCCAGCGCCACGGCGCATCTTCCTAGGTGGACCCTCATCTTCGTCTTCATCCTCCTCCTCGTCATCATCGTTGTCTCTAGCATGCTTGCTGCCACCACCACCACTTAACGGCACATCAAGTTCGCGGTTGCGGGGTGTGCGCTTCTGACGGTCGGCATATTCTTCGGATGCGATAGCAAAGGCGTTCAAAGCCTTCTTAGTAGCTTTCGACTTCGACCTTTTCTTACTTTTGCCGTTAGTAGTCGTGCCGCCGCCGACGGGTCGTCCGTGGGCTTGCCGGCCTGGCATGTTAAGAGGTGCAAACTTTGCTTAGATTTCGCAGATTTCGAAGGTATCCAGTTGTCTCGAAGCTATAGTCGATCGCGTTCTATACTAGAATTCCGGCTCGAAGATTGAGTGTAAACGAAGCTATGCTAAGTCCCTAGAACAACTTTCAAGGATATTAGTTCTAATCGATAATGCGAATTCTTACAAAACGAAAGCGGTGTCTAGACTTTTTTCTGCCGCGATAGTGGGGGAGCTCTATGTATGTACATTACCTAACATGCAGGGTCCAGTTTTTATGTAAGCCCACTAAAGAGGTACCTAGGTACTCTGTGCGACCCACTCAATCCGTCCATTTTCAAGATCGCGAACTTTCACAAAACGGCTTCTAACCCATCTATCTACCCGTGCGACGCTTATACCAACGCCCGCACCGATCAATTAGACGCAATATCCCAAATAGATAAACCTCGATTAGTTATTCTACCCCTAGCGAGAGAACAAGAAAAAGAAAAGACAAGCAGCCGAAATGCAGCCCACCCAAGCGCTCCTAAAGCGCTTCCGCAAGCTCCCTCTAACAACCAAGGATATCAAGAAGGGCTTCTACAAGGGCACGCGAACAGGCAGCATGGGTCAGCACACCAAGTTCGGAGGATACGTTATCGACTGGAACAAGGTGCGGACGTACGTCGTGCCCGCGAACCTCGAGTCTTTCAAGGTATGCTCCTATATATATCAATCGGCAGTGATAACCAGAGATGGCGAACAAAACGGTAGCCAAGAATAAAAGACTAACATACCATACTAGTTAACGCCGTTCATCACGAGCAGGATACGCCCAACGAGAGGCCGATACGAAGGCTACAGTATGGGTCCTAAGAGCCCAGAGATGTATCTGGAGAGGTGGAAGGCGGAGAATGGATTGGACTGAGGGGTCTATCGCTTGAAAGAAACAAAAATTTAAAATAAATTACTAAAACGGTTACGGTTAAGACTAAGAGAACCCCAAATCGCCATAGCTGCCTATGGATAGACATGGTGGAGGTTGTCGAGTCTTCATGTTCTTCGGCTTATATAACTAGTATGAAAGTCATGCTGGTATTAAGTCGAGGCTGCGTGTAAAATCTATACCATATAAATCACATACATCCACATATCTATAAAGCACATACACTATTAACTACAAGTTGAAAGTTCAAGTCCAAGTTCAATTTCAAATACCTACTATTACAAACAATATTACTTCTAACGAGGGTATATAAAAATAAAAATAAAATGGCACAGTACACTATCCAAGACTGAATATATGAGATAGAATACTGGGTATATTGTTGCTTTCCTCCTTACCAACATCTCAAATTTAAAGGATCATTTCGTGGTAGGTAGATCCTCCTGTGCGGTAACGAATGTCTCTAGTGGTGGCCTTTGTAGGCTTGTACCAACCCCATCCACGGTGATCAGCGGCGTTACTGGCGTACTGATGGTCTCGCTACCTGGCGTAGGGTAAGCAGTCATGGGGGTCCTAGGACCGTCCGCCATGTCGGCGGTTATAGGGACGACGATTTCACGAGAACCAGCTCCTTGTTGCTTTAGCAAGTCAGGGTCAACTACTTCATCCCTCGCCTTTTCAGTAGCGGTAGCGACAACTGCGGCACTGGTCGTTGCTATAGCATCAACCTCTGGACTCAATGGCCTAGGACTCGCAACCCGATCTGGTTGGTCGAAGGCTGAAGTCAATGTGATCATGCTGGCCGTCTCGGCTTCCTTATTGAGGCTGAAAGGCACAGCGATGCCGCCTACGGTAGGTCGCTTGCCCGCGACACCTGTATCGTGTGAAATATAATCTGGCGTAAGAAGGCTGCTTCTAGGAGACGGCAATGCCTCGGCTTGTCTCGATTTCTCTTCACGCTGAGCCATAAGCATATCAATGGAGGTACCTTCGTTAACATCATCATCATCATCATCGGCAGTCTGCTGTTCGTCCCTGACTATCTTCGTCCTTGATCGGCTGCGGTTATGTCCAAGCTCTCGCCTGGCCACTTCCTTCCCTTGCTTTTGAAGATCATCTGGTGAGCGGGCTCCCTCTCCTTCGTTGGTAGTAGCAACTTTGACTTCTGGGGTCCTATCTGCTTCGTCTTCTCTAATCACTGTAGCTTCGTCGTGTTTAGAACCCCAGAGCGACCATAGAGCAAGGCCTATACTCTTCGTCTTCTTCTTTTCTGCAACGTCCTCGGCTCCCCTACGCCTACTAGCAAGAGCAGCTGGAGGTGGTGTCTCTCCGTCAAACCCCACGTAACCTGCGGCCATCTCCTTAAGGCGCTTCTTGTGTATCTTTGTACGGATGCTCCCGTAGCGTTTATTCCACTGGGCTCGCGTTTCAAGCCACCTTCGTACTGGGGTCTCCTTGACAACGCCTATGCTATTCCGATCCACAGTGCAACCAACCAACTCGGAGGCAGGCTCCAGGTGCCTAACAACTCCATGGCGGCTGACACGCTGGCGGATCATATGATTTTTGAACGGCGGCAAGGGGTCGCCAGCCTTCCCTACCTCAACTCCAACTTCACTTTCCGTTTTGCTTTCCTCCTTAGTAACTGTATCCGTAGCTTCATTATCCGAACTCAAACTGGAGTTCGATATGACAGAAATATCATCATCGTCTAGGATTTCGATCCCCGTCTTCTGGGCTCTCGCCAAAGCCCAAGCACCGAACTGGGCTATTGAGCGGTACATGAATTTTGCCGGCCTAGTGAAACTCAGAGTCGGGGCGACGTGGCACAGATCATCCCAAACTTGAAGCTGAACGTCGGTTGGTTTAAAACGCTTCAATTGCTCGTACGCTGATTCGTGCATCGCAGACTCTGGAGGTAGGTACTGGGATGGATTGGCGCACTTATGTGCCAGATATATCTGTTCATCTCGAAGGATTTCCCCGCCACCCGTCATGATAAGTAGAGGCGGTAGCCCACCAAGAGTGGGCTGCATAATAGGGCTAACCAAAGGATGCGACAAGAGCTCATTGGTCGTATACATCTAGGAAAATGTGAGCATATATTTGCTGGCCTTCGCTTTTATACCACATACCTGAAGCTGATCTTTGAGCTTAACTTCTTTACCGTCGAGATTAATCGATATATATGATGTTTCGGCGAGAGTAGCGGCTGGGGAGTCCCTGTCTGTTGCCTTTGTCGCATTAAGCTGCGCAAGATCTTGAGGGAGAGGGTTCATTTCCATTGGAACTGATTTTAGTTTGGTTTGGCCCGTCTTCTTGTTCTTAGTTACCTGCTCAACCAATTCCGCGTACTCGTCTGCATTCAAAGGAGGCCACGCCTTGGATGGCCTATGATGAAACCCGCATTGAGGAATATAATCTAGGGGGCAATCCTGAGAAACACTAGGAAAGGAGTGTGTCAAGTCCACCCACGGACTAATAAGAATAGCACCAGCAGGCAAAGGGATGCCTCTGTCCCTCATAGTAATCAGCATACTTAAGACCATCCCGCCGCCAGCTGAGTCCCCGGCAAGAATAATTGTAGTTGGGTCTTGAGTCGTAAGCAGGTATAAATACGCTGCTAAGCAATCCTGAAGGCCACATGGAAAGGGAAACTGGGGAGATAATCTATATTCGGGCGCGAAGACCCTTGCTTTCAGCTTCCGCGCATGGCGCTGCATCTGGTACCGATGCTCGTCAACACTTCCGAAGAAATAAGCGCCTCCATGAACATAGAGCATGACTCTCTTGCCTGGGTCACCAGTCTTGTTGCGCTCGTGATAATCAGCCTTCATCTCGATCCATTCCGCCTTGAGGGGACTGCCAGGTTTCCGCCATTGCCACCAATTCCGGCCGCCAACCTTCCTGATACCGTCCGGACCTAACTGCTCCTGTAAAGCGCCCGCAGCTTCTACGAGCTTAGACTCGGGGATCTCTACCTGATCGACTTTAACCCATTGCGGGTGCGGTACCCATTGTGAGGTGAAGGCTTGGATATCTTCGACCGTGTGGTGGGACGCGAACGAAAGGAAAGATCGTATGAGGTGTAATCCCTCGTCATACGAAAGATGGGCAGTTGGTCGTTCGCGTAACGGTTTGCGATTGAGGTACTACAGCATCATCACTGTCTTAGCATAGATTCTCCTTATAAGGGCAGTAGGTAACTTCGGACAAGCTTTTGGTGAAAGATAAATAGCACATGTATCCGGTCTCGAGTAGCTTGGCTACCTGATCGGGTAGCAAGCTAGGGAAAATAGGACAGGAGGGTATCCATTGGGCACCTACGTGAGACAGAAAGGTCGACAAGACGGTTGGCGTAACCGCCATAGACACGGTAGCGGTATTCATGGTCGCGTGCCTACGGGATTAGCTTGGTTTGCAGATGTAGCTTGTAAAGAAGCAGCTCTCTAAAAGCTGTGATGACTCGTGTGGTTGAAGCAAGACATTGGACAACTAAAGCAATAGTGAGATTAAGGGTGGGTTATAACGCGGGTAACAAAGAGATTAAGTTATGTTCGTGTATCTCAGCATCTATTTCCTGTACTAGGTATGTAATAAGTGGATAGCTGCCTCCTGGCTTAACTTCTGGTTTACTTGGCAGTTGCCCGAATACGCATCTTAATTTCACAGGCCGGTCATGTTCGGTGATGTCATTGCGCTGCTTGTTTCAGACGATGCTGCACCATTTGACCATCCCGTTCCTCAGCGAGGTTAGCTGCTTCTCTAAAAGGAGAATCTGCCCTGAAACGGGAATGCGCTTGATAAAAAGAGGTTAGCGTGGATCTAGTAACGAATCTCTGTTTTGCGTAACACAAATGCGGGTCAAGCTCGGTAGAATCGATTTAGAGAAAATTGAAGAAATTGTTTGCGAATGCCCCTCCATCGTATGTAAATGCGACGCTCAGGGTTTAGCGAGAAGTATATCACCGCTATAAAATCTCCCACAATATGGCGTCGACAGAAGCAGGACCGTCGCCGGGTATGTTATATATTCCCTGGTTTATCTAATTCGTCTCCCTTTTCTTATTATTACCTTAAATACTAACCGGTCCGGAATCCATAGAAACCCGACAGCTCCAGTTTGAGCAGGGCGTAGCTATCTCGTTACACCTATGGCTCTCCCTAACAGTCGCGGTGCAAAACGGACTAGGCGGTTCCGACTCTGAGGATAAGCGCGACTGGTTCGCCGGTGCGATCGTCGAAATGTTCCCGAGCTTCGTCGACCTTGCCAAGCCGCGCAAGCCTAGTCAAAAACCACCCGCTGAGCCCGACGCTGAAGATGTTGAAGCTACCCTACTACAAGTAATGTGGGACGAGTTCGAAACAAACGTCGACGACGACTCCGAGGTTGAGGTGGCTGAGCGCATCGTCAAGGTCCGCACTCAATGCGCCACCGGAGATTTCGATTTCATCGAGGAACTAAGACGCAGATGGCTAGCTACAAAGGGCAAAACAGTCAAGGTTCAGGAGGTGGATGGCGGAGATCAGGAGACCGACTGGGAGAGCGAGGACGATGAAGACGATGACGATGAAGATGACGATGTTGAAATGGATGAATCACCTGCTCTGGTTGCGGCGCCTAAAGAGAAGCCACCTCTAGAGGTAGACGAGGACGGCTTTACAAAAGTTACGCGAAAGAAGCGCTAAGCACGATCATGCCATATCAAATTTCGAACTACAGACTCTATAGGAGTAGAGTTGCAGGCAATGGCACAACGGGTTCGGTGCGAAGTGTGTTTAAAATGATATAAACAGAGCAGGCAAGGCGGACAAATATATCATGGGTTCGGAGCCAATCCAATAAAAACCAGCAACGCCTATGAGAGCACCAAATCCGAACAACCCATATGAACAGGGAGAGCGGCAATACGCTAAGGATCATGTAGAAGCATTACTCCCATTCATCGTCATCGCTGTCGTCGCTATTATCCGCTTTCCGGGCCTCCTTGGGACTGTTCGGGGCATGGCTTGGGTTTCCGGACGCCGCGCCTACAACATCGTAGCTCGTATCGCTGTCAGGTTGAGATTTCTCATCGTTGGACTTACGAGGTTCGGATGGCTTCAAACGGTTCTTGTCCGAAGTGGTAACTGCTGGCGGGTGAATTGTTGTAGAGGATTCGGTAGAAGCCGGTCGCGCGGGCTTCTCCGTGGGCTTTTGTGCGGGTTTAGCTGGCGCCGTGTCGTCGTCGTCGGACTCTTCTTCAGACTCTTCTTCCGATTCCTCCTCGTCGGATTCCTCACCCCATCCAATCTCTTCTTCAGCAGAGGCGGCTGAATGCCAGTATATTAGCTAGATTCAAATTAACATAGAAAAGACAAATCATAACGAACCTTTCAATAGATCTCGGCGACGTGCTTCAGCTGTCTCGATACTATGTCGGAGGAAACAGTATCGCCTCCAGAAGTCGGCGTAAGGAATTTTGTCAGGAACAAGCTTTTCCATGTTTGCTCGTAGTTCCGGATACTTAGCCAGGGCAGCGCTGATAACTTCCGTCTTGCTTTCTACATCGAAAGTTTTGGACCACGCAGCATATTCAGCACCGGTGGGATCTTCTGTAAAACTCTTCTCGGTCGTGTGTAAGACATGGAGCTGTGCATCGTATCTCGAAGTATGAATTACTCGCTTTCCGGACTCATCCTTACTCTCGAACCGGCGGGGAGTTCCCTTGTTGTCGTCTGATTCTGAAGCAGGCTTTACAATGATAGCTTCACGGAAGAAGTCTCGGATATTTCCACCAAACTTCAAGAGCGCCTCATCGGCAGCGTCCTCGGCACGTTGGATATCCTTTAAGCGTTTTGCGGCCTCGGCCTTCAGTCGTGATATGACCGTTTCAGAGTCCTTAACCGTCTCATCAGAACTAGACGCTTTGTCTGTGGTTGGGGTTCTCTCCGGATCTTTCTCTTTATCACCAGACGGTGGCGCCCTCTCCGTAACGGGGGGTGTTGTGGTTAGCGAGAGAGCCCTCGCGCGGAGGTTTGCCAAGCTTCTGGTAGCATCTACACCGAGCGATGTGACCTCTTGCTGTGCCTCTCTGTATACAGACCCGCCCTAGAATACATACTAGGTTATTCAAAAGGTCTTACTAAATCCAACAGCCGACATACCTGTTTGATAACGTTACCGACTGTTCCACCAAGCCATGTGCCCCAAGAGCTGCTGGAGAACGCACGGTAGGCCTCCTGAAGATCTTCGTTAAGGGTGTGTTCGGGCTGCCTTTGGGGAGGTTCTGCAGCCTGGTTGCTAGCGCTAGCGTTGTTATTCTCTTTATCATCCTTCGGAAGGCCTTCTTCGACTATGTGGTCGTATGCGAAATCCATGGTGGCGTGGTATCAGGGGTATAAAATTCTATAGGATTAAATGACTAAAAGACAAGTAAGACCCCCTCTTCCACAATAGAGATGGAGGGGTGCTACGTAAATCACTAGGTTGGGGACGTTGTTATGGCTGAAGAAATGTACTGCCGTTGCTATCGAATGATGAAGTTGGTATCGGCGTTGCTGAATATTCTAGGATTGGGTGAACAAGTGACAAGGCTGACCGTTTCCAATCTGCCGATTGACGTATCGAAAGGCTACGCGGTCTTTCCCCCCCTTTGCGAATAATCGTTCTGTACCTGTCCCCGCACATTTGGTACACGAGATACTTTCCCATCTAGAGAATGTTTACCCCTTGTGGTTTAGCTTGTGTTTCTTAAATTATGTACCTACCTCGTAGGCGCACAGCTTTAACAAATGCGGGGAATACCGGGCATCTTCACCGCGATTACTATGTACTGAATACATGTACCTAGGTAGGTAGGTACTACGCTGCCAATGGATGGCAGGCACATTGCATGTACATACAATGTATGTGGGATGTTCGTACGCAGAGCCTTTAATATCAAGATATTGGAAATCACTACCGTCTCTCCTGCCCAACCTGCCAGTCAGACTACAAATGAAAGGATCATCATGTATCACGTGGGCTTAATCCCGAACCGGCCCTTGCTTAGGTACCTAAGGTATGTATTATGTACACACTACATACATACATGTACACAATGTATGTGGATTTAAGTTCAACCTGCATCTTTTAAATCCGCAAAAGAATCCGCATATTTACCTCGGGCTTTGAACTACACTATCTAACAGGTACCTTACCTAATGTATATCTTACATAGTTCTTGTTTTCATATTAAAGCAGCATTTACTATTCCGTCATTCATGCGCAGTAGTCTCCAGTGCTATTCCAGCGGTCAGCTCGATATCGGAGTTGCAGCTTTTGTCTAAGGTACACCATTCGTAGGTAGTGGACATAGTGGACATCTTACATGTCCGTCCCCCGAAACACCCACAAGCTTTCCAGAATAGCACGTTACAAAGGCCCAATATCGAAATTCATGCATCTCCAAGGACTCCTAAACGCAACTCAGTTTAGGGCTTATATGCTTATGCTGCGAAGTAGCGGCACTCATTCTAGAATTCCTACCCCAACGAAACTTATTTGCAGAGCACTTGCTATGGATCGGCCAGGTTGTTACCATGCAGTACTTGCGCGTGTTATGAGGCTGTCAGCCAGTCAGCTGGCATCCCGGCATTGATCGGTATCTCCATATGATTTATTTTGTTCTACGAACTTCTTTATCCAGATCTGCCCACTGCTTCGGGCCTGGGCTGGCCGGTGGCTACATATCGCTACAGATTGCTACATATCGTGCCTCATCTTAGGAAGGTATTATGCTGATCACCAGGCACCAGGTTGGAAACGAGTCATCATCCAGCCACCAGACACCAAGATCCATTGGATTCCAAGTCCGATGCCCGACGGAGCGAGTGTCAGTCACACAGTGAAGAATGGCGAAACTGAATCAACTTCGCCTCTCCACCAAAGTACTTTAAAGGCTAAATTCGTGCATACATACTATGTAAGTAGTACTTCCTCGCCTACTACCGTACTGTATGTAGAAGTAAAGAAGGCGACTTGGAACGTGACTCGGTTCCATTAAACAGCCCGTGGCCGCTGAGCCGTTTCCGTTCCACAACGGCCCCTGTCTCCAACCGGTACGACTGAAGGAGTACTGTCTTCTCATTGGAGAAATCTCACGCCAAGATGGACCTTACTAGTGGCCTACGTACATAGCATGTACATACATACCTAGGTACACTACAGTACCTAAAGGTAGCAGGTGTATACAACTCTCACCTCTCACTTGACCCAACCCGAAAAGCTTGCTTGCCCGCTGTTCCCAACATCCCATATGGCACATCGAAGTATTCTCTATTGGGCTTGAAACTAATCGTATATACAATGCAAGCTATTGTAGGCTAGCAGGCTAGTTCCTAGTCGAAGGAACGCTTCGAGATTCGAGGCGTCCTCAGGTGGAGACAGTACCAGGGAGCAAGGAGAGACCTGTCTGAGGAATACACTACATAGGTACACTACCTACACTAGACGAACCTACGGCGTGGACGTAACATATAGGTGTACACTATGTAAAGGGTACGCAAAGGGCGCGATCAGCCACAAGGTAAGCTCCGCTAAAGTCCGAGTACAAAGAACGAGGAAATGTTCCCCGCCACAGTGACAGTCTCTTGACATATTCTTATATTGGACCATACAGCGCTTACAAATCGGAAAATTGCTTGTCTTCTACCCCCCTCTCTCGAATTCCTTTCATCGTGAGAACGCACACTCAATCTGCGCTCGTCACACGTCCGTTCTTTGCATACACATACCTATTACACGCCTCTCACCTTGACACGCTGTTCCAATCCTGTCCAAGGAGAAGGGGGGTGTGCGTAAGCAAGTGGTGGTCCCTACGTCAAGTCTGTCTGAAAGGATATACGAAGAAAAAAAAAGACCGCTGTTTTGTCCCTTCCCATCCCTCATCTTCAGCCTCAAGACCCCGGGAGGCGAATATTTGTCCTTTCCTTTCAGGCATCTAGTATCACTTGCAGATATTGTGCGAGACTGGTCGTGGATACCCGAGACCTTCAGAACTACCAATCTCCTAGAGGTTGTCTTATCTGATCTTTGAAGAGTTACGTCAATCATTAAGCGCAGCAATCGTTGCGTTGCGCTTCAAGCCATCCTACGTCCAGCTTCGCTTTCAAGCCAGCGTCGTTAGGGACGTCGACTCAAGCTAATCAACGTCATTACTTCATCAAGAAGAGACGTCAGCATATTCAATTCATATCTACCTTATCTCATACCTTGTCGCCGTTCCTAATCGTGATCATATTTCATATTTCTCTTAATTTATTCTTATAAAAAAAAAAAGCTCGTCACAATGGCTTCGGCTCATTCTCAAGCTCTTCAAAACTTCATCCTCACACCCCAGCAGCAGAACCTGCTCTTCCGCGCTCTTACTTCAAACCAGCCAGGAGGTAGCAACAGCCCAAACAATGCGCTGGCTCTTTCACCCGAGTCCTCAACAAAGTCACCGGTCCAGAATCAGAAAGGTACCCCAAACATTGATGCCCAGAACGATATCTCCAATGGGATCCAAGAGAGTCCCTACTTGGATTACGACTACGACTTGGGACCCGACACTAGCTTCGACTTCGATTTTACGCACGATGGTCAGGCAAAGATGATTGGAGATCTCCCAGGGACCTCGCCAAAGGAGAATTCCAAAGCCAGCTCTCCTGATAACGACAGTCCCGACAAGAGAAGTCATCCAGATGACGACGAGGAAGATGACATGGAAGAGGGAGGCGGCAAGCGGAGGGAGAGCGAGGGGAAGATACCCAAGAAACCCGGCCGCAAGCCACTTACGAACGAGCCTAGCTCGGTAAGTCGCAAGCGTTATCCAGGCAGCCCCCAAGGATTGTGCAATGTCTAACGTTTTATATAATAGAAGAGGAAGGCCCAAAACCGCGCTGCCCAGCGCGCATTCCGGGAGCGCAAGGAGAAGCACCTGAAAGACCTCGAGACGAAGGTGGAGGAACTTGAAAAAGCAGAGGCGGCGACAAACAGCGAAAACTCTCAATTGCGTTCCCAGATCGAGAAGTTGACAATGGAGCTTAGCGAGTATAAGAAGAAGCTGACGCTATTGAGCAGTCCTCATTCAGCCTCTAACCCCAAGCGAAGTTCAGTATTCGGTCAAGCTGCTATACAAAATCTCAACGACGTCAACTTCCAATTCGAGTTTCCCAAGTTCGGCGTTCTCCCTGGCCCTCAGAACCCCCCAAAGAATAGCACCAATTCTATGTATTACTCGCCACCATCTAGCAGCAGCCCTAACAACCAGTCCAACTCTCCGGGCAAGCCTAAGGGCCGGGCTACCCCCAACTCCACGAAGAGCCGGGAGAATTCGGACGCTTCATCTAAAGACACATCATCCAAGTCTTCCGGGTCTCCCTACGATAGCACATTTGGTGCCAGCGTATCGAGAACCAGTCTGGACTCTAGCCATTACAGCGTAAATGGGGCTAATACCGGCTCGCCTTGTTCGTCAATGGCGAACTCTAATATGGGACCTAGTTCCTCGTGCGGAACCTCCCCCGAGCCGCTGACCCAATCACCGCTAGGATTTAAGCCGGTAGATACCCTGACTACGATCGGCGAGGAACAACCGTCGCTAACGAGCGATTCTATGTCTCGTATGTATTACCAATATATTTTGAGTGTATAGTACCTAGATTCCCAGAGCTTGTAAGCTAACCATGCCAGTAGATTTCAATAACTTGAGCAATATGGATTTCTCAAGCCTAGATTGGTTGTCGCAACAGAACGGAGGCCAGTTTGACCCGCAGCTCTTCGGCGACTATCGGGAGCCGCAGGACAACATCTTGGCCAGTGCTACTTTTGATGACAGCTTCTTTAACGATGCCTTCGACGTGGACTTCACCACACCGTACAACGTTCCATCGGCGTCTAACAACAACAATAACGCTCATAAGAAAAATCTGATTGCCGAGATCGATGCCAGGAAAGAGTCAGAGGACACTATCCTATCCAATGGCAAGCTGCTCACTTGTAATAACATCTGGTACGTCAGCCCACTTCTCTCTTCGCTTTTTATCCCGCTACATCAATAAATTAATAATGATATATATATAATGTACTAACATCATAAACAGGGAGAAATTGCAAGCCTGTCCTAGGGTACAATCGGGCGACCTCGACCTCGATGGATTATGCTCTGACCTGCAGAAGAAGGCTAAGTGTGGTGGCTCTGGGGCCGTGGTCGACGAGCATGATTTCAAGGCGGTCATGACCAAATATCTCGGCGCTGACGCCGGACGCTGTACCGCATAGTCCCGCGTCCCACTACTAGAACTTTCCTGTGTCTACGAACATAGGAAGCTAGGGGGCTCACACAACAAAACACAGACCTCCCTACTCTTGTGCCACCACCACCACCACCAATCATTGGGTAACGGCGGAAAGGAGTTTTATCATCAGGCGGCGCGACGGGGATTACGGCGACAGCGGGGCAATGTAAACCAAATACCCTAGGTTACGGCAAGAGAAAGACAAGAGAAAGAGAATGCAAAAGCAATTCATCACTTCTCGAGATATCTGGACAACCAAATATCTAAATCTCATGTCATCTCATTATTCATCGGGCACCGGAGTTTGTTGCATGCATTTGCGACAGAGAAAGGCGGGAAAATCACTGAAATCCATTTCTCCTTTCGTTTTTTTTTCTATTTTCCTATTTCCTTAGACCGTACGTGCCCCTCGTCCGCTGATACGGGAGGATAATACGTGGCGGCGGCGAGATGACATATTTATGTATGGTAACGAGTACGGCAGCCTATGATCATAGCATAGCGGTGGTCAAGGCCAAGTATTAGGAGTTCTACCTAGGTAGCAAATAAGTGAAGGGAATGTAAGGGGTATTCTCACGAGATAAGGAGGGAATGATGACGATGATATCGATGATTTCGACGTTTCGGGGGAGACGTGTATGCCGTATCATGCCTCCCTACCTGTCTTTCTCGTCCGTGTCAAGACTATTTACGTTGATTTAAGAGTGGCCGAAGCGGATCTTCTTAGAGGCACGAGACCTAGCGTGAACAGATTTTCAGATCGAGATGATATCTACCTGTCTCTCTTTATATAGGACTCTAGCAGTACATACAACGAAGAGCCATGGATTATAGCAATTACTACAATTACTAAGCTAGTTCTATTTTTGGTGATAGGCAAGGTGGGATGGTGGACTCGACGGCGAGATTGGTAAGTATTATTATTAATTCTTTGCTCCGCGCCGTAGCTCTTGTGTATAAGTCCCCGGCCGAATAAACCCATTATCTTGAGTTAAGAGAGATCCTAGGTTAGGATAGTAATGACTGTAGTTTGGTCTATAGGTAGGTAGGTAGTGATCTTACAACACCACCGTATTATCCCCATCAAATAAACTAAAAACAGTATCAAACAAGCGTAATCGTCTCAACAGGAACCCCACGCTCCCTAAACGCCTCCGGAAAGAGTCTCGGGTCCGAGTTAATCACCTCGCCCGTCTCCTTATGGTAGAACCTCTTGCAATACAAAGGGTCGGCCCGGGACCTCTCCCATTCGGTAACCTCCTCCCACCCCGCCGGCACCGGGATCTCCCGTAGCCGCTGGTGGTCTCTGTGTAGGTCTCCGGTCTCCTCGTTGTAGTACATGACGCGGACGCGGCTGTCTTCGTCGGCGCCTATCTGCGCTGTCCAGGGTGGGGGGATCGAGCCGAAGAGGGCTTCGCCGTCCACTGGGGGGAGGGGGAGGTTAGTAGTTTTTGCGAGGGCTGGGAAGGGGTGTAGAGGGGTGTTTTTGGATTTAGTAGTATATAAGTGAGATGC
The DNA here is from genome assembly GCA_022432525.1 of Daldinia grandis. NCBI lineage: Eukaryota > Fungi > Ascomycota > Sordariomycetes > Xylariales > Hypoxylaceae > Daldinia > Daldinia grandis. Next base: position 2,101,937 of record JAJKLB010000007.1, read on the forward strand.
TACCCACGCCCTGTGAATAGGGGCGTGGGAGGATAAGTCAAGAATTTGGGAACTTACTAATACCGTGTACTGTAGTTACCACAGGGAGGTGTTAGCAAGAGATTCCTAAAAAGGGGGAGAGGAGATATGTTCGGAATATAGGTACTGACCGTAGCAATCACCAATAACCTCGTACTCACCACCCGCCGTCGGTCTCAAAAGCATAGGCATATTACACCCAAGGACCACAAAGACCTCATCGCCTAAACACCCTTCAAGTCAGCTTCCCACCCAACAAAACACCCCCTACTCACTCACCCTGCTGCGGCTCCCCGTTTACCATACCCACGTACCCATTCTGCATAATAAAAAGATAACACCCATTAATCCGCCCAATCGTCCATATCTTCCACCCATCCGACAACCCCTTCTCCCCCTTCTCCCCCTCCCCTTTCCCTTCCCCTTTCCCTCCCCCCTCCTCCGGCACAGCTACCGCCGCCGCCAAACTAGCCAGACTAGGATACCCAATGCCATAACACCGATCCTCGACCCTCCCCAGCGCCAGCGTCTGCAGCCACGCGTCGCCGTACGTCCCACGGGACGGATACGGAGCCTCCCTCAAGCGGCCGACGCCAATGCGCCGACAGGTCGCGCGGAAATCCGCAAAGCTCTCCGTGGCGATCCGAGCGCCGACGCAGGACACGCTGGCGAAGCATAGCCCCGAGACCGAGAGACGGCCGGCGTCCGTGCATCGCCCGCGCGAGGCCGACATGCCGCTGGCGCAGAACCCGACGTGGTGAGGCGTTGTGACGTGTAGGAAGCGCGACCAGTCCGGCAGCCAAGTCGGCCACTCCTTGGGCGCCGCCCCCGTCGTCGTCGTCGTCGTTGTGCTTCTCCGCCCCGCATACGGCAGCAGCGAGACGCGCTTCTCGTGGCGCGCCAACGCCAGAAAGACGCCCCTGAACACCTCGCGCGGCGCCGCCCTATAGTCCGGGGCGACGAAGCCGGCGATCTCGGGCGGCGCCAAGCTCAGCAGGCCGTAGACCTTGTCGCGCTCGTCGAGGCACGGGCGCGTGTGGTGGTTCTTGAGGGTTTCGGCGAAGGCCGTGTCGGCGACGTGCTCGCACAGGAACTTGATCTGCTGGGTGGCGTGCCAGAGCATCGCGGGGACGCCCACGTCCTTGGCGTGGATGCAGATGACGGCCCGGCGGAAGAAGGCCCAGGGCGTCTCGCTGTGGCCGCAGCGGAGGACCGAGCTGGCGCTGCCGAGGTGGATCTCTTGCACGATCCAGAGCCGCGAGAACCAGGCCCGCGAGCACGTCTCCGCGATGGCCTCCCATGTGGCCGTGTCCCAGGGCAGGGCGTGCTTGCTCGAGAACCAGCTGTCTTCGGTGCAGCCGGGTGCGGCGAGCATGGTGCCGTCTTTGGTGTGCTCGATCTGCCGGCCGAGGTGTGTGAGCTTGGAAAGCGCAAGATGGCTGTTGGGCGAGCCGGGGCCTAGCCATGCTATAACCCTGTGGGCGAGGGTGTATATCAACCCCATACGCTTGACCTGCTCGCTCCGCTCCTCGACGTCGTCTTGGTTGACGCAGAGAGCATCGATCCACATAACCCGGCCCTTATCCTCGTAGCGGAGGTGGCGTATCGCGTCCTGGAGGTTCCCCTGAATAGGCAGACGCTGCGTCCACAACGCCTTCAACCCTCTGACCTCCCCCCCCTGCTCCCCCTGCTCCCCGCCCTGGACCACCGCCTTCTCCTTGACCTTAGGGGACCCCCAAGTATACGACAGCGCCTCAAACTCAACGCTCGACTTCCCATCTTCCGGAAGCTCATACCTGTCGCGCGGGAAAGTAGGATCCGGATGGTCCCAGGACGAATACCTCCCGTCGTAGTTCCGAAAGATAATACGGCCCTCTAGGGTCTCGCGGGCGTTCCAGCTCTGGGGAATGGTCCTTCGCAGGGAGGCCAGCGACATCCGCTTTGGTTTAACATCTCGGGTAGGCGGGATGAGCGGGGCGTGACTGATCTTGATCTGGATAGGGTCGTCCAACTTTCCAGGGAGTATGGTGACCAAGCGAATATCCTGCGACGTCGGGTCGAGCGGTGTATATTCATACTTCATTCTTATGTTCTTCTCATAAGTTTGTTTATGTTGACTTGACAGTTATTAATAAGACTATGAGTTTGCTATACTTACCTACCTACCTATAAGTATAACCCAGCATCGACGCATCCTAAGACTGACTATACGCCTCAGACGTGCATAAAAACCCCCGTCTTTCATTGGTTCGACCATCATTTTGATGCTTGCGAAGACTCACATCAAACATATTCTCCAACAAACACTTTGTATCTATTCCTGCCATCTCTTCTAACTCCTCTAATACAAGTATGACTATTAAATCCGTATTATTCGAAAGCTACGAAGTTAGAAAGCTTGCGTTATTTTTGAATACCACGCCCCCAAAAATCTGAACTCACAACTGCTATTTGCTTCCCTTCCAACATATATAGGGCGACAGTTACATCAATGCCTAGCACAAATCCATATAGTTAAGTAGTAGTGTGAGATAGCCCAAATACAACTCGGAATACATCAAAATAAATCATTTAAAATTATGTATATTTCATGTTCTCTACATATCAAGCGTAGGGGTTGGATATCCCATTCTTCACCATTATAGAACACCGATTGTAGTTGTTTGTGCACTCCACCCGCTACTTACTCAAATATGGACGTTGTCACCTCGTATTCCTCGTAGATTACTCTCAGCGACGAGTGTACTATAAACTATATCACCCAAGAATCTTGTAAAACCTCCATTCCGAGGTCTTCCAATGGAGTGCCTAATGCATGTGTCGTGCTGACTTGGATTAATCTTGCGGATAGAACCGCCTGGAACTCGAATCAACTCCCAAAGAGAATATGCCCACTGGACGATAGTTCCGTATTAATAATATGGCCCAGGGTGAGCTCACTTAAAGAAGCTCATGGAGCGGGTATTGAAAGAGGTCGGTTAAGTCTGTACCAACTCGCTCCGAAGGAGTTTGACACAGCTTTTGCTTCAACGAGGCTGTTTACTCGTTTTTATTTGCGGCACATGGTATCCGCAAAACTCGGAGCCGCTAGAAATATTGTAATCCGCCGAATCGACGAGCCTGATATGATCCGCCAGTGGTATCGAAATGACTCAAAGATGCCACTCAGCATAACTGACACGTCAACCATCGTGAAGGATTTCTCCCTACGATGAGCGGAGATTGCGTTGTAATAAGCCCGCATCAGTCTTAGTGGCTCATTCTCAATACCCAGAAGACGCCGATGCGCCCGATAATATCCAGTGCGGAGGTGGTATCAACCAACTATCTGTCGTGCCCCTTCTTTACCCAAAACTCCCCTCTCTTTTGGCTTTGGACTATGGCCTCTCTTCTTTCGACCAAAAAGTCCAAAGACACCGCCACCCCCAGTCGACTTATCTTCACTCGTGACATTAGCATCGGCCGGTAACGTCGCATCCCTGCGCGCCAGATCCGACCAGCTACCCGTATCCTCCAGTGTGACCGATATGCCGCCGCTGGGGGATTTGACTTGTAGACCTGAAGACTGAGAAACGCTCTTGCTATATGTGCGGTGATATGATGGAAGCGGTGCTGGGGGCCGAGGTGCGCTTTTGGCCGCGCGGCTACCGCTCGTCGTAATACTCTTATCTGACGGGGGTTTGTTTTGTACAGGTGAAGGCTGGTATAATTGCTGCGGAGCTCTATTGTTGGTTGGAGCTGGTTTAACCTCATCGGTACTGATGGCTCGAGGCTCTTCATTGGCTGGGCTCAGAGCAGGACTGTTATCTCCGGTTCCATCCGCCTGCTGTGCCGTAATTCTGATTCTTGGTTAGCGAATAGGGTAACTGGGTAGTAAAAGACACTTACTTCTTATAAGCTGCCACGGTATAGTCGAACGGCTGAAATTCCCGCTCGATAGTACGGTATAGCTCTTCTTCCCGGATCTCCTTCTCAGTGGCATCATCCTTTAACCTCTCCCTGGGTTTTTGTCTCCGCGCCCTGGCCTCCAGTGGCGCTTCCTCTAATAACAATTCTTCGAGGTCATAGGTAGCATCGAAGTTGGTCTTGTCTGCCGATGGGATAAATACAGGTTCTATTTCTTTTCTTTCTAAAGCCTCAAAGTCAATGCACTGGAAGAAGGATTCGTTTATGAAGCTTTGCCAGGTGTGACCGAGCCTCTTGTCGGGGTTCGGATTTAGAGCAGCACCGATGGCATACAGACATGGCAGTGAGACTGGAGGTTGAGTGACGGGGAATTTCGGGTTTGCAGCAAGGATGACATTCGTTAAGGTAGATTCCGAATTGCCCTCAAATGGCCGCTATAATCATAGTAAGCACATAACTTGATCGCCCAATTTCGAAAAGATGTGTTATTCGTCGTACCTTGTTGTAGATACATTCGTAAAACAGTACCCCCAGCGACCACCAATCGGCCCTTACGTCGTAGCCTTTACCTGCATATACTTCGGGGGCGAGGTACGCAAGAGTTCCCGATTTGCTCGTAAGAACTTTCCCGGGTATAACATCTGAGGCAACATTCTAGATAACAAGCTGTTAGCTGTTGCGAACGGCGGGGTAAAGGTAAAATGCAACTCACGAAATCAGTCAAGTGAACGTGGCCGTCGGCATCGAGTAGCACGTTGTCTGGCTTCACATCTCGATGTATTATGCCTTGCCCATGTATGTATCTGAGCGCACATCCCAATTCCGCTATCCAGAAACGTACAGCATCTTCAGTGAAAGCCTTTCTCGAGATGTGAAAACGCAGATCGCCCCCGCTCATCAAGTCAACCACAAGGTACCTATTATTGTGTAAATCGAATTAGATGGGCCGTTTTGATGTTGAGGGTAGCAGTTGATGCGTACATATACTCGATATCTTGAAAACTATAGCGCAAGTTACAGATAAAAGGATGGTTTACATGCTCGAGCATGCGTCGTTCGCGTATAATATTCCGAACGCTTTCGGATCGTACGACTACGGAGGCAAAATAATATTAATATACACCGACTCTCTCATTATTTATATAAATGTAGGTAAGGATTGGGTTTTAGAAGTCGACGCACCCTCATCTTTACGAATATACTTCAAGGCAAACGATAGGTTGGTATCTTTTCGTTCGACTATTCGCACTTTACCAAAAGCACCGCGACCGACGACTCGTAATAATCGGAAATGGTTTAGGTTCACTAATAAGCGATAGAAGATGGCACTCGGTTAGCTACTAACATCGACACGGCAAAAGGTACTTCTGAGACAACGGGCAGAGCCCGGGCCCCTTTTAGATATTGGAGGGAGAAAAACACACCTTCGCCGTTGAGATCAACGGGCTTGCCTTGACTGTTGCCCATAGGGAAACTTGGGGGTATCAACACCCAGCTTCCGCAATTCTACTCGTGTTCAGCCGCGGGGAGACGGTGAACAGATTAACGATTTAACAAATGGACAATTGGAAAAGACCAAGAAAGATAAACCAGTTATTAAGCGCAAGGAGATAAAAATAATGATAGGGAGAATGAGATGTCAGGAGGTCAGAAAGATCCACTCTTAGATCCCTACTAGGTCATGAATGTCTGAATGTATCCCTCAGCCTGGCCAAACAGGGCAAGTTATTGTTATTATTAGCTGTTTCTAGGAGGTATGTAAGTAATAGTAGAGAAACAACCAGTCTAATAGAAGAAACAATAATAAGCAGCGCTAGGGCACAGATGGGGGGAGTGAAAGTAGTTAACAATGAACAATAATAAAGGTTTCAATGTTATGTATGTAAATGATTGTAATAGGGAGGGAGGAGGAGGGAGAACATTGAATGAATGAACTAAGAGCAGCAAAGAAGAAAGCACCAAATTGGCTTGGTTCAAAATCCAATAACCTTACTTCCTTGCATGTAGGTAGGTACTCCATGTATGTACTCCATGTATGTACCGTCGGCGATTGGCAACTGGTACGGCACCGGGCAGAGCGGGATAGCGTCTCATAAGTACCAGTACGGCACTGTGTCGTATCGCGGGATAGGGAGATTGCAGCAGTTCATAGTATCCTATACAATATACCGATAAGCCTAAGTCAAGTCTAGTACATTTAGGTACATACCTCCTATAAAATCATGCAGCTAGCGCAATGTAATTAGGGGACCGGACTTGCACGATAATACCAGCAATCACTGGTCATTACCTAGGTAGGTACCTATTGCCTGTAGCTTGCGTATGAGATGAGAAACCTGAGTTTTTACGGGGACATCTTAGACCTTAGTGTACTTTAGACTTTGCCTTATGTTACCTAGGTAAACTTGCTAATACATACCTGGTAACATGGCAGGATCGACGCCGCTCAGCTGCGGACTTTTCCATGTGGTTGTTGCCTCGTGCGTTCGAACGTGTGGCTTTCCCAACTCCACCTTCATCTTGAGGTCCAGGAGGCCACGCACTTGCCACGGAGTATAGAGTACATGCATCTTGACCTAGCCTCAACGGGCAAGGTCCAAATGTTGAATAGTGTTTCAGTCTGGAGGTATCCACTATTTGTGGCTTCCTGCGTGGCTAGTCTATCCTGGCCCCTGTTCCCCCCTATCTTAACTCTTATTTTCGCATCTGCGATTCTCACCATCATCAGCCAAGATCACATAATACTGTTTGTTTAACCATTCGCCATGCATCCTAACGCTGCATCCTAACGCACGTAACTTATTTGAACTTCATCTCGTAAGCCTCAGCGGATTACATACTCCGGGAAAATAGTATATATTATTTTCGTTTGCTATTGTTTGAACTCCTACAGTCTTACCACTCAAATCCCGTCGTTGCCCGTCGTTGCGTACTCAACGAGGCATACTGCTCGGTGTCCAAACGGTTGCGCTCTCTACATATACGATTATCGCGAGGCGGAATCTATCTGAAACGGTCACAAAGCTACCAAGACATGGAACTATTCCAGAATGTCATCTCCAAACCCCGTATCCACGCACGTCACTGGAACCAATATGCAGAAACGGGCTAGCTCCGATCGGCCGTAAATGATCAACGACAAATTTAAACTTCCTGTCCGTGTCCTTGTCTGTGTACCAACTGGGCAGTTGAGAAGGCTTGGAAGTTGTCAATGACAACCCGGCTTGTCGAGGTGATAAGTGACGGTGCAATGTTGGGAATACTCCTTGAGCACCACCGACGATGCACTGGATTAAGCAACTATTGAACGTCATGCTCCGTGCTCGTGCTCGTGGCCATGCGCATGGATTGCACGGGTCTTCGGCTTTAGTTACCTTGTAGCGGACAAAACGTCAAAAATCAGCCGCCACGTGTAAGTCTATCGGATTGGCACTCTATCGGCCATGCCGTACCACGGAGTCCAAAGTAAAGGTTGGGAAGGCTATATATAGCAGGTGCTGTCATCTACTCTCCTAATTCAGTATCATTTTGATACTCCGTCTTGGAGCCTCCAAAGCTGTCCCCCCATGGATGACGCAAGGTCGAACCCAAATGTCCAAGTAGGATCGTGGGGATTCGTTCTAGAAGGATGAAGAAGACCATTGCGCCGCTCCACGGCTTTATCCACGCGATTTCTGAAACCAATCCCGCGCGGATGCAGTCCGTCTCGTGCTCTGGAAACAAAGGAACACCATTCCCATCGCGGTGGACTTTGGGGTATTCGGGTCCAAGCTTCTACCCTACATACAGGTAATTTAATCTCGTGACCAAAATAGACAGTCAACAGGTCACTATCATCGCTACTACGCCGCACCTGACACTGTAAAGAGTAACCTCGGGCGAGAGAATAGAGGCTACTGCCATCCTTTGTGTGCTAGTGTAGCCCTGTTTCAGCCCCATCCTGCAGCTGAAGCTGGTCTACACAGTCGAACGTTGGTCATACAACTAAATCAACATCATAACGCGAGATTGCGTTCTCAAACAGCTGAAAAACGTGCCGTAAACTTCAGACAATGTCGTCTTGGCTTGTAATATGTATCCAAAGATGCTCCATACGCTACACATGTACAGACAAAATATATACAAACATAAGATAAATAACATGACTACCATTCCGGTGCGGTACCACACCCCCCACCGCTCGGTAACACTTCCACAGGTTTCCGCATCGACAATTCTGCGTCGCCCGTCGCTGCCGGCCTCTTTCCCCGGCGCCCCTTGAACCCGATCCGGCGATCGAGCTCACCGAACTGACCCGACCCTCCGTCTTCCTTCCGCACCATCCACTTTGTAGTTCCCAGTGCCGCGTCCAGCTCCTCAACTGGGGGCAGCTTTAGGTACACCATACCATCGGTACGCTCCTCCACGGCGAACGTGGCGATAGACATAGAAGAGTCGTTACGGCATGCTCCAGAGTCCAAGTCAAAATTGCGCTTGTGGAATGGGCATGAGACCCATGGTGCTTTGGGGTCACTGCATGGCTCCTTTTTAGCAGTGGTAGAATCGGATGAGGGGGATGAGAGGGGTGAGGGGGGTGAAGGCGGTGAAGGCGGAGGCGAAGGCGGAGAGATGTCCTGCCCGATGAGCCCGTCCGACAACGCAAAGGACCGCTTGTGCGGACACATTTGCTGCGTTGCGTAATACTTCCCCCTAACACGCCAAAGCGCAAGCTGGGTGTCGCCGCGCTTAATATTCGCACTAATGCCGTTAGGCGTAGCATCAGCGCCAGCAAAGTAGCTAGCCTCGATGACGGGCTGCCAGGCGGTAGATGACCAGCGGTCCTTCAGGCTGGCGAAGTCCTCGGCTGCCGCGTCCTTGGGCCAGTACACGGGGCGTGTCTGCCCGCGATCCTTCTCCGTCTCTACGGTCTCAACCGTGTCTTCTGTGTTTGCGAACTGCTTGAACTTGGAGGCGATTATCGGATTCCGCACCGCCTCGGCCCATTCGTCGAAAAAAGAGTCCACCAGCTCTTGCATCTGGGCTTCAAGAGAGGCGCAGATGCCAAGCTTGTCCTCCAGGACGACCTCTTTTAGGTAGCGTAGGCCGCCCGGTAGGTTCTCTAACCATCGCGCCGTACGTTGTAGCTTATCTGCTGTGCGGATATAGAACATCAGGTATCTGTCCAAGATCGGGATGACTTCCGACGGCGGGACATCCTTGGCGAGAAGCTCCGAGTGTTTGGGCTTTGCGCCACCATTGCCCGCGACGAAAATGTTGAATCCTTTTTCTGTGGCTATAAGTCCGAAGCTATGTCGAGTCGTCAGTCTGGTAATCTATCTGGGTTGGGATATTAGATGAGAAGCTTACTCCTTGTTCTGAGCCTCGGCGCACTCGCGCACACAGCCGCTAACGCCCCCTTTTATCTTATGCGGACTTCGTATACTCTTGTACCGCTCCTCTATACGTACCGCCATGCCCACACTATCTCCCATACCAAATCTGCACCACGTCGTTCCAACGCAGCTCTTAACAGTACGTAATGATTTAGCGTAGGCGTGTCCACTTTCCATACCGCCCTCTATCAGTCTAGTCCATATGTCAAGCAGATCCTGCTTCTTAGCACCGAACATATCGATGCGTTGCCCGCCGGTGATCTTGGTATACAAGTTATACTTCTTCGCGACCTCTCCGATGATGATCAGCTTCTCCGGCGTGATCTCGCCGGCAGAAACACGGGGGACCACCGAGAATGTGCCGTTTCGCTGGATGTTGCCCAAGAATCTGTCGTTGGTGTCTTGCAGGCCGTGTGTAGTCTTGTCCATGACGTGCTTGTTCCATAACGACGCAAAGATGCTTGCTACGACGGGCTTGCAGGCTTCGCAGCCGTCCGAGTTCTTGTCGTTTCCTGCTTCTCGCATTACATCGGGAAGAGTCTTTAGTCTCTTAACCATGATGATGTTGTATAGATCGGCACGGGAGTAGTTGAAGTGCGCGCACAGGTAGTTTGTCACCTCGGCGCCCATGTCGGTCATAGTCTTGGTGAAAATACTCGTGACGAGGGGCATGCAACCACCGCAACCCGTACCGGCCTTGGTGCAAGCTTTAACATCTCCTATGGTCTTGCACGTACCGTCCTTGACGCTCTGGACTATATCCCCTTTCGTGACATTGTGGCAGGAACAAACCTGAGTATCGTCATCGAGGTCGTCGGCACCGTCGTCACCTTCTTTCTTTGCGCCGAGAATGAGTTCGGCTGGGGGGGTGGCGAGTTCTTTCTGGTTCTTGGCCATAGGTACTAATTTTATATAATCGCTGGTGTCTCCGATCATCATCCCGCCGAGCAGGTATTTGCCATCGGTTGTGAATAGGTATTTCTTATATACCTGGGCGAACGGATCTTTGTATATAAGAGCCTTGACTGGTGGCGGAGGGGGCCCGCTGACGGCCGTCTTGACGGCGCTCTGCTCGTCCGTCTTTTTCCTCGCCGCTTTTGCTGGTAAGGAACTGGGTCCATCTCTGTCGGCGAAAAAGTCGCCGAAACTAGCTACGTCGACCCCGAGGAGCTTAAGCTTTGTGCTTAAGTCGGGCCGTTTGAAAGCTCTCGGTTGGTGGAGTTTGGCTTGTGTGAGGTTGAAAGATAGCACGTCAGCCATCTCGACACCAGGGGCGATGAGGCCAAACGTCTGGTTCTTCCAGCTTGCGCACTCTCCGATGGCGTATATATCGGGAACACTCGTTCTTAAGTCGTCGTTGACGAGGATTCCACCGCCCCGATCAGCACACTTGATGCCGGCGCTTCTTGCTAAGCTATCTCGCGGTCGTACACCGATGGCAAAGCAAATGGTGGAACAGTCCATTCGTTCGCCATCTTCGAATATAACCCCTGTGACGTTATTTTCCTCGTCCGTATTTATCTTTCCTACTCTCTTGCTCAATAATATATCAAGCCCCAAGGCTATAACTTTTTCGACAACCAAGTTACCAGCGTCAGCATCCAGCTGCCGACTTAGGACCCATCGATTCCTCTCGATTAGTTTTACCTTTTCGTAGCATTCCAGGTCCATCATGGCATTCGCCGCTTCGAGACCGAGCAAGCCACCGCCGACGACGGCCCCGACTGTCCCTTTATGGGACTCCCCAAAGATGATGAGTTTTTCTAGGTCTTCGATGGTCCGGTAGACGAAGACTCCATTGGCGTCGTGGCCGGGAGTATGTCTTGGAAGAACGGCATCGGAACCGGTTGCTAGAACCAGGATATCATATGGGACCACGTCGCCGTTGGCGCAAGATACTGCCTTATTTGCAGAATCGATGCTGGTGACCAAGGTGTTTAAGTGATAATTTAATTTGCTGTCCGGAGCTTGGAGCGCATACTGAACCACTTATAAGTAACATATCTAGGCGAAGGGTCCGTCTTAAAGCAGAGACTCACCCATTCCTTTGGGTTAAGGTATAAGTTCTCGACTTTCCGGTGGCTAAAGAAGCTCGTGAGACCAACTCGATTATAGGCGAGGTGGGGTTCTTCGCCGATGACAATAATATCATATTCGCGAGTCCTAGCATCCAGCTTTAGGAGTTTCTCTCTTTAGGCTGATTAGAAACTTGACACAATCCTGAGTTCTTCAGACAGGCAGTCGCTTACATGAATGCGATGCCGACCATTCCCAGGCCAACTACGACTAGGGTTTTCCTCTTGTCGACGGCCATGTTGAAGTTGAAGCAGATAGGACGGATTCGACGATTACTACGCCACAACCCCAACTCTGCTTACATAGGTAGGTACCTATGTTGTGCTACGATATGTAAAGGGGCGTCGCTAATACAGTCAACGATATTTAAATATAATGAGACAGTAGAGAGAAATGGTAAAATTATCTACGGAACAGAGCAAAAGTAGGCGGGTTGTCTAACGACAAAATAGACGATGGGATCATATTCCATCTCTCATCAGCGAGATATGTGCATCTCCGAACCTATCACTGATAGGCAAGAAAGGCTGACTACAGCCAAGATCCCCAGGACTCCCATTGGATATTCCCAGTATATCCATACCTAGGTACCTAACCTAGGTACCTGACCTAGTATGCTCCATCGAAGATATCACCATGAGGTCGTCGACTGCTCTACATACATACCAAGCCAGGGGTGTTAGATCGACAACCCGACAAAAAAAAAGGGGAGGATCTGTCGATAAGGTAACACGATGGACCAATTAAAACGGGACCCGACGGCCGCGGAGAAAGATAGCGGCGCTTGATTCGTTAGTATTTATTCCAACATTCACTGCTTCGTCCGAGGAATTCTGCATCTCCGTTTTATACATATCTTGCTCTTTCTGTCGTCTCATACGATATTTGCCACGAGAGAGGGTTAGGTTAGTTGGCCCAGAACAGACGATGTTGGGCTTTTTATTATGTTATGGTATTATGCGTGGATGGTTGTATCGGCCCATTTACGGACTATGTTCGGTATTTGGGGTTATTACATTACATTACCATTAATCATCAATATTTACCGTCTGTTGATTCGTGAGGCTTTTCTTCCTCTTCTTTTTTCTTTTTCCTTTTCTTAATCAAGGTGAATGGCTCGGAGATGTCTTGGACTGGAATGGAAATATGGATTTGGTTTCCATGGAGATGCATACCTGATAACCAGATACATCTTAAACTATCGGATTCTCATATTAGACCAAGACTTATAAACGGTAGTAAATTCGATCACCATGGCAATTCCGCAATTCTTCTTTTCTTCTCATCGCCCAACGCCCTCTCTTTTTATATGCCTCTTATCCATCCCTCCCCTGTCCACACGTCTTCGGATTCTCTTTCCCCGCGCACATGCTCCAAGTATGTGTCCGCAACGATGAAGCCCGTCGTGAGCATCGACGCTGTGGTAGACCAGCCATCGTTAGCACCCTCGGCCAAGGGGAAGTGCAACGATGGCTTGGGCCGTGACCGCATAGACTTTATTTAATTATATCTTTCTTTGAGTAGTGAGCGGTCCGCGACTTATAAGTGTAGTTGCAGCGAAGAGGTGTTGCTGGTGTAAACCTCATGGTATCTACTCATGTAGGGAGCTCGTGTAGGCATTATCCAACTATGATTCCCTCGCGAGCGTCCTCACATAGCCCAACACAATCCCATCCCTCCTCCCTCCTCCCTCCTCCGCATCTCCACCATCCACCACAGTAATCAGGAATAAGACGCGCCGACAAGCTATGACGACACGGCATCTATAGTCGATCAAGACAGAAGTCAACGGGATATAAGTCATTCAAAGGGTGTGTAATAAAGGATAGTTACCTAGGTAGGTACTGCATTTAAATTTCGATGTCTACTGCTAGCTCATAAGGATTCCGTATAAAACTAATCGTCTAGAAAGCCTAGAATCGCATTCTTGGCAAGTAGACTTATGATTAATAACAAACCGGATGGATCTAAGCTATTTACCTATGCACTTACAACTTTTTGTTCAACTAGAAGACGCCTGTGCTCGTACTTAAGGTAGTCAGTCATAAGAGGAATCAAGTTGAAGCAGACTTATCCCTAGATTAGTCTCTAACAAGTAGTTTCACGAGCCGGAATGGAACTGCATTACGAATCCTACTAAAACTTAGACCAAGAATAACAAGTAGTTAGTACAAGACGATCAATTATTGTTCTTGCTACTACTAATGAATAATTTTTCCTTTTTTCTCTCCAGACACACACCAAAGAGGTATATCTAACAAGCCCCGCAAACAGTTCAATTGACCATGGTTGATCAATTTCTTATTAAGGTACTACTATATCCATTGAACGTCTGGGTAACGAAGGGGGCGTGAGAATAGTATAGGGAAGCGGGAACCACAAAACCGTGACATGCCTCAAGTCACCCACCCGTGCCGTACCACCATTCCGTAGGTTGCCGCTTATGGATATGGGGTATATGACGGAACGCTTACTCCTCCTCCAACGGAGCCTCCTCCTCGAACTCTTCTTCCTCCTCGTCGACACCGGCATCCTGGTACTGCTGGTACTCGCTAACCAAGTCGTTCATATTGGACTCGGCCTCGGTAAACTCCATCTCGTCCATACCCTCACCAGTGTACCAATGCAAGAAAGCCTTTCGTCGGAACATAGCAGTGAACTGCTCGCCGACACGCTTGAACAGCTCCTGGATAGCGGTCGAGTTGCCGACGAAGGTAGAGGACATCTTGAGGCCACGAGGAGGAATCGAGCAGAGTGCGGTCTGGACGTTGTTGGGGATCCACTCGACGAAGTAAGATGAGTTCTTGTTCTGAACGTTGCGCATCTGGTCTTCAACTTCCTTCATTGAGACCTTGCCACGGCTGGAGAATTCAAATTAGCAAATAAGCACTATATACAAAATTAAAGGGGATATATCATACAAGATGGCTGAGCACGTCAGGTAGCGACCGTTACGGAAGTCAGAAGCAGCCATCATGTTCTTAGGGTCGAACATCTGCTGGGTCAACTCAGGGACGGTGACAGCACGGAAAGAGTGAGCACCACGGCTGGTCAGAGGAGCGAAGCCGACCATAAAGAAATGGAGACGGGGGAAAGGAACCATGTTTACGGCAAGCTTGCGCAGGTCAGAGTTCAGCTGACCAGGGAAACGCAAGCAAGTAGTAACGCCGGACATGACAGCAGAGACCAGGTGGTTCAGGTCACCGTACGAGGGGTTGGACAGCTTCAGGGTGCGCATGCAGATGTCGTATAGGGCCTCGTTATCGATACAGAAGGTCTCATCGGAGTTCTCGACCAGCTGGTGGACGGAGAGGGTGGCGTTGTAAGGCTCGACAACGGTGTCGGAAACCTTGGGGGAGGGCATGACGGAGAAGGTGGCCATCATGCGGTCGGGGAACTCCTCGCGGATCTTGGAGATCAACAGGGTACCCATACCGGCACCAGTACCACCACCGAGGGAGTGGGTGATCTGGAAACCCTGGAGGCAGTCACAGCCTTCAGCCTCGCGACGAACGACATCGAGAACGGCGTCAACTAGTTCAGCACCCTCAGTGTAATGACCCTTGGCCCAGTTGTTTCCGGCACCGGATTGGCCGAAAACGAAGTTGTCGGGTCGGAAGAGCTGACCGAAGGGACCAGCACGGACGGCATCCATGGTACCGGGCTCAAGATCGACGAGAACGGCACGAGGAACATACTTGTTGCCAGAAGCCTGTACGCGTAGAGGTAATTAGCAACCGTCTCCATTTATTTACTCCTAGTTCCTATAGCAAATTCATACCTCGTTGAAGTAGACGCTCATACGCTCGAGCTGGAGCTCGGAAGTACCGTTGTAGCTATTGATGCATGGTCAGTTAATATTCTTGGCGAAAGGAATCGACAACTCGAATACATACACGCCATTGCTGTCGAGACCGTGCTCGCTAGAGATGGTTTGCCAGAAAGCAGCACCGATTTGGTTACCCTATCATTTTCGTGTGAGCCCCGCTGTGTTTTATGTCCATGGTTCTTCGATCATCGCTGTTACTTACACATTGGCCAGTCTGAAGATGGACCTATTGAAGAAACGCGGTTAGCTTTAATATTTCCGACACGCTGCTATACAATTTGATGTAATTGCAATGGAAAAAGGTAGATGCGGTGGCGTTGTGTATACGAGAGGCAGAACCAAAGGGGTTTTTGGAGGGGTTTTCGGACGCGTTCAGGGGTTTCTCTAGTGATACTAGGCTTCGGTTAGGGGTAAACAAGAATTTGATATGACTTACGATCTCACGCATTTTGACGGTGGTAGATTATGGATAGTATCGAACACGACTGAGGGAAGCTGACAGGCAAGGAAGAAGTAAGAAAAGGATGCGTTCCTGAGAATGGTAGTCGTAGAGGTTTAAGGAAGGAAAACTAAGAGGAGCGGTGTGTGTGGTTTGAGGGAGAGAGAGTTGTGTTGTGCCTTGCGGTTTTGGGTGGAAGAAAGTTGAGGGCAGCTTTTTTTGCTTGTAGATTTCCAAAACGGAAAGGGTCGCTCCAATCATTCCAATCGCTCCAATAACCTAACAAGGGGTAGCCCCACCTCTGCCACTTCTTTCCCACTACGCTTGCTGGGCCCACCTCCTGTTGCACTTTACTTTTAAGGGGAGTATAGCGCACAGACCATTATCTCGGTACGGAGGCGGAGAAAGTACAAGGTACGTTCACGCTAGTCTAATTACTTCTAATTTACCATGTATTGGGTACCGTAGCTGCGGGCGCTTGGCAACCATCTTTTCTACATAGAAGGCCTAGTTACATCTCCTTATCATCAACAACAACAACACCACCACTACCACTTCAACCAACGCGGTGGCATCAATATGGACAGACATGAGTGATACAGTCTGTTGGTTATCCTGTTGCCTGGTACACTTAATTTAAATAGCATCAGGTCAGATTTATACTTATACGCAAGGCAAGTTATGTAACTACCTACATAGGTGTAAGCATCTCGGAAGCAACGATAATAAACCGATTATCTATTCTGTTGCCTAGATTCTCCCCGATTATAAATTAGCGTCTGATAAATACCAAATACCCTACATGCAGACATAAGATAGGTCATTATTATTCAACTTCAGTATCCTTGATACGATATTTAGCGGTGTAGACAGACATCTATATAAGACGTGGCTGTTCCTACGATGATGAGTGGGTTAAACCCCATAGTGACAACACGATCCTATCATATCAAAAACAATCTAGAGTGATACATATAAGCGGGACATATCTCGAACATTAAAGACGGAAAGACCGCAGCGGAATTCCTAACAAGGTCAACCAAATCGGTCGCCCGGTATTTCCTATTTTCTACTTGTTTTTTTTTTGTCCAGCCAGCCTGCCATAACCCAAGCCGACCTGTCTACCTGTACAATGAATGCACTCCTGATGCCATATGCCTGTGCCAGACCGTAGTGCCATGCCAATGCCGTACCCCTTAAAAACTACGGGAAAAAAAAGAAACAAGAACTAATCAACTCGTTTTTCTTTCATCCGTGCTGAAATCAAATACAAAGTGATTCGTCACACCGAGCTGCTTTCTAGCACCATGAATATTGCAAGGCCGAGACGTCTAAAAACTCATGGCATGTCCTAGACAAACGAGAATGCATATACCATTGGAGGTTCTCACGGTTTCGGTAACCCCCTTCTTTCATCTGCCTGGGGAAAGGCTATGCATAATGCGAGGCGGTGGTGACTTGTTAAATCCCGTCAAGGTTGCTTGCTGCGTTATTGGAAGTATGCTTCTCCCCATAGTCACCCCCATCTATGTATAGAATTAAGAACCCTTGAAGGATCCATCTCGTGTACTACGGCTGATCAAACCGTCGAATTGTGTGAGCATGTTCCGGGTATGCAGCAGTCGTAATTCGTATTCATAATACTCCGCGAGTCTATAGGTGCAATATATCGTCATTCGCAGACGTTCCAACGTCAATGCATTCGGAGTCGTGGTAGAAAAATATCGGCCAATATTAATAATCCTTCGAGGAATTCGTATTAAGGTGTATCCAGGTTCAAACCTAGGGAACATGGATCGAGTAGAATAACCTAAGTTCGTACTCGGGTCGACAATCGACATCGGGCCAACAGACATCTCGTTTGACGTTTCCTCGACGTAATTAAGCGGAAATGCAAGGTCTCCTTTGTATGTAAT
This sequence comes from Daldinia grandis, assembly GCA_022432525.1. Classification (NCBI taxonomy): domain Eukaryota; kingdom Fungi; phylum Ascomycota; class Sordariomycetes; order Xylariales; family Hypoxylaceae; genus Daldinia; species Daldinia grandis. The sequence continues at coordinate 2,119,493 of JAJKLB010000007.1, forward strand.
CTTGCAATAAAAGAAAAGCTGATAACCGACCATACGCTATGCAAATCATACATGCGTCTTCACATATACAGAGTTCCCATTGTAATTAGACCACGAGGGGTCGAAAATGGGGAGGATCGGGGGGTTTGTCAGATGCGCGAACTCTTAGTACAGGCTCTTTAGCTAACCGTCATCATCTGCATGCGCTGATTTAGTCCATTAGACGGAGACGCCCCAACTGAGCCGCTGCTAAGAATCGAGGTGCTGCTTTGGCTATGGGGTATCCGCCTTGTAGGACTGGACGTCGGGTCGTCAAAAACTCGTGTAAATGCAGGGCTTCCGTCTGACCTCGTATGCTTCGGAGTTCGTGCAGGGCTCTGAGTAAGGTGGTCTGCTTTGCGAACCATGTCGGATAAACCATCTCTCAGATCGCTCGCACGCTTGACCAGCTCTTTCAGACTGTTCGTATCAAAGTTCAGTTTTCCGGACGACTCGCGGCCTGGGTTCGTCCTTGAATGTCGAGGCTGCATAGATTCCATGACGGATCTAGCAACACTGGTCGATCCGAATTCGGGATTAACGACATGGTTTTCTGGGGTCTTCGGTCGATCAGGGACCGGCTCATCGGCGTGATCCCAAGTGCCGAAGATATCATCCTCTGGTGAGAAGACGGATCGACGGCGGCCAGCAGGACGATCGCGAACAACCGCATTCCGTTGGCTCTCTGTCACCCTAGCAGGTCCATTTGAATCATGCATAGCTCCTTCGAAGTCTTGGTCGATGAATCGCGTAGGCGTGTCAGAAGAGTCGGGCTTAAAATCAGTAACCTCTGCTGGATCTTCGTCGGGCGACGCTAGGGCAATGATCCCCTCAGCCTCTCGCCAAAGCTTTACAGACGATCCACCAAGCATGTCCATATCACGGCCAAGTCGACACAATCGCTTTAGATCGTTAACTAGAAGCGAAAGCTCCCTGATTTGTCCAGAGTGAGCCCTGATGGTAGGCTGCGTAGCCTGAATTGACGCAGGCACAACCATTGAGACTTTTGATTCTTCGTTTTTCCCAACGAGTAATCCATCGATATCTTCTTCCTCAAACTCAAAGTCATCATCCCAGTCCTCGCTCGCGTTCTTTTGGCCCAGCCCCCAGGTTCCGAACTTGGGAGTCGAGGTCGCAGTCTCAAACAATTCTGGAACGAGGGGAACACTTTGACTCCTCACATGAGCGGGAGTGGGACCCCTACGGCTCGCAGTACGCCCGCCCCTAATATCGATTTCCTGCTTTCCATGAACGGTTTTCGGTCTCATATGATTACCATTGCTGTCATGCTTCCCATGGGCCACAGATTCAGTCCAGTCAAAAACGGTGCTCCTAGGTCGCTCGTTCGTGGGGTCGACCCGGGCCTTGGGCCTTGCGTTGCCGTTGATATTGGACAATGCAGTTCGGGCACCCGGACTGCTCTTTCGCGAATTCATAGAACCAGGAGGAGATAGGTGGTTATATATTCCATTGTCGTCTTCCTTGTCCCAGTCGAGATCGTCATCGTCGTCTAGTGAAAATCGAGAAATATCTCCGCGTGTAGTGAAGTTGGGAGTAACTAGCATAGAGTCAAACCCATCCTGGCTTTCAATATCCGCTGTAAGAAATCGTGATTCGGCTACACTGTATACTCCCCGAACAGGCGTAGAAATACTCTCGTCCTCTTCCATAATCTTATTTCCACCGTCGAAAGACGGACCTAGAATATCCTGGATCGACAATCGTTTCGGTTTATTATTATGGTTAGTAGTACTTGGGGGCGACTCGTCAAACATAGACTCTAATGGGCTATCGAGGCCTTTTTGACATCCTGATGCTGCGGTCCGTATCGAGTCAAACGGCGTATCCGTCTTGAAATCCGTATCATCATCATCCCCAGACGTAAACCCGCGATGGTATTCGGAGCTACCGGTTGTGGAGGCCCGTTCCAATGTCCGAGCCTGTGATGTATTAGAGACAGTTCTTGGGGTTATCGCTGTATTAGTTGCTGATTCGATAAATTGGGTTTGTAGGCCTGGTGATAATGAGCCGAACTTGTTCAAATCGATATGAAAGCTCGAGAGTCTTGTTATGGGCGGGAGAGGAGACGAAACATTTCGCTTGCGGGCTGCTGGCTGGAGTGCAACAGATAACTCTGTCCCAGAGTGAGCCAACTCTTCGGCACCCTTCCCAAGCTCTCCACGACCAGCCATATCAGAAAAAGTTGATGAGTCTGCGCCTGCTGTGGCTGGGGCAGATACGTGCCGTTTAGTTTCACCCACGGTCTCGCCGCGCTTGCGTCGTCGTATACTCCCAGTTTTCGGTACCCAGTTCGAAGTTGGGCTGAAGTGCATCGAAATAGAGCGTCGAGGTTGTTTAGCGGGCGTGCCTTCGGGGGACTCTGAGGACTTGGTCGAGGACTGCGGACTGCTGTCGGCGTTAGACTGATTCTCTGATGCGAGAAGGTCACCGGTTGGAACCTCCAAAGTGGATGAGCCTATGGCGAGAGAGTCTGGCGCCACTAAGTAGGCTCGCCGACGACTTTGCTGCTCTACACAGATTCGCTTTATACCGGGCGCACTAGCACTGTCGTTGCCTCTCAGCGGTGATAGTTTGGCCGGGCTTCGAAATATTCGAGAATGCCAAAACGACTTCCACCTCGATGGCCTATTATTGGTGCCGAAATCAGGCTCAACCGGACTGGTCAGTGTCTGAGCCCTAGGACGACTACTCTGGTCAAGGGTTATATCTGGTAACGGCTGCAACGTTTCGCTATTGATATGTTGATGTAAAGTAGCAGATCGCTGGTGACTCGTAGCCGGTCTACGCAGCGTCATCTGTGTTTTTGACCCTCGCCGCACTAAAGGACCCTTATTTCCACCGTTGACAGCCGATGCACGCTTGACCAGTTTATTTCGAGGTGGTTGAGGGGGGGGATGTCCCACAGGCGACAGGATCGGCGCCGCAGAACCGTGGGAAAAGGTTATGGATGGTGAATCGGGACCGACGCTCGACCTAAAGCTTCCGTGCTGGGAGAGCGGCCGTATAGATAATCTTTTTATCCAAGAGCTGCTCGAGGACAAGGAATCTCGCGAATCTTCGACGATGGGTGTCGCAGGCGCAAACTCGCCTTGTCTAGTAGATGGGTGTCTTGCGAACGAAGACTTGGTATGTATTATTTGGGTGTGTGAAGACTGTCGAGGATTTCGCGATCGGTTTGTCGTACTCAATAGTGAGGATTGTTGGGTCGAGTCTTGGATAAAGTCATTATTGGAGGCAGCAGGTATAGCGGAGCTCGTTGTCCCAGGTCGAGATGAAAACACGCTCAAGAAGTCTCTGTCGGTTATCATTGACCTTCTCTTACTCGTATTTGGGCGCTGAGACTGCTCGTCCGTCAGTTCACCAAGTGCCAGCCCCGTTGCCGCGGTGGCAACCGCAGTGCCGGCTCCAATGAGCTAAATCACGTCAGTCATCGTCCCAATTATAACCCTGACAGAGGGTAGGAAACCAGCAAACCAGAGTGGCACCGGGGCAACGCTAAGGAGAGTCATCTCGCATAGCAACGAGTGACTAAGGGAGTTGTCTGCAATACACGCTGGTCTTTTACAACGGGTGGGATGTAGCTAGCAAATTACATGGGCAAACATGTTAGACTTACACTCGGAACGGTCTGCATTTTGAAATACAGGCGTTAGGAGAACAGAGAAGAGCTGCCTTCTATCGAGAGGCGGAGGGAAGAAAAGTCGACTCTCAGTGACGCTCTCGTGACCATTGTTCATCGAGACATGGACATTTCCTGTTCAAGAGATCCGGGAATACAAAAAAATCTGGTTTTTATAATAAAACTTCTGTATCGAATGCGTGTATAGTGAAAAATAGCTGGTCGGTGATCGGTGGTCGAAGGCCTGGTGGCCTGGCGCGACGATTTGCCTGTTGTGCGGATAGGATGGGCCAATATTTACTTTGGCTTTTGGGTGCCCCTACGAATGGCCCAGTGAAGAGCGATTGGACAAATCGGTCGACTCCAAATTATATAGTTCTGATATAAGGTAAAGACTGCAGTCTCTCCCCTCGAAGTAAAAGTAAATGCGTTGAAGAGAATAAAATTAAGGCAGTTAAGATGCTGCTACCTGCTGTTGCTGCTTTGGAATTAGTCGTAGTCGTAGTCGTAGCCGAAGTCGTTGTCGTCGTTATTGCTACAACTCCTAATAGCATATCTCTCTCCCTCTCCCTATGCTATGCAAAAACAGAAGGAAGAAGAGACCTCTCTCCAACTACAACAAGAATAATAATAAGAAGAAACAAGAGAGCATCGAAAACATCTCAATCCCGGGAGAGTAAGCTGCAGCAACGGAAACATACAAGGTATTGTATAGCAAGGTACTGTTGTAATTATTACGGGACTAAACCTGAATCTTGCTTGGAACGAGAAAAAGAAGACATTGGTGAGCGTGGATTGGGTTCTTTTGATTACCGAAAAAATAAAGTCCCTGGGATGTTTACGGAGCTGGATACTACAAGCGGCCCCGGCTGGCAGCTGCAAGTATGTACTTGAAGTACACTCGACGATCTAAGATTAAAGCCACAGATTCCCCAGTAAAATGAGAAAGTCTAAAAGTAGGTACATATCCCTACCCTGTTATATACCTTACATAAGGTATCCCCAGAGACCCATCTTGAAGTACCCTCCCATGTATATTACCTAATTGGGTTATTTGTATGTGTACTCGGACGAGTAGCAACCATGGAAGCCAGGCTTCTCCAGGCCATAAATGCGGGTGCCATTTTTCGAAAGAGCGCGCATCACGTACCGGTTACACGACACGCAATATGTACATACACCCACAGCGGTTCGTACAGTGCATACAGTGCGAGGTGGTATCGTAACCGTCTGAGACGCCTAACAAAACCAGCAAAACAGACGGCGAGACCGTGTGCCAAGGGCAAGGCCTGTAAATGTCTGTCCTGCAATATGCAAATGCGGGTTCCCTAACGCGCACAGTACATACAATGCCTAGCCCGGCCAACGGTGCATAACGAATTGTTTAACCTAGGATATTCGAAGCTAGAAGCATAAGAAAAGAATAAGGCCATGTTTAAGATGTTTAATGCTATGGGGTACATACTTCTTACCTAACGTATGTGGATCTAACAAACGCTCAATCAAATAAATCAAATAAAGCTCCCATAGTGTATCGAAAGCCAATGTTGACAATTAGGTCATGTACCTAGGTACCTACATACACTAGAGGTATTGACGCAAAAGCATTAAAAGAGCATGTAACTATTTATGTATCTACGTATTGCCCACGTTACGTAAGATGACCTTGACTTAGATTGATTTATGCTTAACTTAATTTTCCTTGGCTTTCTTATCTGGGCATTGCTGTATGTCGTATATTTATTTAAAGTACCCGAGGAGTGCAGTAGAAATATTGGAGGTATTGAAATCGTACACAATATCATACAATATATCAAAATCATACCCAAAGAGCAAAGAGCAAAGAGCAAAAAGCATAATCTTGCACTCGATCTAGTCAAGTGGACTTTTGCCATGTCCACTTTTCCTCGGACGCGCACTCCGCATGCTACTTGCTGCTTGCTGCTTGCTGCTTGCTGATGATGATGTTATTATTATTTATTATTGTCGCCCTTGTTGTTAGTAGTCTTGGATGGGACCGATGCAACTTACTAGGTTAGCGCCATTTCACTATCCGAGACCTGTAGTCGTCTCTCATTGGCTCTAACCAAGAGTACCGATTCCTAAACGACGAAACGTACTACGGCACTAAACGGCTTCCAAGCTAAGCTTACATGCCAGTCCTAGCCCGGATCCTAAGCAGGCTTCGGTCTTGGTCGGTGTTGATTCTTGAAAAGCCTCTTAGTCAACCCTCTTATATCCCTCTCTAGAACTCGCATCGATCGGTATTTCGGGATGCTATAGCGAACTAAGAACGATACTACGAACAATACTACCTACATAACTAGGTTAGGTTAACTGGTATATAAGCACTTCGAGGTTGGAAATTACAGCCCTAAATGGTGATGCATCAGTTACCTATATTATCCTTGTGTCTGGGTACGGTCGTTCCAGATGTTCGGTTCGTGTATAACAAGTCTGTATAACAAGTCCTCCTAGGCGCCGCTAGTTGTGCAGACTACTGCAAGTTTACGACACTTTCTTGATTTACACATGCTACGGCTGCTACCGATAGCCGGATACATCGTGTGCTTGGAGCCACCTACCTACCTACCTACCTCTAATACCTAGTCTGAGATGCATTATACTGACATACTCTGCTGTAGGAATATATAACTCCATAATAGGTATATATTAATTCCCAAAAACTGCACTTTAGTTGCGCAAGTGCTTATTCCAAGTCTTACAAACAAGGCAGGCTTATCATACTCGTCATAATATAATAAGGATATGTGTCTCCCTAAATACTCGAGTCCGTTCGGGTTTGTACGTCCGACGTACATTAAACCCGGAAGCAGAAGACCTTGCGAGATAGGTATCTCGCGCTTCTTACTTTAACACGGGCACCTAGGTACCTAGTTGATGATCACCAAACGCAAACAACTTCATCAATCAGACCTCGCCGTCACACTTTTTCAACTCGCAACTCACAATATTCGCCGTTGATGCCGTACTTAGATAGGTACTGATGCTTGCCGCTTCAGTGTAAATGCTTGTGCCCCCTTCTGGGAAACCCCGTACCCAACCATATACCACTGCAACCAGTAGCTAGTCGTCTACCGTCGCCTGCTGCCACAAATCACGACATGAGCAAGCTGTACCCATGGGGAACGAGCAGGTCGTACCACCAATTATCAACAGCGTCTGGCACATCCCGTCATCCCATAATTACACATCACAATTGCACCTACATACTGATCTAATTGCCATCGCATTTTGTGTATCCATCCGCCTAGGAAAAACTCTGCTCGTGGTTCGGCATATTCGTAATTCTCCGGTCTGCCATTATGTATTCCTGCCTCGGAAAGGGCTTTAGGTACTGGAGGTCTGCAAATGAAGACAAACGTGGAAAGCTTCTTTTATCCACGTATCACAATATCACAATATCACAATATCACAATATCACGATACTTACTAACTACCACTTCTAATTATGAGTTAACTACCTAACCTAGGTTAGTTAAATCAAAGGATAGATAGCAACGACCAAAAGCTGCTGGGTGGCGAGACACGCATACGAGTGTTACCTAAGTAGATTGCGGCGCATCCCAGTTGTGTATTGTAAAATAATAGCCCATGAGCGTTGGGGCCAATCGAGGTTGAAACACGAGACAAGGCCCTGCTTGGTTGTCATGGATAAGGCGTCTTGCCGTGCCGTCACGATCCGACGGCTCCTATCACGAATTACAGCCGTCTTATTATGCCCATGTAGTGCCCATGCAATGCCTATGTAGTGTCGCTTGTTCCTTTACCTCGGTCTATCAACCACACAAAACTCCAGAGCCTGACTTTCTATTAGGCGGTGCAAGAGTGATGGTGGAAGCTTTTGAATCCCTCTAAATTATTCAGACCACAACGGAACGGATGCAAACATTTGACACCCGAATCACATCTATTTACAATGTAGCTCGCCTTCTTCCTTTGGGCACTTGACTTCTTTCAAGAGATAGATATCTGCTATGCACCTAAGCTAGTAGAATGGAGAGCGCGTGGAATGACCTATCAACGGCCAAGGATCGAGGCTGTTCGCTACATACTAGCGAATAGTTTTATTTAACATAACTAGCACTATTTAACATAACAATGCCACACCTCAGCTGGATTTGTAATTAAATACATATCTACACCGATACTTACATCAGCCGTGTGACGATGAAAGCTGGAGATGTGGAGTTCGATTTCTCCTTAAAATAGCTACGAGTACCTAGTTAACCTAACGTAGTCTTTCCTTCGTGTTACCCCTCACTCCTATCAATGCCATTGATCAATGAAGCTTTGGAGGCGTCGTGTACCTGGAACGCCGAAGAGATTTGACGCGATGTGGCTTATGAGCGAAACCTGCTCAATCCCCCTTTTGCAAGAACATGATTTGAAGCCGAAAACTCGGTAAAGGGAAGAGAGCAAGTGTAGCATGATATATCACTTACGCCTCTGATGGGACTGCCGACTCGTACATAATCGCAAAGTGCCGCATTATGTGGGCCAGTTTTAAGAAAAACACCGCCGCCAACCATGAACTTGGATCTACCAGCATGAGCCAGTCGAGCCACATACTCCACAAAGCGGGGGGCCGAAACCAGGAACACTAACAGCATCAATAACAGCAACGATACCAATAACAATGGACTATCTTGAAATTTACCTTACCTACACCAAGTCTAAGAGATGACTAGGAGACAACTAGGAGGCAACTAGTTTAGGTTAAGGGGTTTTCTTATAATTGGTCTAGGTTATAGAAATCCCAATATCCCCCCTGAATTACAACATGTCGAAAAAGAACTGTATATATGGAGACCGAGTACCTAAACTAAACTACCGGTACCTAGAACAAGAAACAAGTACATCAGCCCATCAATATAATTGTCTAGTCCAACGTTCGGTAGAAATCCTCCGATTTCTCGAGACGACAGTGGAGAATAGACGGCTTACGGTAGTCAGTACACTAACCTAGAGTACTAAGTGACGACTAGTAGTTTTCCTCTCGGAAATTATCTACAAGCATATCGAGATGTCTCTACTAGCTACATAGTACTAGACACATAGTCCTAGACGGGAGACCCTTGGATCAAAATTTGTCAACCAAACGCCAAAGCCTAACTACCTAAGTTAGGTAGGTATGTATGATCTCACATTACTCCAGTGCAGAATTATCGGGTTACATCACATACATGTACACGGCAACGGGTTAAGATACGTATAGGTAGGTATACTACTAAGGTTTCTCAGCTTATGCCAATATATAGGTAGCTTACTCGGCGACCTACGGCTGAGTCTAGCTACTTCTATTCTTCCTGGCAATGCAACCGGGCGGCGTACCGACGCCGACTAATCAAAAGTTCTCCGCAGCACCACATCACCTGCGAACCGTCCAACAGAGCAAAAGTGAAACCAGACCCTCCCAAGTGCGGCGGCGTCATGCCGTGTTGAGGTCCGTCATCTAGGCGCGGGCCGGAGATGATGCTACTAACAAGTTGGTGCCAGGTCGGACAAAAGCAAAGGAGACGGTGAGCAGCAGTTCCCCCTTTACTATGCCGCTACGACAGATTTATGACTGCGACATGACTTAACATGGCAGTCTACTCACTCGGAATGCCTACTTGCCAACACCAGCTATGAGCCGCCACAGCTCGTACTCGGTTGCTACAGCAAATGCCTTAAGCAAGCCTCACATGCTTGACCAAGACAAGACAACCCGGATGCTAAAAGCTTGACTTACGGCTACGTCTCAAGCCGATTATTATTCGATGATATGACGTTGGATCCCCCTCAAGAGGCGAAATGTAACCCCCACACGAGCAGACGTGTTCGAGGATAGATTAAAACGCACGACACCTATGCGTGGTAAGAAGATTGTACAACAATCCTACTCCTCTGCCGTTTACAATATCTCTACGTACCTAGGTAGGTATGTATTAGTGAGAAAAGGGGGCGCATTGCCATATTACCGACACCATAGATTTCGTTACAACTCAATGAAAGGAAATGAAGTTATCGTAGTATACCTACCTACCTACCTACCTAGGTAGGTAGACTTACGAAAAGCGTATAATGCGATCTAGCGCATCTATCAGAGATAAAATAGTGTATGTATGTAGTTCCAGCTTCGTCCTACCCCGGAGATCCAACCTAATAGGGACCAGCATATGTACTATGTACCTACATATAGATCCCAGCATGACCGTACTCAAATAAGCCCACCAAACCCTCACAACTGCCCACAAGGGAAATGATAGGGCACGACGAGACACTGGCTAGCTGAAGAATCCCACAGTGGCTTGCGATAGCTAGGTTGCGTAGAGCAACCAATAAAAGCCCAGCATGTCGGGCGCGACGGAATAGCGCCGCGTTTCAAAGCTTCCAGGTACATAGGATTTGCGATTTCCCGATGCTAGAGCGCGTCTGCGGTTGGCTGGTTGGCTGGTTGGCTGGTTGGGTTGGGTTGGTGGCGTCGCGTCATCCCACGCGCTTCGGCTTCGCTCCGCACGGCAACCGGGACAGGACAGGCAGAATATCCTATTGGCACGCGCGTAGGTATTGGGGACGAGATCGATCCGGCAATAACCCTTCCAGTTGCGACGCTGACGCACCAGAGATAGTACCTACATACATAGTGTAGCTTGGCTGGTCACTGTGGCGCTGATAGCACAATATAGTAAACTCCGAGGCTTCATATGTAGCCAGGTAGCTAACTACGGTTAGGACTTTTCGGGTTGTTTTGTTTTGCTTTGCTTTGTTTTTGTTCTTAAGGCTTTTAGGGCTAGCCTTGCGCTTCTCATCTCCTTGCTAGCAATGTTGATTTATTGGCTGGGGTTTCGTAGTTAAGCACTCTTCGAGTAGGTATACCCAGGTCCCTATCCCTTCACGTCGGTAGCCTATCATATCATGATATCCTAGTATAGGTATATCAATCGGACCTAGCCGTCGACTGAGTGGGAAAAGGTTTCCAGCATCGTACTATGGTAAGGGATATCCCTGAAGGAGCTTGTTTTATGACTGGAAGACGTCGTGATCTCGAAGGTCAACGCTGTATGTAGCACCGGTTGATTCAAACATGACTCTGACCATCTCGTAGCCGAATGTTATTATTGATCAACTTTATTCAAACGACCGAGAAAAATGAATCCATATCTAAACATGTAATGTACCTGTGTACTTGTGTACTTGTACGTATGTTGGTAGAGATAGGTAGGTACCTACCTAGGTAATGTTTGTAAAACGTCAATAGACCGAGGATGAACCGATTAAAATTAATTACATAAGGTGCATGCATTTATTTATGTATGTAAACCGTAAATGATATACTTGGTACAGTGTTATTAATATCTGGATGACTATTTGCTTACTGTGTCGCTGTATTGGGTTCCACTCTTTCTTAATCCATATCCAGAACTTCATTTTGTGATAATTGATAATTGTGTCTATACATACAGATCGTCATAGTCCAAGCTTTTCAATCCGTGACCGCCGCTCGGGGCAGCAAAAGGAACATCCGCAACTGCACTAGATACATACTGGATCGGACATTCCGTACCTTGTAAATTAAATCTTACAACCAGGGATCCACGTTGTTTAGAAGCCCGTGTTTCTTCCCATTCCATATCCCAGGGGGGCAACGAACCAGGCTGCCAGGCTGAGGTCTTCGCAAATTGAGTCCCGTTTCAACAAGTACCAAGGACCGAGATCGATAATTCTTCGATAAATCCTCCACGCTAATTTCCCGTTCCATCCCGTCTTTTAAAATGGAGGCCGATATCAGAGCCGCTATTCCGGATATCGATCCCGTTGTCTCCGAATATTCGGTAGGCTATCTTAGACACGCATCCACCGCGTGGGTCGGCGACGAGGAATCCTCTGGTCTATCTCCCCTAGCCGAGGCCGCTGCTGCTATCACTGAGCTCCTTCTGTCCGCTTCCGGTGATTCGGCTGGGTCCAGCCAGGACAAGATCCGATCCATCGTCTCTAAGTGGGTTGACAAGTATGAGGAAGTCAACAGCAGCAATGGTGAGAGACGGGGTCCGTCCGCCGTGAAGCGCCTAGACCAGGCTATCCAGGTCGGTGCTCAGCGAAACATGTCCTCGACTCTAGCTGTAGCTACCGGGAGTGTCGACCTCGAATCTGCCAACGCTCGTAAGGTGGAGTCTAAGGTTGACCGGAAGAAGCTTGAGAAGGCAGAGCGCAAAATCGCCGCCAAGCAGAGCAAGAAGCAGTTCAAGACGGTTGAGTATGAAGCATCTAAACTCATCAACCAAGCCGAGGATGCTCAGAGCTATGAGGAGTTCTACATGGCTGTCAACCCCTTGCAGCTTGGTTCGGGCAACGGTGCCGGCAAAACGAAGGATATCAAGATTGAAAATATTGATGTCGGCATTGGTGGTACCCGCATCTTGGCGGATACGGACTTAACATTGGCATACGGCCACCGTTACGGCTTGGTTGGTCACAACGGTGTTGGTAAATCTACGTTGCTTAGAGCACTCTCAAGGCGAGAGTTACCAGTGCCTACGCATATTTCTATTCTTCACGTCGAACAGGAGGTATGTCACTAATCTCACCTGAATAATGCGTCCTATATGCTAATATACGCCAGATCACCGGTGATGACACATCCGCCTTACAGGCCGTCTTGGATGCCGACGTTTGGCGAAAGGTGTTACTCAAAGAGCAAACAGTACGTTGTCCCTCCCATGATTCTAGTGGCATTTGCTAATGTTTTATTTCTAGGAGATAACAGCTCGTCTGGCCGAAATCGAGTCACAGCGATCGTCTATGGCAGATACTTCCGCAGATGCTGCGAAGTTGGACCAGGATCGAGAAGCGCTTGACCAGAAGCTGGGAGAAATCCAGGCCAAGTTGGCCGAGATGGAGTCAGACAAGGCAGAGTCCAGAGCTGCTAGTATTCTAGCTGGTCTAGGCTTCTCCGCTGAACGCCAGCAGTTCGCAACTAAGACGTTCTCCGGAGGTTGGCGTATGCGTCTGGCCCTTGCCAGAGCCCTTTTCTGCGAGCCTGATCTACTACTTCTTGACGAACCGTCCAACATGTTGGACGTCCCCTCGATTACTTTCCTTTCCAACTACCTACTCACATACCCGAGCACTGTCTTGGTAGTCAGTCACGACAGGGCTTTCCTAAACGAAGTCGCAACAGATATTATACACCAGCACTCTATGAGGCTCGATTACTACAGGGGAGCCAACTTCGAATCCTTCTACGCTACCCGGGAGGAGCGCAAGAAGACCGCAAAGCGAGAGTACGAGAACAATGTAGCGCAGCGCGCCCATCTACAAGCCTTCATCGACAAGTTCCGATACAATGCTGGCAAGGCTGCCGAAGCACAGTCTCGTATCAAGAAGCTGGAGCGTATGCCTATTCTCGAACCGCCAGAGACAGAGTACAGCGTCAAGTTCCGGTTCCCAGAGGTGGAGAAGCTTTCGCCGCCGATCGTGCAAATGTCAGGGGTCACATTCGGGTACAGCGAAGACAACATCCTACTACGAAACGTGGACTTGGACGTGCAACTGGACTCACGTATCGGTATCGTTGGTCCCAACGGTGCGGGTAAAACTACTATTTTGAAGTTGCTTATTGGCAAGTTATCGGCAACCAAGGGTCTCATCCAGCAGAACTCGCGCCTGCGCATCGGCTTCTTTGCGCAGCACCACGTTGACGCCCTCGACCTGACTGTGAGTGCCGTCAGCTTCATGGCCAAAGAATACCCTGGCCGCACGGACGAGGAGTACCGCCGGACACTCGGCGCGTTCGGCATTACGGGCACAACCGGCCTGCAAAAGATGGCCGTATTGTCCGGAGGTCAGAAGTCCAGGGTTGCATTCGCGTGTCTGGCCCTCACGCAGCCGCACATTCTTGTTCTTGACGAGCCTTCTAATCATCTTGATATCGAGGCTATGGATGCCTTGTCCGAGGCGCTGCGCGAGTTCCAGGGTGGTGTGCTCATGGTTTCTCACGACGTGACCATGTTGCAGACGGTGTGTACAAGCTTGTGGGTTTGCGAGAATGGGACGGTTTGGAAGTTCCCTGGTGATGTCCAGGCGTATAAGAAGAGGATTGCAGCGCAGGCGGATGCGGCGGGTGTGGTTAAGGCGCATTAGGGGGTTGTTGAATAAGATAGGGGGGCTATGTAGGGGGTATGGGCTAGGTAGATAGGTATATGTGAATGAGATATGATTGAGATGTTGAAATATCGATTGTGTGCTTGACTATTGGTATTGCTTATGTTATCGACGATCCCAAGATAAATACGGTGTAGTCATCTGTCCACTTCTAGGTACCTATCTATAGTCTTCTACAACTACTTAGAAGAAGCAGTCAACGTACTATAACATATATAGGTTAGGTACTATTCAGATCTCCGTCAGCCAGCCTATCCTCGACGATACTTAGGAGATAGTCTCGTCCAAGTTCTTTAGGCACTAATAGGAAATGCTAAATCGTTACTAAACGAGAAATGTAGACCATTTTCCTATCCCATCCTTCCAGTAGTACCATTTGTAATGGGGCTAGAAAGGCTCTTCCTAATCGTAAACCATAAAGTGATGGCAATGTACCTAAACACAACGATATACACCACCCAATTTAATATATATGTATTTCGTCGAATATATATGCGATATCTCAATTACGAAGGGGCGAAGCTTAAAAGTATTTTACATATAACTAGAGACAGATGAGGGTGTAGTATTAGTAGTATTATATTATTTCCTCCCATCACCTTTCTACAACAGCTTGTTGTTGTTTTTGGCTTCTCTGAACCCGTACCTACACAATGCACAATACGATGGCTCTTGACTACTATTTTATATAAGGTAGTCTGGCCCTCTGTTTATCTGATTTTACGTTAGTTAAAGAGGCTGGTTTAATCTAGATAATAGTGTAGCCGTAGTGCTATGTTCTCTAGCCACTTACTTCCTTAAAATCCTAGGTACCCCTTTTATTAACAACATTGACATATGATAGTCACGCAAGTATCTTATTGCTTGGGGGTCAAGTGCAGTATGCCAAACGTTCTAGGGGTAGCTAATACAGATATGATGCCCCCAGGTCATATTTGAAATCACAGGACCATAGCTAGGAACTTTATCTCTGATACTAACGCCCCTGGCATATATTTGGCGAGATTTGAAGGGATCTGTAATCTTGAACCAAAGGTATAATTTACTACAGTTAACTTAACTTCTATCCGCCTTGTCTATACCAGGATACAACGTAAGAAATTATCTAGAGCAACCTCGTTATATAAATTTATATATAATCAATCATCTATATAAGTAAATCAGGACTACCTAGGTACCTACCTCTGTAGTGGGTTTTACATAATTCTATAAACTGTATATACACCAGCCCTTCCTAAGACACCAGACTCGACATCAAACACGCCAAAGCCAAAATATCTTAAAACAACACAGAGGAGTAGTCTGCATCATCCATTTGCCATGTTACTAGTTTATAGCTCAACTTGTTGACCCAAAGATGTTTCATGTCGACTGGGAACAAAAGGGGCATGTGCGGTTTTTATTTATGTCTTTCCAACTTATGGCAAAGCATACTTGAATAATAGATAACTGGCTAGATAAATGGTACGCACATTATATATAAATCACAAAGAAACCCTAAAACTACCGTCGCTCTAAACTTCTCTACTATATATATGGATGTAGTAGTATATTAACCCATCCTATCTCAGCGAACCTAAATATAGACCGGTAGCATGACTGCGGAATAGAGCAAGAGGAAGCAAATAAACCCCTCAGACGATTGCTAGTTACGGTTCATTCATCGAAGCGAACGGATATACGAGAGCTATGCATGTAGTAGATACGTACCTTCATGACATAGATGAAGCTGGACTTAGTTTACTTCCGTTTCCACAAGAAAACTAGACCACAGCCCGCCCATAGGGTAGATGGAAGCAAGCAAACACTTACGCTTGGGCATACAAGTATAAAAGAAGCAACCAAAGCCTAGGAAACGTTACCTGTGATCTTAGATCGATCGATACTTAGATTAATACGGCGTGGAACAAATCACGATGGCACGGAATGTACTGATTAACTGCACTCGGCCGGATATGACGGACGTATATTATGAACCTGCTGTATAGATATCTCACCCAAGAACACCCAATGGGAAGGGGGCGGAGATTATCTGACTATTGAAAACAGACACTAGGAAATACCAGCCACCTGTTTTGATTTGTTCCTCAACTGCAGGAACCCCAAAAATACGCTTGGAAATAACATGTAAGAACGCTCTATAATATATATCCACGGCAGATGGCGTCTTATCTGGTTGCACCGATAGTACCAACTTGGTACTGCTGCCTCTCTGAAAGTGGACGAGTCGCCATCATTGGGCTACCCTCCAGTTCGCTTCGTGCAACACACATTCCATAATGTTACCAATATTAACCAGTTTGAGATTCTAGTGCTTCGCATCTCCTCTTCCAAAAATCACGCTCTTTCTCAAGACCGGCGATCTTTGCTTCAAGTTCCTCAAATCGTATCGCTTTACGCTCACGAGACTTGCGAGCTGCCAATGTATTTCGCGCTCGCTTCATGGCAATCGAATCGTTCGGATCATCAACTACGATGGGAGGAAGTGGTTTGTCTCGACGACGAGGGTTCACACCAGATACTGAGGAGTGTCTGACATGATTCCCGGACGTTGGGGAGTTACCAGATTTGCGGCGAAGCTTAGAAGTGGGTTCAGCCACCTCTAGCTCTTCAGACTGCTGTGCCGGTGACAATTCGTCAGCAGTAGAGGCAGTATTGACAGCTGGGTTATCCTCAGGAAACAAAGAGGGCCATGCCCTACTAAAGCCATGGTCGAAATCGTTGTTACCGCCAAGATTCGGGGACAGCTCAAAATCGTAATCTTGAAGCTCGGGAGACCCGCCATACATAGAAGGTGACGTCAAGTTCGTGATCGCAGTGGAGTTCGGGGCAGACGTGGTGGGATCGAGGAACAAGTCTTGGGGTGAAATGGTTCCCATGTTGCTAGCAGTGCTAGAGGCAGAGCTTGCAATCACGTCGTAGCCGGGAATTCCGGGGGAAGAGTAGGCCGTTGTTGGCCCCTGGAAGGCCGTAAGGTCCTCAAGGCTAAGGGCGTCTGGATTGTGTAAGATAGGAATGCAATTAGAAAGAGAGGTTGAGTAATTACCTTGAAGATCCATCCTGGCCACCTGCTGACTACCGCCGCCCTGCGTGAAAAGAGGTACAGGTGGACGAGCAGAACGATTTTGGTTCGCCGCAGCGGTAGAGGGTAAAGCAGAGATTGATGCGTAATACTGTTGTAAGTTCTGATTTTGCACGGAAGAATTAAACCGATTGGTAAATGCCGTAGAGGAAGAAGTCTGATGTCCTGTTGCCCGGATAATCTGAGCCACTCGTTGATTCTGTATCGAAGGGGAAGAACCGTTTGCGATATGCGGAGAGCGGCTAGGGTTGGCGTTGAGAGATCCAAAGGCTGATACTGCTACTGAGGCAGGTGAGGATACAGCGCGGTTAACGTTCTGTCTCTGAGGCGGGGGTTGATCGAACAAGACAAAGTCCTGCTGCGGTGGTGGGAAGTTGGATTGCGCGGATTGTGCCGGCAGGCTCGGGGAACTGGAGGGAAGCCATGTTTGCTGTTGAGAATCCGTGGTGAAGACTAAAGAGTCTTGCTGGGGAATGTTGGCGGTGGTGAGGGAACTCGGAGAGCAGTGAATAGCTTCGTTTGAGTTTAGTTCTTCCTGGAAAGGGAGAGCTGAGAAGAAGGGTTGAGTGGGGAGATAATTGTTATTCCTTGGAGACTGAATCTTGACTGTTGCTACGGGGAGCACATGAGAAAGAGAAAAGACACGAGGTCTGGTTTGCTTAGCGCATTTTGATGAATGTTTTGATGTCTGCTTATGATATGGTTCTGTAGTTGTATGGGGGGGGATATAGAATAGAAGAGGGGAGAAAACAAAAAAGGTTCGTGCCTGAATTTCGGCGGGAGAGGTGAGACTTTAGTAATTTTTCAGGCAACAATCCCTTGGTCAAGAGCGAAAGCCAAAGACAAAAAAACCCCGTGCTTAGCAACTTCGCAACTTCGCAACTTTGGCAAGAAACGGGGAGGGGCGCAGGGGCCCTTAGCGCTACTTGTTAGGCGTACGCATGGGTATATTTCTGGAGCCAAGGATACCCGTGTGCGGCTAGTTAGGTCTGACAGTCACTTGCTAACCACTAACAATTTTGATTGCAGAGGACTTTTAGGGCAAGCTTGACGGATGAAACGCATGTTCAGTTAAGAAAGAACAAAATACGTTCGCTTGAGAGCGTGTGACTCATACTTGATGGATCCATAATTCCGTTAAGCACTAATGACCCCTGCCTCCCAATGGCTCCTCCTTCAACTAGCGTACAGCCTTCTTCCGTATGTATTTCCTGTTGCAACTGCTTTTTTAGTCTGTTCTGTAGACATGAACCTTGTCGCAACTAATGGAAGTTAAGGTGGAAAAAGACCAAACCGGGAAATCATCAATTTGCAACGGAGGTAACGGCATTGTGCAGCAGAAAGTGCCCATTTAATGCAATATTCTGCGAATCTAGGCTTTGTCTACGTACGTATGTAAGTGAGGTACCTATTTGAAGCAGGTATTCATTTCTGGCTACGGTGTTCGTAGTTGCGCGCGCAATTCTAACGTACGTCGATATGTACTGAGGTATATGCAACTTGAGGAAGAAAAAATTTAGTCTGGCCGTCGCAAAATCGTCTTATCACCGCAAATAGTCCCCAGCCGTTGCGGACTTGAAAGATACTAACACCGTTTTTAGTTGTTTCAATTAAAACCGTGGATCTCTCTGTCCGTCCTGCCGGTTTCTGGGGGCTGCATCGCCAAGACTCTAAACCATTCGAAGCCAAGGCTTGTGACGGATTACGATATTCCTATTATTGTCCGTTCGCTCCTACATGTCGCAAATGAATTCTATTGGCTCTTTTGGTCGTCGGCCAGCTAAATGAGGAAAGGTCTTCTAAGTCTTCTTGTCCATAGGAAGCAGAGATTATCCTCCTCGTGATATTTAACGACGACAAAATGCCTCGAGAAACCCGCTTTACGTATATTATAGTGCGTAACGTATCCATATCAGATGGAACATTTAAATGGGCCTGAAATGGAGATATTGGATGCAACATCGAGCTAAACGCCTAGCTACATTACAATTACGAGTCTTTGAATTCTGCCAGTACATACAAGTCGGGCGTCCTTCGGTCTCGAACTCGATTTTACGGCTGTCTATTATTAATCTATTACATTAATCTAGGTACTTCGTACATCTATCAGATACGGAATATTAACTGCAGTATATGGCACCGTATTCTTCTTTTAGAGTCTTGGATGGTCAGCTTTTCATTGAACGGTTGTTGTGCTGATCAGTTCGCTTATTCTCGTCTCCGCCAACTTCTTTTTCTTACTTTGAATTCAAAAATTACCATCTTACTGGCTCCACTGACGATGATCCATCAACGTAGTTGCAGGAGATTCAGGAACCAACATATAGTTGATGGTTGATGATACGGATTTATATGACGTTGCGGGATCCATTGCTAGATACGTTTTTTGCATGCGCGCAGTCGTCAACTTAAGTGCGTATACTTAAGGATTCGCAGACGCGTGCGCAACGCGGGTTGCATCGAAAATTGAAATATCCATCCAGTCCATTCTCGCATTTCTTAAACCCCACATTGTCCATGGGGCGTTGCAAAAAGGAAAAAAAGCTCCCCGCGCTTTGTCTCTGGCGGAATTGAATCTCAATTCGGATAGGCCACGGATCAGCGACAAGGGAGCATTTTAAGCAATCGGATCAACCAATTCCAACGCGGAGTTGCAGTTTCAGTGTTTCTTAGCCCTGCCGTTCGAATTATGACTCATACCTACTCGATTTTACGCTTGACCCTCTGTGTACTATCTATCTAGGTAGTTAGTATCGACTACACATAGACTACGCTACATATCGACTATACTATAGTCTGTATCGTACATAATAATGGCACATTATTCGGTAAGGGTGATTCTCGCCATGTCCTGCCTCCTTTTCGTTTCCTAACTGCACATACCGAAAGTGGTTGTATCGTGTTTCACGGCACAAAGAGCCAACGTACGAATATCCTGAGATGAAAGAATTATTTGAGACGGCAAAGGAATGAAAACGGAGAGGCTCGTATTAGCCCAGTGTCTTACGGAAATCTCACCAAGATTGCCTACCCTAGGGGCCCTGTCTTGCATGGCTATCCACAGTATGTAGGGTTGCATATTGGTGGATAGCTGGCTAAGATGTGCTTGTGCGTTTCCATCTTTTCTACAAGACGCAGGGCGCAGCCTTTTACGCCGTTGCTTTCCGGTTCTCGAATATCAAATAAGATAAAACTATTGGTAATCCACATGTTTGAGACATTTCACCGACATCATAGGAGAAAAAGGACCGTATTCGCATCTTTCCTAGGCCGACAAGGCATGCCTTATCAGCCCTATGTAGGACCCCCAGTCCTGCATACACAGGTCTCCCCCTTTGTTCCTAATTCTTGGTTCACTCGTCACAACGCCAAACCAAGATAGTTTCTTCAACGAGGCCACGTTGCCTCTCTGCATATTAGGCAGAGCTACGATCTAATACCACAAGGCGCGCAGAGCCGCGTTAGTGCTCTACGAATTCATCCGTGCTTATGGACCTAATAATGTCTGTCGGGTTACGAAGGCATCCTATATTACTACGTTGGCCTACGTCCGTGGAAATGCTCGATACCGGCTGCCTTATACCTGATGGGCCGCCCCACGCGCCGTCTCTATGTATTACGCAGCGGCTCTCGTCAGCCACTCATAACCCCTTAGACATCATACCAAGCATAGGTAGGTACCTATCTAGGTATGTATCTATAATAGATCTTGTGCATATTAGTATATGTATGCAACGCCGACATACATGCATTCAACTCCCGTAAGTCCGACTCCGGAATACATATTATACCTTAGGTATCTCATACATAGGCATTTATTTTATTTTATCCCTTTCTGGTGTTCGCGTCAGCCGCTTGCAGGAACTACGGCAACTAACCGGGGGATGGGAAATGCAAAACAGCCGCCTTAGGACACCCGCAGCCGTGTGGCGAATATTGGATTCGAACCTTGGGTAGATGCCTTACCGCCGGTGAGGCCCGCGAACTCCGCATTGGTTGCCTTGTCTCGTAGGCGTATGCGAGCCGTCGAGGCACGGTCGGACCCGGAGCGGTCAATGCGGATACGACGCAAGGCTGCGATCCCGAGCTGATATGTGCTCTTTTATTGGGTTTTTACTATGAGCACAGCCACCCTTTTTATTGGTGTAACTTCTCTTGCGCTTTTTGTTTGGCTACCTACCTAGGTACTTTTCTCTGCAATGGAGGGAAGAGGGTGAGCGGGTTATACGGGGATAATATTACCCCTTTTTTGTGGCATCGGGATCTCGGGCTGGCGTCAACTTCTCCTTTCCCGTTCCCTTACCCCGAGTACTACGATCCGTGAGCATCGGTAGCACAAAATTGTTTTTTAGAGGTATGTTAAGCAAGGTTCTTAAGCAAAAAAAACAATATTGCTTGGAATTAAGTAACACGTGGCTCGTACATGGCATGGCGTCAGCTAGAAGAGGTGAGAAGTACAGATAAACCTGTAAGTAATACTCGCATAGAGCTTGCCTATTACAGGAGATTATGAATTACGACTCGCAATAGGGAAACATGCACAGCTAGTAATAAAACACAGTACTGTAGGGTATCATAATGTATGTTTTTTCTGCATACCAGTGAAAATCAACGCGTGCCTGTAAAGCATCTCGTTCCTTAATGTGTCCTAGCCCTACTCATGAAAATGAGTCCTCGACAGCAACGGGCTTCAACGCCACCTTCTCTTTCGGTGACGGCGCCTCGGTGTCGGTATCAGCAACCAATGTCAATTTAGTTAGTAGTCTAGAGAGATTCAACTAGGTTGTTATCTCTGACGACGAGCTCCTGCGCCGCAATTTTCTGCATCATCTGGATGAAGCCAGAGTTCTTAAACTTATCAGACTTGTCCCCTGAGACAGAGTCTAGGATCTGCTGCGCGGCCATGGCTAGTTCTGAGTCCTCTTTGCCTTGAGACTGAGCTAGCTCCTCCTTCTCATTCGTCGATTCGGCCAAATTGTTCCAGGCCTGCTCGGCTGCTAGGGCGGTCTCTTGCCCGAGGGTAGTCAGATTCTCCATGGTAAGTTGATGGGAATCAGTCGACTGTGTAGTAGTCTGCGTGTCGCGAACACGGCTGTCTGTAGAGGTGCCCTCGACACGAAGCCACGCGTTAGCTTCAGCTTGCGTCTCGGCACTGTTGGCGGCTGCCCAGGCACGTAGCTCGGCGTCGAAATCGAGATCGTCTTTGGGGCCGGGGAGCTGATCGGGGCGCATGGCCATATGCTGCCGTAACATGTTTTCACCATAGGTGTTCATAGGCCCAAATGCCTGTTCGGGGCGACCGAAGCTTTGATTCATCTGACTGAAATCGCGACGGGCCATCCTCTGATTGAACTGGTTGGCCCAGTCTGCACGATGTTGAGGAATGTGACTCGAAATATGAGTCACGGTGGGCATGATGGGAATGGAGGGAATGGTAGTGGCGGCAACGCGAGCTCGAGAGGAGGCATTGAAGCGCTCGGCGGGAACTCTGGGGCGTGTTGAAGGGGTGGCGCGATCGATGGAGGAGGAGGCATCGTCGAGACCAAAAGACGGATAGGGGACTAATTGGTGATTGTGGTTCCAATTTCTAACGTCGGGGGAGATATCAATAAGGGACGTATTTTGGAATCCTGAGAAATCCGACGTGAATCTGCTGTCAGCCAAGTTAAGGCTGCGGAAGCGCTGCGATAGTGTTAGAAGAAGACATTGAATCAGCTAACCTGGAATGAATACTAACCTGCGTCGCATCGTGAACGCCGCTGGAGGGTCCGGCAGAAGAAGTGAATCGGTCTTGCTGTAGAGAACGATCGTGTTCAAAGTGTCGGGATAATGATTTGGGAGCAGTCGAAGGACCGCAGAGATTGTCCGCCATTCTGATGGACTAATACGAGATGGCGATGCGATATGGGGGTTTGGTTGTTGTTGGGGAGGGGGTATGGTACTCGGCTTGTCGCTAATATTTTTTGAATGAGGGTCGAGTTTTTAGTTGAGGGAAGAAGAGAGTTGAGAAACCGGGGAGGGCTTCAATATGTGTGCGTGAAACTTGAAAGTGGTGGTGACCTAAAGATGTTTGCCAGGAGGCAACAGACAAAGGAACCGGCGGAAATAATAATGTTCTGAGTTGGACAGAACCTTAGTATCCCGGGCTAGTTACTGAGTCAGATTGTTAGGGAAGTTACACAAGATACATACATATAAGTAATAATACATGTCAGGGAGAGTTGAAAAAACAATGACTTGGTGGAACCCTTCTCATGAATTGCAGATGTTAGGTACCTAGGTTTGATTCAAATCAGCATCACAAGGAAAGGTACCGTTCGGCGTTCCTTTGCGATGTAAGCTTTAGCCTCGGCAGACACGGTTCAAAATACCGACCGGCCCAACCATGATGTCAATTCTATTCTTATCGGCTCAAGCAGCTTAGGTACACTACTATGTACATAGATACCTAGATACGTACCTAACATACAAACAATTGAACTCCACACAAGACCCCGCCAAGCGCATGCCATTGAATGGAC
Source organism: Daldinia grandis (assembly GCA_022432525.1). Classification (NCBI taxonomy): domain Eukaryota; kingdom Fungi; phylum Ascomycota; class Sordariomycetes; order Xylariales; family Hypoxylaceae; genus Daldinia; species Daldinia grandis. Next base: position 2,142,921 of record JAJKLB010000007.1, read on the forward strand.
CTAAAGCCGTGCCCCTTGTTCTACGCCATTGAAAAACATTAATCCGAAAAAGCCCTGATGTGGAACTCAGCTTAATGAAATCTGGACTGATCCACCAACCAGCAACATTGAATGCATGCCATTGATCTTTGGTGTACGCATTGTACATAGTGCTAGGTACACTTGGTGAACTTCAGTGGAGCTTTGGAACTTGTTTACCTCAGCTGCCAAGTTGAAGGTGTAGGCAACTTGACAGCTTGAACATCAAAGCCAAGGTGACCTTTTAAGAACTGAATCAAATAACAACACGGCTTTCCTTGGTCGAGTCCCGAGCTTCATACTCTCTACAAGCTATCTTTTTAAAACCTCTTCTCACAATGGTATGTTGGCTAGTCAAATCTATAGCTGTTAATTTGTGGTTTACTGACGGTTGCTCTACTACAGGCGCAAGTAATATCCAATTCTGGTCACGATGACATGATTGTATGTAAAGCACCAAGCGAAATCTATACCACACCTCGAGTCCATTCGATACGATAGCTCTACTTTCAGCGTCCGTTACGGCCACACTAAAGCTTTCGCTAACATCCTTTAGCATGATGCTGTCCTCGATTACTATGGCCGACGGCTTGCAACATGTTCCTCGGACAAGACGATCAAGATATTCGAGATCGAAGGCGAATCTCAACGGCTAACGGAGACATTGAAAGGGTATGGTCTGGTTTTCCCTGTCAAAGTCACATCACTTCTAATAACCATTGGTATAGTCATGAAGGCGCAGTGTGGTGTGTTTCGTGGGCGCACCCTAAGTACGGCAACATCCTTGCCTCGGCAGGCTACGACGGCAAGGTCTTTATCTGGCGCGAACAATCGAACCAATGGCAACGAATCTTCGACTTTGCCCTCCATAAGGCCTCGGTGAACATGGTCGCATGGTCACCGCACGAATCGGGCTGTCTTCTGGCGTGCGCGTCGTCTGACGGAAACGTGTCCGTGCTCGAGTTTAAGGACAACAACTTCTCCCATGTCTCGTTCCCGGCACACGGTCTTGGTGTCAACTCGGTTTCCTGGGCACCTGCCACGACGCCTGGTAGCATCGTCTCTTCTGCACCTCCGGGCCCGGGTGCTCTTGGCCAACGCCGGTTTGTCACAGGTGGCTGTGACAACGTGCTTAAGCTATGGACATACGATCCTGCAACGCAAGGATACAAGCAGGAGCGAGAGCCACTGTCAGGGCACACGGATTGGGTACGAGATGTGGCATGGAGCCCGACAGTGCTACAGAAGAGCTATATTGCATCGGCATCACAAGATAAGACGGTACGAATCTGGACGAGCGATAATGCTAGCCAGGGTCAGTGGTCGTCTAAGGTCCTGAACTTTGACGCAGAGGTGTGGCGCGTCAGTTGGAGCCTTAGCGGGAATGTATTGGCCGTTAGCGGCGGCGACAATAAGGTTTCGTTATGGAAGGAGAACTTGCGAGGCGAATGGGAATGCGTCAAGACGATGGAGGAATAAGGACCTAGGCCTAGTAGATGAAGGCATCGATTACGGGGACGGATCGAGGATGATTGTCATGAAGCCCGGCGTTCATATGTAGAAGAGGCATTGATTTGACAGGACTGTTGGTCACTAAAAAGTAGGTCTACTTGCCTCCTGCGGCGGCCCTAAAACTTAGGAATTAAACGTGATATCTTATAACAGTTGTGTAGAGGTGGTAATACGAGCTCTATTTCACGGGTATGATACTATGACTTGTTAGGAATGTGCTTGTAATTATTCATCTTCTTTCGATCCTTACCGCAGGTATTTCACGATATTTGCTATATTTGAGTTGAGAAAGGAGGACATGTTTCTATTCGGTATTATAACTATAGTATTACCTAAACTAAGACAACCACAATCATCTATCAATATTGATTATCAGAATATTCTCTATACCTCTTCAATGTGCTGGATGCATATATGTAAGGGGTTTAGAACATTGGACATGTTAGCGACCTCCTATAAATATTCATAGGCCCAACATATGCACCTAACATAACCTTAGATGCCTCTTACGTATAAATGGATTGCTACGCAAATTGTTTCAGCATTTTAAGATTCAATGTTTGAAACATCAAACAACCTTGGAAGTATAATTGTCTAAGGTAAGAGTTAAACATACAATAAGGTAACTAACCTAGCTGTTTCTTCAATTGTGGTTCTGGGCTTAATTATGCTTGTAATTCGAAATGTCCATCATTTTAGCGGCTAAAGCTGTTAACATATCGTAGAAATCCATGGATAGGCAATCTAGATAGATCTGTTGAGAACCAGGTTCAATTGCTCGATGGATATGAAGATAGGTAGGTATGTATGTACTTGTAACTGTGTGTTTGATGTACAAGAACGGGATGTCTTATCGATCGGACATCCTTATGAGGTACCTACCTACCTACCTAACCTACCTAACCTAGGTACCTATAACTCTAACTTCGTACTAATTGGGTTGATTGGATTGATTGGATTGACTAACAATTGGCGGTTAGTCAACCAGTCATAGTGTTGTGACCAAACATGGAAGGCGACACCCCAGGCTGTTGGTTGTACCAAGATTGCTAAGTACTTTCTCTGCCAAATAAAGCTCTAAGATACATTAGTGTACTTCAGCTTCAGGGGGCCTTGTCAGTACCAATAAAATTAAGGAAGTCGAGCCTGGGATTCCCAGAATCATCAACTTCATAATTGCAACTTACTCTTTCTTGAACTTATTTCACACTTTTGATCTCGTACAATTGCGACTACTTTTAATCATCAAAGTGATGCTTAATATCTAAACTTTAGTACCCGATCTCCTATGCGACAGAGACATCAGCCCACTTGCTGTCGTCTGTAATCCAAAGCAACGACGCATTCGGCCGTGAATAACATCAGCGCCAACAGCCGCTCACAAAAAAAAGGAGCTTTCCACTTCGCAGCTTACACCGCCAAGTTGTCTGAATTGCAGGAGGAAAGTCACGGACAGTCCGTGTCCGCCGGGCTCCCACCGACCAATATCGACGAAGACGAAGGGAATCTGAGATTCGAGAACGACGAAGTAGACAATCTCGACAATCTCGACAATCTCAGCCGGGGACGTTCACCTCCTCCGCAATATCCCTACCCGACTTCCGAAGCTTCTGCTTCTACATCGTTTTCGTTAGCCGCATCTCGTCCCGCTCCGCCACCGTTCTCAAGTCTATATACTGTAGACGACCACTTCAAGCTTGCGCCGACTACTTGCGGACCTACTTCCGAAGCCGGTGCATCATCTGCGACTGCTGCTCCAGCCTACGCACCCTCCGACTCGGCGTTTGATAGCCCTCTCGAGAGGTCTAGTTCGTTCAACGACACCGTTGCAGAAACTAAACGGGCGCTCCCACAGGACGTCAAGGGCGAGTCGAGCCAGAAAGTCGACGATCCTAACGAACCGCCTCCCGCATATTCTGAAGGATATAGTCCGTTACTCTCATTTACATATCTAATGGCGGCTGCCGGTGGTGCGTCGAGTATTATTACTCAAGTCCAGCAAGGAGGTCCTCCTGTCAATTCTATCGGAGGTAAGAAGCGCAATACTAGTATCTTCGAATTGAACAGGAATATTAAAACTATATTATAGATGTCGGCGTTGACGAAACCATCACGATGGACTTACGGTAAGTCATTCTTACTAGATAATCTCGTGATTGAGTGCTAATTGTGTCTTCTATGTAGTGGCACGCGCTTCATACTATCTAGAGACGAGCTGCTGACGCTACCTGAATTTGTCCTTCTCTCCCTATTCCCCAACGGTCTCTTTCCTGAAGGCCATATGGGCGGCTTCTCCGAGGGTGATGCCGTTCAAGTTGATGTCAGTACGCTCAATGATCACCCCCTTACGCATTTCACTCAGATTACCTCAAATATTACATGCGAGATGTCTACTTTGCCGCTTAACACATGTCTTCCTGCTTCTACACTTCGCAATATCGTCTCCAATATAAATATACATATCACTGACCTTATTTCCCAGTATGATCCTGCATCTCTACAATACATGCTAGATTTCTTCCGGAACGTAGCCCAATCTATCCCTAATGAAGTCTCCCCTACTGCCTCACCGGAAGGCGGCGTCGTTCCCATCGACTCGCTGGGCGGCCGAGGCGATGACGGAAACAAGCGAGCTGGTATTATTGTCCTGCGAGAAGACCTTGACTTTTATGCGATTCCCCCTCGACCGGACATTAACCAAGCTGAAATGATCGAGGTCAAGCGTGCCGCTGCTAGAGCGTTGCTCAAGCAAGATGGGATCTTTTCGGGTCTCAAGAGAAGCGACGAGCCCGGCACTACCGAGGCGCATTTGATCGAGATGCTGACAGCTGGGTAAGTGGCGTTTCTTTGTGTCTCATCCTAACCTAATTTACGGATCGTTTATTCCTAACGATTGATACAGCGGTTTCAACCACGATGACAGGTGGGGCCACCGTGCTGGCGAGCCTAATAAAGCTGTCGTATGCAGTTTGGCCCTTGCTCGGTTACGTAGCGATATACGCGGTAATGACATGGGAAACAATGCTGTTGGCATGGCGCAGAAGCTGCTGCTCTTCTGGAGAAAGCCAGCTCGGCGTTGCTGGTGGGAAGGAGTGGATCTGCAAGACGTGGAGGGTGTAGAGGGCACTCTGAAAGTGTGGATTCGGAGAGTGTGGACACTCGAGATGAGTGTGATTGGCCTGCGCTGATAATGACTTCTACTAGGCGAGCGACATGGCGTTCGAGTTACGTTTTTTCTTTTTAACCATAATTTTTCTTCTTCCTCGATACCACGCAGGAAGACGAGGTTTTTACACATGGCGGCCTCTATATTCACGTCTACATCCACCACCGCAACTATTATCAAGCCCCCCCTTGTTTATACCGGTTTAATCGTTGAGGCTAGGATATCAGATACCTGCTTGTCCTATGCTTATGCTTTGTTGTACGGTACACACCATAGCGCGCATATTCTATGTAGACGGGGGTTAAGAAGAATATGGGGACCCTCTTGATTGCGGAATGGAAAATTAGGATTTCTTCTTAGAATTGGAATATCACTTATTGTAATATGCTTGCTTTATGATATGGGATGTGTTTCTTTTTATTGTAGATTTTTGCATAGCTGTGTGCTATATATATAGGAGGTAGGTTAGGGGTATCTAATGTAATGCATATATTTACCTACCCAAGCAGTGAAGATTCGCGTGAATTTGGATAAAACTTTGACAAGTTAAACAATAGGGGGTTCCGTCAACCCGTACTTAGCTCCAACCCTTTACGGCCTCTCGGGCATCTTTGTTTGGTCAGCTTCCAAGGTTTGAGGCTATTTAGGTACCTTGAAAAAATAAAACGGGTGCGTACAGATCCGGACATGTACCTGCGTATTGATGTTTGACCAGCTAGCCTACCCCACTATCAAGTCTTGATTTAGGTAGGTACAGAGGTGGAGCAAGGGAGTCCCAGCAGCTTCGACTTCCATCATATGCATGTACGTACTTCGTACTTGACGTACAATAAATTGTACATGCATGTGTACATGTATCGATCGTACGAACATTTTGTCCCCAAGACTAGAAAATATCATGCTTCAACTTCCGCCACTCATACCACTCATACCACTTTTATAGATTTTTATATGCCCAAGTCACAATTCAATTCGCCTGACATCCTATAATTCCGTATTCTAGTGTAGAGCGCCACCTAGAAGTTCTCCAGTTCTTCGAGCCCGTCGGACTTTTAGGGTCTATCGCGACTTGGCGTGGGGCTGTCCATAACGTCTAATACACTACAGTAGTATTTACACCTTTCTGCCATCATACACTACTCGACCCGCCCTTGCCTCTGAAGCGCCAGGGATAAGCCATCGAGTACCCGAGTGGTTGAGATCATCGTCGACACTACCGCACTTACACGCTCGCCCTTGATACACTACACTATCGACCAACGCTATCGCGATACCGACGGTAAACGCATTGGTGCCCGAAGCGCACCGAACCATTTATTAGCACAGACACCGGTACTGACGCTGATACTCCACCGTCATAATGCGTCAATATGGCCGATGATTCTTTTACCGACTCTGCCTTCGATCCCCGTCTTTTTCCTACTTCTCTCACCGCAAACTCCTCCTCCTCATCGTTACACCTAATGCCACGAACTAGAAGACTTCGTCTACTGGTTGCCGCAAATGGCCAAAGAGATGTCGCCTACGCTCAGGCTATCGCCGTTCGCCTCCTCAAGGATGCCCAGATCGAAACCCGTGCCCTAGTCGACGAAATACCCGTTCGGCTAACTCATGATATTATCGTCATGGAGAATAGGAGTTTGGCCACCTTAGCTATCGATGCCGACCAGAGGACTAGGGATGCTATAGAATCAGCCAGACAAACCGCCTTCGAACTCGTCGAGTGGGCTGACCTGCTCGTCTTAGCCCCTATCGATGCTGACCACCTCGCCAAGATGATGTCCGGCATCGCCGATACTACCCTTCTGGAAATACTAAGAGCATGGGATGTCTCCAAGAAGATTTTGCTAGTACCTGGCATGTCGATGCAGATGTGGGAAAATCCCATGACGAAGAAGCAGCTTAGCAAAATCAAGCGCAAATGGAATTGGGTCAAGGTCATGGCCCCTATATTATGGTACTATGAGGGGCAGAATGCGCACAAGCGAGCAGTATCATGGGATGGATTCAATGACCTCGTTGGCATAATAAAAAACCAAGCGGAGCTGATGAGCCTGGGGCACGATGTCGAAGTTGCCACACAACAGGCCTTACATACAACCGCTACTAGTCGGTCCACCAAAACCCTACCGCCGGAGATATGGTCTATTATATTTGAACACGTCGGCGATTGGGAATTGGCTACGGCTCTTAACATATTTACGAATTTAAAGACACCACCGGAATGGAGGACTGATCGTGCGACCCTGTCTGACCCTATCGAGTTATATATACACGATCTCGAGTGGTTGATCCTCTCGTGTCCCGGAACGGAAGCGATCTGTCAGAAACTCTCAGAAGCGCCGAAGGGCCTCCGCTTCGTGTCTTATTTGGCGGTAAAACTCATCATTAAGTTTTCGCTTACGGATGTGCTCACCTACCTAGAAACGCATCTCAGCAAGGTCTTCTGGGCATCCTTCAGCTCCAAATTATTACCGAATAAGGCTTCCGGAGTATATGGACGGACGGATATTCTCGACTGGTGGAACACGTCCCCTTCGTTTCTGAAGAAGGAATATGACGCCGAAGCATTAGATAACGCTTCGCGTATGGGTTACGTTCACGTTTTGGATTGGTGGCTCCGCTCTGGCCTCACGCTTAAGTATACTGAGGCGGCGCTCGAGTCGGCCTCGGCAAAAGGGCACCTCCTTGTCCTGGAATGGTGGAGGGATGCGGCGCTGAAACACGATAACATCCCGCTTAAACCTGGTCGTAGTCTCCTCACTGCCGCTCAGTATGGGCAGACGGCAGTATTACGGTGGTGGGAAAGTTCGGGAATTCCAGCAGCTCATAGCGAGGGCGTCTGCAAGATCGCCAGCGCGCACGGACAGACTGCGGTACTAGACGTGTGGCGGGAACTCAAGGGGGATAAGTTGTCCTTTGACTCCCAGGTGTTAGTCGCGCCGACGAAGCAAGGATACGTCGATGTGCTGGAGTGGTGGAAGCAGTATGCGCGGGGGGAGTACCAGGTCGATGGCAGAACGCACAGGGTGGAATATAAAACTTGCGATATCGAGGAGGCGCTTGAGGATGCCATCGGAGATCCTAGACCGGTCCGTAGATGGTGGGCCCGGAACGGCTTGAACCTAGGGCTGGGCACGAACGAGTGGATGAAGATCAGACGGCTATAACTATAAATACGGACATGGTTGTATGGCTGGCAATTCGTGTGTATATGCAGGTGTGATAGTGTATATGTTGATAATATATGAAGTAAAAGTCCAAGATAAGTAGAGGTGACATGGAGTGTATCTGGGTATGTTGTCCAGTGACTTTAATGTATGCTATGGCTTCCCCTATTTGGATTTCGGTATATAGCTGTTTTATACGCCAAGTATATCATAGTACCACGATGCCTGCTTACCTGCCTTGTATTTAATGCTCTACCATAGTCATTGAATGCGTACCCCCCTTTTCCTATCCAATTCCTTTTCAACCTAGGTGGGTATTCAAGTGGCTTTACCCCTTTTCCAAGCCTAAATCTTCTCCCCTTCCAAGATAGGCCGAGCCTCCTCGGTCTTCCACCAACTAACCCCCTCGTCCCCCGGGTAGCTATACCGATCCATACTCTCCGCCTTCATCTCGACGCTGTACCCCGGCTCGGTCGGCGTCTGGTAGTACCCGTCCTTCACCGCGGACGGATGCAGAAAGTGCTCGTGTAAATGGTCCACGTACTCCAGCACGGAGCGCTTCCCGCTCACAACCACGTAGTCGATGGTGCTCAGATGCTGGGTGTACTCCGGCAGCCCCACGCCCCCCGAGTGCGGGACAACCGGGACGGCAAACTTGGCCGCCATCAGCAGCACGGCTAACACCTCGTTGACGCCGCCGAGCCGGCACGCATCGATCTGGCACACGTCGATGGCGCCGCTGGCCAGCAGCTGCTTGAACACGACGCGGTTCTGGCACATCTCGCCGGTGGCGACGCCGATGCCGTAGGGCCGCAGGGCGTCGCGCACGGCCTTGTGGCCCAGCACGTCGTCGGGCGACGTCGGCTCCTCGATGAACCACGGCTTGTACTCGGCCAGCTGGCGCATGTGCGCGATGGCCTCCGGCACGCTCCAGATCTGGTTCGCGTCTACCATCAGCACGTTGCCCTCGTCGTACCCGATGATCTCCCGCGCGATCGCTAGCCGCTGCTTGTCCTGGGCGACCGACCCGCCCACCTTGAGCTTGAAGTGCTTGTACCCGTTCGCGAGCGTCTCGCGCAGCAGGCCGCGCATCTTGTCCTCGCCGTAGCCCAGCCAGCCCGCGCTCGTGGTGTACGCGGGCACGGCACGGCTGCCGAGGGCGTCGGCGAACCGGGCGTCTTTGCCGTGCTGGGCTTTGGTCAGCAGGTCCAGCGCTTCGTCGGGGGTGATGGCGTCGGTGATGTATCGGAAGTCGATGCAGCGCACGACTTCCTCGGGGGTCATCTCGGCGACGACGCGCCAGACGGGCTTGCCGAGGGTCTTGGCCCAGAGGTCCCAGACGGCGTTGACGACGGCGCCGAGGGCGAGGTGGATCACGCCTTTCTCGGGGCCGATCCAGCGCAGCTGGGAGTCGTTGACGAGGTGGCGCCAGGTCTGACCCCAGTTGGAGACGAGGCTGGCGAGGGAGCGGTTCTTGATGCGCTCGGCTAGGTGGGCTATTGCGGCGCAGACGATGTCGTTGCCGCGGCCGATCGTGAAGGTCTTGGGTTGTGTTAACTTGGTGCTCTTTTGCATTCTTTGTCTAAAGGGGGCGGGAGGAGGATTTACCATTCCGTGGCCTGTGAATTTAGAGTCCGTCTCGAGGATGCAGTACGCGGAGGAGTAGTCGCCGGCAGCGTTCATGGCGTCGGACCCGGTCTTATCCAGGGACGTGGGAAACCGCACGTCGCGGGTCCGGAAGCCGGTGATTGTGATGTCGGCCATTTTGAGCTAGGCTAGGTACCTAGGTAGGCTCTTGTGCATAAGAGGTGAGGGTGGCAATCGATAGTTAGATACAGTAGAAAAGCAATAAAAGCGTATGATATCTTAGGTTGTTAAGCCAAGGAGAAATAACATTTTATTTATTCGAGACAACGGCAACACCTAAAATACGTGCCACTTTAAAGTCTGAGATCGTGGGGTTCGTTGGAGGGGCAGAGGGGTTGAGCTTCGTGTGGAGAAAGACAGGCACCTAGTGTACAGATCGGATTCGGGGTAGTTCGGCCCTCTGCTATAAACACGGTCCCATGTTGTCTCTATGTTGTCTCTTCCAGTAGGAGATTGTTAGTTGCGGGGTTCGGTTATTAGACCGTATGTTTTAACTAGCCGAACTACGTTTGACAGAGGAGAGACTATGTTGAATAGCTTTTCATGTTCTGATTGGCGGATAAATTGGAGAAATATACCGTCTGTAAGCTTACTATTAAGTTGTGAAGACAGCTTTTAGTTTGATGAATATGGGGATTTCTGGCGATGGTATATATATTTTCTAAAACTTTGAATAAAGTCGTTGTTTGAAATGTATAACTAGTTATATTTTACATTTTAGATATGAATCGTTATTTCTAATATGACTGGAGTGTATGATTAATCTGAAGTCTCCCATGTTAGGTCTTATAGCTTTCACCACTTCATACGTACGTAGCTAAGTATAAGAGCCCAACCCTATCGTCTCTGTCCCAGTAGCACACTTGAAAGCTCAAAGTCTCCTAATCTAGCCTAAATAGACTTAAGAGCCTTCACTGTGGCAACAAGGAAACACGCCCACGCCGGAATATCAACCATGGCAGTCCTCACGTGGTGCACATCCAACCAGCCCTGGACAGCATCAACACCTCCGCCGTTAGGATCTTCCTTCGCATCGACAGCATCCTTAACCTTCCACATAATCTTCGGCACGAAAGCGAAATGAGCAAAAGCCAGAGCTGAGCCAGCCGCGTACCAGTTCCAAGAAGCGGCGTGAACGCTCGAGTAAGAGTTGACGAGGCCGCAAGTAATAGACAGGCCATAAGTGATGAAGATGGAGGGCAGCGCATTCCAGAAGAACGTCTCGAAGTAGCGCGGTGCGACCTCGTTGACCTTGCCTCGCTGCTGTTTCAGCGAGACGAGGGCGCTGAGGAAGACGTGCGAGTCGCCTGCGATGACGATCGAGGCTGTTGATGTGACTAGTGGTGCGACACGCAGGAGCGTCAAGGGGTCGAAGAATAGTCCTGATGCCATGGTATGTATCAAGAGATATTTATAAGTTGGATGAAGAGAGATGTGTTAGTGACAACTAGACATTCTCTTGAGCTCTAGCTCTTATTTATTCTAATCTGCAGCAAGTCTTATACCTAAAGTATCGGACTCAGCCGGCATAGTGGCCTGGTTCGATCCATCATGACCCGATCCATCATGTCTACCTAAATATTATATAGCTTCGCGGTGTGGAGAAGAGGATGATGGTATTTCAAGGTACATCGGCTCGCCTAGAAATGAACTTGTAGATCGAAGTACCGATCCCCATTGGTGTCATTCACCTTTTGGGGTTGAAAGATCCCTTTTCTGGATTCTGATTGGTTGATGAAGTACGTATCGGGACACGCTAATGCAGACTGCTTACAATCTTATGCCGGGGATGTGGAACCTTAGGCATCGAACTTTCACCTTCCATACCAAGACCAAGGGTTAATTAAAGTATTTCTTCTTCTCATCATTTTACTCCCTCTTATTAATAATGGTTTATTTTATTAGCAGTCTATTTTAAAACTGCTTCATTTTCAATCCTTGCTTGCTGTCCCGTCGGCGTAATATGCCTTATCGCCTTGACCGCGATGCTCCCACCAGTCTAGAGGCTGTTCGAGTTCCGTAACCCCTTCAGGTTTTGTCCATTCTACATACTTGGTCAAATTCACCCCGTGCGCATCGCGATAATCGACTAGCTGGCGCCAGTCCCTACACTGCTTCCGTACTTTGATATGGTAGGTTAGTGGTGATAGTTTGTTAAGAAGCACGCGTCCTATCCGAAGCCAGAGGACTCCCGTCTCGAGATTGCGGGACATGAAAGACTGAAAGAAAAAGGTGAACTCACCACTCATATCCGGGGACAGATGCAACCCATACTCCACCCAGTTGTAAGTGAGAAATCCAGCATCGGCATTGCAGAGAAGATGTTCCATCATCATTCCGACGCAATGCTGTATATGAATCCAATGGATTTTATTCCACTTGGGCACGGTTTCGCCCTCTCGGCTCCAGTATCTGAAGGCCTCGCGTCGTAGCACACTTAGGCAGTGAACTTGATGGAAAAAGTCAAACGCGCCAACATATGCATCGTCTCCTAAGCCCCAATATTCATCATTAAACTTGGCGACCGTGGCAGGATCCTTGCCCATGGCAGTTATTTGGCCCTTGGTTAGGGCAATGGGCTTCACATGCTCGAAGCTATCCCAAGCTTTGTTAGTCTCGTTGGAGTCTGGTAGACCTCGCCAGATAGGTGGGTTATCTCCTAGCCAAAGACTTCCGTTAAGTAGAGTATCGGTCAGTGGCATGTCGACTTCCTCGAGGACGGGTGCTAGCAAATGGGATGATTAGCAAGCTGTATTGCGCCTCTGTGGATGTGGCAGAGCGTGGATAATTCACAGTACGTGGATGTGGCTCTGAGGCACATATTGCGCTCAGTATATTTTGTCCAAGCAGCAAAATATAGGGTCAAGGCTGCCCCGAAGAATATGATATTAAGGATGGTTAGAATCCATATTGTCCAGCTTCCTTCCTGGCTCGACGGTTCTCGTCCGCTAATCTTAGTGTTCTCTTCGAGTAGAGCTTCTGAAGATCCGACCCCGTCTTCCCTTCGCCATGATGTCTCTTGGGGATTCCATGGCAGCGTGAAACTTAGGAAAGATCTCATGGCCATTTGAGTAGGGTTAGGAGTGAAAGCTACCAGCTTGTCCGTGGTGGGATCGGTTGACCCAAAAGCCACTGGGAATCTTGGCGTCTTTCTAGATCTATCTACTGGAATTAACAATATGCACGCTTACGTCTCTATGTGTCTTATTCTCAGTGCTGCTTATCCTTCAAGCACGGCACATGCAGCGATATTTGGTATAAGCATGAGACTGATATACACCCATGTCATCCGTTTCTCTGATCCACCCCTATCGAGCGAGTATGAATATCCGTAACATAAAACGCAACTAGAAGTATATCGATGCCATGAGGGCTGAAGTATGATTTATGAGAGGCTAAATGCCTACGCCACGTACGTCACCTTCGATGTCACGGATACTTGCAACGGAATGATGTGCGTTCTCATTTCTTTTTATTCTGAAGCACGACTTCCTTAAAACCCGTTGTTTTAGGAGACATATCCAATAAAAACGTCATAAAAACGTCTCATACCTACGTCTCGTCGAGGCTGACATGAGACTATACCCCTTGGCATTTACTATCGTGGAATTTGACTAACGTCATCAATTTAAGTTCAGCTCCCTATGTCAAGCCTCTGAATTTCCCGGCAGATGTCCTTTGTAACCTTATCGTTCCCGTTGTATAGAGCATCCCCGGCTTAGACGGTGGTTCTTGGTGGGCTTTGATGTGATCTTCTCTTGCACAGCATAGAATATTGATTGACAACAGCTTGAATATGCGGGCTTTGACATTTGCTGCATATGAGCGGGAGAGTACGGGCTTAGACTCAATATGAGATAGGGTATATGATAATAGGAATAACTACGGTATCATCATCGGCTCGAGAGTCTCATGACCTGTACCTATCGTGATGTGTATAAGTATCCCGAGGAGACAGCCTCTAACTCTCCCTCTTGTTCAACAAACGCTAAGCTCTTAGACTTACTACCTCACAACACATCCTCTATTTCGTCTTCAATTTTCTTGGCCATCACTTAAAGCCATCATGCTTTTCTCTAAGGTCTACCTCGCTACTATGTTCCTGGCTGGCGCTTTTGCTGTGCCCATGCCGAATAGTATGTCTTTCCATATATCTATCCTTCACCACTATAAGGCACAATGAAGGATAGAGGGTCTTCAAGCCATACGCTAACCCGAAGATCTAGATGAGAACACCAACAGCCCGGCCTACTCCATGGGAAAGGAGAAGAAGCGCTCCGAGACTGTTCCTGAGCACGTTCATGCGCGCGTAGCGGCGGATGCCGTCGCTGCCAAGCGTAACAAGGACAGTGAGGCTTATCACACCCTCATATACGACATCGATAATGAGAATGATGTCGAGGATGCGAAGGAGAAGCGCGATGGGCATTACGTGCGCGCGGTGGAAGATGTTGCCGCTGGCAAGCGTAGTGAGGATAGCGGTGCTTATCACACCCTTATATACGACATCGATAATGAGGTCGACGCCGAGGAGTGATAGAGCGTGGGGAAGCGGGTAGTACCGTAGTAGGTGCTTTGGTGTTTAGGTTAGGGACTAGAGGCGGATAGATAGGGTTGGCATAAGGGAGACTAAGTGCTACAAAAGGTAGACTGAAATCTTGGGATGCGGTTGGAGTGCCTGCCAGAGAGGTAGCGTATGATAATATAACGTTGTATTAGCGACGGTTTAACTAGTATGGATTCTATGGAAGTGGTAATGTGTAAACTCCTATGGAGCGCCGTATCACAGGCTGTAAAATGGTGAGTCGGTATATTGAAAAGAGCCGGAGCATGGATTAGGTCGGGTTTAACGTATACACCAACCTGTTTGTTTAAATCCGATCAGTGGGCTGGTGAAAATGATATTCCTTTACCCTTTTCTCCTCAACCTTTTATTTGCCCCTATTACCCCTATTCTCCGCAGTTGTGTACCTACCTGATATCTACCACTAGCATGACCCCGTATCCTGATGGTTCTCCGATACACATTATGGCGTCAAAGGATATATTAGCTAAACGCTGTCTCGGACTTAACCGTAATCCATATAAGGGCTTAGGACTCATCAACTTGCACAATCTTCGGTGGCACTATAACCACCTAATATAAACTAACTATTTACAAATAAGATAGAACAAAGGGAGTGTTCTACGATAATATAATTTTCCATGATCGTTGCCATAGAGCTTTCATCGAACAGCTTAGTCGTATTGTATCATTTCTTGTATATTGTTATATTTGAAGCTTCCAAAATTCCCATATTCTTTTTTTGAGTCGTAATATTCATCGCAATTTTTACACAATCGCATCTTGATACAAGCTTACAGTACGTAAATTGTCGTATAAATCCTCCACAACACTTTATTTGACAGTAATTAACATATCTGATCAAAATGGACTTTTTGCAAACGAGATTACAGATGGTCTTCAACGACCTCGTGCCTGACTTATCACACAGGATCCTGGTACGGGACCCCGAAATCCTAGCTATGTTCGTCGGGGGTAATGGGATCTACCTGAGCGAGGCAGACATAAATGCGGGCGCTCACCCTTTGCACTGGGACGTTGCTATTATCGTCAAGTCCAAGCTTGATATCTTCAAGCTTGTCAACGAAAACCGCCAACGTCTCTTAAAACTAACCGGAATCATACGAGAAGAATGCCCTGACGCGCTATACCAAGTGCCCCCTCCAAACACCCAGTACTGGTCTGAGTTTGATGCCGTTAGATTTGCTGGATACGATCAATTCTCGGCTACACGGTCAGCCGTAATAATGAGCTGGGAGTACTTCGACAGGTCCGTGCCAACGGCTAAGGGCACAACCGCGCTCAACATCATTTCGTACATGGATAAACGAATCTACAAGAACAATGGTCTTGGACGTGTGGAATGTCAAATTTTACAGACAAGTAGCCTCCCAAATGGGTTTGTGATCCTACACGACCAATGGTTATACGAGGACTGGTCTACGCCCTATAATTATCGACGAGATCCCTCGGATGTGGTGCTTGGCCAGACTGCGGAGCTGCTACTCAGCGGAGTAAACTTGTTCGAAAATCCGTACAGAGAGAAAATCACACAGCAGGTCCTGAACCACTACACTCATGTTACTGGGAAGCGTGCAACGGCCGATTGTCTGGCTAATTCGGACATGTTTTCGTCTTCCTATACTGAGTGGGTAAATAGGAGGCTCGCGGCATATACGTTCGGCGAAGATGGCCTCTCTAGCTTGGCCTCAGGCAACGAATCTGCCCCTGTCCGGAAAATGGCTTTGCTTGGGGACACGTTAACAGGGAGTTTCCGGGACAGGAATACCTTCAGGAGTATCGAAGCCGTTGATAACAAGGTACTCAATTGCTTCGAGCACGGAGACTTCGCCTGGATCAGGCAAAGGAAGCCACTCGCCGGCGAGCCCTCAGGGAAATGGGAGGTCGCAATCACCTGCGAGGCTAGAAATACCACCAATGTGCTCTGTAAGGTAACGCCATCAGCAAACCACGAGCTCGAAAGAGCACTGCTGGCTTCTAATTTCTACCCCTGGGTACAAGTCCCCCGTATATCCGGCTCTGAGAGGTTGCTCTTCCCTACGTTAGAGTACGACCACGAAGAGGAAATCAGGATTCGGTATTATAAGGGTGGCGCTACCAACTGGAACGATGCGGAGACGCTGCTCCATGCTGAAGTGGTGAAAGCCGAGATAATGCTTAGTGCCTACCGAAAGGCGTTCCGGAATCGTGATATCCAGAAGCAGGATACCAATGAGGCGGTAAAATCGCATCTTGATCGAATCGCTAAAAAGGAGGCAGTGTTCCGAGAGCTACACGGCAATAAGTTCCAGGTAAACGGAGGCACACCGATTAATGCTAGAAAATTCATGGACTTGGAATGGATCATTAACGGCGAGCGGTATCCGTCCTTGCGCAAATTGCTTGACCAAGCCGGGAGAGACATCCGCGAGGCTCGGTCCGGTCCAGTGGTCTTCGGGTTAGAAGATGCCAGTGCATTCCATACTATGGTGTCGCCAAAAACAGTACAAGGAGGCCGCAAAGTTATCTTTGACAACTACGAGTCTGTCAATTACCGCCCAGTCATGCTAGACCTTGCTAGAACCTTTTACTTTGATGTGTTCTTTGAGATGGTGCGTCTTGCCGATTTGCCATCTCACGCATGGCCGCATATGAGATACTGGTTTACTGAGACCGCGATAGAAGTCCACTACGCTCAGAACTACGGCTGGCTTGCACGGACGATAGCTGATATCAAAATGAGATACCTGATCGATCCTCTTAGCGACGAAATCCAAGCAGTGGATTATTCCTTCGATGCGCTAATTCCTCAGCTATCCGGCAGTATATTACTGATCCCAACATTGTACCAGAACTTTGCGGGAGGCTTAAACTTCATCATTGCGAACATGATGATTGGGATCGTTATGTCGCAGTGTAAGAACTGGAAGGAATTCGGCATGGCACTCGGGAAGCTAGGGGTTGGGGCTTGAAACATACGAGTAAACCCACGGCTTTAGGGGCAAATAGGAGATCGAGGCTGGCCAATACAACCTCATCAGAGACGGATTTCGAAAAAGAAGAGTAAAAAAAAAAAAAAGGCTCATGTAACTCGTAAGTCTCTCGTAGCCCTAAACTGTGAATAATTTCTTAAGTGATTTAAACAATATATATACAGCATATAATGACAGGAATAAGAAACGAAGAACTTTGTGAAAGTACGAAAAGCCACAAACCCAACTTGGGACTAGACCAACTAATATATCCAAAAGCTCATTGTCCAGAAGTCTTAGCAACCCAGGGATCTAACACAGTGTTGAGACACAGTCCTTTTGCTGTGCAGCGGTACCTATATAAACCCGAATAACAAGCAGACCATACGACCGCAAAGAAGCTACTGCGGAGGGATTATACTTCTTTGTTTTTTCCGGAAGTCCTTCAAGTCGCACCGCATTAACCCCTCAAAGCCTGATCCAATTACTGATCGCTATACACTGTGATTCTGCAGCCATTACATATATGAGACAATATCACATGTTTGGAACCCCTGGTTAACCGGGACAGTGCTCTCGTCTTGGGAGTCACTATTCTTTGTGCAGCAACAGGCATGTTCGACCACATGGTTTTTTCTAACTATAACTACCTCACTTAGACGGTAGGTACCTAAGTAGGGCGGAAAGCTGGAATATTCTGCTATGCTAATGTTGTAGAAGATAAGGATTTACGGGTATACGCTTGGGAGTGGAACTAATAAGGGGTCAAAGGTTTATACAACATCGCCATTGGATGAAGAGTGAGACACTATACCCATAGTTAGTGTACTTGTAACCGTAAATTACTAACCTAAGTTGTATGTCCTATTGAGTACTGGCAATGGAAATAGAATCAAAACAAGGTGGATCTAGTAGGGATGGAATTTAAGGGGCTTACCCCTGACCACCACTTCGCAGGATTACAGGTATAAGGAGGTAACCATCACCACGTACACGGACGCAAGAGGTAGAATAGTATAATTACGTCTGACCGGACCTGGAATCTTGTTGCTGTGCCTATATTTTAACAATATAAAGCCGACTTCCCCATTGCGTAAAAATATAGGTACTTACTACTACGGGCACCTAAAGGGGCATGTAACCAAACAAATATCTCAATATAATCCTCCGAACAGAGGTCCGTATCTTTGTTGACTTGCCAACATAGACCCCCTTGGTTAATATAGCCCCTAAAGTGACTGTCTACCTCATTTAGCAGCATACATCACCTCTTACCTCCATTACGTATGTTCATACATACCGAGGTACTTACCTAGGTAGCGCAACAAAATAGCACACTTCATGAGACAAATTAAACCATTATTACGTACGTACTATGACCTAGTAGATAAAACATATGCTGCGCTAGATTTTCTGCCCTCCTGTCCGGATATATGTATAACTACCCCATGACGCCAAAGTATAACCAAAAATTCCTTAGACATTCAACTCTTAGCCTGAGCACTTGTCTCACTACCTTCTCCATTAATCCTCTTTCCTTCACTCGTAAATGTCTTAGCTCTAAATCCCATCCACGGCAAGCCACTTCGTAGCGCCAAGCTACTCAGCACGACGCTGATACTGCTCAGCGCCATCGCCAGACTAGCCCAGACGGGTGAGAGACGCACGTGCCGGCCGTTAGACATAATGGGGTACAGACAGCCGGCGGCAATGGGCACGGCGAGCAAGTTATATATGAGGGCCCAGCCAAAGTTGAACTTGATGCGACGGAATACCGTTCTACTTAGCTCAAGTAGTGTGACGATGGATTCCAGATTGCTATTCAGTAGCACGAAGTCCGCGCTGGAGATGGCAACATCGGCGCCGGAGCCAATTGCTACGCCTACGTCTGCTGTCGTCAGCGCCGGCGCGTCATTGATGCCATCACCCACCATGGCGATGAATGCGCGACGGTCAGTCAGTTCGACATCTCCCCTGCGGACCTTAAGTGTAGACTGTAGCCATTTGATCTTCTCATGTTTTTCTGCGGGGAGGACTTCGGCGATGACATTGGATTCGGGGATACCCATGCGTAGCGCGACGGCCTTGGCTGTAATGATGTTGTCTCCTGAAAGCATCCACACATCTGTACCCCTCGATTTAAGAGCCTGAAGCACGGCAGAGGCTTCGGGTCGTATTGGATCGGAGATTGAGAGGGCAGCTGCGATTTGATATGAACCTGGCGTGTAGGGAGTCTCGACAGCTACAAGTGCGACTGATTTAGCCTCTGATTTCCACGTCTGAAGGCTCGCAGCAACATCGGGTGAGATGTTAACTGCAAAGTCGCGCATGAGCGACTCGTTGCCAACAATAATTTTAAAGGGTAATGATTCAACATTATAGACTGCCTTTAGGCCCTTCCCTGGTAGCTCTTCGACATCCGAGACGTCAATGCGCTCAGATGTCCTGGAGCTACAAAATGAGACAATAGCCTTTGCGATAGGGTGAGTGCTATTCTCCTCTGTAGCCCGAAGTGCTGCCAGGAAAGCATCCCGCTGCTTTTCGCTTACTGTTTGCCCAGGGAAGATTATATTATCCGTGATCGTCGGCTCGCCTCCCATCGTAAGAGTACCAGTCTTATCGAATACGACACAGTCGATCCGACTTGCTTTCTCAAAAGCCTCGCCGCCACCCTTAACGAGTATGCCGTGTTTCGCAGCTAGGCCACCGCCGACGAAAATTGCAGTGGGGGCAGCAAGAGCAAGACCGCATGGGCATGCGACAACAAAGACAGCGATGGCGAACTGAAGCGAGAACACGACCCAGCCTCCTGATGATACATCGAGAAAATGCCCAGGAATCGCGCCAGATACGCCGACTGATAACCAAATGAGCCAGGTGAGAATAGCAATAAGAGTAACAAATGGGACAAAGTAAGCAGTCAATAGATCTGCTAGCTTTTCCATCGGTGCACGCTTGGTCTGACCCTCCCGGACGATGTCGACGATCTGATCAAGCATCGACTGGCCAGCACTACCGGTGATCTGGATCAAGATAGGTCTACCAACATTGATCGTACCAGCGAAGACGTTATCATTAGCAACCTTCTTTACTAGGCGGGATTCTCCTGTTAGACTGGATTCGTTAAACTCAGCCACACCACGCACGACCTTTCCATCACAAGGAGGCGAGCCTCCGTGAGGGATACGGACGAGATCACCGAATTCGAGTAGATCAGTATGGACCACCGTCTCTGTCTCCTTAGTATCTGTGACATCCTCGACAAGCACAGCGGTAGTTGGGCGAAGCTTGCCTAGGGCCTCCACTGCGTCACCTGTCTTGGATTTACTGTATGCTTCGATGAGTCGTCCCCAGAGTAAGAAAAATGTTAAAAATACAACGGAATCAAAATAGAAGTTTTCGTCACTGATCATGTCTGGGCGATCCACAGCAGCAGCAATCATCTGGCTGATTGATGAGATGTATGCGATCGTAGTCCCCAACGATATGAGCATATTCATGCTGCCGAATCGATAAAAACGCTGGAGAATTGGTGTCTGGCTTCGTAGTCTCCACAACGCCCTGACCTCCTTCACGGCGCGTCGGTGAAAAATATCAGCACCGAAAAAATACACTGGCGTTGCCATGATACACAGAGCAAGCTGTGCCCGGCTGATCCCGGATCGCCAGGGCTCCATGAGGTACATCTTAGATGCATCAGAGTTGGACACAAGGCTCATGTACACAACACCAATGATAAACGTTGGAATGACAACGATTGTTGTGAATAGGGCACGAAGGAAGAGTTGCTTCTGATGACGCGCATGTATCCTCTTTGAGCGCTCTTCCAATGTGGGCGGATGGTAGATTGTCGCCTTGAATGCTGGATCGCTTGCTTCGATAGCTAGGAGGATTCGTCGGATAGTGAAGCTGGGCACTACAGGGGTATAGGCTATCTTGAGAATGGGACGTTTTCGGCTGGGTCTAGTGATAACTTCGAGGTTCTGAAGGAAACCCTTGAGGCTATTCGTGGCCCGGTCAGCGCAATGGTCGCAGTAAAATCCATCGATGCGGATCTCGACATTTCTTTGATGCTTCGGCTTATTTTCACCATCAATGTTGATGACTTGATCAAGTTCGGCACCCCTTCCTGTATCTTCAATTATCTCGACGACTTGATTGGCGTCGTCCTCTGTACCAATATACTCAACCACGCCACTGTTTGAAAGTAGATTGATCGTGGCCTTAGTGATCCATTGCTTCTCGTTTAGCTGCGAGCTGATATCATTTACGCATGAAGCGCATGTCATTCCAGTGATGGCCATAGAAGCTCTCCATCTACGTCCCTCGTTGGGCGACTGGGGTTTGTCATCGCCATCAGCTGCGAGGGATTTGGTTGATGTGGTCACTTCTCGAACCGACTTCTCATAGTCTCTTTTTTGGTCCTTTAACAGACCATCAGCCTTTTCTGATACTGAGCCACAGCATATAGTATTGGAGGTATTAGGCCTCGGCCCGTTAGTTCGACACAGTTCGCAGTTATTGAGATGTTCCCTTTCCTTCTCCGCCTTTGCGATCGATGTATGTCCATGTGCAAGTTTACCTGGCAGTTTGAAGATTCGACCTAGCGGGCTGTCTCGTAGGCTGATATCTGGCGAAGTCGGAGCTGCTGAGGGGCCGGGAATGTTAGACGGATCCCCGTGCAGCAAGTTAGCTAGAGTTTCTTCGCCATTGGTCGAGGCTACACTAGAGACCTCGAACCCCGAAGACTCCAATTTCGACGCCATCTCGGTAATAGACGCTTTGGGGTCGTGCTCGACTGCGACCCATGAGGTAACAACATTGGGCGATACCCAACTGATACCAGGGAGACAATCCAAGACATCTTTTATAGAGGATACGCACGTGGGACAATGTAGATTAGCCAGTAAGAAATTTGTGGTGACGGTTTGATCTGTGGTAGCCATTTTTGGATAACTGGTGTTGTCTACCGCTCGGAAAACTATGTACTTAGGAGTGCGACCTGCGCATGCGGTGTTGATCCTCTTGGTCCTGCTGGATACGGACAGATCTAACAAGGCGGAGACGTATAGGAGCTAGGATGACTGGCGAAAAGTACTGTGTACGGTTGTTGAAATATATTAAAATAAGAATCCGTTCTGGGAAGTACGGACGTCGGTATGTGTGTGATGTGTAATTCAGCCTGAAGGGGGTATATGTAGGTCGGTACCAGTAGAAACAGGAGAAGGAGTCGACTCCACCGGCGAATAAAATCTCGAAACGAAGCCTCAGTGAAGTAACCGTTTGTCTGTTTGTCTCTTTATACACAAAGATACGAGTTGATGCTAGCAACTTAGATCCCAGACAAGGTATGAACCGACTTTAGATAGTTATATAAGTGACCGAGAAGTTGTAATGGTGAATTGGGGGAAGTGTTTTGGAATACCTTTTGGATTCACTCGCTCAGGAACATCAAGAGTCGTGTAAGTTATATCCAGCGATCCTACGCACAAAAAGCGCAACGACCATCTCCACAATCACCCAGGGTTAGGTGAGGTTTGATAGGTCATTCTAGCCCAGTATACGCTTGCAACTTCGGGTGGTGAACTGCGAGTATCGGGTCTTCGCCGCCGGCCATAGACCGGCTGTGACACATGGCTCGACATGCCGCGAGTCGCCATAGTATGAGAGGCCATAACAAGAGGTATGAATTAGATATGGCATATCACATAGCACATAATCGCATTCGAGTAGAATCTTCCATAAAGTGATAGTAAGATCAGGGGTCATCAGATCTGACTAGGAATTGCCTAGGTTAGGGCAGAATTCGAACTAGCGGCGCCGTGTGGATTATTGCCACCAGGGGTAAGACCCCGAGCCGGCTTCTGTTCGCATCAAGCTCCATTAGTAAATGGGGCATTAAGGAAGTGTCCGGCATAGCTGATCCTGGTCCACGCACAAAAGCCGCAGACGGCCACTCTGCCACTGCAAAAACGCTGATTAGGCGTGATCTCGTTGGTTGCATGGTAATATTCGACATGACTTGGCTCCCCGTTTTCTTATTACATCAAATGATTCCTCCTGCAGCCGTGAAGTGTCCAAATTGGCAAAGTGGCGATACGAAGCGACATTTGTGCGTAAAATAGTAGATATCGGAGGTGGTTGAAAAATGTTACGTTATTTCGACGACGTGACGAACCGCATAAGCATTTTCTTTTTTTAACTTTCTAATGGTACCCAATTACCAGTCATACAGTTCATGTTCCTGGATTACCTAATAGTCAGCATAGGAAACTACCTCCGAACATTAAATCACTATGATGGAAGCGACTCGATGGACCTTGCTTTAGGTACTTACCTTATGTACCTACCTGACTTCCATACCGACCTATGAATAATATACGAAGCTGAGAAATCAAATGGAATCTATTGGACACTCTTCGCTAATATCATGACTGGATGGATGTGTCATTTGTCATATCTATTTACTATAGACTGCCTACATACCGAATACGCCTTTGGGAACAAGTCAGGGTAATCTCTAATAGAATAAAGCAATAAGAAATTACATATGTCGCTGATAAGGTACAGAACGCAAGACACCACATGAAAAAGCAATAGCCACCGAGGGAGAGAAAGGATACCAGAGTTCCGAATTGGTGCTATTATCGAATAGTTACATTAAATGAAGATGACGTGAGTAAGTTGGGTATCTTGCTAAAAATTACTAGACCAAACCCATTAATATAAACGCCTTGACAAAATCCAACCCGTGCTGACAAGTTTCCCTATTTGTTCTCTCCTTCTATTTCAGGCGGGACGCTGCCCTGCCTCGAATGCGCGGTAGCCGGGCGACTTGTAGCAGTCCCTGGCCGGGATAGCGAACGTCGTAATTTTATTCCGTTCTTTGTGTCGAACAAATTTTTCACTTTCCTTAAGCGCGTCCATCTTTCCTTGTCCTTCGCGTCTCTGGCGCTCATGTCCTCTTCGTCGTCCGATCCTAGCATGGGCGAGCGTCCATCTCCTGCTTGCCCTCCTTTCACTGGCGTCGTTGGAACGGATGCCGAGGAGCGATGGAAAAAGGAGCGCTGGTTGCTCTTCTCCGCTTGTACGCGTAGGTAGGAGCTATTTTTTATCGTTTGCGCAAGCACCTCCCAAGCGGTTTTGTTGTCTACCTTTTTGGCACCGGGATTGTGCTGAACCGCGGCATTTCGCCAGGGGCAGAAGAACCGGTGCTCACGTACAGGATCAAGGTAATCCATAGGTGCCGGAACGAGAACTTGCCTTGTTTCTTCGTCTACCTCTTTGCTCTTGAACATCCACAACCCTAAGCGGCGCAGGCACGTAGCACAAGTCGCCGAATTAGGCACCGCACCAACGCGTGGGTTTGTGAGGCCCTGCCAGCCCGTAAGAGCGAGGGCGAGAGCTACATCGTTTGGAGCTGATGGGTTCGTGCTTGGTGGCGGAGGGTCGCTAAAGAAGTTCGGGGCCAATTGTGACTTGGCGGCTTGTAGATCTAGGTTTGCTGGCAAACGGAGGTTGAAGAGATAGGGGAGAAAATATTGTCGTGCGCAAAGTTCATCATACCGCTGGCGAAGGGAGGCTAGCGCAGTCGGTGGACTTGTTAGGGATAGTCTGAGTAGAGTGTCTATTGTTTGTGGTTAGTATACGAATATTCCTAATGAGGTAGTGACTGCAAGAGACTCACCATCACATCCGCGTCTTCTCCATAGGCAATCTTCTTGGTGCGCATCGATTATCAACTCGACAAACCTCTTCACCAAGCCCTCCTCGATGTCTGACCCGACCATAATCTGAACCTCCTTACCATCCACCTCTCTTTTATTCATCTTGACTACCAACTCTTTGTGGCATAACGTACACCTCACGCGCTCCTTTCCCTGGCAGACCCAACCTCTCTTGGCCCATTCGATCTCGTTGACTTTATCTGGCTTCGGAGTCCATTCCGTTAGTTCTTGAAATGTCCCGAGTCTCCTAATCAGCTCGTTGCGATCGCTAGGGCAATACTTTGGCGCTTCGGTCTTTGTTCCTCTCGCTGGTGAGACAGCGTTGCCATTTGGCGCCCATTTCTTCAGTACGACATTTGAAATAACAGTCCCTCCTGCTTTTTCGTTCCCTGGAGTAGACTCTAGGACGCCTACGCGCCGGCGCTTTAGGAGATCGTTGGGGGTCGAGGGTACGCTTCCGGAAAGCATTTCTTTATTCGGGGTTAAGGCGTTGTCGGGTAGTGAAGTTGAATTTGGGGTCGAAGGTCGATTCAGATGCGAGTTTGAAGTATCGGTTTGCGCTTCTGCTGATGGCGACTGAGGTATTGGCTTCGCGCCGATTCCTTGCAATAAGGCATTGAACTTCCGCTTGGTAGCATTCATAGTTAATTCGGCTCAACGAAGGACAAGGCTGCCAGTAGGGTGGTATTAAATATTAGATTAGGATTCTAGAGCTTGCTTAGAAGCTCTTAAGGGATTGACTTTACAACCTCCTCAATTAGCTAGCTCTTGGAAGCACTGTTGACTTTTGTGGACTTTCGATAGTAAGTTGATTGCTCAAGTTAGTAATGTATAAGAATCCACCAATAGATTGTATTTAGCTTGTTTAGACTTGAATGGCCAAGTTCTAGGCCAGATGCGTATGAATTTGTTAGGTAATGAAGGAGGTACGTAACTTTGTTGTTTTCTTTGATTCTCCAATTGCTGCACAGTTTACTTTATCTAAGCTAACGGTCGTCGGAGGGGTGACGGACCGGGGTATGGCCCCGACTAGAACCCCGACAGCCTATAGGTAGGTAGGTACCCACCTAAACTCCCTACATATACATAGGTATGTCTTTAGGGCTGGTGTGGCTATCTGGATTGAGGCTATCGGGTTGGACAAACACATGAATCTAGCCGCTAAACGATGGCGGTTAGAGAAACTGTACCCTGTAAAAGGTCTCGGGTCCCGACATTAGTGAGGTTGAATGCTATACACAACCATGCATCGTAGTGGGATAGGTACCTAACTAATGTACCTAGGTACCTATTAAGGTAACATGAGGGGCTACAATAATTGTGTACCTAAGCTAAAAGACCTAATCATTGAATCATTGTGCTGGCAACAAATATACATAAATCCCCATTATATTCCACTTACAAATAAATTACATAAATCGTCATATATGCAGACTAAAAGAGATAAAACGATAAATTCTACCAAGTTCCTTATTCTATCCTCTCTTTTCATCGTGACACTGGCCGCCTTCTTGTTTAGAGCCTTGCCCCGCCTTACCTCGCTGTCCCTGCATCTTTCTCCTGGAACCCGCCAACAGGTCCTCAGCCCTGTCACATCCAATAAAAATATGTCGTCATACGCCAAAGAGCTCGAAGTGGCACAGCTAGCCGTCCAACGCGCTTCCATCCTAACCAAGAGAGTCTTCCACGAGAAGGCCAAGGGTACCGTCTCCAAGGATGACAAGTCTCCTGTTACAATCGGCGATTTCGGTGCCCAAGCCCTTATTATTAGCGCCCTGAAGGCCAACTTCCCCGATGATGAAATCGTCGCCGAGGAAGAAGCTGCTGAGTTGCGTCAAGATGAGAACTTGAAGCATACAATCTGGGACTTGGTTTCAACCACTCAGCTCTCCGACCCCGAGGCCGAGAGCCTGCTTGGAGGGGCCATCGATAACGAGGAGGTCATGCTGACTATGATCGACTATGGAAATAGCAAGGGTGGCGCCAAGGGTCGTATATGGGCTATTGACCCTATCGATGGTACCAAGGGCTTCTTGCGTGGCGGCCAGTACGCCGTATGTCTCGCCCTAATGGTGGACGGCGATGTTAAAGTTGGTGTTTTGGGTTGCCCGAACCTCCCTATCGACGATACTGTCGCGTTAACGGGAGGCATGGAGTCCGGCCAGACAGACGAGGGGAGAGGAGTCCTGTTCTCCGGCGTGTTAGGCCAAGGTGCTACGAGCCGCGCGTTGACTACTGGTGAATTGGCTAAGGAGAAGAGAATTTCTATGAGGGCAATCACCGATATCGCTGCGGCGACATTCTGCGAGAGCGTGGAAGCCGGACACTCGTCCCACGGAGACCAAGCTGAAATCGCGAAGCTGCTCGGCATTACGAACCCTAGCGTGCGAATGGACTCTCAGGCCAAGTATGCCTCTATTGCGCGAGGCGCAGGTGACATCTACTTGCGATTACCTGTTAGTGCGACATACCAGGAGAAGATCTGGGATCATGCTGCAGGTGACCTCATCGTTCGAGAAGCTGGCGGTGCCGTAACAGATATTCACGGCAAGCCGCTAGACTTTAGTATTGGGCGAACGCTGTCGAACAACAAGGGTGTCGTTGCTGCTCCCGCTGCTGCCCACCCGCAAGTTCTAAAGGTGGTGCAGGAGGTGCTCTCGAAGAAATAAAATTGGTACCTCATAAACAGATAATGCATACAAGTACATAGTTTTTGGGTAATCGGGTATCTGCCGTCATACAGTACATAGATACACGCCTGAAATGGGACAATGCCATTCCTAAGATCATCTATTTGATCTTCTTCTGTTTCAGCTTGATCGTCTCGTCGTTGACGAAGATACCCTTTCCCTTGTATGGTTCCGGCACTCTCCACTTCCGTATTCTAGCCGCAAAAGACATGACTTCTTCTCGGTTAATGCCTTCAAGCAGAATCCTTGTCGGCTGCGGCGTGCTGGCCTTTACGCCGGTGGGGACTGGCTCCTCGACGGGGTGTGTAAAACCGAGCTTCAGGCACACAAACTTCTCCCCCGGGTACCTCGCCTTCCTCGGCCGCTCCTCGACGGTCGCCCTGTATCCCACACCCACTAACCGCAAGATTGCAGTGTGCCCTTCTGATACGCCGATGATGTGTCGATTGAGGTATGCCCATGTGGTTCCTAGTTGATCCGAAATTAGTCCTGACTAGCCCTTACGAAATCAAGACGTTCTGCCATAATGGTGATAATGGTGATAATGGTGATGATGACTACGATGAATATTGCACATACCCCACATCTCCTTCTGCTGCTTGATCTCATTATTCTCAATACTGAGTACCGCCCTCCTCGAAGCTTCGTCATGGACGATCGTAAGATAAGGAGGAATTTCGAGATCGAGTTTTCCTAAAGGCCCCGCTATGGTGACTGTCCGCTTTGGTATTCTCAGGTAGGTAGTAAGGTCCTTCTTGACTCTCGGCTCGCCAATGGTCATTTCAACGCCGGGCGGGATCGATATCGGCGTTCTACCGAGCTTCGAGGGCCTATTTGATGTATTCGAGAACTGGCGCCGCGGGGCTGCCGTCTGGAAGGCTGGTACGAGGAAAGCCGGGAGTGTGACAGGGGCGTTGGTACCTGAAAGGGCTCTCTCGAGCACCTTTCCCCTACTCGGCGCCAACATCGTGGATTTTGGGAGTCTCTGCTGTGAAGTCAATTGACTGCAGAACTCAAAATCCCAGAATTTCAGTTGCAGAGCTCAATGCGCGATGCTTGGCAATGTTAGAAAAAGAATCGGGTCGGATCACGTGCTATGTACGTACTTGAGGTGATTGTAGAAGCTTACGTAATAAGTACCAAACAGACACTAACCTACAACTTCCCCTATCGTAATTGCCTTAGAAAATACATACGGATTAGCAGCTCCTTCTCTCTTGTGAAAGACCAAACTATTAGTAACTACATGTACCGAGTACCTAGATATAATTCCCATAGCTGGTAGTTACAGTTTAATATCAATTCCTAATCTTTCTAGTTTCACCTTCCGAGGCTATAACTCCTACTTTATCCACTCTTGATAATTGTGATATCTGCACCACTCTAACAAATCTTGATCTGACTTCGAATAAGGTCATAAAGCGGTCGAACGGGATATGTGCGGTTGAGAAGCAAAAGTTCGTCAAATTCATGGGATGCCGATCTAAGAGATACATTCTAGACTTTTTCTATTATTTGTGCCACCCTGCATTCTATCTTCCTGGTACTTCTTCCTCTCTCCACTTGTCACAATACTAGGACTTCGTTATTCCCGTACTGTGAATTCTAACTACTTCAATAAATCGTCGTTGTCTCCTTTACAGTTGCATTCTCTTGCTGTATCCTGACGACAAAGAAACTTACGATGAATAGCCAGCAGGCAGTTATGGGTTCGGTGAGGAAGGCGGTCATCTTCTTGCTATTACAGGCTCCCTTGGTCAATGGATTCTCATGGCGTAGTGCGCCAAAGGTGGAATTAGGTGCGTCACAGCTTACTTGCTGCTCCTACACATTTGCTTACTGAAAATCAGGCACGGGAG
Source organism: Daldinia grandis (assembly GCA_022432525.1). Lineage (NCBI taxonomy): Eukaryota > Fungi > Ascomycota > Sordariomycetes > Xylariales > Hypoxylaceae > Daldinia > Daldinia grandis. The sequence goes on from JAJKLB010000007.1 coordinate 2,172,246, forward strand.
TACTTACTGGCTCAGCTACTATAGGCGATGATCTATCACAACTCCTAAATTCCGGGCCGCGATTGCCTAGTTCCTATGAGATAACCCTAAAGGAGCTGCGAGAACTAGAATCAGAGCCCCTATGCCATAGAACAGCCGCACGCCTATTGGTGAATAATTGCGAAGTTCTCGAAGGCAAGAATGAGGCATCAGTGTTGACCGAAAGTGGCCGTAAAATTAGAGACTTCGTTGACTCGTATGCTGCCAGTCTGGCAATCTGCGACTTGGAGAGAGGAAAGTTCCAGATCCCGAGAGAATGCACAAATTTTCGAGAGTCCGTTCTAAGCCAGCTACCAATTCAAAGTTTGGGGCACCTACACGTCTCCTCCGCGGAAGTTGATAGTTGCCTCTCTGGCTTAGGCGAATCTGACTCGGCCTAGAACACCTGGATTAGTTACCGCCATAAAGCTTTGAGGTTTTGTGAGGCCGCTAGAGTAGACAACGAGAAAGGTATGAAAATAGCTCTGGTCTAATCCGGATTTAAATTAACAGACTTCTGCTCCTTAGATCAGCACATTCTTCTCTTCCAGCGTCTAACAAAGATCATGGGGCGATTCACAGACGACATCGACAAACAATTTGAGCAGCGCATGAACGATCTAGATATCCGGGCACAAGCTACGGGTGGCATAATCGACAAACTTTCACCGAAAGTAGACCATTTGAAAGATAGTCTAAAATCTATAGAAGACTTCTTTCTTGCTCGACTCACGCACGCCGTTAAGGTAACTCATTATAGTTTATTGCACTTGTCTGGGAATCTCGTTTAACTTGGTTCTAGGAAACCACGGATGCTGTCAACTTGGGGGCGCAGAATGCTGTCAGCCTTCAGAGAATGCTCGAGGTTGTATTGAAGAGCGTTTTTGAGGGCCAAGCTGAGGTAGTATCCTCTTATCAGCGCTCAATACAACTTGCCAATCAACGCACAGAGTCTGCAATAGACACGGCGATTCAGGCAATCGCGGTAGTTACCGAGTCTGCAACGCATTTACAAACCCAGGTCGTACGTCGCATTATTATGATATTCTCGGTTCTATGCTAATATAGTACTATAGGAGCTTTCGTTTCTCCAAGCAAAGGGATTAGAATCGAGGCAAGCCAATTTAGAGGAGGTAAGTTATATCGCTTTCAGAATAGTTACTAATGATTAGGTACTAATATGAACTCACAGGGCATGCAACGACTTATCAATACTACAGAAAGTTTGGCGGTAAAATATGAAGATCATGCGAGCCTGCTTCATCAGGCACGAAATATAACGAATGATATTCTTGAAACACTAGAGGACACAGCTGCTGAGGCAGCCAATGTCGGCAATTCAATTCTCAAGCAGTCTACCGTCTCGTCATGGTGGCCCTATATTTGGTGTCCAGCAGTATCACTGGTACTAGGCTCGTACGGGCTCCCCCCTTCCGCGATGAGGAATTTGGCGCTGTTGACTTTAGGTACGTACCAAATTTTGGCTTAGAACCACGAACCAGGTACTAATATGCCGAAGGCGAGGCAGCTGGCCTTACAATATCATCTATGCAGTCGTCCACGCCTGCCACCAAGCTCTCTACTTTGCTATATATTTGGGGGAATTCCTTTTATCAACCAAGGTTTCCTTCCAACACCACCAGTCAACCTGAATTGCTATAGGCATCGAGATTACTTCTAATCGCATTTTTGACTTCTGATTTAGCAGGAGGTAAAGGCAGTGGAGAATCTGGCTTCTTACGTATCTTGGTTGTGGTATTTTAGGTCGGAAAAGGAGTCTACTCTGAAAATATTTGCTTAATGATGCTGCCCTCCCGGACAATGAGGAGGAGGGGAGAGATTTAGAGCTGGGAAGAAGAGAGACCATGCCAGAAGCTCCTATGAAATAAATAGCCTACATACCACCAAATTCTCATAGGCATCATTTGAATGCGTAAGTGTGATAAAGTCTCGTTTCCATTTTCTCTATTTTGCTCGCCGGTATGACCAAAGGTGACTTCACCATACCCGATTCGTCTGACCGGCTCCAATGTACGTCATTCGATTGGATGCTGGCAGAGACGTCGATTGGCCTGCTCGGAAACTCTGGGCGCTGATTGGTCAATCCCTCTGCGTTCGTTTAAATGTGGAATGCCCCTTTTAATGCCTTAGTATTAGTAATATAATAATACTGGATCGTGGGCTCGACCTTTTAGCTTCACTTTACTCTCGGACTTAATGGACGTAAGACGCATAGGGAATGATCTTTCGAGCTGTCATATGCGAATTGTGCATACGGGCTTCGGGATGCGGTGCATTGGAGGAGGCCGTGAGCTTGTGCTGATGACTGGTGGTGCATTATGAGTTTCGCGAGAGCGATGGAATATAAATATCTGAGGTTTCCTCATCTTCTCAGCACTTGGATAGTAGGATCTACAGACACAACAGTCTTTGGATTCAAAGACCTCCACTTGAACTTTTAAACACATTTCTACTTTTCAGTCACCGATTATCTGCCAATATGCCTGCTAAACCTATCCTTCGCCACCTGGGAAAGAATGGCCCCTTGGTGCCGGCTCTAGGTCTTGGACTCATGGGAGCATCTCACTCTGTCTATGGAAAGGAGTTAGATGATGAGGGGCGATTTAAGCTCCTCGACCGCGCCCTTGAGCTGGGAGAAACCTTCTGGGACACGGCCGAGTAAGTCATGATTTTGTGCATTATGTTCAACTTTAGGTAAGTAGAGCATACTCAACTAATAATGGTACAGCCTGTACGGTGATGGAGAGGAGCATATAGGAAAGTGGTTCAAGAGGACCGGAAAGCGGGACCAGATCTTTATTGCTTCGAAGTGTGGTATCATCAAGAGCAGCAAGACTTTTGAGGCCAACAGCTCGTATGAGTACACTAAGGAAGGCTGTGACAAGAGTCTGAAGGCTTTGGGTATTGATCAGATTGACCTTTGTAAGTTCTGACTTGATATTTCTCTCTACTTACCCCCTATGGCCATCTTAATACCCTTGGAATATTCCCTTGAGAGTACACTTAGACTCTACAAACCCTAAGAGCATGGCATTTTAACTCTTACAACTGAACACTTCGCTAACTTATAGAACGGTAGACTACATCCACAGCGTCAACCCCGAGACTCCCATCGAGGAGACCATGCTCGCCCTGAAAGAGTTGCAAGCGTAAGTACCTCCTTGATCTAAGCATTGCGTATTAGGGCAGCCATCTACTTATATTTTATCTCACGCGACTGACTGAAAACCACCTCCCTATCTAGCGAGGGCAAAATCAAATACATCGGCCTATCCATGGTCTCCGCCACAACCCTGCGCCGCGCCGTCAAAATCGCCCCCGTCGCCGCCGTGCAAACCGAATACTCAGTTTCCGCGCGGGACATCGAAGGGGCCGAAGGCACGAACCTCCTCGCCGCATGCCGAGAGCTCGGCGTCGCGATCGTCGCCGCGACCCCTCTAGGACGCGGGATCCTCACGGGCGACTTCAGCAAAAGCGAGCCCTCGTTCGGAGAGGGCGACGCCCGGCCGCACGTCATGCCGCAGTTCCTCGCCGGGAACCGCGAGCGCAACGCCCAGGTCATCGCGCAGTTCGCCGGCCTGGCGCAGAAGAAGGGGTGCACTGTGTCGCAGCTCGCGCTGGCGTGGCTGCTGAAGCAGGGCGATGATGTCTTTCCGATCCCGGGGACCAAGAGGATTAAGTACTTGGAGCAGAACTGGGATGCGCAGGACGTGGTGCTGAGCGATGCTGAGGAGAGGGAGGTTAGGGCCTTCTTTGATAATAATGGGCTCGTGGGTGGTACGCTCCCCGAGGCGTTTAAGTCGCATAGGTTCAAGGATACAAAGGAGGAGGTCTAGCTGGACTTGTGGCGTGGTTCGTAGCTAGCTCTAGATGACACTTGGGGAATAGGGGTTACTATATTTCATGTCTGAGGCATTTCGAGTTGCATAGTAAATCATTCACGAGTTGGATTGCCTCGTACTTGTCATTCTTGGAGTTGACGAAAGGCTCTTATTATTACGAGTGACTTCCACGTACGGTTTCATAGGACTACCTACCTAAAGGTACTAACATTAGGTTAACAACAGGTGTTCATGCTCGTGCTTTGTACTTTGCCCCTATTCCTCACCGGTTGTACAACGTGCGTTACGTATTTCAGCAAGACATTGGGAAATGGGCTCAATAACACTTCGAAATCTCGACGGTAACGTTACCAATTTGCCCACTACCTACCGAGGTACCTATATAATATGAATGTCGAAAAGTTCTATAAGTTAAACACTAAGCACCCCCTAATTGATCCAATTTCCAAATCCACAATCTTCCAATCAACCCCCTACCGCATACTTTTTCATCATTTCCCCCTCAAGTAGCACTTCCTTGTTCCCCAACTTCTCAAACCCAGCAGGTTCTAATTCTTCCGGCACATACCCCTTGCCTGTAGTTTAGTACTGTAATAGTTGAGGGTTTTAACATGTGAAGTCCAAGGGGTTGATTCTGAGGCTGGCTGTCACTTTTCTGTCTTATCCCATGATGTTAAGTTCTGGAATGGCCACTTTGGGCTCGGCGGCTTTATAAAATTAAGAGATTACTATAGAATGAGTAAATGCTGCACTATATATAAGGCGTAATTGCTCATTAGCGACTACGGCGTCGTTTTTGTGATAGTTATGAGCCCGGTTCGTGCAGTGGAAAAGCCCACAATTCTCTGCATCCAGTAATTACGCTAATCCTGGACCTGATCGAGCCCCAGAGCTAGACTTGTACTAGCAGTAAGGCGCGGGTTCGAATCGAACTGAAAGCATCGTATAATACCGCGCTAGATGCGACGCCATCGCGTTACAGGTAGAGGTACGCTTAGCTGACAGCTAACAGTTACTTACGATACTAAAGACTCTAGAAAGCCGAGGGCAAGAGCCAGTGCTATAGAGAGCTATAGAGACGTCAAGTGCTGCGATTCAGGTGATCCTCATTATATAATGATTACCTGGGGGGGTGTGTTGCACTATATATAAGGCGTAATTTCTTATGAGCGATTACGGCGTCGTTTTTTGCAATCGACAGTAAACCCTTGAGTTATATCGTATAAGTAAAGTGAAATTAAGTTAATTGGCTGTTGATTTGACCACCTAACCTAACCTCCCTGCCAGAAGAGCTAGCTGCTTATTTGTCAAGATATTAACATGTAGGAAGATGGTGATTTAACTTGACTTCGTTTATATTCTCTTTCCTAAATATAGACTATACTTGCTAGCATTCACAGCGCTTAAACGCTCCTGGGAATTACTCAAGCAATAGAACTAGATCGAAAAGGACCCAGTCAAAGGTAATGCTCGGCTACTAGATCCAACAAAGACTCCGTAGCCGCCTTTCTGTAGGAGCCATTTCTGTGCCACCACATCCCACGTACTCAGATCTCTTCTTGTCAACTCAAAATCGACAACCGTAGATTCTCCAGGTTGAATGACCGACTTTGAGAACCCGCGTAGCTGCTTTAAGGGACCGTTAGGGATGCCGACGTAGAGCTGCGCAACCTCAGCACCCACTACTGAGCCTGAATTAGTCACCGTCGCGGAGACCTTCGCTACGATGTCCCAGAGATCTTCATGGCCACCCTCAACGATTGGCTTCGAAGGATACGATGAGGTATCGGCGTCATCGACTGTCGAAACCTGAAGGTCTGAAAAGTTGAAGGTGGTATAACTTAGACCGAAGCCAAACTCGTAGCGAGGGGTTATATTCTTGGCGTCAAAGGCTCTGTAGTCGATGTAGATGCCCTCTGCGAAGTCCGACTGTGGGAATAGCTCATATATACCATCAGGAGCAGTCGCATTTTGGAGCGGACCGTAGTCTGACTCGTTGCGCGGCACCGAATACGGCAACTTGCCTGAAGGGCTGACATCGCCGTAGAGGATAGAAGTCAAAGCTCTACCGGAGTCTTGGCCGGGGAGGTGCGCGAAGATGAGGGCCGTTACATTGGGGTGGTCGATGAACTGGTCGACAAGGCGAACACCTGCGTTATGGAAAACCACAATGGTGTTGCTGCATTGAGACGCAACATTCGTGATGAGAGCGTCCGTGAAATCGTCATGCAGCCCAGGCCTATCAAAACCTTCTGACGCAAAGGCATTACCAACAACAATGCAAGCATCGGAAGACTGGTCGACTTGAGGGTTTCCACTGTGGAAGTCCCACCACAGGCTTGTATCGTCCTCATAGGCACGTTGGCTCAATGCTGCCGCGGGGGAACTGACGTAGGCTGGCATGTTTGCACCAGATCCGCCGCCACTGATCAGCGTACCGTTAGCAGCAATCTGAGTATGAAGCACATCGTCGCCGTTTGGAATCAAGTCAGCTGGCGCCAACGACTGTGAACCTCCGTTCCAGCCACCACCCCCAGGTGTATATATGTCGAACGATTTCGCAGAGTATCCGAACAAGGAGATTAACTTGGGCGATTTAAGGGGTAGCGCATTATTAGTATTCTTCAGTAAGACATGGCCTTCAACAGCCCCCTGTAATAGGATATCCTTATTACTTGCTGACTTTGCGATGACCTGCTGATGGGGCTTGGAGAGATCGTACGGCATTCCTTTACCTAGAGCTGGAAAGCCTTCGTCCTGGCCCAACTTATACCATGTAGCTATAATTCTACGCCATTTAGAAGGGAGCTGCAGCAGAGTATTCAAGAAGAACTTACCTTGTTGCCATGTCATCTATTCTAGATTCCGGAACAGATCCATTTTTCACAGCTTGTGTTAGATTGCTGGACCAATATGGCGAGGCGTACGGCATCGTCATGTCTAGACCTGCAAGTGCTGTAGCAACACCTGAATGCTGAGCCCACCAGTCTGAGACGATAAAGCCCTATTGACTTGATTAGATATATCTTATGCCGTGAGAACAGACTGTGAATTTCATACCTGGAATCCCAGCTCAGTCTTTAGAAGTCCGTTTTGGGTCTTACTGTTGGCACACCCATAACTGTTGTTGACTCGGTTATATGAACACATTACATTTACAGTACCAGCCTTTACGGCATCTTGGAAAGGCCTAATTAGAAATTAGATTTGGCTGTCCATATAGGTAATCACGCTGTCATACGTACCAGAGATACAACTCATGCATAGTTTTGTCGTCTATGTTTGACGAAACAGCGGTAACGTTGCCCTCGGGGTTTCTATTAGTCTCCTGCTCATTGGCAATGAAGTGCTAGGGACATATGTTAGTTCATTTCGTTAAGAAAGACTATTTGTACTCTCTACCTTTGTGCTCGTTGCCACTCCCACTGACTGTACACCCTTTATAGTGTCGGCAGCTAGAGCGCCACATAGATACGGGTCATTTGCGAAGCCTGAACACAAGTTAGTACTTGGGCTCTCCGATTAAGTGAAGCACGTAAAGAAATCCGTTACCTTCCCAATTCCTTCCGCTTGATGCGATCCGGCCTAAGGGGCCGACGACGGGCCCTAAAGCAACGTGAACCCCTTTCGCTCGGAATTCGCCAGCCATGCCAACAGCTCTCTTATAAGCCAGTTCGCGGTTCCAGCTGGGTAGAGAGGTTAATTATATGATTTCGTAGAAGAGATAGGATCAATCTACCTTGCACCAACCGAAATGCCCGAGGCCCAACTTGATGCGAAGTTGGTAGTGCGCACTCCATTACCAGCATCACTAAGACAGAGACCGGTAAAGTTGACTCTCTCTATGGGAAGGATAATACCAGAGCAAGAACTATTAACTTGAACGCCGCCCGTAAGGTTGACCTGCATACCAAGTTAGGTATTGTAGTCATTTGAACCATCCTGGATTACCCCTGACCTTCTCTTCCAGGGTTAACTGGGCCACAAGGGCTCGTGCTTTCGAATAGGAGTCCGCCCAATCTCCAAGTCCGGTCCCATTGGCTTTAAAATTGTAAGTAGGTATATATTTGTAATCTCTTGGGGTAATGTATTACATACGTGATGGGTATACTGGAGGTGATTGTCCATAGAACGTCGTGTCGTCCGTAATGATGGACTGGGCAAAGGTACCAATGCCGCTACCCCAAGCGGCTAGGCCGGCCAAGGCATATAGCGAAGTCGACAACATGGCGTACACACTTGACAATACAGTACAAGCTATCGGGAATGCATAGCTATCTAGATCTAAAGGAGTGGCACACCATGTAGACGAAATATTCATTTATAACTCTGGTCTTCCCGTGAGGGGTTATCGAGACAAAAGAAACAAATCGGTCCTTCTCTTGAACATCAGTCGGCAATGCAGGCATTACCGCACCCGGATGGCGACTTACATGGACGAGCGAGGGAGAAACAGGGGTAAGTAGCGTCAATGACGAAAGGGCTTGGGGAATGTGGAGAATGCCTTGGAGGTAAGGGGAGGTAGGGGGAGGTATATGAAAGGAAAGTATAGAAATATCTAGATTTTAGATTTGAGTGGTAACCTACAGGAGCCGAGACCGCTCTCGTATAAGTCAGTTAAGACGGAGGTAGTAGATTGAAGCGCAATAAAGTGTGTCAATAAGGCTACTCCTTACTACCTCCTATAGAAGGTCTAAGTCAGTTCCCTATATTATAACTTAGGTAGGTTAAGGTAGTTAGTTATACTATAGGTAGAGATGTAGTTAGTTAAGATATAATTGAGCAACTAAAACGTGTATATCAGGTACATGCCACCATACAATAGACCTCGTTCACGCCATTGACATCCTACTTCGGTCAACCCATGCACCCCGCACTCTGGATCGTCAGTTTACCCCAACTCCATACGCAATAGGGCTGCCAAGAGCTGGAGTACCGAAATTGCTTATACGAGCTAATGAAGTTAAATTCATCTTTGTTAAAATTATGCATCGAGATACAGTTTCCATACGATACCTACCTACCTACATATTATATTATACTTGACTTACACTATTATCAGACTTCTTATTCGTCTAGCCGATAGGAAAAGGGGTACTGTAAAATGTCTACCTAGGTACCTAGGTAGTATTTACATGTATATAATTGTACATAACCGTGTTACTTAACATAACGAGCGTCCCTAGATTAATGTACGTAAAAAAGAAGCTAACCCTCCCCTGAACAATCCAGCAAATCCCCCCAATCTACCGAGATCCACAAGGCAACTCCCGAGCCAAGACAACAAGCGACCGACGAAGCTATTAGTACGGTTTCTGGCCGGTGAAGTTTCCGGGAGGAGAATATCTCCCGACGACGTAAACACCGCCTTTGGCGTCCTTGGCCGAGCCCATGCCGAGCTTGGTAGTCGATTTCCACATGCATTGAGCTAAATGGTGGAAAAAATGTGTTAGAAGAGCTGCGAACGCGGCGGCATGGTTGATGACGACTCACTGTAATGGCCGTACGATCCGAAATCGCCCTGGCCGATCGGTTCACCGTGGTAGTTCTTCTCTTCGGCAATCCACAGGTTTGCAGACATGGCGAGAGGCGTGTTGGAGCTGGATGCCCTGCAGAGATGGTTGAGTTAGACTATGCTCCCATCTTCGTTACATGAGCTCATTATCTTACCATGCGAGGTTTTCGCCTTGGTTGGGGCGCTGGTCGCCGCTTGAGTGCTGCAATTTGCCAATCTGGGCCAGATGCTTTGCGTAATTTTCGGCGTTTTTGGCAAGTTGGTTATCCCACGAGAGGGGCTTAAGGCCCTTGCCCTTCCGCTTGTTATTGTGGATATCTAAAGCCTTCTGCTGGTCGGGGCCGAGGGCTGCGGCAATGCTGAATTCGACCAGTCCACCATTTGCAGTGGCTTCGGGTGCTTGAGCAGTCCCACCGTTGGGTTCGTGAGACAGCGGCTCCCCGGCTTTCGCATCGTCGCTTGTCTCAACTTGCAAATCATCCCCCTCGACAGCATTCAGTGAGACGAAGGCATTGGCAGCAACACCCGGTGCCTTCATAGGTTGCTGGTGGACGTACATCTTACCTAGGTCCGTAAAGTTGCCGTTTGCATCCATAAGCTGGGCAGCGGGACTGACAAAACCGTCGGCAACGTTGCGCTGAAAATCGAAGAGGCCATATTCGAAAACCCAGTCCTGGCTGTCTAGCCAGTTGCAGATATGGACAGTGAAATCTACGATGGCCTGATAGTTGCGGTCGATGCATGCAATTTCGGTAACCATCTTCAAATGTGTTAGCTGTGGAGGATAATTCGTGTTCGGTGATGTTAAACTTACCACTTTGTGCTTAGGCCATTTATTGTGCATGTCCTGGATATACTTAATGGCATCATTGGCATTCTTTGAGTAGTAGTGCAAGCACAGAAAGTCTGGAGGGTCGTTTGACACAAGGGACATAAACTTTTCGATCCACTTCCGACCATTTTCGTCCTAAGGGTGATTAGTTTGTTGAATGATTAATATAAGAAATCGACTTGGGCACATACAGAAGCAACAGCCGGGGAACCGAGTTTCTTCCCCTTATTCTTCCTCAGGGGAAGCATCTGACCATACCAGATATCCCTTGCCTGCTCTGGGGTTATATTGGCACGCTCGGGCTCGTTGAAGTAAAGGATAATGGGGTACTTCGAGTCCTGTATCTGAGCCCAGTCCCCGCCTTTCGTGTTGTCGAGAACACGGACCATGGGGCGGAATGGTGCTCGATCCTTGAGCTCAGGGGGAACCCATGTATTCCAGTTCACCACAGAGGCAACCGGGCTGTTGCCACCGAAAGGAACTTGGTTGATCTTATCAGGGACACCTGGATGTCCGTCACCACCGGTGTTGGTCCAGTCCCAGAGAATCTGACGCTTCTTGATAACCATTTTAAGAAATAGGGAGATGTAAAAGGTACTATAAAAATAATACTTTTGGAAGTCTTAGGGGACTCAAGTTTCTCTGATCTTGATGTTACTTATTACGATAGAGAAGGCAGCTACTGAGGGGACCTTATATATATCTAACCTTTAGTCGAGGGTTTACCACACTACCTTATGATGAGCCCCTACACCGGGCTGAGGTGAGGCGGAGACACACCTCACGCTTACATAGAGAAGACACGGAGGGTACCCTTACGGCGTATTGTTTAGGCTAATCGATTATTTGAATTGTCCTACACTGTTTAATTACCTAGGTAGGTACTTACTTATTATATTGGCTTGTTGGTTAGACAAATCTGTTTAACATTTGGAATAGTCCTATGTTAGACGGCCTAACGTAACTGAGGCTTAATGTATATTTCTTTTCGATGCTGTGTTAGGTTGTAAGCTTTGTATCGAGTTGTCGGTTCGAGCTATGATCATGCTGACTTCGATAACAGTGTATCTCTTAACGTCGTAGATCTTACCTAGGTAGGTACCTACCAATAAAAGCATATTAGATAGGTAACTAACTTGAATTAAGTCAGTCTAGTTAAGAGTAATTGGTTAAGTTGACGTAATACTTGGCATTGAAGCAACGATAAAGTAAGAAGAGCAAAAGTCCTTTTTTCTGTCAGCTGATTATTGAATATTCAATAGTTTGAGTTCCTATGTATAACAGTTTGGAGAGTAGGATCAGCACGAGACTGACAGAAATGTGCGGCTCGGTTTATCCTTAGCCACCCCCTAGCAAATGCAAGGCTATGCAAAATTAGAGAGCTTTATTTGTAGCATATAACCTTGTCGGCATTTTTAGGTCGCAGCTCTTGTTGGTTATTTGGAGTGACAATATTGGCTAATTAAATCATAACAGCTCAGATCTTACCAACATTACTTCGCGGCGAAGCCTTCAAGTCCTAACCTCACCGTAGTATCGGATCGTATGACCACGAAAGATGCTCATACGGCAATCCAATGCCTAACATAGGACTTTATCTCTACATTGTGGTTACTGGGACAGAGCTTGATCAGTCTATCTCACAGCTGATCTCGTAATATGGACCTACCTAAGGATTGATCATGTTCTACGGTTTGGATATTTTCAGCCCTAGGAGGTTGCTTAAGATAGGGAACGAGTGTAGTGAACCAACGGTCATTGGGATATAAATTATTCCATATCTCCCTTCTGACTTAGTGGACGCGTCTTCATAGCGTCAAGATAGGACTACTCAAGCATACATAAAAATAACTCTACTAAATCCCCTAACCAATATGCATTTCCTCAATATCCACAACAGGTCCAACCACGAGCAGACCTTCCAGTGCAATGGATACAATGGGAACCAGAAGCTAAAAATCCAAGCAAATGGCCAAGCCAAGCTCGAGGCCCCAGATGGTTCTTCAGGGGCTATTATCGCTATTCATGAGGGTGTTATTGGCGAGCAATGCGAAATAACCAAGCACGGCTACATGGGAAACGACACCATCGACATTAGTAACATCTGCGGCGCTGGTGGAAACATGACTTGCCAACAGGTCGGCGACCCGGCTGAGAAGTTTAAAGGCCACGAGACCTTCATGCAGGCTTGCAACGCGGCCTACCACAAGCTCCCTCAGGATAAGAAGAATCAGCTTAACGGCCATGTCTTCCTCGATGGAAATGGCAACGTCAAACGCATTGGAGCTCCCAAAAACTTCCAACCCCTAGAGGAGTTCGTGAGGACCTTTGCGAACGGCCGAACTTATATCGGTGTTGGCGCATGGTCAGTTCTATTACATTTACTGCGTTGGTACCTTAGGTACCTTACGAAGGGAAACCCCTACTAATACATTTATAGGGGGTCCAACAATGGCAACCCTAAAGATAATGAGCAGAGCAAGGCTGGTAAAGGCAGCAAGGACATTTTAATTATTTACAGTGTATGGCTATACTCCTGATAGAAATTCGCACGCTATTGATATTTTACTAACACTTAGTAGGATGGTAACGCCGCCCCGGACCCTAACAAGCCATTCGCCAGCCAGTCCGTTGAAGCGGCCTCCTTTGTATCATTCGCCGCAGCCCCTGAAGGCCTGGCCGAGCAGCCTATGACGGCCAGCTCCTCCGGCCCCGGTATCCTCCTCACCAACCGCTCCAGCAAGGCGCATAGATATTTCTTCTTCGACAACTACTGGAACGGCAACGGCGAGGCTGGCGCTAACTTCGACCGCCCGCTGAAGAACATCGAAGTGGGGCCGAACCAGACCGTCCACGTACCCCTGAAGCTCGAGTTCAAGGGCCGCGTGCAGCGCGGAGACCAGCAGCCCGCCACATGGGGCGAGTTCCAAGTCAAAGCCGCCGACGACGGGCGCGCGCACGGCGACATCTCGATCCAGCAGGGGTGCGACGGCGCTGCTACCGTCGCTTCGACGGACGGTACTAACGCGTCGAACGGGTTTACCCAGGACATCCTCAAAGACGCGCCGGCGGCTGCGCTCGACAAGAAACTCAACGGCGAGAAGACTCTTGCCAGTACCGAGGGGAACTGGAAGGGCCCGGGAAATCAGGCTGCTATCGACTGGGAGTACGAGAAGCTGGGACAGGGGAAAGCTTACATTAAGGGGGGGAGTGGAGTGCCGGATGTGGCTAGTAAGAACAACTGCCTTCACTTCACCTTTTACGTGCCATGAGAAGTAGTGTAATGGTATTTTCATATGTTTATTTTTTAGGATATATGATTTGGGTTAAACGGAATAAGGTAACTTATGCAAATGGGTATCTTAGGAACGGGTAGGATTCGGTGGTGTGCCGGTATAGGACAATGTGATTGGCGGAGGTTGGGTAAGGTATTCTTCATATCGAGCACATTCATTTAACCACCTAGGTTCGTTTTATTGCATTTAACAACATCTACCCCATGTCACTGCATATTATCGGTTACAGCTAAAATTGGGGTAAAACTTTGGTGCCTGAAGGCGTTTTCCAACTCCCCAGTAACCTAAATCAGTTTCAGTTTCTCCATCGTTTAAGCCATCGGAAACTTACTATATCCCGTACTACTTCAGATGGATACTAGTACGATGGCCATGGAGCCATTATCTAGACCAAGAACAACAGAGGAACTCATTGGTCGCTTGAAGAGGTCAAGGGTTGGCTTGGATAACAACCCGGCAATTGCAAAGCAGAAGCCGACCTCAGAGCACGATCGAGAAGCGAACGCACTTCGTTCTATAGCGTACTCCATGGTACAAACATTCTACAACCATCCAGAACGATCATACGCTGCCGAAGCTGCCTTATTATCCCCCTTTTGCAATCAGGAGAGCTATGTCCTTTTGTTCAAAGCCTTTGTCAATTCGATCGCGGCCGAGTCAAGTAGGAGCGGTATTCCGGATATCAATGCTTTGAATTCCTTTAGCCTTATGTTACGTTCCATTCAGATCGAGCACGTCGGGAAGAACCTCCCGCTTGGATATGCTATGGAGCCCCTGAAGAACTGGCTCACGACGGCTTGCTCGGCAGCTGATGATACGACAAAATATCTACTATTACGCACGTTGTCAACGATTTTAGATGTCATGAATGAAGTTAAATTCGAAGGCATCAGTGACACCCGAATCATGCAGCCCCTATTCGACCTACTAGAACATGTGAGCAGACATCGCGACTTGCGTCTCTCACAGGTAGCAAAATATGTAAAACAGTCCTTGCGCGGCATCCACAGCGACGTTAGCCCATGGGAAAAACTCGGCAAAAGCTCATGGGACGTAATTAAGGGTGCCGCCGCAATTGCTGGTTCCGTCGGAACTTTGGATCCTGGAAAATTACTGGAAGGCCTGGAAGCACTAGGCAAAGTTGCTAACATGGTAAAGCTGATCACGGACATAATTAACGAGCGCGATAAAATAAGGGATATGAATAAGGATTTCCGAAACCTAGCAAGTCCAAGGCAATGGTACGTAGCGCTTCGCTTTGCAGACTTGATAATCCAGGGACGAAGGGACGTCCTCCTTGAATCTTTACTTGCGAGCCTCAAACCATCATTGAGGCACGACGAAAACTTCTTATGTGGGCTTTGTGCACTTCTAGAACATACTATCCATGATAATCCAGATAACGAGGCCATCCAAGTCCTGAAGAAGTTCATAGCTAGTGAAAGCGCCGCATCTAAGTCTAGGCGTGTTCATGGATGGGCCAGTTTAATAGCTGGGCCTACGAATTCAACAGAGCCCTCCAAAACCAGGCGATTTTTTCCTTGGCTGCATCGGTCACGGGAATACTTTACTACCTTGGGATACCAGAAAGCGCCATCCCAGGCACCAGAAAGCGCGCTACTACAGAAGGCATGGTCTACTTGCCATGAAGCAAAAGTATTTTACGCTGATCAAGTGATACGGAACTATTATACAAATGAGACACTTGGGCGGCTAAATGTTGAACGAATTGGGAATAACGAGAGGTTGCCTATGGACAAGTGCTACATCAACTTGGCCATTCGGCAATGCGAGGCGAAAGGAAATAAAGCTGTTGAACCATTTTCATCGCCATTCCGCCGCCGTCTGGGAGCCTGGGAACCCGATGGGTCGGACCATGTTTCGCTGGTGGACCTTTTTCAGCCGAAAAAGGATGCCACGAAAGGTATGTTTCTTGTTTCGTATCACTGATTAAAATGCTACTATCCCTAGTTACGCATGAACGCTTAGTAGTATTTTTACTAATAGCCTTGTTAGGAAATCAACCTGACTATCAACGTGTCCTAATTCGTGGGCAGGCTGGGGTGGGCAAGACCACTCTTTGTAAGAAGATCGTTTATGAACACATTTACAACGACATGTGGTCCGAAACTATCGATCGAATCATCTGGCTGCCTTTACGTCAACTCAAAGGTCAAGACATGCAGAAATATAACATTGAACGGCTCTTATACGACCGTTATTTTAGTAATGACCGTCAGGATGGCAACTTTCTTGTTAATGCACTCTATGAGGAAATCTCTAAAGATCAAAGCAGGACTCTATTTATCCTTGATGGTCTAGACGAAGTATTACAAGAAGTACATTCTGAGGACTCCGCATTGCTACAGTTACTTTTGGATATACCTCGGGTAGTTATTACTGCGCGACCGTACGCGGTCTACCCATCTATAAGTAAAAATATCGATCGGGAGGTTGAGACAATTGGGTTCTATGAAGATCAAGTGGATCAGTACATTGAAGCCGTGGCGCCAGAGAATGTAGACGAAACCAAGGCTTTTCTACATACCCATCCAAGAATCGAAGAACTAGCAAGAATCCCCGTCCAGCTCGATGCCATTTGTTACAGTTTTGAAAACGGAACCATTGACAAAGACGAAGGCCCACAGACCATGACTGAGCTCTACAATGCCATCGAGCAGATGATGTGGAAGAAAGACGTGGTTCACTTGGAAAAGAATCGTCAAGGCCGACCGGGAGCAATTCCTAAGAGCGTGGCATTGAATTTGACATCTCAAGAGCTTAGGGGCTTAGTCCAAGCAGAAGTAAACGTACTACAGGCCCTTGCGTGGGACGGATTCAACAACAATACGGAAGAATTTGACTCAAGGTATCTTAACAAGTTCTGGGATAGAAAATATCTTCTAACTAAACATCTCGCCAAAGAAAAATACTCGATGTCATCAGGAGATCTGCACGAATTATCATTACTTCGCACTTCAGATGGCGGCGGCGCAGCTAAGAATCGCAGCTATCACTTCCTCCACCTAACATTTCAAGAATATTTTGCGGCACAGTACTTTGTGCATCATTGGCCGGACAAGCATCTGCCGCGGCTGGAGGTGAGCGCCGATGAATTCCTCCGGAAAGAGAAATACAACCCGCGTTTCGATATCGTGTGGCGTTTTGTTGCCGGTCTGCTCCATGCCAAGGGGGATGCAAGGAAGTTCTTTGAGGCGATCGAGACAGAGCCATATGACCTCCTCGGATACGCACATCAACGTCTTGTTATGCATTATCTGGAAGAAGTTATGGAACCACAAAACGCGGAGAATTCTAGACTTCGTAAAAATTCAGAAGATCATTTAGGGCGGTGGTTTCTATTCCAACTGAGGTTGGAGAAAGAGGAAAATGACGGATGGAAATACAACTCTGAATATCCAGAAAATGTGTTGCAACAATACTTGTCGAGGGGAGATGATGAGTCATTGCAAGGCAGTATTCTGGATATACTGAAGTGGCACCCAATACTCTCATCGGATACGGTTAACCAAGTTATCAAGCACTGCGAGAGCCACAACCGGACATTAAAAATTAAAGCTCTTGATGTGCTCTCAAGATGCAATGTTGTGCTGCCGAACGACTGCTTTCCTACGATCATGAGCTCAATAAGAGATTTTAACTCAGCCATCTGTCTCGGCGCATGCTCAGTGTTGGAGAAACAATCAGACTTGCCAGATGTGATTTTACTAGAGTTAATAAGGCAAATAAAAGAAGGAAACATGGATTTACAATATACTGTAATCTGCATCTTGAGTTCTAATCATACTCTACCAGAGAAGACTATCCTAGATATGGTAACCATGATACCAGACCTACATGTGGATTATACGTTAGATGTAATGGAGATATTGGATACACAACCCGGCCTATCAGAAGAGATCGTACTGAAGATTCTGGATTCAATCCAACAAAGAATCCAATCGGGAAAACAATCGCACTACGGGTGTAAAGGAGATCGACCGTGGATAGCAGCCAAACAATCGGGTCGCATTGCACCCAAGGTTGTAGAAAAGCTACTGGACATGTTGAAGGGCCCAGATAGGAATGCTCAAAGAGCTGTTTCGGAGATGCTTCGTTACTACAAATTCAAGGAGGATCCGCATCTTCTTCACAGAATCATGGATATGATATTTGAGGACCCCAACCTATCTGATGGTGCAATATCTGTTTTACGTTTCGGTCAAGAGCTGCCGGAACTCACCCTCCACAATCTAGTAGATTACTTGGAGGATCACGACAAATACATCCAATCTACCGCCGCGGGTATCTTAGAATGGCAAAAATACCCATTCTCAACGGCCATTATTCAAAGGATAGGCAGTTTACTGCAGAATCCAAGCAAGCGATGCGATGCGACAAGTGCCTTAGGTGGGCAAGAGTATCTACCAGAACGAATATTGCAAACCGTACTGGACCAATTGAAAGATCCAAAGACATATGTTCGAAAACATGAATTTATCCTATTCACTCAGCTTAGCCTACCGGATAGTATTCTTCAACAAGTCATACTCTTGTTGCAAGTTGCAAATACAGACCTACAGCGCATGGCAAGCGATGTATTATCCAAGCAATTAACCTTCTCGGAAATATGTATTAGAAGTATAGCAGTCTTTTTGGACTGTGAAAACATACACGATAATATTGCAATGAGGCTCTTAGTTGCACAACCATCCTTACCCAGGGAAGTCCTTCGCAAGATGATTTCGAGTATGCGGCACCACGACGAAACAGATATCTTGTATATTTTACACTATATGAGCTCTAAACTGGTCCAACAGCTTGCCATGATGCCTGAGCTCCTATCAGATATGAGACGCCTACTGAAATATCCTATCAACATCTTCCAATGGTGTATGCAATATAGAAAAGAGGATATGCCGGATCTACCGGGCTGTATTTTGGAGGAGATGGTACATTTTCTGGGGGTTACAAACGGGGAATTAGTAGGCGACGTGAAAGATTCCCTCTCTGAGTATGTTAGAAAATATGGTACGCTGCCTGATAGTGCCCTTGAAGAGATGATACGTCAGTTTGATCATTCAAATAAGAAAACTCGTGATGCGGCAGCTTCAATTTTCGCTTTGCAGCGGTCCGTTTTGTCCAAGGAGATTTTGCAAAACTCAGCGCTGCACTTCAAGAATTTCCCAGCCCAGGCTCTCAATGATTCAGCAGGCCTTCTGGTATTACAGCCGGCTTTACCAGAAAGAATGCTCCAGGATCTCGTTGCTATGCTAAGCCATCCGGTGGATGACATCAGGGACGCTGCAGCAAATATTCTAACCGAGACGTTGACCGAGTCAGAGGCAACATCCAACATATTGTTTGACCTACTGGAAGAGGAGACATTCATCAATTTATACGTATTCTGGATGAAAAAAAGCTTTGAGACGCACGTAACGTGGTGTGTCGACGGGAATAATTCCATTTTCAGCTTCGCGGGAAAAGACAGGATGATTCCCCTGGACAAGTTCAAAAATGCAGTCCTCAAAGCGCGAAAACTTTTAGACGTCCCCCACCGGGACTTTGGGCAAATTCTCTAGAGCTTTCACTTATATTATCTTCTATCTAGCCACAAAAGGCGCGCACAATACCCAGGAGCTAATTATCTCTGGTGTTTTACTTTTGGCTTCATTTCTTTGGAAAGGGGTATGATAACTTTCGTTGCTTGCTATTTTCTGAGTATCGGCTTGGTTTAAACACATAGGTACTGGTGTCATTTCCTACATATAATATCGTAAGTAGATGCTACTTCTACCGTTAATTCTTATCTTGTGTGATGGAGTTTGCATTGCGGCAAAGGGATGATAATGTTTAGTTGTCAGGAGGTGAAACTAAAAGTCATGGGAAAGCCTTCATTACTCCGTGAAGAACTCTAACTAACTTCGGGAATCTTCGGTTACACATATCGTAAGTTCAAATACCCCATCTAGACTCCTTATAGTATAAATAGACACCCATTCACCCGACAATCTCGAAATCCAGCTATTTTGTAATGGTTAGTTTAGACAAATGATTGCATAATCTTCAACGCTTGCGTACGGGCGTAGTCCTTTTGGAAGATCCTCTGCCCTTACTTCTGGATTAGCCACAAGACTTATACTGTGTAGCAGGCTAGCTTTTATGGCGTTTTTATAGTCCCGAAGTGCGTGTGCTCAAACAAACCGTTAGTCATTTTTGTGCATTCCGTAAGTAGGCTACCTCAATTACCAGGATGTTCACAGGGGTCTCGTCCCGGTTGGCTGGGTATGACGAATAGTTCCACGATATGAACCTAGGTTGCTAGCATATCGTGTCATGGATTAAACTAACCGCGGGGCCCGGGGTTTCCATCGTACGGTCTGCATCTCGCGAGCTGATGGGTTCTGAGGTTGGGATTGGGTGGCCGAATGTGATGAAAGCTAGATAAATACATACGGTGATCTCAAAGAATCCAGACCTTAAGCTACGTGACACGTATCATGTCGTGACTTCATCCGATTATGAAGCTATGAAGCTATGGTTCTTCACGCGAAGGGCATAGGAGAAAACCCCGCCTCAAAAACTACGGAGGGTTGTGGTACTGCATACGATGTGTGTGGTAGCATGGGTGGATTCGAGCTGTTTGCTAAATGGGCGGTGGGAAAGGGATCTATTGTTTCGAAAAAGTCCCTCAATTCGCCTAAGAATTATAGTATAACGACTAGTAGATCTAGACCGCTCGTTTAGTAGTGGCAAGAACGACAACGACAACAACAACAGCAACAACATGATCTAATTATTCACCGTAATGCCAAAATTCAATAAAAAAGTAACGTCTTATGTTGATCAAAAGACGTACTATCAAGTAGTGGATGTAAAGATATGGGATGGATGGAGGGAGGAGCTGATGGGAGTATACACTATGTGCCAATCTCTTGGCGTTGGGCCTATGAGAACCCTGAGATGCACATTCAGGAGGAGGTGGGAATGTGGGACGTGGGCACCGCAAGCAATCAACTCCACCGTTCCGTGCCGTAACCGAATAATGATACCACCCGCATTGGTGTGAAACCTCCATGGCCGTATATCCGCTTTGTGAAGGTGCCCCTCTCAAGGTGACCCTCCCGAGTCCACAAGAGAGCTACCTGTGGGGCCCATTGCCGTGACACGTGTACGAGGGTCTGCATCACTTCTAACATGGTTGAGTTTAGAGTTACATGGCAGCTGGAGCCTACAGAAAAGGAGTTTCGTAACATAGCATCGTACCTAGGTAGGGAGGCAGTCCTATATATAAAACAAACCCCCTCCCCCCGCGTCTTGCTCAAGAATACAAAAACCAAACACCAAGCCCATACCGACTTACATCTTCAAGACAACTTCCTGAAAACTTCATCACAATGTCTAACTTCTACGCCTCCTCCCAAGACATCCGCGTGGACGATGGCCACATCCTCAGAGCCCGCCTCCGAACCGAGGACGGTGGCGAGATCGACAGCGAGGTCGACCTAAACCAGTTCATCGGCAACGACAATGGTGAGTGCCTGAAAACTACCCCGGTTCATATCTTCACTCGTCTTTAATACTCAAATACTAATACGTCCTCAATAGGCCGCTTCGAATGGGGTGGTGTCAGTAAGTAGCGACGGACCATATCCTAACCAGACCTCCCATCTTACCAATACAACAGACTTCTCGGAGACCGCCAGAGACGTTTCCTTCTCGATCGAGGGAGGCGACAGCGTGCCGGTCCTACGAGCCGAGCTACAGAACCTCGACGGCGAGTGGGTTGGCGCCGACATCAACCTCGGAGAGCGAATCAGCAACGACAACGGCCACTTCCAATTCGCCTAGAGAGCTGCGATAGCCTCTATTTACCACCCAACAATACCGCGAAGAGTCGTTGGGCACGGTCCTGCCTCCATTTTGAGGCCTGAAATTACACGCGAGTGATAGAAAACAAATATACCCAAATGACCCAAGATAGATGACAGGCTTGGTGCCTTCTAAATTACTCCCGAAATATACGTGTGATTAGAAACCTCGTGAATGTCTGAATTATTATGATAAATGTGCTATGCCCCTACCTCCTTAAACTCCATCATCTCAAGCCTCTCTTTCGTGCCAAAGCGGATGTGAGATGCCGTCCTCCTGTAACACCTATACGATATGATTTCCATGTAATATATTTCTCATTTCCGATTGGATGTTAAAGAGGCAGCCAACCATCTGGGATTCAGCTGGGGGAATTTCCAAAGGGTTCCAGTCTCCTGGGCGCGTGCTTGGCTATTCGGTGTAGCAGTGGTTGCTGGATCTGTACCAATTGCAGCAAATCCAACTAGCAGGTCTATGTCATTTGTTGATAGATACGAGAGTGCTAGGATGACATGCATTTTCCCTTGATGACTGCATGCTTAATGAGGAGGCACAATTTTCAATCGTGGCTTATCGTTGCATACCCTTTTTTCGGTTCGTCGCGCGTCGTAAATCCTTCTCTATGCAGCCTGGAACTGAGCTCGTGGTCCTCCCTATACACTATTATACACCATAGAAATAGATTCGCCCTGATTAACGTTGGCAGCCTTAACCGAATGAAGCGTTTTTAATTGGTAGCTTTGCGGTGTTATTTGTGCTTGTGAAATTGAGGTATAAGGCGTTCACTTGCAAATAAGCTATGGCGAGCGTATGGGGGAGGTGTTCTTAGTCTCCTAAGCTTCCATTAACAGGGTAGTTAGGTACCTATGTAATCGAGAGGGTTTGTGTTTTGTTTAGGTTCACGGGAACTGGAAAAGGGGGAAAGAAGAAGATACCAACAACTGAAAGACAACTGAAACTTGATTAAGTAAAACTAAAAATACATTATTATTTTTTTACAAACACTCTGAATGTATGAATGTCTGAGTGACACGTGACCGCAGGTCACGTGTATGTACATGAGTACATGTACATCTCACAACAACTCCGCACTGTGTAATTTATACTTACCTCTTATGAACCACGTTAGAATTAATAGGCATAGAACTTAGGATTACGTGGAATTCTACTTCAATGATCGTATTAAATTGAGATATTCCGAATCAACGGGAAATAGCTAGATTATCCGGCATTGCCTTTTAAAAAAGACAGATCTTTGCCAACCTGATCTGTCGCCATTATTGTTTCGAACTCAGCATCCATGTTTACCATTTTATAACCAGTACCCTCCTCGCACTGCCTTTTCAGCATTTATAGTATCCAGAGAAATACCAGGCATGTAACTAGCAAGCTCGGGATATACCGTGGATGCCCAAACCCGCCACTTGAAGGTAAAGACGACGACGGTATATGCGTAGAGAGTATAGGAAGCGTCTCAAGTGGCCCACTTGTAGGTTCCGGCGTGTCTATTGGAATAACGGCAATGCTAGTGGCGGTGGTAGCCGACGTTGACATTGCTACTGTGCTCGAAGTTCTTCTATCAACGGAATGAGTTGTAATTGTCGACGTAGAACTCCCGTCCGTAGTGGCAACGAGTGTTATTCCCATGATTGACTCGTAATTCGTGATGATTTCCTCTGGGAGATCCTTTAAATCGGTCTCTTGCCATTCAACGGTTATCTGACCGTGCTCTATCCACATATCGGAAAGTGTGGTATAGATATCCGCTGTAGTAACGTTGGGCAAGAGAAGAAAGGCCATGGGCGTAGTAACGGTAGAGGTACAGAAATACCCGGACATGTCGGAGAACCCACTACAACTACCTGTTAGATAGGAGGTACGCTATCACTCAGGCAGAAGAACACATGAACCTTTGACAACATCCTCCAGTCCAGATCGTTTTGCCATCTTTTATGTTGTGGACGGATCTTGCGATGCTCATATAATTTGGGCACACACCGGGGCTAAGTGTTTCTAGTTGATCGGTATATTGGCTTGGTACACATCTCGAGAAGGACGGATCGACCCATCCTCTTGTAGGAGATAAGGTGCTCGAGTGGAAGGGATTGTTGTCGATATATACGGCGAACCTAGTCAAGCACCACGATGGCGCCGTGAATATAGTAGTGAGTGCTTGCATTATGATTTCCCCCTGATATTGCATTTTGCTCCTAGCAGGTACATATGTTCCATTCGGATCGTGAATTGAAAGGCATGAGAGAGGAAGGGTCTATCTATATATGTAGGTACCTAGGTACCTACCTAGGTAAGATGCTTGCGTGGACGTACACATTGTGCTTTCTTCGATCGATACCTTGACTCATTAGTGCCTACACGTACTACGGTAAATGTGGATACTCGTGTCATGTACCATGAGTTGTTTGACAACCACACCTGGGTACCTGATATAAATATCTAACATGCAAGGCAGTTGCTACCAGACCTCTAACATTAGTACCTACCTGGCAACCAAATGTAGACTTTTTTTCCTTCCATCATTTCTGATTCATTCTACAGGGGCTTTTCTATTCTTTACAACATCACTTTCAAGGGTACCAAGCTCTAGTCCCAATGCCGTGATATTAAGTGCGCCACAACAGTTCTCAGAATCAGTACAATAATAATTTTTACTTCATCATCACATCAACCCCGACATACAAAAGCTTACCCAAACAGTTAAAGAAATCAATCAGCATAAACCCCTTTCACGTTTGCAAACCAACATTACCAGCAACAAAGAGACGAGGAGCTCTTTAGCAAGAAGCAATTTCCGTCACTCTAGATCTATCATAGCTAAGATGGATCCTCAAGCCTGCTTCCCGCTCTTTTCGCACCTTCCGCAGGTTATCCAAGACAAAATTTGGACCGTAGTACTCGAAACGAGACGACCTACAGCCTATTTTCTCGGAATTGAAGCGATAAAAGATCCGAAAGAGGACAGTTCAGACTTGGAAGATGACCATTCAAAAGTAATATTCAAACGCCTCTGCCTACCGCACCAAGGTCCCCCCACGTTGCCTCCCTGGAACGATATAGAGACGCTATTGCAAACCTCCCAAGGATCGCGGGCGGCAGTGACCCGCTATCGCCAAACACACCAGCATACTCGCCTCTTGGAATTGGCGGTTTCCCGGGCGCAGTACATGGAACCTAAAGATAACAAAATGGTATCAACCATAATGGGCTCAACCCAATACAACCCAACCACGAAAGGTTTCCCTGGTATCAGTCTTGATGCCTCATCAGATCTCGTCATTCTAGATACTTACTGGAGCCGCATGGTCCTGCGCCATCGTCATCGTCATGTATTCCTCGAACGAGCGGCGGTCCGCTTTATCGCTATACCGATGAACAGACCAAGTGGGGCCTATCTTGACTATGTCTCGGATATGCTCAAAGCCTTTCCGGATATATCAGTGTTGTACATTGTGGTTGACCCGGAGCAACTTGAGGCATTCAAGGGGGACTGGCAGTACGACCGCAGAGTTGCGTATACAGGACTCCAACTACACATAGAAGAGAACTATAAGCACGGTATGAATGGCAAACATACCTGCAGTCCGGGTCCCAAAAGATTCTACTGCTTTGGTAGAGAATACTTCGAGATATCGCCTGTACAGTTAACTACTCTAGGAGGGGTAGTATCCTTGCTCGATCAGCTACTACTGGTATTAGATACGATAGATATGTTTAGAGTGAGGATCATGTCATGGCAAAATGAAGCATAGTTTCATACAGTATGCTAGCATACAGGCAAGCTTGAGGTATGGGAGGTAGCTGGAGATAGGTAAACTACGGAGACACCTAATCTAACCTAGGTACATAGGTCATATGCTGGGCTACAAGAAAGCTTCTCTAAATGATATTCTGCAGAGCTATGCACTTGTTCTGTATATTGTGAGCTACCTTTAAAGTATCAGTTTGCTTTTAGAGGGTTTAATTAAATAAATTCAATGCAACTAAATGGCCTACCACAATGGATGTTAATATGACAACCCTGAATAAGCGACAACACAGTAAAAGTTTCCCAAGGTGCCCCTTAACCTAAGGTAGCGGAGGAAAGTTATCAGGTTACTACACTGCAGCCTGGTTTTGGCCTAGCAATGCGGCATGGGCTCATATAAATTTTGTTTATTGTGTATTTGTATAAAGGGCTTCTGCTAAAATATTATTAGTATCTCCAGGAAGACTAGACGGACCTAGAGTAAACGAAATACCGCTCATTTATCATAGTCTATACGATTATAAACCACCAATTGTCATCGCTACCCCTTTTCGGCGTATTCTCAAGTCAGGGCTCGGTTGCTGCTACTGGCTGTGACAGCCCCTAACACAAGAGAAACAATTCCTTTCCTTGAGATCTATCGTATTGCTGGGAATCACGCGCGCTTCGTCCGCAATATATCTCGCAGCTGCTAATCACAGAGCCGGGGGTCTCGTCCATCACAGTGAAGGCTCCCCAGTTCGATAAATGGGAGGATGACTGATTCGAGCGTCATGAGCGCCATTCGGATCCCGATATTTTATAGATAACTAAGCTTGATTGATTGATTTAAAAAATAACATTATTTTTTTTCTTTTTACAAACACTCAAGATGTTAACGAATGTCTGAATAACACGTGATCGAAGGTCACGTGTTATGTACATGCCGATATTACAGGGTGCACTGGATCCCGCCAGTACATTTTCTGCGTGACTGTCGCTCTACGTATGGCATCAATTTTGGGTCCCAAAATCCTGACACGCCTACCGTATCAGTGGGATGCTTTATGTTAGAGATTATAGATTGATGAGGCTTGATTCTAAGGATACGTAAAAAAGCTACTTTTTGGCTCGAAGGTTCTGTGCTGAAATTCAAACACTTTATATTGTTGGCATCTTAAATTTCCTCTCTGGTATTCCCAGATATTGACATAGGAAGCACAGTAGTCGGGGAACTAGACGTAACAGAGTCGCATTTTCCAAATTTAGGTTGACCATTATGTAGTACTTGGTTAGCATCACGTTGCGAGGCAAATAATTTTTCAATAAAAAGAGAGAAGGCTTTTACGAAGGAATCTCGCCATCCCTCTACACAGTCCGATGGAAGAGATTTGTATCGCCCATCTTTGTTACAGTAATTTCCGTACACCACATTACAAGTGTACTTGTTTCTACTACCGCACGCGCCGTCAGTTATATTTCCCATCAACCGCGGTAATTCTGGCGAGAATGGATTGGGGCCAAGGAAGTGGCTTTCAGGGAGCCTCGTGCTGTACACCCCATCGCCAAAACAGATGTCTTCATAGAAGGTGCCAGGAGCAGTCTTCTCCGAGAGTAACGGTAGCACTCATGCCTATCTCAAATAGACATGCTGGACAACTATGCACATACTGGGTATTACCGCACGTTTAAATCACCGAATTGCAGCACTGCCCCTGGTACATTCCAAGACAGGCGGCATTATTATGAGGCGTACCGCAGAAGCCATCTACAACCTGCACCGGCCCAATGACTATAACGTCGCCCAACCAGTTTTCATTGCGTTGCTAAAGCCTAAAGCCGAGCATTTACACCCCGCAACGCAATACTCGGTATAAGGCCGAACGTTTCCACAATCCAGTTTAAGTTTTAAATTAAGTATGAAGAACTTTTCTATGGTGATTTACTACCACTAGGCTGGTTTCATATAGGTCGATTTGCTAACTTCGTCGTATGTTCCGCCCCAATAGTGATAGTTATTTCGCTAGTCTTAAGAGGTGAAGTTTAGACTACATTATAGGTAGGCCGGGGTTTAGGAGGGTCTGCTCTAGGGATCATAGAGCCGGTGCCTTGCCATGTCACGGGTGAGAATACGCCGGTAATGGTAGTGGTGGTCGCAGAAAGGGGGAGGAATAAGATGAAGGATATTTAATACACATGATATCTTAGATTAAAGAATCGAGTCTCTTAGAAGGCAGCAGCCCGAACCTGGGTTTATAGGTACCTAAGTTGCCTAGGGATGTAAGATGTATGTTGATTGTGCCGTACTTACTTTTTAGCCTCATAACGAAGGCTTGGCACTTTTAATTGAATGGTAATATCTTATTTGGGGTGATTTTTAAGAAGAGCAATTTCAAAAGTAATGCTCGGAAAGCTACCTCAATTATGGAAAGACACGGGCTAAAAAGATGGACGCGTACGTGGGAGAAGTTTATGTAAAGTACTAACCTAGAATATTACCTAACGTACCTAGGTACCTAGGTATTTATTCATGTAACGCAACAATTACATAATAGATATCGAAGTCTTTTAGTCTTCTATGACGGAGGACTGTTCATCTCCATCTTTCATAAAGCGCCAATTAAATGCACCCGGAAACTCAAATTGACAACACCAATAAGTGAAATATAAAAGCTGAAAATGGCTCCGGTGCACAAAGTAGCTCTCATTCAGATGCACCCTAAGGTGTGTTATCCCTCCTATAGTTATCAGAGTTGAAAGGATCTCCGTATAGAGAGGATGGGTATGACTGTCTTGGAAAAGAATTGTCACAACTAAGCTGCGTTATATTTATACGAACTCTTGTTAAGACTTTATAATTGCTTACTCTTTGATAGCCCCTCGTCCCCGCAGAGAATTTTGCCAAGGCCGAGTCGTTCATCAAAGATGCTGCTAAGGAAGGATGCAGTTTAGCTGTTCTACCAGAGTACCACCTTACCTCCTGGGTTCCGGATGAGCCAGAATTTAAGGATTCGTGCGCAGATTCAGCATCGTACTTAAAAAAGTATCAACAGCTAGCTAAAGAGCTAGCTATCTGCATCGTCCCTGGTACGATCGTTGAGTTGGAAGGCGAGTCTTTGCGCAATATCGCATATTTTATATCTTCAAATGGAGAAGTACTAGGGCGATATCAGAAGAAAAATCTCTGGCATCCGGAACGTCGTCATCTAGTATCATCAGCTAAACAACCGCATGAGGCTTTCGACACGCCGTTAGGACGTGTGGGTTTATTGATTTGCTGGGATATCGCGTTTCCAGAAGCGTTTCGGGAGCTAATCTCAGATGGTGCGCAAATCATCTGCGTCCCTACTTTTTGGAGTATGAAGGACGTTTCGGATGAGGGATACGCTCTTAACCCGGACGGCGAGGCATTATTCCTGAACAGCACTGTCATCAGTCGGGCATTTGAGAATACCTGCGCGATCGTGTTCGTGAATGCGGGGGGGCCGCCGGAGAAGGGGGAGAAGACTAGCTTCGCGGGGTTGAGTCAAGTCAGTGTTCCCCACATTGGTTCTCTTGGGAAGATGGGCCGGACCGAAGGCATGTCAATTGTGGATCTGGACATGAATATTCTGAAGATTGCAGAAGACAACTATAAAGTAAGAGAGGACATGAAGGGAGAAGGTTGGCATTATGCATATACGCAAATTAAGGACGGGAGCAAATTGTAGTGATGCGGTTGAAATAACTACGAGTACCTGTTATTGTGGATGTGATTGCGGAATCTTGGCGTTAGTTGATAGTAATAGTCATTGAAGCTATTTTGTTGAATTACTTGATACGAGGCAGGTCTATGTATGAAATAAATTATGATAAGCAGAACACCCATTAAACATTTATTGCCGGCTGTCTTGGCAAGGTAAGTAGTTCCTAACTCAGGTAAATATTAATTGAGCGGTAGTCGGAGTTATGATCTATGAAACCTACAATGACGTCTCAGCGCTGAACGATGTTGCCATCAATCGGGTTTTTTATTCGAGTCGCCATTCGCTTGTACAGTTCTAACCTAGAACCTAAGACCCTACCAACACCACTGGCGGGCCGGTAATCGATAAGGCATGTTTAGCTCATTAGCAGTTGCCGGGTTCAATTGTGGCATCTCAATGGTGGAATATGACAAGCGTTAATACGCTAAACTAATTAAAGCTTAGATTTGTATTGCGTGATCGTCTTGTACAAAGACGAATCGCGCATTCTTGCAATCTAAATGCGATTTTAACAAATTCGCGCCATCTTCTCCCTCGACACCCGCATGTTCGCCGCCCGGTTCACCACCGAGAACCGCTGGTTGGCGAAGAAGCGAAAATGGGTTCAGGAAAAGTATGGAGCGTCTTTGGCGTGGAGGTAGGTTAAACCTTTACTTTTTCCCGGGGTGACTTTTAGAAGTAATATAACCGAATCGTCTCCTTTTAGAAGCCGCTTCCTTTTTTCTTTTTTTTACTGGTCGTGAGGTTATTCGGTACCCTACGCGAAGTATTCATCGTGCCCCTTTCGTTAAGAAGGAGAGTGATTATTCCTAACTTTGATCAATCATACCTGGTGTCTTTTGTCTGATTGCCCATTTGTGACGGTTTTGCCTGGTCTAATTTACTGTACCCTCATCTCCAGGAGGAATTTGCAAATTCCTATTCCTACAAATTCTGGCTTCCAAACAGCCCGAGAGAACCGGTTATAATGCAATTGAAGCACGCAGAAGGTAGTGGTGGCCCTCTGGCAGATCAAGTAACTATGCCGGAATCTAAAACCTCTCGCGCCGAGTTCACCCGGCAGTCGTCGACTCTGCCTTTCGGTCAACCCGTATCCTTGTCTTCGATATCTGGCCCTACGTATGTCACTGGCCAACTGCTCGTTCAACAAATTGCCTACACTTTGTCCGATAAGATCTTCTCATACTCTCCTGAGACATTCGACCTCGACGTTGCTGTGAAGGATTGGGCTCAGAATGGAGAGAAGAACATTCACGGATATCCCACTACTGTCTTGCCTCTTCAAACTCGCTCCGGCGCAGGCGCTTTTGCCCTTGGTTATATCTTTTCGAAAGACTTCGATTTAAGCAAGAGAAATATCCCCCAAACTCTGTTGGCACCATCGCTAAGTTTGCGCCACCTCCGTTCCGCCCTAGATCAGTTAGCTTTACTGTATGGAGTTGCGAGCCCCTTCGTCGCCCATGTGGCTGCTACCGATTATGCTGCCGATGCGGGTCTTGTTGCGGATTATGGTACTGCTCTGCAACTTTCCGAAGAGCTCGGACTAGGCCTTATATCAAGTGGTTCCGCATATGAGGCACAGCACATCTCGCTCTTTGCTACGTTAATGGCTAAGATATTACCGACTATTCATATTTACGATGGTGTTCGTACGTCTCGTGAGACATTGAGAGTTATCGATGCTTTAAGCCAAACTGGTACCGCCGACATCTTTAAGAAGATCTCTAAGGCAACCGAAGCCTTGAACAACCGCCTCGATAGTGCTGGTAAGGTTTTGGAACTCCTCCAGGCTTTCAACGACGAGCTCGGCACTGATTACGAGCCGTTCGAATATGTCGGCCACGACGCCGCCGAAGCCGTTTATGTTGTTTTCGGCAGTGTCGAGGCTCAACTTGCCAAGCAAGTCATACCCAAGTTGGTTGCTGATGGAATCAAGGTGGGAGCAGTTGTCGTCAGAATTTACAGACCCTTCCTCGAAGAGGCCTTTATCAAGGCGATCCCTGCTTCTACCGCACATGTCGCCGTTCTGGGACAAGTTCCGAATGAACCCGCTGTGTCCGACGCTTCAGTTCAATCTATATTGTATTCCGATGTCTTGACCGCAGTCTCATTCTCGAGCAAATGGGACTCGACTCCCGTTGTTACAGACGTAAAGTATGCGGCATCACATGCGTTTACCCCGTCCAGCTTCGCCGCTGCAGTTACTCAGGCCACACATAAGAATCCAGTCTCCAGTATCCAGTTGCCGCAGCTCGAGTCTGTAGAGCAGTACATATTTTGGGATACCGATGGTTCGGTTGCCTTTGTTGCCCCCACTGTTGTTGGCAGCCTTTTATCGCAAGATTCCACTACTAATGTCTATTTCAACGAATCCCACGATAATCTAGTGCAAGGTGGCGTTGTTCGATCTGACCTTAGAACCTCTAAAATCACGATCGATGCGCCTTTCGCAGCGGAAGACGCCGACGTCGTCCTAGTGGGCGACGAGAAGCTACTAAAGGAGGTGGCTGTGTCTCAAAGCGTCAAGGATAATGGCAAGTTGATCCTAAAATTACCCAACTTTAAGGATGAAGATGTCGAAAAGCGGATACCCTCTACTATCCGCAAAGATGTACAAGCGAGGAACATCTCACTCTATATACTTGACTCTTCTTCGTCTCCGGCTTTTGAGACCGATTCTAATGCTGCTAGACTACTGGTTGAGCTTGCATTCCTCAAGATCGCAAAACCCGACCTTAAACAAGAAGTTCTAGAGAAGTTGGCTATACTTGAAGCCAATCCCCCTACTCTGGAAGAATGTCTTGATGCATTAGAAAAGTCCCTCAAACATCTCGAAGTTCCAGAATCCTGGGCTGAGAATGCTAATGACGCAACACAAAATCTCCCCCAAGTTTTAAAGACAAATAGCTTTGCTACGTTTGACAAGCAAGAGTCGGAGCAGGATCTACAGCTTAGCAGCTGGGAGTCTGCTGCGAAGGGTCTCGTTTTCAAAGAGGCATATAATACCGACATTACTCTACGCCCAGACTTAACTGTCCAGACATACACAATTCACGTTAAAGAGAATCGCAGGCTTACCCCTGGAACTTATGATCGGAATATATTCCATATTGAATTCGATCTAGGAACCTCTGGTCTGACCTACAAAATTGGAGAGGCCCTTGGAGTACACGCAGACAATGATGCCGATCTGGTCCGCGAGTTCATCGAGTCCTACGGCTTGAGTGCAGATGACCTTGTCCAGGTACCTTCCAGGGATGAAACTAGTATTTTGGAGACGAGAACCGTCTACCAATCGCTGGTACAGAACATCGATATTTTTGGCAGGCCTCCTAAGCGATTTTACGAATCCTTGGCTGAATTTGCGACCGACGAGCTCGAGAAAAAGAAATTGGCCTCTCTTGGTACTCCAGAAGGCGCCGAAGAGTTTAAACGGCGAACAGAGGTCGACACCAGCACGTTTGCCGACGTACTTGATGAGTTCAAATCCGCTCACCCTAGCTTTCCCGAGCTGGTTCGTTTAGTTGGGCCTCTAAAGCGTCGCGAGTACTCGATCGCCTCTGCCCAAGCGGTAACCCCGACTGCAGTCGCCCTCATGATTGTAGTAGTGGACTGGGTGGATTCTAAAGGCCGGACACGTTACGGTCAAGCGACTCGCTATCTAAGTCGTCTTCCTGTCGGCGCCGCCGTTACTGCATCTGTCAAGCCCTCCGTTATGAAGCTTCCAGTACGTGACGATGCGCCCCTCATTATGGCTGGCCTCGGTACTGGACTTGCTCCCTTTAGAGCTTTCGTGCAATATCGCGCAATGCAAAAAGCCGAGGGCAAGGATATCGGCGCAATTCTCCTATATCTTGGTTCGCGCCATCAGCGTGAGGAGTACCTCTATGGGGAGGAATGGGAGGCTTATCTAGACGCGGGTGTTATTACCCTTCTTGGCGCTGCCTTCTCTCGTGATCAGCCCGAGAAGATCTACATTCAAGACCGCATGCGCCAGACCATTAGCGACATTATCAAGGCATACATAGAACAGGAAGGCTCCTTTTACCTCTGTGGCCCCACATGGCCCGTCCCTGATGTCACCGACGTGCTCAAGGAGGCCATTGCCGCCGAGGCTAAGATGGTTGGAAAGAAGGTAGATTCGACGAAGGAAATCGACCGTCTCAAGGAGGATGGGCGGTATGTGCTCGAGGTTTATTAGACGGTGCTTTTTAAGTAGATTTACTTTGTCGATAAGCGATCTTCATTTACGTTACGACATTAGAGTCCACATATCCATAGACCACGAGCTTTCTGAAAATAGCATTCACTTTCTAGTCGCGCTTCTCAATATCAGTTTGCCATGTTGAGCAGTGACATTTCTACAGGCCCAGAATATATTTAACCGAAGAGCTCGCTATCCTATTCCACCCTCCACCCCACAGAGTTTATATATTGAATGCAATCTCGGCGCTGAGGTATTAATCCGAGCTGTATTGAATATAGCATTTGTACAGTATATTCTTCGCTGGCCCCCGCTCTAACCATATTGCTCGTAATTATAGCGGGAGTCAATTAACCTATTAATCATCAAGTGAAAAGCCCCCCCTTGTGGAGAGATGGAGTGTAAGCTTACGCTAACATAATAGCGCCACTGACGGCCGTTGCCTGAACACATTCTACCATCTATGTACACTGTATAACGCCAGCCTCTAGCTAGCTTAGCTCCAAGAGATCTACAGTGGGCTAATCGATATTACCCTTGCAATCTTTAACCCCAAAGGGGGAGAATTGTCAACTCGATTCTGTCTGTGTAACTTTGCTTTATGTACTTCTCCAGACCGGTCTCAGGCTTTTGAATGCCTACTCGACATGTTGGGAAACGCAGCTGATAGTGGATGAGTGAATGATATTGAGGTCTTATCATCAATTGAATATTACGTTTCTTGGGACTTTATGGAGTTAGGTGAATGATATGCTCATTTTCGGTATAGGCACTTGTCAACTTTGGGCTTCATCTAGTAAAATGGTATCCTTTATATTTCAACTCCGTAGCTCAGCATGCCGCATTGTACTACCTAAAACCAGGGCACCACTTCGGCGTTGCGGCGGTAAATTGGATGTTATACACTATTTAATATCGTACTATAAATCTAATGTTACAGCTTCAAGCAACATAGGTATTTTGCTTCTTACTTAGGTATGACCAATTCCTATCTCGACTCCTAGAACAATAGCAACGCCCCACACCACATCATGATAACAAGTAGGATATTAATTACCGTAATTGGGATCTATGGAAGCAGTATTACCTAGGTACGAAGCGAAAAAGCAAAAAGATACGTTATCTTGTAACGTCATTTCTTCGTATGCACTCGTAACTGAAATTCATATAGAAAGTACCTAGGCAGACCTAACACATCCCTACCGAGTAAACTACTGATATCACATTGTCATGATTATTCGGAGCCGAGAGCCCCACGAGTGAGATTATTATCATAGTAGATTCCTGTCGTGTAACAAGGTCGCCAAACGATCCCCCTTGAGGACATCGACGTCACCGGTAGACGCAAACCATTAGTATCTAATTTGTTCGTTTAACCAATTACCAAAACCCACGGGCACCATCATATGTAGCTCACCTGCATACGGAGATTCATGAGGTAGCTGTATCGAGGATAAGGAGCGAGCAGTACTAGTTAAGTGGGGGGGTGTTTTGCCCCTGATTGGCATATAACAAGTCTTTGGCTTGCATAAAGAAGTAGAGATTAAAAATTAGAAACTGCAAGTTACTAGCAATTGCTCCCTGCGCAGTTGAGATATGGCGGACACTCCTATTCGAGTTGCTATAATCGGAGGCGGCCTCGCCGGGATGACCCTGGCCGCAGGCCTTACCAACATTCCACGACTTGATGTTCAATTATTTGAAGCCGCAGCAGATATTGCAGGAAGTCACGGTGGTTCCTACATCTTTAATAGCACTACTCAGAGGAGCCTCGAGCGAGTCATTCCTTCGGCACAGGAACTCTTGCAGAGAGCTGGTGCTGTCTCTAATAAATCATCTCGATTTATCTTGGTAAGTAAAATCATTAGTTACCGAGATATTTCCTGGAGGTTAATGGCTTTAAATACTCTCAGGGGTCGGGTCCAGATATGGGTACTGTTATTTTCGACAACTGGGCTACTGAGCTACCCCCAGTGAGTTTCCGTCGGGCTCGACTGTTGGGTGAAATGATTACCCAGATACCCGATGATATCATCCACACCAGCAAGAAGCTGGTCGAAATTGCCTCTAACGATGGTGGTGTTGAAGTTACCTTCGAAGATGGTACGAAGGGGCAGTTCGACGCAGTCATTGGCGCGGACGGGATATTTGGCAATGTTCGTAAGTATGTCCTGGGAGATACAGTAGCCGACAAATACGCAGCCGAGTCATCCGGCTTTTGGGACGTTAGAGTCCTACAGCCCTATGAGAAAGCAAGAGCTCTACTTGGCGAGGAAATCTTCAAGTTGGATCGCCAGTACGTATGGATCGGTAGCGGCTCGTGCATTTTACACGACGTCTTGGAGGATCGAACGTTAGTGCAGTGCATGATATGCAGCGCCGAGGCGGAATCTCCAAAAGATAGGAGATACAACATTACGAGAGAATACTTGATGGAATTATTGAGGGATTGGACTGGCAACCCTGTTGCTCAGGGTATGATAGACGTAAGTTTTATAATGGCGCTAACATCCCTCTCACACGAATCAAAGTTGACGACTTGGTAGCTCATACTGGACTGCAAGGAGCCATACGGCTATTCACAGTGGGAGCATAGGGAGACACCTACTTACTCGAACGGACGTGTCTGCATCATCGGAGACGCAGCTCACGCAACAAGTTCATTTCATGGGTTCGGAGCTGGTACATCCATCGAAGATGCCATGGTTCTGAAGGCACTGTTTCATAATATATCGTCGCCTGATGAAATTGAGGCTGCTTTCAAAGCATTCGATAGCGTCAGGAGAGCTCGCTCGCAGAGGGTAGTCAATTCCAGCAGGGAAATCGGAGATATATCCCTCGAGCGCCATTCCGAGGCGGACAAGTTCAGACAAGCACTTGCTCCTAAGTTTGGGTTCATCGATGCCATTGACTACGAAAAACACGAGAAAGAAGCGGTGGACAGGATGAGGGAAATTCTAAGTTCTTAGCTGACGGATGTGGCTACATCTACGAGGACACGATGAAAAGGGGTACAAACTTGGTAATTATTGGGGTGGAACTCAAAGACAACGTTTTCAACAACTTGGATAAATCACATAACTACAGCCAACAACTACATTATTCGTATTAGCCCTCGAGAAGTCGTAAATTAATACCTAGGTATTTACCTACCTAGTCATGCCTCTTCTAACTAGCATGTGTTTTTTTATTGTCTCTAAAGCAGAGATTTCTAAACAAAGCACTCCTTTAATAATCTCGGAGGCTTAAGTTAGGAGTTACCCAAGGTTAGATAATTAGGTACCTAGGTAGGTAGCTTAAGCAGCTTTGGTATCACTAAGATCTTGAAACTATAATAGGAACAAAACAATAAAGGGGTTATAAAAGTGGGTCGAATAGGGGTTCGAAATAGCTTCGTTCTAGTTGATAGCAAAAACAATTATCAAAACAAGTTAATAATCTTGGATCGGCCCATATTAATCCCTATTTTACCCGGCTAACGGCCGAGCGCCTATTTCCTCTCTACCGTTCGATTCTTCATCAGGACTGGTTCCAGAGCCTTGAATAGTGCTCACCATTGAGCCTAGCCCAGATGCGTGGACGGGCGCATATGCCCGCTCTTCGTCTTCTGGTTTCTCCCGGGGCCTATTCCAGGGAACCATGAAGCGGCTTGACCGCTCTAATAGTAAACCCCGGAGATTTTTGCCTCCATGCGGCGGTGATGACGGTGCTGTCAACTTTCCGATGCCACCTAGGATTCGTTCTAACGAGAATACAATCGTAAACGTCACGATGAGCGATATGGCAATGGCGACGACGAATCCCGGCAGTCCCATCTTCGGAATTAGCACGTTTTGATCGGATGGGATCGCGAAAATGGCCTAGATCATAGTGAGTCGGGATAATAAACGGATTATTGAGAAGAAATTACCGTCATCAGACCCAGGGGCAAGTAGCCGATAGTCAGATACGTCAACTTCTGAATGATCGAGTTTTGATAGATTGAGTTCCTGCTGTCTTGCAAGGACCAAATGGTGGAAAGCTATGTCTAGATGAGAATCTTTGCGCCGCTGATCGATATAGGGAGGTATTGTGAGGCTTACATAGTCTTTATAACGAGAGTTCAGGTCGACGATTTGATTAAATCTCGCATTTAGCGCAACAAGCTGGCCCAGGTTCCTTGCGAAATCTCCCAAGGAGTCTTGACACATTTTTTCAAGTACTTCACCCCTTTTTCCCGGGCCCTGTGATAACCACGTCAGTACAGGGGCAGGTAAGCAAAAACGGTAATGTCGTGAGCATGCTACTAACCTTATTGATCTGATTTCTCATCTCGGCTGCTGCCTCCTTAATGGTCCTTACGGAATCTGTGAGGCTGTTACGCAGCTCTATCAGTGATTCCAGACTCCATAAACTGAGTTTCAACTGGCCTAATGATTCCTCGTCCTTGAGCATGTTTTCGTTGTCGAAGATTACTTTTTTCTGTTCTGGTCTCAGCTACGAAAGTCAGAAAAGTGTTAAAGGGGCGCTTACATCAATCTCAAGTGTTTGGGTGAAGTAGTTCATGGCCTTTCGATAGTCGCCTTCCATTTGTTGGCATAATAGCCCCAATATGGCCAGAAAGACAAGGCAGCGGGCGCTTTGGGGTTGATGAATAAACTTCTCCCACAGAGCTCGGCATTGCTTGTCGATATCTCCTGGCTTGGGGCCTGGCCGTTCCGAGATAATGGTACATTGGCTGAAGTCGCCGAACTTATTTGTAGAAAGGACGATAGAAGAAATACTCAATTTCACGACGCTCGGTGTAACTTGTTCTCCATCTGTATCGTTTTCATGGATTAAGTTATGTAGGTCTTTGAGTGGATCTGGCACTGTGATCGATTCGTTTGACCTTGTCTTGGGTATATCGTATTGATATACTTTTTTAATGGCATGCTTCGTTTTACTCTTTTTGGTCTGCGTAGAGTATGAATTTCGTCGGCCTACTTGATCCTCTTCGGTAACTTCTGATATTGACCAGCCTCGGACGGTTATTCGTGCGCACCAGGTGTTGCTGCTCTGACAGGAGAAGTCGGGTAATGCTGAGGCATGGCCAATAAAACAGTCACTAGAGTCTACATGGAAGACATGCCAAAACAGGTTTAAGAGACGAGGTTCGAATATCTTCTCGAAAGGACTGTTATAGAGTTTAGCATCATGTTCACCCATCCACACCCTTTTTAGAATCTTACCTTGACAAGATGATCGTTCGGTGTTGAACCCCTTGGTCAACAAGCTACAATATTTTATTAGTCCTGATCAGTATAAAAATTTGTATAAATACTAAGAATTCTTACACTACTTGAAAGTCTTTTCCTTATTTTTGTGGTATTGTCGCCGTTGGCTTTTACACCAATTACTGACAGCATATCACTCTTATACCCTTGCCAAGTATAGATACCCCATTGCTCAGGTATGGTGGCTTTGAAATCGACAATCGACAGTGTATGTTCTTCGAGAATTCCCTGAATAGCATCTGAGTCCAAGCCTAAAGTAGACTCGTGTACAGTGCTCGTTTGCACTCGGCGGGAAAAGAAGGTGTCTAGTTTTTCTTGAGTCTCCGCACAACTAAACTTTTCCGGTGTACTTTCCAGTGAGTTGAAGAAGCTTAACGGGTGGTATTTTTGAGGAGGACGGTACTTCTCCCATTTAACTGCCAGCTGTTTTCCAGATGCTTCAAGCCTGGTTAGTATTCTCTCTGTTGGAGAACTCTTATTGCGTATTATGGCCTTGGGGTTGCCGACCTCGCTCAACTTCGTAGCTGCATTCAAAGAACTGTCGTCTACCGTGGTCGCGGAACGTAATTCTTTGTTATAGATACTCAGTATAGTAGATGCTAGGACGCTTGTCGCCTCTGATTGAAATGATGCCTTATTTGTCCTTTCCCAGCACGGAACAAGGCATACCTCCCCGTTGATAAACTGGGAAATATTACGCCTGCTTTTCTCAATATTTGCGGCAACTTGCTCCCGGAGGCTGGCATCAACCTTTGAGTATTGGTAACTGTTTGCCGACAACTGACTGTGGTGACAGAGCGCATAGATCTCCCAAGGACCGGTGGTTGGCCCTCTCACACCATCCTGGAGGCGACCAGGATTAAGGCTGCTGGTGGGATCGCGACTTAAAATATATTTCGCCATAGTCATCGCCACTGAACCTTGCAATTTGGAGTTCTCTGCCTTTAAAGAATTGCCTAAGAACCCTAGTCTGTCCAGAATCTCGTCGTCGGCACAAAATGATGCACTAGATGATAGCTTTTCTGCTGCGATACGCCTAGCATATTTTTCCATTCGCTTGACCTTATTCGTAAGGTTCGGACTCTGCCACGCTTTAGGAAGAGGTTTCTGCCTCGCTAATAGTTCCATGACTGATACGTAATGATACCACTTCAAGAACGCTACTTTATCCTTTGTACCGTCTTCCGGTACTAGGTGATCAGGGGCGAGGCAATCGTCTAAGGGACTCTTTCCTTGGGACCACTCATCGGCCCTATGCGCCCCATCCCACGCAATTTTGAAATCCTGGCATTTACTTACGACATACCATATTGAAATTGTGATGTAGTAATAGTTCGAATGGAAGGCTTGAGGAATGCGGTGGGAGGTTAGTTCTTAGTTCTGGTCGAAAAAAAGCTAGAACGAGGTAATTAATGACTTGTTCTATGTGCGCTTGGAGCCGCTGCATTTGGAATTTGATAGTGAGTTGCTGAAGACATATCTGATCTGAAGGATCATCTCTTGAAGCACCGAGCGCTTTCGATAAAAGCCGGTAAGCTTTGACGAGGAAACGTACATTCCAGCTGGGCAAGATGTGAGCAATCGGTATTCTTTCTTCAAAGAGATGAACTACTTACAACAGTGACTGGAGGTCAATTGTTGGCCGCACAAAAAGGTTACTGACGAGAGCTAGGGCGTGTCCTCGGAAATTGGTAGTCTGATCATTAGAAAAGGTTGTTGGTACAAGTTCAACGGTCAAGATCTTCTCCATACAGCGTCCGATTAAATCAACTTCTGATAATTCAGAATAACGAGCAATTAGATCTTCTCGCCGCTGAAATATGGCATCCCACATGGCCGCCGTATTCATCTTACTTCCGGGATCAATGCCAATATACTCATACGTTTCCTCTGAAGTTGGTGTTGAAGGCCAAGGTTGTTCATGCCCCCCTTTCCGGAGTCTTAGTTCAGCAATAAACACGTGTACATTCTTAGATTTCTGCCCATTTAGCCCCTGCGGTTTCGTTTCTGTTAGGTTTGCGGATAAATAGAATGACCCAATACGCTTCCCTATACCGTCGTCGTTGTCATTTTCAGGTGGTTCCCCCAGGGATAATAAGTTGTACTCATCGCCGCATAGCTGGTATACCCGGAATTCTAGTTGCGTTTTATTCTCATCCTCAATGATTCCAAGATGTGGCCCGACTGTGGTGTATTTCACCTCTGTGTTACTGTCGCCGGTGCTGAATATCCCGAATTTAATTGATCCTCCAATAGAGAGGACAAGCTGACCATCCCAACGTGAAAGAAAACATGAATCAGCCTCCGGGCGACATCCTTTCTCAAGCCGAATTACTTGGTATAGGACATCATTTCTGACGAATGAAACAGTCGCACACTGTAGATAGCGTTTGAAAATTAGTAAAGGTCCCGTCTCTAATGCGGCTAAAAGAGTAATACAAAATAATAAGAAAGAAGAAGGATTCTAGGGGTAATTTGAGAACGTATAGGTCTTATCCAAAGAGCCTCTGATCCTGACTGGTATTTTAAAGGTATATTTAGGTGGAATATCCGATGTATGATGAATCTTTGCTCCGGGGGATAGGTACTTACAGTTCCTGTCTCGCGACTATTTGGCTTGCCATCTTTATTCAATAGTAGGATGTATTCGTGAAATGGCCAGCGATAGTTGAAGCAGCCCCTTTCAATCATGTCTCCAAGTTCAAACATAGAAGGTGGGTTTTCCGAATCAACTTTTTGCTTAAATAGCTCCTGGTTGTCCGGTATTCTGAGGCCAAATGTAGCATTTACCACTTGTTGTCTTTGTGCGCGAGAAAGAGATGAGTGGTACGTATTTTTGAAGTCTCCATGAGCGAATATAACACCTTGCTTCTGGTCTCTGGCGCTCATATGGAGCAGGCCACCGCCGTAGTCGCAAGATGCGGCATATCCATCATCACCAAAATCAAACGAACAAGCAGAATCGTTAGAAAAGTCTGAATAGTTAATATAGCTTGAACCTAGGATCGAATATTTGAATTAGTTATTATAATTACATTGAGATATCCTCAATTTATTTCGCCAAAGCACTTACCACGAGCCTCGCGGCATAGCCAGTTGAAGGATCTCGTGATATTCAAATCCGTCTCTGAAGCCATGATGAAGATGTCATAGTCAATGGATAAACTTTTGATAGAAATAGATAGGTGAGACTGTTGTAAAAAGGCCGATTAAATCTCATTCTATCTGCCGTGGAATATTATCGCTGGGTTCCTATATTGTATACTAAGGGTGTGTATTGCGCAAGTTAAATTATGACCTGTGGCGTTCGTCAACTTACCAAGCTGGATTAAATGTAAGCGAAATAGATCCTAGGACTTCTAACTGTCGATCTCGGTGGCTCGTCCTGGATAATGCTCCGAAATTTTCTGAAGGGTACCAAACTCTTACACGTTTTGGACAGCTGAACTCTCAATAGGGTTACATTTCAGGGTCCAAACATTCGTATCTCATACATACCTACCTACGTACAAAATTCATGAGCGGCTGAAAATATGCCTTGCAAGGTAGGGTAGTAACATTCACGCTCCAATCTCCTTTAAGCCATTATCACCGTGGAACTGGAGCTGAATTCACGGGCAGGGTTGGCTTACTAGCGGGAATTAGTATGCAACTTAATGCAGCTCTGGTATATGGTGGTTAAAACATTCTAGGAGGTTAATTTACATTTAGAAAGTAAGGTTTCCTTGAAGTGATATCTTGAATTAACTTATAATCACTTGCGCGCAATAGATCAGAACAAGGGGTCAATATAGAATACATGTACTTAGTCCTTCTTGGCGAACCCACGAGCAGCCGCCTCCTTCTCCCTCTTGCTTAGTATCCAAGCCATCCCAGCCCCGGGTCCCCCTATTGCTGTAGTAGTCACAAGAGTCAAGAGAGGGCTGCTACCACAAGTCCCCCCGGCGACCACCTTGTCTAGGGTAAATGCGTACTTTCCAAGAATGAGGACTGAAATATTGAAAAATAGGTATCCATACTGGATGAAGTGATGGCCTGATTCAGCGAGCTGAGTTGGGCTACCACGGTGTACAAGACTGGGATTTGGGATGTATAGTGTAATCAAACTTAGTTCTGGGGACTGAAGCGTGAACAGAACAACCGCCCAGTGTACTAAGGCGCTACAAATGCCGACGATATAGTAAGAAAGAACAACTGGACTCGAGAAAATAGCACCGGTTCTGGCTATGAGATTACTGACGATATCCTGAAACGGACCCACGACGAGCGGACTCAAAAAGTAGAATACAGTGCCGTACGCAACCTGCGTGAGGGAAGCACCAAGAACATATGGTGTGACAGCGATAGGAACGAGAAGAATCTGTAGTAAGGCCGTGAATGGAAGCGCCTGCGCTTGGTCGACAGGTAGGCTAGGGCTGTTGGGGAGCCGGTGCTTGATGTACAAACGGGTGAAGGTAGATACGGCTGAAGCTACACCGAAGAAACCCCATAGCATCTGCCAGAATGCAGGGCTTAATCCCACGGTTAGTCACCACATATAAAAGGCACAGGTAAGTCAAGCCTCACTATCTAAGTGGTCCGGTCTTTCTGTTGCGCCGGTCTTCAGCAACGACGAGGAGGCCTGGGACGGAGAGCGCAAAGAGCAAGTCGACAAGAAGCAGATACCCCTCAAGGCGGGGATTCTCGGCTAGATTCAGCAATGCTTGAAAAAACGTTACAAGAATAACAAGAGGATGATCGAGGGGGAGGATGCCCGTCCAGACGTTTTTGACCGGAGTGCCACTTGGAAAGGAGCCCCGCCAAGATACTATGATATACTGAGCAAGAGATCCTTGGACCAGCATTGTACCCCATTGGAGTAGGAAGCCAATGATAGCCAGAGGTATCATGATGCTATTGATGTCGGGTAGTCCCGCGACGGATGGTTGACTTGAAGGTGCCATGATATCTCGGGAGGAGAAGGAAATCTGCTTGATGGTATAGAAGGAATAGTTGAGAATGATGAGAAGTTGGAGCAGGGCATAGCTACCTACGTGGGAATATCGTTGAATTTATGGTAAGTAGCGGTCCCAGCAAGCCAATTCTTTATTTGGCTTAACTTGCATTATCTCAGTTGGCCTCAGACCGAATCTCGTGGAGGCGGGCGGCGCCCGTGCCTGCTACAAGCGCTACTTGACGCATAGCTCATATCATTATATCTATAAGGCCTAGCCTGTTAGGACTGCTAATAGTATATCGCCTTACGGTAGTTGGAAAACATGCCTATCGCTTGTATCCATTAAAGCTTGCGCGTCTCGTGAAACGCGGTTCCCTCGCCTGGTCATTCTTTTCTTGTGAGTCCCCCCTCTTTTGCACCGAAGTTGTTGGTTAGATTCAAGTTGAGCATTGGAATTATTATTCCTTAATTAGGCAGTCGTAAATGCTGATCCTAGTTAGATCCAATGCGAATCGGCTTTCAGATGTTATTAACCATCCAAAAGCCCTTGCTAACTCCGATGCGCATTGGCCTGTTTGACAAGAACGTCCCGAGAATGGAGCCACAATGTTGGAATCATTGCCCTCTTAAACAACTATTCGTAGGTACCTAGGTAGGTACCTAATGTTCTGACTCCCTCCGAAAATGCGAGGGGCTGTTTAATGAAATGGTTCTTAAAGACTGTTATAATAGTAACTAAACTATAAGAAGTAGAAGTTTGACATGCTGTCCAACCAATCGACTAACTTGAAGTGATCTATGATAACGCAAAGACTAGAAAATAACAATCTTGCGCATTTCTTAACTCCGGGGTGACTATTCAGTCTTATAATATATTAACAAAGTTATGACTATATAGATCCGTTTTTTAAATGATAATGAAAACGTTTATCTCAGGTGACCTCAGACCACACGTTTGAAAAATTTGAGTTCGGGGGGTTGTACCCCCCCCAGCCACACCACTCCCCAACCAATCATAATACCGTATAACCCCCCTAAATTTTTTTTAAATTATGGTTTAAGGCAACTGTGGGATATCCCCTAGTAAAAATATCTTACATGGTAAAAGCATTATTAAAAACATTATTATTAACATTATTAAAAATA
This sequence comes from Daldinia grandis, assembly GCA_022432525.1. Lineage (NCBI taxonomy): Eukaryota > Fungi > Ascomycota > Sordariomycetes > Xylariales > Hypoxylaceae > Daldinia > Daldinia grandis. The sequence goes on from JAJKLB010000007.1 coordinate 2,216,671, forward strand.
ATAATATTAACGCGTTTTATATATTATAATAAATAATTAATTGATTAATAAAATAATCATTAACCTTATTATTAAATTTACTTATTAATTAAATTTACGCGTTTTTACTTTTAAAACGGGTTAAAACTAGCCGTAATATGCGTTATAATAAACAATATAATATAATAAATAAGGTATAATATAATCGCGCAACGTTATACAAGTGTATAAAAAATCGGAAAAGCTTAAATAATAATCTTATTATTAAATTAAAGATAAAATAAAAGATGTTTTTATATATAATTGATTAATTGTGTTAATTTATTATAATATTAATTGATTATAATATTAATTATAACGTTAGTTGTAATTTTAAATGTTTTTATTAATAAACACTTTTAACGTTTTAGCTTAAAATATAAAAATATAAAACTATATAAATATATAAAAAGGCTAAAAAAATAAATTAAATAAATTACTAACTTTAAATTATTTTAATTAAAATTATTTTATACGTTATTATAATATATTAATTAATTTTAAATTTAATGTTTAATTTAAAATTATATAAATTAAACATATAAAAGCCTTTTAACGTAATGGTACTTTAAATTAAATCTCGAAAAAACTTTTAATATAGCCTTATAAATATAAACACACAAACCAAGCGTTAAATGGCGCTTATAACGCTAACAAGCTAACAAACATAACCCGCCGTTTTTTAAAGATTAGTTTAAACTCGTTAAAATAAAAAAACGTTTACGTTTATTATTTTATTATATTTATTTAAATAAATATAATAATATATTTTTAACGTTTTTTAAATGTTTAAAATATTTTTTAATAAAAGTAAAGTTAAAATATTGTTTAATATAAAAAAGTGATATAAAGAAATATATTTTATTTAAAGTTAAAATTTAAAGTTTTTAAAGTTTTTTTTTTAACGTTTTATATGGTTTTATAAAATATCAAATTATTTATAATTAATAGTTAATAAAGTTTAATTTTATTTATTTTTAATAATAAAGTTTATTTAAACTTTATTTTATAATAAGTTTAATTATTATTATTTTTAACGTAAAGGTTAATTTTTTAAAAAAATTATTTAAAATTTTAATATTTTATAAATTTAAATATATATTTTAAAAATCTTTTTAATAATTTTAATTTAAGTAATTTTTTTTATATTATTTTATATTTTATAAAATATTTTTTATTTATATTTTTATTATATTAATATAATTTATTATATTTAAAATATTTAAATTTTACGTTGTTGGATTGACAAAGGGTCAATGATGTATAACGTTATACTTGGAGTACGGATTGGATGATGCTTAATTGAAGTATTATCTACGATCTATGGCTCGAGTAAAGAATAGCTAAGGTGTGGGTGGGGTGAAGCCCCACGCCGATCACATGACAACCTGTCATGTGATCCCACTCCCAACATACGTAATAAATTATAAAGTTTTTATAATTATTTTGTTTAATGATAAATTTATAAAATATAAGGTATGTTAATTTTAATTTTTTAAGTAGTATATATGTTGCGTATAATTTAAATTTTTTATATTTTTTTAGGCTTTTTTTAATTTATTAATTTTTATATAAATATTAACGTTTTTTTTTATTTATTTTTGTAAGGTATATAAAAATGGGGAGTTTATTTAATATTTAATTTTTCGGTTTTGATTTAATTTTGTGTTTTGTTTTTTTATTTATTATTTTGTTTTTTAATATTTTTATATATTTAGGAAATTATTATATTAACTATTTATTTAATTTTTTAATTATTTTTTAAAAATTTAGTTTAATTTTTTATATATTATTTAAAAAATATTTAAAAATTTTTAAAATAGTTATTATATTATTAAAATAAAAATAAAAAATGTTAAATGGTTTTATAAAAGTTTATTTAAACGTTTTTTACGTAATTTTAATTTTTATATTAAATATTTTTATTTATTTAAATATATTATATTATTTATTTACGATTTAAGTTTATAAATATGTAATTTATTTTTAATTTATTATTACGTTTTTTAATTTATTTAAATATATTATTATATATTTTAGTAAAATATTATTTAATTAAATATAATATATATTTTAGTTAAATTTTTTATTATTTAAAATTGATAAAAATTATTTCTTTTATATTTAGTTTATAAGTTTTAATTTTAAATTAAATAATATTATTATTGTTATTTATTATAATTATATATATTTTAAAAACGTTAAATAGTTTATTGGTTTATTTTTTTTATTTTAAAGCGTTAAGTTGAATTGTTTAATTAAAAGGTGTAAAATATTTAATTTATGTAATTATATTAATGATTTAAATTGGGTTTATTTTAAGAAAATTTCTATTAACGAAAGGTTTAATTTCTAGTATAAGATTTTAATGTTTATAATTTTTTAAACGGGTAATATTATTTTTATTATTGTTTTAATTATTAAATTAAAAAAGTTTATATGGTATTATTTTTAGGTGTTAATTATATTTTCTTTACGTTTTATTATTGATTTGTAAAAGTTTAATTATTAAGTTTTCGCGTTATATATAGTTAAAGGGAAAACGTATATTATAGTTACTTTTGTTATAAAGGTTAATAATGCGTTTAAATATATTTTATTTAACTTTTTTAAATATTTTATTACTTTTAATATTTTAAATGTTTATATTTTTACATAAGGTAAAGAAAATAGTTTAAAATTAAAAAGAATTTCCAATTATTTTATTACATTATTAGTTGGTTATATTTAAAAGTTATTTATTTTTATCGGGTTTATATATTTGTGTTATTTATAACAATATATAAATTTACATTTTTTTAAGAAAAATATAATAGCGTTTTTAATTTTTTATTTAAAAATATTTATTACGTTTTTAATTAATAGGTTTATAATTTTAATAATAATAAGTTTTATTTAAAAGAAAATTATATTATTTACGTAATTAAATTATATTATACGGTTTTTTTAATTTAAAAAAGGTTTAATATATAATATAAATAAAATTGGTAAAATTAAAGAATTTTAAGGGATTTTATAAAAAAGAAACTTTATAAAAGTCAATTTGTTTTTTAAATAAATTAAAACTAATTTATTTATTATAAAAGATTTAATTTAATAAATTATTTTTAAAGGTTAATTTTATTTGTAAAAGCAAAAGATTAGTTTTCTTTTAAGTATTATGTTAAATGCGTTAAAAACATTTGTTTTTTAAAGCTTTACTCTTTAAAACTTTATTTATCAAATTTTAAAAGTGGGAAAATTTAAAATATATATTAAGCAAAGTCAAATATCATAAAGAGTAAATTCCGCATAGCCATAAGGTAGGTGAACAAGGTATCTTATTGTTGGTTACAATGGTGTAACTTTAGATTAATTCCGCAACCGACTCTATAGCTAGATCCGCGTTGTTTTAGGATTGACCCGGAAGGCGAATCAGGGGAGGCTAATGCGTACTTAGGCAGTGCAACTCTTCTTGCTACGGGTAATAGAAAATAGACATAGGATAATTATATGCAAAAGCTGTTACGGCTCCTAAATGTTGAAATAAATGGTCAAGGGACTGCTCAAGGATACAGTACATGGTACCTTGGCATGGAATGTATATATAAGAAGGACCCCCCTCTTCACTCATTCAGTTGATAATAGTTTAAGTCAATATACAACATACAGCTCATATACCGTATCTTTCTGCACTAAATTCCATCTGATTTATCCTAGTATTTAATTCACAAGAATGTTTATCTACTATATTGTAATTTTCTTGCAAGACCTTCTCCCCTTCTTTAATACGAGTTTATACAGGAATAATCTGATTTCTGTAGGTTTTAGTATGTAGTTCCTTAGCTCACTAAGTAGGCTGGCACAAAAGAGACAAGTAGCCCAAAGAGATCCTTAGTGATATATAACGTAAATAAAGGCCTTAAGATTGACACAAGTACATCTATTAATAGCGGCCTCATTGTAATAAGCACCAGTAATCTTGAATCGTTAAGTTAGTTTTTCTTTCCAGGTAATCACAACTCCGGGTCGCGACCGAAGACTATTAAGAATTGTGTTTTCTTCACCTTTAACTCAAGATAGACCTAAAAATACTGCTCCAAACAAAACAACTACCCGATAACTACCACATCGCAAAACAACGCGTGGTATCTGGCTTAGTTGGCAGATTGAAACCTGCAAGCTATCTGGTTAAGAAGGTCTCTGGTTTCAGGTTTGCCAGTCAATCTTCTGGAAAAGCTTGGGCAGCATTAATTAGCTTCAACCCAGTAACCCACGCGGATTTCAGCCGCATACCACTTCCACGTCAGCTTACGATAAATCCAGTTTAATATCACACCCTTATGGCGGACGTGTACACAGGAATCTAGCGGTGAACATATTCTAACTTTAGTTGGTGGACTTCAAAAACAATGGGTTTTGACATAGTCGATGATGATGATGATGATGATGATAACGTTTACGTCTATTGGTCTGCTATATGCTGCCTGCGTAGATACAGCGGCGCATCTCTTTTGACATAGTCGAGTAGGTACCTAAGGTACCTAACCTACCTAGGTAATTATTGCAAACGTTCACTCTTAAAAAATGACGATGGGGTTGTCAACTTGATGATGTCTAATATAGACGCGAAATGCTAACATTATTTTCCAAACTATTCAATATGAGTAAGATACTGAAGACACTGTATCGTCCCAAGATATACATGTATTTTTTTTGCCAAAGTAGAGGAAAAGTTGGACTGCTCTAGTGTGTAGGTGCATTTGGAAGATAATCTCTCAATTCCCTTAAACTAGGTATTGTTCATTACAGGTTTAATATATTAAGTAAAGACGCTTATGATCGTAGCATCCTTTGGAACTCCCTTTAACTCTCTTCTACTTCTTTACTACGTGGGATGACTAGGGCTCCGTGTCTGTTGGCCGCGCGGCTGTACATAATATCCCGATAACGCCATGTTACCAATACATTTTTACCCCATTCTCCTTTCTATTGCTTGTCATTGAATATTCCGATAAAGGTATATGTACATGTACCTGGTACACATATATTTACATTCCACTCTCATGATCCCTGGAAACGTAACTTCATCTTATCATTGAATAATTATTCCTAAAATCTGCTTTGTGGCGGGAAATACCCAAGTCATAGTTGGTGAGTCTGCCGGCGGTTTAAACTGCGTCTAAACTCTGTCTAAGAGCTGGTGGGAGACGTGCGTGTGTAGGTAGGTACTTAGGTACCCAGCCCAAGCCAGCTATTATTAAAACCATTTCAAAATCGCTTCCGAAGGAGATTCAAGATACTTAGCTAATTTGTCGCTTTAACATAAGCACATCTCAATTACAACTTGTTTTTAAACGTGTAAAATGATTTAATATCATAAAAATTATTTTATATTTTTTATTAAAATTTAAAAAAAATGTTTTAACTTAAAGTTTATTACATTATAAATAATAAATAATATAAATTATAAATTAAAAACTTATAATTTTAAACTTTTTATATTTAATTAAACATTATTTAATTATAACACATTTAATTTAATTAAAATTTAATTAAATTTTTTTATTAATATTTTTTAATTTAATTTAATATGTTTATATATTATAACTTATATTTTCGTAAATGTTATAATATTAAAAAACTTATTAAAACTTTTATAAAATATTATTTTTGATAATAACATTATTAATTATAACGTTATTATTTTTTTTCTTAACTTAAATAATATTTCTTTTAATTTAAATAAAAAATCTTTCACGTTATAATTGTTTATTTTTAACTTTTTAACGTTTAAAAAATACGTAATTTATTTTTCGAAAATTTATAACTTTTTTTTTTATTAGATTAATAAAGGTTAATGGTGTATAACGTTATATTTAAAGTACGGATTAAATGATGTTTAATTAAAGTATTATTTACAATTTATAATTTAAATAAAAAATAGTTAAAATGTAAATGGGGTAAAGCTTTACGTTAATCACATGACAATTTGTTATATAATCCCACTTTTAACATTTTTAATAAAATTACTTTATATAATAACTTATATATAATTTTACTTAATTTATTTACAACTTTAAAAATCTTAATTAATAAATTAAATTAGTAATTAAAATTTTTATTTTTTAAAAAAATAAATTATAAAACAATTTCCGTAATATTATATAATATTTTAAATATTTAAAAGAAATTAAAAAAATTAAAATTTAAAAACGGTATATAAATAATTTAAACGATATTAAAATTTAAAATAACTTTATCGCTATTTAAAAAGATTAACTTTATTATTTTAAAACCGGTTTATATATTATTTTTTATAAAAATAGCTTAAAATATAATATAAAATAAAAAAGAAAAATCTTTTTTTTCGATATATATAAAACTTTAATAAATTAAATCTTTAATAATTAATTTATACGTATATTTTAAAACTAAAAATACAATTATATTTAAAAGTTAAAATTTATAAAATAAATAAATAAATATATAAAAAGTTATAATGTTATATTTACATTAATATTTTTAAAATTTTATTAAAATATAATTTTTATAATCATTAAAAATAAAAAAGCGTTTAAAGCTTTTTATACGTAATTTTATATATTTTTTAAAATATATAAGCTATTTTAAACCAATTTTAATTATTATTTAATTATTATTTAATAATTTAATAATTTAATTAAATAAAAATATATTATTATAATATTATAATATTAAATATAATTTATTTATTATTATAATAAATAATAATATAATTTAATTTTAAAAATTAACTATTTTAATAATTATAAATTATTCGCAATTTTTAAATTAAACTTAATAAAGTTTAAAACGTTATTTTAAATTTATTACAATTATTTTTATAATTATTATATTTATTATAAACCTCATTTTATTAAAATTATATATATCTTTAAATAAAATATTATATTTTACTATTATATTAATTATAAATTTAAATTAAACTTTATAAATAATAAAATTTTTATAAAATGTTTTTTAATAATTAATTTAATAATTTAAACGCGTTTTAAATTATAATTACCGTTATATAAAAATTATTATTTAATTAACTTTAATATATCTTTTATTACATTTATATAATAATATATTAACCATTTTTTTAACATAAATAACTTAAAGTAAAAATATTTAAATATTTAATTTAAATATACATTTAACAATAATATTCTTTTTATATTAAATTAATTTTCGCTGTATTTTTATAATATTAACGCGTAATTATTAATTGTTAATTTTATTATATAACGTTATAAAAACAATATTATATATATGCGTAACGCGTTTAATATTAAATTTTTTATTGCATTATATAACGTTAATGTTGGATTAATAAAAAGTTAATGATGTATAACGTTATATTTAAAGTACGGATTAAATGATGTTTAATTAAAGTATTATTTACGATTTATAGTTTAAATAAAAAATAGCTAAAGTGTGAGTGGGGTGAAGCCCCACGCCGATCACATGACAACTTGTCATGTGATCCCACTTTTAACAGTTAAACGTTAAATTTATTTTAATTTATTTTAATTAATAAAACATTTTATTTTAATTAAATAATATATAATTAAAAATAAAAAATAATATTTTATATTAACGTAAGCTTTTAATTTATATAAGCTTTTAATTTATTATTTATATTAAATAATAAAACTATTATAATTTTATTTTAAATAATTTTAAACTATAGTTTTTAAAAAAAATTTAAGTTTATAAAGTTATACCTTTTTTAATTACATTATTTTTTAACTAATTATAATATTGTATAATTTTTTTTAAATCTTTTTTAAATTATAATTTAAAGTAATTGTAAAATATTTTTTAATAAAAATCTTTTTATTAACGAAAATAATTGTTAAAAATATTATTAACAATAATATTATTAATAATATTAAAAATAATAATATTGTAAATAATTAATTAATTATATAATAATTATTAATTTTATTATTAAATTTATTAATTAAATATATTTTTAAAATAAATTAAAACGCGTTATAATACACGTTATAATACACGTTATAATATACGTTATAATATACGTTATAATAAATAATATAATATAATAAATAAAGTTTAATATAAACGTTTATTTTAACGAGTTTAAATTAATCTTCGAAAAAAGCGAGCTACGTTCGTTAGCCCCTATTAACGCTATAAACGCTATTTAACGCTTAATTTATGTGTTTATATTTATGGGGTTTTATTAAAAGTTTTTTCGAGATTTAATTTAAAGTATTATTACGTTAAAAAGCTTTTACATGTTAAATTTATATAGCTTTAAATTAAATATTAAATTTAAAATTAATTAATACATTATAATAACGTATAAAATAGCTTTAATTAAAATGATTTAAGGTTAATAATTTGTTTAATTTATCTTTTTAACCTTTTTATATATTTATACGGTTTTATATTTTTATATTTTAAGCTAAAACGTTAAAAATGCTTATTAATAAAAATATTTAAAATTATAATTAACGTTATTAATATTAACGTTATAATTAATATTATAATTAATTAATATAATTAATTAATAACGTATAAAAATATCTTTTATTTTATATTTAACTTAATAATAAAATTATTATTTAAGCTTTTTTAATTTTTTATACATTTATATAACGTTACGCATTTATATTAAACCTTATTTATTATATTATATCGTTTATTATAACGCGTATTATAACGCGTATTACGACGCGTGTTATAACGCGTTTTAACTTATTTTAAAAATATATTTAATCGATAAATTTAATGATAAAATTAATAATTATTATATAATTAATTAATTATTTATAATATTATTGTTTTTAATGTTATTAATAATGTTATTATTAATAATATTTTTAATAATTATTTTCGCTAATAAAGAAATTTTTATTAAAGGACATTTTATAATTGTTTTAAACCATAATTTAAAAAAAATTTAAAAGGGTTATACGATGTTATAATTGGTTAGGGAATGGCGTGGTTAAAAAAGGTATAACCTTTCGAACTTAAATTTTTTAAACGTGTGGTTTAAAGTCACTTAAAATAAATAAACGCGTAACGTTATATAAATATATAAAAAGTTAAAAAAAGTTAAATAATAATTTTATTATTAAATTAAATATAAAATAAAAAATGTTTTTATACGTTATTAATTAATTATAATATTAATTATAACGTTAATATTAATAACGTTAATTATAATTTTAAATATTTTTATTAATAAACATTTTTAACGTTTTAACTTAAAATATAAAAATATAAAATTATATAAATATATAAAAAAGTTAAAAAAATAAATTAAGTAAATTATTAATTTTAAATTATTTTAATTAAAACTATTTTATATATTATTATAATATATTAATTAATTTTAAATTTAATGTTTAATTTAAAATTATATAAATTTAATATATAAAAGTTTTTTAACGTAATAATGCTTTAAATTTATCTTAAATAACCTTAAACCACACGTTTAAAAAATTTAAGTTTAAGGGATTATACCCCCCTTAACCACCCCACTTCCTAGCTAATCACAATATTGTACAACCCCCCCAAATTTTTTTTAAACTATGGTTTAAAATAACTGTAAGATGTTCTTTAATAAAAATTTATTTACTAATAAAAATAATTATTAAAAATATTATTAATAATATTATCAAAAATAATAATATTAACGCGTTTTATATATTATAATAAATAATTAATTAATTAATATAATAGTTATTAACTTTATTACTAAATTTATCGATTAAATTTACGCGTTTTTAATTTTATAGCGTTAAACAAGGTTGGGATTAACTGCAATACGTGTCGTAATAAACGATATAATAAATAAGGTTTAATATAATTGCGTAACATTATATGGATGTATAAAAAGTTAAAAAGGTTTAAATAATAGTTTTATTATTAAACTAACGATAAAATAAAAAATATTTTTATACGTTATTAATTAATTATATTAATTAATTGTAATGTTAATTATAATGTTAATTATAACGTTAATTATAATTTTAAATACTTTTATTAATAAACACTTTTAACGTTTTAACTTAAAATATAAAGATATAAAACCGTATAAATATATAAAAAAATTAAAGGAATAAATTAAACAAATTATTAACCTTAAATCATTTTAATTAAAATTATTTCGTACGTTATTATAATATATTAATTAATTTTAAATTTAATATTTAATTTAAAACCATATAAATTTAACATGTAAAAGCCTTTTAGCGTAATAGTACTTTAGATTAAATCTCGAGAAATCTTTTAATAAAGCTTTATAAATATAAACATATAAACCAAGCGTTAAGTGGCGCTTATAGCGCTAATAAGGGGGGTAGCAAGCGTAGCTCGCGTTTCTCAAGGATTAGTTTGAACTAGTTGAAATAACTTTAAATTAAATCTTGAAAAAACTTTTAATAAGGCTTTACAGATATAAATATACGGACCAGGCGTTAGGTGGCGCCTGTGGCGCCAACGGAGACGGGGGAGGTGGCGGGCATAGCCCGCCGTTTTTCGAGGACTAGTTTAAGCTCGCTGAGATAAAACTAATCCTTCTTAGGTTAAAATCAAAGCGCAACCCCTTGCCATGCCGGCCCCACGGTTTAGGAGCGCATGCACTTACCTTCAGACCCCGCAAAGGATCTTGCAACATCGTTTAGACCATAACAAGCACCTAATATTAATGGAAGAGTCAGTGGAAGCAACGGGTTTTGATATTAGCCACTAGGATACCATGCGCTAGGATTTAAGGGCCTGTCAAGAAAGGCTTCTAGATTGGACTTAATGGAAGGATGTCGTAAAACCTGCACTAATACATAGAGCTCACGTCAGTCACGTCAATCACACCAGTCAATATACCCCGCCTTCGGGCATAGAAAACTAGGTTAGACGACATATGAAAATGCTGTTTCGTTCTTCATCTTCTTCCCGGAAATATATCGTGTGAGGCATCAAAAGGCTGCCCGAATATACGTCAGCACAACATGTCCACCAAGCCGCTCTCTCTCTCTCTCACACACACACAAAAGTAAGAAGTTCAAGACACGTGGGCTGGCGGACTGACATAAGACGGAAAGCCATGTGGATGTGATTTAGTACGTGATTGACAATGTAAGGCGCTTCGTGGTTCGGTGCCTCGCAGTTCTCACATAAGTTATGTGATGCGAGAGCTAATAATTGGCTCGCATCCACGCACCTAATCTACGAGTCTGTGAGATGGCTGCTCCTCTTAAGGCAAAGATTGTTACACGGAACGTGGCAGTTGGTTGTTTTCGATACGACCTTCTATGCATGCCGTCTATCCTAGCTACCTCCAGGGTACCTAGGCAAGGTAGGGTAGGTAGGTAGGTAGGTAATCGGCTCTGGACTGTGCAGGACTTTAGTCGAGATCCTTCGAGAGCTGCTCTAGTCGTCTCCGTGACTACCTACCTAACCGTTAGCACAGACCACGCTTAATCGACTCCTCGGGACGACCAAGACAATTATACCTTACCAATATTATTACTCCTCCACCGAAGCTTAGTTGCGTACCTGGGGGCATCGGAATAGGCTTAGCCAATATGCTGACTTGGTGATGCTGACCCCATCTAGTACACCTATCAGCTCAGATCTTGGCAGTTGAGTAAACACGCAGGGCGAGTAGGCTTTTATAAAAAGACACAGCCTGCTTACGGGTGCTACATGATGCCACCCTACCATTTCTCAGCTGTCCTATAGTGCTGAGTCGAGCAGCTCCGTTTCGACAACTTCTTACCCACTTACCACGTTGATTCGCATGCATGTCAGCCCGCCGGCCACGCATCCTGCCTGAGGGGCTGCCACTTCGAATAGAGGAATTGATTGAACCTAACGTATAGATAGAGTTCTTACCCACTCGTTCGCGGCCATGTGTCGGCCTGGGAGGACTTGCTTCTTTATAACCATTATTTGCTGCTCCGACAGCAATCTCCCCTTTTCATTCCGCTCTGGCCTTGGGACGACTCGAGCGATGAGGGAGGGGTTGTCCGGTGGGATAATCAGAATTCAATGGCGGTCCTCTCATCGATAACCTCAGCCGAGTTGGACACGTCCCTTGACGTGCCCGCCCTTGATCCGCCGAATGGTATCACATCAAGCTTTGACAATCCGCCAAACAGGAACTACATTTCCCAAGCCGTAATACCAACATGTTTGGCTCTTACAACCATAGCTGTCCTCTTTCGGATATGTCATAGGCTGTTCTATATCAAGAAGATTGGGTTTCCTGATAGTAAGTACCTCACCAACTAAATTTGAGCACCGATTCTAACATTTAGTTATAGTATTAATGTTAATCTCTCTTGGCTGCTATATCGTAGGCGCATACCTAAACTACCGGCTGGTAGAGAACCCAGGCGCCTTTGTCCATCAATGGGATGTCCTATTGAAGGACATGTCGGATATTCTCTTTCCCCTATTCCTCAGCGGCAGTTTCTACATCGGAGCCGTCCTGATGATAAAAGGGGCGATACTTCTGGATTGGATCCGTTTACTCATTCCGTACGGCGTGCGGAATAACTTCTTTTGGCTCTGTTATGGAGTGCTGGGCGCGAATATCATCTTCTACATCGTAACTCTTTTCCTCATGAATTTCGCCTGCGTTCCTATCGAGAAAAATTGGAACCCCCTATTCATCGGTGGCTCCTGTCCGGTCAACAGGAAAGCCCTCAACATCACATCAGCTGTGCTGAATCTTTTCTCGGATATTTCAATTCTACTTCTGCCACAGCACGTCGTCTGGCGCTTAGAAATGTCAAGAAAAAGAAGAGCCGGTGCCTCTGTTATCTTCGCTATAGGTGTTTTGTATGTGCGAATGGTTATGCCTTCTATTTTTCTGTATTTTCATTTGTCTCCTACTTTATATTTTAATGCTAAGCTAGGCTTACCTCTTGGATTGTCTTTTCCCCCAACATCTTTGAATCTAGTAGGCGACAGAGCGCTAACATTAGGAACTACTATAGCTGTTGTGCTTCAGCAGGGTTACGCCTTCGGGCGATACTCAACTATTCTAGATCGGAAGATATAATTTACCATACGGCACCAGTGATGCTCTGGGCCTTGGCTGAGATGACTTGCATGTTCCTCATTTTCGGCGCTCCGAGCGCGGCCAAGATTCTGTCCGAGATTCGCTTGCTCGACCGGTTTACATCATCACCACGATCGCTCGGGGTTCGACTAACTCGACGCTCGGGCTCCAGGGCCGGTATGCCGTCATGGCCTGGCTCAGATATGATAAATAACCCACAAACGAGTCCATCACACGCATACTATCGCAGGATAAACAATTTCAGTCGCGGCGTAGTTCTAACGACGATAGGCTCTCAGGGCAATATGCGTTCCGATTCTATAGAACACCTCAAGGACCATGTAGTAATACAACCCCCTGAGCGCGGAAAGATAATACGGACTACGCATTTCGAGACGCACGAGGAATATGGCGATTTCGAGCGTGACTTAGCTCTATGCGATGGGTATGACCGTCAACATCCCTGGGCAAAGGACCGTATCTAGAAATACGGTTCGCTCATATAGATTAATACATACTTTAATCTGGATATCGAATTCCACAACATTCACATTGCCGATGCGATGTCATTCCGTATTGAACCAGGACACAGGGTCTAGAAGAGATTAACGCAGTCTTGTACATGCATAACAGGCTATGCTATAGCTAATTCGCCCATCTTGAAGGATTAACTACCTACCTAACCTCAAGATTTCTCGGATCGGTGTAACAGCTGCAACCTAGGCTTTCCCTTTGGTAGTATCTTTGTCAGTCCCCGTCTTAGCATTACTGCTTGCGTCCCACTTCGAATACAAGTCCTCAGGGAGCATCTTCTTCGGGGTCGAGAGTTTCGACAGGATCAATTTGCGTTCCCTCGCGTCATACCTCAGCGTCACACTCTCGTTGCAGTCCTTCACGATATTGACGATTCTTCGGATCAATGCAGCTAATTTTCGCAAGTGCCTTTGGTTATCCTGTTCCCATCTCTTGATGTGAGCGGTAACATCTTCCACCGTTGGGACTTGGAACACTCCACGCTGATGATAAGCCCGTACTAGTCTAGGGGTCTGTGATACCCAGAGTTGTGGTGCGACCTCCCGAATTTCGAGGGGCTTGTGGGACACACGAGTTTTGATTTCAAGCGTCGAGCTGAGAGGGACCGCTTGGCCATCTTGTTGAACAACTAGCTTCGATCCTTTATTAGTAGACCCCGCATTGCTGTTCGTCGGCGACAGGGAGAGCGATTCAAATACGCTTGTCAGGTCAGCAGGCGACTTTGCTTTACTGGTAGAAGACAACGACTGGCCCGTCTTGATATCCACATATCCATCTGTCTCATGGCGGACGATAATGTTCAGTCCACCAAAGCGGTATGAGATGATTCTATGGTGTCCAGTACTACCAACGATTTTGTTAGTTGTACAGGCCTTTTCAAATTCGTGTCCGAAGCCTCTAAACTCATTAGGACCGATGACCTCGTGGGTGGCGGTTTCATCTCGGCTGAATATCGCAGTATTCTTGTTGACCTCGATGTTGATAGTGAACTCCTCGAGTCCGTTTCTCGAAGCAGTAGGGTCGATAAAAGTCAAGAGTTTGCGGATATTATTTCGATCAGTCACAACATCGATAGATTGGATGTCAAAGGATGGGTCGGTTATGTAGAGAGCACGGAACAGGGGTTCGAGTGGACTATCGGGGTGACGAGCCGCATTTTGGGCAATATAAATAAGGCCAGAGTCCTTGTTTAGCCTCTGAGGAACTTTTGGGGCAGCCCAACGTGGTGGGCTACCAGGGACAGCGATAGTAGGTTTAGGTGATTCAATCCAATTGTAAGAAGACAGGTATTTGACATCCGTGATCGATGCAGTGGGAGGAGTATCAAGACCTTGAAGATCTAAAGGAGAAATCTTTGCGATGACTTTAGACGACATTGTTAGATAGGTACCTATGGTATTAAGACGAGTAGAGACTCAGGTAGAAACCTGAGGGTAGGTAGGGTAGACTGAACAAAATAAATGAGATATTATGAGAAGAAGAAATACCTAAGGTACCTATATTATAACCCCGCTATTTTGATAATAATCAAGAAACCCCCTGCCTGCTCTGCCTGCCTTCATATCGCTGCTTCTCAGGCCTCAGAAATACAATGCGGTCGCACAGCATAGCCTGCCTGCCTTCTATCTTTTCAACCGGTCGCATTAATCCATACCATTTTGTTTGTGAGGCCCAATTAATAAACTATATGATGCGGGGAACCGCTATGCCGGTAGCCGTTACTACTAGAATGACATGTCGTGAGCCTGTCAGGGACAGGGGTTAGAAGCAAAATTCAGTCAATGACAAGCAACTATCAGCGGCAGAATGAGTATGCTCATGTAGAAAGTGCCATCATCAACAAAATGGGGGGGCCTTTCGTATCAAGGTTTAACTACCTAGGTATGTAATGGTGAAACATGTTGGTTCAATTAGGTACCTAGGTAGGTACGGTCTGGTTAGATTGGGTACTTGTTGGCTTTCAGCCAATGTTATCATGGCGTTAGGCATATTCCCAACTTTTACGGAACGTAGGTTCTCAAATAATACACTTCTATAAAACGAGAAATCACAACAATGCAGATAAATATAGCAATAAAACTGCCGTTATATCGAACAGTAAATAAAGTAGGCACCTTATGAATCCATCAAGGCGGTCGTCTCTCCCACCACCAATACACCCATATTGTAAGATATATATCATATGAGAGGCCGATACCAAAATGTCATATATCGTATATCACACCCAGCTGACGTGTCAAATGGACCGTATGGCAAAGGCCATTGTTGGGAAATATTCTTCCAATAAAAACCATGGAACCCCGAACAGCGCACCCATATTCGATCCAACTTAGTAGTAAACGGGGTTCTCCGGGTCAGTAAAGTCAAAGACGGCAGCCGAGTGCGGCTTAGCACCGCCGCGGTTCGCAAACTCGCGTTGGAACTCTATGCTGCGGTTAAAGCTCAAGGACCCGTCGTCGAGGATGTCGATATATAGAGCCTTAAAATCCGCCGGTGTGTTTATTAGCCCGATATCTCCCGTCTGTACAAAGTAGTCCGTTACTACGATGTGTCGCTGGTCTGGCGTAATCTTGATGTAGTGGGGACCAATTGTAGGTTGATCCTCATCCGGGTCATCCAATCGCTTTACATTGTTCAGGTCTGAAATGTCAAGAGCAGCGATATGGTCCGCTGTTGTCAATGTGAAATAAGCGAAATTTCCATCCGCGGTGATATCAGAGCTATCAAGATGAGCGGTTAGTTACTTGATCTAGAAGCCGTACATAGATCTAATAAGGGATCACTTACTAGATGGCAACGGTATCCCGAGCCTTAGGCCCCAGATCATATAATAGCTTGGCTACACCTTGCTTGCCGTTACCGTCCTTGCGGAAAGGGTAAATAATCCATACCTGGCCTAAGTGCACTGCCGTTGCAAGAGCAGCTCCTTCGGCATTCCCGGGAATGAACTTGACATCTTGGATACCGCCACCCTGTGTTTGAAATTAGAAAGGGGACAACTAATAGTCTGAAAACTCAGTTGATATCACATACATCGGGGATCTCAATGGTGCTAATAATCTCGCGTGATGGAAGATCCCAGAGCCGTAGGGTATCAGCTCGTTGGATTCCCAAACTCGGCTTTAAGATGCTCAGGGGGACAATGAAGTCAGAAGTAAGGATGACATTCTTGTCAAAATCAACTGCTAAACCATGTGGGGAAAACTGTTCCCCGAGGACGTTAAGTAGACCATCCACATTCTCAGGCCACTCATGGATGATGTTAAATTCAGCATCAGTTTCGACTAGCCTTCCGGGCGAAGTGCCTAGGGCAGCTTAGGCGGATGTTAGCAGGGGTTGGATGCTCAGTAGGATTAACATATTAGCTTACAGCCCATATAGGTGATAAAAAACCCTCTACCGTCAGAATTAGTAAGCCCCTATTTAAAACTTTCAGTATAATAACGGACTTACCCATCGGGTTTCGCACGGATCTCATCAACAATGGACGAAAGTAGTGCACGATTACTCTTCTTAAAAGTTGGATGATATGGGTCCGTGGTGTCGAAGTAAAAAGCAGTGTCTTGCGTCTTCAGGAGGGACAACAGTCCGCCACCAATCAAAGTCTTTCCATCGTGAGAAGGGCCGAGATGGTGTGGGCTATTTCCACTTGAGGGTACATCTGTGACCCAAAGAAGGGTTCCGAATGTGTCCTATTAAGGGGTTAGTGGCCAAAGCGATTCATAAACTTATACACACTCACATCGTCAAGACTATAAGTAGCCAGAAAGTCTACAGACTGTTAGCTAAGCTCACAGCTTTATGTAGCCGTTGGGACGCTTACCCTTATGTTGATTGTCGCCGGAAGCGGTCCAAAAGTAACCTATCTTCTTGGGCTTGATGTTGCTTGCCTCAAAGGGGGGACTCTCTAATGGTGGGGTTGGAATTTGCAAGATAGGTAGAGGCGGAGCGTTA
Source organism: Daldinia grandis (assembly GCA_022432525.1). Lineage (NCBI taxonomy): Eukaryota > Fungi > Ascomycota > Sordariomycetes > Xylariales > Hypoxylaceae > Daldinia > Daldinia grandis. The sequence continues at coordinate 2,234,225 of JAJKLB010000007.1, forward strand.
CTTGTCAGGGGTTCGGTGACACCAGGAATCGTAGGAATTAGCGGAGGTAAAGACAGTGCCGAAACTGACGGCGCAGCAATAAACGTAGCAAGCAGTAAGGCTATAGAGTAAGACATTATGGAGAGTGATGTCCAACCTTGAAGGCAGATTATCTCAGAGATATTGGCGTATAGGGAAGAGACAATAAGGTCTAAGATCAACTTTGTGGCTAATTGTCAACGAACTCCCATTATATAGTAAAATCTGTCTTGGGCGTTCCTATAGATTCCAGTATCATAATTCGTTGAAAATCACGAGCCGGCTCAGCTCCTACTCTTGATGCTATCCCACGACGTATTGGCGATCCCAATTCCCCCCAGATGTTGCCATAATTCATTTGAATAGCACCATGAGGCTCTCGATCGTAGTATTATCTCAACATCGACTACGAAAGTCGAATTCTACCAGCTGTGAGCTACCACTGAGGTAATCAGTTACTTCGAATGAGGTTAAGTCTAGCCACGGGAATGGAAAGGGTTGAAGTCCAGGTAGCCGTATACAGACCTGATCAGCGGTTTACATTATCTCCTTCTACAGCTCCTAGAGCCTGGGTAAGACAATAGTCTTCCAAATGAGGTCAATCTACATAGATATATACCAGTTCAGGCTACGGGCTGCATAAGCCAACATTACGATGCTCCGGCAAAGCTTAGTTTGTGCTGTGCCAAGCTACCGACTCCAATAGTCTGGATGACAGCTACCGGGACATGGATTGTCTGGGCTAGTAAGGATATAATCACATCTAACTATAAGCTTTTAATCGTGGAGTGGTGACCTCATCGTCTGACCGTCGTTGGCTTCACTGAGTAATATAGGTACCTAAGTTTTATAGTAGACACGGGCGGTGAAAATAGGAGGAAGACAAATTACGTTCAGAATCACTAATGGAACTCACCCAAATTTTCTCTAAAACTACAAATTATCACTCAAAGCCTTTCCTCTAAAGAATGTAACTAAAGTTATTATAAGTACCTAAAAAGTAATAACCATGAGTTTATCCACCGGTGCCTTGCAGTAACCATAAGCCACTCTCATCCCTTAGCTTTATACAGTGATACTATCCATGAAGAGTTAAAGCAGGAAAGGAATAGTCGTTCGGTTAGCTTATATGTCTAAATGCAAGCGTAACAACTATCCTATCACAAACGTCGCTCACTTGCCCTTTTTAGAAATAAACGCCATGTAACCATGCCTCATTCTACCCCTGGCCTAGCTGTGAGTCTAGCTGCTGACAACGACCATTGTCTTTGCGTGCTGCAGCGAAGCTGCAAGATGGCGCAAGCGGTCACTAACAATTGACTGATCATGATGGGCGCAAATAGTTCGAGATTTCGGTCCTCCTACTGCAACCTTGGAGTATCGCTCATCAAACTATGCAGCATTTATTCCCCCATTGATGTCTTGCCAAGACATGACGTTATTTTAATATGGATGGTGCGTTTAGGAGCGCGGCTGATTATAGGCCCCCGCATATGAGCAATAGGCAACGTCACGCGGGAATCTCATCAAGTTCATTAATATCTCCGGGGTCAACCTCGCTTGGCGCTGTGATGTAGGTATTTGGGGTGGCTTTGATCGTGGATCGTAGAGTCAATACCCCTGGCTGGGCGTGAATAAGGAGGGGAGCTCAAAATTGGCCGTTGCAATGGCGTGCCCTGTCGGATGATAATCTATATATTAAAAGATGTATATAAGCCAGTAGTAGTTTGTCCTCGCTGCATGATCTCCTGAACTACATCCGCTTTGCAGCACTCTTATTCCCACTACCGTACGCTTGTAGCCAATATGAGGGTTCTCCAAACCTCCTTCATATTTCTCGCAGCATGGGGTGTCAGCGGCTCTGTTATAGAGCGTCAAAGTGGGGGTGGCTTCGAAGACGGCCAGCCAATTGACGGGAATGGGAAGGGTGCACCGTTCTCAGGTACTTTCTACTATAAATATCGCTGGTATTCTGAATCATCATATTAACCATACGCTTCTTAGGTGGGACAAACCACGCTCTCGACCTCCAGAACCCAGACAATCTTGGTCGGCAAAGCACCGATAATGGTGTCGTGCCAAACCTCAAGTGGAGCTTTTCAGACTCTAAGACGAGGATCTTGAGGGGCGGCTGGGTTCGAGAACAGGTTGTCACAGATCTGCCCAGCAGTAAGCAGATCTCATCTGCTCAGCAGCATTTGACCCAGGGCTCGATCCGGGAGCTGCACTGGCATCGAGTAGTAAGTACTGCGCCAGCCAGGTATAAGATTGCTTCACTAACAGCATGACCTCAGGCTGAATGGGGATATGTCTACGCTGGGTCAATCTTAGTCTCAGGAGTAAACCAGGACGGTCAATTTGAAGTTGCTAAGCTCGACGAAGGGGATGTTTGGTACTTCCCTAAGGGCGTAGCGCACACCGTCCAGGGTCTTGAGGATGAAAATGAGTTCCTCTTAATATTTGACGACGGTGATTTCGATGCTGTTGGGTAAGTCGTCGTCTTCAACCTCATCACTAGCTAACTCACGCTAACGAATCCAAGAACAACGTTCAATGTGGATGATTGGATCACGCATACTCCTAAGTCGATTCTTGCCAAGAACTTTGGACTTCCTGAATCTGTCTTCGGTTCAGTCCCGTCTCCAAACCCGTATATCTCCAACGGAACTATTGACCATCATAACGTGACTGGCGGCAATGGCGAGCTCACCGGCAATGCCTCATTCGCTTATTACTCAAAAGACCATCCTCTAGAAAAGGTCCCTGGAGAAGGCGGTACACTTCGTATTGTTGACTCGAAAACTTTCCCCATCGCGACAACGATAGCCGCTAGTATTGTCACTCTTAAGCCTGGTGGTCTGAGAGAGCTGCACTGGCATCCAAACGTAAGCCATACGTATTGTTCCTTGGTTTCATATCTAACAGAGCTCCTAGGCCGAAGAATGGCTTTACTTCCATAAAGGTCAGGGACGCGCGACCGTGTTTATAGGTAGCGCTGCCGCTCGGACCTTTGACTTCAGAGCCGGAGATACCGGCGTGTTTCCGGACAATAGCGGTAAGCTTGGATCTTAACCTTCTAGGACCTAACTATATAAACTAACAATCCAAGGTCATTATATTGAGAACACTTCAGAAACCGAGGAACTAGTATGGATCGAGATATACAAGAGTGATCGGGTCGAAGATATCTCCCTGACCCAGTGGCTCGCTTTGACGCCGGCGGGTATCGTGGCCACATCTTTAAACATTCCGCTCGAAGTGGCAGAAAACCTGCAGAAAGAGAAGCAAATCCTTATCAAAGATAGGTAAGTGGCTCGTACGGAAATATACCGTAGCCTGCTTCATGTTGGTGCGATAGTTCAGAACTTAAGATGTAATTCATAATATGATAGCCTATCGGCGTTACTATTGCATTCTTATCACATGCATACATGGTCTACTCTCACTCGTCTGTCGTCCTGCACAAGAATTGACAACCTTTAAGGGCTAGTTACTGGCATATATTTGTAACTCTCCATTAAACTTCGAGCTCTACGTAAGACATGACCTACTACTCCTAATTTACACTGACTTACCTAGAAAAATACCTCATAAAATAGAGAGCTTCACGAAACATCGTAAACCGTAGATCCAGAAGGTATATTCCGACGGACGTGTCTTGGCAGTAAGGCTGGCGTGTGATAAGGCCACTACTAAACCCATCATGTTGGGTGAGACCAATGCTACAGTCATATTATACGCACATGGCCCCCAATAACTGACCAACAAAATCTCAGCTAACATAAATAGTAAAGCTACCTCAGAAAGTGCAACAATGCACATCACCGGTCACCCCGACATTGTCAGCCCTAACAAATTGGGAACCTTAAGCCCCCCCAAAAGATGAGCCATCATAAAGTCAATAAGGCTCGCTCTATCGAGTGAGCATCTCTTAACTTACTTAGGTATGTTTATCTGCTCTCTCCCGGGTTTTTGTTCTCTCGATTCCAAGTTACCTTACCCTCTATCACCATCAACAGCTACAACACCATCAGAGGAAATCCTTAAAACAGAATGTCGGGGTTGCCGCTTGCTCTCAAAGTCTCCATAGGCCTACTTATAGCCGATTCGGTCATCGAATTGGCATTCGTCAGTAGCATGGTGTCATGGTTACATCGAACAGCCAGCAAGGGATTCTTATTCAACTATGGCGGCTCAACATATCCCCTAGCCGGCACACCGGACCATATAATGACTGACCAAGGGCATACGAGCAATGGTGCCGCCGGAACCGCCTTCGTTCTCATCGGGGTGGGCGGTATGGTTGCATTATTGCTTCGGTCCTGGTCTCAGAATAAAAATGGCCGGTCGAGAACATTCGCACAGTCTATATATTACCTCTGGGTATCGCTAAATATTCCGGCACTCCTCGTCACCACCGGGGCGCTCGCCTACGTCTTCGCCGTTACAAAAGCACACGAGGAGCAAAGCATTGACGTCCCATTAGCTACCACTTTGAATGGTAGCAACTACCCATTGGAGTTCTGGACGCCACAGAATTGGTTCTCTGCTGTTTTGCAGCTAGACCTAGTCGACGCAAGAGACGACATAGAAAGTCACGCACGCGTTATGAGGGGGTGGCAGTATAACTTGATCCCGATGTTCATCCTTCAGCTTAGCGTTACTATTCTTGCGGTGTGGGAATTCTTCGGTTGGCGACGGCAAGAGGTCTTTAATCGCGGAGAGAAATAGTAGAAGAGGGGATTAAGTATCAGCAAGTTGCCTTAGGTAGATGTCTTTTGCGTTTGGAGTTTAGGTATGGAGAAATCTGGTAGAATGTCATTGCGGTTCTGTTAAAATAAAGGGTATAATCCCGGAGTTATCAGTTTGACTTCCTCGTCTATCAAGAGGCTAGCTACGCTCATTATGTCCTCATGTTGGGGTTCTATACGGCCATCACTGGCGCACTACTGGAACAGGATGAATTTAAGATACCCTTCGTATCAACGATATACATCTAGCAGAAATAAATAAAATCAACTTGCCGTTCTTTTGCCATAACAACTTGGCTACCTATATAGTCAGATATTATTATTAACACATATAGGTAGCCCAAGTGTCTAGATACGCGTGAGAATGTCGCTAAACTACATGTATGTTGTATGCAGTTAGTCAAATATTGATGTAGAAACGAGGTAGTCAGGGATACTTGGACTTGGAGAACCTCGACGAATATTTACACTAGTTATACCATTAACTAACCCCAACTACATAAACTCACCCCACATCTTCTCTCCCTAGGCACTTCGTAATATGTAGTACCTAATGTACAGCACTAATAAGACCCACAAGGCTGAAGAACAGTGATACATAGTCTCACGATCAGGTGAAAGGTAGTATCAAAGGAGGTGAGTCTTAAGCCGATATGTTATGTATAGACTTTCAACCTCCAAACAGAACAAATTCATATCGACTTTCGTAATATGCAGCTCGCAATTTAGCGCGCGGGGCGGCTCAAGGGTACGATTCATGGTGCAGACGGTGGCATGTCGCGAATGACAGGGGTCATCGTGTACATGCATTCAGTCCCTTGTTCCAAAGTATTGCCCCTTACTTTTTATTACCCCTCCACCATCCTTTCATTCCTTCTCGTCAGCAAGAGGCCTCTTAAATACCCATATAAAATTCCTTTAGATCTTCTGCCAATAGTTATTTCTAACCTTTTTAGCCTTCATCCACGAAAGATTCAGCAGAGCCGCGTCGTTGTGATAGTCTAGATATTGGGGGCCTACTTCACGCCGAACATGTCAAGCCAAGATTACTACGGTGGTGGTGGTGGTGGTGGTTATCCACCATCCCAGAACCAATACCCGCCCCAAAACTACCATTCTCAACAGCAACAATACCAGAGCCAGAGTCCTCCTCCAAACCAGTACCAGCCTCAAGGCTGGACCCATGACAATAATCAGTACGGCGGACAGCAGTACGGTGGACAGCCGCAGTCACATACGCCGAACTCTTACGGGTCACCGCCTCCGGGTCAATACTCGCCTTATCCGCCGCAACAACAACCTTACGGTGCGCCCCCACCACAAGGGAGCGCTTCACCTTATCCTGGCGGCCCACCCTCTTACGACAATCGTTCCGGCTCGGCGCAGGGCCAAGACTACCCACCCCAGGGCTACCCGAGCCAATACCCCCCTCAACACCAACACCAACACCAACAACACCAACAACCGCCATACCAACAGCATCAACAATATCAACAGCAACAGCATCAACAGCATCAACAGCATCAACAGTACCAACAGCACGAACAGCACGAACAATACCCCCCCGGACAACAAGGTGGCGACTATCCGCACGATCCCAATACTGGCGATAGGGGGCTCGGGTCATTAGTAGGAGGCGTACTCGGGGGCAAGCACGGCGGCGGCACCCCACTAGCGGCCATAGGCGCAGCCGCCGCGGCGCACTACCTCGGCGGTTCTTCCCACGGAGGTAGCCACGGAGGCCACGGGGCCGGGTACGGAGGAGGTCACGGAGGGGGTCACGGAGGGGGTCATGGGGGCATGGGTATGGCCTCGGCATTCGCCCCTGCTGCAGCATTTGCCGGCGCCTATGGCGGCAATAAGATGCACAAGAAGGACAAGAAACACAAGAAGGATAAGAAGCACAAGAGCCATAGCCGAAGCAGCAGTTCGAGCAACAGTAGCCGGAGCAGTTAGGTAAAGCTGATGGATATTGATCACGAGTTCGTAGCGATAAATTTGATTCGGGCTTTATGGTCTAGGTTATTTGGGGCCTGGGTCTTTCATCAAACCTTCATATATACTGCTTCGCTAAGGCTATGACCTTAAGCTATTTTTGATTATGATTCTTGTCGAGGCGAACGTTGCTACTAGCCAATCTAGATGTGACAAGTTCTCTTTTGGCAAGTACTATTTTAACCTACTAGGTTAGGTTACAAAACCTCCCATGCAAAGACTAGTTAGCTCTTGTTGATAGGTTGTTAAAGCGTAAGTGAATCACGTATGCTAACGACCAAGCCATCACACTACCTCAGGCCGGGTAAGAACCTTAGCTAAGGTATGTTCAAGATCTCATACATCCACTCCCGCCCGCCGTCGTCCCCTTCCCCATCATCAACGCTATAATCGCCATCTCGATCGCCACCGTAAAGCTCCAAACACTCCCGCGTACGCAGTCTCATCCACCGCAGACGCTCCAGAATACGAAACTGCAGCACAAAGCGTTTCTGGCGCGCGAGAGACCAGTCCGGCTGCACGTCCAGACACAGACACAGCAGGTGCGCAAAGAACTGCGGCAGCAGGCCCTTGTGCTGCCCCCCGAACAACTCGAGCCGGTCCGGCACGATGGAGACCTGCGGGTCGCGCGCGTTGTTCATGTGGAAGAGGGCTGTGCTCATCACGGCGTAGATCGTGTGTCGGGGAGGTACTGCCAGAAGGAGAAGAAGAGAGACGGCAGTGTTAGCAATGTTCGCAATGCTCGCAATGCCTCGAGGCCGAAAGGAATCAAGGAATAAGGTAGACATAAAAAAGGAAAAGGGGGGACAGAGGCACCTACCAGGACTCCGTAGGGTCTCTTCGATGTGCTCGCAGATATGGTATACAGTCCTGTAGCGAATCCGGCTCATGAAATCCTCCCTCGAGTCTACCCTATCGATCTCGTCGATGAACCCCGGAGCGTTGACGTGTTTCCAGAATTCCCGGATATCTTTTCTGCGCGATGTCCTGTCTACGTGATACGTATCATGCCAGGTGAGCTCGTCCCACTGCACACATATGTTGCGTTTTCGTTGGTTAGTGATATGTAAAACCGTTATGTGGACATTAGATAGACAGGTACCCAGGTGGGTTAGGTAGGCAACGACATTCAGGGGTAAGAGGAGTTCGCCTTACCTCACGATCCCAGATACTAATTGTATGCACGCCCTTCTGCAAAATGTTCTTACGGTCGATTCTATGCTTGTGTATAAAGCATAAAAACCGATATCGTGCAGGAGGGAGGAATCCTGTCGATTGATTGCGGCTGTTATAGCCCCATCCGTACCGTATAGGCCGCCACCGCCGCTTCAAGTCCTGGCATATCTCGAAATCCAGCCGGATTTCGGGGTACCTTGGCAGCGTACCATCGAGCCGGGCAGGCGGGATGATGGTGATGGGGTAGAAGTACGCCCACGGCCGTTGGCCATTATCGTCAGTCTTCTGGTTGCAGTTATAAGCGTTCAGTGCAATAGGCACTGCTTCCAGACGTGGGTAGCTACTCCGGGCCAGTGCCTTGAGTACAGCCACCAGGTCGTCTAACTCCTCATCGCTTAGGTCCGGGAGAGTCCTATCGTCGTCGCCTAAATACAGAAACGGTACTGGCTTGATAGGGAATGAAAATGCTGAAGACATTGTGCGTATTGTCAGTACTTATGCTCACTTTGGAGTTTAGCTCCCAGTTGATCGCAAAGCGTGGTAATATTCCAATTACCCAAGTTGTACTGGTAGGTTGATATGTCCTTTCCTGAGATAAAGTATTTTAGCCAGGATTTTATCCAACCACAGGGTCTGTTATTCTAATAGTGCTCAAGACTAGATGATTCCAGCCAGTAGGTAGCCTCCCCTAAAGTCAAAATCACGCCGTCTTGTGAGACTCAAAGGGTTCTAGGTACCTAGTTACGTACATAAATCAATAGTTAGATGATATCTTTTACCCCAACATTCTAGGGGATTCTAGTTGAAGATATTTGATTTTGCTCTCTACGGCTCGTAAGACAAATTGACATAAAGCAAACACCACAGGCTTGAAACCCATAATTCTGCCCTGGTGATTGTAATTTGTTCAGCAAAGCTTGCTACAACTTGTCTGTATCACAAACCTCTTCCATCATAATTCCATCGGCATTTCTATTAATACTACCAAGATCCCCGGGAAGCAATATTGACGTAGAATACCCAACAGATACGACTGGCAGCCTTCATTACTATCAACCATTAATAACTAAAATGCAATGAATACTCTATTATGCCTGTAGGATAAAATCCTACATATCAATCATAGAAGGCATACAACAAATCCTCAATGCCCTTACACGCCCCATCCCGGAATACATTCAAACTCCTCTCAAACACTCTGCGAACCATGGGACATCAAACCAAACCCCTACATGCAAAGCGGCTAGATATAATACATCCATGCCATTAGTTACTATAAAAAAGTTAAACCCTTTTTTAAAAAAATATAATGCTCACCTAGCCAACTTGCCCATACAGGCCTAACTTCTTCCATCCATTCCGCTGCATGTAGGAAATCACATTCTTCAATAAGTTTAATCCGCGTAAACACCAAACCACTTCTTCCGTTCAACACAGACTGAAGAATTAAAATGGCACCTCTCGCACCAGTGCTGCAGCCTACGCTGCCGCCACAGGACCTTCTGGTTGTCGGTGTCGAGCGGGTGCGCCTCGGGGACGCAGTCGAACTGCACTCCCTTGATCTTGAGCAGCACCACGATCCATCCCCACTGAGACAGAATCCTGCTATCCACGCCGCAAAATTTACCGTTATCGTCGAAGAGCGGGAGTTCCGGGTTGTCATTGTGCTTTCTCACGTGTATGAGCTGTCTGGCGAAATTCGGTGATGGCCGTAAGGTGAGCTTTTTCAGGTTCGGAAACCCCCTCCCGACTCCTATTTGCCGTGCCAATCTACCAATGCACGGCAGGAATCTAACTGTGACGTCGTATAGTGTGAATGACTCGAGGTAGGGAGGCAGCATGTCGACTAGCCGCAGCTCGTCGCAGAAGTAGGTTTTGTTTTCGAGCCCTGGGTGATTGTCGAGCCATGACTCCCAGAGGGTCTGCTGCGTGAGAGTGAGGTGTCGAAGGGCGGGAAAGGAGTGGAATCCATTAATGAAGTTATATAGGAGAGGTGTCCCCGCGTCTAGCGAGTCTCCGTTTACATGCTTGGCCTTGACATTGAAATGCTCGCGCATGTCGATCTCGAGCGTTTCTAATGATATTCTCGCCAAGCTTGTCGTTAGGGCATGTACGATGTCCCACGGGGTGGCACCCAATCTCCGCCTCCCTCGGCTCTCCCCAGGCCGTACACCTCGCTGTAGATATATGCTGTGATACCCCGAGCGGAACACAAAGGTTTTCAGGTTCCTTGAGCAGATTCCAACCACTCGTCCCACGCAACAGCTCGAAATCCGACAGGACAACAGGCGAATGGTGTGAACTTGGTCCAGGTAGATGATTCGGCTACACACCTCCATGCCCACTGACTCGAATACTTCGATGCTTCTTGAGTAGTGGGTATACCGCCTAAAGTTGGCCATATCAAGGCTTAGAGGGATGTCCGAGTATCCCACTACCCTAATTTGTCGGAGGGTATCAAACCTCGCTACTAACCTGTTTGCGGGAAACAGGGGCTCGGAAGTAGTATATATAGAGTAAGATGATAGGTTTGGGAGACTTGCGAGCAAGATGTACACCAAACTCGTACGGCCATTGTGGACTCTATAGTCGTACCTCGCATTGATATTAGGTCGCGGAATGAGGTCGGCACGATAGGAACTTGGCAGCACAACCCCCAGCGACTGTGCCCTTGCATCAAGGGCCTGAATATGGCTCTCTTCAAGCAGACCGTTATGATCCGAGGGATGCAGCCTAAATGTTCTCTCATGTGATGCTATATCTGGATTTTGAATAATGGTGTAAATATAGGGGATGACACCCGCCTCCAATGGATGTCCTTTGCATCTAGCTAGGATTGGCGTCGCAATAGTGTTAAGCAATTTGCAGACCAGAGCTAAGCTAGCTAGATTCGAAGCAGATCTGCGCGTGGCATCATAGTCCCGAAAGGTCCTGTAAGGTCCTAAGATATCCGGTAAGAGGCCTTTGCATATACAACAGATTGTCTCGGCCGGAAGGTAGAGTAGTTGGGACCGGGTTTCGGCCATAATAGTACGTATAGATTTATATATCAGGCAAGTAAGCTTTGCCTACCTCTAGATATTAGTACATGATATCTAGAGAAGAATGCCAGGTATTGAAGTAATAGGAAACCAAGGGGTAGAAAATTAAGATATAAGAACTGAGGACAGCGAGGATAAGAAATAGAAAAGAATATCCCAAGACCTACCTAGGGTACCTGATATATATACCTATATTTAGGTAGGGAATCTGTCCAGGCTTTATTTAAAGTTGAATAGTTGCACGAGGATAGCGAATGCAGGATCTTATATACCGTCTAGGGACTGTAGCTCTACGCATTTTATTTGTTCTCAAGCTATGACATATGTATAAATTGCAAGCGATCGAAACTACCCATGACGCTTTTAGCCTTGATCGGTCATGCTTGCGGTTCAAGTATATCTAAAGTTTGAAGCTTTCCCTCCAATATAAAACAGCATATTGAACTAATAGGCGCTCAGATGTAACAAAATTTAGGTAGTTACATTTATATTCCCATTGTCAAACGGGGTCGAGCTAGCAATTGTCATGAATGTTGTAATGGTTGTTGTATTGTAAATGTTAATGTTAATGTTAGTATGGAAGTTAGGTACTTTTTAGGATGAAATGCTACGCTACAGGATGTATTTATACTTCCACGTGTCATGTGACCATGTCACCCATGCTAATACGTACCTTACGTACGTAAGCTTGATTAAGTGATCTAAAAATGACAATATTTTTATTTTATTTTTATAAGCACTTAAAATATCATTAAATGCTTGAAAAACAGCGACCGCAGCTCACGTGTATGTATGTACATGGGTACATTATACATCACACAGCATTGCGATAATAGTAACAATACATAAACCACATAGACACAACAATATTACTACAGCTAAGTACAAACATAGCCTGGGTATTACACAACCTCCCACAAATACTTGCGCCTAAGCTCCATCAACTCTGGACCGTGCTTCTTTTCAAGTCGCTCTCGGGCCTTTGCGCGCTTCCTCTTCTCTTTTTCATCCCTTGGGGGCTCGTTCGTTGCCACCAACTCTAATGCATCATCATCGCGCTGTGTCCATACTCCGTGAGTCCTCTGTGGCAGTTCTTCACCTCGCTTCAGTATTTCCATGACCTGACCGGCATCACCAAGACGCCACGTCGTGGCTCGTAGCGATTGGAGCACTATCCCTCTCGGATACCCTAAAGAGCAAAAACGATCGATGACATCCTCCGGCGTTTCTTTGGGTGGGCTTAAGCGATGTGGCGGCTGAAATCGGTCTGGGCGTGAGTGTTGAGTATCTTCTTTGGGAGCTACTACAGAAGTAGAAGCACCACGCGTAGGCGGTGATTTTTGAGCATAAGATTTCGGTAGAGAACGGCGCTTAGGTATCCCTGTACTGGTGACCTTTATAGAATTATCATTGCTATGACCAGTGGTTGTTGGTCCCATCATCTCGTCATCCGAGTCCTCCTGGAAAGGGTTTCGAATTAATCTTTTCGGTGTAGGGGTTCCTGGATTAGTGATCCGAGTTCCAACCTTGGGCGTAGGTGATGCGTCTGCAAGATCAGGAGATATCGCATCGGACTCTTGATGAAGTTGCTGCGATGGAGTAATATTGTACTGCGACTCAATCTCAAAATTTACCTGGGTTTCAAAGACTGGAAGCTCAGGGACAGCATCTCGAGATTCGTTCTCTTTGGTTCTCTTGTCTGCAGCACGCTGAGTTGAATGCCTGGTGCTAAAGGCTATGCCATTATCGACTCGGGGGCGCAGATTAGAGGTTCGGTTCGCATCATCGGGAGTAGACGGAATCTCCATGTCTCGATTGATTCTTCGCCGCTTAGGAGACGACTGTGGGTATGTATGATCGGATGGCGAGCGATATGCGTCAAATGATCGTTTTAATGAGGGCATAATTGGTGGTAATGGTAGTAAAGGCTCTTTAGCATTTGAATAATCCTCACCTTCTTCGTCCTCACTATCATCGTCTGTATCGGCATCGAAACTCTCCCAAATTTCTTCAAAGGCAGCAAGATATTTCTCGTAACACTCTCTGATCTCATCGTGAACGGTTTCGTGCCGAACCCAGTCAAACCCAAGTTTTTCCGCAATTTGTTGCCAGTCACGCTCACTAGGGTCCATCTTCTGAGAGGCGACAGCTTGCCACAAGTCCCAAAGTTCAAACGTACGCCCTTTTATTGTGAACCAGGGTACTAATTGGAGCCCTTCGGCCTCCACATATGCCTGATAGTCGCAAAGGAATTGCTCCTTCATAGACGTGTCACTAGGAAATGATTGGTTGGGGTCGACTACTGGTTCTTCTGATTCTTCTGGTTCCTGCATGGGTGCTTGTGGTGTTGTTTGAACTTCATCGCGAAGAATCTGGCGTCCTTTACCTCTATTCTTAACTACATTACCCTTAACCGGACTAGTAACTGACGTTGGTATTTCATTCGTGATGTGCAATGCATCCGTCGAACTTCGTATTTGAGAGTTCTTTAGCGGCGTCGATGGGTCTTGAGGCTGTTCGGCTTCCATTTCCATCTGCCCACCTAGTACTGCTTTTGCCGTCTCTTCGGGTTCCTCTTCATGTTCTTCTTCAAATCGCTCTTCGGATTCCTCTTCAGCAGGTCGCATCATAAATCCCGGTTCGAGCTTCTTAATCCAACGGGACCTCCATGATTGCTCTGTATGATGCGGGAACTGGACCACATTAGCAAGGAACGACGTGAAGGCAACATGAAACCTACATCGTTAGCAAGGTCACGGAAAATCTTCACCCCTGCGATTGCCTTGCCCTGACGATCGCATTCCATGACGTGTTGTATGAGTAACTCATCGTCCTTGTCGGTAAATTCAGCCCGCCTTCGAGTGGCGGGAGCACTCCGAGTAGGTACGCGTCTCCCAAGAGATCCAGGAGTCCTTGGAGAGGCATGGGCCGATGTCTCGGCTGTTCGCCTAGTTGGTGGAGGAGATGGTGTTCTATCAGACTCTTCCGGCCGAGGGAGATGCTGTAATTTTTTGACCCAGCGGTCTCGCCACGACTGGAAAGTATGGTGTGGGTACTAAGTTGTTCAGCTTACTGTTGGCATGTGGAGAATGATGGATATAATAAACGCCTACCTTATCTTCGAGCTTTTGATAAATTACATTTCCTGACACTGGCTCGCCTTTTCTCTCGTTCCTGGCAACCCATCTTCTGAGGATTAGGTCATCCTCGTCGGTAAACTTGGTCCTTGTGGTCTTCAGAGAAGCGACCGATCCAGAAGGTTGAGGCTCACTCTGCTTAGGAGCCACACACAAGTAATTTCCAAATTCCTGTAGAACGCCAGCTTTACAAGACTCCTCGATCCACTTATAAGAATATGATCCAGGTGGACAAGAATTCTTTTTGGCGTGGTCGGCGATCAAATAATCGGCATTCTTCTCGAGAGGGACTACCTGGCCCCCGTTGTTCTGAACGGTGTTAGTTGAAAGAATGGCAGATGAATGACTTGCATCTTCTTACCTGGATCATTTGAACGAAGTGGAGCCTCATTGGCACACGATGCCCTACCCAAAAACGCATCCCGCTAAACAGGCCATTTTGAGAAGGGCCCTTACGGGCTACGACCCCTTCGTAGACGATAGGGGTTGTCATCTAGCTAACTCTCCCTTAAGTTGGTGAATTTCGGAGAATTCTTGAGATGAATATAGTCTTCCGGAGTGCAATATAAGCGTGGATTAAAATAAAATCCGCCCAAATAGTTTAAAAATAAGTTGATGACGGTGGGGAATTAAATATTATAAGTTTGTGATCCTGTTATCTTGACAACTGCCAGGGGTTTGGCTTTCATAGCGAACGCGTGTATAATGTTTATTGGGCAACGTTAGGCACGTTTTCCGACAACTTAGGATGTAAAATATAGCAATAAAAGATAAAGCAGCGTGTATCTGGGCAGAATAGGTCTTTTATTGTGGTATAAAAAAAGGTCAGGCTTCGGTTTGTATAAAAAGTCCCGTGAATAGAGTTTCATAAGACGCGTGATGCGGATCGCGACTTCCCAGCTGCCCGGGCACTTTAAATCTAGTTTGGAGATAATCATGTGGGATTTAGGTTTTATGCTTGTTCCGGGTGTTATATCGACTTAACAGATACTAGCCTCAGTTTACCCTAACAGAAGCGGCTGAATGACTTAAGCACCGCCCCAACTCACCAACCAATAAATTTCCAAGGTCGATCTACCCCATGTACCTGCAACCTGCAACTTGCAGCACAGGCTGACGGCCGCGACAGGCACTTCTTTTATTTTATTAGAAGTCATACACTGACACGCACCAGCTGACGAGCGCGTACGTCGCTGACCGAATTTAATCAAGTATAAACACAATTTATTCTATTCTATTAACTACCTATATTCCTTTCATCATAAGCTAAAACAGGGCCCATTAGCTGTAAATAATTCTTGTGACCTTTTATTATCAGCATCTTATATATCAGCTTTATGAAATGAGTCTTTACCGGCGCCTGTTCTTGCACCTGATGACCCGGCCATGAACCAGCTCGGAATATCACCTACTATCATCATCTCTTCCGGTCCGTAACAATGGGCCCCCTTACTAGGATCTCCCTGGCCGTTCTCGCTATCTCTTTTATGGTCTTTGTCGCGTTTTTCGGTAGGCTACCGGCTCTAAGGTATGAGCGCAACCCACTATGATAACTATTTCACTACCTACTAATTGCGATCGTATAGGCATACTCCGATAGCCTGGCTGCACCGTGCAATATGGGTGTATATACCAAATACTATTCTAAGTCTTGACCAGCGTCTCACCACAGGCCGCCTCACCACGGCACTAGGTAGATTTGGCACTTATGTCATGTATGACCGGCACCCAACGGTGCTCATTTTTTTCCTATTGCTGCTGTCCGTGGGCGAGTTTATGTTCCTACCAGGAGTATGGCCGCGCTTGAGCCTCCTTCATAAGACCCTAGGAAGCATATCCATTATCTTACCGTACCTGTTCTTATACCTTTCCGCGGCTGGCGATCCGGGTATTGTTACCCCCGCTAATCACTCGCGCTACATGTCGCACTACCCGTACGACTTTGCGCTTTTCAGGCCAGGTCAAACGTGCCGGACATGTGGGTTACTGAAGCCCGCGCGCTCTAAGCACTGCTCCGTCTGCAAGCGCTGCGTTCACAAGATGGATCATCACTGCGTATTTATTAACAACTGCGTCGGCTATGGTAACCAACATTACTTCATCCTCCTACTTCTATCAACCGCCGTCTTAACCTTGTATGGCGGTGTTCTCGGCCTCGGTGCAGTCGCCGACGCAGCGCGCACGCGCAATAAGTCATTCGTGCTGTTCCCGAAACCAGCGAGTTGGTCTTGGCATGAGTATTTGATGGTTCTCACCGTGGGCATCCAGGACGACGTAGGCGTAGGGTCTATCACGCTACTTTCGCTAATGACGACGCCTCTAGTCTGGGGCCTACTTGGATACCACATCTACCTGATTTACTGCGGTACGACTACTAACGAGAGCATGAAATGGCAGGACTGGCAAATGGAGATGGATGATGGCTGTGCGTTCAAGCGCTCCCTGCCACTTGGCCGAGCTAAAAACCTGCGTCATGAGGCAGCCTGGACGCGGTGGCCCGTCGATGCAGTCCAGGTAATCGTGCGCACAGAGGACGGCACGCCGCCGGATCCGAACATACCCCCCGGCAGCGGTGAGTGGGAGCGCGTCTGGCGCTTGCGCGATGTTGAGAACTTGTATGACCTCGGCTTTTGGGACAACTTAGTCGACGTCTTCGTGCCCAACTACTCTTTTCGACTGGCAGATGTTTCAACGGCAGATCTAGAGAGGGGCAAGAGGCGGGCTAAGAAACCGCCCAAAGCCCCGCGAGCATCAAACTTGGTAGCTGTCGCTACGTGATTGAATCATACTGGTATGGAACAAAATACGGCTAAATAGAATCAAGAGTTGTGTTCAGTATGTCCTTATGCTACCTATATGCATGCGTGTGATCATAGTAAAGTACATTACGTACAGCCGTCGTGTTGGACTTATGACAGGTACCTATCTAAGCTTACCTACCTAGGTAAGTTGACCATATGTCGCTATATCCGAATCCGAAGCCAGTCCAGGAAGTAGTCCTTTATACGAGAACATCAACATCCATCCCAACCTATAATTTCCCTGAGAATGCTTTGGCAAATTTAGCAGCAAACTCGTCTACCACTACATCTTTCTCCTTTTTCTTCGGTTGCTTCTTGCTAGAGTTATTCTGGCCTTTTTGTTTCTTCTTATTAGGTTGTCCTGAAGGTGGCGGCGAGATGCCATTCGATTCTGGTTGCATCACTAAAGCCTTAAACGCGTCTGGAGTCATAACCTCATTCTTCTGCTTCCCCTTTTTACCCCGCGGCTCAGGAAAGTCGCTTGGCCATTCTTCTTCATTAACTTTTTGTGCATTGCTTCTCTGTCCCCCTGTAGTTGTCGACCACTGCTCGCGTATATTTTCTGACCTAGCCACATCCTCAGGGAAGCGCTTCTTCAGAGCATTCCGCAGTTTTTCCTCCTGTTTACCGAGGAGGTTGCGGTTTTCGGGCGCAGGGGGTAGGCGTCTATCGTTCTTCCGCCGCATGTTTCGAACATAGCCGCTGGTTGTGTTAGTGGCCTTATATTTCTTCATGAACTCGTCTAGGATATCGACCATCTCCTTTGAATCTGGTCCCATACTGCCTTGTTCATGTGGGGGTTTCATCCTACGGCTGCCGCTGTGAAAGTTTCGAGCCTGGGGTTGGGTGACAATCCTTGAATGTAAGGAACTAAAAATATCTGGTGTGATTCCGTAACGAGCCTCGTACCCTCTTCCCGCAGCCCAATCTAGTTTAGCAGATGCAGAATTGTCTACATTCCTAGGCAAGGAACCCTTTGATGCATACTGCAAGTCTTCAAACGAGATAACTTTGCCAGACCACTTCTTGTTCTTTTCTGAGCTCGGCTGGTTGGTTTCTATCAAGCCGGCTAGACGAGCTACAGCAAATCTCGCATGCGATGCTGTTGAATGTATGACGGCGACGTCTCTTGCGCCAAGGGCAGTAACAAACACGTCTCTGTCTAAATTCCAATTATAATTCTCAAGAGAATTTTCAATCTCGAGAATCTTGTCTTGTAGCTTGGCACATAAATCACCCAAAGCTGGTAGGCCACCTTTAACCTTATCCGCCTTGGTGAGAACGATAGAAGTTCGCATATTGGCAGAGCCCAATAATCTCAAACACTGCAAGTCCAGCTCCTTGGGCCCAACTTCGGCATCGATTAAGATGATAGCTCCTTTTACGCCTACCCTCTTGGTCAGGTATCGCGTGATATTACGTCCCCAGTCTTCCAAAGATGCGTGTCCATATCCGGGCATATCCACAAGGTAAAAGGTGTGAGTTGGAATATCCTCTTTGCCTTTAACTTCGGCAGTCCACGCGACAGTATCTTTCGGCAGCGGTGCTGGCCCAAACCCATATGTATTCATCTCTCTAGTTTTTCCGGCATGTTTGCTAATACGTGCCAGCGAGTTTTGGCTTCGTTGACTTCGCCCAGCAAGAGCATTGACGAAAGACGATTTGCCAACGTTAGATCGGCCAAGGACACAGACTTCGGGGATGAGGGTATTTTTCTTGAGCTTGTAGAAATCCGTCTCTCCGTATTGGAAAGTCGCCGGGTTCCTAGTGAAGAGGGTACTTAGTCCGGAGAGTAGAGGCTCATCGGGACTTGATCGTATATGGGATGTTTTGCAGAGCGTCTCGAGAGAGACATTGTCGACACGACTTTGTCGAGACTCAGGAATATAGAAGGCAGCTACTTCATCATAATTCAAAGAGGCAGTAGATCTATAAACCTTCAAAGCAAGGCTAATCCGACTTGGTCGTATTCGTGGGGGGGCCCCGATCACAGCGAGTCGCAGAGAGGGCGGCATCACCAGAAAGGCATTAAGTTGGGTCGACAAGGACATTTTGTAGACTTGCTAAATGTAGGATTGTCGTATATATATAGCCGTGCTATATGTAAGTTACATGACGGAATATAATGAGGGTGGTATCATCTAGACCCCAACATACGGGATCGCAATTGATCGCAATGCAGACACAAAAAAAAGGAAGAAAAAAGATTGTATGTAACTAGCGACGATAAGAAACTTCAAATTGAAAATAATTTAGAGCGGTACTTTGGTACGTACTTGGGGGCCCCTCCTATGGATTGATCCCGCTGTGGTACCTAGGTACCTATGTACGTACCTGCATTATCTTATCGATCTTATCCCAGTAAACGATGCAATCAAAAAGGTCCCTGATGTCCCGTCCCCTGCTAAATTTACCTTTCTTCCAAAATACCCAGCTGCTAACATCTCGCATCAGCATCATTCAAATAATAGGTACCTAACCTAGACACCTACCTACCTTACCTACCGAGGTATTTAAGATAGGTATACATATCTCCGCCAACTCGTTTCCATTTATAATAAGCGCCGCCCATCTTCTTGCGCTACGATCATTCTCCTAACCGCCATGTCGAAGCCGTCACAGTTGCGCTCCCTCTACCGATCACTCCTTCGAGAACTCCCTCCCAAACCACTTCCGTCTTCCTCTTCCAAAGTCCGCTCGCCTTTGCATCAGCAGTTAAGGCAAAGCTTCTCAGATGATCCTCCTCGTGGGCACGTCGTCGCCCAAGCCGACCAGTTAGTACAGTATCTTAAGGCACAAAGGCAATATACGACTCTGCTGGAACGATATAATCCGGGCATGGGTATGGATGAGGAAGAGCGCGTCAGGCTAACTGCCCGTCGGGTCGGCATGGATTTACCAGTAGAATACGAGAAGCAAAGCAAGGAGAGTTAAAGTACAGAGCCAAAAGAGTAGAAGTTTGCGGAACAGTACCAATTCGCCTACACAACACCATGAGTGTCTCAATCCAAAGCTTCGCTTCCAAACATATCTGGAATACCCCCAACCCTACAGCCTAAGCTTAGCGGAGGGGTATCTATATGTTAAACGACCATTCACTACCTACTTATACAGCTCAAATCATGAATCCTCGGCTACCAGGTTCCAAACAGGGTTATGCGTGCAGGGTAGACGTCAACGACTACAAATAAGTTCTATATGTAACTCAGGAGACATCTAAAATAACACAAACTATTATATCAGGGCTTACGCTCTGTAGCAACCTTGCAATGTAGGTCATCTTGATTCTCATTCATTTTACTTCTTATTACTCCTAGTCATTCAATCTCAATAACCTCCGGTGTGGTCTTTTCAAATATGTCCACACAATCTATAGTTGAATAAGCGCCTATATCCCCCGTGTTACTCGTGTCCTCTTTCACCCGACTTTTAGATCTTGTATTGATTTGGAATAGACCCAAACGTGTAAATCGCCTGCACAAGCAAGTCATATCGCAAGGCACGGCGCGGAGAATGAGCCCGAGCGGCCCACGCCTCTTTAATCCAACGCAGTTACCAATCTCGAATAATGAGACATCAATTTGGCCCAATTTCCCCGTACCCTCTTCAGCTTCATTCGTGTCCGGGAAGACAGTCATAAGTTTCATCCAGGTCGCCTCATTTAGGACATCAGCCTCAGAATCCCCCCCTAGTTGGAGCTTCAATATACCCCCAGTCTTATCCTTATACCAGATAGCCTCCCTTAATCGACCTTTCAGTGTCAAAGTGCCCCGTCGGACTGAACCGTATCTTGCATTTATATTCACTAGCTCGATATCAGAGCCGAGGAGTTCCGCGCGACAACCTCGACCGCAGGATCGAGCGAGTAGAAAGCTAATTGGGCCGTTTATACCTGTCCAGGACCACGAAGGGCCTTGATAACGGACTGGACGTGGAAGGTATCCATACTCTCCTAGAGTTGCTTGCCAACAAAGGAAACTTGGCAGAGTTGTTCTCCATAGCCCCGCCAGATAATCGTCTTTGATATGAGTTCCAAATACATGAGCGATCCCTGAAATCGCGAGGCTACGATCCGTCGAAACAGAGAGCTTGCGCGGGGTATAATGGTTAACAATGGTTTCCCATCTTCCTTTTATCCAATCGGCAATCCACTCTTCGCTCAATCTTCTCAGGTTCATCTCTTCAACATCTTGCTGAAGCTCGCGGTAGATGTACATTACGTGAGTAGTATTGTCTGGATCCTCGCGTTTCCAACCGTCGCAATAGCCATCCTTTATTCCAGAGCACACGCATACCCAACGCATTTGGTTTCTACCAAACTCTATATATCTATTAGATAGATATCGCTCCTGTAGTGTCCACGCCCGGGAATGTATGGGCTCGGGTGCACGGCTATCGTCAATGTAAGTGATATATGCCGAGCCCAACGTGCCGTGTTGATCCGGGCAACGAAATGGAAGCCTTACAGCAAGCTTCGTACTTTGAGCCAAGTCAATATCGTCTAGAAATCCCGTACTTGCGCGATCGGACCGTGCTGCAACGATTGTGATGCATGCTTGATTATAGATCCAAGGCATATTGGCGATCTGCTCAATCTTGTCCCCCTCGTCGTCTTGAATGATGCATAAAGCATCGACCCAGAGGTATTTCAAACCCAGTCCCCAAGTTACCTCGATAGCATCTTGAATAGATTGGGCGAGTTTATCGTATGGAATGCTTAGGGTACCCGACCTCATCCGCGATTTTGTAGTCTTGCAAGCCTGGTCACCTCCCCAGCAATAACTAAGTGCTACATATGGTTCTACCTTATCGTAAGTCGGTTCAAGGTTAATTTTGAATTTATCTGGACTGTCGACCTTGTCTATGCGAAGAATGCGTGAAGGCATGGAGTCTTGCTTGGTGCGGCATTTAGGATGTGAGTGTAGACATCCTTCCAGCCAGCTTCGTGCCAATGCTAGATTTTCCACGGCACCTGGTCGACAGTTGATAGGGCGAGTCAAAATGAACTGGCTTGCTGGGTCATCTAATAGCTCTTGGTCAGCTTCAAGAATTAAAAGGGGGGCCAGGATAGTTCATCTTGGATGTTACCGACCCTCTATTGTAAAGACATCTAGACTGCATGGGCTTCTGATTCGGCATTTACCCAACCCAGGGCTAACTAGCACATCATGCTCCCATAAACCTATTAAAGACAACTCATCTAATGGGTAGCGGTCAGTTAGGGACATACTATAGCTATCAGCACAAACAGTTATACTGTCAGCAGGGACTTTCGCAAGCATCTTGTATCGATTATCGTAACGTTTCCCCCATACGCCATCAAGCCATTTACATAAGAGACAATGATGGGAAGCACCTTCAAGTACATCCTGTAAAGTTGCATCGAAGAAGAATATCCCATCTGTTGCTTTCGCATAGTCTATGGTGATGTCGCCGGGAAGCTGCTTATTATTGAGATCTATCAGAAATCTCTGGCAGTATTGGCATGAATGATACTTTGTTAAATTGTCCATCTCCCCCAAAACAAATGAACATTTTTCAAGATATTCGATCGACAGCTGGTATCCTCGAGAATCGAAAAAGACCAAGATTTTATGATATCGACGTTTTGAAAGAGAAGTAGTATTTAAAAAATCAGCAATCCTCTTACATCCCATGTAATACTACCATATGCCACAGCCTCACATATTTGATGATTCCCAAGCCACCTTACGAGAATGCCTAACCTTCTAGGTACTTCACAGATCAAAATAACTACTTATAATCATTCATAAGTTAAATCCGAAGAAAACGTGCATATTTACTCTCGAATAGTTCAAAAATAGCCAGAATAGCATAGCCAAGGTATTGTAATTGCTGTATCTCCATGGCCTGGGGATCTAATATTGGAGTAAGCCAATACTTGTAACAATAGGTACCAAGGTAGAGCTCGCGTATATATTTCGCTGTACTTCATACACGCTCAGAATTATCGTAACATCTCTCTATGCCAGAAGTACATTGTCACATCCTCTAAGTTTAATAACCCAATTCCCACAGAAAGAAATACATGGAAATAACCTGACATATCTATGAGTCTGTAACTAAGTTGAAAGTAATTACTGCTGGAATCAGGGCGATAATTGCCGCAACTGCTGTGACTGCGGGTGCGAGGAGACCCAGCATCGCAAGACTCGTCAGCGATGCGAAGATTCCCCCGGCCGGCGTGAATCCGCCGTACATGGCCGACTGGAAGGCAGCGGCAATTGAGCCTTCATGCATTTTAGTAAGGCCTATGCTATAGGTTTCGGAGTTAAAGGAGAAATGAAAGTGGCTGGATCTCACCTGGAATGACACCTGCTGGACCGAAACCCAAGCACAGCCCAAGCGTAACAACGACTGTAAATACAACTGCCCAGACGATGATTGCCCAGTAGACATCTAACATATATTTGTCAGTATTGAACCATTGCAGTGGTTTTCACTTGTCTTAGCCTTGGATGACTTACGTGGTAGTGCGATATACACCGTGAACGACTTCACGATTGAGCCAAGGAACTCCATTACCTGTTGAAAAACTTGGGGGAATTCAACAATAGAATCCATCTTGCTAAATCGCTTCCAAACGGAATAGGCGAACTTCTTTAGTCTAGTAACGGAGTAGGAAATACTTGGAATTATCGCTGCAACGTCGAACTTGTGATATTCCATAGTGGGATGGAAACGAAAAGTAAGAAGTAAGAGGTAAAAAATGTTCAACTTTTATGTTCACGTAAGATACGAGAGGCAATACTGTTACTTCGAACACCGCGGCGATACCCAAACAGCCATTGACACGACAGTTTTGTGTAACCAGCAGTCGGTTAGGTACCTAGGTAGGTAGGTACTTTAACCTGTGTATCTCAGGTAACCATTGGTAAGTATCAAATATGCAATCTACCCATTTAAAGTACCTATGGATCCGGGAATCAAGACTAATGGGATCATTTTGAATATGTCGGTGTATCGTGTACTTACCTGGTAGGCAGCACAGCCCTCTCGCAGTATCAACATTGTTACTTTAAGTAGGATTAACCCCCTTTCCTGGCCAACTTAATTATTACCGGGTTCGGCCAACTTAGTAGTTATCCTAAATAGTAGTAATAAAATTGATGATAGCTCATGGGCGTAACGTCGAACAGGAGGGTTGGGAGCCAATAGTAACACCACGGTTAACCCTCCTACGCATACCCCTAACCTAATGCAATGCAGCCAGCTGTCTTCCCAGTCTTGTATGCCATTGTACTAGGCTCCATGTTTTAGACAGCTTCGAGCAATATTCTATAAAAGTATCAAAATATCTTCGATGCTATTTCATCGCTTCTCATATTTCCTGTGGCATTGACCTACCTTCTCACTAATACTTCTTCTAATAAAATCTGTTCATCTCCTGAAGTCTTCTACTGCATTCCCCCTTTCAACATCCGTCCATGGCCATTCTAGAGTCCTCAACACGTCCTAATTGGACCCCGCAGTATGGGAGATTACCAAAACTAACACATTTGTGAGTCCTCCAGCTTTTACCAATACATGAACATTTACTGATAACCGAATTAAGCTAGAGATCAACTGAATACAGCTCACTACAACCGATATGGTGGAAATAACTTGAGAATAGTCTGCTTCGTGCGACTTTAGGACTTCTACAACAGGTGCTCAAAAAGTTGATTGAGAGCAAGGCTATCAAATCAAGCATAGGCACCTACCTAGGTAGGTCGGTACCTGACCTGTCACATATCACAGACACGTCAGACTGTCGTTATCATACTGCTGGCCGCTGCGACTCAACCCCTCATTGTTGAACTCTGACATGCAACACCAAAATGAAGCGTTAATCCGATGGCAAGACACCAACTGCGTGTACCCTTACTAGGTACCCGGGCGTACTGCAACAATCTAGAAGGAATAGAAACTTCCCCATCATTACCGACCCCAAATTTCAACAGTCACTTGACTAATACTATGTTAGATTTTAAGCACTCTCCAATTATGAACATCGTACAAAGTATCGGAGAGTTTAGAACCATACTGAGCAAAAGTTCCGGGCGACCAACAACGTTCTGAGATTTCTTACATCTGATAGGAGCCGCCATGCTTCAGCATCAACAGCCTACTGCTAATGGTCGAGGTTATATCATGACATTCCGGGAAACTGGAGAAGCTTCTCCTCAGGTTCCATTCCGATGGCAAGACTGGGTTCGGGTAAGGGACTAAGTGACATTCCTGAGATACCACCATGTGCTGATATAAAGACAGAAGCCTCGTCTTGTTACACAGCTGCAGACAAATGTTCGCTCTCCAATTCGAACATTACCTACGCATCAGTTATAATTTCCAGCATCTCAGTATTCTACATAGTACCTAAGCAGGTACCCATCGTCGCGCGATCATATACCTTTGGCCTCATTTTAAATCCCCTTTCCCTCAATCCTTTCTTTTGTAGATATTCCATGAGGAATGATGCCGAGTGTATGACCAGAGATTTGATGGTTTGGAATGGTGCTAACAGAGCTGCTTCACGAGCATACGCACATTCAAGACGATTGACATGCCTGCCGCAAGATGGCGCCACTATGATATCGATCGTGAGGGATGGGAGGTCTCCGACAAGCCTATTCGACTTCACACCACAGCCCAGCTCCCCTTTATCAATACTTTCTGCAAGGTGAGAGCTTTGTCCTCCTACCCCCCTGGTCGTTTTAATATACTACGCCCTTTACTATATGCATATCTTTTCATCGTGCTTGTTGTATGGGCTAATATTGCATCCGATTTCATGCACTCGCTGGCGGAAGCTGGATGGATTGAAAGCATCGTGACCTTACGGGGGCAGGGCACAGACTCTGCAGCTTCATAGCGCCTCTAAACTCTGACGTACTTCCCTTGAGAATGGCATATATAGCCCTCGAGTTTTCTGAATGATAATTTGCGATTTACGAATCTTTTCTGCCTCAGCCATTTCCATCAGTTACGTCCCTTCTCAGTAACTATACTCTACCAATAAGTTGTTTTAAACAAGGTACCGTCGTTATGGGTTCTAATAGTGCAATTTACAACGGGTATGTCATCTTCTAATACCTATAGGGCTAAGTACTATAGCCACCTATGTTCCCAAGAATGGAAACTAACATTCACCTGACCTATTCAGTGTAACCCTTCCTAAGAAAAGTCACCACTACACGAAACACCCACCAACCGCACACACTGTTGACAGAATTAATCTGAGAAAATACCGCCTTGATAAATTCCTTGCTGAGCCTTATAGTGCTTTCTTCGTATCACAAACAGCTCGAACCGAATAGCTTAGTGGCTATTCTTTCTTGTAAGCTTCTATTCTTCCCAGATACTGGTCTCCAAGCTCAAGCGTAGTAGTTATCAGTCAATCATATACGATCGATAAGGTTCAAGAAGGCGGGCCTATGGTACAGTTTGCCAAGATGGGACGTGGCGTATAGCGGTACCCCCGGCGTTGTAAGCAGCATCATGGCTTCTCTTTTTCTGAGCACGGTAAATCAAGGGGTTCGTAGCACAAGGCGTGCAAGTCCATCCTATGAAGTGGCGGGACTAGCTTGATAGCCACTTTGCTCCATAGTATCCATTAGACATGTATCTAGGTATGTTTCGATATTGATAGAATGGAAATCCAATTCCTTATGAGTTACGAGCCATAGAAAGTTGTGTTACTAGGTACCTAGGTAGGTAGGTACCTAGTTAGGGGATTTAAATATACCTACCTACCTACCTAGGTATCTACCTACCCAAGGTTTGAGTTTTGTTGACTCCCCTTTCTTGTAATAGAGGTTGCCTTCCACTATTAGTTACCAAGCATAGATGCTACCAATGGTTGTAGAGAAAATAGGGATTACTTCATGGAGAGAAGAGTAAGCATTGCAGTTCCGATATTCCCCGGTGCAGCAGACTGCTGTCTCGATCTATCCCATCTTTGTTTGCTCAGAGACATCGGCAGCCTGAATCTAAAGTTGGGCAGCAATAATGTGATCTCTGCATGTATTACAAGATTATTTTAATCCATGTGGCCGTTTACCTCCCGGCGTATTCCGCCTTATTGCCGCATTACCTCCCCATGAACTAGTCATGGGTTGACAATGTGCCCTACCAAACTTGTCAACTTTCAATGCCATCTAGGTAGTCTAGCTCATATCATCTGAGGAGGGAACTGGTTCCAGAGTTTGACTCTCGTTCAGGATGAAACTGGACGGTTATTAAATACGAGTCTTATTATTTGCGTTGGTTATAGCAAACTGTTATAGGCCAGTAATAGAGCCCAGTACTTACCGCGTAAGCACTTGTTATTTTAAGTAACGTATCAAAATAGCTTCATAATCCAATGTGCAAGGAACAATCTTGTGTAACATTACCATAAATAAGCAGGCTACTTTCTATGACGGAAACCCCGCGATATTCCAAAGCTTCCAAGGCTTTACTCCCTAATTTTAAGATCTAATGCTAGATCAATGCAACCAATTCAATCCATGAGGAATCACTCTTCGGAAAGCATGAACACACGTACATAATATAGCCCAAGGGCACGATGATATTTAACATTTAATATTTATATGTACCTAAATATAGATCCGCCGGCTCATAAGGATAGGTAGGTAGGTAGGTAGACACCCTCTGTAGATCCCATCCACTCCAAACCCGCAAAGAGTAAACAGAAACGGCCGTGTCGTGTAATCATCATATCCGCTATTAGCTAAAAGGGGTATCACACAAGCAAGCACAAATCTTCGGCTGCGCGCACATGATTCAATTCATTACACCAATGCTCCCACCTAAACCTTTTTTCTCGTTGTTTTTGGAACCTTTGTCTAGCGCCTCGTCAAGGCAAAAAAAAGGGGGGGGAGGGGGGGAAGGGGTTTATACGCCGCCAACGCCACCGTCCTCAAGACTCTCGTCCCACCCCCCTGTCGACAGCAGCCATTCTCCCACGCGCTCCTTGACGCCTTTCATGGCCTCGCCCAGAGCGCTCTCCCATTGGTCTTGCACAAGACGCACTTTCTCCTTGAGATCGTCCGTAAGCCTCGTTTGTTCTGCAGCACGCTCCTCCTCGATGATGCGCGGGTCGTGGCCTTCTGCCTCACCTACTCTCGCACGCGCGCTCATAACTGCTTCTTTGACTTCGTGTAGTAGACATAGGAGATTGGTCTGCGACTCGATGAACTGGTACGTGCTCTTCTCGGCGTGTAGCAGTA
This sequence comes from Daldinia grandis, assembly GCA_022432525.1. Classification (NCBI taxonomy): domain Eukaryota; kingdom Fungi; phylum Ascomycota; class Sordariomycetes; order Xylariales; family Hypoxylaceae; genus Daldinia; species Daldinia grandis. The sequence goes on from JAJKLB010000007.1 coordinate 2,262,378, forward strand.
GGCTGAACAGGTACTGTAGCGGGTGGCGGTGGTAGCTAGGGTTCTCATCATACTCAGCGGGCGGGATCTGGATGCGGAAGTGTCCGTCGACAGATGCTGGGATCTTATCGAGTAATCGTCGAAGGGGCGGTGCTAGGTCCCAGAACGCGTTGAGCTGCATATCGACACCCCGCGTCACGTTCTCCTCTACCACGTCCCGGAACTCGCATGTTCGCTGTAGAACTTCGCCCGTGAACGCTCGCTGCCGCTTACACGCATCGTCTACGAAGAAGGCTTCCGCCGTCCGTAGCTTCTCCTCATTGCCGGAGAGTCGGTACGGGGTGATCACCATCTCTTTGTACCGATTGTTGCGACCGCTCAGCAAGTCGTATATTTCGCGGTGTAGCATCTCGCGGGCTTCGAAGATCCATTTGAGCAGGGTTAGCTTCTCGAGGAGTTCTGGTTGCTCGTCACCTTCCTCCTGTGGCATGTTGGGGTTGGGCGCTTGGGTCTCGACGAAGAGGCGTGAGCGTAGCTCGTCAAATAGAGAAGTTGCCTGCGCGATGCGGCCTGTGAGTAGCTCATTAAGTGGCATGACAACTGCGTTTTGGAACCGATCGAACTCCTGCTTGTCCATCTCCTTAGTCATTGCATTCTCAGATGCTTGGGTATCGGCCTCGATGGCGGCTGCTTCAGCGTATGACATGTTACCTGCGCTGATTTCCTGGTGAAGATTTGCGCGTAGTGATTTCAATCTTGAAGAGGCTCCCTGATTAGCTTCCTCACGTACCCTTTGGCTGTCGAGTATGAATCGTTCTTTCGTCGCCTGGACCTCTTGCATATCGCTTAGAGACCTTACCCTTGTACGTGTAGATGATAGTTCTGGGTGGTTATTATTTACTGCGGGATGATGTCGTGGATAAGGTGGTGGCAGCGTTACTAGTCGTGATACGTCCAGATGGGAAGGACTTGGGGTGTTCGGTGCCGATGAACCTAGGGATAGGAGAGAATTTCGTAATGGCTGAGGCGTGCTCAACTCCTTCGATTCATGCCACCCAACCTTTTCAGGGGGATATTCGTTCTCCGAGTAATGCTTGCTCGACCCTGCATAGCTATCTGCAGTGCCTGGTTCATCCTCCCATTGTAGGGCTTCTCGTGCCTCTTTTGGTACACCCATATACTTTGACTCGCGTTTTGTTCTTTCTATTCGGTTCGATTCTCCGCCACCCGACTCCGTCTCCCACCAACGACTTGCTGGTCGGCCCCGTGAGCTCGACCCATCTAAATGTTCACTGACGCTCATGCTCAGAATTGGTGATAATGATGGCATATACTGCGAGGCCCAGTTCCCATTTGTAGGTCCATTAATGGGTGAATTTGAAGTTGGCAGATTGGCAGAAGGCGGTGCAGAGTTGGATTGTACTTGTTCGCGGAAAATAGAGGTCATTGAGTTCCGTTGCGACCTTGGTTCTGACATCTGCGGTGTCCATTCTCCGGATTGCGAGTTCGTTGAGTCGCGCCGCACTTTCATAGGCCGGAATAAATCCCGCGTGAGATCGAATATCTCAGATCCCATTGCTCCAATCGCCGACGCATATCTTTCGCGACGTAATCTAGACTCGTTGACTATGAAATCAGCAAACAGCTTTACCCGCTCGGCATCCGATTCTGCAACTGCTTCGTGGTTGGCGAAAGCTTGGAAACGCTCAATGCTGCTCCGGCAGAATTGCTCGGCTGTCTGACCAACTACAGCTTGTTTAGTAGTGGGATAAGTAGTATCGGCCGACGAAATTCCATTCATCAAGCTACGTATATCTGGTCGTGCTTGAGAGGAGCTAGAAGCTGATCGACTCTGTGGTGGTGGTGTAGGAAGAGCTTTTGGAGCGATGGGATGGCCCGGCTCTGTAACCGGATAGGCCTTTTGCGGACGCGGGGAAAAGGGCGGCGTCGGTGTTTCTGGATGTAATCCGGCGGAGGGACGAGGTGTTGAATTTCTAGAATCCATGTTGGCGTCATCTCCAGATCTTGGCACATCGGCGATTGTTTTACCACCGCTTCGAGGCGCCCCCTTATGAACTGAGAATCTGCGGGATAAACCTGGCCCATTAGGAACTATAATGTCAGATAAAGGCTGGATCTCATCTTCTGCTTTTTGTCTCGTTCGACTCTCATTCCGTCTTTCGCGCAATGACTTTTCACCTCGGACGGCTCCCGTCCGATTTAGACCGGCGCTTGCGGAGCCAGACCCGGAGCCCGAATCGGGGACAGCCGGGGGGCTAGACGCAGCGGCAGCGGCAGTATCAATAGTCAATCCGGTTGGGTTGGGCGATTTACCACGTCCTTGCTGCTCTTCACCTACCCAGTCGGCGGGGGTTGGCGGAACAGGGCCGAGCGCGGTTACTCCATTGGGAGGTGGTCGTCTCGTAGGAGGTGAAACCACAGGCTCACTGGTCCGGTTAAGACTTTGAGATCTGGACTGGGTAGGAGGAGGGCCCGGCGGTGGGGGAGGTAGGGGCATACCGGGCTCCCATCTCGATTGCGACGCCGATCTAGACCGAGCCGATGTTGGCGTCTCAACTGCACTCGCCGATGCTGCTCTGCGGGCGTTAGGAGCTATGGTTGGGACGTTATTTTCAGCTGAGTTGAGGGGACTAGGAACCTGAATCATTAGGGTTTGGGGTCGAGATAGTGAAGCAGGAGGGTGAGAATCGGGAGGTGATATGGATTCAGGAGTGACTCGGTCTCTCCGTCTTGTTAATGATGGTAGGCCAAAACGCCTCTCACGAGAGCCGCCGCGTCCATTTGAGCCCGGCGGGGGAGGAAAGCTTTGATTGTTTGGTGGCTCCGGCGAAGGACGATGAATACTCGAAGCGGGAATCCGCGCAGCAGAAATATTGGCTGGCGACGTCTCATGAACCGTACTATTCGGCCTTTGACTCCGGGGAGGGGAATAAGGCGGAGGTGGCGCCGGGACTGGCGCATTCGACCTTGTCAGCTTACTTTTCACCGCATAACGACTTGAAATATCATCGGATGAGTAGTGGCTTACCTTGTGGATTTAGTATTAACGGCGGGGGGTACTGATGTATTCGCTCAGGGCCCACCGCAGATGTGGGCGCCCATTCCTGAGGGTTATAGGGCTGTATTGAGCTGGCTGGCGTATGGAGTCCAGCAAAAGTATGCGACGAAGTAATTGACACGGCAGAGTGCGGCGTGTTTAGCTGATTATGATAACCCCCGAGAGCTGTCGTCCGCAACGGATTGAGCGCCTGGCGAAGTCGGGAGGTTGTACCATCACGCGGACTGGTCATCATCACTTCGCTTATAGAGGCCGTAGCCCGTGTTGATGGAGACGCGCAGGCAGGGCGACAGGAGGGAAGTCCGGGATGGATGCTGGCGCGGGTGGGACGTTAATCAAATGCCCTCTATGCTTATATCCTAAATGGACTGACGGTCGACGCTTATCGCGTTACCTTCGCCTGTTCGACCTTCAGCCGAGGATATGGGAAACTGTCTTGTCACCAATTACTCCCATGACCCGATATTCTGTATATTGTATAGGGAGGAAAGAATATATAAAGGCCGACGGATATGGTGAAGGCGCGGCTGAGAAGATGCTGTGCGATGTGGGAGAAGAGGGTGTAAAAGATAAAAAGTGATGGATGGACTGGATAGGGTGATGATCCTAGATCCCCTGGTCTAAAGACGTGGGGGATGGGGCGTTCTCTTGGCAGATCCCTGGATGCTTGCATAGGCTGCACAGGCTCATCAACTGGTTAATGGCTGATGGGTGTAGGTAAATTCCGAGAGAAACGGACGTGACCTTGACCTTATCCGCTTACACAAATTCTTACCTTACTTGGGTACATATAAAAAGTAGGAACCGTACGATGTTTTACCCCTTCCCCCTTTAGTGTTTGAGTAGGCCTTGTCTTAAGGTTCGTCTTGGCAAATCGAGATGCTAGACTGCGGACAATACATCGTATACTACCTGATGTAACAGCCTAGCTCATAGCACTGCATAAGTTCCGAACCTCGACCATTGTAGGATTTTGTTAGAAGATCCTCCCCCGTACGAGCCTCTACATAGTTCAATGCTATCTATCGTCTAGAAATGTCCTTAGCATGGTTAATCCAAGCTAGTTCCCTTACGTTTGCATGCCAATGGACCCCCCATGTGCAACATTGAGTATGCTTTTAATCAAGATGCGGTTGAACGAGCGAATGAGGAATTTGGTAGGACTGCAAAGCATCGAGGAAGTGCTGAAGGGCGGTCCCGGTGGGCCGACTAACTTGGGATTAGGGGGCCCGGTACTTCAAACTTGGTATACGCCAGCAATAGCAAAGTATTGGTTGGATGTGTGGGCCGACCTCAATCTATATTTGGAAACGGAAGATCAGAATCACACTTCATTGGTCAGGATTTGCCTCTTCCTCGTGGTTCTGGTCTGCGGGCGCTTAAGAGTTGCAGCTTTTAAAGAACTCTCCACTTTAGGATAGATAGAATGGGAAGTGATTGGACCATCCTTTGTGTTGGATCTTTATGTACCTACATAGTATGTACCTATGTACTGGCACCACCACTGGGGACGTTGATGAAGCTATTCTGTTCTCGCTAATATGTATAAAATCATACCGTAGGGCTAATAATGATCCTCGTACTTTAGACAGTTGGTCCGTGCATACCTTAGGTCAGGTACCTCATATAAAGTGAGTATGGTCTAATATATGCTTCCCGCTGCAGAGCAACACACCGAATTTTGTAGTTAATAGCTGTGCATGAAGGATGTAAGCATATAAACTGTCCAGGATATATACCTAGTCAATCTCCGGTTTTAACTATACGGAAGTCCTTTTGTGATCAGAAAAGTACCTATATATTCGTATGCTTTAAGTATGCTCATGGTGATTCCAAAAAAATAGGTCGAGAAAAGTCACCCCGCACCTTGGTCCCCATGGCAAAAGACCTGCCAGGTACGGATAGTCCGACTGCTCGTTAGCATTGGCCGGTTAATATAAATAGTATACGATCCGTCATAGCCGTGGCATGTTTTGCACGTGGAAATTTTGGAAACCAGTGAATTTCCTTGACCGATTCGGTTCGATACTTTAAAAGCGGGTAGAAGCCGACCCGAAGATGAGGCCCGAGGGGGTTGGTTCTCACTGCAAGAGTCTAACTTTGAACCTGTTCCATTGAGAGGCGACGTCTTACATAGAGGTAAGTATCTAATTATACGCTGAAGATGATAAGTACCTAACTAAGTACCTAGGTAGATATGTATGACAATAATATGAGCATCTCGACGCTTGTTAATTGAGGGTCCAGATGTAACCCGAGTTGCATATGTAGATTTAGGGGCTAGAACATGGCTCTCCTAGCGGTTCTCATATATTGCCTTTAATTTTACAAAGCTTGACTTCTTGGTAGAAGTGCAGTGGCATGTAACATCCGGGACTGAGACGTGATAGTTATTGGTGGTTATCTGCGAGCTAGAACATATTTCGTATCGTATCACCTCTTACGCATCTCGGGTGCTCTGCAATTTAGGAGATTTTACAATGCGTAATCTCGTCTGATCGTCCAATTTCAACAGTGGTTCTCGTTAATAGGTGATAATTTGTAAATTTGTAAAGTGTGTGTCATACATTAGGTAGGTGACAATTGCTACAGCTTCTATGTAAGTAGTGTAGTATACATATGTGAATGAGTTTAAAGATGGCAAGTAAAGTGAGGTACCTAACCTTGTAAGGCGAGAATAATTCATGTGGGGTTCGCCTTGATATGAAAAGTCCTGGAGCTTTATTTTGGATTATATAATGTATAACGTAAATAACGGGTCAGAGGCCTACACAGGTTAAAGGTTTACGTTAATATAAAATATCATTTTTTATCTTAAATTATATATTACTTAATTAAAATAAAATGTTTTATTAATTAAAAGAAATTAGGATAAACCTGGCGTTTAATGTTATATAATGTAATAAAAAATTTAATATTAAATATGTTACGTATATATATAATATTGTTTTTATAACGTTACGCGGTAAAATTAACGGTTAATAATTATGCGTTAATATTATAAAAATATAACAAAAATTAACTTAATATAAAGAAGATATTATTATTAAACGTATATTTAAATTAAATATTTAAATATTCCCGTTTTAAATTATTTATATTAAAAAAATGGTTAATATATTATTGCATAAACGTAATAAAAGATGTATTAAAATTAATTAAATAATAATTTTTATATAACAGTAATTATAATTTAAAACGCATTTAAATTGTTAAATTAATTATTAAAAAACTTTTTGCAAAAATTTTATCATTTATAAAATTTAATTTAAACTTATAATCGATATAATAATAGAATATAATATTTTATTCGAAGATATATATAATTTTAATAAAATTAAGTTTATAATAAATATAATAGTTATAAAAATGATTGTAATAAATTTAAAACGGCGTTTTAAGTTTTATTAAACTTAATTTAAAAATTATAAATAATTTATAATTATTTAAGTAGTTAATTTTTAAGGTTAAACCGTGTTGCTGTTTATTATAATAATAAATAAATTATATTTAATATTATGGTATTATAATAGTATATTTTTATTTAATTAAATTATTAAATTATTAAATAATAGTTAAATAATAAATGAAATTGGTTTAAAATAGTTTGTGCATTTTGAAAAATATATAAAATTGCATATAAAAAGCTTTAAACGTTTTTTTATTTTTAACAATTATAAAAGTTATATTTTAATAAAATTTCGAAAATATTATTACGAATATAATATTATAACTTTTTATATGTTTATCCATTTATTTTATAAATTTTAATTTTTAAATATAACCGTATTTTTAATTTTAAAATGCGCGTATAGATTGGTTATTAAAAATTTAATTTATTAAAGTTTTATATATATTAGGAAAGAAGATTTTTTCCTTTTATTTCATATTATATTTTAAGCCATTTTTATAGAAAATAATATACGGGCCGGTTTTAAAATAATAAGGTTAATTTTTTTAAATGGTAATAAAGTTATTTTAAATTTTAATATTATTTAAATTACTTATATACCGTTTTTAAACCTTAATTTCTTTAACTTTTTTTAGGTATTTAAAATATTATATAATATTATAAAAACTATTTTATAATTTATTTTTTTAAAAAATAAAATTTTTAACTATTAGTTTAATTTATTAATTAAGATTTTTAAAGTTATAAATAAATTAAATAAAATTACGTATAAATTATTATATAGGGTAGTTTTATTAAAAAAAAAAGTTATAAATTTTTAAAAGATAAATTATATATTTTTTAAACATTAAAAAGTTAAAAATAAATAATTATAACGTGGAGGATTTTTTACTTAAATTAAAAAAAATATTATTCAAGTTAAAAAAAAGGATAATAATGTTATAATTAATAATATTATTATCGAAGGTAATGTTTTATAAAAGTTTCGATAAATTCTTTAACGTTATAATATTTACGGGAATATAAGTTATAATGCGTAAATATATTAAACTAAATTAAAAAATATTAATAAAAAAAATTAATCAAATTTTAATTGGATTAAATACATTATAATTAAGTAATGTTTAATTAAATATAAAAGGTCCGAAATTGTGGGCCTTTAACCTATGTAGGCCTCTAACCCGTTATTTACGTTAGGTAATTTTTAAAGTTCACAAATACACGGACCGATATTTCACCGAACTTAGGCTTTCCACTCTTATTGGCAGAATCTTTTCATCTTCGACCTAAACTTCGTCGAAATTCTAGAGCTTTCCGCTGCATTTTCTTCTAACCTTGGAACCTTGGAACCTTACAACAATCTTCTTGTTGTCGGCCGGGTGCCCTCCATGCCGATATTTCCTTCTATTCAATTCGTCAGATATGCTTGCAGATTGATTCTGTAGTCAACAATATCCCGTCCATCTGTCATCAGTAAGCCTCGCCTTTTTTTTTTGTATATTTCTACGTTAATTCACATTCTTCCCCGTCTGTGAAATCTCTGATGATACACAAGCTGGCACCAGTCATAGAGCGACTTGTACTCCCTTTCTTTGATGACCAATAGCTGTAGTCCTTGAGACTCATATCTGATAGACTTATTTATTATTTATTGCTTATTTTGCAACCTACAATCATTTGCATTGAATTGGCGATTGCTAACACAGCCTCGTCTCTCTAGCTTTTTCAACCAAATCCAAGCTTCGTGCGAATTATCCTTCTCCAAAACTCACCATGGTTCTCCACAACCCAAACAACTGGCATTGGGTCAGTAAGAATGCCGGTGAATGGACTAGGCAATGGTTCGAAGAGAATCTATCCAAGATCTCGGCCGAAGATGGAGAGGTCACCGCCAAGATTAATAAGGTTGTCAGCATGGACGGGGATGTTGACGTGAGCCAACGAAAAGGCAAAGTTATTACCATCTACGACGTGAAGCTCGTCTTAGAGTACTCTGGTAAGCTAACCACTGCGAGTATTGATGCATGGGAAGTCATCTAACTTAGACCAGGAGCCGCCCCCGGTGAAGAGAGCGTCTCAGGCACTATCACCGTGCCCGAAGTTGCCCATGATACCGAGGAAGATGATTTTGTTGTAGGTATCCTGTAGTTAGTGTAGCAGTCATTATTAGTACTAACGTCGAAAAAAAAGTTCGACATAGATATCTACTCAGAGTCGCAGGAAAAGCAACCGGTGAAAGATCTAGTTCGATCTAAGATCACGCCACAGCTACGGAAGGAATTTGCGAAGCTTACACCGGCTTTGATTGCCGAGCATGGAAAGGATATCCAACACGCTGCTGGCACAAATCCCTCGAGCGCGTTTACCGCGCCTAAATACCATGTGCCTTCTGGTGCTACACCAAAGGCCAACACTGGTGCCAACACCCAGAAGAACAGTGGTAGTGTCGTCAACACGACAACAGTAACTGATCAGGAGGAATTCCGCACTACTGCTGCCGAGTTGTATCAGACGTTCACTGATCCGCAACGTCTAGCCGCATTCACCCGTGCACCTCCAAAGAGATTTGATGGGGCCCATAAGGGCGGCAAGTTTGAGCTGTTCGACGGGAACGTCTCTGGCGAATATCAAGAACTTGAGGAGCCGACCAAGATTACCCAGACGTGGCGGCTGAACCAATGGCCGGCTGGCCATTACTCTAAACAGGTGATTGAGTTTGACCAGAATGATGTAGACGGCGTGACCGTGATGAGGGTCACCTGGAGTGGCGTGCCAGTAGGCCAAGAAGAGGTGACCAAGCGCAACTGGGAAGAGTACTACGTAAGGAGCATCAAGAAGACTTTCGGGTAAGTTCGCATCCTAGATGCATACCACTTGCCCCTGGCTCATGAATATAAGCTAACATCAACAAGGTTTGGAACAATTCTATAGTCGAAACCATCTCGATTGGCCAACGGCGTTCTCTGGTTCAATGGCGTAATTGGTAAACGATACAGTCCATCCTCGCGGGCGATTGTCTGGCCATTTCCATCAAATGTGTAGGGTCGTAAAGTAGAGGCCTAGGCGCCGTGAAGTTCATCAGAACATTGCATAGTAAAAGGTGCATAAAGAAATAACGACGTTAAATAATAATAAACATTAAAACATTGCCATGACCACCTTGTGAATTTGTTGAATATTTTAAGCTTTAATGAATAACCGTTGCTGTGGGAGGATTCTCTATGTAGTAGAGCATGGACTCTATTATTGGTGTCGTATTCTACGCTCGGTCTCCAACCTCCAACTTCCAACCTCGAATCCCCAACCTCCACATGAGCACAAGACTAGATGAGCACAGGACCACATGAGCACTGGACAATACGAGCCAGTTAGCGAATTAGAAGTCTATGTCACTCTAATTTCAGGCGAACTTACCGCTATATAACCTATCCCCAACCTTCCAACACTTCTAACATAGTTTCCTCTAACTAACCGATATATATCAACTCAGTGAATCGGTTGACGCCGCGGCAGAGTTGTCTTTCGGAATAATACCTCCCTTCGTTAAATATTATGAAATTATCTAAACCCTGAATTATCTATTTGACCTAATAGCGGCTGTTTCGCGGGATCTGATTTACGAGGCGATTGCATATCATTTCCTAGTTTGCATTCCTGGTCATGGGATGAAAGCTTCGTCAGGTTTAACCCATCAGTGCTTTGATTGAAATTTTTAACCTCAATTATTCCTTCACTATGTCTTCCAATACTTTCAAGCCTGCTTCCGATGAAGTTGACTTGGTAATCCGCCAGGATACCAGCATCCATATGGACTTACATGTCACGAGCTCCAGTTCCGATCTTAGTCGAGAACTATCACCTATTATTGCCTTATCGGCTTCCAGCCAAGTCGCAATAAACGAGACTGAGGTTCAACCAGAACAGACCCCTGACTGGGATAACATTAAAGTCATTCATCGAAATACTCTCCCGCCTCGGAGTCATTTTCATCTTTACGACACTGAAGAGGATGCTCTTTCTAGCGATGTGAGCCGATCGAGAGCTGCTTTACTCTCCGGTACCTGGGGATTCGAATTATCTCCCGGTCCCTTCAAGGGCTCCCGAGACTTCTATAAATCTGACTTCGACCACACGGAATGGAAACTCATCAAGGTACCTGGCATGTGGCAGCTTCAGGGATTTGGCAAGGGTCCGCAGTATACAAATGTCAACTTCCCCTTCCCAGTAAATCCTCCACACGTTCCATATGACGATAACGAATGCGGGCGGTATGTCACGCGTTTCGAAGTGCCGGATGGGCTTAAGGATGGGGATCAATGGCGGTTACGATTTGAGGGTGTCGATTCGGCGTTTACCGTCTGGTTGAACGGAAAAGAAGTTGGCTACTCACAAGGTTCAAGAAACCCGAGCGAATTCGATGTCACACCGTTCCTTGAACTCGATTCAGAAAACACCCTTTGCGTCGAGGTTTACCAGCGATGCGACGGAAGCTATATCGAGGATCAGGTACGTTTAATATATAAAAGACGCATAGCATAGTCTATGAGTTCTAACTTTACTCCAAGGATCAATGGTGGCTCAGCGGCATCTTTAGAGACGTTTGGTTGCATTCGTTTCCTTCTGTTCGTCTGGATGACTTCCATATTCAGACATCCCTCGACGATGATTACAGAGATGGCCGGCTCACGATAGACACTACGCTGAACAAAGCCGGCGAGACTATCACGTTCAAGCTTCTCGATCACGAAGGTAAAATAGTAATCCTCAATCCTCACGCAAGACAGGCACAGCAGTACAAGCATGAGTATCTGGTCGAAAATCCCGAGAAATGGACGGCAGAAACACCCTACCTATACACATTAGTGCTATCTGTTGGTTCTACGTACATTTCTCAAAAAGTAGGATTCCGCAGGACCGAGCTTATTGATGGCGTCTTCTGCGTCAATGGTAAGCCGATCAAGATCCGCGGGGTAAATCGTCATGAGCATAACGCGCAGTCCGGAAGGACGCTCCCGTACGCAAGTATAAAACACGATCTCCAGCTGATGAAAGCATTCAATATCAATGCTATCCGCACATCCCATTATCCGAACGACCCTAGACTGTACGATCTTGCAGACGAGATGGGACTTTGGGTGTTGGACGAAGCTGATCTAGAATGTCACGGCTTTGACAAAGTTGGTGGCGATCCAGCGAGTTTCACGTCTAATAATCCCGACTGGAAAGATGCTTATGTAGATCGCGCGGTGCAGCTGGCGACGCGTGATAAGAACCATCCAAGTATTATCATATGGTCTCTTGGGAACGAGGCATTTTATGGCAGCAATCACCAGGCAATGTACGATGCTATCAAGAAGATCGACAAGACACGTCTTATCCACTACGAAGGCGACAAAGGGGACCAAACGGCGGACATTTTAAGTCAGATGTACACACCTCTTGAGGAGGTGATTAAATACGCAGAAGAAAAAGATTGGAAAAAGCCTTTGGTTATATGCGAATTCGCTCATGCTAGTAAGTAATATTGATGCTTTTCCCATCCCCGATTATTGACGTGCATTATAGTGGGCAATGGCCCTGGTGCCGTACAAGAATATATCGAGCTATTCTACAAATACCCACGACTAATGGGAGGTTTCGTGTGGGAGTGGGCAAGCCACGTAGGTCTATATCAGCTCGATGTGATTGTTATTGCGTTAGAACAGAACTAACAAGCTATCACATAGGGTCTTATCACCGAGACTGAAGACGGCGAGAAGTTCTTTGCTTACGGCGGTGATTTCCAGCCCGACGAGCCTAACGACGGCAACTTCGTTATGGACGGACTTTGCGATTCGCTACATAACCCAGGCCCAGGCCTCACTGAATACAGCAAAGCCATCGAGCCGGTACAGGTACTCGCCGTAAATGGCAACGAAGTGACGATTGTAAACCGTTATGACTTTCTAACTCTAGACCATCTCAAGTGCTATTGGAGTCTCGTTTCCGATCGGCAACAGATGATCGGAAACGAAATCCTCATCCCAGCGGGGGTCAAGCCGCATACCGAAGCAAAATTGGTGCTCGGCGGCTTACCAAAAACCCTTTCTACGGACACATGGCTCGAGCTAGACTTCATGGCTCGCACCGGGAGCAAATGGGTAACACCCGGACGAGTTGTAGCCCGGGGTGAACTCCCCTTAACCCCACCACCATCCCTCGCCCTCTTGAAAACTCTCTCCACGCCAGACCGGCCACATATCCAGCACAAAGACGGGATGATCTACGTGACAATCCGCTCCGGCAGCACATTTGGCTTCGACACCGGCAATGGCACGTTATCCTCGCTAACACACACTTCAAAGCCCGACCACAACATCATCACCGTCCCTCTAACCCTCGACTTCTACCGCGCACTAACAGACAACGACCGCGGCGGGCCCCACGGCAAAGAATGGAAAGACCGCAGAGTCCACCAGACGCGCCACCACTTCTCGCAAATAGCCACCACCGAAACAGACTCCGGCTGCACCGTCGTCGTAAAAGGACGCGTGGCTCCCCCCGTCCTAGCCTGGGCTGTCGATACAACGACAACCTACACGCTAACCCCCGAGCACTGCAGCATCCGCGTGCAAGCCAAGCCCAGCGGCTCCCTCCTCCCCGCCACATTCGCGCGCTTCGGCCTGTCCTTCGGCCTACGCGACATCCGCGTGGTAGAATGGTTTGGCCGGGGCCCGGGCGAATCATACAGCGACAAGAAGCGCGCGCAGCAGATCAACACGTGGGGCTGGGCTGCCGACGCGCTGTTCAACTACTACGAGTTCCCACAGGACAGCGGCAACCGCACGGATATCCGGTGGGTGGAGTTGCGGACGCGGTGGGGTGGCGAGGACGAGTACCCGAATCGTCTATTAAGGGCAAGGTTTGGGGAACATCAAGGCGCGAGTTTTAGTGTGACGCCGTATAGTACGCGCGATGTAGATGAGTGTAGGCACCCGTACGAGCTGCGCAAGAGGAAGAGGGACGATCATATTGTTAGGTTGGACTGGTATCACCATGGCCTGGGTACCGGGAGTTGTGGACCTGCGACGTTGCCGAAGTACCAGCTTCGGACAGATCAGGAGTTCGATGTCGAGGTTTTACTAGATTGAGTTGTGATCTTATAGTATAATAATAGGCACCTAGGCTGCCACGACCAGGTTGTCGGCATATAACACGTACAAAAAGCTACAACAGCGCCCGTGTTTCCATGATTCCCGTTCCAAATCATTTCCTCATACTGGTACAGTATCGTCCCAAGTCGTCCCAAGCTATAAATCCATAAAGAGGACCATGTAATAGCCTACTCCAGCAAAATCTCACAATAGTATCTACATCCAGAAGCCCGGGAAACAAATCTATACAGTCCCAAGCTAGTGTAGTTATTCACTCTTCCTTCCCCCAAAATACCTATTCGTTGTCCAGAATAACAAGCAAGGTAATGCTGGGATAGCAACGACTCTTGCATTCGAGTTAAGCATACTGCCAACACCCGTAATCCGCCGCGACGCCGTGTAAACTGAGACCAACAGCATCAACACAATTAGTCAGATTGAAGCCGGCTGTCCCAGCATATAAGCGATAGCTAGCACCTGTACCGGCCATATACTCCTCGACTTGGGAACACAATTTTATACCGCCGGTGCTAGAGCCGTCGACGGGCAAGAAGTCAAGCACATCGCGAGTGGGATCGCAGTCCGACAAGACTGTCTTGTTGAACCAACCCCCTGTCAGAGAGCCTGCTGGCTCGTATGCCGAGTGCGCCTGTGTGTATTCTATCTGGCCCGAGGGTGCGACGTAGATGGCCTGGCCGCCGGGGACTTCAACCTATAAACAGACATTGTGTGAGTAAATAATTATATCGATGGCGATGCTCGATCGAGAGGGAAAGAGGCTCACCGCCATCCCAGTTAGACCATCATATACTAGGGATCCTTGTACATCCGGACACGAGATGCCCTTAGGACAGTAGGTTTCTGGCCCCGAAATGCCAGCGTAGAATCCTTGAGCGGCGGCATTCAGTAGTGCACCGTCGACCTCGGTATCCGGGGCGAAGACGGTGAGGAAGTACGTCGTTGCTGAAGCGAGAGTAGAGTAGACGAGGAAGAGAGGGAGTAAATGCATCGTGTCGTCTTCTGCAGAACTGTTCTTGAGGCTGGATCGAGTCGTTTAGTAATAGTAAGTGGGATAAAAAAAGGGGTTGGCTGGCTGGCAGTGAGAGACGGCAGCCGAATTGATGGTCAATGAGAGTGAGTGAACCACAACTAACTTTCATACACCTCCAATTATTTCCAATGGCATCGATTAAGTAGTATGAGACCTCGATTAGAGCAGTGAGGGCAGTCGAGGCTACAGAATAAAATGAGCAGAGAAATATGAGACAACAGAAGGCGTACAGCAGTCAGACATTGTGCGAGAGGAACGTCCCGTCTAATTTATTTCATTAAACACATCTGCTCTTACCCTTCACCTTCTTCCCCTCCCCTTTTATCTAAGGGTGACACTTTCATTTCTTGGTGTTTGCGCCTTCTCTGGCTTTATGATGGCAAACTGCGACTTGTGATACACTACTCGTACGTCGTAAATCTTCATGTCATACTAAACGAAGAATGAGGCTATTCCGACCAAAACACCTTGGTCCTTGGCTTAACGTAAGCAGGTGCATATGCCATATACCTCCTATTAACTCAAGATACGAGGCCTTCTGTTCACTTGCTCGTCGATAAGTTGTAATGGACATGATGCATTATACTAGATCATCCTGAACGGTATATCCGCCTCTGTTAGCCTAGCCAATGTATATATCAATGCCCGTCAAAGCCGTAAAGGAGGGCGAATGTAACGACGATAAGAATAAACACCAGCTGACCTCGACCTCAGTCAGCGAGCTTTGCCTCTAGCCGCGAATGTTCGGTCAGCCAAATGGTTTGTAGAGTATATCCTATTTATTTATGATGGTTTGAGTTGGTTTGAGTTGGATATTCCCATTGCATAAGTAAACCTTGAAAATGTTGAATGCGTTGCAGGTTGATTGCCTTGGAGAAATGCTTACATAAAAGAGTAAAACTGATTATGTTATTGATGTAACTCTGCCTGTCCGCTAGAAAGGTATCCACCGACAGCCCCTGTCAGTGGGGCTAATGGGGGGCATTTTACGTATTACTTCCAAGTTCAAGACGTTTTCTTGTTCCTTGACACATAACCTATGAATTATGCCTTTCTCAAATATTCCCCATCACGAGACTACCATTTCATGCGGACCATAGTTGAATTCTTCATTCACCTCCTCCTCAGGTCATCCTCCATAGCCTCAAGTCACACCCGTCGCCATGAAACAGAATAGTTCATCATTCTTGTCGCACGACTAAATAGACGGGTGTAGCAGGAACACTCGGGGCAAAATGGCATTTCATCGATCAATGCTAGTAGTGTATATTTCCTTGTTTGTTCCTGTTCCAGAAATAAACGTGCATGACGAATACTCTCCACGCCTGCCCCAGGCTTCTGACCATATTCGGACAGGTTCGAGGCAAAGGACCAGCTTTGATTGGCTACGGTAGTAACAAGGCGGCGACTTAACGCCAATGTTATATACATACCTACCTACCTACCTACACTACATATCCCCCTCTCGGTGGACCGTAACGGGCCATGATACCGGCAGTAGTAGTCTGCACTATCCCTGATCCAAACCAACTAACACGGAAATAGGATATACTACCTACATACCTACACTACAGCTATATCAGTAAGCCGGGTCACCCCCTAGTACCTGACAAGTGCTATTAGTTGTGCTTTCACCGGTATCCTTATCTCATGATGCAGCTGCCCTTATGCTGTCCATGCCTGTCTCGTATCTACACTGCGGTAGCCAGAGTATAACAAACATGTCGAGGTAAGACCCTCCGTGTAGCCTGCCTGTTGTCTTGTGATCTACATGTCTATACTCCTCGTACCTGCTTAAAGTCGTCGTGGCCTTGGATTTCCAAGGAAACCTGACCCCATCCCTAGAATATATTCATGATCCAAAGCCTTGATATTATTCCCAGTGACATAGCTTTCAGTGTCATTATCCAACCAACCTCGTATTACTACTCCGTTTCTACTTTAGAACCTTAAGCCTACTATTCCCTGACGTGTCGAGATCGTATATTTATTCATCTTCATCTCCATTTTCGTTTTCGTTTTCGTTTTCCAGCTCATCTATTTACTCTTTCTTTTCTATCACTCTACATCTCTACATACCCCTATTCCGTCTCTATCCAAGACTCACACCCATTCACCAACCATCACTTTCCTATATTTCCAAGATGGCCACCCACAACAACCGTTCCGTCTGCTACGTAGTCCCGCCCTACATGCTTAGCGCTATTGCTGACAGCAGTAACAATGAGGACCACGTCCGCGAGTCTGCCCGCCATGCGCTCACCCTTCACAAGAGTTACTGTGACAAACGAGAAAAGCGTTTCGCAGCGCTCTGTGCACCTCGCGGTAGCAAAGCTGCCAATATCCATCGGAAGCAGGGCATAGTACCTGATCACATGCTTCAGCATATCGCCGACAGTGAAGATTGTGACGATAACACCCGCGCTTGCGCTAAACGGGATTTGGAGCATATTAGAGGTATTCACGCCAAGTACCAGAAATCTCAGGGCCTTCATGCGGAGCCGTCCGATCAGAAAGCCGGTATCAGTGCCGAGCGAGCCTCGGGAACTACTGAGAAAACTTATCGTGCCGTGTACGATGCCAACCACGATTCCAACGAAGCTCATCTCCCGGGTAAAGTGGTCCGGGTAGAAGGGCAAAAGGCTTCCAAAGACGAGTCCGCCAACGAGGCCTACGACAATGCCGGCCTTGTTCTCTCCTTTTACGTCGACATATTCAACTGGAAGTCAATCGACAACAAGAACATGCACGTCATAAGCTCGGTGCACTTCGGACAGAACTACGAAAACGCCTTTTGGGATCCCGAGATTGCCCAGATGGTGTATGGTGACGGACACGACTTTCTAACCAACTTCACTGGCTGCATAGACGTCATCGGCCACGAGCTCACTGTAAGACGCATGATTCCTATGCTAATCCTTGGTGATGTCGCTAACTCTCGTCTAGCACGCTGTCACGGAACATACTTCACCTCTCGACTACACCGGCCAGAGCGGTGCCCTAAATGAGCACGTTTCGGACGTCTTCGGCATCATGATCAAGCAGAGAGTCGAAGATGAAACCGCCGACAAGGCCGACTGGCTGATTGGCGAATACTGTCTGATGCCCGGTGTCAAGGGCGTTGCTCTGCGAAGCATGAAAGCCCCTGGAACAGCCTACAACGACCCCCGTTTTGTAAGAACCCCCCCTTCCCATGCCAGCGATATAAGGAGACCCCATACTGACTTTACTGCTACTAGGGCAAAGATCCTCAGCCAGCCCACTTCAGGGATTACAAGCTAACGCTCGAAGACAACGGGGGCGTGCATCTCTACTCGGGTATCCCGAACAAGGCCTTCTATAACGCTTCCGTCGCATTTGGCGGCTACTCGTAAGTACCTGATCCACTCAGTTAACCTGCCAATACTTGTTTCGGGGGTCGGAGTTCTTCGTCGGCAGTCCAGAGTAACTAACGAACCATGCAGATGGGAGAAAGCCGGCAAGATCTGGTGGGAGACGATGCAGAGCGGTCAGGTCCCCTCCCGCTGCACCTTTATTCAGTTCGCCGACGTGACGGTGGACAAGGCCGGAGAGCTGTTTGGAGACGATGCCGCGGCTATCGTCCGCAAGGCCTGGAACGACGTGGGCGTCGCTAGAAAGTCTTAGGGAGGAGGCTGCGACCCTTTTTGAGCGAGATAATTCGTTGCGTGCATGCAATGCGGATTCCGGAGTGCCTGGTTGCCTAGATGTGAGGATGGTTGGGATTATCCTAGGGAGGCGGAACAAGCCCTCCTTGAATTTGCAATAAGAGTCTACCTAACCTAGATTATTACGTTGATTTTTTCGAGTAGAGAACATTGTTAGATCGAATTCAATTAAGCATTTCCATTTGGGCTGTGTTAGGTACCTACCTACCTGTCTATACAACCCCAAAACTTGGTCTCGCGTTCCTCTCCGAGCTCTTTAATCGACTTCCCAACAAATCGAACATCTAAGAAGTACACATTCTCGTTAACGAGTCCATATAGACCCTTCTCAATTCTTTCCCTTTCGTTCTCATCATACCACCCCTTTACCTCGATGACCGCGGGTGGTTCGTTAAAATAACCAAGCCTATCCAGTACTTCACTAATCAATCTACAACACCCCAACGGACAATAGCACTCCTCGAAGCTCAGTTCTACTCGGTCGAGCGTCGGCTCCACCAACCCAAGAAAATACTGTCATTCGGTCCAATATATTCCTAGATGTTTTCGCGTAGTTTGCGACTTGTATGCTTCTCATATCGAAGGTGGAGCTAACGCAGCGGAGAAACGGGTAGAATATTGGGAGGCTCTTCTCGACATCCCAGGGGCCCTCCTGGTAAGGATGGTATGAGATTATGGTTAGATCACAGGGGCCGTAGGGGGAGACAAAGCGGTTGCAGCCACAGTATATAGACATCGCTTCTTCGTGAACGATTTTGCTCACGCCACCTATCAGTCCAATGGAGCGCGTCACAGATCCATCCTTAATGCTCCAGTTGTTTGGGAGGCCCCGATACCGTAGGTAGTTTCCATAGAGACCACTGGTCTCGAAGTCATAGGTATCACGTTTTGTTTCCGTGTAGTTCGGCAAGAATACAGAACCCTTATCGAGGAGATATTTGTATATCATATCGCACAGGTCACGAGATACGCTCATGAAGCCGTGGAACTCGGTGTCAAATGCGCTTCTTCTCCTTGTAGCGAAGTAATAGCTGATCAGCATCCATCTCGACTCCCAACAATGCTGCTCTCCGCTTATAGTACTCCTCAACACGAAACTCCCAAGTTTTAGTTCATTCGATAGCAAGATATATCGTGGCAGCCGAATCGTTATGATATGTTAAACCCTCCCATTCTTCTGCTTGCTTGAGTGAGACAACCATTTCGTAAAAGAGACATGAATAAGAATATGTGCACCGTTATGCGTACAAGCCGGTTAACTCGATGGCACATACAAGCTATTGTTAGGAACTAGGAAAACTACGTGTATCTAGCGGGAATATGGGATTTCAACGGATGGTAGGAAAGGCAAGGCTACCTAGGTACTTACAAGTAATAGACGAGGAACTCAGATATCTACCTACCTACCTACCTAGGTAGGTATCCGCGCAAACGGCTTCCCCAGCCCCGAGTTGGATTAAGATGCGCCGGATGCCAACCTATGGATATGCGGGTTTCCGCCTATTACCCGCCGCCCTATTTTATGAGCAATGACAGGTATACATGTAACAATACCTACCTCTAAAGGTACCTCCTAAGCGAATAGGTAGCGCACGAACAAATCATCGCGGGCCCCAACTACCTCACTTGGGCAAAATTCGTTTATGAGCTAGGAGCTTTACATATACTATACTCGCACATTGATCGTATCTTAGCAAATTAGCCAGTGTAAGTTTCTGTTATGACAGATCCTTCAACACATCAACCCGATCCCCCCTAATTCGACCGGTCGTGCAAGGTTTAGCGATCAGCTTATAGGCGAATAATTACATCCATAGTTACAGCAACTATCCCTCCCCTTTAGCATCTAATCCACAAAATTGACACATCCCCGGAGGCTATCCACGAGCTCGGAGTCGAATTCCGACAACCAAGCAGGTTCCTCTGCACTAAACTCTGGGAGGGCCTCCGCATTCTCACACTCTTGAAAGGAGTCAGAGTCAAAGAAAAGGGGTGAGCGATCGCCCATCTCCTGAGCTGTCGGGTTCAATTGTAGGCGTGTATCATGACTACAAGGATTGACCGTAGGCAAATCGAAGCGTTCAGACGCTTTCTGCAACTCATCAACTGTAGTAAAGCTAAGATTTGATTCCTTACCATAACTTATGCTTTCTCTCAGAACTTCAACATTGCCAGCATATAGAGTCTCATCTTTCTTCAGTATTGTTCGAGATTTTCCGTCATCGTTCGACTCCTTAGATTTGCCAATCCTTTCAACATCAGGAAATTCTTCGTCAAACATGTCGCTATCATACTGTATATAATATTCGCTCCCGCTACAGGCTGCATCCGACTTACCAGAAGCGCCTATCGTCTTATCAAGTGGTTCTTGGGACGGGACAAGCGCGGAGCGGGTTTTCGAAATGTTCATGGTTGAGAGTGAATTGGTATCTCTTCGACCCATCCCGGGGGGGCGCGATATATCCGTATTATCAGAGAGACTAGGCATTGCCGGAGGAGAGCAATTAGTCTCATAATTGCTCCGGATTGTAGAAAGGTCGATGCACTCAATATCCGACACATCTATGTTTACGCCATGGTTTATGGCCTTGCTTTTTTTCTTAGCGAGCCTCATCCCTTTATTGTCTTTTGTTGAGCGCTTCCTCTTCGTGTTAGGTTGAGTAGTCGTCGAGCCGTTTGTATCTGCCGTTTGCTTGGTATCTACATTATAGGACTCAGGGAGAGTAGTAGACATAGGTTCTACTAATCGTTTTCGGTTGACTGTACTGGTATTAACATTCTTATTGGTTTGGAGGACTTCCAAATATTTTCCTGAGACTTCGAAAGAGTCTCCTTCAACCGTCTCATCTCCCGCAGGGGCATCTTTGTCCTTTTTCTTATCTCGTGGTGGCGGTCGAGGTTTATCCATCCCCTCGCGGCAGCATCTGTGATTGCAAGGCCTTCCCGTGCCGGTGGGACGACCGTTACTACACTGGTGGTTACACATCCATCTTCCGTTTTCCATCTTACCAGGTTCGGGGATTGGATGGCTGTTCTCTTGAGGCGGCACATTGCCGATGAGTGGGAAATATTCGGCATCATCCAGCGGACCCGAGAAATCTTGTGACTCTATCTCGTCACTCTGGTCCATCGAGGTCAAAGCGGCATTCAACATGTCTTCGTCTGAAAGGTCTCCATAGTCTATATCATCTTCTGGAGACTCTATGGCGGCTGCCTGATGCTGTACCGGTTGGGCCTTGCTGCTTCTGAATGCCCCTTCGGGTATATTAGGCTCTAGTGTTTTGGTGACCTGGGTCCCAACAATCTCTTCGCAGCTAAAGTAGCATGATATCTTTTGATCTGAACCGCTAATTTTCACAGGGAATATAAGATCTAGGCCGGTAGACCTGTTAATTTTATTCAGGCCCCCTCGCCAAAGGTACGCAAGGTTGCCATCTGTCGTCAAAGCTATGAATGTCACCGCCGGTATTTTATCGTTCCATCTTGGTACACCCTTCGAATTGCAATAGTGAAGGTTAACTTTCACTGTCACTGTCACATTATTTTCTAGTTGCGACGGGTGTGCAGTGCCAGTGATGAGGTGAGCTCCCATGGCCAGGAGGGGAAAGTTTTCCAGAGTCTTCAACAGCCTTACCCCGTACGGAGGGTTCCTGCTTGAAATGCGCTCGATCTCGTCGAAGTCCCTGTCAGCGAGGCCTAGTACTGTATGGACTCCATGACTGACCCATTTCCGGACCATCACAGGACCAGTCCCCGGAATTTGAGAAAGCTGTGATGGTTTATTCTCCCACGAATTTGCAGCAAGGGCACGGGCAAGTTCAAGGCCGATCTTTGTACTCAACCCATCGCCATCAAACGTGCGACAATCTACAAAGCAGCGTACTAGACGATTCATTCGATCGAATATAGCAGCCTTGTCTATCGCAATTCTTTGCTTGAGAAGGCCAATCCCCTTTTCGTTTGGCAGTTCCACACCCCTAAGGTGGACCTGAATCATGACGAATATTTTATGCCAGGTCTGCGTCAAGTTCTCCTTGATTGGATGAAGGATAAACGGAGATTTATTCAGGTCTCTGAAGACAGCACGCTCGTCAGGCTTGAATCGGAAATCTTTGAACTCTGTAGCCTTGCAGAGCGTAGCGAGCTATAAAACTTGGTCAGCGGTCTGCTTCTAGGCGCCGGAGATTGATAGTCTCAAACCTACTGTCTCTTGAAGTGCCGCGCCCCGAGGAATTGATAGGAGCTCCTTCATAGTCTCGAAGTTGACCATGTACCTTGACATAGCGTATCCATATTCTGTACACCTAAATGGCGCTTGTCCAGTAACTAGCCCAGTTTGCTGTAGTAACTTGAGATCACGCTCGCACCATTCTTCCATTCTCTTGTCGGCGTCTTCGGCGTTGCGGACATCTTCAAGGTGATAGAGTGACGGAGATTGACGTACTCGTACACTAAGGAACGTTCCTCCAATCCATTTCTTCGCAGTCTGGACATCTTGGATCGTGCCCAAGCTGATTTCGGAGTTGAGATGTTCGACCAAGTTTCGATGAAGCGTGCTCTCTAAAGTCTCGTCCCCAGATATCATGCTTTTGTATCGACCAACGTTTGCTGTCCGAGTCATAATAATGGCTACAGCACTATCATCAAATTGTGGTCGGCCGGCACGGCCAAGCATCTGCATAACCTCCAGGTTTGAATATTCCTGAAGCTTATTGTCGGAGTACGCAACCGTCCCCTTTAGAACCACAGTATGACAAGGAAGGTTCACTCCAACTGCTAGGGTTGAAGTACAACATATAACATGAATCTGGCCATCAAGGAAGTTCTGTGCTACCGCCAATCTATCTTGTGTATCAAGACCCGCGTGGTGAAAAGCCACACCATACCGTGTGATCTCCTGGAGCTCTGCGCTTGTCACCGAGACTCGTCTTGTCGGTGCTGGCCAAGCTCGGTCTTCTATGCTGCAGGTTGTCCACCATTCAGCTAGCTTCCGAGCCGTTAGCTCGCACGACTTTCGGGTAAAGCAGAATATCATAATTGGCTTCTTCTCTGAATGTTTCGCGAGTAGCATGGCCAGCTTCCCGTCGAGAGACTTTTCAAATGAAAAATCATTCGAGCAACCCTCGTATCCGTAAACATATCGCTGTAGTTTGACTGGCCGTAGTTCCTCGCCAAATGCCTCAGTTCGAGCTGCGTCATGTTGATTCGAATGGTCTCGTCCAAGCCATTTCGCAATGTCTTCGATGTTTGGGACGGTAGCACTTAGGGCAATAAACCGGATATTTGCTCCAATAGTTTTCATACGAGAAACAACAGCTTCCAATGTAGCGCCGCGGACGTCTTTCAGAATATGTACTTCATCAATTAGGACTAGACGGACCATCTCCAGTAGTTTCCGATGATCTGACCACTTTCTGGTTATAGAATCCCACTTCTCGGGGGTAGTGACGATAATTGATGCACTACCTACTCGACTCGCCTTTGTTTGCGAAGTATCGCCAGTAAGTTCAATACATCCTAGATTCATGTGACCGAATTTATTTTGCCAGTCTTTCGCTCGCTCCGAACATAAGGACTTCGTCGGCGCTTGATAGACAATTTTGTAATTCTCACCACCTGGGCTCATTACAAGCTTGCAGATAGCCATTTCTAGAATAGCTGTCTTACCAGACCCTGTCGGGGCCGAAACGACAACGTTATCGTTTGTGCCGTATACAAGTGGGAAACATCTAGATTGGACAACATTGAAGAGCTCGTAAGGGAAAACGGCGCGGAATTTGTCAGGCAGTGCCTGTCTTGGATTGATTAGGCGAGTAGAATTCACTGTAGGCGGCTCGTCCGGAGCATGGTTAAGATTCAAATCTAACCGTCTTGCTCTTTTATGTGATATGAGAGGACTATCAGCTACTTTAGCCTTTTGCTTAAGGCTAAGGCGCATCGAAGGGCTAGATCCGCCAATAATTGTAGGAGAGCTGCTAGTGAGCGAGCTTTCAAATACTGCATTTTGGTTCGGGGCTTTTATAGATGGTTAGCATGCCATAAAGAACCAAAGGCGGCTTTGGACGAACCGGCGTAGAAAGGAGGCGTCATCATTTGCGCCCCAGGTTGTAATTCTCCTATTCTAACCGATCCACCACCACGCTCAAATATTGACTGGGAACTTGGACTTGGTTTGATTTTCTCAATATGAGCTGCAGTGCTCAAGAACGGCGATCGGTGCTCTGGATCACGAGTCGGGAACGCCCTAAAATGATGGCTTGCATCGCCTACAACACGTCTTGCTTGATTAGGGGTATTGGTAAGGGGTAGCGATATACGTTGATCACGGTATTCTGACTCATGAAGGTGGACAGGCCTATGCAATCGACCAAGTAGAGTGCGGTCTGTGTATTATTAGGAACTTCTAGTATTTCTGAATACCTGTTATCTTGGCTTGCTAACTTACCAAAATCATCTAAGTCCCGATCTCCTTCTGGTTCTACGTTGTTTTCATTAGTGTTACTAGAAAGAAATCGTGGAAATTGATGATTATAATCCGGAAAAAGAGTAGTGGTATGGTCAATGATGTTCTGGATATGCCTATCATGCGCTGATTTATACGGGAGACGATGGTTATGGCTGCCTTCGCCCGGCTCTGCTCCGTTGGACATGGTGTTGATCGTAGAAATGGCGCTTCTTGTAGACTTTACAAGTGTTCAAAGATACAGAAGTAGTAAATAAAACTACGCGGACTTTTAGTGATGTAAAGACAAAGGCTGATGCTGGCTAGGCGTCGACATGTCGACCGTTGTTCGCAAGGATAGAAACACGCTTAGAGACCCCGGAGATGATGAATCGTGATGAAAAGATTTGAAGTTGAAGGGAGGAAAGGAAAGGACCTACCATGGAAATGTATAGAACACAAGTGCATAAGCGCCCTAAAACTCGATTATCTAATTGCGCTTAAGGGTAGCAACTACCTCGAATTAACACAGGGGACAGACTAGATGGACATGTTATGACTAACATCTTGTCTGTTCCTTCCTACTATAAATTAAAGGAGAATACTTGACACCACGTGACTCTTCGGATAGGGGTTAGACATCTTTCATGGAGCGTCAACATGGTTACAATTTAAAAGCAGTAATGAGTCGACAAGATGAATATTTACCTATTTCAATAGTACCTCTACCCACACAACCCGTCCTTTTCCTTGCTGCCCTCGACATTCCTCATGATTTTAACTATCGTAACCTACTTTGATCTTGCTCACATGTTTTCCAAAGCACAAGAAGCCGTTCATTACTATTTCCAATTTAGTTGGATTCGTGCAATTATCGGGATTGATCAATATCCTGTAGTGCATCTAATAGTCCCCTGTATACGGGAAGGGAGCCTCGTTATAACCTCGGCTCGGCACTTATCTTAAGCAGTACCCTCTCATACTCTTAGAGACTATTACTCTGCATTCCTTCTTTACCTAGTCCATGATTCATATAGGGTCATTCGTCCCGGTTCTTCCCCTGCGACGATGACACACGACTGTGGAATCGCAGTGGTGAAGCAGGGCGCGAGGTTGAGAGGCCCATCCCCTTGATGTTCTCAAGCGGATTAGGAACGCTAAGCTTGTCGTCCGTGTACCTTGGCGTATTCATCGGGTCGATAGTCGTCTTCTCAAAGTTGACGATGTTGATTGGTGGCGGCCGGCCGCGCTTCCGATCGGGACCTGTGTAGAGGAAGGTCGAGACGAGTACCAGAGCAGTACCAATGAGGAACTAAGAACAGCAATTAGCGAACCGGTTCGCATGAAATAGAGATTATTGAGTGATATAAAACATACCGTTAGTGTAACATGGACTTTGAAGAACCATACGCTGAATAGGAAGCCTATAACAATGCTAATACTCGTAGCAAAGTTCTTGGCAATATTATCCGCGTAATTGATGCAAAGCGAGGTGAGCACACCGCCGAATGCTTGCAGGATGATCAATGCCCACACGATCCAGTTGTACCCATCAAATAACCCATGCTTCGCAATCTCTTCGCCGTCCTTGAATACAATGCCCAGCAGCGCCGGGAATAGCGCATAGAACGACAATTGTATGTTGCGAGTCCAGACAGAAGCAGGATTTTCTGTGTCCTTAAGGACCTTCTCGAAGTAAACCCCCGTCAAGCCAGAAATCACCGCTACAGCAAATACGGCCGACAGTCCGATCGAGTAGTTCATTACGGGCGCCGTGTTTTGATCTTCCTCGATTCCTTCGTATGTCGCAGAACGTTTCGCAAGAGCCTGGCCGACCTCGGCTATGGTTTCCATGCCACGCTTCGTGAGCTCCCTCGCCACGTCGCCCATCCCGTTCGCTACTTGGCCTAGCTCATGTACTGAACGAGGGAAGAAGTGATCCGTCATGTCGTGGATCATAAACGAGCTATCCTTCGAGTTCGAGGATGGGATGCACACGACCGAAACGCCCATAGTCAGAATGATGAGAGAAACCCAGCGCTTCACGGTCACGGACCGGCCGAGCATCGTCACAGTGAATATCGCAGTCGTAAGAATCCGGAGTTGGTATAGAATTTGGAAATGGACCGGATCAAGATTCCCCACTGCAACATACTGTAACATGTTCTGCAGTGTGTATAACGTTGCTGCGATAGCTACCTTCCAACCATCACCCGAAAAAACCGAGTTGAATATCTGCTCAAAGATGACGGTCGCAGGCGTCGAGGGCGCAAGGTTCCTTGAAACTTCGTATATGGCGAAGGTCAATGAGATCGCCAACTTCATTACTTCGGTCAAGAATACTGCTGTTGACGTGAAATATCGGTGGTCGCCGCTCGGAGGCATCATTCGGGAGTAGTGCATGAGGATGATTAACACCGAGTTTTGGAAGGTCAACTAAGAATGGTGACATGTTAGCCATACTGCGCCGTCGCCAGAGGATACCTCTTCCAACCGCTCCAGCACATACCGTAATAAGAGAGAGCTGCTTCATGGGCACGCCGAAGAGAAGAGGCCCTCCCGCGGGTTGCGGGGCACCATCGAGGAGAGCCATGATGGTAGTTGGTAAGTTATGACCGCAATTTGGCCCAGTTGATGAAAGCCTCGTTCGTTGGTGTTTTCTCTTCCCTCTCTTTATAAACCCCTCCTAATCGGTCAAATTTGTTTGAATAATGGTCGAATTAGCTGATTGATGTCTCAAAAAGCTCCATGCGAAAATCTTTTCCTGTTATAAAATTGCCGCAATAATAGTGGAAATTCGTAATCGCGTGCTAGTCGTCGTAAATAAAAGAAGGAAAATACCTTGGATTGAAGACAATATTCAATGCGTCGCGTCTCGTTAAAAATAAATTAAAAACGATGCACAGTCATTGAAGATATTGCCGATTTGGGCGGACGCGCTTCAACCACCCACATCCAAGTCACTCCCAAAATGGGACCAGACCTATTAAGCTCTTCTCAACCCCTGAATGTGACGCCACTTAGTGTAGCAAGCAAAGAGTCTGTGACACTCGGGTGTCAACGGGGGGTCAAGTTAACTTAGATAACTTGACATATGGCAGTCAACTTTAGAAGCTGTATTTAGATTGGGTTAGGAAAGTGAGTATGAAAAGGCAGAAGGGGAACAAAAGGGTTTGCAGAAGTTCTTATTCAGCAAAAGGCTGCAGAACTGCGTACATATGTGCTGTCATGGCTACGGGTACCTGTGCTACTTATTTAGGGCCGGACCATACATAGGTTGGCATAGGTTGATGATATCAAAGGCGCTCGAGTTTTCCCCCAATACGTAAAGATCATCGAGGCTTGAGCTGTGTCGTGCCTGGACACTACAGGGTGGGCATATGTACTACTACTACTATGTACATGCCACCACGATTCTGCAAATAATAAGTACTAAAATAGGTCGTAATAATTGTGGGATGCCGCCAGATCCTGTCCCAGCTTTAATGCATCGTGTTACGTACCTGGATAGGTACCTACCTACCGAACCAACCGCATGTAGACGGTTCAAGCTACAGCAAACGATAATACCGACAATATCTTGATTCCAAGGTTTTCCTACGGATGAACAATTGGTATCCTTTTGAGTTCCCCGAACTCCGCCGTACACTAGTCTTCATATCCGGGGCTATTTAATTGAAGTCAGTATTGTTCCGATGACACGTATATTACTCATGTATGGTTCAGTCCGTTTAGCTTGTTATTAGTTAGTTTTGCGCCTTGACCTCTTTCGGCTTCCGTGATCGTCACGGAGCGATCTGATTTTCGTGGGGGGATATCTAAAAAGAGTTCCAGGCTCTTGATCTCCTCCGGCCACTTCGAACGACGCATGTTTCGAATTGTATTATACACCGTTACCATTGGAAGCGTTTGGCCTTTTTCATCTTCTTTAATATATTGGCGTTAGTGCAGTTCCCCGCCAAAGTCTCTACATTATATCGGGGGGATTTGGATGTTACGTGGTTGGGGTATTATCTTGGTTCACCATCTAACCTAGGTACTTATTATTTCTACTCCATTAGTATCAAGCCATTGGTCCCATGATATCAATGCATGATTCTTCGGTCATCTATGCCAGTCTAGAGTATCTAGAGGATGGGTAGCTTTCACATCCGCTCTAAAAGGCTTGACTATAAGTACCGCCATGACTAGCAAACTCCCGTGAGCAAGACCGCGCTAATAGGAGGGATGCGGGGTGAACAGGAAGGAAACTAACATATTTCTTGTTCTTCCTGCATCACTATTCCAACTGCAAGTCATACTATTATACCCACACCCTTGAGAGAAAGAAAGAAAGAGCGGAATAGCTTCGATTTGCGGGTAGTTTATTATGTTAGATCGTGGATCGCGGGGTTTGGATATTTTACGGATCCACAGCTCAAGCGAGTGCCAATCGACGTATTCAACGTGGTTGATGCACTATTAGATCATCGCGATGCTGTAGAATGATTGACCTACTACCATTCCAGGCCGCTACAATTGGCTGTGGAGTAGCTGTGAAATAGAGTGCCCGATAGATGGTAAATTTAATGAAATCATACAGATAGGAGAACTCAGGCAAAAGGGGGAGAAATAAAATAAACATGCATAATAGAGACAAGTAAGTAAAAGGGCGGAAGTCTCTGGATGGATAAATCAAATTTTACAAAAATGAAGTTGCCAGCTGCAGGGTTCGAACCTGCGCATCTCTCGATAATGGTGTTCAAGATCTTAGATCAGACTTAAAACCACCGCCTTAGACCACTGTAAGGTATTAGCGTGTGAACTGAATTGCGATAGAAGCTTTGTAATTACATACCTCGGCCAAACTGGCTATTGGACATTCCTTGAAGTTTTCAAACGGTTTAATGTCGCTTATGAACCCCTCCTTAACGATCACCTCACCAGCCAATGAATTTTCAAGGATAGGCAGGTAATTATAGGTCTGTAATCAACTTTACATCCACGCACATACATAAACATAGATACGCACTTATATGTACAGCAAGTCCATAGTTGTATTTTCTATATGTACCTAATATAGGTATTTTCTTTCCTTTTTATTACTCCGTCTTGTGTGTCCTCAAGAGCGAGAAATGGCTAACAAGAGGAAGATGATACCCTTTCGTGAACATCGCGATGAATTCGAATCGTAAGGGCTCCTCGAATGTTTTATGCACCATAACACACACACATACACACCACCCATCGCCACCACCGCACCCATACGTAAAGCCCAACAAACACGCATCGCCTAGTTGCACATAAAATCGTACGCAGTCCTTCCATCACCCCCACTCGATCCCTAATATTACACATATAACTCTTCCCATGGCAGTACACCGATGCAAGAAAGCAACCAAGCCGAATTCTCTCATTCTTTTCCCTTATGATATGATTATCCCCAGTGCCCAGACCGCGCCGCAAAGCCCGTCTTTTAGCCTTAACATCTATCTGGTTAGAAACGACAAAATAGATCCTCGAAAAATTAGATTTTTGACCGTCGCGCCCTCCAATGACATCGCATTATTCCGAATCTTGCTGTGAGGTAAAGGAGACAGGTATAGTAATGATAATAATAGTAGTAGGTAGGTGTGTGGTGGTGTATTAGTCGTAAGCAGTGATGCCGAGCTCCCAGTATATTCGATATGAACCCCGTGTGATTTCCCACCCGAACTCACTCGCCTGACAGTCGTGAAAAAATGGAAAATAAACCAGGCGCTAAAACAAACGACCATTTATGCGCATGCATATTCCGAAAACATAAGAAAATTTGGCGCGAGCTGTTATCCAGCTCGATACCTCGGGAAGAGACGAGAGTAGTACTTGGCAACAGATGAATTATACCCGTCTTCAGTCGTCGTCCCCCCACCAAGGTACCGGTGAATTAATCTGGCCCACAGCGCTCAGTCTTGCAGCACTCTTCTTCCCTTTCTTATGACCAAGAGTAGACGGTGCTAAGAATCCGTCTGCCGGGGAAACGGGGCTATCCGGTCTAGGGACGCCCTTCTCCGGCACCGGCTTGAGGGTAGAAAGCTTAGGTCGGCCGCCCACCATTGGGAAGTCGTCAAAGTCTATATCATCGGCATCGACGTCCTCATTAACTGGGGGGCTGCCCTTCGGTAGGCTCTTAATCGGGATATCCCTCGGGCTCATCGGACTCGAGTCGGGTCGTGGCCGGCCGCTTCTTTCTCGGCCGTTGTAGGATGAGCCATACGGGCTACTGTTGAGTTTCGATCGAGCCCTGCTTCGACGCTCGCCGGGTGGGAATTCCAAGTCATCCTCCATAAATTCGCTCAAATCCGGGCTTGGTTCCGCCTCGTCGATCACATCGATGCTATCGATCGGTCGATCTAGGTAGAGAAGCACCCGCTCGTGACGGGATTTGCCGGTTGGTCGAGACTCGGGTCCGGGAGAGGCTCTCATCCGCGAAGGGGCTCTATCTACGGGCTCTCTATAGCTGGCCGATGGTGACGCCTCCATGCGGCGCGGTCCGTTAGAATGATTACGCATTCGACCATGTCCGCTGCTAGAACTCCGACCAGCTCGCCCAACAAGTGATGTCGATCTCGTTGGGAAATTATTAGGCTGCTTTGCCCTGGCACGAGCTTCCTTAACTTCTTTAGTAGCTTGTCTCTCAGCGTCTTTCAAATGCGCTGATGCTAATTGCTCAAGATCAACATTCTCAAGGCCAGTACCTCCGGGGCTACTCCTACCCTCCTCAAGCTCGGCGATTATATTCTCCCGCATCCTAGCTCTCTTCTTTCGCAGCGCAGCAAGAAGCATCTCTTCTTGTTTCGTTACCGCCATCATCCGCCCATTCTGTGATTCGCTAGCTTTGCTGGCTGTAGATTCTCGCCGCGAAGATTCCGGTGATTTTCTATAGAACTCCACGCTAGTTGGTGACAGTGGTGGTGTTGGCTGGTCCGAAGTATGAGAATTCTGCGACCCACGCTGTCTTCCTTGCTGTGCAATCGCGTGATTTAAGCTGATCGGTATTTTATCCACAGAAACTGATGATGCGGCTTCTGCTGTAGAGGCATACGGAGTAAAGGCGATCGCTCTCGCTTCCTGTACACTATAATGGGTATGGTTACTGTAGGTGGGTGACAAAATGGAGCCTACGGTGTTTACCGTCGAAACAGACCCGCGAGCACCTTGGGGTTGAGGGTCTTGGTGATGGATGGGCAAAGAGACCCGAGTCGCCGTGCTCAAAGATGAATTAGTAGAGTGGATGGTATTAGTTGACGGTGCTCGGGTGCTCTTGGTTTTCGGAGAGGCATGGGGAATGGTAAGATAGTCGTTGAGTTGCGCGTACGATGCTCCTTTGGGATTAGTCGAGTGGCTGCTGATAGAAAGTCGCGATGTGCTCCGCTGACGTTGACTCGAAGCGACGCTAGAATCATCACGAAAGCTATTTTCGTAAGACCGCAGAGATGAACCGGGTCCAGAATATGCGGTCTCCCCTTCGTCAGATTCCGAATCTGTGAGTGATAAGACGCTCTGCTGCTGCCTATCAGAATCCATAGTGCTCATGATCGACGGCGTAGCCTTCGAGGTCCGTGTATGGCGACTCGATACACTCGTGGCATATTCATTCCTCGACGATGGCCGTATCTGTAAAGTACTCGGTGTCTCGGCCCTCATAGCCGTGATCTTACTTGCTTGTGAGGTGTTCCGGCTGTGATTCCATCTAGAGCTCGGGTCCCTTAGCGACGAATTCGGTAGCGGCGTGATCATATCTTCACGAGACACGTCTGAGACTGTCGGTTCGTACGTCCGAGGCAGGAGGTGTTCCTGGTTCAACTGACCCTTATTACCTATCACTTCTTCTTCTTCTTCGTCCTCCTCTTTCAACGCTTCGGCATCTCGAAACGACATTTGCTCATAATGATCGTAAAGCTGATGTAGTGTACTAGCATTACTTATTACTTTCGAGCGGTTCGTCCGTGTCGATGCTTCCGGAGGTTGAGACTGCATTATTAGGCCCGGCCTCGGGGTCTGTTCACTCCCCCCAGGACTCGTAGGCGATCGCGTCAGAGAGACTACAGAATGCGATGTATGTGACATGACAGATGGGGATTTCATCACATAGTTATTTCCCAAGACGGGACCAACCCCATTGGAATCCGCGTGATGTTCTTTGCGAGTCCTTAATCTAAGCTTTGAGAAATCTAACTTAGATGGCTTCTTCCTTGGCTGCCCCTTGCCGTAGAGTGCACCGTCAATATCCAACAGTGCGTTAGCTTTCGTCGGGAATCCCTTGGCCATCGCCGAATTTGATGTCTGCTGCGATATTGAGAGCGGCATCTTATCCGATTCGTAATATGAGTGAACTGTAGAACTCGTTTGTGGCCGGTGAGCATTGGTATCGTCTGTCAAAGCATCCCGGCTACGAGCACCAAGGGTGACGGCTGACCTCTTGGGCTTTAACGCCTTACTAAAAAGGCCATTAGTACTACGCAACCGCCGTGGAAGCGCCTCTGATTCTTCCTCCCACAGAGCTCTACCATAGGTCGTTCTACCGTATCCATCCTCTTCTTCGTCCAGGGCACCAGACTGACTAGCGCTACTCTCAGATATCGATATACTGATACCGCCGGTCGATTCTGTTTCCCACGATCGGCCAGGATCCCTCGTTCCGGTAGGAGAACCGGGATTCTGTCCGCCGGTTCCCAAAATCCTTTCTGCCTTCGAGAGCGGGTTCGAGACCGCCGCGGCGGATGTCTGCTTCGCGGAGCGTCCCGGCATGGGGAACGTAAATTTAGATTTATGACCCATTTTCGAGGAATTCTCTACCACACAGACGATGGATCGATAACAAGGTTGAATAAGTCAGGCTTTCCAAATAAGCCTCGTCGTTCGTGCCTAAAGCAGCAGGATCAAAGAGTTAGGTGCTAACCCCCAAGTCTTTCTATCCCCCGCCTCTTGTCTTTTTCACAACAATGCCCTTAAGGAAATAGACATGTGCTACAAAGTTCAGGTGCCAAGACAATCGGATTGTTACCGTGAGTATGCTTCAGTCGGCATATCAAAACAACCTTCTCTCATATCCTACAAGTAAAAGTCCCGGCTATGCTCAGCATCGCGTGTCCCAGTGTCGCGTGTATGTCGAGAAGGAATCGTGATACGAAGTTGACAAGCTAAGTACCGGATTGGCGAAGATACAAGACCACGATTTAACTTGTCTATTCGTCAAACAGCCTCGAATAATTAAGTGTCCCGCATGAACCCCAAAAAAGTTGGTATGAAGGGTCGTGATGATCGCTTTTCTCCCGTCGGCTTCTGCTCCCAAAACTTAAGAGACCCTCGTCTAATCCCTACTTCAGCTTCGTAGACACAACCCCATACGTGCGTGAAGAAAATGGAGTGTCATAAGTAAGAAGGGGAGAAACAGGAACAAAAAGGGACTGGAACGATGGTCCTGTCACGACACGGACACTATTTTTCCTTGGATATTAAAATTGGAGAATCCAAGAGACGTATTTCTCCATACAGTAGGCAATTCGCAAGTTATTGCAATTTATTGGCACATTTGCACATCTGCATATGCGAACGGAGGGTATGTATGTAGGTAGGTACACTTGCATATGTATAATGCATCCTGATGCCACCCCGAACTCATTAATGCCGTATTACCAGGAACAGTAATTATAGCTTATTTTATTATATGTGCTCCCTTTATTATGTAGCTACACTAGAGTCTGTATGGTTAGATGGGTCAAGGAGAAGCTTGTCCCCCTTACCCACTCACACGTGTGCATACTATTACATACATAGTACACAGATACCACAGATACGTTCTCTTCAAGCCACCGACCCGATGGCACGAAAGACGACTGGGTTGAACTGACACCAAACCAGATTGCAAAAAGTCAAATGAGCCGTCATGCCAGTCGACCCACCGGAGAAGCCGGGCCACCTCGCATAGCCCAGCCCATCAAGCCACGACCGGTTTATGAAAGAGGGGGGCAAGGGGGTTCGTAGACCCCTGCTGCGGCCCCTGTTACAAAGTAGCAGGTTTCTTTTCTGCAGGGCTTCGTATTGGATCTAGACCGCAATTATATGTAAGGTACGGTTGCGTTAAGGTGCATAGAATGCAACGTGGAGCTGCCTACCTACATAATCAAACGTCTCACGACGATCAAAAACAATAAAAAGGTGCAGGGCAAGCAAAAGCATCAGGGAAAAGTTTCAAAATTGTTATGGTGCTTTCTAGTGTGAATGACAATAACTGGAGCAGATTTTCAGCTCCCTAGCTTAGAGAGCTAAACAATTAAAATATCAGATGGTTGATTTATTAGAAAACGGCTGTCTACCGCTAAATTAGACAAACGGCAAGGTTCATGGAAGTCGGCGTCAATGGTCGAGAGAATGTCATTACAAGCACAAGCAACGGACTCAACAACGTAGCTCGAACGATCCAGTCCGGAAACAATCCGCGAGGTCTTTATTAGTTAGTAACTGTAGCCTTTTTTATTAATATTATTTGCTATTTTGCAAGCGTGGCACTCGAATGTTTACAGAATAGGTACCTTACATAGGTAGGTATGTACCCTAGCTGTCGTTGACGACCTAATCCCTCCCACAAACGACTAGGATCATGTTTAAACCTTTTCAACATGAAATCTAGCCTCACCAGCCTCATCAGCTTCACCCCCTGCTGTCTCAGACAACGGTAACCTTGAAAGAGGGCTAGTGAGAAAGATCTGACACCAATACACTACACTATCAACCCAGTTGTCGGTAAATAGGATCGAAGTCCGAGTACCCACAAAGTGGCCCCTATGCCTTAGGATGGTGGCTTGTCGGTCTTCGGCCAGGTTGCTAGAGCCCAGAAATGGGTTGGGAAGCTTTGGGGGAGAGTTAATGCATAGATTCCAGCTCTAGAACCGTGCACTTGGGACTTGGGATGGTGGAACTAATCTCAGCCAAAATAGTTCACGGACGTCTCGCACATGGCATCCTCGTTTTCGTCACACGGTCTCTCGCATCGACCAAGATAATTAAGTTAACTATAGATTAATACCTGCAGTTAGCCACTGCAGAAGTCTCAACCGGTCCCGCCTCAACGTCAATCTACTATGTATGTGGAACTTTGGAAGACTCCAAAAAAAAAAAAAAAAAAAAAAAAAAAGAACCCAAAATAAAATGAAATAAAAAGCATCTCGAAAATGCTGCAGGAAACCGACAAAAGCCCCCAACTGATGAATGAATCCGAGAATTCTTCAGTGTTGTTAACTAACCTACCAATTAATTAATCCACACAAACGACGAGACTCGTGGCTCTTTGCGGCGACCACCCGGGCTTGCCGATATGGGATAGTGTCCGACGACGGCGTCGTCACGAACTAGCAAAAGCAAAAGCAATAGCTCTCCTCGACTTGATACGAGAACGGCCAGTTCGTAGCTGGCGTGAGAGTCTATTGATTGTATTCAACGCCTACGATTTTAGCTGTAAAAGTAGGTACACATCCCGTGCAGAAAGACTACCTCTTACTGGCGTATTAAACATGACTCGCAGGTGGCGATTAGTGTATGAAAAGTTCCTTTTTTTCCTCCTTTCGGCCTCGGTACCTGAGATTTTCTCCGCACACCTATCTTTAGTTGTAGTTATCGTACTGCACATGACGATATTGGCGCAGAAGTGATATATCCCGGTTGAGCCGCCGGACCACTTACACAGCTTCCTATCGTTTCGATATCCCCATAATATCATTAAAGCATTGACAGTATACGAAAAAGAGTAGTAGCGCTTTTCCGACACAACACCAGCAACCCGGCCGAAAGGATTTATGTTTGCTAGTTGATTAGCTCTATGGTTCTGTCAAGTCCAGAAGCAGGGAGGTTCGTTGCTCTTTTTTAGCAGGTATCCGCTAAGCAATACACATCGTGACTAAAAATACATGATGGCTACCTCCTAGTAGCATCATTTCGGAAGCACATACCCGTCAGTTTATTGGGTAACTAAGAATATTGATTAATGAGTACCTAATGAGCTATACATTGTAGAAGCGATTGCCTCGTTAGTATCATCACCCTAGCCGGTTCGGTAGTGGTCTCTACGATGGTCCAGGCTTACTAGTATGTAAGCGGCACGTATGTCAAAGTCGTATATCAGTGGTTTCCGATAGAATGTAAGAAAATCTCCGATTACTATGATGTGATCTATCACCCATGTATGATGGTGATCCTCCAGATCTTCCCTGACTACCTGCCAAATTGGGGCGCCATATCCATAGATGTTTGGTCCCAGGAGACGTCCTACGTAATATTCCGACGTCTTATCGTGTAGACCAGTCTCAGAAGCTATAGTTCGAAGAAGACTCGTAGGAGTTCATATGGTAGAACAGAAGATCTATGGTAGCAAGAAAGTCATTCCGCGTAAAGTACCGGTATCAGGCAGTGCCGGATATTTGAGTGACCTAGTTGTCGTATATAAGGGTCATGATACCTGATGAAATAGCTATCGCAATGTCAAATGTCAAAGGTTAAAGCAAATATAAAGAATCCAGTTGCATAATACCACTTAAGTGGTACAATGAGATGGAAGAGACCGTTAAACGCTAATCCTCAGCATCTGCTGACAAGTTTGCCAGTGAGAATATTGTCTAAAGGCGTCGCTTGTGCGGAATCAAGGTCATAAACCTATCGCTTGGGAAGAGAACCAACTCGCATGGCTCGCTTATACTCCTCTGCGCCACGGGACGCGAGGATGCAAACCATTTGTCGACCGGCGTCTTCGTCAATCTCTTGGCCGTTACGGGCTCGCGTAACCGGAAGGCCTTCATTGAGAGGGTTTGAGATATGCAATACGTATTTACTGTCGACATGCGTCGTATTGATCCACTCGACCTTGAACGGCTCCGATATGTTCCACTTAACTCCGTACCACCACGTAGGGCGAATATCCGCAGAGGGAAGCGACTTCATGAGAGCCTATATTAAAGACGAAGGATCAGTTAACCGACGTAGAACCAAAAGGGGATGTGAACCCGGGGAGTAAGAAGGAAAGGAATGGAGAAGGGAAGAGTGGAAAAGTGTTGGGCCGGCCACGGCGGAAATACTGACATAGCCTTGAAACCCGTGAGACTTGTTAACGGCAAAAAAGAGGACCACGGTCTTGCCGCGCGCAAAGGCCTTGCTTAAGATTTCCGCATTGGGACGCTGGGTAGCCCATAGACCATCCCCCTGTTAAATTGTTAATTTTTCTAAGTCATCGGTATGTGTATAGGGATATAAGTTACCATCGAGTCGTAGACATGAGACCAACTATATGATCTCATCACAAAGAAGCAGACCTCTGCAAAGCGCCTCAAACTATTAGTAATTTTTCATGAAGAGACAGCACATATCCTCAGATATCTGGGGTAAGACCTACCACCTTTGCCCTCAAGATCGAGTTGCCTAGGATGGCGTAAGTACATCATCTCGTGAGTCAAATCCCGTTGATCGTCTACTCGCTCCCTGTTTGGGCTGTCATGGTCCTCGATTCTCTCGGTAGTGTGTGCAGGACGGCCGGTCGGCCTGACAATATAACGTAGAGGTGATCCGCGAGGTGTCAAGGGTTGATCGTAGTCATTATAGTAGACTCGTGAGTAACCGCGAGCACGGTATTTGTCATGATCATGGTAGTGGAAACGAAGGGGTGACACCGAACGGACGTGGACCGTGGGAATAACAAGGTCCCTGCTGCCCCTGCCACGATGCACTTCAATACTGTCCTTCAAACCCCCATCTTCAGCGGGACGTACTCGTGCAGGTGGCGAATCTTGAGGGATATCAGCAGGAACGGAGTCAAGGCCCTTCTTAATAGCATCAATAGCTAGTTTAGCCTTGCCCGTGTCGTGCTTCTCTTCTCCAGCATCGACGCTTCGGTAGTCTGCTAGCTTCTTCTGACGGTAGTCAATCTCGTGCCAGCCGGTAAGTTTAAGCCAGTCTTGGACATCCGGCGCAAGCATCGATTCCATACCGGTGCTTTCGCTATAGCGATCGCGTGTATGGTTCGAGGAAGAACGAGGGTGCTCAGAATGTGCCATGGTTATTGAGTGCTTGCTTAGGTTGGGGATGATGTAGTAGATACTGTAGAAGGAAAATCCTTGAATATCTCAATCAAGAATTAGGCAATATATACCTAAGATGGGATATAATATTAGATATAGCTGTTGGTGCGTAGTATTCATGGGTTAAGCGTGTGTGTAGTTTGTAGAGGTACTGGTTCTTGGTGTATCGAATATTTAGGAGGGAGTTGTTAAGAAATAAAATAATAGAAGGTGCGCTCTGAAGAGGAACACTTGGATTATATGTGGTTGAGGGGTGACGTTTTGGGTAAGAGGTGTAGAACGCGTTTTCGTTATCAGCGCACTTTCCTAGGTACTCAAGTCAAAAGATCGTGAGTCTTGCGTCGGTGTGGCGTGAATAGAATATAGACAGTTGCCGTTCCTAGATTGCCAGAGAAGAGTGTCTAACTAATTTGGAGGTCTTTCGGGTGGACTAGAAGATACTATATCCTGGGTATGTGTAAATGAAGATGTCCTTGACTTGGTTTGATGATAAGGTGCCAGCGATGTGGTAATCTACCTAACTAGTCGCATTATGAATAGAAGGTGGTGCTTGCCATCAGAGGTTCAAATTTCTTTGGAATACTACTAGAGAATAATATCACACCCATCGAGGCGTTGAAGAAGAAGGCGCCCCTTTGCAGCAGCCTCCTGCAAAGGTCGTACCTTGCGTACACTCAAAACGAGAGAGAATGTGCCTGCTACGAAACAAAATGTTTGCCTTGTGATTGCACCTTTATAAATATCGTGGCCATAAACTAGACCTCCTCTGGAGGGTTTAGATCGCGATCATTGGTACGAAGAACTGCCATCTCTTTCGACGGAACTGGTTATAATGTAGTCACGATATAATAATGCTATGCCTTCTATTTTGTCCTATATATTATAATAAATGAGAAACGACAACGATATAGGTTGGAACCTCGGGCTCATCAACAGGACGCGGTAGCACATGATGCACATGATGCACATTAGGCCGGAGGAAGGAAGGAGGCAAAGAGAGCCCCTTGAATGGCGGCGTACATGATCATAAATCTCACAATGTATGTCCCAAATGTTGAAGTCTTTTTCTCAGTAAGAAGTCCTGCCAGCCACCAGTACCAAAGTGGATATCCTGATGAGATCCTCGTAATGATTTGGATGTGATAGTTTGTAATGGATAAAGCAGCCAAGATAAGCTGGGACAAGGCCATGGAACGGACTAATATTGTTATATAAGAGTGATTGCCAGGAATGGATTCCCTAGATGCAATACTCAAAGGCCGTCTGATGAGTTCTAGACTTGATGTTATAAGTATGTAAATCATTGGCGCAGCGAGTAAGAAAAGGGGTATATTTGATGGAGTCCAGTAGCGGAGAAAGCCGACGTTCCTATTCTTGGTGTTAGCGTCGTCAATATAGGGGATGACTTTCCACTAACCAATAGCGCGCTTGAACGAATGAATAAATACTCGGAAATACGCTCGTACACCAAGGTCTTAACCTGGTACCGGAAGGGACGGAGCAGAAGGTTTGAAATGCAATAAGTTGTGGAATCACAAAGCTAACTGCTATCGCCAAACCTCCCAAGAGTAGGGCAAATCGTCGTCGAATACTAGATAGAGTGGGCGGCATAGTGAGTTCATGGGCCAGCGCAATTGCGAATGGGATCCCATTGAATAGGCCATTACTACGAAATGTGGTGGCGAAGCCAAACCACATACCTGAAGCGACCAAGCTTACATCGTGGGCAAAGGTTCGTTTTGGCCCGAGTAGCCCCTTTGCCAAGAAGAGATAGCCGGTAAAAGACAGAAAAGCGAACGTGCTCTCATTATATGGAGCTGACAAGAAAAGCCCAGCTGGAGACAGGATATGCAGTAGCGCTGCGATAAATGACAGTCTCTGGTTTCTTAGGACAACAAGTCCGAGCTGATACAAGGCAAGCACAGAAAGCAGATGAGATGTGTGAGCCACCAATATCCCGATAAGTGGCTCGAGGGATTCATGGGCCTGAATTCCTAAGCTAGAAAGTCCTATTGGAATGGGTCAGAATATAGAACAGACCTAATGGAAAGTATCACATAAGAAATAGGATTAAGGACCTTGACCAAGATAAAAGATGACAGTTGGAAACCCGATGCCAAATGCCCATTCCTGCTCAAACAGATAGCCTCGACGAGAGGCTTGTATGAAGTAAATAGAGTCCCATCTCGTTAGCTTTGTAGCTAAGTCAAATGGAGGTTCGTAGGATGAAGTTATCTCAGGGGATAGTAGAGTGCTCGAGGTGTCGTAAGCTGGGCCGACGCTACTTCCGATAACAATAAGTAGGAGTAGTGATTTCCAGGCAAGAAACGAGCCAAATAGTGATCTAATAGGATTTTTAGAATCCAGAGAGGACATGGCTGAAAAGTAGATAGCCACGAGTTGTTGTTTCTACATATGTACCTTGGGTTAGGTACCTTTTGGGTATCTCGATGACCGGCACCGAATAAGAGAATGGGACAGGGGCTAAAAAAGGGTGGAATTCCCGAGCCACATCAACTTGAGCCCAAGTGTGGCTGGTGTGGGGAGGGGGGGGGGGGTTGGGGGTAAAATGTCTCATTTTGGGAAAATTATGCGATTAGGGAACATCTCTTATCTTTATACGAATACGAATACTCTGATGGAAGATAGGTACTTAGGTACCTAAGGTATGGAAATTATGAAGGAATCATCTGCTGACAATAAGACGATTCCCGACTACCGACTGGCTTGCATAGTAGACACAAGTCTTTATCCTAAACAAGCAATGGACACTCCCCAATGTGATCAGCCTTGCATAGCTCATCTCCCTCGATTGCCCACCATTTAAGGTTAATTAATTCATGTCCAATATGCGAAATCCTGGCTTTCGTGGCTGTTCGATGCATGAATTGATATGTAGAATCAGAAACATCCACAAGGCATAATGGCTTGAAGCGCGTGCATCGGATATTTCTACATATTTCCAACTTGGTACCGCCTATCAGGAATGCGAATGAGAATGTAGTTCTAATATGGGATAAACCTGGGGAGCAGCCACGTTATCATAAGTGATGATAAATGGACGATCCTTATGTAAGAGTTACACAGAAAGGATGCTATTCAGACGGAAATCACGGCATGTCGTCATTGTCTTAGTTTAGAGCATTACTTGACCCGGGCGGGTTTTGTGCTCGCGGGTTTGTGACACTTGAAGTTCGGCCTCGGCAAGCTAGAGGTTAGTCTCTTTTCCCTAGTTCGCGGGAAGCGTTGAAAATCTTTGTTGGCAAGGTTGGGACAACCAGCACATGAGTAATAACTATCCGAAAAAGCCGGTCGTGAATATTGTCGTGGATCTCGGTGGTGCCACCCTCAATATTTGATAATAATAATATGAGGTACTTACCTGTGTGATTGAACCTCGGTGCGGACTGGAGAATATGAGGACGAACCATGGCCGAATTCGTACATCGTTGCCGACTCTATGATTCTATGATACTCCCAAAAGAGACTATTACGGAGACGAACTGCTAACTTGAGCTACTCAACGCACATGGCTTCATGATCATCAGACCTTCTATTATGTTATACTCTCACCGACATATAAATAGGATTCCTTCATTAAGTCCTGATTGGATACACGTGCGGAAGGGCTACAGGCTAACTAACAAGGTGGATGGGACAACATATCTTGCATCTTGCAGCTTTGGTCTCGACTTTTGTTTTATTGTCTTAGCTGGTTTAAGGAGGATAATATCAAAGTCACCGCTCCACTGTTGTATGTATGTAGGTAGGTAGTAAAGAGCCTATATCTTTAGGTATTTGAGGCAGTTATTTCGAGATTCTTTGTTCATTAGGCAGACGAATAAATGGTGTCGATCTTTAACCTTCTAATGTGACGTCGTCGGAATTTTGCTACCTTTTATGGATTATACGTTAGGTGCATACGGTAGGTTTATTATAGGTTGAAATCGTAAACGCATCAAATGATGAAGACATCGGCAACCGAGCAATTAACTAGGTACCCAAGTTAGCGATTACTCACAGAAAGACATAGGTATAGGAACGGAAGATAGGTACCTATGTAGTGCACATGTGGGAATGTATCAGTGTGATCGGCCCCTAGCAGACCGGTTATACAGTGCCGAGCACATGCATCGGACCAATAGGAATCTATGGACAGACTAGAGGCCGCACCAACTAAGGGAGAAGAATATGGAAGCCTAGAACACCGAAAACTGCGCAGTGAGTTTTCTGCCCTATGGGGCGGCCTATCGAGCCTCCATTACAGCTGCCTAGACTGCTACGCTACTACCTGGTAGCATTGAAACCTTAAGAACTAAGGAGGAGAACTAAGGAGGTGTACAATCTGCCACTCTACTACAATATGAGCTATCTGCATAACTAACTGCCGGCCAACCAGGTTCCGATAACACTATCTGATCTTTGCCGCCCCTGGTGCCCTGTCGACTTTTGTATACCGATTTTTCGTAATCGCATCATTGTGGTGGTACATGCAGATATGGAACATTAGAAAAGTGCATTCTTCCATTCCAACCACAAAATTATGGTTTACTGCCGCAATAACAATAATAATGAACTGCACCATTCAGTGCTACCCAGCCCGCCATTTTTATTTCCCACCACCTTTGTTATACCTTACGATCTTATCTTCTAGACGTATCATGTATCGTGCATTTCTTTTTTTTAATTAAAACTTGGCAGCTTACACATGCAATCCTGACGATCCTCTTCTTCTGTCTTTGCTGACAAAATTGTAAATCTGGTTATGCCCGTTCTCGGGTTTGGACAAAGAAAAAAAAAATAGTCGTCGAAGCTAACGAGTCGTTACACGTATGTATATCATGTATATGTGTGCATACATACTATACCGTAACTTGCATTTTGCATCTTGTACGGCATCTTGTATCTTGTATCTTGTAGCTTGGATAGCTAAGCAGCTAGAATCCAGCCTCGGCTCGAATCTAACAAGACTGATTCGATTGTTTTCTGGTGCGACTTTTTCTTAGACGACAGCGGGTCTTAGCGAAAAAAGCTCGGCTTGTATCCGAACCCGAGCTGAAGCTGAAGCAGTGGAATCAGTGGAAAGCAGTGGGACTTTACCAAGCCGACGGGGCACGCACATGGTTTACCGACGATCAAGATCCACCGCCGCTCCCGTACATATATTTCCCATACATATTATATGCTTAATATATGTATGTTATGGGTGTATATTTGAGAATATATACACATATCCCTCGCTTGTCTTTACCCCTCGAAACCCTCCTGTACATACTGAAGCAACCCTCCCTAATCCTTGGCCGATACGCGCGTTTCTGGACGAACCGAATAACGTTCAGCCTGTCAGGCCACGACTCAGCTCTCCACTTGATCTACCTTACCTCTCCCCCCAGTACCATTTTATCGCATTAACTACACTACCTACCTAACCTGCCTAGGTTAGGTATTTGTGTACCTCACGCTTTTAATACTGCTTCAACATTGTATGCGATCGTCTCCTACTTTACGTCTCTGGATCCCTCTCAAAATTCAGCCTCCACGAATATACGACTAATATCCCATATTCCTTGAGCCTCTTTTCTTCCCCTTCCCTTCCCTTCCCCTCCCCTTGCCTGCCTTGTTCCTAAAAAGTCGGCCTAGAATCTGTGGGGGCTATAGGATTATATACCATAAGACACAGTATGATCGGTCTTGTGGTAGCGTAGGACTTGCTTGCTTGTTCATCGAGACTACCCGGCAACTACCTGGATATTCGACTTGAGCCTGTCG
Organism: Daldinia grandis; assembly: GCA_022432525.1. Classification (NCBI taxonomy): domain Eukaryota; kingdom Fungi; phylum Ascomycota; class Sordariomycetes; order Xylariales; family Hypoxylaceae; genus Daldinia; species Daldinia grandis. Next base: position 2,307,010 of record JAJKLB010000007.1, read on the forward strand.
TAAAAGGCTTCCCCCCCACTCAAAGCTGCGGAAAGTGGAAGCTTGGATAGAATTTCTGTCATAATGTTCCTGCATTCGGGAGCTAGCCTACATGGCCATGAGTATTCGAATCGGCCGAACCCTCAGCCTGGCCGTCGACGCAATCCTCTCCTGCGATCTGCTTTTGCGGCACCTATAAAACGATCTTCCTCGTATCACTCTAGCACTTTACCCTCACTTAATGAACCTACATCACCTGATTTACGACGACCTCGTCCTCTTTCCGAATACATACCTAGGACCCCCGACGCTACTGTGAGATTCCAAGAACCCCGATGCGACTCGAAGACGGTCAAGCTAGAAGTAATGAGCGAGGATGAAGGCTCGATCGCATCCGATAGTGACGTGAGCCGCTTATCGTCTTCGGCTCGTCGCAACCAGAGGAGAGCCATGCGGAAAAGTACTACCTTTCTCCTTGCCCACCCGCCTCCAAGGCCAGGAAACAAGCAGCGTCTAATATATATACGGCCCAAGCTATTGCTTCAGATGCAGCAGTTAGCGACTAACCGGCGCCCAAGGCCAGCTATTGACGTATTTCCATCATTTGCCATAGCTGGACCTTTAATTGTACCCTTGCTAAAGCGCTTTCCTCTCATCGCCCGCATTAAGCGAGAGCTGGGTATCCGGGATATCATGCTGGTCAAGAGTGAAGACTACGATGCGCAGTCTTCTGGGTTAGACAGTGACGGCGACGATGACAACCTGAAGTCCCGTGAGCTGTTAGCGATATTAAGTCCAGTTTTGACTGAAGACAAAGCCGAAATCGTGTTAGCCGACGGGACAGTTTGGACCGCAACGCCACGGTTCAACGGGGCCGGTTCCTGCTCCTATGAGTTCGCCACTGTTGATTCGAATGGAAACACCACTACAGCCAGATGGGTTCGCAAGCAGATGGCAAATAAATCCTTGCCAGGCACGCCGACCTCGCCGGGTTTCACGCCCATGATACCTGTGCCTGACTGCAAATTCACTTTTAGCATAATCGACCCTAACTGCCGACGCCATCCTATCATGGCCACCCTAACAAAATCTTCGCTCGATGTGCTAGATACGTATACGACCGTCTCACAGTCAGCTAGCCGTTATCCTCCGACCTCTCCTATGTTATCGACACCTACTTCTCCCGCCAGCGGAGAGAACGCTCCTGAGCGAACGACCCGACAAGTCGAAGATTGGCAGAAAACATTCATTACCATATCAGCTATATGGGTAATACTTCGTCACGGGTGGTCCCCCAATTGGAAGCCGGCAGATTTTGGTACCTTATCCCCGACTTCTCCCACAACGCCGGTAGGCGCAAGCGCACCAGCTCGGAACCGGTCTGTGAGTGTAAATTTGGAGATGGCCTCGAAGCCTAGTGCTCCTAACACCGGTAGCCGACGGAAACTCCCAGGTGCCCTGCGGATGGGCGATCAGGTTGCACCGAACGTGTTACCTAGGAGAGCGACATCCACTGGGACTGGCTTCATACGAAAGTCGGATGCCACGGAGATAGAAACACGCAGCCGAGCCAGAAGTAGTCCGAGACAAGAACCAAAGAATATGCGAGGGTTCAAAGGCGATTGGGAAGTAAGCCTCCCGGATCGGAGCCAAGCGAGTTTGTTAACAGCCGTATTGGATTCTCCATCTACTCTCACTCCAATCGACCTTGCTTCACAAAGCAATTCCACGTCATCGGCATCAACCTCTGTGTCTACAAGGCACAGGGTTATTTCGGCATCTTATTCAGCCAACCCCGTATCCCTCAAACCTATTGAAATCGAATTTAGCGAAACCCCCAGCCTTCGGTGCAAATCCTCGGTTCCGAATATAGTGCAAGAAACCGGCAGGGAAGACCAAGACCGGAAAGCAAAGCACCAGAAATGGAAAAACATGTCACACTGGTTCCGAAAGCTGCATGGGCGGTAGGGCTGTCAGCCATGTTGTCAACGAGCGTCGAAAGGAAGGGACGCAGCTACATCAGTTTAGTTGCTGAGGAGGGAAACTTGTATCATATCACACAATCGCATAAACCGGAGTTTGGGTGAAAAGGGGCATCTGCGGTACAGATAAAATAGGAAACCTGCATCATTGGTTACGGTATTTCTCGGAAAGCATTGGATCTAGCCGAGAACTAGAATTTTGGGAAGCTCTAGGGACTGGGTCAGGAGACTTGCCCGCACGGCGTTCGAATAGAGGGACAGGCTTTGGCCCATGATGATCACGCATATCCAGCATGGGAGAGAAGGGGGCTGCTTGAATTACACAATATCCAACAGAGTGGCCGGCTCCGGTAGCAACAGAGAGTTACAAATAAATCATCTATTATGTTGACTAAAACAGATTTCATTACTTGATCCATGTGGCTTTTGTGCGTTCTTCACCAATTAACCTAATGCAGCCCCGCGTATGGTATAGGTTTTACGCATCGTAAAACTCCGCAGGGTAGGTAGATGTAGATGGGGTGGTGGTATGTAACAATAGGTCTACTCATGTCCCTTCCTAGCATTACTAGTGTATATTATCTACACCACCTGAACTGAGCTAACATATATACTGAATGTAAAGTATAAAATCGATATTTCACTTATTCCTAAGAGGTCAAACGTATACCAAGGATTGGAGGCGTATGATGTATCTACCACAAAACGTGTCTCTACCGGCAAATGACATGTCATGTTTTAAGGGTTACAATGACTGCATATTTTTAGTAACTTAACACTCTTTAGTTAAGAATATGTCTAGAGACGGAGATGGAGGCGAGCCAAGCACTTCCGCATTCATTGACGAAATATTAGTGGTGTCCGCTACTGTCGTATTTTCGGGGTTAGTCATGTAGGGCTGACGGAGAAAGAGGATGATATAAGCTTACGGCAGAGGACTGTTCGGTTTATGTAGCTGATTATCTCCGTGCTGTTAGTTTCGTCTTGGCGGGTCGTTAGTAATATCTAGATGATTATGTATTCTGACTCTTGTTAACTAACACCTTCAGCATACAGTTCGTTGCTCACCTTCTAACAGGAAGATTGCTCTTCTCAAAAGTATACATATGATTATTTAGTCAAATTCTAGCAGATTATTTCTTATATCGGATCAGACAGCCATTAGGGTTCGATTAGAGATTTCGACTTGGGTATCTTTCAGTATTGGTGCTTAGACGACTGTTCGTCTATTACAATCCCGCCTTTCAATGTCATGGGAAATGTGACTACGGTATACATCCCACATCTGTACGAGTATGAGCACTGGACTCTTTGATATAATCACGAAGAAAAGAATGGGACTCTACAGACTTGTGAAGCCAGCACTCTGTTTACACTTTTAATATCTGGGTTAGAGATTTCTCATCAATAGCCAAGATTAATTATATTCTGCCCTTTACATAGGTACCTAGATATATCTTATACATCGCGTATTCATGTCCGAATCTGTGCGAAGACCACTTAGCGTCATCAACTCCCGCTCCGACATCATTGATCGGTGAGTCAAGCCGGTGAGCGACGGTGGAATGGGAAGAGGATGTACGGCCCGGAGAGCAGATGCGGCAGTAACCGATAGCGGTCTCGTCTACACAGATGTCGGAGTTGAGCTGCGGGCGGAGATTCCTTTTTCAAGACCTATCCACCCCACGACGGAACCTCGTAATCATCAACCCCCCAATGCGAGATGTGGAGTATCCGATATTCTACCGACGCGGTTCTGGGGTCCCCGACCTGGTTTCTGCCCCATGGCCAAGAAAGAAAGTGACAAACTACCGCACGCCATCTGCTTGTTCGTGGGTCCTAGTTTTCTGGAGACCGGGTCCTTGACCGAAGCTTCTCCGTCGGCACGTACATAAGAGACAAGGACGACGTAGTCTGATTCACTTTCCAGGTCGAGATTCTATACTTCCATTCCGTCTGTTTTGAGAAGGCGAAAGATCGCAGTGCCTCTTCCTTAGCTTTCGAAGACAAAGGAAACGAGCAAGTCATCTTGCCGCCATGACGACGCATGTACAAAATGGAAGCTCTTCGACCTCAGTCCTAGAGGTAGAGCTAGAACCAGTCTATTTATCGACTCCGTTGCCGAAGCGGGATAGTGTTGACGTACCAGCCCGTGGACCGAGTCGTCAGACGAGTAGCAATGGCGGCGATGCTACTCCAAGGCAGGATACGAGTTCGCTTCCACCTCCGAGCACGACTACAGACGTCGTGCAAAGATGGAATTACCCTCGGAAGAACATCCCACGGGTTGCTTCGTGCTTTTGGTCGTTCGTCGTTATGGGCGCTAATGACGCCGCTTATGGTGTGAGTTATTGTACCGGAATCTATACTAGATATAGTTAGGTAATTACGTTTGCTGACAATAATCGACTGGATAGCCTCTCATTCCATATGTAAGGCAGCTCTTTGAAATAAACTGAGCCACGATCTAAATAAAACGCATTACTGACACGGAGTGTAGATCCAAGCACACTATGATCTAACGTATTTAATCGTATCGCTTATTTTCCTATCACCCTTCGTAGGATACACAGCAGCAGCCTTCCTGAACAACACCATCCACCTTAAGGCAGGCCAGAGGGGCGTTGCCTTCATCTCCTCGGGTTGCCATCTGCTGGCCTACATCATCATTGCTGTCCATCCGCCTTACCCAGTCTTGGTGATTACGTTTATTATTGCGGGCTTCGGAAACGGCATTGCGGACGCTGCTTGGAATGCGTGGATCGGTAACATGGCTCGCGCGAATGAGATGCTCGGCTTTCTCCACGGCCTCTACGGGGTCGGTGCTGTTCTCAGCCCGCTAATTGCCACGACCATGATTACCAAGGCTAACCTGCCCTGGTACGCTTTCTACTACCTTATGGTGAGTTAGTCGATGCTAAAGGGAAAGATATAGGAAAATGCAGAGCTGACTAGATTAGATCGGAATGGCTGGGGTTGAGGTGATTGCTTCAGCCAGCTGCTTCTGGGAGGCAACCGGACGGGAGTACAGGGAATCTCTAACGAAGCATTCCGAATCGTCCCAGGGTAGTCTTAAGGAAGCCCTGCTTAAGCAGCCCGCAGCTCGCGTCACTTGGCTATGCTCCCTGTTCCTACTTGGTTACGTCGGTCTCGAGGTCTCTCTGGGAGGCTGGATCGTCGAGTTTATGATTCAAGTAAGAAACGGTGAGCCCTTCGCCAGCGGTATGACGGCTACTGGGTTCTGGCTCGGCTTGACAATCGGACGTGTGGTATTAGGGTTCGTGACGCCGAGGTTAGGAGAGAAGCGCGCGATCATGATATACCTTCCTATAACCATGGGTCTCGAGCTTCTTTTCTGGCTCGTCCCCCAGTTCTACGTTTCTGCTGTCGCTGTAGGACTCCAGGGCTTTTTCATCGGGCCTCTGTTCCCTGCCGCTATCGTCGCCGTATCCAAGCTGCTTCCTCGACATCTACACGTGGGTGCTATCGGATTCGCCGCAGCATTCGGTGGTAGTGGCGCAGCTGTCTTACCGTTTGCAGTTGGAGCGATTGCACAGGCAAAGGGCGTAGAGGTGCTACAGCCTATTATCCTCGCCTTTCTTGGTGCCATCTTCCTTCTATGGCTCGGACTGCCGGCGATGGATAAGAAGAAAGAGTGAATATCTAACAGCTAAAGAGGTGGCTTAGTACTTAGGTAGGAGGTAGTGAAGAATGATGAGATGCTATAGGCTCAAATAGGCTACTAATATATGTGTGTGTTTAGTTTCTAGACTACATGTCTCCTTCCCCAATCTAGACCTCTTTCAATAGGAACTATATACATACCTACCTACCTACCTAGGTACATGTAGGGTAGTTAGGATCTGATGGCGTTTCTGTCGGCTCTGAGTGGCTTGAATATTCTGTCACGTCGCATCTGTCATAGACGTGACTTAGTAACCCCTTATTTATATGCTCGTTTGGATTCTAGTTTCTTCTCTTCTTTTTCCTTTCTTGCAGACAGTTATATACCTATATAGGTACGCACGCGGGCACGCCGACGCATCTCTGAATCAACGTCTTCGGAGATCCGCTGGTATCACGTCATGGCCGTGCATCGGGCCATTTGCTTGCTTCTGGCCTAGGACAACTTACCTTGTGTAAGCCGATATTAGGCTGCAGAACTACAATATCGTGGTTGTGAAACAAAAGCCAGAAGCATCGGCAAGGGGGATGCGATTAGTGATAGGGTCCTGACGCATATCAGCCTATGAGTTAAGAGAAAGGGGATATCATGTGACTGTGCCAACCTGCTGTCAGCAAGAGCTTATACGAAAAGAAACATAAAAAGCAATGTACCTATCCTCTGTGCCGCAGGTTGTGTAAATCGGATAAGTTAGGAGGATGTAGGTAACCGGGCGGGAGGGATCTAATGCTTTCTCTTCCTATTAGTTCGACGGGATAAAAAAGCAAGGGAAATATATGGCTATTTAATTTTATTTAATTCAACAAGTTGTCGAACAATGTGGCAAGTTGGGACGGTTAGGCAATTCGACCCGACCGATTTACGGGGAATTCAGTCCATCAAATCGGGTGCAATCCAAAGACTTGGCCGGATTATCGGCTGTGATTAGGTGCATGACGTCGTACAGAAGCCTAGCATACAATCCTAACTAGCTGGGCCTATGAAAGTGACTCCTTTGTAAGCCAGCAACAGCTTGTTACTGCTTATGAAATGAAGTCGTTAAATGATATGTGATAACTAGTATAAATGTATTCGTATGATTGCATTGTTGTAACTTTCCATGTGGGGATGTATGTGTTGGGCTCTTATATTATTTATAAGTATACCTTTGTGTTGTGCTATGTTTGTGGCGAGTAATAAGAAGTAGTTGAGCTGTTGGAAGTTGGTGTTACTGAGCGCTATTTTGTTGTCGATAAGAATAAGGCTCACGATTTGGTATTTGTACTAGGTTGGGCTTAAGAATGAGATTGTAATGAACAATATAGGGAAGAAGAAAAAAGAAGAAAAGACAGAAAAAAAAGGTAAAAAGAAATAGAAAGAATCTTACTTAATTACCATGTATTGAAAATTGTTATATAATATTGGAAAACAATAGTGAAGAGATGCACTCGTAATCATTATCATACTGATTGCTTTTAGTCACATTCACTGTAAGGAACTTGTTTACAGGTACTACCTTAGGCTGCTGTAGAGACTTGTCATGCGCCGCGAGTGCGTGAGTAACTTAATCGTCGCAATTGCCTAATTACCTTACGTACTTGCCCTTCTGCCTTTTAGCTTTGCTCTGCGTGCCTACTGGTGCTGGTGAGAACAAAAAGCAGGCGCAGCAACTGGCCTAAATCGACAATTGACTTTCCTAACGTATTAAATTCCCCACTTCGACCTTCGACTAGTTATCAACCAGCGTCGATTTACATAAGGGCATCTTACATCTTCCCCTTCTCTTTCTAACCTATCCAACCTCCATCTACTACCTCTACTTACTATCCCCCAACATCATTATCAAACGGTGTCAGTTTCTCCTCGCTGCCCGTACGATAATTTGTAAATTTTCTTGTCTCTCACCCGGTGCGATCGGTGCGATCGGCGCGATCCCGTGCTGGTAACGAGGCTTGGAGGGGAAAGTGAAGAGCCGTTAGGACCCCAACTCATTCTACCTAAAGGTTTGGTGCGGTGCATTGGGCAGATCATTCACCCTTTGGAGCTTTCTAAACTCCAGAGAAGCTAGCTACGCAAGCTCCGGGAGCTGCGACATGTCAGCGTGCGTCCTAGTTTGACTGCAGCACGAGATCAACGCCACCATCGATTTCCACAACGGAATTTTGTCAACTATCATCTTCTTCACCAGGGTGTAAAGAAATAAAGAAAAAGAGAGATAGAGACTCGCCCTCGAGACCACCTAAACTAAATAAAACAAAGGCTGTGTTGCATATCATTAATCTAACAATAGTTCCATTCGATATTGCAAATTTATAAGCGGAGCTTCAGATACGATATAATACCAACATACAGTATCTCCCTCCCCCGCCATGGATGAAGCGCTCGATCCTGCGGCTGCAGCCGCTGCATTTTCTGCTGCCTCGCAGTTCCTCAATACTTATGCTGTAGGCGATACTATCTCTCGCGCAACCTCTCCCGGCTTGCCACCCTCTAACTCACCCGATACCGATGATATCAAGCGCTATCGACCGCGCACCTTTGCATACTTCCAACTACTACCTTACCCAGTCGAAGACGATGCCGCCCGCGATGCTGCCTTGCAGGGAATATTGAAGCAGCTCTATATAGCCGTCAAGGCTGAGGACTTCTCCCCTGGTGCTCTCCACTGGACGCGGCAGCTTCAGGGATGGCTGGCACTCAAGTTCGACATGCCTCGGGAGTTACGCGCCAACCTCGTACAGTTGTACTTCCATCTGTCGCTTGCGCCCGGCCTAGATAATAATTCGGCCGATCGGTTCTCTAAGATGGTTGTAACGTTGATCAGGAGGAAGCAAGCTCTTAAGCCTGAGCAAGACCTCATCCTCGACTGGAGGCCCCTTTGGACAGAGTTGAAGGCGTTAGTATTACCCAGTGAGGCTGCTGCGCATCATTCTTCTAGAAGGCGGGGTGGTAAGCACCTCCGGAAACTGTGCCTCTATTCACAGCTATACTTTGACCCCAAAGAACGGCGCGCTATCCTGGAGGAGGTACTGCCGTATTTCAGCACTTCGGACATACAAAATGCCTATATCGTTATTGGCCTCTTGAATATTCTGATGCCCACGACTCCAGCTCCTCCTACCGAGCTACAATCTCAGCCATCCGACTTCATACCCACCTTCTTCCATCTATGGTCGTTGATGACCCGCTCCAAGGTGGTGGACAATGCCTTCATCGATATATTTTCCAGAGTTGCTAGGGACTATCTGACATGTCGGCACGTACCCTTCGGCGAGCATGGTGTCTTCACACGGGAGCAGTCCGATCTAATATTTACTGCTATTCTTCGTTTGACCGAAATTCCCGTTGGACAAGCCAATTCACCATACACTTCACTTGACTACTCGGTTGGAATGGGCATCTTCCTCGAGAAAGACAAGAAAAAACATCCGATACCCTATATCGTCGCCCGCTGGGTTATATCCTCCTTATCGCCTCTTTGCCTTGGCAAGGACAATTCAATATTGAATAGTCTCGAAGGCTTCATGGAGTCGATTGATACTTTCTTCCACCCATCGAACCACGGCTCCTGGTCTAAGATGCTGGCTCAACTAACCTATTACCTCAGCGAGTTATTTGTATCTCGTTGGAACAGGGAACAAAGCGAAGAGCAGGACACCCCCGCCGAACGAAAGATCAACGATGTTCTGAAGCACCGGTTTGTCTTGAGTTTGCGAGAGGTGACCTTTATGGGACTCTTTGGTAAAAGTTCAGCTATCACCAGCTTGTACTTTAACGCTTTGCAAAACCTTACCTACCTGGAGCCCGATCTGATGCTGCCCGGCGCGCTACAGAGGTTCTACCCGAGTTTGCAGGGCCTAGTTGAAGTTCACCGAACCACCTCTAGTCTCTGCGGCCTGAATATGATTGCCAATATCATGTCGAGTCAGAAAGGCTTCAGATGCCACATCACTGCTCTACTAGCATTAGCTCTACCTGGCATCGATGCTAATGATTTAAACAAGACACAGTATACCCTAAACTTCATACAAAGTGTTTCGTATAGTATCCCGTTCGTGACTTTGGCAAAAGAGAATAACCAGGTTCATGATACTAGCATTGCTATGCAATGGGTCCAAGGGGAAATGGAGCGGATGGAACGCGAGGGCCAAGATGTTAAGATCGACTACAAGAACGAGCTGACCGACGAAGACGAAGCGGATATTGTGCGCTCCTCAACCGCAGGTTTCGGTGAATTTATCTTGACGCTACTAGGAAAAGTCTTTACATTACTGGAGAATTTGCCAGACTCGGCGCAGGTACGCTCTGGGTCCCCTGAAGACAATATTATCAATACCCTACCGGCTGCCTTAACCCCAATGTTTGCTTCTCTATCACCCGAGCTCTTTGACATGGCTTTAGAGAAGCTTTCTACCTTTGTCTCGAGCCATGTAGTCCACCAAGCTCGCGATGCTATGGCTTGGATCTGCAATGCGCTTTGCAAAGTGAACCCTGAAAAGACACTAAAGGTATTCATTCCAATGTTGATTGTTAATATACGCAATGAAATTGACTACAATGGTGCTGCATCCGATCGGAGCAGCGGTACCGAAGTCCTTCCTCGGGACAGGGCTCTCGTGTGGCACGTGAGTATCCTGAGCATGTGTGTTGTTCATGTGGGTAGCGAAGTGCTCAAGTATAAAAAAGATCTTTTTGAAATTGCAGAGTATATGCAAGAAAAGTGCAGGGGCCTCCCCACTATTCACATCAGCAATTATATACACCATCTGCTACTTAACCTCACGCACACGTACCCCATAGATACTTCGCTTTACGAGCCTGATGTCATAGAGCGTGGCCTAGACGTCGCAGATTGGGGCAAGACAACATCACCGACAGACTTAACGATCCGGTGGCACCGGCCTCTCGAGGAAGAGATCCAGTTTGCGGTTGAACTGTTCGAATCCCAAGCTGGAGGGGCCATGCAACGTCTTGAGTCGTTCATGAGTGACAACCCCCCTGTTAGTCGGAAAGGAAAGAACAAAGAATGGTCAGACGAGGTTTCCCGCCAATTAACTCAGTTGCGATTGGTCATCTCGGGCCTCGCAACCCTATTTGACCCGAAACGGGCATCAGGGGAGGCTAACGGACACCCTAATGGTAATGGGAAATCCGAAGAGCAAGAGGACGAAATTATGGCTGATGGTGGCGACGACGATGAAGACGACGATAACAATCCCTTAGCCGAGGTGGGAGAAGATGACGAGACGAAGCCACAGTTTAAATATCCGAGCGGTTACTTACTTACACCGGACACCCCGCTTTATGACCGGATCCATAACCTCCGGGAAGATATAGGACGGTTGCTCTCCCGAACACACTCTTTCCTCAACTCCCACCAGGAAGATGACGTTGCTTGCTTCACGGCTCTATACAACACGTATCGTACCTGGATTACGGATGTAGGATTCGAGAGGTCAGCACACCCATTAGATCGCCTAGTTCGACTATACAGGGCAGATGTTGCCCCTTTCAAGATAAGTGGTTTGCGAAAGGTGTATCCCAGACCTCTTCTTATCAAGAGGGCCGACGCATATCAACTACAGAGGGTCAAGCATAATGCATCAATCCGGAGGAAGAGCGAGTTAGATAAGCGTCTACTCCTTGACCTTGCCGAATCCTCCGTCTCTTCATATGCGGATGTGAGACGAATCGCCCAGGGTGCGCAAGATGCGTCCCTAAAGGCATTAATAGGCGGCCGCCCGCTCGTTATCCCCGTCATTCTAGAGAGGTTCCGCAAGGCTCTCGAAGAGGTCGACCACGATCGTATCAAGGGTGCAATGTATACATTGCTCTTCACAAGCTTGCTTAGGACGTTAATGAGGGACTGGAGATTTGCCCCTGACTTGATGCGATTATACATCCAATCAGCCAACGTCGACAAAACGTCGATTCAGAATCTTGGAGCGACCGCTATTTACCCGCTGATGGACTTTGGCAAGCGGTTCGAATTGATGGTAATTACCGATGAGGAAATAGTTAGTTTGATCAAGCCGGACGAGGATTGTTCCAAGGCTATCAACGCAAGACATGATTTCATTGTTGAGCGCAGAAAGAGGGTCGAGCAGAAAAAGGCAGCTTTGGGGCTTGAATTAACGGAGATTGCAAAGGAATCACACTGGAAGACGGCTAGCCGTTGCGCTATCTTTACGACGAACCTTTGTTTACGCTTTGAGAGCATCGCGCCGCCAGAGTTCATCGAGCTCGTCGTCAAGGGGACAAACGACCCCCACCCAGGCCTGAGGGCTAACTACCTAAACGCATTTTCCAACATATTCACTGCGATCGATCAGCGTGCGGTATATGGGCACAGCTACCGCGACTACCTCTGCGAGAAGGAGCAAGATATCAACAAGATCGTCATCCCAGTTCCGAAGGGTGATGCCGAATTCACGGAAGCTTTCTTGGATAGCTTCAAGCATCCTGAAAATACAGAGTACTACGTCGACACAGATCACCCTGGCTGGCTAGTCTGGGGCAAAAAGTTCAATGCCTTCAAAGCAGATCCAGAAAAGTTTGACGCTTACGATGACGTTGAGAGGGCTGCCAGGCAGCAAATTGGCAAATTAATAACGAGACAGTGGCTTTCTCAATGCTTCGATTATCTCAAGCAGGAGCCGCGAGACTCTTCCTCCGATAGGTTCAGAACCTCTAATGTTGTACTGCTCATGCATGTCTTCGACCTTATGATATACGGGCAAACCGAGCTCAAGTTCGAGGATGTCAAAGAATTGGTGGGCGAAGTGTACGGCGATGGGAGCGACAAGCACCAGCACCGTGCTACAGCAGAGATCCTAGGTGCCTTGATGGTTGGTACAGCTTACGACCCTATCCATATGAAGCAGGAAGTCTGGGGCTTTGCACAGCCGATGATCCTCGATATTTTCGCCGATAATCTTACACCCGATAACCTCTCGTACTGGGCCACGTGTCTTCATTTTATCATCGATACGAAGGATCCTCGCCGTGCTAGCGAGCTTGTTAGCCGTCTGAGTTCTTTCCGTCTAGATATGAACTCCAACGCCGCCTTTAAGGAATCCTCAAAAGTGCAGCTTCTCGAGTTCCTCATTAACGACTGTGGCTGGCACTACCGTCACGAGAAACCCATCTTGGATGACTTCCTAGCGCACATTGACCACCCCTATAAAGCCGTACGCGAATCCATCGGTCGTGTAATTGCCACTATATATAGAACTCGATATCACGAGTCATTCGAGAATGTCAGCGCTCTACTAGAACAGAATAAGGCAGATTCAAACATCGGTATTCGACCTTACAAGCCAAGTGATGAATTTACCGCTACCATCAGAGACGTGTTTGCTCGTCTGGAAACTTGGCGGCACGAGCGTACCCCTGGCCAACAGACACCATCCTCTTACACATCTGGGTCAAAGACAGTCCTCATATGGCTAGACAACACTCTTTCGTCGCAGGAGTGCATCCAGCTGATTCCGTTCTTCCCAGAGCCGTTTATTGACCAGCTTCTACATATGATGGATGTGAAAGAAGACCCAGAATTAATGCGTCTAGCCTACCACGTCTACCGCCATCTACCGAACATTCCATTCCGTACCGGGGAAGACGCGCCATTCATCGCGGCATTGATCCGTCTAGGAAGAACTGCAACAAGCTGGCACCAGCGTCTGAGAGCACTTGTTAATATGCAAGTCATCTATTTCCGGCGATTATTCCTGATGGACGCTCCACAGCGAGAGTTACTGTTTGACGCTGTGGGTGACATGCTAGCCGATTCCCAGCTCGAGGTTCGAACTGTTGCAGGCGCGACGCTGGCAGGTATGATCAGATGCTCCCCGGCCACGATACGTAACCCCTTCATCGCTACCCTAAAGTCGCGCTTCGAGACTCAGCTAGCGAGGAACCCAATGCCGAAGAAGAGACAGCCTGGCACAGAAACGCCAGTGAATGTCACACAACAAATCGTGAAAAGACATGCTGCTGTCCTGGGTCTTGGAGCATTAATTGAGGCGTTTCCATACGCGACGCCGCCACCAAATTGGATGCCTGAAGTCTTGGCCTTACTTGCAAGACGTGCAGCAAGCGATCCTGGTGTGGTTGGCAAAGCCACCAAAAGTATCCTCTCCGAATTCAAAAAGACAAGACAAGACAGTTGGGGAGTCGACCAGAAGGTAAGCCCTAGTATTTACTCTAAATTGGCAATAAACATACTGACATATTTGATAGTATTTCACTCACGAGCAACTCGAAGATCTGGAAGGAGTCCTCTGGAAGAGTTACTTCGCGTAGTAGTATGAGGAGTTAATATTTATCCCACTTTTTGCCGTACCGGCGTACCGGGACGTACTTGGTTCGGGGACGGAATAGAAACTTAGGTAGTCATAGGCGGTGCTTTTTCTTGGAATACCGAGTGTGCACACTAAGGGTCGCCGGAATGGAAACGAATATAGGTCGCACGGGGCGCCAGGTAGATACTTTTACATACATATAGATGTGGAAGGATACACCAGGTGTGTTCGGACAAAGAAACCATTAGAACATGCAGTGCTCAGGGGTATTGCATATAACCGATAGGTGCTGGCGAGTTATCACGTACCGCATAGCGTTGGGTGGGACCACTAGGCCTAGAGATCAAGGCAGCTACTATAGAAAATTAGTATATAGAGTGCGTAATGTCTTGAATTGCGTTTTTGCGAGCTTTGATAATTGATCTAGAATATGTGAGGTTGCTTATCCGTCTTGTAGCTATGTGTAAGCCGGATTATGGAAAGGAGTTGAGTATATACTCAGTCCCCAACTATCAGCCTTAGCTTAAAAGATTACTTAGATACCGTAATGCCTTTAATTCAGCGTAGCGAGATTTTGATAGAGGTACCTCAAGCTGAAATGTTATTATTCCATGATGATTTGACATTACTACCAGTTGACTACTTCTTATTCATTTAGAGATACGGTATGGCTATTTAAATAAGGACATTTGGTAGAATATGGAAGTCGAAGATTACCTACCCACCTACTTTAGGTAGGCATATTTGGTAATTGCAAGCATATCTTTTAACTGTAGGCTGCTTCACTTATATCATCAAAGCAGTATTGTGTGTCTCTTGCTTTACTTGGTTTATACTGTAAAGAGATAATAAGTTTATCCTGGAATGGTAGTCTTTAAAGTACCCTGATATCATACTGACCAACGTATTACTACTTTCCTTTACCAGAACCAATTTTGGTAATTAAAGAGTTCGTTAAGAAATCAACCTAAGTTGGTTACATTTTCAAAAGCTGTTCTATAGTATAATCTTCTAAAATACGGATTGGATCTTCTTTTTAGCCTCTGCTTATTGGTTTAGGTTAGCCTGAGAGGTATTACTATTATCAAGTTAAATACCGTGAGTAGCCTTCTAGTAGCGAATCTAGAAGCTGTTTTAGTTAGGTAACTATTAGTTATGTTATTATATCTGTCATTAAACTTACAAAGCTTCAATATTTTAAACCACTAGTTAGTTAATCTATAATGTTCGTCTTCCTATTAGCCAGACTTGAAAATAATGACGCGTGTAAACTACCGTTGGAGCAAAGCAACGTATTTATGTTTATTGGAAGTCCTCTGAATGTATTATACATCTGGTACTTCAGGCCCTTCGATGAAATACTTTAAATATATAGTGTTTTTTGAAGGCTCTAGAAGTTTAATAACATTTCTTTCGCTAGCAGTGTATATAGTGCTACTTGTTATTAGTATTATACATGGAGCTTTACATCTCTCAGGTAGTACTAGCTACCTAGGTATCTAGAAGAATCCCTATCAAGTTATATCTGAATTTAAGGTTCTTATTGTCACCTCAACTCCTGAAAGGGTCTCATTGGGAACTATCGGTATCAATTTATTAATACATAACCACATATTGACGTGATATTTATCAGAGACAGATTACAAATCGATTTGTTTTCATGTTTAATGAATATAATGTGATGAAGTTCCTATTAGTAACTACTAGTCAGGGTTGGACTAATCTCACATCGTTCGCAAAACAGCATTGCTGTAGTTTAGTAATGGTTGACAAAACGTTAGATAATCACCTGGATTAAGCAACTTGCATGTGCCGCGCATGAGGGTTTTAGTCTGGTACTGGCCACTTCTGGTTGAGCAATGAGTTACCATAGATGATTCAAAGATATCATAAGCAATATCTATCGCATTTGGCGCCGTTCTTCGACTGATTAGACTTACGGCTAGTTTTAGTGTGTACCCTTGAGCTTTGGGGCCAACTGTAGTCAATAGCGGTGATGATATACATCGACCTTTTCTAGGAACAGTGTCTCGAAGAGTACTCCTGATATCGTGTAGCGCTGTGCCGCAACACCTGTACCTAGAGGAGCGAAATCCCTGATCCATGATGGATATGCTGCCTACAGATGGCACCTATGAACCATTGTTTTCTTTATTGGATCAACCACCTGATATGGCTATTAACTGGTACCTAGGAAGCGATGTCGACTCATTCATAGTTGACCGCCCTGTGGCTTTCAAACATCATTTTCACCTATCCCTGAAGCGGATTTGCCGCCATACTAAAGCTGTTAGATCGCCTGGAGGCATTTGTGACATAATGTCTCATCTATGTACATTCGGTAGTCTACTGGAACGAAAGAAACCTAGCTAGGGCGGACGGCAAAGGAAGAGCGCATGATTTACTCGGGATAAAAGCTTGAAGGCATGACGCATAGATAGACCGGTGTTGACCCCTAGATGGTGAACCCGCCTCTCCATAGGCTAGTGCAAGAGGAAAATCGTTTCTGAAGGCGCTTTGTCAGGATAGCTACGGGAGCGATTGCAAAAAATGAGCAGCTTGTCCTCCAATCAACATTCAAAGGCGCGGAAGGGTTATATTTCATGATACGAACGAGCCTTCAAGGAGTCAGATGACAATAGCCAATGGCTGTACTCGCTGCAGTATTACAATACGCGTGCGGCTATGTAACTGACATACGTATACTTACAAGATTCTATGACACGGCAAGTAATTACTCCATACGGGTACCTATATCGTGTTACGCTACAGTCAATCTACGATGTCGTAGTGACATACTATATCGTAGCAAGAAAACTGAGGGCCGCATGATCGCGGCCAGCAACAACTGCCGCAGGTTAAGTAAATGGACCAACCAGGCGGAAGCTTCTCCATCTATGCATCATATCTCAAGTGCACCGGAGAATTAATTTAAAAAGCGGCTACAACGGGGGCCTCCTCATCTGGCCTCTCCAGATCCGACCGTTACAGAAACTGGCTAGGCTGGGCTAGGCTGCTTGTAATTACTACACCACGGGTCTAACGGCTCGAAAGGCCAACTGTACATAGGTTTGGCCATCATACATAGTTGCATGATTTCTCAGGGTCTATCTTCCCCCAGAAAATCAAGATCTTGGTGCCGAGGGCCGCGCATCGTACGGATGTATGATAGGTTTCCTGTATGTTGGCGAGGCTATTACATGTCAAGTTCGCATAGAGTAGTACCCGGTGGCTGTAACATAACCAGCGGTAACAAACAAACAGAATACAGGATATTGAGGGGAAAGAGCTCGAACCAGGAACGACCATAGTCGAGCTCGGCAGAACTCGGTATCTAGGGCTGATCTCTTAAGTTCCTAGCTCGGTGCTATGTATGTACACTAGAGACTACGCAAATATTATTCTTCTGGTAAGGAAGAGGGACGGGTTCTGCTCTCTATGGATTCCGGGAGATTAGGTTCCAGAATCGACTGGTAGTACCAGTACATAGAGTAAGCAGTACGACGAAAATTACAAGAAGATAGCTCGCAATTGCAACAGCGGGAAATTTCTTGGCAGGTAGCGTGGGCTTATGAAGTTTACACCGTAGTCGTTTTGTTGGGGGATATGTTAAAGAATGGTGATGATAATGATTGTATGTAGTATGCTTCGATGAAGACAGCTAGGATAGGTTTACAGCCAAGACTATGAACGGATCTTTGACTCTGAGTCTGCATAACGACCAATGAGCGTTGCTGGACCTAGCAAGGCTTAAGTTAAGGCGGATCTTCTCTAATATCTTGAGAGACTCATTTGAATAGTCGTAATTTAGCGCTTCCGATAGCCCTAGCGGTGGTTGGAAAACTATAGACATGAGTACATCTAAGGATTTCCTTTTCAACACTGAGCACAAATCGGTCTTTGCAATTCTACATAGTGTAGTTCGGCGTATAAGCGATGTAACGACGGCTCGCGGAAGTTGTACCCTTGACCTTGAAGGGATCATCTCAACGGACCCCTGATTCCCTGCTTGTAACCCTCTCGGTGCAGTACCGTGTATCCCTGAAATGCGGGGGTATAAGAGAAGTATGTTAATGATCGAATGGATTTTTCGGGAAATGGTAGTTAGTGTCGGAGATAAGCTTGAAAAGGGGCAAAGCGTTCATGACCAGGTTGCCAGAGGAAGTTTACTTGCAGGGCTTAGAAAATGTTAGGACGCAGTCATATAATTCTATCGTTTGAATGGCGTCAGAGATTCATGATGTGTTTGAGAGGAGAGACGATTATTATTAATCCTCCGGATTTTGGGGTATCATGCAGTTTTGACAGCCCTCCCGAGAGCGGTCTCGAGCTCGTGAGGGGAAAAAACGTGGTATCCGGGTGAGGAGTCCGTGTATGTAGACAGGGGGTTGAGTGAACTGCATTTTTGTTAACGTCTTAATTACATGCCTCTTGATGTCACTTGTCCGTTGATCAGTCCATATGTACACTATGAACTTCTCAACTACAGACAACGACGCGTATCTTGTATTTTGTAAAATGACTGGCGGAGTTATGTCGTAGTCGTCGCAACTCAGCCATGTCATGTAATCTCACGCTCGGTAAATAGGAGTGCTAAATGAGAAGAGCTCGTAATCCTACTCTCTTAGACCGGGTATCTGATATAGGCAGGCCGGGCTACCGTCTCTCTCTCTCTCTCTCTCTCTCTCTCTATCATCTGTGACATGGATATAATATTCTACTGTGATTAATCCTGTCTTGATATACTGTGGATAGCATGATTATAACCTGACAACTCGTCGTTAATTGCTTGTTTTATATCGAGCCATATATACTGCATTGGGTAGGCTTGGTTAATCTTGTATGCAATCCCGTCGTTACAACTCCTGTCAACTAACTGGCGAGACGGGTAGACCTTGTTCGATCGGAGTATTAATGTGCTCGCTACCTGAAAGTTGCCTCTGAGGGTGGATTTACATGTACTCCGCATGCAGTCAATTTAACCCCATTGTCCAGATCAAGGAAATGTGATCATTTACCATTGCCCTTTTAGGATTGATGGTGTGCTAGTACTGTAACCCTCCCTTCCCCCTACGCGTCTTCTAAGCTGCAACCATAGTCATCCGCGCCGAGTGCGGGCAGACTTGCATATGTACGCTGCTCTGAAAATAGCTCCCGTTGGTGCTGAAGCGAGATGTCATTTACTACAGCGGTTACCTGGTCCAATCTTGATGCCAAGTCTTAAGCAATATACACCACTATCAAAGTCGCGCACGACGTAGAAGACGTAGAAGGCTATGTAGGTAGTTACGGTGTGATGAGACTCAGGAGGTAAAGTAAATTGCTTCCTGTATTTGTTAATTAATACTGTGGCTACGGATAGCGTCATCTAGCACAACTAATCCGTACGTATTATTCATTTGCCTATTAATCCGTATGTACCCTACGAACTGGTCATAGAACTGCGCCTCCGGCTCCCCGGCTCCCCGGCTAGCGTCAAAGATGGCGATACCGGATTCGGCCGTTGTGGGTAGTGATTCGAAGCAAATATCGGAGAATATTTTCGGAGGCTAGGGCCGAGGAAAGATCCTCGTCAGTTACTCGGGGTTTGTCGAAACTCTCAGGTATCTGTACCTCGGTACCTACCTAATGTATTGTACAAGAAGGTATCTGGCGAGTAGGGATCTCTATCAGGGGACCAGGGTGGCTGGGCAGAGAGCATGGGTCATAGTCGCGCGTGGACGAACAGAGAACAGGGTACAACAGCAGGGGGATGGGCTCCGAAGAACTCCACGTTTCAATCATTTCCTGCAACTTGGAGAAGCAGTCGCGCAATGATGGCCGTGGGTCCAAATGCAACGGTTTGGGCACATCGTAATTGACAACAGCAAACGCCGTACGGATGTGGGGATGGCAATGTAGCGGCTTGTTCTTAGTCCAACAACGATACGAGAGGGTTTGGTCTAGATATTGGAAATGCCTGAGGCCTCGAAAAAGCTTGACGGGCGACCGAGTTGGACTACCGTTGAACTATTGGCTTGGCTACGGCTGGGATGAGATGGGGTTATGAATGCACAAGAGCAAATTACCTACCTAGGTACGCTATGTAGATAGATGAAGATGTTTAATATGTATTAAGAAAATCTGTATAATTGTGAAGCATAACAACCAGAAGTAGAGAAAGCCGCCCAAAAGAGCTGTTGTTATTCAGTCTTTTCTCTAGTTATTACATTAGGTTATGAGGTAGGTAGGTACATAATGATTTCTAGATGAAGATTTTTCGAGAACGTCTGAGCGTATTTCGAAGTCTTCTACGCTTATTCTATTCGGGAGAGCCCGTCACTTAAACCCCGGGTTGGTCAAACCAAATGCACTCAGCAATTAGTGTATATACACTTCATTACAACAAAGCCTAGCGAACCCCAGTGCCTTGGGTAGATGGGTTTTGGCAAGATGGGGCTTAGGGGATAATAGAATATGCCGAATAATAATACCTAAAGAACTGTCCGGTACAGCCCGGGGCAGGGATTTCTTGTAGTCCGAGTGACTTAATTGTACTAATATATCCACGTAGTTATGTATACACCTACACATGCCTTGGGAAAGTAGACGAGATCTACGGGAATAAGAATAAATTGAAAAAAGGAGGCTCATAGTCTACAAAACAGCGCTTTGGATACTAAGCATTGACAATATAATCAACTTCGATGATGTGGAAACAGGATGACTTTGTCTTGAGTACTGTACGAGCATTCTAGCATTAGTAGAGGTTTTATAAAATACAAATACGTAAGTGTGATAATTATTTTAGATGTGCTATTTGTAAAGAAGGGCCTAGCCGGCCAGCTCCGCTGGGAATACATAGGGTGTAAAAGTGTACCTAGCCTAGTTACTTTCCTGTTTGATTCTCGATCTCTCTGACGGTAATATCATTGCCTTTAGATTGGAATACTGGAAGCTACTGTATATAGGTACCTTCGAATAGATTCCGTAATAGATTGTCTAGAGAATAAACAGTAAGAGGAGACGCGTTCGACAGGGGTTGTAGCGTATGTATGTAGAGGCTTCTACCAAGTAATCGTGGCGAATTGGTCAATAAACAGCACATAATAGTTAAACACCTCATCATGCTTCCAACAGCTGCCACACCTCTGGTTGTAAACCTGCTGGAGACCTGACAATGAGACTTAATCCTGTAATAGTGATACAACCTAGAAGAGGGCTGGAAGAGAGACCGTAGTAATGCACTGTACTCGTGCCTGGCAATCCTGATTTTCCATGCGTCTGTCTCTCTCGCTGTGGCGGGTACATTCCGAATAGTTTGCAAGTCTGGCTCCGCCCCTTGCGGGGGTTAGTTAGCTTGGCTACCTACCTATGTACATAGGACCTAGACAAATATTTGTGAGGACATCTTGGCCCCCCCTGTTATATCATGATACCTAACGGGAGAAGCAGATACAACCCATCTCGTAGTAATTTGACTAACGACTTCTAGATCTAATAGAGAAGCATAAATCTCCATGGACAGGCCTACACGAGGCTGCAGCCGAGCTCTATACCGTGATACTCTGCCCCGGCGTGTACAACACGCCACCAAGAACTGCACAATGCACTTCTGTCACACCTATCTCCTAAGTTAGCGAGCGGAAACGCTCCAGCCGTGACACCGGCGAATCTGTAGAAGAGGCTTTATACAACGTTGGATCGTATAGGGAAACTACAAAAGAGTTGTTCTTACTAGAAATAGTCACGCGGAATTAGACTCGCGATCGATGAAGCAAGATTCTTGTATTTCTTTTTGCCAAGCTCGTAGTAAGTTGAGTCACATTGCAGATTGCAGATTTCAGGCCTAGCATTGCAGTGATGCTTTTCATATCTATTGTACTCTAACAATTAGGGGGATTCTTGAGGAGTTTGCTCATGGGCAGGGGTTATCGTAATATCAAAACTCCAGGGGCGAATCCATTAGCCCCTTGATGTGCGTAAACCGCAATAAATAGTAGAAACAAAGGGGAACCTAGAGGGGTGGAAGTGGTAATAGTGGGAAAACCAATGACGCAGAATAGCCTCCATTTGGGTATCTTTCAGAGAAGTGCTTTTGAAATCCCGTATTCCCAATACAAACTCAAGAGGGCGAACCGGTGAAAATACGACTGTGTGTCAAATATGCCCTCACCATGCATCAATTTCCCTGAAAATCAAACAATCCCAATTCCACGCACACGCACACACACGCACATATTCACACGCGCCAACGCCGCCTTGCCTGCCTGCCTGCCTCCCTGTGAACTGGAAAATCCCACTTTGATGCAATGTTCCGTACGATGCCCAACGAATAATTTTGGAAAAGTGAATTAAATAAGAACGAGTGGGTGGCCGCGTAATTGTAAAAAATGCCGTCGTGAAGTACCAACGTGAGAAATTTGCAATAATTATTATTCTAAGCCGCTAAAGTTTTCGTCGATCTCGAGCAAAAAAAAAGGGGGGGGTATGAACTGTTATGTTGGTAGCATCCATTATCTGTAAGGTGACGACGCCCTCGGTAGTAATTATGCGTATATGAGCAATTTAGACCAACCCTAGTGGTCTTGTTGCGTCTTGTTAACCATATGATTTAGATGGTGGTCGAACGAGTCAGGGCCACCAATAGGGTATGATCCGTTCAGACTCTCGGATGGCATCGTCGCTGTTAGCGGCGTTCCTAAGCCGTGTTCTCGAAGACTGCCGTGATCGTAAGCATTCTGCATGCTTTGATATGGCCCTTGATTAGTGTAAGGAGAATGATGATTCTGATGTGCGTTCGATGTCGGGGGTGCTGTAGTGTACATATTAGGGCCCACTGGTGACGCGGTTCCTGACGGTGGTGCACCATTCAGCGGACCGTGTGACCTGGGGGAGACGTTATGTATCGGTGAAGCCAAGGAGGATTGCGGATGAGTTGGAATCGGAGCGAGATTTAGCGGCGGATTATTTCCATTATTGGAACCAGCTGCAAATATGAACGGATGAGATGAATTCTGAGGATTATTGCTGAACTGAATTGGAGAGTGATTTATTGGTGACTGTCGTTCGTACCCGTGAGGTCCTTGGGCGAGGGGGGAGAAATGCGTATCAATACGACCGGTTGGTGGAGGCATTGATACTGTTGCCGCCGAAGTTGGCGGTCCCGTAGTTACGGACCCTAAGGCGTACGTTGGATTGGTAGGGGGGCCATAGTTGCTCCAACGCATATCCGGGCCTCCCTCCTGCGTGGGAGTCCCAGGATTTATCGCAGCGTATTCTGGTCGATGCCTTTTCGCTACGGGTTCGTCTCCATAATCGTGGTAAGACCTGTCGTCGATCTGTGGCATACCACCGTTCTGTGAAGCACTTCCTTGCCTGTGCACTGTTTGCTTGTCCATCTGATCTGCCATACGTAGATTTTTCTTCTTGTTTGCAATTTGCCTCGAATCTTTGCGCAGTCGAAGGCGAACCCCCTGGTCGCTGAAAGATCGCGTGAGAAAAGTCGACTCCGCCATGCCTGGGAATGCCCTGCCGGCGTGGACTTTGAAAGGGTCGCTCGTCACTGAGCATATCGTTATCCAAAACTCGCCTTCGTCTGAAATGTCCATCGTCATCTGTAGCAAGTCAAAGCGAATAACGTATTCTCCTTCGCTCTTGATCGTTAGATCGCCAAACACGAAGAACGCGCCCTCCTTGTTAGTGGGATCCTTTAACCGGTGCAAGGACGAAACTGTTGTTCCCGCCATCATGTTTGCTGGTGGCGTAGCTTGGCCGTTCGGACCTGGAGGGTGGGCATATTCGAGATACGCAACTGCTATAAGGTAGGGACCTGAAGGGCATTAGCAACCTGGATTTTCAATGTCGAACCCATCTACTCACTTTGTCGATATACGCCGTCGGGGTCCTCGTCGCTCGGAACGTGTAGCTGGAGAATAGGAGGCGGGTCAACGGGTTTGCGGTCTACTCAAGTCAAGTCAGTATTCAGTCAAGCAAATCATAATAAGCAGATAGTACCTTTGTCTTTGCCATTGGCGGCTTTAGCCATGGTCGGTTGTTGTAGAACTTCTAAGCGATAGGTTTCGGGGCTATTAAAATTTAGTCTACGTTTTATATAGAATCGCGAATTCATATGCAATTAGTCTACCTACCGTTGCGGTGGAGGGCCGTTTTGTTGTGGATGTGGTTGATGGTGAACTTGAGGCCCTGACAAAGGGGGCATTGCCGGGCTCATTGCTGGCATATAGCCAGGCCCAGGTCCGTGTCCGACCCAATGGCCGCCTTGATGAGTATGAAACGCCATCTCTACTTGGAACAATTGGAAAAGTTAACGGTGTACTCGGTTTTTATCATTGTTGATGGGTTAGAGGTTAGATAGAAACTTACGAGGGTCCTCGTGCAATACCTCATGTGCAAATCGTGAAGCACTTTAGCTAGTCGTGGATTGGCTCGCTCTAAATCGACAACCTGAACGGATTTTGGCCTTCATCTATTGTTAGCAAATGAAAAGTAGAGCAAGCCAATAAAGTAGAAATTGTGGAAGAGGTGGAAACTAAGAGCGGGTTTTGCAGCCCACACCAATATCTCCGAGACCGCCTGGGAAAAGAGTCCCTCATTCGAACCAGACCACGAAAAGAGATTGCAATCTGATGACCAAGAACTGAAGGGCTCATATGAGAATCAAAGATGAAGGTAAGAGAAACTAACTTTTACGTGTTGCGTATCCCTCGTCCGTCTACAAGCCAAGTCTCGATTTACCAGCTCTGATATTTACGGTATCCAAGCCCAATGCCTCCGTACTGCAAACCTGTGAAATTTAAACACTCTGGATCGTGATATTATCTGCTCGCGAGACGGCGCCGTGTGATTGGTATACTGTGTCCAAGAAAATCCACCAACCGATCGTTCATCCAAAACGAAATTAGTACGGAACAGGACGATAGCTGTGGGATTCCAAAGTAAGATTTGCACAAGATGACGATGTTTTGGACAACACGATTCGTGAAAAAGACGCCTGTTATCCTCTTCTTTTGCGCGGCAGTTGACCTCTCTTACCCGAGTTCCTAGGTAAGGTAGGTACCTAGTCTTCGAAATATCTCTTCGGCAGCGGGTTGAATAAAACCCAAGCACCTCTTCTGAAAATCGTAGGCGAGTTTTATGCACTGGCAACTTTGCCGTGAAAGCTTGATTAATGGCTATCAACCTTTCTTTCACGCGATCCTAATCACAAGCCAACCTAATTAGAAAGATTCCCTCTGGCCATTCAAATACCAATTTCCTACTTCAACTTCTCAATGAGCGGCAATGACGTATCGTTATCCGCAGAGATTTGTAAATAGGCGCATGACTATGCGAATGTACTCAGTAAGCGATGCCGTGGGCGGGTAGCCTCGATCCCGATTTCCTACTGTTGAAATCTGCTTCGAGACTGGAGCTGCGACTGTCACTGTTGGCTGGTAATTAGAACCGAACGCAAGATTCTGGTTCGTGCCTCGTTTGTATACTCAAGTAAGTTGCTTTAATAGGTCGCGGGGTGAAACCAGGCAGGTCTAACGGGAGGGCTAGAGGTGGCGGCCTGGTATACGGAGTCAAAGAGAACAGCCGGGAGTACGATACTATGTTCGACTCGGAAGATTCGCGCCGGGAGACCCGATATCCCTTAAGAATTGCGATGCTAATGCCTGGCTAAGGGGTTAGTTTCCAAGGTCTCGCGGTTTCGCATTCGTGCAGTAATAGAACCTTTAGCCGTCTTGATCCACACGCGAGTTGGTGGCCGCCGAAGGTAGTCGAGGTGCGTTCTGAAAACAATAGACAGTTTAAGATGACGGTCTCAAGGCGGTCGGTCTCAACTGTTATGTCCTGATGGTTGGGGGCGTAGACTAAGACCTTGGTTTGCGGACTCGGGAGCTCACAGGCTTGAAGTGCTACCGTTGTTCGAACCGATGTTAGGATGGGGAGGGGACAAGTCCGCGGTAGTCCAAGGCTCCTCTTGCCGGTGAGATGATGCTCGTCCGAGTTAGCTTATACGAATTGAGGTTGGTCGTACGTATGGTGATGCAATTCCCAAGTTTTACAAATCCTGAGAAAAGGTCCAACCTAAGAAGACGAAATAGAAACGACAGATGATTCGGCAAGGTGGGCGATAGCTTCGTGGGGGTCTTTCCGCGTTCCGGGATCTTCCAGTAGCATCGATAGGGTGGTCGTGCAAAGGAGATATAGACCGTCGTTACCGTAGCCAGGTTTTCCCAAGATCATCGACAAGGCCAGTAAGGAATCGATAAATGAAGACAACACGACGTCCTCGTGGTGACTGTTCAGAAGGCGGTTCTGGAGCTTGTCATGTATTTGGGTGGATTTACGATGTGGAGAAGAATAAACCTAGGTCTGTATGGTATATCATACTACCAACGGAAAGGCATAGGCTAGACAAATATGTACGGTCCAAGAATGTACAGATGGCACAGTAGGTATTCAACGCAAACGACAGTGGTATGATCTGGCCAATAACTGCAGAAAGCTCCAGAGAAAAATGCCAACATTAAGCACTGTGATTGTACGGGGGAATGACGATGGTGGGCCCAAAGGTCTAGGGGATCAACCGGTAAGTATGTACTCGGCCCTCGAGGGTAGACCCTAAGGAGATAGATACCCTTGATAGATGTACACGAAGCTCGACCACGTTGTACTGTGAGTTTATGATTGGTATAATGAGTACCTAACCTACCTAGGCTCCGCCTTGGCTACTAGTACCTCATACACCTCATACCGAAAGAGCTGGCCTCTGCTGACGAAACCATGCTCGATGGTATAAAAGTACACATACTTCTTCAAGCAGGGGTTAGCTGCAGGAGGACTACCTCGCAGCGAGGTACAGCAACGAGCCTGCATGGGGGGGGAGGGGGGGGCGTTGTCGACGTTGTCAACGACGAAGTAGTACATACATATGTAGTGTATGTAGAGAGCGACAGGGGGGAGAGGGGGGAGGCCCTTCAAGCTTTTGTATGTATCCATCTAGAGATATATGTATTGTATGTATTGCACATATTGTACATGGGCCGCCTGTTCATCTGTCTGTGCTCTGCAGCGGACAGGTGAGGGATTGATGGTGGCACTCCCGCACTAGACCTCTCGAACGCGGAACCTCAACGCGCCTACGCGCTTCTTCATCCCCACGTGCGTATATATGATCCAGTACGATATATGCAGATTCAAATGTAAGTGCTCTTAAGACTCCCAGGAATACTAATATACTGACAAGGAGAAGGCGGATAAGAGTAGGGGTTCAAAATGAGTATTTAAGAATACACTGGAGCCTTGGTTGGTTATATGCGGACTCTATGAGATTTTGAACCGGCAAGAAGAGAAGCTGGCACAGTGTGCACAGTCCACCAACCCGAACCCCGGCTTATACGGCCTTCATGTAGGTAGTGTATGTATGTTGAGACAATTCCTCCAAATACATATAACCATACAGTAGGGGAAAAGAGAGAGACTGCCACACAGGCGCATAATACATTAGCGAGTAGCAAGTAGCGGGTGAAGAGACTAATAGAGAGACTGGTGACTGGTAGGCATCAAAAAGGTAGTGTACAAGAACCCCCTTCTAGAGCCGAACAGTAAGTGCAGATATGCGCGAAAGAACTACGCCCCCTCGCATGCAAAGTGGAGGGACGTGGACGGTGAAGACAGAAATGCTCCACTACCCATCAAAATGTGTAATCCGCGGGCACTGCCAAGTATGGTACATCAATTGCATCGTCCCTCTTTAAAGTAGCTTCGAGGAGGGCCGATGCCACCTAGTAATTAACGCCGTCCTTGTATAGGTACGATTTCCGGAACCCCATGTACTAAAAAGATCTGCCATGGCCCATGGCCCATGGCATGTACACTATGTATGTACATACATACATACATACATACATACCTACCTACATAGGTCCATAGCGTATGGCACGTTCTTTCAGAAAAGGTGACTTCGAGTGACCAGCCGGTAGAAGGGTAGAAGGGTAGAAGACCGCTACCTAGGTCTTGTTAAATTAACCCATCAGCTTTCTTCGTGTTTCTTCTCTTCTTTATTTTATTTCTCCTTTCGTCCCTCATCCTCGTCCTCGTCCTAGTCCTCTCTCGTAATCACAAGAGGCCGGTGCCCTGCCGAGCGTGACATGCTCCCACATTTGGTTGATTAGGTGTGGGCAATATTCAGTAGTGTACTGCGTTAGGTTGCTGTCCCGTTACATTCGTGTGGTCATGGAAGATCTGAATTCGCCGAATCAGCTTAGCACCCGGTCCGCAAAAGAATGCCGCGCCCAAAACGCTGTTGGCTGTTATGTAGCTGTTAGCTGTTAGCTGTTAGCTGTTAGCTGTTAGCTACGGGTCTACCGCTAACTGGACCCAGGCTCTCCCGTCTTCTTATTCCAAAGATCGGACGGAATCTCTAGCCGGGCCTGGGCCGGCCGTGTTTCAGAAGCTTCTACAGCCCATGTCCAGAATGCGCATGGAAGAGAAGCCATCAAACGCTAAAATGGGTAGGACGATCCGACCTTCACCACCTCCAGGTTAACACGCGCGGCATCCATCCATCTCTTTTCCCTACCTTAAAATGCTGACATCTGCTGTAGCACGTCAAAACTTTACACTAGGTTAACTAGGTTGGTCTGATGTCGTGCTGCAAGGACCCCAAGAGATTTAACATGGTTCAGGGTTCTACCTAGACTAATCATAAAGGGGTAGCGTTCCTGTGGCGAAGTAATCTTTCGGGTTCCTGAATCCTTAAGCCCTAGCCTCGTCTAATCGCCTAGTCGCCTAACCTAGTGTTCTATGTAGGTAGTGTTAATATTAGTGTTAGTGTTAGGTACCTACCTAAGCAGCTAAGGTAGGCAGTGAGTGTGTGTGTAGGTATGTGTATATTAGTAGCAGCTGGCATGCCAAATGGAGTCTCCGTGACTCGAAAGGCGGCCAAGTCCATATCTAGCACCAAACGCGCCACACTCCTTTCATCGTCGTTCTAGAAAGAGTAGGAGGAATAAGAACAGAATTAGACTAATGCAAGCTTGCTGGCGCCGATTCGCTAACACTCAAGCTACCTAGGTAGTTATACTTTATCCTTTGTTCCTTTCATTCTACCCCGGCGTTACAAGAGGGGTAATATACATCACATATCGTAGGCTATCAGACAGGTGTATGTATCAGGTATGTATACGAAATAAAACAGGCCACTGGCTATTGGATCATGCAGTAGTATGATATATCGCGTGTATCGTACCTATTCAATGAAACCAGGGCACGTGAGAATACCAGGACCCGAGTGTTAGTGATGCCAGAGAGGCTTCTCCCGCTACCCACATACCATTTCAAGATAGTTCAATGCCGATTGATTAAGAAGTAATATGAAATATCAGGATTGAGGAGAAGGTTATGGTCAGGATTAACTTGGAGTGAACCAAGACAGACAGCTAAAAGGACAAGCAGACGTTTGACGTTTGACGTTTGCCCAGATCTTGGTCGGCCATTTTAGCCATGTACGTAAGAGCGCCACGGAGCTTCGCGCAATGAGGGGAAGGATTGGGTGAGAGAGACGAGGAGATGCGTTATCCTTGCTTCTTGTGCTTTTTCTTGGAGTTGAGATAGGCTTCGGTAAGAAACCCTTAAACCCAGAGATCCCTAGGTTACCCAGAGATTTGGCGCGACGCGAATCGGCATTGATGCCCTAGCAGCCTGGATAGCGGCAGAGCTAAGATACCTACGAGGTAGCCAGGACTTACATAGGTATCCAGGAATATACCTACAGTAGGACGAAGGAGCATGCTTGTACTTCACATACACTAGTATGTATGTACATAGCTCTGCGGTTCGTGGCCGCCAAGGCATTGACCTGCACAATGCATAGAAGCTGCATCGCGCGTAGCTGGTCGTAACATGTGAGGCCAGCTGTCAAAGCAGCATCGGGCATCCCAAACTTGTCACGTTCTTGACCCTGCATAGTACATGGCATAGTACATTACCGCATACCGCTAACCTAGGCATGTATCTGCGTACGTATTTGTGTAGGCATGTGGTCACACTGATCTTGTCGGGAAGACGGAGATCAGGCCGGAGTCTAGAGCTCCAGAGGGAGAAATTCCTCAACGCATATGGCTGACAGTGTAAGATGATTCGTTGCTCATGCACTCGCTGATGATCATCGCAGCTATGGTAATACTGATCGATGATGACGAGGACACCGCCGAAGGATGATGCGATATACTGCGAGAGATAATAATAGCTAAACAATAATAACGCCTCCTCTTGTCGTACAATACTTACTCGGGAGCCACTTGACCAACCTAGCGCGATGAAACACACCACACCCACCAACGTAGTAACATAATAAGGCTTTCGATAGGGCTTTAGACACTTGTCTCGCTTATGCTGTTCGTCTAGCTCGTGCAGAATGACCATGCATATCCAGGGTTTCGTCGGAACACTGCAGATGAAGACCTACCAGTGGGGTGTATTCCGATTCGGTGCGAACGAAAATTAGACTGAAAAAGAATGATTCGGACTCGACGGGTGATTCGCTCGTTAATGTATATTATCAGTGGGCCAGCCAGTTCGTTACCGGTGTAAGAGAATAATAAGAATTATTATTGTTATTGTGATGGTGGTGATGGTGGTGATGGTGGTGATGATGAGGATGATGAGGATGAGGTAACTATCCTCAAGAGCAGTCATTGATGGGAGGTAGGTTAAATAACCAAGGTACCTAAGTAAGTACCTAGGTTAGGTAGGAGGTAGGTATACCTTACCTCTGTTAAAGCCGAGGAGACGATGCAAAATCCCCTCTATGCGTACACCGCCAGTATGGGGTATGATATATATGTATGTATGACAAGTCAGTGGCTTGAAGTGGGGGATCGGCCTTCACTTCTCAACCGGAGGTTTGATGGGCCAACTGATATATCTAGATGTAAGCCATTGTGCGTTATATACCGTCATGTGCCGTATTAATATTCGAATTAAGCCCTTCTATGTACCTATAACCTATGATATGAAGCTACAGGAAATCGTATGGACTCGCGTATTGTTGCAATGGTATGCATTCAATCTATCCATCCATCCATCCATCCATCAATCAGTCAATCAGTCAATCAGTATCAGCCCAACAAAAACATGACATGTTACTCTTGTCATCATCCCTGCCGCCACATCTTCGAGACTCCCGGTTTGACAGATGGGTGCCTTATCGAAACCAATGTTTAACCTCGCGCGTCTCCTGGTAACTCTGGAGCTGGCATCCAGATGATCAGAACTCACGGTTCAGTCTAGATCCTCACCCGCTTTTAGATTGATATCCGCGATCTGGGGTTGGGGGAGTCAAGGTGAGATAGGTAGTAAGATGGTAAGATGGTAAGATGGTGAGATGGTGAGATGGTGAGATGGCAGCCAAAGTTGAAGAGACCGTGGTCACGTAAGGCTATCTACATTGTATTATTTTGAACTTTACCACACATAAGCTGAGACGGGATCACACACACATACTCCGTTGCCGTACCTACATTAGACTCCACGGATCGCCCGACCATGGTTCGTGATGAGCTATAGCATATAAGCCGCATAGTAGCACCAACTCTTATATGCTAGCTTAATCAAGCCCGCTGCCTGCTGCCCGCTACCGTCGCGATGTATCCTGCGAATGTTTTACCTGGATCTAGGAATGCCAAGTCAGACGGAAACTTACCCCCCCTTGTCTTTCGTCTCGACCTTCGGAATCAAGGAACCTCCTCCCCCACGAGATTCCTCGGACCTCTACAAACCGCGTAACAGGTTGTTACCAACAGCCTGGCATCGCCTTTAATCCCAGCAGGCTTCCGTATGTACAATTCCTGGTACTCATCCCATCTCAAGTGTTCATCTCGTCCTAGTCAGTACTTCGACCGTTCCTGGTAACGCCTCCTTCGGTAGATTGTCGCTATTGATGACGCTACGCCATGACGATGTTGCAGGGTACTAGGTTCTAATAAGCAGATCATTAACATAGCTAACGACCGTTGAAGACGTGCTTATTATATACATGTAACTACCTAATCTGCTAACTAACCTAGATGAATGAGACCGCCATAGGTAGCTCACTCGACTCTATCGCCGATACATACCTGGGTACAGCTACACTCTTTCCCCTTTGAGACATATGAGATTCCTTTCCACGTACGTATGTACATCTTAAGGGCGGATAAGGAAAAGCCGCGTAGCTTTTCAGCCCACCATTCTACTACCTAACGGAGCCAACGATCGCTTCGCTCAACTCTTACCTGAAACAATCCCCGCCAAGTCGCCTCTAATGTAAAAGCGTTAGCTGAATTAGGTAGTGCTTTACTAGACGCTATAGCTATAATGATAAACTTTCTAGAGCGTATACACCGTACTGGAAGTCGTACTATGCTGGCTCATCGTGTTTCGTTCCAGGTTCTAAGCCCGATGCAAACGCACAGGCCGGTCAAGTATCCGGAACACCCTTTTGGCTCCCAGCGCCATGGGCCAGACCCCAGATTTGGCAAACGGGCTAATTACTATGACTAGACCCCTATGACGAAGAGGCGTTCTCTATGTTCACTTTTGGAAATCCATTGTTGGACAGATACTGCTTATTTCTAAATCCGGCAAGCCTGAAAGCTGAAGGGGTACAAATGTACCTATATCAAACGATATCGACGCCATCCTGCCGGCATGTCCAATCAGGACAGCTCATTGTCTTAACCGAGCCCATGTCAAAAAAGAGACTTGGGCCTAAATACGTACACTAGAGCATTGACTGATGAATTATAGCGGTCCTTGCTATAATTAATACGATCCATATACATGCTATTATCTACACGACATTTCAGGTCAGGGATGTCATTGTATCAGATGTCCGTCATTCTCATTTTCCCTGCTGTCTCTTCCTCGATCTCCGCATTCCATAAGACAATTAACCATGGATGGTGATGTATTAACCCACCGCGGGTACATCGAGGTACATTTTTGAACAGCCTGCCTGATATAAGCCGCATTAACATGACACTTATTAGTCTTACATGCAATACACCCAGGTAAAATTCTGTGTGGGATTAGAGAAAAAAGAAAAAAAGAAAAAGGGAAAAAATCGGCATTTCGTCAACGGCTTTTACCCTGTTCCCCCAAATCCACGTGCGCTGTAACGTCTGCCATCACCCGGTCCGCCAACATAGCGGATGCGGTGCTCCTTTCCGACTCTTGCAATACAACGATACCTACAGCGGCATACAAGACCCTGCTGCTTAGATGCAGTCGCTACTGCAGGTGCCATGTGCTGAGTTGTCCCACCTTCATACTACTACATATGTCCTTGAATATATTGATGCTTTGAGTGAAGTGCAGAATCTGACCGCGAGCTCTGTTCTTCTTTTTTCTTTTTTTTGTCCTCCTCTCTCGGCCGGTAGACAGGCTGAAAGTAGAGCCGGGGAACCCTATCCTGTCCAAAAGCGGCAGGACACTTAATGCCCAGTTCGCCGACTACCAAGGACCAAACTACTAAGAGCCAACTAGAATCTTTTTAACCCTGCTCGTACTAGTATCTCGTTTCCGCTACCCGTAATCTCGACCTCCCGCTCCCGCGATCCCTTTCCATGTTTAAGATATCAAGGGCTTTCTATTCCCCACTGACATTCTTTAATGATAGGTACTAACTACCTAGGTAGATAGTATATATTCTTACACCCTTATACATACCCTTGAAAGCCTTGGGTATCTCTATTAAACATAATCAACGCACTGGTTGCCCAGTTATAGTCCATTATATACACGTTCAGCACAAAAGCAGTAACGAAGCACATAAGGTGACAAGGCGGCGTAGCTACTATTTAGAACTGAGACACAAACTTAGCAATAACGCTCCTCTATAATAACATGATCCTGGGCACATTGACATAGAAAATTTTATATTATACAGGGAATATCATGACAGCCGCTTTGTGTTTCAAACAGCGAAATTACATGCGAAGCCTGTCTGTTTGATTGATTAAGTCTATCCATAATCCACCTCGTCTACCTCGCCGCAGAACTGCGTACTCCTGCGTCTGCTAATACCACCTGCCTACCTATAAGACCATCCTGTAGGCTACTCCACCTGCGGCACAGGATGTCTATGTCTACCTATTGTAGCTATTGTAAGCTCTACTGTAGGTACAGATTGACCATAGCTGTATTCGCCTTCTCTTTTAGAAGCACACCTGGGGCATATTCCCATTCTTATCCTAAATTGATATTCTGCAGCTGTCTTGTTTCTATTTCGGGCCATGCCATTGCGAGCTGAATGGTCATGCTGCTTGTTTTTATCTTTCTAACCTAGGCGTGAGCTGGAAACTAGTAAAAATTAGAAAATCGCAATACTTATGCACAGCGCACAAATCTACAGCGCAATGTTGGTAATAGGACATCATTCCAGGATCATGCTATTTAGGTAGTTACATTAGATACTAAGGTAATGTATACGCGTATCTGTCAACTGAAATATACACCTAGGTAAGTACGAAGTATGTATAACGATACGAGAAAAAAAAGAAAGAAAAGAAAAAGACTTTCCCCACCGACTGTCTCTTGATCGGAGACATAGCATCGATTTTAGGCGTTTAGATAGATGGAAGCGTTCTAGCCATATCATTCGTCAAAGCTGACCGACAAGTGGACTTACGCAAAACCCTACGATTGGACGACGGCCGGTGACGGCTCTCTTATTCTTCAACATGGCGAGACACACCAGCTCACCGTTACACCGGTTGTGAACCAGGGGCGTTCTTGTCAGCGGTCTATTCCCTAACATACATGTGTCATAACTTTCCCTATAGAGAAAGGGAGTGCCTATTCGTCGACCAAGATGTACTGCAGACTTCCAAGCCTACTAGTTCTGGAATCCACCCGAGTTGGCTTCCTCTACACCACCACCCCCCCTGGTCAACAATAGCCGTCCTTACAGCGTGGAAGATCCCGTCATAGCCCACGGTTGGCTGGTACCTTCGCCTCAAAATCTAGGATGATGCATATGTATTGCTATCCCTCACTGCGGTGACTCCTCTTCCCTATGCCGCTCGGGGTCGTGCTTCCTGAACTACATCCTACAGCAGGTCGCTAGCAACCTACATTCTCGTACTGCTTGATGCGTACAGTACAGGGGACTGTGTGGATGGACTACCCTTGCCACTGCCTACAGCTTGAAGATCTAGAAAAGGACACGCACACACGCATGCTTCAACTGCAGAGATACGAAGCGGCTCAGGAAAGAAAGCAGCTTCGTTCGTGTGGGACTTTCGACGCACCTAGGCCTAGTTGTTAACTCCCAATAGAGCCCAAATCTTGGGGAGAACCCGCTTAGCTACGTGTAGTCCGGTCTGGGGAAGTTTTCCCATCGATTCCTACATCGGGGATCTGGGAGCTCACGCCATCAGTGAAGGGGGTGCAGTACCGCTAATCACCAGGGTCATCACATCGTTCCCGCTCATGCGTTGTCCCTCCCGGGCATATGTACCGGTAGTTCCGGTCGAACTTCAATGCATGGAGAGAAGGGTATTAAAACAACCCAGGAGCAAACATAGCAGCCCGCAGTAGTCAGAATACAGGCCTCTAGTCGAAAGACGTTCCTTTTTTCATGTGCTACCAAGTCAGACATACCTGTCAAATATCGATGAGGAGTAGGCAATGCGTCTCATCAGCAGCCACGTCTTCTGCCTTCACATGTTCAAGAAGCACGTCGCCGTTTAGAGTGTGCGAGTGCGGATGCTATCATGCGCAGGTAGCCAGACTGCGAACACATTTGGCGTGTGGTCGGCATTGCTCACGATACTGACGCCCTCTAAAAGACTGCTCTTGGGCAGAGTCTCTGGAAATGATCACCCGCATTACTCGAGACTATTTATGCACATCACCATTACATTAAGAATATCCTAATCCGTAGCTTCTGTAGATGATCACTGAAGCAAGGGAGTTCTAGAAGCTGGATGGCCCAAAGACTATCCAGAGTAATAATTCCTGTCCCGAAGCACTACAGGACCTATCTCGACGTGTCTCGTTCCACCTCGTAGCAGTTGTCCTGGCATTGAGGGAGAGGACAGGGTCCTCCACCGCTAGTGTTGTCCGATAGTTTCTTAGATTTACCTAATACGAGACCTGGTCTACAGGTTTTCCACGTCTAAAACCACCCTATCCAGTCTGTCCCAACAGGCATACAAAACCAACTACGCTTGCGACGGTTGGTTGTCAGTTCATTCACGGGCGATCTTGATCCTACGGATCCCGTCCCCCACTTATTCCCTAACTCCACTTCCTAAAGCTTCCCCCGTGAGGTTCAAGTGCCGTGACAGCTCCGCTCCGGGTGTGCCGGTAGTGGCTATTAGGGTAACCAGCTTGACGCATTCGGTTCGTGTCTATCTGTCGCTGGGAGCTCTCAAGATGGTATAGCATATCCGCTAGCTGATTCAACTTCGCCATAAACGGACGCAGGTGCCTCCTAATAAGTAAGTGCCTCTTCAGGAGGTATATAAGAATGTAAACAGACACCACGTCCCCGGGAGGCTTGCTTTGATTTGCTCGATGAGTGGCTACTAACTTACCAACTGAACTTCGGAGCTGTAGAATAAAGGAAGCTCCAATAGATATTGGCCTGGGATTCGCGCTCCCATGGGTTTAGAGCTTCTAGCGTAATGTGAGCTGAGCCTCATGATACTCCCGACATATTATAGGAAGTAGTTCTAATAAATAATATCTAAAAATAATTCTAATGTGATGAGTAGTTCATGGGCCAGGGGAATATGACAAGATAAAATTGAGATAAGACTGGAAATGGCTATGGCTCTTTAATTAGACATCCACAATGACACGGGACAAGCCCCGATTTAGAATGCGTATGAAAACTCCTAGTACTTTGTGGTTCCTCATTTTATCTTTAAATTCATTTCCTAGCTGATGCTAGAGGATGGGGAGAAGGCCATTGCACGCATTGACATATATCTCAATTGTGAAGGACGAGCACTTGTAGTGACGAGTATAAGAACGATAGCAATGAATTAACATCTTGATCCATCGTGGCCTCATCGCCGGATGACCCCGGGATTTTGATAGGGCATGCCTTGGCACAAGATGGTGACCTTTTATTACAAGGGTATCCTTTATCTAGGATATGCCAAGAAGAAGATTTCGATAATTATAAGAATTATCTAAGTCGCAATTAGGTTGTTCGATTGACTAGTGGCAATGCCTTGAAAGGGGTAAGTACCTACTTGGTTGGATATCATTCGGTGCAGACAGTACAAACTAGAAGAACTAGGAAGATTAACGATCTTCTAATATGTGCTATAGAGCTGCACCATTCGTACCAATTTCAACGCAAATTAAAGGTAACGTTATGGTATAAATATCACAGATGGTGAAATATTACCGATGGTGGAATCTTAACCAGTTTTTACAACGACAAGCCTCTATTTAGAAGTTTTAAAGCCGGGCTCTTATAATAAACGACACCCCGCAGATATCGCGCTCGCCTCGGGAGTCAGTAGGAATCTATGGTCTCGCATCCAGTTTCTCCGTATACTCAGCCTTGATTGCCTAAATTAACCGTCTACCTTTGCGTTTTGGCATCATGCTAAAATAGCGTAAGACATACTCCTTTCTAAACCCGAAGGAAAAAAGAAATAACTAGTTGAAACACAAGCCTCACGATACAGCATCTGGCATCACTACCGCTGTTTGGCGTACTTCGTGTGCGAACCGTTTGCAATGACTGGGCCGGCTTCCCCATCGACAACCTTGTAGATGACGACGCGAGTGAATGCCAGGGTGCCACCAACCTTATCGGCTGTAGCGGTGATCTCGATCTCATCGCCCTCCACGGCAGACGATAGATACGTGACGTGAATATCAACCGAGACGCCGGTGCGGCGACGTAAATCCCATGTAGCGATTGCCATTCCGCCAGCCCAATCAACGATAGCAGCAGAGACGGCGCCGTGGATGCCACCGCCCGAGTTGATATGGTTCCGGGTAAGTGTCAAACGCGCCGTCATTGACCCCTTCGAGGCGGACCGGATTTGCACATCGGAAAGTAAGAAATTGTAGATGGCTGAGTTAGGCAACTGTGCTGCAGTGAGCTGCTCGATGTGAGATTTGATGACAGCTTCATCGTTGCTAGACTCCACTGCTGATGGCCCTTGCTCGACGGATCCCATGGCTCCAAGCTAACAGCAACGCGTAAACGGTTTAATGTCGCTTGTGATTTGGAGAGATAAAGCGTTTCCTATGCAGGTAGGTAGGTACCTAATATATTAAGCTCCAACTCAATAGGTGTAGGCCTAGTAACCTTCGGTGTACGTAGTTGAGGTGAGTGATATTTTAAGAGGTACCGACGAAGGTTCAACAGAAGTAAGAAATTGTTGAGAAGTGTGGTACTGACGGTCCGGTGCGGAAGATGGAACAGCTGGCTAAATTAGAAAAAGGCTGCGTGCCAACTGCTTCATGGCAAAGGTCTTTTATTGCCACTTGGCACTTACTTAGTAAGCGTATTACATAAGCAGACAATGCTTAAGAGATGAGATGAGTGGTGAAAAGGAGGTCGATTAAGTCTGACTAACCCTAGCTTATTTATCATAACTGAAGAATAACCTTAATGAAATAAATGACGACTACCTACCTACCTGGTACCTAAGTATATTTACAATATTTCTCGGGCTTCAAGAATCGTGCGAGCGCAACATTCACGACGAGGAACCTTGGGCTTCTTCAACGAGCAACGAAGCTATCCAAGTTCTTCTCATAAAATAACCCGCGCCAACAGTGGATCGTATTGAAGCAAGACATATGAGACAGCTTATCGAGCGGATCAATATTTAATGACGAATACCGTTAAAGGGACTTGGTGAAGAAATAGACACTACCTACCCGCCATGGAAAGCCGTATTGTAGAAGGATGGTCTCGTCGTCGATGAAGGGATCCCAAGAGGAAGCAAACCGGATAGATGAATAAATCCTCTAGTGTATAATTACATAGATCGACCTGTTAAGGAAAGCCTCTGCATAAAGGGCAAGTCTAGCAAACAGGTAGGTTAGGCAACAATCGCCATTGATTATTGTTCTCTCATTCAAGAGTCAACGTTAAGAATTGGTTGTGTATGCTAACTTAATATAAGTCGATTCTTCTCATTACGTTAGAAAATATGTCAAGAGCTCGACAAAACTGCATTCACGAAACACTGCAGCTAGAACCTTCGGCATACGCCAAAGAAATTGGATACAACTGGCCTACTCCTGATCGAAGATTGGCTGCGACAACGAACTCGGGCCGGAATCCGCTGGCTGTAAGGGGACAGGCAGCTGGAGTATTGGAGAAACTTACAGAGGAATCTGCGAGCAAACTGTTCGATATATTCCCGGGCCCGCTGGTTCTACCTGACGATGAACTGGGAAACGATCCTAAATATCCACCTCAGTCGTTCCGATCGTGGCTCAACGAACCTCTGCGCAAGAGCCGTAAGCTTAATAAAAAGCGCAAGACTCTGTATGTTGCAAACGCGCCTGCAATAACATCCAGCGTGAATTATATGAAGAAATGGTTGGAACCAAAGGTTGGAAAGAGTCCAAAATCGGCTAGTGGGAAGTTAGAGGTGCCGTCAGACTATGCTGTCGAGTATACGAAAGCCTTTTACCATGGCTTGTCTGTTGAGGTATTTCCCGTCCAGTTACAATTCGTTCCGTGGACAGAACCAAAGAAGTCGTCAGAATCAAGCGACGGGGCTCAATACGTTGGCCTTCTCGCAGGCGATAACTGTACTCGTATTCGCGCGAGGCCTTCTCCGGATGGAATTTTTGGAGGACAGTTAAATCTTGAGGATCTTCTTGACGCCGCCATCGAAATGGTGCCTAAAGAAGCATATTCTATTATTCTACTCATCGATCACGACATGTACGAGGACGAGGAGGATGACTTCTGCTGTGGTAGGGCATATGGAGGGAACCGCGTGTCGGTAGTTTCCACTGCTCGATACCATCCGGCTCTAGATGGCCATGCTGGAATCGATTTCGCGCACATGTGGCCTACCTCTCATTGCAAGTCCTATGTCGAAAATGCCAGCAAAATAAAGGGCCCCCAACTGCACACCAAGGCGAATGGTAAGGAAATTCTCTCTGGACCGTTATGGATGGCCACAGAGGCAGCAAAACGTCTTAAAGAACCCTTAACCCTAGAAGACCGAAAGGGTCTGTGGTTCTCTAGAATCGCAAGGACGGTGGTGCATGAGCTCGGTCATTGTCTAGGGTTGGATCATTGCGTCTACTATGCCTGTGTCATGCAGGGCTCGTCGCGGATAGCGGAAGATGTCTGACAACCCCCCTATCTATGTCCTGTATGCTTAAGCAAAGTTTCCTACGCAGTTGCTTGTGAGCTACAAGGACGGGACGAGGGTGGTAAGCAAAAATACATTAAGGAGCGATATAAATTACTGGCTGATTTTTGCGAGTCGTGGAAACATGTTGGTATGTTTGCTGGGTATGGCGCTTGGTTGCGCGCCAGCCTTGAAGGCCTTGAATAACAAATAGTGAGAGCAATTAGTTATATTCCATTCACACATATAGGAGCTAAATGACATTTTGTTTTCTTGCGCCGAGTCACTCGGCATAACCACTCTCATTAGGATGGCATTATCGTACTATACTTCAATATAGTTAGAATTTTGAGTATTAGACTCTATATTAAATTTAATCAAAACCCATTATCGACATCGTTGAAATGTTGAAACTTGCGAGGTATTAACTTGGGACCTGCATCTCATGATTAGAGATACATGGCCGGAATTGGGAGCCGAAGGAAAGAATCAACTGAAGCTGAGACCTCTCCATTGATACACAGGCGTGGAGAGGAGAGATACTACTAGTAAGGGTTACTTTATCATTTACGTACATGCCTACCTAGGTAGGTATCTATAGAATCAGTAGATGAAATATATCAATGAAAGACCGCGTGGCTCAATATATTCCGGAGAAGTACTTGCATTCGTCAATCGTAATTAACTGTAAAGTGCAGGTAGTATAAACCCCAGCAGAAGCCGGCGCGTCTATATATGGGTACCTATCTGCATCATGATCTCCATTGCTAGATCAAATTCCTCCTCACACGCCGCCGGATTCTCCTTCGATCTCTGACGAGAAAGACCGCGATGGTACCAGCTACTATCACATAGAAAGCGCAGGAAACCAAGAGGATGTTGTCAGTATGGCTCAGTAGAGGAGGAGCTGATGGTCTAAAATCTCTCATCGCTTCGGGCATGTTGACGTTCGCTTTTGTTGCGTTGGTAAACGCCATGGTATTTTGCTAAACGGATTAGAGAAGGTAGACCGGTGTACTAGTTTGGGATGGTTCTTATTAGGAGAGAAGGGAGCACCCCAGAGACTATTAACATATATATATATATATAGGAGGTAGGTACCTAGGCAGATATCTAAGTGATGAGGCGAGACTAAGCAATATAGAAACAACTTCGCTGTTCCGCGAGGGACTCTAGCTAACTACTTCCTTGATGTAACTTATAAAAGAAAGGCCTCTATTCCTAACTAGGTGTACCTTCGAGGTGTTTGACAAAGATATGAATCTAGGCATCTGTTGCAAGGGGGGAAAATCCTTAGCAAAGGGTGACTTGCATACTGTGTAATGAAAGAGAATATGTAACAAGGTCTTATATAAAGGTTTGGAACGGATTCAAATTATTAATAATTTTCTAAAGGTCTTAAAATCTTTATTAATCTTTCCTCCTTATTCTAGGAAATTAAGGTTTTATTTGTAAATAATCCTTTTAAAAAATATATTTTTATATTTATTAATCTTTTAATTATATATTAGCTATGTTATATTTTATTTATATTATTTTATAATATTTCTTATCCAATAATTTTAATAATAGTTATCTTAGCCGCCTTATAGATTCTTGATTATATTTATATTTCGAACCAATATATTTTAACTATATATATCCGTATAATATTATTTCTCCTTTTCTTAAATACTTGTTTTTAAGTATATTAGGATTTGTTATTTGGTAGGGCTTAAGAATTAATAAATTTACCTAAATTTTGTTAATAAAATATTTTAACAATTTCCTTTACGCCTTTACCTTTAAAATGTTTATAAGATTCTTAAATCCAATATTTTTTAATTGGCTACCTATTTTATTTAATTAAATATTTTATATTTCCCTAAACTTATATAAAATCTTTAATTTTATTAATTTTATAATCTTTAAATTTTATTAGGATTATTTTATATAGGATTTAGTTAAGGTTAAGTGGTATTTAATTATCAACGTAATAAGATTTAATAAATAAAATATAAAAAAAATTATGGATTTTTTATTTTTTGGGTAAATAAAGTTTAATAGCGGTAGGAAAAATTATCTTTTAAATTTTGAAAGGTTTTAATATTTTTTTATTTAATTTTTTAATAAGTTGTTTAGTTTTAATATTTTTTATATTTAATATTACTAATTATTTTTCTTTAAATTTAGGGGCTTTCCTTTTTTTTCTATTTATTTATTTTTTTATTTGTAGGCGATTTTTTTTTAGGTGTTTTTGCGCGTTGGTATGGATTTGTTTTATTTAATGTATATATAGTTAATTATTTAGATTGCGAAGAAGGTTTATTAAAAGATTATAGACGGTAGGATAAAATTTATAATTTATATAAAACGGTGTTAGGTGTGTAGAAGATAACGTTATATTATTATATGTAAATTTTATTATAGGTAGTAGGTCTTCTTAATTAATTATTTTATAATTAATA
Organism: Daldinia grandis; assembly: GCA_022432525.1. Taxonomy (NCBI): domain Eukaryota; kingdom Fungi; phylum Ascomycota; class Sordariomycetes; order Xylariales; family Hypoxylaceae; genus Daldinia; species Daldinia grandis. Next base: position 2,349,718 of record JAJKLB010000007.1, read on the forward strand.
AATGTTTGTAGATATATTTTAAGTGTTTGGTTAAATTATTTGGTTTAACTATTAGTTTAAAGGTAAAAAGTAATATTTATTTATAATTTAATACTTATAAATTTAAAGAAGTTTTGTTATAAATAAGCTGTAAATCTAAAGTTTTAATTAGAAATAATATTTAAAGGAATTTTATATAATCTTTAATAAGATTTAATAAAAATTTTAATTAAATTTAGGGTTTTTTTTTTTTTTATTTTAAAAAAAACGAAATATACTATTTTAGTAAAAGGATTAATTATAACTTAAATAAAATTGCAATTATTAGATAAGGGAAGATTAATAATAAAATCTATTATTATTATATGTTATAATTAATAGTGTAATTTTATAAATTAAAATAAGTTATAAAGAATATATCGATTTATCTTATTACGTTAATATTTAAAATATTTTTATATATATTTGCAAATATTAACTTCTATATTAAATTATTAAAAATTTTGTATAATAAGTTTTAAAATTTTATCTATTCCTATATATCTTATTACCAATATATTATATTCTAATTTTATAACGTTTTCTTAAATTTTTTAAGGTATTTAAAATTAATTTTTTTTATATAAGAAATTATTTTATAATTCTAAATTTCTTCCTTAAATTTCCTTCTTTTTTATATATAAAAAATTGTTTTTTACTTTTATCTTAATTTATTTTATAAATTTAAATAATTATTATAAAATAAAAAGGTTGTTTAAACGTTTAGAGGTAAAGATTATTATTATTAAATATATTATATTTAATCTTATAAAATGTAAAAAATACTTCTTTTTTAAAACTAACGTAATTGGCTAATCCTTAACTCCCCCTTTTTTAAACCAATATTATAATAATTTAAATAAAATATTAGCTTTTTTATTTTATTTTTTTAGGCGGTAATTAATAATAAATTAATATAATAATAATTTTTAGGCTTATTAAACCTACCTTCAATTAAATATTTTTATTATAATAAAATAAATAAGGTTTTGGTAGTTTAAATATACTTCAACACAATATTATATTTTTTTTAAATAATATTTCTATTTTTTAAAATAATTAATTATTATAAATAACTCTTTATCGTAAATTTTATAATTTATTTTTACTAAAATTAATTTTTATAAATAAAAAGCTATAAAATATAATTTTTTATTATTTCCTATCTAGAAAAAAATATTGGTAATAACCTAATTTAAAATATCGCATTTAATAAAAACCTTTTTTTTAAAATTGAAATATATTAAAATAGGAATAATAATATATTTTTCTTTTAAAAGTTTAAAAGTTATTTCTATTTCTTTAATCTATTTCCATTCTTTTTTATTTCTTTTATTTACTATAATAATTAATTTAACTATTCCAAAATATTTATAAATAAACTTTTTATAAAAGTTTAAAAAATTTATAAATTATTAAAATTCCTTAAGATTAGTTAACACTTCCTATTTAATAATATATTTAATTTTATTGGGTAATATGGAAATACCTTTAATACCTATAATATAGCTTAAAAATTCTATTTTTTAAACTACCCATTTACACTTTTTTGGTATAACCACTAAATTATATATAATAAATCTCTTAAATACCTCTTTAATAATCTTATTATATTCCTTTTTAATATCTATATATATAAATAAGTTATTAATATATATCAAAAGTCTATTATTAATTATATTTTTAAAAATATTATTTATTATAATTTAAAATATAATTAGAACATTACATAATCCAAAGGATATAATTAAATATTTATAAAAACTATATTTACATTTAAATACTATTTTTTATTTATTTTTTTCTTTAATTTAAACTAGGTTAAATTTTATTTTAAAATTTATTTTTATAAACCATTTAATAATTTTAAACCAATTTTATATTTTTAAAATAAGTAAAATTAAATATTTAATAAATATGGTAATAATATTTAATCTTTTATAATTAATAATAGGTTATAAAAGATCCTTTAAATTTAATTTTGGTATAAAGAAAATTGGAAATGTATAAGAAAATATAAATTTATAAATTTATTCTATATTAATTATTTTATTTAGCCAAATTTTTAAAACGCGTAATTCTATTTTATTTATAATATAAAAAGATTCCCATAATAGAATCTTTCCTTCTATTAAGTTTATAACATAATCTTATAATTAATAATTTAAAAATTGTTATCTTACTTCCTTAATTATAATAAAAATATATTTTCTAAATTTTATTAAAACTTTTATTAATAGATTATCGTTATTGTTTAAAACGGCTAATATATATTAAATAATATTTTTTATATAATAGTTATAGTAATAATTTAAGTTAAAATAGATATTATCTAAATTAATAAAAATATTGGAAAATTAATGAAATTCTAACCACCATTATAGGAAAATAAAATTGCATTCCTTGTCTATAATGTTAAATTTAAAATTTAGGTAAGTATAATAATTTACCTAATGTTCTAACATCAAAGGATCGGTATAGTAATAATCTCCTTTATTAACAACAGTAACATTAAATACTATTATCTTCTTAGGTATAAGTTTCTTAATTATAAATAGTTTTTAAACCCTTACCTTAATAGTTACTAAAATTGCAACCGTAGCTCCAATATCAAAAAATACCTTAATAAAATGCCTCTTATCGCCATATATAAATATTATATCAATAATAAAGCGTTTTTCTAATTATAATTCTTATTTCATCTTTTTTCTTAACCCTTCAATTTCGTTAACTGATTTCTTAATAATAATTAAACAAATAGGAAAGTTACCTTAATTTAGTCTTAATATCCCATAAAGTATAATATAAAGGATATTTAAAAATCTAAATTAAAATCTTTAATTTCTATAATAATTTAAAGTTTTCCAATTTCTTTTATAACTATATTAATTTTAACCTTCTTTTATAATAAAAAAATTAATTATTCTTTAATATTTTACTTTCTTTTAATAAAAGAAACCTTTTCCAAAATAAGTAAAATTTCTTTATTATTAACATCTTTTTTTACAAAATAAGCTAACATACTATGATTATTATAATCGTAATATTAATATGCCTTCTTATCCTTCTTACATTAATCAATATCTATTTAATTAATTTTAATTAAAATTTCCTTATTTAAGGCTTATTTCTGATTTTTGAAATTAGATTTAAACTTTCTGTTTATTTTCAATCTATCCTTCCCTTTTAAAGATTAATCTTAACCTAAATTAAAACAGATTTCTTTACCATAATTATTTTAGCCTAATTTTAAATATTCCAATATTAAAATAAACTTTCTTTTTACCGTTATAAATTTCAGGTTAATAAATATATTCTTATAAATTTAACCTATTTTTTAAATTGTTATAAAGAATTTTTTATCAATATTCAAAACCTTACCTTATTTAAAATATATTAATTTAATAATTTTATTTAAAAAAATTTTAATAATATAGTTTTAAAAAATTATTTTTAACTATTAAATAACTTTATTAAAATCTATAAACTTTATAATATATTAAACTATATCTCTTTAATATTTAAATTTATACATTTTTTTAAAATTTTAATATTTCTTTAAAAAATCCTTAAAATGTTTTTATAAAACTAATATATAACTAACCCATTAATTTACAAAATAAAATCGCTTTATTTAATTCAAATATTATTAATGCCATAATTATGTTTTTTTAATAAATAATAACCCTACCCAATTAATATAAATATAATTTTTATAAAAATTTTCTATATAAATTTTTAAATATAACTTAATCTTTAGCTATTAAGTGTAGAATTTAACTAAATCTTTACTATTATAAATAAATGGCTTATTTAAATATATTAAATTAATTATAATAAAAATAGATTTAATAAACCTTTCCAACATTTATAAAAATCTATTTTTTATAAAATTATTATATTAAGAATTTAAATTTAAACCAAATTTTCTTAGCCTTAATAAAGATAGTTTATAAAATAATCCTTAAAAAAGATTAAGTAGATCCTAATTATTATTACTATTATTTAAATTTTTTAGATTACTTCTAAAAACTCCAAATATATTTCAAAAGAGTTAAATCTTTACCCATTATTTCCCAATATATTAAAGGTTCTTATTTAGGTAAATTTAAATTATATCTAAACATTTTTTAATATTTATTATACCTATATATCTTATAAAGTTTATACAAATAGAAGGTTTTAAATCCTTCCTTCCGAATTAAAATATTTAATTGGAGGTACTTTAAAAACTATTAATTGGCAACTTTAAGATAAATAATTAATAAAAAGCTCCAAAATAACCTTTTTACTTATACTCTATATAATTAAATTTACCAAAATATTTTGGTTTTTTTTAATCTTTTTAATAAATTTAACTAATATAACTTTTATATAAACCTAAATCTCCTCTATCCGTTTTTTAAATATTTTATCCATTTTTATAAAATTAATATATTCTTTGGCTAAAAGGTTTTTAATTTATTCCTCTTTTTTAATAGTTTAAATAGTTATTTATTTTAATAAACTTCCTTAAAATTTCTATTAAATTTAAAAAGTAAAAAAAGCTTTATACTACTTTTTTATAGCGTTTTCTAATTTATTAACTATTAATTATTAGGCGTTATTTAAATAGGTAAAATAAATAATAATTCCCTAAACCTTTTTTAAAAATATTAAACTAAATTGTTTAATTTATCGTTTAAATTAAACAATTTATTTAATTAAAACTAAAATATTAGTTTATTATATTTATACCACAAAATTATATAATATTTATAACTCTTAATATAAATTTTTTAACTATTCTATATTATTCTTTATATTTTTATTTATTAAATTAATAAGATTTCGTAAAAAATTATAAAAATCTTCTATTTACATATATAGCTAAATTAACTATTTAAAAAAGTTTCGTATAATAAAATTGGTTTTTCCAATCTTAGATACTTTTTATATAATTATATTATAATTTTAAAGCTTATATAAAATAAGAATATTACTCTTATTTAAATATATGGAACCTATATTAATATATTGGGATAGTAAAAATTCCGAGATATTAGAACGGATAAGATACCTTCCCTTATTTCTATATTCGTATAAAATAATAATATTAAAAAGAAATATAGAAATCTTTCTTCCTCCAAAGGCTAAAATATATACATTATGTCGCATTTAATTGGCTATAAAAAACTTCTTATATATTGGTCCGAAAATATCAAACTAATCCTTTTTTAATTATATAAAAAATAAAATAACTTTAAAAAACGTAAAGTTTAATACTTAAAAATATCTTAATTTCTAAAACTTTTAAATTAGTAAATTTAATTAAAAGATTAATAATAAAAATTTAAAATTATAAAAAGAAAATTTAAAGAAAACTCCTAAATTTATAAATTTTAAATTAAGGTATTAACATAAAATAAAATAATTAATACTCCAAAATATATATATATTTTTAAGAAATCGGTTCTTTTCGAAAAATAGAAAATTATTTATAATAAAATTTTATATAAAAACTTAAAATAAATTTAAATTATTAATAATTTTCTAAAGGTTTTAAAATCCTTACTAATCTTTCCTCCTTATTTTAAGAAATTAAGATCCTATTTATAAACAATCTTTTTAAAAAATATATTCTTGTATTTATTAATCTTTTAGTTATATATTAGTTATATTATATTTTTTTTATATTATTTTATAATATTTCTTATCCAATAATTTTAATAATAATTATCCTAACCGCCTTATAAATTCTTAATTATATTCATATTCCGGACCAACATATTTTGGCCATGTATATCCGTATGACAGAATGCCTTAGAATATAGAATATTACTATTAATTGCTTGAATCGCAGGAAGGCTTTAACTTGGGATAATTGTTTAATAACTTGAGGCATGGTGTTGCATTAAATTGCTATTGAATCTGCAGTACATAGGCACATTGCAATCGCTTACAAAAACTTTACTATATCATATATTGATATTAGCTGAAATAGTAACTTATTAGATCCCTAGGTTAGTACTTTCAACTTTTACTGCATAGGTACCTACCTACCTATGTTCCATATATAAGACTTACCGGATTGTGTCGTGTGGTGAATGCAACGAGCCGATCAGAGATTTACGTGTTGACAAGAAATGGCGGTCTGCATTCGTTTAGGGAAGGAAAGCAGCTATGAATAATTCGAAGGAAAGCAAGTAATGTAACCCTAGATACCTACCTACCTAAGGTAGGTAGTTTATGTATAGCTGATATTAAGTAGAGTCAATCATTCTACAGTCCTGTCCGAATGCTCGCATGCATTGAATAACTCACGGGTGCCTACCTGCGCGTAAAATGGCAAGCAAGACGCCGCTCACCTGGATCTACCGCCACGTCCCTCACGTTTAGTAGACAACCGCTGTCACATATAGTAACGGACGTCCGATATTTTGAGCGTGGAGATTCAAGCCTTTCTCGGATTTTGCCTAACCGCCGCTTATAGTTGCCGGATTGGCTACGGCCCATGTATTATAGGAGAAGTGCCAGGTTGCCGTGTACGAGCGCGGTAGCCCTTTAATCGCGGTAGGAGGCTAGAGAGTCACGAACTTTCCCAATGCCATCAAGATTATGAACCAGCCAGGCTACGACCTAGAGCGGCCCGGGTCTGTCACCATCGAGGGATTTAGGACTCTAGGTTAGACAAGTAAGGCAACATTACCTTTGATGCCGAAACCCCTTCAAGGAAAAGTACGGCGCACCGGCTGTGTCCCACATGCGGACTGGTTTGAAAGCCGAACTATTGCGTTTAGCTACGGCTCCGTCTAAAGATTTGAGTATCGGTGTTCGGCCCGCCGAGATGGCATTCGACAACTTCAGGACATGGAGCCCCTTGATATGTAGGTAGGTATTATGACTAACCTAGTGTAATTAATAGGTGACGTTACGTAGGTACCTAGGTAGGTAAGGTACCTACCTAATGTATCTAGGCCTACGGATGTAGGTGGGTACATGTCAGCATACTTGCCTCCTATTTTCCCCCTGAATATTGAACTCCACCATAGATCCTACATGATGTAACCTACCTTAGGTAGGTAATAGTGTATGTAAATAGGCTAGATAGGTACATAACGCCTGTCAGTAAGATTAGTCAGTATCACGTGCCTCTCTTTCATGTTACACAACAGATAACTATCGAATCAAAGCGCCAAACAAAGATTTGTCATTTGTCACGAAGCTTACCGTCCAAGTTGTTCACTAATCAACAATCATAGCCTCGGACTTCAGTCACTCGTACAGACCACCCAGCAATTCTCTTAGGTCCTGTAAGCGAGCTAAGTTAGGCACTTGCGTGATCGTCTAACGAAATATCTGGGGAAAAGGTGGGCCGTATTAAGGCTTAATTGAATTTCTACTGCTACCTATTACACCGTTAGCCCTTGGATCTGATACGGAACGCTTAAGAGGCTTTCCGGCTTCTATATCGGTACACAGCATGGGGTCTATGACCTTATCGAAGTGTTCTCATGTCCTCAATACCCCAGTCAAACGCCAGCATTCAGTCGAATTCTGTTGGTGACAATCTGCAAGACTACGGACAACTGAGCCAACCAGGCCAACCAGGCCGATTAATTTCAAGTCAAAATGACTTATCATCGCAACCCCTCTTGACAACGTCAATACCACCCTTCCGAGCCAATGTCTATACTTATGCGTCTTCATCTTTGATAAACCCTCTAAATAGCGTGGATAATGACTCTTGTCAGTTTACTGATACGTCACTGACCCAAGACGTTTCCTGGGATAGCGGGGTACAATCCCTTTCCCAAATAGAGAATACGAACGTTCAATTAACTACTGATGAAACGGTGGTATCATTACCGGAAGCACCACCGATGCGGTATCTTCACTCCAACCTGGCTGTGCTTAGCGCCGAGCAATATGATGGTGGACGGTATCCTAGACGGTCCGCTTCTAAAATCAACCAGAAGCCAAACACTACTGTCGTCCCTACCAACAATGCTCCCAACCCTAGAAAGAGGGGAAGAAAGTCAGCCGACCGTGAACTAGATGGTCCGGCGGAGGAGACGAAACGGTCCAGAGGTCGCCCGCGCCTTGAAACGAAGGACCAAACTCCCGGCGAGGTTAGTCGATGCCTTCAATTCCTCTCCCTTGCATCGATTTTCGTGTAGTGTTCCCCTCCATGTTTAAATTAGTATAGTTACTGCTTTACTCTTGAAGATTTATAACTTCGTAGGACCTTACCTAATGTGGAATATGCATACTTACATCTGGCCTAGCGGCGACGGACACAAATCCGGCTTGCGCAGCGGGCGTATCGTAATAGAAAAGAAAATGCTATTACAGACCTTCAAGCCAAGATAGACGACCTTAAGAATGTGAACAGCGAAATTAACAATGCGTATCACGACTTGTTTAACTATGCCTCTCAGCGCGGTCTCCTGGCTCAGGCACCTGAATTCGGCCAGCAACTCCAAAAGCTCCAGACGCTTCTCAAACGGACTCAAGAACAAGAAAACTCTGAAGTCAATGAGCATAACAGCCCAGAAGAACACTCCGATGATGGCCAAGGAGATGCACAGAATTCCGAAGAACCTGTATCTACGCTACCTAATGATCAGACGCCAGCTCTATTGGGTGGTATAACAGTTTCACATGAGCCTGTGGTCCAGCCGGAACTTGATGCAACATTTGCCCTGAACCCTACGCCAAATAACGTCCATGCCCACAACTATGAAGTTATCACAGCGCCGACTTTCGAAAACGCTAGCTTTGGTCCAAACGTCCCTGTCGACACGAATTTTTTAGACCCAGCGCATTCCTCCTGGGCACGGCATCCGTGGAACAGACTCACTGGCCCCCCTACCATGTCTTTTAACGAGTGGACGTTCGCTCGAAGGTTGCACCGCCACACGGTTGAAAGAGCTGCAGCTCTTATCTCAATGCCTAACCCACCTCCGGCTAAGTTGACGCGCGTTTTTGGATTCGTCATGCTGTTTGAAACCGTTGACGAGATTAGATCGCGAACGGTGGCTATGCTTGAAAAGAATAAGAACGAGCCTTTGAACAACTGGAAGTATCCCTTTCATAGGCTCGGCGGCTCTGGTACTCACTTTCCTGATCAGGCGGGACCATCTAGTCTTTCGGGCTCGTCAATCTACCATAGCTCAGGATTCGGGACGGGGCCCTTCAATGAGCGGACAACGAGGGTAAACGACACTCTGCTAGGGGTTTCCCAGTACATCAACATGAGCGGTTGGGAGGGCACATGGTTCGACTCGGACGAAGTGGAGACTTATCTTGCACAGAACGGAGTGATTATTCCTACGGCAGCCGATATACACACTGTCGAGATCCATCCAGGGGCGTTTTCCGATGTACAGGTACAATCTCATACTCAGCATATGCAAGATTTCCACCCAAATGCAATGGATATACCGCACATAGATGCATCTCTCACTTTGGGGATGCCTACCATTCCGTCTACGATAGGAAATCCTTCCCTCGCGACCGGGTCTGATACTACCGTTAGTACAGCTCCCCCATTAGTTCCAGACAGCTCTTGGCAATCTATTCCCACCTCAAACTTCTACGGCGGTGCACATCATACAGAGCAAGCCGTCCCGTCGTTTACCGGGTTTGACGACATGACGGCCAATACATTCGTTAATCCCTCGTCGTACCATTTTCCGTATCGCGAAACCGAGATACCGACCCCGGCGGCTTCACCGAGGAGAGTCGTTCTGGATGTGAATCAATTTATTTCAGGTAAGATGATGCGCGCACTCTTGATAAAATCGTTAACGGGGACTAATTTTCTTGTAACCAGGATTGATTTCATCTGCCACTTGTCTTGGACGAGCCCCTTCTTTTAGACCTAAAGACATCGTGAGCTCGTTTTGGAATGCCGTGATTGGTTAGACTTATATATATGATAAAGTATCTAGGTAGGTAGGTAGGCACCTAACTAAGGCTGGAGTTAAGCAAAGTAAAATTAGTGCGGTTGATTTAGATGATTAGGATTTTAGATGGCGTTGGACTTTGCGTTACATGAATCTCTTTACTCGTATACTATCCTCAATTTGGGGCTACATTAGACACAGAGTGATATTAATTATGATGCGTAATACTAGGGAGGGGGTAAATGTATCTACCTAGTAGGTACCTAGGTATATAGGGGAGACTATCACTTATATAGGTACTTGAGCGTATTTTGTATTTCACGAAGTGGGATGGTCGTTCGGGATAATGGCTACCAGGTACTCGAGCTATCCTCTCCATCTAGGTTTGGGAAGAGTTCCTTCCACATCGCGCCGTGTAATTCTTGCATCTTGGCTTCCCATTGCTTCCTCCTGTTGGCATCCCTCTCCGCCTTTTCCTGCTTAGCCAGTTTCTCTTCTTCTACAATTAGCTTGCGCATGGCGTCTGCCCGCGCGACCTGCTCCTCTCGTTCGCGGTTTAGCACGTTTTGCGTGTACATAATGCCCTGGAGGTAGACTATCTGCCGGAATGTCTCGTTCCGGTATTCACCCCTTGCGGCATCCGCCTCGATAGATTCCACACTTAAATAGGTATCATCACCTCTTCTGTTATCCTTACCCATGGGCCCTTTACCCTCATTTTGTCCTCCCCTTACTCGCGCTGATCTCTGCTCGAGCAACATTGTGCCCATCATCCATTCCCAATTGTCCTCGAGCTCTGCGGCGGGGATATCGTTCTCGTATAGCGATTGTACGATATCTAAGCGTTGGACGCGCTTGCGGATCCTGTGTCTTAGGATATGACTTAGATACATCGGTTGAGGCTTCTTGGTACGCAAGAACGGGGTATCCGACGCTAGGTCTATATGCGGCACGCGGCGCCGCCCGGAGCCGCCGAGTTCGGACGCGGGCCGTGGACGTGATGGTATCTCAAATACAGGTTTTGGGTTAGGGTTCTGGGCTGTAGGCGCAGGCGTTACGTTTACGAGAAGAGGTTCTGCACCTGGCCACGGCCGCGAGAACGGTTTGGGTGGAGTGCGACTGTAGGGGGGATGTATGGCCTTTGCAGCGAGAGAGCGGCCGCGCTCGTCATGGCGACTACGGAGGAATGATAGTATGGAGTTGTGGTCAGCATTGGGGCTCTCGAGGGAAGATGATGTAGCGGATTGGAGGAGGCCGAGAATCTTGTATCCTGCCTTAAGCGCAGGATATACGAGGCGGGGGCTAGTGACGGAGGTATTCCGGCGAAAGGCTCGTCGGATTAGATGCTTGATTGGGTTGACGGGACCCCGGGAAGTGGCTAGGTCATCGGGGAGAGGGATGAACAGGGCTTGACGTAGGAGTGCGCGGTAGAGGGCGAAGCCTGGGTTTTTGTTAGTTCGTCATGTTGATTCAATGATACATGTTATATTGGATAGGAAGGGATTGTATTACATGCTGTCCGATGCCTTGAGTTGCGGGCTGGTACGAAGTATTGTGGCATATGGACATGGAGGCTCCTAAGTGTTGGCCACCTCTGTATTGCAACCAAATTCCGGGTTTCGCGGGGAGATTTTAATTTTGCGATTCAAGTTCGAAAGTTCCGTTAAAATGGCGGAACTATTTCCGTCCTGCCTTAGCTGCGCGTGGTCACGTGTTTATATCAGTACTGTGAAGAGGTACGTATGCATGTGCTTGTACATAGGTACACTAGGTACCCTATCAACGCAATACGTACTTACACGCACTACATAGGGTATTGGTAACAAGGGTTTTCTTTAGTGATTTAACTTTTTATTTAATGCTATGACTCTGGCTAATCCCAATCCTTCCTCTGAATTGATTTCTCCTGCATGAGTACCGATAGTACCTACAAAGTCATGTGGCGTCCTCTGGGGTAATAGGAACTCGTCACGCCCGCCCCCTTTCGTAAATAATGCGCTAAAGAGTAAAAAGCCAAGGCGTATCAAGTCGATGTTGAATATCGGTGTACCACGTGTTGGGATTGCGCATAATACCATCCTAATTGCCGGAGTATACTGATCCCTCGGGCGGTTGAGGAAGCTTCTTGCACGGGCCGGATGCCATGTATCTATTATCAAATGACAGTTAGAAATCCGTTGGTGTCTGACCTGGTTTGATATGGCTCTCAAGAAGTTTCGTTGAACTAACCTTCGGAGCTCGATCAGGATGGTCTCCATGGTATTCTCCCTCTTCCAGTGGGCTAAACAAGGCAACTGGTTTGGGTCTACCACTCCATTCTTTTGGTTGACACAGGGCAGATTAACTTGACTGACGAACTGAATCGTAGGGGGCTTGTCGGGATACTGTTCGCCGCAGTGCATCTTGACCGAGTAGATTCGATTCTCATGTACGCTCTATAGTCGAACATATTAGTATGAACTTCCTCACAAGCGAACGAATGGTGTGGCGGAGTAGCAACTGACGTGAGGAGGTCCAAGAATGGTACCGTTCCAATCAGACATTAGTAGATCTTCGGGATTATCTAAGCCGTAAGAGCAAGCCTCTGTTATAGATATCATATATCACGTTAGCCGAGGCCTACAAGACGCAAACGGGCGGAGTATGTAGGTATATACCAGCTCCTAAACCCTTCTCTCCCTTTTCCAGCTCCTCCAGAAGGCGGAAATTTCGGGGGACTTTAGCCATGTTTGACGACGTAGACCCTGGGTTCCAAGGGAGAAGAAGACGTAGTCGGATCGGCTAGATATTTTGATATGTTACCTTGACCTGTGTTGTGCCGTTCGAAAGTTGGGAATGTACCTAACCTAAGGTAGTTGACTATGTGAGATTGAAGAGGAGCATGTATGTAGCCTCGTGCCGATGATAAAGATAGATGGATGGAATCATTTGAATGATGCGGGATGGTGGGGTTTTCGTCGGGCGCTATGTACAAAGTACCTAACCTTAGGTACATATACATCGATACATGTAGGTACCAAATGCACCATGGTCCTGCCCGGATGGCACAGATTACGTAGCTCCAAGCTAGGCTGCAGTAGACATATGGCTGAAACATGTGGCGCAGCTTCTTAGTTATTAGGTACCTAACGGCAGGTACGGATCCGTAGTTACAACGAATCTGGCAAGAACCCTGAAGTTCACCAGTGAAACTTAAACTTCAACTCAAACAGACCTAAACTTTTACTCTTTGTTCAATGCCCAATAAAATTGGACACCTTATGAGCGCCTCACTTCTAAACCTGAGATTTGAGTAGTTTTCACCAGATGGATTCTACTCAACCTGATTGGCCAAGATGACCACTCAGCTCCTCTCCACGGAGTTAACTAATCTCATACAAGAGAGTAAACGAAAGCATAACGATCTTAGGCAGGCATGTATTCGCCCAAACTCCACTTATAACTCGAGATAGTAGACTTTCAGGTCTATTTCCCAGGATTTTACGCTTTTACTAACTCATTGTTTTAGGCAGCTGAGAAGTCTTTGGAAGAGCTGAAGGGAATTCGTGCCGCAAATGAAGCCCAACTAGCTGCTGGTATGCCCTTGCTTTAGACAAGCCCCTGTGTTGGAAAAATACTCATGGTAAAAACTAGAACTTTCCCAAAAGGTCAACTTCGTCAACCCATTCGTTATCGCATGCGGGACGAGAAATGCCAAATTTACCGGGATAGCCATTGTCTGCTTGTCACGGCTTATTCTTGCTACTGCGCTCCCGCGATCCAAGTTGAGCCCTGTCTTGGAAGCCTTGCGAGAGGCTACTTCTGCTGGTCTTGATGTACAACTCAAGATACTGCAAGCTCTGCCTAGCTTACTCCAGAACTATTCGAATGAGATCCAAGGCGACCTGTTAGTCACTGCACTGAATATCTGCTTCATTTTGCAGACAACTAAAAATGGAATTGTCAACAACACTGCTGCCGCTACACTTCAGCAGCTCGTTATGACCGTATTTGAAAAGGTGGCTGTTGAAGACAGTAAGTTTGACGACTGCAATTTAATTGCAGAAGCTGACTTGATTTAGAATCAATATCCGATGGAAGCTTTGTTGGGGATGCCCCTACTGGTAATGGCGATGTTCAACTCCGGACCGCGTCCATGGATGCCTATCGTATTTTTAGGGACATATGTCTGATGACAGAGAATCAGCGACCAGAATATCTCCGATTTACCGGACTTCCTCAGACATTTGGCCTGGAGTTGATAGAATCAGTTTTAAGCCAGCACGCTGCTATTTTTGCTGAGTCGCATCATCCGGAACAAACACATATACTTCGCACGAGAGTAATGTCTTTTGTCATAAAGGCGATATCCGGAAAACCGAACTTTGCGACATCAGTTCGGCTTGTACGTATTCTGTACACGCTATTACGGAAGCATCTAGATATTTTACTATCGGAGGGTGGCGAAGCTCTTGATGCTCTCACCCAGTTGCTGGATCAGGATACAGCTACTTGGAGGAGAGCACTATGCATGGAAGTCTTTCGCGGTATATTCTCCGAGCCTCCCCTTCTTAGACGTATTTTCGCGTTTTATGATTCTAAGGAGGGTGAGAAAGGTATTCTCAAGAACTTGACCGCTACGTTCGTTAGAATTAGTACAGAAAAGCCAGTGGTTATCGGCTTAGGCCATCAATCTACGCTTCCCGTAGCCAACCCATATGCCAATCTAGGAGGCTCTTCAGATCAGGCGATGCTGGAGGCCAGTGGGGTTACTGGAATCATTAGCGGATCTGTTAGTGAAGGCCATAATACCGGGATTAGCTCTCAATGGAGTACGGTCAGAGTTGCCTGCATCGACCAGCTAGATAAGACTGAACCGCCTCCGATCCCCGAGTCATACATATATGCGTTGACTTTATCTTGCATTACTTCGCTGTCTGAGGGACTAGCTAAATTCATCCTGCCGCTCACAGTTCCTCCTGACAATAGAGTTCGCAAACGCAGTGCTAAGCAGCAAGAGATGGGGAGAGAATCGCCAGGTCCAAATGAAGATGACAATGGCACCCCGAATAAGATGGTAGAAAGGACTGCCATGATGGGTTCTATTGAGAGATCTGGATCGTTCAAGAAGAATCCAGTGCCTCTCAACCCACTAGCTGTTAAGGACCACCCTTTGCATAACGATGTTAAGATATGTGCGGCCATTATCGATGAATGCTGGCCAGCTATCCTCGCAACGTGTTCTACCTTTTTATATGCCGCACTAGACTCGGAATACTATCACGGCCTCGTCCGAGCCTTCCAAAAATTCGCCCATGTTGCGGGATTACTCCATCTCGCAACTCCAAGGGACGCTTTTCTTACAACACTTGGTAAAGCAGCTGTTCCGCCGAATGTATTCAGTGCTTGTCTTAATACTAGCCCTTCCAAATCTGCTAGTGTTAGCCCCGCTGTAGAAGGCCCAAACAGTATTCTGGGTAATGCTAGAGGCCTTTTAAGTGTTGACAGTCTAGTAACCCCGGTGGGTGCCGCTGGTGAGAGACAAAGGCAAGCATCTATGGACGCCAACACCATACCACAGACACTGAATACTCGGAATCTCCTATGTTTGCGTGCGCTCTTAAATCTGGGGATAGCTTTGGGGCCGACATTAAGCTCTTCATGGTCGATTATCTTGGAAACGCTTCAGCAGGCCGATCTTGTTCTGTTCACAACTGGGAAATCCCCCGGTAGAACCCCAATCGCCGGAAAGGGTCCGGATCCAAGAGCAGAGAACGAAGCTGCCTCGCTCTTAGCCAACTTTAGTACGGAAATAAGGGCTGTTGAAACAGCAGCATCCAGACTCTTGGAGAGTACGGTTGATTTTCCTAACTTTGCTTTTGTAGAAGTTGTTGATGCGATCTGCGGTCTCTTAGATCAACAGCCTGACTCAACTTCGGAACCGTTGAGTCGACCACAGTCATCGCCCTCGTCACCCCCGTTGCCAGGTCTCCGGACCCCAACTGGACCACACCGGAGACTTGTTAGTGGATCTGGGACAGCACCCACAGGGCCTAGCCAAGAGGATCAATTTGCTCTCGCAAAGATCGGTGAACTTGCGGCTATTAATATTGAGAGACTTCTTAGCTATCCTCCTGACGTCTCGGGTTGGGCACGAATCACGTCTGAGCTTATTAAGACGCTGGGTTCTGCCCCTACAGCTGCACAGATTCGCACTCGTGCCGCAGAGATACTCGTTCAACTTGTATTAGAAGCCGCTAGAGCTGCTATCAGTCTCGATGACGAGACGCGCAGTAGAGTTCAGCTTCGTCTACTGGAAGCGCTTCGCGATTCTTTATTGCCCTTGCAAATGGAAGACCGGGCTACTTCTGTGACCACCCATACGACGGATATTGACATCCACAAGATCCTCCTCGAAGGTCTCAAAAGCTTACTTGATGATTGTGGCGATGCACTTCTGAGCGGTTGGGAAATTACGTTCGAGGTTATTGGCAGTATTTTCATCCAGAGGAGGTTCGCTAATGAGAGCACACGAGATGTCGAAAGCCAATCCCCCATCCTATTGACACGATCTGGAAAACTTATTAGGTCCGCATTCAATTCTTTACAGTTGATCTGTTCTGATTTCCTTGGGTCATTGCCTAAGTCATGCTTTCTAATTCTTGTTGATACCCTGTATAAATTCTGCTCGCAGGATGACGATTTGAATATCGCCTTAACGGTAAGTCGTGGATTGATCCTTTTTTCTTTCTTTTTTTGTATTCAACATGCTAATTCGGATTTCTTTGTTAGACTGTTACTTTCTTCTGGGTGCTTTCCGATTTTCTTTCGGGGAGGAGTCGGTCGCTCTCGATTACTGATCGTCTTATTGATGATCCTAACGGCGTGTCGTTAGTTGAGAAGGCCTCAAATGCAGAGGATGCATCGTCTGATTCAGCTTTATGGATGCTCCTCCTACTGAGGTTGACTACTGTAACCACCGACGAGAGACTTGACTTAAGAAACAGTAAGTTTCTGGAGATTGTGTTCTGCTACTGCGCTAACAATTCATAAAGGTGCTATCCAGACATTACTACGGATTTTTGATGCATACGGAGACAGGCTTAGTCCAGAGGCATGGTCTGTCTGCATCAAATCTGTTATTTTCAAGCTTCTTTCGTCTATAGAGAAAGAACTTGAAAATGTTGGAAGACTGGAAATTGATGAGAAAATTCGCCATGACTGGTATGACACGGCCGTTGTTGTGCTCAACGGCATATCCAGCCTCCTTGCCAATTACCTTGATGTATTGACTGTTCATCCTACATTTAACTCCTATTGGCAACAACTCCTAGGGCATTTTGCTTCTTTGCTCGACTTCCAAGTTTTGGAAATAAGCACGGCAACATTCAAAGCACTGACCCAGATGCTCTCGCAAAGCCAGAATGGTGCAAAACAGAATTTTAACAAGACCACAATTGATCTAGCCTGGGATTTATGGTCCCGCAGCGTCCCAGTTTCAAAAGGCGGCAACACAGGAAGGATTACAGATAATCAAAATTGTCTTCTTGCCTATGTCGCGGCTCTTCGCGATGTTTATCGTCTCATACAAGCCGACCTTACCGTTGACCGTATTCGCCGAATGCTGACACTATTACGAGAAGTTATGCAAGTCGCTACTCCTGGAACATATGTGGCGGATATTGAACATCTTACACCCCTTCAAGGGCAGGTACTGGATGTGATCAAAATGCTCAGGACCGACTTACGAGGAGCGCCATCCGCTTTGATATCTCAGACATCTGAATTCATTTCACTGGCTTTCCTCGAGGAATATGATATGTCGAATCAACGGAATTCGCAGAAGCGCACTTACGTTGCCATGTCCAAAGCCAGCATGTCAATTCTCCAATCTCTCATTGTGAATCACGCTGCCGATGTAAATATTTATAATGACGGCGCATTCCTGACTGCGCTAACGGCTTTGTCGCGGCCAATTGTGCTCAAGTATCAATTTCCCATTATCACCAAAGCAGAGCAGCCGTGGAAGCAATCAACAACATCCGCTCTAGTCATTCTCGAGGCTACCCTCCCACAGCTTCAGAAACTCGACATTTCACGGTCAAATCTACAAGGTATTTGGGAAATGATTGTTACCATTGCAAACGGAATTATCAGTGCAGATTGTGATGCACCGCCAGACCGGGTCAACATCGCCGAGGATCAGAACATCGATATATCCTCATTTTTGAAACTCCGCGAGCTCATCATCCCCTCCTTAGGTGCGGAGGTAGTAGCGGATAAGACGAGAAAGGTATTCGCGGAAAACCTATTTCGTATGTCGATCATACATACACCGGCTCCGGCAGAATCTTCTCTGATATATGGGAATAGTGAAGGTGATGTAGTCGGCCTGTTGAATCTATATAAGCCACGGAGTGGTCGCACCGTGGATCCACCCCCAGCCAAACGCGAGAAGATGTGTTACGTTTGCCTAGACGAGTTGTTTGCGTTAGTAACAAGCCACAACGAAGCATCAACGCCTCATATAACAGTCCAGCCGCCGACCCCAGCTTTCCCGCCACCCAGCTTATCGTCAGTAGCAGGCAATATGACGCTTGAATCCCCACATGCTCTATATGTGCGGTTAGCACAAACGGCAGCGCCGTACCTTATCCTAAGGGCCGCTCTTACGCTAAGGGCCTATATCGCAGACCAGCCGCTGCGTGGGCATATGCCGCAGCCATTGAGCCAGCGTAAGGAGCTTACGCGGGTGCTAGAAAGGTTAGTCGAGCTCAAGAGCGAGCCGGAAGCCATCCCGGATACGCCCAATGTTGAGAGCGAGAGCCGCAAACATCTACTTCGGCTCTATCCGTTACTGGTTAGTGCGACTAAAGTTATAGGGGCTAGCGGGGATGAGGGTGTATTGATGCTGCTCACCGAAGCATTAGACGTCGTTGGGTCCGAACTGGGAATTTGAGGTTGAAGCGTTCTAGTAGGTACCTTAGTAGACTAACCTAGGCTAGCTGTTGCAAGTGTATTGATTGCTTGGCTGACTAGACTTAATTTACTGTCGTCATATAAGACTGCCTGCCTAAATAAACATTAATCAGGTAAATTCGAAGTAGATTCTTACATACGTAGCAGCGTGACAATAAGGAACATGTAATTCATTTATCCTAGTTTCAGAGTGGATTTATATTCATCTCGATATTCCCGGGCGAGTTTTGCCTAGAAAATACCTAGTACTACCCATCTCTTAGGCCTCTAGTTTGCCTTTCAAAGGGTTGTGAGTTGCGTGTGGTAATGTCTCGGGACGTTACAATCAATATACATAAGATGGGATGGATAGAGAATATGTTTGGTGATGGAGGTCAAAGGGATGACGGGGTTGTGTATGCTCCCCCTTAATGCTCGCCAACGCCATGCTCTGCCCTTTTTATAGATATTTTCTTCGCCACTACCAAATAGTCCCCGTTCACACTTTTCTAGTACCAACTGAAGGTACAAGAGATGCTTTCTGGTGGTACAGTTGAGCTTTCTACCAGCTCAATTCAATTTTTTTCATGCCCCTTCTCCCTTACCTGCCTTCCCTCATTGTCCCCGTAATTCATGATAATGCACCTGCTGCTCAAAATGGGATCTTACAAAATTGCTTCTCTACTTCCTCTTAGCTGTGTTGTCAAACTCGCGCACCATCGAGTCCACGACGCTCTGGCTAGTTTTAGGTCCGGTTGATTCTTCTGGATTCGATTCCCCTTTCTCCGCTAGCTGCTTGGCCATGGCGCGACTCTGGGCCTCGCCCACCTTGCCGTACACACTGAGGCCCGTAGCGATCATACCACCAATATCGCCCACGTTGCCCGGGACTACGATGGCGGTGCTTTCACGTGCTAGCTTGCCGAAGGCGTCGACGTATTTCTCGGCCACGTTTAAGCTGATAGCACCCTGGGCCGAAGAGCCGCCGCTGCTGATGCTGCGAGCTATAGCATCGATTCCAGATGCTGTGGCTTTGGCCTTCATAAGAATAGCCTCAGACTCACCAGAGGCGCGATTGATCTGCTCAGAACGCAAAGCTTCGGATGCCAGAATGACACTCTGCTTCTTACCCTCGGCAATATTTATGGCGCTTTGGCGCTGACCCTCGGATTCCAGGATCTCAGCGCGCTTGGATCGCTCAGCTGTAACCTGCCTATGCATGGCTTCGACGACGGCGGCCGGGGCGTGGATATCGCGAATCTCATAACGTAGGCATGTGACGCCCCAGGCTTGCGCTGCTTCGTTGATAGCTGCGGTTATATTGATGTTAAGAGCGGAGCGCTCTTTCAGTACGTGGTCGAGGGTCAGTTGACCGATCTCACTACGCATGGTTGTCTGGGCGAGCTGCGAAATGGCGTACTCGGCATCTTCTACACCGTAACTGGAGGGGCAGAGTATTAGTAAAGCGGGTTGGTTGAACGAAAAGATGGTGGGAGCACGTGGAAATATATTGTGAAGTAGAACGGTGTAAATAGGATTTTAGACGTACCTGGCCTTATACGCGTTAAATACCCGGGTATAGAGTACACCATCCAGCTCCAAAGTTACGTTGTCGGCCGTGATAGCACTCTGGCTAGGTATTTCGATGGCCACCTCCTTCAGGCTCTTGACATAGGCAATTCGGTCGAGGAAAGGAACGAGGATGGCAAGACCGGGCTCAAGAATACGGTTGAACTTTCCCATGCGCTCAACAATCCATGCTGTCTGCTGGGGCACGAAGCGTATGATGGTGTTGGCGGGGAGGGAGGGACGTTGGAAGTAGGAGGGCGGGATGGTGCCGAGGCCTGATATTCCGGGCTGTAATGGTGCTAGCGATTTCGTGGTGTTGTGAAAGGTTCGCAGAGCGCCCAATGTCAGGGTCGGGGCCAGCAAAGCTCGAGATGTCGGGTAGATGGTGCCTCTCCGTAAGGTGGACGAGACGACCTTCTCGGCTCTAGTTAGCGACATTATTGAACGCTGCCACATACACAAATTCCTGTTTGCTTATAGTCGTTACTACTATTGGAATGTGTTAGTGGCAGGACGGTAACAGGCTTAGCTGTTAAAAGCTAGGAACCACGTCACGGATCGTGCGCTGGAGTTGGATGGAACTAGAAGCTCGAAAATAGGAATGATGACATTTTTGAGAAGCTCGCATTAATTCGAGTATTAAATTTAGGAATTAATGGTTCGAAACCTCGGAATCCGGAGTTTGCTTGGAGCTCGGACCATATGCATGGTTATGTAATCTGGTGATTGTAGATCCCCCGCCATTATGCAACTATCAACGAGGTATGCTTGTATAAGAGCAACTGCGGTTTACAAGGAACGGTATGTACCTAGGTACCTCTGATATCCCCTCCCCCCTGATTTAAACAACCTTAAGCACAGAAAGTATCAAGGTTCAATATCACATCATAATCAAAATACCAGCACCAGCACCAGCACCAGCACCAACCAGCACCAGTAAATAAAACCACTACAATGACGACTAGACTTTACCTCTATGACATAGCTATACCGCCCAGTTGGCGCAATAGGTGTTGAGAATCACGCAGTCGATGCCGCCAGAGTCAATCTGGAAGGTAAAATTACATCCCAAGATGTTCGCAGCTTGGCGATTTGTCCAAAATGAAGCAAAAGCCTACATCACCCCCAATTATTTATATTCGCACCAATTGCGGATCTTCGAAAGAGAGCTGCCCATTTACCGATGCTACCGTGTAGTGCTGAGTGCTGAACTCGCCATCAGGAATCACATCATCTTATTGTTCATGGTAAGCAAGCCAAGCCTTGACGGTATATATATGAAGGTATATAGATGAAAGTACTTTTGGAAGATTTCTCTTTTCGCTTCACAAGCTATTGATTTGCTGCTTCTTCCTTCGCAATGAGAATTTCTCTCTTAGCTCCAATTCTAGCTTCGTTTGTTGCAAGCGTGCCAACAGCTCCCAGGAACGATGTCGTATCCTACGATGGATACAAGGTCTTGCGGATAAACACGCATGGGCACCCATCGGCTACGAAGGGGAAAGTCTCGGGAATAATTTACGAGCAGTGGAACCGAGATGTCTACAAGCACCTAGACATCCTCATTTCTCCTCATCAGGTTGCCACGTTCGAAGCACTTGACCTTGACTACCAAGTTATGCACGAGAACCTGGGAGACTCAATTGCATCAGAGTCTATTTCAAAATCCGTCTGGAAAAGACAGGCCGGAGATCTCTCGTGGTATGATTCGTACCACGACTATCAGGATCATATCCAATATTTCGAGGATTTGCAAAAGTTATTCCCAAACAACTCAGAGCTCATTTCATCTGGCACCTCTTATGAGGAGAGAAATATATACGGTCTCCATCTATGGGGTGCGAGTGGACCCGGCAAACCGGCAGTACTTTACCATGGAAATGTGCATGCCAGAGAGTGGATTGCATCGCCGGTGAGTCTGAGTGTTATGCTGATATAGGTAATACGATGCTTATCATGTTTTAGGTCGTCGAGTACATAACGCTCCAGTTAGTTAATGGCTACAATGACGGCGACACCCTCATCCGTTCCTTTTTGGATAAGTATGACTTCTACATCATACCAATTGTGAACCCAGACGGTGAGTATCGTGTAGTTTATGCCTCGTAAAGGGACGACTTACTAATAAGTCAAAGGTTTTGCGTATTCTCAAACGACCGATCGCTTGTGGCGCAAGAACCGCCAACCGCCACCGAGTACTGAGAATCAATCTTGTATTGGTCGGGACATTAACCGCAATTGGGAATTTGCATGGGATGCGAACCCATTGGGCGCCTCCACAAACCCGTGCTCGCAGAGCTATAAGGGTGAGGCACCTTCTGATACGCCGGAGAACCAGGGCCTAGATAAGCTGGTACGTCAGCTACGCGATGGAGCGGGCATCAAGCTATACATAGATTGGCACAGTTATGGTCAGTATATTCTGTCACCATTTGGGTACAAGGAGACGCTATATGCGCCCGAACTTGGCAAATGGACGAAAGCAGCCGGGATCGTCAGCGAAACAATTCGAGATAGTTCAGACGCGCGAACTACATTTACTTTCGGGCCCAGCGGAGCAACTCTGTATCCAACAACAGGTGCGGCGCCTGACCATGTTTATAGCATTGGACGTGCCGAGTTCTCCTATACTATCGAACTCCGGGACACGGGTAGATTCGGTTTCGTATTGCCCCCTGAGCAAATTAGGCCCACTGCCGAGGAACAGTGGGAGGGACAAAAGGCTTTGCTGAGTTTGCTAGATGAGGAGTTCTTCGATGGAGAGGGGCCAGCTTGATTATCGGAGGAGCGAAAGTTACTGGTAGGAGCTTAAGGATATATCTGCATAGTCGTAATACTGTAATGCCCAGAATAGGCAGTCTAGGTCATATTGACTGATTAAAACTCTGATCGGGGTGAGATTAGAGTTAACTCAAGCCGGCTTGACCATAGCTAACTAAGTCACACGGAAGAGAGAAGGCCAAGAAAGACCATGGTAAACAACCACACTCTTTCGGAAGCCTTCGATAATATAGCATATATACTACATGGGAGATAGTCAGGTTTATATAGGACAGGTACCTATCTAAGTTATAGCAACTAATATACGGGTTATCCCCTGTCCCCTAGTTACATGCGGTACAATTAAACAAGACGCATTGGGATATCAATACCTCTTCGGAGCAATTCTGATATTTCGGAGGCTATATCAGTTTTATGGGTGGTGTTAAGAAGCTTGAGGTCCCGTATTGGAAGGTTGTATATCGTCAATTGAGTATACATGGGACCTCGGGGCCTTAAACGAAGGGGGTTTCTGAGTCTGAAGAGGGGATAGCTGTGTTCGAGTTCGCTGCCGACGAGGCGGGTGCTGGGAAGGCTGTTTGCTTCGCCCCGAATCGGGAATATTTTAAGAATGAGCTTCAAGCTCCTGGTGAAGCAATGGCGCGGGAATCGCTCCTTACCTAGGCAGATAGGAGGAATGGAGTTGATGGGCGAGGCAAATCCCATTTGGATATGTAACTTAGGTAGGTACCTAGGTAGGTAGCTATGAATATAAGATCTATGCATTATGAAAGAGGTAGCTAATATAGTACCCAATCCCATGGTTCAGAATAATAAGTGCGTCTACAGCTGAATGTTCTCACCTACCCCCTATTGATACAATCCGCCATCTGATTCCTATCTAAATTCTCAGGCCTCAACTAGGCTTCGCAATATCAACATATTCTATGCCGCCAACCCAAACCTTAGCAATATCTCTAGTGTTAGAGATATTAACTAGAGGATCGCTATTTAATAGGACTAGATCTGCGCGTAGACCAGGTCGAATTGCGCCCCTATCGTTCAATTTATGCACCGTTGCAGGAACAATCGTCGCAGCTCGTAAAGCCTCTGCGGGTGTCATGCCAATATCCACCAAGTTCAGTAGCTCCTGGTGAAGCGAGTCTCCAAATGGAAAGTAGATTATGGGTAGCGTGCTGCCGACCGCATCTGTCCCCGCCAGTATGGGAACTCCAACTTCATGTAGGTGTCTTACATTACCGAGAACGTTCTCGTATGTCGCATTAGCTGAGTTGTTCCCACGTAGAAACTGCAGTATCTCTGGCTGTACAGTGTACGCACGGCGGAATATCTCTATAGTCGGAGTAGAAGCCAGATTATATTCTTTCATCGATCCGACAACGGAGGAAGACAATACGCCGTCATCGGGAATATGCTGCACGACGTCTATCCGTGATGATACCGCCCGCGTGAAGGCAGAGACACTGGGTGCATGCGCGACTGCAAAATGGCCCAACGAGTGCGTATAGTTGACTATTTCGTTGAATTGGCTCTGGGTTGGCCCGTCAGATGCGCCTACGACCTTGAAGTAGTCGGAGCCGTTGCCGAAGGAATAGTCGACGAGGGACTTGGGGTCTGTATTAGGATAAAGTAGCTGCTCGGGCGCCACCGGGTTGAGCTTGGGGTTCCCACCGGACGGGGCTAGGGCAGACAGCATGGTGGTATAAAGCGACGTCAGGCCTGGATTTGACCTGAGAGATTTGCAGAGTTCGATGTCTGAGCAGGCCATGTTGAATATCGTCGTAACGCCGTATGAAGTCATGTTTTCGAGACCTTCGACTGTCAACACGTGTGTGTGAGCGTCTATCAAGCCGGGGATTAGAACACGATTGCCGCCGTCAACAGTTTGCTCAATATTCTCATCGCAGTCGGTAATGTATCCGCCGTCGATGATGACGGTCTGTGGCTTGCCTATGGTATAGCCATTGAAGACTCGCACATTCGTTATTGCTGTTTTCACGAGTGCCGGCACGTCTCGCTTGCCGAGGGCATCCTCTACATCGCGTAGTTGAGGCGTACGAACATGATCATGGAGGCAACCACTTGAACAATTAAACATGGTAAGTAAAACTGAGGCAAGGCGTTTCAACTGCATTTTCTGGAAGCTTGAGAAGCCAGACAAGGTATCAAATATTAAGAGGAAGTTGAACTGGACGCTCTTCACGGTACTCCATACAAAAATATTAGAATAACAGCCGTGAACTGCCTGCCTTATATATACATAACACGGCAATTTGAGTCCGTAAGGGGATTCATTATACGATATGCAAACTTTGTACGAGCAGCTCCTCAGTTCGTACACTAAACCTGAAGCGTAGGTAGTTGCTGATAGAAACTGAGGCAAGATAGGCTAGGACCAGCCCGCTCAGAGCAGTCTAGGCCTGAAAACATCATCTGATTTGAGTTACTTCATGTTGCAGAAAAATAGACGTGGTAGTGAGGACGACTTCATAGCCTCTTCGTTAGGGGTCATACACAGTGGAGTAACATAAATAGGGGTTCTTGAAGTCCTGCAGGGATACTCGTACACTAGACTTAGAATGGTAAGAGGTAGATCAGGCTGTCAGCAGTGCCACGGGGTAATACCGCCGCGCGTAGGGTATGATTGCGCTTGAGACATCCCTGGAAGTGTCTTTTTCAACAATGGTAGGAATAAGTTTCATGAGAAGTAAACACGAAATCAACTTGTGGAATCCTATCAACAGGTGTAGGCATTGAATTAGTCTGGGTCCGGCCCTTGTAGGTAGGACTTCCATTGCTTACAGAATCTAAAGTCGTTAAGGACGCCCAAAAGACCGCACCGGTCTCAAGCGAAAGTTGCCTGCAAACCTTCTGAATTTCTCTATAGGGTATCAACGATATACTATATATTAGTAAAAAATCGCAACTTGTTATTTAACTCCCGCTCTCTATGGAGTATACTCAAGAGTCCCGGAGCGGCTCCCGAAAATTTCATAGAAAGTCCCGTAATAGCTGTGTGCCTTGTCGGAGGCGTCGGGTCAAGGTGAGGCATTCTGCTACTACGCGCGCACACGCACACACACACACAACTCCCTATTTTCTAACAATATGTTTAGTGCAACCTGCAGCCACCCATCTGTGCTAATTGCCATAGACGTAACGAATCCTGCTCTTATACTTCGCCAAACGCTTATGAATTGGCCCCTATTCGACTTTCAAAGTCACAAGCGAAAGCCTCTGCCTCGAAATCAGACGTCGGCAATAGCTGCAAAGACCTTACACACTTTGGGAACACGAAATTTAATTTGAACTCCCGCGCTCTCTATGATAATGATAGCCTATATGGAATGTGGCAACAAATTCTAACTCCAAGTTCATCAATGATTCAAGTCATGGAGGAGACGTACCTCCTATCATTGCTACCAAATATTGAAAGTGGAATTTTCAGCCATGAATTCCGTCGCCTAGCAAGCACTTTCGAGTACGTCCATCAAACATTCACAGCGCTCTACGAGCTTCACAGATGGTCTCAAAGTACATCGCTCTCAAATCTATATACTTCCGCATACCAACATCATATTGAAGCGTCGGTCTTGTTCAGGCACTCGCAGCCGGAGGTGAATGGGACTAATTGGATGGCGGTATTAATATTTGGAATCGGGGTCATAGTTTTCCAATTCGCCACCTCCTTAAAAACGGCTGATACGATAGACAACTATCTTGAGCTGCTCCATGTTTTGCGCGGTTCCTTCCAGTTGGCCATCGAGTTGGCGCCATTTCTACGGATGAGCTCACTGATGCTCCTCACCCAGCCTCGCCTACACTCACCCAAGTCACATTTAGATGAAGCCACACTAAATATCCTAGGCCGTCTTGATTCGCTTGACTATATTGAGGATACTACGGGTGAAACGAAGCTCGCTTGCCTACAGTCAATCAAATCCCTGAAAGAATGGATCATTGATGTTAACGGGTACCCTGGAAACTGGCGTCAGTTCATGGATTGGCCGGCCGCTGTTCCGGAGCAGTATCTCTCTGCGCTTTCACAAAGACACTCAATGTCCCTTGTCGTATTCATTTATTGGTGTTCCATTATGCATCGCTGTCCAAAGAGATGGTATGCTGGCTGGGCTAGCAGGGCTGCATCAATAGCTATGAGACACCTAGGGGAAGAGTGGGATTATGTATTAGAAGAACCCCGGAAGCTATTGACATCCTAACCTGGGGATTTCAATACCTATAGATGACCTTGAGGACGACAGCCGCCAAAGGTGCAATGCCAGAAATCAATTCTCGCCTTAATCCCCGTTACTCTCCTGTAACATGATATCCCTAAATTATACACTTACTCATATGTAGCTTAATCTTATGGTTGGTAGCCTTAACTAAGGCATAAATCCAGATTTTAAGAGGCAACTATTAGATGGGTACCTGGTAATGAATACTCCTGAAAAAGACCTTATCGGCTCACCTTCAGACTCTGGGGAATGTCACGAGGCGGGACCAAAGAGCATGGTAACAACTTTGTTGTTCCGCAAGGAACTCTCTCCTATCTGAGGAGCCTTACGGCCCGTATATACATGAATGTTCTTTGTTCTAGATGCATTATCTAGAATCCTGACAGGGAAATCTTTATAGAATAGGGTTAGCCATCATGTTGAATAGTATTTATGAAGTAGACGGGGTTACGGGGTTACGGTTGACCGGATAGAGTATTGTGCTAAAATGAAAAAAAAGATCGCGCGTTAAGTTAAAGGTGGTAGAAAGTTATGTGTTATAATATAGTATGTACTTTTAAGCTTTATATGGTTATTATAATAATATATATACTTATTTAACAGGTATATTTGGGTAGTAATTTTACGAATATCGATCTTTTAATGATAAATTTTATATTATTTTGTAGTTTTGTTTAATGCGAAAATAATGATATAAAATTTAATATATTAAAATGTAAATTAAGTTTATAATGTATTAATGAAATATAGGTATATATTATAGGTAAGTAATTAAATTATAGTTTTTTATATAAATATTACGTGTTTACTTGTAAAGTTATAGTTTTAATTTAATTAATTATTTGTAAAGTTATAGTTTAAATTTAATTATATTTTACCTTTTAAAAATTCAAATGATATATAATTTAAATAATTATTTTTGTATTAGTTAAAATTATTAAATGATAATAATTATATTATTTAAAGTTGTGTTGGTGTTAAGTTATTTAGTTAAATTTATTATGCATATATATGTGTATGTATAAAAATAAATGAAATATAGTTTTATTAATATTTTAAATGTTTATTTAATATTTATTTATATTTTTACATTTAAATATAATATATTAAATTTATTAAATTTAATGTTAAATAAATTTAATATATGTAATATATTTATATTGTTTAAATGGTTTTAATTTTAATAATATTTTTAATTTTATTAAATTAACTTATTTGTTTTTTTTTATGATTTAATTTTATTAATTAATATAATAAATGTAATAAATAATTATTAATTGTTTATGATATGTTTATGTAAATATATAATTTTAAATATTTATTAAACATATTTAATTATTTAATTATTTGGTTATTTATTAGTTTATTTATTTATTATTATATTATTTTATTATTTAGTTAATTACTTTAATTAAATTTTTATATATATTAAATTGTTTAATTTTTTTAATTTATTTTATTTTGTATAATTTTAATTTTATTAATTTATTATTATTAATATTGAATTTTTTTAAATTATATAGTTTTTTAAATTATTATAACAAATCGGTTACGTGTAACCGATAGGGCTAAGCTAAAGTTTGGAAAAAAGTAAGAATTTTTTTATCTTAGCAAGCTTAAACTAATGCTTGAAAAACGGCGGGCTATGCTTGCCACACCCCTTGTTAGCGCCATAGGCGCCATTTAACGCCTGGTCCGTATGTTTGTATCTATAGGGCCTTATTAAAAGATTTCTTAAGATCTAGTCTAAAGTATTATTGCGTTAAAAAGCTTTTATATATTAAATTTTATATGGTATTAAAGTTAATATTAAGTCTAAAATTAATTAATATATTATAATAACGTACGAAATAGCTTTAATTAAAATGACTTAAGGTTAACAATTTATTTAATTTATTTTTTTAGCTTTTTTATATATTTATACGATTTTGTATTTTTATATCTTAAATTAAAACGTTAAAAGTGTTTATTAATAAAAATATTTAATATTATAATTAACGTTATAATTTACGTTATAATTAACATTATAATTAATTAATATAATTAATTAATAACGTATAAAAATATTTTTTATTTTATTTTTAACTTAATAATAAGACTATTATTTAAGCTTTTTTAACTTTTTATACACTTGTAAAACGTTGCGCGGTTGTATTAAGTTTTATTTATTATATTATATATTATAACGCGTTTTGCGACGCGTATTGTAACGCGTATTGCGACGCGTGTTACGGCTAGTTTTAATTTATTTCAAGAGTATATTTAATCGATAAATCTAATGATAAAGTTAGTAATTATTATATGATTAATTAATTATTTATAATATTATTGTTTTTAATGTTATTAATGATATTATTGTTAATGATGTTTTTGATAATTATTTTCGTTAATGAAGAGATTTTTATTAAGGGATATTTTATAATTGCTTTAAATTATAGTTTAAAAAAAATTTAGGGGGATTGTATGGTGTTATAATTGGTTGGGGAGTGGTGTAGTTAGGAGGGGTATAACCCCCCAAACTCAAATTTTTTCAAACGTGTGGTTTAAAGTTACCTGAGATAAGAATTTTTAACATTTTATTAGTAGATTTTTTTAAAAAAAAAAAAACTTTATTGAAATATTTTGGATTTTTGGCAACCTACCCGGGAGTTGCTTACGTAATCCATGTGGCTGACTCATTAAGTGTGGCTCAAGAAAGTGGCGTCGATCATCGCAGATTTTTTTTTAAAAAAGTGGTCCGTGCGTTTATCAATCCTTTATTAATTACTTATGTAATACTTATCAATTACTTTATCAATTTCCCATAATAATTTCCGAAAAAAGTTCTAGTATAATAATTAAATTTCGTTTTAGATTAAATGATAGTAATTATATTATTTAAAGTTATGTTAATGTTAAGTTATTTAATTAAATTTATTATACATATATATATATATGTATAAATGAGTTTTACAAGGTTAAAAAAATTATGTATAAAATGATTACGTGATATTTTTTAATATAACAATTTTTAATATTTTATTTATTTATTTAAGTATTTACCTATTTATATTATATTTAATTTATATTATTAAACGCTATATTTTAAATTATTATTTTCGCATTATTAAAGGTTATAAAATTATTCCGGTTATAATATTTTAAAATTAATATTTTTAAAAATATTGTTAAATATATATATTTATATATATATAATGTTTATGTATATATGTATAAGTATAATATTATTAAATTTATTTTTACATATTATGTATAAAGTTATATGATTTGTATTTAAGTAGGATATGTATTTATACCGTATAAAGGTGTAAAGTACCGAGCTAATTAAATAAACTTGTGGCTGACTACCCGTTTAAGCTTAGTTTGCATTTTTTTTTCATTTTAGCATAGTACTTTATCTGGTCAACCGTAGGGGTAGTCCTAATACGCTCAAATAATATCAACAAATCCCCACAGTACGACGCAACTAGTTAAGTAGAGAATTATACCCTCTATTAGGACTAAATTTGTAGGCTTGAAAACTTTAGCTGTAGAATACATTCGGTGATCCGTACCAGTCAGGCTTTACGTGTTCACCGCATGCCCCTATTTCTATCGTTATAGAGTTCTTGTGTAGGACGTAGAACTTGTTTAATATGAGAGGATATATGGCAACTTGGTTTGGTTGCTTGCTCCATTCGTGCTCTTTCGTAAGGGGCAGAGTGATGGGCTTCACTTAAAATATCCGTATACAGACGTCTCTATGCAATTCAACCCCTTGCGCTAACATATCAGTCGTTTCATAACAGAAATAAAATCGCGATCAATGAAAGGGCTTATGCTGTTCTCTAAGGAGATTATGCTATAAATTCAATACGCGCAAAAAAGACCCAGTGACTATATGAACTTCCAGGGTGAGATGTGTCTGGGCCCTGCAAGATGGCGGCGGAGGGACATTTGGCGTGGTGCTGGAAGTCACTCACTGTATTGAACCATTGATACTAGTCGTAGTCATAAGCATCAAACTGTCACGAGGCGGAGTCAAACAGCGCGGAAACAATTTCGTTGTTCCGCGAGGAGCTCTATCCTATCTGGGGAGCCTACGGCTCGTATATACATACCTGGGTACCTAGGTAATCCTTGGCTTGGGGTAAACAAGGATGTAGGATGGGGAGGTCATGCGGTAAGCATATATCTGACTCACGTCAGTCTTACAATAGAGACGGCTAACCTAACCGACGATGGAACCACCGCGAGGGGCTCTACGGGAAATATATTAAAATTTGCACTCACCCACAGGAGTAGTAGTGTGGTAAAGTTCTCCCTAACTTCTTCGACGTGTGGAACGAATATATCTTACTAGTAGGCAGCGCGACAAAGCTGAGTGTAAAACAACACAAGGCCAACAACTTCCGTGCAGCCAGCCTAGTATAAGTCTCTTTAGGATATTTCAGCATCACTAACAATCGCCTAGAATGCGTCATACGCCGGTCGTCTGGGAAATATGAAGTTTTGCTCGAGATTAAAGAGAAGTACGATCCAAAGGAGTGCTAGAAGTGCGTTAAGTTTGAAAACAAGAACATATTGACCGCCGAGTCTAGTTGCTAGAGATAGTTACAACTGGATAGCGGCTGTAATGTAGCAAATAATATCAGGTAATTATACTTGATAGACAGGTTAACTAAAGGTGCTCATTAAGTGTAAGTAACACGGCTTGTATGAGATTACAACATACCTTGTGCGTATAATTAACCTCCACCTCTCTTAAGACAAAAGCTAGGTACCTCATACAATCTAACGTTATTGTTTTAGGCACTTAACCGGGTACGGCATGTCCATATCATAATGCTGCAGGAATTTAGGAGGCTTTTTGAGATTTACGCAATTCACGATATTGTATTTTCAGTGTAAAAAGGGGACAAAAAACATGTATAATAAATGCTGGGAGGTAATATAAACTTGGATACCTGGGTACTTAAAATACAACCGTGGTAGTTATTGTTATCGATCCACAATTTTAAGCAGGTCTTTATTGTCGCCAAAGGCGTTGTTATTAAACTAAACTATTAAAAATATTAAACTGAACTAACTAGTAAGAAAACAGATTCTTAAGAGGTAGCAACTTATTATGTTTAGTTACCTACCTTTTAGGTACCAAGGTGATTAATGAGCCTTGGCCTGCGTGTATAAGTAAATGGTGTTGGCTTTCTTATCCCTAGATTTCCCAAGGGATATAGCTGCTCTTAACGGAAGACATGAACGGAGTCATCTCCGTGCGTGAAAATCTCACCTTGCATCAAGCCCCAGGCTGTCTCGGTGGACGTCCCTGAGGATATGTTGGACTCGCCGCCCATGCAATCACCGAGGCAATTTCCGGCCCGGCAGAAGTCACAATGAGCCTTACCAGTTGGAGCGGTGGCTTCACAACCACAAGCACATGTACACTTACCCATTATGAATTATTGTTGTTGTTGCTGTCTTTAGGGGGGAGATTTGAGTACGAAACGTGGAAGAGTTGAAGTTGATATAGAAGCAGTATGGGATACTAGATATTTCTCAGAAATTAAGATATTGAATGTGAGGCTGATGGAGATAGTATGATGGTATGTGATTGTACTAGATGGATATTGAAATTTGTAGTTGAATATTTGGATTTCAAGTTTAATTTATACACTTCTAAAACATAACGGCTATGAACTATCAATTTTACTATACCATATCAATTAGACTGAACGGTATCACTAATGGATTCTATATCAATAGACGTATAATACGAAATAATTACTATTCCATGAGACGGTAACGACCATGTTGAATAATCTCAACTGTCTTTTCAAATATATGCTACAAACTATGAGGTTCATTCTAAAGGCCTTAGACTCACGCGCGAAATGCCTTGAGGATCTAAAAGAGCTAGAAAATCTTTGAGCCTACGATAATTTCATGTAAGCTGGATAGTCAGTTGGGAAACAAGTGGCAAAGAGAACTAAGTTAATCTCACAATTTCTATGTATAGGTACCTAGGTATGGATATGTGATTGTTCTTGTCAAATTGAAAGCCGTTGAACGACGCTCTCACCCTACCCCCCCCTTTAGTTATCTTAGCATTTCCACCTACCTATGTCTGGTTAGGTGTATGGACTTCAAGCTCTAATTATACCGAACGAAAATTCGCATGCAGCTCATCTTCAGACCACAACTTAGGTACCTAGGTACTTATTATGGCAGTTGAAAGGGGTAAGAAGGTTTACAAAACGGTGCGTGCTTGGCAACATTTCTCGTCTGGATACAAAAAAAGAGAGGTGCTTTTATTTACACGTACCTTAGTTGTCCAAGTTGTTCACCAGCTGCTGTTCGTCTTTGCTCTGGCAAATGAAAGTAGGTAGAAACGTACGCACCGCCATGATGAGTTAATAGACTCCTTTGTGGCGCATATTCAATTTTGCTAGGCTCACTTGTCACAGGCTTCACTTCATGATGTGGGTATCAATGATTATAATGGTGTAGCAACCCAACAATTCATGAAATGTATAATCGAACTATTATATTCAAATTCACTAAGAAAATAACTCCTAGCTTTATCATTTATCATCTTCTATTTGCATTTGCTTTCGAGTATATCTATCTCCAAAATCAAGGTCTCAGCCATGACGTTGTTTAGCTTCAGTCTTGAAGAACGTGATGCCCCAGTTGCATATCTCTCGTTCTATAGCAGTCTGGGATTGTATAATCTTAAAGTGTCTACCAGCAGCAGCGTAAATGATACGATTGCGCCATTCAAAACTTTAATTTCAATTCAAATTGCATAACAGATGGTCATGATTAACCTGACATTCATGGGCCTAGGCCGTGCTATGATAGATTTTATGCTGAAACCCGTTGCCGCCCGTGGAACATCTCGACCACCACATAAGGTCACGAAACATGGAAGAGTTAACGAACGCTGGTGAATGGTATAGAATGTGTGTTTTGTGGATGGAATAGAGATGGTGTTGATGTTAGGGGATTGTTCCTTTCCTTGGTAGACAATTTAGTTAGGTACCTCCTATTTAAGGTACCTTGTAATTGCACTGTATTTTTCCACTTGAATTGCTAAGAGCCCTGACGTAGGAAGAGTGGGGTATGACGTACAGGTACTTCGTATACGCTCTCAAAATCAAAAGTGGCTACCTAGGTACCTAGGTACCTAGCAAATTGTGGATGGCTGAGTTAGCGTAGGTAGGTACCTAGGTACCTACCTATCTAAACTTCACTTATACATGGTTAACAGATCAAGACTTAGATGATATTACTTAAGGAATCGTGCAGAAGGTTAAAGAAGACTTAATCAATCGAACCTTGAGCAAGTGTACATGTATGCTGTTGGCGCCGGAGAGCCATGAGTGGTACTTAGACGGATACCTAAGGAAGTACCTATGTAGGAGTTATGCTTTGCGAAGGAAGAAAATGATGTGTCACTTGTATTTTTACACATATCAGCCATCAAAATTATCCATTTCATTGGTATGCAATTTAGTGTAAGTATCCCAGTTGCCAAACATCAATTCGTGTAGCCCGCGTAGTTAATCCAAGTTCGAACCTGCCAACACTCTCCTCATCCAAAGTATTATCAGACTTTCCATTCATATCCATTCCTAAACGCCTGGGTGCTATCAACATTCAACTCAAACAGACTTTCAAACCCCCCCTTGTTCATTCGAGATCATAGTTCATCTAAGGGGTGGGAGCCAGCAGAAAATATGCACAATAGCTTTGGCAAGTAGCATAGGCTGGAGTGCCAAAGCCGGGTATCCAGAGAGTTGTGGTGGCACACACAGATTGACAGCCTGCATACGTCCACAGCCCTGCCATGGCGCAAGTTGAGATGGCCATTACGACCATGGAAACTTTGGCTTGATGCATTTTGATAGATAGACGGTGAACTGAAATTCGGATTCCAATAGAGTACCTAGGTAGGTAGGCGGTTTAGCGATACGAAGAGCAGAGTTTCGTGCTTGTGAGTTATGTAAAGTCAATGTATTCTGCGACCGAAAGTATATTTCGTAGAAGTAGCTGTTGGTCTTTCTCAAATTGGGTGTAGAAGTAGAAGAGGAAAAAGTAATAGATATGCGTAGGTAGGTAGTTAAAGTATTTAAGTGTGATGTTGGGATCCGATGTGTTTGAAATAGGTACCTGGGTCTTGGGCAGGTAGGTACTTAGGAAAGAATGGTGAGAGAGAAAGAAGAATAGAGAAATGCAGGTTTAAATGGGCGCTTGCTGAAAGGTATCTTCTTTTTTTCGGAACTGACCTATAACGTGGTAGATACGGTGCTACAGACTTGGAAAGGTTTAAAGATGGTTGTTTCAATGCGACGGATGACGATCTGATTGGTTGATAGGGCGCGGGGCCGGAATCGGGGTTAAGCCACGATTATCTTGTCAGTCATATCAACTCTTTTCTTTTCGCTTACAAGTTTCGATTGATCTTTTTGTTTCTCTATAAGCTTTGATGGATATTAGGAAGCGAAACCGTAGGTTCTTCCAGCCTCTTTTTGATTTTATTTTTAAAAAGACATGGATCTGTACCTACCTAGGTATCCGTTATGTAGATGCTATCCTCCCGCTGGCCGTCGGCTCTGCGGGCTGGCGAGACTATGTTTGCCCACGAAGGTAGATAAACTACCACAGTTCAATATTCCAGTAACTTATCTTAATTTAAGAGTAGTTATTCACATGACTAAGCTATAAACTTCATTGTTCAAAGCGCATATTTCACCAGCGAGTGTAGCGTAGATGGTTACCATAACAACAGGTACCTAGACACTGCTCAGGAATTGTTACATTGCCTTCTTGGCATAAAACATATATTGACAGCACCCTGAATAATATACAAAATAACTACCTTTCTTCCTAAGATATGGAATGCCTTGCTGCAAATAATTCATTATATTGGCAGCCTGCCCCCATCAGTAGTATCATGAGTCTCTTTGAGGAAAGAACTTCAGTGTCGCATGTCCTGATTTTAAATTCCAGAGTCGTCTTGTTCAACACCTTCTGATGTCTGGAACGAAGACCAACTTGAACAGGTATCTGTGAGCATATCCGTATCGGTTATAGACGCTATTTCGTCTGACCTCTCTACGAATTGCAATGCAAACCCTTGGCTCGTATGCCAACCGATATGACACTATTTTCCAGATTAGATATAAATGCGACTAGGGGATTTTTTTTTTTTCATTTTAAAAAACGCTCCATAGATTTGGGCTATGATCTTGAAATGATCCACTCTCCAATACGAAAGGGGTATGTAATATATACTGAGGAAACCCCAAAAAGAAAATTAGATGCTTACATGCATAAGCCAAACCCCAGGGTTATCAGTCTCGAATGCCAGCACGATAT
Source organism: Daldinia grandis (assembly GCA_022432525.1). Classification (NCBI taxonomy): domain Eukaryota; kingdom Fungi; phylum Ascomycota; class Sordariomycetes; order Xylariales; family Hypoxylaceae; genus Daldinia; species Daldinia grandis. Next base: position 2,386,511 of record JAJKLB010000007.1, read on the forward strand.
AGCCACTGGGGGGTAACAAGGCAGTATCACGGCGAGTTGGATTATCCGTGTTGAGAGCGACGCTGCTGGAATATGAACCTGTATCCTGAGCGAGCACGAAGAAGTCATGGCCGTGAAGATGAATTCTAATATTGCAATTAGTATGTACTCTTTCTTGGGATTTGAGAGGGCTTCTAGTTTCAATATATCACATAGGCTGGTCCTAAATAATGCCTGGAGGAAGTTGGGCATATCAAGCTACTTACGGATGGGGGACAGGAAGGTCTGTCTCAATCGCCAAATATACCCACACGTTTGCATCGGGCAGTTGAAGGACAGAGTCGTCGACTTCGAAAGTGCTCTCGCCGTTCATGACCTGTAAAAGGGTAGGGTTTGTCCAGTTAACCAGCATGGATGTGCTGTTTAGAGTCCATCTAAAAAGCCCATTAAGGGTGCCGATGCCTGCTACTTCGTTTGTGACAGCCGCGGTACTGCCTACTGTTTTGCTATGATAAGGAACAATATTTTCGGTCTCATCTGTACAAGAATCAACGTATTCATATCCAGTGGTCTCTGGTGTGGAGACGGTATCTGTGTAAGACACAATACCACGGATATTGTCCTCGCTATCATTTTCGGAACAAGCTGATTGTGGGATAGCTCGAAGCCAAAAGCTATCGGCAGTCGAAGCCCTGCGATGCTTTAGGTTAGTTGCCATATCTTATAGGAAATCATCTGGTTTGATAGAGGACACTCACTGGTCGGCAGTAACGACAATATCATAACGTTGTCCTTCAAGTGGTTAGCATTACATAAATCAGACAAGCTGTGATCAGCATCTACCTACCAATACCAATATTAATCACCGTTGCTTCGTATGGCTGGATTGGCACAAGGTCAGTTGCTATAACTTGCATTGTGTGGTTATCAATAGTAAATTTAAAGTGCGTATCGATAGCTCCGTTGATGAGTCTGAGTCGATAGGAGGTCCCTGAGGTGAAAGAAGTCTGAAATCTTGAACCACTATCATTATAAACGTTAGTGCCGTTGATAAGACCATTTTCCATCGTAGGGGGACCGGTTGTCTGTGCTTGGGTCCAGAGTTGATCCACCGTTTCGTGACTCCAATCTGATAAGAATATGGTCCCAAGATCCTCGTCGTAGTTCGCAGTGGCTGGGCCATTGATGATTATGCCTCCAGCAACGCCTTCCCATGCTTGAAGTGCAAAGTGTGAATGGTACCAAGTCGTCCCATATTGTGTTGCCCTCCAGGTATACGTCCGAGTGTCCCCGGGTCCCGTTGGACACTGAGTTATAGAAACGACTCCATCGTTCTCATTTGTATAATTCTGACGTATACCGTGGAAGTGAATAGCTGTTTTAAATAGTTAGTATTTGAAAGCTTTTTGCCTATACAATAGGAAAGGTTACTAATTTCTAACAGTGTAGGAAAAAGAAAACGGAAGCGAGGGAAGGAGTCTCAAGGAGAAGACTTGAAACAAAATTGCATTCAATATAATGTATATATAGGTATAGACCCGATCTGGTACTCACATGTCCCATTGTTAGAGGTAGTAAGGGAATTTGTAACATGAACTACAACTGTATCACCCCAGTCCGCAAAGAGAGTTGGTCCTGGAATTGTTCCCTATGATATATAGTAAGTCACCCATCGAGTTTAAAGTAATAAAAGAATGAGTAGTGTGTAGGGCGGTGAAATTAAAGCCATAGGCTCCAATTATCGGCTTACATTAATAGCCATTGCCGGACGAGAAACTCCATCTGGTGAAACAGTCACATCGGTAATATCCAGCCAATACTCTTTAGTTACTCCAGTATCGGGCATCTCAGAGGTATAGTCAGTGTCGATAGAGTAATCGCACCACTCGTTTCTGGTCGAAGCTGTGTTTCCTGAACATGCTGCCCGGGGATACAAATTCATGGAAGATGAAAAGGGGGACGCTGCAACTGTGCCGCACAGGAATGGCAACAGGAGAGTTGATAGTTTCGAAGCACCCATATTGCAAGGAGCTTCAGTATCGTCGTGTCTTCGAAATATAAGTTTGGTTTAAACAAGATAAGTTGTAAGGCTAAGTCGCCTAGGTTAGGTAGATAGGTAGGCTTTGAAGATGAGGAAGCACAAAGAACGACTGTTGTATTTCTATAAATTCTATTCGTTGTGAGCGCAGCTGAGACAGGCTTTATGTCCACGATAGCTTCTCCTGAGTCTCACTTGCCGGCTGGAGGAATCGACGCCATGTAAACCTGAATCATAAGGACCCATTATACTGTAGCACTGCGTTACAATATTGAATAGCTATACGGCCGACAATCAGACCACATATCCACCCCCTTAAGATTAAACTAGAGTCAGCCCCGACGACCTGGGTGCATGTCATGAGTCGAAGATATTCTCGTATTGCAGTAGTACGCGTAACAAAACGTACAGAGTTCCGCGAGGAGTGTGGAGCTTGTGGCTTGAATGTGATGAGCCGGCGTCTTACTCCCCCGGAATTGCCCCGAAGTCGTCGAGGAGCATCCCTCGGGGATATGACGAAAATCTAGATCTCCTTAATACAGTATTGTTAAGCGATGGTCTAGAGACTATGATATGTGGCTCGCAGCTACCTATCTTAGGCGGACCTGGTGGACGATTCCGGGGCACCATCTGGACGCCCTGCGCCCTGCGCCCTATCGTCGTAATTATCAGCTTTGGCGATTACGAGATTTTTTGTAAGCCCTACGATGGCTAGCTGATTGTGTTAATAAATGGAGTTATATAATCCATTTAAAATCACAAGGAGAAGTCTCAAGGGTAATATTAGCAATGCTATCATCTGCCGAAAGAGAGAGTGGCATTGAAACTGAAGATAGTTGCACCTAAGAGCTTACGCGTTGCTGCATGGGCACCCTGCGGAGTTCCCGCTTGCCGCACGCTCCCGCTTCCCCCGCGGCCCACAGCCCGAATATAGGGGTCAAGGCCGGGGTGAACAACTCTATCTTTAGACAAGCCGTCCATTTCAAAGGAAGAGCTGACGAAGCTAATAGTCGGGGTAAGTAGAGCATCGAGGATATGAAAAGAGACCTTGTCCATCAAAAGTTGAGCAAGCAACATAGCTTAGTTAAACTTCCCTAGGTCACGGCCATATTTCCAACCATATTTTCCACCATCTTATTCAAGTCTTGCCATTCTTTGCAAGACATTATCTATTGCACTAGCGATGCATGTATTGCAGAGCCTCATTCTTGGCGTCCCGGTGGCTATAGCTGGGTCGCCAATTCTCGTAGAACGTTCTCCTACAGCACCTTTTGCATTGTTTGCTTACGGCGATGGAATCGGCGGTGCACCTGTGTTCACAGATGGTGGTATGATAACTTCCATGTCCGTTGGAATATAATAATCTTAACTTCTATAATAGAAAGCGCCTATATCGGGCGGGCAACTCGCTTAGACGACAGCGAAGCCGCTCAGATTGAGTGTAAGCCGCGCAGACAACCTCTCGTATATGCAGCTATATTAACTCCCAGGCAGTTATATCCGGTACAGACAATTCGTTGCTGGCCAATCCCAATACCACGGCCGGCAACTCACCAAGCTGGTCGAACCTCACGTTCATTGTCCCTGATACGACATCTTCCTCTCATCAGGTCGGATTCACTAATTCGACTACTGGTGGTGATAGGTCAGGATCCGGGTTCGTATTTTATGGAGAATTCCTACTGCACAAGAACACCAACGGGGATCTCAAGGCATTGTGGTACGCTATGCCCTCTGATGAAGATGATATTTGGAGTTTGAACTGGAACTCGACCGACGATGACGACCAAGAGAAAGTTCTTGTCACCCTGAAGGCTACACCACCATCCAGGGGAATGGATAAGAGTGATTAGGCCTAACATATATACATTGAATCATTCCCATTTTTATTGGGAGTTGCCGACCATCTACCTCGTGGGTTAGATTGATAATCGCAAGTCGCTCGCTGGTGGGATACTACTCTATCGGCATTTATTTTCCATTTAAAATATTTATGTTGGCTCGAGAGGAGTGTAATCAGCTCATCATTTGGAAGCAGATCTAGAATGATGAATTTCAATACTACAAGCTATATTACCACGATCACCGTTCAGTCCTACATAAGTACCACCCCTTTAAAAAAACCGTTTCATCTCTTCTATATTGTATTGTAGAGTTGAGTATATTAGTTATATCCCTCAAAACTATGGGAGGTATCTGACCCAAATAACAGAGTCTGTAGTAGAATAATGTAAAATAACACATTAGTAACACCTAGGTATTCCAGGAGATTCTCAACCCCTTTAACAGCTACACATAATGACCAAGCAGTAATGAAAAATACGAGCCCACACCTGTCACTATGGCACACTCGCTACGCCACTGGGAGTAAATTAGGATTATAGAATTCGTCTTTTTTTTGAGTCGTCGGTCCCGACTTGCCTGCAGCACGTATATCACTCCAATCGGGACCATTGGAGCCGAGATCAAGATAAGCAACTATACACGGACCTAGAACGATGTTGCTTTCATACCCGGATATCGGAGGCAGAAGGTAAACGAGCCAACAGAGATGCCATACGGTTCGAGTTTTCGGAATCGCAAATCATGCGTAAGCGCCATGCATCACTTGGCGCATGGTAAGCAGGGGCAAGATTCAAGTAACCAACCATCATCTACCTATCTTCAAAAGTGAATTATTCGCAATCGCCTAGTTCTGTACTACTTCGAGTAGAGAATGTGGCTGAGCTGTGAGCAAAAGCGAGATGAAGACGATTAGGACTTTGGGAATTATTTTGCATAAATCCCCGAATAGACAATTCCCGACATCTTATACTCCGATATCACGTCGAGCAGCACTTCGGTCGGCTTCATGCTACGAGCCGAGCAAACATCTCGCAATTAAATACAAATCCCGTTCGAAAAGTCGCAATTCCCGGTGTTATATTCACACGCCCAGCCAAGCAGAAAATATGAGCATCCGGCCGCGTGGTCGAGTTCGTATTGAACCCCAACGTGTCGACGCTCCCCTCACCCAGACTGCTACCTTCTTAGTAGTCACGATTAATAATACTACAGAAGCTGTCGGTGTGGTGCGCTCGGTCCTATCTGATATCGATGGACTAGCTAAAAACGTCTCTATCCGAGACCTCGGCGCCGCGTTTGCCTGTACGGTGGGCATTGGCAGCGGAGCGTGGGATTCATTGACTCAGTCACCCCGGCCAACAGAGCTTCATCCATTTCCTACTATACATGGGCAGAAGCATACTGCCGTCTCAACACCCGGGGACTTGCTATTCCATATCCGCTCGGAGCGACGAGATTTATGCTTCGAATTCGAACGACAACTACTAGATGCCCTTGGCGATGCTGTTACTGTCGTAGACGGGACGGTTGGGTTTCGTTATTTCGACGTCCGCGACCTTCTCGGATTTGTAGATGGTACGGCAAACCCTGTGGGACCGGCCGTCCCAGCTTCTATCCTCGTGAGTGAAGAGGACGCACCTAGCGCAGGCGGGAGTTATGTTGTGGTCCAGAAGTATTTGCATGACATGAAAGCGTGGAATGCCCTTCCTACCGAGCAACAAGAGAACGTTATCGGGCGCAAGAAGCTAGATAACGTCGAGCTGGATGACGCCGCAGCAGGTCAACAGCAGTCGCATAAGTCACTAGCCACTATTGAAGACGAAAGCGGCAATGAGCACGACATTCTCCGGGACAACATGCCATTTGGATCTCCTGGCTCGAACGAATTTGGAACATACTTCATAGGATACTCGAGAAATCTATGGGTTATTGAGCGGATGTTGCAGCGTATGTTTATTGGTGATCCGCCTGGTTTGCATGATAGGCTACTTGATTTCTCTACCCCCCTAACAGGAACCACATTCTTTGCACCATCCTCTGATTTCTTGAAACGGCTGAACATGGAGAGAAACTAGTTTCTGACATAACTATTATTCAGACCGTTTCTATAGCCATTCCCACCTACAATATACTTGGTAGTTTAACTATAAGTCTCTATAAAATGAATCTAAGGTAGATAGATACAAGGCATTTGTCAGAGTGGTCTAGTCGATGTGGCATCTTTATGGCGTTTTTATTGATAACATCTCCCTACCTATGTCATATCTAGCAAATAGGCCTCAGATTGTGGACTGATATAGTTGCAGCGGCAGTTGACGTTACGAAATTGTGGCTGTCCGTATTTCATAAGGGGCTGTGGTGGGGAATTTCCAGTATGCCTTGACATAGCAAGATCTAAGCCGCAGTTCAAGTATATGCACATCTACTTTAATCATCCCAATACGTAAACGGCTCGTGTCATCTACCCTGCGATTAGGTGTACACCTTAATGCCTTCAAAATAAATATGCCCTTCTCGGCCTTCTCTCGGCCAGTCTCGATATCTTCCCTACCTAAATTATCGTGCGTTAACCCGCAATTGATGAACTTGCGCCCATAAGGGACGAATTACGTATACACCTAGGTGACCTTAACTACCTAATGCACCCTTCTAGTATCCCGGTGAAGATTTCACGAGGAACTACGGGATATCTGCCAATCAAAAAACTGACTGCTACAAGGCACAGTTTGGTTAGTTACCTGCTTAGGCATTCCGGCAAGCCACGTTGGCTGTATCAGATATTCTAGTGACCAGTTTTTCGACCTCACCGATGAGGATCCCTCATGCCACACTGAATGCGATTGGTTTACGACATGAAGAATCCTAGTAGTAGAATATCCACCTCTAAAATTAGCACAGCTATGTTGAGAGCCTTGAGATACCTGTTTTTGATCTGAATTTCGCACCCGGAGAGTTCAAAAGGCCCGAAGGTGAAGACAAGATAAATTTATGCACATAGTCCGATGATAGAATGTGACTGCTTCGGACTAAACTTATGAAGTGGTCGGAGATTGTTATGCTCACAATGCTATGGACGGAAAATATGTTAAAGATTCCGATATGAAAAGCCGAGCTTCGGGACGAATTAGAGAAACCTTGGGGGCCTATGTTCGAGGGAATCGGCGATGCTCTTGGGGCGGCTCCTAAGTTAGAAAGCCCTCGTATAAGAAGAATGCAGGATAGAGCCAGTACTGCTTCTCTGGTGTGACTAGTAACTGAGTTTAGTGATCTAGAAAGGGCACGAAATATTAGGTGCGAAAAGTCTTTATTTTTGGCTTTGCCATACTATCCTCGCACGCACCTTGAAGTCGTTGTATTTTCTTCTGTTGCACCGATTTAACTCTTATACTTGGAGAAAATGGCTCCGTCTTCAGAAAGGCTTACAGTAATGGCCGATACCCTTATAAGAGATCATCTTGGATAGTTAACCATTATGTACAGTATCATTATCCTGAGTATTCGAGGATAGTCGCTGATATTTTACTATTCACTTGGGACCTCTTTCTCCATCGGCCCCATTCACTATACAAATATAAACCATTTCTTACTAGTCTCTTCAAGCTTCTAAAACATGTCCTTGAAGTGTTCATATACACTACCGCCCATCTCATAAGGTATTGGAATACCCCCGTTAACAGGCGGCGGTCCTGTCGGGGTCGGCGGGCCGTTCGAGCTATTGCTCTTCCCCATATACCCTTCGAATATTCGTGACATCTCGCTCGAGATTTGTTGTCCATTCTGCACGTTGCCGAACGGCGGGGACACCCCTAATACGGGCGAGGGTTGCGAAGCGTAGCTGGAAGTTAGAGTTGGAGGGGCGCCCATCTGGCCGGTAGCTAGACCGGCCATCGTCAGAGCTGCGGAAGAGTGAGGATCCTGCGCCAACCCGAGACGAGGCGCGACCTCTCGAAGCGACTTGACGGTGCTCCAAAGCCGTTGGGACACCCATGATTTGGATGATAAGTCCTTTACTAGCTCGAGAGCCATATAAAACTCGTTGCGACACGAGGCGCTGAAGTTGACTGGGGCGTGACACGATGCTAGGAAGAGTACCGCAATTGCTGCTAACAGAAATTGGTGGTAGAATACCTGGATCTTTCTATAAATATTCGTAGTATTGTTCAAGTGCGTTAAGTAGCAGATTGTATTTTTGGCTAGCTTGACCGCACGCTCGGCAAATTCTATATTCTCCATGATGCTGCTATGAGTGTGCAAAATAGGGGTATATAGCCATGTGCGGATCTGATTAAAGCGGAGGTAGGTCCATATCTGCAACCGCTGGATGTCATATTCCTTCTGTGAGTTTACTGGAGGATTTAGATATCTAGGCAGTGCCTCCCAATCGGTCAATTCAAGCTGTGTTTCTCGAGGCACTTCGGTATACCATTCCTTTATTCGACGATCAAGTTCCTCGATAGCGCCTGGCTGTACGTCTAATTCTGTGCTAGGCTCAAAACTTCGTACGAGTCGCCATACGCTTGCGCTGAGCTTTGAGTAGTTAATCATGGCGACTAGGTAAGGATGAGAATCCTTTAGAGCAAGGTTAGAACTGAACAATTCCTCAACGTCCAACAAGGTGGGGGGGGTATCTGATTTACTATGCTCGGCATGATACATCAATTACTTACGGGGTATGGTAACTGAGGGTCGATTTCATCGTCCGGGACGGTAAATGGCAAGCCAGTACCAAAAGCCCATCGATGGTCCAATACATAAGCTGCCCAAAACGTGTTGATTGCATTGCTGCGTTCCTCTTCATCGCCGATTCGTTCGATCGCATCACGACGATGAAGCCCAAGTTCGAAACACAGGCGAGCTACTTGTCCCATAGTACGCCATGCGAGGATTTCGTCATTGGCGAGAAAATAATAACCCGCCTAGTTTATACGAAAGATTAGTCTCTGGCGAGGTTGCGAGTTTGTGAGTTTGTGGGTTTGTGAGAGCCCCTATCTATATTCGAATAGGGACACAGCAGGGACGATAGTTTAAATACAAGGCGGGCAAGACATACCACAAGAGCTAGTATTGGCATATTCTTCACATCACTTGGATCGGACATTAACATTCTATCCGTCGTCGGTCGAGCGCTGAGAAAGAGCCTATGGGCTTTCTCGCTATTTCCGTGCTCCTCGACCTGCATGGCGCAGCAGACGATGAGCTTAAGCAGTAAGGTATTGCGATCTTTGATACCGCCCTCCTCTCCAGACCAAGAGACCATGAAATTATTCTTAGCCGCCTCCATCCACGAAGATAGAGTCCGCGCATGACGGATAACCGACTCGATTTTGACAACCGGATACATGATGCCAATTTCCTCATCATGCACACGGCATAATCGCACCAATTCATCCTTATCAAACTCCCATAGCGGATCCCGAGATGGGCCTCCAGGAGTGCTAGCCACCTGAGCCGTCAAGTTTGGAGACGGCACTGGGCTATCTTGACCGAGGCCATCGAACTCGCCAACATCAGGTGAATTGCTATAACCCATCTTGTGCAATGTATTCTTAGCAACATCTAGGTTGAATCGCGTGCTCGTCGGGCCGCGGAAGCCGGGCTGTCGAGTTTGAGGCAAGTCGGATGGTTTGTGAATAGGCGCGATAGAAGGGACCGAAGAAGCCGAAGGTGTACTCGAGGCGGATGGCAAAGTCGGCGCTCGATCTTGAATAGGGGCTAAGCGGAATGCCTCTGATCTAAGAGCGTTCATGTTCGCGAATAGCGCGTCGACTTGATCTTGTAGTTGGTTGACCTTATTGGTCATATGTTTGAACTCGTCTGAGTCCTTAAACGAATTTGAGCAGCAATTAGGCGTGTATAGACATTGGAGGTTGAGATTTCCACATCTTTGACATGGCGTCTCGCCATTGCATTTAATTTTACGTCGCTTGCACTCGTTGCTGGATAGGTAGGTAGGTAAGTAAAGACTTGGGCAACGCAAGAATCTCCGAATTTACGTCGCGTGTCGTTATGCAGCCTGCGCGCTTGAAGACAAAAGAACTGACAAGACTCACCAAGCGATAGAGATATATCTATTTCTCTTACTCCTCTGCTGTGCCTGACCTTTCGAGCCAGGCGATTCGTCTATGCTAGTCTTCCTCTTAGCACCGGTGGTGGTTGTACCGCTGCTGCTACTATTGTGCTGTTGAGAGCCGGGGGACACCGGGAGCACCGACGCAGGGGTCTCGCCCAAAGTAGTCAAGTATCGCACCTCGCCGACTTGATTCTCGAAGAACTCCATGATGCCATCCCTCCGTGTTGCCCTTCGCTCTGCTGTTACTGATGCCGCTGCTATCGCTCGCTATTGCTAGCATCGTGTTCTAGGTAGTGTAGTATTGAAACAGGGAGGGTGAGGACGAGGGTGAGGACGAGGGCGAAAGGACGATCGATCGCAACAAAACCATCTGCCCCACTGCTATTGAAGGATCGGGGACTTTATTAGTTCCTGTTATGGATCTGCTTACCGGGGACAATGCTTCTGTTACGGGGGTGTTACCTCATATGCTCTGAAAGATTCTAAGCCACGCGTTATTATTGGTCTTTACATGGAAAATGCCTCGGTCTTATTACATTATACATAGGTAGATAGGATAGGTAGAGTTAATGGAACTCGTAACCTGGATAGAAGTTAATGGTTTTCAGCTGTAATATCTTACATATATCCCCTATAAGTCGATATTCGGTTTACGCGTCAGTTGTTGCGTCCGGATACATCGAACCGACCATTTTAGCGGCCATAGATGTTACCTAAATGTGTTGCTATCGCGCACGTCCCAGCTAGCGTCGCGAAGAAAGACTGTTCCAAGAGCTAATGCTAGCATAGCTGCATACTAGGTCTGCCTCTTTGTGTGTTAGGTATATTATAGCATATCTTAATACAGGTAGGCATATATAGAGATACTTACCACAAGCCTCTAACTAGGTTAGAATGTCTAGGTACAAGAATCTATTAAAACTTGAGTCAGGTATACATCAGGTACCTCATAGAATGTCTCCTTTCATATGATCGGCAAATATTGGCTAGTGTCTTTGTACTGACTACTCAACCGCGACCTAAGAAAATAGGTAGATAAATTATTTAACTACGTCCTATCACACTACCATTCATTATTAACTTTCATCTATCCGACGACCATTTGTGGGGGTACGGGCATTAAAAAAACGGCAGGATGTCCGTTTAATAGGCTTCACCTACACGCGACGAATACTACCTAGGTACCTAGCACGACAAGAAAAGCAACATGCATATCACCGAAAATATACCTAGCCCGAGAGCTAGGATGTTGGGAAGAGCTGAAAGCACCTAGGTTAGTACCAACGACTTTTAAACCAGATGATTATATTGGATAATATACTATTGTTGGCTTCATGTCAAGAAGCTGAGGGGCAACCCCCATTAACGAGTGCCACAAGGCAGACAGGCATTTCGAGAGTGGTGGAGTGCATAATGCTTGTAAACGTTGTGTCTAACCACATCATATCCGAGAACCCGACGATGTGGAACGGCAACCTGACTGGCGTTCGAGAAGATAGGTCCTTTTTTGTAAGCGCCTTGGACCACACTTATATGTAGGTCTGATACCCCTGTAAAAGTCTCGGCTTATTGTGGCTGACCGAAGCCCAACATCTACCAATTGTCCTGCGCCAACAAGACTGCTTCGCTGCTTCGTACGTTCTTGGCACCGAGGCAGCGTGGGTGTGCAATACAAATCCAAGTTTATAACCCAAACGAAGCCCACCATGATAATATACATCAGTCTATAGTTGTTAGTAGTCTATTATTAATTATATGATGGCGAGATTACCTCCACAATTTAAGAGGCGTTTCAATACGGAATAGCGAATGGAAGCTGGTATGCACCATTGCGTTACTTCTGTGAGACTTAAGAGATGCTGTGTGACGTCTGCCGTGAGGGCCTGGAGGACATATGGGATCCCGAGAGCAGCAAGAGACTTGGGTTACTTCAATACTTTCCCGATATACTGGAATTTCAATTTCGAGAGGTTGAAGATGGAAATTACGACGAAGTATTGAGTGAGTGCTATGGGAATAGTACCTAGGATTTGGGAATGGCTTTGCAAACTGGCTAGGTACTTTTGCTAACTACTCACAAGGCAAGCTGCAGCTACAAGAGGAAGAACGATATGTTTTTGGCCACCATGTAAACTACGACTCATTGGTACAGTCAAAGGAGCTAGGTTGTGTCGTCTGTAACGTCTTCGGCGATGTTAACGATCGTGACGATATTAATGCGACCTTTGCGGGTCGAGGTTACTACTCGGTATTCCAAGTGGCCTTTCCGCGGAGCAATACGCCTTGCCCAGAAATGACTGTATACTCAGGTGATATACTTGAAGCATTCGCACATACGATGGTTCCACACAATGGTACGAATTCCCACGCCAAAAGCCCAATGTCTGGAGTAGATGCACCTTTTAACTTATAACGATAAAGAAAACGACCACGTTAACTCCGCTATCTCGTATTCTACCTCAGGCGCGTCAACGTGGGCTCTTATACAGAGTTGGGTAGATAGATGTTTTGAAAGTCATGAATCATGCCTTCGCCAAGCCTCTGAACTGTTTTCGCCAACCCGTCTACTTGAACTACAGCACAAGGGGGCTGAAAAGATATTTCGACTCGTCATGCAGAGCGAATTTGATTCTCGTGAGAGATATATCACCCTGAGTCATTGCTGGGGACCTACGTCTACTGATGAGAAATTACGGCTTTTGAAGTCGACTCTAGAAGAGCTTCGGGATGGTTTACCAGTAGAAAAGCTACCTAGAACCTTTCAGGACGCGTTTGAGATAGTTGAGCGTTTGAAAGTTCGATACTTGTGGATTGATAGGTTATGCATAGTTCAAGATTCCAGGGAAGATTGGCAGGCGGAAGCGTCCATCATGGGACCCGTCTATAGTCATGGATTATTGAACATTGCAGCTTTAGGTGCTACGGACGATCAAACTGGCTGTTTTTTTAATCGTGACCCGGCACTAGTTTCGCCTACGATTATTAATCTTAGCCCCCCTGGAGACAGTGTTGCGAGGTTTTATCGTTTCGAAGCCGAAGAAGAATCATGGAAGAAGGACTTCGAGGCCCAGCCGCTACTCTCACGTGCATGGGTCTTGCAAGAGAGGGTTCTTTCGACTCGGAATCTTTATTTTGGAAGCAAGCAAGTCTTTTGGGAGTGTTTTGAAACTCACTGCTGTGAGACTGTCCCAAACAGCACGCTGGGTCAACGGTATCCGTCACGTTCACTTACACATAGCCTAGGATCCGGCAGTGATATATGGAAGCCTCTTATAAATCCTAAAAATACAGGATCTATAATCTCAAATACAGATTGGCCAGATACAATACAGATCTACTCTCGGTGCAATTTAACGTTTCCCAGCGACAAGCTCGTGGCTCTTTCGGGCTTGGCAAAACGAATAGGTGACGCGATGAGGGAGAGTTATGGCCCCGGAAACGATATTTATTTGGCTGGTTTATGGAAGCATATGATGCCAGAAACGTTATTCTGGAGACCTAAGGCGAGGGGACGTCGCATATTACCATACAGAGCGCCTTCTTGGTCATGGGCGTCCCTAGATGGGGAAATTTCTTATGATCAGCCAACCCCGATCCAATGGCACGTCGATATCCTCAAGGGAGAAATAACCCCCCAGGCGGATGACTTGACAGGTAAAGTTGTCAGCGGCACCATCACATTACGCGGCCATATATGTACAGCACGAAACTTGAAGTTACTTAAAACGGCTCCCGTCGATTGCGACATGTATTCAATCGGCTCCCTTCATCATCCAAAAACTGGCAGCCTCGTAGATTTTGCGAGTAGCTATGGAGGTCATATACAATTCGACGCTCCAGACGACTTCCACGAAACAGTAGTCATCCTGATGTCTGGCTTTCGGACTCACCCAAACTTTTCCTCTGTAACCATCCATGGTCTAGCCTTAGTCTTTGCGGACGAGTCACGGTCTTCATATCGTCGCGTCGGATGCGTGAGCATCAAAGAAAGTGTCAACTTCGAGCAATGCAATCTAGAAAAAGATCTATTTAACGAGCTACCACAAGAAATCGTCGAAATAATTTAGGCCTAGGGGCTAGATCTAATAAGTTTATCTATGGATTACGATGTGAACACGTTGGCTTCGACGCCTATCCTCATATAGAAAGACCTAAATTAGATGTCGGAATAGGTGCTAAAGCTTCAAATAACTAGTATCAACAATTACGAAGGTCGGAAATTTCACACCCGTGCCACTGTTCATCATACGCGTCTATATATGAGAGACTATGAGAATGAAAGTTTTTAACTAGGCTGAGCTTGGCTCCCTATCTCATCGGAAAATATTCGATCAACTTGGTTTCTACCACACATCACTACACAACCTAGGCGAAGTTATGCAACCCCGCACTCAGCATCAGGGGAAATTTACATTAGTGCCTACCGAGGGAGGTAATCGTATCCTACACTTAAGCGGTAATCTAGGTACCTAGCAAATGGAAGCTAGATGTTGCTAACGAGAGGGTATACACTGTGGTGGTAGTTTGTGGCGAAATGACTTAACGAGACATAGCTTCATTTCAAAACTTGAACTACTATTCTTGATGTGATTATGGTAGGATTATGAGTTAGAGCAACAAGGTTGTACAGTAGATGATCGCATCCAAGCTATCTATCATAATATATCCAAAAAGGCATCCCAGAGCTAGGCCGATATAGAAGATATAGGGCAGTAGTATCGAAAGGAAATATTGGATAAGCGGTTATACAAACAGACGAGAACACTTATTCGGCTGCCTTCTTCTTCTTCTTGCCGCCGAAGTTTGAGACACCTGGTGTTTCGGATAGATGTATTATAAGCGTTTGCCAATCTTGTTTCATTCCCTCCTTCTTGTTTTCTTCTTCTTCCTTCTCTTCATCGTATTCTGTATGCGCAGGATACCACTCGAAGCCTTCCAGGTATGGTTTCTCAAGCTCATCGTCGGCCTGTATTAAAGAACCTTCGTTAGCCGTAGGATTCATGCAAGGGTCATGGTAGTACGTAATTCCCAGTGTTTTCATAACTTAAGAGCATCTGAGGGAGGGATAGTACCTACTCGCTTTCTATTCTTATGATAGATGGCGTCTAACGCATCCTTGATAGTGACGCCCTCTTTCAGGTTCCGCGCCGTTACCACCATGCCGAGCCCTGTTCTCAGGTCGATCGACTTCACAAGTGGTGTAACCAAGGGCTTCTTTAGTATATCTTTGTCATCGACTTTTGACGGAGATGTATTAATCTTCCTATATATGGATTGTACGTTAGAAAATGAGAGGCGTCAAGCAACGTCTATGCCGGGAAATGTAAAGCAGTAAGGCTTACCATCCTGTCCTTTGTGTTTCCGGTGCCAATTGGAGCTTCGTCCTCGTTTCCCCTGAATGTAGAACCAATTATCAGCTATAACCCAATACATTTGATGAAATCTTCCGAGGTTCAGTACTTACACACGTCTTTTATACTCAGTAGTGTATTGTTTGCACTTGAACTAGCCCTGCGATGGGAAATCTTCTCCTTCGGGGGAGACTCAGAGAGACCCTGGACAGCCGAGTCTACTCTGGTGAGGGGTTCCGTCATAGTGGAATTATAAGCTGATAGGTGTATAAGTATATAATTAGAGCTTGCAATATCCTAGCTATCAGAAACCAATGGTTATTAGTATCAGACGGATAACAATAGTATGATTAGCGAGACAATAGAGCGTGGGGGAGCTACCTTATTAGCTAGTGGTGTTGAGATAGCAATAACTTTAAGAACAGCAATGTCTGGAGAGCCAATGTCTGTGAGACGAGAGAGAAAGAGTAGAAAGAAGAGAAAGAAGAGGGGAACGAAGAGCAATTTGAAGGAGGGTGAAAAGGGGCTCGGAGAGAAAGGAGAGGGGTGCTGGCCTGCTCTCCTGTCCCGTAATGTGCGAGGAACCATGATGGATCGGCAACCAGCTGATCAAGCTCCTGCTGCTAAATTCCGTAATGACTGGGCGGGGTTGGGCTACAGTAAGGTGTTGTCGAGACACTGGTGGTGTGCTCATCGCGTGACCTTGAGCTATGGTTCGCTGAGCTCCGCCGGTGAGCGGTAACATCATACTTACCTACGCAAAAGGGGATAGTGCTGAAGATTTATTCATGTAGAGGTTCAAAATCTGGGGTAAAATCCGGGGCGGGTGGGTAAACTCCACTGTCCTGCATGCATAAGGTATTATCATACGTCCTCTTCTCGACGCTTACGTAGGTAGTATTCTTTGACCAAGCTTAATATATGTGGTGGTCGAATCTTTTTTGTATTTACTTATATTATTACTATCCTATCCTATCCTACCCTACGCAATAGAAAACATTAGTATATACGAGATGTAACTTTTATTTGCTAAGAGCAGATTAAGCGTGGCTGTTTACATGTCGTGATTGATCGCCAAGGTTGCTAAGTCTCACCCGCGATGTCACCCCTAATGCCACTCGCAATGCACGACATGAGTCGTTAATTAACTCCAAAACCCCAATCGTTTCCATATTCTTTCCCGCCGCGGCATTACTAGTCCGTCTAGTTACCTGCCTAAGTACTGTGCAAGTTAAGGATATGGATATACGTTTTGCTCATGCAGCAGCCGATGCATCCGGCATAGTCAAGCACTCATCCTTTGGAGATTTCCCCTCAGTCCAGGTCGGTAATCCTAAAGGTCAAGATTGCTTGACTTAGGTATCCAACCTACCTCTGGTCATGTAACCGCCCGGGGTCTTAATAATAAAGCGAGAAATTGGAATTATGCTTGGACTTTGCTTTACTGTTAACGGGACGAGAGCACAGGCGATTAATATCTCGTGTCCCAGTACATAATTTAGGGGGGTGTTGACCTAGGTTAAAAAAAAAGGTACCTTGAAGGTGAGGTACCTAGGTTCGATTCGCGTATTAATTCAGACATAACCGATGCCCGTGAGATGTTATAAAAGGTAGTATTCCCAGGTAAATGCCCAGGTAGATGCTAAAGACGAATATATATTCTGAAAATCTCAATAACAGCTTGAACGTGCTTCGGACCTGTATACTTACATTGTATCAGTTGATTAAACGCTGTGAGACCCAATTATTTATCGCGGAAGCCCCGCGCCCTATTGCCATTTTCGAGGCGTAACGCATGAATTCCAAATGAGGGGCGAGCGTACGACTGTAAAGTGAAATCGAAGCAAACGATAATAGTTCTAGCAGCTATAAGAATAAAATGTCTACTATAGTAAGGAATGGGGCTTCTGTTTCTTTTTTTTAAAATTTGGTTTAAAAAATGATACTATTTCGTATTTTAAGACCACTATAACGATCATTTAATTGTAAACGTTGAAATACTAAAAAATACCGAAATTGTTCTGTAAGACAGTAAGACAGAACGGTTCTATAAACTAAGGCTCCCGATTGGTTGTATTTTATGAAGTAAGTGAAGGATGTCACATAGGGGATATGTTAGGTACCTCTTATTCAACTACGGCAACAAATTTAATTCTCGTCATCTTCCCGGCTCTCCTACTCAACCCAAACCCTGGTCAGTTGCACGACCTATGTATATGTATTATTGCAATCTTGATGACTTCCCGTTACCCCCATTACTCTTAACACGAAGCATATCTTCTACTTCCGTTCCTGTCCCGAGCCGGTTACCCCTTTAATAGTATTGTCTAAGGTATCCGTGACACCTTTGCTAACGTTTCCGACTCCCTCAGTTGCCGAGCCTGCCGTGTTACCGATCCCCTCGGTCGCCTGATTGAGGGCATTTCCGGCGCCTTCTGTCGTCTTGCCGACCGCCCCACCAAGGCCCCCGAGGAGCCCTCCCTTGCCTTTGGCCTTATCGCCGCCCGTGATGATATTTTCCACGCCCCCTGTCACGCTACCGAGGAGCCCGCCGCCTCCGCCTCCGCTCTGGTCTTGGTTACCTGTATTATCGGCCATAATTGAATATCTGAGGTATGTGTTCGCGAGTATCTTGTTTAGTATGCCTTCGAGTATGAATAGTTCAAACTAGAATTCCGGAAGAAAGGTGAATAAATAAGTATAAGGAGATGGGTTGCTCCTACATTATGTGGGCTAAGTTTAAGTCTTGCATTGTCCTTTTAAATTCCCTGGCGCCCACGCATAGTAAGTTTGAACTTGATGTTTTTATGACGTGTCTTTATTGCATCGACTGGGGTAAATGAAGTCATACATTATATATACAAGTATGAGGGATATCAGTTACCTAGGTTACCTGTTTATCTTGACTTATTGTAGCCACTTCGAGCCATGTACAGATTATCAACAGAGATATCAAGTTCTCTAAAGTGTGTGTAGATCCAATAGTGCTAAGTGAGTATTAATAGTTTTAACATCTTGAAATCTTCAATCCTTGTTTATTACCTAGGTAGGTAGGTAACTACCTACCTACGTTAAGTTCTCATATCCTTTTCTTTATACCTGTTCATGACGTCCTGCCAAACTTTACTTCCTTGACACCCGCTAGTAGATACTGCCATACAGAGCGTGCATCTATTTCCCAACTACTACCATTAACTATCGTAACCTTTAAATATCTTATAACTTATTTGGGCGAGGCCGGAGTTGCATCCACTTTTGTATTTGGGTCTTGATGAAGCTCGGTTGATTTCGTAAGTTCTGAAGATAGCTGTACACCACTATCAACTCGCTGCCTTCCTACATAAGGCTCTACGGTGTCATCGAGCTCTGAGTTCTCCATGGGTTTATCCGTATCCGACGCCGCCTGCTTTTGCCTCTTGCCAAACATCCCAACGGACGGCCTCGGGATACTCGGCATTTGTGGCATTTGAGTAGGGAGATATGATCTGAAACTAGACCCCGACGGGATTTGAGGCATCTCCGGCATCTTCGTCGGCACGTAAGACTTGACTCCAGTACCTGCTTGTTGTGCTATCTGCATGAGGTACCGCATATATGTCCTTTTCTGCGCATCTTTGTCTTCTCCTTCTGATAGAGCCTCCTCGTCTGGTAATGGGACGATAGACGCTGCCACAGTTATATCTAATGGTGACGTATCTGGAAGGTTGCTATCATCTTCTTCGTCCTCTACCTCCTCTTTACTTGTGTCTATGCCTTCAGCGATTTGGTCTACCTTCGGGATCTCCTGGCCGTCTTCTGTTGTGGCCACGAGCTGCTCCGCAGGCTCAGGAGGCGGAGGCGATGCGAATTGAGGATCATCGAATATGTCGGACTCATCATTGAACCAACGAATCACAAGGTTACTAGCCTCTTCCGTCATCTGCTCATACTCTTCGTTCTTATCTCTAATAAACATACTTACGTGTGCTTGCACCTCGTCTTCTGTCTTTTTGATGACCTGCCGCGAGAAGAGAGGATAGGCCGGGTGTTCCTTCGCTGGTATGGCGCAGAATGTGCGCTCGGGGACAAAGTATCCGCCATTCCACATACCATTTTCCCCTAAGGATGAGTAGAAGTCATGGATGCCGATACCCTTAAGTGCTGCCATGCGTTCTAACCTTTGGCTTAGTTCTTGTTGCTTCATAAGTGTACCAACGAATGTGAAATGGTCTGAAAGATATTCGAAGGAGCGTCCAACATTTCCGCGGTTGATATATGCTAATCCCTGGCTCAACGTATCTATGCCCTGTTGATACCCTTCTTTGACGGATTCCTTGCTGATGTTTCGCATGCTACGCATACCGTTCATAATCTGCTGGCGGTGTATATAAGCTGTGACACCTCCAGCAGCTATCGCACCAACGGTTCCTGTGCGTACCGCAACAAGTTGCCACCCCTTCCAGATAGATCGCGAAGGCTTTGCAGACGAAAAATGCGTTGTCGACTGTTTAAAGGCTGATCTCCCAAGGGCTGATGGAGCCGCCGAAAGGGCTGTCATGACGTTAAAGACCGTGCTAACTTTCTGGTAGTTCGAAAACGCGCCATAGACGAACATTGAACGCGCAAGGCCATTAAATGGGGTGTCAAAGGTTAGAATCCCTTGGATTAGGGGGAATAGTAGTGACCCTTGTTTCATCTCGTCGAGGATTAGGAAAAGTGTATCCGAAGCAACAAAGCCTCTAAACGTAGTATAAGCAATATTTCGCGTATGTTGTGTTTATAATAATCTTACCCCATTGAATGCGCAACCAAAACTACACCTACATCTCTATCACGCGGCGGCCATGGTGTCTCAGTGCGCTCTTTTCTGACAGCCATTACGTGCTCCTTCAACCTAATCTCTTATGAGCGTAACGTAAATGAGATACATCCACCAAGCCGGCCTTACCATGATATAAAGGACAAGCAGCATTGACCTAATTCCCCCTTTGTCTCATACTTTGGATACATTATAGACTCAACATTGTGGCCAGGAAGCTTCTTGGACACCTGCTGCTGTAAATCGACTGGGAAGGTTTTAAATGTATCATCGTCACCCTAATAGCATTGTTAGGAGGCATATTGCCCATAAGATTTGTTTGATTCTACCTTGAATCCGTGTATGAAGCAGAGGAGCAACGTCCGAGGCATTTTCGTTTGGGACAGTAGACCTTGGTAAGAGTAATTAAAATGCACGAACAAGTTGATATAATGATACTCTGTCGGGGTTGCAAGGGAAGAATCAATATACTAATATGGATCTTGAATGCGGAGCTTTTTAGGAATGGGGATCTTAGTCGTAGGTTTTAACCTCGCGGCAGATGTCAACTGCGTAACTACTCCCTCCTAGGCTGTCACACCCTCCATATTGTTGTAAAACGTCATCAATAACGTCACAAACACTCCAGAATCTCGATAAAATTCTTAGTCCCGATCCGACTAGAGCTATAGTCAGTGTCTCCTGACATGTGAGCCTGAAATTTGGTACGCAGATACCTTGTTCATATCACTGACAATGAGGGTATTCCCAGCTACGAAACTAGACAAATATTACACTGGGAAAGAGGAACATTATATGGTTCGAAAATATTCTACAGTTAATATTCAAATATTCAAATATTGAAATCACTTTTCTTTTCTAGCTAGGTACCTAAGGTACCCAACTACATATTTCCGTATACTCATTACTCATTAAAAGGGGGCTTTATATGTATCTCCTCGCCCCAAATATTATTAACAAGGAGCACCGCTTACAAGAATACAGCCGAACCAGGCACCTATTCAGACCCATACCTGTATCACTAGAAAAGCAATACACTATTTTTTCTTGCTCCCGGTAATGGGAGCTAACACTGAGCCCAACCCGAGGCCATCCAATACTTTAGTAAGACCAAGTCCTCCAAGTAAGTTATTAACCAGACCACCCAGTCCAAGTCCATTGAGTAGCTTGCCGACGAGTCCCAAGACGCCGCTAAGAAGGAGGCCGACGGCCGCAATAATCTGGAAGAGAGGCTCGGACAAGAGTCCCCAGAGTGGGTTGATTGCTTTCTTGGCGTGTGGAAGGTTCTCCAGCTTGCGCTTGGCGCCTTCAATGGTTTCGGTCACGGTGCCCGTGAGCTCCTTCAACAGATCTGCGAGTCGATACTCTTCAGGGGTTGCCTCACGCGCGGCCGTCTTATGTTTGGCATTAGCTGAGATGCGGCCGTCAGGGTCGAGTCCTCGAATCACTCCGTTGGCTTCGGTTAGGATCTTGCCGCCTTCCTCGATCAGGGGGCGGACTTGTTTGACGAGCTCTTCCTCGTCGCGTTCATCTTCGGGTTTGCGTTCTTCAGCGTCGATTCTCTGTATGTAAAATTAGCATTTTAAAAAAGAGACTTAGAAACAGAACATGTTCTAGACATACATCAACGATCATTTTGCAAATAGGCTTTATCTTGTCCAGTGACTGCTCGATGCAGAATGAAATTTTACCAGCAATATTTTGGTCTTGCTCCAACTGCAGGCGGGCTTGTATTTCCTCCTCTGTTTCTTCGGGCAGCTCGGCGAGCAATGAACAGTGACCTAAAGACTTTCCTTTGCTGTCGACAACATCACCGTCGTCGTCGACCTTCTTACCAGCGCATTCGCTTAATACACCAGAAGTAAGTTTGCCCATTAGTTCGCCGTTCTCGTCGATGATGTTGCCCTCGCGGTTAACCCTCCGACCTGACATAGGGTTAATATCTTTGGGGATTGGCTCTTCCTCCCAACGCTCGGCGTGGCCTAGTACGTTTCCGTTCCTGTCGCAGATGTCGCCGTCATCATCAACCGTGCGTCCGAAGAGAACTTTAGGTTCACCGGAGACGAGTCGGCCAACCACGTCGCCACCAGGGGTTACAACCTTTCCTTCCTTGTTGACGGTACAGCCAGGGAGCTCGGTGAAAGGGCCCTCTTTCATACCCTCACGTTCAGCTTCAGGGATTAGCTCACACTTCCCAATGATATCGCCTCCCTCATTGCGGATGAAGCCATTCTTATCGCACATCCTACCAATCAAGCGTTTGAGGTCACCCTCAATTACGCGGCCATAAATATCGCCGTGATTGTCTACAGCATTGCCGGCTTTATTGATGCGCTTACCAGCTAGGGCTGACTTATCGACTTCTGGTTGCGGCTCAGGCTCTTCTTGCTCCCATCGTTCGGCGTGGCCCAGCTGGTTTCCTGCCTTGTCTAAGATATCACCATCGGCATCTACAGGTTTCCCCTTGAGCTTCTTGGGGTCACCCTCAACTAGAATACCGACTTGTTCGCCGTTGGACATGATGCGACCTTGGTCGCCAACGACAGCGTCGGGATAATCCTCAAAGGGCGTAGGCTCTTTTACTTCCTCACGTTCGCTGTCGGGGATAGGTTCGGCCTTGCCGACAATTTGCCCAGCATCATTGAAGATCTCGCCGTTATCACCGACCTTCTTACCGACGAGGTGCTTAAGAATACCCTGGACGACACGGCCCCAAATCTGACCCTTGTCATCTACAACGTTGCCTAGCTTGTTGACTTTCTTATCGCGCAGCATTGAGTAGTCGATGGGTTCGTCTTCGAATTCCACGGGCTCCTCAGCTTCAGCGCGCTGGGCCTGACCGACGACATTGCCATTACTGTCAAGAATATCGCCGTCGGCATCGACCTTCTTCCCAATCAATTTTTGGAAATCATCACCAACAACTACACCCACTTGGCGACCGTCAAAAATAACCTTACCAAACTTATCGACAGTCGCGTCTGGGAAATCTTCGAATGGCGCAGCTTGATTCTCAACCTTTTCGGGGAGAACTTCAACCTCGCCAATAACGTTGCCTTGATTATCCCAAACCTTGCCAGTCTTGTCTGGTGTCTTTCCAACCAGCTTGCTGATATCTCCGCTTTTGACTTTGCCAATTGGGTTGCCGTTATCATCTACAACGTTGCCGGCCTTATTGATCGTCATGCCTTCAAGAATGGCGATATCGGGTAGCTTGACCCGTTCTTCAGCTTGCAACTTGGCAGCTTCGAGCGCCTCAAGCCGTTCTGCTGCCTCGGGGACTTCCTCCTTTATGCGCTCTATTATTGTCCCCTCGGGAACCAAGTCAATTTTCCCAAGAATAGTTTCATTATCGCCGAGCAGGTTTCCCTTGCCGTCGACTCCTTTGATATCTTTACCGAGCAAGCTCTCAAGGCCTTGACCCTCTGCTAGCTTACCGAGGACTTTGCCTTTCTGATCTGTGACTTGACCATCCTCGCCAATGTTAAAGGGTCCGTCGAACATGGCGATGACCTTGTCAGCGACAGACGGAGCAAATGATGGGATTTGTATTGGCGCAACTTGTTGATTCTGCTGTTTCAAGGCGTCGAGGCGAGGGGCAGCTTCAGGAACTGCCTCCTTAACACGCTCGGCAATCGAGCCCTCGGGCGCAATATTAACTTTCCCAACAATAGTGCCGCTATCAGCTAGGAGGTTTCCCTGATCGTCTATACCTACGACATCCTTGCCGACCAGGTCTTGAAGATCTGAGTCGTCGGCTAACTTGCCGATAATCTTGCCGTGTTGGTCGGTAACCTTGCCGCCATCAGCGACTGTGAATGGGCCTTCGAATAGAGCAATTATTTTATTAGCCACAGATGGTGAAAGCGGCGGGATGTCAATAGGGGCAAGCCCTTGCTGGGAGCCTAGGTCAAGATTCGGGCCGAGTTTGGAGACCATATCTTGGGTATCAACTGTTCCCTTCCCTCTAACCTGTTCTACACCCTCGGTGGCGCCTTGGGCTGGTTTCGGGGCAGTCTCAGCGATGTCGTTGGTAGTTGGCGGGTTAACATCTTCGATGTTACCACCTACAGCACCCGATGTGTCTTTAACTTCACCGCCGACAAGGCCCGTAGCATCCTTCGATGTATTACCCGCGATGTCTGTGGCACCTTTTGCCCCAGTCGCCCCTCCGATAGTATCTACAGTCCCTTTTGCTGTGTCGCCAATAGCTCCGGTAACGTTCTTTGTGGCTTGGCCTAGACTCCCCGTAGCTCTAGAGAGAGCACCGCCGCCGCTGCCAGCTTGGCTTAGTTGTTCTCCTTCAGTAGCGGTGTCCTTTGCAGGCTTGATAGTATAGTTAAACTCAGACTGGACGTCACCCAGAGGTTCAGCTCTACCGACTATGCCGCCGTCCTCGTTCAGCACATCGCCCTCTTGCGTAACAATGAAGCCGGCAAATTTGTGCGCGTCGCCTTCGATCACTTTACCGATAGGGTTACCGTCATCATCGATTACTTCTCCTTTTCCATTAATGCGACCTGCTGCTGGAACCATCTCGCCGTCGTTATCCTCTAATATATCGGGGATAGACCTCGGCACCTCGGCTTGCGTTTCCGCTGCTTGTTTGTTCTTTTCTTCCCCCGGAATAGCCCCTGAGGCCTTTCCCAGCGGAACATTCTGCGTTTCACCAAGCCCAGACATAGCGGCAGGATGTATAACTGCTACTGAACTTTGGTCGGTGATGTTATATTGTGCTGTTGTAGGTACTACTGTGGAGTTGTGTTGTTCTTGTTGTGGTAATTGGGAGCTTGGTATATGATTGTAAGAAGAAGTCATTAGATTCCGTATTTCGAGATTCTTGGAGCACGAAAAAGCGAATTTAATCTTTTATGAAGTATAACGACGATGGTATACAATAGGAGGATATGGCCCCCAAAGCTAATATACTTACGTCACAGGTTTTGGGGAGCTACCAATGTTGCCGGAAAATGCGAGGAGATACGACAAGGTTCCCTTCCTCTTGCCCTCGCTTGAAGACCCTTCGTACATTATTATGTTCGACGTCATGATAGCAGCTTTCGATCTCTGAACGTCATCAGTAGGGAACACCTAGGCAATGAAGTCCTGGAGCAAACTTTGTGATGAGGAGATTGAGCCACGAGCGAGGCCGCGCCTTGGTCCATCCCCTCGTCGATCTCGGGCGTGTGTGCGTGCCACAAAACAAGCACAGGGGGGTAATGTCTGTGGCTTGCTAGGTATGTAGTGTTCTTTCGTAAGGGGTTGAAAAAACAGGATTGTTCTGGGTATCGTTGCAAATCTCGATCGTAGTGAACCGCCGGCTACCACACCTATGGATGATGGTGGCTACAGGATAGCAATACCATGTACCTACCTAAACCTTGGCCTTCGTCTTAGCCACGGAAGCCACATTAACGCTTCCCCGTCGCCCCTAAAGGTTAAATGGTTGAGTCAGGTTAGGCTAAGTCCAGTGCCGCCTGATTGATCCTATCATACTTTGGAGTAGGTGGTGTATTAAGCAGCACTGGATACATACCTATAAAACTGTAAGTGGACTGACAGGGCCATCTTAAACTGGATGGCCAATCATCAATTCAAGTTCCGACGCAGGATGAGTGCCGTGCTCTTCGTCTCAACCTGTTTTCATTGCAGCTTAGCAAGCCACATTAGACATGGGTCGCCATCAGATACACGTCATCAGCGGTATAATCCAGTGGCGTAGGCGTTCTCTCGGCCGATATGTCATTAAGTATCAGATTGCTCACATCTCATATAGTAGGTACATGCTTTCTAAAGACAATACTCTACTAAATATATGGCTACCTAACCTATTAATTTCGTAAGAGATACATTAGTCGTATCGAGATTTTCAATTCCCTAGTATAGATAAGTACCTACCTACCTATGTAGGTATGAATTAAATATCACTACTCAGAAGTACCCGTACTCCTACGGCAAAGAAAATCCAAGATTATGCTCATTAACATTTGCCCCATGATCCTAGGCCCTGTTTGATGCGCCATTAACCGTAACTAAAGACACACCAACTCTAAATCCTGAGATGTACACGTGCCTATGTATCTTGCGGCTGTCTTCCAAATGTCGTAGGGATGCGAATTGTAAGTTGAATACCGTCAGTCGTAGACTTCACATCCAGGAAGATGTCTGAAGGGCTCCCTCCTGTATGAGCATTGACTTTCGGCTTTTTCTCATCAGCTTTTCCGTCCTCAGTCCGGGATTCGTCTGGCTTGGACCGTTTCATAAAAGGCGCTAGATTTTCATTCTCCTCGGCCTTCTCATTGAAGCGACCGATTATGTTGCCATTTGTGTCGAGGATATTGCCATCATGATCTATCTTTAATCCCCCAAGCACGTTTTCGGGGATATCAACAGGCGGTGGTGGGCTAGTGAAATTTTCAGAAACGTATCCAATGACCTCTCCGCTTTCTCCATAGACTTCGCCGTTATCTGCAACCTTTCTACCCACCATAGCAGGGAGGTCTCCCGTCGCGTGACCGAGCACCTTTCCTGACGCGTCTACAATGCTGCCAACGTCGTCTACGACACCACCACCGAGGCCATGTGCGAGGCGGGGTAGATCAGGAGGCGGCGCCATGCCAATGGGTGTAATTTTTGGAATCTTCGGAATAGGGGTAACAATAGGGGACGGAGAGTGCACAGAAGGGTCCAGGACTTCTTCTGGTGGATCTTGCAAATCGTCTATACCGGGTAGATCTTGGACATCAGGCAGCTCATCGGGATCGCCGAGGCCAACTGATATATTATTTTTTTTCGGATTTGCCGGTTCAGAGGGGCTGGTCTCAATCTTTTCGGGGCGAGGAAGTGGGATCTCAATTCTTCGTTCAATATGTGCCGGTTGGCCCATGTTATCTGCAACCCGCATATCATCACCTAAAACTCCTGAAGTCCCAGGAGCTGAATCTTGTTCAATGCTCCCTGCAGTGCCATGAACCGAAATATCTGGTCCGGGCTCTCCACCAGATACCCCAATATGAGCTTCCTCTGAAAGGATGCCCGTGTTGGGTTCGCCGATGATATTAGTTGGCGCAGCATCAGATCTCAACCCTTCCGGACCGCCCGTAACTCCCTCGGCCTCTTTAGATACACCTGTAGGTCGATGACGATTCGGTATTTCATCGATAATATTGTTGTCTTGGCTTAGCCTCTCAACATCAGGTCCCTTCGGCGCATGTTTATTAACTATGTCATCATCTTTGCTTTCTTCCTTAACTAAACTCGCAAAGTTAGGTACCTTGTTCGTTGTGTCGCTAGCTAGTTTTTCGAGCATTTCTTTCGTTCTCTCATTCGGAGAAACGACCAAGGCATCATCATTAGGTAATTGTTTTATCGACTCAGATCCCGCATTCACCAATTTGTCGCCGTGATCCTTCGTATCGGCTCTCGGTGTTCCAACGCCGTTGCTAGCCACGTCTGTCTGATCGTGTTGAGTCCTGTCTGCCAGCGCGGATACGAAGGTACTCATTCCTGAATTTCCCCGTTCGGCGAAATATCTAGCAACCTCTGTCGGCGAATTCAGGGCATCTGTAGGATTCGAGGATTCGGGGAGATCGTTACTCAGAGAGCTGAGGTTTTCTTGGGCCTTCCCGCCGATATTCTTAACAGTGCGAATCGATTGATCTAAAGAGTCCTTTTCCCCGCTTAAATTATCTGTCTCTATGGGAGTTAGGACTTCGCGGGATTGAACACTTGAGTGCGTGGAAGTAGTCGGTCTTTGTTTTTTAGAAGGTGTTGGCGTCTTCGTCTTACTCGAAGGCTTGAATAGTTTCCTAGGCGGTGTCTGTGGATCCATCATGTCGGCCATAGCTAAGACAAGATTTCGAATGTGATTGGCGTTGAGGAAGATAAATACAGCAAGGTATACTACCAGGATGATATGGCAGAAGAGGTCAAACCCGGACCCCGGCGGTAAAGGGGGCATTTACTCATGGACTACTAACAACCTAAATCGCGTGTCATGGATATGGGAAATACTAAATGTAGGTGGAGGAGGAGTAGATAATAGCGTGAAACCCTAAAGCGAATGTAGACCACACTGCCATGGTACGGGACATGATAGTAAAGGGACTTGATTCTACCAGACATCCTACTCGGTCTCACTTACGTCATAGGTAGCAGGGAAAGGTGAATCCTAAGCAAGTCCCACGAGCCGGTGAGAGGAGATCTATCAAATCGAAATCCCTGAACCCATCTGCACATACATACCTAGTGTAGGTAGGTACATATGCATTAGGTAGACAAGTCGACAAGGATTTAAGCAGACTCATAGACTTGCTTAGGTACCTAGGTAGCTAGCCTGTTGCTTCGCATATGGCTGTATGTGTCCGTGGAAGATTTTTTCAATGGAAATCGAAAATCGAAAACCACCATACTAGAGGGATCTCATCTCTGAAGTTTAAAACTCCGTGTAGTTATAGAATAGCTCCAAACCATACACTTGTACTGGAAGGGGAGACAAGATGCCTGGGTGCCTGGGTACCAATTAGTACTTATGTTCGCATCATCGTGCATCATCGCGTTCTCCTCAAAATAATAAAATAGAAATTTTGGACAGGCGAGGCACCAGCTACAGTATGGTCGTTAGGCTTAGGGGTTGGATGGAAACTCCCGCCCCAAATATGAAAGGTTGAGTTATCCAGAAATAACTAGGTAGCGAACTGCAAGACATAAGGGCTTGGTGATTAGTCGAAAATGGTGGAAATAGGTGTGGTGTGATGCATAAAGGAGGAGGATGGAGAGTTTCGGAAGGATTGAAAAGTTGGAAAACTGGGAACTCCTAGGCAAGAAAAAATGTGGCTGTCAGCATGAAGTAACAGCCACATTCTTTGTGTACTCAAAGTACCTAGGTACCTACCTTAGGTACCTTCATTTCAAATTTACCTTTTACATGTTTCGGCTTCTAACATAAAGGCTTTACAAAAAGAATCAACAGAATGTTAAACCAAATTATTAAATAGCATTTCATAACTGATAACTTCTAACCATGTCTTTTATAATAAAAGCACCATGATAATTACAGAATTGTATCGCTTTATATAAGCCGTATTAATATCTCTAACCCCTCAACCCCTCTAAAGCACTTTTACCCTCAACACCTACGAAGATCGAAACGCAGCAAACGTCTTCGTTTGCTATCGGTACGAGTTAAGATATAGCCATCATCGCATATTCATGGCGACGAAGATTTTTTTTTCGTAACTCCATCTCCCCTGCACAGCCTACAGCTGAAGGATGCAGGCTCATAACCCTTCCCTAGTAGCGGCGAGTAAGGCTGTTAGTCAATTGTCTTGTGTTAAACTGAACTAGGTATCACTTTTGTAGAGTTAGTTCAGTAAGTATCCAACATCTTTTACAACATCTTCCGAACGATCTCAAATGTGTTTTAAAGTAGTAGATATTCAAGGGCTAGAAAAGAGTTATCGTCACGTACAAGAGAGACAAAGTCAGGTCACCGTGGATCCTGGCCTTTAATGTTACCTCTATTTCGAGGTTAAGATCCAACCGCAACCTCAGTGGATTCTTTCCGCCGTCTTGCTTCTGGGGCTGTAGCTGTATTTGTTGCATTTGCTGCTGCTGCATCTGCTGTTGGGTCTGGTACTGTGGTGGCGGCTGACGTTGCCTACGAGGTGCCATCTGTTTGTCGTAGTCATTCTCTTTATCGTCATCAATCCACGCCGGTTGGTTACGGCGGCGTCGTCGTGATCGGCTAGGCTTCTCCGACTCGGCGCGGGCTGGTTGAGGTTGGTGTTGTTTCTTCTTTTCAGATTTGGTCTTAGGTTGCGCATGAGGGTTCACCTCCTTCTCGTCGCTGTCCTCGTTCACTTTGTCACCGCGTTGTCCCACTTCATTTTCGGTATGTTGGTCGTTATTCTGCTGCGACTGGCCCTGACTGTTGCTCTGGCCTTCCTCTGGTTGCTGTTCCCCTTCGGCCTGCGAAGTTGACTGCTCTTGTTGCTCCTGCTGTCCCTCATTTTCTTCGCGGGGCTGCTGAGATATATTATCGTCGTTAGAAGACATGTTATATTGGCGCAATAATAACACTTCGGTTTGTTTTAAATATTATATATAATTGGTATTAGATAAACCTAGGCCAAGCCAACACTTCGTGGTAATTCCGGGTGTTTTATTTTCTAGATTCGAAATAGCACTTTGCAAAATACCTGGATCTAGTGTAGGTATTCATACACACCTGCATACACTGCGGTAAGCCCCGGTAGCAGTGACGCAATGGGTCCAGTCGACTGAGTCGTATCCCAATCGAGATTTAGCATTGATGACCCTGGCCTCTCGGCCCCTGTTCACCTCCCACACCAAATTCATATGCATTATGGCACATACGATGCAGTAGAGGTTAGGGAAACCCCTCGTATTCGTGGCTGAGAATATAGCTGGTATAAGGGGCAGGGCATGTGGCGTTGGCTCAATTTCATCATCTAGATACATTCCAAGGCCTACACGACGAGGCTTAAAACCTGTTTCGTCACTCCACACGCTCCAGTACTGCCAAAATTAGTCGCTACTCCGACAAGTATTCCCTCCTTTTCTATTAGGACACGAGGGATCTTCTAAGTCTCAGTGGAGTTAATTCGTTGTACCTCTTAATCGATTGGTCTTATGGCTCTTTCCACGCTCGGGTTGCTTACGATCGGCGCCATCCCAACAGTCATTGGTGTCGCAGAAGCAATTGACGCACAGAAGAAGCAGAACCAACAAGCGAAGGAGAGAATAAAATTCAAGTTAACGGCAAACTTTTCACACGATGACATTGCGCCGCCGCAAGATGCTTCTGTAATCTTGAAGGACAAGAAGGTAAGTTTAGTTGGGTGAATCTTGCTACTAGGACCTATTCGCTTCTTTAACTCACCGAGCGGCCGATCCGTCTTCTAAACTCTGACAGCTTTATCTAAACCACCCGGCATGTCCAGTGGAGGGCTATCTGTTCAACGGCTTCTATTTTGGTTACCCCGGACCCGAAAATCACCAAGGCTTAGTAGCGCCCATAGCGGACGATCCGCCGATGCTTAACTGGATATATGCTGACAAGGAGACGGGGCTACTACGTCATGGGTCAAGATCCGAGACTGTTGGCCACGTCGTTGGGCCTTGGAGTTGGACAGAAGATGAGGAGTGGTTGACACTCGAGAACGGACAGAATTTTGTAGCCGTTGAGAACGATGAAGGGTCGTGGAATATTCATTATGACAAGGAAGGAAATTTAGACGAGATCTTGGACCGCGACGTAGTAGATATAAATTTACATCGCGAACTACAGCTCGGTGTATCTAGTCGATATACGAAGGGGGACTAGCAAGTTACCCGTCCGTTAGATTCAAGGAGAAGACAAGAAAAAACAATCTGATAATAAAGTACTTGTTCGGTACTTCTAAATACTTATTCCCTAAGGAATAATAATAGTAGTAGTAATAATAGAGCCATCACACCCCGTCAGCCCGTCCGCACCCCCTGTCGGATGAGAGCTGGCGATCGACTAACACACTACCTAATACACTCACTGTATGTGGCTTGACGTCAACATCCAAGCCACTCAGATGTTGCCACACCCTAACTGCCCCCTATCAAGAAACAGGATGATGTTAGTGGTGTTGCGGCATTGCTATCTGGTAAAATATCTATAGATGTAGAACTTACGAATGCGCGAAATCAGGATTTTGATTCGGATAATGCATACTAGGTACGTTTCCCGATCTAGACCACCGGTGACATATTATTTCTGAATATGACATCGATGCGAAGACTCCCAAGGCTAGTAAATATATCTTATGTAAATCCTCGAGCCCAACGGATCTAAACATAGACGATTTTATCCCGCAGATTCCTCTTGCAAAGAATAGTTTCTCAAATCTATCTCCTTTAATCTGTATTTTCCATTCTTACCGCTTAGTCCACCCAGATAGCTAGTTCATAAATATAATCGAATATGTCGTCTCCCAGTCCCTCAGGATCCGGGTCCGGATCTAGGTCCCGCCAGGGTCGTCGCCGAAGCCGCAACCAATCCCGACGACAGGAGGCCACCGCGCCACAGCCAGAGCCGCAGAATCAGCGGGATGAGGGTGGGGACGAAAGTGCCGAAGATGTCGAAGCAGCACCTCAGCCGCAACGACGACGGCGCCAGCGCAGCCAGCAGACGCAACAGCAGCAGCAGCAGCAGCAGAGCGGGGGGCCGCTTGGTGGCATTGGTGGAGGTGGTATTGGCGGCGTTGATCAGCTGCTCCCCGTTAATAACGTCGGCGAAACCGCGAACAACCTGACGAACTCGGCGACCGGTACGCTAGGCAACGTTGCTGGTGGTGCACTTAACCAGGGCGGCGGCGGCGGCGGCGGAGGCAAATCCGATACTCTACGTCTCAGGCTTGATCTCAATCTTGAGGTTGAGGTCACATTAAAAGCGAGAATCCATGGTGATCTAGAGTTAGCTTTGCTGTAAGTGAGCCCTTTTCTTATTAAACTCTCCCAAATTTATCATAGCCATTTCCTTTTAATCATTACTATCGATCGCATACTTCGTTCTTGAATTTCCTAAATTGTTTCTATTGCTGTCATCAATACTGTTGTTGGCGTGCGCACTATTTCATGTCATTTGTAATGTTCAGTTGTTCTGATGTGCTTTCCAAGGGACACTGCTTGAGCATGACGGAAATGAAAATATTATTGTACTTTGGCTGGTTGGATTTGGGAAAGAAGAAAAAAGACTGTTGCACACGAATTAAATACCCGAGATGATTCTATTATGTACCTCTATACATACCTCCGATCATTTAAATGTCTATCATGTATGCCAATCATGGTTTTTTTTCGCCCACTACTGCTGTTAGAACTCGCTAATATTCTTAGCAACGGATAAAGAACAAATTAATGGTACTATTTACCATTTTCCACTTAACATATAACCTCTATGGACTTTCGATTTAATTAGTACTCGAACCGGCATGGTCTAATGAAGGGTTTCGTCATCCACATTTTGTAACACTGGACAGGATTTGCCTTCTTTTAGTCAATTACTTTATTAATCATTGATATGATTACATGTATATAGGTACCTAGATACCTAC
Organism: Daldinia grandis; assembly: GCA_022432525.1. Lineage (NCBI taxonomy): Eukaryota > Fungi > Ascomycota > Sordariomycetes > Xylariales > Hypoxylaceae > Daldinia > Daldinia grandis. The sequence goes on from JAJKLB010000007.1 coordinate 2,419,701, forward strand.
CTGTTAGATATTTAATTCAAGTTGTATGGGACAATGCCTACCCCCTTCTCAACCCCCTTATCCACTTATCCCCTGACATTGATGATATCCTACTTAGAAATGCATAGGTATCAAATTTATATTTCTATCTCCTCAAGTGCTAGCGAGACACGGTGGAGTAGGTTAAAGATGTAATTAATTTAATTGGTCTAATATATCCATAATAACCTCATCTAACAATTGCTTTAAATCTATTCAACACAATAATAAGCTTAATTTAAAAGGTAATAATTTTAAATTAATTGCGTTAAATATATTATTTAATAATTTTACTTATTTAAAAAAATTTTAAAATATTTTTATCGTATATATAGCTAAAATAACGTTTATTGCATAGGTAAATTTAGGTGGGAAGCTTTATACCTAAATTAAAAATAATTATGATTGGATATATCTTAATAGGCCTATTCCACCGTGTCTCGCTGGCACTTGAGGAGATATCGCCAACTAGAAGGCTGTAATTGTGTAGTAAATAGTAGTATAGAAAATACCTAATTGGGTTTTAATCATAGCTTACTCTTAAAGCTTAACATCTGCAGTTCCCAAAGACAACCCTGAAGGCATATCTTAGCGTAGGATATGTCGTTTCGGTTGACCCTGACTTAGCTCTCAATCCCTTCATATTCCATATTAGATACACGGAGAAGTATTATATTAAATGTAGCGTTATATATACCTGTAACTACGGCCATACTGATTGCTACACCTTCTTGAAAGATAATAAGTACCCGTTGGACTTTGACATTGGATTATGTAGTCACCGAGTTACCGGAAATATACGAGATCATGTTATAAACTTGTCTTGATCACTCCGACTACATGATATAATTAAAGGCGAACAATAAGAGATCCCATATAGCCGAGGGCCATGCAAGGCTTATTTATTATAAGTCCATCTACTCGGCTAAATAATATAGATTCTAGGCCTTTAGCCTCCCCCCCTCTCCCTTCGGGAAGCTCGTCGCATAGTAACCGGCTTATATGGTAAGGCTATCCAGTAGTAGGGTTAATATGGCAAATTTAGCCAAGATATCTGGGGTAAGACAGCTCGCTAAACGTATAGGGGTTTCGCTTGCGCCTATTTTCAGTAAGGCAATATACTGCCACGCGCTTATCGGGCCGCACTCCACGCCCGTGACTTAGAGTCAATATGGAGCTGCGCGTTTCTATCAAGGAACCTAGGGAGGCGAGTGCATATACAGCACACCTCTTCGGCCAGACATCCGAAACTTAGACGCGCTTGCCCCAGTAATAAGCTATCATATAACCCCCTTTGCGGAGCCAAGCATTCTCCAATGTGACTAGGATGGTATATGAACTCCCTGATTCAGCAGCCTATCGCGTCAAAGACTAGATCTTTGACGCGGTCACTTGAACAGTCATTTATTATTAGCGCCTCGCATCCATCACCACAATATCTGATGATCTGTGAGCGGGAGAAATTGGTGGTCGCCCTCCTTGGATCCGTCGTACGTCGGCAAATATACCCTTGAGCGTTTAAAATGTCGTTTCGGAGCGCTAATGAAAGCAGATGAGGAATAGCGTCATGCAGCAAAGCTTAGCCATGTGCCCGTACTGGGTCATTTCTATAGCCCTATACTAACCGCGGACCTTGTCATCTTGTGTTTTAGAATAAGCGTATAGTGAGTGCTATTTGTAGTGGCTCGACTGTTAATAAGTTCTTCGGTTTAATATTAGAAGATTAATACACCTGATGCGGTACTTGGCATTGCTAGGTTAGAATGGTACTTATCTTCTTGACGCGTGGTTGAAGGGAGTGTAGGATATTATAATAATTCGTGCCTCGACTACATCCATAGGCCGTGATGTTTCCACTATTCTTTTCTTGACTATTATAGCTACCAACCTACATATATCTTCCAGCGGGCCTGTCTGCTCTTTGTTCAAAGAGTTCTTAAAAACGACTCAGAAACCATCAATACCCGAGGCAAACTATCTAGTCCATAGTCGAGGATTCTTAAATCATTGATAACTCGGCTTCCTCCAGATAGCCTGGAGTGAACGGTACCAGTTTGAGATGCATGGTAGTGAGTCAGTACCTTCTAGGTACAGGCTGCTCTTCACCAGGGCGATAACACAGTTTCAAAGAACATACCGTTCCAGATTATATTCGTTCATCATACTGCCGATAAAAGGGGCACTTAGTCAATAACCTGAGCAGAAAACCTAAACTGAATACTAACCTGTAAGTAAGCACCGAAACCCCCATGTACAAACATGCTCCCGTACTTATTCAGCAGTTATCAGGACATCACAGTCTTATTCTATAACAGACGAGACATGGATACGATCTATTCTTATCCATCGCCGGACGTGGCGGCTGCGATGGAAGCATCGGTTGCCTGCCAAGTAAATATCATGGCCGGCATCATGGGCATCATGGGTCTCTGCTGGATCCTCCTAGCTGCTTTCTTCCTATACAACTTCTATGGGCCATTAAAAATCACTAATACGGAAAATTCCATAGACCTTCATGTAGTCGAGGATAGAAGTGAGAAAAAATGGTGGATCGATGACTACGATGTTGTATAGAATGGGCATATATAGAAGTTGAAGAAGCAAGCATTCTTAGTCACTGGTTGATACCGGGGGGCTGATACAACCATCTGGGTTCCAGATATGGATATGGATACGTAGCTATGGGCTATAGGAATGGAATTTATGTCTAGTGACATGAATAGAAAGGCTTAGTCTATTAGATTTCATATAGGCCGCGCCGCGAAGTCAATCCAACCCCTTGACACATATTTACTTACTCGTTAAGGTAGGTAGCTACGCGTACATATGAGACAGCACCGTAACGCTATACCTGCCCGAGCCATACGTTTTAGACCTACTTTAAAGGGAATAATATTTGTGCTCATATGTAATATAATATTCGCTCCGTATTGATTTCTCGAGCGTATGCCAACACAACGACATAGTCACTTAACGCAGTACCTCCTTGATATACCTTGAAATAACACCATGGCACTCCGTTTTCAACGCACGAAATAGTGCGGACCTAAATGGAATATATTTTACTTGGAGCTTATGGTTTGGTATTTCGAAGATAATCCGTGACCCTGTTCTTTCACCTAGATATGATGCCCCACATATACGATGCTTGCTATGCGGGCCTTTAGCCATAAACGTATTCTGGGAAGTCCAAGATAAAAGTACCGGGATGGAAAAATTCGAGGGCTTAGGATTGGCCAGTTCGGACCCCGATCTCCCGAAGCTTGTTAATACAAATAAGAGATCTGCTCTATTATTATCATTGTGAAGTTAGGAATTAGGTCTGTGGAATTTGTATCTTTCATTTTCAGAATCGTCAGAATCATGTTTATTCATCAAGTGCTTCGCTTTGTTTTATCAATTGGCATCTGCCTTGACCTATCCATAGCTAGTCCGCTTGACCTAGGCGAACTAGGTATTCAGGCTGAACGCCGCGCGGACGCGGGATTAGTTGGATATCTTGGGGCTATCTTCCTCGGGGCAGATCCTTATGTATACTTCTACCTTAGTAACGGTAATGATCCGCTATCCTTCAAAGCGTTGAACAAAGGCCAACCTATTTTACGGCCGACGAAGGGCACCGGTGGCGTTCGAGACCCGTATCTTGTCCAAGGCGGCGGTGCCGAAGCTGGTCGAAAATGGTACATTATTGGCACTGATCTCAATATTGGGAAGGTGATTACATTTTGAATGGCTATGTCGTCTCGCCTCTCGCTGACAGCACTATAGACAAACTGGGATGCATCCCAGCGAACGGGCTCAAGGGGCATATTTGTTTGGGAGAGCAGTGACCTTGTGAACTTTGGCAATGAGCGGCTAGTAAATGTGGAAGACTCAACTGCCGGTATGGTGTGGGCTCCAGAAGCGATATGGGATGCTTCAAAAGGTTGGTAATCCGCTTGAAGCTTATATATATGATGGTACTGACAAACGTAGGCCAATATTTAGTCCACTGGGCTTCAAAATTTGTAGGTCTTGCCGTTTAAGATCAGCGGATGCTCTTATTAATGGATTGTAGTATTCTTCCTCAGATAGCGGGCACACCGGTTCTCCATCTAACATCCGAATCAGATATGCTTACACGAGTGACTTCAAAACGTTTACACAACCCCAAACGTACATCGATTATGCGCCAACCAACATCATTGACCTGGATATTGTACCACTAGATACTGAAGGAAAAAGCTACTTACGATTTATGAAAGATGAATCGGCTAAGACTGTATTTTTGGAATATTCTACCACGGGGCTTTTTGGAAGCTGGACCAGAGCCGGGGGAAACAAAGGTATAATCACATCTGGTGTAGAAGGCCCTGCCGCATACCGCGACAACAAGGACGACGCCAAGATCCATGTCCTCCTGGATTTCTACGGTGGCGATGGCTATCGACCGTATGAGAGCACGGACCCAAAGGGAAACAAATGGACGGCAAGCAGTCGATCTGGATTTCCAAGCAATCTGCGGCATGGGAGTATCATCCCTATTAACCAAACTCTATATGATGCGCTGGGCAAGAAGTTCAGCTCGTAATGGAAATACATTTAGTTAGTAGCACATGCTGTTGTTGGACACCGGGGGACTGAACACTATGGGGTAATCAATATTTGAAAAATATGTCCATATTAGCAGGAGAAATCTCAGAGTTCATGTTACAGTATATACGGTACCTTTGTCCGGCTTTACCAACTGGGATCAATGCGATAATCTGCCCACTGGCCTCTGTCCGCCTCTTTAAACATATCTATACTCCCTTCGATCCCATTGTCCCCCACTTTCCAGAGGCCAGATTCAACCAAATGCGTCCAGGCATCGAATAACATTTCTAACCTCTGTGCCCGCCACCACTCGCCCCCAAACGGTTTAAAGCCGTGCTGGAACAGATCCGCTACACCTTTTTCTTCTACTAGGTTCATATCGCTCTTTCTTGCGCCGTGCTCTTCACCAAGAGCACGAAGGGGGAATGGAAGCAAAAGCCGGAAGCCCTCTTCAGCATTGTCTCCAGAGAAACGTTCTACGGATTCCGAGTAGAGTCCGGAGAGGATCGACTGACCATCTGAAGGCATGTCCTTGCTAAATGCCCGACAGAATGGATTAAACGAAACGTAGGAACTGGTAGATGTTAAATTCACGACCCGCCTCTCCGCCGATGCGAAGATAAGGACAGGCGGAATGATGGCACCGTGCTCAGAGCTGATATCTATAGTGGTGTACCTCTGATTGGCTGCAAACACGGTTGGATTCTGAGGAATAGCTAAACCTGGAGCAATTTGGTTAAATCGTGGACGGCGAACACTTGATAGGAATGAGCGAATGAAGCATGGATTCGGAACAAAGGCTTCATCTAGGTCAGCATGGCTGAACAATGGCTCGTCAGAAATAGGTAAGAGTTCATCAGGTGAGATACGGTATTCGATAGCTTTTGCGAGTCGTTCGAATGAGGCAACTGTACTAACTACTTGCGTCGGACTGTAGGAATGCCAAATCCAAGGGCCATACTTCTCATTAGGTGCACTGTCTTGAGAAGCTGTGATCTTGCCTATTTGAACCATGTGCCACCAGTTGCTGAGTATTGTCTCGAGCGGGTGCCACAACTGGCTATGTCTCTCAACTGGTTGGGTGAAGTCGACATCTTCGGTTCCGAGAGCCATGGTAGCACGATGGAAATGTTGGTCGTATATTAGACCCATCGCGTGTCCTACTAGGCCCGGATTTGTGTTATATAAAATGAGAAAACGGCCAGGCTCACTCAATGCATCGTGATGCGGAGTATCATCAGTAAAAGCAAACATAGATGCGGGCGGCGAGATGCCTTCAACCCAGAAGAAAAAGGGTGGCAGCTCCTCGGCTACTATGATGGATTCTAAGAAAGCCACGAGAGCAGGATCAAGTCGCCTCCTGATTTCATTTGCTTGGTCCCCATAGTGATGGAAGAACGAGCATCGTTCTAAGTCACTTGTTTCGCGTCCTTCCGCCACCCAAGCATACTCGACCAACTTGTTATGTAGCGCCGCGCATCTTGCATAGTCCAGCGTGTTATCAGTGCGTGCTGGACCGGTGGGTGTAACTAAGAGATCGTTTAGACTTGATTCTTCGTTGATGATATTTGTGCGCGCGTGTTTAGTGTGCACCGGATGCCTAATGAAGACGATGGTAATTGATATAATGGCGATTAGTAAGAAGATATTCAGGTTAACAAGGTGTGTAATGATGGAAGTCGAAGTCATAATTCAAACAAAACTGATGGAGGTATTAACTACATACCTAGGTACCTAGGTACCTAACTATCAGGTATCATATCAACATTCCTAAGGCACGGGCCGTCCACCGGGATTAGTGATGTCCCTTGTACAAAGGATGCTCCAGTGGGTACCTGTTACAATAGGTACAGGTACGTATATAGATACCTGTATACATCCTAGGTTAGGTACACGAATGCACTATTTAGTCTTAACTGAGCCTAGCTCAGGTTCAAGTGGCTTGGCGACTTTTCCCATTCTCTTGCGGTTTCAACAATTTTCGCCTCAACTTTTACGCCAATCCCCCAATTCCACGTGCAGAAAGCTCATCGCCATTGCTTATCAAAAATTCCTATCGCGATCAAGTCATAAGCACCAATGACCGGCTCTCTCGGCCGATTGTGCTTAGCTGCGGTGGTCCGACTGGATTCCGAGACTTCCGGTAGGAACTGTCACGGCAATCACATGGACGACATTATGAGTGTAGAAAATGTTCAGAGAATGTCTAAGAATGTCGAGAATGCCAGAATTCCAGAATGCCAGCTAGAATACCCAAGGCCGTCCCCCGGCGAGAAAGGGGGTAAAAACGGGTTGGATCCCATGGACCCTTAGACCCCTAAGACATCCCCGGCTTTCTTTTTTATTAATCTGCTGCCACCCAAAGAACAAGAAGGAAAGGAAAAGGGAGAAACAAAGCTTATTATGTATTAAAGTAGGTAGTCGAACGGAAAGTGGCCCCGCTGACATTTCTATTATTAACTTTATTAGTTGTTGTCGTTGTTAATGTTCAGCCTCCTTTTACTTTCATTTCTATTCCCTCACATCGTGTCAGGACAGGATTTGGCAGAGAGCTTCGTACTCGTCACTACTTACCTACTGTATAAGCTATCAACATGATATGACGCTTCGGTAGCTAGTCTTTTTTTATCTATACCGCCCATTTCCTACCTTACCATTCCTCCGTACCGCCTCGCCAAACATCAATTATGCCGTGGGCGACAAATCCTCTCTTCAAGTCGACGACTAAACCCCTAGCTGATGTCGAAGCTGCCACTGTCGCTGCCGCTGCTAACTCCAGTCCTGATCCTGGCACTGATACTGATGTCGATTCAAGTCCACAACAGGATGTCGCGAGAAGTGTAGATGATGGATTCAAAGAGCCGACGGAAAAGTTCACTGCTCATCAGATCTTCTACATCTTCATTCTTGATGGACTAGGTGCCATGATTCTCTCTGGTGGCATCAACTTTGCAATTGCATATGGTATAGTTGTCTATTTCATTTTAATCATCTCTCTATTCTTTTGCCTCAACCCTAGTCAAATCCCTAACCGAACGGTAGCTATGTATGCAACCCAGGATATCGTAAAAAGACCTATTCGGTTGTTCTTATTCCCGAATACCCTCGCTGGAGATGCGGCAGTCACCGTCATTATCCAGTGTCTCATTACGTGGCACATAGAACTTTTCCTCGTGAACCGGGACCTAAGAAAAGGTGGCGTGCACCCGATCGGATTTATCCCCGAACCCAAGAGCCGGTTCGTGCGGTGGTTCATGTTCTTAGACCGTCCTGAAGAGACGCACGAAGTTAGGAGCATTGTGCATTGGTTAAGTTTCTTCCGTTCTCAGATCCTGCGGGCTCTTCTGATTGCTGTGGCCTTCTTCCCTGTAATATGGGGGCCTAGCATCGGCTTTCTCGTCTTGGTGGGTAAATGGGAGGGCGATGACTGGTATTACGACAAAGTGTGGACACCGCAGGTCTTTAAGCTCATTCAGGGAGGCGTGCTGGGACTGCTGACTACACCGCCTATGGTGGTGTTCTGGCTTACGAGGTGTGGATGGGCGTTGAAGAATAATGAAGAGCGTTACGGCGAACGGTGAGCTTGGCGGGTGGCGCTTATATCGCCTCGGAGGTAGGTACATACTAATAATGCATTATGGGAATCCTGATAGGGTATCCTATTCAGATGTGGTCACGCAGGAGAGTTTAGACCTGGCCTTCAGCAAGGACCAAACAGGTATTGTAAGAGACGATTATTCTAATTTTAGGTCGTATACGCACTTAGTCACGTTGATTCCCCGGAGTCGTTAGGAAGCGCCTTACTAAGTAACCGGTCGATATCAAGTGTGTTCTTCCATGACCGATATTCTCACTTGGCCGTCCGGTTGCATGTTCATGGGTGTCATAGTTACGAAAGACTCAAGGCCATGAAGACGCGCACTAGCACATTGTAACTCTAGCTATGAATTCTATTGCATCTAATAGAAGACAAAAACAAGATTGACAAACGAGCCTGTGAATCATCGTTTAGGATGTCTATGTCATTGCGCCTCTTGGCTTTCTAATACTTGTTGCCGTCCATTAAATTATTCTTCTCATTTTCTGCTACAGCCGCGATTACAACTTCTTCCTTGACACATTCTACAGCTAATATTAGAGCCAATACATGGTATCTAAAGCATAATGTATTCCGTAGCCATGGGTAAGCCCATGCTTTAATTGAAATTTCACATAACATAAAAGACCAAAATCCATAGGGGAACTCATCTCCAACTTCCCTAGACCAGTATGATCTTGATACGTTAGCTTATATTTATATCGAGGACCTTTGAACGCTATTCTACCTCCGTAGACGACTAGCTCCCATTCTCTAATGATGTAAGTGAAAAAGACCAGTATGTAAAGTTCAAGTTGGAGTGGGCATCAGCACCGCCGATGTAGCGAAGCCAGTAAGTGGTATCCCGCTTCCGGTTGGAAGAGGATGACTCAATGTTACCGTCTCAACATCGGAGATAAGAGGCGGGCCCGGAATCCTGTATGTCGACACGCCATCGTATATATCTAGATGCATACTGGGATCGTCAGGGTCATAGAGCTCCTCGCCGAGAATCCCAGAAGGTAGTTCGGTACCGTCACTGGCAATTTGCAAATTGATGCACTGGGGATAATTCTGCGCGCCGATTTCGCGCGATGCATTATGCAGTGAGATAATTTCAGTTCGCAAGACGTAGAAGCCTGGCTGTATTCGCCGAGGAATCTCCACTATCCACGAGTTGTTGTTCGCGATGAGCTGGTCAGAGCCCCATAGGCCGGGTGCTTTAGAGCCATCTACCAACCCAACGTGGCTAATCTTGAAGAATCGTAAAGCATCTTTATCAACCTTCTCGCACGAGTCGCCGCAAGACGCGAGATAGTCCAACACCGGGCCTTTGTGGGACTCAGGCCAGCCATTCCATTGAATATGAACGATGCCACCTGCAGAAACGAGAGCATGGTTCTTCGCGTTCTTAGCCCCCCTATGGCAGATTATTTCTTCTGTTCGATATCCGGTCTGGTTTACATACCCTTGGTCAAAGGCAGCGGTTGACCAGCCGATGGCGAACGGATGACCATCCGGCTCCGTAGGGCGGAAGCCATCATATGAGAGACGGTTGATATTGATATTGGATACGAAACTATGCGCTAAGGTTGAGAACGGGCCTGTAGTGGCTACGAACAAAACAATGTAAAAAAAAAACATTTCGCCAAAGTTACCTAGAAATCCAACCAAGGGCTGGTGCTGCATAGGAACATGATCAGCAAACAAAGAGATGGGTGGTTTACACAAGGTAGTTATATCTATGGAAAGATCCGACAACCGGGTTACTGTCAGTATAGAGATTAGCCAAGACAACCAGAATATGAAGCACTATACGAATGAAATTCGAATTGATGTTATAATTCCGATAGCAACAGCAACAATTTTGCCTAATATCTACGCGAGTTCGGGTATCTAGTGTATAGCGGCCCTTCTCTTACCCCTGCTCCCCATGGGAGAAATTGTAAAGACAAAAGAATACCGCGCATAGGAACGATGTATTGGTGAAAATGTGACAGGCAGGCTTCGTGAGCTTACCATACAATGGCATAAGAAGCTAAGTAAGTAGTTTCTACATGACGGTAAGGCAGAAATCATACGCAATAAGGTCGGCAGTTGATAGCAATAAATGATAATTCTGAGTGCTTAATTGAGAACTAATGGCGCATTCGACAGGCGAGCAAGTCTTGTACATAATTCGGCATAAGGACTCCCGTAGCCAATCATGGCGATAATCAGCATCTAGCTTGCATCTAATGAGGCGCTATCCGCAGATCATCCAGGGACATGGGAGAGAGCCAAGAGCCCTAAAACGAGCGGGCATATTCCGCACTCCTTCAGGTACACTCCCACTCACCACTCTACCACTGTCTGTGCACTTGGAGTACAGCCCCTAATTTATTTACGTCATTTGTTGACTTTTGATGCTGATTCTCACCAGTTGTCGGTCAGGGGCAACGTTAGTTGTGACATCGATCGAGAACATGCTCGAATCTTACCAAACATCTGATCCAACTCCATATCCCTATTAATACCAACCGGCAGGACCAACGTCTCGATTCTTTGTCAACGAAACATAGCTTATATTTCCCTTAATCGAACTGACAAATACTGTGTGGCTAAATACTCATCAGACACCTGATCATCATTAGCAATTAAGGGCTCCCCAATAATGAATCCCTTAGGATACTCCGACCGCAACGTTCAAAATGTTAATCCGGCTCCGAGAGCGGAAGTGAGTATCATACGTGCTTCTAAACGTATTTTGGACTAACTGTTATATTCAACCAATAGTCCCCACGCCCACAAAACGACGAGAATAGTTATAAAAGGCCCGCTGCTACTGCATTGAAGAAGCGTAAGTCGGATGCAGTAGAAGAGCGTCAAAATATACCTGAAGTGGACGATAATGATCCTCGTCTTTATGAGATAAACGAGACGTGCAACGAGATCCGTCGGAAGGTCAAAGACTTCATTCAAGGCGGAAATATGAAAGTTGGAGACTTCCAAAAAGCCATAGGAGTATCTTCGGGTGCATATCAGCGGTTCATGAATCAGAGTGGGACTTACAAAGGCAAGGACTGTGATACATACCCTAAAGCCTTTACGTTCTTCAAGAAGCGCGAGCTGCAAGGCCTCAAAGCGGTTCCCCCTAAGAGACCAAGGAAGAGCGAGAGTGAAGCTCTTGACGTCAGCAATATAAAGCTTTACGGCGAGGACACGCAGAGCGTACCAGTGTATGATACGTGCGACGAGGTCCGCAAGAAGATCCGGGCTTTCCTACGAAAGCCTGACATCAGCCAGAGCGCCTTCTGCCGCGCTATAGCGGAGAGTTTCCCTGAAGGAAAACGGATTCAGCCCAGACAGCTTAGCTGTTTCTTAGAGAAGAAGGGACCCATGTCTGGGAATACCAGTTCTGTGTTTTACGGCGCTTACGTGTTCTTCGAAAAGCTACGCATCAAAGAGGGTAGGCCCAAGTCGGAGATGAGGCAGGAGATGGAGAAAGTCCATCCCAACGGAGTGAATACCACCGATCTTCAGCTGTGGTGGACATGTAGGAATGACGAGCGTCCAGTTTACGATGCCTTGGGACGTATTCACTTCGTCAACACCCGGTCCTCGTTTACCCATTCTCCCAATACTCGATGGATACAATATAATTAAGAACTAAGGGGTCAGTTGCTGACTAGACGAGCGAATAGCTATCTAAAGTACCAAGTCCCTACCTACCTACCTACCTGAGGTACCTATATGCGTTTGTTAACCCAGTAGGAATGAGCGGTTAAAATGTCACAACTTGGTTTTAGTAGTTAGGTCAACCGGTACATATTTGTTAGGCCCATATTTTTTGGGTGTTGTCTCAGGCAACATAGAGAGCATTGTATTCCTTCAAAGGAGAGTCACTTCCTACCTACTTGGAAATCTCAATCATTCTAGCTAAAGTTTTATAAGGGGTGTATCTGCCTCAGGCTGGCAGCGTCGTCATCTGAGTACGAGAGGGACGACGTAGCAGCAACCTCCATCATACACCACTTACTCTTTAGATCAAAGGATCCTAGATAGGACAAATACAATAGATCGCTGAAGAGCGTATTCAGACCTTAGGAAGAAAATACTAGAGTATTAGGTTATTATGGCAGAATATTTATTGCTAACCTAGTATAATTGAGGGCGCTAGTTCTCACAGACGAGTGCCTGCCTTTTAAGCTTTACTTATGGTTATAGCCTCATAAATAAATCAATAGATCGATATCGTACCCCTTCTAGGGCCTTGCTACCTGGATCCTTTACCAACTAAATGCCCTATTCTGACGAGAGACTACGTGTTGCTCCATCCCATGAACGCACGAACGCGACGACATATCACATAGATGACAGCACCCAAGATTTCAATAACAATTCCGATTGGAGTTTTTAAACAGTAGACTTTATCCACCATTGTGCGTGATAAGGTACTTGTCATAACCAATCACTTACCTGTGTGAATGTGGTTAGGTTTCATTCGGACGATCTATATAGATTCGTGTAATTTGAAATCAAGGCGGCTAAACTAACACTACTAATAACGAATCTTGGTTTTGCATGCTTCCCCGCGTTAATGTATGAAACCATGACCTGCCCCATGTAGAACCACTGCAAGTTATAAATATATGGTCGTTTCCTATCCCATGAGATTCAGGAATATACCATGTTTGGAACTGGCATACCCACTACTACGAAAATGCGTTTCTTACTATTCCTTTCTGCCGGTGTCTTAGCGCCCACCATCAGCAGTGCTGCTCCAGTTGCGCACGACGGCGCTCTTGTCAAGAGAGAAAACCTGTGCAATTTAAAGGCTCCTCCTGCCCTTTGCCAACCGGATCCCTCTATCACCGTGGAAGAGACAGCACAGAGAGCTTATGATTTCTATCGTGCATTCGTAGTTGATGGAGATCCTAGAAAGATGTTTTCCTTAATAGATTCAACTTATAAAGTTAGTCATTATTTTAATTCAAACATATATCATGTATTAATAGCAGACTGGCATTGGTACTAATCATCGAATGTTCTATCACAGCAACACCATCCAGGGTACGCGTCTGGGCCCAATAATATTTGGGGTATTTTCTGCAGTGGGAATAAGCTTGGAAGCGAACAAAATACGGCTTGGTGCTTCGACGCCGGCACAAACATGTCATACGCTCAGTATTCAACTACGGACAGATGGCTCTGGCTTGATGGATGCGTTCACGAGCACGTAAGTCTTTCTGGATTATTTACAAGCAGGCGTGTATTTACTTAACAACTTATTCTAGTGGGACCAAGGCGAGAGAATCCCGACGGATAAGTGCTACCAGTTGAACCCAGAAGGCACATCTTAGCGATGTTATCTATCGAGTTGGAATGGGAACCAGGGGGGTGTTGGTATGAGGAGAACCTAAGAGAGGATATTAGTAATGATTCAATACGCTGCGTATATAAAACCCCCTAAGATGAGCTTGTTGTCGAGAATATTTTGTACTTGAGGGACTTTTACTCTAAAACTTGGACTCATTTTTTGGTGTTTCCCTCCTTAATACCTCAGTACTAGGACTCATGATTCATTGAGCCATCGAAGCCCTATATTAGGTAGGTATCTACCTAGGTACCTAACCTAGGTATGTAGCTAATATATGATAGGAAAGCCCCCACTAAAACTAACCTCATGAGATCCTTTTCTAAGACAGGTCTTCTCAACAATAATATACTAGGGTACGCTAAGCTCCATGTTAGAGGGATGAAAGGGATGAAACCGATGGAATCCCCTCAACCTGCTTAGTTCCTTCGACAGCCTTAAGCCATCCCACGCGGCTCTCAACGAACAGTTCTACCGTTGGTCGCATCTTAGTTTCGTGTAAGTTAAAATCATCGATGGTGCCCAGACGCAAGATGCTCGCGCCTGGGAAGGCTTCTCCGACGCGGTACATAAGCGTACCACAGGTCGAACAGAAGTAGTTGGCCATGCCTTTTCCTGAAGCGACAGTATGCGCCTGGGGGCCGAATTTCGTAAGGTTATCGCGCCCACGGAGATGCTTTAAGTGTGTGTCTAGAATGGTGAAGTTGGTTGCGAACATAGATGCGGTAATTTTACGACAGTCATTGCAATTACACACAAATGTACCGACGTAACCTGGACCCTGCGTTGGCTGCGGATTTGGTGGCGTTAGTAAGGAGACCCTTCAAAGCGGGCGTCGTGCATGGCAAAGCTATAGCTTAAGGAAGCGGCTTACAAATGCAAGCTGTACTGCACCGCAGAAGCATGTTGCCGTTGCTTCATCTTCCTTGGACCAGCCGTCATTAGCAAGGCCAGCTAGGGGAAAGAAGGGCTTGGATTTGTCGGTAGTGGTGGCCATTTTAGCTTTAAAGCTGTGAAGATAGTTTACAAGTGTTTTTGAATTTCTTAAGAGTACGAAAGAAGCTGGGCTAGAAAATGATTCTAAGAACTTGAGGTCTTCTAGAGCTGCTTTTATACCTTCATAACTATATGAATTCATAGGTTAGGTACCTAATATGAAGTGAGTTGAGGCTACGGCAAATACATAAGGCCCTGGCCGATTATTAAGCCCTGCATAGTATGATGCAATTTGTAATGTCTACCTCTAGGAATCCATTCCCTATTAGTCATTATCTTATACAATATGTTTGATCTAGCCAATATGCCATCTAAACACATCCTCATGCTGTTGCATTGATCAGTGACGCCGGCGTATATTTCGGCCATGCAATATTTAGTATCGCAGAAGTAATAGTACTACCCGTATTACCGCGCTTAAGCTGGTACCTAACCAGGAGCTTTACTCGGCCTGGCTCGTCAATGCGCGTATCAATTCCCCCGGTGAGTCGGCGGAACATACGACAATAATATAGGAGGTAGGATTATCAGCGCTTACGTACCTAATATATAAGTGCATAGTGCAAAGAGACTCCAAACCCCTTGAGGTTGACCCCTCATTCAATCCTGCACCTACAAAGCCATATGTTCTGTCTAGATTTTAGGTAAGATATATAGAACAAGCAATACTTTCAGTAGGTAGGTAACTACTAATGCATAGCTGTAGGCTTGTATAGTTAGGTACCTACCTAGGTACCTACCCACGCCGATACTCCTTGCTTTCAGAACACCTCTACTTGTTGTGTACCGGTTTAATCTTTCGACTGACTTTGGTACCGTCGAAGCTAACTTTCTCGGGCGATGATCGATCTCATTGGCTGGCCACTCCCATTCCGGAAGGTGGAGAAGTATTTGGGTAAGTACCTACGTACCTACAGTTGTAACGCGGATGGTGTGTTTAATTAGCATTTTCCTTTCTTTAAAGATAAGTCTTCCCATAGCAGAATACCTCCTACATTAATAAGGGAGCAATTGCCTTATCTACCTCCATTTATCTAATATCGAGTTATCTAGGTTAGCACCCTCGTCCCTCCAAGAGATCTGACCAAGGGACCGAACCGAAATCCACCCCATCCAACTGAACCTCGCTACCAACATTTCTTCCAGATCTGATTACGCCAATCGCTCGATCGGCATCTGTTTTAATAGCTGATATTAAGCTTAACTAGATAAATTCAATAAGGATTCAATATACATACTCTCTTCCGATACGTTAATACCTCGCAGATGGATAAGCGCTAGTTTTCGGTTCCCTGTTTGAATCTCTACCTTGCAAGAGATCTCTCCAACTCAGTGCAGATAGGCAAATAGGTCGGCTGAAGCCTCTTTGGCGCTCCTCTCATTGATAGGGCGTTACTGGGCATTTATGAGCCTAGTTTACTAAAAGGCTAACCGGCGAGATAGAAAGGACTCAAGATCGCTGAATAAGAGGCAAGCTTGGCTATGTTCCTTTTGAAATTAATCTTCAATAAATAGCATTCGTATTGTATTATCTCATTCGCAAGGCCTTGACTCCAGCTACCAGTCTAGCACATGTAGGTGCCTCCCTGGCAGTTAGTCCCACACCCTAGTTCCCTACTTGGTGATGTTTGGCCTCGCTAATCATATCAGGTACCTAGATGTGGCTCCTCAAACCCCGAATGAGAGTAACAGAGACCAGGAATATACCAATAAAGCCCTCCCGGATATTCCGTCATTCCATCCACTTCTTTTACACGCCTTACCATCCAGATTAGAAAGTTCAAAAACCATGGGAGATTAATGTAGTCAAGGTCACAAGTAGGTAGGTAGGTCCAATTAGCTGATATTCAATTTGGAATGCCACGCCATTCAACAATTTCACATGTCATACACCTTGTATCAATTCATTTGACGATCTCCTACACATAATTTTACACGACTTGCTTCACTGTGCCAGTCTCAACCTCATATATCCAACCACTAATAGCCACGTCGTCTGGCACAGCGGCGCTCCTGTTCAAGTACTCAACATCTTCTTTTACAGCGTCATCCAAATTGGTAAAGGCGAGGAAATTGAGGGTGGCAATTTCTGCGGCGGCGCTTGGTCCCAAATTCTTCTTCACAAGACTATGAGCATCATCGTTAGAAAACGTTAACATGCCGCACCCAGTATGCTTGATAAGTACGATCTCTTTCGTCCCAAGAAGCTGCTGAGAGATTATGATGGATCGTAGAGCATCTCTCGCACTACCGCCAGCGTTTCGAATAACGTGCGCATCACCAAGGTCGATACCAAAGGCAGCGGCCGGGTCGAGACGAGCATCCATACAGGTCACTTTACGCTGGTCAGCTCCCGATTTCTTGAATAATAACCCTCATATAACCCTGCTTTGAAGGCTTTATTTTACGTACAGATTAGATAGTGTTTAGCAGGCGGAAGGGCAAGATCGCCTTCGGTGAACTTGCTAGCATATTCAGCATTCTTGCTCGCGAGGCTTTTCTGAATTGAAGTCATGTCTATTGCTGAAACTACAAGACGATAGTAGTGACTGGAAGTTGACACCTCTAAGAAGAGATATATGAATTAGCCACCTAGATCAAAATCAGTACCTGAGAGGATTCTTATATTGTTTTCTTAGCTTGGAGAATGACGCAAAAGCTTTTGTGGACATTTTCTATCCCTAGATAACTTTTATTCTTGCTGAAATAAGTATGTAAATACCTAGTGCCTACCTATCCAACCTCCTTCTGATGATAGCACAGTATATCGCCATTTCGATCGTGATCACGTCATCATCGCCTGGCTTTGGACAATCATTCGGCGGGGAATGATCGCCGGCTTGGCGCGAATAGCTATTGACGTACCTTATGTAGGGGGTAGGTAATGTATGATGTACCAATAAGCCGGAACAAATACCGGCTACATATGATTAGATCAGTAATTAAAATGCTTGTGCTGCTTACAATATCAATATCTTTTCAAACCATGCAATAGCTAATAATATACGCTGTCGCCTGAACGACATCAGTAATATCAACTACCTGGGTATAAATCCTGATTTACTAGCTGTTATAGGTCTCGTATCACGTAGTGTGCTCTTAGTCTTGTCGGATTCCTCGATTAGAGTGCAGCACCCCCTAAGTGCGAGGAGGCAAAAGCCAGCACTAATACTCTAATTTTGCGAGGGCGAATGGGGACAAACACTGGACAACAGGTACCTAATACTACTAAGGTATTCACTATATTGCGGTTAGTATAAATTAACGGCGGTATATCTTCCCGGAAACAGAACTTAAATCCATGCCAAAGGGACATTTCTAAGGTGATTAACCATTATTCATCTACATATGAAAACTAGAATAATCTCGGATAAGAGAATCAATAGATTCATGAGCATTGATAACAAAGTTATTGTCTGAGCTCGGTTATTCTTTATGTTAGTTTGTTTCTATTGTAGTTTAATGAATTAATACCAGGACATTGTTCCAGTGTAGAGAGGTAGTGAATTCTTTCAGATTAATATTCGTTCTCGTAAAATATTATGACTAAACGTTTAGACGTTACTAGCGACAAGAACAGTGTCTTTCTGGTAGGAGCTTATTGAATGGGTCCGAATACACATAGATATTTTAGAATTGCATACAAAGAATATGTTTTCAGGAATCTTCCAGTATATATACAATCCAACTATGTCCTCTCTCTTCAGTCCAAAAAGGTCATAAACATCATAAACTCCCATTGGTATTATCAATTAAAGCGAGAAGATCCAACACTAAAGACCTTTACGTCTAAACCTAGTGCATATCCTCACATATCCTTACGAGAAACCCCTATACCGAATTCAGACAACCGCCAAGATGTGTCAAAACTGTGCTGTCTTATCTCAAGTTAATTTCAGCTGTGGCCACCAGCTGCTGCTCGTCAAGGGATTTCCGAAGTTCTGCCTCTTCTACCCTCATAAGGATACCGAGTTCCATATGGCCACCATCGCTAACCCAAAGTATCCTACCAAGTACCCTTGCCAGAGCTGCGCTTTGCGTGAGGAAGCAACCGAAAAGGGCATTCACAAGCAGGAGAGAAAAGACTTCATCAGCAAAAGATATCCCCAAACCAAAGAAGCATCTTCAAAAGAGGACGCGAAATGGTACCTAGCTACAGCTAAGAAAAGTCGGGAAAGCGCTGATGCCAACAAGATTGCGGAGCTTAACGAGCAAGCGAAGAACCAAATCAAGTATTACCTCGGACGAACAAAACAAAGGTCAGAAATCAACGAAAAAGCCATTCTTCTAAAGACCATCTTGCAAGTTCCTAGCACTATTGACCGCCACGCTCTTGTTGTAACCTTTGGGTCCTATGTAGGCTGGAACCAAAAGAAAAACCTTCCTGAGTTTATCCCTTATCCACAGATGTCAATACTTAAGGATATTGCTCGCAGGGGAAATGCGTTCAAGGCTCTAGAAAAGGGACTAAGACAAAAGCCTCGCGATGCGTGAGGCAATATCCCAGGAATTATTTCGACGCTTGAGGATGTTTTTGTTTAGGCATTGAAGTCTTGGCGCACAGGGGGGGGGAAAGAAGAGAAGAAAAGACGAAAGTCCATAACTACCTACCTACCTGTTATTGTTTAGTTAGTATGAAATAAACTACTTCATGTTTCTAATTCTATTTGCGTTCAAGTGTGACATTGGAATTGGGTTTAATATCAATTTCAGTACGTGAAAACGTATTGGCACAGTATAAACACGTGAGGTTCAATAAATGCCCGTGATTGTGAAGCCATACCAACTTAGCTATTAAATTTACATCGGAGTCTTCGTACCATTCCACGCCTTTTGCACCACAACACTACATAATATTGATTCAAGCCTCCTTCTTCAACTCAACTCTAAACGTCCTCAGGTCCACACTCTGTGCTGACCCGTCATCACGAAGCAAGAAGATCCACTCATCCATAGATCGGAAGCCATAGGTGAGTCGATCCATAGAACCCCATGTGTGACAGCTTGCATCGGGCCAGAATGAGTTTGCGTCTTTCTCCGCACTCTCCTCTGGGCTTCCGATGTCGAACACGGCCCGCCAAGCATCATGAGATCCCGAACCCAGGTTTGTAGGATACAGCCGGATGGAAACGGGTCGACTTGTCGGGCTACTCGACAGTGCCCCGAATTTACTGTAGTTCTTAATTACGTCGACATCACGGACGACCCAGTTAGACACCGCAAATCCTGGCGCATCGTCAAGGGAAAGCGTGATAGTCGAGTTTGTAGCCGCGTCCGTATATGTACCGCCGAATTTTGGCAATGCTTCTGCTTTACCTGCATCTTCAATAGCCGGAAGTAGAGCTTGAACGACTTTTGTGAGAACCAGGTCTACCAGGTCGGCATTCGACTGTGGCCCACCAGACAGTATCGTAACAACGATATCATAGTCCGGTACTAGGCACAACATATTGTTGTACGAATTTAGATTGCCGGATTTACAGTAAAATTCAATAAGACGCTTATCTTTCGTGACTGCATTAGAGCGAAGAATTTCCCAAGGTCCGCCGATAAGTAAACCAGAAGACGAGGTGGATGTTGCCGGCTTCATTCATTTCCTTGTTTTTGTAGAATCCAGCAAATCATGCTTGAGGATACCAGTGCCAAAGGAAAGTAAGTCGACCGTGTTCGAGTAAAAACCACCAGCTCTAGCCAGCATTAGATTTATCCAACGTCTAAACGGGTGCTATAACTTACATATCCTCGTACCCAAAGCTAACACCAAACCATGTCTCATTCACAGGGATAAATCCCCATGTGTTCTTCTCTGGCCCATTGAATATAGTCGTGTTCGTCATAGACAGGGGAGCGAAGATCGATTGCTTGACATAGTTGTCATAGGTCATATTAGTTATTGCCTCCACGGCATAACCTAGAATGACACTCGCAATGTTTGAGTATACTGGGTTTGTAAATGGAGCGTATACTGGGTGCCGCTTGCCAAAATCTCTAAAGAACTCGGTCCTGTTACAGGGAGGGAGGCCGAAAACACCAGCGCACCCAGTCTTCGACGTCTCGTTCAGTTTGGGGAGACCAACTTCGTTCCAGTCCAAGGGAAAACTAGCCAGGTCAATCGTAACTGGGAGCAATTAATAAAAGAATACCAACTAAGTGTAATGAGGTATGTAACTTACGATCTGTAGAAATGCCACTCATGTGCGAAGCAAGAGCACCGAGAGTCACTTCACTCCATCTAACGGTGGTGATATCACTAACTTCATCTGTCTCCCCTTTGAGTTCACAAAGCTCAGGAACATACTGAGTGATAGGATCGTCCAGTTCCACGTGGTCCTGTTTCAGCAAAGAGAGCACTGCAAAGATCTTAGATATACTTCCGAGTCGATAGACCGTCTGTGAATCAATGGTTGATGTTCCGTTAGAATTAAGTATCGTAGGTGTATGGTGGAGTTCTAGTAGCGGATCAGTTTCGTGTATCGACTTGACTGCGACAGATATGCCAGTAGAAACAAGGCCGGCAGTGAGGTTTTGGAAAGTATCAGAGATACTGTCTATTGCCAACCGGACAGACTCGTGTACCGTCGGATTCTTTGGAGCGGGTAGGACTGGCCCTAAAGGGGGACAATGTCCATTAAGAGCAGCTAAGGCGGTCTCTATCGCCACCAATACAACTGGGACGCTCGTGAAGATACTCCGCTGGTAAACCATGTTGCGTTCAAATAAAAAGAGACGAAATCCTGATGAATTGATATTGAACTTACGTAGGCCGAAGAGAGTGCCATTATATATATGTACACGTATGATCCTCCCTTGAGCTACCTATTTCATCCCGCCTCGGAACTTGGGATACAGCTGATTCGTAGAATAATTCCAATCAAAATTGCAATGGAGTTAAGTGCGAGCTGTATCACGTATTGGCTTTCGGTTATAGAGCTGCCTAGTATTAGCGTCCAGAGTCAACCTCCCTCAGCCACCATAGATACGTTGTTCGTCCGTAGATCCCAACGATGGCCAGCGATGGGGGCTAAGAAGGAAAAGAGGAAGCAGCTGAACATCCTCAAATTTAGGCTTATACGGTCGAAGTAGCAAGAGTGCTGCTCGAGGTCATGAAGGATACATGTTTTAGCAGCTTTGATTAGTCGGATCGGTCTTTAGCCCCGTACTTAAACAAGGGGTTCGGACTTGTGGGTTGTATGTATTAAACCGATCTCTAAGGTACTTAGGTACCTACCTACCTCTTATGACGTACATTGAGGTTCTTAGGTATGCTCCTACATAATCCGTACATACATTAGCGTTAATATATGAGACCCCGATACCGTATTAATACCGTATATATACAGTATATTTGTTTAAATAGTTATAGCTTTAAATATTAAAGAAATACGGTAATTAAATCTATTAACGGTATTATTTTATAACGATATTAATAGTAATAAACGCTTTTTTTAATAAATAGTTTTTTATTTACGAATGGTTTTTATTAATAAACGGTTTTTTTTTAGTTTTAATACTATTAAAAAAAATATAGTAAATAAATAAAAATAAATATATATATGTATTTACTTATTTACTTATTTACTTACTTACCTACTTATTTACTTACTTACTTACTTATTTATTTATTGATTTATTTACTTAAAAATTTATTTATTTATTTATTTACATATTTATTAATTAAAATATCTATTTAAATATATACGGTAAAAAGGTAGTAATAGGCATTAAAGTAAATTTATAAGTTTTAAAATTTTAATATATATTATTTTTAAACTTAAAACGGTTATTACATTATTTAAAAATTATTTAAATATATTATAATAAAATTTACAAACGCGTATAAATTATTATTACTTAAATATATAAAGTAACATTAACGATTTCCTTACTTAATTATTTATTTAATAATAATTAAAAAAAAACCGTTTAATAAAAAAAAACCGTTTTTAAATATATAAATTATTTAAATAATTAATTAAAGATATATTAATAGTAAATATAACGGAAATTATAATAAAATGTTTACGTGTTTAAATAGTTTAAAAGTTTTAAACCGTAGTAATACGGTTTAATGTTTACTTATTGTAAAAGCACGGTAGTTAAGCCTTATATCTTAACGCTAATATAAGATACATAAATAGGTACCTTAAGTAGGTACCTATACATTATTTTATGAGGTAAGTATTTTATTTTTAGACTCACCAATAACATGTCTCTCTTCGGTACTGTATCCTCCGAGGCTACGACACTATGTTTGATAAGGTTCTGGACCCTGTAGAATTTCCCTTCAACACGGCTTCAATTTGGCTTCTTTATCCATACTCCATTACACGATTAGCAATTCGTCTCGAATTAGTGCACCTACAACACCACCAACTCCTTTACAGGCCCTGCATTCCCATGGCCAGCATTCACTACGCATTTGAAGAGTGTTAGAATCAAGTATGATCGCGGAGGCGATGATACTATTGAGAACGACATCATCCCCTCCATGCTGGAATCAACCATGCGAGACCCAAGCGTTACGAGGTCCCCCAATGGCAGTCACGGTGATAACCCTACGGGTTTGCAGGAGGCCGCCGACGAAAGATCCGGGAGAAGTATAAATAGAGAGGAACAATGTCGAGATAACTCTATAATCAGAATAGCATCAAAATATCCAACTCCACTAACCGACCCGTTCCCTACTCTTGAAATTACTGCTTCTACTCCCGTCACCCCGAAATTCGAGAAACGCGAACTGAGCTACGATATGACCAACGTAACCGAGAAACTTATTACAAATGGAAATAGTATATCGAGTAGTAGCGTCAATGGGCACACATCGCCTACTACAACGTATAGCAGCGCAGATAGGTCCGTTTCTGGTCGATCTACCGATGCTACAGCCAAATCAAGTACACATTTAGTCTTTAAATCGGCTTCGAAGAAGGCGAGCCACGAGAGTGTTAGGAAGCTCTCTGCTTCCCAAATGCAAGCATTAACCTCGTCGCCCGATTCGCTACCCATCGCTATCGTTCCTCTTCAGCCCCTCCAACGCAAGCCAAACGGTACCGAGTGTCCCATGTCCGCTAGTATTGCTGAATCTATATCCCGTCCATCGATGTCAGATCAGTTACGAGCCAGTACCCAGACGCCGGCCGTAGATAAGGATACATCATTGCTTGTGTATCACGATGCTCCGAGAACAGCAGCAGATTTCAGACGACCCCCTCCCTCGTCACGAACGCTTTCCAGCCCACCCATCAATAGGAGATCTTCCACCGGCACTCCTACGATAGAATCAAATGCTATCAGACGAAATTCCTTCAATCCTCTTCCTCGTCCTCTCCCCTTAAACCTTTCATCCGTTACGACAAAGCCACCCGTGTCTCCTCCAAAACTAGATCGACCAGACTTACCGCCATCTCCCATACCACCCACCCTACCACCCACCATACCTCTCCCACCTATGTCTCTCCCTACCCATCTCCAACTCGAACTCGCTGGTCAACGGCCTAGTCCTCTTTATATCCACCATTCCCACGCCGCGGATATTCCATACGAATCCAGTGCTGTCAAGTTCGAACGACTCCTGAATGCTCTACTCTTACCCCCGTACCTAGAACGCGTCTTGACCTTCGGCACTCTGGCATGTCTCGATGCGTGGCTATACACGTTCACCATTTTACCCATAAGGTTCCTAATTGCCCTTGGCGTCCTTGTAAAATGGTGGGTGTACGTAATTGGGAAGGAAGCACGATGGGTTGTTGGTTACGTCTGGCAAGGCACTTGGCGCCTTTGGCAAAGAGGGAGGAGAGGTAGATTCAAGTCACGAACCCGATCCGACAGTGGCCAGGCGGCTAGCGAGTCGGAGAGGAGTCAGAGCCGAGCGAGAGTAAGTAGCTCCAGCACCATCCAGAATGGTGCCACGCGACGTCGCACTTCATCCGAGATCGCGGGCATGTCTACCCAAGACGCCTCTCGGCTAAGTAGCAACGGTGTATTCCATCCACCCAAGCATCCAATGCCTAGATCTGGCGGATTTCGCCATCGGAGGACAAAGTCTATGCCCTCAAATCTGACTTCATACCATAAAGCCGACCTCCTCCAAGGGTTCGTGCTCGTGTGCAGCTCCTTGGCGTTAATGAACCTCGACGCCAGCCGAATGTATCACTTTATTCGTGCTCAGTCTTCGATGAAACTCTACGTCATTTATAATATCCTCGAGGTCGGCGATCGCCTTCTCTCGGCCCTCGGTCAAGACATCTTAGAGTGTCTCTTCAGCTCCGAGACCCTGTCGAGAAATAGCTCCGGGCGATCTAAAGTCCTTCTACCCTTTGGGATGTTCATCCTCTCACTAATATATAATGTTGTTCACACCATGTGCTTGTTCTACCAAGTCATCACATTAAACGTTGCTGTAAACTCATACTCGAATTCTCTTCTCAGTCTTTTGATATCCAACCAATTCGTGGAAATCAAAGGAAGCGTTTTCAAGAGGATCGAAAAAGAGAATCTCTTCCAGTTGACCTGTTCGGACGTGGTTGAGCGGTTTCAGTTGTGGATTATTCTATTGATCATTGGTATGAGAAACGTGGTGGAGGTAGGAGGCCTGTCTGTGCTGGGCGCTGGGAGTGAGATAGATGGCGGGACTGCAAAACCCGGTCCAGTTCATACCAGCTCAAGCCTACCCAATAGTTTCACCGTGTTGCCGTCATGGATACTCTCCGGCGAGGTGCTCTCGCCGTTTCTCGTTGTCATAGGCATCGAGATGATGGTTGATTGGGCAAAACACGCATTCATTAATAAATTCAACAATGTTAAGCCGACTCTCTACAGCAGGATGTTGGACATCTTATGTAAGGATTACTATACTAATGTAAGTCTGATATGTATGGCGTGTGCTTCGAACCAATTTCTCACTATAGGTGTACAGGCATTTTCGGCTCCTTCGCTAACTCGACGATTGGGCTTACCACTATTGCCGCTATCGTGCCTCTTCATCAGGGCCTCGATCCAGGTATACCACATGTTCCTCGCCACGCATATCAACCCTCCAATTCCAACGTCGACTACAGAGCTTTCGGTAGAGTCATCAACGCCGTCCTCACCTGCAATGATTGCCGCATTAGAGCATTTAGACACGCTTCTTAGGAACGCTCTGGGCCGAGCGGTATATGGAAACCCATACGGGTCGTCTCAGACCCGTTCATTCCTAGCTTTCTCTTCGGATGACGCCATTGCCCTTCTCACAATGATTATCTTCTTCTTTCTCGCCTGGATTGTACTTCTTATCGTGAAGCTCCTCTTGGGCATGGCTCTGTTACGATATTCTAAGGAGCGGTACGCTGTGATGAAACGAAAGGAACACGCAGTAGCTGTCGGTAAAGCAGAGTATGATAACTTCTCGCAGCCGGGGAAGCGCGTCGGTTCATGGGGCGCTGTTGAAGTTGGGGACGACCGTAGAAAATGGATATACGAGGACGATAAGGAAGGGTTGAAGAAAATGCGCGAACGGGAGCGGAAGACGGAAGAGAAATTCAAGGAGAAGGGTGATGATGGGCTTTCTAAGGTGATGAGGTACGAGATGGTGGCTAAAAGGATATGGTGAACGATAAGGGAGGGCAAAGGGGATGGTTGTTATGATTATGCCTCATTTACGCCAAGTCGTAGCGTTAAGCCTATTGCGCTGTACTGTATTGTACTGAGCAC
Organism: Daldinia grandis; assembly: GCA_022432525.1. Taxonomy (NCBI): domain Eukaryota; kingdom Fungi; phylum Ascomycota; class Sordariomycetes; order Xylariales; family Hypoxylaceae; genus Daldinia; species Daldinia grandis. The sequence goes on from JAJKLB010000007.1 coordinate 2,445,914, forward strand.
TGCATGATATTCACATTTTATGGCGGTTAGCATTACTTTTAAGCGTTAGTAGCATTTTCATTTCACGTCGTGGTGTGGGAATCACTTCGTGAAGGTACCTCCTATCCAAGGGGGTAGTTGCCTTATGTTAGGTAGGTAGGTACCTACCTAAGCCAGACGGCAAGAACAGAAGAGTTCTAATAGAGGCCTACATGTACATAAGGCAATTTACCTATGTGTTTGCGTACCTTTTAGCAGCTCCAAGCACCAAGTTTCCAAACTAAGGTTCACTATGCAGTAAAATATCCCATCCAAAGAAATCGGCGACTTCCTTAAACCAGTTTATTCACCATTCTCTGTTTTTGTTGTTGCCTGGTTGTTGTCAATATTTTACATCAAGTCTAGGTACCCAGGTTTTCTGTCTACCTACATGTAGGTACTTTCCACGCCGGCTCGACCTGACTGCTTACCGCACCATATCGTCCTTGACTATTTTCCTCGCCGACTCTTTCCTATTCATCTTTTACAACAAGTCGTCCTTGCCTGTGTTCTTCGCAGACTTGTTCCTATCCAAATTTTAAGTCGGCTTGCTCTTGTCTCTACTCTCTTTACCAAGTCGTTCCACCAAGTCGTTCTTAACTATCTTCATTACCGACACGTACCTGTTTACTTTTGTCGACCTGCTCCTTACCCCTTAAGTTGAGTCGTTCTTGACTATTATCGTCGCCGACAGCCAGTTGATCCTCTACTTTGAGTTCTTCCTGGTTTATTCTTTCTTCCCTCGCCGACCCATACCTAGGTAGGTACCTAAATACACCTCTCCTTCTACTTCTTACAAACCTGTACCTGTCCATGCTTATCGCCGACTCGTACTTTCTCACCCTAGTCGCCGACCACCTTCCAATTATTATTCAACACCAACTTATTCTTGAGTATTCTCGTCGCCGACCGACCGACCAACTTGTATCCTAAACATCATTCACTACCAACAATCCAACGGTCGACCATCCCATCAAAGCACTTGGACGGGCTGTTGATTAGGCCTGGTAAGTAGAATTATGAAAATACTGTTGCCTCTATGGCATGGCGCGTCGCCTCTGACTTTTATATCCGTTTGTTATGTACCAAGTTAACCTCCTTTTCTTGATCTAGGCTCTTCAATGAGCGCGCTATAAGCTGTCTACCAGGCTTTATATCATTATCAGTCGTCCAAACCAGCACCCCCGCAACAATGTCTGCTACGTAAGTACTTAACGTATCTATCTCTCTATATTACCCTTGCCCTAGACCTATTAACATGAACCCGTTAGGTCTTCCGTACCGATCTTCCCTCTTCCTCTTCAGGACCCCGTAGCCTGGAGGCTTGCCGTCTTTGAGTCGATCCAGAACTTTGAGTTGGCGACCCTTCAATGGATTGGAATTCGCAACTACAGCGAGAGTGTGCTCACCAATACCCAATTACGCCGTATCCGTCTTGTTTTGGAGTCTCGCAAGCTTTATTTCGATGTCTCGCGATATTGGGACAACCGCATTGCCCGCCAGGCTCGAATCGTTGGAGGATTCACGCCGTCGGCGTATCAAGTGGCCCTCCAAGAGCATCTGGAAGCTAGAGAGGACGAGTGGCTGTCCGTACTGACTCTTGTATACCAGAGTCTACCGGAATATATCTAGAACAGGATTGCGGATCATCTTTATGTTGCTTGCTAGGTACCCCCATATGCTGCAAGTGTGTATGTAGCCCCTTAGATGCTGATACCATGCGTCGGTGGTCAGAGAAACTTTTCTCCTCCCTCTCTGTCATAGGTTGGACTTCAAGCTGATTAGGGAAAGCCAATGTCATTAGCCCCTATATTAGGTCTCCCTACCTTTCGTGATGATTCGCGAACCCACATCTACGATGAAGCACCCCAGTTATAATATTCTAAGACTGCCAATGCGTTGGATTCGGGGCACCCTTGTTTCATTCTCTTCTTCTCGTCTCGGATAACAATTACAATAGTACAGAGTCATGGCTTTTGCTATCATTCTCCTTTATATTGGCTATTGATATTACATTTCAAGGGCCTGCGATGAAATCCGTACGATAAGTTTACCGGCTACATATTTGACATAGCAAAGGGTTTCAGGGAGTAGCAATTAACTTAGGAACATAAACCCCTCCTCTTTTAGGTCTTGAGGTAGGTCTTGGGATGGTCTCGTTAACCATGAAACCCCTCTTCCGAACGGGTTGTTCCCCGGGGCTGATTACCCTGGGAATAGTTTTAGTTTTAGTTTTATTGGTTGCGTGATATATTTTATCACCTTTCTTCACATACTTGGGTTCCATCTTCTCCTTAATGCTATTCATATGACATACGTACGGAGAGGTTAGAAGGCGAAGCAATCTAGCAAAGGTACAACGCCAGAACTACTGTCTACATGAATCATCACTCAAGAAATATGTCTATATCAACGATATCTTTTCAAAAGGATGCTGTGATGGGTGTCTAGGTAGTTAACTAATAGTTACTTCGAGCTTGTTGGTATGCAATGCAAGCATTGCAATGAAGTCTATATAGACAAAAGCTCGGTCGTGCCTCGTTACCCTTCCCATGTAGTCCGTATGCTCTAACTCCCTCAAGTCGCCTGTGGATATATCCGTGAGAACGCCAACTAATATACATCAAGCTCAGTACCTAATACATAAACCCTAGTGCAGTATTCAAGCCCGAAAAACTCCGAACCGTATACGCCGAAGCGTTCTGTCGGTGCTACCGTCTGAATGTATGCTAGATTCTTCCATCTCATTCACTTCAGTCCGCCATGTGGTCCCCGTTGCTTTGCCGACCTCGCTCCATAACTCTTGCCAGCTTACAGCGTTATGCAGGAACTTCTTAGAACCTCCAGCCCCTTCTCTGTCGCCGGGTGTTGTCGTTCCCACCTGGCGCCCGAAAATCATGACATCAGGGTCGTCCGCATCGAGGAATCGCACCATTCTCCTGGCGGCGCGGACCTGGTTTTCCCATGAGAACAGATGGAAAAAGCTGGTGGCGTGAATTATATTTATCTTGCCGTCGAACACCTTTAACCTTTCATCGCCTTCGTCGGTCTGCCCGCCCTGACTTAATATGTCACCAGCTACAAACGTAGCATTGAGCTTGTCTCGGTCCTTGAATAAGTCGTAACCAGCGTCTAGAAAGCGTGGCTCCAAATCCGTGCCGTATAGTCTCGATGAATCTACACCCTCGAATGTAATTTGTCGCAATACCTGTCCGACGCAGCATCCCACGTCGAGAAATGTAGCCTCCGACTTGGGCATGAGTAACCGATTCAAGGCCATCCGGTACCGAGGATCTAATGTGAACCCAAGGGAAAGAAAACGAAAATGGCCGATGTAGACATAGGGATAAATCTCCCAGAGACGATCTCGCTGAATGTGACAATAAGTCTATGTTTAAACCTGGCAAAGGGGGATGTTACAATACGTACTATTTCGTGAACATGATCGTCGATGTCTCTAGTGCGAATGCCGCTATATTTCTCCAGAAGCTTCCTAATAGGTTCTATATCCGAAGGGAGTTCTTCAATATACACTTTTCCCCTCAAAATGTCATCTAGTGATCTATCAGGTTGATGCTTGCTGCTTTTATCTTCAGTTACCATCGTGCATCGACCGTACCGTCGGAGACGCATAATCAGTTTGTGCATAATCTAAATCGGTGACGGGCGGGACGAAGCTCGCAGGACCCTTTCTTTTTATCCAATCGTTCGTAGGTTGGGGATGTGGCGTTATTCCCACTGCTAGGAAGAACCCTGAGTCTGGCTCCAAGTCTTTGGGACGCACCAACGTGAACCAATTAACGCTTGCAGAATGACAAGAGGTACGATATGCAACGCCGATACTCGTGTTTAGACTTGCATAGCCTGTTGATAAGTATATCTTCTGGGCTTGAGAACGACGACAAATGCTACCGGTATACGCGTTATTTTACCTCTTCACCTTATTTACCTCACTGGCCGAGGTAGCATATGCCTGATGCACCCCACACGGTGGAAGAACTAAGGTAATGAGGTATAGAGGCATAAGCGATCCAATCGAGTTTTGTTAATATATCGCTGACAGTTACAGATTTAAACTATGGCGTATCTCGTGCGACTCCTCGAAGTCAAGCCGATCTATATCTAATAAGCTCAGTGTTAGTGTGTCTCTACTACGGCAACATTCCGGGGAAGGCAGCTCGATACTTGAAGATGTCAAGATTCCAGGCATTGTGCCTCTGCCCTGCAATATCATCAAGCTCCTGATCCTTAAAAAAGGGAAGACTTACGTAGGTACTGTCGAATACCTAGATCGTACTAGTTAGCTGTTTTGTTCTCAAAGTATCTGTCGTCAGAAAGTAAAAGAGACAGATTGACTATCTTCTAATAGTTATATCGAGATGTTATAAAAAGCGAAACCTCGGAGCTTGCCAGTGGATCGTTCGATTCGTGAGGCTAAACGATTAACTATCCTAAACGAACGGAGCCGCTAAACCCTTGGTTCGACGGGACGGACAGCCGGATGGCTAGGGTTCCCTTGTTTCTCTTCAGATGGTAACGTTCTCGGGTCTAGAAGGGTTAGAAGGGAAATATACCTAATTTGTAGGGGACTAGACCAAATCCCCGTGTTTGGGGGTAAATTCTTTGTCTTCCCTTTTTTTTGTTTTTAATTGGAACTCTTGAAAGTCAGCGAATCGGTCAATCGCATGAGCCTGTCTGATCTCTCATTCATCTTGAATCTGACACTATCGATACCCAAACCCAGGTAAATCAACCAGGACAGGGTCCTGTAATTAATAACGATGAAACGGAAGAGAAGCGAGTCATGTAAACCCCGTCAAAGTTACAGAACCATAGCGCACCGGGAGCGGCACGGCAGTATTATTATATTGCCTCAGCCTAAGCCCCAAGGCTATCTTCCTGTATGTACCTAGATACAGAAGCGAGATCCCGTCAGCCCCAGCGCCGTTGACAACAGGATTTCGGTTCAACCCTAAATAAAGGCCGCCAAGAGTCAAACGAAATAAACCGTCCGTGTATCCATCCTGCTGGGACCCGTAAACTTGGCATCTTTAGCATTGACCAAGTGAACCCGCTGAATAATAATACTGAATAATACTTACTACATATGTAATCCGACTGCTCGGCCCCCTACAAATTAACAGGGTGAAATATTCTCAGGGGTATGATGAAAGCTCATGGTAACCATCATTCCAGTCCCAAACCTCATTACTGAGACGACTCTATCATGATATGATGCATTTTTAGAGACTTAATATTCGGCATTGATTCGAATCATGTCATCTAATCATACCTAGAATGATATTACATATGTGCTAGACATGAGAGGTATGTAACTACCTACCTACCTAGGTAGCTATACTAATAACCTACACACTGTATTACCAAACTTACCATCTACTCAACAGCTCTCCACTGCTGTTCTAGCTGTCCGACAAGTAGAACCGCACTACCACTTGCAGCACTAGCACCGGCTTGCGCGGCTTGCTGGGCATACACAGCACCCTGCAGGAGATTCTCATTCGCGTAGCTGTAACCAACTCCGGCAGCGCCATACGTGTGCGTGTGTCCGTAAGTGATATCTTCTAGCATGCCGGCCTGGTTATAGTGCGAGCTCGCAACGTTAAGAAATCGCTGTTGATTCAGCGCCGTCTTCGCTTGGAATAGCATCATCCGCATTTGTGGAACTGTCTGCATCCAGACTAGACGCCGCTGCGCTGAATATGTGAGTAGCTCCTTGATGTCAGGAGGTGACGCCTCGCTACATTTGATATAAAGGTCGCGCATACGCGGGCTATACATTTCGCACATTGCGCTCGTCTCTAACAGAGTGTTGTTGAGTTCCATCTTCGCGGCCAGAGGGCGTTGCTGCGCGAAGTCGTGATAACACTCCGGACAAATCGTGCAGTCCATCCACCCGTACCAGTGCTTGTTCTGCGCGTCTTCGTCGCGGGGACACACCGGTACGGAACAATATACTGACGCAAACCTGTCGAATGAGGTCGGATCATGTGTATGATACATCTCTAAGAGCCGTGGCATGAATTGTCCAAATCGAGGATGCGAGAGGCTAAAACAGCATCGCCACTTCGTCCCAGCCGGCTGCGCATCGCGTTTTGGTACAAAGAAGCGTGATATATCGAGGGACTCCGCGATGGTCACGTAACATCCGGCACAGAGGCCGAAATTAGAAGGGTCAGAGGGCAGCGTGTACCAGATACCATCCTCGATACCGTCGTCATCGCAAAACTTCTCGTTAGAGAGCTTGTGTACGGATCTCCAGAATACTTGGAAGTCATTGGTGTCGTGCGCGCGAGCCATAGCCATTCTAATGCTAAAGACACCCATGCTACACCGGACTTTAGTACCGTGTGCCTTCGTAAGTTTCTCATCCACCTCCCATAACGCCTCTTCACCAGTGTGGATCACTCGATCGCAATAGCATCCCGAGCAGAGCACCAACCCTTCAGGGCCACGCTTAGGGACGAACCACTTCCTACCGTAGGTTAACTCTGGATTGCGTTGTGGGCAAGGCTTTATGGACATTCGCGCCTTCGTCTCACTTACGAAGCCAGCCCAGTCGTTGACCTTACCCCTGGCCTCGTACTCCTTCTCGATAAAAGGCACGGCCATGTCGCAGCTCCACTACAACAACGAGAGTCAATGATTACTTGTCTAGTAAAGAATTTAGGGGGTCTGGGCATGTCTCAGGGGCAGCCATTACTCAGTCAGCTCAAGGCAAAAATACTGGAGGATCCTGAGACAGGGAGCAGCGCAAAGGGGGAGGGGGAGGACAATTTTTTGGGTTTACGTACGGTGTCCTCTGCGGGCTGTGACTGTGTCGGCTCGAAGTTCACGAAGAAGTGGTTGGTCAAGAGCCGGTCTTCATAGCAGGCTTCGCAAGATACAAAGCCTGGGATATCGTTTAATTTCGCCATGTACCATTTCATACCGACTTTTCCTTGAACGCCATCTATCCCTTTACAGTCGGGGATCTGTAACCGGGCGTGCATCCAAGCCAACGCTGGCTCCAATGACCCCGTTGCCAGAGCGTCTTTAAGTAGGTGATTTCGCATTCTTGGTTTGCTAAACCGGCATATTCGCGGTTTGCCGTCGCTGAACCTCTCCCTTCGAAAAAGGTCCCAAAACCTGGTCCCGTGTATGTAGTCGACGTAGCAGCGCGAGCATATGAAAAACCCGGGTGCATCGGGGTGCCAGTACCAGTCTGTCACGAACGTTACCGGATCATCAATACAGGAAGTTACCGCAGATGGTGCAAGGGCCGGTGGGCTTTCTGCGGATGGTGCAACAGGCTTGCCTTTAAGTTCATTTTCTGTCGGCAATTCGTAAATATGACCGTGTAGCTTAGGTACGCGAGGATCGGGGAAGCTGACTACGGGAGTAGTTGAGCCAGCCTCCGGAGGAGATTGCAAGGGCTGAGAAGTATTATGCGAAACAGGCCACAAGTTGGTCGGTGGTCGATCCTCTACAGATAAAGATTGGAATTGAGCCTCTAAATACGCTGAAGATGGCGACGTAGTTGGAGCGACTGGTGATGGGAACTGGCCGGACGATAAAGGTAATATCGGGCTATTAAACGGCTGCGATGTCGCCGAAGGACTCGGGTTGTTCTCTAATGCTCGAATATCGGGAGTTCTTGTAGCTATTGCATATACTAGAGGCGATATCTTGGTAGGTTCCTTTGGGGGAACCTGAGGAGCAGGTCTGGGCAGATGTTGTGTTATAGTCGGCGGAGACTGTAGGATACTCACTAAACCATTCTGACCGTGGAGATGAGAGGATGGTGCGCGTGAGTAGTCGTAAGCTTGATTCAGACTAGGCGCCTTGGGATAATGATAGGGATACGACGGGGGGTTGGCAGAAGCCGGCCTCACGATTCCTGGGGGAGCTCCTGGAGGAGGCGGGGGAATGGAGAATCTTAAAGGGGACTGGTCATTGGAACTAGTTGGGGTGATAATTTCATAGCCAGGAGGTCTCGGAGGGACCGGCGGAGGCTGGGAGCTTGGCACGTAAGCCGGATTCCGAGGAGGAGGTCCAGGAGGTGGCGGTGGATAACCGCCGTTCGGATATCCCAGAGGAGTATTAGTATACCCAGACGGCTGGGGGTTCCGAGGTGGAAGCGGCGGACGATATGATCCAGACATATCGATATAATCGCCTTTAAACTTGTAACTTTGCTGATCCCTTTCCTAAGATGCGATTCGACTATCCTAACCAAAGACCCCCTCGAGACTTATATTTCACAACACATGGCGGTGGAGAATATGTCTACGTCGACTTTTTCCCTTTTTCCCCCTCTCCTTAACGTACCGCATCCACTTGGGATAGAATGTTGATGACTTGTAAAGGACGCGGTCTAAGTGATAATTGAGTACAAGGCATGATTTTTCACCCCATTCACAAACGGTGCGACTTGAAATACGTTCAGCTGAGCTGCGCTAGATGGGAGTCCGCGGCAGCCGCTCTTAAGCTATCGTCTTGGCGTTGCCTTTGCGAGAGCTTACGTGTTCTAGGAAGGCTGATACCAAGCCACATCAAGTCGTTTTGCCTGAGCTCGTGTTTTTTTCAGTCTTATGTACCTAACCTAGGTATATAGCAGTTAGGATAGTTCATCTCGTGACTCCGCAAAAGATGAGTTCCTGCGTATGTTGTGTTAAGATGCCTCCGTTACTGCGGAGTTTGCCCCTGTTGGAATAGCTACACGGAGAAATCAGTTTCATAAAGAGTCGACTATATTTAGATGGACTATCTACGTTTACATAGATAGAGCTAACAGCGTCATCACAGTATCTACCTAGGCCTAGACATCTTTGTGTTATCTATGAGTTACCCAGAGCATTATATCCTGAAGCTATTTCCTAGCCCAACCTATCTATTTTATACGTGTCGGGGCTCTTCCCGATACCACGATGGACATACCATAGATGCAAACAGTTAATCGGGTTCGAGAAGGAAATGGATACTGACTTATCTTTGAGAGCAATTGGGCGACGAACATCCCAGCTCATGCAGGCTTGCAAAGTGATTGCAACTGTTGTAGCTCCCCTTACACGTTTATAGTCGACTTTCCCCATCTTCTCCAATACAGCCCCTTTCCTAAAAACGGCCTCCTAATGTATTTGGTATTTCGACTAGTTCTAAAAGTTGTTGTTTGATTGGCGGAACAACCCTTCCTACATGGCTAGAACGAGGGGTTCTTAACGGGCACCATGATGGTCGAGCCGTCCGGTATCCTAAGCGTCGATGAGGGAAACATATTTCTTTGGGCTTGCATGAACACGCTGCCTTGCATGATCTCTGTGTCTTAATATCTTGCTAGATGTTATATAACCGGGAGACGAAGTAAACGACATGCCTTAGTTGCCTATACAATCTTCTTACGTTAGACACAGGTATTTCATGCATTCCGTACAGTGAGAATTGAAATTTATACTAAGCCCAATTTAGAGATATAACTAGAACTGTAGTAGAATTGCAGTCATTAGATGTAAATAGTGCTGTGCAGCCATGCAGTTTCATCCCACGTGGACAAAAAAGAAAGGGAAAAAAAAACTAGATGCATATATTGTAAGCAACCCCCGGGTTTTGTTTGTGCAGGACATGTACAAGATGTGGAAGACGCGGGTAGAGGGTGCAACTGTTGGCTACTTTTGCTGTGGCCGAACGGGTTTCCGTCTCAGCAAGGCGGATACCTACTATCTTTTTCGACCTGTCAACCAACATGATGCCATGCCGTTATGATACCACGACACTCCGTGTTATGAGTTGTGTTGCCTCCGAGACTCGGGGTCAAATCTATCAAACAGACACCTTATAAAACTAGCCGCAATGGCATCTGAAATAAAGAAACCGTGTTTCTTAATTACCCATCTAAAGCATGCACCGCGAGTTGGGCGAGGTCGAATTTCTTGTACAAAGAATGGCACTGGTATGCGTCTACAAATGGTCCTTGGGTGTTTCTCAGTCGCATATTCATCCCTCGGTGATGAATTGCATAGAAATATCACATAGGCAACCCGAATGCATGCGAGGGCAAGGAATGATATGTACCCCATCAAAAATGATATGTTTGGTGTATATATTGCCTGCCTACCTACATACTTAGGTACCTACCTATCTGGCTAGGAGGTATGTATGCAGATAGTTTGAAGTGTGCGGGCCGAGGGAAAAGGAGAAAAGGAAATGTTGAAGGTTTATTTAATACATTAGGTACCTAGGTACCTTAGGTACATATATCTTGACGGTAGATGCCTGTACCTAAGTACCCCATGTACATGTATATATCGTATGCGTGATGGTCACGAAGTATAGGAAGATGGAAGAAAGTTAATAAATTACCTATGTACCTATGCAACTATCTTGGGTATATCTACGCGAGGAGGTACAATACCTTAACAGTTCGCGTATGAAAATCGGGATCATCTGAACAGTTGCAAGGTCAACTTTTCCCCAGGAATGGAAAATCAGGTGGTACTTTGTAACTGGCTCCAGAGTTTAATCCATAGGTACGGATTACATACATAGGTACCTAGGTAGGTATTGATCTAGCGTGTGTCGTGCCTATATTTAACGAAGAGCCTAGGTCCTAGCTTCAAAGCCATTAGTACCTACCTTAGGTAATCAAGTTACTTCCAAGGTTTTTTTTTCGCCGTTTACTGCCTTCGGCTACTAATTTTTACCTGTGGGTCTGGGGACACTGTGCTCAGCCGAAGGAGGCGCGCTTGGTAAATGGACTATGTGGGTACCTATCTTGGAAAAAAGTACATTCAGTGCTTAGCGGGTGTGTACCTTCTGTGAATAATACTGGGGTCAGTTGCTGGCACCAACTGTTTAACGGCGCCAGTCCGACGCCTCCCCTCCTTGAATCCTGACCACTAATTGCCATTGCCATTTGCCATTACCCATCACTATTACCACTTGCCATTACCGCTGTCATTAACAACCACCACACTACCACTTTACAGTCCTAACAATCCACTTACAATCCGAAAACCCTTCAACCACCCATATCCGTCCAAACATACTCATACGCACGTACGCACATACGCACACACCCACACTTGCGTCGACGCGCGCGTTCAAGACACGCTCGAAATAAAGACACCTACGCCCTTAGTTGGCTCTGGTTGGGAAAATAATAATAATACCCTCCTAATCACAATACTGGAAGGGTAAAATAGAATACCACGGGCAACCCTTCGGCAACCATTTAGAGAGAAAACACGCGACTATCACTGTTTGAACTACTGCGTTTTCATTCTCCTCCCTTCCCTCTCTTCGCCTCTTTTACTCATTCTGAGATCCCACCCCCCCCACCCTCCTATCCCCATTTTCCGCCCTGCACTTCGACTTCGACTTTGATTTCAATCCCGACTCCGACCTTCGACTTGGACCTATAATCGCTCAGTTGAAATCTACTATCGAACCGGCAGCCTCCCATTTTATGCTACCACGACAAGCCTCTTGACATACATGATTTCTAGTGCCGTATAGAAATAGTATGAGGATACAGGCACCATCCGTAGACGAAAGGATGGAGTCTGGACGGCCTCGATCCAGTCAGACGACGGTTTCAGTCAATTTCGACGACGCCGACTCTCTCTCGCATCCACAACTCAAATTTGGTGTTGCCGAGTGCATCGAGACTAAGACTGTCACCACGACGACTACTACTAAGAGATCATATCCACCTCTTCTTGTAAGAGAGTCGAAACCGCTCTCCTCCCTCGACTCTAAGGAATATCCTCTAGCTCAGAAACCCACCCCACCCGAGTTAGCTAATTTCAGCTTCAACGTTGCTCGCTATGGCGGCATATCTTGGCCGGTTGATGATGTCGATGTCGAATATCAGCAAGACGTACGTTGTGCCCCTCTATTCCCTTCTGCTTCTATTTTTCTTGTCTAACTGTCTGAACTGCACTTTAGTCCCAACAGTCTACTAGTGATAGATCCATTGAGGATATCAAGGGAGAGCCGGAATTAGATGCTGCCCACCACCAAATTAGTCGCCGCTCATCGAGACCTTATCTACATACGTCGTCTCGTAGGGCCCATCGGGTAACCTCTCGAGCTGCCTCGCCCGTTGTTGGCGGATCCGTCCGGAAAAGCTCACAGAAGCAGTCAACACGATCATTCGTACCGAGCCTCCCTAACGCCGTGTCGGATAAGTTACGCCGCGCGCTAACTAATGGCTCCCGTAAGGACGTCGTCAAGAACAACACAACAAGATTAACTAGTAGTTTCCCTGTTACTCCCGACACATCTGAGCCGACTCCAGTCAACGTGAATCGATCTGTCAAACTTCGAAGTACACATCTCGATTCTTTCGAAACACCGGAATCCAATAATCCCAGTCAATCCCAGTCCTTTTTTGATGTCTCAAGCCCCTCCGGTAGCGACTCGCACACTGTATTTAGTAGCAATGTGGCTACACCACCTATCACCGATGCAGATGCGGACGCTGAACCGTTTGGTGATGTCGATGCAGATGAATCACTCCAGCAATCTATTCGCGCCTTGCACCATCCGAGACCCATCAATACACTTGCTGCTCAAGATGCAAGCTTGCCTAGCCCGCGCCTATCTCCGACCCTTCAGGCTTCCAAGTTTCGTGAGCTAGATCAAGACGACGGAGACCATGCTGCTGACGAAGATGTTTCAATTCTTTTCCAAGAGGAAAGTCAGAATTCGATGGATTATGAGTCTGGCCCGTCTTCTGCCACGGAACCCTCGTCTCTTGTTGTCAGACGATTCGAAGATCCTTTGCATTCCCAGCCTACGATTATGGACACCCGTTCCATGTTAGAGACTTTCGATTCCATGCCTGCCGAGATGAAGTCATTCATGATGTATCAGTTTCTCCGTAGATGTTCCAGAAAAACCCTTCACATCGTTGCTGATGTGGTCAACCCAGCCCTCAAATGCGACATCTTGAAAGATCTGCCTATTGAGCTGACTTTACATATCCTTTCTTATCTAGACCACCGTGACCTTTGTCGCGCGGCTCAGGTTTCGAAACACTGGCGAGGAATTATCGATAGCAATGAGACAGGCTGGAAGGAGCTCTTTGACTACGACGGCTTTACCCTGGCCCCTGGAGAGCTCGATAGAGCTGTTAGAGAAGGGTGGGGTTGGCAAGACCCGGTGGGACCCGAAGGTTGCGAGCGTGACTATAGCACTCAAGCTAGACTTACATCCACCGAGACTGAACTGATACGCTCCTCGAAGCCTGACCCGCCGCAGAAGCTGCGGACATCCAAGCGTAAGAGGGCTCTGAACAGCCTCAGTAGCTCCGAACGGTCGAAACGGCGAGCAAGCGCGCAAGAGATGGCAAAGGATGAGAAAACATATACAGGAGAACGGGTGCACAAGTCCGAGGGTCCTATGTCTGCTGCAAACGCCGCGGCTGTGGCGGTTCCCGACCCGCACATTGGCCTTCCGAGCCTCAGGAAGCTTCACTTATTCAAGTCGCTCTATCGTCGCCACTACATGATCCGCAAGAGTTGGACGAGCGGCAAAGTCAAACCTAGCCATGTTGCTTTCGCGGCTCACCCCCGACATGTAATTACGTGTCTACAGTTCGACGAGGACAAAATTATCACTGGGAGCGACGATATGCTTATCCACGTTTACGACACCAAGACGGGTAAGCTCCGTCGTCGCTTAGAAGGCCATGAAGGTGGAGTGTGGGCACTTCAGTACGAAGGCAATGTCTTGGTGTCTGGTTCGACGGACCGCTCCGTTCGTGTGTGGGATATCGAGAAAGGTCTCTGCACTCAGGTCTTCTACGGTCATACTAGTACTGTCCGATGCCTACAGATCCTAATGCCAACAGATACGGGTAGGGTGGAAAATGGACAGGCAGTCATGATGCCGCCGAAACCTCTAATCATTACCGGATCCCGTGATAGTCAGTTACGAGTTTGGCGTCTTCCCGAGTCCGGCTCCAGGAGATATATCCAGACCGGACCTCCAGCCAACGACGCCGATTGTCCTTACTTCATCCGCACGCTACAAGGGCATACCCACTCAGTCCGGGCGATCGCCGCCCATGCCGATACGCTCGTCAGTGGGAGTTACGATAATACCGTTCGCGTATGGCGGATTAGCACGGGAGAAACGGTTCATGTGTTGCAAGGCCATTCACAAAAAGTGTACAGCGTGGTGCTAGACGTAGCCCGTAACAGGTGCATATCGGGTAGTATGGATAGCTTTGTGAAGATTTGGGACTTGGAAACCGGGTCATGCCTACACACGCTTGAAGGGCACTCGTTGCTTGTTGGGTTGCTTGATCTTCGTGACGAGCGGCTAGTATCGGCGGCGGCAGACAGCACTCTCCGTATCTGGGACCCGGAGAGCGGGCGATGCCAGTCGACACTGACGGCCCATACTGGTGCGATTACCTGCTTCCAGCATGACGGGCGCAAAGTTATTAGTGGCAGCGACCGGACCCTGAAGATGTGGGATATCCGCTCAGGCGAATGCATCCAAGACCTTCTCACGGACCTTAGTGGAGTCTGGCAGGTCAGATTTGATGAACGCCGATGCGTAGCTGCTGTCCAGCGGGATAACTTGACGTATGTCGAGGTAAGTTAAGCCACCAAATCTACAACTTGGCTTATGGCTTGCTAACAGATAATGCAATGACAGATTCTCGACTTCGGAGCCGTTCGTGATGGTAAACCTGCAGACGAACTCGGCAAGCGTATCCTGCTGAATGCTCCCGAAGTACAAAGAATCATGGAAGAAGACAACTAAGCTCGTCAGGTTGTGTGCCTGTATCGGGCTCCGCAGCGAGGATGCGATCCGGGGTTACAAAATTATATTTCACGTAATTAGAACGTGCATTATTGCCGGAGGATTTGTACCCATTCGAAGCTGCTGGACGAGCTCCAAGTTCTCAATCTTCAATGAGCATACGGGCGACATGGCATTCTTAACGAAAGCGCAAGATATCGCGCTGAGTCGCGTTTCTATTTTTATGTCATTGTTTGGAGCGGTATCTGCGTCCGAGATGCCGAACCACATCAAGCTTGAGATTTCATCTGGTTTATCTTGATATGGGAGTTGTTTATCAACGAGGATGTCGCGAGCCGAATATTTTTATGGTGGTAGTGGTCGACTACGACAATTTGCAATGACGAAGAGGGAGAGTAACACGTTTTGCATGGACTGCGTACATTCACCAGTCGCTATTAATATGTTGCAATCGAGGCTTTAGGGGCTCTCCGAATACTCGTGTTATTCGGATTGGAACATTAGGTACCTTACCTAACCCAACACTTTAAGTTGTAAAGGTATCTCTATATGAAGAAGTGAAAATCAGTCAGGGTCAGGGGGCGATTACGGGCATCACGGCATAGTGGCGTTCATGTATACGAAGACAAGCAAGCATATTACGGGGCGTAATGGTCACTTTGTAGGAGTAAGGCAGCCAATAGCATATTAATGATGTTAAACAGTTTTGCTATATATGAATCCTTCCCTTTTCTACTTACTACGAAGTAGCCAGCAATTTGGCCCATTAAGAATGTGAATGGCATCTAGGTGTGCATAATGTACATAAGCTGTATGTAGGTACCGTAGGCCAAGGTACTTACATACCAGGTACCTAAGATGCACCTACCCCTTGAAGGTACATACCTAACCTAAATGTAATCGAACTTAAGCATGGGCCATTTTTACCAAGGTCGGACCAGCTACAGGTCTGTTGGCGGTTCCTCAGGAAACGTAGCTGCCTTAGGTGCCTCTACAGGTACCTACGGTAAAAGAAATAAAAACAAAATTTAAACGCGGTTGCGATTATTAAAGATAGGAGGTACACAACCTACCAAATAATACCTATCAATAGTCGGATCTTGGATACTGAACTTATTCTACTACAACACCTTGGTTTGGTTAGCGAGCTATAATCACAATCGTGATCACAACCATATATCCATAATGTCAGATTATGATTCTGGAGACGACCTATTGGGTGACATCAATGCGGACAACCTGATTGCAGGAACCAAGCGCAGGCGTTCTCCCGATGACGATGACGAACAGAACCATCAAGCTCAACTAGCGAAACAAGTTAGAGTGCAAGATACAGAACGTAATAATGCAGTATTTCTCGGAAATACTGCCAAGACGATTCTGAAGGAAAAGTTCGGTTATGAAGACTTCCGCCATGAACAGTTCTCTGCCATTATATCCATTTTACAAGGGGAGAATGTCCTCGTCGTCTTTCCTACGGGCGCCGGAAAATCGCTTTGTTACCAAGTTGAGTTATTCCTCCTCGGTCAAGATTCACACGCTGACATATACTTCCTTCGCTTGAAGATACCCGCAATTGCCTTTGAAAAGATAGATGCTATGGATACTACCAAAGCTCGCACAGATCCAGGCATAACCATCGTTGTTTCTCCCCTGATTGCCCTCATGAAGGATCAAGTAGACACCCTGCTGCGTAAAGGCGTCGCCGCTGCTTGTTTGGACTCTACCAAAACTTACGAACAGCAGAAACAGATAAAAGCTGGCATCAGAGAGGGTCAGCTGAAACTACTCTACTGCGCGCCCGAGAGACTCAATAATGAGGGCTTCGTCGAAAGTATGAAGCATGTCCCTGGAGGGATTCGGTTGGTCGCCATCGATGAGGCTCATTGTATCTCTGAATGGGGGCACTCTTTTCGTCCGGACTATCTCAAGGTGGCCCGCTTTGTCCAAGAAGTCAAAGCCGAAAGGGTCATCTGCCTCACGGCTACAGCGACACCTCGCGTTGTTGATGATGTCGCAAGGGCATTCGACATTAAGAAATCCAACGTATTTCGTACTTCTCCTTACAGGCCTAATCTACACTTACTAGCCGAATACACAGTAACGAAGCAGGAGAAGTACCCAAAGATGTTCCATTTCTTACGAAAGCATCCGGGGCCTACTCTCGTCTATGTGACTCTCCAAAAGCAAGCTGAATCGCTTGCGGATGACCTAACCGATCAAGGCTTTAACGCAGTTGCATTTCATGCCGGCCTCAAGGCAGAAACAAAGGCGCAGATCCAAGACGACTTCATGGCCGATAGTATAACCATAGTCGTCGCTACAATTGCTTTTGGCATGGGTATTGACAAGGCCAACATACGAAATGTCATTCACTTCGATCTCTCCAGCACGGTAGAAGAATATTCGCAGCAGATCGGGCGCGCGGGAAGAGATGGGAAAACAGGCCGTTGCATGTTTTACATCTGTCCCTATGACTTTTACCTAAGAGAGAACTTCGCTCGGGGCGACCTGCCATCACGGCAATCATTACGCCGGTTACTAGAAGACATATTCCATCGAAAAGTTGATCACACGCAGGAGGGTGATATTATCAGGCTCAATCAGACAGCGTTAGGTAGGGACTACGACATCCGAGCTAGCCCTCTGGCCATCTTGTTAGCGACACTGGAGCTTCGGTTTGGTCTAGTCAGGTCGGTTACTCCAGAATAT
This sequence comes from Daldinia grandis, assembly GCA_022432525.1. Taxonomy (NCBI): domain Eukaryota; kingdom Fungi; phylum Ascomycota; class Sordariomycetes; order Xylariales; family Hypoxylaceae; genus Daldinia; species Daldinia grandis. The sequence continues at coordinate 2,463,422 of JAJKLB010000007.1, forward strand.
ACTTCGTACAAGTTTGAAGCAATGCAGAACTATCACTTCACCGCCAGAGGGGACTCTTCTATTGAGGGTAGAGCCATTTACAAGCACGCCAGCAAGACCAAGTCCAGTAAGCTGTACAGTGTCGATGTAACTGATATCGTAAAGTCAACTGGACTACTCCGTACCGATGTGGTAAGGAAGCTCGAGGATTACAACGACAGCGGAATCATCATGCTCAAAAAGAGCGGCGTTGAGAACAAGCTCAGAGTTCTTAAGACTCTTCCTCGTACTCCGCAAGAAATCAAAGCCATCACCGACAAGCTCTATGTCGATATGGAAGCTCGAGAAGAGGATGCGTTGCAGCGAACACAGCAAGTAGCTGATCTAATCACAGACGACAAATGCTTCGCTCTAGCTCTAGCTGAGCATTTTGGAATGGGATTACCCGACGGGAAAACAAGATGCGGACATTGCTCTCGCTGCCTAACAGGGAGACGCATCATATTACCCCCGAAGCCAACTCCGGCTGTCGACACTGCTGGGATTCAAAAGATTCTTGATGTCTGTCATGTACGGGACGACCCGAGATTTTTAGCGCGCGTCGCTTTCGGGATCAAAAGCCCTCGGGTCATGCAACTTAAACTCCACCAGGAAAGTATATTTATGTCGTTGGCAGACCATGATTTCAAGGTACGTTTTCGGATCCGATCTACTACCCAGGTTAAATGAGTACCTAGCCGAGTTAACAAATTGGTAACCTAGTCCTTATTGAGAGAGTTTACACGAGCATGCGAGTCGGCTGGGTCTAAGTCCGTAGATAGTTGAAGTCCACGATGTCCGTTTACTTCTGGAAAAAAAAAGATTTGGGATGGGCGTTAAGGTGCATAGGATCTAGCCGATCAAGTCTTACTCAGTGAAGTAGATGTTTTTCCTGGTCGAGGACCAGGTGATCGGTCTAGAGAAGAGGCTCTAGGGAAAACGACAAAAAGTATGTCTTCATAGTCTACATGCAGGGGTTCACTTGCTATATGTTGCAAGATAGGCAATCCATGTCGAACATGTCGGTTTGCACCAAGACCATGTTCCTTTATCGTGAGTACACGCGTCGTATCACCTTTTATCTGGTATCCGTGCCATCGAGTCAGCCAATCAAACAGACCTCATTGGCCATATAAGGAATCCTACATAGTGTTACCTCCAACGCGAGTACCCGTTGTGGGTAAACCCAAGATAATGTTACGTCGACCGGGATATCCGACTCCGCTGCATATCATGGCAAGTAGGTACTTTGACACTGGGATCTTATAGAATACCTACCTAGGTGGGAAGGACGGGAAGGACAGTAGATCGTAAGATTGTAGTAATAGCGGTTTTATCCGGGGACAGGAGCCGGTAGTATGATAAAACTACCAGTAGGCCTCTACCCTCAGAGGGGATGGCGAATACGTCCGCCATACTTCGTTTTCTTCTAAGAAACACGAATAGACAATGCCTCGCCCATGCCATCTCCTTCTAGCGCTACCGTTTGCGCAATCGTTCGTCCAGGCAGGGTCCAGACAGGAATTATCACCCTCCAAAAGCATAGAGTCTTGTACCGAAGCATCGACAACGACATTTTCACTTAAAGGTGCAATTTACGTCAGGGTCGAAACATCTCCATATGCCATTGATGCATTTCCCAATTCGACGCAGCTTGCGTTCGAGGTGGTTAACAATGCTAACGGCGTCTCAACTGGCTGCGGCCTCCAAAATGTCGAGCATGACAACGTGTGGCCAGACCTTAGCAATTATTGGTTTAAATGTTTAGACCGAAACTACGAGGTAGACGGATCCGAGTACCCCATAAGCACCGGCGCAAATTTCCTTTGGGACGACAGCTGGAAATTAAGAGTAAACCAGACCTGGAGCTGCGATGGCCGGTATGCTTGTTTCTATACTCTTTTCACCTGTGCCCTTTTCCATCTCTTACTACTGCGGGCTGCCAGTGACAGTTGCGTGACATGAACACTGCTAAGAGGTATCAATCTAGAACTGTTGTGAGACAAGTTGCTACCGCGACACTTGCGCCGGACTGCAAAGAGACCTCTTCTCCTCAGCAGTATATAAAGAATTGCGATATCTCTGATACTGAGGCCCCGGCAATGAATCAGTAACGAACTTCATTAATCAATACCGCCATTCTACTACATATCGTAAATAACTCCGTATATAAGCCGATTGAAATATATAATGCCAATTGTACATTTTCCCTTTTGCTACCGATTCCGTTCCATATCCATTGATACAATCGTGAGATTATAACCAAACAAAAAAGAGCTTACAAGCTACCCAAAATATAAGAAGTAAAAGGGGAAGAAGAAGAGAGCCCTAGATAGTACCCAGCCTCGCTAGGGTTGACCAAAAGACGCCAATTCTATTTCCGGTTTGCTCAATGCCACTTTTAACCACGAAGCTGGCCTGCTTAGCTACATCGACTAACCAGGTCACGCCGCGGTACGCTCCATATGCCCCAATAGCCGCTACGAAAACCCAGAAGAGTATCTTTATTCTCCTCCAGGCTCTCTCCGAGTCGAACGGTGCCGACGGTGCCGAGCCCTGGTGTCCGGCCCGGGCCGAGGTTCTATATGTGTATGGCGGGTTATTGCTTGAATAGCTGCCTGGATAGCTGGGATACGAGCTGCGAGAATATGTGTACGATGACTGGGCGAGCAGTGGTTCTCGTTCGCTCCGAGTAACGGTACGAACGTACTGGGATGGATTCGTATTCGTAGTCGGTACATAGTGGGCGCGGGGCGGGCTCACTGCAGCGCCCTCCAAGCGCCTCTGAGCAGACACGTACTCGCCGTAGCTACCGCTACGTTCCCGAGTAATAGGGACAGCTTGACCGTACCCCCATACACGACCGGGAGAAGAGACTGTATTCGAAGAGGGATGAGGAGTTGGGGGTGTGAATTTGGCATATCGAATTAGTTCTTGGTAAGACTTTCGCGACAGGATGTACTCAGGTCCTCGACGCTCGTAGGGCCGTAGGGAGGCGACCTGAATGCGGTACTGCGTCTTCGTCTTGACGTAAGATTTCTTTCGCAGCACGAGTGTCACATCCTCGAGACTGAGGAGCATCCCATTGTCTGGATGCGGATGGCTTGGCCGGATGGGGATGTGTTCAAGCCTAAGGTTTTGATCATGTTTAAAGCGAGCCTTGAGCTCTCTCCCCTTTAGTGACGTGATCTAAATTTTGGTCGTTAGAATGGAGCATTCCCGTATGTCAAGAGGACATACCATGAGATATACCACATTTCCACCTTCTGCCTGCGGCGAGAGGATTACCACCGGATGGTTGCATCGGTCTACCTCAATATCGGACCCACAGTCCTCTCGTAGCTCATGCTTAGACGGTAGCCATAGTATACAGCCTGCTAACTGCTCGTGTGGCCGTGGCGTGGCGACCTCACGGGGCTCGCGTGATCCTCTACGAACTGAAGTTGCCGTTACCGACGATGCTGTCACGCCGGGCATTTATACCTTAGATGCCGGGTCAAGCCAGCACCCGGGCAGCAATTCATAGATAATAAGTAGTTGTAGGCGGTGCTGTTCAGCTAGGGTGATGAGAGAAACTCCATGTTCTTTTAACTCGTAGAGGTAGGCGGGGTGATGTGGTATTTTGGGGGTCGAGAATTCAGCCTGGGCACCTATGAGAAACGGACGCGAGGACCTCGTCTGGCATGCGGTGCGACCAATCTCGGAGGCCCTCTGACCTCCAATACGTTGGATTTGCACGCACAGCCACGTGTTGCCAACAATATAAAAAGCAGCGGGGAATTAGAACAAAGCAGAGCCTCGCGCAAAACCGGCAGCCATTTATATCACACCTTTTATTTACTTGGCGGCATATCGAGAAGCAGCATGCATTGAGAAAGCTAGCCTGAGTATTATATACCCTTATTATTGGTATATGCTCTCGATCTGACAGACAGCTGATCTATTGTCGGCGCTTTAACATTGATCGGAATCGCACTCTCGTCGTCTTTCTAAGTAGATCATATGTTACTACCTACCTAGGTTAGGTACTTACCTACCTGTCTACCTAGGCACCTAGGCAGGTAATAGCTCAACCTTGAACCCATTTATTTGGGTATTGAGCCGTAGGCTTAAGAGACTTATATCTATCTTACGGTGTACTCAAGAACATGTCCTTCGCTAATAAGAATATTGATATAGAGATACAAAATCCTGAAGGGTAATGACAGGGTTACATGAGTAAGCTTATTGAATCTGTTCTTGTTCATTAATAACTAGGCATAACTTTAATAACTATCAAGTATCCTTTCAAGAATATAATATTTAGTTCGTACTGTTAGATAACTACCTAAGTTAGGTAAGTACCTAACCTAGGCTTTACTCAAGAACCTTTAAACACACTCGGAAACGAATCATCCTACTTTGGATCGTTTCTACAATTTATGAGGTACTTTATTTTCTATTAGTTAGGTAGCTAGGTTAGGTAGGTAGGTAGTTTATGAAGATATGAAACTAAGTTGGGCGTGAAATTCTTCAGTTGACTTCGTACGTGTTAGCTATGGTCATTATAACTATGTTAGTAGCGACCATTGCTAATCATAGTTAAAGATTTCACTTAGACCAACGTCGACCTGCTAAGAAGAAGCTGTTCAAGAGTCCGCTCTCCTTAATTGTACGTAGTACCCCGCGAGATCTTCAAGGCTAGCTTGTCTGAGATAGTACCACCCGCGCCACGAACGCGCTTATGATTTGTTTCATATAACTATGTCGATTACGATGGAGGCTTTAGTTCTGAGCTACTCGATCGGCTGGATTCAAGGTTACGTGTAAAAGAGAAGCCCACCGGCGTTAGGGGTGAACTAATTACCAATCTACCCCTCTCATGACTCATTAACGTAACGACGTTAACCTAGGAGGTTAGTGTAACTCCCTTATATATAATATCTTGTTTACTATTTTGCTGTAGCCCAAGTACACGGTGACTACCGCGGCCTCTATCAAAATGACTCTCATAGTTCACCATCTCGGCGTTTCGCAATCGGATAGAGTCGTCTGGCTCTGCGAAGAGCTTGGCATTGACTACGAACTCAAGAAGTACGATCGATCACCTATTTGGGCCCCACCAGAATACAAGGCACTACACCCTATCGGATCGGCTCCTGTCATCGAAGATGGAAGCATCAAGCTAGCCGAGTCTGGCGCGTGTATTGAGTACATATTGCAGACTCGGGGACATGGGAAACTCGTCGCTACGCCGGGACAAAAAGACTTTGCCGAGTATTTATACTGGTTTCGTAAGACAATTGATTGTTTCGTTTTGTCCTATGCGTAGTGTAGGAAAGCTACCTACCTCGTGTACTTGCGGCTGACTATAGGTCTAGATTTCGCGAATGGCACCTTGCAGCCTGCGCTATTATTGGCCTTGTCATTATCCCGGACAGGACTAGGGGAGGATAATGAGGTAGTAAAACGAAGCGATGCTCGGCGGAAGCAGGTTCTTGGGTTTATGGATCAGCGTCTATCCGAGACACCCTGGCTTGCAGGCGAGGAGTTCACTGCGGCTGATATCATGAACGTGACTAGCCTTACGACGATGCGTTGCTTCATAAAGTACGATCTTAGCGACTACCCAAACATCCTAGCCTACCTTAAGCGCGTAGCTGCACGAGATAGGTATAGGTATGCAATGCAGAAGGGTGATCCGGATCTCAACATCGACGAATTGACTGCAGCGCCTCCTCCGCCTCTACAGAAGGCTGTTGCCACGGCGTTTCAAGCGCATGGGCGCTGAGCGCTGAGTGCTGAATGCTAGGCTGGACAAAAGAGCCTAGATTGGGAGTGTTGGCGTTTTAAGACATCTCCTCTCATGTGATGGCAAAAGCTGAGCCACGAGATGTATGGCACCTAGATAGGTACCTAGGTAGTCAATCACCTCCTCTTATAGATTCTTGTTGAGTTGGCTTGTTTATAAGTGAGAAGTTATAAATTCAAGATCAATAACTACCTCTACCTACCTACTTCTTAGACATTCTAACGTGTGTCCCCTTAGAGCGTTGGGGACCTACTATCTTCCGAAGTGTGAAGTTGCCATAAAAAGCAGCAGTTATTATTATTATTGTCATGATTCATAGGTAGTTTATGAAAAAGAAAAGAAACTGCAGTACATTGTACTTGCGGGGTAGAAAATGTGATATAGGTATATCGCCTTCTCTCTTTAATAAGACGATATAAAAGGATGAATATAAGAGATGGGCTTAAGACGTCGGTCCCGAATAACGTTATGCCATGTCCCGGGGTTCATCATTTAGCTGCAGGAGGTTTCGGTGTCTGACATGTCAATAATTCCGCCCATACGTGAGCTTCTCGAGATACACTAGGCTTACAAGTTGAAGTGTATGATGACGAGGCTGTTTGCCCAATCCCGTTTACCTGCGGCGTCGTGGGGTAGTCCTGGAGTGGTTTTGAATGAGACATTTATGGATATATCTGTAGAACGATACCCATATAGGAAATAATAATCTAGAGCTCGACGGCCTCCGGATGACCGACTCTCCCGCTTAGTCGCGTCATGCAAGCAAGCCACTTATGGCCTAGACAATAGCTGAAGCACAACCTGAGGGATGGATGAGAACGGCTGTATAGTACTATATATCTACCTAGATAGAAGGCACATAATATATACTCGAGGATGGAGAACGCAATGTCCCGTTCAACAAGTTCGCTGATCACTATTTATCTAAACTCGATGACCGCTAGGCTTATACAACTTATACCATCTTATACATCTCATACACTAGGATCTCATCTTTAATTCAACCATGTCTCAACATCTCGAAAGCGAAGCTACGTTTGAGGGTCACTTCATCGGGTTTCTCTATCGGCAATGGCTGGTTCACCGGAAGCCAATCCCCAAGGGAACAACCATCTCGGGTCAAACGGCCATCGTGACCGGTTCCAACTCTGGTCTCGGATTTGAAGCTGCACGACAGCTACTCCAGCTCGGCCTTGCACACCTCGTTATGGGCGTGAGATCGCAAGCACGCGGTAACGCGGCTGCAGACAAGCTCCGGCAAGAGTTCCCAAAATCAACAATCTCGGTATGGCTTGTCGACATGGAGTCATACGATTCTATCACGGCATTTGCGAAGAAGTGCGAGACACTCCCGCGCATCGATATCGCCATATTAAACGCTGGCTTAAGATGCGATAATTTCACAGCCGTCGAGGCGACGGGCCACGAGAAGACCTTCCAGGTAAACTACCTTTCAACCATCCTGCTAGCCATCCTATTGCTGCCGGTCCTTAAGTCAAAGAAACTGTCGTCGAGCAGTTCGTCACCTCCCCGACTTTCAATCGTCACGTCAGATACTTCGTACTGGGCGGATCCGCTCGAGGCGGGACCGGTGTTGCCTCAGTTCGACGTTCCCGAGGAGTTCAAGTCGATGCGGTCTTACCCGAGGAGTAAGTTATTACAACTATATTTCGTCTCCAAGCTGGGGGAGCACGTCAAAGCCGACGACGTCATCGTCAACACATCCAATCCGGGTTTTTGTAGAGGCACACAGATCGGAGACGGTGCCGTAAAATCCTTCATATCTGCACTAACATTCTGGATATTCCAAACCCTAAACGGAAGAACGGTAGAGAATGGCGCCAGCGCTGTAGTTGACGGCGTCGTTACGAAGGGTAAAGAGAGTCATGGGAGCTACGTCAGCGATTGGGGCATCCGACCGTATGTGTAAACAACACGTCATGGTATTAAGACACTTAAACTAACTGAAGCAGGTATCCTAAGGTCGTATACACAAAAGAAGGACAGGAAATAAGAGAGAGGGTATGGGAAGAGACATTGGAAGAACTTAATTTCGCTGGTGCTTCTCGGATCATCGAAGAGATGAAGCGCTGAATTATTAAGGGGAGGACCGGAGTGCCATTCTGCATAGCGAGCGTATCTCGTCTTATAAAACGATGTTTACCAATGATATCTTAGGTAGGTACATATTGGTACCGTTCGGACGAAACTGGGGCTAAGTTGCATAGAAAATAGTAAAGATGAAGCATGAAGCATGAAGCATGAAGCATTGTGTTAAGCTCCTTTTCCTCAAATTATGATGGTGTATATACCAGGTCCACCCTCCAATTTCCCTTTCTCTCCTTTTTGGGTATCTTCTAACCTTGACAGAATAGGTAGGTACCTAGGTTAGGTAGGTAGGTAGTTAATATGTAACCCGGATCACTGCGCTATGATCATTAATTCATTAAATCGTCAACATCTCGGCCCCAACTATAAACCGAAAGGCCACCAGGTTAAACCGCTCCCTTTCCTCTCGAAGACATGGCTCCCGAATCGATGCTTTGTTCTCGCTCGATCTCATGCATTTCCTTCTCAACCTGTCGGATATCGATGTTGGCGACTGCATCTGCACCGTCGAAGATCCATGCGATCTCTTCGAGGGTTGGTCCTTTCGTTTCAACGTAAAAGAAATAAACGAAGGCCAATTCGCAGAAATCCCAGAGCTACGCAAGAGTCGCATATCAGTAAAGGGTCTAGTCGATATAAATAGGAAGATATATGGGTTAAGCGATGGGAGAAACAAACTTACAGTATAGAAGAGCATAAAGTTCCAGTGCTTTGGAAACTTATTCCAGGCGATCTTGTTGGTCTGGTTACTCAACGCGAGGATGGCCTGCACCGTAATATTCATGATCATCATTCCCTTAGCACGTAGCTTAAAGGGTAGGACTTCGAGCGCGTAGGCTATCAACAGGCCTGAGAAGCCGATATCGTAGAATATGCCGAACAACCAGATAAATACCAGCTGTGCATACCCAGAAGCGGCGTTGGTCATATTTGAATTCTCATAAATGGCACCACAGATGGTCCAGCTCACGAACGAGACTACCATGCCCGACGTGGAAATCAAGAATAGCGGTCGTCGCCCGAACCTATCGACATTCAAGGCCGCTAGTATCGTCACTATGAGGTCAAGAATAGTCTTGCCACCGCTTAACTAGAGGAGAGTGTTAACATGCAATAACGAATATCAGGTTGCAAATTTGAGATAATGTTCCTTACGGCAAGCTTTTGATCTTGGACCCTGATTCCAGCCCCTTCGTAGACGGTATCCATATAATTAGAAAAGAGTGCATTTCCGCTGTACTGGGAAATGACGCCTAGGGAGATCAGGATGGCTAACCGCCATAGGTTGCCCTTGGTGCGTACGAAGTCGAGATAACCGGCAGCGCGGGCGACTTGCTTCTCCATTCGCATTGTCTCTTTAATCTCGCGGAACTCGAACTGGACTAGAACATCATTCTTATCACCACCAGCGTGATATTTTGCTAAGATATCGAGCGCCTCTTCATGCCGGTCCTTCGACATGAGGTACCGCGGCGACTCAGGGATCCAATAGATGAAGACAATTTGGATCAACGAGGGTAGGATTTGCATCAGGGTTATCGACCTCCAACTCCAATCGTTACGGATCTGCGCGGTGCCCCAGCCAACCCAGGCGACAAGAAGAGCGCCTAGGTTCCATAAGCAGTTATAGACGGCAGTGACAGGCCCACGATGCTGAGGATGGCAGATCTCGGTGAGCAGCAAAGGAGAGGCCATTTGCGATAAACTATTACCGAAGCCGAGGATCAAGCGACCGGCAATGAACACTAGATCATATGTTAGTAACTTCAAGTTCAAGTTCATGTTGGTTGACAACTCCTATGCTTTCACACTTACTCTCATACCCATTACAAAACGCAGATATGCAACCTCCTATTATCATAAAGACACACCCAATAGCTATCGATGTCTTCCGGCCCCAATTGTCTGCAATATATGGCCTAAGGGGTATGTTAATATCTTGTATCAGAATCAGAATTAGATATGTGGTAGAGGCCATACGTGAGGAAGAAACTTAAGATGCTCCCGATGTTGAACATATTTACGAGGAGTCCTAACCAGCTGTCGGCTACGTCCTGGGGATTATCGGGTCCGATCTGCGTCTTTGGGAAATACTGCTTCCATCGGTCAATCTGTTGAGACGTATTGACTAACATTCTATGTGCGACTTGTCAGCCAGACATCCGGCGAAACACTATTTCTGGAATTCTCTCTTTGCCTTACCCATCGTATCCAGTAGTCGCTGAGGCTATCATCAAAACACAAGCCCACGCATAAAGCTTTCGGAGATGCGGCTCCTTTGTCCAATATACATATTCGAACACGGGTCCTTCCCTACGCGCTAAATGCTCGTGCTCCTCTTCATGACCCTTGGCCGCGGGCTGGCGAGGGCGAACCATTTTGATTCCCCTATGTTCAAGGTCTCATGTGTGGGTTATCGACGTAGATATCGCTCGGGTTCGTGCTTCTGCCTCAGAGGGCAAGTAGAAGCCTAGGTGTTGGGGGAGAGACGCACGCACGACACGGGGAAGGATATGATGTTATTCAAGTACTCTATCTGCAGGGAGAGGCCGGGGTTGGTAATCAAAAGCATAACAACGCAGCGCCTGTCTGTGTCCTTCGTAAAAGAAGACATATGAACCAGCATGAAAATCAACCCTTACCATCCTACCCTACCCTAGCCCTGCCATCATATCGTTGCTGTTATGATAGCTGAAGCATGCTACGATAATGCGGGGATAATATAGAGAGTATCGCAGAGGGTAGTAGTTAGGGAGGACCCTCGACCAGGATCAAACAAACTAACGGCCTATCAAACCGACAGCCCGGCTACGATCTAGTCGTGATACTCACCTCCTCATGCCCGAAAGAAAGAGTCTTATGGACTATTTAAGGCTCCGAGTTGACGTTTTCGGGAAGCATGTAGTCAGCAGTCAGTTGATGCGGAGTTTACTTTCGATTTCCTGCCCTAACTGGGTAGCCATACGTAGGTTGCTTGTAATTCAAGTCCTTTTAAAAGACGGAAGCCCGACGCGTAGGCGTCTACTATGTATTACCCTAACCCCGAGATGGTCTATGCTTTAAATGCTGTGCCTCTGGTGTGCCTATCCCTTTTATTGATCGTCCCAAGTATATAGTATGTATTGACATTGTATACAAGGACGTCTGTTCTACATACCTACATAGTAATGCATCGAGACATTGCAAACCCACCGCCATTGGTCGTTGAGCACATGACAGCCAAAGCGAAATGACCCAAGAGGTGACATAGAAGAAGTCTGCATAGCAGTAAAAGACCCGCTTCCCCAGGTTGTACGTTATGCGCGACAGCGATGATCCCCAATGGACCAATCCCGTTGCCTATCCCTCCGGCAGGCCATTCGATCGTCGTTGAATAGCACCTTACCTATCCGGGTTTGCAAGAATCCAAGTCCTTGCCCAAGCCGTCTATACTTAGAAAAGAGTATCGAGCGTGCGGAACGCTTCAGCTGCCTGCGAACTAAGAACCTAGTCAACAGCTCAACTGCTATTGGAGGGATGTCTTGGTTCTTTCCGGCGCAGTGTCATAGAAAACCATAGGAAACCATAGGTAAAAGCAGCTGGTGGTGGACAAGAAAAGGCCCGGCTGGTTATTTGGCAAAAGTCGGAATGAAACATAACAAGTCTTCCTAAGGGGGAAAGCTTGGCAACGGAACAAGGACTAAATAATAGAAGTCCGCTCTTTTGCTTGGCCATTTTTTATTGCTCTAACGTTTACTGCGTGTTATAACTCTCCCCTCCATAGAAGGTATCGACCCCAAACTCATTTCGAATGCCAAGTCTGGGTTGCCAGCATTCATTCCTTTTATTAGTCTCATTGTTAGGTTGCTAGAATTAACACACAGTAGCAAGCAAGCCATCCTAGGAATCCTAGTTACAATTCCCTCCATCACCCTATTCTTAAAAAAAAACCTGCTATAGTATCCAGTCGCAGAACTGAGAACCGGCATCAGTCGCGCATCTGCCAAATATATCTTGACCAAAATCAGAAAGCAAGAACAATAGCGGACTGGCGAGATCTCTGCTAGCACAAAACACAACTGGGAAACTACATCCCCTAATGTAAGTTCCCCATGTCCACCACTACGCAACATCGTCCATCTCGCTGTCGGAGTTGATGGAATTTACATATGTGGGCCTGATGCCAGTATCGTTGGAGGACCTCTCGAGGTTATTAATGCTATGCATGGCCCTCACCAACTTATCCATTTCTCCTTTGAGCTGCTCCCGCCGTTTGGCGGTGTTCGCGTCTTCCTCCATCAACCTCTCATAAAGACCTGGCTCTGTTGATTGGTGGATTATCGTTAGCATTGTTTACCAACTTCATCTGCTAGATTTATTCATGAGGGGGCTATCTTACCAGATTGGCTGAAGATATAGAATTTGGCGTTCAAGAACTCATCGAGCTGGCTTTCTCGATATGTGCGGAAGAGGTTGGAGTTTACATTCATGGTCACACCCTCTACGAACCGCGCCGCGGCCACTACCCATATAATATGATTAGCAAGAAGAATCGTGTTGGAATCGCCACTGAGAAGTCGTACTCATGTAATATCCACGGACAAAACCGGCCACCTCGATTTCAGTATCGTAAGGGTCTTTCCCAGCCTTAGGGAGGTTGGCATCAAGCATTTTCCGTTCTTTAGTCTTTTCCTCCTCTGACATCCTTTCCAATTTATTAATCGTATAACTCCAGTCAATTAGAGTCAAGGCCTTTAGACGTATGATACCTCGCATGCGTGTAAGTTGCTCCATCTCCTGGGCTTTATAACGATGGAACGCATCGTCGTTCATCATGTAAAGTTGATACGTTTCGGATCCGAATATTTCCTCTAGGCGTGCCCTTTGGCTAGCGACTGTCTTGTCAATAAACTCACTTAAATACTTCCTGCAGTCTTTGAAGATTAAGCGGCTGCGCAGTGACTCCAGAGAGCTTTCGAGAGCAGCGTTAGCGGTCCTCTTTAGAAGTTCTGCTGTCTTGTTGATGTAGGTTTCTAGTGGTGCTTCCCACTTTCTGACCGCTTTCAAGCATAGATTCTCGCGAACTTCGTCGGGGACCAAGTCTCGCGGCATGCCAGGCCGTTTTTTCGACAGGATCTCGCTGCGGATATCCTTAATGTCCATTGCAAATCGACCAAGATTGGAATACTTGGCGAATGGGTCCGACACGCCCACCCCTGGGCCGCCAATGATGGATGATGTGCGTGACATTCCCAACGCGATATCCTCCTTCTTTACAGGGGTGCCCGCGCCTTCTTGTCGCTGTCGCCTGCTGGGGGTTGAGAAGTTTCGCATAGTCGAATCATTAGGTCGAGGCCTATGTGGTGTCGGTGTGGTAGGCTCTGAATCAGTCCCAGAAATGTCAATTGTCTGAAGCTCCGAATCTTTGACTGTGCAGGTCGGTTTTATTCTGAATATGCATTCTTGAAACTGGCTGTTTAATGCATTCCATTCAGACGAAAACGCAGTATTCTTCATGGCGGTTTTCATCTGTTGAAGAAAATCAAACAGGCTCTTCTTCACCTCGTATTCTACGTTGGGGGGAAGTTCAGGCAGGGCGGCCAGTTCGCTCTCGACAACCTTGAGGCGGGTGAAAACCGTATTCTTAATCGACGGGAGACTTTCAGTAAAGGCTTCCCCAAGTTTAGAAGATAGGTACTACAATAAACTACCAGTTAGCTTCTCCTATACTCAAGCAGTTCGTAAGATTCACCAGGGGCATAGTAGCTAAACGACTCGAAACCCTTGCGAGCGAGGCCACTTACTCTTAATAAGACCTCAACGCCACAGCGGTCTTTAAACTCTGCGAATTCGGTGGGCCATTGAATACCACTAATCTCGCGGTTAAAGAAGAGTTCTTCCCATTTTGCCGCATTCTCTAGCGCTTGATCCGGCGGACGCGATGTGGCAAAGAAACCATGCCCAACGAGTTGCTTGTCATTTTGGAACATAGATAGCCAGTTGGAAATATTTTGAGGGGGAAGCTGGTCTGCCTTTGTCATAACACCGATGGTTCGGCCAGTCGCTTTGGCCCTGCGGATGATGCTCAAAGAGATGGAGTTTTCCACATCAACATTCATCGGAAGAGCCCACATAATAATTGCCCTGGGTCGTTTGATATAGTCAAGTGTCAAATTCTCTACGACTTTGACCACGTACATATCCTCTTCCTTTTCTGGGGATTGGAAGACGCCAGGCAGGTCGTAGAAACTTAGATCTGGAAGGCCAGGCCCTCTCATCTCCAAGGCTACGATGTTCGGAGAGAATTGGGCATCCGTCTCCCGGGCCGCAACTGCAGAAGAAATCGGTTAGTCTGAAGCCCAAGATAGAAGTGGAAATGAAAATGCAAACTCAAGATGTAAGGGGCATCATTTAGTAAGAAGCAGTTTGAGTCGCCTATAACATGAAGTGGCCATTGACTCACCATCAAGGGGTGTTTCTTTGGCGAAGGCACCTTCACCGGGGACAAAAATCTCGAAATTTCGGTTGTGGTTCAATATTGCAATCTGGGCCCAGCGGAGAACCTCTTCAATCTCGGAGGGATTGAAGATAGTCTTGAACGGTTTGATATCCCGGTGGTTACTCTTAACCCAAGGAGGGAATGGTTTTGCCACGGTAACGTCCGACAGCTCCGGTTTACGATCAGGGTGTGGCTGGAAATCATAATCCTGCTGTAGAGAGACGGTGCATGACCAGTGATCGGTCTTGCTGCTAATCAAGCGAATATGGAGAGGGCAGCGTGTGCACACGCCAGCACTTCTCGGGAGGTTTATACGAGCTAGACCGGACATTAGGCTGGACTTGCCAGAGGACTGGTCGCCAACAAGAACAAGCTCAGGAAGGGGGGCGACGTCTAGAAGTACATGGTTAGCAAGCACGCCTGCGCCGTGGGTGGACTATTGCTTGGTTTATCCTCAACAACGCAGCGTTGGCTGCTATAAATCTCGAGGGAATACTACTTACGAGACACGCCGAGCGTCTGAAGGTCTCCTAATGTATCATTGCAAGCCTTCTGTCTTAGTCCAATATCGGCAAAGGTAGGATGAGAGAAGCTTTGCTGGAGAAAGCTGGCATCGGCGTTCTGTGATACTGGAGAGCCTTGCTGGCCGCTTCTGAAGCTGTCCGGCCGATACCTCATTTCCATGAAGATAGGCTCTGTTTCATCATCTCTTCGCTGATGTGTTTCGGCACTGGCTATAGGGTGACAAATATTTAGCAACTATGGAAAGGATCAAATAGGTAGGCAGGGGGTAATTACTCACGAGCATGAGAGCGATTAAAGGTTCGGGCTACAGAACGACTCTCACTAGGAGGAATCTTCCGCTTGAGAGGATTCGGAGAGGGCGGCCCCATGGTCCCTGATCTCACACTTGGCACCGGTGAGCCACCACGTTCATGCTTGACGCCGCCATTAAGTCGCGGCATTCTGGACTACGGTTAGAGATATCACTCTATTAAAGATAGCTTAACAAACAAATGGAATTTGTATAATAGAGAGTCAGGAGAGGCTGTACCTTCGGTGGTGATTATATCGCTGTAGCGATTAGAAGTCAAGCCTAAACAGATATAAAACGAACCACAATACTATACTATCTAACGCCTAAGGTGGTAACGAGTCGAGTTACCAAATCTAGAAGCCTGGGGTAAGAATAGATACGGCTGCCAAGAGTCGGTGATGCTGAAAACAGTACAAGCTCTGGGAGCGTCCACTTTTATCAAGCACTAAGGGTGATAAATAAGATGAGGATTTAGATATTGTAGGGGAAAGGAGAGGGAATGATACGTTCGTGTTGGTAATAGTTAGAAGGAGAAAGAATGGAGAAAGTGTGCGAGGAGAAGAGAGAGAATTGACACTTCGATCGAGTAGATGTATCGGTTATGAAGTTGACTTGAGGCTACCTCCTTGAGATAATGGACGTTGTTAGGGCAACCTACCTAAACAGGTCCAAGCACTAACAGGCACTATCTAAGTACCGAGTATCGACTAGAAATTGTTCACGCGTAAAAAAGGTGACAGATTTTGGGGGTGGGGTTGCCTAGTGGCTGATACATATAGTGGGGTTATTGCACTACTGATAAATATCTTTATAAGGTAGGTAGGGAGGAAGATAGGGGGAAATTATAGATAATATTAAAGAAGAGAGCAAAAAAGAAAAAAAAGTGAAAAAAGTGAGAATACCTTGAGAAAAAGCGAATAGGAATCCATGCACGGAAATGCTTGATCGCTTTCTACAAATAAGGAAAGAGGATATTGTGGTTGAGATACCATAGAGGCTATTCGTATCCTGACTGCCAACTCTGGCCCCTGGGGCTACTCATTCTATATCCAATGTCACGTAAGTATAGTTTTGGCATTCTCCAATTTACATTATGCCTCACCACTATCCTAGATCCCAGGTTAGAGACCAAACTATAAATTAACCTCTAGACCAAGATCAACTACCAATCGACCAGATATATGGGTAGGCATGATTAATTTTGACCAGATCCTCTTCCGGGGCCTTATTACAAGTAGATAAACATAACCACAGGCCACCCAACCGAGTCCTGCGTAGATACCACTCTAGGAATGGTAAACCATATATCGAATAACAGTTCATAGGTAGGCACATATCACAATATGTGTACTCCGTGATTTTTAACTCGGAGTCGCCGCGATTCGATTATCTAATAAATATGTTAGCCAGGATTTTCTATCAAGTTGGCCATCTCATACCCGGTGTTTCTTCCTACGATTAACCCGCCTTCTTCTTCATCCCGGATTCTCCTCCAGCCTTCCCTATCTTCGCTCTCGGTACCAGGCGCCGGGTATGGCTCGTCGCACTCACGGCTACTCAGACGCGGCCAGTACCTCCGGTAACTAAAAAATCCGACTATAAATCCTAGCGCTGACCCCACGCAGACGTCATATACGTCGTGGCGATAGTCCTGACACCGACTGATGGCTATCATGGCCGCTCCAACCAGGGGTGCGAGGCAAATCAACGACCGGCCGAGATCCTTCTTATCACGGAATATCCTCAATTGGCCAGCTAGAAAGCAGGCTAAGTACCCGAGACCGCTAAAGGAGAAGCTAGAGTGCCCCGAGGGGAAAGACCGCCAGCCGTCGTGGAGGGTGTGGTGATCCGTCTCGGTACATACATCGATAGTCACCAAGACGTTGTGTTTAGTGCCGGCAACAGGCTTGCATCTGGCGATCAGGTCTGGCCTGGGGCGGCCAACTGTGTTCTTTACAATATCGGTGAGGAACGAACTGAGGATGAGGGCGATAGCAAGGCCGAGAATGGTGCTATGATGCTTATGGAACGAGGCTCGGGCGAAGGTATTGTATAGCAGCAGAAATCCGAGAGGAATGAACAGAGCGTAAACAAAGTTTAACCAGACTGGCACCCGCTCGAGTTCGGCATGAGGGAATGAGATATTTAGGTTATTGATATAGAACATGCGATGGAAAGGTTCGACGAGAAATTGAATCAAGAGGTAGGCCGTCAACAGGCCAGCGAATCCTACATAGTCGGGTGCATATGAATGCTTGAGAATTAGTTAGACTTGCTCTAGGTTCTGATGGGTTAGGTAGGTACGTAGGTAGGTACAAATGAATAAAAAGAGCATCACCATACAGTCCAGAACTTAGCTACCGACCCTAAGATTCCTCCTTGCTGGAAAGAGTCGCTTCGCGGCGTCATAGTTGCAATAGCTGCAAGTCAACGTCCACGTATAGATTTAAAGACACCCCACAGCATTTCTCGGTAAAGACTAATACAAAGGAGATGAGCTAATTATGTAGGTGGGAGGTATGTATTGTTATTTTATAACAGATATGTATCTTATAAGACGTTGATAAAAGATGAAAGTAGGAGGTCGCGTGCGGCGGGCTAGATTAAGGTAGGAGATCAGAAGACACGATGACGATTAGCGCATTCTAGATTCATTTTAGGCGCTTACAAGAGGTACATACCTAACGCTAGCGGCGTCTTTTGGATTGTAGCCCCCACCATCCGGACTAAGCCCCCAATTAAGGTACGGTACCTAGGTACCTAGGTACCTACCTAGGTTAGGTACTCTGGTACTTCACTTGCTTCGCCTTGGTGACTTTTAAGCTTAATAAACCTTCATTTCCTTTCGCAAACAGACTTGGTCAAAATATTACATCCGTCATCGTTTATAAGAGCCATCTTTTGCGATACAATCACCTGTATCTATCGTATATTTCGCACCATAATATGTTGAAATCAACATATAAGCCCTCGTCGAATCGACCACCACCACCTTTACCTCCCGGTTGGACAGAGCATAAAGATCCAACGGGTCATATTTTTTATCACAACGCGGCTATAAAAGAATCCACGTATGAGCGTCCAAAAGCATCGCCTCTACCTACTACTACCTCTATCGTCCAGCCTTTACCTCTACAGGGGCCCCATGCCAACTTCCTCCAGTATTCCACCGTTCCTCAACTTTCCGATCCCGCGACCGCCAATGCCTTCCTTGCTCAGTACGACCCAGCGCACCAACGTCACGCGCAGCAGCATGGCGGCCGTGGTGGCCACCGCGGACATCATGAAGGAAAAGATCGTCACCGCCCTCAGCCGGCAGACAAGCCGAAATCTAAAGTTGTCATACCGGGTTGTGAGCCGTGGTTGCTAGTGTACACTAAATATGGTCGGCGCTTTGCGTATAATCCCGTAAAAAATGCGAGTTACTGGCGGATCCCCGAGAAGGTCATGAAGGGGGTATTAGAGCTAGACATCAGAGGGATCAAAGAGAAGGCCACAGGCACGCAAGGCGGAGGGGCGGATGTTGAGACATCTACACCCCTGTCCGCAGAACCGCAGTCAGGAATCTCAACAACAGACACGGTGGGGGAAGTGGGGGAACAAGTAGAACTGGGTTCTGATTATGAAGAGGTTGAGGTCACAGATGACGAAGGCGAAGAAGAGGAGACCCGCGAAGCGATGGAAGATGAAGACCAAGACAATGAGCACCCTCCAAAACGACAGCGCACGGAAGAGCCTACCGAAGACATGCCGGTAGAATTTAATGAGGACGATATTGCATACCAGTTACAAGCAATGGGAGACGAGTATGGTCTGGACCCGGGCGAATATGACGACGGTAACCCGGACGCGTGGCCCGAAGGTGCTGAAGGCCTCCCCCTATCTGAGACGGACGCGAGAGAGCTGTTCAAGGATTTGCTAAACGATTATGGTATTAACCCTTACTCGTCATGGGAAAAACTCATCGAAGAGGGACGCATCGTTGAAGACGGGCGGTACACGGTGCTTAATACGATGAAGGCACGCAAAGATACCTGGGAAGAGTGGAGCCGCGAGCGAATACAGATTCTCAAAGAGCAGCGTGCAAAGGAAGAAAAGAAGGACCCCCGGATCCCGTACCTGGCATTTCTCCAGCAGAAAGCAACGCCGAAGCTCTACTGGCCAGAATTTCGGCGCAAGTACAAGAAGGAAGCACCCATGCGCGACACCAACCTAAACGATCGCGACCGAGAGAAGTGGTATCGGGAGCATATCAATCGATTAAAATTACCCCAAGATACCCTCAAGAAAGATCTGGCTGCGCTTTTACGCAGCGTTCCTCTCCGTGCGTTGAATAACAAGACCCATCTAGAAAACCTCCCTCCTCAAGTACTAGCCGACTTGCGCTACATCAGCCTAGACCCGCAGATACGGGACCCTTTAATAGAGGCGTATATTCAGACGTTGGGACAACCACCCGCAGGAGAAGGGGCCGACGACGATGGCGAGGCGACACGCAAGGCGAAAGAGGAACGGAGAAAGCGGGAGAAGGCGCTTGAAGAACGAGAGCGCATCGTCGCAGAAGAAAAGCAAAAGCAAAAGAGGCAAGTAGAATATGGAAAAGCAGCCCTACGAGAAGAGGAGCGAGAACTAGAAAGAGCCATGCACGTAGGGAAAAAGGGCCTGCAGAGTCAACTGTTGGCCGCAAATATAACCGATAATGCTGCTGGGTAATTGAGTACTTTCTAAACCTAGATACTTAACCACACGCATGATTCACAAGTTCACCTTCAGTATGAAATATACCTAGGTAATTATAGTTACGATTTAACATCGGTTAAGGACTATTAAGGAATATCTAGATTATCTCGAAGTTCCATCACGGCCTTGCCTTCATCGGCGTCTCTTCGCTATCCGATTATAACAGCCAAGTGTCGAACCAGGTCACAGCCTGTAGGAAGGCCTGCTCCTTAGCAAAGCGCTCAATCTTTTTACTGGTGTCGCAGCGGACGGAAAATCCGTGGACTACCTGAGAGTACAAGTTGATCTGGTAGGGGAATCCGCCCTGAGCTAGGATCTCTTCAGACCTGTGGCGCTTGTCGGCCGGGAAGATCTGATCCGTCTCAGCGGCCGCGATAGATAGCGGTGCCTTGAATCCCGCAAGCTCATCCTCGTCAACAAAGGACGGGTGCGCCATAAAGCCAACCTGAATGCCGTTCTTGTAGTGACGGGCGGTGTACTGCATAGATGATTGTTAGCGGCTCGAAGGGACAGAAAGAAGACGGAATAGTTGACTAATTTAAACATACCTTTGCTCCGAAGCAGTACCCGACGGCTCCTAGCTTCTTGAAACCCTTCTCGACCGTGAGATACTTAATAGCAGCTTCGATAATGGGGTCAACAGCCTCCTTAGTGTGGGGGTTGTCGCCAGTAGAACCCTTAGACAGCCAAGATACGAAATCGAAACCCTCGGGGCGGTTCAGGGATAAGGCGTCGCCATTGAAAGGATCAATGATAAGGGTGAGATAGCCGTTAGCGGCATATTGATCAGCCATCAGCCTGCTATTCTGCCAGATACCGATAACATCGGGGATAAACAGGATAGCAGCGTCTTTGGCCGTAGATGGCTCGGGAGTAGCCAGGTAGGCTTGGTGTATGCCTACCTTGATGTCTGCACCTGTGGGCGTGCCACTAAACGACAATACGAGGTCAGCATAAGGATCCAAGGAACAGTGGTAATGGATATTAGGTTAGTGCTTAAGTGTAACTTACTCGTGCTTGACACCTTTGACGCAGCAGTCTCCGGGGGGATTCGAGGCCATCTTGAATTCGTAGTATTTGTACCTAAGGTTAGATGTCTATCTTTTATATGCGTATTAATGAGTAGAAGATTACGAGGTGATGTGCGGCGAGAACTATAATATGGATATGCCAGAAAGAAGGAGATATTCAACTTCGGATGAGTAGAAGGAAGAGCAACACCAATATCAAGTACAAGACGAGAAAGGCTTAAGTATAGAAATTGACGCTAACAAGTCCCTAGTCGTCGAGATTTATCAGCAGCAACAACACTAACATTGTTACAGCTTGTTCATTCTTTCCGCTTTATGAACTATAACTTCCCTTATTTGACCCCTCCACCCCACCTACATGTTACATGTACCTGTTCTATGTACATACACACTAGCCGTCCGCGGTGCCGATGCCTGCAAAATCTACGACAAACCCCACCCGGATTCTCGATGGATTGCTTCAATCGCGTCAGCATGCAGGCACGTTTCGAGGCTTTTTTGTTTGATACATACCTACCTAGGTAGGTACCTATGTATATCCACACGTGCAATGCTCCGATGCCACCGATCACCGATCACTGATCACTAACCAAATCCCGTTTCCATATAAGAGGCATATCAAAAAGGTCGGGCAATTAGCTTACAGCTTCACTACCATTTAACTTACCTGTCCAGCATCATGAAAATCTATCATTTAGGCATCTAATATACTAAGGATATTATATATTATATATTATATATTACTGATCATTGTCTTTACGAAGCGTAGTTCCTACTCTTACGACGGGTTTCGACTCCTGAGACCTACAACTTCGACGATTTCCGGTCGAGCATGGGGCCATTCATCCACTTTTCCATCTTCTGTGTGTGATCTTCCCCTGCTCCCCCGTACTTGGCTCCGGAAGATCTTCTAGTCTTGACGCCTCGTCGGCATTATCGTGTCGTGGGAGTCCTACCTGCAGCCGAGATGATACCCAGAATGGAATCCATGCTCTATTCTTCTGCTCTGTCGACTGTCTGCCAGAAGTACGACCCTCTCGGCTTTGTCGTCCCAGTAGAGCCGTGGATGATGCCGATGTACGTGTTTCGATATCCTCCTGGTCTAGCTGTGTTCCTATTTTCGGTGACGGCGACTTCCCCGGACCTAGCAACAGTCGTAAAACTTGAGTGGGAATCATAGGGGACGGGGTTTGATGCATCCATTCTTCTCGAGCGACATCCTTGTGTGTTGCTACGTTGCTAGGTGTGGAACTGGTTCCGGCCGTGCTCGCACGAACCTGGGATGAGGATATGCTCCTTCGGCGCCGCTTTGATTGCCCTGGTATTTTCGCTAGTTCCGCGTCTGTTCGTGGAGATAAACATTTCTTCTCCGTTTTCTCCGTTTCGCCGTATGCTTTCTTCGCTTGGTCGACGTTTCTTTCGGACTTTATCATCTTGTTCCGTATATAACCGCTTCCGCGGCCATTCGTGTTACTATTCCGTACCCTTCGGCCGTTTTCTGTTTCCTCTGGGTTGCTTCCGTCCTCTTTGTTGTGAGGCATTAGTTTTTTTGCTGGGCCGGAGATCGTGTCTCTATCTCCATTATACGCGCTCGTCCGCTTCTTGAAAGACCACCAAGATTCTTGACGACCTTCTTCTTCTACTTGGGGCTCTGGTTCTATCGAAAGTTGGCCCAGAGATGTTGATATACCCTCTAAAGGGCCAGTATTTGATGTCTTCGCTTTATTCTTGGCTAGTCCAAGGATGCTACGAAACGTAGTCCTATGTTCGTTCGAGCGCTCGCAACTGGCTTGAGATTCCGGGGTACCTGTTAATTTGCTCCTTCTCCGTGTCGTGGGTGCAAATATCTGATTCCGAAGACTGGAAACTGAGTTGACCTTCTTGTTCTTCCGTGACAGGCCCGGAGCTAGTGGTGTTTGCTCTCTCGAGGTCTCAGCTCGTTCCGTATGACGAGACGCCGGTGTCAGTTGCCCGCCGTCTCTAATTATTGCAGTTGTATCTTCAACTATAGTGTCGTAAGGGTGCGTGCTCTTGCCGGGTTTGGTATTTGCGGGTATAGAGTCTAGTATCCTAGGATTGTCAGGCAATGTCGATGCGCTCGGCCCTTTCTGCTTCTGTGACTCTATTGCTTCTACATAATCGTCAATTCCGTCCTGCTAAGACTCAATCTTCATATTTATCCATAGTAGGGGAATCGAGACTGCCTCGAGCGCCTTGACTCGTCGTGATTTTGGCTTGTCTTTGGCCTCTCCTTCTCGGAGTTCTCGAGACTCGTATAGTGTTTGTTGAGTCGGCCAACGATGTCTGTAGTCAACTACCGCCTTTTCCTTCTTCCTCGAATGTCTTCTCATTCTGGCATTAAGGTCGCCTTCCGAAGATAACGCCAGTCCGTAATCAGACGGTGCTGCTCACGTTACGGCCCCCGGCCTTTTATGAGACTTGACTTTACGTATATCACAAATAAAAATATAACCTAATGTTGATCGATGTAGAATATATTGCAGCTAGTGTATATAAACCGCATAGTCCCAAAGAGTTATGACCTGGGATAACATGTTTGTTAGTCATAACCAAAAGAATAAGGTATTTTCTAGACGATCATACTTGCCTCCTAGCTACTGTATACCTATACTTACCTAGGTACGTACGTAGGTAAGTACCTGTTTCACATTTTTATACTTTCGGTCAGAGTTTCCTAGGAGGTAACTTTTCTGGGTTTACATTTCTATTAGGCGAGCGGACTGTGAGGCGGTTTACCTCGAGGATTACCCCGTTAAGCAAGGTATGTAATTCTACCTGGTTAACACCATATTCAATAATAAAAATATAGGTAGGTGGACACTAGTTAGGTATATCCCATAAACTCGACGGCCTCGACCTTTCATATAGTTTTAAAAAGGTTAAAAAGTATAATATATTACGTATTTACCAATAGTAACCCAAGTAAATGATAGTAGGTAGGTACATACCTATACCTAATTCATACCACCTGTCAATATTAAGCTTCTTGTTAGTATATAATAGTTGCGAATGATATAACTGTCTAAATTGCAACTCTATCTAGTGAACAGATGAGGAAGATACCATAAAATATACACCAAGTGTTTTATATCATTATAACAAGTTCCACTAGATAGCTCCTAAGAAGCAACTTGTCCCAAGCACCTACCTGTTACACCTTCGCCCGTATTACACCTTGTCTGCCCCATGCCGACTCTTGTTGGCCGCATATTATTACAAATGACATATTTCTCTGCGCACAATATCACATCTATGTACCTAGTTAGGTAATATAAGTCTTAGAAAGCACAGTCCTCGTACCATTATCCCAACTCGGCTCGATTGTACCCTGTCCCGGTGGCAGGGGTATACGGTGCCTCGGAAACTTGTGTTGCTTGCGCCTCCGGAGCTTGATACTTGGATTGCCCCGAAACACCGTGCTGTAAGATAGGACCATAGTTCCCATGGGGAGGAGTCGGATAGGAAGAAGACATTGCAGAGCCAGGAAGTTCCTGAGGTCCAGAAAGCATTAGTGGCGATGATGCAGTTGTATGGGCGCTTTTGTAGTGCTTCTTGATGAAGAAGACGCCTAGGATAGTCAAGCCAATAATAGCAACACCACCCACAACGCCGCCGACAATAGCACCAATAGGAGTCCCGGAGCTATTACTAGATGGTACGGAAGTGGTATCTATCGATGTAGAGGATGAAACAGTCGAACTACTTGGTGTTAAGGAATGTGAATCAGTAGATTCATGCGTTGAAGACGTGGTCATCAAATCGTTTGTAGTCGACGATGCCGTGGTATCAATTAGGCTTAAGGGGGTAGCCAATAGCTCAAGAACTCGAGTTTTGCTTTGCGTATCACAGTCCCATGCTGTGACGGTTGAACCACTCGTCTTCGATGATCAAATTAGCACCTCACATCTTAAGAAAAGCTACGGGGACTGTGGCGTGGCCATCTGACGCCGGAAACCCCTGAGCCAATTATCGTCTAGGGGCTTGTCCTTTTGTACTTACAGAGAATAACCAGGTAATGCAGTATGGTAGTGCCGACTGACTATTTCACAGGGTTAACTTAGGCCCGAAGAACGATAGAGTATAATTAGGTGTTTACCAGCAACGCGTCTTTGAACTCATGCCGCAGAAGCTCGTCGGATCATAATCGTCACACTTAGTCCAAAAACTCGACGAACATGCCTTCAACTCTCCCGTACAACATCCCCTGTAGCCGCTAATATTTTCGCACGTTCCAATACTTGAGTAACAAGTATAGGTAATAGCAGCTACAAAGTTAGGTTAGCCAGGCTCCCTATGCAGCGCACTACTCGAGGGTCAAAGCTCTTACAGTCGAGAGCACCAAATCCGCATGTATCATGACCCATGTGGTATTCGTCGCGCCTTAGCAGCTCGGTTGACGCGTAATATTCCGGGGCCGTGGTAGGCATAGGCTGTAAGGCGGCAAATGCGCCATCTCGAGTCTGCGTGGGGACGGGCTGGAAAAGGAGCTTGGAGGCCGAAGCCGTGAGAAGTAGCTTGAGTAGAACTGAGAAAGGTAACAAGGCGCGCCTCATGGTTTATGGGGTTTCTTCTATTATGAGCACGAACCTGAAGCTGGCAAGTCTTATATTGGTCCGACCAAGAAGCTGTACGAAAAAGTTATGCTGGTTGAGATTGTGAGAGATCTTCAGCTTGCTGCCAAGAGTATTGATCTTTTCAGCTCTGGGGACGCATTGTACTTCTAGGTATCTTCCTCTCCCATCCATCTAATCTTGTGTTGAAGCTAGCGACGCTAGTTAACTAAACTATCACCATCGAGGCACAGCGCAATGTTGACGATGCTAGAGTAGGCAAAGCGCGGCCCTACGGTTACCTTTATTTTATTTTATTTATTATTATTACACAATTACGGCCCTCAAATTTGGTATTGTGAGGAAAATCCCGAGGTTAGCAGCATAATGTTATTATATAAGGCGCATGGCGAGTTAACTATATTCTGATGTTAGGAACTACATACGGGTTGATGAAGCTTAGACCATTTTCTTGTTTAATGGCAAATTCTAATGAGCAATACTCCGTACAATAATCCTTATTAGATTTCATGCACAGGTAAAAAAGAGCATTATGTAATTCCCTCCTAAAAGGCATGTTGGAGGGGTAGAGGAGCAAGAAGGACAGAGGGGTAAAGTACGTACCTTTGTATCTTGAATATGTAGCGAATCCGTTAGCCTACATTATCATATCTTATCAATGGTCCCCAATAAAAAATTTAAATTTCCATGCGACAGACCCCACCTAACAATTTCCAAAACAGCTTAAATAGTTGTTTTTTTCTCTTCTGTCCTTATTGTTGCCCAACCCTTCATCGTCAACGGAGGAGCAGCGTTAGAAAAGGAATAAGAATCTGGGCCAAGGACCACGTCGTAGACGTCAAGTCGTCGACGTAACCCAGTCAATCCTATTTCCTTACTATATCTAGCACTTGCTAGAATTCTGCGCTGATCTCTACGCTCCAGAATCGCCAGAACTTCTACGTTGACTTCCTTCACTATGGATCAGCAAAGGCTCGTCGAGCTGCTCCAGGCATCTCAAATTCGTAAGTTACTATTTAATATACATATCCGTGTATTCTCTGATTTGCTAACATTTTCTTCTTCCTTACCTTACAGCTGACACGCAGAAGGTCAAGGCCGCAACTGCTGAGCTCCGCAAGAACTTCTATCCTCACCCGGATTCTCTACTCGGTCTGCTTCATGTCATAGTTTCCCATTCCGAAGCCACGGTTCGCATGTTGGCGGCTGTCCAAGCCCTGCGGCTCGTTCCCAAGCACTGGGAGAAGATTGCCGACGACCAGAAGCCTGCTGTACGCAATGAGCTCCTCCAAGCCATCGTCCGAGAGCAAGACGCGAAGTGCCGTCATGGCCAATCCCGTATTATTGCTGCTATCGCAACGGTTGATTTTAATAACGAGCAATGGGGTGACTTGCTGCCTGCCGTTATGCAATTGACTAATTCCGACAATGTCGCCCACCGTGAGGTCGGCTCCTATATCATTTTCAGCCTCCTGGAAGCGAACCCGGCCTACTTTGAAGATCACCTATCCACTCTGTTTGAGCTCTTCACCAAAACTATTCGGGATCCCCAGAGTCGTGACGTGCGAGTCAATACCATGCAGTCTATCAGCGCTCTATTGATGCTGATTGACTGCGACGACGATGAACAATCCGTTAACATCGTTCAGGGGTTTGTTCCTACTATGGTGGACGTGCTTAAGGATGCTGTTGACGGCAGCGATGATGAGCGAATACAGCAGTCGTTCGAAGTCTTCCAATCCTTCTTGGCTTATGATCCTGCTCTGATATCCCGTTACTTTAAAGACTTAGTCCAGTTTATGCTTGACCTAGCCATCAACACCAACGCCGATGATGACGTGCGGGTTCAAGCGATCTCCTTCCTGGCGCAGTGTGTCAAATACCGCCGGATGAAGATCCAAGGCATCCCTGACATGGGTGCACAGCTCATGAAGAAGAGTTTGGTAATCCTATCCGAGTTAGCGGATGACGATGACGATGAAGACACAACGCCCGCCCGGACGGCTCTGTCCCTGATAGATCAACTGGCTACGGACTTACCGCCGAGACAAGTTATAGTATCTCTGCTCGACGAATTTCCCGCCTATGCCAGTTCGCAGAACCCAGGGCAACGCAAGGCTTGTGTACTCGCTCTGGGTACGTGTGCCGAGGGTGCGCCCGAGTTCGTGTCTACCCAGATAGCGTCGGTCATGCCTATGGTCTTAAACCTCCTCAAAGATCCCGTACAAAGTGTTCGCCATGCGGCTCTCCTAGGTCTCATACGCTTGGGCGAGGATCTATCTGATACCATGTCTCCCCATCATGATGGCATCATGACCGCTTTGGTCTTGAACTTGGACGCAGCTAGCGGTGATGAGTCTGATAAGAAAAATGTCGAGATTATTCGATCCGTCTGCGGCGCCGTTGACTCTATGGCTGAGGGCTTAGGAGCGGATATCATGGCCAAATACGGAGAGAGCATGATACATCGTATCGGAACGTTTTTATCGCATCCAGATCCCAAAGTCAAGTCCGCCGCAGCAGGCGCACTTGGTGCCATCGCTGTCTCTATCAAGAGCGCATTCATCCCTTTTCTCAAGCAGACTATGGAAGCCATGTCTTCCTACATCATGGTTGAGAGTGGTGAGGAAGAGCTCGCGTTGAGAAGCTCAGTCTGTGACGCCATGGGCCGCATCGCTGTCGGTGTCGGTGCACAGGAGTTCAGCCCGTACGTCTTACCGCTGTTGGTGGCCAGCGAGAAGGCTCTTCACCTTGGCAACCCACGCCTTCGGGAGACTACGTTCATATTGTGGAGCCAGCTAGCTACCGTATACGAAGGGAACCTCGGTGAATCTCTCGCGGGTATCTTTAAGGGTTTATTTGACAGCCTAGAACAAGAGGAAGAGGAAGTCGAGTTCGACCTCCCAGAAGATCAAGATGGCCTTGTCGACGAGGAGGTTGTCATGCACAGCAAAAAGAACAAGGTCAAGAGTGCCGAGGGCGCAGATGACGAAGATGAGGATTTTATGGATGATGATGACGATGACGACGATTGGGATGACCTTGTCGGCGTGTCCGCGCAAGCATTTGAGAAAGAAATTGCCTTAGAGGTGTTAGGCGACGTCATCTACGCCGCCAAAGAGAAGAGCACGCCCTACATTGAAAAGGCTATAGAGCTTGTAGCTCCCTTTGCTGAGCACTCGTACGAGGGGTGCCGCAAGACTGCTATTGGAACCCTTTGGAGGACCTATGCTTGCGTATGGGAGGTTATGGAAAAGCAAACCGGCCGTAAGTGGGAACCTGGTTTCCCCCTTAAGCTGGAGCCGGTTGCCAATATCGCCAAGCTTGGCGAGATCGTATCTACCGCTACGTTGCATATCTGGCCCGATGAGTCCGACCGGTAAGTTATTCCTCATGCGCACGTGCTACTATTTCCTATTCCAGTTCCAATGATGACTACTTTACGTTATACCCAGCTCACTCAGACGCTCTATGCGGTTGCTGAGAACACGTATTTTGAACTAGATCTGATTTTAACCATTTCCACATACAATTTTCCCGTTGAACAATGGAGGCAAGACGGACGCTAATATTCATTAGGGATGCCGTCACTGAGATTAACCGCAGTGTCGCTTCTACGCTGAAGACTTGCGGCCCGGCCATATTAGGGCAGAAGGATATGATGGAGCAGGTCGTAACCATACTCGGTACCATCATTACTCGATCGCACCCTTGCCAGCTAGATCTCGGCGACGAAGACGACCAGGAAGAGTCCCAAGGGAGCTCCGAGTGGGATTGGTTAGTAGTAGACACCGCTCTAGATGTCTTGATCGGTCTCGCTTGTGCCCTAGGCCCACAGTTTGCCGAAGTCTGGAAGGTTTTTGAGAAGCCGATCATCAAACTTCTAAGTTCTAACGAGGCCATCGAGCGATCAACGGCTGTTGGTGTGGTGGCCGAATGCGTCGCATACATGGGCAGTGGAGTGACGCCTTATACCTCAACATTGTTACGCCCGTTACTACATCGTCTATCCGATGAAGATAAAGAAACCAAGTCCAACGCGGCATACGCAACTGGACAGCTCATTTATCATTCAGAGGATGCAAAGACGTATCTCCCTGCCTATAACCAAGTCCTAGGGAAGTTAGAACCCTTACTGCAGATTAAGGACGCCCGATTGCAAGACAACGCCGCTGGATGCTTATGCCGCATGATACTAGCCCATCCCGACCAGGTTCCGATTGCAGACGTACTGCCTGTTCTCGTCGACTTGCTACCTCTAAAAGAAGACTACGAGGAGAACAAGCCTGTTTATCAGTGCCTGCACAAACTATGTAAGCCCACGTTCTACTCTACATTGTCGTTGCTGCCTGAAATGGCCTTGTAGGACTACCCCGAGAATACTATGCTAACTGTAAACTCGTAGATGTGCTTTCGAACCCAACGGTGCAAGAGCTGACGCCGAAGCTGCTAAATGTTTTCCAGCAGGTCCTCGGCCCACCGGAAGAGCAACTTGAACCAGAAACGAGAGAAGTAGTACAGGATATGGTACGCATCCTGACTAAATAACACGGTTATGCGAAACGGTTTTAAATGAGGGAAATGCCTTCTGGAAAATGGAAATGGATACGGTGCATGAAGTCATGAGCGAATGAAGGATGGGAGAGATGCGGTGGCTACCGTTGTTTACACATAGATGATTCCCCCTGAATGATTGTTTTTAAGTGTCCTCCGAGAGACGACTAGTTATAGCTACGCCTGCTGCATCTGCTGCATCTGCTACGTCGTGTCAGTAAAGAAATTCATGGCAGCGTACGAGCTATAAGCCGATATCTTGGAACGTGTTTGTGATTGCGAGGATTGTCCTGGATCGCAAATTGAAGATTTCGCAAATGTTCAGTGTTGAAAATTCGTACCTTACGCGGCTGAATACCCCATTAGACATGATAACGGGTAGGCATCTAGGTACGTATAATACCAAGAGGCTATTTGTGGTATTATCCTCATAACCTCAGGCTGCTATTAAGCTATATTGCTGCTCTAACCGTAAGATGCTATATATGGCTTATACCGACCTGTACTCATACTTCGCGATATTTCACATGCATGTTGCTGTAGATTGCTCATTCTTATAAAATTATGTTTAACTGCAATACGGAGTAATGAGTAGGCCTCCGGTGATAAGAGTTTTTTCTTAGCCGCCACTCAATCTTCTGATGTCATTATTGCGACGCGTTGACGGAATACCGACATGGTGGGGTAGGACTGACGTCCATTTTGGGCGCGTGTTCTTTATATGGCCATATCGAGGGGGTTGGGTTGGATTCACGGCTTTGTATCGTAGACCATCACGGCAGTACGGCCGTGATCCCTGCATTTCTCACCCCCTACCGAGCCGAGCCGGGGAGAGACTAATCATGCATAGGTATTATAAACTACATACACTACGTATAACAGTTACCCCTGCGTCTTACGCTTCGTAAGCCTTGGTACTCTTGGTTCGTTTAGAAATGTGACAGGCCAGTTTGAATAGAACGTATATCCAATCGGAAAAAGAACCCATCTGCAGCAGGTTGATATCGTTTCCTATATAGTTATATCTACGAGCTTCACTGGACTATTGACTCCACGGAGGGTTGCATCCTGCTAGGTCGTCCAATCACGGCCGCATTCGTGTCTTATGTACCTAATCCAGATCGTCGTCTCGATAAGCTCATTCAATTTGTTTCCGTTTCTCTAAACTGCGCTATGAGACCACATACATTCATGATATAAATTGGATGGGAATAACATAGAAAATGTAACTCATAACTTAGTATTAACAATGTGAACGCGCTCACTAATGAGGATTGGAACATGACGATAAAAACCCTAAATAAACGTGGAGATCCCGTGGGTCTAGTGGGTTACTAGGGAGGGAAGATCATCTCCGATCTATGTTACTAACATTCGATTGCCGCCATGGGACGTGAAATGGCGAATGGCACCTGGGGTTGTAGTCTTGGGGTTCCTAGGGGTGGGAAGCTTGATTTCGATCCTAAAACCGGTCATAATGAAGAGATAAAGATATGCATTGGCTTAAATAGTGAACTGTTAAAGAGGCCCCAAGTTACCGGCCTCATGTATACCGAAGTATGTATCACGAAGTTACAGTGGCGTTTTCATAATCTTAATTCAGCTCAGCCATTCTATCCACTCAATCGGCGGCGGAGGTTACTTGCAGTAGTGATATGCAACACATATCAATCTTAATCACGTTGTGTAAATTAATAGTTCCTACGTAACAATAGCGAACCTCGAATATGAAAAAATCTGTACATGAAAGAAAATTACCTATGTAGGGGATAAGTACCTAGGTAGGTACCTAACTAGGTTAGGTGCTTTAGGTTTAAGGTAGGTAGCTAAGTTTACACAATAAATAATGCATGGGAACCCTTATTGCTATATTAGCCGGTGGGATATTTATATACTGTTATTATATAAGTCACCTTAGATCTATGTATAAGTAGTTGCTCAGGTACATATTAAAGTTAAAAGATACGAACGCTGGGCCAACTACCTACAACGATGGATCCTTTCGGTATGCTATTCTACACGCGGTACTTAGGTATACAAATCCCATGTAGATACCAGACATACCCGTGGACGGCTGTCGATAGAAACCTGTTTACAGATACATATATGCATCTGCGCATGCATATTGGCCTCCACCAGGCAGTTACTTCATCTACAGCATGCAAAATGGCTCTCTCTGCAGTTGAATGTACGTGTACGTACATAATATACACAAAAGAAAAAAAAACAAAGAAGAATTCATCTACCTTGGTACCTAGGTAGGTAGGTACATAAGGTATGCAGTTGTGGGATGATTTTTGACCTTGGGAGTTGTGATCACTCAGTAAATTCCTTCGGGCGGCATTTCTACTTATTAATGTTCATGCAGACTTCAGTTCCAAATATTTCAAACATATGAGCAGGCTAATGCCATGCAAGTATAAAATAACCCTGGATATCGATTGGGGAATTGATAAGATCTGCTTCGAAAAGATGCATGGAGAAAGTGTTTAGGTGTAACAAATACCTAGGATGTAGATATATACTAAGAACGGTTAGTTGGTCTACTTTAATATTTTCAAGCAAAGAAGCCTCCAAATATGTAAGTTTGGAGAGATCGACTACAGGGTACATGGAGATACAAGCTTAGATAGGGTATGCAGTGTACAAGAGTTGACTCTTTTTAGTTGCTTTAACCTTGGTTATAAGGGCGAACTACATAGGGCGATTACCATGTACATATAGCCTACCCGCAAGGATATTTAGATGCAATATGTGAACCGGAAACAATGGGATGTCGGATACGTAGGTAGGTATGTAGGTATGTAGCTACGTACGTGGAGTACGTACGTGAAGGCATGAAGGGTAAATTCCAACGAATGAGATTTAAACGTGCGGTTGCAAAGGAATCCTGGCTTTCAGAATGGACATAATAATATAAAGCAAGCGAAAAAGACTGCTCTCCCCCTTTCTACATAATTCTGCCCTGTTTTCTTTCCATCCCTTTACTGTCTAAAATAGGTTCCGGAATAAGAGTAGGACGAGAGGCAAGAGTCGACGAGTGAAACATTGGAGGCAAAGTCATTCGTTACCAAAACCGACCTATACAATAATTCAACCACCCTCATAAGCACCTATCCACTCCAATCAACCATCAGCATACACTGTAAATCGTTTAGGAAGCCGTACCAACATTTACAATATGCGATTCACGCTCGCTTTCGTTTCTGCCCTTTTAGGCATCGCCATTGCGGCTCCTCAGGGCATCACTGACAAGCTAACTCCGACCGGTGCTGCACCAGCCGGTTGCACGGGTAGCTTCGACGGCAAGTTTGAGATCAGCGTCGCAGAGGTTACGGAAAAGCGAGACATTTCTCAGCCTCAGGTACGTATGGACAAGATGGTGTTAGAGTAAAGCTGGATCTTGATCAGGACACATGCGTAATATATGCTAACTATTGGAATAGAAGCGCGCCGGGTGCGGCAGCGATGGAGTTCTTGTGTTGACGCTGAAGGATGGTTCAACGTTTGATGCCAAAGACCGAACCGGCTACATCGCGTCCAACTACCAGTTTCAATTCGATGCTCCTGCCCAAGCTGGCGCCCTCTACACCAGTGGATTTTCTCTCTGTGAGAACAACATTGTCGCGTTAGGAGACTCCAAGACCTTCTACCGATGTCTGTCTGGTGACTTTTATAACTTGTACGATCGCGACTGGGCTCCCCAGTGCTCCCCTGTCTCGATTATCGCCGTCCCGTGCGGTTCAGATGAGCCGGCCTCGCAGATACCCGATGGTCAAGTTGTCGGTACTAGCGTTGTTCTGACCACCATTGTCACTGCTTTGCCAGACGGCCAGCCGCAGGTTATCACAACTTCAGTCCCTGTTCCTATCTGCCAGATCGGCGATGGCCAAGTGCAACAGGTTACTACGCCTTGCGCCTCGGTAACATCCAGCCCAACCAGCACGTATGTGCCTGTGAGCGAGCACACGGATGGCCAGGTCCAAGTCACACCACCAGGCAGCGCTCCCGCTCCCTCGGCTACCCCGACAGCCACTCCCACACCCAGCTCACCCGCTCCACCCGCTTCACCGGCCCCATCAATTCCGGTCTCATCGGCACCTGGGCCCTCGGCTCCTGCACCCAGCGGTAGCGGTAGCGTACCAAGCTCCTATGCTAGCGCCAGCGTCACCGCCAGCGCCAGCATCAGCTCTGCTGCTAGCGTTACCGTTCCGGTGAGCTCGTCACCACCAAGCCCCAGTGCTCCTAGTGAGACTTCGGCACCGCCCCAGAGCGGGTCATCGCGTATCTCGGTTGGATCTGTCGGTGCTCTGGTCTTCACCGCAATGGTGGCCTTTTTCTACCTGTAGAGAAAACTAGCATACACTTCGGATAGGGTTACAAGTAACAAGGATTGCTTTAGCTTGGAAGGCTTGGAACTAATGCACGTGTATACCATAATAAGATGGTTTAATGCGAGATATGAGGGAAATGAGGAGTAACATGATGATAGCAAGATAGGAGTTAAGATGTAATGCAAAAAAACCCGGTAGCATATAAATGTAATATCATGGCTTGAAATTCTTTGTTTTAATGTGTTTAAGTATTGTTTTTTACCAAAGAAAGGAGATTTGCCTTTATCTCAGCAAGCTTAGACTAGTCCTCGAGAAACGGCGGACGTAGCCCGCCGCCCCGACAAGGCTAAAAAATTAGAACAAGGCTGGCAAATCTTTAACATGTCAATTTTAACCCAACAAAAAACCTTAAGAAAACTGAAGGCATATACACTAGACGGGCAGGCGTTGGGTGGCGTTTGTGGCGCCATCGGGCAGAGGGGAGAGTGGGGGCGGCGGGCGTGACTAGTCTGAGCTCGCTGAGATAACTTAGGTACCTATGTACCTACATATGTAATACATGTAAATCCCTTCGTAAAATTAAAGCATTTCAAGCATAATGTCACGTTTACCCTACGCGCAAACACTGAATCTTCATCACTTACGTGCAGGTAGGTAGATACCTAAGATATATCCTTTTCGATCTCATAATTTCTACATTACCTAGGTACCTTAGGTACCCAAGCGCTATAGTCGCCATTCACATCATGTCCGAATATTGGAAATCAACTCCGAGATACTGGTGTAAGCATTGTAGCACCTACGTACGCGATACTAAACTCGAGCGTCAAAACCACGAAGCTACCGCCAAGCATCAAGGCTCTCTAAAGCGTTTCCTAAGAGATCTACACCGTAATCACGAACAAGAGCAACGAGAGAAAGATCGCGCTAAACGGGAAGTCGAGAGACTCAATGGCGTAGTTAATTCCGCCTCTTCGGATCATCATCACCATGCAGCGAGCACTAGTAGAACATCCGCTTCAATCTCGTCGCAAGCGCAAACACAAGCCGCCGGCTCGCAGCGTCAACAGCAATGGGAGCAGCTAGCCGAGATGGGCATTGATGTGCCAACCGAACTAAGGAGAGAGATGGCCATGGCCAGCGAATGGACCGTTACTAGCGAGAAGGTCATCGATGATACACCCAAGGCCGAAGACGACTCAGATTCCAAACCTCAAAACGTCGATGCCATCGCGTCCGGCATACGGAAGCGACCGAAACATGAGCGTGAGATAGATGAGGAAGAGGAAGAGGAGGAGAAGGCAATTAAGAGTCTATTCAAGAAGCCTAGGAAATGGGGTCGTGATACAAAACATGCTCCGGATGACGACGCAGAGCTAGACGCCCTACTCAGCGGTGCCCTGGTGAAGCCACCCAAGTCCGAGGATAGTCCTCAGGATTCTATTGATGAAAAAGCCGACCCACTGAGCGAGACGAAAGAAGACCCAAAGTCTGATATAAAAAAGGAGGAAACGACCGACAACCTAGAGCTATGGTCTATTAAACCAGAGCCCCAAGAGAGTCATCAAGATGCGCCCGTCAAGCAAGAAGGGAATGTAGAGAGCGAGCCATCCACTGTGGTTTTTAAAAAGCGAAAGCCCAAGAACATTCGTCAGAGATAAGCTCCGTCTAACGGGATTCTAGTTTAGTAGCAGTAATTTGCTTAGGCATTACATCCCCAGGCAGTCTTACTTAAGGTAGCCTAAGCGTCGCAAAGCTAGTCGCTTGGCTTCCTATTCTGATATCTACACGGAGCGTGTACTGCTATTCACATCGTGGTATGGGGTGTCCGGACCTCGTAACCAGCATCGAAAAGCTATAGACATGCTGTGTATTCGACAGATCGGTTAGCAAAGAACCTAGACGCGGGCTTCTTAATCGCCGAATGAGTCGGCTCATGAGTGGCAAGAGAGCAAAAGGTTTCCCGCATATAATACCGGGTATCTCTGGTGCTAACCCCCTGGATGATATCCAAACAAAAAATTCTTTAATTACCAGATCGAAATGGATGTACGTAAAGCCGAAGCTCTAGCCACGCTAACATCAAGATTCGTACATGAGTGAAACAAACGTACCGAGAGATATACGAGTGACTCTTGATCATTCTCGTCTGTGGTCCCGGTATACGACATCAGTACACTGCTTTGAATGCTCCTGGGTTAAGAGGCTACGGCCTATGGACAATATGATTTGAGCACACAATACAAGACGCACAAGGCCCATAAATACGATCATGTGGACAATCAAATATGGTAGCAAGAAAGGGATAAAAAAGTATAGGATTGAGCATCACTTGGATAGACCAGTCCCCGTGTGTATCCGACAGAGTATCACGAAATAGGGACTATGAATCTCCTGAGTAAACGAGAGGGAACTACGGCCGAACACCACTTGTTAGCATACCCTGTGAGCCTAGCTGTTGTATATTGTAGTCTACTATTCACTTTTCCCTATTTTTAAAAAGGTGATACTATGTTTAGTATTAAGGTGCTCACTATAGAAATGGTACTTGGGTAAGAGATGACATTATTACAATACGGCTACTGGTTTATATTGTACATTAGGTACCTCAGGCAAGCATAGGACATGACCTCATAGTATCAGTCAATTCATTAGACTAGACTAAGGTAGCCATGGGTAAATAACTCTTTGCTGTTTCTTTGGAAGGCATACCTTCATATAGAACCATTGGTCTAGTCACTCAGTGCCACAAGCAAAGTATCATCAGTTGGATATCGTCGAAATTTAGAACATATCAGATTGCTCTCGTGTTCCCTACCTATCCAGATATACTATGAAAGGTTTTACGCATTTCGTATTATAAATCTACCAAGTCAGAGCCTTGTGCTAATCCTGTCAAATTCCTGTTTAAAGTCGAGCCAGTTGATCAGGTACCTAACCTGCTTAAAGTTGCCAAGGCCGAAAGCTCATATCCATGCGTGCCTGTTTTATTAGAATCGACGTGTGCCGAAAAGAGAGATGTGATACATATTTTCAGCCGCACAGGCTATGATTACGAAATTTCACTTTCGTAGCGAATGCGGTCTTGATATACAAGCCTCCGTAAGAATTTAGAGCGTTTCCTTTTCTCGGCGTCCAGGTCGGGTGTTGTTGGGGCCGCTACATATTGGTAACTCTGGGCGGGGTTTCTCAAGGACTCGTTGGCTCGTTGGCTTTGAATGATATATCGGTTGATTTTATCTCCCGTGTCGTGAAAGGCAGCAGCGGGGTTTCGTCATCGAGGTAAGCTGCTGTATAACACACCGGGTCTTATTATGCGATACGGACACAGCATGATAGTTGTTGTCGAATATCAACCGAACGTTCGCCGTATTCTGAAAGTCTCGACTACTTTTAGCACCCGTATAAGCCCCGGGAGGCTTATGGGGACGACCGGTCTTCTGCTGAACCACCCCCCAACCCGTATTTCATCTTTCGCATTTCACTGATAACAAGTACCTAACCTACCTAAGGTACCTTGGGCAGTTATTTATAAACATTCCCCTTCGGTCCCCTATCCAAGGTTCAATGGAGTTCTGTTTATCCCGCGCTTCTCGTCAAGTTGCATGTAGTAGTCTTTAACATGGATGAATCCAGCGACTGGGCTAGTCAGCCTTCGCTTCAGTCTCAACACGGCCAGCGCTCAGATACGAAGAACTTGGTGTCATCACCACCGTTAGCTATTCATCGCCGAACCGCTAGTGATGGTGTACCTCTCGCCTCTAGGCCATTGCCTGACAATACTTTTGGACCCATTCGCCCTTCCTCTGAATCACTCAGATCGCGGGAATGGCTTCCTATCATGGGCGCGGCAAGACCGGCTAGTCCGTTAGTAACGGCAACGATAGTGAATTGGCAAGATGATGGAGACCTCGGCGCTCAGTCATTCATGATGCCCCCTAACTTAACTCCGGATGCCTCCAGCCGACAAAAGAAACCAGGTAGCCTTTACGAGTCCTCGGAGCCCTCTCGAGCACCACGGCCAAGACCAGCTCCAATGCAGTTTGAGGATGTCGCTATGGACCACCAGTCCCCTGTTACATCCTCGCAGTCCATTTTCTCTCCTCGCGACAGATTTCGGTATAGTCGTACGGACTCTCGCACAAATCTCTTGAATACGCCGAGTACAGTATGGAGAAGTCCCCGAACACCACCCCCTGACTCTACCATGATGTCCTCTCCTAGGAAATGGTGGTATTGGCGACCTGCGTGGTTTATGTATATGTCATTTATATTTGGCGTTGCGTGTGCAATTGGGCACCACGTATTTTATGCGTCTTTGAACGGAAAGCCCGCCGTCGACCAGCTCGCTATGCTTCGATACGGCACGGTACTTTCATTCGCAGCCAAAGCTGGACTTGTAGCAGCTGTGGTCATTGCTTTCAAACAGCGAATATGGACTACTGTAAAGAATAAATTCCTCAGCGTGGCGGCTTTGGATTCCCTATTTGCTGCGACAGAGGATGCGTCGGCGCTGCTCAACATCGAGATATACAAACAAGCTAAGATACCTATGCTCTTAGCGGCGTTTATATGGCTAACACCCATATTGATAATACTGACAAGCAATACTTTAACTATGGAATTGGCTTCGAGCATAGAGAATACGACGTGTTCGGGTATCCGGACCTTAAATTTTACGAAAGATGAACTCGAGGTGACTAGCTTCCTTTTGCATATGTTACTTTCGGTCTATTTATGTCTAAGCGGACTATAGGAATGGAGGAATCCTACCAAATCCGATAATCTATATGGCTTGTCAATGTCTATATGGAATACGACAGCCTCTGATACCACCTCGCCGGACTGGGTCGATTACTATACCGGACCAAGCAACCCCTTAACCCGAGTTGCAACCCATGCAGCGTTCATGGGGCAAGCTGTGAGTAAGAGCAGCGTTAACATCGACATATGTGGCTCTGGCTGGAACTGTACATATGCTATCAACTTTACAGCGCCGGCGTATAAGTGTTCTGAACTTGCCAGTGGTGTCGGGTCAGAGATCAAGGCGCTTGAAAACCAGAAGCCGCCGGACGGGTTCAACACTAAACTCCTCGTCCCCGAAGGTGATTATAGCTACTATGCATACACGAGTGGCGGCGAGTATTCCACTCAGCAGATGAAAGATACCAGTCCCGGCGGTATTCCGAATATGGAGCCGCCGTTTCCTGAAACGTTAGGAGCATTCCGCACCGAACCAGTGATATGGATAGGGTATTCTGTGAGAACTAACCCGGATAAAGTGCCACCTCTCAACAGATCAATCCCAGGCTGGAACGACGCCTTCATTCCTAAGGTGATTGGATGCGAGCACTACGAGACAGATTACACTGTTCTGTTTAATCTGACTGGCGGCCAGCAGATTACAAATGTGACTGGGCGTAAATTTCGACGGCGTGTTATAGAGTAAGTGGTGATCACCAGCGTAGGAATATTTGACCTAGCCCTTTATAGGACGACCAGGCAATTTGGTGGTTTCTGTTCCGCCTAGATATTCAGTTTAGACGGCCAAGTAATACTGACAGCACCTAGTACAACCTGGATTCAAGGCGCGGATGCAAACGATGGTACGAACGACAATACCACGGCACGACCGAAAAGCAATTATATCTATCCAAACAATGTCCGTCACTACCGCCGGGCTGCAGCATTTCATGCGATAGGCTTTCAGCTGCGGCAGTTCCTGAACGGTACGATGAACTCAACACAGCTCAACAATCCAATTGGAAACACCAAGGCGGATCAAACGAGGCTATTAGATCCTAGACACGACTATTTCGCGTTCCCAGCACTTGGGGATTTGGTACAGGAGTTCTACGAAGACATGATAATTTCGTTGTTTTCGAACCGGCAGTTTCTCAGCGTCGTATGGGCAGCCAAGTCGGACGTGATATCCGGGACAGGCGCGGGAGACGAGTCAACCAAATACCCCTGCATCCGGTCCCGGCTGGAAAATAGGTACAACTATCACGCACGAGACTTGTGGATCGTATACAGCATTGCTATCTTTTTGGCCGCGGCCGGGGTAGGGTCGGGCACTCTCGCGATCCTAGAAAATGAGGGGGTGCTGCGTAGTACGCGCTTCTCCAGCATCGTAGCAGCAACTCGAGGACCGGCGTTAGAAAAACTGTGTTGGGTTAGAGAAGATCGGGGAAATCTACCACGGGACATTAAAAACTTGAAGGTTGGCTACGGAATCGTTCATAGGATGGGCGGCCTTGAGGCTCTACCAGAGGATACGCGATATCCCGAAAGAAGGGTTTGGGATGGCGGTGATGTGCATTATGGATTTGGATTTGAAGGGGAGGTCCGGCAGCTAAGGAGGGAGGGTAGTATGTTTCGTCAGAGGTGAATGTTTAAATACCGTACCTATCTAGGTAGGTAACTTAGGTTCCTAACGTGTATGAAAAGTTTAGAAAATACTAAAATGTATAAGTTTATTTCATCCATGAATTAATTTGACATTATTTTCACATTATGTCAGGTATGTAGGTACCTAGATACCTCCTAAGATAAACGTCGTATTAGCCACATGTGGCGTTGATTGGTTGGTCTACCCAAACCAAACCGAACCAAATCAAACCGAGTCAAACCGAACCAAACCTACGGTAAACCTGGAGTAGAAAAAAAATATGGTCGCACAAATTCTCCAAATTCCCCAAGCTGAATGCCCCTTGTAACCTTAGTATTACAACATTTTGCAGCATTTGAAACATCGGCAACTGGCTGGTACACGGCCTATAAAAGCAACTGACGTATCCCATCTAGGTAGATCAGCCGAGTCTTCATCGCGTGCACATCGTACCTATGCAGAAAAGCAGTGGTCGGACTGGATAGACGGGGTGGACACGAAAGAGCGCACGACATAAGATCAGTACACTACACTACATACAGAAAAAAAGGGCGTTAAATCCCGATGATGACTGGACATGGTGAAGTGGATCAAAGCCATTACCATCACCATTCTTACCATTCCTAACCATTCCTAACCATTCCTACCACTGCTTCGATAGGTAGAGGGTCCAGCCCCCAGACTAGCTTCTCTCGCGGGCACTTCCCGTTAGAGCCGCTGTCGCGATCCCCTCTTCCTACCAGGGCATATCCCGGCTCGAAGGGAGGATCGTTGGCTTGATTGAGTGATTGAGCGGTCACGATAGACGCCACTTGTCTCCATTCAAAGCCTGCATTTTTTTTTGTTAGGTGACTTGATAACGAGAAGCCAAGCAAATCGTGCGCTGCCCGATCCCTCTCCGATTGACTTGACACTGCCGTTCGGCCTCCTCCCGCGCGATCAGCAGCGATTTACAATTCACCCTTCCACTCCTACTATGTGCTACAACGTAGTAACGAGGCGAGCGCGCTGGGTATGATAATATGTGACTGGATTAGAACGGTCTCTTCAAATTGATCAATTGCCATAATACCTAACCTACTATGTAAGGTAATCCGTAATCCGTAGTCTAATTTATTTTCGGCTTTTTGCGTTATCGAACAAAGGAAGTACCTTGGTATTATTTCTATTACCCCCTTTTCCCCCCCGGTTTTTTTCTCTTTTTTTTTTCTTTCTTCTTCTAAGCGGCCTCCAAACTGGATCTTTGCGATCCGAGCCTCTGGAATTACGAAAGCGGTCGCATACGGTACGCCATTTCGTTTGCACAGATGCAGCGTAAACTGGGCCTGCAAGCAAAAGATAACATCATATTGCATACTGATCTTACTTATCCCTCGTGCGCCTCGGCCGCCACAAAGTCGTCAACAACGTGGTGCAGTTGAAGCGCCTGCAAGCACGCCTGATCTACCTCTTACCCAGCCAATCAATGATGTCTTCCTCCGAGACCGATAGCTCGGACGGATGCGCTGTTGGTCCTTGGGTGGACTCTTGCCAAAATAGGTGTTTTTCTTTTCCCTCCTAATGCTCCTCTTATATTGACCGGTTCGTCGGCTTCCATTCATAGCACTTATGCTACCTAAAGTACTTAGTTAATCCTAGGTAACTAGATAGTTAAATAAAACTCATGCTCTGCCCGCGAAGTTCTGTCGAGTGCATCGATGTTAGACCTCCTATTCCCACTTTATTATCCCCGTCCATGTTCAGCGATTCTTCACCGCCGCGTGTTGGCCGGACAGACGAATGATAACCGTGCTGGTTAGCTAAACCGGTTGCGTTCCCGCCTTGTCCCTTTCCCGCTACTTCATAAGTAATTGAATTAGAACTCATCTTTTCTTGTTGTTTTTATTCCCAACCTCATAGGAGAATAACAAGTGTTGCTATAATGCCTGTGGAAGTTGTTACGATCGTGAACTCGTCGGGGAAGATAATCAGCAATGTAAGTTTGCGGCTATGGCCTTTCACAATTTCGTGCTACTTGTCGCTGTTACCGTCATGATATCGTGACAGGTATTACGCTAATTACACTGTTACCGGTGCTACATCTACACTATGGATTTACTTTCTACAATATGCCCCGCAAAGCTATCTCTTTTCCTTACGGCGTTTCTAGTCCAACATATGCAGAGAACCTTTTCGTTTTGTTTATTCTATTGCCGATAATCAGCCTAACAAATATCGCTTCGACAGGGCAAACACCTGATCAATGTGCTCAAAGAGGCCAGGGCCTCC
This sequence comes from Daldinia grandis, assembly GCA_022432525.1. NCBI lineage: Eukaryota > Fungi > Ascomycota > Sordariomycetes > Xylariales > Hypoxylaceae > Daldinia > Daldinia grandis. Next base: position 2,506,545 of record JAJKLB010000007.1, read on the forward strand.
TATCAAGAGAAGAAGGCGGCTATAAAAGCTGAACGCGCCATCAAGCGTAGCGAAACCATCGACGTACCGAGTGCATCTCGGTACTATGACAGCATCGAATATGATGGGTGGCCTCGCCGGACATCTCACGATGACGCTGCTTCTCAAGCTTCCTCCCGTAGAAGCTACCGCTCAAAACGGTCTGCTTCTCAGGCGGGAACTGCCCTGACTGCACGCAATTTAAAGACTCTTACTGAAGTCTCCTCTACGGCTCCATCGCGCCCTCCAGTTACCTATCGTTCGCCGTATGCCGAGACAGCCCCTAGAGACATGGCATTGAGCCGGCCAACACTAGCGCATGCACCAACGATGCCTGTCTACGCCGGTGAGCTAGTCAGTTCAACCCCGATGCATATCGTGCCTGTGTCTCGATCGACATCGGATCCGGCCTTAAGGGAGAAGGGGAAGGATATTGACATGAACTTGGCATATGGAAGTCTCCCTCCGGATCTGGAAGAAAGGGTGGACCTTGATCCTGTCCACAAGAATGTCGAGAAAGAGCGCGAAGCAATGGGCGTAATAGAGAAGATCGAGAACCTTCTAACCGAAGCTCAATGTTTGCACCATACTGCGACGCATATCATTCAACATCTGCAGGGAAACCCGGAAGCTGCCGCTGCTGTTGCTCTCACGCTCGCCGAGCTTTCTGCGATATTGGGAAAGATGTCACCTTCTTTCCTTGCCGTCCTCAAAGGTGGAAGTCCTGCAATTTTTGCTCTTCTGGCCAGCCCTCAGTTCCTTATCGCGGCCGGTGTGACGGTTGGAGTGACGGTGGTCATGTTTGGAGGCTGGAAGATTGTGAAGCGTATCCAGGAAGCCAACACCGCTGCTGCTTCTCCGATGGCTTTCCCGGCGTACCAACCAGGGCCTGCTGAAGCCAATGGGGCTCCATATCCGGAATCAGAAGTAAGCGCGGGGTTTGACGAGGCTCTCGTGCTTGAGGAAGAGTTGAGTAGTATCGAAATATGGCGTAGGGGCATTGCACCTTTCGGCGAGGATGGCCAGGCCGACCTTGAGCTTATCAGCCCAGAAGCTGATCGTGCAATTCGCAACCAGTACGGTGGTGATGATGCGCGCACCGAGCGTAGTGTTCGCACGAATCGAACTGGCCGCACAGACAAGACATCCAAGACAAGTAAGACGACCAAGACTAGCAAGCCGCACAAACCGCAGAAGAGCAGGAAGGGTGACACAGGAGATCATCATGACGTTCCCAAGAACGGTAGCAGGAGTGGTGTCAAAGATAGCGATGGCGCGAGTGAGGCGGGTAGTCACCGAAGCCACCGAAGTACCCAAAGTCATCAGAGCGATAAGACAGAACGTCACTCCAAATCTAAGCGGTCCGAAAAAATAGAGATCAAGGCCGTCGACGACAATGGCGGCGACCGAGAGAAATCTACCAGCGTCGTGCTTCGTCCGAAAAAGGACAACATGCTTAAGTCCTTGTTCAAGAAGAAGAAGGACCGCGAAGATAAGGATCGGGCTTACTCGGTTGTTCGGTGATATTATTTATATTTGAGGTTTTGTCCATCTTCGGTTATGCGCATCGAGTTACAGGATAGGAGGATACTAGGATCCTTACAATTAACTATTCATTTACGGGAGTTTGTGGGTGATATTTATATTATATATTAGCATGATGCATATAGCGGGTGGTCGCCCATCACGAAATGTGGTTTATAGCAGTTAGCTAGGATAGGCAGGTACTTAGGCACGAAGATATACGAAGACAATGCAGAGAGTAAAATTCGCATAGCATGTCCCCTAGCTTAAGACGTCTAGATATGGTTTGGATGTGATGCAAGATTGTCTACCTAGGTACCTATGTAGGTTAGGTAGGTATTTATATATGTGTGGTATGTAATGCAATACATAAATCTGAAAGGATTCCGAGGCGGGGGCCGTTCAGTTTGGGAGCTGATGTGATTTCTGGTTTTCCAGTACCTAGCTTTAACAGGTAGGAATGGGACCAAAACAACTGGACGCCTATTAAATACAACTTCTTCCTAAAAATTAACCAAATCAAGAAATTATATGTTCGTATAGTAAGCATAGACATGTTGGTCTCTAATAGCCTTTTATCCCTACAGCCCTACTCCACTGGTATTGTATACCTACACAAGCTTTCAGGAGAGAAAACATCTAATGCCACTCAGCTGCCACGTTATATTACAGACGTAGGTCTAGATATGTACCAGAATATACTGTTTGGGCGGTCAGCGTCCCTCCTGTAGAAGTGCTAACCTAGTTTATTTCCGTGTCACCCTATTACCTATAGCTTCTTTCCTTGGGTATTCCTACGGGCTTATTGTTCCGCTTCCCTCAGCCACTGTCATCCATGTGCCCTGCAGTACTTGCAGTACCTGCATCTTTGGGTAGGACGGCGGTACGTACCGAACCGATCGAGGGCTTATTTTGGAATAAAGCCGTTGGTGCTTGCTTGCTGTTCCTGAATAGACGTTCTGGACCGAAGGCTTCAAACGTTCGATCCCGTCTAGTGGCTACCGACTAGGATCGTCTCATCAGCTTCTGTGGGGCGGGAGGTTTATATCACTCGTATTCTTGGGATTGCATCTGGAGTGATATTGTACGCTCTCCCGACTCCCATCTCCCATTAAGTCAAGTTGGTTAGATATCTACCTTTGTAGTCTTGTTGCCTTCCTAGGACCTGCATTTGAGAGAGAACACCGATTTAACTCATCTGGTTGCAGGCTGACGTACGGACGATAGCCACAAAATGCCACCCCATGATACATAGTGTAGACTACAAAACAACCCATGCTAGATCCCCCTGCGCCGCCAAGATCCTATTCTAGGAATTCTAGAAAACTCACGTTGGCTGGTAGCACCTGATTCGCCCATTATTCTGAAAAGTTCTCTCTTATTGGTCCCCTTGGGTATTTCTCTCCGTTTCAATTAACTCCACCGAGGTGACAACTAGACCTAGAACAGTCATGTAGAATATCCCCAGTACACTAGGGCTCTAATAAAATCTTGGGCTGACGGTCCCCAATGCTGAAGCAGATATTTAAAGCTGCGATGGCCAGCTCATTCATGCACAAGCAAGTAGGATTTGGCAGGGACATACTTCAGGTCTCCGTTTGAAGTTTTTCTTTCTTTCTGTTCTATCCTTTTTTACCTACTCCTTGGATACTCAACCTCAACTATCACTGATCCTAGTGTATCCTCTCCTTCATTTTCACTTAGACAGCCCCCAGCTCGCGGCTGTGATAATTAATAGACTGTTATACAGTTGTCCGTCCTGTCGATCACCACGGCGCAACCCCCTACTGTTCTCTGTAGATCTCCATATAATTGCGCAATACTACTCTTTGCCGATCGCATCGTCGTTCCTCGATCTCCCCACTCGTTCCCACTTCTTAAGCTTCTCTCGAGATGTCGGAGGACGCAGGTGCCATAGGAACGTCCGCTGCTCATGCGCAGCAACACTATGGCGAACCGACCGCACTTCATATCTCGACCGAGCAAGAAAAGAGACAACCAACTGTCCAGGAAGATGTATATCCTATGTCGCCCCGGCGGAATACAACGACGCCAAATCCCTTCAGCCGGAGAAATACGAGCATGGATATAGATGACTATTTTGTACGGTACAAATTCTAATCATGCCGCGTAATGGGTGCTGACTCTTTTATTGTTTAGACGGGTCCTCGTGATCTTTCCAAGCACTCAAAATGGCCTTTGTTCATGCAGCTGCACGGCAGCATTCTTCCCAAAATGATAATCCCACTACTTGTCGTCGCCGCCTGGGCGAGTCTTGTGACTGTCGTCTCAAAAAAGGTCCCGGGGGTTAACTTGGGAATCAGTTCCATCTTGCTCACTGTCACTGGTTTCGTCGTGGGCTTGGGCTTATCCTTTCGCAGCTCGACGGCGTATGAGCGATATGCCGAGGGCAGAAAATACTGGAGCCAGTTGATATTCACCTGCCAAGGCCTCGGCCGAGTCTTCTGGATACATGCTGTCGAACGCGAGGGATCTTCCAAGAAGGACCTGCTAGCGAAATTGTAAGACTCGGAATGGAACCTCGCGGTATTTTCCATATCTGCTAACTGGGGCTAGGACTGCCATGAATTTAATCGTAGCATTTGCGGTATCCTTGAAGCACAAGCTCAGATTCGAACCGTACACCTACTATGACGACCTCGTGGAATTAGTCGATCATCTTGACACTTTTGCTAGATCTGCCACGGAGGAAAATGCGATAAAGCCGAAGTCGGGATTGTTCAAGGCGGTCGGAGAAAATCTCGGTTTATCATTTGCAGCTTCGAACCCCCGAAAGTTAATGAAGAAAGCTCAGACTCCCCTGGGAAACCTTCCACTGGAGATCCTCTGCTACCTTACGGCATACGTAGACGAACTGGCCCTCAATGGCCAGCTACCTGTTGGAATGCAACAGACTTCCGCCTGTAAGCCGCTTCCAACTGAATGAATGCACAAGTTTGACTAACATGGCCCTACAGATAACCAACTTCAAGCATTGAACGACGTCCTAGTCGGTACCGAGCGAGTTCTTAATACACCCCTTCCTATTGCTTATGCCATCGCTATTTCGCAAATCACCTGGATTTATGTGTTCCTGCTGCCCTTCCAATTGTTCCTCGAACTTGACTGGATAACGATCCCGGCTACCGTAGCTGCGTCCTATATCATCCTAGGCATATTTTTCATAGGTCACGAAGTTGAGAACCCTTTCGGTAACGATGTCAACGACTTGCCTCTAGATCTATTCTGTCAGCAAATCGTCCAGGATATGGAAACCATCGCGGCGCGGCCGAAACCTCGGTTCTCCGACTGGGTCGAGAACCCGAAGAATAAGGTCTTATATCCTCACAGCGAATCGGGCTACAGCGTGTGGGCGCAGCGACCCGAGTCAGCCATTCGGAGTGCGCTACGGAACCGGCCCCACGCCGGGTTTGACAAGATGGACGGGAGCAGCGGAACGGGAGCTCAAAGCGTATAAGATTGCAATGTCGGGCTACTTCTGGGTTATGGAGAAGTTTTGGCTTTGCTGGGACTGTATCCATTAACAGAACCTGCTCTCCTAAACATAATCCCTGCTCTCACATCCTCGTTGAAGGAAGCCCGTTATTTTCGTGAAGCTACCTAAGTACCTAACCCAGGTATCTACCTACCTATCTAAGTATTTGTACTTACATTTCCGGAGTTTTTTCAATAAGTTCTTTTTTAATCATGGGGCCAGGAAAATAGGACAGCGTGTTTGGCGGTATTATTTGTGACGTTTGGGTTCTGGCGGGATTGCGTTTAAAAATAGTTATATTCGTTAAGGGGTAGAAAAACAAGGACAAAAGTGCGAATTGGCGATGCTATTGGGGATAGAACATTACCATGGAATACATTGATATTGTGGGGTTGATTTAATTCATAAAATCCCTTATCATAAAAATCCCACTTGGGGTTAAAGCTCGACATGCAATATCTCTATGCTCCGTACCCGTCATCATCTTGGACCCCTCCTCCCGCTTCTCCCAACTGGCTGATTGGCAAGTGGCGTATACTTATGATGAAGAAAACGTACCACAAGCCGACTAACAACCTGCGACTACCCTGGGATGTACGGGATATATCATGGTTCCTTCTTTAAAGCCGCACTGGCTATCTCTTCTCGATGCGCATTGAGACCATTTATAGTAATAACTCATACTGAAACTCCACTCAGTCGGCGGTATACAATGTCTTCAAGCGATGCCACGAAAGGGAAAGATGGGCTCAAACGGCGATCTGTCGCAGGATCCTTTCTTTTCAAATTCCCTGACGGCGATGAGAAGAAAGCCCAAGTGGCCTTGTTTAAACGTAGTGGTAAGGTCAGTACTTACCAGCATAAATTTGCTCCCATATCCGGCAGTGTCGAGAAGTGCGATGCCAGTCCGCTCGCCACCGCTTTGCGGGAGATCAACGAGGAGACGGGATTGACCCTGTCTTCTATCGAACTGTTCCGCATCGGCAAGCCATACTGTTTCGTCGACGAGTCTATTGGTCGCGAGTGGACTATCAACCCATTCGGCTTTCGTCTCAAGGAGAAGTCCGAAGGGGGGAAAGGCGAAGAGGGGATCACCATCGACTGGGAACATGAACGGTTTGAATGGTTCAATCCACTAGACGTGAATGGGTCGGACGAGTTTGGTGGCGTCCCAAAGCTCGTCAATAGCTTGCGAAGGGTGTGGCCCGAGTACGACCTGGGCCCGAGAGCGGCCAAGACTCTAACGTCTGGCATACAACAGCTGCGAAATGATCATGAAAGCGGCGCCAGGCAGCTTGCTGACCTGGCGATATTCATCTTGAGGAACCTTATTGCAGAGATGGATTCTGATGTGATTAATGATAGCTGGTGGGCGAATATCCGAATGGCCGCATGGCATATCTGTAAAACTCGCGAGAGTATGGGAGCTGCGATCACTAGTGCTATAGTCAAGGCACTTGACCGGATTGAGGACATAATCACACAAGACCTCCCACCACGAGAGAAGATTCAGAAGATTGATGATGCCCTTGGGAGTCAATTGAGCCAACGTAAATCCACGACCGATCGAATCCGGGACGCTTTCATCGACTATCTCCGCAGACATGTTATCCGAACTTCGGGACCCCAGAAAACTATTTCTATCCTTACATTATCCTCTAGCTCTACTATCTCGGCGTGTCTTTTGCAGGCTGCTGCCCGCCTAAGCGTTTCGGTTGACATTCGTATTCTAGAATCAAGACCCCTCTACGAAGGTGTGACTTTAGCCTCTAAGCTGCTCGAGGTAGAAAACGATTCGGTGGATTTAAATGTGACGATCTATACAGACGCCTCTTCGGCTCTAGCTGCCGAGGGGATCGATCTCGTCGTCCTTGGAGCCGACCGCATTAGCACGTCGGGAGACGTTAGCAATGTAAGTAAATACGTATACCGTATACTCCTGTGCTGATCATACGCCTAGAAAATTGGATCACTTCCTGCCATTCTTTGCCAGAGACACGCTGCACCAAATGCGAATGTTGTTATACTAAGTGAAACAGAAAAGATAGCTCGCCCGGGCTTGATCAAAGACCACTTAGCGGAGGAAAACAGCTCAACAGAACTCATGCGTACATGGAAGGGGATTGCAAAAGGTGCTGATCTTATAGAAAAGGTTTCGAATGACGGTGAACATGATAGAATACGAGGAAGAAAGGTCCGGGTAAGAAATTCATACTTTGAATGGATCCCCGCTATCTTTATCCATGCCTATGTAACCGACGAGGGGCTTTGGTCCGTCGAAAATATTATAGAGAGATCAAACTGGATCGGCAAGGAGACAGACAGGGTTTTTAAGGATCTTTAGTTCGGGCTGTAAGAAAAAAAAAAGACGAAACTGTTTACTAGGGTTAACTAGGCTTATACGTATGGTTCAGTGGACTGAGAAGCTAGGTAGTTACGTGAAGAATGCTCAGTCAGTTATCAGTATACTAATATACGTGTATTCATTCTATCGTGTCTGTATTTGCAAGCTAACATCAACGTAGGATTTTGTCCCGATTATTAACCACGAGCGGAACTACCTGTATCAGGCAGCTAGTTAAAGAAGGTTGCAATTCGGTAGCTTTAGGTTATCAAAAAGTGAGTACCTTGGTGGACTATTTGTTATTATTAATAGCCATGGGTTCCCCCAAAGCGCGGATTTTGGTATCCAACCTACCTAGGTACCTATTTATCTAAGTTCATCCTTAAGACAAAAAGTCATTCACCGCACTTAGCTTAGGATGGAATAGAAACCTTGTAGTAAAATAATAATATTTTAATTAATTGGGTATGCTATCAGGGGAGGTTAGCCCGCCGTAACCTTGGTATATCCTCAGTATTACCTTTACCGACCATCTTGACTAGGAGCTCCTCGATGGCCCTAAGGCCTCAGCTCAATAACTCATAGGGGTGGTGTAGAGGTTTGGCTAGGAATGCATCTAACAGACTCCGCTGGGTATCTTGTTGCTTCCCGTGCGCCGGCTGCTTGAGTACGCAGCGCCCTCACCGAGACCCCGCTTAGCGAAGGCAGTCCAGCTAGAACGCCACTTGTCAGTTATTGCCTTGGTTTAAGTTGCCAGATTTACTTACAGCTCGCAGACATTGTCACCACCGGTTAATGCCTCGTCGGCGTCAATGATGGCATCACGGGCTTGGATGAAGTTGGGGTTGCAGGGTTGGCTAGAAAGGATACAGGGTCAGTTCGTCACACTGTCTAAAGGCGTCGCACTATGTCTTAGGTTCGATTACTTACAGGGCCAAGGCGTCGACCACAAGCTTCAGAGTCAGGTACTTTCCGTCGGTCGGGACACCGTTCTGGTCGAATTCGGGCTTAGGGCCGTCATTCTTGCCGTGCTTGTCGATGAGGTTCCATAGGACTTCGTACAAGATCGTGGCCCACACCTCACCAATATCGTGAACCTCATTGTACGTGTTAAGCGTGACGTATTGGTATGGGTTGACGTCGAGGCTCGTCGAGTATAGATAGTTTCGGATGCCCACTGGGTCGTTGTAAACCCACGCACCTAAGCTGTAATCCGTATTCCGAGTGTCGCCAGGCTGTAGGCGGATAGCTGTTGCGAAGAAGTCGCCCCAGCCCTCGCCCATACCACCCGATTCAAGCGCGTTCAGGCAGTTGGAGTTTGCGGGGCCACCGGTCAGGCGGTTCGACACTAATATGGGAAGATATCAGCCTTTCTATTTCTCCGGGTTGCTAATTAAAAAAGAAAAAGGATTGTCACTTACATCCGTGGCTGTATTCGTGGATGATGACGCCGGCCTCGAAAGCGCAGTCCCTATAAGGGGTCGACTGTGTCCAAATGTACATCCTCATCCGTCCGTTCTGCCCATCGGGAGGAGTGGCGAAGTTAGCATTGTTGGTGCCGGAGCCGTCCTGCGCGTTAAGGATGACGAAGTCATTACCCTTGCCGCCCTGTCCGTTGTTGTTGGTTTCGAAGTTGCCAGCCTCCTCGGTGAAGCCGAGGTCATACAGCAAATCATGGTACGTGTTCGCCGTATAGAAGAGCTGGGCAACCGAAGCATCTGCGTACGACGACGGCGGTGTCAAAGTTGCGTCCCACTTATACTCGAACTTTAGAGATGAGCTGTCCGGGCGATAGTTGTTGAGATAGTCCGATCCACCATCTGGGTTGGATTGCGCAATGCCGTTGTCTATTGACAGAAATTTCAGGTCAGTCGTTATATCCTAAACGCATATTACATATGCAACGAGCTATGCGCCGCCATAAGACGACACGATGGATAGTTTAGAGGTCAACTCACTTCCTCGTGTAGTGGTGTAGTTGGTCGTTCCGTCGGATATCCACGTGAACTCGGAGGTCTCGAGATCCCACGGGTCCGTTACGACTTCTCGCTTGCCAACATCGGGGTCGTTTGTTCCCCAAGGGCTATCGAAGTATTAGAAACGAGGTTTCGACCGGATGCATGACTTGTACTTACTAGACCAGGTACGTAGCATCGGCGACGTAGTCGACCACACCATGGATTTCTTCATTGGTGTTTGCGTCAACGTACGACAGTAGCCAGTTGTCTAAGATGTCGGTCTCTATCCTCCATGTAAGAGCTAGGTTACCATCAGGCTTGGAGAAGTACACTAGGCGGGCTTCGGGGTCTTTCATCGCGCCTGAAGTTCCTTTGAGCACAAAAGTCTCAGTGCCGTCGGTCGCCTCTGCGGAGGCGTCCCCGGTTACGGGTAGCTCCAAAATCTTAGTAGCACCTGAGAGTGCTTGCGTCGGGTCCGAGAACTCCCGCTTCTGAAGAGGGCTTTCTTCGGGGATGGAACCCGTGAAAAATGAGTTACCGTATGAGAAGACATTCCCATCGGCGCCAATCTAATAGGCATTAGTTTCAAACTTATCAACTTCTCCCACAACTAGGCTTCGAGGCTTACATTGACATTGAAGTCGGCATTGTCAATATCCAGTCCGTGCGCCGTCTGCTTGAAGTTGACGTGAGCAATCCCGTTCTTGCCAACATAGTGGTCGTCAACGAGGCGGAACGTGGCTCCGGGGACAGTAGCTTTGACGAGCTCAGTCGCGGTGTCGACATAGGAATCCCGTTTTAGAAGACGGACGGCCCTGTTGGTGCTTGCCGCAGCCTTGTTCGTATACTCGGCCGTCTCCTTTAGACGATAAGCGTTTAGGTCTACCGTCCGGCGCCGGAGCCCAGCCTTGTAAGATTGGGCAGGGTGGCCATGGGCGGGCAGTGATGCGCCTAGAAGGCCGAGTAAAAACAAAGATCGGATCATTACGAAGGAGAAGCAGCAGAGGTGACTTGCTGTGCTTGGGCTTGGGCTTGATGGCTCTACGACCGTTCAACGTCGAGTGTTTATATAGCTCGAGCTTCTTGGGTATTTGGTCTCGACCCTGGTATCCCTCCTCACTTAACTTCCTCTTTCGAAAAGGTTCGTGATGGCTGACAGACATAATGCTTATCGGTAGGGTTGGAGCTCAACATGCCTTGATTTGTCGGCCCACTGACTACGGTCGTGTGCCGTTGACTGAACATCTCGCAGATATTCCTCCGTTCAAGAAGGCTGTCAAGATTCAGGAGCACAGCTCCCATTGGCGGAATGCACAATAAACTCGACAGCTCCTCCCCTCCTGCTGGATACGAGTTCACGAAAGGAAAGTGGTTGTCAGTTGCAGCGGCATACCGCACGTCTTGACAGGGGCCTATGGCGTTCGGAGTAGGTCCCTGAATACGGTAGGCCGGCTGGCTGTCATGCCAAGACGTCGGAGGTCTGACTGGGACGAAATAGCGCCGGACTGCTCTATATGTCGGGCTTCAATTTTATGATACGGTGTACTCACCGGACGAGGCTAAACCCTCTATTCGATTAGCCTCATTGATTTTCCACCTGGCCTTATAATTGCTATCGCTTTCTTTAGGGCTTTGGATTTATCATTTGCCTCCTTTGCAGTAGGGCTTCAATACCCCAAGCTGCCAGGGCGCCTGATGGGCTACAGACAACCTCTACGAACTTGCTAATGCTATTGGAGCCTTGATATGCATTCAAGCAACTTCCAATTCGAGAATGTCTTTTCTGCTCGCACCTCTCAAGTATGTATGTCTCGACTATGGCACATTCTTGTCAAGGCTTAGCTCCAATCTTTTGGTACTCCCGGGGGTCAGCCTTGGCGCATCGGCTGACCTCCGCTGCGCCAATGTCGCAATCTGTATCCCGGCAGACGAGGAAGCAGGACTACCTTATTAGGGCGCATGTGTGACGCGCTGAGTCCTATGGTAGGACATGTCGAGATAAGAACTCTTGGCTTGGCAGATGCAATATTTGTTGCTTAAGTCCTAAGGCTGCCTGCCCTACGCCAGAGAAAGCTGTAGGCCTGTCCCCTATTAAGTTGACATTATAAATCGACCTTGGTGGTTAGACGGCCATGACTGGTCTGGCGCTTAAATAGCGGTCGATACGACTCTTATGACCTGGGAATTGATTGGTGGTTGTATTGCAGACCTTCCTAGAGAAGTAAGACGACCGAAACTTGGACTACGATGTTGCAGCTTTATCGTAAAGCGAACTAGATACGAAGTAATTATCAGACACAACAGGTTACTTGTTCTGTACTCTCTACGACCTGTTCGAACTCTCTCACTCCTTTGGCTTCGTCGCATACGACGTAGTAAAATAATGATTGGGGGAATGCATAAAAGAGGTAAGGAGGTTGAACCTTGCCCGGGTCACCTAGGTTGAGGATGCATGCGTAGCAGTGCATTGCAATCCTGGGGCTGATCCCAGAGTTTACGAAAGGCCTAGATTCTTTGTACGTTGTTAAACACCTTTGGGCTATAAGTTTAAAATATAGGTTTTATTTCAATGGGCTTTAAACCAAATCTTGTCGAGGCAAGTTGCGCTTGTTTTCGCTATAAACGCTATGTAAATGTAAGGCTTATATTGTTATATTTATAAAGCTTAAATATTAAATAAATAATTTTAAATTAACATTATAATTTAATAAATTTAAAAGTTTATTAATTTTATTAATTTTTAATGTTTCAAAATAATAAGAAAAATAATTATTTAAATAGGTACTTAAGTACTTAAGTATTTATGTAACTAGCTAATTAAATCTTTTAGACTTTAATTACCCGATAATTTACCGTTATCGATAACATAGATGCCTCAAGCCAATTTCACATACGACCAGCTAAGTACCTACCTACCTAGGTTAGGTACTTAGGTTAAGTAGGTAGGTACCTAGTTAATCCTCATTTTACATCAACATGTTTGACCTAACTTGTACAAAGTCAAGTCTAAACGATTATTTGGCTTGGCTTGGCTCATCGAACTCGCTGGTGAGCTCGTTTCCTCTCCAAGCCGCCCCTTCGCCCTAATCAAAATATATGATACGATGTCATTAACATGACCTACCTATAGTAGCGTTATATGAGGGGTTGCATGAGGGGTTATAATTGCCTCATCGGCTTAGCTTTAGCAAGCGGTGCTCGAGCAAACTTGGCACTCTCGTATGCGTTATTTACGGCTACGACAATCGATTTTGTGATCAAGTATTGACGAGACTCTGGTCAAATTGCCCCCGAAACGGCCTCACTTGTCCTATCCTGCACAATGGACCCTAACGTTTAATAATAGCGAGGATGCAGTATATATCTCAACAAGCCACTAAGCGAATAGTATCATTTTGCCTTTTCAACTCTAAGCATGGTTGGTAATGTCGTTGCCTGGCAGGTGGAGTTAACTATGCCCTACTGCCCCCATGTATTACAGTATAAATTGCAATCTGGTAGAAAATGAATATGGGCTTAGGGATGAAGACGAAGCAAGAGGAAGCAAGACTGCATGTCGGGATGGAGGATTAAGAAACTCTAAGATAGAATCGATATGAAGACAATGGCAGTCTGCCGTTACTGGGAGGCAAAATATATGCAAATCAACGCAATTTAACTAGCCTCTTAGGCCTATTCGATTAGACTTCCTATCTGCTGTTGGTAATATCAACAAGCGGCTGCTCTAATCTTCTATAGTGACATTCGAAGGTTTTGCTCACTGTAGCCTAATGTATCGCCTCCAATATAGTGACAATATCGTCAATTACGTTTTGGGATTGGGATTTTGAGAAAAAAGGGGGGTTGAATATGCCAATATCCATACCACCCTCACGTATAGCCACTTCGACATCTAGTGTATGCTGTTGATAAATCTTACGTTAGCGTCGTCATGTCCCCGTTTTGAACGGGCGAGAATGAACTCACCATATACACTTCTAGTGCCTCGTTTTGTGGTGTAAAGTACCCATCTGAGCGTGGAGAGCTCCACGATGAGCCTTCCATATCGGGATTTGATATCGGATTATTGGATATTTCGGTCATTGTAACACTGCGCGTCGTGTCTGCGGTGCTTGGATTCATGGGAGCAGCAAGGAAGTTGACAGAGCTCTCAATCCGCATCCCCGTCCACACGTAAATCTCCCACAGGCTCGCGCTAGCATTCTCGAAGCTACTGATTTCAAGAATGTCATTTTGAATATCAATAGCTAAAGTAAGGGCTGATCGGGCTAATGGTTTTCTGACGAGAAGAGGTACGATACTCAACGTTGGAAACGGCGCTTCTTCAATGCCAGCGAAACTTGTTCGATTTGCGAGATAAACTCCGAACGTAACGTCTCTATTATATTCGCCTCGTTCGTCGGACCGCCCTATAGCCGCTAAAGCCTTTGAGTAGGCTGCGAAGAAGAGCGCCTGCAGCGTCACTCCATGGGCCGAACCTACCATTTTAACTCTCGACACGTCCTTTATTGCATTGTGCTTAAACTGTGATACCACTCCGGTCTTCTGAATATTTGTTGAAGTGTTTTGCGGGGACAGGATGCGCGTTGGGGCTATTCCGCGAAAATATGCAATCCAGAACTTTCGTCTTTGTTGCTGTATAGTAGGGGAATAGTGATTCAAAACGAACTCATACCATCTAGGTTGATAAGCGCTCAGGGTGGGTGTCAGGCTATTCTCGCATATCTCTAAGAAACGGCTCATCAAAATTGGCAGGCTGATGGCATCGTATAGGGCATGATGAATCTGTAGATGCATAAGGGGATTTTCTAGGCTTAAATTCTCAACGCGGATATATAGGAAGGGCGTCACGGACTCCTCGTACACCTGTCGACCTTGAACGATATCTAGTGAGCTGTGCTTGCAATGATTTGTTGACTTTGATTTCATAATGATTTGGACAAAGGGGATCTCGGTGGATTTGGTCGCAACAAAGTGTGTTCGGAACGGCAGAGTCTCGGATACGAGCATAGACCACGCTTTTGAGATCGCTTCATGGCTGATGTTTCCATGAAGCTGGAAAGTAAATCGCGGGAAGAAGAGAAGCCCGTTCGTGTTTTGCCAGGTGCTTAGCATGTGGACTTGCATGGGTAGAGCTGGCAGAACAGCTTCTACGTCAGCTTCATCTAACCCGGCATCATTGAGAAGAGAATCTATCTCAGCTTGTTTAAGTATTGAGTCGAGTCGCAACGGCGAATCCGTGAGGCGGGCTCTTGACTGCTTGTCGTGACTTGCTACCTGATCTATTATTTCGCGTATAGATGTTGCTTTGAGCAGGTCACGGACAGAAACGTCTAGGCCCCGTTTCCGGATCATAGATGATGCCTTGATAGCGCTGATAGAGTCCAGGCCCAGGTAATATATGGAATGGCTGGGGTTGATAATGCGCTTGTCTATCCCCGACAGCTCAGACAAGACTTCCAATACCGGCGATTTCAAGTTTGCGAAAGTTATTTCTCGTGATGCTTCGTCACCCAAAGTTGTCCTTACTCCGCCAGTGACATTACTACTCGGTTCGAACGGCTCCAATCCACAAACGGATACCTTTTCTGACATGTCAAATTCAAGCATTTCTACGTAATCCCCGGCGAAATACCCCAGAACACGTTCAATATTGGCTAGAATTCGACCTGCGCCCTCTAAGGATATATAGCGCTTGTCACCGGCTATGTGCCACACGACCGACTTTCCAGTGATCTCCATCTCAAGGCACACGGGGTAATCCACAGCGGACGATGCATGAACTGACCGTAGAATGGCACTATCCGATCCGACTGTGTGATCCCCAATATTTTGCAAGAGGAAGAGCGTATTGAAGATGTTTTCTCCTTGAAATTTGGATGCTTTCTGTACTTCTCGAAGTGGAAAATGTTGGAATTCCATGATATCCGACATACTAGCCTGTAAGTAGTCAAAATACTCCGCTATTGTCCCATAGAGTATAACTCTTAGAGGAATAGTATTCATGGTAGGAAAGAGTAAATTTTGAGCTTCGTCTGTATCTCTTCCTGATAATACCACACCAAAAATAATGTCGAGGGACTTTGAGATCGAAGCGAGCACCGGAGCCCAACACCCTTGAGCTAGGACCTGCGGTGTGACGTGATACCTTTTACATAGTGCCTTGATGCTTTGGGGGTCCAGTGAAGATAGTAATTCCGATCGATGTATGGTTGATTGATGGCTACTTGGCAGATTTCTAATAGGGCGGAGGATAGTTGGATGAGCCTCCATCAGGTAGTCGGCCCAAAAGCTCTCACCCGCGGTCGAGGAGCTGAAGAGTAAATGAGCAAGATACGGCTCATATGCGCTTCGCGCGTGATAGTGACCATCGTAGGCTGCTTGCACGTCTCTGTGGAGTAATTCAATTGACCACCCGTCGTATAGGGCATGGGCAATAGAGAGGACAAGATAACGACCGGTTGGGGTAGTGACGAGGGCGAGCTGAAATAGATCTGACGTTCCATTGGCTGCTGATGCTCTGTCCCTGGCCCGATCAATTACGGTCGAAATGCCGTCTAAACTAGAAAGCTCCACTGTTGGCTCAAACTCGAAGGGTTGATCTCGCACGATTTGACAGTACGCTGCTTTACTATTCGGGCTGTCGATCTCCGAAAACGTCGTTCGTAGAATTGGGGAGTTGGCATATACTGTAATCCAGGCTGACTTTAGTTGGTTGATATCGGTGTGTTGTGATATCTCTAGTACATCGTGATTGAAATATCGTCTGAAGTCAGACAACAGCATGTCTGCTACCATGAAATCTTGCAATGGCGTCGGCGGCAGAATAGCTGTGACATTATGAAAATCTTTCAGGTCCTGTGCTAAGTATTCCCTCAAGAAGGCGCACGAGCTGTTTAAACTAAGGGTTTCGTTGTGATCGTCATCACCGCTCGTGTTTGTAGTAATATTGAAATTGGCAATGCTCTTGAAGGTGGGATTTTTTATTAGCTCGCTGATTGTAATTTGAATCCCAATTTTCTTGAGCCTCGCAGAGAGCTTAATTCCGTCAATGCTATCCAAACCAAGCTCAAGAAATCTTGTGTTCTCTTGGATTTCTTCATCCGGCACTCCAGCCAACAAGGCCACTTCATGCCGGGCTTCCCGGGCTCTGATGTCGTTGAAGATTTTGGATCCGTTTATTTCCGTGTTCGGAGAATTTGACTCCACCAAGTATGAACTTTGCGATACGGTACTTGGCCCACTGGACGCCACGGGACCACTCGGAAGCGGCATATCACTGTCTGAATTGGTGAAGGCTATGAGAGCTTGGCTGAATTCTTCTAGTAGTAAACTAATAGCAGCTTCTGTAGCAATTTCTTTTCGAGCGACGATACTGGTCCGCAGGGATTGGTCTCGTGATAAGACTACCTCGAGCGCCAATGAGTAGTCAGGGGTTCCAGTCGAGTGTACCGATGACCAGAATGAGGTTCCAGGTTCTGCTGTTGGGACGGCATCCTCTCGGTCAAATGTCAAGAGAATGTCAAATAATGGTTTTCCCTTCGAGCACCACTTTTGTACATCTCGCAGTGGCGTATGCACATACTCTAGAATGGAAGTACTGTACTCCTGGACTTCTTGTACAAGTGAGACCCAACTGCTATGGTTACTGAGGTCTACCCGGAATGGCAACGTATTGAAGACGGGCCCGATTACATTTTCTACGCCCTCAAAAACTAGGGACCTCCCAGAGAAGACAACGCCAACAGTAGGCACAAACCCGAGGTGCTGGTATAACGCCACTAGCCAAGCGGATAGGACCACAGTTTGATGCGTTACGCCGAGCGCCAACCGTTGGGTTTCTAAATCGCTTATGGTGATCACTCGAGATAATAAGACGTCAAGTGCCCCGGGTTGAATTGTAATGGCCGGTAGTGGTTGAAATGCGCCGTCCTTAAACATCCTTTCCCAGAAAGGCCTCGATTTAATATGCCTCAAGAGAGGCCCGTGGGGCAATACGTCAAAAAACGTAGGGCTGCATACGGGTGGTTCTTGGAAATATTTTTCGTTCACCCTTCGGAGCAGGAGCTCAAAGCTACGTCCGTCGTAGACGGCATGGAACAGCCGAAGGAGGAGCATTTGCTTTCCGTGATGCTTGAGGTGGTCAATCTCTACCGGATTGCCAAGAATATCCTGGTTCGACGCAATCCAGCGGTCCCGACGTTGTGACATGAGAACTGTGATGTCCTTTTCTTCTGGATCAACCTCAAACCAGGGCACAGCTGTTTTCTTGGTCGCGACTTGGATATGCCCATCTGAAGTAGGGAAGAACGTCGTCCTTAGAACGGCATATTCCACAAATACGCCATCCCAACAATTTCGCAAGCGACTCATGGACACATTAGTATCGAGGTAGATCTGAAACTGATTGAAATATGCTGATTGAATCTCGGCGGCTTTTGATCTAGTGATCATTCCCTCTTGAAGAGGAGTGCATGGCGCGATGTATTCCACGTCTGGTTGACCTACATTCAAGGTCCTACATACTGTACCAATATTCTTATGGTAGTGAGCGCGAATGGTTTGTTTGATTTGAAGAGCTTGCCTGTTGAGAGCCATAGGGGTCGCTTGCGTAAGGGCTTGGGAGAGATGACTTAGTTGAGGATATCGTAAAATGAGCGAAGGAGCTACGAGGGTGAAGCCCCGGGATTGCAGAGCGATAGCTAGCCGTGCAACGTTAATTGAGTCGATGCCGAGTTCAAATATCGAAGATGATGGGTGGATCTCGGTATCTCCGACCTCTATGATAGTTGAGATGGCTAACGCTATCAATCGTTCCTTTTCATCAAGTGCTCTCTCAGTGCTAGCTGGATCCACCGTGCTATCCCGCAAGTGATCGTGGGATAGCCCTGCGAAGAGATGCTTTAGACGTTTCGTATCGGCTTTGTTATTTGCTGATAGGGGGATGAAGGGCACACAAAAAACGTAAGTGGGAACCATGTATCCAGGAAGGCGGTCTCTACAAGCCTCGAGCGCTGCACGAGACAACTTCAACGATCTCTGATCAGATGCGATTTGCAATTCGGTAGGTCTATGCGAGCCCACGTTGGGAGTCAGAAATGAAACGAGAAGATCTCTGTCTTGTCCTAGATATCTGGTAACCAATGTGACCACATCCGTCACTTGATTAGGGAGACCGGCCTTAATGGCGTGGTTGATTTCACCTATTTCGAGCCTCTGGCCGCGTAGCTTAACCTGGTCGTCTGCACGGCCCAAGAAGTCAAACGAGCTATCGTGAAGGACGCGAACCAAATCGCCCGTACGATATACACGTTCGCCGTATCGCCCAAGGACCGGGAAACGCTCCTCTGTGAGATCTTTCCGGTTTAGATAGCCCAGACCGACAAGCCTCCCAGACACACACAGCTCTCCGACGCCGCCCCTAAGTACCGGGATTTCGGTTCCAGGCTCTAATACGTAAGTGCCCACGTTTGGAAACTGATGTCCAATATTAGACGGTTTACCATTAGCAGGAACCCTCTTGAACATCGTAACTCCGATAGTGGCCTCCGTGGGGCCGTAAGCATTATAGATGACCTTCTTCGGTCCCCACGCTTGCAATATCTCTTGCTTGAGTTGCTCGCCTCCGGTAATAAAAATGCCTCTACATAGGCTCGGGGCTTCATCGGGATGGATAAGCTTCGCGAGACTCGGCGTTAGGTCGATATGGGTAATGTCGAGACTTGATATCGTGGCGGTTATGTCTGCGAGTACCAGGTCCTTCGGCGCCGCAACAACAGTGATACCTACGAACCAGGACCAATATTGTTCCAAGACCGATACATCGAAATGGAACGAAGCAAATTGTAACCATCTAGAATGTACGTCCCAGTGACCAGAAAAAAGCTGCTCAAAAGCAAGCATGGCCTGGACAGCATTATCATGACTGATAAGACAACCTTTAGGTGTACCTGTCGTACCGCTCGTGTAAAGACAATAACAGGGATCTGATGGGGATCTGCGAACAGGCTCTAGGGACGTTGGAAAATTTAAGAGTTCACACTCAACAATCGGATGGATTGGAATAGTTATATTTAATCCCAAGCTGTCACTCAAACACGGTTCAATAAGTAAGCAAGAGGCCGCAGAATCGCTTAAGATGAACTCAAGTCGCGATACTGGGGCGCCAGAGTCGAGAGATAGAAATGCGCATCCTGCCTTTAGAATCCCTAGGATTGAGAAGTAAGCCTCCGGGCACTTGTTGAAACAAGTGGCGATAATGGTCCCCGGTGGCGTATTGTGATGTGATAGCATATTAGCTACACGATTTCCCATCTCGTCCAATTCGCGATAGGTCCAACGTCTGATGCGGTCCGGGTTTCCCAACTCCATAACAAACTCAAGAGCAGTGGACGTTGGTATGCGCTGCGCAGAATTTTCAATAAGCTGGTGTAGAAGGCCCGCAGGAGGTGGAATCTGCTGGCTAGCCGCAGGAAGAATAGAGAAAATATCAGGCGTGATATGAGGAAGCCTGTCGTAATGGCCCTGGGGGGATGTAATAAGGTCCGCGAGTAAGGCATCGAACTGTCGCAGGAGAAGACGTGCTTGCTCAGTTGGTAGGATATCTGCTTGGTGCGTCAGATGAAGCTGGAGTACCCCCGAGGTCGTCTCAACGACTTCAAGTGCAACCGCGTATTCAACTGATGCGGTCTCCTCCAATATTTCCCACGGCGGCTCATTTTCGATTGTATCAATGGTTTGGTATGCTATTATAGTATCAAATGGTTGGCTACCAGGTCGGCCGAGCCACCGTTGCACTTTAGAAAGAGGCGTACGCTCATACCGGCGTAGACTTGTATTGTACCGCATCATGTCTCCAAGAAGCTCGAAATTGGAATTGGAGTTACGAGCGATAACAGGCAAAGTTGTCACCATTGGAAATATTACATCTTGTTCTTCCCGTGTAGTACGTCCATCAAGAACAATTCCGAAGGTAACAGATGTCTCCCCGAGATAGGAAGAAAGCACCCGAGTCCAAGCTGCCTGTAGTGCAGCCCTGACCGTAATATCTGCCTGGGAAGACATGCGACGAAGGCTATCAGAAGATATATCACTTTCCATAGATACGGTTAATGAAGTATGGGTAGAGATATGAAGCGGCGTCATCACTGGGAACTTGCTAGCAACGAGGTCGGCGGCTTTCGCTCTCCAGAATGCTTCCGAGGCTGATTCGGAATGTGTGGGATCGAGGCAAGCGGATAGAGCCGAATGGATTGAAGGGGAATATCCGCCTGTGGAACCAGATAGCGCTCCAGTTAATAGGCGAAGTAAATATCGTAGTGAATTTGCGTCATACAATGCGTGATGCATAGCAAGATGCATAGTCGATTGATCAGATCCGTGATCTACGATGACGACTCGCCAGGGCGGCATCGAAAGATTTTCGAGAACCTTTGAAGCGGCACTCGCACGCCATTCTGAAATATTGAAGGACCTAGACTGTCGAATTGACACCGGAGCAGAGAAACCAGCTACGGGGTATGTTACCATCGCATAGGAGGCATCCTTATGATCGACCGGTACGAACCCAGTCCGCAGTATCTGGCAGTTAGCCGTAAGCTGTACCCATGCCTCGGCGATTCGCTGAGAAGCAACTCCAGTCCTCAACGACCAAGCTATGTAGTTGAAGTAATGCGCTCCGTCGGAGTTAAGGAATTGCGATATCATCCCCTGTTGCGTCGGGGTACATGGCAACAATGTTTCATAGCTATTGGGTGATTCGGGATTTCTATCTAGATATTTACTGACGGTATCTTGGAAGCTGCTGAAGTCATAGACGAATGTCGCCTTTTCCCTATCAGGGGTCGTCAGGCGAGAGGCAATGCCTGCGCAGGTCGGATTCTCAATTACGTCTACTGCGGAAATGACGCACGACTCTCGACGAAGAAGAGTTACTAGTTGAACCGCACCGATACTGTCTATACCAAAGCGATATAGCGGTACGTGCCGTCCAATCTTCCCCTCTGGGATATTTACTAGTCTAGATAGTACCGAACGAACAATCGATTCAGTTCTACTCCAGGGCTCCTCGGTTTCGTATGTATCCGGTGCCACGAGACCTATATCCGTTCTTGCTAGTTCCCGCGACACAGATAAACTTGAGATCTGACTTTGCCGGTCGGCTAGCAAGTTAGAAGTGGTTAGTATATGGGACGACGGGTGCTCTAGACAGGCGTCGAAAACATCCTGGAAAACATCTAGTATAAGTGACAAAATATGGCGTGGGAATATTGAACTATTCACAGGTAAGCATCACACCCAAAGTGTAGTCCAGAATAGGGTATGAAGCTTACAGATTTGTGTGTAGTTGCGTAGTAAGGATATTTTGTTCATGCCAAGGGGTGATCTCGCACACTAGAGGCACCTGTCCCTGACTTAGCTTACTGGTCTAAATAAGCAGTAGGTATCTAATTAATAACTTACATCCATTGCGCCATGCTCTTGTTCTAGTGACCAGACCGTCCCGTCTAAAGCATATCCCTGCGGCTGGACAATGAGTACAGTATCGAAAAGGGATGGTAACTGGAGTCGTGCTTGTATATGTCGTAAACTAGTGAATTGATATGGCATCATTTCGATATTGAGCCGTTGGAATTTATTCATAACTTGATGATAGAACTTGAAATTGGGAATATTTATCCTGATAGGAATAGTATTGAAGCATGGCGCTACAAGGGTATCGATTTGATCTATAGCGATAGAGCGACCGCTCACAACGTTCCCGAAACAGACATCACGATTATCTTGCAATAGCGAGAGCGTAATAGC
The DNA here is from genome assembly GCA_022432525.1 of Daldinia grandis. Classification (NCBI taxonomy): domain Eukaryota; kingdom Fungi; phylum Ascomycota; class Sordariomycetes; order Xylariales; family Hypoxylaceae; genus Daldinia; species Daldinia grandis. The sequence continues at coordinate 2,528,692 of JAJKLB010000007.1, forward strand.
CCAAGCCGTTTGGCATAACGGTAATAATGACACACCTAGCTCCTGTGCACGAGCAGCAACGGAGGAATATGGACGTGATGCATTTCCCGATATTACATACGAGCCGGCACGGTCAACTGAGGTTAATTTACCGATGTGAAATGGACAAAACGAACGTAAGTGTTCCTCCCAGAAGCTATCTGCTTTGGGATGTAGAGGAAGCGTTTCCTGAAGGAATGATTCGAAAGGTAGAATAGGTGGTAACTGCTCGTGTCGTGATATCGCCTCAATTTCCGCCAGGAGTTGCTTCATCGAGACACCATCATAGACGGCATGATGGCAAACAAATGACAGATATTCCGTAGAGTCCTCAAGCTGGAAAATAGATAGGGATACTGGAGGTTCACCATCATCAAGCGCACTCGGAAGGGAGCTTCTATGCCGGGATACTAGATCCTGGAAATTAGCTCTGTCTGTTTTTATAGTCTTCCATATGGACGAATAAGACGCCAAAACTACTTGGACCATTGGATACCGGGCATCTTCAGTCGTTACAAAACACGTCCGTAGGATTCCATGGCGTTTAAACATCAAATCCCAGTGGCCCTTTATAGTCTGCGAGGGCAGGCAAAGCCGGAATATCATCTGATTGCAGTAGGAAGATTCATCAGGGGATGATCGAGAAGACGAAAGCATGACCTCTTGTAAAGGGGTACATGGAAGAATATTCTCTACGGACCCCTCTCCCCGATCATCAAAGCGTCTCCGAACGGCTTCCACTAGCGGCTGAGGTAGTGCGACCGTTTTCCCATCGAGCTGGGCTGCTGTTGTATATGCGCCCTCAGCGATGGCCAAAGAAAGTCGTCCGACGCTAGGGTTTGATAGAATAAGGGATAGAGGAATTCGTTTTCCTAATATTGCTTGAAGCCTCCGTGCTAGAGGTATCGCGGTAATTGAGTCTATTCCGAGGGCAGCAAAAGAACCCCACCGGTTGATTACCTTCTTATCGACACGTAACGTCTCCGAAATAGCTCCCGCTATCAAAACTTCGACTTCAGTCCATTCGAGGGAATCTTCGACGACACCTTGCATGGTGCTACATAGGTCTAACATCAAGCTCGAGAGGGTGCTAGCAGAAGAACGTAGAGAGTCATGATCGACTTTTCCAGATGATGTCAACGGTAGAGCAGATATTGGAATAACGAAAGACGGCACCATGTAATCTGGCAGAGCATCCCGCAGCATCTGCTGTATCATGACCATTGACTTTCTTATCGGATCTGTAATAGGCAATATGCTGAAGCCGGAGCGCTCAGAACTAGTAGGAACGTAGAACAAAACTAGCTGCTCTGTAGAAGCACCCCCTATTGTAGTGAGCACACTAGTGCATGCCTTGGCAAGTCTACTCCTCAGAACAATCGCTTGGATCTCCTGAAGCTCGATCCTCAGTCCTCGAAGTTTCACTTGAGTGTCGATCCTCCCTAGAATAATTAAAGAACCGTCGGGCAGCATACGACCGAGGTCTCCGGATCGATACAAGCGGCCATACTCACGATGATGGAAGAACTTAGTCGAGGTCAGTTCAGGCATATTAAGGTAGCCTGCAGCAACCTGGTCGCCCCCGAAACACAATTCGCCAACGCAACCCAGGGGCATCAGCTCTGGAGAATCTCGAGAGAAAACAAAGGCTGAGGTGTTTTCAAGGGGCCACCCTAAGTATGGCGACGAATCACCTCGGGATACCTTTCTCACGGTACATATGTTAGTGGTCTCCGAGGGACCATAGCCTAGCAATGTCAGTAGAACACTGCGAATGCCGTTGGGCACTTACGCACCTTGCCATAGCTGCCGTGCCCAGGTTTCCAGTACTGCATCAGTCATTGGCTCACCTGATGTAACGAGCATTTTAACATTAGGCAGCCGACTAGGTTCTAGAAGCGAAGCAACAGTGACAGTCATACTGAGATGGGTTACCCTTAGTACCTGCACAGTGCTTTCGATATCTTCAAACAAGACATCATTAGTAGCCGAACATAAGCACATGCCGTTACCCCAGGAGAAGAATATCTCGAATACAGATACGTCGAATGCTTGAGAACAAGCCTGCAGCATTCTATCCGAGGGCTCGTGAGGGTAGATGCAAGATAGCGCTTCAATATTGCTTAGAACATTTGCGTTGGTAACCGAGACGCCCTTTGGCGTCCCAGTGGTTCCACTAGTATAAATGACATAGGCGAGATCGTTCCGATCCCTTAGGATTCCAGGATTACGGTCGTGGTATTCAGAGAGTATCACGCGCGAGAGATTGGCAACTCGGCAGTAAAATGCTTTATCAATCTGCCGTGGAAATGATTCATCGACAAGGCAAATTTGAGGTTGGGCCTGCTTAAAAATCAGTTGTATCCTCTGCGGAGGGGTACTGGGAAGGACGGGGAGATACGCGCAACCGGCCTTGAGTATCCCGAGAATAGCGCAGTACAGTAGTGGAGATTTGTTCATAATCAACGCGACTATACTTCCCGACACAATACCGGATTGCCCTAGATATTTTGCTATTTGATTCGCTCTCGAATTTAATTCTTGATAGGTTAAAGTATGTGTTTGGCTATTAGCAGTGCCAATCGACGATGCGAAGCATAGGGCTTCGTTAGTTGGATAGTTCAGTGCCACCTCCTCTACAAGCTCGGACAAGCTTGAGGGTATTCGAAGAATCTTGGGGATTACATTGTGGCGGGATAGGTCATCAACCGCAAAGCATTGCAAGATACTACTGAGCGGTTGGTCGCTATTGTCAATGAAATAGTGAATCAAAGAATCGAGATGTTTGAATAAGACGTCAATTTGGGGATGCGAGAAGGTGTCCGAATGCCATGTTAATTGGCACGAGAAGCTGCTGTCAGAGGGGATTATTTCGACGAGGAGTTTTGCTTCTACTTTGTCCTTATGCCAAGCTTCATGAATAATGCCGTCGACCCGTTTGCGGCTGACAAGAGTTTCCTGATAGGCGAAGATAACGTCGAAGAGTTTTTGAGTAGGAGAGATTTCAGCAGCTTGCTTGATCTCAGAAAGAGAAAGGCCGCCATATCTGAGCGTTTCCCGATTGAACATGTGAATCCCCTGGAGAAGCTCAATAACCGAAGTATATTCGCTTAAGACAGTTCTTATGGGGAGGGTTGTCATACACGGCCCCATTATCTTCTCAACGCCGGGAATGGGAACAGTCCGGCCGGATGATACGGATCCTATCGTGATGTCACTGATGCCATTGATTGCCCCCCAGAGCCAGGTTAAACAAGCCTGGAATATGACCTGGGACCCAACAGATGCTTTAAGGGTGAAGTCTCTAACTAATACGGGATCGATCTTAATCTCCTTTTTTGCCGTTATAATCCGGGACTCTCGTACAGCCGATGTTCTAAAGTCAGGCAGCGGCGCAGGGGTGTAGCCGCGAAGCCTCCCCGCCCAATATTCTTTTGCATCAATCATATTCCTCAAGGGGGCAGCTAGATGCTGGCATACCTGCCTGAACTGAGGCCTATCCACTGGTGGCTCGCCTTGTGCTAGAAGAGAGAGATCTTCGATTAATAGATCCATTGTCCATCCGTCATATATTGCATGGTGAATAGTTATCACGACGGAGTGGTACGTCGCCGGTGCGTGGCTGGGGATGATGCTAATTTTGAATGGGCGACGAAGGAAGTGCTCGACGTCGGTGCATTCAAAAGAATATATATGGTCAAGGGTCTCAATCTGGCCATTTTCGAGTTGCTTCCAAATCACTTGATATAATTCGTCATTGAGGTATGCAAATCCTGTCCGTAGAATCTCATTACGTTGAGCGAGAGCGACGAACCAGGACTCTATCGATTCGACCGTAAGGTGGTTGGGAAACCGGAGTTCGGTTTCATTTATATATAGCCTCGCATCCTTTAGAGTTTCAGCAATCATCGCCTCCTGGAGAGAGCTGCACAGCTCTACACGCTCGGCGTTCTCAGGATGTAGCTGTGTCGCTATTCCAGATGCTAACATATCCGCATAACGAACCTGGTCATACCGGTTAAGGGGAGAAACATTTGAGCTTGGCGAGCTTACCCCACGATGCCGGGCTTCGATGACGTGAACAAGCTCCCGTATGGTTGTCACATCTAAAACGTCGATAGCATTGATGGTAATTCCGCTGGCCTGAATAGTAGATGCATATTCGATAGCTGCTAAGGAATCCATTCCTAAGGAGGGTAGGTATATCGACGGAGTGACACGCTGTCCGAGAATGATCTCGGCGATCTCGCAGAGCTGACGCTCCAATTCATTTTTGAACGCTTCCTTCGCGCTGGAATTATGAGGAGTCGAAGTTTCGTATTGTTCGATTAGGGATTTCTTATCGATCTTTCCCGAAGGCAATCGAGGAAAATGTTCCACGATCATCAGATCAGCAGGGATCATGAAGGCTGGTAGCCAGGATCTACATTGAGAAAGAATTGCCGCCCGCATCCCTGCTGATGTCGCGTCGTCTTCAACCGCCGCAAAGGCCACCAAAACGTTGGAGATTACAACAGCAAGAGCTCCATGGCATCCTGGCGTGCGCAAGAGGGCGTGCTCGATCTCTCCGAGCTCGATTCTTTGCCCGTTCAACTTGACCTGGCCGTCACCAATCCTGCCAAGACACTCTATTGTTCCATCCGGTAATATTCTAGCCTTGTCTCCAGTCTTGTACGCTCGACCCCAATCCGTATCGAGGAACGCGGCCGAACTCTGTTCGGGTCTATTAACGTATCCAATGGCTACCTGATTTCCGCCGATTGCGAGCTCTCCGACTTGACCGAGAGGGAGCACCCGGAATCCCGGAGTGTCGCTATCTATTACGAATGCCGATACGGTATCGAGAGGAACTCCAATATTATTCTTGCTAGACTTCTTGGAATATGATGGCTGGACTGTGCTGCAGCCGTCTGCATGAGTATTCCAAACCACAACAAAGAGCAACTACCGAAGAACTTACCAATGAATCGCTGCTTCAGTAGGGCCATACATGCCCCAAAGCATACTAGCTTCACCACCGTCACCTCCAAACTCCTGGATGACAGGTTCGGTAAGCATCTCGCCGATGGTCAGTAAGAGACGCAATTCGGGAGCATTGTTCCTCTTCTTGAGTAGGCTACCGGCGACGGACGGTGTTAATTCGCAGGCATCTACGCGCGAGTCTCTCAAAACACCGGGAAGATCAGATAGCATATCCGCGCGACTGCTGCACACAAGAGTGCTACCGCGGAACAACGGAAAGAAGATTTCAAACACAGACACGTCGAATGTGGGCGCCGCGAATTGAAGAAAACGAGTGAATCGTGGGATGTGGCGGTCGTGGGCAAGCAAACTCTGCGTCACTGCACGGTGGGATATTGCAACCCCTTTGGGCGTCCCAGTAGAGCCGGATGTGTACATGACATACGCAAGGTCATCGGGCTCAGGTACCCTGTATCTGTAGGGAGCCGGCTGGCCTATGTTGCACATTAGGGAGTCTAGTGATTGGTCGATCGGCAAGATCCTGTAAGCATCGTCGTCTGGTATTCTCGTTACGAGTTTAGAGTCAACTAGAACAAGCTTAGTCTTGACATCACTCAATATGAATTTGAGGCGGTCTTTCGGGATATCGGCGTTCAGAGGGCAAAAGGCAGCGCCAATTTTCAAAATAGCGAGGAGCCCGACGTACAGCGTTGGCGACTGTGGGATGAGAATTGGGACAACAAGCTGTTCCTGGGAGTTAACCGACCCTAGCAGCCGCAAGATTTCGAGCATGCGCGCAGCCAGGGCGGTCGCTGCAGAGTGAAGCTCACGATAGGTGACGCTAAATCCAGCACCGGTGCTACATTGATAATCTATAGCTAGTAGGCCATTGTTGCTCGACTCCGCCACTAGATCGTGAAGGAGCTTTGGTCCCTCAAGAATCAAAGGAGAGGGATTAAGGATGGATAGTTCTCCAGAGTCCATCTTTAGCTCCATGGTGAGACACGAATGACGTTCTTCATTAGAGTATTTGCGATTCACGAGAGGATAACGGCAGTAAACCACGTTACCCCTACCGTCACTCCCGAGCAAGTAATCACTGCGATAGCGTGGGATGGGAGTTTATGTTCGAGGGTCTCGCGTAACTGGCGAGGAAGCTGCTAAGACAGAGCCAGAGCACACCTTTGGTTGTCGATATTAGTCTTGCCACTGTTAGAAAAGTAACCGCAACCACATCTCCTTCCAACTCGCAACCTGATACGATACGATACTTTTCCTTCGTCCTCGAGGGAGTTACACCCCAAGGTACTGGAGGCGGTACAAGAGGCGGCACTAGAGGTGGCACTAGAGGCTCGGGTAACACGAAAGCTAAGAAGGCGAAGTGGCTTTTGTGGCTTGACGCAGGAACAGTCGAAGATTACGTCTACAATATACTTGAGAACGCCATACCCGTATCATCCGGCCGCCACGATACGCAGATGCGTCGGAAAGGTTAACTTGGGTAAATTTGAGCGCCAAATTAGGACGAGCCGTTATACTTAGGAGCGTACCTGTATCAGATGAAGGAAGTTGTGGCCGGCCGTTTTCCTTATGAGGCTTTTTTCCCCCTCTCAACTGGTAACAATTCTATTACGTTTACATTCTACTTGTGGTTTAGGCGAGTGGCCAGGAACAGCTAACTTAGTTTCTAGTACCTTGCCAAGTGTTCAAAGTACACTACTTGACGTAGTCACAGAGAGTACATGCATATATGCACCCCCCGATAGGATTCATTATCTCATTGGTTCTATCTCGAAGACCCGGCAATTCTTAGCACTGTGCTAAAAGGACGTAGCGGGGCCTTTGCGGTACCTATAGCACAGTAAACATCTATGTACCTACATGTAGTCAGGCTGCTGCCGACATAGTTCGGTATATAGGTCATACATAGGTAAGATGATAAGCACGTAAGAACGAGGTATCTTAGGTATACAGCTGGACTTTTTTGTTAATTCGCAGTTCTTAGTGAATTAGTAATGGAGTAAAAGCGACAACATTTAAGATCTAGATCGTGTACTGGATAAACAGGTTAGCTCAAAAGCCGAGCAATACAAGAAATTTACGTGTGACTTTTGATCTAGTGTACTGTTGTACGACCATACATAACCCTGCTGGTGGAGCAGGGACAAATGGAATTGACCGTTTTGTGACGCAGAGTTGCCTCCTATCCAATTCATGTCTTCGGGGTTACGGGTATATGAAAGAGGTAATTACTAGGTAGGTCGTTATACAAGGTAATGGCTTGAGCTGTGACTCGGTTTTCTGTTCTTCTAGAACCATCTTAAACATAAATATACGCCTTGTAAACTTCGGCTGTCGTAAGGTTTTTGGCGCAAAATACCTTGGATCGTGGACTTTTTAACCATGCCTCAACGCACTAAGTAGCTCCGGTATTCGTCCAGGACCCCGGCATCGCCAAGACGCGAACTTCCAGGATGAGATCTTAAGATGATCTTATCAGATCATCAGATAATTCACATCGGTGGATCTAATTAGTACTGTTGGGCAACTTATGAACTAACAAACTCATCCATTCTCTATGCCAATAGTCCTTTATTCGACCGCTCTCCCCACATCACGATGTAAAAGCATGAAATTTTTCATTCAAATTTGGTTAGCACTTCAACGTCCATAAACTATTCACGTGTCTTAGAACGCCGGGTGGGGTTGTTGACGCTAATCTACAGATTTCGACTGTCTTTTTTAAGCATAAAAACTTTGCGGTGTTATATAATGGCCCGTATTTAAAACCAACCGAATACTGCATGAACAATTGCGAGTCGGTGATGTTTAAGTAATGAATTCATTAACTGGATATTTTATCTTAACTTTTAAACCGGTTTAAGCTATTGTTTCGCACTATAACTTATTAATGATAAAAAAAAAAGTTATTAAATTAAATGAAAATAAGTTAAAGTGACATTAATAAGTTATTACATTGTAGTGTTAATATTAAAATAAAATAAAATAAAATAAAATAATATAATAATATTATTTATTTTTAATTAATAATAATAATATAATATTTTTTATTTTTTAAATGAATAAAACTTTATTAATAAATAATGTTATATAAAAAAATAAAAAAAGTTTATTTTAACAAGTTTAAATAAATGGTTAAAAAATAACAGGTTACGTTTATTAATTTTTCCCGTTAACTTTATAAACGTCATTTAACGTTTAATCCGTATGTTTATATTTATAAAACGCATTAAAAGCTTTTTCGAGATTTAATTTAAAACATTATTACGTTAAAAAGCTTTTACGTATTAAATTTATATAACTTTAAATTAAACATTAAATTTAAAATTAATTAATATATTATAATAACATATAAAATAGCTTTAATTAAAATAATTTAAAATTAATAATTTATTTAATTTATCTTTTTAATTTTTTTATATATTTATACGGTTTTATATTTTTATATTTTAAATTAAAACCTTAAAAATATTTATTAATAAAAGTATTTACAATTATAATTAACGTTATTAATATTAACATTTTAATTAATATTATAATTAATTAATAACGTATAAAAACATCTTTTATTTTATTTTTAATTTAATAATAAAATTATTATTTAAACTTTTTTAACTTTTTATACATTTATACAACGTTATACGCTTGTATTAAACCTTATTTAATACGTATTATATCGTTTATTACAACGTATTTTACGGTTAATTTCAACTTTTTTTAATTTTTTAAAAGTAAAATACGTAAATTTAATCGATAAATTTAATGATAAAATTAATAACTATTATATGATTAATTAATTACTTATAATATTATTAATAATATTATTATTAATAATATTTTTAATGATTATTTTCGTTAATAAAAAGATTTTTATTAAAAGATATTTTACAATTGTTTTAAATTATAATTTAAAAAGAATTTAAAAAAGTTATATAATATTGTAATTAATTAAAAAATGAGGTGGTTAAAAATTATCTTAAGTGATTTTAAACTATAGTTTTAAAAAGAATTTAAATTTAAAAAGTTATACCTTTTTTAACTACACCACTTTTTAATTAATTATAACATTATATAACCTTTTTAAATCTTTTTCAAATTATAATTTAAAGCAATTGTAAAATGTTTTTTAATAAAAATCTTTTCATTAATAAAAATAATTATTAAAAATATTATTAATAATAATATTATTAATAATATTAAAAATAATAATATTATAAATAATTAATTAATTATATAATAATTATTAACTTTATTATTAAATTTATCGATTAAATATATTTTAAAATAAGTTAAAATTAATTATAATATATATTATAATACACGTTATAATATACGTTATAATAAATAATATAATATAATAAATAAAGTTTAATATAAACGCGTAATATTATATAAATATATAAAAAGTTAAAAAGGTTTAAATAATAATTTTATTATTAAATTAAATATAAAATAAAAGATATATTTATATATTATTAATTAATTATAACGTTAATATTAATAATGTTAATTATAATTTTAAATGCTTTTATTAATAAATATTTTTAACGTTTTAGTTTAAAATATAAAAATATAAAATTATATAAATATATAAAAGAGTTAAAAAAATAAATTAAATAAATTATTAATTTTACGTTATTTTAATTAAAGCTATTTTAAATATTATTATAATATATTAATTAATTTTAAATTTAATATTTAATTTAAAGTTATATAAATTTAATATATAAAAGTCTTTTAACGTAATAATGTTTTAAACTAAATCTTAAGAAAATTTTTAATACATTTTACAAATATAAACATACAGACCAAGCGTTAGGTGGCGCCTGTGGCACTAACGAAGACGAGGGAAGTAACGGGCGTAACCTGACGTTTTTCAAAGATTAATTTAAACTCGTTAAAATAAGTTAAAAAAGGTATAACTTTTTAAACTTAAATTTTTTAAACGTATGGTTTAAAGTCATTTAATATAAAGAAAAGTAATAAAATTTTATTAAATTAATAAAAGTTAATAATGTATAACGTTATATTTAAAAAAATAAATTAAATAATGTTTAATTAAAAAATTATTTACGATTTATAATTTAAGTTAAAAATAGTTAAAATGTGGGTACAGTAAAACTTTACGTTAATTATGTAACAATTATTATATGATTTTATTTTTAACAAATTTAAATTAATATTAAATAAATAAAAAAAGTAATAATATATTATAACTATTCAAATAAATATATAAAATTTTAACTATAATATATAATTAAATTATATAATTATAATTTAATAATATTTTAAATGTTATACATTTATAATAATTAAAATAATAATAATAAATGCTATTATTAATTTATTTATTTTCATATTATTAATTAATACTTAATAATGTTAAAAATTAATTAAATAACGTTAAATTTTATTTATTTATAAATAATTATAAAAAGCGTTAATGTTATTTTTAACATTTTAAAATCTTTAAAGTTAATAAATAAATTACCATATTTACGTTTATTATTATTTTAATTAATTTTAAATTAAATATTTAAATTTATTTAAAAAGAAATATATTTTTATAAATTATATCATTGGTTAATTAATTAAACTATAAAATATTTTTTACAAGATTTTTAAATATTTAATTTAAAATAATTTAATATATAAAATAATTAATAATTTTATTAATTACATAAATTATAAATTAAAAATTAAAAATAATTATTAAATGTTATAATAAAAGATTATTTAAAATATATATAAAATTTTATAATAATAATGGTTAAATAATAATTGTAAAAGTTAAAACTTTTATTTTAAATAATTTTAAATTATAATTTTAAAAAGTATTTAAATTTGAAAAGTTATACCTTTTTTAACCATACCACTCCCCAACCAATCATAACATCGTACAACCCCCCCACATCTTTTTTAAACTATAGTTTAAATTAATTATAAAATATTTTTTAATAAAAATCTTTTACATAATAAATAAAATTATTAAAAACATTATTAATAATAATATTAACGCATTTTATATATTATAATAAATAAATAATTAATTAATATAATAATTATTAATTTTATTATTAAATTTATTAATTAAATTTATACACTTTTACTTTTACAATGTTAAATAAAGTTAAAATTAATTATAATACGTATCGTAATATATGTTGTAATAAATAAAACTTAATATAAACGTGTAACATTATATTAAACAAAAGTTATGTTTTTTAAAAAGTATAACTTATTACTTCAATTATTTAAATTTAAGAATAAACCTAAAATAGTTAATAATAACATTATATTTTTTATAAAACTTATAATAAATTAATTAAAAAACAAAAATCTTAAATAATATAATTAAAATAAAAAATTATAAACAATAGTAACTTATTTAAAAACGGTAATAATTAAGATTAAAATTTAATTATATAGTTAAGAAAAAATGGTGTTAAATGTTTTTTAATAATTTAATTAAAAGGAATATATAAAACAAAATCTTATAAAAATCCGTGTTAAAAAAAGTTACGTAATGTTACTTTATAATGCTTTTGCAACACGGCACTAGTTTAATATAAATATATAAAAAATTAAAAAAGTTTAAATAATAATTTTATTATTAAATTAAAAATAAAATAAAAAATATTTTTATACGTAATTAATTAATTATATTAATTAATTATAATATTAATTAATTATAATATTAATTATAATATTAGTTATAATTTTAAATACTTTTATTAATAAATATTTTTAATGTTTTAATTTAAAATATAAAAATATAAAACTGTATAAATATATAAAACGATTAAGAAAATAAATTAAGCAAATTATTAACTTTAAATCATCTTAATTAAAACTATTTTATATAGTATTATAATATATTAATTAATTTTAAATTTAATACATAAAAACCTTTTAACGTAATAAAGTTTTAAATTAAATTTCGAAAAATCTTTTAATAAAGTTTTATAAATATAAACATATAAACTAAACGTTAAATAACGCTTGTAACGTTAATAAAAAAAAAGTGGCGGGCGTAACACGTTATTTTTCAAGCATTAATTTAAACTCGCTAAAATAATAAAACTTAATGTAAAAAAGTATTTACGTATTTTTTTTTATATAAAAAATAAACTTCTTTTATTTTTTTTCGATTAATAATTTCTTTTTTATATATATTAATACATTAATTTTAATTAATTATTATTATTTATTTTTTATTACATTTACTTTATTACTTTTATTTTACATACGTATTTATTAATAAATAATTTTTTTTTATATAAATAAATATACGTAAAACGCATAATATATATATTTAATTTATATTATAATAATTATAGTTAAAATTATAAGTTTTTATAATTTTAATAATTTTTATAATTTATACAATTTTTACAAATAGTTTTATTATTACAATTAATTAAAAGTTTTATGTAATTTTTTTTACATTATTTATTAAATTAAAATATAAAATTAAATAATTTATTAAATTAATAAAGTTTAATAATATATAACGTTATACTCGAAATATAAATGTTAAATTAACAAAGGTTAATAATGTATAACGTTATACTTAAAAATTAAATTCAATGATGTTTAATGAAAAAATTATTTACGATTTATAATTTAAGTAAAAAATAGTTAAAGTGTAAATGAAGTAAAGTTTTACGCCGATTATATAATAATTTATTATGTAATTTTACTTTTAATAATAAGTTAAATAATGTTTAATTAAAAAATTATATATAATTTATAACTTAAATTTAAAATAGTTAAAATATAAATAAAATAAAGTTTTACGTTAATTATATAATAGTTGTTATATAATTTTACTTTTAACATAATTTTTAATAAAATAAATTTAAATGATTTATATTATTTATAATATTCTTTTTTATTTTATTATATTATAATAATAAAAACTTTTTTTTATTAATGTTAAATTATATTATTAATATATTTATTTACTTTTTATTAAAAGTGAAATTATATAACAAGTTGTCATATAATCGGCGTGAAGCTTTACCTTATTTATACTTTAACTATTTTTTACTTAAATTATAAATCGTAAATAATCTTATTTTAAGTGACTTTAAATTAAATATTTAAAAATTGTTTAAAAAGATGTACCTTTTTTAACTACACCATTTTTTAACCAATTAAACCCCGGTACACCCTTTTAAAACTTTCTTAAATATTTAATTTAAAGTAATTCGAAACATCTTTAAGTTATATAATTATAGCAATATTAATTAAAATCAATTAAAGTTAATTAATGTTACATTTAATATATAAAGCGTAATTATTTATAAGTAATTATAACGTCGTTTTTTGTAATTAATAGTTATAAGTTTAATTTGTATAATAAAAACGTTTATAATTTCTTACATTTAACAATTGCGTTAATTTTAAACCTAATTAAACTTTAAAGCTAAACTTATATTAATAATAAAGCGTAAATTTAAATCGAATTAAAAATATCGTATAATACCACGTTAAATATAAAAGCTATTACGTTATAAATAAAAATATATTTAATTAATAATTAATAACTATTTATAAGATTAAAAGACTTTAAAAAGTTAAAAGCCAGAATAAGTTAATGTTATAAAAAGCTATAAAAACGTTAAATGCTAAAATTTAAGTGATTTTTATTATTTAAATAATGATCATTTAAAAGGTGTATTATATTTAATATATAAAGCGTAATTGCTTATAAATAATAATAACGTTGTTTTTTATAATTAACAGTTATAAACCTAGTTTATGTAATAAAAACGTTTATAATTTCTTATATTTAATAATTGCGTTATTTTTAAACCTAATCAAGCTTTAAAGCTAAATTTATATTAGCAATAAAGCGTAGGTTCGAATTAAACTAAAAGTATTATATAATACCACGTTAAATGACTATTACGTTATAAATAAAAATACGTTTAATTAATAATTAATAATTATTTATAAGATTAAAAAGACTTTAAAAAGCTAAAAGGCAAAATAAGTTAATGTTATAAAAAGTTATAAAAACGTTAAATGCTAAAATTTAAATAATCTTTATTATTTAAATAATAATTATTTAAAGGGTGTGTTACATTTAATATATAAAGCGTAATTGTTTATAAGCGATTACGGCGTCGTTTTTCGTAATTAACAATTAATTAAATTAATTAATAAGTAATCTTTATATATTAAATAATTGTTAATATTATTATTAAAATAGTTTATACGTTTTAAATTAAAAATAACTATTAAATCAATTGAAATATAATTACAACGCGTAAATATTAATTATAACGTATTAATTATAATAAATATTATATAATAACGTAATATTATATAAGATTAAAAAAAGGATTAAAAAAGTTAAGCTATTAAATAATTAATTTTAAATTTTATTTTTTACTTAATTATTAATATAAACGCGTAAATATAAACGCGTTATATATTATTTATTAAAGTTATTATTTAAATATTTTTAAACGTTAAAGTTTGTAATATTATAACGTAACGTTATATAAAAATATAAAAAAGTTAAAGAGGTAAAGAAATTATATTATTACCTTAAAATTATTTAAAAATAAAGAATTTTTAACGTTATTATTATTATTAATGTAAACGTATAAATATAAACACGTAAAGTTTATTATTATAAAACTATTTTGTATTTTTAAACGTTAAAGTTTATAATATTATAACGTAATATTATATAAATATAAAAAAAAGGTTAAAAAGGTTAAATAATTAAATAATTAGTTTTAAATTATATTTTTTACTTAATTATTAACGTAAATATATAGATATAAACGCATATAAATGCGTAAATATAAATATTAAATATTATTTTAAAACTATTTTATATTTTTTAACGTTAAAATCTATAATATTATAATATAATTTCTTATAAATATGTAAAAAAGTTAGGAAGATAAAAAAAATATAATATTAATCCCAAATTATTAAAAAAAAAACTATTTTTAACGTTATTATTATTATTTAAATAATTATTAATATAATATTTAAAATTTAATTAAAAATATGCCATTTAATTTAATTTTATTTATTAAAAGCTTAAATTAAAATTTATAAAACGTTTTACCGGAAATCTATAGGTATAAACATATAAATTAAACGTTTTATAGCGTAAATAAAGTGTAAACGGGCGTAACCTGCCGTTTATAAATTTTAGTTTAAACATTAAAATAAAAATAATCCTTTAATTAAACATCATTTAATTTAACCTATTTTTAAAATATAACGTTATATATCATTAACCTTTATTAATCCAACACTTTTATTATATAACATTATTTTTTTATTTTATTTAATAATTATATTATATAATATATTTAAAATATTTAAATAAAAAAATTAAACTTTACGTTTAATTATATAATAATATAATTATAATATACTTTTTTAACATATAAATAAACTTTATAAAAATATATGAAAAATATAATAAAAATATTTAAATTAAAAAAAAATAAAACATTACGTTTAATTAAATTATAATTATTATGTAATTTTACTTTTAAAATAAATTATATAATTTAATTATCTTTAAATAAATATTTTATTTTAACGAGTTTAAATTAATTTTCGAAAAAAAGCAAGTTACGTTTATTATTTCCCTTATTTCCGTTAATGTTATAAACGTTATTTAACGTTTATATTAATGTGTTTATATTTATAAAACGCATTAAAAGATTTTTTAAAATTAAATTTAAAGTATTATTATATAAAAAAGCTTTTATATATTAATTTTATATAATTTTAAAATTCATATTAAATTAACAACTAATTAATATATTATAATAATATATTAAATAGCTTTAATTAAAGTGACTTAAAATTAATAATTTATTTAATTTATTTTTTTAACTTTTAATATATTTATTTATTTTAACGAGTTTAAATTAATCCGTAAAAAATAACGGGTTATATTTACCAGCTTTTCTTAACGTTACAAGCGTTATTTAACGTTTGGTTTATATATTTATATTTATAAAGCTTTACTAAAGATTTCTCGAAATTTAATTTAAGGTATTATTATGTTAAAAAACTTTTATATATTAAATTTAAAATTAATTAATATATTATATTAACGTATAAAATAATTTTAATTAAAATGATTTAAAATTAATAATTTGTTTAATTTATCTTTTTAACCTTTTTATATATTTATATAAATTTATATTTTTATATTTAAAGTTATAATTAACGTTATAATTAATATAATTAATTAATAATGTATAATAATATTTTTTATTTTATTTTTAATTTAATTATAAAACTATTATTTAAACCTTTTTAATCTTTTATATATTTATATAATATTGCGCGTTTATATTAAACTTTATTTATTTATTATAATATATAAAATACATTAATATTATTATTTTAATAATTTTATTAATAATTTCATTAATAATAATATTTTTAATTATATAAAAGATTTTTATTAAAAAATACTTTATAATTGTTTTAAACTATAATTTAAAAAAGATTTAAATGGGTTATATAATGTTATAATTAGTTGGAAAATGGTGTGGTTAAAAAAGGTATAATTTTTTAAACCTAAATTCTTTTTAAAATTATAGTTAAAAATTACTTAACATAAATATTTACATTTATTTTTATTTTTATTTAACCGTTTTATATTAAAATTTGAAAAATTTAAAAATATATTAATATATATTAAACAAATTTAAATTTAAATATTAAATTTTATTAATTAATTAATTTTCATTTCTATCATTTTTTTTTAAAAATTATTACATATATTATTTTATTTAAAATGGATTTTATGTTAATATTTTAAAAGTTAAACAAACATCATGGCCGTCATCGGGGAATGCCGGCACTACCTGGTCTTCCATGCACACACATCTTATCTGATCCGAAGATAACGCCGATGTCGCCGGACTAATACCCCTGCGGTCTCCTCTTGGCTGCGTTTCCCTCAACCAGTACCATGTTTGAAGACCGAGGTCTGTTAGATTCGTACTTCGTGCTTAGGTACTATTGCATGTGTCACAAATTGAAGGTACGGCGGGAACATCCCGCAATGTCTGACCTGGTCTTCGAAACTGCCACTGCTAGCGTAGTGACGCCAGGTTGATCTAGTCTCGATTTGCTTCCCGTCCGACACTGAACCCTCCAACCGAGACCAGGGAATACACACTTCTAGCTAGACCGAGTTCTTTAAGCACTCCCAGCGCTCACTTACCTACGTCCTAACACACGCGGCTGGATACTGAGTCACATCCCCAAGTACCTTTTGTATGCTCCCTCGTGGATCCTAAACAGCTGCTGATCTCTATCCCTCCCTGTTGTTTAGTACCTACCCGCTTAGTGCTAGCTCATATACCTACCTAGGTTTGCATAGCTGTAACCGTAGGCACCTATACCTCGTTCTTAGTTCTGGAACATGCCTACCTCTCATTATCTACTCGCTACCTACTTGATGTGCATGGTGCGTCAGGCCATTCGATTCACAGCATGTTAAATTCTAGCCTTGGAACTTTTCCACGATCTAGACAAGGATGCGTGAGACATGGCCCGCTCTATATATATTCCAACGGCTGCACCATCATTTGGACAACTCAATTACGACCATTTAACTGACTCCCTCCTTCTCTAACCACTTGTACCGTGGGAAGCCCCTTATTCTTTACCCTTTAACATTTTTTTCAGCTTTGCAGTTCCGTCAACATTGTTGGCGACCGTAACCATCCTCTGAATTACGTGGCCTCGGAACGTAAGGTCGCGTCATCAAATCCCCGCCGAGTACTTCCTCCAGTTAGGTACAAACTGGCCTAGCAGAGGTCAGTAACGCCCGTATTAAACAGCATCGCAAAAACCGCCGCCCGTTTTGCGGACAGCAACCGGCAGTTTTACTCCAATAAAGAACTATCATGGCACCGCACAGTCTATTAGACGGTCATGATGATGGCCCAACCAGCAATGGTTTTCCGGAGAGCGGCCCCCATGCTCAACCGGACCGGCAGTCGGCCTATGGCTCTCTGAATAACAAGTCACACCTAAAGAAGACGTCGGCAGAAGAGGTGCATGACCTGATTTGTGTTGGATTTGGGCCAGCTAGTCTCGCCGTCGCCGTCGCCCTTCACGACACCATCGACAGTGGCAATATCCACAAAACAGGTACCGGCTCGTATCCGAAAGTTCTTTTCCTAGAAAAACAGCCAAGATTTGCGTGGCACGCTGGGATGCTCCTCCCTGGCGCAAAAATGCAGATATCTTTCATCAAAGACATGGCTAGTTTAAGGGATCCCACCTCGCAGTTCACCTTCTTGAATTACCTCCACAAGAACGGCCGGCTAGTTGAATTTACAAATCTAAATACGTTTTTACCATCGAGGGTCGAATATGAGGACTACCTTCGTTGGTGCTCCAGCTTTTTTGACGACGTCGTCCAATATAACAGCGAAGTGGTTTCCGTCTCCCCCGTTAAGGGGCTGGAACCTAACGGATCGGTTTCCACCTTTACCGTCACATCGAAGGATTCTAAGACGGGTGAATTGACCACTCATCGATCCAAGAACGTTCTTCTAGCTATTGGTGGACAGCCCTCGATACCTAAATGCTTACCTTCGAATCACCCTCGAGTCATCCACTCGTCTCAATACGCGCATCTCGTACCACAAATTCTAGATAATCCAACCTCTCCCTACCGGGTAGCTGTTATAGGAGCTGGGCAGAGCGCCGCTGAGATTTTCAACAACATTCAAGTTCTCTACCCAAATTCTCAGACAGCCTTGATCATGCGTTCCGAGTTCCTGAAACCTAGCGACGATTCGCCATTGTAAGTCAACCCAAAACCTTTCCTTCTATAGAAATTACTTCCTGTCTGGAAGCTAACCAATAATAGCGTAAATTCAATCTTCAACCCCTCGTTTGTGAACTCCCTCTATCAAAGGTCTGCCGAGGACAGATACACCTTACTAGAGGGAGCTCGGAGCACTAACTACGGAGTGGTCCGGCTCGAGCTCATCGAGCGTCTGTACGAGAAAATGTACGATCAAAGGCGCGAACTTGGGACCGATGAAAGAAAATGGCCGCATCGCATCCTTGGTACTACGGATGTAGTCGGCTTAGATACCAGCTCTGATCAGCTGCGGCTCATAGTTCGTTCCCTAACCTCAATAAAGGCAGTCGCTGGCAACGATACGCGGGAAGACGAAATCCTGGACGTTGATCTCGTCATCGCAGCAACAGGTTACCAGCGTCAATCTCACCTAACTATACTAGAAGACGTGGCCCATCTGCTACCTCAAGCTTCCGAGTCAAACGGGGCTTTACCAAGTAGTACAGTTGGGCGCAAATTCTCGGAGGCTAAGATTAATGACCGTCCGATAAAGGTGTCGCGCGACTATAGTGTGCAGTTTTCGCCGGAGAAAGTGGCTCCAGGGTCCGGCATCTGGCTCCAAGGATGCTGCGAAGGGACACACGGGGTGAGTCTATTTTAAACCTTCAGACCTTTTGCATATCACTGACTTTTCTTCCCAGTTAAGCGATACTCTCCTGTCTGTTTTAGCTACTCGATCTGAGGAGATAGTCAGCTCTATATTCGGCAAGGGGGTTCAAAATGGAGCCAAAGCAAATTGAGGTTTCTCCTGAACCAATGTCGTCCTTCAATGCATCGCAATTTTGCTCAAAGCGATTTTTCATGAATAGTTGGCAGATAAAGATTTACAAAAAGCGTGGCAGAGAATCACATTTGACAGCAAGACAATTCGAATAGGGGTGCAAATAGATGTACCAAGACTAAAGTACGAGTCCAAATTCTAGCTGTATTTCTGATAGTGGGGGTATAACGACGGGCATAAATAAATAACCATTTAATTTTCCATCCGTGATCAGACCAAATACTCTAGGTAATTTAAAGTTCGGTATCGTCAGATACACCAAATAAAATATCGGTATAAAAGTGTTAAGATCCTAAGGTATCTAGTTAGAATGTAAGATGCATTTGGTGTGTCTAGCTACTTCAGGAATAGCTAGTCAATTTACATGCCTCTTACTCTACCTCGTGACCTGACGTTTGAAATTTTTTTGATAATTCAATATAAGCTTACCTTAATTACTAAATATGGTTGTTTCTCTAATGATAGTCTGCGTATCAACTGATGGTCAAGCGTTAGCAAGCTGACCATTATTGACATCACCAGTCCAACTATGCTATAAGTTTATTCCTAGAGTTCAGTACTATTTAGAGTATAAATACGAGGTATTCTATCTTCATTGCCCAACAAGATAGAAAGAGACTGATTCTGCAACTCATTATAATCCTGAAACTTACCAATATATACAATGCTTTTGTCGCGATGGGCAAGGGTGGTTAGCTTCATGGGCATTGGGTCCTGTACTCTAGCTCTTTCCCAATACCTTCCCCAAACCTCAATCATCAATAGGTCTACATTAGACGGGAAATTGTTCGTTGGATACCAAGCATGGTTCCGGAAGCCGTTCGAAGATAACGGAAACTCGCATAGGACAATGTATGGCTCTAAGTCCACATTAATATATGCAGAAAAACGTACTTAGTGTGTGTAGAGACACACCAACACCTGAGGTTGACCATGGTGAGAATCCCGCTACCCGATCCAGAGCGTATGCCAATTTATCCCATAGTCGGTATTGACATGGTGCCTAATATAACGGCTTATCCAGAAGAGTGGCTCTTCGACACCTCATTTACCCTCCCAAACGGTAAACCCGCACAATTCTATACCAACGACTGCGAGGGCGTCGTGGACCTACACTTTAACATGATGGCAAACTACGGTATTAGCGGCGCTTTCATCCAAAGGTTCTATGGCTATATTAATGAAGCAAATGGAGGCTGGGTTAACGTGCGTAATACCCATCCCATCTAGCGAGTTTGATAGTAGCTTGAATCTAAGGTAGATCCTAAACTTTGCGAAAATAGTCGTCGAGAAATATGACCGTGGATTTGTGATCAAATATGACTTGAATGGTGTAGTAATGGGCCCCATAAATGTCACCGATACTTTATAAGCAGATCCGGAAGCTCTTGCCCTATAACCTCATCGCCAGCCTATATGCATCACAACGGGAAGCCTGTCCTGGAGATATGGGGTTTGGTATAGTGACCGAGGTTACCGTGGATGACGGAATCGTAATAGTAACAGCGCTGAGGAATGCAGGTTGGTACGTGATACTCGGAGTCCAGCAGGCTTGGCACGCGGAGCTGGTGGTGGACCAACGTGGCGGGTTCGGACCAGTCTACAAGCTCGCGCATATGATACAGCCCTGGACCGTGGGAGCTTACGACATCGACAACTACGACGAATTCCACGATGGGAGACAGGCCGTCGAAGACAGAAACGCATTGCAGCAGTTAGGACTAGAGAGTAGTATTGTCGTGTGGCCCGGAGGCTCAAGCAGTAAGTCAAACCACCGTTACTGGGGCCACCCTAGTGGGGGCCACCCATTTCCCATACAAAATCAACAAAATCGTATATTTAAAAAGATTTTTTTAAAAAAAAAATATATATTTAAAAAATTAAACTCTTTACTTTTATATTATTATTATTTTTATATTTTATATATTTTTTGTTAATTTTCTATTTAATTATTTCTTTTATATTATATATTTGATAAAAGGTGTTATTAAAGTTTATACCAAAAATATATAGGGAATATATGGGGAAACAGATCAAAATTATTTTTTTATATTAAAATTAATATAAAAAAATTCATAACTTTTAAAATAAAATAATTACAAATGAAATATTTTGGGAATATTTTATATTAGAATTTTCTTTACTTTTTAATATATATTATAATATTTTATTAATATCATTCGTAAAGTTATGGCCCTTAACAGATTTATATATAAAATATGTGTATAAATGTTAGTGCACCCACTTTTATAAATTCTGCTACAAAATTCGGTTGAAAATTTTTGAAAAAATTATGAGGTAATAATTAGCTTATATACTATTTAAAATCAAAAACCGCGTATTCTTATCTATTTTCCTGAATTAATTACGGATATGTAATTTTGTTGATTTTATATGGGAAATGGGTGGCCTCCACTAGGGTGGCCCTAGTAACGGTGGTTTGACTTAATGCGAATCCAAGTGAGGTGTTTAATCACTTCCCCAGGTGGAACGGCACGTTCTATTAAAAGCAATTAAACGGTGCCGTTAGCTTGAAACTTAATTGCATATTCGGTGTTATGCTTGACGAAGTAAATGAGGGAAAAGCGATATACCTAATGCTAAAAAATAGGGAGTTGCTTACTAATCAACGTTTTCTAAAGATTGCCAACGATATGGAACCAAATATTAATTTAAAAAAAATCAAAGATTTAATAAATTTAATGAGTTAATTAATAGCTTAATTTAACTTAAATTTAACTTAAATAAATAGCTTTTACGGGATGTTTATATAATTTAAGTATAAAATTTCTTTATTTAATAAATAATTAAATAAATTAAAGCTTTATAAACTTATTTTAATATATATTTAATTGATTTTAATTGATATTATTATAAATTACGCAATTTAAAAATGTTTTAAACTATTTTAAATTAAATATTTAAGAATCTTTTAAAAGGGGGTTTATTTAATTTAAAAGTAGTGTGGTTAAAAAAGGTATATCCCCTCGAACGATTCCAAATATCTAGTCTAAAGTCACTTGAAATAACTTGAGATACCTTCAACTTAAAATTTTCATAACTATGGCTTGACGTTACTTGAGATAAAATATGACTATAACATTATCCTTATCGTTTTTAACCCGTCGCCCATTTTACCCAGTAGTAAACAATTATATTAAAGCAAATTTTCAACTACTTTAACTGCATCCTCCATTTGCTGCATCGATGGCATATTGATTATCATCATATAAAAGATGTCCTATATAATTTTGTTAGTACTCCGTGGATTATCTGTTATGAGGAAGGATGAGCACCCTTCGTAGCAACCGCCTGCGTGGTCCATTCTCAGCTCTTTCGGGATGCTTGTGCGCCCGTTTTTCTCGCTTTCGCTCATGCTTCTTGTGCTTACGCTCATCTTTCTCGAGCCTACGCTGCTGCTTCTTCATATCCTTTGAGGTCAGTTCGACTTTCGGATCCATCAAGGGGTTGAGAGCACTTGTAGGGTTTTTCCTGAGCTATTAAAGATTGTTAATAAACAATTGATCATCCGAAAGGGATGTTAAACTTCACATATTTTCTTTGAGCCTTAAGATCTTTACGCTCGTTGAAACCATCAACCGCCTTGGAAACCCCCCTCTTCGTGCCCCCCTCACCCTCCTCATCGTCGCTAGATGTGTCCTCTAGAGCAGGGAAGACCAATTCTGCTGAAGCCGGGAACTCAATCGGACCCGTTACCCCATCATTACTTCGAAATTCACTCCGAGCATCAGCCTGGGTGTTAATTCCAGTATTGAGATCTCGCTGTATTAGTGTGTTATTCGACTCTGGATTGTATGCCATAATAAAGCAGTATAGGCCACGAGGTTGAAAAAGCTCATCATTCATCTTCAAGAGGAACGCATTTTGACTATAATAATGTGATGAGCAAACCTGATCTGATAGAATCAGACAAGAGTATAGTTGCTTACTTTTTACGGCTCCGCATTTCTTGGTATACGCCAGCCGTTATCTGGACAGCTAGTCCAACAGTAGATCCTATAGCGGATGGAATGAAACCAGCCATATTTGAAGCGATGTTGATGACACCTACTAGCGGAGATGACGCCGTCGCTTTATCGAGTTCATCGAGAAACCCCATAAAAGTAGCCTCGTCAATGCCACAGCCTATTAAGTCAGGTGCATAGGCTCTGATGAATCCGCGGGCACGTTGTCCGGGCCGCCGCTGGGGTATGATAATCGGATACGGAAGAGGAACCGACGGTGTAGGTAGAGAGGGTCCAGGGTTCCCAATCACTGGCGTGTCGAAGTCAGAGTTTCGTTGTTGATCGCTATCACCGCTGTAATGCGCGCGTATCCTCTCTTGAGCGTCATCGAGTGCCCACTCCTCTTCCTCGTTATACGGCTGGTAGCTGCAGAGTTCAGCATCTCCCAGTCCTATCGTGTGATTAACTAGACTCCCCCTCAACACCCACCAAGGTTTACTTACTTGGGACTATGCTGTGCGTAGTCATGATATCTAGCGCAAATCTGATGTAAATTGCAAAAGTCTTGACCGTGCCCCGTGAAGATTACTAGAACCCGAGTTCTAAGATAGGTTCAGCTCTTTTAACGAGGCGAGTCAGCTAGTCAGCTACACACAGTCAAAAGGTAACTGTAGGAAGTAAAGGCAGCCTTCTGTTTTTCTCTCGGCTCAATCAATATTGGTCTAATGATGGCCTCCCAGCTTTGAAATGGGATAGCTGATGTTTGAATCGAAGAGATTAGAAACGGACTAGGATATTCTAAGAGGTAATCGCGTTAAGGGAAAATAAGAATTTTAAAAAAACAAACTGGCACATACTTTGCTTGGAGGAATTCTATGTAGGTGATTGATAGTCTCAACCACTTTAGGTAAAGTTCATAGGCAAATAAAGGCGAGAGGATGTTGGGATTAACGGCTTTGAAACAATAGGTTATTTAAATTAATTGTTGGTGACGAGTCATATAATTGGAAATATCAATGTTGATTGCACCGCCTCATGCGCTTACGCATTAAACTGTAAAGCTATACGGATGTCCCTTTCAAAAGATTTTTCCATAAGGCACCCCTGTCAAGATCTGGCCAGCCGTCAAACAGTCATGGCGCACTGAAAGACAACTGAAACTTGATTAAAATAAACTAAAAACACATTATTATTATTTTTTTACAAACACTTTAAATGTATGAATGTTTGAGTGACACTTGACCGCAGGTCACGTGTATGTACATGAGTGCATGTACATTTCACACGCATTTAGCGAATATATTTACGAAATATTATTATTAATAAAATCATTAATAACATTATTAAAATAATAATAATAACATATTTTATATATTATAATAAATAATAAATAAAAGTTATGTTTTTTAAAAAGTATAATTTATTATTTTAATTATTAACTTTAAAATAGTTATTAATAATATTATACTTTTTATAAAACTTGTAATTAATTAATTAAAAAATAAAAACCTTAAATAATATAATTAAATTAAAAAACTGTAAATAATGATTAAAATTTAAAATTAATTATATAATTAAAAAGAAATGTTATTTAATACTTTTTATAAATTAATTAAAAAGAATGATTAAAATAAAACTTTATAAAAATTTATATTAAAAAAATTATATAATATTATTTTATATAAAATAAAGTTTAATTATTATTATTGGTAAATACGTACGTAAAGTAAAAGTAATAAAACAAATGTAATAATAATAAATAATAATCATTAAATAAAATTAATATATTAATATATTTTAAAAAGAAATTAATAATTAAAAAGGAATAAAAAAATTTATTTTTTATATAAATAAAAGTTATCTCAGGTGACCTCAAACTAGACATTGGGAATTTTTTCTTTAAGGGGGGTTGTACTTTCCCAGCCACACCACTTTTTAACCAATTAAACCCCGGCACAACCCCCCTAAAGAATTCCCAATAAAATAAATAAAAATAAATAAATAAAAATATAAATCAATATAAATAAATACAAATAAATATATATAAATTTAATTAAATTTAATTAATTTATATTATAATATTAAAATAATATATTTATAATAAACTTAAATAATTAAATAATTAAATAAATATTTAAAATATAAAATAAATTATAATAATTATTATTTAAATTTAAAAATATTAATATAAAATATTAATTTTAAATTAATATTATATTTATTAATAGTATTAATTTTACTAATTAAAAACAAAAATTATACTAAAATAAATATTAAATATATTATAATATATATATTTATGTATAAAAAGAATAAATTATATTTATAAAATTAAATAAATAAAAAAATAAAAAATCTAATATGAATATATATAAAAAGAAAGATTTTTATGTTAATAAGATATTTTATTATATTAATATAAATTATTATATAAAAATTTAAACAATAAAAGCTTATTTATTTAAATTAAATTAAAATTGTTAATAAAATAAATAAAATTAAAAAATAATAAATTTAAATTTATTAAAAATTTAAACAATATATAAAATTAATAAATAAATAATTTATATATAAATTTAATAAAATATAAATATAAAATAATAATTATAATAGTAAATAATTAAATAAATAAAATTTTTTTTTTTCAAATTATAATTTAAATTTAAAATAAATAAATAAAATATTAAATATTAAATTATTGTTTTAAATTTGAATTATATATTATAATTTTAATTAATCTTTTTTTTTAATTTTAATTATTACTTAAAATATTAAAATAAAAATAAAAATCTTTAAATTTTATTATTTATAAATAAATATTTTCAAAAAACGTTCAATTATTTTTTTATAACAGAAAAAAAAGGTATTTAAAATTTTATCTAATTAAAACAATTGATAAAAAATATTTCAAATATTTTTAAAAATTTTCAAACATTTTTAAATTATTAATAAATATAAATTCTTTATATATAATAATTTAAAAGATTTTTTAATATTATTAAAAATCTTATATTATATAAAAATTAATAATTAAATATATATTATTATATAAAATTATTCACATTAAAAAAATATAAAAAAAGTTAATAAAAATAATTAAATTACTTATATTAAAAAAAACCTTTTTTATTACAATATTATTATATTTTACAACTATTAATTTATTATTAAATTTTATTATTTTAATATTTATTTAAATATAATAAAAATATTAAAAGTAAATATAAAATCTTTAAATTCTTTTAATTTTAAATAAATTTATATAAATTTATTATAATATATTATATAATGGTTAAATGATAATTGTAAGGGTTAAAACTTAACTCCCGTAAATTAAAGCTTAATATTAAAAAATACCTAAATATTTCCATTTATATAAAGAATAAATCCATTTTATTTTTCAATTAATAGCTTCTTTTTTATATATATTAATATATTAATTTTAATATTAATTACTTTATTTATTATTATTATATTTATTTTATTATTTTTATTTTATATATATATTTATTAATATTAATTAATATTATTAAACATTAATAATATAAATTTATAAAATTAACAAAATCATTACTTTAATAATTTAAAAGATTTTATTTAAATAATATATATAACAATTAATACGCAATTTTTTATAAATTACCTTTTTAAATTTATAACGGATTGTTTTTTTTATTATTATTTAATTTAATAAATAACCTTTATAAATCATTACGGTTATATAATAATTTAAATATATCTTTTTTAATATTATTATCTTCTATAACGGTTATATATCTTTTAATATTTTAATAATTTCCCGTTAAAAATTTAATTTAAATATAAATTTATAATTTAAATAATAATTTTATTATTTTAAAAAACCGAAATAAATTATATACGTTATTAAATTATTTCCCCGGTTAAATTATAACTTTTATTTAATAATTCGATTTAATAATAATATAATAAAAGATTATTAACTTTAAAATTAATGGTTAATTAACAATTGTAAAAGTTAAAGTTTAACGCTTATAAGTTAAAGCTTAATGTTAAAACGTACTTAAGTACTTTTACTTATATAAAAAACGAGTTCTTTTCGTTCTTTTCCAATTAATAGCTCCTTTTTTAAATACATTAATATACCAGTTTTAACATTAATTACTTTACTTATTATTATTACACTTATTTTATTATTTTTACCTTACGTACGTACTTACTAATAAAAACAATTACTATTTAATAAAAAGTAATTTAAATATTTTTTATCATTTTAAATTTTAAAAACGTAAATTTAAAACATTTTAACATTTATTTATTTAAAAAAATATTAAAAAAAGTTTAAAAATATTTTTGCAATTTTATATTATTAAATTTTAAAAAGTTATCGAAAAACATACAATTAATTTATTTTAGCGAGTTTAAACTAGTCTTCGAGAAACGGCGGGCTACGCCCGCCAACCCGTTGGCGCTACAAGCGCCACCCAACGCCTAATCCGTATGTTTATATCTATAAAGCCCCATTAAAAGATTTCTCGAAATTTAATTTAAAGCACCATTACGCCAAAAGGCTTTTATATATTAAATTTATATAGCCTTAAATTAAACATTAAATCTAAAATTAATTAATATATTATAACAACATATAAAATAGCCTTAATTAAAATAACTTAAAGCTAACAATTTACTTAATTTATCCCTTTAACCTTTTTATATATTTATACAATTTTACATTTTTATATCCTAAGCTAAAACGTTAAAAATACTTATTAATAAAAACATCTAAAATTACAACCAACGTTATAATCAACATCAACATCACAATTAATTAATATAATCAATTAACTATATATAAAAACATTTTTTATTTTATCTCTAACCTAATAATAAAACTATTATCTAAACCTTCTTAACTTTTTATATATCCATACAACGTTACGCGTTTATATTAAGCTTTATTTATTGCAACGTATATTATAATATATATTGTAGCTAATCTCAACCTTGTTTAACGCCGCAAAAACAAAAACGCATAAATTTAATTAATAAATTTAATAATAAAGTTAATAACTATTACATTAATCAATTAATTATTTACTATAATATATAAAACGCATTAATACTATTATTTTTAATAATATTAATAATAATATTTTTAATAATATTTTTACCATATAAAAATATTTTTACTAAAAAACATCCCATAATTGCCTCAAACCATAATTTAAAAAAAATTTAAAAGGATTATACGATATTATGATTAGCTAGGGAGTGGCGTGGCTAAAAGGGGTACAACCCCCCAAACTCAAATTTTTCAAACGTGTGGTTTAAAGTCACCTAAAATAACAATTAATATTATAAATTATATTAATATAATAAAATATATATATAATTAAATTTAACGTTAATTATTTAAAAATATTTATAAATATAAAATTTTTAAAAATTAATAAAAATTAAAAGAAAAATATTAAATATATTAATATAAAAAACGTTAATTTATAAAATTAAAAAAAAATTAATTTGTTTTAAAACATTATGTTATAATATACTTTTAACCGTTATAACAATTTTACATATATATAAAAATACTTTATTAAATTATTATAATAGTTTATATATATAAATATAACTGTTATAATTATATATAATACTTATGCGCATTTACATAAACCGTTACATTTTTAATATAAACCGCTACTTTATACATTTACATAACATTGCATAAATATTACAAAATTAAAACAAAATAAATATTAAATATATTATATTATATATATTTATATATTATTAATAGGTACGTACGTAAAATAAAGATAATAAAACAAGTGTAATAATAATAAACAAAATAATTAATGTTAAAACTGGTATATTAATATATTTAAGTAAAGAGCTATTAATTAAAAAGGAATAAAAAGAATTTGTTTTTTATATAAATGGAGGTATTAAAATATATTTTAACGTTAAGCTTTAACTGTAAAAACCAAACCTTAACTTCCTTATTTATCGTTTAATTATTACTTACTTTATTTTCTTTTTGTAACGAAAAGTCGTAAATTAATTATTCCCTTTTTACCTATCTTTTTAACTTAATAATAATTTTATTTTTTTTATAAACGCCATTATAGTTTTATTAAAAGATCTTTTTATTATAATATTTATAAGATTATAATTATTATAAATTTCCTATATATTATTAATTTCCCGGTTTTTATAAAATTATTGTAACGGTATTAAATCTATCATTAATTGTTTTTTATTTATACTACCTATTTATATTAAATATTAATATAATAAATATAAATTTATATAAAAGATTAAAAAGGTTTAAAATAATATTAATAATTTGGTAAATAACGTATCCAATATTAAATCTTTAAATTATACCGTAAATCTTATTTATTAATACGTTCCAAGTTATACGTTTATATTTGGTAAATAATTAATATATTATATTTTTAATAACCTAAAATTTATTATTTTAACTAGTAAATTTCTTATTGTTTAATATAATAAAATAACTTATTTATAAATTTATATTTACATTATTAACAAATAATCTATTTACGAAAATATATAAACGAAATTTTTATAAATTAAATTTAATATAATTTAAACTGCAGTTTTTATTATTTATTTACCATTTAATTTAAGCGTTTAAAATTTTAACCTTTTTAAATCTAAGTTTTATATATTATATTATTATTAAATAATTAAATACTATTTCTAATTAATATATTAAAGAAATATATATATTTTATATTTATTATTTTATATATTATTAAGTTATAACAAAACTTTTTAAATTTAATAGTTTTAATTTTTCGACTTATTTTTTTTATATTATAATAATATTATATTTTTTCTTATAAATTATAAAACGTAAGCCGTTAAAATCTTTTATAATTTTTAATTTAAAAAATTTTTAAAGTTATATTTTAATTTTTGCTTTTTTTAAAGTTTTATCTTTTTTTAACAAAAGTTTTAAAGTATTAACGTTTAATATATTGTTAATTTAAAATTTTATTACGCTAAAAAGTTACCTTTTTTTAATAATTAATAAATATAAGTTAAAAATTAATAATTTTATTTTAAATTTTCGTTAATAATATTTTAAATAAATTTTAAACTAATACGTTTTTAATTTTATTAATTTGTATAAAAATTTAATTATATATAATATTATTCTTTTAAAATATTTACTTTTTAATTTTATTAATAATTAAATTAAAACTATATATTATATAAAATTTTTAATTATATATATATTATTATAATATCTTAAATTATAACTTTTATTCTTTATTTCTAAAATATTAACGTTAATATTATAATAAATTATTAATTTATTTGTTAAATTATAAAAATGTACGTTATAATAAATTTTTTTTCGAAATTTTTATATTTTTATATAATTAATTAAAACTTTGTATAAAAAACAAATATATTTTTCTTTTTTACTTCTTAAACTATATATAACTAAAATATTATTGCCTTTTTATAACGTATATTATTAAATATAATAAATAATAATATACCGTTTGTAAATAGTATATTTAATTTAATTAAATTTAAAATTTTAAATAGTTTTTTAAAATTAACAATTTTATTTTTTATTTACAATTTTAAAATTAAAATATATTTATTTTTTTCTTTTTAATTAAAATAAATTATATTTAAATCTTCGTTTGGAATAATTATATATTTTAAAAAGTTAAATTTAAATTTTAATAATTTAATTTTTAAATTATGTAATAATATTAAACTTTCTTTAAATTAAATATATGGTTTAATATATAAACTTTAAAAAATAAACTTTTTTTTTAATACGTTTAAAATAATAATTACGTTTTTATTTATAATTATAATAATTTTATATAATTCTTTTTATCCGCTTTTTTTTTAATAAATTAATATATTGTTTTTTAATAATAATAATATAAAGAATATATTAATGGATAAGATTCTTCAAAACATATATAAGATTTTAATAATAGAAAATTGTTTAATTGTTCTAAATAGGTATGTATAAAGCGCATACCTTATATAATTAACTAATTATATAATAATTATGGCTAAGGCCACAACTTCCCTTAATTATAATAGCGATATAGCCGTTACAACAACTATAATTAATCTTATACAATATATCCTTTAAATAAAGGTAATATATCATATTCCTAAACCTATCGCCGCATCGACAATTAATACGATTATTTTAGAAAAATCTATACACTTAAATATTATCCATATTTTAAATTAATTATATAATAACCTTTTTATTTATATAATAAATAAAAAATATTTAATAAATCTATTAAACTATATATTCCAAATTTACACTAATACCTTAATAATATAACAAACCACTAACTTTTATATAAACATACCTTATATTTTTATAACAACAAAATTAAAATTACTTTTTTAAGAAATTTATATAAACCTCTTCCTTTTTTATCCTTATCTTTTTATAATTTCTTTATTTTTTACCTTCACTTTTAACATTATTTTTAAATTAAACCTTATTATTTAATTATAATCCTATTTTTTATTTATCTCTCTTAATAACTTACTCTTTACAATACCTTATATTAATAAAATATAATAAATTTAGCTTAATAATACTACCTATACCTATTACATTTAATTTAATTAAATCTAATTAAATTTAGGTTTAAATATTCCAAATCCTTAAATACTTATAAATAATTTGCCTTTACAGGTAACTAATATATCAATTTATTAAAACTCTAATTTTAATTCTAATATACCGTTAATTCTAAGATCCACCCGCCAAGGTAAAAAATGCCATATTAAGAGTAAATTTTGAAAAATCTAGACTAATAAACACTATACTTTACTACCCCCAAGATCTAATATTTTAATTATTATAACTAATTCTTCTAATAAATTTTTATCCTTAATATTAATTATTATATAATTAACCCTATTTAAAACATTTATTAATTATTTTAACAAATAACATAATTAACTTAATCCTAATTATCCCACAACGCCATATTAAATTAATATAAATAATTTTAAGAAATAATTATTACCTTTATTATTTCCAAAACTTCCTATTTATTTAATAACTAAATTTCAATTACTTAAATTATTCCGATAATTTATTAAAATATTATACTTATATATATAATAATTATTAATATTTACCAATATAAATTTTCTTATTTTATTTATATCTTTATTATTAACTAACCTTTTAAAATCTTTATATAATTAAATTTTAAATAAAGATTTATTTTAATACCCACTTTTATAATTACCTTTAAATAAATTTATTTAATTATATTAATTTATTATATTAACTAATATTTTAAATAAGGTAAAATTAAAAAATTAAAATAGAAAATTAAATAAACATTAACAATTAATAAATTTTATAGTATGGAATATAAGATGTTAAAAAATCCAATAATTTAAGAAACTATATACTTTAATATAAATGTTCTTAAGGTAAATAAGTTTTTAAAAATTTATAACTTTAATAAAAAAGAAAATTTTAAGGATAAATTAAACCATATATTTAATTTTATTAACCATATTTATAATAATAAGGAAGATATAAATAATAGTAATAAATCTAATTATATAGAAAATATTATAGATAATATTAAAGATATCTTTAATATTAAAATAAATAAAACTTTTTTTAATATAAATAACCTTATAATTAGTAATAAAAATCTTAAAAATTAATTTAATAATAATTATGATAATGTTAGTAAAGATTTATTTAATAAACCCTATAAATATAATTTCTTATATTAACTTCATATTATATCTAACTTTTTTTATTATATTATATAATTATAATTAAGATTTATTAATTACCTTATTTAAATTAACATAAATAATTAATTAATTTTCTAATAAATCTCCCTTATTCTTAAATAACTTATTTAATAAATATTACTTTTACCTTCTTCTTATCTTAATTTATTTTATTAATTATATTATTATTATACTATAAATTTAATAACACTTTAAAATATTTAAATTATTATCTCAATAAATTTTTTATTAAACTATTAATTAATATTTAATCAATAAATAAATAAATTATGTTAAATATACCCTTCGCATACTTTTATCGTAACTATATGTTTTAAATATTTATATACTTTAACTTTATATTAATCCGTTTTTTCTTTCCAATTATTAGCCATATTATTTATTAATTATTACTAAAGATTTTCTATTATTCGCCTATATTTAACTTAATATCTTTAAATAAGCGTTAAAAAACTATTATTTCTTTAATTATTTTTTCCATAACTATTAACTTAACTTCTATAATTAACATTAATACAATTATTTACCTTATCACCTTCCATATTACTAATCTATTAAATAAAGAAATAATATAACTATAAAATAAACATTTTATTTTATTATTATCTATAAATAACACATCTTTTACTATAAATAATATTTTAAATCCCAAATCTCCACCCCTATATTTAATATAAAATCTTCGTTTTATATACAAATATTAAATAACTTAAATAACTACTTTTAAATATTAAAATCCTAAATTTATAAAATAATAAAAAAATTATAATATTGCGTAAACCACTTCCAAATATATCATTATAACTATATAAAAAATCAAACCAATTTTCTTTTAAAACTCTTTAATAACTTTCTTATTAACTATCCCATTATATTTAAATAATTCTATTATTACCATTAATATTAAAGGATTAAACAATAGATTTATTATATTATATTTTTAAACTATTTTTTCAATATACACCTCATAATTCAAAATAATCGTTTTCTATTTCCAATCACATATCACCTTAATACCTAAATATTAATTTATTAATCCCTATTCTTTCACCTCCCAAATACTCTTCATAAAACTAACTACTTTATTAACTACCTTTTAATATACCCTATAATATATTATTAATATATCGTCTACATATACCAATATATATATTAATTTATTAAAGAAATAAAATAAACATAATTTTTTATTAAAAATTATTATTCCTATTATCCTAAATATTTTTAATACTTCCTTATACTATAAAAAAAAAGCGTTTTTTAATCTATATAATATTCTTTTTAACTATATACACTTATTTAATTACTTAAATTTATTTAATAGATATATATATATTAAATTATTATTATTACATATTACATAAATAAAAATATTTTTTATATTATATTAAATAATCTTTAAATTAAATTATATTATAATAACTATTATAATCCTAAATATCCTTACCGTTAAAATAACTACATATATACTATTAAAAATATTTATTTCTTATAAATCTCCTCTTACCACTACCTTAAATTTATACACTAATAAATAACTATTTACGTTAAATTTATAAATAAACACCCATTTTACTAATAACGGCGTTATTTTTACTTCATTTATATTAACAACTTTCTAAACGTTTTTATTAATCATAACTTTTATTTCGTTACTTACATTATCTTTAAATCATTTACCTAAAAAATAACTTTCCAAATCCTTCCATCTTTTAAATTCCAATTTTATTAACGTTAACCTATAAATAAGATCTTAACTTCTTACACCGCATAATTTAAAAAAATATTTTATATTTAATATAGTTATAAATATAATATATATTATCTTATATTTACTATTTCCTTTATATATTATTTTTTATTAATTAAATAAAAATATTTTTATAAAATTGTTAAATTTCTTATTTATAAATATAATTATTACATTTTAATTATACCTTATAATGATTAAAATTGTAATTAATAAACTTATACCCTTATTATTATTATCTTTTAATAAACTTTTACCTTTTATTTATTGACTATATTTTAAAACTTTTAATTATACCGTCTTTTTATATTTCCAATAAATTTTTTTAGTTAATATATTTACCTTTTAATAGCTAAATAAATCTGAAATAGCCTCTGCAGATAATTAATTTATAATAAATTTTAGTTATTTATTTTTATTTTTTTTCAAAAGATTTCTAACGCCTTATAATACACTCCCTATATTTATAAATTGTTATTCTAACTCAAATATTTCTCTAAATATTACAATCTTATATTATCAATTTATTATATTTATATTTATTAATTTAAGTATACCTTTTATTTTAACTTAAATATAATATAAATTATTATTTATAATTTCTTTCTTAAATTAGCCTTCTTTTAGGTCTAACTTTAATATCGGCTTACTACCCTTATCCAAAATTGAACTAAATATAAAATTATAGGTAATAAATTTATTATCTTATTGATTTAATTAATTTAATATTTCTTATAAATAAATATTTAATTTTCTTTAAATATTACTTATATAAATTAATTTTTATTTAATAATATAAAATAATTATAATTTTTACATCGATTTATAAAATAAATTTTTGTTAAATTAAATATTTTTTATTAAAATAATTTTCTTTTAATAAGAAATTTATATATAATATATATTAATAATTTTATAATTAATTAAATATTTTATATATACTTTTATTTAAACTTTTTTTTCTTGCTTATCCTTTATATTAACTATATTTTTATTTAAAAGGTATACTTTATATCTATACGCATATATATATCTTTAATATAGTTTTAAATTATTAATAAACATTTTTATTACTTCTAAATTATACTATTTAAAATATTAATAAAATTAATTCTTTAATATTTCTATCAAAAACTTATAATCGTTTTTTTAATTAAGGCTTTAATTTATTAAATAAATTATCGTCTTTATATATTTTAACCACAATTTCTTTAATAAGTTAACGCTTAATTATATTTTAATTAATTTAATTTAAAACTTTTATTTTAATTTTTTTATTTTATTTATTAATTTTTTTATTTTTAATAATAATAATTTTAAATTTAAACCTTTTTTATATATCTATTATTTATATTAAATCATACCTTAAATTCCAAATATTAAAATATTATTATTATATCTTAATTTACATACCTTTAACCTAAACTAACAACTTATCCAATTATTTATTTAGTTAATTTTTAATATAACACTTTCCTATATTTTATTAGAAATTATATAAATTATAATAAATCCTAAATATTTATTTAATATTATTAATAGCTATAATATTCTATTATATTTTTAAAAAAAATTAAATAAATCCTATAATATCCTCCAAAATAGTTACAGTAAATAACGTTTTAATTTTTTCCTAAAAATTATATATTTAACTAACGCTCTAATATATATTTCGTATTTAATTATAAATTTTCCTTTAATCTTTACTTCTTTAATATTATATATAAAAGTTTTTAAGATATTTAATCTTAAATAACCTAATTTAAAATATCATAATTTCCTTATATCCTCTTTCTTTAATAATAACTTAAATAATCTTTTTATTATAATTAATATTAAATAAATTATAAGGTTAATTATATTATTATAAAACATTAATATAATAATTATATAAATAAATAACAAATAAATTTTAAAAAACTTATATTTAAGGAATAAAAAGTTAAATTATTTAACTAACTATTTTAAAACCTTACTTTTATTATATAGTTTATACTTAAATATATACCCTTCTCTATAATATTATACACTTACCTTTTCCTTAAAAATAATTTCCGATATAATATTAATATAAAACCTTTTTACCATAATTATATTAGTTAATATAAAATCTAATATATCCAAATTTTTAAATTTATTAATTAACCCTTTTATAACCCTTATTTCTTTATTAATAATAAGTAAAATTAACGTCTTAACTTTTACTATTTTTTTATCCTTAATTTCTTTTTATAAATTTAATTTTAATAAAGTTTTATTATTAATTAGATATAATCTGCCATAAATATTTAATATTATATTATTAATTAAAAAATATTTATTAAATTAAACTAAAATATTATATACCTTATAAATAAATTAATATTATAATTTTATTTTATTAATAATAATTATAACAATTAAGTTACTTAAATGGCCTCTTTTTATTATTAAATTGGTATCCCAACCTATTATTTTTACCTAATTGACGTTTATTAATATTAGATATATCTCTTTATTTAATTTATTAATTATTTAATTTAATTTTAATTTAGAAACCTTTCTACTTAATAAATTAATAACGTTTTTTAATTATTTTATATCTATTCTTTTTAAGAACGTTTTATAAATAACGTTTAATATTTTTAATAATAATATATTAGAAAATTTTATATATATTAAATTTTTAAGAATAAATATTTATTAATTTATTTAAATAAAGGTAATTATATCTTTTTTTTAAATTAATTAAATTATTGGCTTATTTCGTATTAGATATTATGTTCACAGAATATATTCCTATTTTAATTAATGGATTTTAGAATAACATATTATTTTTTAATATAGTTAAAAATTATAAAAAAAATTTCTTTAACAGTTTTAAAATTTTCCCTATTTACTCTATAATTATAAATTCCTTAATTTAGTACGTAATTTAATTAATAACTTAATAAACCTTAATAACCTTTAAAAAATCTAAAGTTATAATATTCCTTTAAATTTTTGAGATTTTATATATATATCTATCTTTATATAACGTCTACTATTTAAAAAATTATTTAATTAATTTTATTTTCTTAATATATATTTATTATAAATATTTTTAGTAATTTTCTTTTAATTTAATAATAATTAATAAATTAATAAGTTAAAAATATACTTTAATTTTATAAAAAATATTAATTATTAAAATAAAATTATTATTAATATATTTAAATATAATAAATATTAAAATTTTATTTTTAATTATTTTTTAAATATAATAAAATATCTAGTTTATAACCGATATTATAATTATTTAATTTATTTAAATAACAGCATAAATCTTTTAAATTTTATTAAAAATTTTATTAAATTTATTTTTTATTAATATTATAATATTATTATTTTTAATTTTACGTTAAGATAAACTATTATTTTAATTTATTATTTTAATTACTTTATAAGTAGCTATTTTTTTTTCTTTTATTAATTCTAGAATTGGAATTTGAGGTTTTATAGAAGAATAAGCAATTAGGATATAATATTTGGGATTAATTTAATCCCAAATATTAAATTGAGATATATTTTATTTTATTATTAAAATTTAGTAAGGATAATTATATTTAATATTTAATAATATAATTGGAACTAATAAAATAGTTTTAAATAAGTTTTTACCATAATTATTTATAGTTTTAAAAAGAGGTAATTATTAGAATAGTTAAGAATTAAGAAAGAGAATTGATAAATATTTTACATGTTTATCTTATATAGTTATATTTTATACTTTAGCATAAACTGGATTTATAATTATTAATAGATAAAATTTTTTAAAACATATATAAAATTTTAATAATAAAAAATTATTTAATTATTTTAAATAGGTATGTGTAAAGTATATATCTTATATAATTAATTAATTATATAATAGTTGTAGTTAAGGCCATAATTTCCCTTAACTGTGGTGGCGGCGTAGCCGCCACAACGGCTATGACTAATCTCGTGCGACAGAATATCTTTATCATATTTAATTTATTATAAATATTTAATATATTATAAATAATTTTTTATATTTTAATTTTCTTAATTTTAATTATTACCTTTTATATTATTTAAACCTTTTATATTTATAACAAAATAAGAAAAAAATTTATATTAATCTTTAAATATATCTTAAAAATTAACAATATAAAAATAAATTTATCCAAATTTATTATATTGTTAATAACCTTAATTACCATTTAAAATCGTAATATTTTAAATTTTTATATTTCTTTTAATATAATTTTATATATTTATTATATTAAACCGTAATATTCTTTAACTTTATTAATTAATTAATATACCTTTATAAAAACTTATTTACATATAATTTCGGTAAGTTATATTTTATTCCTAAATTTAAAACTGTTAAAATTAATTTTTATATTATAAATAATAACGTTCGAAAAATTTAAATATATATTAATTTAATATTACTTAAACATTTCCTATATTTCTATTTTAAAAATAGTTTTTATAAACTAAATAATTTAAAGCTTTATTATAATGTTAACTATATAAAATACCGGTTTATTATTAAAATATATAATGTTAATAATTATTTCGTAATTAAAATTTATATTTAAATTTTTAAAACTAAATTTAAAACGTTAAAGTATTTTTTTTTTAATTTAATAATAATAATAAAACTTATTAATCTTTTTAATATTTTTAATTTTAATATTATACCTAAATTTATCCAATAAATTATATAATTTATTAATAAATAAATAACCAAAATAAATATAAATCTATTATAATTTAATTTTTATAAAATAAATTATATTATTTAAATAAAATTAAAAATATTTTTATTTATCTTCGATTATAATTATAGTTTCATTTTAACAAATTAATTAATTTATAATATTATTTAAATAAACTTCCAATTAATCTATATTTTTAAAATATAATAAAAATAAAATATTTAAATTTATTAGATAAAAATTAATAAATTTAAACAAAATATTAATTATTATTATTTCTAAAAATTTAATTATAAAATTATTATCAAATTTAATATTTATTTTTCCGATTTGGCTATTATTTATTTTCGCATTTTGTTTCAAGAAATCTAAAATAATTTCTTAAAAAATACTTTTTATATATTAATTTAAGATAAATATAATATTACCCTTAATTTCGTTAAAATGAAATTATTTGGAAATAATTTGGTATTAAAACGCTTAATTTATTAAAAACGCCGCTATTAAATATTATACAACCTTTAATTCCCTATTATCAATTACAAATTTATCGTTTTTCTTTTCAAATTTTAAATTTTCCTTATTAACTTTTTTCTAATTTATTAAAAAAAACGTATATTTTTTTTTATTACATTCCTTCTTTATTTTCCATTTCGTTTTTATATCCTTCTATTGTCCCTTAAAATGTTTTATAAATTAACAACCTTCTTTTTTACATACCTAATAATAACATTTCTAATTTTATATTAATTTTTATATTTAATACTTTCTACCTTTATTATTATAATAATATTTTTAATTAATATAATATTAATTATTATTATTATTATTATCTTTATTAATTATAAATTATTAAGGTTTTTTAAATTTTTATAAATACCAATAAACGTTTATAATTTATTAACTAAATCTTTAAATTAACTTAACAAAATAAATAAAATATATTATAATTAAAAAATCGTACAATATACGTAATAAATTATGGTAATAAATTATTACTTTTTTTTTAAAATCTTTTTTAAAAATTTACTAATATAACAATAATTTATTAAATATAATTTAAAATATCTTTAAATTAAACTTACCCTTATTTTTCTCCTTAACCTTAATATTAAAAAAAGTAATAACCGTTTAATTATAATAGTATTATATTTTATTTTATTTTGTATTAAAATATTATTTTATAATTCAATATATATTTATAAAAATCTAATATTATAATATATTATAAAAGAAATAAATTATTACCTTTCCTATAAAAATGGTAGAAAATATAATATAAAACTGCGTTTATTAAATGTTAACTATATAATATATATCTAAAAAAAACCAAAACTTATTTTTAAAAATATTATATATTTCATTTATATAATTATTTTCATTATTTCAAACCTTTTTAAAATAATTTATAATAGTTAAAAGATATATTTTATTAAAAATTTATATAAAAGAAACGTTATAATAAATCTAATTTTACTAATTATTAATAAATATAAAGGCTTATTTTAATAAGTTATTTATTAGTAAAAGCGGTGGTGTTATTTAAAAAAAAAAACCGTAACCTTTTATAAATTAGTTTTTGCCACTTAATCTAACGTTTAAAGGAACTGTTAAGGTTATATATAAGCCATTTGGTAACAGTTTAAAAAGTTCGGATATATTTCCCGAATTAAGAAAAACGGGCTATTTTTATACGTTATTATATTTTTAATTATATTTAAAAGTGTACCTTTATTATCTTTAATATAATAAAACATTAAAAAAGATATTATATGGAAGAAATAATTTAGAAAAGTTAAACAATTTTTATAAAGTAAAGAAAAAAAGGAAAAATTACTTAACGTTTAAATATTATTTTAATTTCTTTAAAAAGTTTAAATTAATTAATACAAATAATTCGAAATTTTTTAAAAAAACTATATTATAAAAAAAGTAAAATACAAGTTTTAAATCGAAGGTTATAATTAAAATAAAGGTTATAATTAAAATAAAGGTTATAATTAAAATAAGAAATAGAAAATAAATTTTAATTAAAAAGTTATAAAGTTTAAAACGTTAAAAATTAAAAAAAAAGAAAATAATAATATTTATAAAATAAATAACGCATATTAAAATTAAAATAATATAACTTTAACAAAAATAATATTAAAAACAGAAATATATCTTATAAATATTATTAAATACGTTAACGTTTATAAATTATAAATTATTAATTACAATTATAATAATATTGTAATTTATTACGTTTTAAAATAAACTAATTTTCTATATTAACATATTTAACCATCTTTTTTTAACTTTTACTAATTTTTAAAAATTTTATATTAACAATTTACCTATTAACATTAAATTAATAAATACTTTTAAATAATTAATTTTAAACTTAATTACATAAATACTTTATTATATTAACGTAATCTATAATATTAACCGTAATCTTTTCGGTAATTTTTTAAAATCTTATAATATAAAATTATAAAAACGCTTTTAAAACTTTTTTAACGTTTTTTCAGGTAAATAAACATTAAAACGTTTTAAATTTACATTTTTAAAATCCAAAACGGTAAAAAATGCTTAAATTACCTTTTATTTTTTAATAACCGTTTTAAAATTAATAATTTTTTATTATATTATTATAAAATTAAACTATTAAATAAAAATTATAATTTTATTAGGAAAATAATTTAATAACATATATAACTTATTTTATTTTAAGTGACTTTAAACCACACGTTTGAAAAATTTAAGTTCGGGGGGTTGTACCCCCCCAGTTACGCCATTCCCCAACTAATCATAACATCGTATAACCTTTTTAAATTTTTTTTAAACTATAGTTTAAAATAATTGTAAAATATTCCTTAATAAAAATCTCTTTATTAATAAAAATAATTATTAAAAATATTATTAATAAT
This sequence comes from Daldinia grandis, assembly GCA_022432525.1. Taxonomy (NCBI): domain Eukaryota; kingdom Fungi; phylum Ascomycota; class Sordariomycetes; order Xylariales; family Hypoxylaceae; genus Daldinia; species Daldinia grandis. The sequence goes on from JAJKLB010000007.1 coordinate 2,571,496, forward strand.
AATATTATTAATAATATTAAAAATAATAATATTATAAATAATTAATTAATTATATAATAGTTATTAACCTTATTATTAGATTTATTAATTAAATATATTTTTAAAACAAGTTAAAATTAACCGTAACACGCGTTACAATACGCGTTATAATATACGTCACAAAACGCGTTACAATATACGATATAATAGATAAAGCTTAATACAACCGTATAACGCTATACAAGTATATAAAAAGTCGGGAGGGTTTAAATAATAATCTTATTATTAAGCTAAAAATAAAATAAAAAATATTTTTATACGTTATTAATTAATTATATTAATTAATTATAATATTAATATTAATTATAACATTAACTATAATTTTAAATACTTTCATTAATAAACACTTTTAACGTTTTAATTTAAAATATAAAAATATAAAACTATATAAATATATAAAAAAACTAAAAAGATAAATTAAACAAATTATTAACCTTAAATCATTTTAGTTAAAATTATTTTATATATTATTATAATATATTAATTAATTTTAAATTTAATATTTAATTTAAAACTATATAAATTTAACACGTAAAAGCCTTTTAACATAATAATGCTTTAAATTAAATCTTAAAAAAACTTTTAATATAACCCTATAGATACAAACACACAGACCAAGCGTTAGGTGGCGCTTGTGGCGCCAACAGGAAGGGGAGCGGCGAGCGTAACCTACCGTTTCTCGAAAACTAATTTAAGCTCGTTAAGATAAAACTTATTCCGGTTTTTTAAAGTAATAAAATTATTATTTAAATTATAAACTTATATTTAAACCAATTTTCTAATAAAAAATTGTTACAACATTATAAGGTATATAAGTATTATAAAAGATAATAATATTAAAGAAAATACGTTTAAATCTTTATAAAATGGTAAAAACTTAAAAAGGTTTAATAATAATAAAATGGGATAATTTATTATAAATTAAAAATAATAATTTATAAAAAATTAAATATTAATTATTACGTATATTATTACAATAAAGTTTTTTAAATTATTATAATAGTAATTTTTTTAATTTTATTAATTTATATTATTAATATTTAATAATATTAATTAATATTAATAAATACATATATAAAATAAAAATAATAAAATAAATGTAATAATAATAAATAAAATAATTAATATTAAAATTAATATATTAATATATTTAAATAAAGAGTTATTAATTAAAAAAGAATAAAAAAAACTTATTCTTTATATAAATGGAAGTATCGGGGTATATTTTAACGTTAAATTTTAACCGTAAAAACTAAACTTTAACTTCTTTATTTATCGTTTAACCACTATATATAAAAGAATTAAATAAATAAATTAAAATTTTGATATAAATATATATATAAAAATAAATTTTTATTTAAATAAAATATTATATTATATTAATATAAATTATTATTGAAAAAGTTCAACAATAAAACCTTTTTTATTAAAATTAAATTAAAATTATTACTAAAATAAATAAAATTAAAAAATTATAATTTTAAATTTAGTAAAAATATAAATAATATATAAAATTAATAAATAAATAATTTATATATAAATTTAATAAAATATAAATATAAAATAATAATTATAATATTAAATAATTAAATAAATAAAAAAATATTTTTTAAAATTATAATTTAAATTTAAAATAAATAAATAAAATATTAAATATTAAATTATTATTATAAATATGAATTTTACATATTTATATTCAATATAATAATAATAAATACTTATAATTTTAATTAATCTTTTTTTTAATTTAAATTATTACTTAAAATATTAAAATAAACTTAAAATTCTTTAAATTTTATTATTTATAAATAATTATCTTCAAAAAACGTTTAATGATTTTTTTTTAAAAAGAAAAAAAAAGTATTTTTAAAACATTTTCAAATTATTCAAATTATTAATAAACATAAATTTCTTATATATTATTTATATATTATTATTTAAAATAATTTACATTAAATTAATATAAAAAAGGTTAATAAAAATAATTAAATTACTATTATTAAAAGGTAATTTTAATTTTCAATATAGTTTAAATATTAAAAAATAATTTTATTATTAAAATATTAATATATTTTAAAACCATTAATTTATTATTAAATTTCATTATTTTAATATTAATTTAAATAACAATAAAAATATTCAAAATAAATATAAAACTTTTAATCCTTTTTAATCTTTAATCAATTTATATAAATTTAATATAAAATATTAAAAAATTTATTAAAATAATTTAAAATTAATAATTAAATTAATATAAAATTTTTAAATTATAATATAAAATAATATAATAAAATAATAAATAAATAATAAATTAAAAATATAATTTATTTTATATAAATTTTAAAAATTTTATTTTAAATAATTTATTATAAATAATAATTTAAAAAAAGAAAGTTTTTTAATTATAATTTTATTTAAAAGTTAAAAATTAAATAAAATTATATTTATTAAATATATTATAATTAAAAAACTTATTTTAACGAGTTTAAATTAATGCTCGAAAAACGGCAAGCTACGTTTACCACTTCCCTCGTTTCCGTTAACGCTATAAGCGCCATTTAATACTTGGTTCATATGTTTATATTTATAAAACTTTATCAAAAAATTTCTTAAGATTTAATCTAAAGTACTATTACGCTAAAAGGCTTTTATATATTAAATTTTATATAACATTAAAATTAATATATTATAATAACATATAAAATAACCTTAATTAAAATAATTTAAAGTTAATAATTTATTTAATTTATTCTTTTAACCTTTTTATATATTTATACAACTTTACATCTTTATATTTTAAGCCAAAATATTAAAAATACTTATTAATAAAAGCATTTAAAATTACAATTAACGTTATAATTAACATTATAATTAACATTATAATTAATTAATATTATATAAAAACATCTTTTATTTTATTATTAACCTAATAATAAAACTATTATTTAAACCCTTTTAACTTTTTATACATTTATATAACATTACGTATTTATATTAAACTTTATTTATTATATTATTTATTATAATATATATTACGGCTAATCTTAACTTTATTTAATGCCACAAAACCAAAAACGTGTAAATTTAATCAATAAATTTAATAATAAAATTAATAATGATTATATTAATCAATTAACTATTTATTATAATATATAAAACACATTAATACTATTATTTTTAATAATATTATTAATAATAATATTTTTAATAATTATTTTCGCCAATAAAAATCTTTTTATTAAAGGATATTTTACAATTACCTTAAACCATAATTTAAAAAAAGTTTAAAAAAGTTATATAATATTATAATTAATTAAAGAATAGCGTGGTTAAAAAGGATATAACCCCTTAAACTTAAAATTTTCAAACGTATGGTTTAAAATCACTTAAGATAATAAAAGACTTTATAATAAATTAAAAAATATAATTAATTTTATATTATGTTTAAAATTTTAATTAATATTTTTAATTTTCTATTAAATATATATTAATATATAATTAATTAATTAAATTATATATTTATTTATTATTTTCTTTTTTAATTAATTATGTATAAATAAAAAAATATAATATAATTTATTATTAAAAAACCCCTTTTTATTTAATTAAAATAATTTTATATTTCTTTTTTAATTATTTAAATTTTAATTTTTCTTTTTATTATAATATTTAATATTAATATTTTTAAAATTTATTATTATTTAATATAAATATATTAAATAAATTTTAATTATATAATAAGTATATAATAGTTTATAAAATATCTTTTAATTTATTTAAATTTTAAATAGTAAAAGTTTTATTAATAATATTATATATAAGTTTTGTAAAAAATTTAATATTAAAGAATAATTAAATAAATTAAAAATATAACATTATTTTATTTTATTAATATAAATATTTAGGAAATTTATAATTGTAAGTAATGTATAAATATATAGGTTTATATATATATTATAGTAATAATATTAAAAATCTTTAGTTTTATTTATTTTAATTAATATTATATTAAATATTTATTTATATTTTATATTAAATTTTATAAATATATATAATAAATTAATAATAGTAAAAAGAGTAAATTTAAATATTATTAAAAATATAATTATATAATGATATAATTTAATTATGCAAATTTATTAATTGTAATTTAATTTATTAATTTAATAAATAAAAATAGTTAAAATAAATTATGTAAAATATTTTAAAATATAAAAATAGTAAATTTTAATATATTTAAAAAATAAAATAAATAGTTAAAATTTAAAAATAAATTAAAATTTTATAAAATAAATATCAATTATAAAAAGGTATTTAAATTAATTATAAATTTTAATTAAATATTAATTAAATTATATATTTTAAAAAGGGTAAAATAATTTAAATATATTTATATAAATTAGTAAAAGTAAATATTTTAATAAATGATAAATTAAAGGGTAAATTTAAAAATAAATATAAAATAAATGTAATAAATAAAATTTATAGTTTATTTAAAAATAGTAAATATATATATATATAATATAAATAATTAATAATATAAAATAAATTATTTTTTAACAGTATTATTAATAAAAGATTAGTAAAAGTATTATATAAAAATAAAATAAAATAATTAAGAAATAAAATATTAAATTGTTTAATAAATTTTATATATATTATATTTTAAATTAATTAGATTAATATAAAAAGAAAGATTTTAAAAATTAAATAAAGAAATGAATTAAAAATATAAATAAAAATAAAAAAGAAAGTAAATTTTAATAATAAATAAAATGAGTATTAAAAATAAAATAAATTTATATATTAATAAAAAGATTATAAATAATAATTGGTATAATTAAAAATTTTTAAAATATTGTATATTTATATAAAAAATAATAAAATAAATATTAAAAAGATTAAAATGATAAAAAATATTAAAATATATAAGTTATTTAAAAAATGATAATTTAAATAATCAAAAATATGTAGTTAATAAATTTAAATATATTATTTAATATTATAATTTAATTTAAATTTTTATAGTAAAATCTTTTTATAATTAAAAATAATGTTTATTATATTAATATAAATATTAAATATTTTTATTTAAATTAAACTAATTATAATTTAATATATTTTATTAATATTAACAGGAGAAAGTATATTATAACATCACAGTTAAATTATACGGTGTGGTATTTAATACTAAAAAACCCCGTTAAAGGTTAAAGTTAAAGTTAAAGTTAAAGTTAAAGTTAAAGTTAAAGTTAAGGTTAAGATTAAAATTAAAGTTAAGGTTAAGGGTTAAGTTAAGGTTAAAATTAAGATTAAGATTAAAATTAAGGTTAAAATTAAAGTTAAAATTAAAATTATTTAATAAAAAAAAGATTATTTAACTTGTAAAAAAGAAATTAAAAAATTTAAATATAATATATTTATTATTTCACTTTTTAAAAATAAAAAATAATTTTACCGTATATAATTTTTTAAAATAAAAAAGTATTAAAAAATAAAATACTTTTATATAAACTTATATTAAACGCAATTATAAATAATTAAATAAATAACTATTTGCATATATAAGATTATTAAATAAAAACGCGCAATTAAAGTAAAATTAAAACCGTAAAACCTATTTTCTTTATATGTTAAAATTTTAAACATTAATTATAAAATCCAATTAAAACATAAAAAGATGTATAATTAAAACGTAAAAAATAAAAATTTAAGGTTAAAATTTTTAAAAGAATAAATCTCCGGTTTAAACTAAACCGAAATTTTAAATAAACTTTTTTAAAGAATTAAAGAAAAAATATAATAATATAAAGAAAATGGGTTAAAATTAAAAATTAATAGTTAAAAAATTAAACCTTAACCAATGAATATAATAAAAATCAAAATTTAAAAAAAAAAAGTATAAAATAATTGTATAAAATTAAAAAAGAAAAAAAAAAAAGAAAATAAATTAACGCAATAATTATCCGTTGTATTTTATTCTATTATTATTCCATATTTTTTTAAAATTAAAATTAAACATATTTCTTTGAATTATAAAATCGGAAAAAAAAAAGTATAAAATAAAAAAATTTAAAATCCTATACGCACAAATCTACAAAAAAACTAAAGATTAGAAAAATAATAAAACACTCGTAAAAAGAAATTACCCGTTAAAACTAACATTTCCATAATTATAAAAATTACCTAAATAAGATATCATTTTATAATAAAATACCTTAACAAATATAAACTTATCATTTAAAATATATTTTAATAACATAACCATTTAACTATAAAAATAATATATCTTTTAAAAATTTATAAAAAATTTTTATTTTTTTTAGACTTTTATATCAAATTATTTTATTCCATAATAATAATAAATTAAATAAATTTATAATTTATTTAAAACTATAAATTAAAAATATATTTAAAATAATAAATAATTCCTTTATTAACTAATATCTTTAAATAATTTATAAAACTTTACTTATATTTACAAAATTTCATATTAAATTATAATAATTAAATAATACAAATAATATTATAAAAACTTTTTTTAAAATAATAAAAAAAAATTAAAACTTATTATTATATAACATTTATTTAAACCACTTAATTAAAACATATAAAAAATATCCTTTTTTTTTACAAATTACTATAAAATTTAAACCAAATTTTTATAAAAAACTTAAACTAAAAATAAAATATAATATATCATATAAATTTAAATTTAATAAATCTTTTTTTAATTTAAAAAAAATAAACAAATAATTAAAATATATAAAAATATTAATTAAAATCTTTTTAATTAGAAAACTTTGTTATGTAATTAACTTGAAAATTTTTTTACTAAAATCGTATTGGTGGAAAGAGCTTAATTTAAACGCATAAGCCATTGTACAACAAAATTAATAAAATAAGAAATAAGATAAAAATCTACCAATTAAATCTTTTTAATTAAAGCTTGTTTATATATATTATAAAAATAAACTATTTAATTCAAATATAATAAAGATTTATTAATTAAATCTTTTTAATTAAAGATAATTTATATATATTATAAGAATAGATTTAATAATTAATAAAAATATATATATATAAAAAAGAGTAAATTATAATAGCGTTAACCATTTTAAAAATAAAAAAGAATTAATTAAATTATAATAATTTAAGTACGTATTAAAAAACGTATAGGAATTTTAATAAATTACAATTACTAATAATAATAAATTATTTAATTAAATATAAATATAAGAAGTATATATTGAAAATAAGTATAAATAGTTTTAATTAAATAATAAAAACGTTTAAAAATATTATTATAATAATTTATAATAATATTACTACTATTATAAATCATTTAATTAAATAATACAAATAATAAATATATATTGTAAAAAGATATATATAATATTAATAGGTTAATTAAATAAATTATATATAATATTATTTTAATATATATTAAAGTTATATTTATATTTATTATAATAATTTAACTAATTAAAAATTTTAAAATATATTATTAAATTTTAATTATTATTAAAGTTAATTATTATTAAAGTTAATTAAATAATAAAGTTATTATTAATTTATATATTTTAATTAAATATATATATATTTGTTTTTTAAATTTAACTATATTTATTATTTCTTAACTTTATACTTTTTTTTATTTTATTTATAACGTTACGTAGTTTTCCAACCTTATCTTTAACTTTATCTTTAACCTTTTTTTTAGTTTTCTTTTAAATTATATTACGTACTTTATCTTTAACTTTACTTTTAACCTTTTATTTAACTATATTATATAATATATTCTTAATTCTTCGATTATATTTTTATTTTAATTATTATATATTTATATATATTTAATAATATTATAAATTAAGTTATTATTTTAAAAAAAACGGAACTATTTATAATAAAAATCTCTTTTAATTAATATTTGATAATATATTCGTTATCGTATTAATTAATTAAAATTGCTATTTTAGTTAAAACGGTAAAACTTAACAAAAAGTTTTACGTTTTATTATTTTAATTACTGCAATTAATTTACCTACGTTTTTTAAAATTTAATTAACGTAAATTTTAATATTTTTTTTTAAAATATATTAAATATATATAATTATTTAATAAACATATTAAATATAACATTAAGAACCCAACACTATTCCATTATTTTACAATATACCTCTAACCGTTATAACAATTTTATATATATATAAAAATACCTTATTAAACTACTATAACAATTTATATATATAAATATAACTGCTATAAATATATATAATACTTATACGCATTTATATAAACCGTTATATTTCCCATATAAACCGCTACTTTATACATTTACATAATATTATATAAATATTTATAAAATTAATTCAATAAAAACTAAAAATATTAAAATAAAATTTTTTTTTTTAAAATTTAAAATTTAAATAAATATAAATAAATATAAATATAATTAAATTTTATTAATTTATAATATAATATTAAAATAATATATTTCTAATAAACTTAAATAATTAAATAATTAAATAAATATTTAAATTATAAAATAAATTATAATAATTATTATTTAAATTTAAAAATATTAATATAAAATTATAATTTTATTCGTTAAAAATAAAAAATAAAATAAATATTAAATATAGTATATTATACATATTTATTTATAAAAAAAATAAATTATTTTAATAAAATATTATATTATATTAATATAAATTATTATATAAAAAATTAAATAATATAACGTTATTTATTTCAATTAAATTAAAATTATTAATAAAATTAAAAAATAATAATTTTAAATTTATTAAAAATATAAACATTAAATAAAATTAATAAATAAATAATTTATATATAAATATAATAAAATATAAATATAAAATAATAATTATAATTTAAATTTAAAATAAATAAATAAAATATTAAATATTAAATTATTATTTTAAATTTTAATTATATATTATAATTTTACTTTTATATATTTATATTTAATATAACAATAATAATTATTTATAATTTTAATTATTATTTAAAATATTAAAATAAAATTAAAATTTTTTAAATTTTATTATTTATAAATAAATATTTATTAAAAAAGTTTAATTATTTTATTATTAAAATAAAAGGTATTTTCAATTTTATTTAATTAAATAAAATAATACAAAATATTTCAAATATTTTTAAAAAAGTTTAAACATTTTAAATTATTAATAAACATAAATCTTTTATATATTATATATAAATAATAAATAAAATATATATTATTATTTTAACTTATTTACATTAAAAACATATAAAAAAGGTTAATAAATATAATTTTAATTTTTAATATATTTTCAATATTAAAAAATATTTTTTTTATTAAAATATTAAAAGTAAATATAAAACTTTTAAATTTTTTATTTTTTAATAAATTTATATAAATTTATTATAAAATATTAAATGTTTTATTTAAATAATTTCAAATTAATAATTAATTTAATTTAACATTTTTAAAGTATAATATAAAATAATATAATAAAATAATAAATAAATAATAAATTAAAAATATAATTTATTTTATATAAATTTTAAATTTCTTTTAATTTAAACTTTTTAAATTTATTATTTAATTTAATATACATATATTAAATAAAATATATATTCATTAATTTAAACTTTATATCATAAAATATTTGTTAATAATATTATATATAAACTTTTAAAATAATATAATATAAAAAAATAATAAAAATTTAATTTAATAATTTAAGAATATAAATAATTAAAATATACTTTTTAAAAATATTTAATAATATTAAAATAATAAATTTAAATATAGATATAAAATAAAATAAATAATTTAAATTTAAAAATTAATACAGATTTTGCTAAATAAATATATAAATTAAAAAAATTAATAAAATTAAATTAATATTTATTAATTTAAATATAAAATAGAAAGAAATATTTAATGTAAATTATAATATTTAAATAAATATTACATAAAATATTAATAATAAAATATTAAATAAATACATAATAAATATATGAATATAAAATTGTAAAAATAAATTTTAAAATAAAGAAAAAATTTATAAATAGAAATAAAAAGAAATTAAATTATAAATTAAATAATTAATTTAAAAGTAATAAATATATATATAAATAATATAAATAATTAATTATAGAGAATAAATCTTTATTAAAAATATTATTAAAATTATTAAATATAAATAAAATATTAAGTTAATTAATATAATTTATATATAGTATATTTTAAATTAATTAAATTAATATAAAAACAAATATTTTAAAATTTCAAAAAATAAATTAAAAATATAGATAAAAATGTTGATTTTAAATATTTATTTAAATATATATAATATAAAAAAAGATTTAAATTTAAATTATAAATAAAATAATAATATTATTATAATTAAAAAGAAATAAATAATATAAATTATTTATTATATTTAAATAAATATAAAGAAATTAAAACAATTATATAAAAAATTAATTAAAAATAATTAAATTTAAATTTTAATAATTGTTAAAAAAATAAAATAAAAAATAAAATTTATAACAAAATAAAAATAATATAAATAATAATTAATATAATTAAAAAAGTTTAAGTTATTAAAAATAAATTTAAAATTTAATAAAATAAATATTAAAGAAATTAAAATATATAAATTATTTATAAAATAATATAATTTAAGACGAAGTTTGGTTATTATACTGGAACTTTTTTCGGAAATTACTATAGGAAATTAATAAGGTAATTGATAAATATTACATAAGTAATTGATAAAAGATTAATAAACGCACGGACCATTTTTTAAAAGAGTTGCAATGATCGACGCCACCTTTTTTAAGCCACACCTAATGAGTCAGCCACGTCGATTACGTAAGCAACTCCCGGGTAAGTCGGTAAAAGTTTAAAATATTTCAATAAAGTTTTTTTTTTTTTTTTTTTTTAATAAAATTTCAAAAATTTATACTTTTTTCCAAACTTCGGCTTGGCTTTATCGGTTACACGTAACCGATTTGTTATAATAATTTAAAAAGCTAAATAATTTAAATAAATACCATATATATAATAATAAATTAAAAGAATTAAACAATTTAATATATTTAAAAACTTAATTAAAATAATTCACTAAATAATAAAATAAAATAATAATAAAAAAATAAACTAATAAATAATTAAAGTAATAAATAATTAAATAATTGAAGAATTGAATAATTAAATAATTAAATAATTAAATAATTAAATAATTAAATAATTAAAATAATAAAAATAAGTAAAAATGTTTAATAAATATTTAAAATTATATATTTACATAAACATATAATAAACAATTAATAATTATTTATTATTTATGAAATTTATTATATTAATTAATTCAATTTAATTATAGGAATAAACTAATAAATTAATTTTATAAAATTAAAGATATTATTAAAGTTAAAAACATTTAAATAATATAAGTATGTTAAATGTATTAAATTTATTTAACATTAAATTTAATTAATTTAAAAAGTTTAATAAGTCTAATATATTATTATTAATTACGAAAAACGACGTTATAATCGTTTATAAGCAATTACGTTTTATAGATTAAATGTAACAGTTATATTTAAATGTAATAATATAAATCAATATTATATAAACTTTTAAAATATTTATTTAATTTATTTAATTTATTTAATAAATATAAGACGATAAATTTCAATTTTAAATATTATAATATAAATAATTAAAAAATTAATAAAATACGGTAAAATAACGTAAAGTTAGGGTTAGGGTTAGGGTTAGGGTTAGGGTTAGGGTTAGGGTTAGGGTTAGGGTTAGGGTTAGGGTTAGGGTTAGGGTTAGGGTTAGGGTTAGGGTTAGGGTTAGGGTTAGGGTTAGGGTTAGGGTTAGGGTTAGGGTTAGGGTAGG